>CM060923.1:381318470-383928470 GCA_030737875.1 Allium sativum | reverse complement strand
CACTCAACTACTTTGCTCGGTTCCTAACATAATGCCCATCACTGACCACATGATGCTCAATATCTTCCATCTTCTCCCCCTGCACCTCCACCATCACCGCCATGTGGAGAAACGCCTGGTGCAGCTCCAGCAAGCTCTTCTCTATCACGGGGAGAGTTTCGACTGGACATAGGTAATGTTTGATGCAGTCACTGATTAGCTGTATTTGATCCATCCACATCAAGATTTCATTTGAGAGTATAATGGACACGTCTCATGATCAGTAAAGTTGAGCTATTTACCATACTAATTTAAACCGATAGGAAGAATAAACGAATAAGAGCTGTAAGAATTGGTTGTAATGACATATTGCGTTAAAAAATTGTAATATATTTTAGCATCAATATAGGAGACTGGAAACTAAAATGAAGTAAAAAACTGATATAAAATAGTTTTGTTTTTGTTGGTAAGCTTCGACATTTCATGTTCATCCCTTAACTTAGTCACCAGGATCTTGGAACTTTTAGAAGAACCCTAGCGATTACTGATCAAACCTCATTTATTAAGAACAATTTTAGGAAAGGCTGAGGCAGTTGTGATGAACTAATCAACGTTCAAGGTGAAAGAGAAATCAACTTCATTTCCTATGTTAGGGAATAAAGTGATAGACTAAATATGGTAAATGCAATTATTAAAAACAAATTTGAGTAGAAATTTGAGTATAGGGCTTACTACTTAGGCGTAATTCGCATCACATGTTGGATTTTCTCGGAGTTTTCTCGAAGTTTTGTAGGATCTAATGCTGGAAGATTGCATTATATGAAATTGTAATAAACGTTTTACAACCTATTGGAATGTTGCAATAAAGGCGGGAACTACCAAGTATTGTTTCTTTGCTATTGTTTGGCCAAGCTAGAAACAATTTAGTTTGCCACAACTTACAGCAAAAGATGACATATGGCTATGCATTTGCTCATAATAATAAAAGATATTTTTGGAATTTAGTCAAAAGAGCCTATGGCTTCAAAATCTTCCAGGCTTTAGTTAAGAAAGTGGTCTTGAAAGCAGGCTCACTGCGTCGATGCTTCAACCTTGAGAACCATTAATAAAGCGGATGACAAAGAAAAGGTTCATTACATATGGCAATTCATGGAATAAGTCAAGTCAAAGAAATGATATAAAAAAGCAAAACCTGTCAAACTTGCACAAATTTTATTTCAAATATCATTAGAAAAGCATATCAGCCACGATAAAACTGAATGTTACCTTCCTGTAAAATAATTTGGAATTTTTCCTCAAACTTATGAATAAATGTAAGAGGTTTATCAATGGGGTAGAATATAATGTAATTTAAAACATTTTTATATAGGCAGAAAAATGCAAATATGGGACATCCATAATTTGTATCCATGGTTGTAGTACTAAACATATATAAGGTTGCATCGCTAAAATTAACTATACATTTAAGCTTCAATTTCCATGTGGTTTTTAGAAGGAAATCATATTTATCATGGAAGTCAAATAAATTTCTGCATAATAAGCATTTCAACAAACACAAAATAATATGAGTTGATAAATCAAATTATACCTGATGAATCACAACCTCAGTTAACACTTCTAACGACTTGCTTACTCTCCTTCTCAATCAACCTGGACTTCAAGAATCATTTCCCCTATCTATAAATAGGGACTTATTGTGTGGTCAACCATCAAAAGCACGTAAATTTATTTCATGTATCATGTTGGATTGATCATCTTAGAGTAAAGTAAAGCCTAAAATTTTGAAACATAAAAGAACTTGATTTTAAAAATTATAAAGCTCAAGATGCCTAAATCATAGTTTTTGGCTTTAAAATCATTGGTTGATTGTATGTCTCCATGCCTCCCATCATGCCAAATGCAATATACCAGGTTCAGCTTAGCTATGTCTTTGTTCCACGTATAGTGTTGCATATATTGTATATCCTATTGCTTAGGCTGAATTTAGAAAACAATAATTTAAGTATTAGAGTTGATCACTGAAATTAACTTACATAATGCATTAAAAAAAGAATTAGAGCTATTTTCTTTTCCCTTTTGCCATAATTGACCAAGTGGATCTGATTCTACTGTTTCATCAATGAGCCAGATTACTTAATTTATACTATAAAACCACTTAAAATGTTCTTTGAAACGAAGCAAATCAAAGTTAAGCATGCTTACTATAAACTTATAATTATCTAAATGTTGCTTTCCATAACATAAGAGATGGGAGACGAATGATTCATTGTTCTCTAACATTCGACCAAATACAGTTTAATATATCCATGTCAAAAGATCAAAAATGAAAAGGTTTGACATGAAATCCTATATTGGCTAAGTAGTCTTCCAACAACGCATTAAATTGGTCATCTACCCCAAATTGACCATAATTATAAATTAATTTCAACCTATTTTTTTGTTATAATCATTATAATAATACACCTTTAGTTGACATGGAAACTTGTGTGAAACAATGGATTCTAAAAAGAAGTGATAATATCTACAAAAGCATAGTAGGAGAAAATGTATAGTAAAAACTGCAAAGCACCTTAAGAAACCGTACCTAAATATTTATAAAGAAAGATATTACAATAAATAATAATGTATCGCCTAAAATAAAATTACTAAATAACTGGAAAGCGCTTTCAAATGTATCTCTAGCAAATCAACATCAAAAAAACTAAGTACAAAACTCAGTGCAATTTTAATAGGTAAGAAAATCCCATATATGTACGTTGGCACGTTTGATGCACGTGCGCAGAAGAAAATGATATTTTAAAACAATGTTCATAAAATTTGTTTAATATGACAAAATTAGTTGATATGTATGAAATGTTGCACTTTATATATACATATATTATCTACAAATGAACGAATCATCAATACATCTATGAGGCTAAGTGATTTTAAAAGAAAATACATAATCAGACAGAGTATTCAACCATGACTACCTGTATAGGTCGTATAACATGGCCTACTCATTAGTGATCTGAAGCATTTTGTTTGCTATGTTAATAGTTTGGTGATTTTTATATAAATAGATACAGTTGTTTATTCAGCATTACCCCAAAGTTTTTCTGCCACCATGTCCTGAAACATATAATTACGTAAGCTGTAAATATATTTTACAACCTTCGCAAATTAACCGACCTCAACTTTTCAAACCATAAACTGAACTGAGAATCTAAGATGTATGGTTCAGTTGGTTAATTTAATTTAGCTGTTATAACATTAGAACACGCTGGGTATTTTAAATCGGCTTTATTTTTTTGGACGGTTCTTTATAACTACTGATAGAATTATTATACTTCAATAATGTCCTTATCAAATCCGTTAAAATAATGAGTACCTTGTAAGGGAAAAAGGTACGTATAATCTCCATATATTCACTCACAATCTTCAAGGTATAAACCAAGAATGTCTTGAGGAAAACAACAGTGCATTCCACCAAATATATTTTGAATCAAATAATAGCAATTTGTTTAATTTAAGACTGCATAGACTTTTTTATACACAATTCTTACTAACGATCGTAATACAACCATGTGCAGCTTTATTAAATGTAAAAAAACAGTTCTTTCCTTTTAATCCTTGACATAAAATTTATCGTTTTAAATATTTCACAGACATATATATTAACAGAGATTACCTATGTCTAGTGACAGGCCACTAATTACAGGTTCTTAACAGTTAGCAACAACTACATGTAGAAATTTGGCCAAAGCGTGATAACCTCCGGTGTTGCCATGTGCACTCGTTGAGTCTATGAATAAACAATACAGCAGTGGTGATGTTGAAAATGTTTGTGAATTATTAAAAATGTTGAAATAAGTATGAATGGATCCTATATGTGAATAGTCATACATCATGGGATTGTAAGAAAGATGCAAGTATTTATACTTGTTTCTAAGAAGTCATGTTGGGACCTTGGGCTCCCAATATATGTTTTTTTGTGAGGAGAGAGACCATGCATCATGACCACCACACACGCGCGCGTGACCGACCGACCCGGTCCGACCCGGCTTGGGTTTGGGCTTTGTGGTGTAAACACTTATATTTTTTAACCAGAAAAAATTATTTTTTTCGAACCGAATTTTAATACGGGAGAATTTTCTGAGCCGACTTTTACATGAAGCGGTAAACTCTTGACCCGGTATTTCAGCAGATCCGATTTTCTCCCACTGCCCAATATTTTCGTTCTGCCCTAATTTCGAAAGTGCAAATCTGCACTGATTTGTTGTGCAAAGCAAATCAGTTATTATTTTCAGAGGTTGTTTTATCCAATAGGCGGCGGCGAGAGTTCGAACTGGTTTTACACCACCGACCAGATCGCCGTACCATCTTCAAGAAAGCGACCAAGTACGTGACTCAGTCATTGTTTCCCAACAATTTGAAGATGATTCGAAACAATGGCTTCGACATCAACCATGGATGATGTTGCTCCTACCTTTGCTTTCCAGATCCCATTGGTGACTGCTGCCCCATTCCGTTTTGAAGGTCTACACTTCAAACGATGGCGTCAGAAGATGGAGTTATACTGACGATGAGAAAGGTGGTTGCTTCTCTGACCACCGACAAACCATAGTTGCCAGACAAACCTTACGGAACTCATAAAGCGCAGATGGCTTCCTGGACTGAACAAGCAAAATAGCAACAAAGTGGATTGAGCAGGACTATCTGTGCAGAAATTTCATTCTCAATGGTCTCAACGATGATCTGTATGATTACTACAACTCGGACGATAAGACATCAAAGGAGATCGGGGAAGCGCTGAAGAAGAAATGCGATACAGAGGAGGCAGGGGCAAAGAAGTATGCTGTGTGCCACTATCTCAAGTATCAGATAACAGACGACAGGTCAGTAGAGATGCAGTCTCATGAGCTTCAGAAAATAGCTCATGAGATCATCTCCGAAGTTATGGTTTTTGGACGAACAGTTTCAAGTTGCTGTTATTATTGACAAACTGCCCCCAAGTTGGAAAGACTTTATAAATTTCCTATGACATAAAACTAAGGAATTTTCCTTAAACAGCTTGATCACTCGCCTCCGTACTGAGGAAGAGGCACGCAAACAGGACCAGAAAGAGGAAGTGCCGGTTGTCTCAAACAACAGCACTAAGAAGACTACATCCGCTGTTCTGAAACCAAATCAGAAATCATTTAAGAATCAGAACAGGCACAACAAACAGAATGGGAATCCGCAAGGAAACCCAAAAGGACAGCAGAAACCAGCCCAAAAGAATGACTCTGTACAGTTGTTTCTATGTCACAACTATGGAAAACCAGGTCATATGGCATGAAAGTGTCGGAACAGGCCAAGCTCAACACCGTAGGCGAACCTGACTGAAGAGCCTCTTACGGCTATGATTACTGAGATTCACCTTGTTGGTAGATCAGAGGGTTGGTGGGTTGACACTGGTGCTTCTCACCATGTCTGTTATGATCGTGATACGTTCACCACATACACGGCTGTTGATGATCAGAAAGTGCTGTTGGGAGATTCTCATACCACTAAAGTTGCAGTGGTTGAAAATGTGGAGATCAAGTTTACCTCTGGAAGGACTGTGATTCTTAAAGATGTTTTGCATACTCCAGAGATGAGGAAGAATCTGGTTTCTGGCTTTCTCCTTGATAAGGCAGGCTTTACTCAATTTATTGGGGCTGACGTGTATACCATAGGATTTAAGGGAACTTTTGCAGGAAAGAGTTATGCTTGTGAGGGAATGTTTAAATTGAATGTTGAATCTAATAAAGTGAATAATTCTGCTTATATGTTGTGTGGTTTTAATATTTGGCACTTTATACTATGTCATGTTAATAAACGAATAATTCATAACATGAGCACTCTAGATATGATACCTAAGATGTCAGAATCTAAAAATGATAAATGTGAATTCTGTACACAAGCAAAAATCACTAAGAAATCTCATAAATCTGTCGATAGAGAATCTGAACCCTTAGATTTGATTCACTCTGACATATGTGAACTTGATGGTACTTTGACTAGACATGGACATCGGTATTTTATCACTTTTATAGATGACTGTTCTGATTTCACATATGTTTATTTTATGAAAAATAAAAGTGATTCTTTTGAAATGTTTAAAACGTTCAAAACTGAAATTGAAAATCAAACAAACAGGAAAATTAAGAGACTTCGTAGTGATAGAGGAACGGAATATGAATCTAATTCAATTCTTGACTTCTATAAATTACATGGAATTGTACATGAGAGAACCGCACCCTATTCACCTGAAATGAACGGTAAAGCTGAAAGAAAAAATAGGACTTTTACCTAATTAGTAGTTGCCATCCTATTAATTCAGGTGCAGCAAAATTTTGGTGGGGGGGGGGGGTATTTTATTGACTGTATGCTATGTTCTAAATAGAATCCCCAAATCTAAGAATAAAATTTCATCTTATGAAATTTTAAAGAATCATAAACCCAATGTGTCATACTTTAGAACTTGGGGTTGTCTAGCATATGTTCGCATCCCATACCCTAAGAGAATAAAATTGGCAAGTAGAGCATTTGAATGTGTATTTATAGGCTATGCTATTAATAGCAAATCATATCGATTTTATGATATAAATGCACATAACATAATCGAATCAAATGATGCCGATTTTTATGAAACAAAATTTCCTTTTAAATTAAGGAATAGTGGGGGAACTTCAAGTATGCCTATTAGAACAGAACTTAATAAAAGTTCTGAAGTTGAACCTAGAAGAAGTAAAAGATCAAGAACCGTAAAAGATTTTGGTTTGGATTTTTGGGCTTTTACTATAGAGAAGGATCCCTTAAACCTCCAAGAGGCCCTATCTTATTTAGATGCTGATTTTTGGCAAGAGGCTATAAATGATGAGATGGATTCTCTGGAATCCAATAAGACTTGGCATTTGGCAGATTTACCCCGTGGTTGTAAATCTGTAGGCTGTAAATGGGTGCTTAAAAAGAAATTAAAACTTGATGGTACTATTGATAAATACAAAGCATGACTAGTAGCTAAAGGTTTTAGACAAAAAGAGAATATAGATTTCTTTGACACTTTTTCACCTATAACTATAATAACATCTATTCAGGTATTAATCTCACTTGTTTCCATTCATAATTTACTAATACACCAAATGGATGTTAAAACCGCATTTTTAAACGGTGAACTAAACGAAGAAATCTATATGGACCAGCCTGAAGGATTTGTAGTACATGGTCAAGAACATAAAGTATGCAAATTAGATAAATCATTATATGGTTTAAAACAAGCACCTAAACAATGGCATGAAAAATTTGATAACTTAATCATTTCACATGGTTTTAAAGTTAACGAAAGTGACAAATGCATTTATTACAAATCTGAGAATGACATTTGCACTATTATATGCCTTTATGTAGATGACCTACTCATCTTTGGGTCAAACATTCATGCCATAAATTCAGTCAAATCCTTATTAAGTGCCAATTTTGATATGAAAGATCTAGGTGAGGCGAGTGTAATCCTTCATATTAAGATTACTAGGTCAGAAAAGGGAATTTCTTTGGATCAATCTCATTACATTGAGAAGACACTGAAGAAATATAATTACTTTGACTGTAAACCTGCATGTATACCATATGATCCAAGTGTAAAGTTATTTAAGAACACGGGTGAAGGTGTAAGACAGTCTGATTATGCGAGCATCATTGGCAGCCTTCGGTGTGCCACTGATTGTACTAGACCCGACATTGCCTATGTCGTGGGATTATTGTGCAGGTTTACCAATAGACCTAGTATAGAGCACTGGCATGCTATTGAAAGGGTAATGAGATACCTTAAACGAATTATGAACCTTGGATTACATTATGAGAAGTTTCCAACTGTACTTGAAGGATATTCAGATGCAGACTGGAATACTTTATCTGATGATTCTAAAGCGACCAGTGGCTATATATTTAGCATCGCTAGACGAGATGTCTCTTAGAAATCCCAGAAACAGACCATTTAGGCTCAGTCTACTATGGAGTCTGAGATGATAGCACTAGCCACAGCTAGTGAAGAAGCAGAGTATTTGAGAAATCTGCTAGCTGAGATTCCCTTATGGGAAAAACCGATACCAGTTGTGTTGATACATTGCGATAGTACCGCGGCTATTGGAAAAGTTCAGAACCGTTATTATAACGGTAAGAGACGACAAATACGTCGTAAGCACAACAAGGTTAGAGAACTACTTTCCTCAGGTACCGTTAGAGTGGATTACGTACGTAGTGATGAAAATTTGGCAGATCCTTTGACAAAAGGACTGTCCAGAGAGAAAGTCCTTAATTCTTCTAAAAAAATGGGATAATTGCCCTTAGATTGTTGAGTCAGGCACAATGGTAACCCGACCTAAATGACTGGAGAACCCAAGAAATAGGTTCAATGGGTAAAAACAAGTTGCGTAGTGATAGGAGTTGAACATGTTATTTAATAAACCAAGAAGCATGTATTCCTGAAGTGATTAGAGGATGAGTTAATAGAAACTCTTAATGAGATCTATACTCTATTTGGAGTGAAGTACCTACCTTCAGGAGTACTCTTGATAGACTCACCTATGTGAATGTGGAAATATGGCCGTTTCCTATGGAGTTTTGGGCAAAACTTCTAGAACGTTCACTAAACTGGGATAGACGTGCATGGCCATAAATGCACGGGCTTATTTGATTGCACTATAGAAAAGGTTGTGTGCGGTTTGATGTCAGGAATATAGTTCAAGACTACGTGTCACTCTAGTAAAAATTGAATCTTACCCACTATGTAAAGGTTCAAGTCGGATGACACCTTTGTTTATGCACAGTCTTATGTTTTTTAAAAACTGTTCGACAATATTTTTAAAAATTCAAGTGGGGGGTTGTTGGAAATGTTTGTGAATGATTAAAAATGTTTAAATAAGTATGAATGGCTCATATATGTGAATAGTCCCACATCATGGGATTATAAGAAAGATGCAAGTATTTATACTTGTTTCTAAGAAGTCATGTTGGGGCCTTGGGCTCCCAATGTATGCTTTGTTGTGAGGAGGGAGACCATGCATCATGACCACCACACACGTGCGCGCGACTGACCGACTCGACTCGACTCGACCCGACCCGGCACGGCTCGGGCTTGGCTTTGGCTTTGTGGTGTAAACACTTATGTTTTTTAACCAGAAAAAATTGTTTTTTTCGAACTGAATTTTAATACGGGAGAATTTTCTAAGTCGACTTTTACATGAAGCGGTAAACTCTTGACCCGGTATTTCAGCAGATCCGATTTTCTCCCACTGCCCAGTATTTTCATTCTTCCCTAATTCCCACCTATATATTATCTTCAGCTGCAGACGAAAATAATATAACAAAAATACCATTTTCTTACCTCCGCCATTAAAATCTTCTAACAGAAATTCTCGAGCAGTATTTTAATTTCAAAAGTGTAAATCTGCACTGATTTGTTGTGCAAAGCAAATCAGTTATTATTTTCAGAGGCTGTTTTATCCTAGAGGCGGTGATAAGAGTACGAACTGGTTTTGCACCACCGACCAGATCGCCGAATCGTCTTCAAGAAAGCGACCAAGTACGTGACTCAGCCACTGTTTCCCAACAGGTGAAATAAACAATAGATAACACCTAGTAGTGAAATAAATAAATAATCTTACAGCAGTGGTGACGTTACCTCAACTCGAATGGCCTTACCTCAATTCCATCACACCCTTTTGTAGGCACTCCCCATCAACCGTCACCCCTAACCTCATTGCTCCGGCCATTACCTCAACTCAAATGGCCTTAAGCCCATCGTATATTGTGCACATCATGTATGCTAACTTGTAAAAAAAGCTTTTCTCCAATCCAGTGCTTCTCATCCAAGAGCCTTTCCATTCCAATGTCAGGAATCTCCATTGTAAACTGTTTCCGAGCTTCCTTCCAAAAAAAATCACATATTCTAACACCGTAAGAAAAACACTTAAAAGGAAAAACTTCATACGATTCGATCTATCAAAATATAGCTAAATACAACTGACATAGATTTCCACTTGTCATTAGCAATATGCACATGAAAACATGCTAATTCTATTCACATAGTCTACTCCATTAAATAACAAAATTTATAAACCTCATCTTTTGTGCTGACACAATATAGAAACTATATGAAACTTGAAATTTTAATCCATTCGGTATGTATGGATTTCTACCTCATGCTTCAATAAAAATATATTAATTTCACTGTATGTGTTGGATGTGCTAAATAAACGAAAATCAAAATCAACTAACCTTCGAACATGGTTCCTTATGCCTATATCTAACGGTGGTCAGTCGATCAGCTAAAAAAAATTCCATTCAATTTGTACCAAGCATGAGAAAATTCCTGCAAATTCAAAAATGTGAAATTTTACATATTACACAACAACCATTAATGTTACAAAATAGCAAACATTACTAAAGTGACATAAACTCTGCATATACTACATTTCATAACTTTACATGTATTTTCTGACTGTTCTTATCAAATTTTAACGTAGTGTGTTTACATTGGTAACTCGTATTGAATATTCATCCTTTTTTTTCAATTTTGAGTTCCAAATTTAGAAATAAATATACATCTTAGTCTATATTTATGGCAGTATAACCAAGTCGAATCATCTTGACTAACAAACAAAACATAAGTCCAAAATAAATATTCTATATAAAATTTAAGTGATACATATAATTAAAATATTATGTTTCAAAATAGACCACGGTTCAGACATAAGATTTTAAATATTAGTGAATGAAAATGATTCTGAAACATTTCACATGAATAAAGTTTTAACCATCTTAAGATACCATCTTGCAGTAACTTGAAGGGATATGATTCAAGCCGCATGAATTATTTCTCCCCTTGAATTATAGCCGTGTGATCTTGTTCCGCACCATTCCGCATGAATTTTTCTGGCACTGTAGCAAAGTCTTATATATCAATTTTTCTTGCTTTTAAAGAAAACGTGTGCTGGTTTAGGAAAACGAAGATTATGACATGAATAAAGTTTTAACCATCTTAAGCAATTCGTATTGTTATTTGTTTATTGATTTAATTTTTTACTTTATTAGCTATTGGCTAATTTTTTAGAGGAAAAGATGGTACAATAGTGGATATCAATAGCAAAAGATCATAAGTTACCAACTTTTTCTTTTTCTAATACTTACATTTGCAAATTTAGAATTATTGAAAGCATCACACATAGAACATGGTATCTAGACAACAAATGTTACAATAAACAGGTAACGGGATTTATGGAACTAACATTGTGATAACATCTGACTACGTTGAAGCTATCTCCCATAGTGGAGTTAATTTACATCAAAACTGACTGCTCATTGAACATAAAATGAACGTTTATGATTATTAAATTTAGCAAGTTTTCCAAAATTGCAAATTTATGCAATATATGTGACGATTCATTGGGAAGATTCAATGGAAAGAACATGTCCTCCTAAAGACGAGGTAAATAGGAATAGATAACCAAAATATGTGGGACTAAGATCAAAATGAATATCAGTTCAATGAACTAATATTAATCATAGTTGGAGTTCAAGGCCAACTCCGTTAGCAACCGTATTTATTGATTCAGGTAGCTTTACCTTTGCACTATTAAGAATCATTTTCCCTATCTATAAACAGGGACTTATTGTGTTGTCAACTGTCAAAAGTACGTAAATTTATATTCATGTACCGTGTTGGATTGATCATCTTAGAGTAAAGCCTAAAAAATTGAAACATAGAAGAACTTGATTTTAAAAATTATAAAGCTCAAGATGCCTAAATCATAGTTTTTGGCTATAAAATCATTGGTTGATATGTCTCCATGCCTCCCATCATGCCAAATGCAATATACCAGGTTCAGCTTAGCTATGTCTTTGTTCCACGTAGAGTGTTGCATATATTGTATATCCTATTGCTTAGGCTGATGAATTTAGAAAACAATAATTTAAGCATTAGAGTTGATCATTGAAATTAACTTACATAATGCATTAAAAAAAATTAGAGCTATTTTATTTTCCCTTTTGCCATAGTTGACCAAGTCAATCTGATTCTAATGTTTCATCTAATGAGCCGGATTACTTAATTTACGCTATAGAACCACTTAAAATTTTCTTTGAAACCAAGCAAATCACAGTCAAACATGCTTACTATAAACTTATAATTATCTAAATGTTGATTTTCATAACATAGGAGATATGAGATGAATGATTCATTGTTCTCTAACATTTGATTAATATAGTACAATTATACAATCAATTTCTAGAACACAGAAACTAAGACAGTATATTAGAGCAAATCCAACAGTGGGGTATTCATACCCTTAATACTGAATTTGGGCTGAAATTGTTCCCCAACGGATATTACAATTCGTAATATTCAGTAAAATATTACGGGACATATTCCGAATTCAGAATATGTCCCGCACGCTGATTTTTTCGGCTCGTGACGTCGCGATCCTATTTTATTGGTTTGCGACGTCACGAGCCTATAAAATCGGCTCGCGACATTCATATAGGTAGGCAGACAAATTTGCTTTCCAGGTGGACTATAGCCACACGTCATTTCCTTGGGACCACGACATGTATTTAAGACCACATATTATTTGCCACACGTAATGTTCTGGGACCAGAAGCATGCTCTGTTTACAAACCTTCTTACCACATTTATATACCATGGGGACCACAATATTTTTGCCACAAATGTTTTTAATTTATGGGACCAATCTTCTTCCGGTTTTGCTGGAGAAAAATCAAAGATGATGCGCGTCGATTAAATCGGCGCACGATGTTAAAATTAACCTGCGCCGACTAAATCGGCACGCATCTGTTAGGAAATTTACTCAAATCTTCCCTGAATGTTACGGGTTGTAATATTATGATCCGTAACCTTGTTGGAGTTGCTCTTATAATAGTCCGCGTCGATTAAATCGGCGCACGATGTTAAAATTAACCCGCGCCGACTAAATCGGCGCACATCTATTGGGAAATTTACTCAAATCTTCCCTGAATGTTACGGGTTGTAATATTATGATCTGTAACCTTGTTGGAGTTGCTCTTATAATAGTCCGAAGTATATTACGACCCATAACCTTGTTGGAGTTGCTATTATAATAGTCCGAAGTATCGCAGCGACAAAGATACTGTGAATGACTGTATTATGAATGCAGGTATATATAAGAAATTTATATTATTTCATCATATAATAAAAACCAAACCCATTTCCATTTGGTTTCATTTAAGCAGACATATATATCATATCAAATATAGTAATATAAAAGCAAGCATTGAGATGAACTAACTGTAAGAATTAAATTTGTCATGTATTATATATCTCTAATTGAATATTTAGCACTTGCTTGTAACATCTTATCAAATAAAAATTTATAGAGAATTGTCTCGATGATTTAAAATTTCGAGTCAAGTTTTAGAATCAGTTAAGAAAAAACATATTTTACCTACTTTCATTACATTATTAAGAACTGATGAACTCTTATTTTGCTACATAACATGCATGTTTTATTTAACCATTCTTGAGGAATCAAGTTTAAGGTGTGAGTTTTATTAATATCAAAATGGGAATAAGATATTTGAAGTAGTAAAAAGACGTCCACGTTGTTGTAAATAACTTTATAGTGTCAACTGAGTGAATCTAAAAAGTAGCGCAACCACTGTTTATAAATATTTTTCACCGACAATGGTAACACGACCTGATGGGTTTTAACATGCTACAGTAACTTCCCCTTCTTCCTAACATGCAATTGCAACTACAACGCGCCGCAACAGTATTACAACCCATTTTCGTACTGCGTTCCAGTATTGAAAATGAATTTGTCTTTGTTATGTATCTACATTTCAAAATAAAAAGAACCATACGACGTACAATACAGTTCAAACGTTGTCCTTCAACCTAATGTGTTGAAGGCAAAGAAAATCAACACCTATCTATGAGATGTTCGCAAATTGAATAATTAAAAACCGCATACATAAGAGAATCATTCTTCCTCTATACTTTTTTCCTCAAACGTTATTCAGTTTTATATTACTCCTTCAATCAACTCTACAATTTTGTTTCGAAATAATGTCTTTGTTCACTACGTTTTGTCATTAGGAATTTCCTCCTTATTTTAGCTCTTGTATAAGCAGAGTTTACTACACTAATCAATAATTATTGAATAACATGATACATGGATATCGTACAATGAATTAAAGTTTAGGAAATAACTCAGAAGTTGGATGTCGCGATTATAATTATCCCTCTCCCATATGTAGGGTGAACATTTTCATGTGCTGAATTGTCCTAGATCGACCAAAGCTTTGCCAATTACAATAAATTTTGGTGGAACGGTTCGATAGATCATATAAAATTAAACTTGGCTCCTTAATTTATATTAAAAACAACAATTTGCACCTGATTTGGTGAGAATAGTGAACCACTATAATACTTTTTTTAAATAAGAAAAAGCATATCAGACATGGTAAAACTGAATGTTGCCTTTAAGTGAAATAATATGAAAATTTTCCTTCAAACATATGAATAAAGTTACTAAGTTTATTACTGGGTTGGAATATATAATATAAAGCATTTGTATAGCTAGGAAGATGCAAACATGATACATCCATATTATTGTAGTACGTACCAAAAATAAATTTATTTGTAGCATAAACTATATGTTTATGATCCTATTGCCATGTAAGTTTTGAAAGGAAATCATATTTTATTATGGAAGTTGAATAAAATTCTTCTTAATTAGGATTTGAACAAACATCCTACTTGCAATTGAAACATGGGCAACAAAATACTAACTAATACATCACAATGGTTTGTAGAATAAAAATGGCATGTATTGCACTTGATGAAAATAATTTAAACTTACCATTCATTATAAAATGGATGCTAAAATAATATGAGTTGACGTCACGATTTACCTTCGCTGAGGGAAACTGTTATGCTTCTGGATATCAGTTGACTTTTATTTGATAAAATTTTCACATGAATGTTCTAAATTCTATTTTATCGTATCCAAAGAGACACTATCTTTGCAGTCCACTTACCACATAACATGTACGTAATTATTAACATCATTTTACGTATATAGCAAAAGCCCAAAACATGGTTACCACGCTACAACCAAAGGATCCTAAGCTAAATATGATTATAAAGCTAATTTCTCCATTCTTTATTGCCTATATTCTTCAACTAAAAGTATCTTATATTTCTTAGATGGAAACAACCAAAAATGTTTATATATTATATTAGTCCATCCAATGTGATTACTGTTCTTAGGTTTAAGTGCTATAAATGCCTTATGAAACTGCTACATAATATGTATTTAATATATATAGCATAAACCAACTTCCTCATTTCTGGATAGGCATATGTTTATAGGCAAAAAAAAAATCAAACAGATCGATTATTTCATTTTTTGATCTTGTATTCGTAAGAATATTCACGCTTCTACAAACAGAGTAGAATATTCAAAAATATATCCCTCATTTTAAATAATTAAAGCGAAACAACAAATCAACAAAAAAAAAAAAAAAAAAAAAACCTTATACCTTCATATAGATTATCCTTTCTATGATGTCCTTGTTGATTTCCAACCTAAAACAAATTTTTGGTAGGATATGTATGTAAAATACAAATATCCAAATAGAAAAATTCCATTACATAATCCGTTACCTTTTTGCAATGACTCAAGGCAAAACTACTATTGACACTGCTTCAAAGACCGAAAAAAGATAATTACGCCTATGCAGTATCATATATTTCGACTTTTGCTATCGTCTCTCTTCTCTTTGATTATTAGTTATTGCAAAGTAACCTTTTTGATTCATTGGAGCATGTCGATGTCGCTGATTAAGTAAATTAAAATCATGCACGTAAAGTAAATTAAAACAAAATTCATGGCAACAAATTCAATAGTAATGAAATGCATTAGCTCTAATGTCTTAACTCTTAAATGGATTACAATTAGAAATAAAGAATAAGATGACAATTTTAATCTCACATTCTTTTGTGACAAAGGACAAATAAATAAAAGTATTTATATCTTACATATAAGCATAATGTTTGTAGCAATATCAATCATAAACAAAATCTATTTTATACCATCCAACTGTCAAACCTTAAAATAGAAAAATATATGCAATAATGTGGAATCTTCTTAAATAGTAATATGCTACCAGGTTTTCCAGAATGTCATATACGTAGTAAAATTGTAATAGTGAATTGCAAAAGAAAAATGAAATGCAACAAATTTAAAAGATAATTTCAATGCAGAAAACAAAAGGTCTAACGCTATAAATGAAAAGGAAAGACAAACCACATTTCATTATTGAGGATTCAAATAAACATTTCTTCATAACAATATGATAGTTCAAAATAAAAAATAAAAAATATGAACATAACTATTTAGCCTTTAGTTCTTAAAAAAATATGTCTGTTTTTGTTTCGGTAATGTTCCAACTTCTAATACTGAGTAGAAATGAGTATTGTGCAAAAATTGCACAAATGCGGAAGCGATGCAAAAATGGGATCTGGCTTGTCGATTAATTATCAACCACTAACTCAATAAAAATTTCACCAAACAAAAGAACAAAAATAGAAGATGAGAAGAAGACACAAAAAATTTAACGTGGTTCGGATATGAATATCCTACGTCCACGGAGACCCAACAACTTCTTTATTTCTTTACTTCAAGAGTAGGTTACAATATGAGAAGAAATACAACAAGACTCAATACCAATTCTCACTCTATAATACATATAGAAAATAGGGATCTATTGAGGAATAATATGAAGAGATATATTTTCTTATGATAATGCAAACATGAGCAAATGGCTTCATATATACAGGAAGAATGGAGAATTCTAGAAGATAAGGATGAAGATGTTTAGGAATTTCCTTGATTTGATTCACCACAAATCTTGCGTATTTATTTTGTTTCCGCCTATATAAATTCTCCAAATCAATTAACTGTTTCCCATATTTGGCTTGATCATGGAAACAATTAATGCTTTTCTCACCCCCACCAATTCTTGGTTGATTCTTTAAATCAATTATCTTCTCCATATTAATTTGTTTTCCATATTTGAATTGATTATAGAAACAAATAATGCCTTCTCATTAACATATTTCAATTGTCCAAATTTAACACTCCACCTCGATTAAATATATTCATCAATCACCAAAAATCAATAAAATTGTTGGGTCTATGCCATCAAGCTCAATGGGAACTACTTTGGGCAATATTGCCCAAACAGAGCTTCCAAATCTTTTCCAAGCGTAAGAAAGATAATATGCACATCAACAAGAAAAATGCATATGAACAAATATAAAAATTCTTCAGAAAATGCGATGAAGGAGACAAACTTGTAGACACATAAATCTGAGAGACTAATGGGGACTTTATAGCGTGCTTCACCTTCTCCATCCTACATTGAGTGGGGACATACTCAATATTATCTACTTCAACCTTCTTTTCAAGAATTTTACTCGACTTCATCAAGTCTACCTTATCAAACTTAACACCAAGCTCCGCAACATTCAAAGCATAAGATGAATAATCATCATTACAAATATGCTTACCAATAGGGCCAACTGAACTAAAAGGCCTTTTTTGCAACTGAGCTTCACCTAGAATTTGAACCTCGGAAATCTTCTCATCAACCATGGTACCATCGGAAATACCACTTTCTCTCTGAATATGGAAACAATCTGATGACTCCAAATGTGTTTGGGAATTTTGTGTCCTGCTAATGTCATCACTTAATAGAGGCTCCACCTTCAATAAAGACCTCTCATCAAATGTCGCATGCCCGTTGTTCACAACTCTCTTAGTTGTTTTGCACCACAACCTATACTTCTTCATTCCTTCTCTATAGCCTAACAAAATGTGCTTGCTTCCCCTAGGCTTCAGCTTATCATGTCTTTCATCTTCTAAATAAGCTGAACAACCAAACACTTTAAGGAATGAATAATCAACAGGCTCTCTTTTCCATACTTCTTCTGGGATCCTCATATCTATGGTAATAGAAGGTGTACGGTTAATGAGAAATACTGCCATAGATATCGCTTCTACCCAAAATCCTTCTTCTAGACTACCAGTCAGTCCCAAGCTCATAGCTTTTTCCCATAATATCAGACACATGCTCTCTGCCACTTTAAAAGAATGTGAATTCGTAGAAAAATCTCTAAATACATGCTCGGACGCACAATAATTAGTGAATTCTTGTGACGCAAATTCACTACTACTGCCAACTCTAAGAACTTGTAGCTGCTTTCCGGACTTCTTTTCAACTAAGGTCTTCCACTTTCGAAATTGGGCAAATATTTCGGATCTAGTCTTCATGAAATAGACCCAAACCATATGCGAGAAATCATCCACAAATATGACGAAGAAACTGGTTCCACCTAAAGATGCAATTGGGGAGGGTCCCCATACATAAGAATGAACAAACTCTAGAAACTCTGTAGCTCTAGATCTTCTAACATCAAGTGTGACATGCTTCTTGTAGTGATCCGAAATTCCGATCCAATTAGAGCTGACCAAATAACTCAAGTCCAATCCAAATTGCACTGAAATCCAGATAACTAATAGAAAGAAGGCAGAGGGTGAGAATAGATAAGATAGAAACTTAGAATAGAAGAAGAAGAAGAACACAACATCAGAGTAACACGAACCTCACAGCGGAACGAATAACATATAATATATATAACATAACTTGAAATATACATCTGTACTTGAATATACATCATTATCAAAGTACAACACTTACAACACAGCGGAAATAAACTATAGCCATATGATCCTTAAGCCTCCTGCTCCAGCTCTTCAAGTATCTGTAAATCCCGACTACTTGACTGCCCGTCAGAAATTGGGCACCCAAGAGTTTAGGGAAAACAAAACAAAATAAACTCCGGGTCAGTCATGGGACTGGTATGAGTAAAACAGTTTAAAACAGTTTGAGCAATGCAACGATGTCTCATATGACCACGCCGTATAACGAAACGGGTTTTTCCCTTATGAGAATCCAAATATCTTTATATCAAAAACCTTTTGATATTATAATTATGTCTATCAACCAAAATATATTAATTAACTAGCAGAACGCTTTCATCTCACGCTCTACATATATAATATACAATCAAAACCGCAAGCACGTATTGGGTAATGGATTTCCAACTATGACAATGTATGGAACCACCTTCCGATCAGTGTACTCTAGGAACGATACACTGGAGTTCAACAAGAACATCTTGCAACTCAGCCACACATGACCGACCACTCATTTCGCTTGAGTGTATCGAATGTATATCACCAACGGTTGGGATCAGCAACCGTTTCCCGTATATATATTTGGGACAGTATTGATAGATTAAAGAAGCAAATGAATATTCTATAGATACGTGATTATACACCCTACTTCGGAGCGATTGACTTAGCCATGCTGCCTGCCAGATTTCTGTCATTTACCGAATGTGAGGCTAGAAGCTACGCTTATCTTTTACATGTCACATCTTCATTCACTTTGAATGTCACATCGTCATACCTGCCAAATCACAAATTGATTTCCCCAAAAATACCACGGGTATACAGCTAAGAGAAACGAATTCCTCCACCACCAAACGTGGATACGTTTGAAGAGATCAACTTACGCGGTCTATTAGATATACTCTGTCAAACATTCTTCCATACAGGTCGTCCTGGGACTGGACAAACTGAAGGCACACCCTTGCATAACTCCGTCTTCAATTATCTTTGGCATATATGATTCGCAACGCTTATGCCAATACAGAGTGGTTCTACGGATAATAATCCAATCGGTCTCTCCATTTAACAACGTTAAAATGGTCAAAAACTTCGATAGTCGATGAGTTAACTATCAAAGAAAAACACGTGTGCAAACAACGATATTATTTCCAGCTGGAAATTATATCGATTAATCATCAACCATATATATATATATATATATATATATATATATATATCTCCTCATTTCTATGTTTAGAAAATATACGTTATTAACACTGGAAAACATTTCCATTTGTTTATTTACATATCACTATCATCCCACATCTATCAGACTCTAACTATAACCAACAAGAGAACAACTTCCCAAGTATAAATCCCGAAGGCCGGAACCAACATCAGATCGATACCCAGAAAACTTATTCAACTTATTATTCTCTAGTCAATTTCTAATTTCTGTTTAACTCCATTTTGATTTACTCTAATTGAATAACTCTATTTGTTTAACTCCTATTCGAATAACTAATATTGAATTTAACTCCATTCGCTTGACTCTAGATCGCAGCGATCACAATGGTTACGCCTGATTCCCTCAGGAAACATCCGACCGCCGTAGGCTATCTGCAGCCCTGCGAATTACGCTAGCAGTCATGCTAAATGGAATCTCATCCCGAATAACTAGTATGCTTTACTCAAATCGATTTACTCTATTCATTTCCTAAATAAATATTCCTTTGTCCTATTTGTTTCCTAAATAAATATTCTCCTTTATAGTCTCCTATTTATTTTCTAAATAAATATTCTCAAATTATTTCCTTTTATAAAATCGGTTGATTTTAAAAAATTCCTTTATTTCAATGTATGTTGAAATATTCCTTTTTACATCCCAGGGTCTCTTATGATATTTAAAGTAGCAAACCACAATGATCGATATCATTTAAACACACATAATCAAATAGATTATATATCACATCATATATTACAATATATGAACAAAACAATATTATAAATATTGAGGAGTCCAGTTGGACCCCTCCAACCTATTTCCCTGCATCACAGATGTTAAACAACATGAATATAAAATATTCTGATAAATAGAATCAATATTCGATTTAACGATTTTTATATATTGTTATCTATATTTTCAACCAATACACAAACAATTCAATCAAACAGTTAACACACAGCAATCAGTCATCATTTATCAGTTCTAAAAATACGTTATAAAAATAGAACTGTTCAGAGTTGGTGAGTTTTACACACATTGGAAGTTCATCGTTAATAACAATAACCATCTTTGATTCAGATGGACAATTTATTTTGCTATAAATTGCAACGAGCTCCGATGGACTTCCAATCAGTTCCATCGTGTAGCATTCTCTGATACAATTCCAACGCTCCAGACCGCGCTCAATTCTGACATCGTACCACAAAGTTGTATATTTTACAATATTGAACAAACATTTAATTAGTTTAAATCAATTTCATTTCGAAATAATAGCCTTACCAACTCTTTAATTCCTCGGTCCATTACCAATATCCGCCCCATTACAACCTTGTTCATCTTCTTCTTTCTGGACGCCAATAAAACCCCACTGCCTCTTTTAAAATACCATGGGCTTATCCTTCTTAACATTACTAGTCAAATGCTTAAGCCCTTTCATTTACAATTTATTAGAAAAGGTTAATTACCCTTTATCATCCACCCCAAATCATGTTTTCTCCTGCTAGCCCATCTTCCTCAACACACTCCCCACGATCCAGTATTCAAACTACACTGGCCACAATCCATTTCCACTTAACTGCGGGATCATTACTTCACGGCAACCAGACAAAAGCCACCCAAAATTCATCTCCTCAAAATCCGCTTCTTTCAATCCCCTTCTTCCTTAACTCGATTCCATGTCTTCACTGTATTCGAACGCTCCAGCATCCCCCATCATTTTATCATTGATTTTCAAACAAAACCCATAAATTCCTTTCTTTAATTACACATTAAACCATTAGAAACTAATTAACATTATAATACTTCCTTAATCACTTTTTTTATCGTGACCGCGTCTCCTTATTTCTATGCTCAACACTTCTTCCACTTACCCAAGTTCATCAAGCCATCTTCACCGTAAAACAACCTCTGTCTCTCCTACTCTTGCTCCACCACCGACCAACCGGGACCCACCAAACCTCGGTCATGATGACCGCTCCACCTTTTATAACCCCCAAACCTGTCCGATGCCCTACAGCTTCACAAGGTCCAAAATTCGAACCCAAAAATCAACTGTTTCGAAAAGAACACATGGCCAAATTAACCCCCTGTTCATAGCGTCAGAATCCAATTAACTTCCCCCACTACGATGTCCTTCTTACTCCGCATCGGTGCCTTGAGTCTCGTTCCACTCGAGACTATATTTGCTTCAAAAACCGAAACCCTAACTCTACTATTGGAACACGACAACACACAACAGACGGTCGAGCCTAGAAATTCATACATGGTTGTAAAGAGGAAGTTAGGAGGATTGTAAATATATGAGTAATAGGATTTGTATCATTTTCTTTGAATTTAGATCATTTTTCAAACTCACGAATTTGAGCTTGGTAGGTGGCGGCTAAAACTTTACTTGCTGTTGACTAGAGAACATGAAGGAAGGGTTATGAGATGTTAAGGGTTATATATATAGGATAGGTTAAATAATAAAATATTCGATTATTATATTGAATTTTAACCAACCGCTGTTTTTATTTATCAATTAAAATTCTTGTGACCACATACGATACCAGAAAATCACGAAAATGGACATGCAGCTACAGTTCGATATTACGGTCCCAACGAAACTGGTTTCGTCGAATTCCGACTCCGTTTGCTCACACAGGGTATTTTTAACAAATTATCGACTGTTTTTCACATTAAAATCCTGTACGGTCACACACTGACTCTAATAATCATGAAAATTGAAATCTAACAATAATCTGACATTGCAGATCCAACAAAATTAGTTTCGTCGAATTCTGAGGTCAATTGCAAAAATGGCTATTTTTAAAGCCCTAAATAAACCCTTTTAAATATATAAATATATTTAAAAACAATTTAATTAAATATTTAAAAATAAATATTATCGTATATATTCACAGTGGAATACCATACAGCTCCAGAATACTCCTATGGATTTCTAACTCGATATTTCAAATCTGGGTCAACCCGATATTCGATTTATATTGAAATTCCTTTTTAAAATATAAATAATTCCTTTATAAATTATAAAGGAATTCCACAGCGACTTTTCTAAAATTTGATTTGGACATAAATCAAAATCTACACGACGAAATCCCGATTTTTCCCTTCCACTGGAAAGATATACTCCACCAGCTCCTAACGTTTCTTGTTTCATAGAAATCCGATTTAAAACGGCTTCTGTATATCCAGTTGAAGTTCGAATCGCCAATTTACGAACTGCAGCGCCATTTCGAGATCGATTATAATTATATTATAATTTATACGTTCAAATGTCGTTTATATAATATATTCGTTATTATAATTCAACTCTAAACTGAATTATATACTTTGAATGGTCCAGTTCACATTATATCGCCATTTCAGCCCAATTCTGATTATTTCAGATTTTTTTTTTAATTATTATATTAATTAAATATTCAAAGTTATTTAATTAAACGACCATTTGAAATTCTAAACCACTATTTCAATAATTAAATTAATTAATTATTACACCGCTGAAAAATGCGGGTCATTACATTCTTCCCTACTTAAAATAATTTCGTCCTCGAAACTGCTAAGGTAGAAAACAAAGCCGATTAACTAGTTAGAACTTATTTGTTCACTTCTTAACTCCGGTTTCACTAAACCAATTTAATTTCAATTAAATATTATTAATTAATTCATATCAACGAAAATTTTCAAAAATCCTAAAAATTTTCTAACTCCCTAAATTTCTGAAAAATTTCGCCAGCACCTCCTTTGTTCCGGTCAATAGCCCAAACTCCAACTCGCCTCTCTGGGCCATCCAACCCAGAAGGAAATCAAACAGCCAAGCGGCTTGCCAATTCGGCTCATCAAAATCTCATACCATAGAAAATATAAACTTGTACCTTTTTGTCGGGCATATGAACTCTCTATCACTTCCATATGCTATCAACTCAGCATATACCAATGTTATCCTAATCAAATTCTAATCAATTTATCCTCAACACGTCTATTCGCTTATATCCAAAGCAAATCACATTTCAACTCAAGTTCAATTCTTGATTCCAAATTCCTATCAATCCAACTTACTTCATATCATTCTAATCCAATTCAATTACCACTTAACTGGCTTTATTTTTTATTCCAATTCTCTTTCACAAATTTCTATATAATTTGGTTTTTAATTCGAACAATCTCTTCCTAGGAATTTTAAACAGCTTTGCTTTTCAAAATCAAATATCTCCTTTTCGAAATTCAACACAACTTGTTTTTCCCAAAACAAATTCAAAACAATATCTCTGGTAGTAATCCATCACTTATAAACTCGAAAATGAACACTGATGATGTCGCGATTCATCATTAGGGTTATTTCCCAGCAATCGAAGTGAGTTCAATACTATATCACTTTTCAAAATCATTTCTAAACACTTCTAATTTGAAATACATTTCAAAATACCATTCGCAATGCTAGTAAAACAATTTAAAATCTCCCAGGATCTTAAATTTTCCTTATATTTAATTCAAATTCATTTACAAACACTTTTACAAATTCTAGGGTTTTAATTTGATTTCTGATTTAAATTCAGATTTAATTCATCTGATTCCACGTATTTCACTTATATGAATTCTGATTGGTTATATACATAACCATTTAATTTATAATCTTACTCGATTATAATAACAACCAATATATCAAATATATCATAATTCCAATATATATATCTTCCTTATATCAAAATATACTTTGGGTAAACTTATTTTCGTTTACCCTCTTTTTCAAAACATATCGTGTCAACCCATCGTATTCGAGTGTTTTAGAAACCCCTATCGATATTGTGGTGGCCCATCATCGACCAGAATCCATAAACAACTCAACCAATAAATCTACTCAATGTAAAACCATTTATATCAAATAACAAATATGTTCACTCGTATATATACACTCAACTCAATCTAGGGTATTACTAACCCCATCTTTACTGAGTCACGCCACAGAGCCAAGGTAATACTTAACTTAAGCTCTGATACCAACTGTAGTGACCCAAAATTCCGGTCCAATTAGAGCTGACCAAATAACTCAAGTCCAACCCAAATTGCACTGAAATCCAGATAACTAATAGAAAGAAGGCAGAGGGTGAGAATAGATAAGATAGAAACTTAAAACAGAAGAAGAAGAACACAACATCAGAGTAACACGAACCTCACAGCAGAATGAATAACATATAATATATATAACATAACTTGAAATATACATCTGTACTTGAATATACATCATTATCAAAGTACATCACATACAACACAACGGAAATAAACTATAGCTATATGATCCTGAAGCCTCCTGCTCCAGCTCTTCAAGTATCTGTAAATCTCGACTACTTGACTGCTAGTCCAAAATTGGGTACCCAAGAGTTTAAGGAAAACAAAACAAAATAAACTCCGGGTCAGTCATGGGACTGGTATGAGTAAAATAGTTTAAAACAGTTTGAGCAATGCAACGATATCTCATAAGACCACGCCGTATAACAGAACCGGTTTTTCCCTTATGAGAATCCAAATATCTTTATATCAAAAACCTTTTGATATTATAATAATGTCTATCAACCACAATATATTAATCATTTAGCAGAACGCTTTCATCTCACGTTCTACATATATAGTATACAATCAAAACCGCAAGCACATATTGGGTAATGGATTTCCAACTATGACAAGGTATGGAACCACCTTACGATCAGTGTACTCTAGGAACGATACACTGGAGTTCAACAAGAACATCTTGCAACTCAGCCACACATGACCGACCACTCATTTCGCTTGAGTGTATCGAATGTATATCACCAAAGGTTGGGATCAGCAACTGTTTCCCGTATATATATATGGGACAGCATTGATAGATTAAAGAAGCAAATGAATATTCTCTAGATAGGTGATACACCCTACTTGGGAGCAACCGACTTAGCCATGCTGCCTGCCAGATTTCTGTCATTTACCGAACGTGAGGCTAGAAGCTACGCTTATCATTTACATGTCACATCTTTATTCACTTTGAATGTCACATCGTCATACCTGCCAAATCACAAATTGATTTCCCCAAAAATACCACGGGTATACAGCTAAGAGAAACAAATTCCTCCGCCACCAAACGTGGATACATTTGAAGAGATCAACTTACGCGATCTATTAGATATACTCTGTCAGACATTCTTCCATACAGGTCGTCCTGGGACTGGACAAACCGAAGGCACTATTCTGTAAACAGGATAGCCCTTGCATAACTCTGTCTTCAATTATCTTTGGCATATATGATTCGCAACGCTTATGCCAATACAGAGTGGTTCTTCGGATAATAATCCAACCGGTCACTCCATATTAACAACGTTAAAATGGTCGAAAACTTCGATAGTCGATGAGTTAACTATCAAAGAAAAACACGTGTGCAAACAACGATGTTATTTCCAGTTGGAAATTATATCGATCATTCATCAACCATATATATGTATATATCTCCTCATTTCTATGTTTAGAAAATATACGTTATTAACACTGGAAAATATTTCCATTTGTTTATTTACATATCACTATCATCCCACATCTATCAGACTTTAACTATAACCAACAAGAGAACAAATTCCCAAGTATAAACCCCGAAGGCCGGAACCAACATCAGATCGATACCCAGAAAACTTATTCAACTTATTAATCTCTAGTCAGTTTCTAATTTCTGTTTAACTCCATTTTGATTTACTCTAATTGAATAACTCTATTTGTTTAACTCCTATTCGAATAACTAATATTGAATTTAACTCCATTCGCATGACTCTAGATCGCAGCGATCACAATGGTTACGCCTGATTCCCTCAGGAAACATCCGACCGCCGTAGGCTATCTGCAGCCCTGCGAATTACGCTAGCAGTCGTGCAAAATGGAATCTCATCCCGAATAACTACGTATGCTTTAGTCAAATCGATTTACTCTATTCATTTCCTAAATAAATATTCCTTTATCCTATTTATTTCTTAAATAAATATTCTCCTTTATAGTCTCTTATTTATTTTCTAAATAAATATTCTCAAATTATTTCCTTTTATAAAATCGGTTGATTTTATAAAATACCTTTATTTCAATATACGTTGAAATATTCCTTTTTATATCCCATGGTCTCTTATGATATTTAAAATAGCAAACCACAATGATCGATATCATTTAAACACACATAATCAAACAGATTGTATATCACATCATATATTACAATATATGAACAGAACAGTATTATAAATATTGAGGAGTCCAGTTGGACCCCTCCAACCTGTTTCCCTGCATCACAGATGTTAAACAACATGAATATAAAATATTCTGATAAACAGAATCAATATTCGATTTAACGATTTTTATATATCGTTATCTATATTTTCAACCAATACACAAACAATTCAACCAAACAGTTAACACACAACAATCAGTCATCATTTATCAGTTCTAAAAATACGTTATAAAAATAGAACTGTTCAGAGTTGGTGAGTTTTACTCACATTGGCAGTTCATCGTTAATAACGATAACCATCTTTGATTCAGACGGACAATTTATTTTGCTATAAATTGTAACGAGCTCCGATGGACTTCCAGTCAGTTCCATCGTGTAGCATTCTCTGATACAATTCCAATGCTCCAAACCGCGCTCAGTTCTGACATCGTACCACAAAGTTGTATATTTTACAATATTGAACAAACATTTAATTAGTTTAAATTGATTTCATTTTGAAATAATAGCCTTACCAACTCTTTAAATCCTCGGCCCATTAACAATATCCGCCCCATTACAACCGTGTTCATCTTCTTCTTTCTGGACCCCAATAAAACCCCACTGCCTCATTTAAAATACCATGGGACTATCCTTCTTAACATTACTAGTCAAATGCTTAAGCCCTTTCATTTACAATTTATTAGAAAAGGTTAATTACCCTTTATCATCCACCCCAAATCACGTTTTCTCCTGCTAGCCCATCTTACTCAACACACTCCCCACGATCCAGTATTCAAACCACACTGGCCACAATCCACTTCCACTTAACTGTGGGATCATTACTTCACGGCAACCAGACAAAAGCCACCCAAAATTCATTTCCTCAAAATCCGCTTCTTTCAATCCCCTTCTTCCTTAACTCGATTCCATGTCTTCACTGTATTCGAACGCTCCAGCATCCCCCATCATTTTATCATTGATTTTCAAACAAAACCCATAAATTCCTTTCTCTAATTACACATTAACCCATCAGAAATTAATTAACATTATAATACTTCCTTAATCACTTTTTTATCATGACCGCATCTCCTCATTTCTATGCTCAACGCTTCCTCCACTTACCCAAGTTCATCAAGCCATCTTCACCGTAAAACAACCTCCGTCTCTCCTACTCTTGCTCCACCACCGACTAACCGGGACCCACCAAACCCCGGCCATGATGACTGCTCTACCTTTGATAACCCCCAAACCTGTCCGATGCCCTATAGCTTCACGAGGTCCAAAAATCGAACCCAAAAATCAACTGTTTCGAAAAGAACACACGGCCAAATTAAACCCCATGTTCATAGCGTCGGAATCCAATTAACCTCCCCCATTACGACGTCCTTTTTACTCCGCATCGGTGCCTTGAGTCTCGTTTAACTCGAGACTATATTTGCTTCAAAAACCGAAACCCTAACTCTACTATTGGAACACGACAACACACAACAGACGGTCGAGCCCAGAAATTCATACATGGCTGTGAAGGGGAAGTTAGGAGGATTGTAAATATATGAGTAATAGGATTTGTATCATTTTCTTTGAATTTAGATCATTTTTCAAACTCACGAATTTGAGCTTGGTAGGTGGCGACTGAAACTTTACTTGCTGTTGACCAGAGAACATGAGGGAAGGGTTATGAGATGTTAAGGGTTATATATATAGGATAGGTTAAATAATAAAATATTCGATTATTATATTGAATTTTAACCAACCGCTGTTTTTATTTATCAATTAAAATTCTTGTGACCACATACGATACCTAAAAATCACGAAAATGGACATGCAGCTACAGTTCGATATTACGGTCCCAACAAAACTGGATTCGTCAAATTCCGACTCCGTTTTCTCACACAGCGTATTTTTAAAGGTCAAATTATCGATAGTTTTTCACATTAAAATCCTGTACGGTCACACACTGACTCTAAAAATCATGAAAATTGATATCTAACAATAATCTGACATTGCGTATCCAACAAAATTAAATTCGTCGAATTCTGAGGTCATTTGCAAAATTGGCTATTTTTAAAGCCCTAAATAAACCCTTTTAAATATATAAATATATGTAAAAACAATTTAATAAATATTAAAAATAAATATTATCGTATATATTCACAGTGGAATACCATACAGCTCCAGAATGCTCCTATGGGTTTCTAACTCGATATTTCAAATATGGGTCAACCCGATATTCGATTTATATTGAAATTCCTTTTTAAAATATAAATAATTCCTTTATAAATTATAAAGGAATTCCACAGCGAATTTTCTAAAATTTGATTTGGACATAAATCAAAATCTACACGACGAAATCCCGATTTTTCCCTTCCACTGGAAAGATATACTCCACCAGCTCCTAACGTTTCTTGTTTCACAGAAATCCGATTTAAAACGGCTTATGTATATCCAGTTGAAGTTCGAATCGCCAATTTACGAACTGCAGCGCCATTTCGAGATCGATTATAATTATATTATAATTTATACGTTCAACTGTCGTTTATATAATATATTCGTTATTATAATTCAACTCTAAACTGAATTATATACTTTGAATGGTCCAGTTCACATTATATCGCCATTTCAGCCCAATTCTGATTATTTCAGAATTATATATATATTTTAATTATTATATTAATTAAATATTCAAAGTTATTTAATTAAACGACCATTTGAAATTCTAAACCACTATTTCAATAATTAAATTAATTAATTATTACACCGCTGAAAAATGCGGGTCATTACACTTCTTCCTTCCAACTGAACAATCTCCACAAGAGCTAGGCTTTAATTGAGAATCAACAACAATTAACCTACGCTTCTTCAATACTTTCACTCTCTCCTCATCAACATGACCTAAATGAAGGTGCCACAACTGAGCAGAATCTGGAACACTAAAATCAGTAGAAACTACTGAATCCCCCAAGATTGTCTCTCCACGAAGCATAGAAATATCATCCACTCGCAGCCCTTTCATCACTGCCAAGGAACCCTTCGCCCTCTTAAATTCACTTCATCTATTATTATCCTCATGCCAAGTCTACTCAAAGCTCCAACTGACAACAAACTCTTATGTAGCGAACATGTCTAACATCTGTGATAGTCCTAACAACGCCATCGTGAATCTTAAACCTCACACTTCCAACGCCCACAACATGACAAAATGTGTCATTCTCCAAATGAACTGCTCTACCATCAATCTTCTCATAACTGACAAAACAGCTCCTATCTGGCGTCATATGAAAAGAGGCACCAAAATCAATCACCCAACGTGTACTCTCTAAAGGTGAAATAGTGGCTGAAAATAATGATGTATCACTGTCACATCTATTTGCATCTGATCTAACTGCTGCTTGAACTGAAGCTTTATCTTTCTTCTCTTTCTTCATTCTCAGGTCTGAACAATTTCATATGAAATGCCCCTTCTTCTTACAATAATAGCAAGCACCTCTTCTAGAACCAAAGAAGTGGGATCTATGCATATCTCCTCTAAGGCACTGCTGCATCTTGTCTCTTCCTCTAAGTGAATGAAGTTGTTGTTGAAGAGCATCGTCATAAGTCTTCACTTTGACCTTCCATGTACCGAAAACTTCGCCTCTAACAAATTTGGTGACGCCATAATTTTTCATACAGCTACTAGAAGAATTAGCCATTGGTAACTAATCTAGAACAAGACAGCTAGCTCCGATACCAAACTATTATGCAAAAATTGCACAAATGAGGAAGCGATGCAAAAATGGGATCTAGCTTGTCGATTAATTATCAACCACAAACTCAATAAAAAAAACACCAAACAAAAGAACAAAAATAGAAGAGGAGAAGAATACACAAAAGATTTAACGTGGTTCGGATATGAATATCCTACATCCACGGAGACCCAACAACTTATTTATTTCTTTACTTCAAGAGTAGGTTACAATATGAGAAGAAATACAACAAAACTCAATACCAATTCCCAACCTATAATACATACAGAAAATAGGGATCTATTGAGGAATATTATGAAGAGATATATTTCTTGTGATCATGCAAACGTGAGCAAATGGCTTCATATATATAGGAAGAATGGAGAATCCTAGAAGATAAGAATGAAGATGTTTAGGAATTTCCTTGATTTGATTCACTACAAATCTTGCGCATTTATTTTATTTCCACCTATATAAATTCTTGATCGATTCTCCAAATCAATTAATTGTTTCTCATATTTGGCTTGATTATGGAAACAATTAATGTCTCTCTCACCCCACCAATTCTTGATTGATTCTTTAAATCAATTATCTTCTCCATAATAATTTGTTTTCCATATTTGACTTGATTATGGAAACAAATAATGCATTCTCATTAATATATTTCAATCGCCCAAATTTAACAATGAGAAATATGAACCACGTACAATCGATATAAGACTATGTTTTGGAATACATAACCTATAATGTCAGAGCTAACATGCACCATACTACATCTTGAAGCGCTATCTTCTTCCTCACAATAATCATTGCAGATGACAATTTTTTTAAATATATATTCTTTTTTTGATGTAATATCATGTGTATAGCTTTTTTTTTTTTTTTTTTTTTTTTTGCTCAAAGAAACCACAAGCTTAATTCAGTGAGAATTATCTATTGATGCAATGGATTGTGATTATACAATTTTTCGCTCACAAAAACCACGAACTTAAGTTCACGGCAATTAAAAACCGAAGCATAACTTATTATTATTTTAAAAAAAAAAAGAGAAAACATTACTGAAAAATAGACAAAAAGGAAATGCTGTTGAATCAGAAAGAGAGAAAGGGATAGTAAAATCGTAGGAAGACCTTCTGGTTTCTTAGTTAAAGTCAATCATTCAGAGTGTAGTCCTTAAATTACCTAGATTGTAGTGCTTATCCGAAAATTGAATTAAAATTATCTATCTAAACGATTTTTCGTTTCTAGGCCCGATTTGTTTCCTTTATGTTCAAGATCACTCACGATAAAAAACAATGAAGCATAATTAATTAGAAGAAGATAAAGCATAAACTGAAAAATAGGCCAAAGGTTACCTTTTAATCATCATTGAAGCCTGAAGAGAGTAAAGGAAACTGAAACCGTAAGAAGAGATGTTGTAGTTATGATTAAAGTCAATTGTGCGGAGCTATCATTCTCAAATTAGCCAGATTATCGCTCCTATCAAAAACAAAAAAATGAATTGAAATTATGGAGCAGAGGTGATTTTCACTTCATTCCCGTTAAATGTTCAAAATTATTTTGCTTATGAGGTGCAAATATAACAAAACTGCTTCCCATCCTCCAAAGCATGAGGTCGTACGCACGAAGTCATCTCCATCTAGGTAGCACGGCGACGATTTTAGCCCCAGATCTAGAACTTGGTGGCACCGAACATCAGCAATCAACTACAATATTAGCAAATCTCACACAGGCATGCACTCTTGTTAGGAAACAACAATGGCTGAGTCGCGTACGTTGTCACTTTCTTGAAGACGATTCGGCGATCTAGTCAAAGGTGCAAACCAGTCGTTTTCTATTACCGTCGCCTCTAGGATAAAACAACCTCTACAATTAATAACTGATTTGCTTGCATAACAAATCAGTGCAGATTTGCACTTTCAAATAAAATTTAACTGCTCGTTCTGATTTTGTTTTTGAAGAACTGGTGGAGAAAGAAGAAGAGAGAGATAAGAATAAAAAGTTTTTTTTTCTGAGTAATTTAGCAAAAAATAAACGTGGTAATACTTGTAGAGGAAGTCGGTTCAGATCTAAAAAAATGGATCTCAATTTTTTTACCAAATCAAATAAAAAAACTGGTTTTTTTTCCTTTCATATAGTCTCATGATGTAGGACTATTCATATATGAGTCACCTCACACATATCCATTTTTTTTAAATAATTCATCTTTATAAAAAATGAATCATTTTTCCAACAATCCCCCACTTGAATTTTTTTTAAAATATTTCGAGTAGTTTCTAGAAACATAAGATTGTGCATAAACAAAGGTGTCACCCGACTTGAACCTTTACATAGTGAATAAGATTCAGTTTTTACTAGAGTGACACGTAGTCTTGAACTCTATTCCTGACTCAGACCACACACAACATTTTCTATAGTGCAATCAAATAAGCCCGTGCATTAATGGCCATGCACGTCTATCCCAGTTTAGTGAACGCTCTAGGAATCTTGCCCAAAACTCCATAGGAAACGACCACATTTCCACATTCACATAGGTGAATCTATCAAGAGTACTCCTGAAGGTAGGTACTCCACTCCAATTAGAGTATAGATCTCATTAAGAGTTTCTATCAACTCATCCTCTAATCACTTCAGGAATACATGCTTCTTAATATAAAAATTTAGCATGTTCATCTACTATCACTACACAACTTGTTTTTACCCATTGAACCTAGTTCTTCGGATCTCCAGTCATTTAGGTCGGGTTACCATTGTGCGTGATTCCATAATCTCAGGGCAATAGTCCCATTCTTTTAGAATCATTATGGACTTTCTTTTGGTCAGTCCTTTCGTCAAAGGATCTGCCAAATTGTCATCACTTCATATGTGATGTTCTCTAACAATACTGTGGATACGACTGTCTTTTCTTACCGTTGTAATATCGGTTCTGTCCTTCTTTCAATAGTCGTCAAATTTTCATCACTATGTATGTGATGTTGTCTTACAGTATTGTACTTACGACGTCGTCTTTTACCATAGTAATAACGGTTCTATACTTTTTGCAATAGCTGCGGTACTATCGCAATCGATTACACCACTGGTGTCGGTTTTTCCCTTCTGGGGATCTCAAATAGCAGATTTCTTTAGTTCTCTGCTTCTTAACTAGCTGTGGCTAGTGCTATTATCTCAGTCTCTATAGTAGACTGAGTCAAAATAATCTGTTTCTTGGGTTTCCAAGAGACAGCTTCTTCAGCGATGCTAAATATATAGCCATTGGTCCTTTAGAATCATCAGATAAAGTATTTCAGCCTGTATCAGAATATCCTTCAAGTACAACTGGTAACTTTTCATAATGTAATCCAAGGTTCATAGTTTATTATAGGTATCTCATAACCCTCTCATTAGCATGTTAATGCTCTATACTAGGTCTACTGAAAAACATGCATAATAATCCCACGACATAGGTAATGTCGGGTCTAGTACAATCAATGGCATCCGAAGGTTGCCAATGATGCTCGCTTAAACAGACTATCTTATACATTCACCAGTGTTCTTAAATAACTTTACACTGGGATCATATGGTGTACATGCAAGTTTACAGTCAAAGTAATTGTATTTCTTCAGTATTTTATGAATGTAATGAGATTGATCCAAAGAAATTTCCTTTTCTAACCTAGTAATTTTAATACCAAGGATTACACTCGCCTATCCTAGATCTTTTATATCAAAATTGGTACTTAATAAGGATTTGACAGAGTTTATGGTATGAATGTTTGACCCAAAGATGAGTAGGTCATCTACATAAAGGCATATAATAGTGCAAATGTCATTCTCAAATTTGTAATAAATGCATTTGTCACTTTCATTAACTTTAAAACCATGTGAAATGATAAAGTATCAAATTTTTTTTCGTGCCATAGTTTAGGTGCTCATTTTGAACCATATAACGATTTATTTGATTTGCATACTTTATGTTCTTGATTGTGTACTACGAATCTTTCAAGCTGGTCTGTATAAATTTCTTCTTCTAATTCACCGTTCAAAAAATATGGTTTTTACATCCATTTGGTGTATTAGTAAATTATAAACGGAAGCAAGTGAGATTAATACCCGAATGGATGTAATTCTAGTTACTGATGAAAAAGTGTCAAAGAAATCTATATTTTCTTTTTGTCTAAAACCTTTAGCTACTAGTCGTGCTTTATATTTATCAATAGTGCCATCAGGTTTTAAATTTCTTTTTAAGCACCCATTTACAGCCTATAGATTTACAACCAGGGGGTAAATCTACCAAATGCAAAGTCCTATTGGATTCCAAAGAATCTATCTCATCATTTATAGCCTCTTGCCAAAAATCAGCATCTAAAGAAGATAAGGTCTCTTGGAGATTTAAGGGATCCTCCTCTATAGTAAAAGCATTAAAGTCTGAACCAAAATCTTCTACGGTTCTTGCTCTTTTACTTCTTCTGGGTTCTGCTTCTGAACTTTTATTAAGTTATGTTCTAATAGGCATACTTGATGTGCCCCCACTATTCCTTAATTTAAAAGGAAAATTTATTTCATAAAAATCGGCATCATTTGATTCAATTACATTGTGTGTATTTATGTCGTAAAATCCATATGCTTTGCTATTGATAGCATAGCCTATAAATACACATTCATATGCTCTACTTGCCAATTTTTATTCTCTTAGGGTCTAGAATGCGAACGTATGCTAAACAACCCCAAGTTCTAAAGTATGAGACATTGGGTTTATAATTCTGTAAAACTTCATAAGGTGAAATTTTATTCTTAGGCTTGGGGATTCTATTCAGAACATAGCATACGGTCAATAAAATAACCCCCCACCAATGTTTTGCTGCACCAGTATTTAATAAAGTGGCAACTATTAATTCGATAAAGGTTCCCCTTTTTTTTAACTTTACCGTTCATTTCAGGTGAGCAGGGTGTAGTTCTCTCATGTACTATACCATGTAATTCATAAAAATCCAGAATAGAACTAGATTCATATTCAGTTCCTTTATCACTACATAGTCTCATAATTTTCTTATTTGCTTAATTCTCGATTTCAATTTTAAATGTTTCAAACATGTCAAATGAGTCACATCTAATTTTCATAAGGTATGCATAGGTGAAAACAGAACAGCTATTCCTGCAACTTTAATTGTGTGAGAATTTCCCAACACTTTCTGATCTTCAGTAGCCGTGTATGTGGTGAACATATCACGATCATAGCAGACATGGCGAGAAGCACCAGTGTCTACCGACCAACCCTCTGATCCACCAACAAGGTGAATCTCAATAATCATAGCCGTAAGAGGCTCCTTAGCCAGGTTCGCCTGTGGTGCAGAGCTTGGCCTGTTCCGACACTTTCGTGCCATATGACCTGGTTTTCTATAGTTATAACATAGAAAAAACTGTCCAGAATCATTCTTTTGGGTTGGTCGCTGTTGTCCTTTATCGTTTGCAGAACGTATTGGGAAGATATACATATACAAGTTGGAAGACTGTCAACGGTGAAAACAAATTAGCTTCAGGTCAACTTAAATTGAGTAATGGTACTGTTTCGCAGGCATCAACGAAACCAAACATACACATTACACCATGAACAAATTATAGCTATGTTTGTTTCTAGCAAGAAAAACACAACTAAAGCATACAAAAAAAGCGTAAAGCCTTTCCACCTTCAGTACTTTGCAACCATATTGCTTCAAAAAAGAGATGACCATTCCATAATAACCATTTGTGTCACTGTTTCAACATCAGGGCATCTAATGTGGAAATTCATTAAAATACAAGCTTAAATTATAAGGCTTAGATCGTGTCATACTATTTTATTTTCAAAACTATAAGGAACGTTATTTGCTGCATACTTAAAGAAAGAGTGGTCTGCTACTTCAAATGTTTGGACTCAAATTGTATAAGTATTAGCATTCTCAGATTCCGTCATGCAAATTCGAGTTATTAGGAACAACTCACAAGCAACTCTTAAGTCATACCGCTAAAATTCTACAAATACCAACCAAATTTTCCATATGAAAACTGTAATCAATGAACGTATAATATAAACCCGTACTTATGACTCATCAGTATTTAGCATTATTCTTATTTCACTACTAATTGACTGAAGGAAATCAGTACTTCCAAGACAGGCTTTTAACCCAAATCGGTTCTTCACTATTTAGGAATTAAACGGTATTAAAAACAATTATCAACAAATTACGAGTTGCAGAATAATCAATATATCTGAATATTATTCAGGGTTAACGTGTAGGCTCGTAATTATACCGAATTAGTATTTTCAGAATAGCATTTTCAATCCGATAGAAAAGCGAACAAATTATCTCCTTTGAAAAAATAGTGAGTAAAGATCAAGCTGCATACTGAAAAGATTTCTTGAGATTGGAGTATCTCAAACTAATAGGAGCAAATTTCCTCGATGTTGCCATTGGATTCAAAACTCCAAACCCAGGGATGTTTAGCACTGTCGCCCATGTTAAACAAGCTAAAAACTTCCTTTGGCTCGAAGATCTGGTTGTCTGGAAGCTGATCCGCATAGCGAGAGTTTCAGTTTAATTCGGTCGAAAGTACGAGGGAAAAACCAAATCGCAAATCCTGTATTTCTAAGGCTGTTTTATATTTTCTAAACTTATCGATTCCCCAATCCACTACTGTCACCATTTATGATTTCTTGTAGGTCGTGCAAATTCAGATCTGGAAGGCAGAAGGAGTAGCGTCGTACAAGTCGAAGCCATTGTTTGATAACATCGTCTTCAAATTGTTAGGAAACAATGGCTGAGTCGCGTACGTTGTCGCTTTCTTGAAGACGATTCGACGATCTGGTCAAAGGTGCAAACCAGTAGTTCTCTATCACCGTCGCCTCTAGGATAAAACAACCTCTACAATTAATACTGATTCGCTTGCACAACAAATCAGTGCAGAATTGCACTTTCAAATAAAATTTAACTGCTTGTTCTGATTTTGTTTTTGAAGAACTGGTGGAGAAAGAAGAAGAGAGAGATAAGAATAAAAAGTTGTTTTTTTTCCTGAGTAGTTTGACAAAAAATAAACGTGGTAATACTTGTAGAGGAAGTCGGTTCAGATCTAAAAAAATGGATCTCAATTTTTTACCAAGTCAAATAAAAAAACTAATTTTTTTTCCCTTTCATATAGTCTCATGATGTAGGACTATTCATATATGAGTCACCTCACACATATCCAATTTTTTTAAATAATTCATCTTTATAAAAAATGAATCATTTTTCCAACAACTCTATTGTAATCTATTGTGTGATGGAATATAGACGAACTGATTTACGTCAGTTTGTTTTGCAGCGACGGAGGAAAGAAATCTGAGAAATTATAGCGACGGAGGAAAGAAATCAGGTTTTGCAGCGATGAATTGATTTACGTCTGGTTGATGGCGACGATTTTTGGGCAAAATCGAGAACGAAGTAAAATTAGAGAAATCACAGTGGCATTTGTGGTATTTCAAAAAGACATCAATTAAATTAGTGGAAGGAATTTACTTTATTAATAGTAAAGATAAGTAAAATAGCTAATAAACTGTAACCATTTCTAATAAATAAAATAATTAGTTATGTTCAAAAATTTAATAATAAATAATTCATTATTTCCTTTTGTTTATAAATTAACATATATAATTCATTCCCTAAAAATTCAAAACCGCTTTAAAGGTAAATAATAGTATTACAATATATTATAAGGAGGTCCGGGGCTATTTTGAGTATTTCTTCTAAAAAAATCCCTGTAGTTAATTTTAAATGTCATTTGCTTTTCAAAGGAAAATGTTTTAACCAACCAATCCAACAATCATTCATCATTCCACATGAAGACACTTCTAACATATAACATACTAATCATCCAAAATGGTAAGTTTAACTTGTGAAAATTTAGTGGACACTTAGGCGTTTCAGTTTGAGATTAAATCATACGGCAGTTGATTTTGCCTCAAAATTCGTCGAAACTAGTTTGATTGCATAAACAATCTCGTTATAAGTGAAATGCAGAAAATCTCGTCTTGGTTGGACCTTATATGAAATGGTTATTGATTTTATAAGTTTGAAATTTTAAAATATAAATTAATTACAACTAACTAAAATTCTAAAATAATGACCCTTTTAATTATCTGATCTCATTACATTATAATGTTCAATTTCTATGCCGCCAAATGGTAATAGGACAGCTAGCTTGAATGGTCCAAAAGAAATTCCTATATTTAAAGTCCATGTCAATTCATGCAAATGTGTTTGTAAATGTTGGCGGTTTCTTTCGCTGTGATCCAAATGCATCATTTTGTTATTTTAGAAAAATAGAGAATTACCTATTTCATTAAACTGTTTGTGACACAATTTTTTAACTCCAAGATAGTCTACACGGTTTGACTAAGAATAATGTATTCAAGACAAAGTCATTAATGGCTCACAATGCAAAATGACCCAAAGCATCTCTCGAGCCTTGATGCATATGGGCCGCCTTTTAATTTACTACACACGTTTAATTTTTTTATTATGAATTTAACACATATATACGTGTGATAATAGATTAAAAATACTCAATATTTTTGCTTAACATATATCACAAAGAGGTATCTTAAAGAAAAAAAATATTATCATTTTTTTGAACTTATTCAATATGGAAACTGATTGGAGTCGTAAAACCCCCAAATGCACTTAGCTTGGTCTGCAAACATTACATAAGTGGTCTATTTTAGCATATACATGTTTTCTAGTTGTCCATTTTTTATAATCATCAATATGCTTTAAAAATATTGGATCAAAGCTCCATAATTAGTTGAACATCAATTTTAGTGCTATTTGGATTATAAAACTTGAAAAACAAAATAAAAAAACAATAATATATTTAGAATATGTGCGCCATTTTTTGCATCGCATGCCATACCTTCCCATGTCCACTGCGTCACAAGAAAAATGCACAAACACTGCGCGCCATGGCAGACAGTTAATAATACGATTTAAGATGAACGTCGACATGCAGCCTGTGCCTTTTTTGCACTTCATGGCATGATGGACACATGAGGCCAAAAACTGCATAAAGCACAAAAAAGAGTAAAGCCGGAAGTAGGTACACTTTAGTTGTTTTAAGAGAGATTGTATTTTTTATATGTTTTGGGGTTGTAAACTTAAGCTTGACGATTTTGCAATTCTTATTTTTGTACGCGTTCACTATGCTTAATTTCCAAAATTTCATATTTATGCAGTTTTTAGTTCTCAAATTCAAATTTTATAGAATTATTCAAATGCCTCTATTTTGAAGTTGCTTCTTTCTTCATCTCAAAGTCGTAGGAATATTGGAGCTGCATGCTACACACTAGCAGAAGCGAACCTCGTAAAGCTTCAGAAATTGGTTGGATTATGAATATGAAACAAGTATCATAAGTGTAAATTTACACGTTACAGAGTATTTGAGTTTGCAAGTTCTAAGAACATAAAATCTTGCTTCATATGCTTTGCATTTCTGATTTGCGGAATCTAGAATGCGCAAATGCGAAGGTTGATATGGGTATAAGCCTAACAGTATGATGCTTTTTGGGGGATGCGGAATCCGGAATGTGCAAATGGTTTGGCTGTTTCTTTTCTAAATTTTATGTTAGAAATTTTTATGGACCTGAAATTCCATAACATACACATTTACACTTAGATTTTTCGAAAAAGCTTACCTTGAGTTCTCATTATGAAATGATGATCTTCTACATGGGTGAAAAAAAACTAAAATATTGTTTTCCTTTACTAGAGAAGAAAAAATTAGCTGAATATATATGGGAGCATATGAAGAAACTATGGCAGTGAAGTTAGTATTGATAGTTTCAACACCAAATGCACTGTCAACCTCTTTATGCATGTATTGTTGGAAATGAATGAGCAAGAGAAAGAGGAATTTTGGAAGAATAGAGGAAAGCAAACAAAAATCCCACATTATAAAATATGAGTACCCACTTCTTTATAGGCTTATATAAATAAAGGAGAAGGGGGCATGTAAACAAGTATGGCTAAGCCAAGACATAATATTAGATTAGTGTCAAAATGTGGGCTTAGTGCCTTGGGAGTCCTGGGATCCAAGACAAAATAGTATATTAGTGTCAAAATGTGGGCTTAGTGCCTTGGGACTTTTGGGGTCCATGACACAATATTATATTAGTGTCAAGAATTGAGCTTTGCGCCTTGGTAATCTTGGAGTCAATGACACAATATTATACTAGTATTACCGTACAACGGTGGGAAAAATCGACCGTTAGTATACAATATGAAATAAAAATTATTTGTTAAAACATTTTTCAAATTTGTTTTTATTTTAAAAATTACAGGGTAATTTAAGAGAAAATGATCGTAACTAATAAAGTATAAATTCAATTAAACTGAATTTTACATGTAAACCGATTTGAGATAAGAATATAGTATCAATGTATTGATTCGAATTAGTCACAAAAACGTACATGCATTTTTATTATATATCAAATAAGATCAATATAATCTTAGTGTTTAGTTATTTTGCAACTATAAACCGTTAATGGAATCATGAAGTAAAAAGAGAAACGAAACAAATATAAGCACAGAACATATCATTAAATTAGTGAATATTTAATTGAAATAAAAAAAACACAAGAGAAAGATGTAATAAATAAATCCCAAACTAGTAAACTAATTTATTTAAATAAATCACTTAAAATAAAAGTATCATTTGAACTCTGGCTACCCGCAGTACAATCAATAAAATACCAGTAATCATGTTTTTCAAAACATTGAATCTAAATGTCAGCCTACTTTTTATGCTCCTGATAATTAACATAATACTCCCGTATCAGTTTTTGTTCAACTTAAACAAATCGAATGCCAGCCTTACTGTACAAAAATTCATTCTATTAACAACTAATTAAACCTTTGCACAGTATTGTTAATAGACAAATAGGGGAGAAAAAAAAAGCAGTTTTTTTTTAAATCATGGAAAAACGCTATATACAGTACCATATGAATTGAAAAACTATATTTGTAAATTTTAATAATCATGTTACATGCATTAGCATAATAATCAATAGAAACTTCGTGAAGGATAGGAAATACGATGTACCCAAATGGATTAATCAAAGCAATCAGGTGGTAGAGTTCATAAATTTCTTTTTATAATAAACATGTTTGGATAAATGTACGGAGTCTTCTTTGACGTAACAAACGTATATGTATACTTTTGAATGTAAAAAAAGAAAAGAAAAGAAAACTACTTTTGATTATAAAAAAAAGTGCAGTACACAAAGAGCTTGCTAAGTTAACTTCTGTTTCATGAAGATATGTGTGAGTACATGCAGACATGTTTGGATAAATGTACAGAGTCTTCTTTCGACTTAAAAAAAAAAAAGTGCAATACACAAAGAGCTTCAAAGTAAAACAGAAAGAAACAAATGCAGCATTTGAAGAAGGGTCCAAAGAATGAACAAATAAAAATCATTCATTTACACCCTTCACATTGCTATTTATAGGTCAATAGAGGCACTTTACACAACTGACAAATCATCATTTATCGAGTTAAACAGCCTTAAATCTGGATCAAAAGTTTACAACAGTAAATATATCAAAGCATCAAATAAAGTATGCCTCAGCATGTCATTACTTGCTCTCATTCTAGATTATTTTACCATGCACCTTCAAATGAGATATTCTCATTGTATGCAGGGTGCTCACCATCGCATCTTTTGCATACAATGTTCCTTTTAAAATTTATGTAAAAACATCTGTAAAAGCGAGAAAGGGAAAAAATATGAAGAAGAAATCAGCATAAGCATACATGAATGAAAAATAAGCACGAAGAATATTCAAGATATGAAAATTTACTTGGTACACTCCCATTCCCCTGGGTTTAAATCTCCTTACTAATGGTGTATCCTATGTCGCAAGATCCTCGTAATTTGCAAGCACCACATGCCTGATTCATAGGAAATTAATTTTAATATATATGTTATGCATATGTTAACGAAGTAATGAATTCACAGTTATCATTACAATATCTTATGATTTTAAATTTGAATCATGTTTCAAGTACTTAGAATTTCGATCCGTTCATTGCATAACTGAAAGAAGAGGAAAAAAATGCAAAATTCATCGTTTCCATAAGAAAATGAAGGAACATGACGAAAGCATGCTTTAGATTTAAAATTGTATAGATACAAGAATCAAAATCAATCTCAAAAAATAAACAATTACCCTGAAAATAAATTGATGCTTTCACATTTACATATCAAACATTAAACATACATGCACACATACACTATATCATGAATCCTTTGAATCTGAGAACCATAAATGAAATCTAGGTCCGACTTAAAATTTGAGCCTTGCGATCAAGGAACTGAAATCCATTTTCAAAACTTAAGAGTGGAGGATATACTATTTGTATTGGAGAAACTACCAATGTATAATTATGCACTTGTTAGCTTAAAAGTTACAGATACCTCTGCTTCATCGAGTTGAAGATAAGATCTCAATCTTTTCGCAGAACTAACAACCTTTTTGGAAAGATTTAGGCAACCAAATTCGACGATGTTCTTTATATCTTCTTTAGGCAAAGATCTGCATCAAAGACCGATAACCTTCAGTTAAAGAAGAAATGAATAAAAGAACTTCGGATGGTGGCGATATATAACCACATATTCTCAGTAACAACGTTGTATATTTAATTTACGTAATAGATAGCTATGGTAATACAAATGCAAATGTGTTCCAAAGTCAAAGGTCTTCTAATAATCCATTTAGTGGCACAGTCGCTTGTTCATTAATATAATTGTTACTTAAAATACATTCTGAGTCAAAACTGCCAGCCATAAATAATAAAAGAAAGAACACCAAAATTTGAGACAAGTGCACAAACAAATTGATTTTGGGTATGATACAGTCCTTCAGTCTAGCATTTGCAACAAGGCCACAAGAATCATATATCACTCGACCTAGATTTACCATCAGCCTAACCTTCAACCATAACATGCAACTACTTTAACGTTGTTTTCACGTAAACCCACATTTTACAAACTAATTATGTAATTTCATCTAGAAGTTTATAAAATCACCTTGTTATTCATCTGGGAAGCTTTCAAATGTAAAAGATGTCAAATGTTGAAAGCCGCTGGTCTCCAAATCAGTACCATTTAGAGCAACAGGTTAACTTAAAGAAATAATAGTGGCTGCGTTGGACCATAGACAGTCTTATGAGTTAACAATTTATGTTACAATTTCATCTTCTCTTTCAACAAAATTTGAGTTAACAATTTCACCTTCTCGTTCTCCAAATGTGTGCATCAGGTATCATATACTACAACAAATATGACTTTTTACAGCGTTTAAAAAACGCCATAAAAGGTATTAACAGCGTTTTTACATACGCTATGTGTCAACATGCAATTAAAAGTCAAGACCATACTATATTAGTTATAAAACGCTGTGAAAACTTGTTCATGGCGTTTCTTTTGTGCTATTAATTCATTTCATGGCGTTTTAAAAATGCCATTGAAAATTCGCCATGAAAATGTTCAATAGCGTTTTAAAAACGCCGTAAAAAGTCCATAATCAATTTCAACATTTTTATGGCTGTTTAAAATCAACATATTATATAGATACCACGTTTCATAATCAACGCATCATATTAATAACACATTTTATTTTGATAACATAATTCATAACCAACAAATAAAATTATATAATCAAAATATTTAATATTCTTACACCAAATACACATAATATGTCCATAATATTTCATAAAAATGGCAGTGAAACATTAAACATACACACACACAAGTAGTAGCTCCGAAAAATAGTAGTTCATATACTCTTACAAACCATAATATGGTCTTAAGAGCAAGAATAGCTCCATCCCATAACTAATTGCAACAATGTTTTTCATCAACATCGTCTATTTCCTTAAAAAAATAAAAAAAAAGTTCAATATTGTTAGTACATTCAGAAGCAAAGTTAATCACCATATAATATGTAAACAATTAGCTTTCAAACTCTATCGGTAAACAATTAGATGCAGCTAATATGTAAAATAGAGACAAGCTTCATCTGTAGGACTAGGACTAATAGGGAACAAAGGACCTAAAAGAAATTTTGATAATGTAGTTAGACAACTTAATAAGGGCTTGGATTTCACTTCCAGTAATGACCAACAAGATAAAAGCAGAACCCATTATAAGATATATACAAATATGTATCCATTTATCCAGTAATGCCAACTTAATAGCAAAAAAACAAAGCAAGTGACTAACTATGAAATTTAAAAAAGACTCAGATTAATAATGTTTTGCTTATTTATTTATTTTCATTTAAGATGATAGGGCATTAAAAAAAGACAAATTCTCTGCTGTTTATTGACTTGACATCCAATGAAGTACTTGAAAGGATGCTAATAAATTTGTTCATTTCCTCCTGAACAGTTTAAAATTTTATTATTTTTGGATGTAATGAAAGATAAACCTTCAGAGTACAACCAACATATACAGTCACATAAAGCAGATCTTCATTTATATAATTCAAAAGGAAGTTGCATTCACATCCATTATCTTGCATAAACAAATGACTACCGTCATTTTTTGTGTTGTTACATTGAACACACTAACTGAAAAATACAAAAATGTTGGCTAAAAGTTACATAAAAGAAACAACAAGCAATCTTCCAAAATTACATGTCAGGTATCTTTAGAATAATGAGCACGATAATAACTTAACTATAATATGACCCATTTTCTGATTATAGATAATAAGTAGATAGTTATATACTTTGCATTAGCAAAAATAAATTAAACAACATAGAGTAAATGACAAAAAAGTGCAAGTTATTTTCAGGTTCCACGGTATGTTATGTTTGTTCTTGAGAATTAATCAGAAGTCTAACCATTAAATCCGTAACCAAGCATATATAAATAGGGATGGATCTCGGTGATAAATTACTTACTGTGAAAAATGGAAAACAATAAGCAACTTCTGTTGCTTTTTATCCAACTGGTGTTGCTACTGAGCTTGGCATTACTGGATAAGTGTATGTATGTTTCAAATTTGCTTCCAGTAATGTAGTTTCCTTGCTTTGACGTTCAATTCATTCTTAGCTATAGGATAAAATAATTTAAGTTTTGCATGAGACAGGCATGCAAGTTACTAAATTAGAGAATAGATATGCATGTGCACCCATTATAAGACAATAGGGTGTAATGAATGAAAATAAATAGTGCATCAGGCTCCTTTATGACAAGTTGGCAGGGGCAAACGAAAAGCAAGTCAGCTGATGTTAAAAAATGAACAAACGAAATCACAATAGCGACATAAACAAGAGAGCTACTCTTAATACTTACTATTTTCTACTGGAAAAGTGATTATTCAGGAGGAGCTACTCTTCCATTCCGTCTAAAGTCCAATCACCATCTAGTATCGACACCTAAGGGTTCAAATCAAAGTCATTCTAAGCTGGCGTCAATCTCATTACCTGTTTCTCTAGGTACGAAATTTGATATAGAAAGTCCAAGCGTAAAAATCTCAAACTGTTACTAAAACTCTGAATTTAGGTTCTTCAAGCCAGTCTTCAACTTCTAAACTAAATAAGTTAGTTTCTTGTTCGGTATTTAATATTTCAGTAGGTGGCTAGGTGCCACTTCCCAGATAGGTTAATATTCTCACAAGTCTATGCTTTTTAGCAGTCCACAAAAGCTTGGTTCAAAACCAATGCAGAGATAATTATCTGCTCTTCCTATGTTAAAAGTACCTAATAAATGTTTTGAAGCTAATGCTAAGGCTAAGGCTAAAGAGAGGATACTCAACTCCTCCTACGACGAGCAGAGACACAAAAATATTTGATAACTCGGCGTCAAAAGAACTGTCTACTCCACTTAAAAGTCCATTACAGTATTTCTCGTCTATGAAATCGAATGATCTAGCGAAATTAAAAAGGATAACTCTCTACTCTGCATGCTCTCGATTTCTGTATCACTAAACTCAGAGTCTCTCCTATACACGCTGTGTTAATCATCCTCCCTTCCATCAACCCAAATTTCCAATCGTCTCAAGCTATATACTCAACAACGAAACTCTAAACCACGTATAAATTATTGCTTTGTTTATGGACAGTGCAGGGCTAGGACGTGCAAAATAATGTGAAAATAATAGGTCTGCTAAAGAACTATATCAAAATAAAAATAAAATTCACAGGAATAGGGTAAATGGTTATTAAACATCACAGACACATTAATTAGGTTTTTCACATCAATTTTTTTACTCTTATTTCCTTGTCATTAAAGCACCTGCATATGAAGATTACATCCACATCAATCTCTATCCTGTAAATACCATTCTGTAAAAAATAAAAATAAAAAATAGAAGTATGTGTAACAAGAAAATAACTTTTTTGTAGTGTGAGAAGAGATCAACAAATAAAAAAGGATTCTAATAATCGGGAAAAGGAAGAACATCTTCATATGAGTAATTACCTGAGGATATATATGTCTTCAAAAATAACAACCTAATATACATCAACTTGAAGTAGAAATCTCACACAGAAGAATGAGGACTTAAACATGCATAGAACATCTGTGCATTATTTGAATAATAAAAAATAAAAAGTGTTAAGGACATATACTATTATTAACATCTTGACAACCTAAACTTTTCTTCAGTTGTCAAGGCTTCAGGTATATCGAGCAGACTAGCGTTGGCATGGAACATCAGGTACGTTGACTTCTACAAGTTGAAAAGGTCATAATCTCACTATCACAATTGGAATAGCATCATATTATATGTTCTTTGTTACAAGCTATTGTTGTCTGCAGCAGAAATGTTCACTATTGTTTGCAAATATTATTTCTTAGGTTCCTGTTATCATATAATGTATATTTCTATCTAAGCACGAAGGTAGATCTAAATCAATATTCTATGTCAGTATATATGTTTAAAAATTATACCAAACTAAGAATACCACATATCGTGATTATGTGAACAAATATAAAGTTGAACCAAAAACAACAAGAAATTACAATTTAGCGCATGAAACCTCAACTTGAGTGATCATGGCAGGTGCTTGGAGCATCTGCAGTTTTCTCCAAGTCTGAGGATGATGATGTCGCCGTTGCAATGTGTGAATCAAGCTTCAGCTCGGAATGCAAGAAGGAGCAAGTTGCCAGGCCTGAACAGATAAGGAACAGGAGAAGGAAAAATTAAGAGGGACAATAAGTTAACACTTGGTAGCTTATTAGAAAAAATTAGGAGTAATGCAAATTTACTCATCAATATAAGGGAAATAGGAATTTTGATAATTTGAATTATTCGTTAAGCTACAGGGATAAAATGAGTTAATGCATGATTTAGAGGAGACAGGTTTAATAGTCGTGGTAGTAGTCAGTGCAAGCAAGGGTATAGGCCTTTAGTTCCCCTCCACACCCCCCCCCCCAATTTAGTTCAGCCCCCAAATATATATTATCTTATTTTATATCACACACACATGCACTTGCGCACATATGTATGCAATAATTACTTTTTCAGAAAAGAAGAAATAAGATCAACTTATCAAATATATCATTATAAATAAATATAGCCTCAAAAATTCGATACAAACAACACATTATTTTTAGAGGCCCATATTTTTTACTTGCTTATAAGCCCCTTAAAGTTAAGGGCTAGCCCAAATTAAGAATTATATTGGGTTTTGATGCGTTATCTCAATATCAGTTATATCAAAGCAATCAAAAAACAGAGAAGCTTTCTTAAAAATTAAAGTGGTATATTGGCAATGTCACGATGTCAACTCTGAATAGCAGAAGCCTAAATAGGAATATTTCAGGGCCAAAGGAACAAAGTTGTACTTTATACCGGACGCTGATTATGAACCGTTTTCGTGAAAATAAACTCGTTGAATGTTCTATAGACCACATACTTGCTCTGACCAGATATACAAATAAGATGAACCGAGCTTATCAACTTAGTATGTCTGTGTTTAATCGAGCAACTGATCAACATCAATTGGGAAAAGCTTTTCATCAAACAGTCTTAGAAAACAAAGCCAAACTATTCATCCTAATCATTTGAAATCAATGTGGAAATTTCGAAGGATATAGAGAAGACGTAGAAACCAGACGTAACAGGTGAAGCTATAAGATTGAATTTGGGAAGAAGATCCAGTGTTGTGCAAATTGTGTATGTCTGTCGTGCACACCTAAGATATTCATTTTTTTTCATTTTTGATGATTTGATAACACAATTTATGATTAACTGACTATATTCTGATAAGCTGTCAGTTGTGATTGTTAGCTCGATTAGGTATTCCATGAACGTATATACATGGGGATCAAAGCATGCATAATGATGAGATTTTAGAATTAATAAAATATTGCTATATTTTCACCTTAATTTTCCTTGTAGATTTTCTTTACTTCTGGGTATACATCTTCTGCTTTTTTCGTGCCTTCTTGTGTCTTGTTTCCATCATTCTCTTATTCTCCTGCAGATCTCGTTCTGAGTCTTGAACTACTTCTATCACCCGACACATCTGCACTTTCTAGCCCATTAGGACCTATCAAAAGTTGGATTGTTATTTTGGCATGAAAGGAAAAAAACAAAGCAATAGCTATTTTTTCAACTATACACCTATAGCCACTGATTTATGTTTAATAGACAAATAAGGAACCAAGTATGCATGCATCAGTAGATCATAGGAACACAATAGTTAGACATATGGTCATCACTCGTATTTAACAAAAAGTTATAAATGGGCTAAGCATACCGCTTCATAGAGCCTGCAGCAATGCATTGCTTCTTTCGTGTCGACTATCTACATAGTGCATGTTCCCCCTCGAAGAAATATTTCTGCGTCAGCTCCCTCTCAGGTTTGATGTGAACCGAATTGCATTAAAGTATTAATTTACAAAAGCATACTAAATGTATTAGTAGATATACGAAATATTTGCAAAGACGAACCATAAGTTTATACAATTTAAATTGTATTGTAGTTCAAAAATCAGAAGGTAATATTTCATAAATGAGTTGCATTTAGAACATATGAAAATCATAATTTGATGATGTGCAGTTAACATATAGTAGACATATGCTTTTAGAATCAAGTAGCTATAAAGATGTGAAGTATAAATATATACAAATATTGTTAATGTATCATATGCCAATAGCATAGGTTTTAAAGGGAGGCGCTGGTCAGTCCTATTCTTACAAGTAACTGAAATTAGCTAACAAAATTAGTCATTTGCATCTGAATCAAGTGGAGGCTAAGACTAATGAAGGCCTTTTTATTGACCGTTCCTCTTCTTTTCAATGTTTTATTTTGGTAAGTTAGTGAACAACGAAAGGTTTAGTCGTTTTAGGTCAAAAGCTGGAAAAAGCATACAATGTAGTCAAAAAATGTTTATGGTATTTACTCAACTATATCATGTGCATAATAACCTTCAAATACTTGAAGTCCTGAGTCATATTATACCACTGAAAAGCAATACACAACAGTTGTAGCATAAGCAAATACACTACATGGGTAGACATGGTTTAAGTAGGGGTAGGATAAAACAGACAAAGAAAGAAGAAAAGCAACAGTGATTAACCAAATTCCCAGCATTTTTATACATAAACAATTTGTATACACAGAACAGGTTCACAACGCAATGATCAATTAGTAGATAAAGTATGCACATCATAGTATTAAAATTCTGCATCCTTAGAGGCATGGGATTCAGTAAGCAGGGCGAGAATTAGAACATGAGGGGAATTAGTCTAATAAAACAGTGCAGGAAGATGCGTAGAGTAGTGTTCAACTAACCTTGTACGGTTGATGTTGTACTGCCGACAGACGATGTATGATGAGTGGAACTGGCCAAGCGAAATAGCACGACTGCGGAAAAGAAAGATGTCACTAGAAGAGAAACAGGACGAAGGTGCAAGTTTAATTTAATTTGAATTTCACAGAGGAAGGCAGAGGAGGAATTGGAGTAAAGTAAAAACATAGTAGAAGAGATGGTGAAAGTTACCATGGCCTTATTTAGTGAGGTGCAACTTAGGAACAAAAGAAAGAAATATAGGTAAATAGACTGAAAATCAAGATCAAAAGCTAAAAAAAACACAGAAAACTATGCAAACTGGAAGTCAACGGTGTCGGTTAGAAAACAGTAACTATATCTGCCTTTAGTACACTTCATTGTACTAACATTTGTGTGCTTCCCAACCTTCATTCCCTTTCATCAATCCTTAACCTATTGTTTATTGGCCTTTACTGCATGATTAATCTGAAGAAAGGGGAGTTTCCAATTCAATTCCATCATTTGAGTAGCTCATTGAGCAGTGTTGAGACGATAACCTGAAAATAACATTCAGTGAGTCAATCGAGGTGTCTCTTTACATGAATGAAACATGACAATCTCATTGTGATACTTTAGAAAATATACAGAAAACTCCTTGGCGAATGAAAGCACTCACTTAGTAACATTAGTGCATAGGTATTTCTTTTCTTTATTGGGTATTATAAAGTAGACAGATGGAAATTCTTGTATTGTATTTCGTAAACAAATATGTTCATCTAAACAAAACATTTAGATGAAGGTCAGAGACTTTCATCACATGTTACTGGATCACCGAGTGAAAACAACCATTTAACTCTAATGGGGAAAACAAATAAGAGGAAGCGTACGAAGAGTGACTTCAACAGTCAACAAAAATTCAAAGCTAGTAAAATTCAAAAGCCCATAAAAATTCAAGATTAGTGCAATTATTCATTAGGAAATACCTGTAACTCATTTGTGTATATGTGGCTACAAAGAAAAAATAAGGTACTAACTTAAGAAAAATGACAGTCAAAATATGAGAAAAAATTTCATATTGAATGAATTTGAATCAATCTTTTTGTATCTTTTGGATGGACTGCAAATTACCTTTCATGTCTTTCTCCTGTTACGAACAAATATCCCTCTTTCACAATTTGCAATCAATTTATGAAGAATTCAATCTTTGCTTTGTTGGTCAAACGAAACCTACTCTTCATAAAGCCTGTAATTGCAGTGTGAGACATCACCGGCATGGAAGAAGCGAGAGCATCCAAGCTATCAAAGCTGGTTGAACCTTTTCTCCCACTACTGAACTTTAGACACCCATCTCTGGTTTTGAAAAGCACATCGCTAAGACAATAATGTCAAATAGGAAAAAGAAATAATCATTGAAACTCATTGTCTCCATGAAAAAACTACTGAGCGGAAGAAACAATCGCAATGAAATATACAAATTTAGCGAACTATAGAAATTGCAATGAGGACCACACTGCAATGAGGACTGCAATCAAATCGCAATGAATTAGTACTGTCTGTAATGTGCTTCAGTGCATTAGCATAGCATAAGTACTATAATAAATTGCAATGAGGACCACACTGCAAGCAATAGAACTCTTATATATTTAAAGACTGAATTTTTTTGTTATCATATAAACACCGCTATAATTTATTTCTTTAAAACTGATTCGTACATTTGACAACAGTAAAATACTTTACAGTTCATGGGGAACATTTTATTGTAATCAAACAGAAATGAAATTGTAAGTTCTAAACTCAGTATGTAGCATTGTACACTTAAATCAAATGAAGAAAAACAAAAAAGGGACCTATAAAATAGTATCGAAGTCCAAGATATAAACTAAAGATCTAAAATTCGAATATAGGTAAATATCTATGCCTAAACCCAATTTTGTTACAATCCTAAGCCATTCAATATTCAAACAAACGTTGGCTGATTTCATAACATTTATTGTCACCAACCATCTAAAAAGTGTGGAAATCCAAACTTTGATACAACACATATTGGTACTTAAACAAATTATGGTGTAGATTCTGGGATAAATTTAAAATTCAATGCCCAAGTACTATAATAGATCAGATTTTCAACCCTGCTATCCAGGACAAATGGCGTAAAATATCAAGTTTAAGTCACCTAATAGATGTAGCTAGTACTGTTATAATTTAGCAGATATAGAAGGATGGAAATGCAAGAAATTTTAATACAATTCAGAAGCCCTTCCGTGTAAGAAACATTCTCATTGATCAAGATACTAAGAAATTATTTCAAGTTGTTAAATTAACATAAATGAATTTAGACTGAATAAACTTATCTTGCATGGAAAACTTAATAGCCTGCCAGTAATGATAATACCAAAAACAGCGACAATAATACATTTTACATGCAATCACATACTATCAAACATTGGAAATTTAAGCTAAAGGCATTTTTATGTCTCATTTTTTCACAGACATCAATCAAGCTGTGCATGTAGTAATTACAATGTTTGAAATTTGTATTTTAGGCTAATTTTGCTTGCGGCATAACCCAAGAAGATAATATGTATAATGAAGCATCGATCTTCTACTTCTACCGCTTCTTAACATTAAATATGCTTGAAAATGCTCAATCAAATAGGTTAATTTGTTGGTCATGTTTGCTTACCATGATCATTCTGATTCCTACATAAAGTAGAAGGACCGGCAATGGACAAAAATACTCATTCTACAAATTAAAGTTTACCGTATTCATGACATATTGATTGAGCTTTCATAATTTATCACAATAAAAACCCTATATAATATTATCAAAACGTATTTTGAATAGTAGATTGCGCAGGCTGAAGCTAAGTTCCAACCAAAATAGATAAATATTTTTTTTAAGACAAATGAATTGAGTTCCTAACGCGCCACCAGAATGAAGCCCCTGACATGACTATGCAACAGAACTTGTAAGCTACTTATAATTTTATTGTATAGAAATACTAAACCGAAAAAAGAAAACATAATTAAAAATGCTCTAAACCATAACCCTTCTATATTATATTATGATAAACTACTCGGATCTGAATGTGTGCATTGGATAAATGTATGACTGGAAAAACATAATATCATACTAAATAATATATATGATATAGACAAACCGCAAATATGAAGGCATTCCTATTTTGGCAAGAACATAAGTCGGACTTAATCATTGTTTTTTTGGCACTACAGTGTTTCCAACATGGCAGCAGTTTGTGAATCATATTTGAAATCAACTTGTTCAAATTTAGCAAATAAATTTGAACATACATAGATTTTATAAACCACAGATATGTGTGTTCAAATTTCACATATAGGCTCTGATATAACTATTGTTTGCTCAAAATTTGACATTGTTCAAATGCGCTAGTATAATCCAATATATTATGGCAACTCAACCATACCATATATAAAAGTATTATTCATTAACTTTTTGTTGGGAAATAAAAATTTAATTATTTATCCTGTACGTAAAATAATAATAATAATATCACTTGTCATACTACTGTAAATTTGTAGTATCATACCCCAAAAAAAGAAACAAAACATGTGAAAACGCTGAGCATAAGGTAAAACAGCAAGCAATATCATTTCAGTATTAGCAAGTTCTATGGTTTCATTCATTAATGAAAAAGAGAAGTTAATTATCAGTCCTCCTTGAATCAATATATTAACCAATAAAACGCTGATTCAAAATGATTGAGCATAGCATTTCCATTCACATCACATATAATGAATTTAGTTAAATTCAAAGGCTTCTTACTGAATAGTCGTTGAAACAACCAAACATACCTTAGTCTAATAGATCTTTTTCCCAAATCCTTGAATTAGTTCTCTCTAATACATACCAAATGTCCAACGCATAGAATGTTAGTCCCAAAACCACAGAAAAGTGAGCTAATTAACAGTAAAATATGATAAAAAAAAGTACCTGAGAAAATAGCATAGATCCGTAAAATCCATCCAAGAAGAAGGCAGAGGAAGATATAATAAATACTGGAAGCCCAATCTTTGTTCTTTCGAATCCGTACATCATTTTCCCTCTGTTTCCTCGCATCAATTCCAATTCTTTTCGTTTGTATCTACGGGCTTATTGATTTTCCCAGATAAAAAAAATGGAAATTTTATTATCGAATTTGATTACCGGATTATCAGTTGCGGGTTTAAACATGATAGGGAGATGATTTTATGTGGCAAAGAACAAAAGGAATTTCAAATTTGAGGAACGCAGAATTCAGATTTGAGGGAGAAAGAAGTCCTAGAAAATAAAATGAAAAGAAAAAACCGCGGAAAGGAAAGAATCGGAGTTAAGCGAAAATTACGCCGAAATTGATTGGCTCAGACAATTTGTTTTTCGGTCTTACAGTAGACAAACCTCCCTAACGATCGGTTTGATTAGTGTCAAAATTGGGCTTTCTGCCTTGGGACTCTTGGGATTTCATGGTTAAATGTGCTACATTTTTGGCTTGTAGCGCTGAAACGAGTTATTTTGATCATTTTTGATATGTTATGTCCATTCTATTAAATGGATACAACCGTTTCATTTTAAATGCGTATGCACATTCACGCACCACTTGGTTAAAGGTTTACAACCTTTTCAAGGGTCATTAATGTTCAAATAGACACCTCCTCCAGCCTATAAATACATGGTCCAAAACGCGACAGAATACACATTAGTTATTCTTTCTTTTCAACCTCTTCTTTAGAGTACACCTCTGTTCTAGTTTCTATATATTTTATTTAGATTCCAGTTTAATTATCGATTCACTTTAAATTTCATCTACCGACAAAATAACTCCGTTTGGCCTCAAATTCAAAATGTAGCTATAGTTAATTATAAGATTTCTAATAAAACTCATTTCGTCAAAAACGGAAGTCATTTGAAAAATAATCATTTCTGGGACCTATATAATATCAATAAAATATAATTAAATCCAAAACAATTATATTTTAAATAATAATAATAAATTATCATCATATATTCCTAAATGAAACTTTATACGACTTCAAATTAGACCAATATATATTTTAAACTCAACGTTAAAAATTCCGGATCAACCGATATTCAATTTATATAAAAATCCTTAATAGATCGTTATAATTTATAAATGATTTCCATAGCGACTGTTTGAAAATTTGAATTGGACATAACTTGTAATTTGTAACAAGAAATTTTCATTTTTCTCTTCCATTAGAAAATTATAATCAAATTGATCCGAATGATTTTTGTTTCATGGAAATCCGACTTATATCGCATTCTGTATATTCAATTAAAGTTTAAATCATAAATTACAAACAACCACGCTATTATGTTCTCATTTTAATTATATTATAAATTTTAACGTTCAAACTCCATTTTATTAAATAAATTCGATATAAAATCCATTAATATCACCAAATCAATATTTAAAACAGATTTAAATATTTGTAATTAACTTACCAAAAATCTGAGACGTTACAGCCAATCTTGGCATGATAAAAGAGAGACCATACCAAGCTTGTACACCAAAGTTTTTTGTTGATCAACACCGAATGGCTTGGTACTATTGTCTGTCAGCTGCAACATGGACTTTACATACTTTACTATCAAAAAACCTAACTGAATGTTTTCTTGAACATAATGAACATCAAGTTTATAATGATTAGTCCTTATATGTTTGGTCTTTCCAAGAAAACAATGATCTTGAGATACGTGCGTGGCTGAAACATTATCACAATGAAGAACAATTAGAGTCCAAACAACGACTTCTAAATCTGTTAATAAACCTTCAATCCACACCACTTCATTAGTTGCATAACTCATACTCCTATACTCTGCCTCAGTACTACTCTTAGACACAACTTTTTGTTTCTTTCTTTTCCATGAAATTAATTCATTTCCAAGAAAAATGCAATATCCAGACAATGACTTACCTATGTATTAAGGGCCAGTTCAGATTTAGCTGGAAGTGATAATCCCAAATTCACATAATCTTCTAAGTATCTTAATATGTGCAATGCAACATTGAGAAGAGGAACATGAGGAGATTGAAGAAACTGGCTTAATTATTGAACATTAAAAGACATATCTGGACTTGTCAAATTCAAATATAAAAGCTTACCAATCATCATTCTATAAATTTCAGTAGGGGTGGGCATAAACCGCACCATAATGCGGAAACCGCCCAGACCGAACCGCAAAAACGGTGCGGAAAATCGCACCGGATTCCCTCTCAAAAGCAAACAACCCAAACCGAACTACCTTGCATGATACGATTCGCTTGCGATTTGAACTTTTACCAAACTGTATTAAACCGAACCGAACCGCATAGCTACACCGACAATGTTATGCTAAAAAAAGTTAACAAATTCCTATCTAACTTTTAATTTAACGCTATATATTCTATTTTCAACGTATTATGTAGTTATATTAATTAAAGATAACACTATGTGTTTTAACCTTCAGATGACACAACGTCATAAAATCGTAAATTGTTTGTTGATGAAAGCAATTTTCTTGTTTCATATTTAATACGGGTTTAAACCAAACCGAACCAAAACCGAACCGTATTACATCGAAACCGAACCGAAACCGAACCGTTTGAATGGTTAGTATAATGGTTTGTATTTTTGATCAACCGTTTGATGCGGTGCGGAAGCGATTTGAGCTTCAAACCGCACCGAACCGAACCGTGCCCACCCCTAAATTTCAGGATTTGATATAACTTCTCCTTCAAAATTGTTAAGATTTAAACCTTTCTACATAGGAAAACTTGTTGGTTTGCATTCCTCTAGTTTATAATCTTGAATTAAATCAAGAATGTATTTCCTCTGATTTAAAAAAGTCTAAATTTTTGATCTCAAAACTTATATGCTAAGAAAATGTTTAATCTCACCCAAATCTTTGATTGTGAATGCTTGATGAAGATCAAATTTCAATGTGTCAATGACAGAAGAATTATTTCCAGTTATAAGTAGACCATCAACATAAACAACAGCCACAACAAAATCAGTATCTCTCTTAAAAATGAACATAGAGTAATCTTGTTTGGATTGAACAAAACCCCATGTAATTAAAAACTTACTTATCTCTTGATTCCAGCATCTAGAGGATTGTTTTAAATCATAAATAGATTTCTTCAGTTTGCAAACTTGATTTGAATTTGCTTTATCATAACCTGCAGGAGGAAGCATATACACCTCTTCTTCAAGATAACCATGCAAAGATGCATTATTAATATCTAGTTGTTGTATTGTCCAATTCCTAACTGCAGCTATAGCTAATGCAATTCGAATTGTTATAAGTTTAGCAATAGGACTAAATGTATATTTCTAAACCTTACCAGGAATCTTTCCATCTCCTCTTGCAACTAATCTTGCTTTATACCTTTCTACTTCACCATTTGGCTTTAATTTTGTTTTAAATACCCACTTGCAAGCAATTGGTTTTTTATCACTAGAAAGATGAACAAGTTCCCAAGTTTCATTTTATTCTAAAGCAGCTAGCTCCTATTTCATAGCTTGTACCCATTCTGGAAACTACTTAGCTTTATTATAAGAAGATGGTTCAGATGATGAAAATACATTTGCTAGACTATGTAACTCAGTGTCATTAACTTGAGTAAAAGATGACTCATTGAATTCATTAAAGAAATTGAACTATTCATTTGTCGTGTCGGAAACTTTCCAGCAACATAGTCACCATATTTCTTTGGTATTTGACAAATTCTGGAAGATGTTCTAATTGGTAATAACTGAACAGGAGGAACAACATTTGAAGAAGAAGATAATGAATGATCTTCATTAGGAGGGATAGTCGAATCAGTAGAATTATTAGAAGGTAATAACACTGGTTCATTTTGATTGGAATTAATTTGTGAAGATTGAAAAACAAAATAACTCTGATCTAAGGCTAGATTAACTAAAACTGAACTTGTAGGTACAAAATCATTAGTAGAATCAGAACCTGATTTGCCGATGAAAGGAAAAACATTCTTAGCAAAATGAACATCTCTACTGAATACAATTCTATGTGTTTCTAGATCGTAAAGTTTATATCCTTTTTGTCCATGAGGATATCCAATCCAACACATTTCTTAGCTCTTTCCCTAAATTTATCATGTAGCTTTTAAAAAAAATAAACAACCAATAACTCTAAGATATGCATAGTTGGGAGCTTTATTCATCAGTAATTCATAAGGCGTTTTCCAATTTAATACTAAAATAGGCATCAAATTGATAAGATAAGAAGCAATCAAAAGACAATCACCCCAAAATTTGTAAGGCATACCAGCATGAATTCTAGTTGTTCTTGCTGTCTTAACCAGGTGCATGTGCTTTCTTTCAACTCTACCTTTCTGTTGTGGATTTCCTGGAATACATCTCTAATGTACTGTTCCTTTTGATGCAAACAACTTTCCACAAGATTCTTGAATCATCTCAGTCCCATTATCAGATCTGACCACTTTAAGCTTTTTCTTAAATTGGGTTAAGACATATTCAATAAAATCATTAATAACAGAGACTACTTGAACTTTAGAATGAAGTAAATATATCTAAGTATTTCTTATATGATCATCAAGAGTAGTTAGAAAATAAGTTTCATCACAAAAAGCTGGTCTATGATAGTTTCCCCATAAATCAATGTGCACTAAATCAAATGGGAATTCAACATAAGAATCAGAATGAGAAAAAGGAAATCTATGATGTTTTCCTAAAACACATGCTTCACAAGTAAAATCCTCAAGTATTCTGCTTGATATAAAATTTTGAATACATTTCATCATATTAATAGAAGGATGACCTAACCTAGCATGAAGAATCTTTTGAGTTCTGTCTCAGAAGTTTGTCATAGGGGATTAAGATTCCATTTCTAGAAATAACTGTAGCCTTTGTAAATTATAAGGGCACTATCTCGCCCTTTACCTATGCTTTTGAATATTCTTGTACAAGATTTTATTTCACTATGCCACACATGGTTTGATTTGCAACCATACCACATGAGAAGTGTGTGCGGACTTACATAACCTAAATAAAATATCCTTAACCTTGCAGATGAATGAACTTTTGACGGAGGTAACTAACTGGTTATTCTAGAATAACAATAGTTCATAATGCAAGTGTCTACAAAAACTCCCTTATGAGGTGTTGAAGCACATGACTTATACCTAAGGGCTTCTATCGAAGAGATTTGAAGCACTCATTCACGTATCAATCAAGGAATTTTCACTGTTTAGAACCTTCATTTCCAGAAGAGTTGTAAGTCCAAGATTCTTGTCTTTCAGAGAGAGTGTGAGTCATGTCTTTGTGACTATAATACAGGGTTGTAGTCTTGATATGTGATGCCTCCCTTGTTAGGATCGCCCCTTTTTCCAGGGTATTGCGTGAACTTTGCACGCTGTCTCGTATTATCTTCATAAGGCATACATACTAATCCTTGTTTAATAGGAATTCTCAGAGAATTTTTTGATGGGCACTTAAGAATAGTGTGACCTTCATTACAAGGTTCTATTAAGGAAAAATTTAAATATTTATTCGGGTTTCTCCCTGAGCGGGATGGAAGGTCATTGTCTTGAGTATTAGTAGTTGACTCCTTCCTCTATGGTTAAGGACTTGATCCTTGCAACCCCGGTCAGGGTTTTAAAATTAAAATTCCAAAAATCCCGTTTTGGCGATAATAAAGCTTTGGTCCATACCTTGGATTAAGGTGTTTGAGATAAACTCAAGGATACATCCTTGATTACGGTAAGAGTTCTGAACCACCTCTGGTCCAGATGTTACGAATGGAAGACCCAAAATTCTTTTTTGTTATTAAGTAGAAGCTCAAAACTAACCCATATTCAGGTGTTTGACTGCCAGTTCACGTCAACTCTGAGTTGGGTACTTGGGAGTAGGCCAAAAAACTTGTCTCTGGCTATTATAGAAGTTTTAAACCAACCTAGGTTTAGGTTAATAAGATTTGTAGAGCAAAAAACATCTTTTGGTGATGAAAGAAATCCGAACCAACATAGCTTCGGGTATTTGGTAGAAGTCCAGATATTCACATCTGGTAATAATAGAAGTCCTGAACTATTTCTGATTCAGGCTTTTGATTGGATTCGAAGAGCCACTTTTGTGGGCTTCGATTGCTTGTTTCAGCCTTGCACCTCAAACGTTGGTGGTATGTAACTTCTAATTTTGGTTCCCTTCAATAGGATAATGTGTAAGAGGAGACGAGAGTTGTGCTTTGATGGCTCCTCCAGAGGATGTACGTGCTTACCGTGCTTTACCAGAGCAATTATTCCTATCTATAGGAATTGGCAGAAATAGAGGTAGAGTGTACTCGTCTTTGAGCAGAAGAAGAATGTGCTTAGCCAAAGCAGAGGTAAAGTGTACTCATCTATGAGTAGAGGCAGGGCGTTCTTATTCATTCCCTTCTGCAGAAATGAAGGACTTAAGCAGAGATAGGACGTGCTCTTCTGTGAGCAGAGATATCAAGTGCTTAGTCCAAGCAAAGGCAGGGCATACTCTTCTACGAGTAGAGGTAGGGCTTTCTCATTTAGATGCCCTATTACGACCATTTCTGGTGTAGGTCGGAGGCTTACGATTTTGATGCTTTAACCTAGCCCCCTCTGGTGTGAATATTCTTGGAGAAGACCTTGCTTTATTCATTTATCATTAAGAAGTATGGCCTTAAATGTTCGGAGTACCACGTTCTTAGAACAAGAATACCATTCATTTTGCATAGTCGATACGTCCCAGGTATAACTTCTTGATGGATGACTAAGGGACCTTCCCCATTTGACCAAGCGGACCATGCCATGGGTTCTTTGTGTTGGTCGTTACACTTAAGACCAAATCTCCTTTTGTAAAGGTTCTAGTTTTGGCCTTTGAGTTGTAGTACTTTGTAATTCTTCTTTGGTATTCGGCTATTATAATTGTAGCCTTGTCTCTTAATACTTGTATTAGGTCTAAGGATTTCCTCTTTAGCTTTTAAGTAGGATCAAATGCGTGGGCTATCCTTCTATGCAAAGGGATTTAAACCTCAACTGGAAGCATGGCTTAGCACCCATTTGTCAATGAAAGTGGAGTATGCACTGTTGTCGTTTTGGCGGAAGTTCTATATGCCCAAAACACTAATGGTAATTCTTCTGCCCAATTCCCTTTGGATTCATTTAGCTATTTTTTTAGAATCGTCTTTATGGTTTTGTTTGCGGCTTCAACGGCCCCATTTGTCCTTGGATGTGTTATTAAGGAAGAACTTTTGACAATTCTATTCTTATCACAAAATCGAGTGAATTCCACGCTTTCGAATTTTGTTCCGTTGTCTGATATGATTTTGTAAGGAGCTCTAAAGATTGGGGAGATACTCTTTATCATAAATCTCAACACCTTCGTAGATGTGATTGTTGGAAGAGATTTCGCTTCCTTCCATTTGGTAAAGTAATTGGTAACCACAACAACATACTTCGTTTGGCCTTTGGAGATTGGCAAAGGTCCAATCAAGTCTATCTTATATGCACCGAACGGTTTATGGGCTTGAGATAGGGGTTAAGTTACTCGGAGATAACCGAGGTATTTGAGAATGCCTTTGGCGTTTCATGTACTCCTTATCATACTTAATGGCTTGATTAACTATCTGCGGCTAGTAGAAGCCTTGTCGCATGACTTTCTTAGTTGGCTTAATTTTGTCGGCATGGCCTCTGCATAAATCTTTGTGTGTTTCTTTCAACAACTTGAACCCATCCTTAATGTTTACGCATCATAAGTAGGGGAATGAATACCCTTTCTTGTAGAGTACTTTATCCATAACCAAAAACTTAGGAGACAAGATGTCACATTGTCCTGTATTCCTTATCGAACTGCATAACCTTTACAGAGTGATCTGCTATGCGAGTTTCCGAGTAACCTATTTTCTTAAAACAATTTCAGTGACTTACCATGATCATCCATTATTGCTCCAACTGGCTGTACTTTATCACCCTTTGTTGGGAGGTCGACACCTAATTTCATCCTTCAACCCACATGGTATGTAAAATGATTGAGAATATGTGAATGACTGATTGACATGCAAATGAAGGTCTAGCCTCCAAGGGAGTTGTACTAACTCCCTTGTGCGGGAGAATGCACATATTACTGTTAATCCCACTTAGAGGGTACTCCGTTTATTGAGGTATAAATATTATTAATGACATTAGCCTTTCTTGGAAATAAGAAAATTGGAGGGTCCTCTATCATAGGCTCTGTTTGACCAGCCTTTTCTCCATTGCCTATCTTAGACCTGTAATGACACTTACATTTACATTAATATTAGCGTATTCATAAGTAAAAAGGGACCAAGCTATGCTTTTAATGAAAGAAGTTATTTGTGATAAGAAACTTATCGTTCAAGTTCATCATGATATGGAAACGTTTTTGGTCGCCTTTTTCTGACTACTCTTCACTACTTCAAAACGTGCTTTCTTTTCTTTTTGGCTTGGTTTCTTCGTCATTAGCTCACCGCATTGGCTAGTTTTGTGTCTGTATGTCTTATGGTAGGAACACTATTTCTTTTCTCAGTTTAGATTCAAGGTAGGGGTGTAAATCGGTCGGACCGGACTGGACGAAGGTGTGTTCAGTTTGTGTCCTAAATTAAATCGGACTGGACAAAAAAAAAATCTTGTACAAATTTTGTTGTCCTAACTCATGTCCTAAGTAAAATTGGTCAAACTCGGACATATGTTTTTCGACCATGAACACAAACGAACTTGGTCATACATGACTAATTATATCAAAATTTATAATTTTTATTAGGTTTTCACTCAACTATATACCGAATTACAGAGAATTCGGACGAATTCGAACAAACACGGACCGGACGTGGTTTTTTCATGGACAAATTTTGTTGTCCTAAATCGTGTCCTAAATGAAAATCGGACGAACTCGGACTCACGTATTTCGGTCACAGACACGAGCGGACGTTGAACATTCAAACAAAATTTACAGACCTAATTTAAGGGGTCTTTCATAAACGAACTGGGACCAAGCTGTTCGATCTTTGTTACCATGTTGAAATTCTATTTGCGTCGACTATGTTTTCCATATGAACAAATCTGTTGGCTTTAGAATAAACATATGTTAATCTTTTGCAGCCTTTTAGGGTGAGTTCTTTCCAGAGGGGAGATGGTATAAGCAGCCCCGATCGAGCTGCCATCAACTTTTCCCTATCCGTTGCTCCTTCGACTCCGAGTGACTTAGTTCTGAACCTTCTTAGATAATTGGTAAGAGATTATTCTATTTTCTGCTTGGCATCAACCAGATAAAAAATGCTTAGCATTGAGTCCTTTAAATCATGGAACTACATGCTGATCATAGTGGACAGTTGTCTCCAGGATGTAATGGTTGGACCACAATATTGTTTGTACTATTTCCCAGCCTCCTCTCAGAGAGTTGTTAGGAATGCCCTATATCGAAGTGCTTTTGAAGCATTATATATATCCATATAACTTTCAAACCTACAAATGTGGCTTTCTGGATCCATAATTCCATCGTATGTGAAAGAAGGCATTTCTACATTAGTCAAAACATTAGCTTCCATTATTTCTTTTGGGATGGTCATTCCTGGCAGTTTTCGATCACCTAGCAATGATAGATTCCTATTTCCTCCAAAGTCCATCACTCCTTTGGTGGCTTGACTGCCTTCTGCTAATTTACATTGCCCTGAAAGTTAAAGGGGAATCCAACTTGGCTGTCAAATGCTTGTTGTACTACTGATTTGGCCTTTATCTTGTAGGGTTCCACCTTGGAAGATCTTTGAATTAAGTCCATTTCAATATCCCTTCTAGTGGAGTCAATTTGCATGGCCAACTGTAATATCTCTAGCTTATTGCTCAATTCCCTAGCTGAGATAGAGGGTCTTTCAAATTCCAAGTTCTTCACATTAAATCCTGGCAGTGCTCTACCTTTCAGGGTGAGAAATGCGATGGAATCTTGCTCCTTCTTCCTTTCTGCCCTAACCATCTTCAATTAAGAGCTTGCTACTTCAAAGCTCAGTCCAATCTTCGATGGAACAACGCAATTGGATATGTGGCCCATAACCACAAGGTCGGAGGTTCAAGCCCTCTTCCTTGTGCCAAAATGTTAACGATATTATTCTTCAGCACCGGAGATATGTCTACGGAAGTGGACCTAAGAGGAAAACGGGGTTATTTAGCTTTCGTGCGTTTGAGTTAGTTCACCATTTCCTAGATATCAAGGTTTAGAGTTCAAAAGATTAGTTGCTCTTCCCTTAATGGGGGTGAGAATCACGCTTAAATAACTCTGAAACCAATAGTTATCTTGTGACATGGGCTCCTTAAACACAACCCTTAACTAAAGGCTAAATGGCTTATTGGAAGGGGTTCTGCCAGAACTCTACGGAAGAGTCTAAATTTGAGTAGAATCCCATGACCGTGTGGGAAGGATAGAATAGGTTATGTAGGAATAGCTAAGAGACCACATAAGAAACTCATAAGAAACTATACTAAGTATCAATCCGCTCTTAATTGATTTTTGATTTGGGGTACATGAGTGATTACAATAGAAATCCCCAAATCGATTTAGAAATTAGGGTTTACTCTAAAGGAAAAGAGTACAAGAATGAGAAATTGGTCCAGAAAATGAGACCCCTGGGGTCTTATTTAAAGACAAATCAGGACCCCTTTTGCTATTGGGCCAACAGAAGTCTCTTTAGGCCGCTTTTCCCTCTGGTTCCGAAAGTTTTGGTTCTCAACCGTTTTTAATTTTGGCTCCGAAGGCCTTGCTAATGACTTTTTGAGGTGCCGATTTTGGCTCTCGAGTGGATGGTCTCGTTCTTTGGAACTTTTTCTTTGATGTCATGTCTATCTTCTTTGTATCAATACCATGCCTGTTGGTATGGATAGCTTTGGGAAGGCTTCAGATATCCAGATATAAGCTTCCGGATGTAGGCTTTCGGTCTTGCTATTGACACTTTGTGGAGCTCACCTTCATGATCCAAGTGAATGGTTACCAGGTCCACCACCCCTGTTGGTATCGATACTAAGTAGATTAATGTGGATAGCATGTCTCACTTTGAGGTTCCGACTTGCCCTTAAGTAGATTCCTGAAGTGTGTCTCGGCTTTCCGGAGAGATGCTCCTGGTACTTTATTAGTTGCTTATTAAAGTGGTCTCATGGTGACCATCTGATTAAGGTTTTGGTAGATGGCTCCCGGGTGAACCTCTTATGCTTTTGTTCTTCGATGTATCGGTATTTAAGCGAGTCAATACCGGCAACCCTTTCGTTCTTTTAGGTCTTGGGTTGTGATGTCCTTTGATTTCCTCTTTATTAACTCCCGGTTTTGGATGACTTCTTGTCGGTTGTCCCTCCTGCCGGATTAAGCCCGCCGTTGATTTCTCTTCGTGCTAGACTTTGAGGTTCCTTCTTTATTGAGGGTGTCGGTTGCTTTCCCTTCTGGAGACTTATTCTTAGCTCTCGGTTTTATTTTGTGCATAGCTTCTGTTTTCAGAATACTTTTCTTTGCCTTTGATGGTCTGATACCCCATCATCGATAGCCTGTCTTGGTTTTAATTTTAGTAGTAACAAATACCGGGCATGAGAGAACAGGAACAGAAAACCAAACTTGAATACTTACAAAGACTTATCTTCTCCAAGATAGATCTGAGAGTTATTATGATGAGAGGGTAAGAACAACAAATCTTGGTGAGTAGAAATCATATAACACTATTTATATTATGCAAATGCATCCTGTTTGATTTCACCCAAATATATGTCTAACCAAGCTAGTGATTGTAAACTAACCTTGTACGGATTATGCACGGCAATAAACTACCATACCCATGGTAGTTCTTCCCAAAGATAAATTATATTAATCTTCTGAAATAAAACTTTTACGCATAAGTATGAAGCCTTTAAACCACCACACAAACCGATATCAAAACTTAGGGGAGGATTTCCAACTACTTAACACCCTACTAATAAATGAGGTAAGTCATTTATAACCACTTATATCCTCACTCATAATATATATAGGTGATTCCCTACGATCGCTCAAGACCCAAGGCGGATCCATTAATCACTTAATACCTTACTAGGTGGTTTACAACGCGCTGTTATGAATTAGAGGACACTAACTATTAAGTCCTACTAATTTAAGGCTTCCATCATTCATACATATTCCCAATCCCGCATAAGGTGAGAGATAGTTAACAACCACTTATTACCTAAAGGCTTGGTAGATGACTAATCTTCATTTATGACCTTCCTCCGATGGGCCACTGTGTTACTATCTAGCCAACCTTGCTAGATAATCACCTAGTCACTTAATACCTGGAAGATAGGAGGATCTATGTTACCTCCGTAGCGGCCATCTAATACCTTATCTCAAAGAGGACTCTAATCTAGTCATTTACTACCTAGAGGAAGCAGACTATCGCGGAGATTATAGATCTCACAGCCAATTAGCCATTTAATGCTTCTTATTTATAGGGAAGTGAGCTATCTGATCACTTAATACCTGATAAGGGTGGGCCCTATGGCTCTACCGTTAGGGGGAAGGGTGAGTCCAGTCACTTAATACCCAATAGGCGGATCTCACTACTAAATAGCTATAATCATGAAGTAGGCAACGCTATCAAATTATTCCAATTTTATTTCTTCGTTTGGAAGGAAGGCAGATCCTACGACCACTTAATACCTTAACACCTAAAGTAAATTTTTAGGATAAGTTCGTGCTACGCAAATAATCATCGTCACGGGTTCCTATGGTCAACGATATCTCACATCAGTTGTATATATATTCGACTGTTAGAAAGTGTAGATTTCGGCTAAATAACGCAACTAACCTCACATCATTAACCCACTAAGTCCAATCCTTATTTTAATCGAAGATATTGTCTTTAGATATTAAGCTATAAATAAGATAAGGATGGTTTCCTTTGTTTCACAGTTCTAGGATATTTATTTATTAGACTAATTCTTATTAACTACGGGAACCAATACCTGAATTTCCCATTAAATCTCCTTTAATTCGATTAATTATTATAACATGCACATGCCATAAATGATCATAATGGTCATACTTCCTAAGGTCATCGATGCTCAAATAAACCAATTAAATTCCCTAATTGTCACATGCCATTAATGACCATAATGGTCATATTTTCTAAAGCAATGGATAATCTATCAAATGCCATTACACCACTCGAGGTACAATATATTGGCAGTTTCCAACAACCGCCAACGACTAGCAATGGCCCATTGATTTCATGATTAAATTGTTATTTTGATAAACTTGTTGTTTGAAGCCAATGATAACTATGGAATATACACTACTTGCGACCGTTGGAAATACCCGGTATAAGTTTCCTGAACCTGCGACCTGCTCCTTCATTCCCTCTCCCAGCCAAAACACCAATAAAAACTTATCACTCCTTCCTGAACCTCCCCAATGTTGTCAGCGAACCACCCTTCAAAGGACCTCCGGAGCCGCATACTACGTGTTGCGTCCCCTCTCCAGCCACCCATACTTGCAAACTCAGGTTTTTTTTTTCCTAAATCCATTTTATGTAGTTTTTTCGATTTAGGCCTAATATTGCATTATGTTTGATTCTTAATTGCTAATGTATGTTTATTACATCACATTACATGCTAACTGCTATTATTATCATCATAATGGTCAAACTATTACTAATTGCAAAGTTTTCTAATTTAGCCTATTGCATATGTTTAAGATAATTTTGTTAGCATTGAACTTAGGTGTATGATAAGGTTTGCAAATTGTATAGTTTATGCAAACACAAAGTATATATTATGTTAGGATTGACTGTAGTTTTGGATAATTTATGCGAACACGAGTTATATTTTTATGCAAACACACGAATTGATTTGGTGTATAATAAGTTTTTGGATGATTTCAAGTGATTTTGATAGGAATCATCGTAGTTAGAATTCATTAAATAATATAATTTAGGTATATAAACAAATTATATATTTAATTTAGTACATAATGTAGTATATAAGCAAAAAGGAGTTATATATTATGTGAAATAGTAAAAAAAAAAAAAAAAATAGTTTAGTACATATCTAATAAAATGGTAAAATATAAACAAACTTTATATTTAAATTTAATACAAACAAATATTAAATCCCTTTAGATATTATTTGGCCTCGTCTGACATGTGTTGTATATAATCGTTATATGGATATTCGTTTTTGTTACAAAGGAAACACCCGTACTCATCTGGTATAACATTTGTCAGATTTCTCCCTGTATTAGACAAGTTACAAACACTATAAAGTAATTACGTATCACGGTTCATAAAATTTCAGCGGCGTTTCCTTTTCGTTCCTTGTGTACATGCATTTTGTCTACGATGCAAGGAACACGGGGGAAGTGCTGCTGAAACTTTAAGAAATCGTTTAAAATAATATGATTCACGGAATGTAAAGAGAAGTAGGATCACTACACCAAAACAAACTTTTTACAACGGACAATGCCTGTTGTAATAGCAGTTTCGCAAGGGGCATGACGCCCGTTGTAATAGGCCACGTTGTAATATGGTGATATTTAACAACAGGAAGACAAAGTTGTACACAAAAGTTGTAATACACCTTTTGACAATGGTCTTTGTCAGTTGCAATAGTCACCATGATAATATATTTGCTCGTTGTAAAAAGTTCGCAACAGGGATAGACCATTGTAATAACGTCTAATACAACACTCATTGCCATTGTAATACATGCTTTGATCGTTGTGAAACCCCTTTTCACAACATGCTTTGACCATTGTAAAAAGTTTGTGTACCAACACTCTTTGACCATTGCAAAAAGGCCATTTATCAACATATCCTAAACGTTGCAAAATAATTGCAAATTATAAAAAAATGTCACAACATTCATGCAGTACGTCCATAACAAATAATTTGACGGTAATGAATATTATCATAAAACAACCAAAATCACATACCAAAAGGCTAAAAGCTAATCATAAAATTTCAAAGCATTCCAAATGTCAGATAAGTTTATATTGACATAGTTATAACATACACATTACAGCTAGTTTCATAATAGCCAAATAAAGAACATTAACACATAACAATAAACAACAAATATAATATTCTATGTACCATCATACTATACCAAAGAGATAAAGTCTTTGTGTCACGCGACGGTCGATCCAGTGGCCTCTTTGATACTGATCATCTTTGAATTTGGCCTAAATAAAAAGGCATCTGGTTTCACCTCAACATTCACCCATACCTTCCAAGCATCTGCTCCAAGCTTTACAAAATGCACTGAAGCATCAGGATTAGTGATCGATACTTGCTATCGCTCCCTCTGCAGCTACGTTCTTATGTCAACTCAATAGCTTGCACTTTTTTTTCATTAAACCATCGACTGTTACCCAGTCAGCATCTTGAACCTACAGACAGTTACTTAAGCAGCGTGACTGCAAGCAAAAAAAAAAAAAGTTGATTTAGTATACTGTGTCAAACAATCGATCTAACGCGATATGTTTCCTCAAGAATAAATGGCATAGAAGTCGATTGACAACCGTTTAAACAATGACGTATATTTTATAAATTTAGAGTGAGATGCTTAAGTATAGCTATGCATGTTGTGAGTGCAACATATGTCCAGAGTTCTCGCAAAAGATTACTGGTTGCTCTGCTGATGTGGCCAGGTTTATATCTCTTCTTCACTATACATGGTGGTTCAATATTATATAAAAAAACACTAGACAATATTTGATAACATGTTAAGGAATTGAGCAATATATTGTACACATAGTATTGATGTATATTTCAGAAGATTAATGGCAGCATCAAAAGGAAAATAGTGTAGTGATGGTTATAGGATGGCACCAAATGAGTGATAATTAGTTAAATTAGAAACATATGTCTGGACAAATTATGCCTTATTTTTTGTTTAGCAGCTACCTGATGGAAGACATAGGTTCACTATCCATGCATAATTTTGTCCAATAAACTCAGTAGTATCCATGCATAATTTTGTCCAATAAACTCAGTAGTATCCATGCTCGCAAAACTGACTTTGAGAGAACTGTGCGTGTATTTTTTTTATAACAAACCCAACAAAATTATATTCACTGCACAGAGTGAGATGAGATTACATACACAAACTATATAACTTAATAAAAAAATCACTATCCAACTACAAGTGGTAAAGGCCGATTACAAGCTACAACACCAGACTTTCATCTGCATTTCATCCAAAATTTCATATGCGTAGCATTCACTTCAACCTCATTGCATTGGCATTCGCCAGCGAATAAGGAAGGATCCATTGCAACCAAGAAATTGGCATGGTAGAGAAACTTATAACATCGAACAGACAGAGGCAACAAATAAAAGCTTTATAGGATTGAAGAGGGATGCATACCCATTCACACGCCTGTTAAATCTATGTGATACAAAATCACAAATAGATGGAAAGTAAATATTTGTTTAATATGGAAATGCATGAATTAATTGATTGCAATTGCAAGAGATGGAGAAATAAATGCAGGCATTAATTTCTTCCATTTATCCTAAGAAAATGGATTGACTTACTTTCTATGTGTGCACATTTGTTGCTATTGTAATTAGCCTCCATTATTTTTACCATATTTTGGTAATTTAATTGATGACTCACATAGATTTGCGCTCGCTATATACTGAGGGGTAGACTTCTTTGTAAACTCATCCTGACATGGAGCTCGTGATCCCCAATGGTGTCTCTTCTTATTAAGCCTATTTGAGATTTGGATATGTAAACTCTTATTTTGTAATCTCTTGTGATTCTCTCATGTGGAATAAAACACCTCTCTCTCTCTCTCTCTCTCTCTCTCTCGGATTAGACGTACACTATCTCTATGATAGTGGAACCACTATAAATATTGTGTCTCTTTATTTCTCTGTTATAGTTATTTACTACTTGTTTGATGTAATAGAATAATTGTTGTCAGATTAGACTGATGTTCAATTGGCAAATTGGCAAATCTAGATCTTGTTTATTGTGCTTTCGCATTAGTGCAATATTCTCGCACAACAGAATGGTATCAAAGCAAGGCAATTTGTTTTAAATTGTGCATCAATTATTTCTATAAAGATTGGTAGATTCAACGGTGATTATGCTATTACCATTTTGGAAGAATAGAAGACTTCGGTGGAGAAGATTATGTTGAGAGAGAAGAGTGTTCCAAGCCTGGAATTTTGATGTAGCTTGAGCTTTGGATTCTCATTAAGGTGGAGTTAAATGTTAGAACGCGGCCTGACCAACAGTAGAAAAACGACTTCGTAGATAACAGCTTGGAGAAATTGCTTAGAGGTGGTGGCGACCAAAGACGAACCGCTGGAGGTGTTAGCGACCTTTCCAAGTGTTTGAGAACGGTATAACTTCAAGTTCATTTGAGAAATGCTTGCATTATATGAGAGATAAAGAGTTTAATGTGTTGAAGGGACCACTGGGTTTAGAAGCTGTAACAGATGTAGCTGATTTTGGTGATGGATTTGACGCCACTCAAACTTATCGACTTGTGAAGCCGTCTTGGAATGTTCAGCTCATAGAGCTGATTTTGGCGGATTTGGTGCCATTGTGGTATATCGTCGATTTTGTGACGCTGTCCTAAAGAAGTGTTGCTACATGCAGGTATATGGAAGAAGAGAAATTTATCTTGCCTACAAAGATTTGTATTTTGACTCTGTATTTGAATTGGTGATTGAGAGAATTATTTTTGGGCCATGGTGGTGTTGAGATTATTTTGGGATCTGTCTTTTTTTTCGATTTTGGATATTTGCAATATTTTGTTGGCGTGAGGGGACATAGTCTGAGCTCATTAACATGGTGTGATGGAGGGTAACTTTGCTGGAACCCATTAGGTAAATATTCATTTTTGGTTTCTATCTCATTGTGAGATTCTAATTTAAGGTAGAGTTATGTTGAAGAGTTTTACGTGCGTGTGAAGAGAATTCGATTCGAGATGGGGTATTGAAGATATGTGATTTTGCATAAAGGTGGAGTTTTAAATTTATGTGATACAAAATCACAAATAGATGGAAAGTAAATATTTGTTTAATATAGAAATGCATGAATTAATTGATTGCATTTGCATGAGATGGAAAGAAATAAAGGCAGACATTAATTTCTTCCATTTACCCTAAGAAAAAGGATTGATTTTCTTTCTATGTGTGCACATTTGTTGCTATTGTAATTAGCCTCCATTATTTTTATCGTATGTTGGTAATTTAATTGATGACTAACATAGATTTGCGTAGGCTATATATTAAGGGGTAGACTTCTTTGTAAACTCATCCTGCCATGCAATGATCCCCAATGGTGTCTCTTCGTATTAAGCCTATTTGAGGTCTGGATATATAAACTCTTATTTTGTAATATTTTGTAGTTCTCTCATGCGGAATAAAATCTCTCTCTTTTGGATTGGACGTACACTATCTCGATGATAGTTGAACCAGTATAAATATTGTGTGTCTTTTTGTTTCTCTATTATAGTTACTTATTATTTGTTTAATGTAATAGAATAACTGTTGTCAGATTAGATTGATGTTCAATTGGCAAATCTAGATTTTGTTTATTGTGCTTCCACATTAGCGCAATCTTCTCGAACAACAGACAAGCGTACAGTAGAACTACTCCCCTGCTTAAACAATACTGAGAAGACTTTGATAGAGATGGGTAAAACATACCCCAAACCAAAAATCCACCTCAAAGTGCGAAAGCATCAAACTGTCCTAACCCATAGCATGATACAGTGACTACAAGCAAACATGAAAATAGGGCAGTACCAAGAATGAAACCCACATTGAGAAAGCCCAAAACCTCACAAAGCCAAGAACAGATCGAAAGAAACAACCCATCAAACAAACCAAGGTTTTGATATGATGCAGACCACCGATGTCCCAACCAGATAGACTACACCAGACTCGCAATACTACCACTAGGCCAGAAGAGATGCCCAAATGGTCACCAAATCCACTGTACAGTCATGATGGGCGGAAAGTTTGGACGAAAAGAAGGCAAAGTTGTTGAAAAAACAGATGTGAGGTGCTTACAACAATTAACCAATGATTGGAAAAGCTAGGATTATGAAGTGGAGATCCAAGTTAAGATGGGTAGATGCAAGGAAAAGAGACGAAAGAGTAGAGAGTGGCTGGGGGTAGGATACCCTAGTCCCCGTTAATAGGCTTGTGAGAACTGCGCGTGTATTAATGTATAATAATACATGTTTCATGCTATGGTATGCAGCAGTAATATGAGTTAGCACGTATTATATATTAGCATATATTCAATGATTTAAATTACATGTACTACATTTTTAACCATATTTGAAATGTCAAATAACTGAACATACGTTTACACAATAGGACCCATTGTTGGATGCTTTCTGGTGTGTATGTATATAAATACGTGCACGAGTATTCTTTGTTCTTCACTTAGTTAACATATTATACATTATTTTAGTGATTACTTTATTCATTGTCAAAGCTATAATTGTATATCATATTCTTTGTTTGTTTTTAAGTTGAAAGGATGGACGACATTCATGCCCAAATTGATAATATGTAGTTATACCCCAAATTAATTACCCAGGTTGTAGCCTAGGGTAACAAAGACATGGATCCGTCCCTGCCCACACACACTCTTCTCTCTCCATCTTTTTACATTCTTCATCTTTATTGCACTTCTTACTTTAAGATAAATACTGAGATGATAGGAGAAAATAATACTATTTTTGGAATACTATTTTATTTCCATTCTTATCATCACAGTGGGCTTGCATATCAAACAGTTCACACTAATAATAAAATAAAAAATGTTTTATATTTTTAGCAAAACACAACTCACATTATGAGAGTTTTCCAACTCATACTTACTGCATCAGTTAACAATATTATACGTTAGACAGATCCATACCAAGATTTACTTATGGCACTCTGAATTAATATATTGTCATACTTCTTTTGCATTTCAGTGCTTAATTAAACTAACGCAATCTAACATAATCTTATGTTATTATGACTACATGTTAGCGTAGATATAATCCTCACTTACCTAATCTTTTTAAACAAATACAGTGCAAACAACCAGCTAATTACTTATTTATTTTATTTGTAACAGTGAATGAAAAAGTTACGAAGAAATAGAGCGTTAGGCGCAAAAAACCAATTAGAAGCTGGAATAGAAATAACATAAAAGAATTCAATAGATTACAAAATTTCCTCAAATTCTATTAATTAAATCTACATCTGGAGATCAGAGCCAACTGAATGAATATATGAAACCATAGAATAGTTGAGGAACATACCAACCAGTTGGTTCAAACCGAAGACAGAATACGTGATTCGGTGGAGCTGGATCTGCAAGCGTTCAACAACTCTGCAACCCACATAAGACATCTCGCACATAGTAGTGATAGGTTGAATTGTCGGCGGTGGTGCAGATATGATTGTTGATGCTAGGGAAGGGAGATTAGATCGTCAGGGAGAAAAGTATTGGCAATTAGCGAGGAAGCCGATTTTGAAGATGGGTGGAGAGAAGACTGATTAGGGATTTTGGAGGAAATGAAGAAAGGAAAGAGTAAAGTTGAAATTAAAAAAAGGCGGACGTTGAAATTTTTCTTTCCTCCTGCTCAAAATTTTACTTGAGCCTCCAAAATTTGTGCAAGTCGTTGTTCCGAATGTATTTCAATTTTCCATGTTTGGATAATAATATAGGGTTTGCGTTTAAACTTTTTGTTCCACTCAATACTTGTAGGGCTGTCGACGGGTACCCGAAAAATCCGATATCCGTCCGCATCCGTATCCGAAAATACGAAAAATATCCGTTATCCGAGATGCGGATACGGATATCCGATATCCGAAAATCATTTCGGATACGGATATGGTTATAGTAGTATCCGTATCCGAAAAATATCCGTTCGATTTTCTGATACGTGTATATAGTATATATATTATATAATTTTTAATTTATATTTAAGATTAAATTAATATATAAATTTCCTTAAAATAGCTAGGCTAAACTCAACTATTTAATTATAAAGGAAAGTTGTATTTTGTATTATGCAACATTTTAAATCATGTACTCATTTTATTTTGTGGTGTGGTTATAATTAAAACATGATTGTGTATGTGCTTCTATGATTTATATTTTGTTTTATTTTAGTCTTAGGGTTATGTATTTCATATTTTGAACACTTTATGTCTTAAAATATTTGTTGTAAGAAAATTATTTGATTGATGTCTTGCTTGTAATTTTTAATTAGATGTATTCACATTTTCAAAAAAAAAATATTTTATGAGCCAAATTTGTATGTGAGTGATGTATTTATAAACTTTTACTGTTTTATTTTCGGATATTTTTTCGGATGTTTTCGGATATTTTCGGATATACACATCCAATGTACAGTTTTAAGTTTCGGATACGGATATTTCGGATATTTTCAGATATTCGTATTCGCTAAGGCGGATACGGATATTTTCGGATATCCGAAAATATCCGCGGATACGGATACGGATATTTTTAACTGGTATTCGCGGATATCGGATACGGATTTTCATTTTCGGATACGGATTCGGATACGGCACTATCCGTATCCGACTGCATCCGTTTACAGCCCTAAATACTTGAAACATCTTTCTACAAAAACCCATTATAATCGTTTATCGTTCAAATTCAGATTACATAATAATAAGAGATATCGTTTCTAAAAAACCAGCATTTGGTGAACAGACTATGCCATTTTAGACCTGCACGATTTGATTGGTCTGTTGGAATTTGTGATTAATTATAATAAATAATTATTATAAACTTTTCAGCCATTTTAAGGGGTTGTTCACAATTATTTAATAGTAATAGTTTTATTAGTACTAATAAAACTATAGTAAATTTCTAAATAACAACTATTAATTTAAATTGTAAACTAATTACATATTACGCTTTGATTATATATAATAATTAGTAATGAATGATTATTTGTTAATAATCATTAACTATTATATATTATAAATTACTTCATTTATACAAGTTAACGTTTACAATTTTTATTTATAAATTACCATTTATAAATTAGTAAGTACTATTGGTTACTAACTAAAAATTGAAAAAGCTTTTTCGGAATGTTGTATTGGGTTTATTACAACAGATTTTGTTAGATCGTTGTATGGATTATTGAGAACTGGTATCTACTACAACAGACTAGCCGTACCATTGTAATATTTTTTAGTACATTGGGATACTTTGGACCGTTATGTTATGTCTGATGAAAACTGACGCTATTACAATGGACATGAGTAAACCATTCTAATATGGTTATATTACAACGAATTGTCTTGACATGTACTATACATTGAAAACTGACATACATTACAACGGGTTAGACAAAGACGTTGTAATATCTTTCTATTACAATGGTTTTTTCTAGATCGTTGTAAAACTGTCGTTGTGATATTATATTTTTGTTGTCGTGTATATATTAATTAATAAAAATTAATTATTAAATGTTACTTCATATTTATAAATTATAATTTAATGTTCATTATGAACTATTAAAAAGTAATATATATTATTAATTTTAATTTTTTAATAGTAATATTATTAATCATAAATTATTAAAATTTATTGTTAATTATAAATTATTATAAATTTGATATTAATTACTAGTAATTAGAAAGTAAAATTAAGCCTGTTGGAATACATATTACATATAATAATTACTAATTAGTGATTGTTTATCAATAATCATTAATTATTATAAGTTATAAATGATTAACATAATATTATTAATGATCAATTATTAAACATTAATATAAATATAATATTATTAATAATTAGTATTATAATATTATATAGTTAGCAACTAATAATTTGATTACACTACTGGATAAAAGGGTTATTTCCAATGTCAGTTAGTGACCCCATAGTGATGCGGCGAGGCTGCGACATCAATAAAATTTTGGTCGCCGCTAATGTATCACTAATGCGACACCAATATGTCAATAATTGTAGATGCCTTGATGACATAGCCCTTAATTTTTTTAAATTTCTTTTGAAAGATATGGCGTCAGCAAGGCATCAGAACTTCCCTATGTCTTGCTAATGGCTAGGGAATTAACAACGCCTTAAAGATGAACAGAGAGCAATCTGCATCCTCACGCCATGGTTAATTTGCCCCATTCAGATTGGAATAACTAACGCTTATAATTGGTCATCCACCTGCATTTTTTCTAAATAATCAGGACCATCAAATTGAAATGGAATGAATACACCAACTCTTAAATGTGAATTTCAATTCTCCCTACAGATCAAGTCACGCCTTCCCCATTTCCCTTCTTCATCACTCTTAAACCTATATCTAAAAAATATCCCAAACTTTAAATACCTAATTTCTTTCATCAATTCAAATTGCAGTGGCCTCCGGTGAAGTAACTCGCATCAAAAAATGTTTCCAAGTTTGCTTCAGCTATCGGCAAAGTGGAAGAACCCAACTGTAACGACCTGCCTTTTGACTGCTTCAAGTGGGTACTTAAAACAACTTAAACCATTCGAAATGATAAATGGTTAATGCTTATGAGGTTTAACGGAATCAATACACAGAATCACAGAACATAATAACATGCTGCGGAATATTTTTATAAAAATATCAGAGTTTCACAATATTTTTACACAGCGGTCACTACATAGCTTTTAAATAAATAAAATTTACAATTTTTACGATCCAAAGCGTGTGCGTCTTCACATGCCCCTCTAACTTCGATTGCTGAAATCTTTAAGCTGTAACACTCGGTCCGACCGGAGCATTCCATGCAAAACACAAAACACTTGAGTCAGGATTAACTTTATTCAAGTAAGTTAACTTCAATAAAACACTAAAATAAAATAGTTAATCTTAAGACAATTCTTTTTAAATATATGACAAAATGCCATATATATTTGGTTACTTTTGAAACTAAACCATAACATGACATCAACCTAACATATAAGACAAACATGACATGCAAATCAAACATGATTTTCAAACTACATTTTTTAGTTAAATAGTAAGTGGCAAGACAATATACAAGTTGAATGTATATAAATGCACAAATTATATGCTGCATTCGTTTATATACTAAACCGATTAGAATAAACCATGTTCATACCTGAAGATAGTTAAATATATTCTTGACTAGTTAGCCTAAACCGTGTTCACACCAAGTATGATGCAACATATGAAATTTATAATCAAAAATGTTTTCATAAACTAGAAATTACACAAGAATATATATATATATATATATATATATATATATATATATATATATATATATGGTTGCCAAAGTATAATGCGATGCATACCGCCATTCATAATATTTTAACCATATTTTTCCAAATAGTAACAAGGTGTATGCATGAAATATTAATATGATAAAATTACTTGTATATGTCTTGGACTTTGAATAAAAGTTAATCTACATGAAATCAAAAGACATAATGTACTTAGCATGCCCACTAAGATGTCAAATTTAACAAGACAATCAACATACGTTTCCAATTTCACAATAAAGCAAGTATGTGCATAAATATGTTTCAAGCATCTTTCAGGTTTCAGCAAATAATATTGGTACACAAGTGCATAGCATCCACACGGTAATATTATCGACCAAGCTAACCCAGAATTAAACTATTTTATTAGTTAAGATACTGTTGTAAACTACTTGAATAATTTTAATCATGAGAAACTCACTTTGCATGGATTTGAAAAGGGATACAAGAAAACACAAGGCAGCCAATACAAGACAACACCAAAAGCAAACCAAATATCACGATCGATTATTATGTATTTTACGCAGTCCATCTCTATTGTCATTGGCATCATGTATGACATCGTCATTTATCCTGTTGTTGGAGATCATGATGTAACAAAAATTATCTTTCGTGTTTCAATATGGAATCAAAAATATATTTGTTCTTCTTTCCCTGTTGGCTGATTTCCTTGGAAAATTATCTTTCGTGTTTCAAATATTTTTATTATATTTATTTATGCCTATAATGCACTAAAGATCAAATAAATTTTACTACCTAAAATAATCAAATTCATATTTCTTCCATGTCGAGGTGCTATATATTTGCTTTGTACTTGTACATTTCAAAACTATGAAGCTTGAAATTAATCCTATGTTAATTGGAATTAACTGGAGAAATATCAGTTATGAGATTGGCAAGTGTACTATTGTGATTTTGACACCCCACGTCCGTTAATGTCACTCATTAAGAGAATGCATTAAGTTTCGTGAAGCATTATAGGTAAACAGAAATAGAATCGTTACAAGACAGATATAAAATAGCAGCGGAATAAAAATAAACTTTATTAATCATAAAGCGTCGTGGTTCAACACATCATATGTCTGAGTTACATAAAAACCAATACATCCTAAAAACTTATGTCTTGCACTTATAATTTCAGAGTACAAAATAAAAGATGCAAAATTCCCCAAAATAAACATAGCCATAGTAGCAAAGATAGGAATTTGAGCAATACATCTAAGCATCTCCAGCAAATGATAGCAGAATCCTGGTCAAGCTTGAGTATTCTCACCCTGAGAACTTCGGGGGGGGGGGAGGAACGGAAGAAAGAAGAGGAAACAAAAAGGATAAGACATAAATTCTGGCGAGTGCAATTACTTTTAACAAGTAGATAAGTAAAAGTATCATGACAATCATATAAAGTGGATAAGAAAGATAACATCACAATAGGCAGGTATGACAAGGTAAACTTGATAAAGTGTATACGCTTATCTAGTGATTAATCCACACCAATACTAGTATAACTAGAATGAGATGATCCCAACAACTGTAAGATGCACTACACCAGAAACAGGAGATTCCCAACAAGTATAGTTGTTACAAATAATTTCTGTAACACTTTTAAATGTCACCAACGACCTATGAGGAATTTCTTGTAACACTTATAAGTGTTACGAACAAAGTAACTGCTAACACTTATAAGTGTTACAAACATATTCATTGCTAACACTTATAAGTGTTACAAACATATTCATTGCTAACACTTATAAATGTTGGAACTATAAGATATGATAATAAGTGTTACAAACATATTCAATGTTGGAAGTATAAGATATGGTAACACTTATAAGAGTTACAAACTTATTCATTGCTAACACAAACATATTCATTGCTAACACCTATATTTGCATTTAAGATGGCATAAGCTCTATTTAATATGCATTCAACTATGATAGTATCTCAACATAACAACATGTAACGAAATCCATAAGAAAAAAAAAATCCATATTCGTGACAACAACAAAGAACAAACTAAGAAAAAATAATAATACATAAATATACTAAATTCAACACATATACAATATCCAATTCCATAGTAAAAACAATTTATAATTAAAAAAATGCATGATATTTTTCATATCTGAAGTTTACAAGTACCAAATGCGAAACTCCAGCCATATAACGAACCTTACGTCCAAATATTCACATAGCTTGTACCTCCAAAATTTATCTTTTTCTCCGTTTCACTGCTTCCTGCGTGCATTTAATTAAATAGCATCATTTAAGTTTCAGATAGTGGTGAATGTTATAAGTTCAAAATCATACCTTGTTAATTTTGAAACATCTTTTGTCTATTGAACTCAATGAAATTTTGCAATTTAAGGTCCTTTTTAAGCCTTCTGTTTTCTTCAAGAACCTCCAACGCAAATTCCACACTACGATCACATAATCGTTCGTCAATCCAATGGATGAATTCACAGTCTCTAAGAGTTCCAGTGTTTGCACAAATAAAATATTGATTTTCAACGTTTTTATTCAAATAGCATGTTTTGAATATTGGTTCAATGTTGCAATGACATAGCAACCTTCGAGATTGTACTTCTCCAACATTGAATGTTGGCATGGATGGCAATCTTGTTGGTGTTGTCGATCGGGTAGGCGGTGCCATATTAATAATGCCAAATCTGTTAGTAAGCTCGACTCTATTCTCTCGTAGACGCTAAATGGAGTTGCCGTATGAGATTCGGCTGAACAAACAATTTGAGAAGGATCGTCTGAATACACTAGGAAGTAATCACGGTAATCAGTCGAACGTCTTGAGTATGAAGACATCTACAGAAAATAAATAAATAACAACAGTATCAAGATGTGAAAACCTTAATTTAGATCCATATAAATTGAATATCATTTCAAATTTATGCTATAGAAGAGTATTCATAAAATAACATAAGATGGATTACAACTGGGCAAAACACATTCCAAAATGAGTTTACAAACTCTGCATAGCAACATAATGATTTTCAAATAGAGTTCAATATGTAAATATCAATTATTAAGAGGTTTCCACAACTCTAACTTCTATTTCAAGCCTTTTTTTCTGTCTCAAGTCTCATTGATAGCTATAAGTGATCAGTGTAGTACACACATTGTAAGTGTTAAAAATAGTATCTTGCCATTGTAACGACAACAACTCTTCAATAAGAAAAACAGACCGGAAGCAACAATTATAGTAAGAACGATGACAACTTTCAGCAAAGCTGCAATTCTAAAGTCTACAAGCTTGAGAATAAATGCAGTAACACCTAAAAACTCGGCAACATGAACAATGCAAGGGACGAGTCATCCTTATAAACAAAGCTTAATCAACAAATAGGCAGGGCTGGGTAGGTATGCATGAAGTATTGCAACAAGATATATGATAGAAAATAATCCGAAAATAATTACAGTTTTCCTTCTATTCTAGTAATTCAATCATATAAGAATTATTTATTTCTACATATTGTTTAAACTTTAAACACATGCAATAAACAACGTAATGATTCTATCCCTGCTGTATTATAGTTTTCGAAATTATCCTGTGTTTGTGCTGAAGTATTGGCCTGGAGAATATTTCTCCATGTGAAGTTATTATAACACAATCCATAATTGTTTTAGATAACATCGATCTGGATATTCTTTATGATGAAGATATGATTCATTACATCAATTTTTTGGAAATCAAATTTCTTACTAGAACTACTGGTAATAAAATTGAGATGTCATCCGTAAATTATGACAAATGGCAAGCTGAGATGTCTCTGAATATGAAATCCCCTCTTGTTGAATAACAAACAAAAATGGTATAATAATTGATAACATTAATTAAGAGATTAATGATATTATAGTGGGAGATACAAAGATTATGCCTCAGTCAGAAAATGCTGCAGTGAATGAAGCGATATTGTGTCAACTCAGTCATGACTCAGCATTTTGAAGATTTTCATGTCTCCAATCCGCTCATTAAAGATAAATATACTACCTCAATCAAAAAATGTTGTAGTGAATGAGGAGGATAATGATTAGCATAAAAATGTGTTTATTTTATGCTCTTATATCTTATCTTTTGTATAAATAAATATTACTTGGTTATTATATTTTCACTTTTACAGATATGCCAACTTAGCCATATGCAGTCAGAAAATATTAAAATAAAGATCAACTTGCTGTATATTTATATATGAAGACTTGCTGGTGGAGATCTCACATCTAGTTGCTTTTTGGACAAGAAAATAACTGGTAGAAAGGCTATGCATATCACAAATCAATGAAGAATTGTCAAGGAAGCAAGAGAAAAGAGGAAATGCCCAAATTTACAAGATTTCACTAAGGCCGATTTGTGATTCTCATTGTAAACTCTTTTATGATTTCCTTAAGGCCCATTTGTCATTGTATTAGGGTTAGGGTTAGGTTTGGCTATCAATCATATAAATACCCTTGTAATCTCATTGTAAACATCATCCATGAATTTAGAGTTTTCTCTTACTTTTTCTCTTTTATGCAATTTTTTATTTTCTTAGCAATTAGTGTTGTCTACACAATTAGATTTGGTAGAGCACTATTTGTATTTTTCACTTATTTTCATTAGTGATTGACCGTCTGATTAGATTCAGCGGTAATCCTAATTTAATTTGTGTTTGTTATTTAATTTCTGTAATTTTAATTTCTGTTCTTTTTATTGTTTTCCTATGTCATATTGGATTGAATATAGATTTGATTAGATTTAGATCTAAAACAATTCAGTAATAGCTTAATTGTTTTTCAACCGAATCTCCAAATTTCGTCTAGCTCGCCCAAGAAATTATAAAAATAATTTAATTTAATTTATCTCCCTGTGATTCGACCTGCATATTACACGATCTGTGCGCTTGCAGTATTTATTTCAAAATTCGCGCTTTTCTAATTCATAGAAAAGCAGCGATCAAGTTTTTGGCGCCGTTGCCAAGGAGGCATAATTGAATTTTATTATTTATTTAATTTCTGATTCGCGTAGTTTTTATTCTATTTTATTTTTTTCATTTTGTTTTCTCTATATTGAAGAAAAATTCTTGATTAGCTAGATTTGGTATTGTTAATTGATACTATAATCTTCTAAATAAGAGAAGGAAAAAAAACATGCCAAATTCTCTTGATTTTTATTTTATTTTATTTTTCTCCTTTTCAATTTTGTTTTTTCCTTTTATATTTTTTCCCCTCTTTATCTATTCCTTCTTTCCAATTTTTACTTTATTTTTATTGTTCATTGTTGTTGTACATTTATTTTGCCCAATTTTCTTTAATTGCTTTCCATATATTCCTTATTTCCTTTTACTTCTTTGCAATTGTCAATACACTGGTTTTTATTCTTTTACAACAATAACCAAAAAAAGAAAAAAAAAATATTCTCTTTTGAAATCTTTCCCTTTTCTGCCTTGTAACTAATTCTCTACATTGTTGTTTATTTCTTTCCGCTTTTGCAATTTTCTTCTCAACTTTTACATTTCTTTCCCTTTTTTTTACACAAAACAAAAAACAAAAAATTGTCAATTTTCTCTAATTTTCTTTCCTTTCTTTTATTTCTTACCCTTCTCACCTTTCTTTTGCAACCTGATTACTTTCCAGGAAAAACAAATCTTTCTAAAACTTCTATCTTTTCTTGCTATTTATCTTTGCCATCTATTCATCAGCACAGTCCATCAATCATACGCATCGTTCTCCCCTCATTACCATCACCGATCAGCCATCAACCAATTCATCAGCATGATCATCTTAACTCCTCAACAGCTCCACGTTCAAGCATCACCAATCCCCCACAAGCCAACGTTCACCTACCCAAATCCATCCAAACCCTTCACAAATTCACACCATTAAAGTGTTCCTCCATCAAACAACATTTTCGAATATCTCCAGTTCCAAACATCAGTACCCAAGCATAGCCCACAATCATCAATACTACATAATCATCACCCCGTACTTCCTAATCAAAAACCCTTTTCATTTACAAATCTTCTCTGCCCATCGTCGCAACTTCCAAGTCACAAAAACAACCAACCTTCCATCAATCCGTTAAAGCACAGTCTGCACTTCTGCTGAACTCTCCGCACATTGCACTCCATCACCGTTCTTGTCTGCCAACTTCGTCTACAATCAACCCAGAAAACCATATGTTACCATCCATTTATTTTTTGAGGAAGGAAAGGAATTAATTGCGTGATTGTTCCTGAAATTAAATTAAAAAAAGAGATAGAGAAAAAAAAAGGAAAGGGAAGCGTGAGCTATTTAATTTTCGGGGATTCCATTTGTTCCTAATTTGGTGAGGTTGTGTGAGTAAGAGAGCATGATTTTTGAGGGATTCGGTTTGTTTCAAATTTTTGTGGCCAGAATTACTTACTTTAGTTATTTCCTTTTTCATTCTCTGTCTTTTATTCTCTGATTACTTCATCTTCCTCCGGCTATTGCCACACCCATACCATCTTTTCATCAAAAGCTCCGTCAGACAATCACGCATCAAAAACCTCCACCCACAAAGCTTCCGAACATTCACCCTTCTGCCCTCATATCAACCATCGCCGTAGCCTGTTTCACAACGCTTCTCTAGATCACAAACACAGTATTACCAAATCGCTGCCACCTTCAAGCACAACCCCATCAACAATCATCCACAAGCAAACCCAATTTGCACTCAATCCTAGTAGAATCCACTCATAAATTCTTCTGGATCTATTCGATTTCTGAAGAAAAAAAATCAAAGTTTGACTTCTGAATTTTTCTTTCCAGTTCATTTTGGGATTTTGAGAAATACCAGCGTAGAGCTGGGTTTAGTTTGGGCAACAATTGTTTGACCTGTTGAGAACTGGGTCTAGTTGAGCATAGAGCTTATATTTAGTTTGAGTCATGTTTAGCCTAGTTTTCCGGGTTTTTTTTTGTCTTAATTCTTTTGTTTTTGTTATTTTTTTTTCAACTTCTATTAGTTTTTCTTTTACTGTTTTTTTTTCTTTTTTCTACTTTCATCAAAAAAAAATTAAAAGAGGAAAACAAAGAAATCAAAAATCAAAGGCCCGAGCAAGGAACATAATCTAGCAAAGCAAACTTGGATCCAAGGGACGAGCAATTGTAAACAGTGGAGTTGAATAATTAGCACTACTCATTTACTCTGGACGGACTGTCATACCCCACTGTAATATTTTATGAACTCTACAAGTGCTCTGCTGCAAAGAAATATATATATATATAGAAATTTCTTGTAAAAATCTTCTGCAGGGGCGGCAGCTTACTTGTACAATATTTTATTTCTACAATTTATTATTCTCTGATTGTTCTGTGACTAAAATTTCTGAATCTGTTTGTGAGGAACGAATTTCCATAACTAAATCATCACTCTCATCATTTTTCAATTTTAAAACTTGATTTGATTTACAAAATAATATAATCGAAAAGTGGTGTGTTGTGAAGTTGACTGTCTCATATAACTGGATCGCGGATATATAGTAGTTCATTTTATTGAACTATTAGCAAAAGAGGTTGCATACTACCTGTAAAACATTGGTCGTATCCCTTAGTATTTGTACTATACGTGAATGGCCATAAGACCCTCTTTCCCCTTCTAATGAGTCGGTTAATTAATAGAGTGTAGCTTAGTATTTTATATTATTTTGAAGTGAGAATAATTTATGTCTTACCGTGGCTTCTTTCACTACAAGAAAACAAATGAATTAAGACAACCAATATTGGTATTAAATTATGATATTTTGTCTCTATGTTTGTTTTAAGACCCAGTAGATACCAATGTTTTTATCTTAAATTTCAGGTCCCTAAAAAACTAAAGACAACCAAAAGTGGTCTCAAGTATCTTCGAAACTCCTTTGAGACAATTTATTTGGTATCTAATCTAATAATTAAAGGTAAAAACTGTAATTACTTATAGGTCACAAATTAATTTTAATATTGGTAGGTTCATGATATTCATATGAACGTGTTATATATATATATATATATATATATATATATATATATATATATCAATGGAACTTAACATTATAATAGTCATAGTTCGAACGCAGTTATTATGAACAAACACATTGATTACTGTAACTGATTGTCTGATACATTAATAAATTTATAACTAAATTCAAAATACAATCTATAACCCGAATTATAAAAAAATTACACTATCCAAATTATATGTATTTTCCCCTGCATTGACCCCGCAAGCAAAATCAGCGCTCCACTATGCCTTTAAAACCTGATTAGCACTTGTTCATTATTCTTTGCTATCCGCGGCACATCACATTTATCGCCCTGGTTGCAATGTCGTGTATTCAAATAAGTGCCACTGTTGCCATCCATGGGTACACTTGCATAGCATTTTTCATAATCAGCGCAGTCGAGAACTAACATATGTTTTTGACTGGAACTACAAGAGAAGAATGCAACCTCCTTGCCGCCTGCTTTGGCGCTTTGCATTCATAGTCCCACTTCTAAATTCGGCCCTACAATTCTACTGAAATGGGCAACAGAAGCAGTTCTAGTCACTGGAGCAAAAACCTCAAGAAAATGAGTCTACCGCAGTGGTACCAGAAGCTGAAGCAAAACCAAAGAAAAAGATATGCTGTGCATGCCCAGAAACAAAGAAACTGGGAGACAAATGCATAGTTGAGCATGGAGAGGACAAATGCAGTAAATTCATTGAAGCCCATAAGCATTGTCTAGGTGTTGAAGGTTTTAATGTCTGATGATTATTCAGTGATTTAGGACATTAGTTTTTGCACAGGGATTTTATTAACTTATTCTGAAAATACACTATTGAACCAATCAATCCAAAAGCAACAAATAAACATATACAGATTCTTATTTTTTTAGTACGAATACAGGGTTGCTTCTGATTAATCTGTTAAAAAAACTACAAGAGAAGAAATGCATACCACCATTCCAATGTCCTTTTTACATTGTCATTGGCTCCAACTGTATTGACTGCCACAAGATTCATAAAATGATAGAATCCACAGAATATCAATAACAACTCGGTTTGCAATAAACTTGACTGCAAATTAAAAAGGATTGTAAATAAGGTAAAAATTAAACCAACTAAAGTATATACATCTTGCATGTTATCCAATCTAATCTGAACAGCTGCCTCTTTGCTACAACACTATTCTCTTCATACACATAATTAAGTTCAACCAATTAACACTATATCAATACTCCCAAAACAATCGTCCCTATTGAATTAGTAAATTGGATACCTGCAAATGTACAGAACTTTGACTAGCAACTGACTAGAATCATTTACTTAAAAAAATATTGATCCAATCTGAAGTTGATTGTTCATGTCACAGTTAAAGAATAATATCAGAAAATTGAAGAAAAAGAATATTAGAAGAACAAAAAAAATTAAAAAAAAATCATTTGTTGAATATCAGGATTGATTTTATGGAAACAGCATTAAACAACTATAATTTCGTGCAGCTGACCTTATAAATTAAATTGGGGGAAAACTTACCTTTTCACTGGTCGATATACCCACCTCCATGCCGACTTATCTCATGTTGAATCAAGGTATTTTGTTCAAGAAGAGGATGAAACAACTTGAATCGGCATGAAACGTTATGCCATTAGCGGTTACGACGAGATAGTGGGCGACATTTTGATTAGTATGGTTCAGTTACTTGATGAACGAAGGATTGATGTTAAATTCGACGTCTAGGATTAGGTCCCGTAGAAAATACGGATTGAAAGAAAGGTTGAGAGTTGAGACCCATTAGGGATCTAAACCAGGTCTCAAGTTTCATTTTTTTGGGACAACTTAATTTTGTCTTTAATTTGTTATTCATTAGGGACAAAATTTTAATTTGTCCCTAATTTTTGTCTTAAATATAAATTTATTTTGTAGTGTTTAAAATGTCTGATTCAAAAAAATCATTGAGAGAAATGTGGGATAATAATCGGAGTAGTCGTCTTCTTGAAGAGTGAGTATGAATTACAACTCATGAAACAAAATTTTCCAAAATTTCGTGAGTCTAATGTCAACAATTTTCAAAATTTTCCAACTGACCAACATTTTCGAAATCATAGAAATGATCGAAATTGCGACATCAATTCAAATCTCAATAATTTCGATTATGGGCCACATCCACATCAAAATAGCTTTGAATCCTAATATAGCTTTGATCAACATCAATACAGGGTTGTAAACCAAAATTTTCAAAGTTATAGCCTGTATCAACATCTTGAAAATAACCAAAATTGCAATTTTCCCTGGAATTTCAACAGTTTTGGTTACGAACATAATTTTTACAATCAAAATGATTTCCAATATCACTGTCATTTTTCTGAAAATTCAAACAACCATCACATTGGAAATAATATTGATCATGAAATTGATGTGGACTATAATTTTTAGAATCAAGAAATCTAAAACAAGAGCTCTCAAATCAACGATTCTGAAGAATATCATCTTAACATTCTTAGAGGGAGGGAAGAAAGGCTAAATAAAAAGATGGATGAACTTCTTTGTTTAATGACATCTTTGAAAGAACAACCATAGCAACAAAATCAAATTCAAACAAGCGATGAATCAGAAAATAATCCATTCTTTACTAATAGTGAAAATTTTCAGATTACAACTTTGGAAATTGAGAATAACGATCTAAATGAAGTTGTTCAAAACCCAACAAATGATTTGGACTTCGATTCTTTTTAGGAAAAAGAATTAAGCTCAGACTTTGATCTTCCTCTTTTAGGCTGCGAATAACTTGAAATTCCAGAAATTGAACAGAATAAAAATGTTGAATTTTTAATTTCAAATTTGGAGAAGGATTTTAATGAACATGAATTTTTTGGATTGCATGAGGATGAGTTGCCAAATGAGGATGAAATATAATCAAGCCACCAATCCAAGTTTGAAAATTTCGATTTTGAGATTTCAAACGAACTAGAATTTGTCAATGTCAAAAATATGTTGTCAACTGATAAAGTTGAGAAATGTGATCACATAGTCATGAACAACACTCAGAATTTAAAATTCACGATTGCAACTGAGTTTATATACGATCACAAATTTTTGGACAATTACACTGATAAATTTGTTGAGCACATGAATTATTTTTGGAATGTTAGCCTGATTGAAAAACTTCATGTTAGGATGACACATGACATTTGTCTACTGGAATATAAATCTAGGTATAAAGATGAGATGGTTTTCAAAAACCGTTTCTTATTAGAAAACATGCCTAGACATAGTGGGAATGAGATTCATCGAGCTAGGACAAAGTGTGGGGAAAAAAGTTGGTGGCATTCTTTGCATCGCATGCATCGCAAACACATATATCATTGTACGTATGATCCATTCTTACATATAGTTAGAATGCATTTCATTCTACAAATAATTTTGCATTTAATCCATCTTTGAGTTTTATCTTTCAAATTTAGGAAACGGGTTTATAGTGTGGACACTGTTTAGTTCTAGTGTGGGGGGAGTCTGCATTGCATTCTTTTCATTTTTCTTTTGAATTTTTTTTCCTTTCTTTTCATTTAGGACCATCATGCATTCTAACCGTAGGAACATACCATTTTTTCTGAAATACAATTCATTTTAGATTGATATAACAAAATAAGTTAACAATTTTTAATCAGTTGATAGTAATTTTTTTCTCTCAACTAAGATCGAATAAAAAATATAATGAAAAGTTGAATTTTGAGGGATAGTAGTGTAACTGGTACATAGGGAGATTGTTAGGTGATGGCCATGAAGTTTATTCTAAATTGTAGTCTTTGTTTAATGAGTGGAGGACTTAAAATACTTATATTGGCTTCTCGAATCTTTAAAACTAAGTTGTGTTAAGCTGAATTAGCGAAATCTATCTTGTTCTTAAATTTTCAATAATAATAATAATAATAATAATAATAATAATAATAATAATCTAAGGGTATCCAACATTGCTTGTATATCTAGCGTTGGTGTGCAAACCCGCCAAGCTCTATCCGACATGTTGTCGACAAAGTCAGCGTTGGTATATCTTGGTCTAATTTTATGAGTTGGACGCCTAAGGATTACTTACATGTTGTTGACAAAGTCAGCGTCGGTCTGCACAATCCTCCAAGCTCCGTCCCAACTCTCCGTCAGTCCGCAAGGCAGTGTATGGGTGGTATATCTTGGTCTTTAAGTTAGGTATATGTAATTTATCATAAATTTTAACTTTTATAGAGATAGAGAATAAGCGATGATGCCCAAACATTTCTTGACCTTATTGATTTGACTAGCTATACACAAGGAAATTAGAATACCACTTCACAAACCGTGACAAGCAAACTAAGAATTTATTTCATATCTGCACTATGTTATCGATTGAACTAACTGGCCAAACTGGAATTTAACATTTGAAATCTTGATTTATGTTGAAAATTTGTGACAAGTTGAGGTATCTAAAATAAAATCAACCGATTAGAAATTGTTAACTTAATTTGTTGTACCATTTTCCTGAAGCAAGTTGTGTTTTCATTTTTTTTGTTGCATAAGTGCTCTGCATTCATGTAGTTACATTAGGACCATAACATCTTGCATTTGGATTTTGTTGGTAGTATCCGCTGAAAACCCTCACGAGACACCACTCGTCCTACTAAGGACACCTAGAGGTTTAACGGCTTGTTGCATACGCTCAATGCAATCGTGTTTCCTACGAAAGTGTGACCTATCCAGTATAGCTTTTTCTTCATTTTTCTTTCTTTTTACTTGAGGACAAGTAAAAGATAAGTATGGGGGTATCCGATTAGCATAAAAATATGTTTATTTTATGCTCTTATATCTTATCTTTTGTATAAATAAATATTACTTGGGTATTATTTTTTCACTTTTACAGATATGCCGACTTAGCCACATGCAGTCAAAAAATATTAAAATGAAGATCAACTTGCTGTATATTTACATATGAAGACTTGTTGATGAAGATCTCACATCTAGTTGCTTTTTGGACAAGAAAATAACTGGTAGAAAGACTATGCATATCACAAATCAATGAAGAATTGTCAAGGAAGCAAGAGAAAAGAGGAAAGGCCCAAATTTACTAGATTTCACTAAGGCCCATTTGTAATTCTCATTGTAAACTCTTTTGTGATTTCCCTAAGGCCCATTTGTCATTGTATTAGGGTTAGGGTTAGGGTTGGTTATCCATCTTATAAATACCCTTGTAATCTCATTGTAAACATCATCCATGAATTGAGAGTTTTCTCTAACTTTTTCTCTTTTATGCAATTTTTTATTTTCTTAGCAATTAGTGTTATCTACACAATTAGATTTGGTAGAGCACTATTTGAATTTTTCACTTATTTTAATTAGTGATTGACCAACTGATTAGATTCAGCGGTAATCTTAATTTATTTTCTGTTTGTTATTTAATTTCTGTAATTTTATTTTTTTTCCTTTTTATTGTTTTCCTATATCATATTGGATTGAATATAGGTTTAATTAGATTCAGATCTGATTCAATTCAGTAATAGCTTAATTGTTTTTCAACGGAATCTCCAATTTTCGTCTAGCTCGCCCAAGAAATTATATAAATAATTTAATTTACCTCCCTGTGATTCGACCTGCATATTACACGATCTATGCGCTTGCAGTATTTATTTCAAAATTTCGCTTTTCTAATTCATAGAAAAGCAGAGATCAGATAACAATTACTCAGTATTGGCTCGTCATTTTGAAGAGATAGACATCTCAGAACAGCATGTTAAAAGTGAGTTAAAGGACGGAAAGAAACTTTTACAAAGCTTAAAGTTAAAGGAAAAGCAACATAACAACAAGCTAAAGGCATTACAGATTTTGATGAGAATTCTGTCAAGCTTAAATCGAAGGCACAACATGTAAAATGATAGCCAAAAGCACTTCAGTTTCAGACGTTACAACTAGAAACTTTTTTTAATTCTTATTAGATTACAAATGACGATCATTTCATGGAATCCCAAGTAAAAAAAAAAAATCTGATATTCTTTGTACTTTGAGTTTATGTTAGCCATCTGTCTTTGCATTAATAGAAAATAAGATGAATGATAATAATGCTTTTCACATGGATCCCATCGCATCCCATCAAATCCACCATCGACCACTGTTGATGAGCCTCCTCCGCTCTCTGGCCCTCGCCTCTGTCCATCCCGGATTCCCTCCCTTCTTTCAATTTTAACGTGAAAAGGAAAAAACAAAAGAGGGGGAAGCACAGTTGTGAACTGCCAGAGGAACTACCACAACCGTCTCTGAGACTGACCTGCTAGCGCTCCTTCTTCCCTCCACTTGTAAACCGAACCCAGTTTCTTTTTAAAAAAAAATGGAAGAATGCGCAACAATGCCTGGAGATGCAACAGGCATGGCCACCTGCTCCAGAACCAACGTTGCGCTCACCGTAGCTCCAGTGCCTCGCTTCCCTTCCTTTGACTGCCATGCTAAAATGTCATGGCCCACAAGAAAGATTGCATAATCCCAGGTAGTTATCTTGGCTGATTAAAGATGATCTCTCAGTTTTGGTGGGTTGTATCTTAAAATTTTTAGGAGATATCATCCACCTTATGAGATTGTATATCTGATTTTTCAACGCGATCTCCACATATATTCAGCTATAAATATAAGCTCCCGTATTCTCTTGACGGATCTTCTAGTACTATAAAACTTGAACTCCATTATACTATCGGATTTACTCCGACTTGACCACTTGTAATCTCAAATCAATAATAAAATCATAAAGTACTTCAAATGAAGATAGGCAATGAACGTCAAACCACTGTATAACTTGTTTACGACTATTTCTATTTTATTTCTAATGTTTATTCTCTGTTTACTCTGGATTTCTTTGTATCTCTATCTCTACTAACCATGTGAAGTTAACATAAACTATTTTCTATCAACATGTCCAAGTACAAAGGTAAGACAATGGCTGAGCATGCATTTAGCAGTAGGGTGGACACAGGGCAGCCCTTGAGTTTTGTTATAATTAATTATGTTTTGCTACAATCAATTATGTAAATCGAAAAACATGGCAACATAGTATCCGAATCAACATTAACAGATTTTGGTTTCTACTCCTAGGCTGCATAGGATTGCCAAGAAACTATAGACACAACTATAATGATTTACTAATTATGTACAGAATTTCTTGCGCCATAATGGACTAATGATAATTTTAATAATTCAAAATTATTATTTAATGCAATATGGTATTGCGAACTCTACACATGCTTGTTTTCCTTTTATTGATGTTGCTCTGACGTGTATATTTCGGAAAAAAGTAGTGGAATCCAAATTATCCTCCCGCATACTATAAAGAAAAATAAATAACCAGGCAATTAGTTTTTGAATATTCATTATTTTCATTATATGACTACTTTTAGGGATGATCATTTTCAGAATGATCATAGATGTGCTATAGAAACGACCCGAACTTCCCCGGTCTCCGAAGAGAAGAGAAAGAACGAATTGTTTTGAGAACACGACAACATAGAACGCAGACGGAAGAACATTACATTGTTAATTACAACAATCCATCAGATTACAAGAATATACAGAGTATAAATGAATATTACACAGAAATATCAGAGATTTAAATACATTACATAGCAGCGGAAAATAATACAATACACAACTAGAAGAGATATACGGATGCAAAGCTTAACGGATATCATTCCAGCTGTAAACCAGGATCCTGTGAATATAAATCTGCAAAACCAAAACTACTAGCTGCCCGTGTCAAAATAAGGGCACCCAGAGTTTAGGTTAAAACAATAAACTCCAGGTCAGTCATGTGACTGGTGTGAGAACTAAAACAGTTAATAATCTTTATTTTAAAGTTAGGTGAATCAAGGGACCACGCCGTATAACATGGAACGGGTTTCCTCCCAAGAATACCAGTGCATAAAACAAACAGCGCAATGCTAAATAGAGAAAAATGAAGCTGTTATAAGACCCAGGTCCTATCACACAATGCAACGCAAGCCGGGGGATGGGGTTTTCCCTTATAACAGCCAAAGAATGCTTGATACATTTTAAAACAAATCATTTGATACTATTATCAGTGTATAGTGTATAAAACAATTTCAAATCATAAGTATCAATCATAGACGGCATGGGTACCATATATCATGTCGCCATACTTGTTTTACAATTAAAACCGCAAATGTCACGTATTTGGAAATTGGATTTCCATCTATGAACCGAGGCAAAAGATAGTCCTCAACCGATTCGAGGCGCTCTAGCCCGTGTCTTAGGAACAGAACGCATCGTCCCTTGGAGCGACAGGGCCGGTCCACCGACGTGGATTAAAATGCCTGAACACTGCGTTTCCCCGCCCTTTGGGGCGTAAATGAGCCAACGAATGGCTCCATCGGACCCGGATCGTTCGATCTAACCGAGCCGCCTCGCAACAGCAAAAACCACACAGGTGAAAAGTATATAAATGTTAGGGCTGGTAGGTCACTAACACCACCCTAGCTAGAAGGAAACGCATGCCCTCCCTGAGGTCCTCTCCCGTTTTTGGTTCACAACCGGGGTGTGAGGCTCACGAATTCACGTTACACAAAGCTATGCCACACAGGCGGTGCTTTGGTCATCAACCACAAGACTTTGCTTTTCAACAGAAGCCTTGATCATTTGCCACTTAGGCATGCCACACAGGCAATTCACTCTATGCGTTTGATATCCATCAGTATATAACCCCTGAGCTCGTACGTCTCAGAGAAGGTCGTTAAGCAAGAGAATAAATTCTCCGCCGCCAAACAGATATATATATATATATTTAATAGAAATCAATCACACAGACTAAAATCCAATGTCAGACACACAGTCCATTTACAAGTCCGTTCTGGGTCTGAACGAAACCGGAGGCACCTAGTACCCCGCATATCCATCGATCTCCAAGTACGTCTGGGCGATCACCAACTGTTTCCATCTTCTTGGGTGTACAGCCCAATCAAGATCATCAGTAATTACCCAAACAACGTGAAGACCTCCGGTCTTCAACCACCGTCTTCATCTTCGACACCACGTCGAATCAGTTATTCAGAATGGGATAAACCCGGTCTTTCTGAACAACTCGCGTAGATATACTAAAAGTGTTACACAAACACAACATACGCCTCATTCCAATTCAGAATATTCTTTTATTCAAATATTCTTATATTTTGGGAAAGGTTCCCATTAATTTTATCAAAGATAAATTCTTTAAATTTATTCTTTAATCTCGTTTGAATATCAATTCAAACTAGTCGGGATTAGCGAACCACACCGAAGTAATCATTTATTTTAATTTCCCAATCCCAACCTATTCATCCCATGAAGTAAAACTGGTTATACTTCATATCTAACACCACGGTGTTATCGGTAAATTCAATTACCATTTCACGTTTAAATCTAATTAAAGATTTAACTATCGCCTGGAGCAAAACTGGTTATACTCCATTCTAACACCTTTTCAATCTAATTAAAGATTCATTAAAACTCCACTTAGTTCTAATCTTTAACTGGGTTAAAGAATCGGTGTCATTTAAAACACGGTTCACGATAAACCCAAAATCACATTCCATCAATTATCGGGTTAAAGAACAAGTGTTATTTAAAACACTGTTCACGATAAACCCAAAAATCAATATCAATTCAATTCCAATTAAATATTATTTAATTGGTACACTTCATTAAATCTAAATAAAAGATTTAATCTTTTCTCAACTGGGCTTAAGAACAGTGTTAATGAAGACACCATTCACGACAAACCCAAATCTCATTTGATATTAAATACAAGGCTCTGAATAGAAAATATATCGGCTAATATTCAACATCAAATTCTACGACCAACAAATATCGTATTGGAAATAACGATATATATATATATATATATCTTTCAAATTTCCATAACAACATCTGTATAATCACGAAATCCAACATCGAAATATTCCAAAGACAATTTCGATTCAAATCCATTCCAATTCAATTATTGGAAATTCTGGTTATATTTCAAAACCATTTCAAACTCACTTTATTTATTTTAAAAATAAATAAATTACTATTCTAGTTCAAAACTAGTTCATTTCGATAAAAATCTATTTTTATCTTTTCAAATATGGAGTTTTTCATCCCAATTCTTCACAAATCATTTCTTATTATTTTACACAAATTATTACTATTTTTAATAATTTTATCAAGGCCTGTGCAGTCGATTTACATCAACGGCCATCGAATTGCACTTACAGCGACCTTTTCCAAATTTTATTTGGACATAATTCCAAATCCAACCGTTAGATTTCTAATTTCTAATATTCTTTAGAAAGCTCTTTTCGATACGAACCCAACGGTTCCAGTTTTAGGAGAATCCGACGGTCGGATCTCCCGCAATATCCATTCGAAGTCAATGGTCGAAATTCGCGAACTGCCGCGGCGCGGCGTGTTCTCTTCAGGCCATTATATTATATATATAATATATACTTCGTCGATTTCCTTTTAAAACGTATTTTATAAATCGCTTCAAATTCGTTTTCGAAACGATTTGAACTTCATTTCAAATTCAAATCAAAATTGAATTTTTCCTTATAAATTCGTTTTAAATTCATTTCAAATTGATTTCAATTCAAATTGATTTCTAATTCAATTTCAGTTCGTTTTCAATTCAATTCAATTTCAATTCGAATTCATTTATATTCGATTTCAATTCGAATTCATTCCTATTCAATTTCAATTCGAATTCATTTCTATTCAGTCTCAGTTTGAATTTCAATTCTTTTCAAAATATCAGATTTTGAAATTACTTTCAATATTCATTATAAAATGAATAAAATCGATATAAATATCGTTCACGTCAAAATGGCATCAATCTAATCAACACGGCTTCATATATTTCTATTTTCAAATATTCTATTTCAAATATTTCTATTTAAATATTTCTTTTTCAAATATTTCTTTTCAAAATATTTCTATTCAAATATTTCTTTTTCAAAACTGGAATGAGGCCCAATCAATTACCATATAATGTAAATTATATGGAATGGATTTTCTACAACAAATGTATACGTCTACAATGACAAATAATCAACCATCATCCAAAGTGCATTCTACACTGTATAAGCATCAAATATAAATATTCAACGCTTATAACAGTCTGTCAATCAATCGATCGACATACAACTAATTATTGGGATCAGTGTATGTCATATATCACCCCAATACCCGTGTGGGGTTTCAAACAATCAAACACAGATTTAATTTGTGCAGTTGGGCGATGTGTAAAATTTATCGTCCCAATCAATATTAGTCAAATGTGTGTATATAAACAAATCGTCCGATCTGTTTATTTTTATTTCATTTCATATACACGTTATAAATTCTATTTTTAACTGCAAAATATTTTCCACTATATAAATATTTTATTTCATTTCACATCACATCACTAAATCAACTACACATCAAAATCAAACAACCAAGCATACAAGCCGTCCATGGTCTGTGGACAACGGGTGTCGGGTGCTACTAAACACCGTCTGCATCCTAGTATATATTTTAACTAGAAAATTAAATTAAAGGTGAGAAGTTCTCACCAAAGCTATCCCAACTCCATGACTCTTATTAGGTAGAAATCTTCGTCGTTCTCGCCCTTTTGTCAATTTTCACTGCCCGTATTCTCTACATATATAAAAATCACATTTTTACTTCGCTATTCAATATATAAATTCGAATTCTTACTTTGCTATTCAAAATATAAAAATCGAATTTTTACTTCGCTATTCAATATATAAAAATCGAATTTTAACTTTGCTATTCAATATATAAAAATCGAATTTTTACTTCGCTATTCAATATATAAAAATCGAATTTTTACTTCACTATTCAATATATAAAAATCGAATTTTTACTTCGCTATTCAATATATAAAAATCGAATTTTTACTTCGCTACTATATAGATAAAAACTCTATTTTTACATCGTTACTATATAGATAAAAATTCTATTTTTACATCGCTACTATATAGAGATTTCACCTTTTCAAATATAAAGATTTCGCCTTTTCAAACATAAAGATTTCACCTTTTCAAATATAAAGATTTCGCCTTTATTTCGCTACATATATAAAGGTGATATTTTTACTATCTTACCTATATAAAAATTATATTTTTATACTTCTGCATCAATGAAAATCCTATTTTTATCGAAGTAAAAATCATATTTTTACTTCACTACTTAATTAAAAATTATATTTTTAATTTTCACATCATATAAAAATATCGTCTTTCCTAGATTAAAAAATCACTTCTTTATATCGTTAAAAATCTACTCCTTACACGAATAAAAATCTATCTTTTTCTTTGTTATAAAATCAAATCTTTTCTTTGTTTAAAAAATCTATTTTTATTTTACTGCTATATAAATAAAAATATTTCCTTATCTCTTTTAAAAATCTATGTTTTATAATTTAAACAAAATCAGATTTTTTTATTAAATAAGCTACACCAAATATTTAAAACAAATTAAAAGAAACAAAAACAACAAAAAAAAACTTACAGCGAATCGATGGGGTTTCCAGAGATTAAGGGCTGGAAGGAGGGGAGAGGAGTCGCTGGTCGAGGAGGAGGCGGATGGAAGGGCGGGGCGGTGATCGGAGAGAGGGGTCTGGGGTGGTCGGGTTCGTGTGGAGCGAGGAGGGAAGCGGGAAGGAGAAGAGGAGGAAGGAGGGATCGACGTAAGAGGAGGGGGCGAGGTGCGAGCTCGGGGAAGGCGGCGGTGGCCCACCCCATGGCGGCGCGGCATGCTAGGGCTCCGCCCTTCCCTTTTTTTTTTAAATCGAAATCGAAAATGACGGGGGGGGGGCTGAAGGCGTATAAGGGGACAGAGAGTGAGGGATTTTATTTTTAATTTATTTAATTATTTAATTTCAAAAAGCAACTTTTATTTTCGAACCGAAATCGAACCCACCGCTTGTCGTCCATAGCTAATTACCCCCATTCCGAACACAATGGGATATGTATCGTAGGCTGATTCGACTTTTTCGATCAGTTTTCATCAAAATCAACATATAACTCTATATGTTGAATTTGAACGCGCATTTCAATTTACCGGGGTCACATACGAACTCTATAAATTGCAGAAAAATATTTTCTAGCTTCATATTGATGATACGGTTCTGACAAAACTAATTTCGTCGAATTCTGAGACCGTTGGAAAAATGGCCATTTTCCAGTCGATTAAAATCAACTGAAACTGGTCAAACGCGTTTTCCTTTGCCACGCTCACATATTGATTCGAAAAATTATGAAATTTGAAACCTAGCAATAATTTGACATCACGGACCCAACAAAAGTGGTTTCGTCGAAATCCGAGGTCGTTTGAAAATTTTCCATTTTTAAGGGCCTGAATTCCATAGCGACTATTCAGAATTTTCAACTGGACATATCTTTTGATTCCCGCTATGAAATTTCAATTGTTCGGATTCGTTGGAAAGATATCATCAAATAAGTTCCATTATTTTTGGTTTCACTAAAATCCGGTTTATTTTGCACCCGGTATGTTCATTTGAATTTTGAAATCGAATTATCGAACTACCGCGCCATTTTCAATTCCTTTTATATATATAAATAAATATTTATATCCTAACGACGATCTATATAATATTTACGTTCGAATTCTCTTCAAAATAAATTTCTCGTCGATATTATTTAAAATAATTCATTTTAAATAATCAAAATTCGCTAAAATTGCCAAAATAAAAATTTTAAACTGGCCCAGATTTCCGGGTTATTACAATCTCCCCCACTTAAAACTTTTCGTCCCCGAAAAGGAACAAAGCCGAAAGTTGTTTCACAAATCAACTCAACTTTCATTGTTTTGATTACGGCTTAAGTTCTTCAACTTTTCAGTTTCTAAAAACTTTTCAAAATTTTCAAAAATTTGGCTAACACCCTAAATTTTCGAAAAATTTCGCCATAACCTCCCCTGCACCGGGAGCACGGGAAAATCCCGAAATTGCCATACAGGCCTTCTGATTTCAAAAAGAAAAAGAAAAGGCCAATCGGCTCATAAAATCATCATCACCCAAACAAAACAGTAAATTATGGTAAACATGTACCTATTTGTCGGGCAAACAAATTTTATTCTCTGCTCTAGCCTCCTTGCTATAACCTGTTCAATGTAAGTACATGTATATGCAAGCAAATGCGATAAATTTTCAATACAATTCATTATTTGATTCAATTTGGCTAAATGGTACAAATTTTATTAATCATACAATAATCAAACAACTCAACCATCAATCAATTAGTTGATTAGCTTTTCAAATTCATAACTTTGATATATAGTCAAAAATCAGATTTTTGATGCCAAATCACAACAATAGGCCCTATCTAATTTTGGTTCTCACACCAGTCAATAGGAGATATATAAATATCACACCTTCGACACTCGAACACTAATTCTGATGATGTAGCTACAATCATCAGATTCATCTCCGGGCGACTAGAGTGTGAATCTATATCTATCCAGTATATTAAAACTTCAAATACACGTTTGCAAGGCGTATATGCAAAATCTTTATATACTGGACTGTCCAAATCAATATAAAATAAATAATCAAATACGAATAATTGATTTAAAATTTCAAAACGAAATTTGGTTTTTTTTTTATTTTTTTTAAAAAATATACTCTTCACACTCGTTCTAGGATACTACTGATCTCATCTCTAACGAGTCATTCTCATTGGATATTACTAATCCAATTATCTGATGAATTCTTTCATATGGTTCTAATGTGCCTTGTTCTCTGAGCTTTGTAAACCAAAGCTCCGATACCATAAAGAAACGACCCGAACTTCCCCAGTCTCCGAAGAGAAGAGAAAGAACGAACTGTTTTGAGAACACGACAAAATAGAACGCAGACGAAAGAACATTTCATTGTTAATTACAACAATCCATCAGATTACAAGAATATACAGAGTATAAATGAATATTACACAGAAATATCAGAGATTTAAATACATTACATAGCAGTGGAAAATAATACAATACACAACTAGAAGAGATATACGGATCCAAAGCTTTCCGGATATCATTCCAGCTGTAAACCAGGATCCTGTGAATATAAATCTGCAAAACCAAAACTACTAGCTTCCCGTGTCAAAATAAGGGCACCCAGAGTTTAGGTTAAAACAATAAACTCCAGGTCAGTCATGTGACTGGTGTGAGAACTAAAACAGTTAATAATCTTTATTTTAAAGTTAGGTGAATCAAGGGACCACATCGTATAACACTGAACGGGTTTCCTCCCAAGAATACCAGTTCATAAAACAAACAGCGCAATGCTAAATAGAGAAAAATGAAGCTGTTATAAGACCCAGGTCCTATCACACAATGCAACGCAAGCCGGGGGATAGGGTTTTCCCTTATAACAACCAAAGAATGCTTGATACGTTTTAAAACAAATCATTTGATACTATTATCAGTGTATAGTGTATAAAACAATTTCAAATCATAAGAATCAATCATAGACGGCATGGGTACCATATATCATGTCGCCATACTAGTTATACAATTAAAACCGCAAATGTCACGTATTTGGAAATTGGATTTCCATCTATGAACCGAGGCAAAATATAGTCCTCAACCGATTCGAGACGCTCTAGCCCGTGTCTCAGGAACAGAACGCATCGTCCCTTGGAGCGATAGGGCCGGTCCACCGATGTGGATTAAAATGCCTGAACACTGCGTTTCCCCGCCCTTTGGGGCGTAAATGAGCCAACGAATGGCTCCATCGGACCCGGATCGTCCGATCTAACCGAGGCGCCTCGCAATAGCAACAACCAAACAGGTGAAAAGTATATAAATGTCAGGGCTGGTAGGTCACTGACACCACCCTAGCTAGAAGGAAACGCATGCCCTCCCTGAGGTCCTCTCCCGTTTCTGGTTCACAACCGGGGTGTGAGGCACGCGAATTCACGTTACACAAAGCTATGCCACACAGGCAGTGCTTTGATCATCAACCACAAGACTTTGCTTTTCAACAGAAGCCTTGATCATTTGCCACTTAGGCATGCCACAGAGGCAATTCACTCTATGCGTTTGATATCCATCAGTATATAACCCCTGAGCTCGTACGTCTCAGAGACGGTCGTTAAGCAAGAGAATAAATTCTCCGCCGCTAAACAGATATATTTAATAGAAATCAATCACACAGACTAAAATCCAATGTCAGACACACAGTCCATTTAAAAGTCCGTTCTGGGTCTGAACGAAACCGGAGGCACCTAGTACCCCGCATATCCATCGATCTCCAAGTACGTCTGGACGATCACCAACTGTTTCCATCTTCTTGGGTGTACAGCCCAATCAAGATCATCAGTAATTACCCAAACGACGTGAAGACCTCCGGTCTTCAACCACCGTCTTCATCTTCGACACCACGTCGAATCAGTTATTCAGAATGGGATAAACCCGGTCTTTCTGAACAACTCGCGTATATATACTAAAAGTGTTACACAAACACAACATACGCCTCATTCCAATTCAGAATATTCTTTTATTCAAATATTCTTATATTTTGGGAAAGGTTCCCATAAATTTTATCAAAGATAAATTCTTTAAATTTATTCTTTATTCTCCATTGGATATCAATTCAAACTAGTCGGGATTAGCGAACCACACCGAAGTAATCATTTATTTTAATTTCCCAATCCCAACCTATTCATCCCATGAAGTAAAACTGGTTATACTTCATATCTAACACCAGGGCGTTATCGGTAAATTCAATTACCATTTCATGTTTAAATCTAATTAAAGATTTAACTATCGCTTGGAGCAAAACTGGTTATACTCCATTCTAACACCTTTTCAATCTAATTAAAGATTCATTAAAACTCCACTTAGTTCTAATCTTTAACTGGGTTAAAGAATCGGTGTCATTTAAAACACGGTTCACGATAAACCCAAAATCACATTCCATCAATTATCGGGTTAAAGAACAAGTGTTATTTAAAACACTGTTCACGATAAACCCAAAAATCAATATCAATTCAATTCCAATTAAATATTATTTTATTGGTACACTTCATTAAATCTAAATAAAAGATTTAATCTTTTCTCAACTGGGCTTAAGAACAGTGTTAATGAAGACACCATTCACGACAAACCCAAATCTCATTTGATATTAAATACAAGGCTCTGAATAGAAAATATATCGGCTTATATTCAACATCAAAATCTACGACCAACAAATATCGTATTGGAAATAACGATATATATATATATATATATATATATATATCTTTCAAATTTCCATAACAACATCTGTATAATCACGAAATCCAACATCGAAATATTCCAAAGACAATTTCGATTCAAATCCATTCCAATTCAATTATTGGAAATTCTGGTTATATTTCAAAACCATTTCAAACTCACTTTATTTATTTTAAAAATAAATAAATTACTATTCTAGTTCAAAACTAGTTCATTTCGATAAAAATCTATTTTTATCTTTTCAAATATGGAGTCTTTCATCCCAATTCTTCACAAATCATTTCTTATGATTTTACACAAATTATTACTATTTTTAATAATTTTATCAAGGCCCGTGCAGTCGATTTCCATCAACGGCCGTCGAATTGCACTTACAGCGACCTTTTCCAAATTTGATTTGGACATAATTCCAAATCCAACCGTTAGATTTATAATTTCTAATATTCGTTAGAAAGCTCTTTTCGATACGAACCCAACGGTTTCTGTTTTAGGAGAATCCGACGGTCGGATCTCCCGCAATATCCATTCGAAGTCAATGGTCAAAATTCACGAACTACCGCGGCGCGGCGCGTTCTATTCAGGCCATTATATTATATATATAATATATATAATATATACTTCGTCGATTTCCTTTTAAAACGTATTTTATAAATCGTTTCAAATTCGTTTTCGAAACGATTTCAACTTCATTTCAAATTCAAATCAAAATTGAATTATTCCTTATAAATTCATTTTAAATTCATTTCAAATTGATTTCAATTCAAATTGATTTCTAATTCAATTTCAGTTCGTTTTCAATTCAATTTCAATTCGAATACATTTATATTCGATTTCAATTCGAATTCATTTCTATTCAATTTCAATTCGAATTCATTTCTATTCAGTTTCAGTTTGAATTTCAATTCTTTTCAAAATATCAGATTTTGAATTACTTTCAATATTCATTATAAAATGAATAAAATCGATATAAATATCGTTCACGTCAAAATGGCGTCAATCTAATCAACACGGCTTCATATATTTCTATTTTCAAATATTCTATTTCAAATATTTCTATTTAAATATTTCTTTTTTAAATATTTCTATTTTCAAATATTTATTTTCAAAATATTTCTATTCAAATATTTCTTTTTCAAAACTGGAATGAGGCCCAATCAATTACCATATAATGTTAATTATATGGATTTTCTACAACAAATGTATACGTCTACAATGATAAATAATCAACCATCATCCAAAGTGCATTCTACACTGTATAAGCATCAAATATAAATATTCAACGCTTATAACAGTCTGTCAATCAATCGATCGACATACAACTAATTATTGGGATCAGTGTATGTCATATATCAACCCAATACCCGTGTGGGGTTTCAAACAATCAAACACAGATTTTATTTGTGCAGTTGGGCGATGTGTAAAATTTATCGTCCCAATCAATATCAGTCAAATGTGTGTATATAAACAAATCGTCCGATCTGTTTATTTTTATTTCATTTCATATACACGTTATAAATTCTATTTTTAACTATAAAATATTTTCCACTATATAAATATTTTATTTCATTTCACAACACATCACACAATCAACTACACATCAAAATCAAACAACCAAGCATACAAGCCGTCCATGGTCTGTGGACGACGGGTGTCGGGTGCTACTAAACACCGTCTGCATCCTAGTATATATTTTAACTAGAAAATTAAATTAAAGGTGAGAAGTTCTCACCAAAGCTATCCCAACTCCACGACTCTTCTTAGGTAGAAATCTTCGTCGTTCTCGCCCTTTTGTCAATTTTCACGGCCCGTATTCTCTACATATATAAAAATCACATTTTTACTTCGCTATTCAATATATAAAAATCGAATTTTTACTTTGATATTCAATATATAAAAATTGAATTTTTACTTCGCTATTCAATATATAAAAATCGAATTTTTACTTCGCTATTCAATATATAAAAATCGAATTTTTACTTCGCTATTCAATATATAAAAATCGAATTTTTACTTCGCTACTATATAGATAAAAACTCTATTTTTACATCGTTACTATATAGATAAAAATTCTATTTTTACATCGCTACTATATAGAGATTTCACCTTTTCAAATATAAAGATTTCGCCTTTTCAAACATAAAGATTTCGCCTTTTCAAATATAAAGATTTCGCCTTTATTTCACTACATATATAAAGGTGATATTTTTACTATCTTACCTATATAAAAATTATATTTTTATACTTCTGCATCAATGAAAATCCTATTTTTATCGAAGTAAAAATCGTATTTTTACTTCACTACTTAATTAAAAATTATATTTTTAATTTTCACATCATATAAAAATATCGTCTTTCCTAGATTAAAAAATCACTTCTTTATATCGTTAAAAATCTACTCCTTACACGAATAAAAATCTATCTTTTTCTTTGTTATAAAATCAAATCTTTTCTTTGTTTAAAAATTCTATTTTTATTTTACTGCTATATAAATAAAAATCTTTCCTTATCTCTTTTAAAAATCTATGTTTTATAATTTAAACAAAATCAGATTTTTTTATTAAATAAGCTACACCAAATATTTAAAACAAATTAAAACAAAAAGAAACAAAAACAACAAAAAAAACTTACAGCGAATCGATGGGGTTTTCAGCGATTAACGGCTGGAAGGAGGGGAGAGGAGTCGCTGGTCGAGGAGGAGGCGGATGGCAGGGCGGGGCGGTGATCGGAGAGGGGTCTGGGGTGGTCGAGTTCGTGTGGAGCGAGGAGGGAAGCGGGTAGGAGAAGAGGAGGAGGGAGGGATCGAAGGAAGAGGAGGGGGCGAGGTGCGAGCTCGGGGAAGGCGGCGGTGGCCCACCCCCTGGCGGCGCGGCATGCTAGGGCTTTGCCCTTCTCTTTTTTTTTTAAATCGAAATCGAAAATGACGGGGGGGGGGGGGGGGGGGCTGAAGGCGTATAAGGGGAGAGAGAGTGAGGAATTTTATTTTTAATTTATTTAATTATTTAATTTCAAAAAGCAACTTTTATTTTCGAACCCGAAATCAAACCCACCGCCTGTCGTCCATAGCTAATTACCCTCATTCCGAACACAATGGGGTATGTATCGTAGGCTGATTCGACTGTTTCGATCAGTTTTCGTCAAAATCAACATATAACTCTATATATTGAATTTGAACGCGCATTTCAATTTACCGGGGTCACATACGAACTCTATAAATTGCAGAAAAATATTTTCTAGCTTCGTATTGACGATACGGTCCTAACAAAACTAATTTCGTCGAATTCTGAGACCGTTGGAAAAATGGCCATTTTCCAGTCGATTAAAATCAACTGAAACTGGTCAAACGCGTTTTCCTTTGCCACGCTCACATATTGATTCGAAAAATTATGAAATTTGAAACCTAGCAATAATTTGACATCACGGACCCAACAAAAGTGGTTTCGTCGAAATCCGAGGTCGTTTGCAAAATTTCCATTTTTAAGGGCCTGAATTCCATAGCGACTGTTCAGAATTTTCAACTAGACATATCTTTTGATTCCCGCTATGAAATTTCAATTTTTCGGATTCGTTGGAAAGATATCATCAAATAAGTTCCATTATTTTTGGTTTCACTAAAATCCGGTTTATTTTGCACCCGGTATGTTCATTTGAATTTTGAAATCGAATTATCGAACTACCGCGCCATTTTCAATTCCTTTTATATATATAAATAAATATTTATATTCTAACGACGATCTATATAATATATACGTTCGAATTCTCTTCAAAATAAATTTCTCGTCGATATTATTTAAAATAATTCATTTTAAATAATCAAAATTCGCTAAAATTGCCAAAATAAAAATTTTAAACTGGCCCAGATTTCCGGGTTATTACAGCTATGCTCCCTAAGAATATAAGCTTACGGATTTATAGTATCTATCACAACTTGATAGTCAAAATGGAAGAATCTCCAGCTAAGAGATATTATGTACTTAATCGATTACAAAACTTATTATTTGTTCAAATTTTAAATAACTAACAGCATCTAAAAAGTAATCGCCGTTGCAGATGGTTATGAGTAGATTATGCGAGGTATACGCAGGGTTGAAGGATGGTATTGTAGTTATATGCCTATCCATTTGTATATAACATACCGTGTAAGTGAGGCAGCATATGCACACATCAATTTACATGTCATTCCCTCTTCAATATCTCTATATACAATTGAACACTTTAAGCAGGAAAAACATTTTTACTCAATTCTTGAACACATGCGTACCTTTGCTATGTACCTATTCCTTACATGAATATATATAAAACTGAACTTTACTGTGCTGTTTTAAGATGTAGACATATCCGCATTTCATTTTAATATGTTATGTTTCATCCCTTCAGCAAGTAATATAAACAGAATCAAGTTCAGAAAACACGGTTTCCACATACCATTAAAAGTCAATAATAAACAATCATCAAATAGAATGATAGCCAAAATGGTAGAAATCACCTACTCGAAATCTAATTTCGCGACCTCGAACTCAAATCTGACCTCGACCTCTAAAGCTGCTCCTGAAAATTATCAAATAAAGATGGAAGCTTTGAGTGTGACACAGGATACCTTCAATTTCAATTGTTCCTAATATAATTAAACTATTTATTGTGATACCTAGATGCCCCAATTCGTGATTCCTAGAAGCCCCAATTCGAAGTCCCAATTATCATGATTCCAACAATCCCCAATTCGTAGTCGACGATTGAGAAACGGGTGGAGAGATGATTGAGAAACAGGTGGAGAGAGGATTTGAGAGACTAATACCGAATTGGGAAATCAAGAATCCTTCAATTAGAGAGAGGGATCGCTGATATCAATTTTTCGAAGTCCTTTTTTTTAAAATTTGCTTATGATGCGGCCGCAAAAGGAATAAGCGTTGAGGAAGAAAGGATTGAGGTACCGATTTGGTTATGGGTGAGAACTTACCCTTTTGCCCTCAGAATATAAGGGTTGACTAGGCATAACAACACATATAAGTGTTGGAACATTTTTACTATAGCAACACATATTAGTGTCACTAGTCTACAACACATATAAGTGCTGGAAGTTGAAAAAAATAAGTGTTGCCAAATGGTCATTATGGTGTAGTGATGGTAGAGTAGGCATACTTTTGGTGAGAGGTTTTAACCCTATACAATCCATAGGCAGCCCAATCCTAATAGGCTCCTAAACTTTACCGGAATCTAGACGTACCCTAACTACTACCCTGATTGATCGGCTCTCTACTCTGTAGATGCCATGTGCCGGCCCCACAGTAGGAGGTATCACTTCCTAATGTGGCAACCCTTCGTGATGTGCATAACTAAATCTATTGGTGTCACAGTCGTCTTATCCACTTCTGCCCGGACATGCACACACAAGTCCCGGTCGGTTTGCGCCACCCACACCGTCGTCCACGTTTGGATCTCTTACAATAAGCCCAGTAAGCGTGTCCCAACTCCGACCTAGGGAGGAGTACTCATCTAATACTATTTTATGGGTTACTGACTGAAACGGGTCCCACACACAAGATGATTAAAGCTGTCCTCTAGTCTTGTATCCCCACTAGGAATTCCATTGGTTATGTATGCCTATTGGTGTCTTTAATTACATAACCCCATCATTTCTACAGGTTATGCTTACCTAACGGTGTCTTTAATTACATAACCCTAACCGGTTAAGTTTGTGGGCCTATATATAAATATTACTCAACCTACCCAGATTTACTTAACCCACCCACTGTTTTAAACAAGTTTACTTAACCCCTAATCATGTTCATGTTCATACAATCCTTAAGGATTCAACTAGGTTAAGTATTCCAATTAATTACCATGTCCATTTATGGTTATAATGTGTTGGACCCCTCAGATTAAGCCTACCACTTGTGGATGCTGGATATGTCGGTCGGTTCCGAGCAGACTTCTTCTACAAGTCATGCTTTACCTCGTGTCTCAGCATGTCTCGCATTTGTCCACCTAGACCCCTCACATTAGATTCACCACTTGTGGTTGCTGGATATGTCGGGCGGTTCCGGGCAAACTTTCACCACAAGTGTAATCTAACCACGTTCTAGGCGTAGTTACGGTTTCTAATTACTGTAATCCTAGGCATTTCATTATTAGCTAATTTTACCTATGTTGTTATAGGTTTTCATGTCTGTTTTTTCAATTATGTTCTTAATGAATTATATGCCCTAAATTCATATTCATAAACATTATTCAAGTTATGTCAAATTCCCCATTTACAACTTATGCCTAATTCAATGTTTTCCCCTCGTTCCCCGTTTAATGTGTTTGCATATTTCAACGGCATGCCTAGGCTCGAAAGTATCCTGGCTTTATAAAATAAATGGGAAAGGATGAAGGGAAGATGATAGATATGATTATACTAGCAAAATTTACATAAACACATAGTGGCATATTGATAAGATGGGCATATAAAAACAGATCTGGTGAACGTGAGGTGATAGAACTAATTCTAACATAATAGCGATGTCATAATAGGCATGATAAGATCTAAACAATAATTTAGATGTCCAACCAGTAACAGATCCAATTTAACCACAAACATGATAGGTAAAAGGTGATCTAAATAGTGAATTAGGTCTAAAATCAATGGTAGATCTGACATAATAAAGGTTAAGGTCTAAGTCATAGTTATGCCAGAATATCATAGGCTCACAAGTTATTACAGAACCGATATGATTCAAGCAGTCACAGGCATAGATCCAAATTACAGTCATATCATGTTTTACTTTTTAATTATTTAGATCTAAAAGTAACATAAACTCACAGTGTTTGGATCTAGAAAAATAGAAGAAGAATAGCAGAGGTTGAATCACAGATCTACACTTGAATAACTTGATTAACTTGATTGCAGAAGAAGGAAAAAGCTTTGGTTTAGTTTGGGCACCGATAGCATCTAGTACCAGTGTAGAAAACAAGAGAAATTGATACATATTTATAGCCAAAAAGAAGACCCCAAAACCCTAATTTTCCGATCTGCCGTAAGGGGGTCGACCCCTTTATTGGGTCGACCCATGGGTCTATACCCCCCTTGAGGGGTCGACCCAGGGGTCGATACCCCCTTAAGGTGTTGACACCCCAAGGCGAAAACTTTACCGCCTACGGAATTTTGAAATTTGAACGGATCTTGATTTCTGAAATTAATTAATTATATATATATATATATATATATATATATATATATATTGTTCTCTTGCACATATACAAACTTCAAACCTTCATAACATCTTCACATGTGCCCGTTTTACACAAACAAAATGCCTATCTTGACCAGAATTTCAGGACGGACCCAATGGTACAATCTATTTCCCTTAATTTTGAATATTAAATTAAATATTCTTTAATTTATCCTTTTTAGTGCTGTAAAATTACGGGGAGTGATACTTAAGAGGAACAATGTTTTGTTAGCACAAATTCCCTCTTGTATCTAGAAGTTAACACTTGCAAAGGGTTTTTGGTAAAAATAAAAGAAGTCAATACTTTCCACCAAGTATATATATGACATGTATCCTCATATATGATCATAATGTGTTACAGCTTATAATCAAAGCTATTTATTCACCAACAATCTTTGATATCATCCATGATTAAGGTAGATATTGTATTCAACCTATCAATCTATGACATATTGAACAAGTTATTATATTTGTTTTTGTTTAACAGAATATATATGGAACATATTTCCTCATACATATTAGGTCAAATCATTTTTCTATTAGTGTTTGAGATAAAGAATTTGTAGCGATTGAGAATTTGAATAAGACCTAAAGAGTTGTTGTGTTTTTTAAGGAAAAAAACTTAAATAATAGAGCAAAGCTAGGTAATTCTATGTATACTTAATGAGTTTTTAGTTTCTTCGCATTCTGGACTGAATCATTGGATTTTGCAATGTGTATTGTAATTTTTGTCTCAGACCTCTTGATCCACTTAATCCTTCATATCTAATTGAATTATGCTAGAACCAAAAGCAGACACTCATAGGCATCGTCGATGATGAACCTAGGTGGACTTTCTTCATAAAGAGGGCGCATATGCTGAAAATTCAATTGCTTTGTGAATAAGGAAAATGACAAGAACATCGGATGGTAGATCTAGTCTACAAGGAAGTACAACAGAGAAGGCAGGATATAAGTATATACAATTGGTAGACGTCCACAGCATGAACATGCCATTAGTTTATTGACAGATTTAGTGGTTCTACCTCTATGTCTCTCTGTAACTCTGGGATGCACCATTCATAGTGGTAGTTAGTTATAGGTATCATTTTCATCATTAATTTCGACATAGTGGAAAGGATTAGGAATAATATCATTGACTAGAAAACAATATCTGATATACAAAAACATGCAGTTCTAATGGCAGAAGGTGCGAGTAAAAGTTGAAACTAACTTGATTAGTGAGCTTCTGAAGCCACCATGAGGTGCCTTTGCGAAATTGAAGCTATGAAAATGAAAATAGAGCACATGCCAAACATGATGGTGATAAGGAATGCATTCACCTGCAATATTAAAACCAATAGATCAATTACAACCAAAACTACCTCTATTGCAATGCAAAGAGGAATGTAGATAGATAATATAGAAGTTTATAACGTACATAGTAAAGTACAACACAAACAAAAATGTTTAGGGGAATACGAAAGAAATTCATGATGGTGCTCCTCGCCACCTCAAGTATGTATTATGGCTTCATTTTCGTAATAGATGGCCAAAATAATCCACAACATGCTTCAAATGTGCACGCAAGGGAACTGAAGAGCCGTGTTGTCCTATTTATTGTTATCACAACATAAAAAAGTAACATAAATTCAATAACAGCAACTTAAGACATTTCGGTATTTGATGCTTTAATTGGTATCGACCGCCTATCGGATTACGAAGCAATCCTGTACTAAACCCTAAATCCTATTTTTTTCCAAGCTTATGCATAATGATGTTTGCTGCTTTCTCAACCTTCTCTCCACCCTTCTGACTACACCTTTAGCAGAAACAAGCTTCCAAAGCGATCCGTTTAGTTGTATGGCTAGGTCTCGCTTCAGCGTAGTCCGAACTCCCAAAGCATAATATTTCGTTCACGTGTGCTCCATCCTAAGGTAAGGCTATTCTAATAATGATAAGTTTTAGAATCGTAATTTTATACTTGTGCTTGACAGATGGAGAAAAAATATGCTTTCTATTGGTTATTTCTGAACTTGCAACTAATTATTTAGGGGAACCCATGTTTTGGTTTTTTTGGTCTGAGGACACACATATTTCTGATTGATGCTTTCTTCCTATGCATATTATTTTGAAGCAGGTTATTTCATCTTGTCTCAATTTGCAACAATTTTGTTCCACAAGTAGTGTTTTGATGGCTAGTGGCATTTCAGTTAATTGTATCCATTATTACTTCAACAGTCACAATTTGTAGCATCATGAGCAATTACTTCAATATTTCCTTAATGGAAGTTATTTGTAAAAGTGGGGGCCTTCATGAGTTCCAGCATGCATTTCTTTGCGAGGAATGCTTAGATTTTCGTTCAGCATTGGAAGAAACTGACTTCAGTTGTAATTACTGCTACATTCTATACATTACACAGTATATGTATTATCACTTTGTAAATTAAATTGAGAAATTGAAACGAATTGGATTGTATCATTTGAAATAGACAAAGTTGTATTATTAAATGCAACAAGAATTAGATTGTGAATGTTGTATGCAGTGATGCAGTCAGAATTAACCTTTTCAATTTTAGCAAACTTCTTTGATTTTGTTTCTGCTTATTATCGAGTTGATTATCAGAAGTTACATTTCTATTAACTTGATTATCTATATCCATGTTGGCATCATTATGGTTGACCAAGGTTAGGTATTGATATCCAATTTTTTTATAAAGATAGTATTCTAGCATATTCAGCATAGCGCAGATTTCATAGCATCTTTTTCTATATGTGAAGCACATAACTTATGCTAGTTTCTTGTAAAAGTAAAATGTATGAAAATATTTAAACTTGATTTAATTGTTTATCTATTATTGACTAGAAACAAATTAATTTGTTTTTTTTCTTCAATAGAAAATTGGCGTTGCAAGGGCTTTGCGAAAAATTGGTGATGTCAATGCGACACTTTTAAAAATTAGACCTCACAGTGGCATAGCTAAAAATATGCGATGCACTTACAAACAAAATTGGCATTGCAAAGGTGTCACAAAAATTTAGCGACTCCCTTATGATGCCCTTTCCTTGACACCATAGTGATTTATACAATTTAGGGACGCTTGTTTTTACGAAGGGAATTTAATGTCGTTTTGGCATCGCTAAAAGATTTAGCGACTCCATACCGATGCCAACGTCCCGTCAGAAAATCACCTAATTGTAATATTGTTAATATAATATTATTAATGATTACTTATTACATAATAAAAAATAATCAATATTAATTTTAAGAGAGTATTGTAATTATTAATTGTTGATTGTTGAAAAGTGGTAACAAACTTTTGTTACAGTAGGCATTTTATTATCATTGTAAAATATGGCCTCATTTTATGACCATTGTAAAATTGGCGTCTGTTACAACGAGCATTTTGTGATCGTTGTAAAATAGAATCTATTCAACAGGAGTTTTATGACCATTATAAAATAGATACCTATTACAACATGCATTTTATGAACGTTGTAAAATTAACATCTGCTACAATGTGACTGAAACGACCGTTCTAATAGAATTCTATTACAACTGGCAGTCTTTGCACCTTGTAAAAATAGCATTGCATAGAACGTCTGTTACAACAGTACAGAAATGGCCATTGTAATAACTTTCTATTACAATGGGCAGCTAATGCCCATTGTTAAAAGGACGTTGTAATGAGGTACTTCTGTTGTAGTGGATGACCGACCATCACCGAAGACACATAAATATCAATGAACCATTAATTGATTGTCTAAAATAAAATTTATAAAGAGATTATATGATTCAGTATTTGTTTACTAAAGCAGTAAAATATAAACAAAATATAAAACGAATGAGTTATTAAAAAAATACTTTTCATCATAGGGTTTAAAGTAGGATCCGTTAGAAAACATTTGAATCTATGAACAGTATTCCAACGTCGCTAAAGGCTCTAAGCCGTTGGATTAGCTGTATTCTCTTGTAGTGTTCACATCACTCTCTTCTAATAAAATTAATCCTGTTTGTTTTAGCTTCCATTATTTTACTATTGCTATTCTAGTTTATTAGTTGTTGTTTTTTTTGAATTTGCAAAAGTTTTTTAGTTGTTATACATACATACATACTTACGTACATATATATATATATATATCAGGAAAATACATGTTTAATTTATATACATGTACATATATATAAGTTTAATTTATAAATTTCGTTGATTGAAGTTACAACATTTATTCCTACTCATTCTTAATTGTAACCAATTGACATTTATTTCTTTGTTCATTTTTCCCACAACAAACATGTTTACAATATTGATTCTCTCTTAATTTATTTGTAACCCATTGAATTTCAGCAGTTTACTCCACATTTACTGCTAATAAACATAACGGCTACAAATATTTATTTCCCCTCATTACCGGCAATATCACTATTTACCTATCCTACACGGAAAACCATTCAAACTTAAAACACACGTTTACCTAATTAATAATAATAGCGTTGTTTACGTATATTTTTAGATTAACAGAATTATAATATAAATATGTATATTTTTTGCATGACTTCTTGTAGTTACTGATTATTATAAATTCTTATTATTTCACATTCTAGTCCAAACTGTCGACTAGAATAACCTTTTTATGTTTAGTCTGGCTAAGATTCAAACTCTCATAAAATGTTTTTTACTATAATTCTTATAAGTTTTCCCAAACAAGTAAAGATGAAAATATTGGTGCATTTCAAATCATAATAAATAAGTGATATTTTATTTCGAATAAATGATGTAAGTCACGTACACAATAAGTGAATTTACACATCTCTCCATAGGTGATTTATTAATATTTCTTGTGGATTTCAAACAATGTATTTTAATTTAAAATTAATAAAAAAGGCTAATTTATAAAAGTCAAGAAAAAACCCCAAATAACACCGAACACAAATAGATTTGTAATTCAAGATAGAAAATAACACTAATCTTCCAAAGTACACCCAATCATACAAACCTAGAATAAATAACTACACAAATCTACATACGTTAAGGGATTGACATTCGAATTTTGGATGTTCACAATAACCACAAGACACATAAACAAATTATAGGCAAGATATGAATGCTATAACTAGAAAGCCTACAAATCCATATCAGATTTTTAGACACATAAATTTAAATTGACACAAATGACATAAATTTGATTTTTTTAGGCATGCAAATTCTAATTAACACAAATGAACTAAATATGATATTATTAACAATGAACATATTTATCGCTCACCTGAAAGCTATTCCAATTTCAAATCTTAACACGGCTTTTAGGCTTATGTTTCCAAGCCCCTATAGATCTATAACATGTATAGAAAGGGGATACGTATACACAATAAAATTTATAGATCTAAGAAAAGAATTGGAAAAAAGAAAAAGAAAAATAATAATATAAATTACTTACGTACAGAACCAATTCTTATTCATAAATCTGGATTCATTTTCTCCAATCTTTGTTTGTTTAATTCTAATATAAATATTTTACAAATTTAGAAGAGATTGGAGAAATGGAAATGTAAGATTCGCTGTTGCCTCCAGAAAATTTGAGCAAAAGAGTGAGGGTTTATTCCTTTATTTATAGGCACACTCAAATGACCTAGAAACAACAGATTAAGTTTATAAAATCCATCCATTAATGTATAATTTATAATATATAAAACCCTAGTCGTCACACCAGTTTCACTATCATCAAAATACTTGTAATATCTTTTAACATATGCCTCCATCATTTTAAATGCTTTTTCATACTTCAAAGCAACTTCCAGCATTAGGTACATGGATTTCCATCGAGTTTCCACATCTAAACACAAGGATTACTAACAATCAATCTTTGCTTTATCCACACACTTTCCAGATGTAGACAACCTAGAAGGAGATGACTTCACATAGTGGACAACTTTACAAATCCTTAAAATGGATTCGTCATGCACATCCAATCCATCCTTGACAATTAAGTTCAAAATATGCACACAGCAACGCATATGTATAAACTTATGTTCCAAGAATGCACCCTTCCATTTTCTTGTGACGAGTTTCAAGTTCCTAATCCCTGCATCATTCAAACTTGAATTGTCAACCGTGACAGTGAGCAGCTTTTCAATACCCCAATCTAACAACAATAATTCCATAGCCAATCCAATTGCATCCTCCTTATGACTTTGAATTTGGACAATACTTATTATTCTTTTATTAGAACCTCAATAACTATCAATCCAATGTGAAGTGATGCATATATAATTTATGTTTTGAATCGATGTCTATGTATCATTGGTGATGCAAACCATCTCATTCTTTAATTGCTTTTTATGTTTCTCCTTCTCTTGCAAAAACAGATTCATACATTCTCTAGCAACTGCCATTGGAGTGTGAATCTTGAATAAAGATTGAATAGTGTGTGTAAATTTTTTAAAGTCTTCGTTCTCAACAATTCTAAATGGTATTGCATCACATATGATTATTTTAGCCAATTCCTACTTAGCGTCGTTTTGATTAAGATGATGGCTCTAAGATCAAACCTATTTGAAACACCATCTTCCCTCTTCATATGTTTTAAAGTCAAATTTTTTGGATCTTTTGGTCTTTCCTAAAGGGGAATTAACATATATTTCATAATGACTCCTTAAATCTAAAATTTCATGTGATTTAGGTGAGCATAAATATTTTGTTGAGCAATATTTACATTTGGCACACTCAGGAGAGCCTATAAGGTAATCATAGTGAGTCCATACACATGATGCCGCTTAACTTTCCATTTGTTGCGCTTTGAAGGATTATCCTTTCTAACATTATCAATATCCTTTTCAAGATTAGGCTGGATTGATCGTTCGCCTCCATGCTAGTTTAATTATCTTCAATATTTAAATTTTGCTCTAAATCAACAATAGCTACACATATTAATTTAATCATAGATTAGTTGGATCTATTCAATATAAAATTTAATCAAAACTTGTTAGTATATGTTGAATAATTGAAACATCCTGATATTTTCTTAATAATTGAAGTGTTTGCATCATGCTTACTATTGCATTCTCAAAATTTTATAAATGAGAAATTTTGTTTTCCAAATAATATATTCTACAAAATCATTCACATGTTAAAATCTTAGAAAGTTAAACTTCATTGATTTGTCAAAATGAATTTATGTATGTATTTATATATATATATATGTATGTATGTACGTATGGATGTATGCATGTATGTATGTATACGCCAGTTCATTAAACATGCTTAAAAAATCAAAGAAATATGTGATTTATAGACTTCTTACAGAGATATTAGTCGATGTATAAATTCAGATATCCAAATTTTAAATAACACAAATACACATGCTTAAAAAAATAAGCATAAATTTTAAGTTTATGTTATGATAGAATATAACTTTCTGGTAAAATCAAAGAATGTTAAGAAAATAATCAAAGCACGATGTATATGTTGAAATTTGTGATACGCAAATCATAATTGTGGGTAACAAATTATTTATGCAGATTTTATGAAGATATTTGTTGCTATATTTGAGGGATAACTAAGGCAAGCACTACACCATATATGCTAATTAGGCTGTGTTTTTAGCCGTATCTAAAGCAGTTAGGCATGGCAAAAAGCCGTATCCAAAAATGGCGCATAAAATTTTAGATACGGCTATAAACCATATCTCACTAGGAATAACATACGACTCCTAACCGTGTCTAAAGTGTATTCAGACACGGCCTTTGACCGTATCTAATTATATGTGTGTGTACATACATACATACATACATACATACATATATATATATAAACAGAAACTGTAGCACATATTTTTCATAACGACATATATACCACAATTTATTCACAAGAATAACACAATTTTCATATATATATATATATATATATATATATATATATATATATATATATATATACAAATACACACATACATACATATATTCCAAGCGTTACAGAATTTTTCATAACATGAACAAACATATACAAGGAAACTGTCAAAGATTTTCATCACATTACAAACTAACAAAAAAAGGTAAAAACATATCAGCCTGATATAACTCCAGCATAGGCTGGGAAGATTAAGCACTCATGCCCATCATGTCGATGAAAACCATGTGTTTGTTGTAAATCAAAGCAGTATGAGAATAAGCTAGCTAATGCTGATAAAATTTTATAACCGCATAAATATTTATATATATACACAGTTTAAAAGAAAAGCATAAAAGGCCAACCTGATGATTGGTAGCAAAACTGAATCGTGATAGCCATCCTGAGTTCCAGCAGCACAAATGCACCAAAATATACAGGAAAAAAGAAGTAATTTTATGCCTGATTGCACACAAAACTAGTCGACACTAGGCGACTCGACTAGTCGACTAATTTCTATCCATGTGCCCGAAATTCCTAAAAAAGGCAAGTCGAGACTTCATTTCGATGGTTCAATCTATATTGCTCTACTAGTTGATGACTAGTCGCGACTAGTCGAGCGCCGCACTGATAACAGTGAAGGGCATATTGTATCTTTGTGTTCGTGTGTGCAAATTAGTCAAATGTATCTATAACATGTTTATGATGATGCTGACATTATTTCATGAACTTGTAACATAGAAACATACCAACATCTCACATGCTTTGTGAGTGAACGTGACCTCCAACATCATATATAGCCAATACACCTCCCAACTGTTTCTGTTTTCTCCAACAGGACTGCATATAATTTCATTAAACAAGTTGCAAATACTTCACTGGACAGGAGATTGACATTGTAACTCACTAGTATACAGAATTGAGCTAAAATGGAACTTGTTTAATGACATATAGAAATGATATATGGACTTAAATGTCTTCTGTTATTATGTACTGATTGAGTTTAACTCAAATTACACTAAAACAAGTCAAAAATAGCACTTTAATTACTGACTGAGATCAACATCAATTACACTTTATGCCTTCTATGCTTGTGTAACATCAGTCTTGCAAAAATTTGTGTAAAAATGTCTTCTATGTTTAACTCGGTCAGTACATTGTAACAAGTCAAAAATAGCACTTTAAGGTTGATCCATGTGTTTGTGTAGTCAGTCAGTATATGTCTCAAAGATGAATGAAATGTCAGCCGTTAAAAATGCAAGGCATTGCCCATGTAAGATACTACGTAGAGATAAGTGTAAAATAAAATATACATGTGCCAACGTCTAAAGATATCGAATCATCATCTTCGGATGATACACATACTCGACTTTCTGATTAAGAATTTATTGGGTGATCTGCCAGGTGGATGCATTTAAGCTCAAGCGCAGGATCAGTAATCCATGCTTATTAGCTTTATACAAATGTCGAATGCCGCTTCACTTAACCTTTGGAAAAAACTGCTTTCACTTGTAACATTCAGTTTCTTTGATGCAGACTGTGTAGTGCAAGTTAACTTACACTAAAGTTTGTGCTACAAAGTAGGGGAATGTTGCTGGTGAAAGTAGTTTTTACTAAGGTTAGGTGTAGCAGCATCCGACATTTGGATAAAGCTAATAAGCATAGATACTCGACCCTACGTGTGAGCTAAAATGCATCCACCTGGTGGATTGGCCATTAAAATATCAACCAAAAAGTCAAGTAATCATCCATTTACCAAAATTTTCAGCAAGCCTATTAATATATTTTCAGTAAACTTGTTCTCTCTCAAAATAGAGTAGCAATTAATATTATACTAATACATAATTACACTAAGACATACCAACTAAAACCGGTATGACTTATAACAGTAAAACATACCAATTAAAACCCTGTTTAATATTGTATAGTAATACACTAAGAAAACCCAATTTAATACAATAATACACTAAGAGAACTAAGCTATTTCCCCCTGAATTCAGAGGAAGACTAGGAGATGAGAATAATGTCTTTGATACAATTCAGTATGAAACAAACAATCAAAACAGCCAAACAACCAAGCAGGCAATTTCTTCCCTACAAACAAAACCCTATCTATAAACAAAATTCACATAAATATAATTCACATCGGAAAATTCATATAGGCAAATTAATACAAATAAATTTAGCTGCAAACAAAATTCACTGCAAATATAAATCGGTGAAAACAACACCTTGAATTAAAACTTCTGCTGATTGATGACTGACGATTGACAGAGGAAGCAAGATGGCAGGAATCCTGTGTTTAGGATGCAAGAGGAGGTGATTCCAGAGAAAGGCGGATGCATGTTTTGGTGACCCAAAACCCTAATTTGGGTTTTCGGTCACCATTGAAGTAAAACAAATGGAATGAGGAGCGGCCAAAATTTTAATTCCAAGCGCCTAATCGGATGTATAATATGATCTGCATTCGATTTGGCCCTAAGCCGTGTCAAATTAAATGATCCGGATAGCTCGCGATGGACGGTCAGATTTGGGGTGTTTGGGGTGGTGCAGATCGCAAACTAATGTTTGACACGAATCTGAGCGTTATCGAATTTGATACGGTTTTTATCCGAATTGTATATCCGCATCCTTCTGTGCTAAATTCGCTGATATGGTGTAGTGAAGGATTATATAGTGCTTATCTAAATAAATTTATGACATATCTTACAATATACTAAAGCAAAGGCCACTGAGGCCACGTGTCATCACCACGTTAATTGTTCTCCCGCCAAAACCTTTTACTTATAAAAAAGGGTATTGTTATTGACACTTTGAATATTGTTAAGGGGAGATCAAATTTTAAAAACACTCGAATCATAAAAAAAGGTTAGGAGGTCACGTACTTAATTTTTTACGTTCCCATTTTACCCTGATAATACATCAGTTACCATCCTAAATCTAATCAATTTCAAATACAAAAAAATACAAAAAGTCCTAAATTATTTGCAAATAAAAAAGCAATCATTTGTAGAAATCAGGTGTATCAACAAATTCGGCGGTGGGATACCGTATAAAAAAATTGTTTGATATATGCATATTAATTTCCTATGAATGATATATATTCATCTGATCAGATGCATATCGACAAATAAAATTATTGATAATTTGGTTAAAAATCTAATGCAGTTCGACTAATATGCCCTATATATTTTTTTAATTAACAACTAAAAAATGATTATTTTAGAGAAGGCTAATTTGTTAAAATAATCTTTATTTGTTAAGGGGGTGCTCTCTGCATTGATACTCACCTTAACAAATTCTATTTTCTTTTTAAATTAACCCCTCTTAACAATACTTGGAGTGTCAATAACAATCCCAAAGAAAGAAGACCTATAATTGTTATTGGGTTTAGTTTTCAAGACATACAGCCTTTTAACAATTGAAAAAAAAAACACGTATAATTTACTGGGTTTGATTTCCATGGCACTCAAGCATTCTCGAGGTAGCTGGAAAGAACGGTCTCTTCTTTCAATTTTTTTTTTCATTTATCCATTCATTCTCGAGGTAGCTGGAATTCCCTTTTTTACGCAACTCCCCATTCCTCTTTCCCATTATAAACCCTATATTGTCCTGGTTCATGCTTCCTCCAGCTACGCTTAACATCTCCACCTATCATGTTGTTAACCTAATCTATTGATTCTTATTGTTGAGTTCAATTGGAAGCATGCGCAACTGGTCTCCTGTTTCTTTGTGGCTAAGGTAAATGTTTTTCCTCTGGCTGTAGTGTGTTTTGATTTACAGATTAACTTATTTATTTGATATATTTTTTAGATCCTTCAATTCCTTTGTCGGTTCATTGTTTGATTCTATGTAGGTGTTGATAGTTGATCTATATTGCTTTATGCTTTTGTTTGTTTTATTTAAGCTTTCTTCGCTTTTTTTTCTATAACAGTCAGTATTCAAGAAGGGGAGATCTCAGCAAACCAGTCAAGAATGTACCCATCCCGTTCACTAGTTGCCTCTGCACTGGGTTTGTATGTCTTTTTTGTTTTGCATTTTTCCCCGATCAATTTGTAATCAATTTGGATCTACACATCAATTTTCTATTTGTTTTATAATTCTGTTTTTTTTCTTTGTTCAACTACTTATATGTTTACCTTTTTATGGGATAACAAATCTTGCTTAAATTGTTTGACATCAATATACAAAAATTAGTTTTACATATTAACTTATTTATTTGATTTTTTTCTTTTTTCTTTTTGGCGGACATCGTCCAAGAATGCGACAACTCCACCTCATTTTAGATCCTTTAGTTCATCTGTCGGTCCATTGTTTGATTTTGTACAGGTGTTGATAGTTGATTTATATTGTTTTGTGCTTTAGTTTTTTATTTAAGCTTTCTTCGCTTTTTTTTCTATGGTAGACAGTATTCAAGAAGGGGAGATCTCAGCAAACCGGTCAGGGAAGTACCCACAGTGTTCACCTGTTGCCTCTACACCGGGTTTGTATGTCTTTTTTTGTTTTGCTTTTTGCCCTGATCAGTTTGTAATCTATTTGGATCTACATTGATTTTCTATTTGGGTAATGGATGTGATTTAAGGAAATGTGAATTTTGTAGGTTTCAGTTTGTGGATATTGTTATGTGATACATCATCCTAGAATAGAGAAATTGAAGGAGTTATTTGAACCTGCACACTTTGGAAAGCTTAGAATGGTAAGTTTATATATATATATATATATATATACCAATAATATATTTTGATTAGGTCCATTGAATGATATATTTTGATTAGGGCCATTGAATTGAAATCTGGGTTAATACCATTAATGAGTCTGATTTTTTTTTCATATTAATACATAGCGATCTCTATTACTTAATCAAAAAGACACAATCATATTTCTTTCTATAGCAGTAAGCAAGACGAGGTACATTAATAAAGGTAAGGATATAAAATCAGATTTTGATTTCACTATTATTCCTCTACGACAAAAAGCACGAGATTTTCTATGATTACTTAATAATTTGCTTCCTATAGTAGCATAACAGATTGCTTCTTGCTCAACCGGGAATATAGGCTTCATGCCTGCCCTCTGTGTCAAACCTTTACATCCGTTGGTGATTTTGGTCGCTTCAATACCTAAAGGTAAAATCAAAGCCTAAATCTGGTGTGAAAAAATTCTTCTTTTTTGGGCGTGCACATTTTAATGTGTCTCCTAATAAACCTCATTCCTATAATCATACATAGAACAAGTTCCTATTATCTATCACATGCTAAATTGCTTTGACATATGGGTATTTTTAAAAAGTATTATACAAGTAAAATTATGATGTTTGAGTATTTTCTAAGGTGTTTGTTAATTTCAAAGTGTAAATTTGGGACGTGCATACATTTTCTCATATATACATTTACTTATGCCTTAATACTCACAATTTTCTTTAGACCGGATTAAAATATCATGAGTAGAAATTTGAAATTATCTGAATCACTTTTCATGTTTAATGACGTTATATTCTTCCGTTTTGACTTAGATTACATATCATCCTTTGGCTGCTCATAATACTATTATATCTGTCTGATTTGGCAACTCTCACTGTTTACATAATCGTAATAATAGTGTATAAGCATTATTCATTTATCATGAAATGGGAAGTTAGAAGACATGAAAAGCCACATTTTATTAAATATATTTAGAACTCTTAACTGAAAGATAATGAGCAAATGGGTTTGCTTTTTGGCACGCATTTTCACAGTCTCGTATTCTTTGAAAAAAAAACCTTTTACTTTTTTAAATATTTTTCTTTAAAATATCTATAGATTTGAATTTGATTTTTTTTATAACCTTTGGGTCTTTTGAATTCACGATACACATAAACATCACTTGTGATTTTTTTTATAATTTTTGGCTATTTGGTAGATTTTTTTTAATTATATTTATGTTAATGGTTGATACGATAATTTTGATATTTCACAAAGCATAATACTATATTTTGATTTGATTTTGCACATAATTTCCAGTTAAATACGGACCTGAAATATTGATTAAACAAGTAGGTCTAAATTTCATTTTGACTTGCCTTTTATCTTTGAACTGATAGCTTATGCATTGAAGGTATCATTTATTATTTGTAAACATATTTCCTTTTATACATTACTTACTAATTGATATTACAGGGATGCCTTTTTTCACCTTATTTCTATTTAGAAGTTACATTCATTTGATTAATTTTCATGGGAAGCATTACCATCGTTGCACATGTAGAAAAATACTTCCGGTTTTTTCTATTGAATAAACAACATGTTTCCAAGTTGTAAGATTTATTTTCAAAACAAACTAAACTTACATGTATGTATTTTTGCCTAAGGGGCTTTGCTAAGATTGCTGTTTATGTGTATGTGTGTGCTCAATGCTACTTTTTGCATTATATTATCATAATGCTAATTTGTTGAATGCAGGATCATGTGTTGAAAACAATGGTTCGACTGAGTCGTGAACTATGTCACTTTCTTGAAGACGTTTCAGCGATCTACTCAAAGGTGCAAAGTAGTTTGTATTGTTCGCCGCCGCCTCTGGGATAAAATAATCTCTTCCTTGTTTTACTTTCTATATTGGATCATTTGCACATACGAAGCTGATTCTGTTTGCACTCAAAAAATTAATATTGCTTAAGTTTATTTTTTTTCTTTTCAGGAGGAAGAGAGAGAGAGAGTTTTTTTTCCTTTCAGAAAGAGAGCCAGGAGAAGAAAAGTTCTGTAGGTTGCTTTTTCTGTTTCGTTCTTTATATAGAAAAGATAAAGAATAACATATGCTGGTTTAGTAGGAGGAAAGTTGGATGTAATAAATACCTTTATTAAATCAGTGAAACAAACAAAAAACTTGCAGTCTTTAACATGTAAATTTGCATGTTTCAAAAGAGATAAATGGTAATCAGTTTTAATTGATTATCATTCATTCCAAGATTAAATACCATATATTTGTTCTTTTGTAACAACTCCAAAAAATAAAAGGTCACATGCATGTATGACCGTTACTGTTCAATATATAATGGCTCATTAATATTTACATGTATGTAAATATAATTCCCGTTATATTTTTCAAACAGCTCTTTGCATTAATTGCATCACAATATACGTAAACATATTACCGTTATAATTTTCAACGGCTCTATTGTATTAATTAGTCAATAATAAAATTTTGGTAATGCAGTTAATTCTCTTTTTTTTAATAATTTCACAAAATGTTCCAACAATCCCCCACTTGAATTTCTTAAAAAATATTTTTGAGCAGTTCATTAAAAATACATAAGATTGTACATAAACAAAGGTGTCATCCGACTTGAACCTTTGCATAGTGAATAAGATTCAGTTTTTACTAGAGTGAAACGTAGTCTTGAACTCTATTCCTGACATCAAACCACACACAACCTTTCTAAAGTGCAGTCAAATATGCCCGTGCATTTATGGCCATGCACGTCTATCCCAGTTTAGTGAACGCTCTAGGAATCTTGCCAAAAACTCCATAGGAAATGGCCACATTTCCACATTCACATAGGTGAGTCTATCAAGAGTACTCCTGAAGGTATGTACTCCACTCCAAATAGAGTACAGATCTCATTAAGAGTTTCTATTAACTCATCCTCTAATCACTTCAGGAATAGATGCTTCTTAATATATAAATTTAGCATGTTCATCTACTATCACTACACAACTTGTTTTTACCCATTGAACCTAGTTCTTGGGATCTCCAGTCATTTAGGTCGAGTCACCATTGTGTGTGATTCCACAATCTCAGGGCAATAGTCCCATTCTTTTAGAATCATTAAGGACTTTCTTTCTCGTCGGTCCTTTTGTCAAAGGATCTGCTAAATTATCATCACTTCATATGTGATGTTCTCTAACAATACTTTGCATACGACTGTCATTTCTTACCATTGTAATATCGGTTCTGTCCTTCTTTCAATAGTCGTCAAATTTTCATCGCTGTGTATGTGGTGTTCTCTTATAGTATTGTACTTAAGACTGTCGCCTTATACCGTTGTAATAACGGTTCTGTACTTTTTGCAATAGCCGCGGAACTATCGCAATAGATTACACCACTGGTGTCGGTTTTTCCCATATAGGGATCTCAAGTAGTAGATTTCTTCAGTTCTCTGCTTCTTCACTAGCTGTGGCTAGTGATTTTATCTTAGTCCCATAGTAGACTGAGTCGAAATAGTCTATTTCTTGGGTTTCCAAGAGATGGCTTCTCCAGCGATGCTAAATATATAGCCACTAGTCATTTTAGAATCATCAGATAAAGTATTCCAGTCTGTACCATAATATCCTTGAAATACAACTGAAAACTTTTCATAATGTATTCATAGTTTATTTTAGGTATCTTATGACCCTCTCAATAGCATGTTAATGCTCTATACTAGGTATACTGGTAAACTTGCACAATAATCCCACGACATAGGAAATGTCGGGTCTAGTACAATTAGTGGCATACCGAAGGCTGCCAATGATGCTCGCATTGTCAGACTGTCTTACACCTTCACCAGTGTTCTTAAATAAATTTACACTGGGATCATATAGTGTACATGCAAGTTTACAGTCAAAGTAATAGTATTTCTTTAGTATATTCTCAATATAATGAGATTGATCCAAAGAAAGTCCCTTTTTCGGACCTAATAATTTTAATACCAAGGATTACACTCGTCTTACCTAGATCTTTTATATCAAAATTGGCACTTAATAAGGATTTGAATGAGTTTATGTCATGAATGTTATACCTAAAAAATGAGTATGTCATCTACATAAACACATATAATAGTGCAAGCGTCATTCTTAAATTTGTAATGAATGCATTTGTCACTTTCATTAACTTTAAATCATGTGAAATGATTAAGTTATCAAATTCTTTTTTTCATGCCATTGTTTAGGCGCTAGTTTTAAACCATATAATGATTTATCTAATTTGCATACTTTGTGTTCTTGACCATGTACTACAAATCCTTCAGGCTAGTCCATATAAGTTTCTTCTTCTAATTCGCCGTTTAAAAATGTGGTTTCAACATCCATTTGGTGTGTTAACAAATTATGAATGAAAGCAAGTGAGATTAGTACCCGAATGGATGTAATTCTAGTTACGGATGAAAAAGTGTCAAAAAATCTATATTTTCTTTTTTACTTAAAACCTTAAGCTACTAGTCGTGCTTTATATTTATCAATAGCGCCATCAGGTTTTAATTTCTTTTAAGTACCCATTTAGAACCTATAAATTTACAACCAAGGTAGATTGATTTGCAACCAAGGGGTAAATCTACCAAGTGCCAAGTCTTATTGGATTCCAAGGAATCCATTTCATCATTTATAGCCTCTTGCCAAAAGTCGGCATCCAAAGAAGATAAGGCCTCTTAGAGGTTTAAAGGATCCTCCTCTATAGTAAAAGCACAAAAATTCGAACCAAAATCTTTTACGGTTCTTGCTCTTTTACTTTTTCTAGGTTCAGTTTCAGAATTTTCACTAAGTTCTGTTCGAATAGGCATACTTGAAATGCCCCCCACTATTCCTTAATTTAAAAGGAAATTTGGTTTCATAAAAAATTGGCATCATTTGATTCAATTATATTATGTGTATTTAGGTCATAAAAACTATATGCTTTGCTATTAATGGCATAGCTTAGGAATGGCAATGGGGCGGGTTTCTTGTGCCCCAGACCCGACCCGGACTTTTTAAACCCTGCCCCAGACCCGTCCCGTAGACCCGGTGTGGGTCTGGAATTTCGCCCCGTACCCGAAACCCGTACGGGTCAGGGTAGACCCGACCCACCCCGTGACCCGGTGATATCGTGTTTTAATGTACACAAATTTGTATATTTATATTTTTTTGTCAATAAATGACAAATTATATACATATTATAATGTGTTCACAATGATAACAGAATATAATAAAATGAGTTGTAAGATAAAAATTCAAAATGTATGCATTTGTTATTGTATGATTATCATTCATGCAACTTAATACTATGAAAAATCTATAGTTTGCTGATTGAAAGAATATAACATTCAAGTTATAACTATGTCTACCTAAGAAGATTAAAAGATAATCATTGCAGTTATAAATTGTTTAAATGATGCTCCAATCATGCGGGTCGGGTTGGGGCGGGTTAGTCGTGCCCCAGACCCGACCCTAGACCCGGACCTCCAAAAGCGGGTCGCGGGTCTACCCGTGCCGAAGACCCTCTGGGGCGGGTCTAAATGGGTCAAAATAGGGGCGGGTCAAGCGGGTTTGGACCCTAGACCCGCCCCATTGCCATCCCTAGCAAAGCTTATAAATACACAATCATATGCTTTACTTGGCAATTTTATTCTCTTAGGGTATAGAATGCAAATATATGCTAAATACCCCCAAGTTCTAAAGTATGACACATTGGGTTTATAATTCATTAAAATTTCATAAGATGAAATTTTATTCTTAGATCTAGGGATTCTATTAAAAACATAGCAAATGGTTAATAATATATCCCCCACCAATGTTTTGTTACACCAGAAATTAATAAAATGGCAACTACTAATTCGGTAAAGGTCTTCTTCTTTTTTCGCTTTACCGTTCATATCATGTGAATAAGGTGCAGTTCTCCCATGTATAAAGTCATGTAGTTTATAGTAATTCAGAATAGAACTAAATTCATATTTTGTTCTTCTATTACTACGAAGTCCATTATTTTTCTTGTTTGACTAATTTTCAAATTCATTTTGAATGCCTCAATCGTATCAAAAGCATCACTTTTATTTTCCATGAGAAATACATACGTGAAATCAATACAACCGTTAATAAAAGTGATAAAATAGTGGTGTCCATATCTAATCATTGTTATTCTTTTTCACATAAAATACACCCATTGATAATTAAATTTACACCATTGTCATTTCTTAATGACATTCCAAAAAAATATTATCCATGTAATTAATGCCCATTTATAATGAAGACATTTCCAAATTTGCATTCAATTAATCTCAATTTTAGTGACATTCCATAAATTTATGCATATAAACTTTGTCAATTTATTCTGATGCAAAGCATATTCATCCAATTAATGTCAATTCTCAATGACATTATCAAATAACATACGCATTCTATTAATGTCAAATATTTTGTGACATTTCCAAATTATATATGTGTTCTATTAATGTCAACTTTTAATGACATTTCCAAATAATATATGCATTACCATAACCAACCAAAAAAAAAACAAATTAACAGTGGCTCTCATAAACAATGACCACCGTACAAAGTCTTTCTTACATGCATCATAATATCATTCATTATTTTGTTTGTCAACAAGCTATCTAGATGAGGATCTCCTTCTTTACTAAATAAAGAAATGGCTTGCATTTTGATTTTACCATTTGAACACGAAATTCGTGCTTTTGTATAAAACAAGGGTAATGACAATATTCAATTTTGGACCATTAGGCACTACTGACCTAATTGTATACAGATCAAATAATGGATGTTTCTCCCAATTTTTTCATTAGAGATCCTAGTCCAAGCAATGTTATTTAACAAGCGACATAAGCAGATCGACCAAAGCAAACTAATCTTAAACTAAACAAATAGTTTATCACTTATTTACACATGTAAATATATGTAAATAGTAACAATATGGTAATGAAAATAGTACCTTTGTCATCTAGATTGGCCTTGAAATTTCCAAGGTCTTTGATGTCATAAAAATATTTTATATTCTGTTCATGACAGAAATATCTCTACATACCTTAGCATTTTGTCCAAACTCTCTCTTGAAAATACCAATAGTCCCATGCCCGCAAACACAAAACAGTGATCACGTCCGTACCTTGAATCTTGTCCGTAATCTGTCTTGCGATAGTGCCAGCATTGGATTGGGCGACAGCGAGAAACTCCGCGAGCAGTACCGATCCTCTCGTGACAAGCGCGTACAGTACAAAAATATTAAGGCTTTAGGAGCAGAGAAGGATCAGCGTTGAAGTCATTGTTATAAAAAAAACTCGTCTTCAAATTGTTGAAAACAATGGTTCGGCTGAGTCATGGACCAGGTCACTTTCTTAAAGACGTTTCGGCGATCTACTCAAAGGTGCAAAGTAGCTCGTACTGTTCGCCGCCGCCTCTGGGATAAAACAGCCCCTTCCTTGTTTTACTTTATATATCAGATCATTTGCACATATGAAGCCGATTCTGGTTGCACTCAAAAAATTAATGCTGCTTAAGTTTATTTTCTTTCTTTTCAGGAGGAAGAGAGAGAGAGTTTGTTTGTTTTCTCAGAAAGAGAGCCAGGAGAAGAAAAGTTCTGTAGGTTGCTCTTTTTGTCTCGTTCTTTATATAGAAAAGATGAAGAATAACATATGCTGGTTTAGTGGAAGGAAAGTTGGATATAATAAATACCTTTATTAAATAAGAGAAACATACAAAAAGCTTGCAGTCTTTAACATGTAAATTTGCATGTTTCAAAAGAGATAAATGGTAATCAATTTTAATTGATTATCATTCAATGCAAGATTAAATACCATATATTTATTCTTTTGTAATAGCTCCAAAAATAAAAGGTCACATGCATGTATGACCGTTACTGCTCAATCAATAATGACTCATTAATATTTACATATATGTAAATATAATTCCCGTTATATTTTTCAAACAGCTCTTTGCATTAATTGCATCACAATATATGTAAACATATTACCGTTATAATTTTCAACGGCTCTATTGTATTAATTGCTCAATAATAAAATTTTGGTAATGCAATTTATTCTCTTTTTTTTAATAAATTCACAAAATGTTCCAACATCATGCTTAAACTTCTGATGTCCCTTATTTACATTTTCTTTCGTTCCTTTATATAATTCATTTTTCCCTATATTTAGAACTCTAAACTAAATGATAATAAACACATGGATTTGTTTGTGACAAGCATTTTCGTAGTCTCATTTTCTTAATTTCTTTTCCTTTCTACTTTTTTCCTTCTGTTTTTGTATTTTTTCTCTCTCTAAAATATCTATAGGTCTAAATTTCATCCTGACTTACCTTCTATGTTTGAACTGTGGCTTATGCACTGAAGGTATTATTTACTATTTGTAAACATATTTCTTGTTATACATTACTTACTAATTGATATTACAGGGATGCCTTTTTCACCCTATTTCTGTTTAGAAATTACATTCATGTGATTAATTTCCATGGGAAGAATTACCATCCTCGCACATATAGAAAAAACTCCTGCTTTTTTCTAATGAGTAAACAACATGTTATCTCAGTTGAGTTTTATTTTCATTACAAACTGGACTTACATGTATGTATCATTTTGCCTAAGAGACTTTGCTACGATTAACACATGTGTGTATGTATAATATTGTTTTTTGCATTATTTTGTCAAAAATGTTTAATTTGATGAAAGCAGGATTATGCTTAAACATCTATTGCCCCTTATTTAGTTGTTCTTTCATTCTTTCCTATGTTTCATTTTTTCATATATTTAGAACTCTTATCTAAAAGATAATAATCAAATGGGTTTGTTTGTAACATGCATTTTCATAGTCTCGTCTTCCACATTCCTTTTCATTTCTACTTTTTTTCCTTTTATTCTTATGTTTTTTTCTTCTTTAAAACATATATAGGTCTGAATTTGATATATATATTTTACAACTTTTGGATCTTATGATTTCACGATGGACCTGGTGATTAGTTTTATGTGTTCTTGGATTTTGTTTATTTTTTTTAATTATATTTATGTTAATGATTGATATGATAATTTCTATTCTTCACATATTAAGCTTAATAGTATATTTTGATATTTGATTTTGCACAAAATTTCCGGTTAGAGACAGACATAAAATATTGATGAAACAAGCATGTCTAAATTTTAGTTTGTCTTCTTGCCTTTTATCATTGAATTGTTTCCTTCTACGTTAAAGGTATCATTTACCATTTGTAAACTATTTCCTGTTATACATTACTTATTAATTGTTACATGGAATGCCTTTTTTCTCCTTTCTATTTAGAAATTATTTTCGTTTGATTAATTTTCATGGGAACAATTACCATCCTTATGCATGCAGAAGCGTACTTCAGCCTTTTTTATTGAATATACAACATGTTTCTCAGTTGTAACTCTCGTTTTCAGAACAAACTGAACTTATATATATGTATCATTTTGCCTAAAGGACTTAGCTAAGATTACCATATATGGTATTTGTTTTTGTGTGTGTGTGCGTGTAATGATGTTTTTGCACTGTTTTGTTAAAAAGCAAATTTATTGAATGCATGACCATGTTTAAACTTCTGAGGTCCCTTACTTACATTTTCTTTCATTTTTTTCTATGATTTATTTCTTTTTTAGTTTATCTATTACCATTGATAAGCAGCCGCCTTACTAAAGTGTTCGTTGATAACCTTTTTAAGGAAAAAACCTACTTATAAATAAAGTTTCTCAAGGATAAATATGTTTGGAATAGTGTTCTTCTTCTATTTAAATTATATTTTCCATTTGCAACAAGGTTGTTATGGGTAATTTGGGAATACTTTGCTAAGCTATACCGATATTAATTCTAAGTTAGGTATCCCCTGTTTGTATCCTAAGCTAAGAAGTATGGAAATATGGAGTTGAATTAATAGGAGCATAAGCACGGTTTGATTCAATTTTTGATAAATTTACGTGCATGCTACGGATTAGTGTTTTTGTCATATATGCAACTTTTTTTTTCAAGAATTGAACATAGTAAAACTAAGTGAATCGAGGGTCTATATTATCATAAAAGTAATTAAGTTTGGTATCTACGTTATCATAAATTTTAACTTCTTTGTTTCCTTCAACTTATTTTGAATATAATACATATGTACACCATACATAATTATTGGGACATCTGAAATTTCCTTCCGTTCTTAAAACTGAAATGACGTGCACTGCTTTCGCATGTTAAGGTAGTGTTTGGTTTACCATTTTAAGTTTTGGGTTTTCGTCCATACAAAAATGTGCGCAACGCATGTAAATCATGAAAAACAACAATTTTAGAAAACAAAGTTAACACATAAAATAAAAAACAATTTTTATCCATTTTTCATGTTTTGAGAAATGAGAGAAATATGGAGACCAAATCTTCATTTCAAGATTGCTACATCCCTCCGCGGTCCCCTCCATCTTGCTTTCATTCTACCATTCCTCCTTCTACACCTTTAAAGTTTTGTAATTAATTTTGAAAACTAAAAACCCAAATTTTATTTTTAACCAAACACACCCTAAGCTTTTCTTCACAAATTGTTCCCGTTTGTTTTACTATTTTTCTTAAAACTGAAACTTCTCTCCCCGAAAGTCTACTGAAAATTCTCTCCTCAAAGGTCTACTGCCTGCTCTACCTTCAGTTCACCCCATCCTGCCATCCATGCATCACATCGTCTCCTTGATTTGGTTATCTGCCTGTTCTTCCCTTCCTTCCCCTTATCTTTTTCATCAACATCCACCGAGATGTCATACAACATCTTCTTTCGTCTGCAACTTTTTTGGTCCTTTTATTGCTTGATTTACTATTCATGTCGTCCGTCGGCTGTCCCGTTCTCTGTCTTCCTTCGTAGATTGATTTTGGCCTTTCATTCCGCCCTACTGAACATGTGAGTATTTTTCATCCCCTCTTCAAACAGTTGTTTTTTTCCTTGATTGTTTTTTTTTCCCACCGCAGACGCGCCGTTCATTTGGTCTAATTGTTATTGGTTTTGCTTTTTGTATGCGATATTTATGCACATGACTTATTGTGAGGGGAATATGTGTAATCCGTTTCTTGCATTCATAGATTTTGTCCCATTTTACTGTTTGCTGCATTTGTTCTGTTTCATAAAGGCGTCCATTTTTCACTTCATTACAACTGTAGTAGTTTTTATAATCTTCTGTTGTGCCATTTATTAAATTTAGTAATTTGCAAGCTTTTGTTGGAAATATCATGAACGGAAGTTGGAGGTGTAAGACAGTTGATAACTAGTATAACCGCATAACGGTGGGAAAACCGACTTTGTAATACTATACAAATAACAAATAACAGTAAAAGAATTTATTTTGTAGTTTTTTAATTATATGAAACTACATACAAATAACAATATATGAAATAAAAACTACATATATTATTGAAAACCTGAAATGATTATTTTAACCAATCATGCAAGTGCAGAGATTAAATATACAAATAAATATTCATGAAAAAGGTTAAAAAATAATAATATAATGATTTAAATATTGCAGAACTTTGATATCTCAGTAATAACATAATTATTCATGAAACGTTGCATTCTCTTTTAAAGTCTATTCATAATAGGTACATGTGAAGTTATATAAAATTGAACACGCGCACTATTTACTGAGGACAATGTGTTGTATGGACTGGATTGCAAATTTGCATATCTTCCAATTTATTATGTGGAACAAACATCATGCCATTAAGACAGTACCCAGGAAAGCTAAAGAGAAACGAAAGCATTACAAAATATGTATATCCTTGTTTATCTTGCAGACATGATAAGCCATATGTACTTTACAAAATGCAAACACATGATCTTAGCTTTATAATATCTTTTCTAAGAATTTCTGGAGTATCAGTTTTCATCATCAGTCATAATAGGTTTTCATAAAGTATTTTCTCAACCCATCAAATGTTTGATCTTTTGTTTCACGCCAATTTTGAAGTTCTCTACAAAAAGAAAAAGAAAAATATATGTAGTGTGTATCTAATCACTACAACAAAAATACCCTATTACAACGTCCATTTTACAACGGGCATTGGTTGCCCCTTGTAATAGAATGCTATTACAACAGTCATTTCTATGACCGTTGTAATAGATGCCTGTACAACAATCTTTTTACAACGGACATAAACTGCCCGTTGTAATAAATGCTATTACAACGGTCATTTCAGGCCCATTGTAATAGATGTCTATTTTACAACAGTCACAAAATGTCCATTGTAATAGATGCCAATTTTCGACGGTCAATAATTAATGCTTACAATACTTCCATAAAATTAAATTTGATTATTTTTTAGTATTTAATAATTAATCATTAACCATATATCAGTAATAATATTATATTATTTAATAAATAATCATTAATAATATTATATTAATCATTTATAACTTATAATAATTAATGACTATTAATAAACTAGTATAACCGCACAACGGTGGGAAAACCGACCGTTTGATTATAAAATTTAAAAAAAAAATGTATTTTCAGATTAATCTACAAAAACATGATTGATTTAAAAAAATTGAATTTTTAAATTTAGTATATATTTAGATATATAAAACTATATTGTAGTAGAAATATATTATCGGTGGATCTGAAGTACATTTGAAAGGTAAGGGATATTTTAGAGAAATTTTAGGAACTAAAATTTGAATGGTAAAAAACATTGGAGAAAACAATTCCGAGAAAGAAGGAACATTTTTTTGACCTCATAAAAGTTTATTTTAACCAAGTGACAGTAAACAAACCTCCATAACAGTCGGTTTAATAACATTGTATAGTTTTTGAAAAAAATTGTTTTGTTTAAGTATTAGTTAAACATAAAAAAGTAATGAAACACCCCACCTCCATTAAGGTCACTCACAAAGGGAATGCCTTAACTTTGGTGGAACATTATTGGTAAAAGACACAGAAAATTTACAAGACAGACATATATAAGCAGCGGAAAAACGAAATTTATTTCATACGTGGTTCATAACAAAAACATTACAGCAAACTGTCTCAAAACAACTTCCAAATCATTACATCAAAATCTCTATTTTGATTATAGCATAAAGAAGCATAAAACGCAATAAAACAGGATAAATCCCCAAGTAGTAGTGTGTCCAAAGCCATAGCCAAAGATAAAAGGTTCCAAGCTATACATCACAGAGTCTTCAAGCTTGGAAAGATGAACGGTCCAAAATAAGCTGAGCTATTCCCTCCCTGGCTACCTGAGGGTGGCGAATGGAAGAAAAGAGAGCAAAATAAAAAATGGATCAGACATAAGTCTGGTAAGTCCAGTGATTATTCAGCATATAAACTGGTAAGAGAACCATGACATGAATAAACTGGACGCATAGCAATAACAAAGAAATAAGGTAACATATGATAAGGCAAGATAAACAAGGCAAGATAAACTAATCATACTATCGCACTCATATCAATATTCTCTGCACCTACTAGATATTTCAACCATCATCATAAGTTCAAACCCAGAGATCCCTTTTTATCGATCGGCTCCTACTCGCATGCATTTACCAATTGTGTCATACGGCCCTGCTCAATTGTAGATACCTATGCTGGTCCCACCATGGGGTGTATCAAATCCTATGGTGGCAACCCGACACAATTCAAGATGCACAATGTATAACTACTAATGCCCAGTGCCTGCTTTTCCTACTCCGGAGTACGTCACGCCCGTACTCCGTCGGAACCTACACTGACGCACCAACCGCCGTTGTTTTGACCGCTTATAATCAGCCCCGTAATCGTGTCCCACCTTGCCTAGTTCAAGGTACCATGATACATCTATGTGGGTTACTACTGAAATGGGTCCCCGTTACTAGGGTTTCCTAATCAACATGTTAAATTGGTTAAGTTAACATAACCCCACCCATCAGTTTAGTTAACATGTTGTATTGGTTAAATGTTGCCTTAATTAACTTAACCCTACCATTCCTGACTTAGCTTTAATTCATTCATTAAAGAACCAACCACTCACATTAGATAAGTATTGTTGCGGTCACTGGATGTGTCAGTCCGGTCCGGGCAGTTTTACACCGCAACCCAGTCTAACCTCGGGTTCTTTTGGGCTCGATGCACTAACCTCTCACATTAGATATATATTGTTACGGTTGTTGGATGTGTCGGGCGGTTCTGGGCAGTCTTACACCGTAACTTAATCTAACCTCGGGTTAGGCATATTCGTCTTTTCTAAATTTACATATTTACCTCTTTATATTTATATGTAAATTATTGTCATTCAAGTCAAGCCCCACTTTCCCTTTTAAATCAAGTTCATAATTTTTAGGTATAAAAATTTATACCACTTTATGCCATAAAACATTTATATGTTTATGAGCCAAATATGCCAATTATATGTAATTTTATGTTTTTCCCCAACGTTACCCCGTTAAACGTTCGCATAAATTACATAAAATGTTAGGCTCGATACATAGCCTAACTTATACACAAAAGGAGAAAAAGAGGAACATGTAATAATTCCAACATCATAAAAATATGGATCTAACTACACATGTATCATATGAATTTGGCATAGAACAATATACATTTAATTATGAACTTGCAAATTTAGACCTACTCAACATGAATCGTGAAATAAGGGTTTTACATAGAACTACATAAAATTAAAATTAGGCATGTGGTTGTGAACTTGCAAATTAGCATGTAGTTCTAGTATATATGTGAACATGGTTGAACTTGCATAAACATAGCAAAATTCCCAAATTGACATACAACATATAGGTGTCATTACCAAATCATACAACATGAAATGTCATCGCCAAATTATTCAACATGGTATGTCATTGCCAAATTGTACAACATGGTATGTCATCGCCAAATTATACAACATAATATGTCATCGCCAATTTATTCAACATGATATGTCATTGCCAAAGTATGCAACATAATATGTCATCGCTAAATTACACAACATATACGTCATTGGCAAATTATACAACATATGGATTCATTGCAAAGCATTTAACATTTATCATCAAGTTACATACAACATGATTACAAACTTAACATGATAAGAGTCATGGTCTTAATCAATTCAGTTTTAACAAAAATGATAGGCATAAATTTACATTAGGCGTTGTTCTACATCCATTTATTTTAGTCACGATTCAAATATCATTTAGGTCTAAATGATAACTGGACTTACAAAAAGGAGACTAGTCTTGTGTTTTGGGATCTGTATTCTGAAATTGAATAGCTCTCCTTTGTTGTAGACGTTGAATTCTCTTAGTTGAATTAGATTTGATTTGTAATTCCTAACTTTCTTTCTAGTTGAAGGAGAATGGCGGCTACTCTAGGTTGAGTATTGACAGCATAACGATCTTAGGAACATTTTTGTGTGGCTTAGGGTTTAGATTTAGGTTGCTTATATAGAAGTTTGATTTAATAGGAGCCGTCAGATCAACCTAGGGCCAATCAAAGCCATTCAAACCTAAGAGAACCAACCAGAACTTGCCACACAAGCCCTAATGACACAGCAAATCATCACACAAAGAAACACGTCAGGTTTCAGATCTGACCCGAGGGGGAGGTCGACCCCCTGGTCGACCTGTATTGGGGGAGGTCGACCCCTGGTTGACCTCCGGGTCGACCTGGCCTTGGGCGGGAAAATTCCCGCCCAGCCCGCTTCTTCTTCTGATTTCGAAATTTGAATTTTCTGAACTTTAATCTGAGCTGCTTATTTAAATTCTTGAATCTTCTTAAGGTCATAACTCCTTCATACGGAGTCCGATTTACGCAAACTCGGACTCTATCTCAGGCAGAATTTCGATACGAACGCAATGGCGTAACCCATTTCCCTTAATTCTCAATTTGTAATTAATTATTCTTTAATTCATTACTTTAACTTTTATAGAAAACACGGGGTGTTACAAGTAACGTGATAGATAATATTTAAAATTGGAGAAATCTAAGGAGATGAAAGTGGAAAAAATTAAGTTAATTAGATTGAAGATATTTAAGGAGACATGATATAGACATGTTTCATGTTTTTTGAGCTTCGGAAAATTTTATTTTGGCCAACTTACAGTATGCAAACCTCTCTAACGGTCAGTTTGATAATCTCTAATTACTAATTATTATATACTAGTATTACCGTACAACGGTGGTAAAACCGACCGTTAAGGTGTTCAACATGAAATATAAAATCATTTGTTAAAACATATTTCAAGTCAGATTTTATTAAAAAAATATGGCATTTTAAGACAACATAGAAATAATTAAAAAGGTGTAAATTCAATTAAATTGAAATAAAAATAGTGTAAATTCAATTAAAAATTGACACCATCAGTGGATTGCAGTTACACATACGAAACAATACAGGTCAAATAATCAAAAAAATTATAACCTATTAAGTAGAATTATTAACAAATATACAACTATGACAAATTGCAATAAATGAACCAAAATTGCAATAAAAGGGCAAAATCAGAAGCAGCCAGATTTCAGAATGTGCCGGTTGCAAGATTCATCAAAATTAATTGCAAATTCATATACTGAACTGATTATTAAGTTGACTCATCGAGCACATAATCTGCATAGAATTATCTGCACAAAAAGAGAACACCATTAACTGCATTTCCAATGGGCTGTTTTCTTATATTTAACAGAAATATCTACATAGAATTTTCTGCACAAAAAGAAAACACCATTACTGTATTACTGTACAATGGTAGGAAAACCAACCGTTTAGTGGTATAATTTAAAAAAGTTACTGAAGGTTTTCTCTAAAATTTCGGTGAGGCATATAATCATTGTATATTTAACTGTTAATGTATTGGAATATTAAAAGGAAAGGAAAAAATGTACAGTAAAAGACGATTAACCATCGTGAATGATATATGCAAATAATTTACGAGACGCAATAACATTTAAGGAAAACACAAACCATTTCATCGTTTCAGCTTCAGTTCTAATAACCAATCTATGCAATTGGTGTTGGATCTTGTAACTTATAATCCAACATAAATTGAATTTCAATTTGCAAGAACATGGAGTCTGATTTGCTTGGAATGTACTCATCTGCGATTCTTTGTAAACTTAAAATATAAAATAATCTAAAGAAATGGCCTAGCTAAATCGACTCTTTATTAGTAGCTAATTAATTTCAGCACAACCTAGCTTCAGTTCAGTTCCATGCCAGACAAATTGCTATTTCGGCTACCTGGACAATAAATGAACTATATCAGAAATAATATAAAGCTTTAAACCACTCTACATTATGGAATAACATCTTTGGCTTAGCCGAATGTTCAAAATGGTATCATTCAAGAGTATCTTCAAAATATTTTCCTAATAATTAATTAAAAATATATAAAAAAACATTAACTTGAAGGTCATGCTGTAGAAAACCTAGAAATTTGTTTCAGACTGCCAATTTCCTATATTTCTAAATAAGTGATAAACAATCACTATTGTAAAATTATGATACTTATATTAATTAAGTTGATAGATGATGATCTTACTACAGCTATATCAGATGTAAGATATTAATGCAAATCACTATAACGATTCAATACTGGTTCTCGGTGAGTAAAAATAATAATACTATTATAGGATAATATGATTATGATACTCGTAGTAACTATATTTGGTTGTTGTAATCGTACTATAATGGTAGCTATGATGCATGGCTGGTTAATATCTAAATGCTGGATATTAAATTGTGAAATCATCAGAACCTACCTCAAAATACAATAGTCATGTGAATCTATTTTAGTGAAATAGGCATAAGTCACTCTTATTAAAACACCGATGGAATAACATACGATCTTATGTATCCTGAATTCAAAGCAAATCCCGAAGCCATGTCCTTGTATGAAATACAGCAACCATGATATCATTTTATGCATGCATTATGTGTCAGTTATGTTAACAAAGCATGGCCTATTTAGTTTTAAAAAATACCGTATAACTTTCTTTAATTGTACATTTCCAGCAGAAAAAAAATAACTTACCGAAAACAATTTATTTCCGTCTGAAATAGATGTTAAGTATTGAGCATAATGAGATTAGTGGAAAGCAACAATATTTACTAGTATGCATATCCTTACCGTCAAACTTTTGAGAACAACATTTATTTGTACATTTCTTTTTATAACTTTCTTTTTTGTAAAATTGCTAAAAAAATCAGTATGCTAGATACAAAAGACACCACCATTTGACAAGCAAACAAAATAATATTTAAGGAAATGTATATTTAGTTTTGTTGTACACATAGTCATTCTTTATTAGAAGCTAATTACAGAAAAAATGAGAGCATGAACATGTTGTAATACCAACACACAGAAGCAATCAAAAGAATAAATGATTTATGACAAATTTAGTAAAGTAGTAAAAGTTGGACACAAATACAAACGTGGTTGCACTCTTATGGAAATAGAATGAATTCAAATTGAATAAATTTTAGTAAACTATATCATTATTTGAAAAACAGTTTTAGTGAGCGGAATTGATACTTTTAAAGCTGGATATAAATGCAAGCTTGACTAGCACTTCCACGGAAATAGAATAAATTCAAAAGGTATCACACCTGCACTTTAATGTTCATTAATTCCTCATTATAGTTAGGTAAGGAACAACTTCAATACATATGTACTAAACAGAGGAATCAATAGTTATTGATATTTTTATATAAATTAAAGAATTAATGATCATTGCCATTTTTATATAGAGCAGGGAATCGGTCAGATTTTATATTCATCTAAACCATGATTTGAGATACGATTTGAGAAGAGAAAGACTGGAGAGAAACATTTGGTCGGGTTGAATGATTTGGAAGGAAGAACAGGGAAAGAAATTATCGCTTGAAAATTCATTATGACCCACAATAGGCAAACCTCCCAAATGGTCCGTTTGATAATCAGTATTCCAACAAACTTAATTTTACTTTCCAGTTATTATAAGTAATATATATCCAGTAATTAATATCAATAATTTATAATTAATATTAATAATTTATGATTGATAATATTACTACACTATTTGAAAAATACCATTTTACAATATTGAATCTGCATTAAATCACCGAAGTGTTGTAATTTTTTTTTGATCTTTCACGATATTTAAGAAAATAAATGTTGTAATAGGATTTCCATGACAATGTTTTTATTTAAATGTTGTTAAAGTAAAAGTATCTACAATGTGTACCCAAAGCATTAAAAAAAGTTTTAAATAATTTTTTCTTTTTATATAATTGTATACATATTGGATTTCATTCAATGGTGTTGTTATATAAATTATATTATTGCCTTTTACTAACTTTATTTACTACTTTACAAAATAATGGACAATAAAATAGTTATATTAATAATTACTATCAAATGGTTAAAAATTAATATAATAACTGTTAAGCATTGATCAAAATTATTTTTCAATAAAAAATATGCACTAAGAATTTGCTCTTTGCCATTAATGAATATAAACAAAAAGCATATATGAGGTTGGGATCAAAATATGTTTTTTTTTTTTTTAAATAATCACCACCAATAATTTTATACAACACTTGAATTTTTAGAGCATTTTGATATAATTGCAAAAAATCACATCTTAAACAAGCCTCATTTACTCAAGCTATTAATTTTAGAAAATCATAGAAATTTAGATAGTAATTTTAGATATATGAAAACATTCTAATTTAGATTGTAATTTCAGATATTGGAAACATATCTAATTTAGAAATTAGAAATTTATCTGTAAAAACACGCGTCTAAAAACATGCAGTCTTTCAGATACATAAACTTTCGGTTTTAAGACATTAGAAATATTTCTGTCCATTCCAAAAATTTCGCGCCAATCCTTAGTTTGCTAACTGAATATTTCGGCCCTACCCCCGTAACCAAAAATAAAACCTAATCTCTAACTCGTTTCTTTCAGTAAACCTAATCTATTCTAAATCGCAGCCGCCACAAAAATCCTCTTTCACTACTTCAATTTTCGCTTTATCTTCATCCTTAATTTCCAATTTGTGCGTCAAGATGAGGAATGCTACCGCTTTCCTCAATTTCCAATCATGTCTGCGCTTCTTTAAATTTCTCAGCTGGGTCGCTAACATTTCCTTCAATAATACGATTTGTTGTTTTGACTGCAACACAGAAGTCTTGCAAAGGGCTTGGATCAGAAGCAAGCACACGTGATGAAGCAACGAAGGCAGTTAGTACCAGATAAAGGAACATTTTAGCTGTCATTTGTTTTGAAACTTCAAGGTGAGTAAATACCTTTGAGCTGAACTACTTGTTATGAGTTAGACATCAAACTTATGGGGCATATATATAGTTTAAATAGGTAGGAAACTTGTATAAACTTGAATGAATTTTGACTTGGAACTGGTCTGGTTGATTGTTTCCATATATAAGCCGCCACTGAGCATCTAGAAATTTAATGCAGTCTTCTTTCACATTTTTTAATAGTACTTTATTGTCTAAAAACAAATCAAAGTTATGTAATGATAAATTTAACGACGTCGGAATATCATGTTGTTTGCTATGCAGGTAAACATGCCTATTTGAAAAATCAGAACATTTTTTTTTAGCAAACTGATAATCTAAAGTTTCATAATGAAACGAAACAAGCAAGTACTTATGCATAGTACAGTTGGAAAGTTTGTTGTTTCAGCATATATGATTGAGGGTTCGACTCTTACCTTACGCTGCACCCGTACAATGGCGCTTTACATGAAAATAAACCATAGTCCATTTGTGCTGGAGTTGACGCTCTTTTCAATTGCACTTTATCTATGTACTGTTTTATTTCGCTTTATTTTAATATTTTAACAAAATTCATTGTTTACATAATTTTGCAATTCCTTTGATCGAACGTTGTATAAAATGAATGGCTATAAAGTATACTTGTGCTAAATTGAAAAATAAAAAGAACAGAACTATTCATACTTCCTTTCTTTATTTTTGCATGCTATTGAAATGGCTAACCAAAATAATTAGAGGCATAAATTCATTGCTTACAAAATTTTGCAATTGGTTTGATCAAATGTCATCAAATGCACGAGTTAATAATCCCTTTTATCGGTAACTAATTAAGTGGATAGTGAACAGGCAAGCGTGCATATGCAGTATTATACCAAATTCAAAGTTTTACATAAGATTAGACATACTAAGCTCGTAAAATATGTTGTACAGTGTATTAAACAAAGGGTGCATTTATAGATAATGCCAAATAGATAGGAGGATAAAGCATAGAATTATGGAAAAAAAAAAGAACGAATGCAGAAAAAATTAAAAATTCAATGGCTTTTGATTTTAAACATCCGTTGAACAGGCACCTGACGCCAGATGTTTATTCAATAGACATCTAGAATTAAATTATATATATATATATATATATATATATATATATATATATATATATATATATATATATATATATCGGGCATCTACCGGACAGACGCCTATAGCTCGCCGTTTATTCAATTGATGTCTCATAATATTGCAGATATGTAATTGCATTTTGCGAAAACGCAACCAATTGCTGAATCTTACACTCTCTTGGAAACTGAAATAAGCGTACACATTATATTTTGTAGTACGTGATATTTTTATGGAAATGCTCTAGTGGTAGATTAAAGCTATATTATGAAAAACGAACTGTAAAACACTTAAGTTTCCTTCTTGTTCCTTTTACATGTAGATATATGTTCTCGATTTCTTTGACTACCCAATGAGAAAATTACATATTAAATGGTAGCTAAATTTTTTTTATACGATGTAGTGAATTTATAGAAAGGAGCTTCATAGATTTGTCAGGGGATGTGGTGGATGGATATTAGTAGTAGACGTTGGTTGAATGTTGTGGCTTGACATGCAATGTATTTTTTTTCAAATGATTACATTTTGTAAGCTCGGTGGAAGATGTTTTAGAAGTTGAGATTCATATTCAGGTCAGCTATCAAAGCAAAATAACTCAATGATCTTTTTCATTATATGAAATGGTATTTTTGGCTTGCGATGAGTAATATCAACAACGTTCAATAAGAATGTTTAAAAAAGAATACTGGATGAGTTATAATGGAAATTAGAGGCTCACGGATCTTTCTCATTCTATGAACTGCACTATATTTCTTTATCATATAAATTCATGGCTTTATGGCTTACAAAAGTTTGCAATTGGTTTGATTGAATGTCGTATCAAATGCATGGTCATAGAATCTATCATTTATATATTATAGAATATTCAAGATTTTACTTCAATGATGAAATGTGCAGTGCAATCATTAATTTGCCTAGTATTTTAGAATTTTGTTATGCACTCATTTCCTTTGTTATTAGATGTTGGGTTAGGCAGATCACACAATACGCAATCGCATTCTGTTGATGGATCTACAGATGCTTCATCTGCTTCCTAGGTATTTAATTCATTTTTCAGTGTAATTTCGTACAGGTGAAATGCTAAAAACACACACAAAACTGAATAATGGGCTAATGTTTTTTTTCTTTTGAATTTCAGTTGGGAGCTTTCTGGGAAGATGATCTTCAAAGCATTGTTGAAATGAATTTCGGCCAAAACCAGGAGCCAATGTTTCCTCCTCAGAATCGCCAAGGTCAGTACATGATAAATTGATCATTTCCTGATAAATTGATCATTTCTTATCATTCTGTCTTTGTAGCGATATATCAACAACAAACTACTACTGCATCTTCTCATTGCAGAACTTTGTAGTTCCCTAGTTTCCTTAATTTTGCCAACATGTTATAATTGGAGATTTAATTTTACATGCAGTTTTGAGTTTGCACCATGGTGTACATGAGTTCCCTATGCATACATAAATTGATTTAACATGATATAATATAGTAAGCATTTGATCAGTTTTTTATGTATTCAACTGAGTTTCTAAATACATTTTAGATAAAAGACTCACAATGGTATTTCAAAGGTGAACTTAGTTCCAATCTATATCTTCATATATTTGGACTTTCAATAGAAGCCTATTATGTAATTAATTCTTCCTTTGGTCATATAATTGTAGAAATAAAAGTTCATACATAATGTCAGTTACAAATACAAATATTTTTACTTCAATACAACTGCAAGCTGTGGATATGGTGGTGTCTAAACTGTGTCTAAACTGAAATAGGAAGACTATGGAACCTAAGGCTGATAAGCTAGGCAAGCGTTAACCCCGTTGAACATATACTTCACTAGTATGGGTGAAAAGCCTAATGTTTGGCCGAAACCATATGCAGTAACAGGGACATGGTTGGATACTTGTGAAAAGCCACCTTTGGAACTTAGTTATGTTGCTAGGAGACAATTACCTTTGGAACTTAATTACTATAGTTTGCACTTGTATCCTCTGCTCTACCTTGCTGCTCAAGATGACTTGAAGTAATAATATACTCAAATTTTGTATAATAATATATGGTGATATGTGTACAAAAATTGAGAACAAAACAGTTAACTTTTTGTACACTCCCAATTTAGTGCAATGCTGTAAGGTTACAGCAATGCAAGACTTAAATGTTGTATAATAAGTTCTGAATGGCATATAATAATATATTCTCTCTACATTTGGTAACTTTTTTTTTCTTTTTTTGCAGTAACACCATGCTAGTAACAATATGCAGACTCAAGATCAACATGCCGTTGGATCTGCCGTGGCGTGGCACAAAGATTACGTTTCCTTGGTCTAGTGTTGGTAATTATGAAACTTGTTATGTAATTTATGTTAGAACTATGTCGATGTAACTTATCTAACCTTTTGGAATGTAAACTTATCTAGTCTTTTGGAGTATAAACTTATCAAACTTTTTGAAATGTGTTGGAATTATATGATTCTTGCTTCAGTCTTTTAGTATGTGCTGTTACGTGATTTTGATTGCTGCATTACAATATTTATTGCATGTTAAAATATTCATTATTATTATGGATGTATATCATAGCAGTTATATTTAAATTTGCATTTATTTCGCAAGGGGCAAGAATTGTTGTTATATAATAATTTTACAATGGTCCATAGCCTGTTGTAAAATAGGTTTACCAAGTAGAATATTACAACGGTTGACGACCATAGTAATATACTGTATTACAACGGGCAAAAGCCGCTTGTAATTTATTAGCTATTACAACGGGTTAATACCCATTGTCATAGAGTCAGTGCATGTGACAAAACAAGCTATCACAACTATCTTTTACAACAGTCATAGCCCGTTGTCAAATAGTCAGGAGCTATTATGACGACGCATATTAAGACGGGCATGTGCCCGTTGTGAGATGCATATTACAACGGTTTTTGCCCATTGTAAAAGGACTGTTTTGTTCTAGTGAATATATATATATATGTATATGTATATATATATACACACACACACACACCCCATCATTTCAAGTAGTTGTGAGATATAATTTATTATAAACTTATTTTTAAATAACAGACCAATATTTAATGTTCAGAATGTCTCAATACAACTGAAAAATAAACATTAAGCAAAAACAACTTTAAATTCACTTAAAACGGTACAAACAAGATGAATAATCTAAACTCCAACACTCTGTTTCTTTAGCTTGTTGATCTCTTAACTAACAGTTGTGCCTCTCTTGATCTTTGCCAACATGACTTTGAACCTGTCAAAGTCAGTCAAAGAAGCTCTCCTCTCCTGCACGATCAACTTCCTTCCCCATGAACTGTTTTCCCATCTATTCTTCACACATCAGCCTTTTCTAGCCTCGATCAAAACTTTCTTCTTGGGGGTTCTTGGAATGTCAATTTTGAAGTCTGTAAGCCTAAGCCTCTTGAAGTTTATTTGGCTTCTGACCATATCTGGAGCATCAACCAAAGCCCTTTTCTGATCAACGACATCGACAATAACAAGCTATTTGTCATAATCCTTTCCACAGTTAACAAGAGCAACACTCCCGATCTCGACATATCTCTTGCAAGACATGGTTGAAGAAGGCAGCTACTATGAAGATTTAAAAACCACTAAATGATGATATTGAAGCAATAAAAAATGATACTAAATAATAAATTATTGAACTCTAATCTAATTTGATTTAGCATGGAAACTCAAAACACACAAAGAAAAATTAGGAGACATACTGTAAAACTACGAGACATACTCAAGTTATGACAAAAAGTGGTTTGGGGAGTAAAAAAAAAAAAAAAAAAAAAAAACCCTCATAGTATAGAAAGAAAAATCAGTGTTGATTAATGAGCTCAACTCAATAGATAAAAATTGGGTAACATCATGCATTTAAATTGTACCCATGATTTCATCCAAGATTTGTGAATTTTGGCTGAAATCTAAATGAAATATGATTTCAACAAACATATTTTGACAGTTTATTTGGTATATAATTACGATTTCAGTACTCATATTTTGACAGCTTAGGCATTTTATTAGGAGTATAATTTAGCAGGTATGATGTTGCTAATTTATTCTTCTTACTTAAATCCATTTGTCTTATTTATTCTTTTTACTTAAATTCTTTTGTACGTGGATTAATTTGTTGCCTTTAAAGAGCAACTGAGTAAGACAATGCAATATATCCATTGAAAATCTCAGTCTTAGCGTTGGTTGCAAACTTTAAATTTTGAATTAGTGATAGTCGTAGATAATCAATGCACAACCACAATACAATTTGGGTAGCTATAATTTTTTTATTCATAACGACAAGGTTGCTTCAACAGCTCTGGTTTGCTATAAACCTTAACAATTGATATAAAACTTGATAACCTATTTCTTTCACGAATTGAACTTAAACTCAATGTCCTGATAATTCTTGTATCAAGGATGCATCCATTAGTTGTGTATTTTTACGATATTCTCTCTTTTTTAATGATTTAAATACTTTAAAAAAGTAGTTCAACAGCTTTTCAAATCGAATGCACAAAATATCTTTCAAAAATTGAGTTTCTCTATAGTAAACCTTGAGTTTTTAAATATCTTCCCAATTGTTATGCAAGGATTTTCTAAAACATTCATGTACTCTTCAAATCCCATGCGACTTTGCATATAAAAGTGAGTCCGATGATTTTCCGTCATTTTACATGTTGATTAGAAGCATAATAATTTACTTAATCTTTCTTTTGGACTAAACGACCTTTTTAAGCATTGATTTCGTCCACTTTATTTCTCATACTTTTTATAACCGATGATATATAAGTATGAAACGGTTAAAAAATAGCTGCATTTAAAAATGTCCTCCATGTTGCTTTATCTCCCATATCATGTGAGTTCCATTGCCTTAAAAAGAATTAAAAAAACTTAACTATAAATCTGTCACTAATCTATAGAAAATAAACTGTAAATCTATCACTAATCTGAAGAAAATAGACTGTATATATGTTTACTTTGATTACTCTTCTTTGTCTGTTCAACTAACATCACTTAATATTACTCTGGGGTATATAATGATTTGGATATATTATAAGACAGAATACGAACTTGCAGCAATAAGTAATTTACTTGAATGCTTGGTTTATTGATTAACTGTAATTTCTGTGTGAATTCTCATCAAGAACGTCAAGTTAAAACAAACTAGATAAGCCAAAGATGTATAACACTCTTTATAATAGTTTTATTGTCATTTATATAATAACATAGTGGTAACATACATCTAAATATGTAAAACAATCTACATAGACACTCAAATCCTATTCCCAATTTGCTTTCGCAGAAAGTAATCATTAAGGCTAAATAGCCGCTTTGAATACGATAGCTTTTAAGATATTTTTATTATAGTTTCTTTTCAGACATGAATATTCTGTATACCTATTAGCATCATATTAACACACTTAGCCAATAAATTCATCTATAATATCAAGTCAAGAATTTTGTAAATACATAACAGTATCTCACAGGAAACAATAACAACAAGTTTGATTACCAATACCTGGGCAATTACTTAGTCAATCAATTCATCTATTTTTTGCCAAACCCAAAATCTCAGCAGACTTCCAGCACCTGGGCAATTACAAGAAGGAAAAATATAATGAATACTTGGGATGAGACTAAGGTACTTATTTGTCATAATAGATGTTTCTCCACACTAACTGTTTAATTATTGAACAACGCTTTATAGTTAAGTGCAAAAGAGAGCACGAAAAAAAATCTTACAGACTACAGATTACAAATTTAACCTACTTAGCTTAGATTATAGATAGGATAAGAGAAATTTTTATTTCTACCATTGGAGGTTAATGCCAAAAAAATAAATTCACCCTATTAAAACAAAAATATATGAAATCTCATCATCCAACTAACTCTGTTAATTGATAAACGAAAAAGCTATAATCTGCCAGTTAACGCCAACAAAATAAATTCATTCAACTTTTTTTTAATGAAAACAGTAACTGACATTGCAAAAGCCATAATAATACCATACCACCAAATAAATGGCATTTAACGTCATCTATTACCGCATAAATTCAAAAAGATATTGTCAACACCAACTATCTAACTTCGATTAACTTAACACAGGAACGACAACATGTCTGAAGAGAAACCGAAAAGGATCAACCAATGCAAAAGGCAATCCAACTTCGATAGAATATGAATTGCAGAGACACCCACATGCAAAAGCGTGACACAGTTAGCCCCCTCCGCTACAAGCAGTCACTGAAGAGACAAGGCTGACACAGTGCTTAAAACTAAAAAGCCATAGAATGATACAACCTTATTCACTGCGAAATGCCTAAGGAGCATAACAGTCATCATTCCTTAGTTACATAATACTGTGACAAAGTTACCATAAAACCATAACCTAGGGAAAACAGCAGACGGACAATAGCAATAAAACAACTCCACAAAAGCACCAACTAACCACCGAAGAAGAGCTTTCGCCATGGAAAGTGGTAATGAGAGAGGAGCACTTCCATGGATCAACAAAAAAACAGCCACAAAGAAATCCCCTCACCCAACACAGAAACCCAAAAGCTAGATCTAGGACTCATCTTTCAAGACATACCAGAATAAAGCACAGACGCAAACCAGAATCAAAAAAGCAGTTCTGGACCATCTTGATGAATTCCAGGCGAGGAGAGACAACAAACCGAGTCAAAGTATCAGCACTTGAGCTGACTGCAGTCTCAAAGGGCAAATAGATTGATAGTGTTGTTGTCCTTAAAAATGAGAAGGTGAAAATACGAGCCTTCTATTGATTTGAATGCGAATGGAACAACGACGATGAGATAATCGGGCAAAATGGTGAAGTTTACAAAATAAATTAACCTCTTATAACAAAAATATATGAAATAAATTCATCTAACTAACTCTATTAATTGATAAAAGAAAAAGCTAAAATCAAGGCGAAATCATTATATCTAAATTGGGAACAAAGTTAACCTATATCGGATTTAAGACGCGGCAACGTCACCGGAGTAGTAGGCTGAAAGCGTTTCTTAGTCGATTTTTTTTCGAGCCGGATCGAATTTGTCAGATTTGAATAGAAGTGGATTGGTTGGATATAAATATCTTCTGATAGAAGAGGATGAAAGTATCGAAAAAAATGGGAAGAAATAGTATATGCGAAGACATGATGCGGTTGAAGAAGAAATCAGGGCACTGTCTAGCTTCAAACGGACGGAAGTGTTTAGAGAGGCCGGCAGGATTAAGAGAAACCGACAAAATCGGTTTGATCATACGCGAGTTGATTTATTAAATCAGAACAAAGTAAATTTCTTCTATCTGTATCTTTATCTGGAAATAAGTATTTTCATACACTTTGTTATTGATGCATTTGTGCTATTCCATTAAGGACTGCTGCATTTTCAAATAAAGCTTACTGAAATACTGGAATTTTACATCTGCCTTTAAATTAGTATACAATATATTATTCAAATTTAACGAAGTATAATAATATTCTCGAGGTAAAGATAATATTTAACCATTTCATAATTTTGTTCTCCGTTGAAATTTTATTTCGTGGAAGTTTTCACAAAGCCCATAACGGAGCCTATAAAAAATCTGTCTTTATATGCTTGCAACAGTTATTATAGTGGGATCTTGAAGCTGCACCATATCCTGTATGGGACATATCATTTCAACGCTCTTCGTTGAATATATCGCCCCTTCTTACGGCTCGAGCTTTCCGTCGAGCGGCTCCCAATAAAAGCACCAAATGATACGTCTCATTAGGTAGAACTCACCCCCAAAGCTAGCTTGTAAGAGAAGGGTGCCTAATGACCTATATACTAAGCAATATTCCCATATTTTATGGTATGGGACATATGATAATGTTACATGTTAAGAAATGTTACACTACAAAGGAAAGCTTTTACTGTCCGCCGAAGCCTCATTGAGTAAAAGAAGGTTAGAAACTATATGCTGCAGTGACATTACTAATAAGGTATGATTCTCATGTCTAACTGAGTCCTTTCATTTCACTATCATATATCTCCATATGAATATTTTGGTTCATGCTTCAAATACACAAACATGCGCGTGTTAAGAATGGTGACATGGTTTGGGTATGCGGACCAAATATCCTTACAAATTTTGCTTCAAGCTGGCAGTTATTAATGTATGAAAATAGTATTACTGTTATTCATTTTACTTATCTTGGTATCTAAAAAAAATTAATAACATAAATCTGTATGTTATTCTCCTCGAATGCACAAAGAGTTATTAAACTTCTTGAGCTAAGGACAATTTGAGATGTGATTGAATATATAATTACTTCATTTATACATACTGTATTTCTGCCCCATTAGCAACTCAGTTGCATCTCAACCAACTTCTCTATCATCAACTGTGGTTGAGATTATCGTATTGGCTATTGGGTTTCATAAGAATTTGCATTACGAAAAAGTTTGTAAGTATGTTTTATCATATTTGTTGAATTGGATTTCATTTTACATATGATTTTTTGGTTTACTTATGGATCACATTGATCATCTTGAAAATGGATTAATTTCACTGAATTTTAAGGTGCACTATTATCTAGCTATTACAAGTTATAACATCTGAGTGTGTTTATATATTATAAATTTAAGACACCATATAAATTCTCGTTTTCGGTTGCAAGATTCCCTTGAACTTAGGCAATTTCACCTGTACATGCAAGAGGTACATAAGGAAGAAGTTGTGCGAATAAATAAGTGGCAGAATTAATTAGGTCTCTCAGGTTTAGTTTTTTTTTTTGGATTTTTTACTGATCATTGTTAACATGTTATTTTGTAACCTTCTTTCTCCCTAGCCAGTACAGTTATTATTATTTTGTTGTCTGCATCTAGGTTGGCTGAGGGTGCAATGATTGATTGATATAATGTAGAATTGAAGAAGTCATCGCTCATTTTGCAACAAAAGATGAAAATCAATCTAAAAGAGTCAATTGGTAAATTTTCAACAAGCCTCAAAATATTCCAATAGTAAAATATAGGTTATATTTTGGAAACAGTGATGTCTAATGTTTATGTTGTCATATGACTTATATGTTTGAAACTGTGTTTGAGTCCAGTTTGTTTCCAGTTAAAATTTATATGTACAATCATCTGTATAGCACTGCATTCACAATAATCAATATATATAACAATTTTGATTAGCTTAAACCATACTGAAGTCTGTTGTTGCTACCAAAATGAGCACCGAGACAAGCTGACGGTGAAGGGCTATCAAACTATCACAATCATAGAGGAATAATCTGTAAGCAAGAATTAAGCACAAAGTAAACCCAGAAGCATAAGGGAATGACCCGAGAATCATACAACCGACACCATCACCAGAGAAAAAGGTCAGAACATATACAAAGAAAGGATATCGACAAGGGGGTCCTGACACAATGGGTAAACAACGGAGGGTCACCCAAAGCCGAAAGTCAATAAAGAAAGAGGCCGAGAGTTCTACAAACCGAGACCCGGAAGGTCAAAATGGCTACCAACGTTAACTTGCTTAATGCCAGTACATTAAAAATCCAAAGGCTTCAAAAGCACGAAGTTTGAGGCACAAGGAAATAAGACGTGAGCAAGTTGCCGAGACCCCAGTTAGATTGTAACTGAGAGGACTTTTTAGTAAGCAGCTAGTAAAGCACCAGAAGCAACCCTCCGAAGAGCCAAGATATATCTCAGAGATCTACCGATAAGAAAGCTGTAACCACAAAGAGAGACAAGCTGTCTACACTAATTTGCTTAGTGTCGATACCGACAGAGGTGTTGGATCCAGTAGCCATCCACATGAATCCTAACGGAAAGTCCCATAAAGAGTCAAATAGTAAAGCCAGAAGCATACAACCGGAATCCAACATCCGGAAGCCAATATCCGGGAGCTCATATCTGGGGGCCTAAAGTCTTCACAAACCTATCCATACCGACAGGCTCGGTACCCATACAAAGAAGACAGACATATGACATTAGAGAAACACTCCAGAGACCGAGACCATCTTTCCAAGAGCAAGGACCATCACCGTAAAGCCTTCGGAACCAATGGGGAAGGCCATCGAAAGTCGAAGCTTCCGAAACTGAAGGGAAATGCGGTCGACAGGGGCTATTGCTGGACCAATAACAGAAAGGACCTGATTAATTGTCTCTAAATAAGACCTCAAGGCTCTCATTTTCGAGGCTGAATTCTCATTTATCAATTTTGTTCTTTTTGTTTCAAGAGAAAACCCTAATTTCTAAATCGAATTAGGTGGGGATTTCTTCAAATCTAGTAATATATCTTTAATTAATAAAAAGGGAGAAGTCCGGGACTTAAGCAATTCTCGATTTGATAATTATATTGTGTTTATAATGATAAGATAAGGAGTTAATACTAACCTTTCTTATGTTAGAGCTAATTACGGCTTATTCGAAGGAGGGAAGGCCCTGGGTGAAACCAAGGCATCCCCGCTTTCGAACGGTTATTACACAACTTAGCCCTTTCACAGCAAGCCTAATGCAATCCAACCGGGGAAGGAAGCTTGTTGTGAACTTGTGACTTGATATCTGACGCAACCAAGACCTCCCTAGGCCGGTTCGATGCGGAAGTATCATATAATTCAATAAGCATCATAGCATGTAAACAACCCTTACGTTGCGAGGCATTAGCATGTTTCCTTTAAGCACAACGTATATCATTTTTATCCAAGATCTAAGTGTGGGTGTGATATGAAATTTCAGCCTTATTAAGTCTGTATAACCTTTCTCCTAAGGTAGTCATTGACTTTGTGGTTCCGTAAGTGTGATGCTCACATTTTGATGGAAGAGTAACTAATCTACGGATTCAAGGTCCTGACGTCTAGGAAAGGGTACAACTTGTTAGGGACACCAATTTATAATCATATTCCAATAACCTTTAGAACACTTACGCATCAAACTATCAAACATATGCATTGCTCGTCCTAGTTCGGGTGTTGACGAAAAATATCGTTAACATTTTTGCGCTAGAAGAAGGGCTTGAACCTCCTCCTTTATGTTTAACCAATTAAAAATTAATTTTGTAAACTTAATACTTCGTGGTAGCGAAAGATGAAATCAAAAAGAATGGAGGAGCAAAATAAGTAACCATCTCATAAGGTAACCCTTGAAGGAAACATGGATCTAACGCTCAATTTGAACAACAGTGAAGAAGGAACAACTTCCAACCCTGTGTAGCCATTAAACCCAAATGCCATGGAGGATATTGCTAAAATTATGGCTCTAGAGAAACAAATGCAGGAGATGCAAGCTCAAATGAACGCTAATCAAGCGCAGAAGTCTTAAAAGCTTACTAAGTCCAGCCAGCGAATCGTGGATGAATCTCCGAAGAGAAAGGTTCCCATCCAACACTCTGAAGCAAAAGAGAAACTCAAAGTCGCTTCCTCTAAAAAGAAATAACCCTTTTAAAGGAGATAGATCATCAAGGGAATCAGTGTAAACAAGAGCAATCTGGGAGCTCCACTTCTAAAGATTATGATCCCAAAAGGGCGGATTATGACAACACGAAGGCTTATCTCAAAGATATCGCAAGAAAAACCATCAAAGACCTGTTGGGAAGCAAAGGGAGAAGAACCCAGGATGATAGGGTTAATGACAATGAAAGGTTTTCCCCTTTTATTGACGTGATCATGAGTACTATAATACCATCCAAGGTGAATGTTCCTATTATAAAGTATCTCGGAACTACTGACCCTGATGATCATCTAATGGTTTTCGACAGTCAGATGGATCTCTATAATGCTTCAAGGGCCATCAGATGTCGTCTTTTCCCGGTAACTCTCCAGGGAGCAGCAGCCAAATGGTATCGTCAATACAGAGAGAATACCATCGACTCATGGAAACAACTTGCTTATGAATTTTTAGCACAGTTTTTCATTTGCAAAGATCCGATAGTTGATTACACAGCTATCGCTAATATCAAGCAAAGGAAAGGAGGGTCCCCAGGAGATTATTTGAAATGGTTCAACATAGAAGCATTAAAGGCCAAAGATATGAATGATCATGACAAGTTAATCGATGTGCACTTGGGGTTGATTGAAAACACCCCCTACTGGAAAGAACTATACATTCATGGCTGACAAGACTTACAAGACTTCCACTTTCAAGATGATAAATTCATCGCATGGATGAACTGTACTTTACCAAGAAGAAGTTTGGGCCTCGTGGGGAAGTAGGAAGGCCGGTCTTCGGACGAAAACCCTAAGGTGGAAGGTTCAATCAGGATGGAAACTAGAAAAGGCCAAGATGGAAAGATGTTAATAACAACTCAGTCGCTGTAACCAAGCCCATTTCCTTTGTGTATGTTGTGGCAAAAGAAAGGGCCAATAACTTCCATGTCTCGTTCAAAGCCAAGAATTTCCCAGAACCTCATGCTGGTGGAAAATATTATAGTATCACAAGACGAACAAACATAAGACTGATGAGTGCAAGGTTTTGGATGGGATTATTCAAAAGCTCATCTGAGAGGGGAATCTGAAAGAATTTGTTTTGAACAAGACGTTGTCCCCCGAACGTACGAATGGACAACAAAAGGTTTCATCCAGCGCAATAGAAGCCACTGTGGAGGAAGGTCATCTAGAATTGGGTCTACCAATAAACCGAATCAATGTGATTCATAGGGGACCACACCTTGTAGGGAATTGCCCAATGACCAGAAATCGATACCTAAAGGAGGCTCGCAAAGGGATATTCTCTCTCGAGAGGAACCATCATTGAAGAATGCCCGTTATACCCTCAAGATGCGCAACCTAGTAATTTATCCAGACGAGATGAAGAAAGGGGTCTGCCATTCACATAGTGACCCTCTCATGATAACAGCTCAGATCGAGCTCTCTGTCATCGCCAAGATCCATGTTGATACTAGAAGTGCAGTCAACGTCATCTTTAAACATGCTCAACGAGAAGTTAGAACCAAGCTATGAGCCAATCTTCGGCTTTAATTACAAAGGATCGACTCTAGTGGGACAGATCAACCTTTTAGTCCAAGTCAGGTTTTCTCCTCTTCATTGAACCTTTGAAACTATTTTCGTCATGATCGACCAACCATCTTACTACAATGCTTTTTCTGGTCAACCAGCTCTGGAAGAAATGTTTGCTTTTGTCTCTTCCAAATACCTAATGCTAAAATTCTCAACAAAGCAAGGATGGGGTACCATCAGAAGGGAACAATTTAGTTCTCGCGAATTGTACTTCGCAACGATTGACAAAAACAAAAGGGAGTATTCTTCGTATTTTGATTCCTCTACTATTTTTCAACCTTCGGATAATGGATTCTTACATCCGAAAGTAAAATTCAATAAAACCGACAAACGTACGAATGATAGGTACACTTCCTTGAAACGAAAAAGGAAGAGAGTCGATAACATAAACTTGGAAGAGGAGGAAATTGTAACAGATTCAGATTATCGAGGAGACACAGAGAGGATAAAACCAATAGAGATTTGTAGGATGTAAGAATCGATCCAATGGATGGAACCAAAGTTATCAGGATAGGGAAAATGTTGATAGAACCTTTAAGAAGCAACCTGTTCAGTTCCTGCAGCTCAACAAGGATGTTTTAGCTTGGACTCATTTAGACATAGTTGGAATCAATCCTTTTATCATGAGCCATGCCATAAACATCAACCCTTCCGTAATCCCAGTTCGACAAAAAAAAGGCAATACAATAGAGACTGGTTAGAGGCTTTAAAGGAGGATGTCAAAAGGTTAGAGACAAACGGGTTCATCTGAGAAGTTTTTAACCCTAAATGGCTAGCCAATCCTGTGCTAGTAAAGAAGTCCAATGGAAAGTGGAGGACATGCGTTGATTATACGGACCTGAACAAAGCCTACCCTAAGGATTGTTATCCCCTTCCGCGGGTAGACCAATTAGTCGATGCAACAAGTGGACATAATATATTATCCTTTATGGATGCTTACTTAGGGTATAATCAGGTTCCAATGCATAAAACCGACGAGGAGCATACGAGCCTTATCACCGACTAGGGAACATTTTGCTATAAATTAATGCCCTTCGGATTGAAAAACGCGGGGGCAACATACCAAAGGTTAGTTAACAGAATGTTCCAAGAGCAAATATGGCGAAACATGGAAATATATGTAGATGATATGCTAGTAAAGTCTGTCTAAGTAAAGGGCCACCTGAAGGACTTAGAGGAGATGCTCAACATCTTAATAAACTACCAAATGAAACTAAACCCAAGTATGTGTTATTTTGGGGTCCAATTCGGAAAGTTCTTAGGATATGTAGTAAGTGAGCATGGCATTAAGGCTAGCCCTGATCAGATCTAGACCATAAAAGATATGGAGGAGCCTAAGACAAGCAAAGAAGTCATGATCTTAAATGTAAAGGTAGCAGCCCTTAGCAGGTTCATTTCCAAAACCACCGACAAATGTGTCCACTTCTTTGATGTAATAAAGAAAAAGAAGAACTTTGAATGGAACGAAGAGTGTAGAAAGGCTATTCAAGAATTGAAAGACTATACGGGAAAACCTTTGATTATATCCAAGCCTGAGAAAGGGGAAGATTTATATCTATATATGGTCGTTTCAGAGTATGTTGTAAGCTCGTTACTTATAACAGAAAGTGATGGTACTCAAAATCCAATTTACTATGTTAGCAGAAGGTTAAAGGATGCAGAAACTCGATACCCCGTGGTGATTTCCTAATACTCACAGCACAGAAGCTCAGGGATTATTTCCAAGCACATCCCATTAAGGTCCTAACTAGTTTTCCACTTAAGCAAGTTTTCAGCATGCCGAAACCTCAGTAAAGTTAGTGAAATGGGGAACTGAGCTTAGCCAATATGAGATTGAGTTTCAACCTCGAGCAGCTATCAAAGGCAGGCTCTAGCAGATTTTATGAACGAATGCACAAGCTTTATTACAGAACAGTCAACCAAGGAAAATGACCTAAAAGCTAAGTGGAAATTGTTTGCAGATGGGCTTTAAATGAACAAGGACCGAGTGCAGGATACACTATAATTACCCTTGATAGGCACCGCTTGCACTATGCAATGAAGCTAAGGTTTTCAGCTACTAACAATATGGCCGAATACGAGTCAACGATGGCAGGACTGAACCTAGCTTTACAATTGAAAATACCTCAAATAGAAATCTTTAGTGATTCATAACTAATGGTAAATCAGATAAAGAAAACCTATCAAACCAAAGATTCCCAGTTGACCCTATATATGAAAAGGGTACTAAAGATGCTTTCCCAGTTTCCAAGGGTGGAGCAAAATATGCCATAATATCTATTGATTACTTTACCAAATGACTGGAAGCAGAACCCCTTCCAACAATCACGTCTAAGATGGTATTGACGTTTAAGATAAAGAACATTATTACTCGCTTGGGGATTCCTTACAAAATCATATCAGATAATGGAACACAATTCTAAAGAGAAGAATTCACTCGATTCTGCGATAAGAATGGGATCATCAAAAGCTTCTCCTCAGTAGCACATCCAAGAGCAAATGGAGCCGTTGAGGCCACAAATAAAACCATAAAGACAATCCTTAAGAAACGACTGAATCAAGCCAAAGGAAATTGTGCGGAAGAGTTACCCTTAGTACTTTGGGCTTCTAGAACTTCCGCCAAAACGAAAATAGGACATACCCCATTTTCTTTGACATATGGATGCAAAGCCATGCTTCCAGTTGAGGTTGGATCTCTTCACACAGAAGGATAGCTTACGCATTTGACCCTAATGAAGAATTAAAGAAGGAATCCTTGGACCTAATACAAGGATTAAGAGACGAGGCTACAATCAAAAAGACCGAATACCAAAGGTGAATCACAAAGTACTACAATTCAAGGGTCAAAACTAGAGCCTTCGCAAAAGGAGATTTGGTCTTGCGAAGGGTAATGGCCAATACCAAGAATCCATCGGATGGTCCGCTTGACCCAAACTGGGAAGGACCCCTAATCATACATCAAGAAGTCATACCTGGGACGTATCGACTATGCAAGTCAAATGGTGATATAGTTCCAAGAACATGGAACTCGAAACATTTAAGGCCATACTTCTCAATGGTAAGTGAGTAAAGGAAGGTCTTCCCAAAGAATATTCACGCAACTAAGGGTACGGAAACCCTCTCAAAACTCAAAGTAACCAAAGATAGGTCAAACTGCAAACGGATGAAAACCCTTGTCACCGTCGAGTTGGCCAGGGTAAGGCACCCCCCGGATGAGGGGATGTGTAAGCCTTTTTCTGCGCCCAAAATAGAAAGGGCCAGGTTAAAGCATAAGCCTCCGACCCACACTAGAAATGGTCGTGATGGAGCGTCTAATTAGCATGTCGTACCTCTACTCGCAGAAGAGTATGCCCTGCCTCTCCTACGAACTAAGCACGTCTTACTCTGCTCGCAGAAGAGCATGTCCTACCTCTGCTTATGTTCTGCATTACCCGCAGAAAGGAACGCAAACCCCTATCATCAGCTACGATGGTCGGGATAGGGCACCCCTTGGAGGGGGTGGAGTGTAAGCCTCTATCGCCGCCTACGATGGCCAAAAGGAGCATCAAAAGATTAAGCCTTAATTTCGCGTCTATGATGGCCCGGTTTAAGCATTTAAGACCTTATCATCGCCTACGATGGTCAGGATAAGGCACCTCCTGGAGGGAGGTCGGGTAAGTCCTTAGGCCCTGCTTGTGGAAAAGCTAGCCAAGCGCATCAGACGCACATGCCCAAAGAGTGGCCACAAAGCACGTACTTCCTTTGCTTTGACGATAAAAGCCCAGAGAGTGGCTCAAGAAGCACGTACATCCTCTGCTTCATAAATCAAACCTGAAAGGGGTGGCGAAACTATTATTACCAAAAGTAGATCCAGGTTTTCAATCTTTAACACCCGAAAAAGGGTTGGCTCGAGACTTCTATTATTACCAGAAGTGGATTTCGGGTCATCAATCTTTAATGCCCAAACAAAGGTTGGTCCGGGACTTCTATTGTTACCAAAAGTGGATTTCTAGTCTTCAATCTTTAATGCCCGAAAAAGGTTGGTTCGGGACTTCTATAATTACCAGAAGTAGAATCCTGATCTTCAATCTTTAATGTCCAAACAATGGTTGGTTCGGGACTTCTATTATTACCAGAAGTGGATTTCTGGTCTTCAATCTTTAATACCCGAACAAGGGTTGGTTCGGGACTTCTATTATTAACAGAAGTGGATTTTGGATCTTCGATTCTTAATACCCGAATAAGGGTTGGTTTAGGACTCCTATTAATACCTAAGGTGGATTTCAGACCTTCAACCTGTAATGCCTGAATAAGGGTTAGTGATCAATACCAGAAAATGGTTCCTAATCTTCAATCATTAACGCATAAGCAATGGTTGGACCAAAACTTTCCTTCCTTCCTGAAAAGTGAGGTTATAACTTTATATTATGGACACCTAGGTAAGGGTCTTTGGACTTCCATTCTATATCCAATTGCCTGCTATAGAAACAGTGTTGTGAACATTTCATCGTAGAATCCGATATTAATGATAATATCCATCCACAATTGGCAAGCAGGAAATTCCCTAAATTCACATCTTTGTTTTTCAATAGAAAAATAAAAGTATAGATAAATATTGAGCAATATACGCAAGATTAATGTATTATTAAGACTCAATGCCCAAACAATACCCTATTCAGAACATATGCAAGTGATTATAAAAACTAACATGAAAAATCGATAGTTAAAGTTCATGCAGCATGAAAATACGAGGAAGACCAAAAAGGAAGGTTGACTTGAAAAGTCGAAAATACCTCTTCACTAAGTGGGGGGGGGGGGGCAAATGTTACTACCAAAACTAGCACCGAGACAGGATGACAGCGAAGGGGTATCGAACCATCACAATCATAGAAGAATGATCCGTAAGCAAGAATTAAGCACAAAGCAAACCCGGAAGCATAAGGGAATAACCCGAGAATCATACAACCGACACCATTACTAGAGAAAAAGGATCAGAACATATACAAAGAAAGGATACCGGCAGGGTGGTCCCGGCACAATGGATAAACAACGGAGGGTCACCCAAAGCCAAAAATCAATGAAGAAAGAGGTCGAGAGTTCTACAAACCTAGACCCAAAAGGACAAAAGGGCTACCGGCATTAACTTGCTTAATGCCGATACATTAAAAATCCAAAGGCATCAAAAGCACGAAGTTAGAGACACAAGGAAATAGGCCAGGAGCAGGTTACCGAGACCCCAGTTAGATGGTAACCGGGAGGACTTTTTAGTAAGCAGTTAGTAAAGCACTGGAAGCAACCCTCCGAAGATCCAAGATATATCTCAGTGAACTATTGACAAGCAAGCCATAACCACAGAGAGAGACAGGCTATCCACACTAATTTGCTTAGTGTCGATACCGACAGAGGTGTTGGATCCGGTAGCCATCCACATGAATCCTAACGGAAAGTCCCATAAAGAGTCAAATAGTAAAGCCGGAAGCATACATCCAGAAGCCAACATTCCGAAAGCCAATATCCGGGAGCGCATATCTGGGAGCCTTAAGTCTTCCCAAACCTATCCACACCAACAGGCTCGGTACCCATACAAAGAAGACAGACATGACATTAGAGAAACACTCCAGAGATCGAGGCCATCTTTCTAGGAGCAAGGACCATCAACCTAAAGCCTCCGGAACTAAAGGGGAAGGCGACCGAATGACGAAGCTTCCGAAACCGAAGAGAAAAGTGGTCGACATGGGCTTTTGCTGGCCTAATAACAGAAAGGGCCCGATTTGTCTCTAAATAAGACCCCAAGGGTCTCATTTTCGGGGTTGAATTCTCATTTCTCAATCTTGTTCTTTTTCTTTCAAGATAAAACCCTAATTTCTAAATCGAATTTGGTGGTGATTTCTTCAAATCTAGTAATATATCTTCAATTAATAAAAAGGGAGAAGTATGAGACTTAAGCAATTCTCGATTTGATAATTATATTGTGTTTATAATGATATGATAGGGAGTTAATACTAACCTTTCTTATGATAGAGCTAATAGCGGCTTATTCGAACAAGGGAAGGCCTTGGGTGAAACCTAGACTTCCCCGCTTTCGAACGGTCATTACACGACTTAGCTCTTTCGTAGTAAGAGCTTTTGCAACCAAACCTAGGAAGGAAGCCTGCTATGAACTTGTGACTTGATATCTTACACAACCAAGGCCCTCCCAGACCGGTTCGATGCGGAAATATCATATAAGTCAATAAGCATCATATCATGTACACAACCCTTATGTTGTGAGGCATTAGCCTTTTTCTCTTAGCACACTATATCATTTTTATCCAAGATCTAAGGGTGGCTGTGATATGAAATTTCAGCCTTATTAAGTTTGTAAAACCTTTCTCCTAAGGTAGTCATTAACTTTGTGGTTCCGTAAGCGTGATGCTCACCCTTTGAAGGAAGAGTAACCAATCTTTGGATTCAAGCTCCTGATGCCTAGGAAAGGGTAGAACTTGTTATGAACACCAATTTATAATTATATTCCAGTAATCTTTAGACCACTTACGCATTAAACTATCAAACATATGCATTGCCAATCATTGTTCGGGTGTTGATGAAAAATATCGTTAACATCTGTATATGTAACATGAAAAGTATTTATTACCTTTTTTTTTGCACTCTTCACGTTAGCAATATCTTATTAATTTGATTCTAGGATTTATTCCATGTTATTATTTATTAGGTTAAAAAACAATATGCAATGTGCTAGTTATATGGCATGGTACTGCATGGATGTTCGATTAAAGGCAAGGGTCTAGGTGTTGATGGTGCTCGAGGGATTCCGGAGATGGAGAGATCATGTCAAATGGAAGACGGATTTTGAGTTGCGAAATCAACAAAGATGAGATAGAGGTCTTTGTGGTATTACAAACGCTTTTAAAGATCTCTATTGGTGTAATGCACGGATGAGGGAGGTGCATCATTAGTGGGTGATGGTAGAGGTTTGTAATAATGTTAATTGAGAAAAGAAGGTTGAAAGTGAGAGCAAAGCTGACTCGTTTTGAGTGGAGGAAATGTTGTGATTTAGTATCAACGTTGAGTATTGAAATTTGTGATACGCAAATAACAATTGTGGACAACAAATCATCTATGCAAATTTTGTGAAGAGATTTGTTGTTATATTTGTGGGATAATTAAGGCAAGGATTATTTAGTGCTTATCCAAATAAATTTATGACATATATGAAGATAATTTGGGTGCCAAGTTTACTTGGAGATCAAGAAAACTTAGGTATGAAGCAATTCACTCTGTAAAAGGCCTAGGTAACATCTTCATTAGGTGTGGAAAATTTGCCATTGTTCTTCATTATCTTTCTCCTCAAATTGTTTAGCCATTAGATATTCTCTACCTATTTCTCAATAAGGTTATTGGTTTAAGTTGTGTTTGTTTGTAACGATAGTTGAGATCGTTGTAAACAATTTTTTATTGGTGAATCGATAAAGAGGGTGGTTGGGTGGAATATCTTGCGTTCATATTTCGGCTATTTGTCTATGTTGTTTATTTTCAATCAATTTCATCTTCGAGTGATTGGGTGAAAAAGATCCTAATTTTCTGGGTATTTTATCAAACTTTTGCTGCCCACAAAACCCCTGCAGTTGGTATCAAAGCTCAGATCATCGCATAGCTTGGAGTGTTTGTTGGATTGAAGATTATAGATGTCGGAGATAATGATGTTTTCAAAGATAATTATTTTGAATGAGAAGAATTGGGGTATATGAAAGCCGAAGATGGAGGACGTTCTATATCTCAAATGGTTTGCATGATCACATAGATGGATATAGGGACAAGCCCTCAAATATGGATGAGGGAAAGTGGAAGAAAATGGACAAAAGGCGATTGTGTTGATTTGCCAATATTTGGATGATTCAGTGTTCCACCATGTGGCTAGTTGTGAATCTACGAAGATGTTGTGGGATAAATTAGTATCTTTGTATGGGTCGAGGAGTGCTACAAGTAAGGTTTTTCAGGTTTGAAAGTTGGTGCAACTTCGATTGGATGAGGAGAAGTCTGTTGTAGAGCATTTGAACAAATTTCAAGATGTGATCAATCAATTGACAAATTTGAAGGTCAATTTTGATGATGAGTTGCAGGCTCTTTTATTGATGAGTTCTCTTTTGGAAAGCTGGGAGACTTTGGTTGTTTCATTGAGTAATTCCAATGCTAATGGAACTATCTCTTTGGAAACAGTTTGAAGCAGTCTTTTGAATGAGGAGTTAAGGAGAAAAGGGTTGGAGTTAAAATCGGTTCAAATTGAGGCGATGGTAGCAAGGGACTTGAAGGATATGGTTTGGAAGAAAAAGTGTGCCAAGGGTAAAGGTGCAATCACTTGTTTCCATTGCAAGAAGGAATGTCATATGCGCAATGATTGATATTCATATATACGAGATATGAAGAAAAAGAAAAAGAAGAAGGCGCAAGGTGATAATAATAGTGATGAGGCACAGGCAGGCTTTGCTAAAGGTACCGAAAATGATTCTTCATATGATGTCCTATTTAGTGTTGTGGAGCCTTGGAAGATGGATTCATGAGCCAATTTTCACATATGTTGAGTTATGAAGTTGTTCTTCGTATGAGAAGAGTGTTGGCATGATAAAGATGGTCAATGGAGTAGAGTTACTAATTTGTGGAGTTCGAGTTGTTAGGTTTCGGATGCATGATGGAGTGGTGAGAGAAGTGGTAGGTGTGAGGCACATACCCACTTGTTTGCATAACTTCATATCTCTCAGTCAGTTAGATCGCCGCAGTTGCACTTATGAAACTCGAGGTGGAGTTTTGAGAGGGAAGAAGGGTGGTCGTGTGATGATGCGAGGAGTTTTGGAGGAGGAAAACCTATATAGTTTGATCGGTTCGGTGGTCGACAATGGAAGGCTGGTGACGGTTAAAGAACCTAGTCCACAGTAAGGTGGGGAGGTTAATATGGTCGTTGCTGATAGTCCTAAGGTAAATGATCATAGTATCGACATGGGTCTAGATGTTGATGATGCTCGAGGGATTCTGGAGATGAAGAGGTCATGTCAAACTAAAGACGGATGTCAAATTGTGAAATCCACAAAGACGAGATGGAGGTATTTATGGTATTACAAACGCTTTTGAAGATCGCCATTGGCTGATGCACGGATGAGGGAGTTGCATCATTAGTGGGCGATGGTAGAGGTTTGTAATGATGTTAATTGAGGAAAGAAGATTGAAAGTGAGAGCTAAGTTGATTAGTTTTGAGTGGAGGAGATGTTGTGATTTGGTATCAAGGTGGAGTGTTGAAATTTGTGATACGCAAATCGTAATTGTGGGCAAAAAATTATCTATGCAGATTTTGTGGAGAAATTTGTTGCTATATTTGTGGGAAAATTAAGGCAATGATTATTTAGTACTTATCCAAATAAATTTATGATATATATGAAGATAATTAGGCTGCCAAGTTTACTTGAAAGTCAAGAAAACTTGGATATGAAGCAATTCACTCTATAAAAGGTCTAAGGAACATCTTCATTAGGTATGGAAAATTTGTCATTGTTCTTCATTATCTTTCTTCTCAAATTGTTTGGTCATTAGATATTCTCTAACTATTTCTCAACAAGGTTATTGGTTCAAGTTGTGTTTGTTTGTAATGATAGTTAAGATCATTGTAAACAATATTTTATTGGTGAATCAACAAAGAGGGTGGTCGGATAGAATATCGTGCATTCATATTTCCGATATTTGTTTGTGTTGTTTATTTTGAGTCAAATTCATTTTTAAGTGATTGGATGAAAAGACCCTATTTTTCTGAGCCTTTTATCAAACTTCCGCTGCGCATAAAACCTCAATAGTATATACTAACCCAATTACCTAAATATTGCATGAATTTGGATATACACATAATTAAATTGCTCTACAGTTAACCTTATATACCCCTAGGCAATCATCCAGTTTGCACTTGCAGTGAAGCCAATTTACTTGATCGTTCACTTTTATCCTAATTGATCACTTCATTTATTGTCTCATTTTCCCTCAATCTATTTAGACCTTTGTAACTTTGGGTTTATGCCTCAACAAAATGAGAAGAACCCACTTCAAATGAAAATCCCAATATACAGAGCGATGAACGCTTTGGAATACAATTTTAGGAAGAGGTTGTAGGAGATGCACATACGCATAATAAAATATTGCATGAATTTGGATATACACATAATTAGATTGCACTAGAAATGAATTTTTTTTACAAAGAGATGAACGTGTGCAAATGAAAATCCTATAATTAGATTGCTCCGGGAAGAAGCTTACTAAAAGATAATAATGACATATAAAAACTCCATTATTCATAGATAGTAGGTAAAGCAATGAACCAAAAAATTAAGACCAATACTAACACACAAATGATAATCCACATATGCAACAACAATATATCAATGGATTTAATGTAAATCCCTGCAGTTAAAGTCCCGCTAAAGCCCCGCAAAATCCCCGCTATAGCTCGTAGCGTTGTCCGGCCTCTACGCTATTTCAGTGTAGCGCTGATGAACAGTAGCTCCGCTTAAAGCCCTGCTATTTTCCGCTTCGTCCGCTAAATCAACACAATTTAGCACCGGCTTTAGCAATATTAATATACTAATGATGATTTGACCAATTCTCTTTTAAAATAAATCAAAAAAGTCAATGTAAAGAGTTAATTTTAAGTCATAATATATAAGATAGAAATCTGTACACAAGCATGATATTTTTTGATTTTGTTATATAATATTAATTAATATACGTATCATCTACGGAAATGATGCAAGGATGGTAATTAATTAATTTTGATTATATAGTTTTACATCCAATTAACATTTTCTCACATCCGCTATATCCCCGCTATTTCCGTGCTTTATCCCCGCTACAACTTTTTACACCTGTACCGCTATAGAACCGCTAAGCGCTTTAACTGCACAGACGTAGATTAATTAGATCTGATGAACTAATTTACTTTATTAAGTTAAAAACATTTAAATTTACAAACATCCTAATTAAAAATATATATTGAGAAGGAGAATTTGCAATCACACATTGATTTCATTTCCCTCAATTTTGTTGTTCTGCTTGCTTCTGCACCAGTTCGCTAAAGATAATTTATTTATTAACTTATGTTTTAGAAAATAGAAATTAAGGAGTTAGTGATTGGATTTTAAAGGCAAAACCTTACAGTTACAACCTGAGAATAAGATACATCATTCACGTTGAGAATAATTGGTGCGGTGTGCGAACTGTGAAGGGACTGCTTGGAATGAATAAAAAATTTCAGTAGTATGGTGCAAAGATGAAAGAAAAAAAAATCTGAAAGGTTTTTTATTTCTTTAAGATAAGGTTGGGTTGGGTTAATATAGGGTTGGATGGATTAAAAAATTAAACCCGACCTATATATAGTATGGATTAAAAAATAAAACTCATAGCCAACCCGAATTAGATCGGGTTGGGTTGGGTTTATGTAGAATGGGTCGGACTGCTGGGTTGGGTAAGGTTGGTATGAGTTGTGTGCAACCCTACATGGAACTGAAGATCAATAGAGGAAGACTGCGGAGACAGAAAGCACATTCTTCACAGAAAGCTATATGTTTTGGGGCAAGTATTGACCCACCTTCTGACAAGGCCGTCACGCTTTGGAATTCTTATTACTTGATCAGACTGCGACATCCAACACTTGGTATATGGTCAATCACTAGCACGGATCAGATGTGGCAAAGCTTCATCAGACCAGATCATCTTCAGACATGGGTGGATCACGAAGATTAGCATGGATTGGTCCATGATTTCAAGCTTTGGCATTTGCAGGATAACTGTAGAGATCAGATCAAGCTCTTCATCTCAACATTTAAGAGATCAGATCGACACTGTGATTAGTCTTTGGATCGACACTGTGATTAGTCTCTGGATCGACTCACATGAACTAGAATGGGAATCGAGACTTCAAAGTGATTAGAGCACAGATCGACGAGGATTTAAGATATCAGCACATGACATGTGGAATTTCAAATTTGCATGGATTAAGTCATCGGATTTAGACCGGTCCCCACATAGGGATCGGTATCGTTACCTGTATATTGCATGGACCCGATTCCATTTTTCTCCAACACAATCAAACTTAAAACTTTATTTATCCTCCACATTTTGTGGTCAATCATTGCTCTTCTACGATTATAAATAAACCACCGGATGACTTATTTAGGGGATCTTCTCTTGGCTTTTGGGGAACTACAACGTAAGAACATTGGTATAACATAACATCAAGTATCATGTTGCACTCGATTGATCAAAATTCAACGTCAACGACATCTAAACATTAAATACTTATTAATAAAGAATATAAATCGTCAAAACGCTTATTTGATGCACGCAACCACCTATTAAATAAAAGATGGGAAGTGGTCCCTGGTTAAGGGTAATGTGTACCATTGGAGGGTGATACTCTAACATGGGCAGCACATGGATGTTAATTAATGCATGTATCAACCTATACGTTACCTGGTGGGACGCCGGAGGTGAACACACTTCCCAAATTGCTTTAGATATATTTATATACAAGGTGCAATGCATCTGAAAGACATTCGCTTTCACGCATAAACATTGAAAACAAAACCACGTAAATTCCACTGTTTGCATACATACATCAACTTTCATTATTTGGAAATGTTGCAACTATACAGTATGTTTTTGGCCCTCTGAAATTGTGACGCTACACAGTTAACTGAAAGCTGAGACCACATTTCCATTAGAAATCTTCCATGGCGTTTAAGCTTCCGGCAAAAGCACCGACTCAGGGAAAGAGTCCGACCCATTATTGGCCGCACCCTCCAACTTCAAAATAGAAGCAATCACATTATAAATCTCCACATTCTCAAAAGAAGGAACCTTCCTCCCTTTCTCAAACCTAGGACCATGCCCTACAAAAACCGACCTCATAGAAAAGTAAGCATTATCATACCCATGGTCACCCCCACACTTGACTTCACCACTCCTATTCTGCCTCACTTCGTATCCTTCTTCCAACAGCCCTACAATCTCAGGTATCCTATAGCTCTCCTCAAAATGCAGCCTCTCAGGTAGCTCCTCCTTCAAGAAAACCTTAAGCTTCTCCCCATTCTCAATGAAGCTCAACCCTTCATTCATCTTCCTCACAACCTCCGACGCAGAAGCTTCATTTGCAGGTTGAAGCATAAACAATGGCGAATACGACCTTACCCATGTAGCATCAACCTTAATCCATGGACCTAAATCATCAAGAAACACATACTTCTTCTCGCATATACCAACCATGCCGTGATCACCTACCAATATTACATTAACATCATCAAACACATTCCTCTCTTTCAACCCATTGATCAATCTCCCAATCATCGAATCAACTCTAACAATCGCATTAGTAACCTGCACATCGTCCGGGCCGTACTTATGCCCTGATGAATCGGGCTCCTCGAAGTACAAAGTGATTAAAATTGGAACCTGATCCTTTTCCTCCAGGTCGAAATAGCCTAAAACCGTATCGACCCTAGTTTCAAAATCGGTGCTTTTGTTGTACTTCTGACAGAACTTTTCCGGGCAAGTCCAGGAGCCTTTCTTCACTTCGGATCCGGGCCAGAAGAAAGTGGCGGCGTTGAACCCATGATTGACTACGGTTTCCCAAATCGGTTCGCCTAACCACCAGTGTGGTTCTTTGCTGGCCATGGTGAATTGGGATCCGATTACGGGATCGACGAAGTTATTGCTTATGATGCCGTGATAGGGTGGGTATAGGCCGGTAACGATGGAGTAGTGATTTGGGAAGGTTATGGTTGGGAAGACCGGGATTAGACCGAGACGAGCTTCGGTGCCGTTGGAGATTAGGAGGTTTATGTTTGGGAGATGGGTTTTGTACTGGTAGCCGAATCTGAAACCATCGCTTGAAATTAGTATTACGGTTGGGTGTGAGATTTTAGGGTTTGAAGAAGGGGAAGAGGATGATGATAGGATTAATAATGCGAGCACAGTTAAGAGTGTTAGGAGTAGGATCGTGGAAAGTGGTTTCATGGCTGTTGACTTTGTGCGGGAAGGTGAAGTTGAAGCTGCAATGAGAGAAGCCGGGTTCTGAGACCTGCTTTCATGGCTGGAAAAAATCAGAGGAGAAGAAGACATTAAATGGACACTGTAGCAGCTCAGTATTCATTTTCAAATGTCTATCTAGTAACAACCGCTAATAATATAATGACATGTGCTTCTTCTGCTATCTCTTTGCTTAATAGACATAAGTAGTTTAATGCCAGGTGGTTCAATACATAGCTGTAGATGAAGACACGTTAGACATTTAAGTAATTTTTTTAAAACCATGTGGTTCAATATATAGCACGGGTTTATTTAATAAACTGTAGGGATATCAGTGCAGTAATATTAACAAACTTTATCAATATTGTCTATTTATATTATACGACGAAATAGTTGATGATTATTTACGGGCCGGCCCCAGGATATGGCGAACAAGCCAATCGTCTAGATCAAGGCCCTTTCAGGGAGCAACCATTCAATAAAAATGTATGTGTATGTATAAGATTCACAATAGTTTTACGAAACAAGTATACAACTAGTAGTTATAATTTTGCATTTCGATAAATCCGAAAACTGAGTTAGATTCATATGATTTGTCAATATCTACGTTAAATATGATATTATCGTTGTTTTCTTCAATTAAAGGCAACATTGTCTCGTTTTGTCTGGGACAACCTAAAATATAGGACCGGCATTGATTATTAACTTCCTAACCTATCTAAATTCTAATATGGAAATATATACGAAGGCACATGCATACCTTATGGTCAAAGAATTTTTATATATTTTTCAATCTAAAAAAAATATAGTATTCGTTTTATTTGGAGTAATGATATTTTGTAAACAAGCTTTGATATCGGAACTATTAGACAGTCTCATACAATTGTTTGTTTGGAAATTACATTATACAGGATTACATCTTGTAACGTCATATTTCTCCTAACAGCTATGTGTAAAGGCCCGCAAATCCGTGCTATCTGAGTTGACTAAACACACCATACGTCCAACCCAAATAACACAGAAATACGACTCATTATTAGAAAGAGGTTAGAGGATGAGAAATAGAAAGAAAGAAATATTAGAATAGAAGAAAAACGAAGATCACAACTCACAGCGGAACGAATAAAATATATTATATAACATAAGCTTTGAAATACAATCTGTTTTGTACATATATACATACCATCATCAGAGTACACATAACATTTGATTCAGCGGAAGTAACTCTAAATAACTAACGTTGAAGCTTCCAGCTTCAAGCTCCTCCAAGTGTATCTGTAAAAGCCTGAAACACTTGACTGCCCGTACAAATTTGGGCACCCAAGAGTTTAGGAAAAAAAAAACAAAACAAAATAAACTCTGGGTCAGTCATGGGACTGGCGTGAGTAAACTCCAACCACTTGTTTAACTTTCAAAACTCCTTTCGAAAGAAAAGATAATAGTAAGACCAGCCCACACATAAACATGGACGGTTTTTACCTTACTATAACCCAAAACACTTTGATATCAAATCCAGTGATATTATAGTAATGTCTACATCAAATAAATAACCAAATAGCAGAACGCTTGCATCTCACGCTCCACATAAATAGTATAAAATCACAAACCGCATGGCGCTTATTGGAGATTGGATTCCAACTATGACAAGGTATGGGACCACCTTCCGATAATGTATCTCTAGAGGCGAATACACCTGGGTTCAACAAGAACATCTTGTAACCCGGCCCACACATGACCGACCACTCATTTCGCTTGAGTGTATCGAATGTATATCACCAACGGTTGGACTCAAACCACCGTTTCCCGAATGGGCAGAATCGATAGATTTAGAAACAAAAGGAATTTCTCTAGATAGGTGATTATACACCCTAATGGGTGCGACCCACATAGCCATGCTGCCTGCCCGATTTTTGTCCTTTCCCGGTTGTTGAGGCCTGAGGCTACGAATACTTACCATTCATTGATAGCACAATCACTTTGAATGCCACATTGTCAGATCCGTTAATCACTAGTTAAGTTTGCACAAATATTCTGGATATTATGCTAAGGGATAAATCCGTTGCAACCATATATATTCATACAGACCAACCCATTTGATCATTGGAAATACTCTGTCAGACATTCGTCCATTTACGTTCGTTCTGGGATTGAACGAAACCGAAGGCACTATTTCTATAAATAGAAAAAGCCCTTGCACTTTACTCCGTCTTCAATATATTCAGCATACTTGGTTCGCAACGCTTATGCCGATACGGAGTGGTTCTTCGGATAATAATCCAACCGGTCTCTCCATATTGACAACGATGGTCAAAAACTTCGATAGTCTGTGATTTAACTATCGAATAAAAACAAGTGTTCATCCAACATATCAAACAAATCACTGGGCTCTTTAATTAATATTCATTAATTAAATCTTTTCTCCATTTTCCTCTATCAATATTTGTTAACCAAATATTTTCAATAATCATCTTGCCTCTTATGCCATTTGGAAAACGTTTCCAAATATCAATTCCTTTTATTTTCTATATATTAGAAAAATCTCTATTTGCAATTGGAAACAAATCCAATCACTTATCTCTATCCCTTTTTGTTTACAACATTCGATTTTTATATTCACTTTACTATCGAATTCAATACGTCGATACAATGATTTCAAATTATCAAAATATCCTAAAAATATTCTAACTCCTTAAATTTCCGGAAAATTTCGCCATAACCTCCCCTGTATCGGGAGCATCGGGAAATTTCAAATTGCTTTCCCGGTCCTTCTAATCTCAAAAAGAAAAAGAAGAAGCCAAGCGGCCAGCCGATACGGCGCATAAAATCTCATATATGAATTAAACATGTACCTTTTGTCGAGCACATAAATTTATAAACTTCATATACTTCATATCAAACCTGCTTACACCTGTTCACCTGTTTGCAATTCAATTCAACACCATCTAATCGTTGAATTCAGTTTCGCCCATTTATTCTTTAAATTGGCCATTTTGCCTATTTCACTTTTTTTTTGTTGAACATAACATGTTCAAACAAAATATTTGACTTGTTCATAACCAAATTGAATTTCAATTTCAATTCTAGTTTCCCTTTCTATTTCGAATATAAATTTCAAATCGAATTAACTCATTCAAATCCCAATATCCATTCGAAATCTCATTAACTAATTTCTATTCAATTTAGTTAATTCTATTCAATAAATCAAAATCTGGTTTCTGTTTCAAAACTCATATTCATTTACACAACTTGAATTCGCATATATTTTACAACCCAACTCTGAAATTTTCTAAATAGAAACTTCGGATTTATTCGCTTAAAATCCTTTTATAATATTAAATAAACCATTATGGTTTTAAAACGATTCTGGCGCTGCTTTTCTGAAAATTTGATTTTGACATAACTCAAAATCTATACGACGAAATTCAGATTTTTCTCTTTCATTAGAAAACTATTATTTAGTCGGTCCTGACGTTTCTTGTTTCGAAGAATTCCGACTTCAATTGCGTTCTGTATACTCAATTGAAGTTCGAATCGCTATTTTACGAACTGCAGCGCTGCGGCGAATTCGTTTTAATTATATTTATATATATATAAACTTTTAAACTTCTAAACTTCTTTAAAATGAATTCAACTCCATTTAACCCTGCTTGATTCAAATTCAAATCTCACTTTTATTTGAATTCTAAATTCAAATTCCAATTCCTTTTCTATTTGATATTCAAATTCAATATTTGAATTTCTATTTGAATTCCCTTATTCAAACTCTATGTTCGAATTCATTTGAATCCTTTTATTCAAACTCTAAATTCCATTTGAACTTTATATATTCCAATTTCTATATTTGAATTCTATTGGAATTCAAATATTCAAACTTCTTTTAAATTCTATATTCAAAATTCCATAGTTTAAAACCCATTTGAATTTCATATTCAAATCCTATTTGAATTCAATTTGAATCTCTTATATTCCAATTTCATTTTCCATTTGAATTCTAATATTCAAACTCATTTTTACCACCATTTGAATTTCTTCACTCACATCCATTTGAATTCCCTTGAATTCAAATTCCATTTCAAAATCATTTGGATTTCCTATTTTGAAATCCTATTTGAAATTTTATTTCCAATTCTACTTTGAAAATCTTATTTTCAAAGGTTATTTCAAATTCTATTTTGAAATCTCATATTCAAATTTCTACTTGAATTTCTGTATTCAACTCCATGTTCAAATTCAATACTCGAATTTCTATTTCAAACCTCTATTCAAATTTCATATTTGAATTCCAATTCAAATCTCTATTCAAATTTCACATTTGAATTCTTCTTTGAAATACTATATTTCAAATTCTATTCAATTCTTCTTTGAAATTCTATATTTCAAATTTTATTTTGAAATTCTACATTCAAATCTCTATTTGAATTCCTTTATTCGAATTCCTTTGAATTCAAATTTTATTTTAATTCCTTGAATTCAAATTCTATTTTTCATTCTAATTTCGTCTATTCAAGTTCTATTTGAACTTCTATTTGAATTTCTAATATTCAATCTCTTCTTAAATTTCAAATATTTAAACCACTTTTAAAAATTCAAATGTTATAATCAAATTTCATTTGAGTTATATATTTAAAAATTTCATTTCACATCCTACTTTGAAATCCCATTCCAAATCCCAATTTCACGCTTGTATTTCTATTTTTGAATTATCAAATGATAATCCTTTTTACTTCATTTATAACTTCGTTATAAAAGAACTATTTATAAACTTCGTTTAAAAAGAAACTTCTTGTTTTATTTTTCAAACCAAGTTTATATTTTTATTCCATTTAAAATTCAAATTCTATTTAAAAAATAGAATTTTCCCTTTTTAAATCGCCAATATCCTTTTTATGATATTTTTAATTATCATTACTTAAGCCCAGTGATAAAACACACAAAGCAACTAATTATTTATTTTTCTAACACATCATATATAACAATATATATGCAAACAAATAATCAACAGATAATATATTTTTGAGGAATCCAGTTGGATTCCTCCATCCTGTTTTCCTGCATCCACAGATGTTAGCACATAAATAATACCCATTCTGCTTCGTGGCAGAATATCGCGGTATAGAAGGTCATCCACTAATCATAGCGTGGGGCGTATAGGGTAATCATCCGCTATGAAACTGCGGGCATCCGCTAATGATACTGCGGGAATCCAACCAATCAATCAACCCAATATATATATATATAGCCTAAATAACTAATATATATAAAACAACCAGAAAACATTCACACAAGCAACAAACAATTATTTTTAATGAAATAAAAATAATTATAAATAAAAGGTGAGTGAGATTTACTCACCGTGATTTTCACTTTGCCGAATATCCAATGAAGCCAATTATAAAGATTTCACAGTGATTTCTCCCACCACCTATTTTTCAATGTATAACAATATAAATAAAATTTTAGTTATCGAATTTAGACTAATTAAATTAATTACTCATGAGTAAACTGAATTCCAATTTAAACCTCAAATGATTTGTCTACATATATTGTTTCTTTCCCAACTGCTTGGTTTTGAACTATTTGTTTTTAAGTTTGATATTTCACTAATCTAAATTTAAAATCTTAGATAATATTTCTCTAGCTAAATTACCCTTTCGGTTTCCAAATCCTAGGCTAATAGCGAATGGCATTTCTATTTAAGCTAAATAACAGTTTAACGAAATTAAAACTTAATCATTAAACTAATTTTCCCTTTTAAAAAAAAAACTGTCTTGTAATATAAATCCTCCCACATTAATCGACAGCCTTTACCCGGACATTTTCTTCCTTAAAGCCGTTTGTTTTACTGAAATTAATAATTTAATTACTTAATTTATAAAGCAGCTCTACTGTATAAATTTAAAACAAAAGAAAAACTGATTTTTTTTTACCTTATCGCATTAACATCTTTCTTCCCACAACCATTATCGGACCACCCGTACACCTACAGACCAACATCAACCTCACTTTTGATCATCACCCCATCGCACAGCCTCAACCCCATCAAAACGCGCCTTTCTCCTTCCACTGCTCGTCCCATAAGCCACCGCGACTTCCCCTTTCGCTGTTCCTGAATCGCCCCATCCCAGAACCCCAAATCGCGACTCAAAATCGAGCTCGAGTTCACCTCAAAATCAAGAGCCTAACTCCCTTTCAGCTCGCAAGCCTCCAGAAGCCTGAACCCCCAAAATCGAAACCGCATTTGAACTTAAAATTGTCGAAAACCCCCTTCAATCCAATCGCGACTCAGCCAAGCATCGCTTGAAGTCGAGATTCAAATCCCATCGCATACTGATTTCACTTCGCCCCCCTGATTTTGATTTGTTCGATTTACAAGAACGACAGCCCCTTTTTTTTTTTTTTGATTTATTGAAGCTCGAACGGGAATAGATGAAAAGAGGTAAAGGATGTATATCGATTTCAGAATGATGGCCTAAATTTATAGGAGCGAGAGGAGACATTAACGTACTGAAGTCATTAAATCATGTTTCCTGGATTTCAAATGTGAATGACAGAAATTTGTGCTCGAGGAAAGAAATGTTGGGCGTTGTACAGATAATTGGTCGGCTTCATTTAAGACTTATGGTGGCTGAAATGATGTGTTTTTATTTTGACTTGATTTTTCTGAACTAAAATATCTTGCGGTCTCTCAATTTGAAGTCCTGAACTGCTATTCAACCGTGACGACCGTCGATACCAAATTATAACGCTATTCTGGTCTAAATGGAGTAGTATCTAGAATTTTATTTTACTGTCTGCAGGAGATATTTAATTTAAATTAATGGTTTAAACTAAATTTGTTTAAAAAAATAAAATTAAATTCCAAGCAGTTAAATTTATTGAAAATAAATTAATATTATCGTTCTAATTCAATAGAATTTATATTAATCGATTGGATTGTCTCAATTCAGTTTTAACTCAACGTCAAATTATTTATCGTTCTAGTATTACAGTAATTCAATATATTCGATATTAAATCGTATATTGATTATTAACCCGATAAATTCCATAATAAAAATCCATTTATATTTGAATCAATATTTAAAACCATACTAAATATTTAAAATAAACTGTTCAAAAATCTGGGTCGTTACATTCTTCCCCCCTTAAAATAATTTCGTCCTCGAAATTGCTAAGGTAGGAAAAAGGGTACAAATCTATTTCTTTTCAACATCTCACTTATGCTGAAACTCAACTCCTCATATTTCTATGACTTTATTTTCAACCAAAGCTTTTGGTTTCCATTCATATGCATTCTAATTCATATTCCTTTCAATTTTATTTCAAATTGATTCAAGTCAATTTATTCACCTCGAACCATTTAACTTGCTTCAGTTAAATTTTAATTCCAGAATCCAGATCCCAGGGTTTTCATTTCAAATCCTTTGAAATCCCATATATACATATATTTATTTTCATTTCAAATTCAAAAACATTTGAATTTTCAAACCACTTTTTTTTTTTCAAACGAATTTCCATCAAAAATTTTCCAAGGTAGCAATTCATCACTTAGAAACTCGGAAATGAACACTGATGATGTTGCAATCATCATCAGAATAATTTCCCAGCCACTGAAGTGAGTTCAGTGCTTTAAAAATTTTAAAACCCAATCTAAAATGATTTTCTTTCAAATCCTTTAAAACAAATCTGTATTATTTTAATATACTTTGAAAAATATTTTTCAACTTTCCAGGATTTTGAATTCTCAATTCTGGTTTGGATTTAATTCTAATTCATCTCATTTGTATATTTAATTCCTATACAAATTCCATTTTGGTTATAAATAACCATTCTAATTTTATAATCTCATTTGATTATAAAATCAACATCCAACACATCCATATAATAATTCTAGAAAATTATTCTTTCTATATCAAAAATAGAAATTTTGGGTAAAATTATTTCATCTACCCACTTTTAAACAATATCATGTTGTATTTTCTGTTCAAGCGTTTAGAAATTCCTATCGACGTCGTGGCGTCCCACGATTCGATCAGAATTCATAATCCACTCAACAGACAAGTCAACACAATATAAACAATTTTTATATCAAATAACAAATACGCTCTCTCGTATATATACTCAACTCATTCTAGGATGCTACTGACCCTATCTCTAATGAGCACATGCCACACAAGCCTAGGTATTCGCTCAACCTCGCTCTGATACCAACTGTAAAGGCCCGCAAATCCGTGCTATCTGAGTTGACTAAACACACCATACGTCCAACCCAAATAACACAGAAATACGACTCATTATTAGAAAGAGGTTAGAGGATGAGAAATAGAAAGAAAGAAATATTAGAATAGAAGAAAAACGAAGATCACAACTCACAGCGGAACGAATAAAATATATTATATAACATAAGCTTTGAAATACAATCTGTTTTGTACATATATACATACCATCATCAGAGTACACATAACATTTGATTCAGCGGAAGTAACTCTAAATAACTAACGTTGAAGCTTCCAGCTTCAAGCTCCTCCAAGTGTATCTGTAAAAGCCTGAAACACTTGACTGCCCGTACAAATTTGGGCACCCAAGAGTTTAGGAAAAAAAAACAAAACAAAATAAACTCTGGGTCAGTCATGGGACTGGCGTGAGTAAACTCCAACCACTTGTTTAACTTTCAAAACTCCTTTCGAAAGAAAAGATAATAGTAAGACCAGCCCACACATAAACATGGACGGGTTTTACCTTACTATAACCCAAAACACTTTGATATCAAATCCAGTGATATTATAGTAATGTCTACATCAAATAAATAACCAAATAGCAGAACGCTTGCATCTCACGCTCCACATAAATAGTATAAAATCACAAACCGCATGGCGCTTATTGGAGATTGGATTCCAACTATGACAAGGTATGGGACCACCTTCCGATAATGTATCTCTAGAGGCGAATACACCTGGGTTCAACAAGAACATCTTGTAACCCGGCCCACACATGACCGACCACTCATTTCGCTTGAGTGTATCGAATGTATATCACCAACGGTTGGACTCAAACCACCGTTTCCCGAATGGGCAGAATCGATAGATTTAGAAACAAAAGGAATTTCTCTAGATAGGTGATTATACACCCTAATGGGTGCGACCCACATAGCCATGCTGCCTGCCCGATTTTTGTCCTTTCCCGGTTGTTGAGGCCTGAGGCTACGAATACTTACCATTCATTGATAGCACAATCACTTTGAATGCCACATTGTCAGATCCGTTAATCACTAGTTAAGTTTGCACAAATATTCTGGATATTATGCTAAGGGATAAATCCGTTGCAACCATATATATTCATACAGACCAACCCATTTGATCATTGGAAATACTCTGTCAGACATTCGTCCATTTACGTTCGTTCTGGGATTGAACGAAACCGAAGGCACTATTTCTATAAATAGAAAAAGCCCTTGCACTTTACTCCGTCTTCAATATATTCAGCATACTTGGTTCGCAACGCTTATGCCGATACGGAGTGGTTCTTCGGATAATAATCCAACCGGTCTCTCCATATTGACAACGATGGTCAAAAACTTCGATAGTCTGTGATTTAACTATCGAATAAAAACAAGTGTTCATCCAACATATCAAACAAATCACTGGGCTCTTTAATTAATATTCATTAATTAAATCTTTTCTCCATTTTCCTCTATCAATATTTGTTAACCAAATATTTTCAATAATCATCTTGCCTCTTATGCCATTTGGAAAACGTTTCCAAATATCAATTCCTTTTATTTTCTATATATTAGAAAAATCTCTATTTGCAATTGGAAACAAATCCAATCACTTATCTCTATCCCTTTTTGTTTACAACATTCGATTTTTATATTCACTTTACTATCGAATTCAATACGTCGATACAATGATTTCAAATTATCAAAATATCCTAAAAATATTCTAACTCCTTAAATTTCCGGAAAATTTCGCCATAACCTCCCCTGTATCGGGAGCATCGGGAAATTTCAAATTGCTTTCCCGGTCCTTCTAATCTCAAAAAGAAAAAGAAGAAGCCAAGCGGCCAGCCGATATGGCGCATAAAATCTCATATATGAATTAAACATGTACCTTTTGTCGAGCACATAAATTTATAAACTTCATATACTTCATATCAAACCTGCTTACACCTGTTCACCTGTTTGCAATTCAATTCAACACCATCTAATCGTTGAATTCAGTTTCGCCCATTTATTCTTTAAATTGGCCATTTTGCCTATTTCACTTTTTTTTTGTTGAACATAACATGTTCAAACAAAATATTTGACTTGTTCATAACCAAATTGAATTTCAATTTCAATTCTAGTTTCCCTTTCTATTTCGAATATAAATTTCAAATCGAATTAACTCATTCAAATCCCAATATCCATTCGAAATCTCATTAACTAATTTCTATTCAATTTAGTTAATTCTATTCAATAAATCAAAATCTGGTTTCTGTTTCAAAACTCATATTCATTTACACAACTTGAATTCGCATATATTTTACAACCCAACTCTGAAATTTTCTAAATAGAAACTTCGGATTTATTCGCTTAAAATCCTTTTATAATATTAAATAAACCATTATGGTTTTAAAACGATTCTGGCGCTGCTTTTCTGAAAATTTGATTTTGACATAACTCAAAATCTATACGACGAAATTCAGATTTTTCTCTTTCATTAGAAAACTATTATTTAGTCGGTCCTGACGTTTCTTGTTTCGAAGAATTCCGACTTCAATTGCGTTCTGTATACTCAATTGAAGTTCGAATCGCTATTTTACGAACTGCAGCGCTGCGGCGAATTCGTTTTAATTATATTTATATATATATATAAACTTTTAAACTTCTAAACTTCTTTAAAATGAATTCAACTCCATTTAACCCTGCTTGATTCAAATTCAAATCTCACTTTTATTTGAATTCTAAATTCAAATTCCAATTCCTTTTCTATTTGATATTCAAATTCAATATTTGAATTTCTATTTGAATTCCCTTATTCAAACTCTATGTTCGAATTCATTTGAATCCTTTTATTCAAACTCTAAATTCCATTTGAACTTTCTATATTTGAATTCTATTGGAATTCAAATATTCAAACTTCTTTTAAATTCTATATTCAAAATTCCATAGTTTAAAACCCATTTGAATTTCATATTCAAATCCTATTTGAATTCAATTTGAATCTCTTATATTCCAATTTCATTTTCCATTTGAATTCTAATATTCAAACTCATTTTTACCACCATTTGAATTTCTTCACTCACATCCATTTGAATTCCCTTGAATTCAAATTCCATTTCAAAATCATTTGGATTTCCTATTTTGAAATCCTATTTGAAATTTTATTTCCAATTCTACTTTGAAAATCTTATTTTCAAAGGTTATTTCAAATTCTATTTTGAAATCTCATATTCAAATTTCTACTTGAATTTCTGTATTCAACTCCATGTTCAAATTCAATACTCGAATTTCTATTTCAAACCTCTATTCAAATTTCATATTTGAATTCCAATTCAAATCTCTATTCAAATTTCACATTTGAATTCTTCTTTGAAATACTATATTTCAAATTCTATTCAATTCTTCTTTGAAATTCTATATTTCAAATTTTATTTTGAAATTCTACATTCAAATCTCTATTTGAATTCCTTTATTCGAATTCCTTTGAATTCAAATTTTATTTTAATTCCTTGAATTCAAATTCTATTTTTCATTCTAATTTCGTCTATTCAAGTTCTATTTGAACTTCTATTTGAATTTCTAATATTCAATCTCTTCTTAAATTTCAAATATTTAAACCACTTTTAAAAATTCAAATGTTATAATCAAATTTCATTTGAGTTATATATTTAAAAATTTCATTTCACATCCTACTTTGAAATCCCATTCCAAATCCCAATTTCACGCTTGTATTTCTATTTTTGAATTATCAAATGATAATCCTTTTTACTTCATTTATAACTTCGTTATAAAAGAACTATTTATAAACTTCGTTTAAAAAGAAACTTCTTGTTTTATTTTTCAAACCAAGTTTATATTTTTATTCCATTTAAAATTCAAATTCTATTTAAAAAATAGAATTTTCCCTTTTTAAATCGCCAATATCCTTTTTATGATATTTTTAATTATCATTACTTAAGCCCAGTGATAAAACACACAAAGCAACTAATTATTTATTTTTCTAACACATCATATATAACAATATATATGCAAACAAATAATCAACAGATAATATATTTTTGAGGAATCCAGTTGGATTCCTCCATCCTGTTTTCCTGCATCCACAGATGTTAGCACATAAATAATACCCATTCTGCTTCGTGGCAGAATATCGCGGTATAGAAGGTCATCCACTAATCATAGCGTGGGGCGTAAAGGGTAATCATCCGCTATGAAACTGCGGGCATCCGCTAATGATACTGCGGGAATCCAACCAATCAATCAACCCAATATATATATATATATAGCCTAAATAACTAATATATATAAAACAACCAGAAAACATTCACACAAGCAACAAACAATTATTTTTAATGAAATAAAAATAATTATAAATAAAAGGTGAGTGAGATTTACTCACCGTGATTTTCACTTTGCCGAATATCCAATGAAGCCAATTATAAAGATTTCACAGTGATTTCTCCCACCACCTATTTTTCAATGTATAACAATATAAATAAAATTTTAGTTATCGAATTTAGACTAATTAAATTAATTACTCATGAGTAAACTGAATTCCAATTTAAACCTCAAATGATTTGTCTACATATATTGTTTCTTTCCTAACTGCTTGGTTTTGAACTATTTGTTTTTAAGTTTGATATTTCACTAATCTAAATTTAAAATCTTAGATAATATTTCTCTAGCTAAATTACCCTTTCGGTTTCCAAATCCTAGGCTAATAGCGAATGGCATTTCTATTTAAGCTAAATAACAGTTTAACGAAATTAAAACTTAATCATTAAACTAATTTTCCCTTTTAAAAAAAAAACTGTCTTGTCATATAAATCCTCCCACATTAATCGACAGCCTTTACCCGGACATTTTCTTCCTTAAAGCCGTTTGTTTTACTGAAATTAATAATTTAATTACTTAATTTATAAAGCAGCTCTACTGTATAAATTTAAAACAAAAGAAAAACTGATTTTTTTTTTACCTTATCGCATTAACATCTTTCTTCCCACAACCATTATCGGACCACCCGTACACCTACAGACCAACATCAACCTCACTTTTGATCATCACCCCATCGCACAGCCTCAACCCCATCCAAACGCGCCTTTCTCCTTCCACTGCTCGTCCCATAAGCCACCGCGACTTCCCCTTTCGCTGTTCCTGAATCGCCCCATCCCAGAACCCCAAATCGCGACTCAAAATCGAGCTCGAGTTCACCTCAAAATCAAGAGCCTAACTCCCTTTCAGCTCGCAAGCCTCCAGAAGCCTGAACCCCCAAAATCGAAACTGCATTTGAACTTAAAATTGTCGAAAACCCCCTTCAATCCAATCGCGACTCAGCCAAGCATCGCTTGAAGTCGAGATTCAAATCCCATCGCATACTGATTTCACTTCGCCCCCCCTGATTTTGATTTGTTCGATTTACAAGAACGACAACCCCTTTTTTTTTTTGATTTATTGAAGCTCGAACGGGAATAGATGAAAAGAGGTAAAGGATGTATATCGATTTCAGAATGATGGCCTAAATTTATAGGAGCGAGAGGAGACAAAACGTACTGAAGTCATTAAATCAAGTTTCCTGGATTTCAAATGTGAATGACAGAAATTTGTGCTCGAGGAAAGAAATGTTGGGCGTTGTACAGATAATTGGTCGGCTTCATTTAAGACATATGGTGGCTGAAATGATGTGTTTTTATTTTGACTTGATTTTTCTGAACTAAAATATCTTGCGGTCTCTCAATTCGAAGTCCTGAACTGCTATTCAACCGTGACGACCGTCGATACCAAATTATAACGCTATTCTGGTCTAAATGGAGTAGTATCTAGAATTTTATTTTACTGTCTGCAGGAGATATTTAATTTAAATTAATGGTTTAAACTAAATTTGTTTAAAAAAATAAAATTAAATTCCAAGCAGTTAAATTTATTGAAAATAAATTAATATTATCGTTCTAATTCAATAGAATTTATATTAATCGATTGGATTGTCTCAATTCAGTTTTAACTCAACGTCAAATTATTTATCGTTCTAGTATTACAGCAATTCAATATATTCGATATTAAATCGTATATTGATTATTAACCCGATAAATTCCATAATAAAAATCCATTTATATTTGAATCAATATTTAAAACCATAATAAATATTTAAAATAAACTGTTCAAAAATCTGGGTCGTTACACTATGTGTTTAGACACATGTTTAACATGTGTTTGAATCTTAGACGTCTATTGAATAGACGTTTGATTTATATAGAATAATTTTATTGTATCTTGTAATGTAATTTGCTTTTCTTAAACATTTACTTAACAAATGTCAAATATCAATTATCTATAAAATATGCATTTGTGTATTAGAAGTCAATTCAATAGACGTCAAATTCGATTACAAAAATTGTAATGCCCCACCTCTATACCCATACTGTCCAAGAGTATTACTAAGTAATACCGTCAGATAATACGAAAAATGAGGCTGTAGGGGTGCACACGTACAAATTCTTTTGGACTAACACTGGTACGTATTAAATTTTTTGAAATATCACTTACTCTTACGTACTCAATGTCAACACAAAACAATTACACGTGTGTCTTCAGGACAGAACAATACAAAATATACATGAATACAGAGATCACAAAGTTAATCGCATCGATAAAATATAATGTATAATATTTAACATTTTATACACATTTACTTATTACACATCAATATATACATCAATCCATACAATACACGATAGCAATTGATATACTAAGTTACTATACTCTTCAAAGTACAATAAATACAAACTGGTCTCATGGTGTCCCTGAATCTGTAATGTCTCAGTCTGACCCGGGTATTATATAAATAATAAATGGATCAGTCTATGTTTAAATTCATTATAGTTAATATAAAATGTTTGGGTGCTCTAAACTCGAAAGATCATTCAATACATAAACCTAATCATCAGGTTCCTTCAAAAATCGACATTAATGATTCATGCCTCGTGGCTAAATATTATGGAAGCATTACCATATAGAAACCTATGCAAAAGGCATCATAATCTTATTCAAATGAATTTCATTATGCATTATGAATCGCCGAGATATCACAATCACATGATAGCTCATAGGCCATCAAAATATAATAACTCGATGAAATCATAAACAAGAATCATATAATCACATGATAGCTCACCGGCCATTAAAATACAATAACATGAATCAAAATACAATAGCAAGATAAAATCATAAACAAGAATCATATACTCACATGATAGCTCACAGGCCATCAAAATACAATAACATGATAAAATCATAAACAAGAATCATATATGTAAATCACATCAAAATATAAGAAAAGTTATAAAGATCATATGGATCCATATCAACATTGGCGAGACTCAACAACGCCGCATATATATCAACATTGGCGAGACTCAGCAACGCCGCACGTATTTCAACATTGACGAGACTCAGCAACGCCGCACGTGCAACGAAAATATCATATACCAGTACTAAACAATTTTGATGTCTGTAATGGAAGATACTCGTATCTTCATAAGTTAGACTCTCAGGTCCAATATGTCATGGTCACTCAAGACTACCTCGATAGCCGCTCAAGTCTATCTAGTACTGGTAAGGAGATAGTCGCTCAGGACTTCTCAGTATAGACAATAGTTTACACTACACTTTTCGTTCAATGCTCTATATAACAAGTCCAATGAATAACCAGAAAGGCGATACCGAAAGTCCCATACCAAACGGTTCCACCAAATCGTTTATTCAAATTTCTCGTTACATAGAATATAAATAATATAAGTCGTATAAAAGATGTCATCACTGTATCGTATTCAAATCATCAATCAAGTTAGATCAACAGTGAATCATCCACAATATAAGAATTCATACAAGACTGAAAGCCAACAATTATAAAAATGATGAACAAATTCAAGATCTATTCAAGAAATACATAAAATTCCAACATGATTTATAAATAAGTGAGATCAAACAATAATTCTCAAAAATAATTCAAGTGTATATAAAAAAAGCATAAACTTTCATCACAAACTTGTGCAAAGAATAAAATATATTGTAAGATAAAATGAATCCAATAATATGAAAAATATCGTCAAAAGCTATTTAATAATATAATAAAATGAAAACTTCTTAATCGACCTATTTCGAGTAAGGATAAAATATTTTAAACAGTCAAACAACCTAAATAGAATTATTCTTGAATAAAATATTTAATCAAAAGTATAAACGTAAGAAATGCATATGTGCGAATTAATTTTCCAACTTACATAATGATTAATAATATAATTTAAACACTAATATATACTTAAATTGGTGAGTATTCGTATACATAAGTATAAATACACATGGTTAGTTTAAGTTTTATTTATATCTTGCTGTACAGTTAAATGTTTAAAATTACATTATATACTATAATTACACTTCATAAAATAAAATGTTGTGTTATTGATGTTATCTACCGAGAATTATCTCAATTTATTTAAAATCACACAATAGCTCAATTGTCTAAACAAACAATTTATATAAATGTAATTCCAAAATAAAGTTGATAGCTTCCCCTCTATATACGAACATCAAACCAACATAAATTTTATCAATAATTTCTGATTTATAACCAATTAGACAACAATAACATCAATCTCACCAATTCAATCATCCAAACAATTCAATCCAATACGAATGATAACATAAAAATATAAATAACCATTATGGAAGAAAACATAGATGTGAGTGATGGGAAAAACTCACCGAATTGACGATTTCTGGATTCCCATTGTAACAACCCAGATTTTCAGAACCAATTTAAAAATTTTGTTTTAGCAATTTTAACGGATTTTGAATATTTAAAATGATTTATTTTAAATAATAACGACTAAAAATTTATTTAAATCGAAGTTAGAACGAATAATTTTATTTTAATTATAAAAGGAGTTTGAAATGGTGTGGTAGTTTGAAAATTCGATTTCCAATGAATGTACAGGATTCAAAATAAATCGGATTTCAGTAAAACAAGAAATATTTGAATCTGTTTAAAAATATCTTTCCAACGAATGTGAAAAATCCAGATTTCATAATGGGAATTGAAAGTTATGTCCAGTTTAAAATTTAAAATAGTTGCTATGGAATATATATAAAAAATGAACGGTCACCGAAGACTACGGAAAGTCGCTCATCTTGGAAGGTATAGGGCTACCCAGTTCGCAACTGCAAGCTTATACAGCTTATCGCAGTTCCTCTTGGACCTCCACTATACCGGGTATAATTTACTTGGAGGATAGTTGCACAGGGCAGGCCTCGAACTCCTGACCTATTACCAGGTAGGAGCACGCCTTTCCACTGGGCTACTGCCGCGGACCCAGAGTAGGCCTCGAACTCCGAGCCCGACGCCGGTGGTGGCGTGGGAAGCCCTCGTCGAGGCGCTTCTTGGGGGCACCCTCTATCAACCTCCGCCAACGGTGGAGGGAGCGGCGGTCTGCCCTAGATTTGAAGCTTTGGGTTGCGATGTTACGTTGTTTATTGGGTATCGAGGAAGAAGGGTAAATGATTATTAATTTAATTAATAATTAATTTATGTTAATTACATCTTTAACTAATTATTGTTTAAAATGCCATAACTATCTCATACGAATACAGAACTGAATGATTTCAGAAGCATTGAAATCGCCTTGTCGAGCACTACATTTCAGAACAGACCAGAAGTGAAACAGAGCAGATTAGAATTTTAGGAAAACTCAAACAGAAATAAATTCAGAAATAAAAGAATGGAGAAGTGGAAACGACTGTGAGATTTCTCTCACACTCAAATTATTTTGCAGCAAATATATACTAGGATGCAGACGGTGCTTAGTAGCACCCGACACCATTTATTATGCAAACCGTGATTGTTTGTTTGAATTGAATGGATTGTAATGTGGTTGTTGATTGTATTGTATGGAATAAATATTTGAACAATAAAAATATCATTTTAATTGAATGAATAAAATATATAAAATATTCATGTATGGAATAAAATATTTGAACAATAAAATTATTATTTTTTATTGAATATATGAACCATATAAATTGGTCATGTGTTGAAAATAAATATTCATTTACAAACCGGACGGTTTGTTGATGTACACTTATTTATCTGATATTGATTGGGACGATAAATTTTACACATCGCCCAACTGCACAAATAATAACAGTATTTTTTGTTTGAAAACCCCACACGGGTATTGGGATAATATTTGACATACACTGATCCCAATAATTAGTGGTATGTCAATCGATGGGTTGACAGGCTATATAAGCGTTATTTATTTATTTTGATGCTCATCTAGTTGTAGAATGCACTCTGGTTGTTGAATGAATTTTTAATGATTATTTATCATTATTGTAGTAAACATGCGATGTATGAAATCCATATAAATAAAATTATATGGTGATCGATTGAGTCTGATTCCAGTTCAGAATTAACTAATATTTTAAAATAATATTCAGAAAATATTGAAATGTGAAGCCGTGTTAAGTAGTTAAACGCCATTTTAACACGAATGGGAATTTTGTCGTTTTTATTCATTTTATAATGAATATCGAAAAGTGATTCCAAAATCTGATATTTTGAAAATATTATCATTTTAATATTAAAATGATATGGAATATCCAAATTTGATTTAAAATTTGAAACGGAATTGAAATCGATTTAAAATGAATTTAAAACAAATTCATAAATGAAATATTCAATTTTGATTTAAAATTTGAAATGGAATTGAGATCGATTTGAAATGAATTTAAAACGAATTTAGAATGGAAAATTCAATTTTGGTTTAAATTTGAAAATAAAATTGAAATCATTTTAAAATGAATTTAAAACGAATTTATAATGGAATATTCAATTTTGATTTAAAATTGAAATGGAAGTGGAAATCGTTTTAAAAACGATTTATAAAATTTGTTTTAAATGGAAATCGATGAAATGTATATAATATATATTATATATATTATAATGGCCTAATAGAACGTGTAGCGACCGTTCGCGAATTTCGACCATTAAATTCAAATTGATGTTACGGGAGATCCGACCGTCCGATTCTCCTAAAACCAGAACCGTTGGGTTCGTATCGAAAAGAGCTTTCCAATGAATACAAGGGATTTGAAATCTAATGGTTGGATTTTGAGATATTTCCAAATCAAATTCAGAAAAGGTCGCTGTGGATGTAGTTCGGTGGCTGTTATTGAAAACCGACTGTACGGTCGATAATAAAATTATTAAAAATATGGTAAAATTATGTAAAATCTAAATAAATGACTTGGAAAGAATTTGGATAAAAAAATTCAGTTTTGAAGAGATAAAAATATATTTTTATCGAAATGAACTAGTTATTAACTAGAATAATAATCCAATTAATTTTAGAAATAAATAAATTGGATTTGAAAATGGTTTTAAAATGACTAAAATTTTCCAATGATTAAATTGGATTGGATTTGGAATGGAAATAATCTTCGGAATATTTCGATATTGGATCCTGTGATTGTACGGATATTGTTGAGGAATTTGGAAGATATATATATCGTTATTCCCAATACGATATTGGTTGGTTTCAGAATTTGATATTGAATATAAGCCGATATAATTTCTATTCAGAGCCTTGTATTTGACATCAAATTGGATTTTGGGTTTGTCGTGAAAGGTGTCTTCATTAACACTGTATTAAACCTAGCTGAGAAAAGAATAAATCTTTAAACTAAGATTTAGTGAAGTTTTTCAATTAATTAATATTTAATTGGAATTGAATAAAACAATTGGATTTTTGGGTTTATCGTGAATGGTGTTTTAAATAACACTTGTTCTTTAACCCAATTAACTGTGAAGAATATGATTTGGAATTTATAATTTTTTAATTATGATTAATGGAATTTTCCAAAGTAAAGTTTTTCAATTTAGTATATTAAATTGGAATTGAATGGAATTCGATTTGGTAATAATCGAGATGAGCTTCTGTGGAGGAAGACTGTTAATATATATGGAATTTAAAAGGCTTTTTCGTTATTCCATTTATATTATTAGTCTGATACGTAAATTAATATCGATTATATATTGATCTGTTTCCGTGAAGATTCCATGGTTAATGGAATGTGATTTTGGGTTTATCGTCAACCGTGTTTTAAATGACATTGGTTCTTTAACCCAGTTAAAGACAGGATTACATGTCTAACATTGTATTTCGATACTGTATTCGTTGATCTCTGCTAAATATATATCTGTTTGGTGGCGGAGAATTTATTCTCTTGCTTAACACCCTTCTCGGAGACGTACGAGCTTAGAGGTTATATATTGGCAGAAATCAATGGTACGGTGTAGATTGTCGATGCGACATGTTTGATTTCCCAAAGTTAAATAATCATTAATATTGATTTTGGGGAAGATTAAAACTAAGTAGATTTTTAATGAATCTTTTATTAGATTGAAATGTGAATGTGATAATTTAAATTGTCAAATTTGGGAAAATGATCGAGAATGGAGTATCACCAGTTTTTCTCCAGGCGATAGTTAAATCTTTAATTAGATTTGAACATGAAATGGTAATTAATTTTACCTATAACACTGTGGTGTTATATATGGAGTATTACCAGTTTTGCTCCATGGGATGAATAGGTTGGGATTGGGAAATAAAATAAATGATTACTTCGATAAGGTTCTCTAATCCCGACTAGTTTGGAAAACCTTAATTTGGTTTAAATTGTGAAAAGAATATTTGAATAAAAGAATATTCTTGATTGGAATGAGGCGTATGATGTGTTGTAATAACACTTGATTATAAGATACGCGAGTTATTCGGAAAGACCGGGTTTATGTCCATTCTGAATAACTGATTCGACGACTAACAGTCGAAGATATTGAAGACGGTGCAAGTTCGACGATCTACACATCGAATGGATGGGTTGCAACTGATGCCCATGATTGGAGTAACTACCTTAAAGGGGCTACAGTGGTAGCCGTTCGGACGTACTTGTTGATTGTACGGATATGTGAGGGCCTCTCTCCTGTATTGGACATACAGAATGAGGAATAAGGTGCCTCCGGTTTCGTTCAGACCCAGAACCGACATGTAAATGGATGGTATGTCTAACGTTGTATTCTTTTATAATGTATTCGTTGATCTCTGCTAAATATATATCTGTTTGGTGGCGGGGAATTAATTCTCTTTCTTAACACCCTTCTTTGAGAGGTACGAGCTCATAGGTTATATATCAGCAGAAATCAATGATATGGTATGGATTGACAGTGTGACATGCTGAGATGCAGTGATCCAAGCTTTTGTTGAAAAGCAAAGCTTGGTGGATGATGATCAAAGCACCGCTTTAAACAACACAGCTTTGTGTAGGGTTAATTCGCGAGCCTCACACATCGGTATGGTGACAAACTGATGGTTAGATCAGTATGCTTTAGAGATGAGGATAGACATCCTACGGGTTGTCAAGGATTCGGTTGACCGAGGTGATACTGGGTGTGGTCACCCCCACACCAGTAGGGATAGTGCACACCCCCTGATTCTCAGATGGATAGAGTTAGCGGTGTTTTCCGATGCTTGGACGTAAGACACGGTAACTTGTTTCCTGGATAGTGCGAATGTGCATTACGGTGTTTTTGCATTCCTACGACGTAAACCGTTGGGAATTGCACTACGCGATAGATCTTTCGGCTCAGGAGCCACCATGATGGAAATCCAAACTTCCAATTCGACATTTTGCGGTTTTAATTGTATACTATATATGGCGACATAGTGGGATGGGGCGCTCATGCCGTCTATGATTAATACATTTATATTTGAAGTTGATTTCTTCACTTATAGTAATAATAAAAGGATTTGTTTTAAGACGTACCAAGCATATTTGGCTATTATAAGGTAAAACTCTATCCTCGACTGCGTTCATTGTGTGATGGGACCTGAGTCTTATAATAGCTTCATTCTTCTTTATTTAGCATTGCGCTGTTTGTTTTAGGCACCGGTATTCTTGGGGGTAAACCCGTCCCGTGTTATATGGCGTGGTCCCTTGATTTACCTTATTTTAAAAGTAAAGTTTTAAACAACTGTTTTAGTTCTCACACCAGTCCCATGACTGACCTGGAGTTTATTGTTCAACCTAAACTCCGGGTGCCCATATTTTCCACACGGGCAACTTAGTAGTTTTGGTTTTCGCAGATATTTCTTTTCCCAGGATCCTGGATCTACAGTTGGAGCTATATTTGGAAAGCTTTGTATCTGTATATTTCTTTCAGTTGTGGTAGTTATAACATTTTCCGCTATGCATTGTATTTATACATTTTATTTCCGCTGCTATGTATTTTAATCTCTGTTATTTTTCTGTGTAATACTTATTCATACTCTGATATATTGTCTTGTACTCTGATTTAATTGTTGTACTAGCAATGAAATGTTCTATTGTTTGTGTTCTGATTTGTCGTGTTCTCAATTCAATCCGGGCTTCCCCATAAGGGTGAGTTTGGGTCGTCTCAGTATGGTATCAGAGCTTTGGTTTACAGAGCTCGAGAACAAGACATATTAGAACCAAACGAAAGAATTCATCAGAGATTGGATTAGTAATATCCTATGAGAATAACTCTTTAGAGATGAGATCAATAGTATCCTAGAATGAGTTTCAAAGAGTGTTATTTTTAAAATAAAAATGAAAACAAATTTTGTTTTGGAAAATTTAAACTTTATTATACGTATTTGAATATTTATTTTAAATTGATTTGGAATATCCAGTATAAAGATATTTTTAATATGCATCTGATCCATGTGTATTTGAAGTCTCAAATATACTGGATAGATATAGAGTCACACTCTAGTCGCTCGGAGATAATTCTAGTGATATATATATATATATATATATATATATATATATACACACATCATCAGTGTTTATGTTCAAGTTTCGAAAGTGGAATATCTATATATTTCCAATCAACTGGTGTGAGAACCAAAACCTTATTTTGAATTTATTGTTTGGAATTTGACACTAGAAATATGATTTTTGAATATAAATACAAAAGCTATATGTTTGGAAATTTAATTCACTAATTGATTGCTGGTTGTGTTGTTTGATTATTAGTTCAACTAAATAAAAATATTGGAATAATAAATCCAATATGAGAATGAAAAGTTGAATTGAACCAAATTTAACCAATATATGAATGAAAGTTAATATATAGCCAAATCGAATCGAATATTGAACTGAATTGAAAATTTATTAGAATTGCATACATACACATGTATATATAATGAACAGGTCATAGGAGGGAAGCTAAGAAGAGGAATCAAATTGTATGCCCGACTAATAGGTACATGTTTACTAATTTATTGGGTTTTGATGATTTTATGAGCCGATTGGCTTTTTCTTTTGGATTGATGAGGGCCCTGCGTGGCTAGTTGCTGTTTTAAATATCAACCCGTACAAAGGAGGTTATGGCGAAATTTTTCGAAAATTTAGGGTGTCAGCCAAATTTTTGAAAAATTAGAAAATTCTTAGAAACTGAAAAGTTGAAGAATGAAAGCCTGAATGAAAGTTGAGTTGGTTAGTTAAACAACTTTCAGCTCCATTCCTTTTCGAGGACGAAAAGATTTTAAGTGGGGGAGATTGTAACAACCCAGATTTTCAGAACCAATTTAAAATTTTTATTTTAGCAACTTTAACGGATTCTGAATATCTAAAATGATTTATTTTGAATAATAACGAGTAAAAATTTATTTAAATCGAAGTTAGAACGAATAATTTTATTTTTATTATAAAAGGGGTTTGAAATGGTGCGGTAGTTTGAAAAATCGATTTCAAATTTCAAATAGATGTACAGGATTCAAAATAAATCGGATTTCGGTAAAACAAGAAATATTTGAATCTGTTTAAAAATATCTTTCCAACGAATGTGAAAAATCCTGGTTTCTTAACGGGAATAGAAAGTTATGTCCAGTTTAAAATTTAAAATAGTCACTATGGAATTTATATATATATATATATTTTAATATAATATATAGCCATTTTGCAAATGACCTCCGTTTTTGATGAAACCACTTTAGTTGGATCCGGAATGTTAAATTATAGTCAGGTTTCAAATTTCATAATTTTTGGAATTAATATGTGAGCACAGTAAATTTAAATGTGTTTGGTAATTTATATTTGAATTGGATGGACCAGAAAAAGCCCATTTTTCAAACGGTCTCCAAATTCGACAAAAGTAGTTTTGTTAGGACTGTATCGTCAAAACATAGCTAGACTTATTTTTCAGAAATCACTACACCAGAAAAGACCTTTGGTAGCGTTTGAAAAACGCTGCTAAAACTTTTAGTAGCGTATTAATAAACGCTACTACAGGTCCCGCAACTAAAAGTCGGAATTTTTTGGTTGCGTTTTCATATACGCTACCATATGATCAGCATAGTTGCATTTTCGAAGCGCTACTGAAGATCTATACGTGGGTTAATTTTTGTTCTTTTGTAGCAATTTTCAAACGCTACTATAGGTCTATATGTAGATCATTTTTTGTTATTCTGCAGCTTTTATTTTGTGCCACTAAAAAATCAAATGGTATATTACATTTGTTTATATAGCGTTTCTAAAACGCTACTAAAAGGTATTGATTGCTTTGTAGCATATTTTAAATGGTACTATACACTGTTAATGGCTTATATTATTTCGAACAACTAGTTATATAATAGTCATTAAAATTATCAACGATCATATAAATGTCTTATTTAAAACAACAATCAATCAATCATATTCAAATAACTAAAAACAAATTAGTCGCATAAGCATTTTGCGTAACCATTTAGATAACGGTTATTTGACAAATTCAACAAATTCACATACCACAAGCATTCATTAACAAATTTACACAATAAGTACCAACAAATACCATAATACACAGAACAATTAAAGTTTTGTCCATTGTTGTTGTTGGTATTCACTCTAGAAAAGCTATTTACCTGTAGACAATATTTATTGGTTATTATTAAAACAAGCACATAAGCAATATTAAATATTAATAGTTCTCGACCATGAATAATTTATTCCACTTTATAATTCGGATCTGCACATAAACAATATTAACCCAGCGCTCCTTTCACTTCACACAAACTCAGCCTACACTGTTAAAAAAATTCGACTAAATGGAAAAGATTTCGGAAATTTTCAAGCAAGTCAAAGTTAAAGATATTCTGAATAAAAGCATGCTTATTATGAAATCATGCTGTCAAAAATATCATACCTAAATATTTATGTTGATTTTATTTTGATTAGTTAAAAAGAAATCCTAGGTATTCTAACGTGGTACATAACACAGTACACACGAGTATTTTGCATGTTCTAACAAAAATATATGGTCAGGCCCTGTTTCCATATTATAAGTTCAATAGTCAAATTATAGTTGATATACTCAATAGTCCAATTTAATTTATTATTGATATAAATTAAGTAGCCTAGGAGTAGGTTTTGAATAAGTAGATGCACATAATATAGAAGGGATAAAATCATTTTAATGATAAAATTATTTGACGAGTAATATGACTTTTGAGTAACAAACAAACCTTTTATGTCCCAGTCTTTTAACAGTTGTGTCCGCTGCTTTCTCTCCTACAACATGAAAACCATAGTACATTAACCAACACACAATAAAATGTCACTAGACACCAATACAACTTCCATCATTCAATACTGTACGCTCCACCATTCACACCACCTGCCACTTCACAGCTAGTAACACTATCCCCTTCCTCCCTTAACTTCCTCTGCGCCCTACATTTCACATCAAAAAACACAAACAAAAACAACTCTACCTTACCAACTCATCACCACTTCTCCTGATATTATCAACCACAACTATCTCTGAATACAATTGCACATAACTCTTCCAAACCAAACCCTCACCCTTGTTGCAAACTCAATTCCTATGGCTACATATGTTGCTTCTACAAGGATAGCTACCTACTACGAACAAGTTGCAATAAATAGCCAATAAAATTTCTAGGCTTAGCCAAGGGTAACAACCAACACACATGTTGTCTTTCAAGGAAATATGTTTCCTTTCTTCCCTCGGTTGTTTTAGAAACTAGAATATCCGAACAACAAAAAATATGTAGCTAATCTACTTGTGAAACATACACATTTGTATCAAAATTGTATGCAGAATGATAAACAAAATAGAAGTGCCTCTGATAATCTTTTTCAATTATATATTGGATTAGCTCGCACACTACTCAAAAAGATTCAAGAGTAGTAGTCACTCACCACGAGTACCATGGGAATGCATAAAAGAGAACGGACCGAAGAACAGAGATGAAGGGACCATATGGATCAAGATAATTTTGGCCTAGGAAGCTCTTCCAGATTTTCCCCTAGAATACTTTGTATTCCGTCAGCAACTAACACTCCAGAAACTGCTCAACAGGTATAATAATTCAGTGCAAAACATAAATAGAAACATGCATGCCAAGATAAAAAAGAAACTTTCATGTTAAAACAGAGAGGCATAGTTACTAGCATATATAAATATGTACACAAAAGGTATATTTGATATATTCTAGTTTACATATACATTAAATTAAGAAAAAATTTATTCATGAAATAAGATAAAATAATGATTTCATTTAAAAGAAACTTAAAAAAAATTTGTAAATGAGTTTAAACTTCATAGGCCCATTAAAGACCCATTTTTTTTTTTATAAAATTCATCCGTTTCTTCCACTGCAAGCTTAACCAAATCCAATAGTGGGCGTCTTTGATTATTTGGCGAGAGCCTCCCTTGTTTTGGGTTCGAGAGATGGAAAGTGGAGTTTCTCGCCTTTAGTGTGAGAGCCCTTAAGAAAGCTGGACGGAGAGCTCGACACAGATGGGGCTAAATGTGCAATGACAAGAATAGATTCCAACCCAACAGAGGATTGTGGATTGGACTTAGACAATTCATAAGTGAGACGATCATTATTAATTGCAGGTCGGGTTTGACATGGAGGAGATCTAAACAGTTGCATGTGTGTTTGTGGAAACGTTGTGCCAATAGAGAAACTGACAGGATCAACTAAAAGAATTTCAGAGAGACTCATACCTAAAGGATATTCACAATTAGAAAGAGATTGTTGGACCACTCCTAAACTAGAGACTTTTCTTGCCAAATTGTTGAAAGATATGGAAGATCGAAGATGAGGCAACGAATTACCCAGCTCGGAGTATTGTTCTTTATCATAAAGCAAATCATCCTCGTCTGCATTAAAACCGAATTCTGTTGAAAACAGAGCAATGGCAGCTTAAACATTTGGCGAGGCATGCCGACTAGCCTGGCTATCAGAGTGCTTGCATAGGCGACCACGTTCTTGTTTGGCAAGCGCAAACCCGACTGAATCAATCTTGCATGGGGAAGCAAGTCCAAAGATGAAGGCCTGGCACTACTACGCAATTTGTGATCCCCCTAGAACTAACAAGCCTAACCTGCACCATGGCGTTCTGAGAAGCGCCAAGTGAGGGAGCGCCTAGCACAAATGAGGATCGAAAATGTCAAGCCAGACAACGGTAACGACTATAAATCACCGACTAGATACACAGATCGAGTAGGTGATGACGATTCGTAGTCAAATGGAGCAGCAGCATTACGCACTGGGATCGAGGTGAGGCTAAACTGATTGATGTTAGCAGGCGGAACAAGGATAGGAGGCTGACTACACTCCCATCCGTTAGAACTAGAAATCATTTGCGACATAGGGAGACAAACTGCAAGTGGTTGTACTTGCATAGGAAAGTAGGCTTGTTGAATGAGGAGATGATGTTGTGCCTGAAAATATGCGCCAGGCCAAACAACAAAGATAGGGTATTGCAAACAGCCACTAGCGGCTGGAACAGTGAGGTTGCAAAGTTATTTGCAGTCCGGAAGAACAGGCCCGAGGCCGAAGTGCGATCCAATGTCAACTTAGTGGTTGTGGCTGAGCCAGCAGAAACAGGCAAAGCATAAGCACCACAATTATATGAACCATCATGAACCTGCATGGTAGAAACAACTGAAATAGGATTGATTGGAGAGGTCTATGAGGTCTGAGTAGTCATAGACACATTTCGTGTTACAAAAGACGAGTTTTCTACAATTGAGTGAGCAGTGGCACCATAAGTATTTGAAACAACGTTACACGCACACACGTGGAACTGCCACTGAGGACAACTTAGAGGAGTCTGAGATCTATAAAGGCAAATGAACAATTGGCAAGACAGTATCCGAAACTGTTGAAACTGATGCAACATTCGTATCGCAAGAATTTCTTATAGACTTAGCATGCACTGGAAGAACCGCCATGCAAGTGGTTTGGGTATTCGCTGAAGCATTCAGTGTGACAGGAGATGATCATGATGAAACAGATGGGGGTGGATGCACCACAGGAAAGTGATACATACTTAGCATGCACAAGAAGCACTGCCATACGAGAATTGAGTAGAGTTCATACAATATTATTGAGATTGCAACGGAACCAAAATGGAGGTTGAATCAGAGAAATGAAATTGAACAGTGGGACAATAGTGAAAACAAACAGAGAAGGCTAATAAAAAAATTAGAAAAACCATACCAAAACCTTTCCCATCAACATAAAACTGGAAAAACAAACCAAAACCTAATAATAGAACTGATGGAAAATCTGTATGTATTCGTATAATCTGTATATTTTCTTATACGCATACAACAGTATTTATTCTGTAGCATGAGCATATTAACATATTGACCATTGTTATTCATCATACAGTGCACCCAAAGTTTCTTATGGATGAATACATCATATGTTCAAAACTCGCAGATATTAGTTAAAGGAAAGAAAATGGATGCATTTATATTACTGTCGGTCCAACAAATTATCCTTAATATCATCGGATCATTGTAAGAATTAACATTTAAATGGGTTTGTAACGTGACAGGCAGTGACTTATACCCTTAAAATTTTATAGTATTTGCAGGCCAGCATATACGGTTTAAACAATACAACGTATCTTCTTTTTCTTTTTTTTTTTTTTTTTTTTTTTTTTTTTTTTTTTTTTTGGAAAGGCAAAAAGAAATTTATTATTCACAGAACATTTACAGCATTACATCCTAAAGCATTATACCAAAAAAAGAAAACTATAACGTGCTATACAGTAACTTAAGAGAATCACAAGGACAATCTGGTAGATTTTGTAAACTTTCTGAGAACAGTCATGCAAAGCTGATCAGCATTCCTCATGTGGTCTCCAAAAATCCGATTATTCCGTTCAGTCCAAATTTCATACATAAACTTTTTCATAAGCTTCAACAAAATACAACGTCATCTTCTAAAATTTGTTAACAATAGCTTACACATGTTATGGTAATGACCACTCTCGCTATTATGCAAACACCGGCACCATACTGCTTTTTACTAGCAAGCTAAAACCGCTTGTAGCCGATTTGTAGATATATCAAATACAAGTAACTTATTGTCTTTTTAAATTCTTGTCCAAAAAATATACAACTTGATATGTTTTTACACTCCAATGACGTTTCGTCATATCATTGAATGAAATACATTGGTGAGCAAGAAAAGAAATTATTTCGGTCATCTAAACTGAATTCGTGAACCAAAATATGACCATTTACTTGATTCTAAGCGCCTGCAGTACAACATGTTATACAAGTATCCGTGGATTCAAAATGGGCATGCAAGTGGAAAATTTCAACTATTGTTGTTTTTGAAACAGTAGCACCGACGTTTCATAACAATCACTAAGTCGTTATTCCCAAACAAATTGGAGTCGGTTGGAGATGAACAAAATCAATTTTAAAAAACATTTAAAGGTGAAATGAGATAGTAAACATAAATGATGGTGATAGTATGTGCAATAGTAATACATTCAATCGACATGGTGATTAGTACAAGAATAATATCATAATAAATAAGTCAGGGACTGAAATGAAACATATTATATATGAATGAAGAACGAAATAACATATAAAAGCTAAATTACGCACAAAGGACATCTGGTGATAATCATACATGATTTAATAAGAAGCATTGTCCTATTTATTTAATTTTACAAAACTCTGGCACAAAAAAAAAGATCTTGAAAAATAATGCTAATACAGTACAAAATGCATTAATTTGCTATTTATTGAATTTTTCAGGCAAAAACCTATATGCATGTTCAGGCTTAAGAATGAAATTTTCAGTTCTAATAGTGCGATCAATCATTGAAATGGGTAACCAACATCTCTTTGCATGGAAAATAAAAGGAAATAGATATAGAATCTCCAGATGAATCATACCTTGACTCATTTTAAATACTCCTCATGTTTTCTTCTTTTGTTTTCTCTTGCGTTCTGAAGAAACCAACATATAATAAAATATGATATTCCATACTATGATTTCTTTGTGCTTTAAGATACTCATGGTGAAATGCAATATGTATACCTCACTAGCCTCCTATGCATTCTGAATAGTGTCCATACTTGACTGTAAAATATGAAAACAGTTACCCACATACACACAAGTATGTACGTATAAATAAAAGAGCAGTGAACATAATTTTGCTACTTCAAGGAATATAACCGTATTCTAGCATCAAACTATATAAAAGGTCATCACACGACTAAATTGATCAGGAAAAGAAAAAAGAAAATGTGACATCCGAAGTTCGAGAAATCATTTTCGTTCATATGAAATTTTCCTAGTTCCAGACAACTTCACAAATTTTGAAAATTTCGGTTTCGGCCTCGATTTCAGTTTTCAATTGTCAGATAATGAAAATGTAGTAGATGTAAATAGAGTTTAGCCCAATATATTTATACTAAATTAAATAAATCTAAATTGGAATAAGAATTGCTTACTCTACACTAAATTAAATCAAATAAAATAGATCAACCCAATATGTTTCATTACATTCAGCTCTAACTGAATAACATTAAGTGATATTTAGTTTAATTCATTTCAAAACCCAAGCTCAATCTATGTTTCAGTTTGCCATGTTTCCCTTCATCCCTATTTAATAGAACCTTCCCAATTCAAGTCTTTCCTTTTAGTTGTCGACCTCTTCCCGTTCCATCAACTCTTCATTAGTTCCCTTCCCATCAACCTTAAATCGACATTTCCACTTCAACCTTAAATTGACGTCTTCCCTTCAACCCTAAATCAACCGCAACAACGATTGGTGCTTTCAAAATGACGAGGACAACTGCTGCTATGATATTGACGACAATGATACTCACATGAATTTGCATATCAGATTTGATCAGTTATTTATAGATTACTTTCTTCTTTTTCCTGATTTATTTAATTGCAACTTGACTGGAGATTATTATCAACTATTATAGTTAAAATGCTAGTTAATTGGAGATAACTAATTTGTCGTGTTAACATATTAGTAAATGTGGAGATGTATGATCTTGTGAAAAGAACATTGTGATGTTAAGTGCAACCTAAAACCAACCCATACTTGGAAAGTATCCTTGACTTTTGTTCTCAAATGTTCACAACAGAACTCAGAAGTATCCAATGCTGATTTCCAAAGTAAATAGAACAAAGGCTTGCTAATTTCATAAACATATGGGCTGCTAATTTCAGGTTTAATGGTATAAAACTTGGGCACTTATAATGGCCGAAATGGGGGATGGATGATTAAGATTTTTAAGTATGAAAATTGGTGAAATATACCTGGTCACGACGCTGATAAAGAACAAATAGAAAGCCAATGAGATTTATTTCGTTGAGGCTGTTTCCAGCTAGGAACCCATGACGGATAAAGTGTTGTGCGCTTATTTAACCTTACAAACAGCAGACTGGCCACAAGAAGGCTTACTCTTAGCTGTTTTATAGAGCATAATCTGCTACATGCAGGTTTTACTGCCTAAAAGTGCTGACTTTTGTAGGTTCATATGGCAAGGCTGATGTGTAGCGATGTTATTGCCATCCGGTAGACTAACGCCAAAATGTCAAGATATGATGCTTGCCAACTTTCCCTGCTTAGTTTCTTTAGCTTGAATATTAGGTGCAGATGTCTAAAACGAGCTTAAGATGCTAGTCAGTTTCGTTCAAATGTGCTAAAAGCGAATCTACGGAAATTTCCCAAACAATACATACACCCTCTCTTCACACCACAAATTACCCCCAACTACGACCAAACTGAATCCCAAACACCAGATTAAATCCAAAACAATCACCATTCATTAAGTACCTCTCTGTCAATTCCCTTTATTTCCACCAAACTCCTATACGATGGCAAATCTGCATCTCCACCACTATCACAACGACAACCAGATCAACCACTCCATCACTTCACTAAATATAGACATCAATCCATCACCGACCCCTGCTTCCACCAGCCATGCACTTCATCAAAACCACCTTCTCCTTCTTTCATCATCATTGCAAACTAACAACCATCCTGCTAGCGACTGCCTTCCTCATTTGTCCACAATCATAAACCATCGTTTATCAACGTGGCTTACATGTATAAAAATACAAGAGAGAATCCTCTAATCCCAAGTCTCATTTTGGCTGGACCCCTACGAATAATATTGCAAAAGTCAGATATCCGTGCAATTCAATGCATGATATAAGAAATTTATCAACACTAGAACGACTACTGATTATTTTGAACTTTTGAAATATCTAGCTCAAACAGTCCTCTTGTTTGAGATAATTCTTTAAATTCTTGACCTGATAAGGCTCAAGAAAATTTTCAAACTTTCAAATAATATGATACAGAGGGGAAAAAAATATACAATATACATATTTGATGAAGATTTGGAATATAGAATGAAACTAAAACTGATTTAAGATTGCAAATTGGTGAAAATTTCATAATAATTTTCTACAAAAACCAACATATATCAAAGCAAGTCTCAGAAATTTGTTCAGGTATATCCATGTTAGAAGGTGGTCCTCAACTGGAGTTACTTGAGGTCATAGAGTGGAATGCCTTCTACTAACCTGACTGTTCCTTAGATATATCCAAGTTAATTTTCTTATCTACTAAAACTTACACCCTATCTGTCTAACCTATAGCCAAACTGTAAATTATTATTCACACAACTAGCGTGTGAACTAGTCAGAAGCAGAATTAGAATTATTACTCGTAGCCAGACCCCGATTATAAACTTGAGCTGGGACTCAAGTTTTTACGTTTATTACTTGATTTCTCAATTTGAATGACTTCGCAAATGTTTAGTTTTCACATATTTATTTATGTTATCATACATTCATATACATTAAGAAAATCACTATAAAAAGAAGTAATAAAATGTTATTTGGAAAACCAACGTGGCAATGAAACTTTACTAAAGTATATGATATTATTTAAGGTATGTATTTGTATATATTGAATCCTATAATATTTTTCCAAAAATTGCATGTAAATCAACTTATACAACACATGTTCTTGAATTGTCCGACGTAAAATACTGAAATACACCATATATTAGAAAATACCGAAATACTTTTAATTGCAACTTTGAAGATCTGAAATACAATATGAGCTTTTAATAACATTGGTAATATATATGTAGCCAACCTGTTCACTTCTGTTCTTTTGCAAATTGCAGAAGCCCAAGGTGATTTAATATCTGTAGCAGATAAATAGAACCCATTATCAAGAGAGACACAATACATTTCTAAGATGGCAGTGTACTTATATAGAGCATTAAACAATTATATCCCAACCGAATACAAACCAATCCATTAGCACAGTTGTTGTGGGTTCTAAAAGAAAATAAATAAAAAGAACTCAGTTCATAAAATCAAACATCTTAATTGATATAAAATAAAAACATTTTAGGGGATAATACATTTAAAATTAAAAAAAAATAAGAAATAGTGGTGATTTGTAGATACCGAGAGGAAAGAATCCACGGTTTCATGATTTCTCCTCGTAGTAAAAATAAACTAACAAAACACTGATTTTGTTCATAATAAAAACGTGTGCACTACCTTTAGTAGTTTACATTCACAGTTGAAGGTAGAAAGATGCACAAATTAGCAAGTGGAAATTGAAATAAAATTAGGGCAAATCATATGAAAATTAAACTATAAATGATAGCTCAATGAATATATTAAAATTGGTCACCTCACATGGTCCAGCGGAAAATAAATTAGGGCACGAGAATTGCGGCTCTGATTCTTCGTGGAAGCATCGGTGGATAGTGCTCGATGGAGACACTAATGGCTTTGAGTTCAAGGCAGATCGGCAAGATTGAGTTTGATGAAGATTCATGCTTTGACGATCGTCAATAGGATAGGTATGCTTGGTTTGGAGGGAGATTAAAATTTTGTGCTAGGTGTTGAGAATGAGAGTAGTGAGAGAAAGACAATGAAAAGTTGATGGCAAGGTTAGCGGGAATAGAGAAATAATTCCCTCTTACTCCTGTCTAAAACTGAAACGCAACCATTTTATTTTGATCAACAAAACGGCTGCATATACTATTTAAATGCCGTTGTATAGTGTAACTATAAGCACAATTTCTTGTAGTGAATTTTTGGAGTCAGTATGTGGCCCCGGTAAATTAAAATGTACGTTTAAATTCAATATATATTAATTTATATTTTAATCTTTACCAAAACTGATCAAAACGCTAGAATTGGCTTGTGAAACATATCCCATTGTGTCCGGAATGGGAGTATTTAGCTAGGGGCGACAGTCGTTGGGTTTGATTTGGAGTTCGTATCAATAAACTGACATTTTTGGAAATTAAATAAATTAAATAATAAAAATATATAATAAAATTTTCTATAAAACCCTCTCTCTCTCCTCAGAAACCCTAGCCGCCTTCCACGTTATCTATGGCTGAAACGATCGGATTTCTTTTCCCAAATTCCTCACAATTCAAAGTGAATTACACTACCAATCCGAAGCAAAAATTAAAGAGCTTTCTTCAAGCTTTAAATTCGTATTGGTATGATCGAAATTGGGCTAGCGGGTTTCTCAATTTTGGTGTGGGAAGTGGCGAAGTTCACGAGGGTTTTCAGGGCGGCTCCAGCCACCGAGCCCGACGCCGGTGGTGGCGTGGGAAGCCCTCGTCGAGGCGCTTCTTGGGGGCACCCTCGATCAACCTCCGACCAACGGTGGAGGGAGAGGCGGTCTGCCCGAGATTTGAAGCTTTGGGTTGCGATGTTACATTGTTTACTGGGTATCGAGGAAGAAGGTTAAAGTGATTATTAATTTAATTAATAATTAATTTAAGTTAATTACTTCTTTAACTAATTATTGTTTAAAATGCCATAACTATCTCATACGAATACCGAACTGAATGATTTCAGAAGCGTTGAAATCGCCTCATGGAGCGCTACATTTCAGAACAGACCAGATGTGAAATAGAGCAGATTAGAATTTCAGGAAAATTCAAACTCAAACAAAAATAAATTCAGAAATAAAAGAATGGAGGAGTGGAAACGACTGTGAGATCTCTCTCACACTCAAATTATTTTACAGTAAATATATACTAGGATGCAGACGGTGCTTAGTAGCACCCGACACCATTTATTGTACAAACCATGATTATTTGTTTGAATTGAATGGACTGTATTGTGGTTGCTGATTGTATTGTATGGAATAAAATATTTGAACAATAAAAATATCATTTTTATTGAATGAATAAAATATATAAAATATTCACGTATGGAATAAAATATTTGAAAAATAAAAATATAATTTTTTATTGAATATATGAGCCATATAAATTGGTCATGTGTTGAAAATAAATATTCATTTACAAACCGGACGGTTTGTTTATGTACACTTATTTATCTGATATTGATTAGGACGATAAATTTTACACATTGCCCAACTGCACAAATAATAACAGTATATGTTGTTTGAAAACCCCACATGTGTATTGGGATAATATTTGACATACATTGATCCCAATAATTAGTGGTATGTCAATCGATGGGTTGACAGGCTGTATAAGCGTTATTTATTTATTTTAATGCTTATACAGTTGTAGAATGCACTCTGGATGTTGAATGAATCTTTAATGATTGTTTATCATTATTGTAGTATACATGCGATGTATGAAATCCATATAAATAAAATTATATGATGATTGATTGAGTCTGATACCTGCTCAGAATTAACGAATATTTTAAAATAATATTCAAAAAATATTGAAATGTGAAGCCGTGTTAAGTAGTTAAACGCCATTTTAACACGAACGGGAATTTTTTCGATTTTATTCATTTTATAATGAATATCGAAAAGTGATTTCAAAATCTGATATTTTGAAAATATTACCATTTTAAAATTAAAACGATATGGAATATCCAAATTTGATTAAAAATTCGAAATGGTATTGAAATCGATTTAAAATGAATTTAAAACAAATTCATAAATGAAATATTCAATTTTGATTTAAAATTTGAAATGGAATTGAGATCGATTTGAAATGAATTTAAAACGAATTTAGAATGGAAAATTCAATTTTGGTTTAAATTTGAAAATAAAATTGAAATCATTTTAAAATGAATTTAAAACGAATTTATAATGGAATATTCAATTTTGATTTAAAATTGAAATGGAAGTGGAAATCGTTTTTAAAACGATTTATAAAATTTGTTTTAAATGGAAATCGATGAAATATATAATATATATTTTATATATTATAACGGCCTGAATAGAACGCGCAGTGCAGCGATTGTTCGCGAATTTCGACCATTAACTTCAAATTGATGTTACGGGATATCCGACCGTCAGATTCTCCTAAAACCGGAACCGTTGGGTTCGTATCGAAAAGAGCTTTCCAATGAATACAAGGGATTTAAATCTAATGGTTGGATTTTGAGATATGTCCAAATCAATTTCAGAAAAGGTCGCTATGGATGTAGTTCGGTGGTCGTTATTGGAAACCGACTGTACGGGCGATAATAAAATTATTAAAAATATGGAAAAATTATGTAAAATCATGATAAATGACTTGGAAAGATTTTGGATGAAAAATTTCAGTTTTGAAAAGATAAAAATAATTTTTTATTGAAATGAACTGGTTATTAACTAGAATAATAATCCAATTATTTTTAGAAATAAATAAATTGGATTTGAAAATGGTTTTAAAATAACCAGAATTTTCCAATGATTAAATTGGAATGGATTTGGAATGAAAATAATCTTCGGAATATTTCGATATTGGATTCCGTGATTATACAGATATTGTTGAGGAATTTGGAAGATATATATATATCGTTATTCCCAATACGATATTGGTTGGTTTCAGAATTTGAAATTGAATATAAGCTGATATAATTTCTATTCAGAGCCTTGTATTTGATATCAAATTGGACTTTGGGTTTGTCGTGAACGGTGTCTTCATTAACATTGTTCTTAAACCTAGTTGAGAAAAGATAAATCTTTAAATTAAGATTTAGTGAAGTTTTCCAATTAATTAATATTTAATTGGAATTGAATAAAAGAATTGGATTTTTGGGTTTATCGTGAATGGTGTTTATAATAACACTTGTTCTTTAACCCAATTAACAGCGAAGAATATGATTTGGAATTTATTATCTTTTAATTAAGATTAATGGAATTTTTCAAAGTAAAGTTTTTCAATTTAATATATTAAATTGGAATTGAATGGAATTCAATTTGGTAATAATCGAGATGAGCTTCTGTGGAGGAAGACTGTTAATATATATGGAATTTAAAAGGCTTTGTCGTTATTCCATTTATATTATTAGTCGGATACGGAAATTGGTATCGATTATATATTGATCTGTTTCTGTGAAGATTCCATGGTTAATGGAATGTGATTTTGGGTTTATCGTCAACCGTGTTTTAAATGACATTGGTTCTTTAACCCAGTTAAAGACAAGATTACATATCTAACATTGTTTTTCGATATTGTATTCGTTGATCTCTGCTAAATATATATCTGTTTAGTGGCGGAGAATTTATTCTCTTGCTTAACACCCTTCTCTGAGACGTACGAGCTTAGAGGTTATATATTGGCATAAATCAATGGTACGGTGTAGATTGTCAATGCGACATGTTTGATTTCTCAAAGTTAAATAATCATTAATATTGATTTTTGGGAAGATTAAAACTAAGTGGAGTTTTAATGAATCTTTAATTAGATTGAAATGTGATAATTTAAATTGTAAAATTTGGGAAAATGATCGAGAATGAAGTATCACCAGTTTTGCTCCAAGCGATAGTTAAATCTTTAATTAGATTTGAACGTGAAATGGTAATTAATTTTACCGATAACACCGTGGTGTTAGATATGGAGTGTTACCAGTTTTTATCCATGGGATGAATAGGTTGGGATTGGAAAATAAAATAAATGATTACTTCGGTAAGGTTCGCTAATCCCGACTAGTTTGGAAAACCTTAATTTGGTTTAAATTGTGAAAAGAATATTTAAATAAAGAATATTCTTGATTGGAATGTGGCGTATGATGTTGTTATAACACTTGATTATAAGATACACAAGTTATTCAGAAAGACCGGATTTATTCCCATTCGGAATAACTGATTCGACGACTAATAGTCAAAGAGATTGAAGACGGTGCAAGACCGACGATCTTCACATCGAATGGATGGGTTGCTACTGATGCCCATGATTGGAGTAGCTACCTTAAAGGGGCTACAGTGGTAGCCGTCCGGACGTACTTATTGATTGTACGGATATGCGAGGGTCTCTCTCCAATATTGGACATACGGGACGAGGAATAAAGTACCTCTGGTTTCGTTCAGACCTAGAACGGACTTGTAAATGGATGGTATGTCTGATATTGTATTCCTTTATGTTGTATTCGTTGATCTCTGCTAAATATATATCTATTTGGTGGCGGAGAATTTATTCTCTTGCTTAACACCCTTCTTTGAGACGTACGAGCTCAGAGGTTATATATCGGCAGAAATCAATGATATGGTTTGGATTGACAGTGTGACATGTTGAGATGCAGTGATCCAAGCTTTTGTTGAAAAGCAAAGCTTTGTGGATGATGATCAAAGCACAGCTTTAAATAGCACAACTTTGTGTAGTGTTCATTCGCGAGCTTCACACACCGGTATGGTGGCAAACAGATGGTTAGATCAGTATGCTTTAGAGATGAGTATAGACATCCTACGGGTGTCATGGTTTCGGTCGACCGAGGTGATACCGGGTGTAGTCACCCCACACCAGTAGGGATAGGGCACACCCCCGATTCCCAGATTGATAGAGTTAGCGGTGTTTTCCAATGCTTGGACGTAAGTCGCGGTAACTTGTTTTCTGGATGGTGCGGATGTGCATTACGGTGTTTTCGCATGCTTGCGACGTAAACATTGGGAATTGCACTATACGATAGATCTTTTGGATCAGGAGCCACCATGATGGAAATCCAAACTTCCAATTCGACATTTTGCGGTTTTAATTGTATGCTATATATGGCGACATAGTGGGATGGGGCGCTCATGCCATCTATAATTGATACATTTATATTTGAAGTTGATTTATTCACTTATAGTAATAATAAAAGGATTTGTTTTAAGACGTACCAAGCATATTTGGCTATTATAAGGTAAAAATTTATCATCGACTGCGTTCATTGTGTGATGGGACCTTAGTCTTATAATAGCTTCATTCTTCTTAATTTCACATTGCGCTGTTTGTTTTAGGCATTGGTATTCTTGGGGGTAAACCCATTCCATGTTATACGGCGTGGTCCCTTGATTTACCTTATTTTAAAAGTAAAGTTTTAAATAATTGTTTTAGTTCTCACACCAGTACCATGACTGACCTAGAGTTTATTGTTTAACCTAAACTCTGAGTGCCTATATTTTCCACTTGGGCAGCTAGTAGTTTTGGTTTCCGTAGATATTTCTTTTCCTAGGATCCTGGATTTATAGCTGAAGCTATATTCGGAAAGCATTGTGTCCGTATATTTCTTTCAGTTGTGATAGTTATTGTATTTTCCGCTACGCATTGTATTTATACATTTTATATCCACTGCTATGTATTTTAATCTCTGATATTTTTCTGTGTAATATTTATTCATACTCTGATATATTCTTGTACTCTGATGTAATTGTTGTAATAGCAATGAAATGTTCTATTGTTTGTGTTCTGATTTGTCGTGTTCTCAATTCCATCCGGGCTTCCACGTAAGGGTGAGTTTGGGTCGTCTCACCCATAGTCACAATTCGATGTTACCTCCAACAGCCCTGTCTCTCGCACATCGACTGCAACTCCTTAACCTGTCATGCTCGGCCAAACGTACCCGCGAAATCACGATCTCCCAAAACCCCTTGCGCTACCCAATATTGCTGCACCTCACCACGGTATTCGAGTTCACAATCTGGATCGCGCATACCTTAAGTTGAACTGCAACATCTCATTGCGTCCTCCGCCTCCTGCCAGAGGCTCGCTTGCCCGTAATCTCGATGGTGGTCTGCCCTCCATAGACGAGCGTGAGCCCGATTCTTTCTTCTTCTTCTTGTTTTTTTCTTCCTAAATCGCTATTTCTCGAGATTGGGGATTAGGGATTCTGGTTATTCAACGTGGGAGATCCCCTTCGGGTTTTACCTTTTTTCCTCCTAATGCTTGTGCGTCCAAATTCTAGAAGTACTGCGAGATGGAAAATGGACTGGGCCTGATTTGCTTTTAAGTTGGTTTTTAAATTAACTTTTTGGATAATAGGTATACATATTGTTTAAATTCTATGATTTACAAATAAGTTTCAACCATATAAATTAATTTATATCAATTTGATTTCAATAGTCGAACAATCTTACTAGATTCTATGCTCGTTTATTTCATTTAACTCGTTGAGCCACTACCAGGTCAATTTTTCTTCCCACTATTTCATGTATGTAAAAGTTATTTTGCATCACAAAATATTTATATTCACAAGAAACAACTTATTCAATAAATAGATTTTCAAAGCGACTTCAAATATCATTGTTTAAACTAATTAAAGGCTCATACAATTACATCGTAAAAATAGGGTTGTTACAGACTTCCCCCTTAACAAAATTGCATCCTCGCAATTTCTTATGGGAAAAAGCAAACAACTTACATTTTAATCCTCATGTATTCTATATTCTACATAAATTATTTCAGTATATGGTTTATACACTCGATTCAATTGCATGCACAATTTGTTTTAATTAGATTATCTTTAACGTCTTATATTTCTATACAATTTTAGTTTCGGAAATTTTCTATCTTCCAAAGTTTTTGAAAAATTTCGGCAGAATCTCCCTTGTACGAAGGACGTTTCGGAAAATCCGAATACAACATAAACACAAAATATACATCTCTGAAGAGGCTTCCCAAGACGGGGCATCCCGAAACACGGGGAAACAAAACACAACACAATATAGGACTATTTTGTTGTATTTAATCCAATAGCGTACCTTTTAAGTAGCATGTTAAGCAATATTTTTTAGAATTAAACATGCAAATGGGAGCAAACACTGTCTGCAGCTCTACTCATGTCTCTTAAACACCTGTACTTTCTCAAATATAAACATTAGTTTCTCGTGCATTGAAATAATATATGTAGATATTATCAATTTTAAACTTTTTCAACAATTTTTAACTTGTCAGAACCCAAAATTATGATATGTTATTAATAGCAAATGGTCTCACAATATGTTAACTTCACTAAACAACACCCAGATAACAAAATTGCCTGGCGTCATACGAACTATGACCATTTCCTTAAATCACACAAAACAAGAACACTTCTTTAAGTGTTGGCCATAGTAATGACTTAAAGTCCCTTGTATGTAAAAATACGTACATACCGAGAAACATAAAACTACAAAAAGAATAAGACAAATCCAACATAAATAAAAAATAAACGAACAGTAATAGCAACTGCAATTCTGAGTAGGTAAGTATTGTAGCAGTGTCATGTACATATCCATGAATATGCCATAAGTAATAGCAATAACTGTAGCATATTCGGCAAATAAGGACGATAGAGAAGCATAAAAAAATTGTGTTGCTAGACCCTTTTGACTTCGTGCAAGTACTTGTTGAGTTAACTACAATGATAGAATATGTTCCTAGTATGTAAAAACTACTCGGTTTACATTAAATGTAAGCTAGTTAACTAAGTGTCATTGTTTTTACAATGAAAACATGGTGCAAATATAAGGAAAATCGTCTTTAATAAATTGAAATGAGAACACTACATGTGTTACACATAAAATTAACGTAAAAAAAACTCAAAATAATTCAATAATAAAATTTGAAGAAAATAAAATCAACTAAGCAACTCATCATGCCTTTTTTTTAGACTAAAAAAAATGAAGCAACTATGCGAGCAAACCATTAATTAATCGGCGAGAAAAATTAATTGTTAAACTGTTTATAAATTTAAAGTTATAAACATTCATCTTCTGTACTTGTATCATTGTTGCTTTAATTGCGGTATTTGGCATCATCAATAGCAACAAGCGTATACCATTGAATTATTATTTTTTATAGTATTGTTAGTGTAATATTTTGTATTTGTAATATTTTGTAGGCACTCATATCGTAGAAGTTAGCTGAACTAGGTGATACTATTGGAAAAGCGACACAAGAAGTTAGGCTTCAAGCATAAGTATTAGCAAGGGAATTTGAAGTTATATATGTAGTAGTTGTCCCCTTTTTATAGAATGTTCATGTATCTTTATGAACGCTATTTCTTGTTCTAGTTTATATTTGAACAAGGCTACCGTCTGCAGCCTAAACAAAAGCAATCATCAAAATCTTCCAAAACATTTCAAATAAAAGATGTAACTTAAGTCAGAATGTATAAGATCGTCAAATTCGGATAAGCTGTTTAGAAGTTATGTTTATTTTAGTAAACAAATTCATCTCAGCCCGAGATTATTTGCAGCAGGTCAGCAATGAAAATAGATATTTTCGAGCTTACAAACATCTAAACTTCATCAAGCACTTCAAATGAAAATTGTAGCTTATGTTTTAAGCTCTCCAGGATGTATAAATTCGTCAAAATCGGAAAAGCCGTGCAAAAGTTATGAATGGTTTAATTCAGCTTAGATTTTACTAAAATTCCATTCCCGGACAGTGGCAACAATCATCATTTCTAGCCCAGCAAGTTTCAAAATTTTATGAAACACTTAGAATAGAAGTCATAGCTTAAGATTGAGCTTTTCGGAATGACTAAGATCGCTAAAATCGGATCACGATTTAGAAGTTACAATAAAAAAGGTTCAGCTCAGTTTCTGAGGTTCACGCATAGGACATTGACCAACATTAGCATTTTTAAAAAAATAGTAAACGTCGAAATGCGAAATTTATAAAATGAAAATTATTGCTTATGACTTGACTTTTTCAGAATGTATAAAATCATCAAAGTCCGGCAAACTATTTGAAAATTACGGTATGTTTTGTTCAACTCAGGTTTTCCGAAATGTAAATGAAAGGTCAGCATTACAAAATCAAAATTTTAGCCTAACAAACATCAAAATGTTGCAAACACTTAAAATAAAAATTGTGGATTAGATTCTCAGTTTCCCGAAGTGTGTAAAATCATCAAATTCAGACAAACGAACCAAATGTTTCGACATAATTAGTTCAACACTGTTTTATATGGATTATATTTTCAAGACAGCAACTTCCTATTTCTATATTAGTTCATGTTAGCCATAGATATGCTCAGGGACTTTGAAATGATCCACGAAAGGTTGCAATATCAAAATATCATGTAATAAAAATAAAAATTCCACGAAATCGGACATCAAATATTCATAAGTTATCGTCATTTTAGTATAATATACATCTCAGCTAGATTGTTGTTCATAGAAGGCCTGAACTGTGCAAATTCCAAGCTTTAAAAAGAGAAATCTCTTATTAGCCGCAAGATATAGTGTATAATACATATAAATATATTTGACATTACCCATTCGTTATCCATTAGTTTTGACAACTTCAGTTCTTTTTTAAAAACAAAACTTCATCAAACGCTCACTGCACTACACACAACTTAAACGACCTTCTCACATACACATGCAACAACACGGTAAAACATGTTGAAAATGTGTCTCAAAATAGCAGCCCATGTGCTGCCTCTTGCTGCCACCAAACATTTGACCAGCCTCCCCACTTTGCTCTCCACCTACCAAGCCACCAACCACACACCAACCCTCCTTTCTTCTTCTATAAATATGTTAGTTTGTTTGTAAATAAAAATATCCACATTCAAAAGAAAGCAAAAGAAATCAAAGAGAGGAAAGAGAGATTCAAAGAAAGTTAGAGAGAGTTATTATTATTAGGAAATCGGTATATGTATATTTCCTATTTAGTTTAATAATAACAGCTACCTCCCGTGGACGTAGGCAAATTGCCGGACCACGTAAATTCTGTGCGTTTTATTTTTACCGCATTGATATATCTTATACCGCTATCTGTTGTTTCCGCGCACAACAAATTGGTATCAGAGCCTGGTTTAACGGTATTATATATCAAAGACAAGCTCTCAACAAGGCAAATCCAACGACTCAGAATCGCTCAAATCAAAGCTGAGTCAGATTGATTTCTAGCAAATTGGATCATTTCATATTCAACCGCAAGCTCCTTTTCAGATGCACAAGTTGACATCAGAAGTTCTAGCGAACAAAGTGGTTTTGTTCGAAGAACCATGTTATCAAATGCAAAGTTTGAGGTGGAAAAATACGATGGCACCAATAACTTTGGTATGTGGCAATGTGAAGTATTAGATCTCCTGTTCAGAGAAGGATCTAATATTGCCTTGGAGTCCAGGCCAGAAAATTATTCCAATGAAGATTGGAATTATGTCAACCGTCAAGTTTGTGGCACAATCCGACTGTGCTTGGGAAAAGATCAGAAGTACTTTATCATGAAAGAGAATGAAGCTGCAGTTCTCTGGAAGAAACTAGAGGACAAGTACATGACAAAAAGTATAGAGAACCGACTCTACCTGAAGAAGAAACTTTTTCGTTTCCAGTTCAAGAAAGGTACCCCTATGATTGAACATTTAGATAATTTTAACAAAATTTTGGCTGATTTACAAAATTTAGATGTTGAAATTACTGATGAAGATAAAGCTTTGTTGTTGCTAAATTCATTACCTGAAAGCTATGAACATTTAACCACGACTCTATTGTATGGTAAAGATGAGGTTAAGTTTATAGATGTTTCTAATGCTTTGGTTAATAATGAGTACCGGAAGAAGGATCAACATGATCATAGAGACTCAATACCAGAAGCACTAACTGTAGCCAGAGGAAGGACGAACAACAAAAAATCAGGCGGATCAAACAATAGGGGTCGATTCAGATCAAAGTCCAGAGGAGAGTCATCAAGGAAACATCTTGCGAAGGACGAATGTGCTTATTGTCACCAAAAGGGGCATTGGAAGAAGGATTGTGCAAACAAGGACAATGCAAAGGCAAATGTTGCACAGAAGACTGATGACGAAGAAGATTCAGCATTTACAGTTTCATCATCAGACACGTATTCAGACAAATGGATCCTTGATTCTGGATGTTCTTATCATATGTGTCCGAAAAGACATTGGTTCTCGAGTTTAGAAGAGCTCGATGGAGGAGTTGTGCTTATGGGCAACGATAACGCCTGTCAGACAAAAGGGATTGGAACAATACGTTTGAAGATGCACGATGGAACAATCAGACGACTTACGAATGTGAGGTATATTCCTGATCTAAAGAAAAATCTTATTTCTTTAGGTATTCTAGATTCTCTTGGTTACAAGGTAACAATGAAAAATGGAGTCTTGAAAGTTGTACGAGGTGCATTTGTTGCGATGAAGGGTATTAGAAAGGCGAATCTATACTTCCTAGATGGGAGTACTGTTACAGGAAGAACAGCTGTCTCTAGCAGTTCTGAAGAAAAGACATCTTCTGATTCATCCCGCCTGTGGCACATGCGCTTAGGGCATAAAGGAGAGAAGGCTTTGCAAGGCTTAGTAAAGCAAGGTCTATTGAAAGGAGCCAAGACTGGAAAGTTTGATTTCTGCGAGCATTGTGTATTGGGAAAGCAAACAAGAGTCAAGTTCGGTACTGCCATTCATCGTACCAAAGGAACATTGGATTACATTCACACGGACGTTTGGGGACCATCCAAGAATGCTTCACTTGGAGGTAAACGATATTTTGTGACTTTTATTGATGATTTCTCTAGATATGTATGGATATACACCATGAGTCACAAAGATGAAGTTCTGGATATCTTTCTTAAATGGAAGAAATTGATTGAAACTCAGACAGGCAGGAAAGTCAAGAGGCTCAGATCTGACAATGGTGGAGAATACAAATCAGATCCTTTCTTACAAATTTGTGAAGATGAAGGGATAATTAGACACTTTTCAGTTCCTCGTACACCACAGCAAAATGGAGTAGCGGAGCGAATTAATCGTACTTTGGTTGAGAAAGTTCGATGTATGCTATCTCAATCCAAATTGAGCAAAGCATTTTGGGCCGAGGCTTTGTCATATGCAACCCATATTGTCAACAGATTTCCTGCTACTGCACTATACGGGAAAACTCCTAAAGAGGTATGGTCTGGACAACCTGTTTCTAATTATGATACCTTACGAATATTTGGATGTCCTGCATATTTTCATGTTAGAGAATCCAAACTGGATCCTAGAGCAAAGAAAGCTGTTTTCTTGGGTTTTAATGAAGGAGTTAAAGGATTTCGACTTTGGTGTGGTGAATCAAAGAAGATTGTCTTAAGCCGAGATGTCACATTTGACGAGTCCGTCATGCTGAAACAGACAACTTCAGAGAAAGAGAATGAGAACCCAAATACTCTTTCTAAAGTGGTGCTTGAGACCCCAGAAGATCCAGAAAGGACTGTTCCAATTGCCGATCGTGATGAACATGAAAGCAACGATCAAGAAGAGATCTCAGTTGAGGTGGAGGTTCCCTCAGTATCACCACCGATCAATCGACAATCAGAATCTATTGTCACTACTCGATCAAAAAGAGAGATTAGAAAGCCTTCCAGATACACAAATATGGTAGCATTCGCACTTCCAGTAACTGATGATGACGTCCCATGTACTTATAGAGAAGCCGTGCCGAATATTGACAGTATGAAGTGGAAGATGGCAATGGATGAAGAGATTAAGTCTCTACACCAGAATCAGACTTGGGAGTTGGTTCAAATTCCCAAAGGAAAGAAAGCAATTGGTTGCAAATGGGTTTATGCCAAAAAGGAAGGTGTACCTGGTAAAGACAGCATCCGATACAAAGCCAGACTTGTAGCAAAAGGTTGCGCTCAGAAAGAAGGAATATATTACAATGAGGTATTTTCACCTGTTGTTAAGCATTCATCTATTCGAATTTTGTTGGCTTTGGTTGCACAGTTTGATCTCGAGTTAGCTCAACTCGATGTCAAAACAGCTTTTCTCCATGGCACTTTGAATGAAGAGATCTACATGACTCAACCCGATGGCTTCAAAGTTCCAGGACGCGAGAATTGGGCTTGCAAGCTGAGCAAGTCACTCTATGGTTTGAAGCAGTCACCACGACAATGGTACAAGCGTTTTGATAGCTTCATCAGAGAGCAGAAATACACACGCAGCCAATATGATCATTGTGTATACTTTCGGAAACTCCAAGACGGTACTTTCATTTATTTGCTCTTATATGTTGATGATATGTTGATTGCATCTAAGAGCAAGGTGGAGATAACCAGACTGAAGGCTCTGCTGAGTTCAGAGTTTGAAATGAAAGACCTTGGAGAAGCTAAGAAAATTCTTGGCATGGAGATCACAAGAGATAGAGTTGCAAGCACAGTTTGTTTGACACAGACTCAGTATCTGAAGAATGTACTTCAAAGGTTTGATATCGACGAGAAGACCAAACCAGTGAGTACACCACTTGCTCCTCATTTTCAGTTAAGTGCAAAGATGTCACCCAACACCGCCGATGAGAAGAAGCAAATGGAGCGTGTTCCATATGCAAACGATGTTGGCGCCCTAATGTACGCAATGGTGTGCACCAGACCTGATATTTCGCATGCTGTTAGTATGGTGAGTCGTTACATGCACAATCCTGGTAAAGGACACTGGCAAGCAGTGAAGTGGATTCTACGGTACATCTATGGTACTGTAAATATTGGTTTGAAGTTTGAGAGAGACAAGACTAGTGATAAGCTCCTAGTTGGATATGTTGATTCTGACTATGCTGGAGATCTGGATAAGCGTCGTTCAACAACTGGTTATGTGTTTACAATGGAAGGAGGACCAGTTTGCTGGAGATCGACATTACAATCAACTGTAGCTTTGTCTACTACAGAGGCAGAATATATGGCTGTAACAGAAGCATTCAAAGAAGCTATCTGGCTTCTCGGGTTGACCAAGGATTTGGGTACTGTCCAGAAGAATGTGGAGGTTTTCTATGACAGCCAGAGTGCCATTTGTTTGGCAAAGAATCAAGTCCATCACGGTCGTACCAAGCACATTGATGTTCGATTTCATTTTGTTCGGGAAATAGTCGATGAAGGAAATGTCATCCTTCAGAAAGTCGGGACTGCAGATAACCCTGCAGATATGCTAACAAAGGTGGTTACAGGGATCAAGTTTCAACATTGTTTAAACTTGATCAACATCTCTCAAGCTTAAAAGCGCCTAGGGCGCATTCGGAGGCAGCACTTTGAAATTTTCGCCAAGGTGGAGATTGTTGAAAATGTGTCTCAAAATAGCAGCCCATGTGCTGCCTCTTGCTGCCACCAAACATTTGACCAGCCTCCCGACTTTGCTCTCCACCTACCAGCCACCAACCACACACCAACCCTCCTTTCTTCTTCTATAAATATGTTAGTTTGTTTGTAAATAAAAACATCCACATTCAAAAGAAAGCAAAAGAAATCAAAGAGAGGAAAGAGAGATTCAAAGAAAGTTAGAGAGAGTTATTATTATTAGGAAATCGGTATATGTATATTTCCTATTTAGTTTAATAATAACAACTGCCTCCCGTGGACGTAGGCAAATTGCTGAACCACGTAAATTCTGTGCGTTACAAAACATAGTGGTGCATAATAGGGGAGCTAAGCAAAATCATCACATACACTAACAAAACAACAAACCACAAGCAATGGTTTTAGTTTATATTTTTATATAGAGTACAGTTTTTTTTTCCTTTATACCGACTTATTATTACAGCACAAAATCATTTGCGAATTCTGGCACAAACCATTAATTAAAGTCTGTAATTCTATAAGTATGATTCACATATGTTTAAAGACACATAAGGCTTCATAGTTAAACCCATGGATATAAAGTAATAAAGTACTACACAAAAGGAATTTTGGAATCCGACTCTTTTCAAAATTAATATCTCTTTCCCTTCAAACCATTTCACTTATCGACATATCGTTTATAATATTTGATGAATCATTTATTTTTCCTTTCAAAATATTGTGCTGAAATGTCTCGTTCAAATGTTTAAGAACCTTTACCAAATATGTGTGCACCCGTATCAGTAAATTTTCTCAACTCACTCAAACAGACAAATCAACACTATTTTTATCTTCTAATCCTATATAAGTTTCACTTTCCTAATTATTTATTTGATAAGAACAACCAATATTTGTTTATGCTCAAAATCTTCCCTTTTTCCAATAGTTAGTGAATATTATAATTTTTCAAAATATTGTGTCAAATTGTCTCGTATACATATTTAGGAATTCTTATATCGCCCAACGGACAAATCGACTCAAAATTAATTCGTTTAACCATTTATTTATCGGTATATTCATTTAACGATTCACTTCATTATTATTGTCGTTGTTGTCTCTAGTTTTTTCTTTGAATTTAACAGCTATTTCTCTTTTACATTAAATTCGATATTCACTTATACATTTATAAAAAAAAATCAACAATTGGAGAATAAACAAACAACACCTTCGGTGGAAATTTATATACTCCACTGTGCAATTTCTTATTTCTTAATCACACTTAACTATTTAAATTTCCAATAAAGATAAGCTCTAAACCTATGGGAAAGTAAATCAATATTATTATTATTACATAATAAAAATAACAAATACGTCCCTTGATGATTACCCCAGTAATCATCGTATACCCTATTATCATATAATATAATAAAATCTACCGCGCGCACACCCACGGGACAGGGACACTAAATCCCTCCTAAGGTCTAGACTTGTGTCTCCTTTAATATATATAATGCATTGCTCTAACCTCGCTCTGATACCATTTTGTAACGCCCTCCCTCTATACCCATACTATCCAAGAGTATTACTAAGTAATACCGTCAGATAATACGGAGAATGAGGCTGTAAAGGCACACACGTGCAAATTCTTTTGGATTAACACTGATACGTATTAAAATTTTTGAATATCACTTACTCTTACGTACTCAATGTTGGTACAAAACAATTACACGTGTGTCTCCAGGACAGAACAATACAGAATATACATGAATACAGAGACCACAGAGTTAATCTCATCGATAAAATATAATGTATAATATTTAACATTTTGTACACATTTACTTATTACACATCAATCCATACAATACACGATAGTAATTGATATACTAAGTTACTATACTCTTCTAAGCTCAATAAATACAAGCTGGTCTCATGGTGTCCCTGAACCTGTAATGTCTCGGTCTGACCCGAGTATTATATAAATAATAAGCGGATCAGACTATGTTTAAATTCTTTAAAGTGAATATAAATGTTTGGGTGCTCTTAACTCGAAAGATCATTCAATACATAAACCTAATCATTAGGTTCCCTCAAATATCGACATTAATGATTCATGCCTCGTGGCTAAATATTATGGAAGCATTACCATAAAGAAACCTATGCAAATGGCATCATAATCTTATTCAAATGAATTTCATTATGCATTATGAAATTGTAGAGATATCACAATCAAATGATAGCTCATAGGCCATCAAAATACAATAACGCGATGAAATCATAAACAAGAATCATATAATCACATGATAGCTCACCGGCCATCAAAATACAATAACAAGATAAAATCATAAACAAGAATCATATTCTCACATGATAGCTCACATGCCATCAAAATACAATGACATGATAAAATCATAAACAAGAATCATATATGTAAATCACATCAAAATATAAGAAAAGTTATAAAAGATCATATGGATGCATATCAACATTGGCGAGACTCAGCAACGCCGCACGCATATCAACATTGGCAAGACTCAGTAACGTCGCACGCATTGCAACATTGGCGAGACTCAGCAACGCCGCACGTGCAAACAAAATATTGTAAGGGGTGATCAATCCCTTTCAGCGGAAAAACCTCAATAGGATCTTACGATAATGTGATAGAACAAATAGCTTGAAATGAATATCAATCTCAGATCACAGAAAAATAAAGGCAACAGAGAACACACAAATTTATAGTGGTTCCACTATCGCGAGACAATGCACGTCCACTTCAATGGGGAAGAGATTTTATTAATATTAAAGAGATTGTAGAGTTTTTAAAGTAGAGCAAAAGAAATGAAGAATACAATTGTTCTCACATATCATATCAAATAACATCCTCTATGCGTTTCTTTATACAGAGGAAAACGTTTCTTGGGGATGAATTAATTTTTATTTATGTAAATAAATCAAATCATGGAAGGCTAATATTCCCATTAATTTGATTGACATATGATTGATTGATAACTTTCTATTTTCTCCATCAATCAATCCCTTTTCCAATTTTAATTTCTTTCCGTTTCTTTTTCATGAAACATGGCAACAAATTAGATGGAGAATATCTCCAATATCCCCTATTCATTAATATTCCTTCCATCTCTTTCCATTCATTTCTTGCACAAAACGAGTAACGAAATTACCACGAAAATCTCCAAAAATCTAATTGATATTTGGAAATATTGTATCATCAAAATCCAATAATCTCCACCTTGATACAATATCTCATGCAACCTAGAGACTCCAATGTGAATGCTTCCCAATGAGTTCCTACAAAAGCCACCCCTCATTGCACTTTGTCAGTGAATTCTAGCAAGGCCACCGCCCACCAACAAAGTGTTGGAAGCATTCAGAAAACAAGGTAGATATTGTGCAACCAACTCCTATCTCTTCATACAAGAAGAATACCATATCTTCTCTTGACTTCAACCAAGTCACTCTCTTCCCAATTGTGCCACCATGTGGCACCTAGCACTTCATCAAGTGAATCAAGTTCGAGCAATGCTCGAACTTAGTAGCAGGTAATGCCTTCGTAAACATGTCTGCTGCATTTTCATTTGTGTGAATCTTCTGAAGACGAACTAACTTCTCCTCATTCATAGAGATAAGGAAAGACTCTCTTACCTCTATATACTTTGTTCTAGAACTGAAAGCCAGATTTTTAGCTAAATGAATTACACTTTAACTGTCACAATTCACCAAACAAGCATATTTCATGAAGCCCAAATCACGCAATAACTTCTTCAAATAAAGTGCCTCCTTAGCTGCCTCAACTGCAGCTATCAACTTTGCCTCTGTAGTAGACAAAGCAACTATAGTCTGCAACCTCGCTCTCCAACTAATAGTTGTTCCTCTAAGTGTGAACACATAGCCTGAGGTTGACTTCCTTCTATCTCTATCTCCAGCATAGTCTGAATCACAGAATCCAACCAAGTTGAAATCCTTATTTCTGCCGCAAAAAACAAGCCCATAATCTGATGTTCCTCTAAGATATCTGAAAATGTACTTCACTACTGTGACGGCCCGCCCCGCACCAGCCTGCATTTCCTCCGAAAGTGCGCTGTACACATGCCCGACTAGCACGGGACGGTCGTCAGGAGAAAGGAAAGAAGGGAATGAACTAATCAAGAACCTGTAGAATGTCTCACAGCGCATGGAGTAAAATATAATAATAATAACATACTTGACATAAAACAGGTGAGACAGTGCATAAGCTGATAACTAAAATCAACATCAACATCAGAGCAGCGAAAATCCAAATACAGCTTATTACAACTTTCCAAATCTACTGTCTCTAAACAAAAGAAATCTAAAGTAGAAGATGCACCACCAATGCCCAAGCAGTGATCTTCAACAACACAGGGAGAATACTATATATATTACGTGGAAGCCTCCTGCTCGTCTCCGGATCATCTACCCGTGCATCACCAGCTAACATGTCTCTAGTCTGCTCGTGTAGGCACCCAGAGTAATAAGAGGAGACATAAAACTCTGGGTCAGACATAAAGCCTGGTATGAGCGATAAGCATCTAAACAGAACAATAACATGGATACTAAACCATACCTGAATCTGGACCTGCAACCAAAGAGTTAGTACCACATACCGTACAGTACTCTAAGGTGCCATAATAAATAGTGTAAAGAATACGGGGGTGGGGTGTGCATGTCATAATGATAGCAAACAAATTAACCATAGCAACCATCCTCACATCTCTCACTCAGTGCGTAAAGCATACGATGTCCACCACTGTCAATCACTAGACCCATCGAAGTAGTGACGGAGTTCAACTTGTACAACTACTGCTACTACCAAGCTTACCACATGGAGTCATGACCAAATCTTTACAAATGACCCCACTTCATTGGTTTATAGCCCTTTAGTCGTACCTAGGCCATTTCAGCCCTGAATCCATTCACGTACTTCCCATACATAGTGATCCAAAGTCATAAACATCGACTGCCCCTTGGCACACGTCCCGCAGCAAAGCCCAATCATGAAGTGAACTCATCGGTTCCCAACTGGATCATGAGCCCTAACTTCCCATATTGGACTACCTTTGCATCTCGGGTTATTGGTCAATACTGGGTCGGGTCGGGTTCCTTTCAAGCCATCGGTTCGGGTCGGGTCCACTGCGTTGCGTTGATGCATGGTCTTCCTCTGATAGCGGTTCGGTTCAGGTCCACTCCATCGCGTCGGTTCGGGTCGGGTGTCCTCCTCTGCGTCGGGTGTCCCACCTCGGGTCGGGTCGGGTGCCATCTGCCTTCCAGTTCGTGCTTCCGCTCCGATCCGCTCCCTCGTTCTTCATGTGCTCCGATCCGATCCCTCCTTCATCCGATCTGATCCCAGTTCAATTAGCGTGGCCTTCCTTCTTGCCTGTTCTCCCAAGTGTCAAGTTCCGATCCGAGCCCTTCGTCCCTAAGTCGATCTGATCCCCAGCTTAACCAACATGGCCTTCCTTTTTGCCAAGCCTCTTTTGTGCCAGACTCCAGTTCGGGTCGGGTTCCTTGCCCAGGTCTCCTATCCGATCCGAGCCGAGCCCACATCCGATCCGATCCGAAACCCTGCACAACTTTCTGCAACTTTTTCCAGCAACTTGTTTATGCCATTCGACGACGTTTTCGACAAATCTAACTATACTAATCAATCACAAATCATCCCAAACAGTCATAGCAACATAGCAAACTAACCACAAACACCAAAACAATGAATCTACATGTCAAAATGGATCAAATATACCCAAAACCCCATAATTTCCCTTAAGCATGTTTAAGCAAAACTAATCATAAGGTTAACAAGACTTAATCAAATTAAACCAAATTTCTACCAGAGGCATAAAATATTATTTTCGAATTTATGGATATTTTTCCAGAATTTATTAGTGTGTAAATTCGCTAATCTTCACTAGTTACCCTTAATTAACTGTAATTAGTGTCAAAACGATGCTAATCACTCACCTTGGCCACAAATAAATTTCTCAGTACTGAAACCTTGCTGATTTGGGTGAATACTGACGTCTAACAGCAGCTCTAACCTTGCTTTCGTGTTTCCTCTCCTTAATTTGATGTAGATTAAGCCAAAACTTGATTAGAAAGTGATTTGGGGATGTTTCTAGATGTTGGCAGCCATTGTTAGGGTTCAAGAATGAAAGTGGCGGCTGAAGGAAATGTTTTCTAACCCTAATCAGCCCCTATACATCTCAAATCCCGAAATCCCCTTTGGGCCTAGCTGCTAATTACCCGATTAAGCCCAATTAAGCTGTTTTTCACTATCTGAAACTTGTTTCAGCCATATCTCCCAAACGTTGAGTCCGTTTGCCTAATGTGACCACTTTACGGAATTGTAAACCATCATCCGGAGCTAATGGAAATGGTTTCAGGTCTAAATTCCTTTCCAATCAAAAGTTATGACCAAAACAGTACCAACTAGGGGTAAAATGGTCATTTAAAAATCGACAAAAATCATGAACATGGGAAATGACCCCAATAGTCGTCTCCCAGAGTTACATGACCATACGACTTCGTATGTGAAAGAAATAAATATTCTACGATCCTTTAATGCGTAGAATACGGGTCGTTACACTCTCCACCCCTTAAGAAATTTCGTCCCCGAAATTCCTTAACCCAAAACATACAAAAGATCCTGCATGCCTAATAGCCACATACAACAATCAAACATGCAAAACAAGCAAACAAGCCTATCCTAGCATGCGGAAAACTAAATCGAAGTTAAAATCTTACCAGGCAAAGAGTTCTGGATATGTCTTCCTAATGTTCTCCTCTGTCTCCCAAGTACAATCATTCTCGTCCTCGCTCCACTGAACCTTGACTAGCCTCACCGCCTTCCTTCGAAGTTGCTTCATGTCGTGCTCGACAATACGGGCCGGCTTGCGGTTCCCAACCGCCTCGGTATCTACTTCGAAGTCCTCTAACTGATCAGGTGAAATAGTCATATCTGGGTCGTGAACGAACTTCCTTAGTTGGGAAACATGAAATACATTGTGAACTCCCGCCATCTTCTCTGGTAAGTCAACTTTATATGCCAAATTCCCGACTGGTTCAAGAACAGGGAATGGGCCAACAAATCTTGGTGCCAACTTGCCTCTCCTGCCAAATCGTATCACGCTCTTCAACGGAGAAATCTTGACAAACACCATGTCGCCAACGGAGAATTTTAAGTCTCTTCTCCTCTTATCAGCATAACTCTTCTGCCTATCTTGGGCAGCTTTCATTCGTTGTTGAATGATCTTGATCTAGCCTGAAGTTTCCCTCACCACATCTGGTCCAAGCATAAACTTCTCGCCAGTCTCTATCCAACATGATGGTGAGTTGCACGGTCTTCCGTACAAAGCTTCAAACGGAGCCATCCCGATACTGGATTGGTAGCTATTATTATATGCAAACTCTACTAGATGCAAATGGTCATCCCATGATCCACCAAAATCCAACATACATGCTCTCAAGAGATATTCCAAAATACGATTCACCCTCTCCGTCTGACCGTCGGTCTGAGGATGATATGCGGTACTGAGATGTAACTCTGACCCTAGAGCCTCTTGTAAGCTTTTCCAAAACCCACTAGTGAACAACGGGTCTCGGTCACTCACAATGCTTTTAGGTACTCCATGAAATCTCACTACCCACTTCATATACAATTCTGCTAACTTAGCTGCCATTCTGGTCGATTTGAGTGGTATAAATCTTGCACTTTTAGTCAATCGATCCACAATTACCCAAATGCTATCATGTCCCGATCTAGTCCTTGGTAAACCATCGATGAAATCCATCGAGACTTGCTCCCATTTCCATTTGGGAATTTCTAATGGTTGCAACAACCCACTAGGCTTCTTTTTCTCGGCTTTAACTAGCTGGCAATTCATGCATTTGGATATAAACCTCCCAATGTCTCTTTTCATCCCTTCCCAGTAGTAGGTCTGCTTCATATCTCGATACATCTTGTTACCACCGGGGTGTATAGTCAGTTTTGAGTGATGACATTCTCTAAGCACTTCATCTCTCAATCTATTGACATTGGGTACAACAAGCTTTCCATTCTTTCTCCTCATCGATACCCATCTCTAACTTGGAGACGATTTCCAATAGGTTAGGATCGTCCCTCTGACTAGAGCCGATCGGCTCAATCAAAGTGGGTCTGACCGTCAAACTTGCTAACATTTCTGGATTCAATTCGCACTTTGGTCTGAAATCATACCCAGCGATGTACTCCAGTTGCTTCCATTCTAAAAACATAGCCCCTAAACTGACATGTCTCCTACTCAATGCATTAGCCACCGCATTGCCCTTTCCCGGTGTTTATGCGATGTCAAAATCATAGGAAGCCAGGAATTCTAACCACCTTTGTTGCCGGAGATTTAAATCCTTCCGGGAGAAGAGATACTTCAACGACTTATGGTCTGTAAACAGCTCAAATCTTTCTCCCAAGAGATAATGTCTCCTCATCTTTAACGCGAACACAATCGTTGCCAATTCCAAATCATGGGTAGGGTATCTTCTCTCGTGCGGTTTCAATTGCTGACTTGCATAAGCTACAACCCTACCACCCTGCATCAATACAGCACCAGTCCGGTACCACAGGCATCCGTGTATACCGTCATCTCTTCATTCCCCTTAGGAATGACTAATACTGGTGCGCTTGTCAACTTGTCCTTTAGACTCTTGAATGCATTCTCGTACCTTTCATCCCAGACAAAAGCTTGATTCTTCTTGATCAACTGGGTCAATGGTGCTGCTATCTTGGATAAACTTACGATAATATCCAGCTAACCCCAAGAAACTTCTTACATCTGTTGTATTCTTGGGCGTGGGCCAATCCTGTACCGTAGCCACCTTTGCCGGGTCCACGGCAATACCATTCTCTGAAACAACATGGCCCAAGAACCACACTTCCCTCCTCCAGAAGTGACATTTAGAAAACTTTGCTTTCAATTGGTGTTTTCTCAATACCTCCATCACTATTCTTAAATATTCCTTGTGTTCTTCCTCTATCCTCGAGTAGACCAAAATATCATCAACGAACACAAGGAAAAACCTATTCAACTAATCTCTGAATACCCTATTCATAAGATCCACAAAATATGCTGGGGCATTGGTCAGCCCGAATGGCATGACCAACCACTCATAAAATCCAGATGGCGTCCGAAATGCCGTTTTAGCTATGCTCTCAGCTTCCACTCTAAGCTGATGAAAACCTGTCGCGAGATCCAACTGAGAAAATACTCTCGCGCCACTCAACTGATCGAACAAATCATCTATCCGCGGTAGTGGATACTTGTTCTTCCTCGTCACTTTATTCAACTCGCGGTAGTCTACACACAAACGAAGGGAACCATTCGCCTTGGTAGCAAACACAACTGGTGCTCCCCATTCAGAAACACTCCTTCTGATAAATCCCTTCTTCAAAAGATCGCTGACTTGCACCTCGAGCTCTCGCTGCTCTCTTGGTGCCATACGACGAAGTGGCATCACTATAGGTCTGGCATCTTTCACCAAATCAATACGGAACTCAATCTCTCGATGTGGTGGAAGCCCGGTCAATTCTTCGAAAACATCCAGATACTGGCCAACCACGGGCAAACCTGACAACTCACTACGCGGAATGTCGAGGGAGTTTAGAAAACTAGCCAATACCCCCTTACTGGGTAGACCACCAAACACTATCCTCCGTCCATCATCCGCTCTAGATGTCACCAAAAAGCCCTCACAGTCTACCACCACCCCGTATCTTTGGAGCCAATCTACTCCCAAAATAATGCCAAACCCAGTAAAGCCCAAAACAAAGCAATCACAAACAAACATGCATCCATGACTCGATAAGACCACATTACGACAAATCATGCTAAGGCTAGTCGAACCACCAATCGGGTTCGTCACTACTAAAGGTCTATCGACAATCTCGGGCTCCAATCCCAACCTATCTACCAGGTCCCTAGATATGAAAGAACTGGAAGCTCCGGTATCAAACAAAACTCTAACAGGAACATCATAAACAGAAAGCATACCTTGAATGACGACATTCTTTCCCTTCTCCGCCGCAGTTGGGGCATTCGACGAAGAAGGAATAGCATTAAGGGCGTAGGCTTTCACCATTTGCTTTTCTTTAGGGGGTTGCGGACACTTGTCCTTATGATGTCCCATTTGGCCACAGTTGAAGCACTTCCTATCCGCTGGCTTGGCCCGACAATTACTAGCATAATGGCCTTTCTTACCACAGCTGAAGCACTCAACATCTTGCTTATTCTTTTTCTTCTGGTCATCCTTAGTCTGATTCTGCTTTCTCTTATTCTGAGAACCACCCTTGCCTACACCACTTGCTTGTGGCTTTGGCTCCTCTGCCGATGCAAACTCAGCCTTCGGCTTAGGGTAGAGACTTTCTGATCTCAATGCTTTCCCCACAATCGATTCAAACGTCTCATCGATGTGGTTAATAAGCCTTTCCCCAAGTACTGATCCAAACCAGTTATGAATTTCTCATTCTTCTTCTCGGCAGTATCAATAAGAGATAACCCATATTTTGACAAAGTGTCGAATTCAGCAATATACTCCGAGACAGCTCTGCCATTCTGCTTGAGCTCCAAGAATTTCTTAAACAGCACTGACTTCTGAGCAGCTGGAATGAACTTCTCGCTAAAGCGGACCTTAAACTGCTCCCAAGTAATCTGATCTTCGGGAGTAGCTACCTTCATAGCATTCCACCAATTCATTGCCCGCCCTTGCAGCCGACGGGACGCTAGCTTTCTCTTCATCGCATCCTCGATACCCAAATCCTCGAAGATACGTTCGCAACTATCCAACCAATCCTGAACATCCATAGCCGGCTCCGTTCCGTGGAACGGCTTCCCACCAAGACTAGTATAATCCTTATTCAGCTTGGCGAAGTCGACCCTCGGCGCCTGCACTATTGGACCACCACCATTTCCACCATTGGGAGCTGCCCTCTGCACATCCCTAAGCATCTCTCTCATGAGGTCAGTAAACATCGTCCTCATGTCAGCAGCATTCCCATTATTGGCCCCTCTACCGGTATCTCTAACATATCGGCTCATCGTCAATATGTAAAAGGAAACGATTAACGACCCCATAGTGGTGCTAGTGCAGTACGACTTCATCCTTATACTAGTAATAGTATATATATATATAGCTTTTAAAAATCAAAGTAATCACAAATACGATCTCTCGTATACGTATATTATCTCTCCCCGATAACTTCCCTAGTTTAAATACGCAACCTAGAGCTCTGATACCAAGTGTGATGGCCCGCCCCGCACTGCCTGCATTTCCTCCGAAAGTGCGCTGTACACATGCCCGACTAGCACGGGACGGTCGTCAGGAGAAAGGAAAGAAGGGAACGAACTAATCAAGAACCTGTAGAATGTCTCACAGCGCATGGAGTAAAATATAATAATAATAACATACTTGACATAAAACAGGTGAGACAGTGCATAAGCTGATAACTAAAATCAACATCAACATCAGAGCAGCGGAAATCCAAATACAGCATATTACAACTTTCCAAATCTACTGTCTCTAAACAAAAGAAAGCAAAAGTAGAAGATGCACCACCAGTGCCCAAGCAGTGATCTTCAACAACACAGGGAGAATACTATATATATATATATATATATTACGTGGAAGCCTCCAGCTCGTCTCCGGATCATCTACCCGTGCATCACCAGCTAACCTGTCTCTAGTCTGCTCGTGTGAGCACCCAGAGTAATAAGAGGAGACATAAAACTATGGGTCAGACATAAAGCCTGGTATGAGCGATAAGCATCTAAACAGAACAATAATAGGTATACTAAACCATACCTGAACCTGGACCTGCAACCAAAGAGTTAGTACCACATACCGTACAGTACTCTAAGGTGCCATAATAAATAGTGTAAAGAATACGGGGGTGGGCTGTGCATGTCATAATGATAGCAAACGAATCAACCATAGCAACCATCCTCACATCTCTCACTCAGTGCGTAAAGCATACGATGTCCACCACTGTCAATCACTAGACCCATCGAAGTAGTGACGGAGTTCAACTTGTACAACTACTGCTACTACCAAGCTTACCACATGGAGTCATGACCAAATCTTTACAAATGACCCCACTTCATTGGTTTATAGCCCTTTAGTCGTACCTAGGCCATTTCAGCCCTGAATCCGTTTACGTACTTCCCATACATAGTGATCCAAAGTCATAAACATCGACTGCCCCTTGGCACACGTCCCGCAGCAAAGCCCAATCATGAAGTGAACTCATCGGTTCCCAACTGGATCCTGAGCCCTAACTTCCCATATTGGACTACCTTTGCATCTCGGGTTATTGGTCAATACTGGGTCGGGTCGGGTTCCTTTCAAGCCATCGGTTCGGGTCGGGTCCACTGCGTTGCGTTGATGCATGGTCTTCCTCTGATAGCGGTTCGGTTCAGGTCCACTCCATCGCGTCGGTTCGGGTGTCCTCCTCCGGGTCGGGTGTCCCACCTCGGGTCGGGTCGGGTGCCATCTCCCTTCCAGTTCGTGCTTCCGCTCCGATCCGCTCCCTCGTTCTTCATGTGCTCCGATCCGATCCCTCCTTCTTCATCCGATCTGATCCCAGTTCAATTAGCGTGGCCTTCCTTCTTGCCAGTTCTCCCAAGTGTCAAGTTTCGATCCGAGCCCTTCGTCCCTAAGTCGATCCGATCCCCAGCTTAACCAACATGGCCTTCCTTTTTGCCAAGCCTCTTTTGTGCCAGACTCCAGTTTGGGTCGGGTTCCTTGCCCAGGTCTCCTATCCGATCCGAGCCCATATCCGATCCGATCTGAAACCCTGCACAACTTTCTGCAACTTTTTCCAGCAACTTGTTTACGCCATTCGATGACGTTTTCGACAAATCTAACTATACTAATCAATCACAAATCATCCCAAACAGTCATAGCAACATAGCAAACTAACCACAAACACCAAAACAATGAATCTTCATGTCAAAATGGATCAAATATACCCAAAACCCCATAATTTCCCTTAAGCATGTTTAAGCAAAACTAATCATAGGGTTAATAAAACTTAATCAAATTAAACCAAATTTCTACCAGAGGCATAAAATATTATTTTCGAATTTATGGATATTTTTCCAGAATTTATTAGTATGTAAATTCGCTAATCTTCACTAATTACCCTTAATTAACTGTAATTAGTGTCAAAACGATGCTAATCACTCACCTTGGCCACAAATAAATTTCTCAGTATTGAAACCTTGCTGATTTGGGTGAATACTGACGTCTAACAGCAGCTCTAACCTTGCTTTCTTGTTTTCTCTCCTTAATTTGATGTAGATTAAGCCAAAACTTGATTAGAAAGTGATTTGGGGATGTTTCTAGATGTTGGCAGCCATTGTTAGGGTTCAAGAATGAAAGTGGCGGCTGAAGGAAATGTTTTCTAACCCTAATCAGTCCCTAAACATCTCAAATCCCAAAATCCCCTTTGGGCCTAGCTGCTAATTACCCGATTAAGCCCGATTAAGTTGTTTTTCATTATCTGAAACTTGTTTCAGCCATATCTCGCAAACGGTGAGTCCGTTTGGCTAATGTGACCACTCTACGGAATTGTAAACCATCATCCGAAGCGAATGGAAGTGGTTTCAGGTCAAAATTCATTTCCAGTCAAAAGTTATGGCCAAAACAGTACCAACTAGGGGTAAAATGGTCATTCAAAAATCGACAAAAATCATGAACATGGGAAATGACCCCAATAGTCGTCTCCCAGAGTTACATGACCATACGACTTCGTATGTGAAAGAAATAAATATTCTACGATCCTATGATGCGTAGAATACGGGTCGTTACAACTGCCTCCCAATGCGATTTTCCCGGATTTGCCGTATATCTACTAACTAATCCAACAGCTTGAGCAAAGTCAGGTCTAGTGCACACCATAACATACATCAAGCTACCTACTGCACTGGCATAAGGCACCTTCTTCATATAAGCCTTGTCCTTTACTGAGATCGGAGAACCCTGATTAGAAAGCTGTATATGCAAAGGCATGGGTGTACTGATATCCTTTGCACCATCCATGCTAAACCGAGCAAGCACCTTTTGAATATATTCCTTTTGAGTAAGTCTCAAAAGTCCAAGCTTTCTATCTCTTTGGATTTCCATCCCCAAAATTTTCTTTGCTTCTCCAAGGTCTTTCATATCGAATTCCGCTTTTAATTTCTACTTCAACGCATCAGTTTCAGCTTTATCCTTGGAAGCAATCAACATATCATCCACATACAAAAGTAAATACACCCAATTATTATTCTTTAAATGCTTAAAATAAACACATGCATCTTTAGTACTACGATTAAAACCATGTGAAAGCATAAAAGAATCAAACCTTTTGTACCATTGTCTAGGCGACTGTTTTAGACCATAAAGAGATTTCTTCTACTTGCATACCCAATCTGACCTTCCATCTACAATAAATCCTTCTGGCTGCTTCATGTAAATGGTTTCCTCTAATTCACCATGCAGGAAAGCAGTCTTCACATCAAGTTGTTCTAACTCCAAATCGTAAGCGGCAACTATTGCAAGTAGGATTCGAATTGAAGTTTGTCTAACCGAAGCAAATATTTCATCATACTCTAACCCCTTTCTTTGTGAAAACCCTTTGGCTACTAATCTTGCCTTGTATCTACCATCATATTTTACCTTGAACACCCACTTGCAACCTATGGCTCGACTTCCTTGAGGTAGTGGTACCAAATCCCAAGTCTTGTTCTTTTGCAAAGACTGTATCTCCTCTTCCATAGCGCAATTCCACTTCGAGTTGTCACTTGACTTCATGGCTTCTTCAAGGCTCAATGGTTCATCATGAATTACAAGTAAAGCATACTCAAACTGATCATCAAGGCTCAAATTTGCATACTTCCAATCTCCATATCTAATTGGAGCTCTCTTTGGTCTCTGACTAGACCGAATGACTATATCGTCCGACTCTCCTTCAGCTCCACCTTGAGCTGAATCATCTCTAGCTTCATGACCATCATCATCACTACTAGAGGAAATCTGTGGACTATCATGTGATGTATCATCAACTGCTCCGTCACTATTATCAATAGTGATAGCTCTACTTCGGATTTGAAAACTGGGAATCTCGGTCTTTTCAGGCTTCTCATCAACGGAGTCTGAACCCTCTGATAAACCTTCCAAAGGTTTGAAAATTGCTGACTCATCAAAAGTCACAAGTCTGGAATGTATAACTTTCTTCGTAGTTGGATTCAAAATTCTATATCCTTTTATGCCATCTGTATAACCAAGAAAAACACATTTGGAGGCCCTAGGCTCCAACTTGTCATGTCCTGTATTGTGAACATAAAATGGATATCCAAATATACGAAAATAACTTAATAAAGTGTTTTTGTAACACCCCACCTCCGCTAGGGTCATTCACATAGGGAATGCACTAGGTTTGGTGAAGCATTATCGAGGTAAACATGCACAGAAATATTACAAGACAGAACATATAAAACAGCGGAAGTAAAGCAAATTTCATTACCTTATAAAATAGTAAGGTCAAAAACCTTTTACATCAGAATACATCAAAACCTATCTTGCAATAGTAAAGAAGCATAAACCATTTCATAAATTATTCCCCAAGTAAAACAGTAAAGTAGCCGTAGCCAAGAAAAGTCCACGCCATGCATGATGACCTTCAAGCAGAGGAAGTCCGAACTAAATAACAGCGTTTCCTCCCTGAAAACCTTGGGGGGGGGGGGAATGGAAGACAAAGAAGCAAAACAAAATGGGGTCAGTCATAAAGACTGGTAAGTCCTATCTACTTCCAGTATAAAAACAGGTAAAGGTAACATGACATGCATAAACTGAAAGTAAACACAAGGATGACGACAAGATAGATAAGCTAAACCAAGATAACTGGATGAACTACTGTAGCAAGATAAACTAAGGTATCATGATAAACTACAGTGTCAAGTTAAATCAAGGTATCACATCGTCAGGTTTCTATCAAGTATACTATCCCAAGGTATCTATCATGTATAACATTCCACGGTATCTATCATGTATAACATCCCAAGGTATTTATCATGTATATTTTGCTCTGCACCTCTCGTACTAGTATCCCAACCCGCGTCATGTGTTAACTATGAATGTCCCTTGCCCAATGTCATGTAATGGTCCGTGTCAACCTAATATATAGCATATGTAGGTTTTCCCAACTCGTATGTTTCTTTCCATGTATAAGTTCAGTCCTTTGCCGTAGGCCGTACGGGCTTTCCCATGTAAATCTATACCACCTCAACGTAGTGTCAATTTATCCTTGAAGTTGTTTTGGACTGCTATCCTTGATCTGGTTATGTTTTCTTACCATGAACTATCGCGTGTTCACTTAGGATTTATGCCACCTAGGACCACTAGGGATTATGCTACCTAATGAACGTTTCCGTGTCTCGGTTTGGGTTCAAGCCACCCAGGGCCACTAGGGATTATGCCACCCGTCAACCACGCCCTTTATCCCACGTATGTATCGTGAATCGTTTTCCATGTCTAGACGCACATGTATCTCAATGTGCCATCCGAATTCCGTGCCAGGGCAAATCAAGAAATACGGAACTCGGTCGGGAGCTTTAAGTCATCTGCTGGTGCAGATATCAAGGTCTGTTTTTGTATCCGTGGCTATGGTCCCACATGACCCCTCCCTCAACTACCTAAAGGCAATCCAGGAAAAATCATGTATGAGAACTACATCCCGGCCCCACTATAGCCCCACTTTCCTATTGGCCAACCTCACCCATAACTCGATAGCAAGTATATGGTCTGTTGGGAGTTCTCTGCCTTTCTGTACGTACACGATTGACTGAAGATGGTAGGTAGTCGACGACGCGCTATCCAGGGCAAAAATCAAGTATCGTCGACTCCACGCTAATCCATCCCGTCTTTAGGTTGCTCGCATAGCAACCAAGGCATACTCTTGGTTCTTCTACCGCATACCTTAACCTCTGTGAGCCCAGGCGGATCATCTGCAACCTCACAGAGGGATACCAAGAGTATCCTCACGTCCCCCGAAGCTTCCGCTTCGTTACCCAGTTCGTTGGAGCCCTTATCTAAGTCAGATATTGCTCCGCCTCGTGTATTTGTTTAAGCGATGACCTACCGTATCAGGTTACTTATCCGTTCGTGAGCTGGTCTAATTTCCTTGACTAAGAATTATTACTTAGTTATCCAAAACTAAGGTTTATCACTTAGTTTCCCTTCCCGTTATCCTTGTTAACTACGATTTTTCCACCTAGCCCCCTGAACTGGGGGTTTTGCCTAATGGGTTAAGTATTGTCATTCGAGTTCATGACTTAACCCGCCTACGAATCATGTCAAAATTGGCTAAGTATCTAAGTTCAGGACTTAGCCCTACAAACCATGTGTCAAGTTGGTTAAGTATACAAGCGGTTCACGTCTTAACCCTATCAAATTATCATGTCAAGTGGTTAAGTGTATTCAAGTGGTTCATGACTTAACCTTATCAAATTGTCGTGCCAGATTTGTTAAGAATAGGTTAACTTAACCTCATCAAATTATCGAGTCGGATTGGTTAAGTGTGGGTTAATTTAACCCCATTCACTAGTCATGTTACACGGTCAAGTGTCATTAAGTAGCCAAGTCCGGTTTCACTTAACCTACCCATTCCCGTCATATTGGTTAAGTGTCATTAGTCAAATTAACTTAACCTTATCATGTGGCATTAAGTAAATTAATGCACTCCCAACCTCTCACATTAGACGTTGTTGTGGTTACTGGTTACGCCGGGCGGGTCCGGGCAGATTTACACCACAACCGCGTCTAACCTCGGGTTTTCAAGCGCGATGTGACCAACTACTCACATTGGGTCCTATTGTTTGTAGCCACTGGATTTGCCGGGCGGGTCCGGGCAGATTTATGCTACAAACTCAACCCAACCTCGAGTTGGTCACTTTCATGTTTACACTAGTGTCATATTTTCACTTATTACCCATACATGTCTTGTATGATGTCATGTCTAGTTTTCAAGCTTTATGTTTTCCTACGTGTTATGTCCACATTTAGGTGTATCATAAATGTCATATTTTCATGTAACTTCATGTCAAGTTTTTATGCCATAACCACGTTTTCCTAGACTACCCAAACGTATCTCCAACTCAAGTGAAAGCGAGTCAACATAGTAGAAATACTATGACAACATATTGGCCTCAAACATGTATGATAGCATAAATGGTGACATAGTCTCTAATATGTATGATAACATAATACTAGGCTCAACATCATAGGTATGTAAATGGTCATAAGGGGTTTAGGTTCTTTTACATGCATAAGCCCCAAGTCAAGTTCATGCAAATATCCCCCAAGTCTAATAGTTCCAAGTGTTCATGCCAACATTCCACAAGTAAAGATTAAATCTTGCATGATAAACTAGGTCAAACACACCATATTGGCATGATTTAGCCACTAAGTAATAACCCCAAAATCATAGGTTCAAGAGAGGGGTAACCATAAATTAGCATAGGAAATCATACTTAGATCTCATTCCATTTTATCCCATGTCAACACTAAATCTACCGTTTAGATCTAGAAGTAGCTAAATCTTACAAATCGAGGCTAAAGGATTAGGAGCTAGAGTTTTGTCATAGGATCCATGTTGAGATGATGATCAACACTCTTGATTTGATGTAGAAAGCTTGCTCCTTTGCCTTGAATCTAGTTTGTATGCATAAGCTTTTGAAGATGGGGATGGAGGCCATGATCAAGAGAGATTTGGGCAGCACTTCGTGGCAAGAGTGATTTGTGAGGGTTTAAGCTAGGTCTAGGGGTCTTTTTATAGAAGATTAGGTTAGTTTAGGCCATAGGATTAACCCTAGGATAGATCAGAACCGTCAGAATTCGTCACAAGCCCCCAAAATCAGTCCAAACAGCAAGTAGGTGCACCCAGGTTGCCTGGGCTCGACCAGGCAGGTCGACACCCGGGTCGACTAGGCAGTCGACACGGGGGGGGGGGGGGGTGTCGACTGCACAGTCGACACCCCTGTCGACTTGACCTGGGCGGGAATTCTCCCCGCCTCCCCCCTGTGTGTTTGAATTTGAATTCTGCTCTAGTTTTAAACTGTTTTGAACTTGGAATTTTCTGAAAACTTCGACGGACCATAACTTGGTCATACGGACTCCGATTTTCGAAAACTCGGACTCTATTTCGCGTATTTTTCCGAGACGAACGGAATGGTGAAATCCGTTTAACTTAATTCTTAGAATATAAACAGAATATCTTTTATTACCATAGTTCTTTAATTAACCCGCTCGTATCCCTATTTATATATATATATATATATATATATATATATATATATCTTATTTTCAAAACTTAAAAATGCGGGGTGTTACAGTTTTTACCTCTTCATACCTCCTCTGGAATCTTCCCATCAATGGCTGAGCATGGAATCCGATTAATAATATGTGCTGCAGTCGAAATAGCTTCAGCCCAAAAACCTTTAGACTTACCCGTAGTTAATATCAAGCAACGGGCCTTTTCAAGTAGAGTCATATTCATTCTCTCAACAACCCCATTGGACTGCGGATCACCAGGTGTAGTAAAATATCTTCTAATACCACGTTGTCTGCAGTAGTCGAGGAACTCTTTGGAGACATATTCGCCACCATTGTCGGATCTAAGAATCTTAATTTTCTTTCCTGTTTGGTTTTCAACAAGAGCTGACCAAACCTTAAACTTCTCAAATACTTCCGACTTAGCTTTCATTACATACACCCAAACCTTGCGCGAGTAGTCATCAATGAAGGAAACAAAATATTATGCTCCATCAATAGAAGCTGTAGAGTATGGCACCCAAACATCTGAATGCACATAATCAAGTACCCTCTTAGAAGTATGCACGCCATCACCAAAAGAAACTCTGGTTTGCTTTTCCAATACACACTCATTGCAAAAGTCCAACTTGTTGAAGATTTCTCCCTTGATCTTTTTCTTCTTACGAAGCAACTCTAAGTTCTTCTCCGAAGTATGACCTAATCTCATATGCCAAAGCTTGGTAGCATCCAAACTTTAAGAACTATCGACTCCAACACATAATTCTCCATGGACAGTGGTACCCATTAGTAAATACAGATTTCGCACCTTAACACCCTTCATCAATACAAGTGCCTCTCTAGAAACTCTCAAACCATCTTTGACAATGGTTATCTTGCATCCTAATGATGCCAATTGGCCTAACGTTATCAAAGGCTTCCGAAGACTTGGAACATAGCGAACATTTGAAAGTGTGCGAACAATCCCATCATACATGCGAATGCGAACTGAACCAACTCCCATATACTTGCATGTAGCATCGCTCCCCATAAGGATAGAACTTCCTTCTTTTGCATCGAAGGAAGAAAAATAATCCTTATTAGGATTCATGTGAAATGCTGCTCCAGAATCTAGAATCCAGTGGTCTGCAACATCTGATACAACTGCTGTCAACAAATCCCTACCGCCTTTCTCCATCGTAATAGATGAAGAACCATCAGTCTTCCTCTCCAAACATGGACAGTCTCTTCTCTAATGGCCTGGTTTCTTACAATTATAGCACTTTCCATCTTTAGATTTACTCCGCGAGTTAGGCTTCCTAGAATTGGAACGCCCTCTATTATTCTTCACTTTCTTCTCTGCTCGTCCTCTCTCAACAAATAAGCCTGAGCTACTACTTCCTCCACTACTATCACCAACACCAAACTCTTTCATTTGATATCTCAACTCTTCACTGAGCAAACCTGTCTTCACATCATCTAATTTCAATGTGTCTCTACCACAGATAAGGCTGTTAGCGAAACCAGTGTATCGCTCTGGAAGCGAACACAACAGAACCATTGCTTTTTGTTCTTCATCAATTTTCAACTCAATAGACTTCATCTTCATCAACAGGTCATCAAACACACTTTGATATGTCTTAATTGAAGAACCTTCCTTCATCTTATAAGTGAAGAAAGTCTTCAATATGATCGGACGGTTGGCTAGGGATTTCTTCATGTAGAGGTCCTCCAACTTCTTCCAAATGCCTCTAGCTGTTGTCTCCTGACTGATTTCAAAAATTACATTCTTTCCCATAGCAAGCTGAAGAGTAGTAAAGGCCCATTCTTCCATCTCTTCTAATTCCACTGATGAAATAACAGCAGACAATGTCTCTGTATCAAATACTACTCGATGAATGCGATTTCTTCTCAAAACTGCTTTCATCATCCGCTGTCACTTTTAAAAATCTCCTTCACCATTCTTCTCTAATGGCCTGGTTTCTTACAATTATAGCACTTTCCATCTTTAGATTTACTCCGCGAGTTAGGCTTCCTAGAATTGGAACGCCCTCTATTATTCTTCACTTTCTTCTCTGCTCGTCCTCTCTCAACAAATAAGCCTGAGCTACTACTTCCTCCACTACTATCACCAACACCAAACTCTTTCATTTGATATCTCAACTCTTCACTGAGCAAACCTGTCTTCACATCATCTAATTTCAATGTGTCTCTACCACAGATAAGGCTGTTAGCGAAACCAGTGTATCGCTCTGGAAGCGAACACAACAGAACCATTGCTTTTTGTTCTTCATCAATTTTCAACTCAATAGACTTCATCTTCATCAATAGGTCATCAAACACACTTTGATATGTCTTAATTGAAGAACCTTCCTTCATCTTATAAGTGAAGAAAGTCTTCAATATGATCGGACGGTTGGCTAGGGATTTCTTCATGTAGAGGTCCTCCAACTTCTTCCAAATGCCTCTAGCTGTTGTCTCCTGACTGATTTCAAAAATTACATTCTTTCCCATAGCAAGCTGAAGAGTAGTAAAGGCCCATTCTTCCATCTCTTCTAATTCCACTGATGAAATAACAGCAGACAATGTCTCTGTATCAAATACTACTCGATGAATGCGATTTCTTCTCAAAACTGCTTTCATCATCCGCTGTCACTTTTAAAAATCTCCTTCACCATTCCACTTCTCTATCGTCAACTGTGATCCTGACGCAACATAGGAGCCTCTGACGTATGGAGAAACTACAGCACTAACGTATTATTTGTATTGTTTTCATCTCCTCCTGCCATTCTACCAAACACCTTCTTTGCGAATCTAGCTCTGATACCAGTTGTAAAGGGTGATCAATCCCTTTCAGCGGAAAAACCTCAATAGGATCTTGCAATGACGTGATAGAACAGACAGCTTGAAATGAATATCAATATCAGATCACAGAAAAATAAAGGCAATAGAGGACACACAAATTTATAGTGGTTCCACTATCGCGAGATAGTGTACGTCTACTTCAATGGGGAAGATATTTTATTAATATTCAAGAGATTACAGTGTTTTTAATGTAGAGCAAAAGAAATGAAGAATACAAATGTTCTCACATATCATATCTAATAACATCCTCTAGCCTTTCTTTATATAGAGGAAAATGTTTCTTGGGGATGAATTAATTTTGATTTATGTAAATAAATCAAATCATGGAAGGCTAATATTCCCATTAATTTGATTGTCATATGATTCATTGATTGATAACTTTCAATTTTCTCCATCAATCAATCCCTTTTCCAATTTTAATTTCTTTCCGTTTCTTTTTCATGAAACATGGCAACAAATTAGATGGCGAATATCTCCAATATCCCCTATTCATTAATATTTCTTCCATTTCTTTCCATTCATTTCTTGTAAAAAACGGGTAACGAAATTACCACGAATATCTCCAAAAATCTAATTGATATTTGGAAATATTGTATCATCAAATTCCAATAAATATCATATACCAGTACTAAACAATTTTGATCCCTGTGATGGAAGATACTCGGATCTCCATAAGTTAGACTCTCAGGTCCAATATGGCATAGTCACTCAGGACTATCTCGATAGCCGCTCAGGACTATCTAGTACTGGTAAGGAGATAGTCGCTCAGGACTTCTCAGTATAGACAATGGTTTACACTACACTTTTTGTTCAATACTCTATATAACAAGTCCAATGAATAACCAGAAAGGCGATACAGAAAGTCCCATACCTGACGGTTTCACCAAACCGTTTATTAAAATTTCTCGTTACATAGAATATAAATAATATAAGTCATATAAAAGATGTCATCACTGTATCGTATTCAAATCATCAATCAAGTTAGATCAACAGTGAATCATCCACAATATAAGAATTCATAAAAGATTGAAAAGCCAACAATTAAAAAAATGATGAACAAATTCAAGATTTATTCAAGAAATACATTAAATTCCAACATGATTTATAAATAAGTGAGATCAAACAATAATTCTCAAAAATAATTCAAGTGTATATAAAAAAAAACATAAACTTTCATTATAAACTTGTGCAAAGAACAAAATATATTGTACGATAAAATAAATCAAATAATATGCAAAATATCGTCAAAAGCTATTTAATAATATAATAAAATGAAAACTTCTTAATCGACTTATTTCGAGTAAGGAGAAAATATTTTAAGCAGTCAAACAACCTAAATAGAATTATTCTAGAATAAAATATTTAATCAAAAGTATAAACGTAAGAAATGCATGTGAGCGAATTAATTTTCCAACTTACATAATGATCAATAATATAATTTAAACGCTAATATATACTTAAATTGGTGTGTATTCGTATACATAAGTATACATACACATGGTTAGTTTAAGTTTTATTTATATCTTGTTGTAAAGTTCAATGTTTAAAATTACATTATATACTATAATTACACTTCATAAAATAAAATGTTGTGTTATTGTTGTTATCTACCGAGAATTATCTCAATTTATTTAAAATCAAACAATAGCTCAATTGTCAAAACAAACAATTTATATAAATATAATTCAAAAATTAAGTTGATAACTTCCCCTCTGTATGCGAACATCAAACCGACATAAAATTTATCAATAAATTTCGATTTATAACCAATTAGACAACAATAACATCAATCCCACCAATTCAATCATCCAAACAATTCAATCCAATACGAATGATAACATAAAAATATAAATAACCATTATGGAAGAAAACATAGATGTGAGCGAGGGGAAAAACTCACCGAATTGACGATTTCAGGATTCCCATAGTCACAATTCGCTGTTACCTCCTACACCCCTGTCTCTCGCACATCGACTGCAACTCCTTAATCTATCATGCTCGGCCAAACGTACCCGCGAAATCATGATCTCTCAAAACCCCTTGCGCTACCCAATATTGTTGCACCTCACCACGGTATTCGAGTTCACCATCTGGATCGCGCATACCCTAAGTTGAACTGCAACATCTCCTTGCGTCCTCCGCCTCCTGCCAGAGGCTCGTTCGCCCGTAATTTCGATGGTGGTCGGCCCTCCACAGTCGAGCGTGAGCCCGATTCTTTCTTCTTCTTTTTTTTCTTCTTCCTAAATCGCTATTTCTCGAGATTGGGGATTAGGGATTCTGGTTATTCAACGTGGGAGATCCCCTTCGGGTTTTGCCTCTTTTCCTCCTAATGCTTGTGTGTCCAAATTCTAGAAGTACTGCGAGAAGAAAAATGGACTGGGATTGATTTGCTTTTAAGTTGGTTTCTAAATTAACTTTTTGGATAATATGCCACGACTGAATGAGGCTTATACATATTGTTTAAATTCTATGATTTACAAATAAGTTTCAACCATATAAATTAATTTATATCAATTCAAATTTCAGTAGTCGAACCATCTTACTCGATTCTATGCTCGTTTATTTCAATTAACTCGTTAAGCCATTACCAGGTAAATTTGTCTTCCCATTATTTCATGTATGTAAAAGTTATTTTGCATCACAAAATATTTATATTCACAAGAAACAACTTATTCAATAAATAGTTTTTCAAAGCTACTTCAAATACCATTGTTTAAATTAATTAAAGGCTCATATAATTGCCGCGTAAAAATAGGGTTGTTACAGAACTTAACCAAAGTCCGGTCCAATATAGTCGATTACAAAATCTACACTGTTAAATAATGAAATGTGTACACATTTCGTTTTGTAATATATAATCAACCACCAGAGAAGCTTTTATATTGGATTTCATCAAACCGACCGTTGGAGAGCTTTTCAAATCGACCATGAAGGTTTGCTTACTGCCACCTGTCCAAAATCAATTTTTGTCAAACTGACCGTTAGGGTGGTTTGCTTATTGTCACTTGACCAAAATCAATTTTTGTAAAACCAAAACAATACTCCATATTTCTCGGAATTGTTTTCTCCTATGTCTTTAATGATTCAAAGTCTAATGCCTAAAGTTTCTCTAAAATACCCATTATATTTCAAATCTACTTTAGATCTACCATTAATATCCTATTTTTACTAAAATATCATTTGATTGATGTAGATTGATTATTTAGAAAATGTATCAAAATTTAAAAATACAGCAAACTCTTAAATCAATCAGGTGTTATTCGATTAATTTAAAATAAAACAACTTTTTGTTTAAGTTATATAATCAAACGTTCGGTTTCCACACCGTTGTGCAGTTATACCAGTAGTTTATACACATGGAGAATAATTAAGTTAGATGAGTTTTGTTTGGTGTTGGCATAAATATATGGAGGAGAATCCATTATTCTCACATGTCATTGTGCAGTTTGTCCTGTTGAATCACTGTGAAAGAACAGAATAACTTTAATTCGGTGGTGTTTGTGTCCAAATAAGAACGTCCAAAGCTTCAAAATTTATTATGGCATAAGAATCCAAATGCACCCTCATTGCGCCCACCCAAGGGGAAGGTAGAGTTCTATAGAAATTCTTTACAAAAAGAAGTGCAACAAAAAAAGGAACAGAAAAGAAAAAGGATGAGATGGGGTTGGGGATGATTAGCCGCAAAAATAGAGCAATTTTGGGCCACTTGTCCTTCTCTATTGCTGGCATAGGTCTGAGTAATCGCTGTGAGTTTGTTGACCTCACTTCTAAGTGAAGTCACCATAACTCCCTCTTCTTATTGGAGAAAATAAGGAGACTCATATGAGACCCTCCTTAGTAGAAGGAGAGAGTTATTTGATCTAACCGAAAAGTGAGGTCAACAAACTCAAGCACATTAGGCATTTCCTTCGCTCATTTATGTATCATCCTTCCTTTATTTTCTCTTCACATGCAAACTAGCGAGCTACCATTTCCATCTTTTTTTTTTTTGTCGCTCTCGGCATTTAATTCAGTTATATTTCTTCATTACTATTCTTTACATTTCCTTTTCTGCAGCACATGTTTTTTTGGTATTCTTCTAGAACATTTTGCGGAGTTTTCTTTGTTCAATGTTATGGCGCAATTAGCCAGTTCCACTGTTGATTCTACCATCACAACAAATTACTTTATGGTCAGAGGCAACTTTCATTTATAAATGTGTAGACTGTTTTTCTAGAGCTTTTATGGCGTATTTTCTTGCAGTATCTACCAGACTGATTCTTGACTCAAATGAAAAACAAACGTAACAATCTGAAACACGTCTTAGGCCAATGGAACAAACTGTTAATGACTGAAGATGAACAATGGGATGTAAGGTATTATCTGCTTGCCTCATCACTTGACTTTGATATGGTTGATTTCTTTTTCAAACTCCATGAAATCAAACTGTCCCCTACATAGATATAGTATACAGTGATAGATTTTCTATCATCTGGATCAGCAGCCCAGTCTGAGTCTAAATATCCAGTGATCCTTAGCTCCTTGCTTCCCTTAAATGTGAGACCATAACTTATTGTCCCTTTTAGGTAGCGTAGAATCCTCTTAACAGCCATCTAGTGTTCACTCTTTGGTTCCTATAAAAATTGAGATACTTTATTAACACTGAATGCTATATCAGGCCTGGTTATGGTGGCAGATTGTAATGCTCCCACATCACTCCTGTACTGCTTAATATTATTTATGCTTTCTCCCTTGTATTTAGAAAAATGTTGGCTTGAAATCATGGGTGTAGGTTGTGATTTTGCTTCATACATCTCAGTTTTAAGCAGTAGTTCTAAAATGTATTTCTTTTGACACAGAAAAATTTCCGAATTTGATGTTCTTGTAACCTCTATGCCTAGAAAGTATGATACATCACCCAAATCCTTGATAGAAAATTCTTCATTGAGATAATTTGTGATTTGTTTTATTTTTGCTTCATTGCTACCTGTCACTATTAAATCATTAACATATATTAGAATATAAATAGTTGAACTGCTGCAAATATTAATAAACAAGGAATTATCATATATTGTAGGATTATACCCCATTATTGATAGAGTTGCCCCGTCTGTCAAACCAGACCCTTGAGGCATGTTTTAATCCACAGATTGCCTTGTTTAATTTGTATACGAGACTTGAGCCTTGTACATAACCCTTTGGTTGCTGCAAATATACCTCCTCCTATAAAACTCCATTAAGAAATGCGTTATTGACATCTAAGTGTTTTATATTCCATTGATTTTTCAATGCTATAGTGAGAATTAGCCTTATATTTGATGGTTTAACTACAGGGGAGAATGTTTCATTGTAGTCGAAGCCGTGCTCTTGAGTATAACTTTTGGCAACTAATCTTGCCTTATACCTATTTATACTCCCATCAAGATTTTTCTTGAGTTTAAATGTCTATTTGCAACCAATTAAATTCTTGTTCTTTGGTTTGTGTACAAGTTTCCAAGTCTTGTTTGTAGTCAGAGATTTAAATTCATCATCCATAGCTTTCTTCTAATTCTTATCTCTAATTGCTTGATTGTATGTGACTGGTTCTTCATTGTTCATAATGGCGTTGTATGCTTTTGGATTAAAAATGCCACTTTTGGCTCTGGTTGTCATATGATGACCAGTATGAGTAGGTGGCAGATTTGCAGGCAGATTAGGTTGTGTAGTAGTGTTGTCAATAGTTGTTGGTAAGCTAGTACTTGAACTACTTGAACTATTTCTTTCACTTTCAGTTTCCTGATTCTTTGTGTTGACATTGTTACTCCTTTATGTACTTGTAGGTAAAGGGGTTGCAGGGCATGATGGCTCAATAGCTTCTCTACTTGACTGACTTGTGTCAATAGCTGATGATTCTTGTGCAACCGCAGTCACTCCTTCATTAGCACTCTGATGAATACCAGAATATTCTGGTATAACAGGTATACTTTTACAAGCATCATACACTTTATTTGTTGTCTTCATCTCAGCAGAACTATAGGGGAATATATTTTCATTAAAAACGACATGTCTACTTATAAATACTCTACCATTTTCATCAATGCATCTATATCCCTTTTATTTAACAGCATACCCTATAAAAGTATAGGATTTCGATCTGAAATTTAATTTATTTGCATTGTATGGCCTGAAAAACATAGACAGCCAAAAGTTTTTATGCTATGATAGTCAGGCTTGACATTATATAATTTTTCCAGGGGGCTAATATCCTTTAATACTTTTGATGACATTCTATTAATTAGATACATAGCGGTATTAAAGGATTCAGACTAGAATTTAAATGGCATAGAAGGCTGTGCTAATAGTGTCAAGCCTGATTCTATAATGTGTCTATGTTTTCTTTCAATGATACCATTCTGTTCAGATGTGTAAGGACATGTGATTCTATGTATAATTCCCATATCTTTGAAATAACTACGTAGACTCTTATATTCACACCGACCATCAGACTGAATTACTTTTATTCTGGTACCAAACTGATTTTCAACCATTTTACTGTAACTAACACTACAACATATATGCTAATTAGGCTGTGTTTTTAGACGTATCTAAAGGCACGGTAATAAACCGTATCAAAAAATGGCGTGTTAAATTATTAGATACGGCTATAAACCATTCTCACTAAAAATAACATATGGCTCTTAGCCGTATCTAAAGTGTAATCAGACATGACCTCTGACCGTATCTAATTATATGTGTGTGCACACACATATATATACATGTGTGTATATATATATATATCATTTATGTGTGTGTATGTATATATATATATATATATATATATATATATGTGTGTGTGTGTGTGTGTGTGTGTGTGTGTGTGTATATATATATATATATATATTAGAAGATAACTGGAAGACAGCATGCATGTGCACAGCTGTGTACATGTATATGCTGCTGTTAAAAGGCCAAAACTAGTATATATGGACTTCCTGCATTTTATGGGTTAATTGCTAATATGTAAGCGGCAAGTTGATACGTCGGCATTTGTTGTACGAATTACTGATGAAGGAAAAACAAGAATTGTTGGAATTGAATAGTACTTAGAAAATTTTGGTGCAATATGCTGAAGTCAAGCAAGATTTGTAGAAAATATTATGAGGAGGAGGATCGGATCTTATGGTCTAGTATTGCATATATATATATATATATATATATATATATATATATATATATATATATATAGAGAGAGAGAGAGAGAGAGAGAGAAACTGTAGCACATATTTTTCATAACACTGAGCATATATACCACAATTTATACACAAGAATAACACAATATATACATACATACATACCTACATACATACTCAAAGCATTGCAAGTTTTATCATAACACGAACACAATGTACATACAAACATATACAATAAAAGGAAACTATCAAAAAAATTCATTACATTATGAACTAAGAAAAAAAGGTAAAAACATATCAGCTTGATAAAACTCCAATCAAGGCCAAGAAGATTGAGCGTGATAGCCAGCCTGAGTTCAAGTTTCATTGATTGGCAGCAAAACAGAATCGTAATAGCCTGCAGCCTGAGTTCCAGCAGCACTAAAGCACCAAAATCTCCAACAGGACTGCCTATAAAATACAAGAAACAAGTTACAAATACTTCACTGGATAGGAGATCGACATTGTAACTCACTGTGACTGATAAGCAAACATGAATACTGAGATAAGTGTATGTCGATCAGTGTGTTTGTGTACACCAGTAGTCGATCACTGTAAGGGGTTCAGATCGACTAGTCGATTAGTATGTTTGTGTAATTTCACTAGACACCAATAACAGTGAAGGGAATATCGTGTCGATTAGTGTGTTTGTATAATTTCACAGTAGTTGATCGGTGTGTTTGTGTACAAATACTTCACTGGACACCAATAACAACCTAGTCGAATTGACTAGACGATTAATTTCTACCCACGCGCCCGAAATTCATACAAAAAGCAAGTCGAGACTTCTTGTCGATGATTTGATCCCGATTAGTAGACTAGTCGAGCGCCATACTGATAACAGTGAAGGGTATATCGTGTCTTTGTGTTCGTGTGTGCATATTAGTCAATTGTATCTATCTTAACATATTTATGATGCTAATGACATGATTTCATGAACTTGCATAAACAACCTTGAGACCCAAAAGAAGAATCACTGAACTGTAGTCGATCTGCAACACTAGTAGTTTGTACCCTATCATACTGAACATCCTCCTATACACACAAAAAGGTACAAATAAACCAAAAGAATATTCAAGATGTGCACACAACATGTCCACTCAATTCTTATGTAAGATACTACATAGAGATAAGTGTAAAATAATATATACCTGCTCCAACGTCTAAAGATATCAAATCATCATCTTCAAATGACACACATACTCGACTTTCTAGTCAAGAATTTACTGGGTGATCCACCAGGTGGATGCATATTAGCTCACGCGCAGGGTCGGTAATCCAGCTTATTAGCTTTATCCAAATGTCAAATGCCACTTCACTTAACCTTTGGAAAAAGCCGCTTTCACTTGCAACTTTTAGTTTCTTTGAAGCAGACTATGTAGTGAAACTTACAGGTACAGTCTCTGCTACAAAGTAGGGGAAAGTTGCTAGTGAAAGCAACTTTTTACTAAGGTTAAGTGCAGCAGCATCCGACATTTGGATAAACCTAATAAGCATGGATACCCGACCCTATGCGTGAGCTAAAATGCATCCACCTAGTGGATCGCCCATTAAAATATTAAATAGAAAGTCGAGTAATCATCCATCTACCAAAATTTTCAACAAACTTGTTAATATATTTTCAGTACACTTGTTATCTCTCAAAACAGAGTAAACTTGTTATAAGACAATCCAATTTAAATTTCAAGCATAAGGCAAACAAACAGTCAAATGGCGATGAAATCATGGTTAAATGTTGAACTATTCTTATCCATTTGCTCAGTTTCTGCCACATTTCAGATTCAACGTGGCAAACGATCTAAAGAACATATCATCAAATGGCTATTGCAAATAGAATTAGGTTATGGACAATTGACATTAAACATCTAAACATTAGTAAAGGTTACTGCATCCTTACGACTAAATCATTGTTATTTCTTTGTTTCATGGATATACCCCAATCTAAAATTATACTATGCATGTTTCCAATAGCAATTCAGATGTTTTTTTACATTATCACAAAATTATACCATACATGTCCATCAGGGTATAACCACATATCCATTCGTTACACAAAGTAACAATCAGCTAACACACTAACACATACCAATTCAATTGAAACAGCTTACACAAAGTAGCAATCAACTAACACATAAAGATTTCAACTTGTTCCTTGCTATCAGGCATGCATTGAAAAACATACCTGCTGTCGAAGGAGGGCTAGGAACCAAGGATTGTTGCGATTTTGTCGAAGGAGAGGGTTGTTCGTCTCTATCGGAGGAGATTCCAGAGAAAGGTGGAGGCACGATTTGGTGACCAACAACCCTAATTTTGGTTTTCGGTCACCATTAAAGTAAAACAAAGGGAAAAGAGAGTGGCCAAATTTTTTATTCTGAGTGCCTAATGTGATGCACAATATGATACGCATTAGATTTGGCCCAAATCCCTATCAAATTAACTGATCCGGGCCTTCGTTGATGGACGATCAGATTTAGGGTATTTGGGGTGGTACGGATCGCAAAATGTAGTTTGATACGGATCTGAGCACTATCAAATATGATACGGCTTTAACACATATTTTATCTCTGCATCCTTGTGTGCCAAATTAGCTATTATGGTGTAGTGTAACCACCACATCATGGGTTTTTGATGTATATTTTAAGAAATATATCCAAGTATATCTAGAGTATGCGTCTACGAATGATATATAATACCTGTATCCATAATCAGTAAATACAGGTGACGGCCCCCATAAATCAGTAGTGACAAGATCAAATGGTTTATTATAAGTAGTTAGAGAATCATTAAAGGGCAATTTATGACTCTTTCCCATTTGACAGTATGTGTAGATATATAGTAGGCTAATATCACTACATGAAATATTATTTCTACTAAAAATGTTCTTCATAGTATTGACATTGAGATGACCCAGTTTATAGTGCCAAAGATCAAATAAACTCAAGTTTTTGCCATTCTGACTTATTACAGAGTTCTAACATTGACTCTTTATTGCAGAGTTGACGTAGTCACTGAATCTGAATCTGTAGAGTCCATTGACTGCGTCACCCTACAATAAAATATCTTGAGTAAGAATGTCTTTTACTAAACAATAATTAGGAAAGAATTCAAAGAATACATTGTTGTCTTTAGCAAATTGAGAAAATTCATTAAGTTCTTTTTGATCTTTGGGTCTCTTAAAAGATTATGTAAATATAGCTGTTTCTTCCCTTTAATCATAACACTACTAGTATGAGAGATTTTGATGCACTTACCATTTCCCATGCTTATAGACTATTTACCTCAGTACTCTTTACTTCCAAGATTGAGATTGTCCAAGTTATTTGTCATGTGGTTAGCCGCTCCTGAATCTGGATACCAATTTTCGTCTTGAATAGTCTCTATTCTTGCACATTCTGTTTGATTGTGACCTTTGTTATCAGCAGGACTTGTAGATTTAGTATGCGCTTGAGCTAGGTTGGCATTAGGATTGGATATCTTTTGGTTGTTTTCACCTTGAATTTGCACATAATTGTTGTCAAGCCTGTAGTAACAATTGAATGAAGTGTGGCCCACCCTCTCACATATCTGACATTTGTGTTTATAGTTGTTAGACCACTTGCCTCTTCCTTTACCTCTTCCAGTAAATCCCCCTCTTTGATTCAAATTATTATTACTTCTTGAGTTGTTTTGGCCACGGCCATTGTTGCTTGCAGCATAATTGAGTGAGTACTCATTTTTAGTTGACTTTCTGATTGTCAATTCTTGCTTCATGAGTAAGAAGCATAGCATGAACATCATCTAAAGGGGGTGTGTAACAACACGCACGTTACGTATCGGAGTATCGTAAAATATTTTTATTTTATTCCCTGAGGGTTGGATGATTCTCATCTTTTGATATATTGCTTATGGGGATGTGAGACATGTCCATAATTTTTACCGATTTTGTTTGTGACCATTTTCCCCTGTCAGTCTTGTACAGGGCATAACTTATTACTCAGGTCGAATCCGAGGGTGAGACCTGTGCCATTGGAAAGGAATTGATGATTGCCTTTTCGTAGAGTGGTTACATTAAGAATTTGGCTCAGCGGTTTGGGAGGAATCGTTGATTTAAGGTTTTTTAGTTGGTTGTTCAGGTTTTGGGAGCCTAATGGGCTGAATTGGGGAGGCCCATTAGTTGGGTGGTGGAAACTATAAATAGGGGGTGAGGGGTATGGAGAATAGATTACTTCTCCCATTCTCTCATTTGGGGGCCTTGAGCTCCTTCTTCCTCTAACAAATTTCCACCATTAAAAATCCAAATCCAAGGATGGAAATAATAGATCTACACCATTGGAGGTTAGATCTGTAAGAATTCATCGGGTTTGGTGCAAGGTGTTTACTGTCCGGATTCTTATTTCATCAATTTTAGCTTATTTTGGAGAATCGGTGAGTGGTTTACATCTCTCACATGGATCCAATGAAGTGTATGAGTGTTTGATCATGTTTTTCATCAAGTTTAATTGTTTGACCATAGATCTATGCCATACTTAGTCCATTTTCATATGAATCACCATATGATCTCTTTTAGTAAGTTTAGATTGATGATTCTATGTTATTTCATATGTTTGGGTAGGTTAGATCTATAGTTTTGTTCATATGATCATTCATTATGATTTTTGGAGTGATTTGCATGATTTGGTGAAAACTATTGTTTTCATATTGTTAGCAAATTCATACCATGTATTTGATCATATTTGATGGATTGGACAAGTTGGTTTCATCGAATCTATCATTTGGCGAAGTTTTGGTGGAAACCGGAGTAGAATTGGGGAAGTGCAGGTTTTGGGTCGCACATAGGGGGTCATTTGCGCATGATGTTTGTCTTGGAGAACAAGACAGGGCTGGGTCAGTTGGTGACAGATCTGCGATGGGTCGATTAGTGACGGATTTGCAAGCGGTCGGTCGACCATGAAGGGGTCGGTCAGTGACGGATTTTCAAATGGGTCGGTCGATCATGAAGGGGTCGGTCAGTGACGGATTTGTGATGGGTCGGTCGATCATGAAGGGGTCGGTCAGTGATGGATTTGTGCTGGGTCGGTCGATCATGAAGGGGCCAGTCAGTGACAAATTTGCAAGGGGTCGGTAAGTGACGAATTTGCATAGGGTCGGTCGATCATGAAGGGGTCGGTCAGTGACGGATCTGTGATGGGTCGGTCAATGACGGATTTGTGACGGGTCTGCGATGGCTCGCGCATCGGTAGATCGCCCATGGGTGGATCACGCATGAATGGATCAACTTAGATCTATGATGGATCTGTGATGGAATGGATCAACTTAGGTCAGTGACGGATCAGTAGCGGATGGATCAATGATGGATCGGTGACGGATTGATGCAGAATTGAACCAAGGGTTATGATAGCATTTTAGCAGCGCTTCTAAACGCTATGGTGGATAGCTTAAGTGTTGTGGTTGGTTTCCTTTGCTTGTGTGTATGAATGCTAAGGATTGTTTTGAACCTTATATTGATGTTGTTTGGTTCGACGATGATGATAACTTTGACGAGAGTCCCGAAGGGAATGTTCAAAGTGATGTGATATGTTCGTTGATCGGTGAAAAGCAACGAATGTGTAGACAACTCAAAAGTTATTGGGTTGTGGATAATGGTTACTTGAGTGGAACTTGTGTTTGAGATTAGTCGCCGGTGATGACGACTAGAGATGCGAAGGCTTAGAGGGTATCGTTGTCGTAAGTTCTAGCAGACTCCAAGCAGAGGTACTTTGGGCAGTCATGAAGGGCCGCGTACCTTGGGCAGTCGTGAAGGGTCTAGTTGTCGAGATTTGAGAAGACAAACATATGAGTCAAGAAGGCGTATGGAGTTATGCTAGAATTTGGGCCATTAGCCTTTGACATATGGCAGTCATGATGAGCCGTCATACGATTAACAATAGTTTCAAAGCAGGATTGGCGGTGATAGCCAGAGCCAGTCATGGATGCTTGGTTGTTCTGTTTGTACCATCTCACATGGATTATCCAAAGTCAAGGGAGATGTTCTTTGAGTGCTTGACTGATATTGGTTTAGGTCACTAGGGAGAGTGCTTGGGGAATGTTAAACTCGATTAGGGTTGTCTGTGTAAGACCTATATAATCTGGATGTTATGAATGCTTTCCATGATTGAATGGATGTTCTAGTTTCCATGGATGAATTGTTGTTACCTTAGATGTTATGGATTGTAAAGGCTATCACTGTCGGATGTGGGGAAGGCAGGTGTTAGTTCTTCTCTAGTGTTGGGTAGTGGTTGGTAAATCTACCCATTGTCATATACTTTATTGATGAAGTTTGTTAGCTGTTTTATCGCCCACTAAGACCGTTGTTTGACACAAGGTTTTGTGTCTCCTCTTATTACCTTGAGTTGTTCATCCGATGTGGATGGGCATACTGAGTAGCAGGTTACAGGTAATGGAGCTTAGCGAGGCGAGGAAGCTGAGCGATGACGAGCAGGAGGTTTGCGTACCAGTTTATTACTATCTAGTATTTCTATTTCCGTTGTTTGAGTTGCTTTATGAGCGTTGTAGTTAGGCCTTATGTATATGCTTGATCGGTCGACTAGCTCGGATCGTGCATACCAACTAACACACTGGTCTGTCGAGCAGAGTCCATTCTGATCGGTCGAACAATAGTGTCATGGTTGATGGGGCGCATGCTATCATTTCAGTGTGTCGGTCGGTAGGCAGTGCATTATCGGGGTCGTTCGCTCAAGAAAATCACAGGGTGGCAATAGCGTAATTACTTGAATCGAGCGATCATGGTCATCACGGTCATGCGGAAAATCCTGGCCGTACATGGTTCATGCTCGTGCATGCAAGTCTGACCATGCATCCTGGAAACTAAAAGTGGTTGGCCACATTATATTGTAAGGTTTCGTCCATATATGCAATGACAACATGAAATGAATCCGCTTCATAAATAAATATTATGGGTCTGGCACCTTTGCATCTAAATATGGATCGATGCAGAGTAATATATAAATAAAGACACGTCAATTGCAAGTCTGGTCGTACACCTTAGCTGCTCATGCATTATAGTTCAGGACGGTCGAGCACTTCCAAGAGACAAGGGGTCGAGAAGTAATGTTAAATAATGGGTCGAGCACCCATAGATTGACGGACCGCAACATGCACAAATGTTGACATTAAGCACTAATCATAAGGCACGTAAATGATGTGTATAATGTGAACACGTGAAGCGTAGCCTGTGTGATATAAAGATGATTCGCATGGAACGATTTCATGGCGAAATGGTGATTAAAAGCATATTGGATCGATTGCATTATAGTGAATAGCTAATTGCATGATAATGGACATGGAGTATATGTAGCTAGAGCGTGCAAATTTGGTTTGTTCTAGCTAAAGTGAGGTATGTATTCAAACGAGGCACACACATTAATTAAATCGCTGGAAAGATGCGTGAAGACACATGGGTCGAACAAATACCCTACAAATGACCCCTACTGTGTACACCATAATTACAGCTCTGCCACTACCGCCAAACTTCTCCTATAAATACCCCATTTCACCACTATTCAATGAACCGATTTTTGCCACCCCAAAGTGCTGGCATTTTTTGTTTTCCACCATTCTCAAGCTCCCCAAGCTCTATTAACGGCTTCCTAAGCTCACTCCTTCTTCCTCCAACATCAAGTGGATCTCATCTTCTCTAAACACCATTGATTCTCACTCAAATTCAATCCAAGTGATCTCCAATCGTCATTACTCCTCTTAAATCTCATATCTAACACTAATTTCATAATGGAATCAAGGAAGATCATCTAGTCACGAGATCTAATCCATTCCTTCCTGAATTCAAGTGAGATCTAAAGCGAAAAGAGAGTAAAAAGTGGGAAATCGTTATAAAGAGAGAGAACAAGTGATATAAGTGAGATGTATGAGACGATGCACTTTGTAAATTTCTTCATGATAATTGAAATCACTTTCAAAGTGGACGTAGATCTATTTTAGATCGAACCACTATAAAATTCTTGTGTTTTTTTTACTTACTTTTATTTTTTGTGGCTCCATTTTCTACTACTTACCATTTGGTAAAGTACGGTCTACGTACCTTTGGTGTTTGACCAATTTTGGTTTAAACATTTGGCACCCACCATAGGGCCACGTTCGCACTTCTCTCAATCTTTAGAGCCTACCATTGAAGTTCTATGCCTACTTCTACCATAGATTCTACAAGTCTAAGATCTAGGTCAATCAACGAACTCCCTTCCAAATTCAAAGCCTTGTCCGAGATCGTGGCTAAATCTAAGAATACCACTTGTAAAACCATTGAAGAAACCGACAACATTTTTAACAACGAAGTTACACAGCTCACTAACCGTTTTGAAATTGGCGAAAACTCGGTAGGTGGAGCCGGTGTGACTAAGAATGAGTTGGATGTTGTTATTTCCAACATGAACCAGCGAATGGATGCCTCTACCAAAGCTATAATGGAAAAACTTGATGATGTTCTTAACACTCGACCAAATCAAGCCCCTCAGAATGTCCATGTTGATCTCGAAGAAAATGGCAATTCGTCCGCTTCTAACCATGATCGCAACGACAACATGGAAGATGATAACGAATGGTTGGGCAACAAAGACGAGGCATAATTGTTGTCTTATGCCATAAGCTACAACATTGATGATGCACAACTAACATGAAATATGAGGTAAACAAATTATGAGCTTGCAATTTTGAATTGAAGACTAGCACTACATAGATTCACAGTCAAGAAGACAATTCTTGATTGCTTTTAATGATGAAATCGATAGTCTTTACTGATTTTCCAATGAGAAATCAATTTTCTGAAATCTTTCTAGAATTAAACTTCTTGGCAGTGAACACCTTGCTTTCTTTGATCGATTGTAAGTGATTCAGATTTGTTTTTCCTCAGTTTGATTAGTAAAATGTTGTTGCAGCCATGAATTTTGGCGAGGCATTGTGTTTTATTGATCAAACAAACTCACATGATGGAATTCTTGCAATTCTTGATGAGTTAAGAGATCCAAGTGATGAGATTTCTTTAAAGGGCTCTCCCTATCCACCACAACAGATGAATTTCAGATTGTATGCACCGGTGTTAATCGAACTCGCTCTGATACCAAGATAGAAATTGAGTAATTCAATTGTTTGATATTGACATTTGTAATAAGAAGTAAATTCTCTGCATTATTGATAGAGCAGAATGTTGAGACTTTACAGAGATTATTATTAATATAAATGGTACAGCGATAGGCTGTATTTATACACACATTTACATATGCAGGCTTTAAGCCCAATAATAGATATAAAATAAAAGAGTGGCCCATTTGTATTTGTATTTATCTTTGTGTTACACCAGCCCGTCCTTCATGTGAAAGTATATCTTGAGAATAAGTCGACACTTCATATTTTATCTAATGGAAAACCAATTTATTTGCGATTTTATTATTTGCAATAATAAAACGCAAATCACAACTTAATTGACAATCACAAATTAAACGTCCAGCTCAATACCTCGTTCTGTAACTGCAAATGCATATCACGTTCTCCAATGTACCGGGTTCAATACCGTGTTCACATTTTCTACAAATGTAGTCTTATTCAATTTTACAGAACTATAATCATTGGAGATAATTGCTACCAAAACAAGCCTCTCGGTGTTGAGGAAGATTGCTTTAATGGAGGGAACAATTAAATAAAGTCCCACATCATCAAGTTTTTTGGACTATTCCAAGCTATATAAGAATGCCTTATTTATGATATTGTGAATTAAAATGACTTGGGCTTGAATGGGTGCTTGATTATGTATGCATGTGGGCTTGGGCCGATAAAATATTATTATGGTCAAAAGATGGGCACTTGGCAATTCAGACATCTTTCTTCCTTCTCTCTATTTTATCTTCTTTTCCCAATAAGAAATCCCATTGAATCCACAAACATTACTACGTCACTGATTTCTGGTTTTGTTATATCATGAGAAACAATCTGCCACCGAACCCGTTAGCAAACTCGATTCGAGTGGGGGTAGATATTGCTTTACGGAAAGCGATCTTGTGCCTCAAAACCCTGCCACTATGATTCTATAAATTATCAGCAAACTTAAAGCAATATCCGCGATAGAGAACGAAATAGATTCTGCGTTCAAACTGATGAACCAAGGCTTTGTCAGACTGGACATACTTGATGGAACTAATTTCACCTACTAGCAAGACAAAATGAAGTTCCTTCTTACCACTTTATGATCTCCTACGTCCTTGATGAGAACCTTCCAGCGCTTCCCCCACTAATGGATAAAGACGCTGATTATTTGAAGGAGAAAAGACTGAAACGTGAAGATGATGAACTGCTGCGCAGAGACCACATTCTCAACACCTTATCTAACTGCTTATACGATCTTTACACTCCAATGAAGTCGCCTATGGAAATATGGGATGCGCTGAAAACGAAGTACAAGACCGATAATATTGGAACAAATAAGTTTCTCACACTTAAATATTTTGAATTCCAGATGAAATACAATGTTTCTATCATGGATCAAATCACTACAAAGAACATAGTAAATTGCGACTGCAAAAAAACGTTGGCGACCATGGCTAACCGTCGCAAAAATCTGTTGCAATTTAAGTCGTCGCCCACAAGAAAAGCGACGACTTCGTCGCTTACTTAGCAACAACAACTTGTCTGCATGGCATCAAACGTGGAAGTTAGTTTGTTTCTTGGGGAGCCGTTACAAGGCGTAGCAAGCCGTTGCAAATAAGCCGTCACTAGCCATCACTTTCCTGGACCTATAAGCCGTTACTAGCCGTCACAAATATGGAAATAATTTTGCTGCACTACACAGCTATTCGTTTCCCTCAATCCACAACAATATAATCACTATCACCAATAATCACTATCATTCCATCAATTCACCAAATCATAATACATATCAAATCCATAACATAACATCATAATATATACAAAACTTTACTAAATTCATAACAACATCTCCAAAACACAACTACATCCATACCACCGTCGTAGTATATCCAAAACACAACAAAATCCATACCACCATCGTAATATATCATCGTACATCAAGCATATAAAAAACCAAGTATGTTACTAGTAGAATATGTACATACCCAAGCATAAGAACAACCAAACTACTCATCCAAGTCATCGTCATCGTTGTCGTCTTCCTCTTCGTCTTCGCCTTCACCTTCTTTGTTAGCAGCAACATCTCCTTCCCCAGGCATCGTCCCATGCTCCTGATAGTACGCTGCAATGCGCTCATCTATTTGCTGGGCCAACTTGCTTTTTCGCTAATCGTTCATCTCATCCAGCAGCTGCTGCATCCGAGCTATAGTCTCTTTCTCTATGGACCTCCTGTAACCTAAATCAACAGCCTGCGAAATAATTAAAGTTCACATTAAAGTTATATTCATGATGTTATCATATAAATAAATATGGTTTACCTCCTGATTGCCAAAGCCATATTGCCTATTTTGAGTAGGCGGATCAATAATAGAATCCCATATACAATCGGACTCTATAACCGTAAGCTCCTTTCGTCCACTAGCCTGTGTCATCTTATACGACTCTGTATAATATCTATTCTACAATACAAATATAATTTTAACAAATTTGTTATATAATTTACATATATACTGTGCTATAAACGAGTATGAAACATTTTAATTACGAATAAGCATATTTACCATTACACCCGTAGCCTTGTGGTCCGCCCAATCATATGTAACGTTCCCTTCTTCATTAGTGTGCTCCACCACATGTGTATGTCTAAAAAGCTCTATCATCGAAGGCTTCCTACCTACCTTTGCAAACTGTATACAGTAATAAAATTATTGAAAATAAGAATGCATGATATGTGCTAAATATATACGTGAACATATGCTAAAATATTGAAAATTATACCAGTTCTCTCCTATGTTGTTGGAAAGATATGAGCCACCGCGGTGCAAAGCTGGATTCTTATTTCTATTTGCCTTATTTCTTGCCTCTACTTCCTATTAAATTTGATACACGATTAATTATAATAATGCATAAAATAAATGTGAATATTTTCATTATAACTTACTTTGACTACTTGGGTATCCCAGTATCTTAGAAATCCAGCCTAAACATCGTCACTCATCCAACTTGGTTTTTTACGTGAATTCTTTTCCCTTAAATTTGCCTCCCTATAATTTTCCGCATCTTCATATTTCAGTTAGACATAAAAATTTGCATATCATGCGGCTCTACTCGTACAACAGCCTGCATATTAAATTTATTTTGAATTATGTACAGTATATTAATTTTCAATAATAATATAAAAACTTTCTTACCATCAAATCCTCTAAAATAACGTTCTTGATATAGGGTGGGATGCTATCCCAATGCGGCCAAGCTCCAGACATTCTGCTCCTGTATGACTTCCTCGGTACTTCTAGAATAAAATCTGCTGGCTTGATTTCAAAACCCATGTATACATGTTGGCATAGATATTTTATATATTTTAAATAATCTAAATTAAAATAATTTTTATATTTATCTAGCACTATTGGGAACAATCTTCGGAACTCGGCGTAGATCTGACTCTGAGCTGCTCAGGCCTACTCCAGATGCAGGAGATATTGAAGGAGACGACTAAGACATACTCTTAGATCGTCTTCTATCAGACATATCTGTCACAATCATATAATGCATACAAAATAATAATGAGCACATAAGCATCACAAAATCATTATTCATCACACAATCATACCTTGACATAATCGTACATGAAAAGAACAATGCATAAATCTTAATAATGCATAACATATATAGTCATCATTATAATTACATACATCAGAATAGTAAAGAACGTAAGTGAATTAATATTTAAGAATAATCATCATCATTATTATCACATAGCTCAAAATAATACATAACATAAGTAAATTCATAAGTAGTTATCATCTATGATCAGTCTTCATCATCTTCTGATTTATACTCAGTCTCATACTCTATTCCGTTTTCTTCAGTACTTACAAATGCATCCACTAATACATTCGCTTCATCATTCAACGACCCTACATCAACATCATTAGCTATTACTATTTCAGTATTTGGCTCAAGGGGTTCTTTATACGTTGCTTCGTCAGGAATATTATTTCCATCAAATGTGAATCTTACCTTTATTTTAAAAACAACCCACCAATCTGCTTTATCTTTTTTTAAGGACGGACACGGAGCAAAATAGACTTATAATGTTTGCTTAGCTAACAAGAAAGGATCATACTTGTAGTAATGCGATGTATGACTTATTTCAATTAGCCTGTAATCTTTGCACACATTAATTCCAGAATCAGGAACATTGCTAAACCAGTTGCATTTGAATACAAAATTTTCTCTGTAGGCTATACACAATATGTCAACTTTAAAACTTGTGTTAAGACGTCGTAAAAATATTTTATATGCTCCTCTGGATCATCACTACCTTTGACAAATACACCATTGTTATATGTTAATTTATCAGCTCCGTAATCATTGTTGTTGAATTTAAATCCATTGACGAAGTATATTAGATAGGTTTTGACATTTCTTTTTGGTTCGATAGCAAGTTGTTGTAATCCTTCATTAACAACATAGTTTGTGGGATCATGAACATAGTTTGAAAACCATCCAGCAAATTCGTTACTGAGATCACCAGATAGATGTTGTGTTTCGTATATACTGCAAATATGTGTTATGTTCCTTTTTTATTAATATAAATATATATATATATATATAAGTGAACTGTACATGACTTTAGTATTACTTGACAAATGGTGTAACTTCGGCACAATTTAAAAGAACATATGTGTGTGCCACATGGTACTCTCTATCGCTAAACCATATTTCCACACATTTTCCAGTAGGTCTTCTGTGTTGTCTAAAAATAGATAACATTGTTTGAGACGATTCATGTTCAACAGCTTCTTCAATACGGGGAACAATTACAAAAGATAAGGTCAAATCCTCACTAAAGTAATGGGAGAAAAAAAAATGAAGCTTCTTCTTCAAGGTACGATTCAAACCAAACCTTATACTTGTGCTTTTTGTCTAATTTTTTCTTCAAATGATTCAAGTACCTATAATAAGATTAATTAAATTTATATATTGGTACAAAACATACTCAAAATATGTTGGTACAAAAATCTAAATTGTAATCTATTAATATTATCGAGTATATACAAAATTACCTCTTAAATGGATACATCTATCCATATTGCACAGGACCTCGAAGGAATGCTTTGGACGGAAGATGAATAGGTAAATGTTCCATTACATTAAAAAACAATGGGAATATTTTCTCGAGTTTGCAGAGAAGTACAGGAATTTCTACTTCAAGCTTACGTAGACGATTTACCTTTGACGTCGTCGAACAAAGTTGTTTACAAAACATACTTAATTCTGTTATAACACTCCATATTTTTGTGGGCAACAGTTCTTTGAAAATCACAAGTAAAAAATATTCCATCATGATATGACAATCATCACTTTTCATCCCACTCAATTTACTGTTTTTAAAATCCAAACATCTACGGAGATTAGAAGAAATCCCATCGCATTACACAATAATGGTCACTTGGTAACACTTATTTTTTTCAATTGCCAACACTTATTTGTGTTATAGGCTAGTCACGATAATAAGCATTGTTATGTTAAAAATGTGTTACCAAAAATGCATAATTATAATTTTTTATTGCCAACGCTTATTTGCGTTGGTAAGACGATCAAAGTGAAATTAAGATGCGAAAAAAATAAACTAACTCTTGTTTTTTGGCAACAACCCTAGTCCCCCTCTCCTTCCCTTTCTTAATGCTTTTTTATTTCAGCGACCGCTTCTTTAATAAAAAAATCGAATTACGATCTCTCTCTGTGCCTTTCTCACTCCGTTTCCGATTAATTTGGAATTTTTGGCATTCAACTTCGGCTTCAAACTCCTCGACTTCGGCTTCGCAAATTTGGGGACTTCAGCTTCAGACTCTTGACTTCGCAATCAACTTTGGCATTAGAGAATCGGCTTCTCTAGTCTAACTTCAGATTTACGTGAACTGACATCAGGCTACTCGATTTCGAGTTCGAGGAATCATGATTTTAGATCTTGGATTTTGCTTCAGGTGATTAACTTCTCTTATTTCAGATTCTCCTACTATGTCGAAATATTATCAACGTCAATTGATTAAGTTCTCTTATTTCAGATTTGCAAGGTTGACCTACTACAATTTCTAGATTACTTCAGGTGAATGATTTTAGCTATTATTATTCTTGTTCTTTAAATTTGTTACTACAAGCATATAAAAATATTGCGTTTATGATTCAATGATAATTGAACTGGACTACAGACTAGAATTAATGTAAAATAGTCACCATTTGAACAATGTTGTTGACTCTTGACTATAGCATTATTGTTTGAATAACATTTAAGCTGTTGATAATTTTTGCTAACATGAATTATTGCTTTATATGCTTTGTGTAACACCCCGCATTTTATGACAGTGTAATAATTAAATAATGCAGTTGTATATATATACACATAGACATAAATGTATATCTGAAGAATAAAATAGAGATTAATGCAAATAAAATTGTAATGCATGCATTAAAAGAAAGAAGGGATTGGTTGCATGCACTGTAAATATGTTGCATGCACTGACTTACAAATATTATACATTAATAATAAAGGAGAAATAAAAGAAAAAGATTCGTGCAGTAAAATATTGTAATAAACATGAAAAAGAGGAATAAGAAGAGAACAATAACTACCATTGTTCTAAGCCTTGTTAACAATAGCCTTAGTAGTCCAGTTGGTTAGAGCACATGACTTGTATACAAGAGGTACAGAGTTCAATCCCCGCCACCGTCATGTTTTTGTTTTAAGAGAAAGGTTAAAATAACATATACTCATGAGAGAAAATATGAATAAACGCATATATAAGGAAAAATATACACATAAGGAAGTAAAGAAAATATACATATAAATATAAGAATATATGTATATATGTGCACACACACACACATATATATATATATATATATATATATATAAGAGATAAAGTTCAAGATAAGGCTGCAATTGAAGAAATATGGCAAGAATCAAATAACGGTGCAACACCGTTTGAATTTTGAAAACGTAACAAAAGTTGTGCATATATATACACACACACACACGCATTAAATGGTCATTAGATGCGTTGTATATGCATAAGAAGATTACATGTGAATATAACAGATAAATAAATTCAAGAAATTCAAACATTCGAAAATCAAATTTCTGCACCAAAACAGCTCGTGGGACCCATATGGGGGTCGACACCGGGGTCAACACCCCCCAGATCCGGGCAGATTCATTAGCGTATCTGGACTGTTTTCTTAACTGTGTTCAATGCTGACTCAACGCTGCGTGTACGATAAGATCATGAACACCTATAAATAGGCTAGTAGAGCCTAGCCTAAATCTCACTTTCTCTGAGACAACGTCTAAGCTCTGTCATTCTTCCTCCTCCTCAAATCTCTTCAGAAGAATAAGATAATTAGTTTAGGAAAATTCTGAATCAAGATCTGGAGGAAAAGAATGAAAATGAATAAGAAGGTGTTCAGAATCATATGCGAAGTAAGGTAAATTATTTTATCTAGTCTATTCAATTTTCTTCCTCTTTCTTCCTTTTTTCTTTTAGTAAGTATTGGGGATCCATGGTTGTTAGGTTCTAAATTCAGTTAGGGAAAACCATGGAATGCTATATCCGGACCAGGTTCAGGAATTGGAGAGCAATTTAGGTGAGTGGATTTAAGTTATATCATTTTTGATAATGTTATATTATCATTTAACATTCCCCCTTATTATGCAATGTAAAGTAATGAAATGCTAATATGACATGTTGAAATATTAATATGTTAGAAAATTCATATGTTGAAACATTTAATATGCTGAAATGTTCATCTGTTGAAATTCAAACTTGTTAAAATATGTGTAACGATTATAGTTGTAATTATATGAGCCACTTGTGGCATATTATGTACTTGAATTTTAGCTGTAGAATTGAGAAAATGATATGTTAATTTGTTAGATTTGAACAGTTACATGATTAAATGATTAATTGTTAAATTAGAATAATGACATGATTTGACGATCACATGTTATTTTGAGATGAAATTAATTATATGTTAGGAAGAACATATGACTTAAAATGGGCTTGATATAATGACATGTAAAATAGGTTGTGGTAAAAATGTGGAAAGTATAATATGCCTAAATTTACAATAAATAGAAAACTGTAACGCACCTAGATACGAGGTTAAATTCAACTTGTGGTAGAAGTCTGGCCGAAACAGCCCGACAAATCCAGCGTCCACAAGTTGTTAATTTAATGTGAGAGGTCTAGTGTGTATATAAACATGTAACAGTGCTAAGACTTGAGATCAAGTCAACTTGTGGAAGAAGTCTGCCTGGAACCGCTCGACAAATCCAGCATCCACAAGTGGTAGGCTTGATGCGAGAGGTCTAGTACATAAGCACACACACACACACACACACATATATATATATATATATATATGAACATAAAAGGATAGAGATAAATGGCACTAATTATGATTAATGGAAATGAATAAGGAAATGAACGGAAGTTACAACAGTAAAAGGATTGGAATGAACGAGGAATGATAATAACCAATTATAAATAAATTACATTAATGAGAATGTTATATAATAGCTAGGCTTGTCCTAGGGACAAATGGGGATTATAACTTATGTTATAATAAACAATAAGGAAATTGGAATAACTTATGTAATAAGCTAAGTTGTACTTAATTGGAAATTAAGTTATATGTGAGAACGAGAATCTGAGATATGCTGATAAGGATAACACACTACAAGAAAAGTTACCTTTTAGTTACAAGTATTAGCGGCGTTTGTAAGCCAAGTGCATTTGAAATATTTAGAATGTTTATTTTTACCATTTAATTTTAGTAATACCTCTATCGCTTATCCATTTTTGTTTCCCTCCATTTCACATTTCTCCTTTACTTCTCCCGCGTAACCCCACGTCCATTTCCATTTCCCTCTTTCTCCATTTACATCTTCTCTCACAAAACCCTAAATCCATAATATAAAAGCGCTCACGATCTAAGATTGGACCAATCGCTATCGATGCTCAGATCTACAACTGGTCTTTAGGTTGTTTTCTTTAGGATTTGGTGCCTCTTAGAGAAATGGAAGTATGGATTGGATTGTACCATAGCTAGAAGTTTCTAGATCGGATTCAAACAGAGGTCGACTTGCAGTGCTTTGGTATCGAGCGGTTACGGTGTTCGCATCATTGTATAGAGTCGAAGTCAGCTCTAACATATGTAATTCTGTTTTTCTGCTGTCTTCGGTAGTTGTTCACGTCGTTAGAAGTTAGTGATGATTTCTACGATACCAATTGATGAAAACTAGTCGTAAAGTCAATTGTCTATTCCCTAATTTTCTTGCTGCTAGTGAAGTCAGGTTTTAAGATTATTTTACATCTAATTCTTCTGAGTAATTTTTTTATGCTTGAATATAAATTCATATGGAAAATATTTTTCGCTTTGTACGTATGGTCTTCGCTATTATAATTACTATTTTCTGAATTCATCAAGTTAATTAGTTAAGTATCTCCAGGTTTAAGAACTTTTATCTTGTACCATTTTGGAAGTGCAATTGTGTTGTGTGCACTTAAAGACATTGCTATTGTTTCTTCTCAATGCTTTGAAAGTGTTTGGGGTTTCACCATTGAAAGATGAAAGAGGTTTAGAGATGCACATTAATAATTTCAAACTAAGTTTGTTGTATAAAAAATTAGTTATTGCTATCGTAGGAGAATTTGTTATTTATGAATTAGTGCTATTCTGACTTTTCAAGTGCAGTTGTGTTGTGCTTATAAGTATAAAGAGTAAATTGAAAAACATTGTAATAAGTCAGGAATATATGTGTTGTGCAGACACAGGTTACACAGCACAACCTTATATGCAAATTGATAACCTGTAAAATCTCGATGTTTGTCTTTCTTCTACGTTCTATCAACGCCTACATATTTATCAAATTTTTATTAACATTACTTCAGCATAATCGTAGGCTTCAAATTATGGCAAACCATATATTTAAAATAAAAAAGTCTTTTAAAGTTTAAAGATAAAGTCCAGGTTTTATAATATTTGAAATCGTTGCTAGTAATATTGAGCTTAAGCAGATTAGATTATTTTGTTCTCTTCCATATCATATCATGCACTCACTGAATGAACCTAGCCACACAACACAAGGTATGGGAATACTTATAAGTTATGCAGAAGGTTCGTATTAAGAGTTCTTAACCTTACACCACTCTGTAAAAATTGTAGCAGTTATAATACAATACCCGAAATGCATCTGTTCACTTACCTAAAACAATAGCCGTATCCAAGCAAGCCCGAATTTCATAATGTTTAATTATGGTTATAACAAAAAGAACTTTGTAAACTCATAATGTTCATTTCGATGCGCAACGCCATCCCAGTTTAGATGGGGAATATTTCAACAGTGTTTCTAAGAAGCAGCAAATCTCTTACTGGACTTGCAATCTTTGGGCTTACCATTGATGCTTTGTTCTCTTGCATCACCATTAAGTAACTGAGATTACACATTCCTGCAGTATATTTCTAATATTATATTACGTTGGTTAATAACTCACCTAATATAATCAACATTGTGAGTTCTGTCTTCTTGAAGTGCAGCTCTCTACAAATTGTAGTAATTCCTGAAAGAAAAACAATCCATAGCGTTGTGGACCAGGCTGCTAATTATCTTGGGAATGTTCCAGTTATGGACCTGAGCTATTGTGTGGGCATTGGTGCAAGGGCTGCTGAAGCTTTTCGCAAGAACAACAGATATTTGGTCGTTCTTTATTATGAAGTAAATTTTGGAGATGACACTAGAGACGGTGAAGCACTTGCGATTACTGCTTCCATGCCAAACCTCATGCACCTATAAATAGATTCTCTTACCTTTAACTGGTAGAGGATTTTTGGAAGTTCTTTCCGAATGCAAGAAATAGTCGTTTGTTCAGTTAAGAGAAATTTGTAAGATTAAACTCAAGCATGGTGGCTAAAAGGAGATTGACAGGGTATATTGCAACAGTGTTTCAAATTATGCTTTATTGCTTATTATTTTTTTAGATAGTAAAACTAAGACACAGAAATTATTATATGTTGCTTCAAAGATTCGATACTGCATACATAAAGGTGAACAATTGAATTTGTAGGATAAACATTTTTGAAATTTCCCTTTTTTTTATGCTAAGGTTCAAATTATGCTCAAACTTGCACATTTCAACGTGTCCCATGCTGTCCGTTTCTCTTTTTGGCCCTCCCATTTGTAGGATAAACATTTTTGAACCTTCCTGAAAGTAGCATGTGTTATTTTGTGATCTTCTTACTTTCAAGATCTAATTTAACAAATTTTCTTCTTTTGTCTTGTAGGGAGATAGATTCCATAGACATTTGTAAGAAGCTTACTTTTTGTGTAGGGCTTTTGATAAAAAAAATTGAGAAAAAACCATAAAATATTTTTGTAATGACCCCTTTCTACCGCCGTGATGGGTTTTAAAGATGAAGGGTTGCTGCTCAATGGCGGCAGGAAGCAAAAACATGAGAAGTTCATTGAAGTTGGGCCTAGGATGATTAAAAATAGTGACTGAGATTAGCAAAGAGATGTCAGGAGTTTCATAGGTTGAAGACAAGGGCTAAATTGAATGACATAAGAATGTGCCAGTGTGCAAATGTGCACATGTATGCTGCTACCTGGGTATTTGAATTGGGTGCAGAGCATCAGGGTTGGGACTGCAGGTTTGATTTGAATTGTTACGTTGGTAGCTTGAACTCATGTGTATAAATATGGGCATGTTGTGGCATTGTAAAGATATGTTGAAAAATAAAAATCAGATGTCCCTTTCTATTTGCATTGATCACAAATTAGGTACAGGATTGCGTTCCCGTTGGCCCAATAGGAATATTTCAAAAACATATTTCTCGCTTTGTATGCTGAATGATTCAGTATGCGCTGAAAAACATTCATTTATTGCTTGAACATTTCATGCGACCAGAACACCGGCTGGCCTATTATGTTCATTTCTTCCTAACATATGACACAAAGCTTGAGGATATCAACTAAACTATTTATGTGACTCATTTACATATGTAGTTTGTATCCCAACAAACAAGTCTTGGAATTTGATACGGGACACTCTACACTAAAATGAAGGCTAGAAATAGTTTGGCAACATGGGATTTAATTGCCATGGTAGAAGATGGAAAGTATGATGGCCCTCCAACTCGTGCTATAATTTTTGTACGGAAAAACGGAAGAAAGGTACCATACATGTTGCGGAAAAAAACGAATAGGAACAGATTGATTGTGAAGCAAAACAAACAACAGATAACACCAGCAAAGCAATCACAGAACTAGCAATAAAAGAAATAACACAAGAGGTTTATAGTGGTTCCACTAACGTCTTGTTAGTGTACGTCCACTTGGGGAGAGGAGATTTTATTACTTTTCTCAATAATAAAAAAATTACAAGACTGATAGTAGGAAAGAAGAAGAACTTTTTAGAGATGATACACCTTACATTTCAGAGATGATGATACATTCACCTAATCCCTATCCTTATATAAGGATTAATGCTTGGGGTTGAAGTAATTGATTTATGATATAAATCAATGCCTAATTAATTCTCCAATTCTCCTGATAGGCTTCCTTGTTTAACCAACCAATTAGGGAATTAATTCCTTACTTCACTATCCCAAAAAGAAACCTTCTTCAAATCCTTCCACTTATGTAGGTAATTTATTGCCTATCCCTTTTACAAATAAAAGAGCAATAAATGTCTGATATCTTCTAAATCTTCTACAAATTGGAAATATTATATTACTCAAATTAACAATATTTCCCAAATCTTCTCTAATTGGAAATATTCTATCATCATAATTAATAATATCATCCAATCTTCAGCAAATGGAAATATTGTATCACAAATTCTAACAATCTCCACCTTGATACTATATTTCCTTGAAAGCATACCAACTCCACCTACATCCTCTTACTCTAAGCATCTTCTCGGATAAGACACCATGGTTACTTCCCCCAATGAGCTTCGACATGACCATCACCCATTGCACTTTGTCAACAAACTCCGACAACGCCACCGCCTGCCAACAAAGTGTACAAAGTAACCCCTTCAAGTAAGACCTATCAATCTTCACCATGAAAACAAACGTTTCCATGAACCATCTCAACCCTCTCCCTACACCGTGCCACCACGTGGCACCTAGCATTTCAATAAGCGATTCCAGTTCGAGCAACGCCCGAACTTAGCAGTCTGCAAAGACTTATGCATATCCACTGCTTTCTCCTTTGATCTTTGACCAACTTTAGACGGTCCCTTCTTCCGCTTATCAAGCACATCCTCTTGGCAAAATCCCACCTTGTTGAAGCTTTCCCCTTTGATCATATTCTGCCTATGCAGAAACTCAAAGTCTCTTCTCGTATGCCTAGCTTTGACATCTTTCCACGAGAACTGTAGGCTCCAACCCTCGACTCTCCAAGTACAGTGCTTCCCATCTCTTGACTTTATTTTCTTCTTCTTTTCCCCTCTCTCCATACCATCTAATAAGGCTTCCCTACTACTTCCTCCTCTACCTTCACTCAACCCCTTCATCTGATCCTTCAAGTCCTCAAATAGAAGACCTGCCTTCACATCAAGATGTGCCTTCACTGAAGTACCCTCTCTCATCCGCATGGTGAAAAACGTCTTCAGCAAAATCAGATGGTTGGTTAGTGACTTCTTTAGATAGAGTTTTTTCAGCTTGGTCCAAATGTCCTTAGCAGTGTTCTTACCGCTAATCTCTGAAATGACATTTTCTCCCATTGCCAATTGTAAAGTAGTAAACGCCCATCGTTCCATCTCCTTCCTTTCCACAGCTGAAATATCATCCGTCAACTCCTCAGAAGCAAATACCACAGGATGAACATTATTCCTCACTAGAACAGCTTTCATCCTCCATTGCCTCTTCTCGAAGTCTTTATCCCCATTCCATCTTTCTATTGCTAACTGAGATCCTGCTTCCATATATGTCCCTTTGACATATGACCTTGATACAATTGCTAAATTCTCCTTATCTCCTGCCATAATGCCTAACACCCTTTCTCAATCAACCTCGTAGCTCTGATACCAATTGTTACAAAACGAATATGAATGTATTGATGGTGAGGTAAAACAAACAACAGATAACACCAGCAAAGCAATCACATAACTAGCAATAAAAGAAATAACACAAGAGGTTTTTAGTGGTTCCACTAACGTCTTGTTAGTGTACATCCACTTGGGGAGAGGAGATTTTATTACTTTTCTCAATAAGAAAAAGTTACAAGACTGATAGTAGGGAAGAATAAGAACTTTTAGAGATGACACACCTCACATTTTTGAGATGATAATACATTCACCTAATTCCTATCCTTATATAAGGATTAATGCTTGGGGTTGAAGTAATTGATTTATGATATAAATCAATGCCTAATTAATTCTCCAATTCTCCGGATAGGCTTCCTTGTTTAACCAACCAATTAGGGAATTAATTCCTTACTTCACTATCCCAAAAAGAAACCTTCTTCAAATCCTTCCACTTATGTAGGTAATTTATTGCCTATCCCTTTTACAAATAAAAGAGCAATAAATGTCTGATATCTTCCAAATCTTCTGCAAATTGGAAATATTATATTACTCAAATTAACAATATTTCCCAAATCTTCTCTAATTGGAAATATTCTATCATCATAACTAATAATATCTTCCAATCTTCAGCAAATGGAAATATTGTATCACAAATTCTAACAATACATGCATATAAATAAATTACTATAACATGTTTTGTTTTATTGTGCGATTGTTTCTTCCTGGACTAGAATCTCCTTCTACTGCTATGCAAAAACTCTTATAGCATTCTATATAGTGTTAAAAAAATATAAGTCAACGCTAATGGAAATAGTCTAAGTTTGTTATTATAACCTATAATAAAGGCCACCTTATTGCTGGGTTAACTTAATAACTGTTTTGGAAAGGTTACTGTGTGCTAGCGGTAAATCGCTTAAACTTTATTTTTTATTGTTTCTAGTCGTATTACAATTACTAGTACTAGTAGTATACCAAAAGTATTTGTATTAATGTCATAATCACCTGTCACCTCAAAACTAAAATTTACTTAAAAGTGGGTGAATCCTAAAATTGAAGCAAAGTTTATTAACCTGCTAAGTATTTCCAAAAAAAACTTGGATTAAAACAAGTCATAGAAACAATGGAATGTTTACCAAAAACTTTATAGCAGCTTTAAAAAATGGTAGAAATTTTTGTTGGAAAAGATTACCAGTGGACATAATATACTCCAATTTGGCTCACTATCTGGTTTATTTTGATGAGTCCATGGAGAAAACATTCTCATGATAAATCTGTGGAGACAATTAACTATTATTGTTGAAAATTTATATATGTTATTGTAGATTTATAGCAGTCATATTTTGTTTGTGTATAAATGTTGGCTCATGATTTGCTAGAGCTAGTTGCATAAATGAACACAAAATAAAATATTGTATATCAGATGCTTTTCTCTTGTTGCTTTCTTGCCATATTCTGTTGCGTGCCATTTACTGTGACCAATGTACACTTGTTGATTATCTGGTTACCATGTGACTATAAGATGGGAAAATTGTAGCCAAAGTTAATCTTTCAGGAATATAAACAGTGGAAGCATAACCTCTAAAAGGATAAGATAAATAATGCTCAACTATGGCTCCAGGTTTATAGGCATCAATCCACCAATATGTTGCATGTGCAGGCTTTTTTGTTGATTGTAAACCTAATGGAACATTTAGTATGGTAATTTCTTTCTTTTCCATATTGTTAAGCACTAAACTTCCACCTCTATTAATCTATGATCATGAGATAATTTCATAGTACTTGAAATATTGTTAAGATAACCTTGAAATATTGATGATTTACATTAACATCTACCTATACTTGGTATGTACATATTCCACACGTAGTCTGATTAAGCAATTTGTTACAATTTGAATGGAATATCAGTAATGAACCTTCAGAAAGAAACCAGTAAAGAATATATTCGAATTTGTTTCATAGTGTTCACTCTCTATCTGCAGAATTGGAAGACCATCCTTTTTTCTCTCTCTGTCGTTATCGTTTCACATATAAAGGACGATGAGACCACACCTTTTGTGATTCTCTTTACCATCACGATTTTACATATATGTCCTTGGGGTAGTATCATATTTTGAATTTTTGTTTCCAGAAAATAACGATCGATAGAAGTGCATCAGTTGGAGAAAAGGAGCAATAGAATGGTTGTTATCCAATCAAGAAAAAGATATCAAAAGCAGTAGAGAAGTGTAACAGTAAGCGCTAAATATCTTCCTCTTTGTATAGATGTTGTGCTATTAGCTTCTATTATCTGCCAGTAGGTGTTTGATCTTTTTATTTTAGTAACCCCTTTTTCCAATTGGTATTACATATATAAGATCTAGAACCACCTATTTGGATTTGCGATTAGGAACACCTACAATGATATTGATGTAATGTCTGAATTTAAATAGAGAATTCTAGAATAAAAATTTATCAATGGTCAAAATGGATATTGTACACTGTATAATGTTTTAAAAGACTTATTAAAGGCCAGTCTAAGATAATCATGATTGTCTACTACAAAGTTTATTGAAAATAGCTTTGTTTTTGTACAGCTATGACAATATAGTTTGAATGCAGATAGGTGCAAAATTCTAGTTTGTGTAAATTGAATTGTTGTTTTTGTACAGCTATAACGGTATAGTTAATTAAAACATGATTGTGTTTCTTTAGTTTTGTAAAATCAAAACAAAACAAAATAGAACTTTATGCAGTCATATCATATCTTTTTAAAGCTTAGATGAGTAGTAATCGAATGTGTTATTTTGTTGAAGTCCAATATAATAAACTAAGGGATGTGCTCTACAGATCATTTGAAGAACATGAATTTGATTTCCTTTTGCATTACTCTTGTTTTGTCAAGTATAACTTAACTATCGTTGGTTATAGGTAATAATTTGCATGTCATGTGTAACATACTGAGGGTATTGGTGTCCCTTCGGGGACATCCAATAAAATTGGAATGATGCTATGGGTATTGGAAGTTGAGCTAAATGACAAAAGGTTTGGCATGCAATCAGTGCAAAGCCTTAGACAATAAAAGTTTAAATTACCAGCTTATAATTAAGGTCAAAATATAGGTTTTTTTTACTGAATTACATTGCAATGATTGGCACTGGCTGATTCTTAGTGTTATTTCCTAAGACCTTGGGCAACAATCAATGAAGTTAAATAATAAGCAATGTAATCCACCAATGACAAATGTAGGAATAGGCTGAACATACAAGCATATTAGCAATCCCTTTCCAAATTAATGACACCGTGTTAAAGTTCAGTGTGTGCATTTGCATAGAAATATTGAGTTGAGAAAATGAACGCATGCTCGCAATAGATTGAGTTGCATTGGAATGAGTTTGGCCAGCATTACTTAAGGGAAAAGCATTAGAAAAGTTTGTGCAAGTACAGACTATCGAAGATGAGATGACATAGAGGTTGTAGCCTTTAACCAAAACTAGTATTGATGGATTTAGCAATAGGTTGCCCAAAAGAACTGCTTGTGTTTGTTGAAACAGGTATGAATTAGCAGCATTTTAGCCTAAGGTATCTGTTTGAATTAGCATCCTAAACAATTCAAGTTTAGAAATTGTAGATGCTTGCACGAAAAATGTTTATATGGCAGTAGCAATTGATTTTGTTATAACACTGTATGTTTCCACTTTACGTTTAGTGCATTTCTGGAAGTGCTTAAGTGCAAACTCAAGAAATCTCATTTGATCAGCTTGTTGTCATAGAAAACTCTCTTGTTTCAACACATAAGTACCTAGTCTGGTCATCCTGCTTCGGTAGTCCATTTGGATGAATAAACAGTAGTCAACCTGCTGCTAATAAAAATGCATTCAGATCTGCACCTGCAAATTACCAGTTTAATCAGACTGCTGGTGCTATTAGGAAATGTGTCTCAAAAGTAGAGTTTCCAAAGGGTGGAACAAAATTAGCTTTATTGTCATTTCGGGTGAGTACTTGTTAGTTAGTTTTGTGAATACCCGTTTGTAAATTGAGTGATTGTTGTAGTGTTTTGTTCATTCTTGGGACAAATGTATGGCAACAACATTATTTGGTATAGTGCTTAGTTTTTTAAGTTGTAGTCATGACTTGTAAGTGCCAACTGATAATTAACACATACTTTGAAACTGATCAGTATATGTGAAACTGTTTGTATAGAAATTAACACATACTCTAAAACTCAGTCCATTTGAAATTGATATATAGTAAATTATATTTGTGTATAAATTTTCAGGATTTGTATGTAATTCTAACTGTTGACTATTATACTTGTGTACAGGTAATTAACGTTTTTGACATGAAGAACCGACATGAAGAATGACCGCATTGAATAATTGTTGGTAACTAAGCCATGGACAAGACTTTAACTATTATGTATTATAATATCTTGTTCGTACTAGTTGTGTAGACTTGTTTGTAAATGGTTGTTGTATGTAGATTCACTTATTTTGTCGAAATATTATTTTTGAAATGATTACGGATATTATACTTGATTATGTGGTTAACGTATTTTTTAATTATTTAAATATGGTGATTATTGATGTTGGTTTCAAAATGATAATTATGTGATTGATTATTGGTTTTAATATGGTTATTATATACAAGTGATTGCTGGAAATGATGCAATCAATTAATAGTAAATAGCATTAATTAAAATATGAAATAAGTTTTAGTAGCGTTTCAAAGGTGCTACAGAAAATAAAAAAGAAGGCGCAAGTACCACTTTAGTTGCATTTTTATGTTGCTTCCAAAAGAATCTTTTTGTAGGGTTTAAGAAATGCTACAATATATTCGTTTTTGGTAGCGTTTACTATAACGCAACTAAAACTTTCGGACTTTTAGTTGCATGTTGTGTCGCAGCGTTTACTGAAATGCTACTAGAAGCTTTAGCAGCGTTTTTCGAACGCTATGAAAGGCCTTTTCTGGTGTAGTGACATAAGTTATATTTATGAAAAGGGAACTTATTAGTAAACCTTAGTTAAGAGAACTAAGTTAATAATTAAACAATGATAAGTTGTAGTGACAGTATAAGATGGAATAGTGATTAAATAAAAAAGAATGAGGCAAACTTATAAAATGAAATAAGTTATATTTAATCATAAATAATGACTGACATGTTAAACAGAAAACATGAGGATTGAGATATACTTAATTACATATTAAGTAGAACATGTTATTGTGACTATGAAATCAAACTAGAATATAAAGGGATTGTGGATTACAAACCTTGGATCATAATCTAGAAAATAATATGTTATGGGCTTATTAATAAGTTTAAATGGGTTAAGTTATATGACTGAAATTAATAAGCAAGAGGAACTTGGTAACTTAAATAAGAAGTCAATATGAATGAGAATAACCAAGTTAAATGGAAACCTAACGAGGAAAAGCAAGCGCATAAAGGAATGTTTAGACATAGGGTCTAATGACATATTAAAATGTGGTGCCTAGACCAGTTCACACGTTTGAGGGTGAATAACCCAACGGGGTAAATCATCATAGTGTCATGAGGCACAAAGGGAGCACACGTTCATATGATTATTCTGTCGGCTCCGAAGGACTGGAAGGGGAAGTACGTGGATTCCTGAGATACGTAAGGTGTTCCTGGTAGTCCTTTGTGCGGTGGTAGATGTTTAGGCTGTACTTGCAGAGATTGGGTCTGCGCGTTACTACCAGGTGGGTGGGCATTGACTACAAAAGTAGCTTTGCAGTCAGAATGCTGTGATGAGGTGACACTAGAGTGATTCGGCGATCACCTCAACGGGAGGCGAGGTCAGGACCAACAAGGATAGTAGATCCTCGGGTATCCGTCATCAGCAGCTAGTGGGATGCGAAAAGACTAGAGCTAAATCCAAGACACCATCACCTTTAACTATCACGATATGGTGGTTGAGGGGAGATTCCAACTGGATGTTTAGATTGTTTGTTAGGGGCAAGTCGCTTAGCTCTTGTAGTCTTTACTAGTTGAGGGACGGGCCGAGGTGGGGCCTTATACACCATGAAAAACAGACCTGAGGGATATCTGTATTTTGAGGGCCTTAAAGGCAGGCCTGTATAGATATGGAAAAGCTTCCGACCGAGTTTCGTGTTTCTTGTATAGCCCTGCCATGTAACTCGATGCACATTTGTAACGTCCTGTATTTTTACGGTATAATAATTAATTTATTTAATTATTTAAATAGTGATTTAGAGATTTAAACGATTGTTTGATTAAATAATACTGAATATTTAATTAATATAAATAATGGGATGATATATTTTATTCTGAAATAGTCAGAAATAGTAGAATTGACAATATTGCGAGAATTGGATTATTTATAAGATATAATTCAGTTTAGAATTGAATCATAGTAATGATTCTATTTAATAAACGACATTAGAATGTATAAATTATATTATAATTATAATCAAGCTCGAAATTGCGCGGCAATTCATAATTTGGCGATTCGAACTTTAAACAAATATATAGAATCCGTTTTATGTCGGATTTCTCTGAAACAAGAAACATTCGGAGCTAGTGAAGTATATTTTTCTAATGGAAGAAAAAATCGGGATTTTGTCGTGTAGATTGTAAGTTGTGTCCAAATAAAATTTTCGAAAAGTCGCAATGAAATTCCTTTATAATTTATAACGATTTATTTATATAATAAAAAGGATATTTATTATAAATTGAATACCGATTTACTCGGATTTTGAAATATCGAGTTATAAATCCAAACTTGTTTATTTTGGAGTAGTACGATATTCTATTTCGGTACATACGATAATATTAATTTATTAATATTAAATTAAATTATTTTTAAATATATTAATATTTTAATGGGTTTATTTAGAGCTTTAAAAATAGTCATTTTTGCAAACGACCTCCATTCGACGAAACTAATTTTGTTGGATCTGGAATATTAAATTATTGCTAGATTTCAATTTTCGTGATTTCTGGAGTCAGTATGTGGCCGTATGAGATTTTAATGTGAAAAACAGTCAATAATTTAACTTTAAAAATACGCAGTGTGAGCAAACGGAATCGAAGTTCGATGAAACAAGTTTCGTTGGGTCCGTAATGTCAAACTGTAGTTGCAAGCCCATTTTCATGATTTTTGGATATCGTGTTTGATCATGCGGATTTTTAAATGACAAATACAAATAGAAATAGGACATAAATTAATATAAAAAAATATGGGAAGCTTCTTACACAAGCTAACGTACTCTATAAATACCCTTTAATTTCTCCTAACCCTAACAATTAAATTTCACGGTCAAAACATTAGCCGCCCCAAAATTTTCCATCTCTAGTAAATGATTTTTCTTTGAAAATCAATGTAAATTCGAATCAAACTCCATAAATCTCGAAACCAAGATATATTGAATCCTCCAGACACTCTTGTCATGCTGGCAAACCTTTTATACAACTCGACGCTGTTTGGATGGAACTGGAATATACACAGCGTGTTCTAGGGTTAAATCTCAAGGTTGATTTAGGCTTTGATTCATGAATTGGATTGTGTTTTCTAGTTCGTGGTAGTGATTGGCAGCACGTCGGGAAGTTTGGTGTGGTTTGACACAAATAAATGTCGATACCTATTGCTTAGTTTTTCGTGCTACTGTTTGAACGCGACACAGTATAGGACGTCGAGTTTGAGAAGGGTGGTATGGGTGTGTAGAGATTGAGATGTGGAGGAGATTAGTGTTTGTGGTTTGAAATTTCATGATAGAATGTGAGAGAACGGTTCGAAGGTTTAGCCGGAAATGGCCATTAGAAACATGCGCGTTAGATTATCAGGAGGAAGAAGAGAAGAACGCAGGCCGGGTCAGTTGGGCTGACAGTTAAAGGTTAAGTTCAGATTTTATAAAAGGAAATTGAATTTATTTTAATTAAAAATAGTATAACTTGTATTATTAATATCTTTGTCATATATGATCGAAATTTAGCAAAACAAGATCCGTTGGGATTGTATGGATGAGAGCTACACAATGGAACTAATTCGGACTGAATTGGAGCTCGCTACAATTTATAGCGAAATAAATTGCCTGATTTGAATCAAATCGACTATAGCTTATTGTTATTTAACGATAACCGACCAATGTGAGTAAAACTCACTAACTCTGCCAGTTTATATTTTTATAACGTATTTTTAGAATTGATAAATGATGGTTGATTGCTATGTATTGATTGTTTGGATGAACTGCTAATTGATTGGTTGAAACTATAGATCTAGTAATATTTACATAAATATATACCAAACATTGATTCTGTTTAACAGAATATTTCATATTGAAATGAAATTGATGTTACTTATATTGTTTAACATCTATGATGCAGCGAAATAGGTTGGAGGGATCCAACAGGATTCCTCAATATTTATAATACTGTTTGTTTTCATATATTGTGATAAATGAGGTGATATATAATCTCTGATTAATTATGATGACATTGGTCGTTTTATTTGGTATTTTTAATACCATAAGTGATGCTGGAATGTAAAAAGGAAAATTTCAAAGTGTATATTGAAATAAAAATAATTATATAAAATCAAAGAATTTTATATAAAGGGAATTTTTGAAGTGGATATTGAATTTAAGGATTTTAAAAAATCATTGGATTTTATAAAAAGAAATATTTAGAAAATTTATAGAATTATAAAACGGGAATTTACGAGTTATAAAGGAATTACGAGAAGTTTGGTATAAAGTAGATAGTTAATAAAAAACTGTTTTAACAAATAAATTGAGAAGATCAATTTATAAGTGATATTTATAAATTAGTTAAAATATTTATTATTGGGTAAAGTGAATATATACATATATATAAGTATGAATTTGTATTAAGAAGTAAAATCGGTTTTAACACCGATATCGAAAATGGAATGAAAAATTAACATTTATAGAGGAATTATAAAGGATGGAATAGGAAACTGAAAAGGGGAAAAAAATCAATTTTATAAATAGAAATGAAATTTCAAATGGCTAGAAATAAATAACTTGTTTCCTAATAAAAACAAGTAGCGCGATTTATAAACAATGTTTATAAATGAAATAGAAATAATTATCAGTGGATAATTTGGATTGTCAATTCAGCAGTGAATTTAAAATGGGAAATTGGGAGTTGTTTTAAAAAGGAACGATGGAATTTATTTCGATGTTCGAAATGTGAATAGGATTAAAATAAAATCCATAAAGATTTGTAATTAGAATTTGACTCGGCCAAACGTTATAAATAATTTATTTTAAGAAATTATATATTGAACAAATAGGGATTTTTCAATATAATTAATATTCGGTTTGAAGCCGATATTCTATAATCGAATATAAACCGATATTTTATAACCGAATATAAAGGTGATAGAGAATTATCGACTTATTAAATAAAATCAACTATGAAGTTGACATGTAAACGAGATTTGATAAATAAGATGGAATGTGAATAAGAAGTTATAAAATGACTCTATAATAATAGTTTAAACCTGTGTTAGTATTTAAATTATGAAATCAAGTTTTGATTTGATAAAACGAGCCCAGTTTTCTGTAAAGGAATAATATTCACATTTTAAAGTGAATAACATTTTAAAAGAAAGCGTTTTGTAGAATTAAAACATTATAAAAGGAAATTGGTAATTTTAGGGAAGTACTAAATTCAAAAATGAATTTAGAAATTGAGTTGACCTGAAAGGGTAAAATATGTTGGAGTTCATAACGTAAATCAAATATAGTTTATTCGAAAGAGGAGTTATCGAATATAGTTTGTTTTAAAGAGAGGTTATCAAATACAGTTTATTCGAAGAAGAGTTATCGAATATAGTTTATTCGTAAGGGAGAGTTATCAAATATAGTTTATTCGAAAGAAAATTATCAAATAGAGATTATTCGAGAGAGAATTATACTTTGGGATTCAACTATATCAAATGTAGGAAAGTACTATTTACTTTCCGGTTTTTAAATCAAGATGTATTTATTAAATAAAAAAATTTAATTATTATTTATTCAAATTAATGAATAAAAGTTATATTTTGAAGTTTGATATTTTGAGAGCATGGATTATAACGTTATCATTATAACCAATGTTTTTCATAAAAGAATTGGATTAGTAAACTGAATCCAAGAGTCGCATAAGAAATGATTTGATAAGAAGATAAGAAACGGAATTAAGGAAATTAGAAACTAACTGGAGTTTAGTTAAGTTGAATGGTTTTATAAGAGTCAATCTAATGTTGGTTTCGGCCCTTGGGGCTGATATTTAGGGAATTGTTTTCTTACTATTTTACATTTAGAGGCTAATATATGTGGGAGGATAGTGATGCGTAAAAAAGAGATGGAAATGTTTTCCAATGTTAATAACGTATATTTTCTAAATTTAGAAAATAAGAATTCATGGATATATGGAAACGGAAAATGGGGAAATGGGTAAATTAATGATAAATTAATTTAAAAGAAAAAAAATTGATTGATAAAGATTCCATTTGGAAATAAGAGCGTTGTGTGTTTGGAAGTTTCCCTTTGATAGTTAAATAAACGACTATCAGAGTTTTGACCATTTTTCCGTTGTCAATACGGAAAGACCGGGATCAGATTTATTATCTGAAAACCACTCCGTATAGGCATTAGCGTTGCGAATCAAATAAGATGAAGATAATTGAAGATGGAGTTTATGCAAGGGTCGTTCTGGCAATCCTAGGTAGAAATTGCCTACGATGAATTTACATAATAGTGCCTTCAGTTTGTCCAATCCCAGGACAACCTGTATGGAAGAATGTCTGACAGAGTATATTTAATAGATCGCGTAAGTTGATCTCTTCGAACGTATTTACGTTTGGTGGTGGAGGAATTCGTTTCTCTTGGTTGTATACCCATGGTATTTTTGGAGAAATTAATTTGTAATTTGGCGGGTATGACGATGTGACATTCAAAGTAAATAAAAGGGGATGATCTGTACGTTATGGCCTCATGCCTCACAACCAGGAAATGGTATAAAATTGGGTAGCTCGCATGGCTAAGTGGTTAGCTGCCAATTAGGGTGTATTGTCACCTGATCTAGAGAAATTTCATTTACTTCTTTAACCTATTTTGATTTTGTCCCTTTCGGGAAACAGTTGCTGATCCCAACCGTTGGTGATAATACATTCGGTATACTCAAGTGGAATAAGTGATCGGTCATGTTTAGCCTGGGTTTCAAGATGTTATTATTGAATATGATGTATTCCTCTCTAGAGATACGCTATCGGAAGGTGGTCCCATACCTTGCCAGTAGGAATTCATTATCCATTAAGCACCCACGGTTTTTGATTATATATTATGTATGTGGAACGTGAGATGAAAGCGTTCTGCTAATGATTATTTAGTTGTGGTTGATAGACACTATTATAATATCAAAAGAGTTTTGATATAAAGATTATCGTTTCTTTCAAAAGGATTTTGAAAGTTAAATCAAGTGTTTTGGATTCTCATAAGGGAAAAACCCATTCCGTTTTATATGGCATGGTCTTATGAGATATCGTTTATTTTCTCAAAACTGTTTTAAATTTTTTACTCACACCAGTCAATGTCGCTGGCATAAGCTGGGAGACGCATGATAGGGGGTTCTCGCTTCGCGTTAGGTGGTGAATGGGAGACTCTTACCCTTTCATGTCCCGAAAATGGGGGTTGGTCTAGTCGAGAGGCTGGCCGTAAAACATGGTGCGGGGGCACCTCTGTAAGCCACCGTGGGATGTTAGCTTGCTGACTTTGGTTGGAGGGATGGTTGAAAAGCCTACCGAAAATCCCAGTTTGTTACATTGTGTAACAACCAGAAAATCTGGGCCAGTTTAAAATTTTTATTTCGGCAATTTTAGCAAATTTTGATTATTTAAAATGAATTATTTTAAATAATACCGATGAGAAATTTGTTTTGAATATAATTCGACGTATATATTATATACGTCGTCGTTAGTATATAAATAATTATATATAATTATAAATAGAATTGAAAATGGCGCGGTAGTTCGATAATTCGATTTCAAACTTCAATTGAATGTACCGGGTGCAAAACAATCCGGATTTTAGTGAAACCAAAAACATTAGGATCTAAAGGAGAATATCTTTCCAATGAATCCGAAAAATCGAAATTTCATAGCGGGAATCAAAAGATATGTCCAGTTGAAAATTCTGAATAGTCGCTATGGAATTCAGGCCCTTAAAAATGGAGATTTTGCAAACGACCTCGGATTTCGACGAAACCAGTTTTGTTAGTACCGTATCGTCAATACGAAGCTAGAAAATATTTTTCTGGAATTTTTAGAGTTAGTATATGACCCCGGTAATTTGAAATGTACGTTTAAAATTCAATATAGTGACTTAAATGTAAATTTAACAGAAACTGATTGTAACGATCAAATCAGCTTGCGATACATATCCCATTGTGTTCGGAATGGGGGTAATTAGCTAAGGACGGCAGTCATTAGGTTTGAATTGGAGCTCGTATAGATTGAGGGGTATTTTCGAATTTAAAGTAATATAAAAATATATATGAACCCTTGGCCAAAAATAATTCAGTCAAACCCTATCTCTAATTAATTCCGTGGTCAACATCATTTCCGCGCCTCCAAAGGACGAAATCGATGATCCTCTCGTTCGTTCCTTTCCCCCCTTTCAAAAATAAAATCCACTCAACAAAATTCGAGATTTCCAAAGCCAAATCGAAGAACTAGGATGGCTCCAAACATAGAACGGCTGTGATCTGAAAAGGTGGAGAATTCTCCTCGATTTGGGCGCTCAAAGTCGAGCCGTTTGAGGCTGTATTGCTGGCGCCTGGGACCATCGATCATGACGCCGTTGATGGCGTGGGTGGAGGGTCTTCCGCCGCTTCTCGCGCCGCCAGTTGACGGACCTCCGGTCGAGCAGACTAGTGGCGAGGCGGAACCCTAGCAACGTGAAGATTGCATTTTATACTCCAGGCAGCGACGAAATGGAGCCCTAGTTTTGGGCGAATGGGTTCAGCAACCTGTAGATGAAAACAGTGAGTTTTTAATACTTGTTATTTTATTTAAAAACTGAATTTTTACATTGTATAAAAACTGATTTTACATTGTTGAACAACTGATTTTGATATTGTTTAAAATCAGTTTGATAAGAATATTCATTGTTTTTGAAAAGAGAATTGTTTTAAAACATAACATAGAATTTGATTTTGAAAACATAAAATAGAAAAAAAGGGTTTTGAACATATATATATATATCGTAAAGTTTTGTATATATATGTCGTATTATTTTGAAAATAAAATTAGAACTATTTTTGAAAATAAAGATTCGATTTTTATTTTATGAACATAGCAGTAAAAAAATTCGATAAATTCGATTTTTATATATTGAATAACATAGTAAAAATTCTATTTTTATATATTGAATAACATAGTAAAAATTCGATTTTTATATATTGAATAACATAGAAAAAATTCGATTTTTATATATTGAATAGCGAAGTAAAAATTCGATTTTTAGATATGTAGTGGCTACAGCAACGAAGATGACAAAAATGCGATATCGATGAAGATTTCTCTCAAAGAAGAGTCAAGATGATTGGATAGCTATCGGTGAGAACTTCTCACCTTTAAATTTAATTTTTCTAGTTATAAATATATACTAGGATGCAGACGGTGTTTAGTAGCACCCGACACCCATCATCCACAGACCATGGATGGCTTGTTTGTTAAATCGTTTGGTTGTGTGGTTAGTTAGAATATTTTGTTTGAATTGAATTGTTTGGTGAAATGAAATGAATTGATTTGATTGATGTGTGAATGGCGTGGGCCTTCACTAGACCGGGGATAAGGCTAGGCCTCGTCCCGTTTCTAGTATCGTGCCGTTATGCCGCCGAAATTTTCTAAAAATAAGTTAGAAAAATAAAGATAACATTTTATTTAATAAATGAATCGAATAGAATATTCATAGATTGAATAAAATAGTTTGATCGTTAAAAATTTAATTTTTAACGTAAATGTGAATAAATAAATATTCATTTACAAACCAGACGGTTTGTCTATGTACACCTATTTGAAGGACATTGATTGGGTCGATAAATTTTACACATCGCCCAACTGCACAAATAAAATCTGTGTTTGTTGATTTGAAACCCCACACGGGTGTTGGGATGAAATTTGAAGTTCACTCATCCTGATTGATAAAATATGTCGATCGATTGATTGACAGGCTGTTACAAGCGTTAGATATCTATATTTGATGCTTATACAGTATAGTGCACTTTGGATGATGGTTGATTATTTATCGTTGCTATTATATGCATGTGTGGTATGGAATCCATATAGTTAACGCTATATGGTAATTGATTGGGCCTCATTCCAATTTGAAAAATAAAGAATATTATAAAATAAAGGTTCATGTGTTGACAGTACTCATCCGTTGAGATTAGTCATGTGTTGAACGAAACATTTTGATAATAGAAATATTTTGAAATAGAAATATTTTGAAATAGAAATATTTGAAATATAATGTTTGAAAATAGAAATATATGAAGCCGTGTTGATTAGATGGACGCCATTTTGACGTGAACGATATTTATATCAATTTTATTCATTTTAAAATGAATATTGAAAGTGATTTCGAAATCGAATATTTAGAATTTGATTTGAATCGATTAGAAAACGAATTCGAATTGAATTGAATAGAAAACGAATTCGAATTGAATTAAATAGAAAACGAATTCGAATTGAATTAAATAGAAAACGAATTCGAATTGAATTGAATAGAAAACGAATTTGAATTGAATCGATTAGAAAACGAATTCGAATTGAATTAAATAGAAAACGAATTCGAATTGAATTGAATAGAAAACGAATTCGAATTGAATTGAATAGAAAATGAATTCGAATTGAATGAAATAGAAAACGAATTCGAATTGAATTGAATAGAAAACTAATTCGAATTGAATTGAATAGAAAACGAATTTGAATTGAATCGATTAGAAAACGAATTCGAATTGAATTAAATAGAAAACGAATTCGAATTGAATTGAATAGAAAACGAATTCGAATTAAATAGAAAACGAATTCGAATTGAATTAAATAGAAAACGAATTCGAATTGAATTGAATAGAAAATGAATTTGAATTGAATTCAATTGAAAACGAATTGAAATCGATTTGAATTGAAATCAAATAGAAGTGAATGTAGAAAGAATTAAAAAGGGAAAATTCAATTTTGATTTGAATTTGAATTAAAGGTTGAAATTGTTTTTGAAACAAATTTGAAATGATTTATAAAATTCGTTTTAAAAAGGAAATCGACGAAATATATATAATATATATATATATATTATATATATATAATGGCCTGAATAGAACGCGCCGCGCAGTGGCAGTTCGCGAATTTCGACCATTGACTTCGAACGGATATTACGGGAGATCCGACCGTCGGATTCTCCTAAAACCGGAACCGTTGGGTTCGTATCGAAAAGAGATTTCTAACGAATATTAGAAATTTGAAATCTAACGGTTGGATTTGGAGTTATGTCCAAATCAAATTTGAAAAAGGTCGCTGCAAGTGCAGTTCGATGACCGTTGATGGAAATCGACTGTACGGGCCTTGATAAAATTATTACAAATAGTAATAATTTGTGTAAAATCATAAGAAATGATTTGTGAAGATTTGGGATGAAAAACTCCATATTTGAAAAGATAAAAATAGATTTTTATCTGAATGAACTAGTTTGAACTAGAATTATAATTCTATTTATTTTTAGATAAATAAATTGAATTTGAAATGGTTTCGAAAATAACCAGAACTTCCAATGATTGCATTGGAATGGATTTGAATCGAAATTGTCTTCGGAATATTTCGATGTTGGATTTCGTGATTATACAAATGTTGTTATGGAAATTTGAAAGATATAGATATATATATCGTTATTTCCAATACGATCTTTGTTAGTCGCAGAATTTGATATTGAATATAAGCCAGGATATTTTCTATTCAGAGCCTTGTATTGAATATCAAATGTGATTTGGGTCTGTCGTGAATGGTGTCTTCATTAACACTGTTCTTGAACCCAGTTGAGAAAAGATTAAATCTTTTTATTTAGATTTAATGAAGTGTACCAATTAAATAATATTTAATTGAATTGATATTGATTTTTGGGTTTATCGTGGACAGTGTTTTAAATAACACTCGTTCTTTAACCCGATAATTAATGGAATGTGATTTTAGGTTTATCGTGAACCGTGTTTTAAATGACACTGATTCTTTAACCCAGTTAAAGATTAAAACTAAGTGGAGTTTTAATGAATCTTTAATTAGATTGAAATGATCGAGAATGGAGTATCACCAGTTTTGCTCCAGGCGATAGTTAAATCTTTAATTAGATTTGAACGTGAAATGGTAATTGAATTTACCGATAACACCGTGGTGTTAGATATGAAGTATAACCAGTTTTACTTCATGGGATGAATAGGTTGGGATTGGGAAATTAAAACAAATGATTACTTCGGTAAGGTTCGCTAATCCCGACTAGTTTGAATTGATATTCAAAAATAGATTAAAGAATAAATTCAAGAAATTTATCTTGGATAAAATTAATGGGAACCTTTCCCTATGAATGTGAAATTTAGAAACTAACTGTCGGTTAGCTAAGAAGAATGGTTTTCTGGATATTGATCTGATGTTGGTTTCGGCCTTCGGGGTTAATATTTGGGGAATTATTCTCTTGATTAATTTACGGTTAGTGACTGATGAATTGGAATGAGGCGTATGTTGTGTTTGTGTAACATTTATTCTTAATATACGCGGGTTGTTCGGAAAGGCCAGGTTTATACCCATTCTGAATAATCAATTCGACGATATGTCGAAGATGAAGACGGTGGTTGAAGACCGGAAGTCTTCACATCGTTGGGATAATTACTGACGATCCTGATTGGGCTGTACACCCAAGAGGATGGAAATAGTTGGTGGTCGTCCAGACGTACTTGGAGATGGATGGATATGCGAGGAAAGCGCCTCCGGTTTCGTTCAGACCCAGAACGGACTTGTAAATGGATAGTGTGTCTGACGTTGTATTCCTCTATACTGTATTTGGTGATCTCTGCTAAATATATATCTGTTTGGTGGCAGAGAATTTATTCTCTTGCTATACACCCTTCTCTGAGACGTACGAGCCTAGAGGTTATATATTGGCAGAAATCAGTGGTACAGTATGGACTGACAATGTGGCATGCTGAGTTGCATGGATCAAGGCTTTTGTTGAAAAGCAAAGTCTTGTGGTTGATGATCAAAGCACGGCCTTGTGTGGCGTAGCTTTGTGTAACGTTGATTCGCGAGTATCACACCCGTTATGAACCAAAAAGGGAAACGGACCTCGGGGAGGGCATGCGTTTCTTTCTAGTTAGGAGTGGCGTCAGTGCTTGAACTGGCTGACGAGTTTGACTCATGTGGATGTTGCTTATTATTACTTGCTGAAAAGCGAGGCGCCTCGTGATATCGGTTTCGACCGATGCTTCTGGTCGGCTGACGGGCCAGGCTTACGCCCCAAAGGGCGGGGAAACGCAGTGTTCAGGCATTTTAATCCACATCGGTGGACCGACATTGACGATCCAATGGCTTGACAGAGTACTTGCCTGTGGCTCGGGCTAGAGAGTCACAAATCGGTAGAGGATCTTGCCCCTAGCCTCGGTTCATACCATAAATGATAACCCAACTTCCAATACGACATTGCGGTTTTGATTGTAAACTTATATATGGCGACATAGTGGTATGGGTCATTCATGCCGTCTATGATTGATACTTATGATTTGAAGTCGTTTTATACACTATGCACTTATAATAGTATCAAATAATCTGTTTTAAACGTATCAAGCATTCTTTGGCTGTTATATGGGAAAACCCTATCCCCCGGCTTGCGTTGCATTGTGTGATAGGACCTGGGTCTTATAACAGCTTCATTTTTCTTTATTTAGCATTGCGTTGTTTACTTATATGCACTGGTATTCTTGGGAGGAAACCCGTTCCGTGTTATACGGCGTGGTCCCTTGATTTACCTAACTTTAAAATCAAGATTAATAACTGTTTTAGTACTCACACCAGTCCCATGACTGACCTGGAGTTTATTGTTTTGACCTAAACTCTGGGTGCCCCTATTTTGACACGGGCAGCTAGTAGTTTTGGTTTTGCAGATTTATATTCACAGGATCCTGGTTTACAGCTGGAACGATATCCGGAAAGCTTTGTATCCGTATATCTCCTTCTAGTTGTGTATTGTATTATTTTCCGCTGCGATGTATTTGAATGTAATTTAAATCTCTGATATTTCTGTGTAATATTCATTTATACTCTGTATATTCTTGTAATCTGATGCATTGTTGTAATATACAATGAAATGTTCTTTTGTATGTGTTCTATTTTGTCATGTTCTCAAACGATCGGGCGTTTCGAACGGTCTGGGTCGGTTTAGCGACTGGTTCGGACCGAGCGAAACTCCTTTTCGTCACACATTGGTATCAGAGCTGAAGGTTAAGTGATTACCTTGGCTCTGTGGCGTAACTCGATAGAGATAGGGTTAGCAATACCCTAGATTGAGTTGAGTGGATACATACGAGTGAACGTATTTGTAAATTTTCTAAAAAATTGTTTTATATTGTGGAGATTTATTCGTAGGTTTTTTTATGAGTTCTGGTCGATCAGTTTGATCCACTGTATCGGTAGGAGTTTCTAAACACTTGAATACAATGAAACGATATCATATGTTTTGAAAAGAGGGTAAATGAAATAATTTTACCTAAATTATATTTTGATATAAAGGATTTATATTGGAATTATTATTGTTTATTGGATATATTAGTGTTATTATAATCGAATAAGATTATAAATTAAATGTTTATGTAAATAACCAATCAGAATTCATATAAGCGTAGTATATGGAATCAGATGGATCAAATCTGAAATTAAAATCAGAATTTGGAATTAAAATTCCTAAAAGTTGGAGAAGTGTTTGTAAATGAATTTGGATTAAATATATGAGAATTTTAAAATCCTGGGAGATTTTAAATTGTTTTACAAGCTTTGTGAATGGTATTTTGAAAATAATTTCAAAATGGAAATGCTTAAATATGAGTTTTGAAAATCGATATAGTATTAAACTCACTTCACTCGCTGGGAAATAACCCTGATGACATTGGCCACATCATCAGTGTTTATTTTCGAGTTATAAGTGACGGATTACTACCAAAGATATTGTTTTGAATTATTTTGAGGAAACAAGTTGTTTTGAATTCCGAAAAAGGAATATTTGATTTTTGGAAAGCTAAGCTATTTAAAAACTCACGAAAACAAATTATTTAAATTAAAAATAAATTAAATAGGATGTCTGAAAGCAAATAGGAATTGAATTGAAGACCAGTTAAGTGGCAATTGAATTGAAAATAGAACGATACTGAGTAAGATTGGATTTTGAATATAATTTGACTCAGGTAAGTAAATGGATTGATTTTCTTAAAATAAAAATCAGATTTGAGATATGAGATAAAGATAACTGATTAGAGGAATTAATTAGTTAATGGAATGTGGAAATGTAACTTAACTTAAGTATATTAGGTTGGTGAGTTAAGAATTTGAAACCGAAAATGGGATTTTAGATTAAGAATGAAATTTGGTTTAGGTATAAAATGATTAGATTTAATGACGTATGATTGGAGATTGTTTGGAATGACACTGGTATATACTAAATTGGTAGCAGAAGGAAATGATATGCCTGACAAAAAGGTACAGGTTTATTTTTATATGAGTTTGGTGATTTATGAGATTATTGGGCAAGCCGCTTGGCCGTGTGATTTTCTTTTGGATTGGATAAGGCCTAGAAATGCGAGTTGTAGTTGTACCGATTAGCCCGTACAAAGGAGGTACTGATGAATTTTTTTGGAATTTTAGGGTGTTAGAAAATTTTAATAATTTTTGAAAATTATCGTTGATAAGAATGAATTAATAATTTAATTAAAATTTATTAGTTCAGTTGAAACTGATGTTAATAAATAAACAAATAAATTTTAACCCAGTTAATATGGTTTGTTTCTCCCTTAGCAATTTCGAGGACGAAATTATTTTAAGGGGGGAAGAATGTAACGTCCGTATTTTTACGGTATAATAATTAATTTATTTAATTATTTAAAAAGTGTTTTTGAGATTTAAATGGTTGTTTAATTAAATAATATTGAATATTTAATTAATATAAATAATGGGATAATATATTTTATTCTGAAATAGTCGGAAATAGTAGAATTGACAATATTGTGTGAATTGGATTCTTTATAAGATATAATTTAGTTTAGAATTGAATCATAATAACGATTCTATTTAATAAACGACATTAGAATGTATAAATTATATTATAATTATAATCAAGCTCGAAATGGCGTGGTAGTTCGTAATTTGGCGATTCGAACTTTAAACGAATATACAAAATCCGTTTTAAGTCGGATTTCTATGAAGCAAGAAACGTTCGGAGCTGGTGAAGTATATTTTTCTAACGGAAGAGAAAAATCGGGATTTCATCGTGTAGATTGTGAGTTGTGTCCAAATCAAATTTTCGAAAAGTCTCTATGGAATTCCTTTATAATTTATAACGATTTATTTATATAATAAAAAGGATTTTTATTATAAATTGAATATCGATTTACTCGGATTTTGAAATATCAATTTATAAATCCAGCTTGTTTATTTTGGAGCCGTATGATATTCTATTTCGGTATATACGATAATATTAATTTATTAATATTAAATTAATTTGTTTTTAAATATATTAATATTTTAATGGGTTTATTTAGAGCTTTAAAAATAGCCATTTTTGCAAACGACCTCCGTTTTCAACGAAACTAATTTTGTTGGATCCGGAATATTAAATTATTGCTAGACTTCAATTTTCGTTATTTTTGGAGTCAGTATGTGGCTGTATGAAATTTTAATGTGAAAAACAGTCAATAATTTGGCTTTAAAAATACATTGTGTGAGAAAACGGACTCGGAATTCGATGAATCAAGTTTCATCGGGTCTGTAATGTCAAACTATAGCTGCAAGCCCATTTTCATGATTTTTGGATATCATGTGTGATCATGCGGATTTTTAGATAACAAATACAAATAAAAATAGGATATTAATTAATATAAAAAAATATGGGAAGCTTCTTATACAATCTAACATACTCTATAAATTACCTTTTATTTCTCCTAACCCTAACATTTAAATTTCACGGTCAAAACATGAGCTGCCACAAAATTTTCCATCTCCAGTAAATGATTTTTCTTTAAAAATCAATGTAAATTCGAATCAAACTCCATAAATCTCGAAACCAAAATATATTCAATACTCCAGACACTCTCGTCATGCTGGCAAACCTTTTATACAACTCGACGCTGTTTAGATGGAGCTGGAATATACACAGCGTGTTCTAGGGTTAAATCTCGAGGTAGATTTAGGCTTTGATTCGTGAATTGGATTGTGTTTTTGAGTTCGTGGTAGCGATTGGCAGTACATCGGGAAGTTTGGTATGGTTTGATACAAATAAATGTTGATGTCTATTGCTCAGTTTTTCGTGCTACTATTTGAATGCGACATAGTATTGGACATCGCGTTTGAGAAGGGTGGTATCGGTGTGTAGAGGTTGTGATCTGGAGGAGACTAGTGTTTGTGGTTTGAAATTTCATGAGAGAATGAGAGAGAACGGTTTGAAGGTTTGGGTGGAAATGGCCATTAGAAACATGCGCGTTCGATTATCAGGAGGAAGAAGAGAAGAACGCGAGCCGAGTCAGTTGGGCTGTGAGTTAAAGATTAAGCCTGAATTTTATAAAAGGAAATTGAATTTATTTTAGTTAAAAATAGCATAACTTATATTATTAATATCTTTGTCATACGTGATCGATATTCAGCAAAACAAGATCCGTTGGGATCGTATGGACCAGAGCTACACAATGGAACTGATTCGGAGTAAATTGGTGCTCATTACAATTTATAGCGAAATAAATTGCCTGATCTGAATTAAATCGACTATCGCTTCTCGTTATTTAACGATAACCGACCAATGTGAGTAAAACTCACTAACTCTGGCAGTTTGTATTTTTATAACATATTTTTAGAATTGATAAATGATGGTTGATTGCTGTGTGTTGACTGTTTGGATGAACTGCTAATTGATTGGTTGAAACTATAGATCTAGTTATATATATATATATATATATATATATATCGTTAATCAAATATTGATTATGTTTAATAGAATACTTCATATTGAAATGAAATTTATGTCATTTTTTTTAACATCTATGATGCAGGGAAACAGGATGGAGGGATCCAACATGATTCATCATTGTTTATAACACTATTTGTTTCTATATATTGTGATATATGAGGTGATATATAATCTGTGATTGATTATGATGACATTTGTCGTTTTATTTGGTATTTTAAATACCATAAGTGATACTAGAATGTAAAAAGGGAATTTTTAAAGTGTATATTGAAATAAAAATAATTATATAAAATCTTAGAATTTTATATAAAGGGAATTTTTGAAGTGGATATTGAGTTTAAGGATTTTATAAAATCATTGAATTTTATAAAAAGAACTATTTAGAAAATTTATAGAATTATAAAAAGGGAATTTACGAGTTATAAAGGAATTACGAGAAGTTTGGTATAAAGTAGATAGTTAATAAAAATCTGTTTTAATAGATAAATTGAGAAGATTAATTTATAAGTGATATTTATAAATTAATTAAAATATTTATTATCAGATAAAGTGAATATTTATAAGTATGAATTTATATTAAGAAGTAAAATCGGTTTTAACACCGATACGGAAAATGGAATGAAAATGTAACATTTATACAAGGAATTATAAAGGATGGAATAGGAAATCGAAAAGGGGAAAATCTATTTTAAAAATAGAAATGGAATTTCGAATGGCTAGAAATAAATAACTTGTTTACTAATAAAAACAAGTAGTGTGATTTATAAACAATATTCATAAATGAAATAAAAATAATTATTAGTGGATAATTGGATTGTGAATTCAGATGTGAATTTAAAATGGGAAATTGGGAGGTGTTTTAAAAGGAACGATGGGATTTATTTCGTTGTTCGAAATGTAAACATGATTAAAATAAAATTCATAATGATTTGTAATTAAAATTCGACTCAGCCAAACATTATTAATAATTTATTTTAAGAAATTATATATTGAACAAATCGGGATTTTTCAAGATAATTAATAGTCGATTTGAAACCGATATTCTACAATCGAATATAAAGCGATAGAGAATTATCGACTTATTAAATAAAATCAACTATGAAGTTGATGTGTAATGAGATTTAATAAATAAAATGGAATGTGAATAGGAAGTTATAAAATGACTCGATAATAGGAGTTTAAACCTGTGTTAGTATTTAAATTATGAAATCAAGTTTTGATTTGATAAAATGAGTCCAGTTTTCTGTAAAGGAATAATATTCATGTTTTAAAGTGAATAACAATGTAAAAGAAAACGTTTTGCAGAATTAAAACAGTTATAAAAAAATTGGTAATTTTTGGGAAGTTCTAAATTCAAAAATGAATTTAGAAATTGAGTTGACCTGAAAGGGTAAAATATACTGGAGTTCGTAACGTAAATCGAATATAGTTTATTTGAAAGAGGAGTTATCGAATATAGTTTATTCGAAAGAGAGATTATCGAATATAGTTTAGTCAAAGAAGAGTTATCAAATATAGTTTATTCGAAAGAGAGAGTTATCGTATATAGTTTATTCAAAAGAGAATTATCGAGTAGAGATTATTCGAGAGAGAATTATACATTGGGATTCGACTATATCGAATGTAGGAAAGTACTATTTACTTTCCGGTTTTTAAATCAAGATTTATTTATTAAATAAATAAATTATTTATTTATTCAAATTAATGAATAAAAGTTATATTTTGAAGTTAGGTATTTTAAGAGTATGGATTATAATGTTATCGTTATAACCAATGTTTTTCATAAAAGAATTGGATTCGTAAACTGATTCCAAGAGTTGCGTAAAAAATGATTTGATAAGAAGATAAGAAATGGAATTAAGGAAATTAGAAACTGACTGGAGTTTAGTTAAGTTGAATGGTTTTCTGGGCGTCGATCTGATGTTGGTTTCGACCTTCGGGGTTGATATTCAGGGAATTGTTTTCTTACTAGTTTACAGTTAGAGACTTATATATGTGGGAGGATAGTGATGCATAAAAAAGAGATGGAAATGTTTTCCAATGTTAATAACGTATATTTTCTAAATTTAGAAAATAAGTATTCATGGATATATGGAAACGGAAAACGGGGAAATGGGTAAATTAATGATAAATTAATGATAAATTAATTTAAATGGAAAAATGTTGATTAATTAAGATTCCATTTGGAAATAAGATCATTGTGTGTATGGATGTTTTCCTTTGATAGTTAAATAACCGATTATCAGAGTTTTGATCATTTTTCCGTTGTCAATACGGAGAGACCGGAATCAGATTTATTATCTGAAAACCACTCCGTATGGGCATTAGCGTGGCGAATCAAATATGATGAAGATAATTGAAGATGGAGTTTATGCAAGGGTCGTTTTGGCCATCCTAGGTAGAAATTGCCTAAGATGGATTTACATAATAGTGCCTTCGGTTTGTCCAGTCCCACGACAACTTGTATGGAAGAATGTCTGACAGTGTATACTTAATAGATCGTGTAAGTTGATCTCTTCAAACGTATTTATGTTTTGTGGTGGAGGAATTTGTTTCTCTTGGCTGTATACCCATGGTAATTTTGGAGAAATCAATTTGTGATTTGGCTGGTATGACGATGTGGCATTCAAAGTAAATAAAAAAGGGGTGATCTGTACGTTATGGTCTCAAGCCTCACAACCAGGAAATGGTATAAAATCAGGTAGGTCGCATGGCTAAGTGGTTAGCTGCCAATTAGGGTGTACTGACACCTGATCTAGAGAAATTTCATTTACTTCTTTAACCTATTTTGATGTTGTTCCTTTCGGGAAACGGTTGCTGATCCCAACCGTTGGTGATAATGCATTTGGTACACTCAAGCGAAATGAGTGACCGATCATGTTAAACCTGGGTTACAAGATGTTCTTGTTGAACCCAGTGTATTCCTCTCTTGAGATACACTGTCGGAAGGTGGTCCCATTCCTCGCCAGTTGGAATTCATTTCCCAATAAACGCCCATGGTTTTCGATTATATATTATGTATGTGGAAAGTGAGATGAAAGCGTTCTGCTAATGATTATTTAGTTGTGGTTGATAGACACTTTTATAATATCAAAAGAGTTCTGATATAAAGATTATCATTTCTTTCAAAAGCATTTTGAAAGTTAAATCAAGTTTTTTGCATTCTCATAAGGGAAAAACCCATTCCGTGTTATACGGCGTGGTCTTATGAGATATCGTTTATTTTCTCAAAACTGTTTTAAACTGTTTACTCACACCAGTTCCATGACTGACCCAGAGTTTTTTTTGTTTTGTTTTACCCTAAACTCTTGGGTGTCCAAATTTGTATGGGCAGTCAAGTAGTCAGGATGTATAGATACACTTGATGGAGCTTGGAGCAGGAGGCTTCGGCAGCATTTTCTAGCTATTGTTTATTTCCGCTGTGATGTAAGTGTTATACTCTAATGATGATACGTATATACAAATGACATATTTGTATTTCAAAGTTATGTTGTATACTGTATTTTATTCGTTCCGCTGTGAGATTCGTGTTACTCTGATTTTGTTGTTATGTTCATCTCTTTCTTCTATTCTAATTCTATCTTATCTATCTCACCCTCTAATTTCTTTCTATTAATGGTCTGGAATGTTCGATGTCTGAATAATTGACATGGGTTTTATGTTGATTTTTTGGATCGAAAATCCTAATTCGTTACAACATTAGAGGTTATGTGCGGTTAAGGCATCATATACAATTGACGATACGTACGTGGGAAAGTCTAGATACATGCATGTTTGCTCTGGGTGGTGTATTGTAGACTTGAGGGCATTACTCTGTGATGGAATTTGATTCGATCAAAGGTGGCAGTCCGTACGCTTACATAGCATAGTAATGACAGATATATGTGGAACGTACCATTGTTATATAGAGATGCGTACGTGGAACGTACCATTGTTATATAGAGATGCGTACGTCACTCCAGCGTAGGATGAGGGACTGCATACATTTCCATGGCATTACGGTGGAGACTGTGCGGGTGGGGTATCATGGGGTGTACCTTAATATTTGGGGTAACTACATATATACTGTATTAGGTTAATCCACTGGGAAGTAAATGGGTACGACATGTGTGTAAGCCTTGAGTGCTGTTAACACAAGTAACCTAATAAATAAGAAAATGTGATTGAACGGTATATGTAGGGTTATCCAAAATGTATAGTTTAAATCTAGTCACCAGAACTTGTGTTCTGACCCCCCCCCCTCATAACATACTCGCAGGATAGATTTGTGGTAGAGATATAATAGCTTTGGATACTGGTTAACAGCATTATTCATACGGTAAGGCTATACTTTAACTATATTGTACTTTATCCATTCCGCTGTGAGATATTTTCTGAGTTTTGATATATTTTATGTCTCTATCTTTTCTGTAGGATACCAGAGCAACCAACACGGGTTTTGATGGATTAGAATTATAAAAAAAATCGGTCTGTCGAAATTCGGGTTGTTATACTCTGTTCATCTCCACATAACAACAAGTATTACATTGATATTTTTAACCAGTTTATTGTATATGTAGATTGCATTCTGTTTTCAGCTTTTCCCAAATAATGAAAATGACTGGAAAATAGTTGCAGACTCTACTTGTAGCATTGAAACATCAGTCTTAATGAAATATACAACACACTGTTCATACTTATATGTCACGTGTAATTAAGATATTCGTGCTAATAGTTATTTCAATATGTGTGACATTAAGTTATTGTGTGACTGCCAATCATTTCGTTGAACTCTTTTCAAACCCGCCCACCGCAGATTCTTTGTCAATGAGCTCCCCAGCAATTGATTTCTAATCAATTGTCATTATTCACTTTGGGTTAGCTAGTTCATTACGTCCAATTTTGAATTACCAAATTGGAGAAAAACTATGTGGAAAATAGTTAGTGACATGGATATCATATCTTAAACTGTATATAATAATAAGCGATGAAATTTGTTACTTGCCATATATAAAACAAATCAAAACTATGAAACAAGAAGCTGATGTAAGTAAATGAAGGATCTTCTGTTTAGCTAAACATGTAAAACCCATTGCAAAGGGAAGAGGTAAGTCGGTGCACATAGGGACCCCATGTATGGTACATAAGTGAGGTTAAACATTCAACTTTGTTATCTATTTTAGGGGGTTGTTCCTCATGTATGATTCTAATTGCTTATGCGAAAATGGTCATGTGACATAAATATCATAGTGATATAATTTGAATTCCAAAATATGAAAGGATATAAGGCTTTTTTTAGATAGAGGGATGGTCATGTAACATAAACTTTCTAGAAATGATGCAAAAACTGGGTAGGGAAAAATGGTTATTTGAACTTTAATGCACTAAACATTACTGAACTTGTTCACAAACGGACAATAGAACAAACACGCATTTCAGTATCAACATTTGAATTACAGTAGAAGTGGACTACCGCCTGAATTATAAAAAACATATTTTTCATCATAAAAGCTTTTGCAACGGGGATATAATTAGCACCTAGGTTCATATATATTCTTCCTGATGCATTGGACAACTTGCTTGAACGAAAAGTCATGGCAGCAGTTTCATTGATGAGTTTGTGTTTGCAGTTTTACCGTAGACTGTTTCATCTTATAAAAAAACTATAAATGGTTTATTGAAAACCGTTTATAGATTATGCGATTTTGTGAAACCTGTATATATATGCTTTAAAAACCATTTATAGAGTATGAAAATATTAAAAACAAAAATAAGCCAAACCCCAACTCGTTGACGGATGATCGGGGATTTGTGGCTTTCCTTTCAACACTCATATTAAAGTGTTGAGAGAATGGATGCGGTAATGAGCGTATATTTAATCTTGTTGGTTGACTGAGCTAAACTTTATTTAGTAGGTTATGAAAAGTATTTTTATAATTTATATCACTGATGTCGCCAGCGTCTACAACAATATTTTAATTTGCTTTCTCTTCCATCCCTGTGGTTGAGCCTATAAAAGCGTAACTACTAAATATACAATTAGAACTTTGAGGTAGCTTCTTAATCTAGTTACGAGAAACATATATTGGATTGGTTGCATAACCGGCCTTGATAATCAGTTGCACCTCTTGACTCTTATATTTACCACTTCAATAGTTATCTACTGCTACTGAATATGACCAAAGAAATGGTTGCGGTCCAAGTGCTGATAGTAGGACTTGAGCAAACTACAGCTCTTTACAGATGCGTTCTTGATTCTCAGTCAAGTCCACTAACTTGTTTATGTGATGAAGTAATTACTCGAATCGAAAATGAATTATCAATCTTGAAGTAGATGGATCCTATGTACATGTATATGCGATGAAGCAATTAGAATGTTTATGCATTTCATAATGATGTATTCATATCCATGTATGTTAATGTATGTATTCGGTAATCATATCCCAGGTACACAGAAATATGGGGAGAAATCGATTAATAAATTACAGCAACAGAGGTGCAGTATCGATTATTTCTTGAACTTACACACAAGCGCGCGGGGGCGTGCGCGCGCGCGCACACACATATGTACATCTTATATATAATGCAAATACTTCCCTCTTTGAAGCCTTTTTCGTTCTTCCAGAACTGCCCATCTTAATTCTCTTCTTTTTCCGAAAATTGAAAAGATAATAATAAGGTTATATTGGTCTTTTAACTGAACACTCAGTTTTTGCCTATCTCTCCACGATTCCACCCACTCCACAACTTTATTTCTCACCCAATTTCTCTTTTAACACGTATTCTCCCACCAATCTCTTTTCTCTCCCACTCCTTGAACGCTTATACGAAGGTTAGATTCAACTGAAAGATGTTAGGGGCATCTATCGTACTATTTCGAGAAGCACTCAACCTGCTACAACAATTACGCATCAATTATTGGAGGAAGGTACTAGATTGGTAATTTCAATTCTTATGCATACAAAAAAAAATCTTCTTTGCTTTTGATTTCTCTTGCATTTTGTTCTGTTTCCAAGGTATTCTTCTTTACACTTTATATTTTTACTATTTTGTTAGATGTTTCCACTACTGGCTGATTTTACATTGTATCGCTGTTTTTTTCCTCTTGCATGCTTTGATATTCTCGATCTATTTTATGGTCTCATTATATTTGCTCTCGGTAATTTATGGTCACTCTATTTTTTGCTCTTAGGAATCTGATTTATGGTTTCACTGTAGCATGATCCCATGGTTATTTTGTTATCGGCAACTTTATTTCTTACATTTGATTTATAACCCTGGAATGAACTTCTGACATTATATCTCATTATTTTAGATTACATCTAATCAGATTTGTCTGAAATTTTATTTGAAGCAGAGATATACAAAACATAGAGGATAAATTTCCTCGATTTCATGGGCGATGATCCAGAAGAGTCTTCAGATTGGTTCTAATCTTCTTGCTCCTGCCAAGCCTTCTCCTCACAGGTGAGTCTTTTATTGATTAACCAACTCACGATTCTTAATCTGGAATTTTTATTCTGTATCTATCCAATAAGATAAAAATTGAGCCAACAACTGTTGTTTTCGCAAACTAAATCCTACTACACATTATTAACTAAAAATTCCCACCTAACCGAAGATTGTCTTGGTGATTGTTAATGATAAAGTCAAAAGTTGATTTCGACTTCCATGTTTTCTTCCAAGTTTCAGTCGAAGAAGGTTGCTCTACCGCTCTACCGAAACCTTAGGTTGCAACAATTGTCAAGTTTTCACATTAGTTCGTGGATCTGACTCAGGAGGTACTATTTTATTTTTATTTTTTTTGGAAATTACTTTTTCCGTATATCATTCATGATTTCCTTCATATTTTTCCAATTTTGTTAGTTGAACCTTTCTTCCCCTTAAATTGAGTATCTTGCTTTATGTGTATTTCTAGAAAATGACAAGAATCAGAGTTGTTATTGTTGTTACCATTATTATTTCTTTTTCATTATTAGTGGTCTTTTTGGAGAAAATTGTTTGCTTTTCAATTTTTTATAATATTCATTCTTCATTTGAGTTTGCATAATCAATAAACTGTTGAATGAGCTTGAATATTTTTATTTGGCTCTATATCTGCAAATGTACCAGTTTTTTCTAATAAGGTAAGTTGTGCATCCCTTGGATATGTTTCGGTTCATGTATAACTTTTTTCTTATTTTGAATTTATTTTTGTATAATGGTATAAATGTCAAATTTAGGGCCTACATGTAGATATCAAAAGGAAATTCTCACAACTTACATGCTATCTTCGTGGATAACCTTGAAAAAGGGGTTTACGTGAGTGGTAAACAGAAGGTTTTGCTAAACATAGAATTTACTGATTTATTAATTAAACTAAAAAATAGGACCGATGTTTGTTTGCTTGGTAGTGGTGTTACTGCTGAAATGTAGTATAGAAAGCTAAAATTTCTAGGGCACATGCGACGAAACATTGTATTCACTTTGATGATTTGTTTATATCTTATTTTCGATCTTTGCCTGTTTCAGAAAAGAAATATGTATAATGAAAAATATATATGATTTGTTTCAGACAGGGAAGTTCGGAGGTTTGCAGCATATGTCCAACCAGACTGGCATAGGTTTTTTGTTACATATGATGGTGCTAGCTTTTCAAAAGGTACTCTCTTTTTTAGCTTACCTATTTATTGTTGTCTACAATAAGTTATAAAAAATGTAATGCGAACTCACCATAGTGTGTATGTTTGTGGCTTTGTTAGTAGCGAACGCAATTATTAGTTTTCATATACGAGCTACAAATGTATTTTGCTCCTTCACTGTTTAATGTGTTTTATTTAGTAGAGTCAAATATGTATGAATTATTTAGCCGAGCTACTTATAAAATGACATCATTTTAGTTTTCTTCATACTAACTGGAAAATTGTACTTCTTAGTGTAAGGTTATCCATTTCTACTCAATATATTGATGTTTTGTCTGTAAATAGGAATGTATAGTTAATATTGTTTTACCTATACTGTTTTGTCCAGTAAAACAAAAGATTAATTCATATTAATACTAGCTTACTAAAGCTCATGCAAATGAAAGTTGCATGTGATTTCAAGTAAACAACAGCAAGAAAATAAACACATGTATCTATATTAAGGCTGCAGCTCTCTCTCTCTCTCTCTTTCTATTTATATTTTTGTTCAAGCATAGTTACATGGTATGTGATTTAATAAGTTGATTATATTAATGGGCATATGTTTGCATTGAACTGAAAGTGGATATGAAAACAATGTCTATGCGTATGTTAATTAATCACAACCTATCACTTTCTTGCCACTCCGTCAAATCAAAGAGCAAAGTTTGTATGACAATCCCAAGTCATTACCAAGTTTGCAAAAATAAATTCAAAATGAAAGATCAAAACTTAGTTCTAGCAAAACAACATAAGTAATTAGGTGTATGATACAAGTACAACAGAGATATTCTACACCAGAAGCGAAGCTTTAATGATCACACGGTCGTAATATATGCATTCGACACAAACATATTTCTGTTCTTTTATATTTCCTCATTGAACACGAAACCATTGTTTTCTGACGAAATGGTATGCTCATTTTTTATTCTACTAATTGCTATTTGAAATAATACATTCTTAGTAAGGCGCTGAAGTAATATATAGCTCAAAATTCTTAGTTATGTATTATATGATACAAAATTTTAACTAATAACGATAATACAGATCAAAAATAAAGTAAAATAAATTGAATTAAAATTGACCATGTATTATGTATATCATGAGATATGATGAATTAGCACAAAACTCTTATATTCACATGTACGATAAGTTGACTTTGGTTTTTAATGTATGCAGAGAACATGCATCATCTATTGAATATACATTCCACAGATAAACACAAAAATAAACCATCTAATTCATGAACATGTTAATTGTTAAAGTGCAGTTCTCCACGTTCTTGGTGGAAGAGTTGAATGGTTGAGCAAAAAAATTGTTCTATCCTGAAAAGAATAGAAGTATGCAAGCAAGTGAAAATGCTTAACTAATATCAGTGTTGATAAGATATTGAATGAAAATTGGTATGAAATATTCTAAAGATTGCTAATATTATTTATTATTTACAGGTGCAATCTTAGTTAAAGATATGATTTTAATAAATGCATGTTCTTGATGGATATGGAAAGTTAATTGTAGACAAGATTAAGCATATTCCACTTGACAAGCTACCCTGATGGTTAGACCTTTAATTTGTGTATACTTATTACGCGTCGTTCAACCATGCCGCACACTGCTGTGATATGTAATTTCCAAATCGAGATTGTGTGTAGAAGAAATGAGATGCTTTGATACGTGTATTTAGTCGGTAATAGCTGCACATCTGTTGCACTATATTATACATCGACTACTAGGTGTTGTATGTATAATTAGATGTATGTATCTCAATAATACTTGATATATATGTAATGGTTTGATAATGTGTTGTATGTATGTATAATTAGATGTAGGTATCTCCACATTACTTGAGTTGTATGTAATGGTTTGAAAATATGTTATTCTATATTTTACGCAATAAAAGGATACGCTCTTTGAAAACTTATGCTTTTATTTGTGATTAACTTGCCATTGACCATCTTTGGTTCACAAACTTTGTATCTATCATATCTTCTCTGCTTGATCGACCACACTTCTCACATGGTTAACTTAGGGATAATAATATTTCTGTTGATGCTTCTTTCTTTTACTATTTTTCATTTAATTAAGGAAGCTTGAGAAAAACGCGCTTTTCAAGTTCTAAAATGAACTGTACATGAAATATATATATTTCTGTCTATGCACACGAGTTAACATCAACTTATATTTTCGCATATTAATTATGTGGCGGGTTGAAAACTGTAAAACTTCACAACATGATTTAGCTAATGTTTTATTGCACAATATTAACTAGCTTTTCTTGGTTGTCCTCAAATATCTTTTAACTATTTTTTTTCATTTATTCGAGTATACTTCTATAATTTTCATCATTAGATTAACTTTATTATACATGGATGACATTTTTTGTAGGTTTATTGGTTCAGTAAAAGTGCAGTTAACATAAAAATCCTTCATAAAACATTTTTAACTCTGCCATATCAATGAATTAAGTTTCTTATTAGGCCATGCATTTGATTGACCAAATACATCATTATTGTATTTCGATAAATGATTTATTTACGCATGTACACACCTATAAAGTAAAACATTTCATAAGCGTCAAGTTATTTTATAAGATTATACAAATCTTGCATATTTTGTTTTACAAAACCACTTCATCCTGCGCACGTGCATCGCACGTGCTGGAGTACTCGTGTGTGTGTGTGTGTATATATATATATAATGTATTGAAAAATAAATCCTATGTATGTTCAAAAGAACTTACTACATTCGGATCGTAGAAACTGATGCCAATGCAACTGTGAGGGATTTGATTGGAAGAAGTAAGTTCAGTTAAGAAGTTGTGGGGGGGGGGATTTTCCAAAGCACGAAGTGACAACTGTAAATGAGCTGAGCATACATGTACTGCTTCTGGCATTCAACATGAAGATTGAAAAATACTGAGCTTTGAGCCAAGATCTGGTAAATCTAGACCATCCAAAGATTGTTAAACATGACGCAATAGAGTCATTGATTCGTTTTCACTTCATTTTCTATAATTAGAATTAGTATTTTTGTACGAGGTGTTCTCTTGAATTTCCTCGTTTAAAGCAGAATTCCAAACCAGAATTCATATGTTTGAATTTGGTTGTTAGTGTATGGCTTTACTGAACTAAAATATAAAAATCATGAATGCTTCTTTTCAAATATTAACTCAACCCGCTCCTTCAAATAGGAGCTTACAACTACACAGGTATACACTCAACTAAACGTTATTTCAAATTCTGGCACTTCATGCTTATAACTTGTATATTGAATTTACATGAATTAAAAAAATCTTATGAAGTACTTATATCTATGCTTACAATATTTCCACTCATTATTACTCTCTAAACATTATTATTTTTCACTGGAGTAGAAAATATCTTTTATGTTTTTCCATGAATAAAGTTGATATCTTTGAAAAGAAAATTTTCAAAAGATGAGCCTTCTTCAACAAAGTATCCTGTATCATTTTCGAAATCCAAAGATTACCTTGCTTCTTTTTGACCTACTAATATTTTACAGGTTCGTTTTACTATATGTGAGTGGTTCAATGATTATGAGACTGTGGCAACTAGGAAGCAGGAAGTGGAATATGCATATGAGTATGTTTCTTCCTCTCTTTCACTTTTCTCTTTTTTCTTTTTACCGTGAATAGTATTCTTTTTAATTCTTAATGTATTAAAATTAGGTTAAGTATTATTTTTTAATGAGAACATTGTAGATTATTATGTATCTAAATTAGATTAACATTATTATATTTTAAACATTTGCAATTGTAGGTTATGCTTTCAAGAAATAAACTTGTATGATCAGAAACTCAACAAGCAAAAAATATCGTGAATCAACATGAGCATTGAAAAGAAAACAATATTGCATCATTTAGTATTCAATTGTTATGCACTTGTGAAATGATAACGTGTTTACATTATCTATGGATGGCCAAAAAAATTGGTTGAATGGACAATATATTTGTATAAGAGGTCTATCACTTGTTATCAAAGCATGACTTATGTATTATAATAAGCTTTCCAATCTAAAGATACTTAAAATCAAAATAAAGTAGATAATGCACACCTACCCATATCTTAACATGGTAGAAGCTGTTGGGTAAACTTTAAATAAAATATTGGAAATGATAAAAAATAAAGGGGTAAGTGGCAGTTCATAAAGTCATGTGTCTTTAGAGTCAATTGTCATGTTAGTTCGTAAAGTGTTGTGTCTATTAGGTGTGTTTATTTAATAAGTATTGGTAAAGGGTCAAGTCAATTAATGATGTGTCAGTTCGTTAAGTGTTATGTCAATTGATGAAGGGGTGTCTTTTGAGAAGTCATGTATACCAATATATATAGTGGTGGTCATTTAGTTGTATGTAAAGAGAGAAAAAAAGAGAGTAAGAGAGATAGTGAAAAAAAAGTAAGGAAATTAAAAAAGGTTTTCTTCCTCTAAATAAAATCATCTACTCTCCTCTTCTTCAATCAACAAATTGGTATCAGAGCTTCCGTTTTATCAATTTGGTATCGGAGCGTCAGGTTGAAACTATGGCTTTTCTATTCTTCTCACCGTTCGTTCTCACAAAAGAAAGCTTCGAAAAGTGGAGTAGTAGAAAGAAGAGTTAATCTCCAAAGGACCATGAGAGATTGTTAAGAGTGGCTACGAGTGGCCAAAGGATGTTAAAAACATGATAGAGAAAGAGCGTAAAGAATTTGTAAGCTTGAGACGGAGAGATAATCAAGCTCGTGTTTTGATGAGTGAGAACGTTGATGGAGAAGCATGGAATCATATTAATGGAGAGAAAACCACGAAAGATTCGTGGAATTTGTTGAAAGAAGTGTACGCAAACGAGGAGACCCTAATGGAGAATAAAGAAGAAGAGGAAGAAAACAAACGAGTTGAAAAAGGAGATATTGGAAGTAAAGAAAAAGAGGTTGAAACACTTGCTGCGAATTCAAAATCTGATGAAAAAGAACATGAAGAAGATATGATGGATTTTCCTGTCGAAAGCCCGATCTCAAAAGTAGGTGAGGAGAAGAAAATTGGAAAGGATGGATTGAAGAAGAAGCTTGTTAAGAAAGGTGATGGATGAGAGACCCCTGAAGTAGGCAACGAAGTTGAGGTGCATTATACTGGAACTTTGCTTGATGGGGCAAAGTTTGATTCAAGTAGGGATCGTGGAACTACTTTCAGATTCAAGCATGGTGAAGGCCAAGTAATAAAGGGATGGGACCAAGGAATAAAAACCATGAAGAAAGGAGAAAGTGCTGTTTTTACTATTCCACTAGAACTTGCTTATGGAGAGTCTGGTTCTCCTCCCACCATTCCTCCTAATGCTACACTTCAGTTTGATGGTGAGCTTCTTTCATGGTCAAATGTCAATGACATTTGCAAGGATGGTGGTATTATAAAGAAAATTCTTCATGTGGGTGAAAACAGGCAGAACCCAAAAGACCGTGATGAAGTTCTTGTTAAGTATGAGGCTAGGCTCGAGGATGGCACAGTTGTATCCAAATCTAAGGGAGTAGAATTTACTGTCAAAGATGGACTATTTTGTCCTGCAGTGTCTAAAGCTGTGAAAATGATGAAAAAGGGTGAGAAGGTTATTCTGATGGTAAAACCACAATATGGTTTTGGTGAGAAGGGAAGGCCTAGTTCTGGTAAGGAGTGTGTATCTCCTAATGCAACTTTGAACATTGAGCTTGAACTTGTCTCTTGGAAGACGGTTTCTGAAATTAGAGATGACAAGAAGATTTTGAAGAAAATTCCCAAGGAAGGCAAGGCAGATACTTTGGAAGAAAATGAAGAGCTAACTGGTGACGTATACAAACCACCTTGGAGGAATAAAGCATTTAAAGTTTACGGGGGGAGTTTTGTTGGGTAAACTTTAAATAAAATATTGGAAATGATAAAAAATAAAGGGGTAAGTGGCAGTTCATAAAGTCATGTGTCTTTAGAGTCAATTGTCATGTTAGTTCGTAAAGTGTTGTGTCTATTAGGTGTGTCTATTTAATAAGTATTGGTAAAGGGTCAACTCAATTAATGATGTGTCAGTTCGTTAAGTATTATGTCATTTGATGAAGGGGTGTCTTTTGAGAAGTCATGTAAACCACTATATATTGTGGGGGTCATTTAGTTGTATGTGAAGAGAGAAAAAAAGAGAGTAAGAGAGATAGTGAAAAAAAAGTAAGGAAATTAAAAAAGGTTTTCTTCCGCTAAATAAAATCATCTACTCTCCTCTTCTTCAATCAACAAATTGGTATCAGAGCTTAATTAAATTCAACAGAAGCAAGGATGAATCAATTGAATTTTACAATTGAGAATAAGGCACATAAATGTCAAAGTAAAAGTTATCTCTTCTTAGTTTTGTTAAACTGATAATACCTTATCCCTTCAATTATATTGCGCTCGAGTAAGTTGGATAAATAATTTCATTGTTTGGATAATAAAACATGTAAAAAATGGTTGTCTATCTATATGAATATTGGATAAATCTTGGGCTAAGCTAATTTAGATATGTTTGAGGTGGAGTATTTGATGTATTGAAACTTGGTTGCTAGAATTTGATGGAGTTGAAGTTATAAAAGGTTATCTGCAGGAGTAGTAGTGGATATGGCGGTTTAGTGATGTGACTGTAATGCAGGTTCAAGTGCAGGATGGTAATTATGAATGGTGACTGCAATGGTGGTGGATGAAGTTTGGCAAGTTGAAGGAGAAGAGGCGTGATAGTCAGTGTTTTGTGTTTGATTGAATGTGGTCGGTTGGAAAGAGATAAATTTGTAAGGGGAGTAAACAGTTTTCTGATCGTGGTCAGTTTGGTTTTGGGAGTGAACAGGTAAGGGAAAAGCAATGGATATGGGTTTTCGATGGTGATCATGGTGGTGCGATTTGAGGTTATAAGCATTTTTATGATGGTATGGAGCTGGTGTCGGCAGTTTCTAGTTTGTGGTGATGGGTGGTTATTGTTTAGTGTTGTTGACAGGAGATGCAATGTGAAATGAATGAGGCTGCTCTGGATATGGTGGTGAGGTGGTTGCGTGCTTCGCTGGTAGAGATGTGATGCAAGAATGAGTTGTGAGGTGATGAATTTTTGCGACAGCAGTTGCCTTGTGGTGGTGAGTTGTGGCTGGTGGTTTTTGTTGCGAGCGTGTTTTGAGGATTGGAAATGTTGGGAGATGAGGTTGATTGCAATGGTTATGGTAGGTTGTTGAAAGGAAGGGTATGGTTGCACTTGCAAATTTGAAGATCGAAATCAACCTCTTGCTTCTAAGTTTTCCAGTGTGATGGTCAGCTGAATTACGTTACTACACGTTACCAATGATGTGATCATTATTCGATATGGTATTATTATCCAATCCACTCGCTATTTTGTGCTTTCAAAATAATTTTTCAGATTTATTAGTATGACACACTGATGTGTTATAGCAATAAAGACGAAGGTTACCAAAATTTTTAAACACACTGATGTATTGTACAATCATTTTTTTATTCATGACTGGAGGTATATATGTTAGTCACTACTTGTATGTATTTTCATGTAGTTATGAATACTTTAACATGAGAAATTGGTTCTTCTAATAGAAATATTTTGATTCAAAATTATAAAAGAAAATGCATTTGCTAGACAAATTTTTTATTTTGGGCCTTTGATTTATTTTTCACAAGAAGTGTATCGATGATTTTTAGTATTGCTTGGGTTCTATATTACGTTTCTATACAAACAATATTTGAAGCAATCAAAAAAAGGTTTGCTTGTTGCTTTATCATTTTAACTTCTTCCAGTTTGCTAAACGTTGTAGATTATTATGTATTAAAATTAGCTCAAGTATTATTATGTATTAAAATTAAGGCTCGGTTTAAACCGAGCTGAATTTCAGCTTTACTAAGCCACTGGGCTTAGTTTAAACTGAGACTTGTAGGCTCAGCTTAAAATGAACTTTGTAGGACCAGTTTTGCTGAGCCACTTGGCTCAATTTAAACTAAGCCTATGGCTCAGTAAAACTGAGTTTCGACTCAGTTTAACTGAGCCTTGTAGGCTCAGTTAACATTGGTCTGGATTAGATATGCCATAATCTGTTTTTATGCTTCATGTTTGCATGTTGTTGCCTTTGGTTCCTCTTCTTTATTGTTCACATTGGTGCATTTATTCTGAATTAGCTTGGTATCTTGAATTGGCTTATTGTTCATCTATGCCAATCATATTCATTTATGTATTCTCTTTTTTCTTAAATACTTTTGGTGTATCAGGTTATCTTCTTTGATGCCACTTTGGCATTCTATTGGTATAGTCTTTTTTAATAGATTCAGTTTCTCCTTTACTATCATTATAACATGCCTATCAGTGTAATACTTATGTTTTTTTTAACAGGAAACCAAAGATTTCAATGAATGAATGCAGGCACTTCTACAGACAACGGAAGAAAAGAGGAAATTGGATGGTAGTTCTAATTATGCAATAGAAGATCTTGAAAATGATCCACTTGCAGAAGTTTTTAGTTTTCGACACAAATAAAAATTATTGTCAGAAGTTAATTCTACTTCTTCTATAAACAAGTAAAGGTGGCTCGAGCTATAAAAGCTGCACTTGTCTGTTGTTAACTGATGTTCTATGTCGTTACTTGATTATGAATGTTGTCTAATGGTATTCATTGAGTTATACTTTTTAAATTGAGAATACTATCTATGTTAGACTCATATAAATATCGTCTATATTATAATCATGTTAGTTATCAATTGACTATTGATGTTAGAATTTGAGAACTACTAATACATATTTCTATTACTACTAACATTTATATTTGTTGCGAATGAAAATTTTGCAACATGTATAAGCGTTGCAAACAAAAATATTGTAACATGTATAAGGGTAGCAAACAAAAATCTTCCAATGCTTGTAAGTGTTGGCAGATAAAATCAACCAACACTTGTAAGCATTACGAAAGAAAATCTACCAACGCTTATAACCGTTGCGAACGAAAATATACCAACGCTTATAAGCGTTGGGATAGGAAGTCTGCCAACATTTATATGTGTTGGAAACAAATTGTCATGCCCATGTAGCAACACTAATAAGCATTGCTGAAATTATTTGCGACGGTTATACTCTTTGGGAATCACGTGTTTTGGTGTAGTGTCAGGAAAGTTTAATCCTTCCAACCACTTTATAAGGAATTTTACTTGCATGTTGTCTAGCTCATAACATGCTTTGGGTTTTTTACTTTCTTCGTACAAGTGATCTGGCCATTTACAAAAGTGTAATATAACATGCCTCGAATTCGCATCATCCTTGGCTTTCCCCTTTACATTCAAAACTGTATTAAAAATGTTATCAAAAACGTTTTTTCATTGTGCATTAAATCAATATTATGCCGAAGTAGTAAATTTTTCCAGTAAGGTAACTCCCAAAATATACTTTTCTTGCACCAATTATGATTGTTCGATTTACCTGGAATTTCAACCTGCTCCCTAGTTTCATGTATCTTTGGATAGTCTTTTACGATTTCATATATCTCTTCACTTTTCCAAACTTTAGGCGATAGCATAGTCTCTACTCTGTTAGCTTTAAAGTTCTTTTTATCCATTATAAATTTATGATTTATATGTAGAAAGCAATGATGATAGTCAAACCAAATTTTTTTTCCATACTTTAATGAAAATGCTCGTGTCTCTTCCATACAATGAGGACAAGCTAGACGTCCAGATGAGCTCCAACCTGAAAGCATGCCATACGCGGGAAAATCACTAATAGTCCATAAAAAAGAAGTAAACATACAGAAATTCATTTTTCTCGAAATGTCATATGTTTCAACTCCCTCATGACACAATATTTTCAACTCTTCAATCAGCGGTAGTAGATAAACATCAATTCATTGTGTCAGATCATCGGGACCGGGGACGATAATCGTTAGAAATATACAAATGGAGTTTTTATACACATCTATAGAGGTAAGTTATAAGGAGTAACAACGATAGGCCATGATGAATATTTACTACCAAACTGAGAAAATGGCAAAAATTCATCCGTATATAAACCAAGTCTAACATTACGACTCTCTACGGCAAATTCAGGATAAGTCCTATCAAAGTGTTTCCATACTTCACCATCAGACGGATGGTTCCTTCTTTTGGTGTTCTCACATTATTCCATCGCATATGACATGATGTAGCAGATGATGCAAATAGTCGTTGAAGTCTGGGAGTTATGGGTAAATAATGCATTCTCTTATGTGGAACTTCTTTTCCTTTCTATTTTCTTTGTTTATATCTACCTATGTGGCAAAATTTGCATTTTCTAAGGTGAGCATCTTCTTTCCAATACAACATGCAACCTTTTACACATGTATCTATCTTCTGATATGGTAGTACAAAAGTAGACATAAGTTTTTTCACTTTATAATAACAATCACACATCAAATTATTGGACTGCATGTGTCGTTTTGTAGTTTGTACAATTACTGTAAATGCAGCTTTTATAAGATTGAATTTTGATTTCAAAGTGATGAATTCAGAGGTTACAAACAATTCGTTCCCGCTTGTACTCCCGTCCCGCAATGGCCTCTTAGTAGAATTCAATAAATCATAATTTTTTTTAGCTTCCGCCTTTAGGTTCTTCTACATTTTCGTTCTCATCGTCGCCTTGATCAATGATAGGAAACATTGATCGTGCTACATCTTGCACCATATTTTCTATCGGATTCGTCATTGTATTATCGTCCTCTACCACTGCAAGATTAGACGTAGGTTGAACAAGTTCTCCATAACGATCTCATAAGTAATAATTCGACACAAAACTAAATTTATATAGATGTACTTCTACTACATCTGGCTTTCAATGCTTCAGACATCTGCACTTACTATACGGACAACGAATGTCTACGCTACTTCGATTATTAGATTTATCAAATCTAATAAATTTTGGGACACTGTTACAAAAATGTTCATTTATCGACCATACCAGTTCGGGATTCATACATCCAACTGTGATCAAGAAATAATCGAACATTTTGCTGATTTGCAACAAATATGTTAGAAAATTTGATCAAACACTAATTTATATTAATTAAAGTCTTGTAAATTTTCATTTATAAATACTTTAGGTTTTCGGTTTATTAGTTTATTTCTCTTTACTTTGACGGCCGGTCAACCTACTTCCCATTACAAATATAATAAAGTAAGCATATTTTATAAATCATTTCAGGTTAAACGATTCAACAAAATTTTGGCAGCACTTCTCTTGGTCCATGTATCATACACAAATGCATGTACACAGGGAACAAAAAGGAAGTGCCATCGAAATTTTGTTAACCATTTAAACTAAAATAAATTATAAAATATGCTTACTTTATTATATTTGTAACTTGTCCAATACTGGGATAAATCCAACGAATATTGTATCAGTTGAAATCCAACGAATATTGTATCAGTTGAACATAGATTTCCGTTCTATGTAAAAATGAATATCCATATAACGATCATATACAACACTTGTCGGACGAGGTCAAAAATCTCTAAGGGGTTCACATAAGTAAAACACATTATATACTTTGTATTTTAACGTCTATATAATATTTTTTAACTAATAAAGTAGCTTAATAAAATATGATTTAATTTAATATTTAGTTAGTAAAGTAGTTTAATAAAATATTTAAGTAATGAAATAAAATATGAAATTTGATCAAACTTACTTTTTAGCTAATAAAGTGGTTTAATAAGATATTAAATAGTTGAATTCACAATAAATAGTTAAAAGAATAAAACTTAAAATTAGAATTATAGTGAGTAAAAGAGTTTACTAACTTTATATCACAATAAATAAAATGTTTATCAACACTAAATTCATTAATTTATAATGGTAATTTATTGTACAATTTCTTTTCCATCAAAAAAGCCCATACTCGTATGAAGGACCATAGAAAATCCAAGTTTCAGGATTTTCGCCTTGGCGTCATACTTTGCATTTACTACCATTAAACAATTACATTTATTCCCAAATCAACCTACAACACAATCATCGTAAGCCCAATTACATATGTGATCATTTTCGTTTTCAACCTCCTAAATCAATTACATATGTAATGATCATCGTTTTCAACCTCCTAATCAATTACATTCATTCCCAAATCAATCTACAACACAATCATCATCATAAGCATCCTACATGACAACCAATTTCATATCCATAAACAATAAATTTACAAACCCATATAAACATGCAAATTAACCTTAGTTAAACATAAAATAGGGTTAAAAGGTATACCTTTTGGAGAATGGCATTTTGATGACAACAACCTTGTTTCAATTATCAACATTATTGGTTATAAAATATATACTAACATCCTTGTCTAGATTATATATATATATATATATATAGGATATAAATATTGAAGACTGTACACTATTAGAGATTCAAGATATCAAGGAATTCAAGACTCGTGAGTATCAAGATAATCAAGATTTTAAGAGCTCGAGGTTATCAAGTAATAGAGTCTAGTATATATGAAAAACTCCGGTTAGCACTTTCAAATCTTGTTTTCAAATTCTGTTTTAAAATTCCTTTGCAAATTGATTTCAAAATTATTTCAAACTCCTTTTCTAAAATGAGTTCAAATTATTAAGATTTTACTTATGATTTCAAATATATATATATATATGCTTATAGTTTATAAAGTTTTATAATATATATATATATATATGTATGTATGTTTATAATATATGTTTTATAGCCTTATATCATATAATTCTATAAATATGTTTATATTATATATTACTATGTTTTTACACTTTAGCAAATTCATTTTGAAACATTAGTTTTGATTCAAGAATTTCTAGAATATATATATATATATATATTTAGACACTTTAGAATGTTTTAAAATTCAAAATACTATGTATATGTCAACATACATTATTGGGCATGTCGACATATAACTGTCATATTTTCAATTTTCAAAGGAAGTGTCATTTCATATTTTGAAACGGTTCAGAAACGTTGCAACCTTTCAAACACTATAAATAGGGGTTAAATTCGAATTTTTTTGTTACTTCTTCTTCTCCATCTTCGTACGATCTATAACCACCATTATTATACTTTAATTTCTTGATTTTTACACTTATACTCTATCGATTTCAACAAAAATTATATCATTCTCTTTCTCTTTTCAATCACTATCAACTACTATCTGTTTGGAAGTGCTATTCAAGAGTTCTAGGGTCATTGTAATCATTCGGGAATTGTTTGGGAAAGGGTGTGTTCCTGGTAGCCTAAAAATCAAGGAAAGGGGGCGATATGAACCTTATAGCCATGAAAGTAGGAGTGGTAGAACCGGTATTAACCTTGAAGCTGTGAAATCAAGGGTGTTGTAAGTTTGATACTAATATTTTAAAAAACTCTACGCCATCCAGCGTTGTGTGGGACTGGGCGTAAGAGTAATCCAAACCAGTATAAAATGGTGTGTTCTTTCCTTTTCTGCGTTTTTATTTACATATATTTGTGTATGTGATTATTTTGTGTGTTTGTGATCATTTCTGGTGTGATAATCATTGTATTTTTCATATAGTAATTCAAGATTGTTTTAATTTTTCATATTTTGTTTAAGGCACTATTTACCCCCCCCCCCCCCCCATATAATGTTAGTTTGGCCTTAAGATCCTTAATCCGCATTCCCTAACAATACCGACACAAAATTAGAAGCTTAGAGACAAGTTTGAAGGGGTAGAATCGCTGCAGCTGGGGGGCGACGGATTGTAGGTTTTTGAAATGTTTTTTGGGATAAAAAGAATAAAGAATAAAGAAAAAGCTTGCGGCCTGCTACTTGTATCAACAGGCTGTGCAACAGCTTGCGACGGCTTGAAATGGCCGCATTTTTAGTAGTCGCAAGCCGTTACCCTGGATCGCCGCATTTTGTCATGCATATTAGTGATTGCACAACTTACTAGTTCTAGTTAGCAAACTTAGTGACTTGAAAGTGCAGATTCCAGAATCATTTCAAGTAGAGGCGATAATTGTTAAACTTCCACCAAGTTGGAACAACTATCACAAAAATCTCTTTCAGATGACTGAGGAACTCACGTTGGAAAAGGTCGTAAAACACATACGAATTAAGGAAGAAAATAGAATTTTTTATGGTGTTTTCCCTTCTACTGATGTGAACAATATGGTTTCTGGAAAGAAGAGAAAGGGAAATCAGAACCAGAACTTTAAACCAAACATAAAGAGTGAGGAAGCGACTTTAATCCTAAAGACAAGAGTAATAAATCGTGCTACAACTGGGTAAACTTGGACACTATAAGCATGAATGCAGGGCTCCTCCAAAGCAGGAAAAGGGAAACTCTGAAAATGAAAATATGGTTGAGACTGAGGAAATGGAGAAAATTGTTGCTATGGTTTCTGATCTGCAAATTGGAATGATAATAGACTTGCATATAGGTACTGCTGAAACGAAATCTTCAGCTTAGTGGTTCGATTCTGGTGCAACGGTTCATGTTTGTAACAATAAAAGATCTATTCAAAACCTATACAGAGGTTGTTGACCAATAAGAAGTGCTCATGGGAAATGAAAATGGAAATGGTGCAAAAGTTCTGGGAAAAGGAAATGTGGAGATTCACTTCACTTCCAACAAGAAGATAACTCTCACTAATGTTCTCCACGTTCCTGATATTAAAACGAACCTGGTTTCTGCATCAATCTTGGGCATTAGTAGTATTAAATCAGTCTTGGGGCTGATTTTTTTGATTCTGTCCAAAAATAACATGTTTGTGGGTAAAGGTTATGCATGTAATGGGATATTCAAACTCAATATTAATGAAATAAAGAAATGTTCTATTTATATTGTTGATTCTTTACTGTTATGGCATACAAGTTTAGGACATTTAAATTATAAATCTTTGAAGTATATGGAAAAGCGTGGTCATATTTCTGTTACTAATTTGATAAACATGATAAATGTAAAATATGTATACAAGACAAGATTACAAAGAAACCATTCCCAACTATTGAAAAAAATTCAGAACTCTTGGATTTAGTTCATTTTGATATATGTGAATTAAATGGAGTTTTAACCAGAGGTGGAAAAAGGTATTTCATTACCTTTATTGATGATTTTTCTAAATACACGTGTGTGTGTTTGCTCAGAAATAAAGATGAAGCTTTTGACATGTTCAAATGTTATAAAATAGAAGTTGAAAATTAGAAAGGTAGGAAAATAAAGATCGTACGTAGTAATAAAGGAGAAGAATACTTCTCAACAGAATTTTCTAACTTTTGTGAAGAACACGTGATTATTAATCAACACACAAAACCATACACACCACAACAAAATGGGTTGGTTGAAAGAAAAAATTGAACTCTGGTTGATATGGTAAATTCAATGCCATTAAATGCTAAATTACCACTTAATTTGTGGGGTGAAGCGTTACTTTATGCATGTCATTTGCACAATAGAACTACCTTAAGAAAATCTAAGGTTTCTCCTAACGAACTGTGGAATGGTCGAAAACCTAATTTGAGATATCTGAAGGTGTGGGGATGTATTGCCTACTATAGAATGGCTTATCCAAAACGGACAAAACTTGGTCCAAGAGCTTTAAAAAGTGTGTTTGTAGGATGTGATGAAAGCTCTAAAGCATATAAACTACCGAATTATCCTCAAACACGATCGTTGAATCAAGGGACGTTGAATTTATGGAAAATAAATTCAAAGACGATTCAACTGCATATCAGTCAATAGACCTCAGCGTTGTTCAAACACCTATGGATACGACTACACCCAACTCTAAGAATAAAAGGAAGGTGATTGATGAACAAACATAAATAAGAAGAATAAAAAGGATTAGGAAAGAGAAATATTCTGGTTCAGATTTATATCTTTTCAAGCTATAACATTTCTTGTAGAAGGAACTAGAGATGAAATCACTAATAAAATCCCTATAATGTTGAATAAAGAAGATGACCCAAAAAAATATAAAGAAGCTATGACTTCCAAAGACTCCGTCTTTTGGAATGAGACGGTTAATGATGAAATGGACTCAATTTTATTAAACAATACTTGGGTATTTTTATACTTGCCTCATGGGTCAAAACCTATTGGCTGCAAATGGGTGTTTCGAAGAAAACGTAATAACGATGGTGGTGTGCAAACTTTCAAGGCCAGGTTAGTAGCCAAGGGATTTAGACAAAAGGAAGGAATTGATTTCTTCAATACATATGCTCTGGTTCTAATCGTCACATCAATTCGAGTACTGATAGAATTAGCATTAATCTATCAATTGCATATCCATCAAATGGATTTTAAAATAGCTTTCCTAAATAGTGAACTTAATGATGAAGTTTATATGGAACAACCCGAGGGCTTTGTTCTTCCTGGAAATGAAAGAAAAGTTTGAAAACTGACAAAATCATTGTATGGAATAAAACAAGCACCTAAACAATGGCACGAAAAATTTGACTCAGTGATACTTCAAAATGGTTTTACATATAATAGTGCAGACAAATTTATTTAATCCAACTTTACTAAGGTATACAGGGTAATCATTTGTTTACATGTAGATGATTTATTAATATTTGGCACTAATATGAAAGGGATACCAGTTACTAAGAAATATCTAACTTCAAATTCAAATGAAATATTTGATTGAAGTTGATACAACTCTAGTTATAAAAGTTAATAAAGTTAGTGGGGGCTATGCACTAAGTCAAGCACATTATATTCAAAAGGTACTTCAGAAATTTGAACATCTAAAAATTAATGATGCTAGTACCCCAATAGACTCAAGTGTCGGTCTCGATAAAAATGAGGAAAGAGGCATTTACGCAAGCGCAATTGGATATATAATGTATGTTATGCATTGTACCAGACCTAACATAGCATATGCAATATGTAAACTTGCACGTTATACCAGCAATCTTGGCATACATCACTGGAAAGCAATCGGAAGATTACTTGGGCATCTTAGAAGAACCAAAAAACTGTAACTTATATATAATCGATTTCCAAGTGTATTTGAAACGACCCAAATTTGATGACTTAAATTATCACATTCTCATTTCAATCTAATTAAAGATTCATTAAAATTCAACTTAGTTTTATTCTTCCAACAATCATTATTTAATCATTATTTAACTTTGGAAACACAAACATGCCGCATCGACAATCTATACCGTACCACTAATTTCTACCAATATATAACCTCTAAGCTCATACGTCTCAAAGAAGGGTGTTAAGCAAGAGAATATATTCTCTGCCACCAAACAGTTATATATTTAGCAGAGATCAAAATATGGTTCAAAATACGATGTTATACATATAATCCTGTCTTTAACTGGGTTAAAGAACCAATGTCATTTAAAACACAGTTCACGATAAACCCAAAATCACATTCCAATAACTATGGAATCTTCACGTAAAACAGATCAATATATAATCAATATCGATTTCCGTATCTGACTAATAATATAGATGGAATAGCATCAAAGCCTTTTAAATTCCATGTATATCAACAATCTTCCTCCACAGGAGCTCACTTCGATTATTACCAAATCGAATTCCATTCAATTCCAATTTAATATATTAAATTGGAAAACTTTACTTTGGAAAATTTATATTAAATCTTAGTAGAAGATATATATATATATATATATATTCCAAATCACATTTCACTGTTAATTGGGTTAAAGAATGAGTGTCCTTAAAAACACAGTTCACAATAAACCCAATTCACATTCCATTTTTATTCCAATTACAAAATATAACTGGAAACTCTAATAATCTTAATTATAAGATTTATTCTTTTCGCATGGGGTTTAAGAATAGTGTTACTAAAGACACCATTCACAACAAACCCAAAATCCACTTCGATATTAAATATAAGGCTCTAAATAGAAATTATATCGGCTTATATTCAATATCAAATTCTGAAACCAACACATATCGTATGGGGAATGACGATATATATCTATCTTCCAAACTCCTTGACAATATCCATATAGTCACAGAATCCAATATCGAAATATTCCGAAGAATATTTCAATTTAAATCCATTCCAATTCATACATGGGAAAATTCTGGTTAGATTAAAACCATTCACAAATCCAATTTTTTTATTTAAAAATTTGGATTATCTTTCTAGTTAATAACTAGTTCATTTTAATAAAAATATATTTTTATCTTTACAAACGTGGAATTTTTCATCCCAATTCTTTCCAAATCATTTATTATGATTTTACACAAATTATTAATATTTTTAATAATTTTATCAAGGCCCATACAATCGGTTTCCAATAACGGCCACCGAACTGCGTCCATAGCGACCATTTCCAAATTTTATTTGGAGATAATTCCAAATACAACTGTTAGATTTCAAATCTCTTATATCCATTGGAAAACTCTTTTCGATACGAACCCAACGGTTCTAGTTTAAGGAGAATCCGACGGTCGGATCTCCCATAATGTCAATTCGAAGTCAATGGTCGAAATTCACGAACGGTCGCGGCGCCACGCGTTCTATTCAAGCCATTAATATATATATATATATATATATATATATATATCGTTCAAAATGTATTTTATAAATTCATTTTAGAAAAGATTCCCACTTTCACTTCAATTTTAAATCAAAATTGAATACTCTTTATCATTATAATATTTAAATGATAATATTTTCAAAATATCAGATTTTGAAATCATTTCCTTTTTGATATTCATTATAAAAATGAATAAAATCGATATAAATATCGTTCGCGTTAAAATGGCGCATATCTAATCAATACGGCTTCATGTATTTCAATATTTTCATGTCCATCCAAAATAGGACATCAAATTCACGTTTTAATCCTTTTTGAATATTATTTAGAAATATTCGTTATTTCTGAATTGGAATCAAACCCAATCAATTACCATATAATTTATTTATATGGATTTCTTACAACACATGTACACAACAACAATGATAAATAATAATCCATCATCCAGAGTGCATTACAAAACTGCATAGGCATCAAATATAAATAATTAACGCTTACTACAGTCTATCAACCAGTCGATTGACATACAACTAAACAATTGGTATTAGTGTATGCCAAATATCATCCCAATACCCGTGTGGGGTTTCAACCAACAAATACTGAATATTATTTGTAGAGTTGGGCGATGTGTAAAATTTATCGTCCCAATCAATGTTAGTTAAATGGGTGTACATAAACAAATCGTCTGATTTGTAAATGAATATTTATTTTCATTTCATGGGAATTTTATGTCGTTCATATATACGTTAAAATATATATTTTTAACGATAAAATATTTATTTTAACACTTGACTATTTTTAATAGTTCATACATTCAATAAAAATGCTATTTTTATTGTTCATACATTTTGTTCAACACATGAATATTTTATATAGTTCATATACACATTAAAGATGATATTTTTAATGAATAAATATTTATTTCAGAAAATTTTAGCATTATAACGGCACGATATTAGAACCAAAGCAATGTCTAGCATTACCCCTCTCCTGATACTGGATCGCGCCATACACAATAATCACAACCAATTCAAACAATTCCACAATCAATTCACAATCAATTTTACAACCACAATCCAAATTTCTACAATACAATCCAAACAAACAACTATGGTTTGTACAATAAATAGTGTCAGGGGCTACTAAGCCCCGTCTACAACCGAGTATATATTTAACTGTAAAATAAATTGAGTGAGAAGGAGTTCTCACATTGGGATCCACTCCGCCATTATTTTCTTATGTTCTGATTTGCTGTTTGGGTTCTAGACTTTGCAAATGAGCTCCAATCTTCACATGGTCATTTTACAAGCTTAAACGCGTCATTCCGGACAACTTTCGCCTAATGGACTTTTCCCGAAAATGCCCCATTTCACAGGAAATCGCGAAAAGACAGTATTTGGATAGAAGACATTGGACGCGTTTTCTGAACAACTCCGCAATCCAAAATCTGACTTCCATATACTCAAATCGAAGAGAAAATCGTGCTCTTTGACTTTGGCATTGTGGAGTTTTGGCCATAGTGGCTCAGTTTCGGAGATGTGGGTTGTGGAAGCTCAGGGTGCTATTTGCAAAACTGAAAATATATTAAAATCGGATTTTTATTGGAGGGGGGCCCACAGCCGGTCGTTGACGGTCGGAGGAGAGATGCGAGGGGGGGTCTGAGGCTGCGGGGGTGCTGCACTGGCTGTTGGCGGCTAGGGTTTTGGGGCTAAATGGGTTTGGGTTTTTTTTATTTGAAGAGGGAGGAGGAGGCGGCGGCTATGGAGGTTGGAGGGGGCCGGGGGCGCTGAGGGAGGCGCCGCGGTGGGGGATGGAGGCGGCGACGACCTTCTGGAGGGCGGCGGTCTGGGGCAATGGGTTTCTGCGATTTGTTTTTTTTTTCTTTTTTCTTTAAACTGATGGGGAGTGAGTAAAAGGAAGGGGGGTTTGACCATATATAATAATATATATATTTAATTTCCAAAATGTTAATTTTTTTTAACTCCAAATCGAACCCAACGAGACTGTTACATCTAGCTAAATACCCCCATTCCGGACACAATGGGATATGTCCCGTAAGCCAATTCGACTGTTATGATTAGTTTTCATCAGAATTAAAATATAAATTAATATAACGTTCAAAATTGATCTCAACGTACATTTTAATTTACCGGGACTACATACTGACTCCAAAAATTTCAAAAAAATAAATCTAGCTATGTTTTGACAAAACGATCCTAACAAAACTAATTTCGTCGAATTTGGAGACCGCTTGAAAAATGGTCATTTTCCAGTCAATTAAATTCAAACTGAATTTACCAAACACGTTTAAATTCACCACGCTCATATATTAATTCCAAAAATTATGAAAATTAGAATCTAGCAATTATTTGACATTCTGAATCCAACAAAAGTGGTTTCGTCGAAAACGGAGGTCGTTTGCAAAATGGCTATTTTTAAGGGCTATATATTATATTAAAATATATAAATATAAATTCCATAATGACTATATCAAATTTTAAACTGGACATAACTTTTAATTTTAAAGTGAAATCTCAATTTCTAACATTCCTTAGAAAGATATAGTTAAATAGATTCAAACGTTTTTGGTTTTACCGAAATCCGATTTATTTTGAATTCTGTACATTCATTTGATATTAGAAATCGAATTTTCAAACTACACCACCATTTCAGGCTCCTTTTATATTTAAAATAAATTTATATGTTTTAACTTCAATTAAAATAAATTTTTAGCCGTCATTATTTAAAATAAATCATTTTAAATATCCAAAATCCATTAAAATAGCTAATTTTTTTTTTAAGTTGGTTCTGAAAATCCGGATTGTTACAGTATTAAAAGGATACACCTATGCAAGTTGGATAACTACCACTAAGGATAATAAATCTACTTCGGGTTGGAGTTTCACACTCGGTGGAGGTGCAATTTTTTGGGCACCAAAGAAAAAACTTGCATTTCTCACTCATATGGAATCTGAATTTATAGCACTTGCTGCTACCAGAAAAGAAGCAGAGTGGCTAAGAAATATGTTGTTGGATATCAAGCTATGGCCAAAACCAATGCCAACTATATCTTTACGTTGTGACAGTCAGCCTGCTATGTCACGAGCATATAGTAATGTATACAATGGGAAATTAAAGCATATATGTTGTTTGTATAAGATCCAGTTATAATCTGACAGATCCATTCACAAAAGCTATGACTAGAGAAACGGTGAGGTCAATGTCAGTTGAAATGGGACTTAAACCATGTGTTGGAAATTAATCAATGACAACGGAAACCCAACCTTAATATTAAATAGTATATTATAAGGTTTAATGGGTAATAACAATCTGTCATATGGTTGGAAAAACACTAAATTAAATTAGTGTGGACTGTTACAGGTACAAAGAGGTTGAGTTGAATAACTCTTAATAAAGTTCCAGATAGTTTGGTAACAGAGACATTAAAAGGAAAAGGAACTTTACCTTTATGAACTTGGAAGTGGTGCCGCTTCTAAGCAAGAGATTATAGGGTTTTCTCTTGTAAAAGTTCATTAAACTAGGATGGAGCACATGGCCATAACAATGCTCACAAGTATGGAAATTTATTGGTAAATTGAAATTGCATGTGTAGTATTTCCGACTTTATAACTCAAGAGAGACATGGTTTAAGTTAAGACCGCCCATCTCGTCTTTAAAGTCCTACATCACAAAGATTTTGGACTAATCTAACGAATATAAGAATGCCTTGTATAAGATATTGTGAATTAAAATGACTTGGGCTTGAATAGGGGATTAAATGCGTATGCATGTGGGCTTGGGTCTACAAAATATTATTATTGTCAAAAGTTGGGTACTTGAGGAACGTGGGTGCGTGCACGACCATACAGAAGCGACTTGACTGTTGGCAATAGTCGTATTTTTGAAATTTTATCTAAACAGATGGACGCGTCTGGTTGTACGCAACTACTCGCAATAGTCATGCCTTTTCCTCTGCTATATATACTACCTATTCCTTCTTGATCCAGATATCTTCTTCCTTCTCTTTGTTTTATCTTCTTCTTCCCAATAAAAAATCCCATTGAACCCACAAATATTGCTACGTCTTTGGGTTCTGGTTTTGTTGTATCCCGAGAAGCAATCTGCCAACAAACCCGTTAGCAAACTCGATTTGAGTGGAGGCATATATTGCTTTAAGGAAAGAGATCTAGCACCTATAAACCGTACCACTTTGATTCTATAAATTATCAACACTTGGCATACCATACAGATATTGTCATATAGCCAAAATATGACGATCCCTTTATCCGTTTCTTGGATTCCTTAAAGGTAGCTTCTGTTGAGGTTTCCCCTTCCAGGCTCATATCACACGACAACATGAGTGCAAAAACAATTTGGATAAAAAAAATGGTGAAATAATCAAATATCATTATTGAGGGTTGTTCACATGGTTACACTATTAACGTGATAGTGTATGTCCACTAATGTAAGATGAACTTATTAATTACTGAGAAAGGCAATTATAAAAATTGGTACAACCATTTTCATTACATAGGCTCTTATATACATACATATATATATATATATATATATATATATATATATATATATATATATATATATATAGACACACACACACTTTGGAACTTGAAATTGAACTAATTCCACGATGTAGGACTAAACCAAAACATAAAGGATCAATGTGTAACATACCTAAATTTATTATTGCACCATTAGTACATTTAGTTAGATAAATTAAATAAGATAATATGTGATGATGGAAAGAGTGAGATTTGATATGTAATTAAGTCAAGCCTTAAATAATGAATGATCTAAAGAGAAACATTAGAAGTAAAAGATTAATAAATAAGAAGGATATCAGAGGAGGGGTGAAATAGGAGCCCTTATTATCTCTCATATCCTCATCTGTTTCATTTCACATAATCAAAATATAATGAGTAAGGCGAACCATCCTAAAAAGAGAGAGGAAGAAAAGCTAGAAGGTTAAAGCTTAAGAAAATCAAATCAACTCATGTCTCATGTTTTCTCTTAACAAAACAACGTGAAAAATGATATTCTCCTATTTAAAAGCAACGTTTGTTCTTTTCAAGGTTTATATCCAAAATTGAATGATGTTTAATGCAGACGTTAAGTGATTATATATATATGTATTTATTTATGTATGTATGTATATAGAGTGAGAGAAAGAGAGACGAGCGTTCCGGGGCACCCCTGTATTGTTGGACTCCTTTAGCACCCCTATCCTACCGTGAGCGACACTAATCCAAATACAACAAGATTTTGTAGATGTTCAAACCATATGTATATTATCATCCATTCAAAATTTGAGCTCATTCCAACATTCGTAGAATAATATATTTGATGTTTGAATTTAACGGTTCAAATAAATGTCTGAACGGTGAATAATTGAGCTAAGATTTTGAAAATGTTACGAATGTTGGAAAGAGCTCAAATTTCGGATAAATGATAATATATATGTGGATTGAACATCTACAAAATCTTGATGGATTTTGATTAATGTAGCTCACAGTAAAGTAAGGATGCTAAAGAGATGCTACAAAACAGGGGTTCCCCGGAACACTCGTCATATATATATATATATATATATATATATATATATATATGGGTTTAATTTTTATAACGCATGTCAGTCCATTATTGTTTTGATGTACAATATGTAGCCATGCCCGTTTAGTCAAGCCGCAAAAGCACATAAGTCATATATATATATATATATATATATATATTGATGTTGATGTTTTAAGCTAATTGATCATGAAGTCATCATATATGTTTTGATTCGAAACCATAGTAATGTCATCTAAATGACATGAAATTTTGACATAGTGTTTTAAATATTATTTTAGAAGTGGGTTTCAAGTTTCATAATTTTCCTAATGTATATGAATATTTAGTGATTTTTTTCTAAAACTAGAAAATGAGTTATTTGTTGTAATATGTTTAAGTAATAAGGGTGAATATGTTAATATGCTAATGGACTTTACTGAAATTTACAAGGCATGTAGACTCTATAAAATAGAGGAATTGTTTACATGGTTTGTACACTTGAATTAATAGAAATAAAAGGTTCTCCCTTATCTCTTGTGTTCTCTCTAATGGCTTCTCTTCTATTATATGTTCTATTTTATTTTATAACATGTTATCAACACGAGATTCTATTATAGCTATTTGTTGAAATCTTCTAGATCTACATCTATTAATTTACCATGTAAGTATTTATTATTTGAGGATTGTCAATTCATGGATTTCTAGATTTGTTTGACAGTTATATTCTATTTGAGAATCTTTGAGTAATGAATTTATGAATTTGTCGTATCTTCTATTCTTTTAGATCTGATTCAAACTTCAAGATCACTTTTTCTATATACTTTTTGTAGGTCTAGATTGGGTTCTAATGGATCTAATTTTTAGATCTAATTATTTTTATTGACCCTAAATATGTGTCTAGATCTATTCTTTCAATTCTTTGTGGATCTAATTTTGAGTTTTCCTAATCCAATTTGATGAAAATTTGATTATGCATGTATTGTTTTCATTAGTGGTGTTATGGAGTTGATTTAATTTTATCTTTCTCGATCCACTGTTATTTTTGGTATGAAATTCTTTTGTAAAAACTGAAGACATAATATCTCTTGAAAAGAAAAGAAAAACGATTTTCTTATGTATACCCAACAGATTTATGGGTATAAAATATAATGGTGTAGCCTTTAAACTCAATACTAATTTTAATTTATCACTGGAAGTGAAATTGAAAATTCATGATGTAAACAAATTCTTTCAAATGAGAAACCTGAAGCTCATATGCAAATGACCTAAAGTTCTTATAACCTGAAGTTCATATACAAATTCTTTCAAATGAGGAACTTGAATTTCACATGCGAGTGAGGAACCTAAAGTTCACATGCAAATAAGAAACACGAAATAAAGCCTCAAAGCATATAATTGCATTTAATATTTGCTTATAGCAAATGACCAATAATAGGAATGGATTTGAAAATCATTGAAAGGAAAAGTTTCAGTAAAAGGAAAAAGGCTTATATTTCAATTTTATGCTACACATAATTTCTTTAAGAAATTTATTATTAGAAGAGATCATTACACTTACAATAAATACTATTTTCTTGAAGAAAAATAGTAAAATGACTCTCATATTCGAATAAAAGCACTTTTTAGAAAAATTACTTCAATTTAAAATATACAATAGTAGTATATAAATTATGATAAAACTTGAAGTTTTATTATAGTAATTTTAGAACATATCATATTTCCAGAAGAAATATTTTATTGTTTCTTAGGAAAACTTTTATAAAAAAAATATGCATCCTGAAGATCATATTATGTTAAGATCTAAATTTTGATCTTAATTTTGCACACCGGAAGTGAATGCAAAAGCAATTTTTGTTATAAAAATGGAAATTTAGAACTTGCAGTTTCTATAATGGTAAGAGGTAGTTTTGATGTAAAAAGAAGGATATAAAAGATCTATATATAGATTGCATAATTTTAATATATAAGACATGTATTTTTTTTATATTATGAATTTTATGTCTAGATCTGCAAGTTTTTTGAATCATTCATAAATGTAAAATCTTGGTACTATGATTATGCACTTTTACTCAATTCTCGATTAGACATTATTCATATGTATGGTATTTTAGAAAATATGATTATTGAGAATGCATTACAACTATAAGCTATTCATTTCATCTTTATCATTGATCAATACTGTAGCAAGATCCAAAATTTTATTATGTTGATTTTAGTAAAATTTATTTATTTGATTCATATATTTTGATCACATAACCTTATTTCCATTGTTTTTATAATAGATGCATTAGATGTATCAATATGGTAATATATTATATTAACATACTACCATAAATGTATTAAATGCATTAGTATTGTAAGTTAAATGATGTATGTTTGTGTTTGGAATAAAAATAGACATATGTATTATTATTCGATGTATTTAGCAAGTACTATCTAATGTAGTGGAAGAAATATAAAGTCTAGAACCAAAAACTGAAGTTGTGCAAAATATTTTTAAAAGTAGAAGTTGTATAACTCATAGTTCGAGACCTAAGTCTTGAATTATGAAAGAAAAAAAAGTTGATAAAGTTTACAAGTTTTGAAATCTTGATAATTAGCAAAAATGTACAAGATTCTAAATTAGAAGTATGTTAAAAGATTAAAAACCAGAAGTTTATCATAAATTAATAAACTTGATATACATATGTATGTGTATATATATGCATAGGAACTCGAAGTTCCTCAATCAATTAACTTGAAATACTTGATAATTTAAAAGCCTGAAGCTTTATTGAAACTATGTGAAATAATAACATTGTATTCTTAAAGAAGTTACATCATATGCGACAATGATAATGCATTCAAAGATTTCACAAAATTCAAAATGAGTTGTATCTTGCTTATTACATTTACATATTGCATTGAAGAATAAATATTAACAACTTGAAGTTGTTTATATATTTTATTTGAATCAGAATTTCAACACAGTTTAGCAACTTGAAGTTGTTTATATATTTTATTTGAGCCAAAAGTTCACTACAGTTTAGTTACTTGAAGTTGTTTATATATTTGTTTGAACTAGAAGTTCAATATAGTTTAACAACTTAAAGTTTTTTATATATTTTATTTGAACTAGAAGTTCAATACAGTTCCAAACCAGATGTTTTGGATATTATGATACAATCTTTAAAATTCGTATTGACATTGCTTGATAAGCGAAAAAATATTAATGGTTGGAACCTTACAAATAATTGCTCTAATATCGATAACTCGAATGAGAATATGCAAACCAATTGCATATGTAATACATGGACGCATCTATGTACACATATATATATATATATATATATCAATATTTAATTAATAACTTGATGTTGTTATGGGCTCATATTATAAATTATGCATATGTAATTTAGTAATTCAGAAGGTCGATTGACATCAATATTGAATGACTTGAAGTCATGTGCATATTCAAATGATAGATAATTCCTCCAAGTTATCATATCAATGAAAGGGAATAAGCAATATAATATAAATGCATCTTATCAACTAATAAGAGCGTTATCTTCCTACAATTGAAATACATGTAATGTATTTGCTAGCTATAATCCGATAATGGATCAAAAATGAGAATCCAAAGAAGGTTTTTTATTTAATGAGACAATATTTGTCAACATTGAGGGAGATGATAAAGGGATCATTGGTGTTAAATATTTGCTAACATATAGAATTATGCAAAGTATTATGTAACTTGCGTAAATTTTTAATTATGTCCCTTATAGACTTTCTCCCATATATATTTGAATCCCTGAAGGGTCAAAAGGTGTAAACCACAACTAAAAATGTGGTATAAAAGTTAATTCAAAATATTCTGGATGTAAGTCATAAAGAAGTCAAATAATGAAGGTAGCTGTTCTTGAAGAAACACTTAAGGGTGCTTTGAAAGAAACCCATGACATGATTATCAAATAGCCCTAGACGTGGTGTAGGTAACTAAAGCACGATAAGTTTTGAGGTCGCTATAAAACATGTATAGAACTGACAAGAATAAATCATCGATGATAAATTGATAAATAATAAAGTGCTTATATTTATAAATGGATTACAAATCTCATATTAGAGAGAAACATGATTGGCCATCATGAAATTATTTGAAATAAGATATATGGATCTGTGGTCCATAAGATATGGACCTGTAGTCCATAAGATAAAATTAGAAATGTATAAAATCATAAAAGAATACTAAAGTTACCAAAGCGCTATACAGTGTCAATAACATGTTATGTGCCATGAGCATTGTAGTTTCAAAGATAATTGAATTGATAAAAGTAGTGTAATTGTTTAAAACGTTTACAACACCCTGAAGTTACAATGCCCTGAAGGTATAAACGATGAAAGTATACAAATTTCGGAAGATTTTAAATAACTTTGTAGTGATGAAGAATGCAAAGAGCAAGAAATGTAAATTACAACATTCTTTTAAGTATTGTTGTGATGAAAATCCTGATATAATTCATGATGAGCAGATCACTTCCTGCTTTCAAGAATTACTGTAATAAAACTCTTAATATCCATTGAAGTGGGAGCTGTGATATGCAAAACTTATTAATATATATATTCCTAAAGAATATAAATAATACTTGTGGTTATAAAGAATGACAAGAACATGGACGATAAATATGTTCCTGAAGAATATAAATAACGTCTGTTGTTATGATGAAACTTGTCTTATTCATCAAATGTGTGTTGCGATATGCAAACCTGATTGAAATACAAAATTGTAACCACATGATGCGTATTCATAAATGAATATTAGTAGCATACATATCGCAAAAAGAAGGCGTTTTTAAATAAGAAATCGAAATGATAAATGAAGTTGTGAGATACAAGGCATGACTTGTTGTACAAGGTTTCCTGAAAAGACCAGGTTTTGACTTTGTAGAAACCAACTCTCCTATTATGGATGTCATATAATTTCGATATTTGATAAGCCTTATAGTTCCTAAGAAGATTGATGTAAGATTAACTGACGTTGTAATAGTTTACCTATACAGTGAATTAGATAGTGATATCTACATGAGAATCCCAAATGGATATAAGTTGTCTGAAGCAAAATCAAAGTCGATGCGCTTATTAAAACTAAGACGATCACTATATGGTTTGAAACTACACGAAAGAATATAGTATAATCATCTTACTGAATATTTAGTAAAAGTTGAATACAAAAACAATCTCATTTGTTTGTGTGTCTTTATAAAGAAATCGATAAAGGATTTGCTATTTTGACGGTATATGTTGATAATATGAATTTTATTGGGACTCCAGAAGAGATTGATGAAACAATAGATTACTTGAAGCGGATATTTGAAATGAAAGATCTTGACAAAATTAAATAGTGTCATGATCTACAGATCAAGCATAGTACAAAAAAATACTAACGCATCAATCAAATCACATTGAGAAAACGCTGAAGTGTTTTCAAATGGAAAAAGCACATCCACTTAAGTTTGCCAATGGTTGTCAGATCACTAGATATAAAAAAAAAGAACCTTACTGTCCAAAAGGAGATGAGGAAAATATACTTGATCCAGAAATATCAACCCCAACAGTAACATTTGAAATTAAGTTATAAAGTACTCTTTTCCCTTATTCAAGATTTTTCCCGTTGGGTTTTTCATATTAAGGTTTTAACGAGGTGTTACATTATCCATAGGTATCATACTCCTTTTGATGTGGTAAATATGACATTTTATATTGTACTCTTTTTCCTTCACTTATATTTTTCCCATCGGGTTTTAATTGCTTAGTAAGGATTTGACGAGGCAACATTTTGATCTAGAAGTATCAAACATCTTTTGGTGCAGTAAACTATTATTTAAGAAGACAAGGAAGCTTGCATGGGCCAGATTCAAGTGAATTATATCAAGGATGAAGCGCATTTCTTCTAAATTTCTCTTCACCCATGCAACAGATTGGACAACAAAAAAGAGGAGAGAAAAATCCAGTTTCAAGAAAAACGGGTAGATCTATTATCAAAGGCAATTTCCAAATCAACATTCAGAAGATGGTGTACAAAATTGGCATGCGTCGACCACATCAATAGATTAATTGAATAATGCGTTATAAATCAGAGGGAGCGTAAAAAACTATGCTATAATGTATTCTTTTGCTTTGCAAATATTTTTCCCATTGGGTTTTTGTTAGTAAGGTTTTTAATGTGGCATTATATTGATCCTGAAGTATCAACCCTCATTTTAACATTGTAAAACATGTTAGCTAGAGATGAAATTGCACCCTTTTCCTTGTTTATGATTTTTCCCATAGGATTTTTCTTAAAAAAGTTTTTAATGAGGCAAATTAATTTTATCATCTTTGCATACGCATATTCAAGGGGGAGTGCTGTTATACGTATAAGTAATAAGGGTGAATATGCTAATGTTCTAACGGACTTTACTGCAATTTACATCCCATGTTGACTCTATAAATAGAGGAATTGTTTATATTGTTTGTACACTTGAATCAATAAAAATAGAAGGTTTCTCCCTTATCTCTTCTGTTCACTCTACTGGCTTCTCTTTTATTATCTGTTCTGTTTTTTATAACATTTTTTTAGATTTTGATGATTTAAAATAATTAAATAATGATTTTGGTTCCGAAATCTATATATGATGAAAGATGTAAATAATGTGATGTATCATTATTTTTAGGGGATTTCTCCCATGCTTTTATTATTTAATCTGAATTTTCTATGTAAGACATGCATACGTAAATAATTAACTAAATAACGGTAATTAAGATGTTTGCAACTATTTTAAATATTCTAGTTATCTGATCTATGGCATAAATCAACAGAAAAAAAATATTGATTAGTCAGAATTTGCCAAATAATAAGGGGTCGGTGAAAAGAATTATTTTATTTAGCAAAATTGAAATTTTAAGAAAATTACTCTGCCACTTGCGAAAGCATTGCTTCGCTTCACCTGGTTCGCTTTGCTTCATTTTGCTTCGTTCTGTCGTTCCGTGGAGAAGCACATGATACTAAGGAGCATAATATGAAGTGTTTCGAGTAAGGACGATGCAAAGGCATCGATTCAAAGCCATCCACTGCTTCGAAGTTGTGAAGCCGTTTTTTATAAATGGTTTCAAAACAATCCAACTTTGTCCATTTAGTTCCGCTTCGAAACAGTTAACTCTGATCTGCTTTCATAAATTGGCTGTGAATCATGTTTCAAAGGGTTTATGTCGCTGTTTGCAAATTCAAAGAGTTTAGGCTCGAAGCACTTGCTTGTGCGGCCCTGTTTTACTAACTCCAGGAAACCCCACACTTTTGTTTTGCTTCGATGCCATAAATGTCCATCCAATCTTATTTTGCTTAAATGTTTAAATCCCTTATGTTTACCTTCGCTTTAACCCTATATAGTAAAGAGCGAAGCGATCAGAAGCAACATAGATTGAGTCATGTTATTTTAAATACTTGTTTAAATGGTTTTGGCTTGATTATCGTATGCATTGTGGTGCCTTTACTTCTAAGAAATTTTTATTATCATTAAAAATAGCAATGGAAAGCATAATTTTGGCATACGGATTTATATGGTAAAAGGTTATGAAATTCTATTCTTGAAAGAAGGACTTCAAAGGGAATGTTATGAAATTCCTTTCTTCAAAGAAAGTTTCAAGGGGCCGAAATATTGATGATCAATACTTTCAAGGAAATATTAAGTATAATTAGAACAGAATCTTATAATAAGTATGTGTTCCTATCGCCATCGGATAGATAGGATATATGGATAAATTTGACTCAAAAGATAAGAATGTCAGATGGGACTGACCTACGATCATGCCTTATGGTTTTGCTATTAGCCCTAACTGAAAATGTTCAAGATTTCAGTCCGTATGGAAGAGTTAGGATATAAATAAATGTAGGTTATGCATAATAAGGAATTCTTATTGAGTTAAAGTCATTGGCAAGCCTACAAAACCATTAGGTTCTTAGTTATCCTAACAAATCTAAGAGATAAACAAAACTTTGGATAAAAGGATGTCTGGATGAGTACTTTAGCTTGTTTTTAAGGGATAATTAAAACAATTTCGTAAATCTGGTAGGGCTGACTCATCCATGTTGGTTTGTAGTGACCCTAGTAAAACAGTGAAATGGAGATGGATAGTCATGATTACCCATGAAGTGGATAGCAAAAATTACCAATAGGACGTGCATGCATATGATTGCTTATGATTAATTAATGAAGATTAAGTTTAATATCATTGTAATTGCAGGTTCACGTTGATTGATTTATTTACAAAGATGTCATATTACTATCTATACCAGCTTGTTCTTCTGATTTGAAGATATTTTCCGTTCTGACTCTTGGGTGCTTGGTTGAGTAGCTCAAGGGTAAGGTTTCAACGTTATTTTGTAGATAAAGCTTGCAAAGACTTTCATGAGGCAATTGCTAGCTTTGTAGCAGTAATTTGGAGTCTGTTGTTTTTGCTTGATGTCGTAACATTTGCTTTTATTATTAGTACTATAACCAATATAAGGATCCTCTTCATATATAATTGTTGAAATACTTATGTTGTATCAAAAAAAAGAGAGAAGCACTCATGTTATTATGTATGTAATGAATATGAAATAAGGATTTTTTTCCGAAAGTCGTATTTAAGTTTTACTTCACATTAATGTGCTATTAATATTGATACACTTAACATATTTGTGTTTAGTCTTCAGAAACGAATACTATAAATGAAACAACATCAATAGCGTTTAGTTTTAGGTCTTGAAATAGGGAATGTTATAAAATATTATATCATACTTTTCACTAATTTCAATAGGGAATGACGTCTCAAACATGAGGTTGGTCGATTTTAACGAGTCAATCAAAAAAACCTCAATGTGGCTTTGGCAATTAAACGTTATTTACTTACCCAATATTTTAAATGTCGGAAATTTATATGATGTTTAGAAAATAAATAAATGTTACTTTAATGGTATTTATAGTGTTATTTTCAATCTCTTCGGGGTGTTATATCTAGAAGAATTAGAAATGCGACCTAGGGAGATTATATATTATTTTATGAATCATAATTCTTTAAACAAACATTCCTGAATTTATTGTATACAATTTTGTTTTTATTTTTCGATTATATGTATTTGTAATATTGTAATGTAAGTAATGAATTGATAAACATGAAACATATTATTAACCCGATTCTGAACTCAAAGGAGAATTTCATAATGAATGAAGATCACACGACCTCGAATTCAACCCAAAGTACGCACAAAAGCCCAGAACAAAAAATAAACATGATTTTAGACAAACAGAGCAATAATACTCTAAGTTTATGGACCGACAGTAGCCCATACCCTAAGGACCAGTAAATATCCATAACATTGCATGCTGGAACATTGAGGCTTGTACCAAAATGACTCATATCAACAACCTAGCATATCCACTAAGTTTGGATGCAATTGGACATGTCTATTACCACAACCCGATGGACTAAACTAAGACGGTGCATGTAGGGATGATGGACCAATGGGTACAAGCTAACCAGGACGAAACTAAGCCAAACTTTGTACGAAGGACTAAAAGAGCCTAAAGGATCTAGGAATGAAAAGCGCAAAGCAAAAATGCTTAAGTCTACGGACTGCCACTAGTCCGTAGACTATGGACCAAATCAGTCAATAACATTAAGCCATATTGCTTTAGGCTTTTATGCGTGCATCTGTGAGTTCACGTTGGGTCTTATTATAATTACTTTTATGCGACTTCAGTTGTAGACCTGCATAAGACATAACTCTATCCTTCCGCATCAATACTGCTCCAAGTCCAGTGCCACATGCATAAGTGTATACCACCATCTCTTCATTCCCACTCGTAATGGTCAATAAATGAGCACTCGTCAACCTATCTTTCAAAATTCCGAATGCTTGCTCACAATTAATATTCCATAAATATCTTGGAGAAATCCTTGATAAATCGTTGATAGTTTCCAACTAAACCAAGGAAACTCCTAACATCCATCGCACTCTTGGGTGATCCCAACTTGTATCACTGACACTTTAGCGGGATCCAAGACTGTTCCTTGTCCCGAAATTACATGACCCAAGAACCTTACTTTTTCCTTTTATGACACTTCGAAAACTTAGCCTTCAACTGATGTTTCCGTAAGATTTCCAAAACCATCATGTGCGTCTTGTGTTCTTCCTCATTCCTAAAATAAACCAATATATCATCCACGAACTTGTTCAACTGATCTCTAAAAACCTGATTCATAAGACCCATTAAATACGCTGGTGTGTTAGTCAATCCAAATGGCATCACCAGCCACTCGTAAAATTAGGATGGTGTCCTAAAGGCAGTCTTCGCCGCACTATCCCTAGCCACTCTCAGTTAGTGAAATCTCGTTGCCAAATCCATTTGGCAAAACACCTTGGCTTCGTTAAGCTGATCAAACAAGTCATATATCTACGGCAATGGATACTTGTTCTTCTTATTTACCCTATTTAGCTCATGATAACCCACGCACAATCAAACGATGCACCAGCCTTGGTCACAAAAACAACCGGTGCAAATCATTCGGATACGCTTCTCCGAATAAAACCCTTGCTCAAAAGATCATTCACTTACACCTATAACTGTCGTTGTTCCTTAGGCGCCATCCGCCTAAGAGGCATAACAATAGGTCTGGCTCCGTCCACTAGACCAGTCTGAAAATCAATCTCTCGATGCGGTGACAATCCTTTAAACTCCTCAATAACATCAGAAAACTCTGGAACGATAGTCGTAGATGTTAATCTATTCCGTGGAATCACAAGTGAATATAAAAGGATAACCAAAACTCCATCCTTTGGTAGACAACGTATCAGCATCGTTCTCCCTTACGCATTCCTGATTGTCACCGCAAGCCTCTTGTAATCCACAATAGTCGCATACCTCTTGAGCCAGTCCATACCCAAAATAATCCCAAACCTAGTGAAGTTCAAAACAAAACAATCACACACAAAAGAGCAACGATGACTCGATAAAATTAGATCATGACAAACTATACAAAGACTAGACGAACCTCCTACTGGATTAGTCATAATCAATGGTCTATCAACAATCTTAGGTTATAGACCTAACATGCAACAAGCTCATTGCATATAGAAGAATGTGATGCTCCAGTATCAAATAAAACTCAAACACAAATGTCTTTGATAGAAAGCGTGCCTTGCACAATTATGTTCTTCCCCTTTTCCACAGCAGTCGGACCCCTCGAGGAAGACGACATAGTGTCTAAAGCATATGCTCTCACAAACTACTAACCCTTCGGTGGTTCCAGATAATTTTTTTCATATGCCCAGGATTATCACAATTAAATCACTTCCTTTCCATCTTAGCGTTCTTACAATCCTTGGAATAATGACTCTTCTCTTGACAGTTATTGCAAGTAATCCCACCCTTCAGGTCCTTCTGGCCATTTTTACCTTACTTTTGTTGTTTTTGTTTACCATTCCACTTTTTCTTATTGTCATTACCCTACTATGGCTTTGAATCCTCTTTTTTTCTCAACAAAGCCTCTATCTTCTGTAGAAACAAACACTCCTTCCTCAAAGCCTTCTCGACTGGCTTCTCATAGGAATCATCAACATGGTCGATCAAATGTTTCCCGAGTCCTTCACCCAGAACTAATAGGAACTTATCATTCTTTTGATAAAGAGTTTCAATATACGAAAAAGCATACTTGGATAAAGCTTCAAACTCAGCCGCATACTCAAACATTGGTCTGCCGCCTTGCTTAAGCTCAAAAATTCTTAAAAAGTATAGACTTCTGGACCATAGAAATGAACTTCTCTTCAAACTTAGTTCTAAATTAATCTTAAGTGATATGGTTCTCTGGAGTCTCCAAAATAATAGAGTTCCACCAATCCATTGCTTGACTATACAGCTGTCTTGATGCAAGCTTACTCTTAGTCGCATCATCGATTCCCAAATCTCTGAAAATTTGAACTCAAGTACCCAAACCAATTCTGAATCTCAACAATAGGTTTCGCACCAACAAACATCTTTCCATCCAAAGAAGTATAATCCTTACAGAGCTTAGAAAAATCAACAACCCTAGCTACTTGTACAGGAATACCACGTTCTACTAGCCTTTCTGTAGAGTGCATCCTTCTCATGATCATTGCTATTATGGTCTTGAACATAGCAGGATAATCAGGTATAGGAGCTGAAACTCCCGATTGGCTACCCTCGCCTACCCCTCCAGTATTAGGCTCATCCCAACAGCGTGTCTCAAAGTTCATCGATTCATTCTCTGTCTGAAATGTTAATGATTAATTCACATTATAGAAAGGTTGAATTGGTGTTCAAGTCCTTACTAATCTGCTAAACTATAATACCGTAATCATCCTCTAAAATTTACAAGTACTTTCCTTACACGCTTTTACCCTCGTGAACTTTGGGTGAAATCGATTAACTAAAGATCTGATACCAAATGTGACGACCGCTCCATACCTCATGTGCCAAACTAGGAGAAGTGCGATGTTTGTCATGCATATCGATATGGGATTGTCATTTAAGGAAGAATGACTCAACGAAAACTTGTTTTATAACCCACAGCGCATAGATAACACATAACTAAAAATATACAATGGTAGTGAAGTACAACTGAATAGAAAACTCAAATCTCGTAACATCTCAGAATCACCAATTCAAAAACATCTCTGATAATGAGTCATATGTGCATCAAGCCTCACTACGTATCTCTCACAGTATCAAAATTCATCAACTTACAACGAAAATAAAAGAATATATAAATAGCATAGTAGTACTACGTTAGCCTCCTTTAGTGGTGAGCAATATTCAGTTCAAACCGAATTAACAGACTTAATCGGTTTATTTCGATCGGTTTAGCTCGGTTTTGAAACAAATCAGTTTATAAAATAATTTTTTTAGTTATTGGTTTAACCAAATTAACCGAATGTCTAATTTATTATCTAATTTTATGGTGTTTTAGCACTTTAGATAATAAGTTTAGTGATAAAATACAAAGGCATATGTTGCAAATAGGTCAAAATTCAATATACACATAAAATTTATTATACAAAACTTTTTCAAATATGAATTTATGTTTTATTTTGAGCGAATTCATCATTTAAATAATAGCATGTCTTTCAAGTTCGGTTAAACCGGTTACCAAACGAATCAACCAAAATTAATTTGGTTTGGTTTGGTTCGATTTGGAAAATTTTCGGTTCCAGTTTGGTTTGAGTTTTTTTTCTCAAAACCAACCGAACCGACCAAACGCTCACCCTTAGCCTCCTTCTCGTTGCCACACAACATCATCGGCACCAAAACCTGCTACCTACTATCTTAGTCTGCTCATCAATACAATTGATGAACAAATGAAGGTAATAAGAGGGAAACCTAAAACCTTGAGTCAAACAGCAGTTACAGTTAGTGATAAAATAACTAACAATAGCTACACATGATATATAAGTATATGCAGTTCAATCATCTAATCTATCAAGCAATACAAGGATTAGCCTAAGATAATCGTCTATCATATGACACTCCAGAATAGGAAAGGACATACCCTAATCCCACTTCTCTTCGACGACCTACGGTGATAGCCTACTCAGAGAAAATAAAGAAGAAAGCACACCATTAACCATTGCATTCATGGCAACCAGTATCCTAGATATCACCAAATAAATCCTTGAATACATCAATCATCGAATGATCGGCCGTTGCCGTCCGTCTAGGGCTAATGGAAACCTTCGTTCTAGTCAAACAACCATACATCCGTCTTGTGTATTTTTGCTTCCATCCGAGACAACTAGGTCACTCTCGGTGCTCGATCCTACGTGATCTTTATGGGCGTCCCTAAGATACCCACTCTTTGAGCCTGTTAGAAACTTTGATGACTAACGATTCCTTGGCACTTCAAATCTGTCGAGTAATCCTTCTCGAAGACCATATCTTTAGTTTGGGTGACTTCTTAAACCAATTCCATTATTATCCTCGATTAACTCCCACCCAAGTCAATCTATCATCTTACTGGATTGAACATCATCCTGCGTTTAGTATCACATCAATCCACCTATGACCACTTCATCTTGAGTTCAAAATCGAAGCACTATCCATCATGGAGTTGCACATCAACCTTCCGAAGTCCTTTCTTCACCAAACGTCACCAGCAACTCCTAGAAGCTATCACAATCGATCTTCCCAAAATCCAAGCCCATCCCATCAAGCATGATGGATCGGTACTAGTTTATACACTTTGTCGTGTAGTGGATAAGTGTTAGTCCATCTACATCCTTTCCTCGATCACTTCCTACCGGTCCATCCTCAAATCCATATCCCTTCCTGATGAATTTTCCTATCATTCCATCGATCAATGCTCGAACAATCAACTTCGACCCATCACAAATATCTTTTGAATGACTTGGAAATATGTAGGCAACCCAGAATATCTTTTTCATTTTATGTCGTGATGGACCGGTGTCGGTCCATCGGCCATGGATCGATACCGATCCATACAGATAGTGAATTTTGGACCCAAATTCTCTAAGTTCCCACACATCGTCTTCCAAAGCTCCTCCGCCAAGTTTCATCTGAATCCAAGCATTTGAACCTTGTATTTGCTCTACTCCTCAAACCTAAGATCTACGAGACACAATTCTAACAAACAGTTTAATTAAAACAAACAACAATTCATCAAATCTTGTACATATAAACATGCACATATCATACACATAACATAAATGAATGGATCTAACATAATTATGGTGCTTTGGTTTTCAATGTTCGCTATGCTGTCGTCTGTTCCATTGCAAATTGAGTTAAGTTGCTTTATTGTTGGAGTTTGATGTGCTATGTTGTATCTTGGTTATCTCTTTCGAAGTTTGGATTCATTTATTTTGGCTTTGGAGGGTGGGTAATAATGAGTGACATGGCATTGTTGGATTGCGGGTTTGGTGTGTTCCTTTAGCAGCACGGGTTAAGTGCTTTCTCACCGTGCTCTGTGGTGTTTCGGTTCTCTTTGGTGTATTGGCGTGATGTTGTTGATTGGTGATAGTTACAGCCCTGTTTGTGTTGTGTCTTGTTTTGTCTTTCTGCTGTCTACTTCGGTCTGTCTCTATTCTTTTTGGTGTTTTGTATTAGTTGTCTAGGTTGGTTGTTTATTCTTCAGTTTTGTAGTGTTTTCTACAAATCTGCTTTGTACACCGTTGGATAAGGACTTGATTCACCCTTTTGTAATATATAGCTCTTAGGAAAAAAATTGGATCTAACATAATTTGGATCTAAACATACAAAAGAACATGGTAAATCTAAAAATTATCTGGTTTACATGATTAAATTAGGTTTTCCTAGAGCGTCTAATTCTGAATTAAACCTATATGATCATATCTAGGTTGAATTTGATGTATAATATATGAATTTGATCCTACTTTACATATATAATCCGTAGCTTCCATGTGAGAGATATCTATCACTCGCTAAATTTAAGATCCAATGCAAATATGAAGAATTTGGATCTGGATAGCGATGAAGAACCCAAAAATTGATGCAATTTCATGTGATCTAATCTTCCTTAATGATGATCTAACCTCTAGATGCAATCTATGATGAATAAGATGAAGAAATTAAGGATTGGGCTGAACCGGAGAATCAAAGACACCCAAACTAATGTTTGAATGAAGAGAGAAGCCATAATTCTCTCACTAATCTCCTCTATTTATAACTGTAGGTCATTAGCCTAATGAGCTTGACTGATCAGCACATTATCTGATAATTAGTTTGCTTAACAGAAGCAGAAACTTAAAACAACAATTCCTCCCAAACCGCTGAACCGAAATTTTAATATGACTATTCTACAGAATTGTAAACCACCATTTTGATCCGTTGAGACTAATTTCAGCACCTGATTCAATCTCTATCAAAAGTCATAGCTAAAACAATGTTCATAGTGGTAAAATGGTCATAAGTTGATTTGGTAAAAATCATGGACATATCTCACATTCCCTTGAACAACGTATTAAAATATAAAAATGCTTCGACCACTAGGGAATTAAATATAATTATTTTACAATCCTCCTATACATAAAATATAGGTCATTATAAATGAGGATTAAAAAGTGCATTACTTTGTTATGTTTATTATTTTGCTATTGGAAGATGAATGCAAGGCAACGTAGTAAGAAAATTTAATTGCAGAATAATAAATCACTAAAGTAATCAAAATGGCATTATCTTGCACTAGTATATGGATTCACGGACGGAGTATTAAAATGAAAGCTCTGTCATGCAATCATTTTTGGGTTTGTGGCCTAAAACCATATTGCATAGAATAAGGGCAATAACTTCCACCATTAACAAGGTTATTACTCAAATAAGGGCATAGTCAACAGAATGATTGGTCATATCCAACACCTGCATGTAGTATCCAATTCCAGTAATTACTATAGGAAGTGGCAACTCCTTTTCGGTTTGTCATCTTGGAACTTTCTCCACATACAACTCAATCGATTTTGTAACAGAAAAAATATTATTCCAACATTTTCATCATTTGACAATGTTGTTTCTTTAAAACCCAAGTCTATTGGTCAATTAATGATTAATTCAATTTTAAATTCTTCTAGTTTGATTTTCATTGTTATGTAAGTAGATTCTTTTAATTTAGTTAATTTGCAATAATTCTGCACTCTTCTAGGTTTGCACATACCACCAATATATTTACCATTCTCCTGATCATCAATAAACAACTCGCCTTTATAATATCAAACAGTAGGAATTGATTTTTGGTCATTCTGCAAATAATACAAACTTCTTTAACTATGAAGTTACACAACTAAACACAATCGTTTCACCAATTAAATTGTTTGTGATTAACTTTAAACCAAAAAAATACTTCAAAAATTAATGACAAAAACAAAAGTTTAATTGTTCTACCTTTAGTTTGCTACAATTTGTTGAACATGCTTGTTAGGATTTAGAGTGCAAAATAATACTGAAGCATTGGAATTTCCTTGTCTTTTAGATGTTTTTTTAAGTAAAGTTAGAAGTGGGAGAGAAGATTGCGGAAAAAACGTTATATAACATAGGAAAATTACGTGATTTTTCAGAAATCGCATGTTGACGACTTTTGAAAATCGCCTAGCAAAATAGGTCTAATTTTGTAATTATTCTTTAAAGTAGCCTAAAGCTATTATTATATTACAAAAGAGGCCTAAATTAATTAATTTTATGATATTTACAACGCATCTAGAATTTATTATTTAAAGACAAATGAGATTAATTCATTCGGTAACAATTGAAAGGTAAAGATCAGGCTAATGAGAAGAATTCCCCGGTATATTAATTGTAGACTACTCTTGAAATAAAAGAAAGGAATTCGACTCTCACTCAGCTACAGATACTTCTCTTTCATGAAAAGCCTACCCTAAATAATGAGTATATTAATTGGCCTAGGAAGTTTGGATTGCTGCTTCCATAGAACGAGCATTTGCTTCGCTACCCTTTCATCCACACATTCCATTAGTTAATCCACTATTTTACATTAATAAGTTGATCCACAACCACATATCCATTATCTTCAAGTCATTTTTCCTCAAACTGATGTTTTCCTCAAACTGATGTTTCCATCTTATTTTGAAAAATCCTGAAATCAGTTTCATGAATTCAATAATGCAAACTTAGATGATGCATTCAATTTGCTCTTTGGATTAGTAATGTAGAAAAATCGGCTGAAAGTTATACTCAGCCAAGTTGTTGGAAGTGACCTTCAAGACGTAGTGCAAATCCATTACCTTCTTACTACATCATCTTTATATTCAATTTGTGTTTTGGAAATTTGCGTTGCATTTGGGTAGGAAATAATAATAGCATTTTATGTTTTGTAATGCACTACCATGCCTTTCTTTTTGAGTCATCATATCTAGAAAATATTATGTACAATTTTAACTCGTACTTCACTTTTGGTTTCTTTTTGTATATGCTGCTAGTACTCGCCCATTCCAGATTTTGCCCAAAAAAGAGAAACAGTACATAGTTGAAATATACATACATTAGAATGCAATCAAAATGATAGAAACACATAGATGAACTATTTTTTCAAACATGCTTCTATCAATATTAAAGATTTAAGAACATAACAAACAATAATTCTATGTAGCAATGGTGATGTAAAAATACAATTTTGCATACATTTAACCAACTTCAAAATAAAAATAAACAAACTACTCACTGTGTTTAATTCGAATGATGTACTCCACTTAGGTTTGGATTCAGATGTAGGATTTTAGGAAGAAGAACTATACGACATAGAACAGAAAAGAAGAAATAAAGATATCTATGTTTTGAAGTGGATAAACTGAATAAATTTTAAATGTCAATAAAAATTAAAGATCCTATTTTATAGGGTGGATTAACAACGTGTATGTGAATAAAATTTACCCAATTGAAATCATAACAAATACGGACGAATGTAAACGTAATTACATCATACACAGTGTATACATGATATAAAAAGATAACAAAGTTTAGAGTAGACATAAGTAATTTATCCAAAGTTCCACAAAATAAGAAAATGAGGGATTTCAGATATCAATCGTGAAATAAAAATAAGATACAGTGGTATAAGATTACAGTGGAGTAGATCCGTTTATGCGAGCGCTACAACAATTTTCTAGTTAAAAAACAAATACAAAGTTAAAAAATTATGATGGTGTCCAGGAAAATTATATTAATCTTACAGCATCACTAGGATAACGGGGTAAAACATATAATTATGACAAACAATAAGCTAATCAGGAAAATGGGCTGGAGGAAGTTTTATTCAAATTATTTAGGCCTACGGACGCGGCTCTTTTTTTTCATTTGAAGGAAGCGGTCTTTAAACTTTTTTTCCAAAGAAAAAGACTCAACAACATTTAAATTTTTTCCGTCTTCTTAATTTGATTGCGATCTTATTCAACCTATTTCTCGATTCAAGACGGCGCATCACTCTAATTTTGTATTCGATTTCTCCATTGTCAATCGATTTTCGTCTTCTTTCTTTCCTATGGATCTTCATTGGCGATTTCTATCTTCATCAAACAATTAGCTAAATTCAGGTATGTTTCTTTTATTTCTTTCGATTATTTTTGTTTTTCGTTTCATATAGTTGTTGTCGATTAATAATGATTCTTTTGCTCATCTAGGTTATACAATTTGTTCTTCTTCCAGTTATCGATATCGAATTTGAATATATTTCAATGGATAAGTAAGATTTTAATGTTTATTTTTATATTTCTTCAACAATTTTTATTGTTTTATAGTTTTATTGCATTCCGTCGTTCCAATGAATATTATACATGGTTTGTTAATTTATGCTATGTTCATATAGCATTACTGCAATATTCACGTTTAGTTATAATCTTGTCGTGATATGTTCATTTATCGTATGGTTTTTTAATTAATGTATTCTTGTTTAATCCAGTGGAAAAATTGATTGTATTTTGTTATGATATGTTAATTTAACGTTTACTGTTTTGTTCGTTTAAGTATTTTAATAATTTTTTTTTTTTTTTTTTTTTTTGCAGTTTTGATACTATCAATAATGAAGCAAATAGTTTGCTTGTTATCTTTGAACACAATGGGAATTGTTATTCTACTTGTCTGACCACAGCCTTTTCTTTATTAGGTGTTAAAAGTGAAATATCTGATGTTTGGCCATACCTTAATCGGTTTTCTATTGAGACATCTTATGTTCTTGAGAATAAGACTATAATTATAGACACTAATTCAGACTTGCTTAGCATTTTATGTCTTCTAACTTTTAAGAAGAGTCAATATTTTAAGTTTACGGTTAAGGAGAATGTTGATGTTGTGGAATCTGATGGTAATGGCTGTGGTTTGGGTTCTGCAAGCGTACAAAGCACTTCAATTGGTAGTAATTCTGGAACAAATTGCGAGTCACATGCCGATTCATCTCATTATTTGAAAGATATGCTAAAGAAAGGTTCTCAGAAAAATATTGTGGATTTTCTTGGTTTTTGTTTCAATGGAGCTGAGGATTTTAGGGAGTTTTTAATGGCGTATCGAATAAAAAATGGTTATGATTTGATTATTATTAGAAACGCTCTGAATAGAATTTCGGTTAATTGCTCTTGGATTAATGGTGGTTGTAAGTTTTATGTTAATGCTTCTTCAGATCCAGGCTTACTCTCTTGATTTTTTTAATAAACTTATAATTTTAATCATTCGTGCGGAGAGGCTCGTAGAGATGTTAATAAAATAACTATTTCAACTAGATTGGTTAAATCCTTGATTGTGGATCAAATTTGGGATGCTCCTATGAAGAAGCCAAATGATATCATGAAGGAATTTAAAAGAGAGTATAATTTCAATCTAACATACTATCATGCTTATAGCGGAAAACAGTTGGCACTGAAAGAGATATATGGGGATGATGCAATGTCATATAATGATTTACGTTGGTATTCGGAGGCATTGCAAAAGTATAATCCTAGTAGTTATGTGTCTATGGATGTTGGTTCTTCAACCAATCAGTTTGAGAGAGTTTGTCTTGCTTTTATGATTGCTTGCTTGGTTTTAAACACTGTAGACCATTAATATTTTTAGATGCTGCTCATTTGAAGGGAAGACCTGGAGTTTTGTTAGTTGCTACTTATAAAAATGCTAATCATGGTACGAGTTTCATTTTAATTTTGTTTTCTTTTTCTTGGTTATTTTTGTACCTATGATATATGAAACTATCATTTTTATGCACATTAATTAATTTTAATGCAACAATGCTTATAGTAGATTTGTTTGCTTTATTTATTACTGGTTCTGCTGGAAGTGTTTGTAGTATTAATGTTTAGACAGTAAGGTACTAAAAGACTGATATATAATATATTATATATTCATATATCATTTTGAATCTAATTCAACTGTGTCTGCCATACATTACTATCATAATTCTGGTGCTTACTGAGCTTCATGTATCTTTGTATTGAAAGGTCATTAATTAGTTATTTTGCAGGTTTCTTTCCTCTTGCTATGGGTATTATTTCACATGAAAACGAATCTAACTGGTCATGGTTTTTGGCCCATTTGAAAGAAATGCTAAATGAAGACCGACCTCTAGTTTTTATGTCTGATCGTCATTGGGGTCTCATTTTAGGTGTTCCTAAAGTATTTCCCTCTTCAGATTATAGCTACGGTTTGCTTCACATGGAACAAAATATTGGTAGTGTTGTGAAGGCAACTAAAGGGGATTCTTCTGTTGTAGAGTTATTCAAACTTTGTGCTAGAGCTTTTAATATGTATGATTTTGAGCGATATCTTTCTAAATTTAAGGATATTGGGGGTATGGCTACAGAAAATTTTCTACAAGATAAACCTTTTGATCACTGGGCAGATTTGTTTTTTTCAAGGAAATCTGTATGGTGAATATTCTTCAAATGTTGCAGAAAGCTTCAACTCTTGGATTTTGGAAGATAGAGTAATGCCTGTAACTTCTTGTTTGGACGGTATTTGAGTGAAAGTTATGGAGAAAATGGCTAGGAGAAGGGAGGAATGTCGTTTATGGATGATGACTCTTTGTCCTGTTATGGAGGAACGCTTGTCTAAGTCAGTAGATGATGGCTTTGGTTGAGATGTTTACAAGTCTTCAGACTTTGTGTTTGAAGTAAAATCCCCTAGGTCTCATTTTGTTGATCTCAAAAATCATTTATGTAGCTGTAATCAATGGAGAGCTACCGGATTTCCATGTGCTCATGCAATCAAATGTATTAATAAGTAAACGGTATCAGTTTATGACTATGTGGAGCATTACTTTACTGTTGACGCTTTGGATCTTCATATGCTGAAGCCATTAATCCAGTTCCCAATTTGGGTAAGCCAGGCATTGCTGAAAATGATGTTATTATTAAGCCTCCTAAAGAAGTTCGCGGAGCAGGTAGACCTTCTACAAAGAGACGTGGTGGCTATGGCTATTCTCAAAATAAAAGAAATAAATGTAGCCAATGTAATTCTACAGGCCATAACAAAAGAAACTGTCAGGATTCTTCTATACCTTGATGTTTAATACTATTTTTTTTCTTTTCACAACGATAAATTTTATATTGGAATGATACATATAGTTATCATTTTTTCTTTTATTATGCAATTTAAATATGTAAACTGTTTGACTATATGACTATTATAATAATGTTATATGAGTGACTGATTTATGTTTGATTTGGTGTTTGGCTTCTGTGTATGTTTAGTCGATGTATTATTGTTTGTCATTTAATAATGATATGTGCAATTTTTTTTATTTTAATGCTGCTTAGTTTCTGTATGCCGTTTATAATATTGTATGTCTAACAGTGTTATGGAGATTTTGATTTTTGTTATATGTTTGTATTGCTATAATATTGTAGGATGGTTATAATTATGTATAATAGTTATATTACATTATGTTTATGTTGCCATCTATATTGTCTTTGGTTATAACACTGTTCGTCAATTTCTACTTATTATAGTAGTGGTTGATGGTTATTTATGTTTAGCATGCATTATGTCATTTTGTTAGTTGACAGTATTATTTAAATAGACAATTTATACTATCTGTATACAGCATTGTGCTTTTGAGAATATGAGAATTTATATTTTTTTTAATGTTTAAAGCTAGTACAATTGCTATTGTACTAATTTATGTTTATTTTTCATCAACAGCAAAAAATAGAACATATTTTTAAATAATGATAGTTTCGTATATCATTTTGATATTCTGTAATGTTGGAAAACTTTTGAGATAACAGCATATCATTTTGATATCATTACACGCAATTTAACAGCATCGCACTGCATGCAAAACAATAATATTGCAATTTGATGATGAAATGAAATATATCAAACCTTCAACAGTACCGTACTACAAATGATGTTATCGGCACACATTATTACAAACTAAATAGTTAACACAAGTCTATCATGCTTTTTAGAAATATATCAAGGAAATTTGTAAGAAAATAACAAGTAAACTTCAATATATCATATCTAATTGCAATTAAAAATCAATCTTTTTGCTTTGCTACTGTTTTGATTTATTCCTTTTTCCCCTATTGCAGATGATTTGAAATACTGTATCCGCTTTGAATCAGTCGATCTCTGCCTTTTCATACATCCGAGGAAGATTTCCACTGTCAAGCAATTTAATGTTTATCATTACTAACCAAGCACAGTCATTCCTACAAATGGCAAGAAAAGCATTGAGTAACAATCAATTATTGAGCTTTTATTAAGACAGTTTAAAAAATAGTTGAGTGTTGCCGTGGGGATGGTTACGATATCACTATTACAAACGTATACCAGTATCACTATTACAAGCATATACCTGTATCATATCATTGAATACAAACATATACCAGTATCACTATCACACAACATGGAAATTGGGACTCTCAGTTATACCCAGGACTAAAGAATATAGTGGGATCGTCAATGCAATACAAATCCATTCAGAAAGTTATGATGACTATTGTGAATGGTGTAGACTGTTGGATACAACAATGTATTGTATGATTTTTGTTTGATGATAACAAACATATAATATTATTTAAATGTGTTTGTAACTGTACTATTTTATATTTCATTTCGCAGAAATAAATATTTATTGAATAATATACTATTATACACAGTTCACAGTATATTTATTCAATTAAACATTTTATTTCAATATTTGAAATAGTACAACATTCTAACTCCACTATTGTATATTCACAGTTATAATATTTTACATGGAATTGTACTACTGAATTAATTTGAATACAATGGACAAGTTGATTTGAACACAATAAAATAATAATTTATTTCAATCAAATTTATCTATTACAAATATCAGTACAAATTTTCTCATTCTGTACATTTATTCCTCACTATAACTCTCATCACTCTGTGCATCATCTCCTCACAACAGTTCACTCAACACTCATATACAGTTTACAGACATATTCATTGTTACATATACATTCCAACACTTATATACTCTGTCTCTTGTCTTCACAGCTCACTGTCAGTCCAGTCATCATTTTCTTACCTATCAATACAGAAACACACACACAGATACACGTATCTAGAACATAAATAATATTCTAAACTCTTACGAATACAATTTTAATTTTAAATTTTTTTGCCTCAAAATTTCGGTGTGTTTCTCATCGTTTTTCATGACTTGATCTGATATATACGCACTGATCGGCCTCAACATACTACACTGGTTTGCTGATCAGAACCAGTTGTTTCTGAACAGCCACAACACAGTGCAGCTGTCTGCAGATAAATAATTAACGCATGCATGATATATGTATACACACACTGCTATGTGTATATACACATATATAAATGTACAGGTAAATATGGTCGAGCCCTACTCAAAGAAAATATGTGGGCCATGCACAAGTCAACAAAGTCAAAACAGAATTTCAAATACAAGTGAAGCAGCATGTTCAAGTGCAGTTGCATATTCATGTGCAATTTCAGTTTCAAACAGCTCAGGTGCAAATATATGTGAAGTGTCAAGGGCAAGGCTCAGTTAAAACAATTCAAGCCAGAGAAACAAATAGGTTCAAATACCAACATACATGGATGGTGCAGCAACATGGTCGAACACAGCATTAACACGGTGTGCAACTGGACAACATGGTTCAGAATATACTCAAATATATGATACATGAAAATGGGTCATAGGAGCATGCTGCAGACTTCAATTTCTATATGCATGAAACAGTTTTAGCTTGAAGACTTAGCGCCAACAAAACAAGCAACATGGATCGACGCATTTCAAGTTCAATGAAAACTAACACAAATGGACTGCACTAAAAAGCAATGCAGCACAACACCATGTGGAAATGCAAAGATACATGTTGAAGTCCAAGTCAGATTCCTCAAGTTTAAGTTCAAGCTACATGTGTAACACTGCAATATCATAGCATATACTACTCAAATTAGTATGGTGCCAGCAAGAGATGATGGTGCAACCAAGTGTAGCAAGTTTTATATTGGTGCATTGCTCAGCATGTTCATAGCAGTTTTAAGTGGTGAGAATGGTCGAGCCAATCAAGCACATATGCTCAAGAACATGGAAAGTGGACATGTTTAAATTCATAAAGCAGGTTTAGCTAAGATTAAGCAACACTAACAGGTCATACAAGTTAAGACATACAAGACCAAGCAAGTACAAAGATACACAAATGGTTAGAAGTACAATGAGTATAGTACAACAGTACATTAGGCTAGTTTATTTTTCAAGTTCATGATTCATACTAATAACACAAGAATAATCAAAATTGAATCTGTTCTTATCAGTTCAAAAATTCTGGGACATGGGATCAGTTCAAATCAGACTTTGGTAAATTCAAGCATCTGTTCTTATTCATGAACTAAAAGGAAGTATGATCAAGATGGTAAATCAAGTGACAAACAATATCCAATGATCAAGGATAGTATCTTTTCTTACGAACATAATTGATCAAGGTGAATACCGGAGTCTATGTTCCAGGAAAAATAAATATACGACAAAAATAAAATTCTAGAAAATCTAAGAACTTGTTTCCACAAAAATAGATATATGGAAGTATTTGCTCATACCATTTTTTAAGCAGATAATCCAAGGCAGCAGTTTATTCAAGATAAATCAGTTTTAAAAATCATGTTGACAAAGTCAAGAGAAAAGAGGAAAACCGAAATTCCAGAATTCAAGACCAGTTCAAAGGCAAGAATTTATCTCGCAATCAATTCAGAAATCAACACAAGATCAGATCAAAGAAATTCCAGAACATACGAGTATTTCAAGTCCAAAAATGTCACAAATACCAAACAAAGTCTAAGCTGAAATCAGATATTTTTATGGATTTATAATCCTATTTAACACCCACATCATCACTGGCACAAATCTATCGAAAAACAAAAACCCACAATTTTAAATAGAGCAGAAATCAAATCGATTCAGAATTTACTCACCAAAGTTTTCGATCGCAATAATTTCCCGAATCGATGACCAGAAGGAGCAGACGCAAGGATTCGATCAATTCCATCATCTGATACAAAGCAACAAGGATTCGATTAATTCAAAGAAGCCATCGATCGATTTGGGGATTCAAGGAGAAAACCCTAGAAAATTTCTCCAGAGCCAGCCGCCATTTTCAAGGGATAAAGTGATCGGATAAAATGAACAAGGGTGGAGTCTTTTACGAAGGGGGCCGACCAACTTGAAGTCTTTAAAGGGAGAATTATTTTCTCTTTTATAAATTAGGATTTTATTTTAGGGGTTTTAATTTTTCAAGTTGTTTTTATTTTAGTATTTTAAATTTTAAATCAGTTTAAAGTTCTCTAGCTCGTTCTAAAATTAGGGAGATGAATTACAGGGTTTGTAATTCGGGGAAATCTGGTTTTGGGGATAGAAACCAGCAGGGTTTTGAGCATAGGGTTAAGAATAGTTAGGAGCGAGTGTCGCGAGTTTACAGGGGATTGTAAGCGAAGAGATTGTTTTAACTCCTAGTAGGAACCTTGGGGAATGCAGCTGTAGGCAGGGTTTTGCCGAAGCTGGGTATATCTGTGTGTTATTTATTTTTCGCATTTACTCTAATTATTAACTATGATTGTTATTATTTAATTATTCAGTAAAAACTGCAATAAACCCTATTCACCCCCTTCCCCCTCTAGGGTTAATTTAGATGGTATCAGAGTAGGTATTTTTTATTTTATTTTAACTCTAGAGTCATGAATCTGTCTAATAACGCTTTTTTTAGGGTCAGTCCATAGCAAGGCCACCAATGTTTAATGGAACTGATTATGCTTATTGGAAAGCTAGGATGAAAATTTATTTGAGTTCAGTCAATTATGATGTGTGGGAAATTATCGAGACGGGTTATAGATCTCCCACAGTTATTGTTAATAATGTTGAAGTTCCTAAATCGAATGACAGGTGGCATGCTAATGATAAAAAATTATTTTCAACTAATGCCAAAGCGTTGAATGCTTTAATTTGTGCTCTTGAAAAAACTGAATTTAATCGAATTTCTCATTGTAAAACTGCACAGGAAATATGGCATACATTAGAGGTCACGTACGAAAGAACATCTCAAGTGAAAGAATCTCGTCTCGCTCTACTCAGCAATGAATATGAAAATTTCTCTATGCAAAGAGACGAAGATATAAAAGAGATGTATGGACGTTTCTCATCACTAGTCTACAACGCAAAAGCTCTTGGAAAAACTTATGATGAAGTGGAATTGATCAGCAAAATATTGAGAGTGCTACCGATGAATTTTGAAGCTAAGGAGACGGCGATTCAATAATCAAAAGATCTAAATAAAATAAGCGTGGATGAGTTGATCGGAAATCTGTTTACTTACGAGATGGAGTTAAAAGCAGGAGAAGAACGAAAGAATTCTGAATCAAAGAAAAAGACGATCGCTCTAAATAATACTGTTGAAAGTGATGATGAAGATCCCGCTGAAGAGCTAGCCATGGTTTTGAGAAAGTGGGCCAAAGGAAATTACAAGCCACAAAAGAAGAATTCAAAAACTAACAAGTCCGAAAGTTCAAAAAGTTCAGACAATGAAGTGTTTTGCTACAATTGGAAGAAACCCGGACATATCAAACCAAATTGCCCGCAGCTTAAAATGAAAAGAAAACAAAGTTCAGAAGAAAGAAGAAGGTTTTGCTGCTACATGGGATGACGAGGAAGGAGAAGAAGTTTCTGAAAGTGATGAAGAGGAAGCTAATTTGTGCCTTATGGCACGATCTGATCCGGGAAGTAGTGAAGAGGATTTAAGCTAGGTATCGAATTTTACTTATAAAGATTTAATTTTAATGTGTCACGATCTCACAAAAACCATTGATTCTCTTGAACTAAAAGTTTAGAAATTGAAATCTAATAAGTCAAAAATAGTTCAAGAAAATAACAGTTTAGAAAGAAAACTTGAAAAAGTTAAGAATTCACCGTTTTTAGAATGCGAAAAATGTCAATTTTTGAGTAATGATCCTTTGAAATTCAAAACTGATTTTGAGTTACTTAAAAGTGAAAACGTGAATTTAAAGAACAAAAATCGTGATTTTGAGAAGGAGATTGAAAAGCTTAGAGAATCTGAAAATCTTGATTTTGAAAAGCGAAAACAATTTGAAATTGAAATTTCTATGTCCAATGCTAAAATCAAAACACTTGAAAACAAAAATTTGGTTTTGAAACAAACTAATGCTAAAAAGAGGAAAATCGCTATTAATCGTTGTTCTAATTAAATGAAAGAAAATAGCAATCTTAAATTTAAAATTCAACGACTTGAGTTAACTTTGACTAAATTTTCTAAAGGAAAGAAATCATTGAATATGTTGTTAAAAAACCAATCTTTTGTTCAGAATAAAAAGGGACTTAGTTTTGGATTTGATCCAGTTGAAAAGCTAAGTTTTGATGATTTTAAAAATCCTTTATATGGCTTTGGAAACGATCGAATTGAAATTTTGAAATCTAATAATTTCAAAGGGTTTTTAAATCCTAAACCAAATGATAACTCGTTTTAAAACAATTCTTTTAAACATGTTTGGATTCCAAAAAATAACAAAATGAATTTGAATAAGTCTAAATGAATTTGTGTTCCAAAGGGTACTTTAATAGGTAATAATGGATTGTTTTATAAATAGGTTTGGGTACCAAAACGTGTAAACGAAGATAAGAGTGTTAAAACAACTTTTGTTAGACCACTTGATCCTATAAACATTTAAGTACCGAGGGAGGCTAAGGAATAACTGTGCTTAAGGGAGATAAAATTCAAATAGATTAACATTATCGAATTATTTGGAGTTCCTTAGCCATAGATTCTAAGTTAGAGATTCATTGGTTCACATTGATTATGGTAAGACAGGTATGATCTCTAAACTCTTGTTTTTATTTTATTTCCTTTTACTTTTATTTCCTTTTTTATTTTATTTTATGCTGATTTATGTTGACAGGGTCATAACATTTTGAGCACATCTTGAACACTGTAAATCGGAATTTTGAAATTTATGATGTTCTTGAATGCTAATGAAATTTCACACATTTTTGCTGTTTTGAGTTTCTTCTAAATTTTGGAAAATACTGAAAAACTGAACTCAATACAGCGGATTACTTGAAAGCCATGATTGATTAGTTGTGAAAATGTCATTTTTTTATTGATTATATTGATTTTGAAATCATTCTTAATTAATTGCTGAATTTCTTAGATTATAAAATTTGATTTTTTTTCAATGTGATTTCAAGTAATTTCCTTCAGATTTGATCGTTGACTATTTTTTGTTCTTGCTTAAAAAATTTCTGAAAATGTCACTTGTGATTCTTTCTTTGAAAATGATCTTGTGGTGCTCTGATAAGGAAATTGATTTGATTCGTTTAAGTGTCTTGGTGATTAAATGATGAGTTGAAAAATCAGTGATTAGATATTGTTAAATTCCATAGACAATTTGAATTAAATATTCAAGTGGTTTTAAAATTGTCTAGGAGCAATCAGCATTAGAAATATTAGATAATTTCATATTCTACTGATTGATTTTTGAAACTAATTTTAAACTTGCATTGATATTTTCAAAAAATCCTCTTGAAATTGATATTTTCAATTTTAAAATTATTTTTGATTATTTATTCAAAAATTGAAATTATTGATTGATTTGAACCGTTTTGTGACTCATCAAAATTATTAATAGATTTATGAAATTGTGATGAGTTGTGACTATGGTATAATTCATAACTAGAGGAGATGTTATTTTAAATCTCATGATGATTGGACAGATTTTATAATATCTTTGAATTAGAGCTTATTTCACGATCATCTTCTATATCTGCCATATTTCTGTCATTCATCATGGTTTTATTTAATTCGGGGAGTTCTAATTATTCTTGGGAATAAATATAAAATTAAAAGAAGAGAAAAAGATAAATATATATTATTTATCCTTGGTATTCACTCCCATTTAAAAGTCCTCGCAGTTACCCGTGGGTGAATTACCTTAATCTCTATGTGCTTCCATTCTCACTTAAAAGACCTTTGGGTTGTGCATGGATGGAACTCATTAGAGAGGATAAAGTTAAGTTACTACTAACCCCATTTAAAAGACCTTTGGGCTGTGCATGGTTAGCAAGTGCTTAACACAGTTTGAGCTTATTTAAAATCTTTAAAATTCATATTCAAATATTCATTTTTTATTGGACTCTCCTCATTCTATAAAATCCATTGTAAATCCATTCATTCTGAAAGTGAAATTTGCTTCTGATTTAAAGATTATTATGATTTTTTTTGATTAAATGGGTTTTACAATATATATTCTCTCTATTGATTTGAATTTATATTTCTAGTCTATATTCGCCACCGTTTTGATTTCTATTATTCTTTTGATGATAACAAAAGGGGGAGAATGGTCAAGATTTTGATTGATGAGTATTTAATTCGAGAATATTTTACGATTGGAAATTAAATATCTAGGGGCAGAATGGTCAATTGAATTTCATTTTCCACATATATAGGGGGAGTTCAGTTGTAAGGGGAGCAAACAAATAGGGGGAGTAATATATTTCATGTTCAAACACATTTAACACATTCAAAATCTTGTATATGTTTGTCATCATCAAAAGGGGGAGATTGTTGGATACAATAATGTGTTGTATGATTTTTGTTTGATGATAACAAACATATAATATTATTTAAGTGTGCTTGTAACAGTACTATTTTATATTTCATTTCACAGAAATAAATATTTATTGAATAATATACTATTATACACAGTTCACTGTATATTTATTCAATTAAATATTTTATTTCAAAATTTGAAATAGTGCAACATTCTAACTCCACTATTGCATATTCACAGTTATAATGTTTTACATGGAATTGTACTACTGAAATAACTGGAATACGATGGACAATTTGATTTGAACACAATAAAATAATATTTTATTTCAATCAAATTTGTCTATTACAAATATCAGTACAAATTTTCTCATTTTGTGCATGTATTCCTCACTACAACTCTCATCACTCTGTACATTAGCTCCTCGCTACAGTTCACTCAACACTCATATACAGTTTACAAACACATTCATTGTTACATATACATTCCGACACTTATATAATCTATCTCCTATCTTCAAAACTCACTTTCAGTCCAGTCATCATTTTCTTACTTGTCATATACAGAAACACACACACAGAGAGTATCTAGAATAAAAATAATATTCTAAATTCTTGCGAATACAATTTTTATTTTAAAAAAATTTTGCCTTAGAATTTCGGTGTGTTTCTCATCATTTTTCATGACTTAATCTGATATATACGCACTAATCAGCCTCAACATACTACACTGGTTTGCTGATCAGAACTAGTTGTTTCTGAACAGCTACAACACAGTGCAGCTATATGCAGATAAATAATTTACGCGTGTACGATATATGTATACACACACTGCTGTGTGTGTATACACATATATAAATGTACAGGTAAATATGGTTGAGCCCTACTCAAAGCAAATATGTGGGCCATGCACAAGTCAACAAAGTAAAACTAGAATTTCAAGTACAAGTGTAGCAGCATGTTCAAGTGCAGTAGCATGTTCATGTGCAATTTCAGTTTCAAACAACTCAGGTGCAAATATATGTGAAGTGTCAAAGGCAAGGCTCAGTTAAAACAATTCAAGCCATAGCAACAAACAGGTTCAAATACCAACATACATGGATGGTGCAGCAACATGGTCGAACACAACATTAACACGGTGTGCAACTGGACAGCATGGTTCAGAATATACTCAAATATATGATACATGAAAATCGGTCAGAGGAGCATAGTGCGGACTTCAATTTCTATATGCATGAAACAGTTTTAGCTTGAAGACTTAGCGCCAACAAAACAAGCAACATGGCTCGATGCATTTCAAGTTCAAAGAAAACTAACACAAATGGACTTGTAACACTCCGTGATTCTGTAACGTTAAGATTCACAAATCAAGGCGGAATTATAATTTGAAATCAAAATCAAGGGAAACGGGCTGCGCCGTTGTGTTCGTCTCGGAATTCTGCATGAAAACGAGTCCGAGTTTGCGTAAATCGGAGTCCGTATGAGGGAGATATGGCCTCCGGAAGTTTCACAATTCAGTTTAAAATTCGAACGGACTCAAATTTCAAAAATCGGGCCGGATTGGCCAGGGCGGGAATTTTCCCGCCCAAGACACCCAGGCCGACTGGGTAGTCGACCTGGTCTACCCAGGTCGACTGGGTAGTCGACCTGGGGCACCCAGGTCGACTACATAGTCGACCAGGGGGTCGACCCCCCCTGTTTTTCCAGCTTTCTGCAGCTGGTTCGTTCTGATGTATTTGGTCGCGTTACCTGACCAGGTTCGTCCTCCTAACACTATATAAACAGCCCTAGACTCCTTTTCTATTCACAATTCTTCTCTACCATTATGCTGCAAAGATTCTTAGTGAACATGGCTTCCTCTCCTCCTCTTAATCAAATAATAAATAAAATAATATATATAAAATAAATCAAGACGAGGAGGTGCTGCTCAAAGACTTTCAAAGAGGAGATTCAAGCTAGAATTCAAGTGAAGATTCGAACGACTGTTTTTCTACGAATCATAGCAACGCCATCTTTCTATTCAAATCTAGAAATAACTGACTTACAGAGATTAGATTAGAATAGAAAGATGGCGTTGCTATGATTCGTAGAAAAACAGTCGTTGCAGTCGTTCGAATCTTCACTTGAATTCTAGCTTGAATCTCCTCTTTGAAAGTCTTTGAGCAGCATCTCCTCGTCTTGATTTATTATATATATATTATTTTATTTATTATTTGATTAAGAGGAGGAGAGGAAGCCATGTTCACTAAGAATCTTTGCAGCATAAGGGTATAGAAGAATTGTGAATAGAGAAGGAGTCTAGGGCTGTTTATATAGTGTTAGGAGGACGAACCTGGTCAGATAACGCGACCAAATACACCAGAACGAACCAGCTGCAGAAAGATGGAAAAACAGGGGGGTCGACCCCCAGGTCGACTATGTAGTCGACCTGGGTGCCCCAGAGCCTTTTTTCTACTCAGACGGACATTCGCTCCTTCCCGTGTTATACTAAGAATTACTACTTACTTTTACTAACTAAGATTTACCACTTAGTTTCCAGAATCGTTGTTTTCTTAACTAAGGTTTACTACTTAGTTCCCTTTCCCGTCAATTTGGATTGGTTAAGTGTCATTACTCAATTCTTAACCCTCTTCATTCATCTTGTTATACTGGTTAAGTGTTATCAGTAATTCATGTTGACTTAACACCACCACAACCAAGTTATATTGGTTAAGTATTTCTTATTACTTAACCCTACCCATTCACCCTGTATTGGTTAAGTGTTCCTTCTTAACTTAACCTTACCCGTCTGTCTTAACTAACATGTTATTAATGGTTAAGTATTACCCTTTCATGTTTTATACTTAACCTCATTCCTTTATCACAACCTGATGGTTAAGTGTTCAGGTTTATTTAACCCTACATTCTTCCTAACTTGAAGATTTCGGGGACGAAATCCTTTTAAGTGGGGGAGAATGTAACACTCCGTGATTCTGTCACGCTAAGATTCACAAATCAAGGCGGAATTATAATTTAAATTCAAAATCAAGGGAAACGGGCTGCGCCATTGTGTTCGTCTCGGAATTCTACATGAAAACGAGTCTGAGTTTGCGTAAATCGGAGTCCGTATGGGGGAGATATGGCCTCCGAAAGTTTCAGAATTCAGTTTAAAATTCGAACGGACTCAAATTTCAAAAATCGGGCCGGATTGGCCAGGGCGGGAATTTTCCCGCCCAAGACACCCAGGTCGACTGGGTAGTCGACCTGGTCTACCCAGGTCGACTGGGTAGTCGACCTGGGGCACCCAGGTCGACTGGGTAGTCGACCTGGGGCACCCAGGTCGACTACATAGTCGACCTGGGGGTCGACCCCCCCCCCCCCCCCCCCCCCCCCCGTTTTTTCAGCTTTCTGCAACTGGTTCGTTCTGATGTATTTGGCCGCGTTATCTGACCAGGTTTGTCCTCCTAACACTATATATACGGCCCTAGACTCCTTCTCTATTCACAATTCTTCTCTACCCTTATGCTGCAAAGATTCTTAGTGAACATGGCTTCCTCTCCTCCTCTTAATCAAATAATAAATAAAAGAATATGCCAAATCTCTCTCTCTCTATTCGAATCAGTGCCTATACTCTTGAATCTAATTAAGAACTGTTATGATTCGAGGACAAATAAGACCGTGACTATGAAACTATGGACCTTAAAACCATTGCCTATGACTATGGACATTGCCTATGACTACGAACATTGCCTATGACTGTGACTGTGGCTATGAGGATTATTTCCTTGACTAAACTCATGCCTTTGATTAGGAAAAGCATAAACTATTGCCTATGACATAACAAGGACATCTGTGATTAAACACCTATTATTCATGACTAGGAAAGTGTTGCTTAAGTTCTGTGATTATGAGATTAAAACTGATTATTTATTCTGCCTGTCCTTGGTTTTCTTTGGTTTTAGACCTTGGGAATTTACCTATTAAGTTAGGTCTACCTATGTTCTTGAACCTGCGTCTCTATTCTGTCTATCCTTGGTTTTAGACCTTGGGAATTTACCTATTAAGTTAGGTCTACCCATGTTCTTGAACCGACGTCGTTATTCAACCCCTTTTATGCCAGTTATTATGTCCATCCTTTTTCGTAGCATCTTTGGTTCATTCCCTATTTTCTACGAGTCTAGATTTATCCATAATCTAGATTTAATCGCAATTATACGAACGGTGGGAATACGATTTGGGCATAATGTGAAATGTACTAAAAAACATAGTTATAAACTTGGAATCTGGCATAAATTGGGAACATGAATTATGGCATGTTCATAGGAATACAAATTGGATAAATTTAACATGAATTATAGGATGTGTAATTTGAATCTAGTATTGACTTGTAAATCTAGCATTTACATGAGTTACGAACTAGAATAATAAGACTAGTTTGACGTGAACTGTAATTAGAATGTTAAATCAGGATTGGATTAGCTAATTTGGCATAATAAGTATATTGGTATAAATTTGAAATTGGCCATAATTGGGAATATCTTTCAGGTTTAGTAAAATCATGGTTAGTGACACTTAATTGGTATAGTTTACATACCAAAAGGCATAAATATCATATAGAAGGGAAAATGAACCATAAGAGTAAATGTTGATAGTTTACATTAAAAGGGTAATTAGGAAATAAGTAAATTAGGAATAATTTACTTATAGAATTTGGCCTAAATGAGGAAATGTAAATTTAGACAAATTAAAGGTTTATTAACGACATCTCTTTTAATGGTACACCTGGAAGTTCTAGGGTGACAGAGAGGATAGTGCCTAGGCTTGGGTTTTGAAAATACAAGTTTCCTGCTCTCCCTGGCTATCCCTAACTGATCCGACGGATGGGATGGTTACTTTCAAAACCTGATTTGAAAACTAATCAAAACCCTTTTGAACTTAGAAAACATGAATATGCCTAACCCGATGTTAGACTGAGTTGCGATGTAAACCTGCCTGGAACCAACCGGCACATCCAGTAATCGCAACAATATCTGTCTAATGTGAGTGGTAGCGGCTTTAATTTATTTAGTTAAAGCTAGAACAAGAATGGTAGGGTTAAGTTCACTAAGACACTTAACCAATTCAACAGGATAACCAGACTGGTGGGTGGGGTTAGGGCCATACAGTTAAGCTAGAATGGGAGGGTTAAGTCCATAGGAACACTTAACCAACTTAACACAGTCGAGCTAGAATGGGAGGGCTAAGTCCATAGAGACACTTAACCAAACTCAATGTAGCAAAACGAGAATTGTAGGGGTTAAGTAAAGTTAATACACTTAGCCAAATTAATATGTTAACTAGACTAGAGGTTGGGGTTAAGTAAAATCTAATACACTTAGCCAATTTGATATGTTAGCTAGGCTAGACCGTAGGGTTAAGTAAACCTGAACACTTTAAGTCTAAAACATGAAGGGATAATACTTAACCATTAATAACATGTTAGTTAAAACAGACGGGCAGGGTTAAGTTAAAGAGGAACACTTAACCAATACAGGATGAACGGGTAGGGTTAAGTAATAAGAAACACTTAACCCATATAACTTGGTTTGTGGTAGGGTTAAGTCATCATAAATCACTGGTAACACTTAACCAGTTTAACAGGACGAATGAAGAGGGTTAAGTTGGCCCGAATTGACTAATGACACTTAACCAATCCAAATTGACGGGAAAAAGAACTAAGTAGTAAACCTTAGTTAAGAAAACAACGATAACACGAGGAGGAGCGAACGTCCGTCTGATTAAAAAGAAGGCTCCAACGAATTGGGTTACGAAGTCCGAGACTTCGAGGGGACGTGAGGGTACTCTTGGTATCCCTCTGTGAGGCTGCAGATGATCCGCCTGGGCCTACAGAGGTTAAGGTCTGCGTAGAAGAACCAGGGGTATGCCTTGGTTGCAATACATGGCAACCTAAAGACTAGGATGGACCGGCGTGATTCGGCGAGCAAACGGTAGCCCTGTGATAGCGACTCGTCGTCTACCATCCATCTTGAGTCAATCGATGTACGTGAAGCGAAAAGGCGGAGAACTCCAAAAGACCATATACTTGCTATCTAGTTATGGGTGAGGATGGCCATAGGATAGTGGGGCACCAGGGGCAGGCGTATAGTTCTCATTTTACAAGGTGTGCCTTTCATTAGTTGAGGGAGGGGTCAAGTGGGACCATAACCACTGGAATAAAAACAGACCTTAGCATCTACATCGGCAGATATCTGAAAGCTCCCGACCGAGTTATGTATTCCTTGATTTGCCCTGACACAGGACTCGGACCGCACATTATGGGACATGTGCATCTAGACAAGCGATAACGATTCGCGATACATGCGTGGGGAAGTACAGGAGCATATACCACTCTAGGTAGTGTGTCCTAGACTTGGGGGCATCGTTCGACAGGTAGCATAATTCCTACTTGGACTAGGTGGCATAAATCCTGAATCCGAGAAGTGTTCAGCAGATATTGTAGACTCTAATTGAATCTAGAAGGCACTTGGTAGAAAACCCTAGATTTGATCTAGGTAATAAATAATAAATGTATGCATGAAGGCGATGAAAACTACAGGGATTGGGATCACGTTATCGTTACTAGTTGGGACACTAGTTAGGTGGTGCAGAGATATAGAAACTAGTATAACAAGGAAATAGTGAAGCGGCGAAAGTATTAGAGCGTATCCAGTTTATCTTATTTTAGCATATCTTGTGACTACCTTGTCTAATCTTGTTGACCCTATCGTCATGGTGTAATCTTGTATTCAGTTAACTCATGTCGTTTTGTTTTTCCATGTTCACATGCTAGAAGTTACTGAACTTACTCAGGCTTTATGTCTGACTCTGTTTTTCTTTCATCTTCTTTTCTTCCGTTCCCCCCCCCCCAAAGGTAGTAGAGGAGGGAGTAGTATAGCTCAGGTTAAGCTGGAATGTCACTCTTCCCCAGCTTGAAGATTTGTCAAAGTTTGCTTGGATTCTCTTATCAGATGCTATGGCTGGCTCTTGCTAAAATTGGGGAGTATAAATGTTGTTTTATGCTTCTTTATTTTGTAAGATAGATGACACTCTGATATTGTAAAGAAATCTTTGTATAGACTATTTTATCAATAAAGCAAAGTTTTATTTTCTGCTGTTTAATTTCTGTCTATCTTGTAATTTATCTGCATCTTTTACCATAAATGCTCCACAGAACTTAGTGCATTCCCTTTGTGAGTGACACTAACAGACGTGGGGTGTTACAGGACTGCACTAAAAAGCAATGCAACACAACATCAAGTGGAAATGCAAAGATGCATGTTGCAGTTCAAGTCAGATTCCTCAAGTTTAAGTTCAAGTTACATGTGTAACACTGCAATATCATGGCATATACTACTCAAATTATTATGGTGCCAGCAAGTGATGATGGTGCGACCAAGTGTACAACTGTAGCAAGTTTTATATTGGTGCATAGCTCAGCATGTTCATAGCAGTTTTTAGTGGTGAGAATGGTCGAGCCAATCAAGCACATATACTCAAGAACATGGCAAGTGGACATGTTTAAATTCATGAAGCAAGTTTAGCCAAGATTCAACAACACTAACAGGTCATACAGGTTAAAACATACAAGTCCAAACAAGTACAAAGATACATAGATGGTTAGAAGTACAATGAGTATAGTACAGCAGTACATCAGGCCAGTTTATTTTTCATGTTCATGATTCATACTAAAAACACAAGAATAATCAAAATTGAATCTGTTCTTATGAATTCAAAAATTCCGATACATGGCATCAGTTCAAATCAGACTTGGGTAATTTTAAGCACTAGTTCTTATTCATGAACTAAAAGGCAGCATGATCAAGGTGGTAAATCAAGTGACAAACAATATCTAATGATCAAGGATAGTATCTATTCTTATGAACATAATTGATCAAGGTGAATACCGAAGTCTATGTTCCAGGAAAAATAAATATACGACAAAAACAGAATTCCATAAAATCTAAGGACTTGTTTCCACAAAAATAGATATACGGAAGTATCTGTTCATACCGTTTTTTAAGAAGATAATCCAAGACGGCAGTTTATTCAAGGTAAATCAGTTTTAAAAATCATGTTGACAAAGTCAAGAGAAAAAAGGAAATTCAAAATTCCAGAATTCAAGACCAGTTCAAAGGCAAGAATTTATCTCGTAATCTATTTAGAAATCAACTCAAGATCGGATCAAAGAAATTCCAGAACATACGAATATTTCAAGTCCAAAAATATCACAAATACCAAACCAAGTCTAAGCTGAAATCAGTGACTTTTATGGATTTATAATCCTATTTAACACCCACATCATCACTGGCACAAATCTATCGAAAACCAAAAATCCACAATTTTAAATAGAGCAGAAATCAAATCGATTCAGAATTCACTCACCAAAGTTTTCGATCGCAATAATTTCCTGAATCGGTGATAAGGAACAGACGCAAGGATTCGATCAATTCCATCATTTGATTCAAAGCCCCAAGGATTCGATCAATTCAAAGATGCCATCGATTGATTTGGGGATTCAAGGAGAAAACCCTAGAAAATTTCTCCAGAGCCAGCCACCATTTTCAAGAGATAAAGTGATCAAATAAAATGAACAAGGGTGGAGTCTTTTACAAAGGGGGCCGACCAACTTGAAGTGTTTAAAGGGAGAATTGTTTTCTCTTTTATAAACTAGGGTATTATTTTAGGGGTTTTAATTTTTCAAGTTGTTTTTATTTTAATATTTTTTATTTTGTAATCAGTTTAATGTTTTCTAATTTGTCTCTAAAACCAGGGAGACGAATTACGGGGTTTGTAATTCAGGGAAATATGATTTCGGGGATAGAAACTAGTGCAGGGTTTTGAGCGTAGGGTTAAGAATAGTTGGGAGAGAGTGTCGCGAGTTTACAGGGGATTGTAAGCGTAGAGATTGTTTTAACTCCTAGTAGGAACCTTGGGGAATGCCGCAGTAGGCAGAGTTTTGCTGATGCTGGGTATATCTGTGTGTTATTTATTTTCCACATTTACTCTGATTATTATCTGTGATTATTATTATTTAATTATTCAGTAAAAACTGCAATAAACCTTATTCACCCCCCCCTCTAGGGTTAATTTAGATCCTACATATACAACAAGGGTTTTCTTTTTCTAAAACATGGAAAGTGTACTAAGAAAGAGCAAGTCAAACTAACTGGAGAGTTGTGAAACGGGAAAAAAAATCAACACTCATTATGCATTATCCTAAACAGTGTAAACAAAAAAAAATCTTATACAGTGCGGCATGGCCATTGATGATTCTTTTGCTTTATGCGAATAAAAATCAAAAACCACTAAATCCATATTTTAGGAACGATACTTACAAGCTTGGGTCTTGGCACGAGGATGGTTCTTGTATTAGTGTTTCCCAAAAAATTTATTCACGATTCCCTTTTCCTGCCATTTTTTTTCAAGTATCCCTTCAATCTTCTTTCTCTGGATATGTAGAAAATAATTTAATTATGATAGTTGAATGTAGCATTATTCAGTTTTTGTCTATCAAGAAGGTTATATTATTCTAATTTTTTTACAAGATCAATAGCGTGCCTGCAGCTTGGATTTGACATCTTTGTAGATCTAGTTAGAGGCTTATTTGAGTCATAATGGGTCCATTGCATTGTGACATAGTTCAATGTCAATAGCGTCCAATGGTTGATATGATGCAATGGAAAGAATATGGTGTTGGCATACTCATTCAGTACAATACTTTCTATCATAGGAAGAACTAATTTCTATAGCACATTATCCGAACCATTGCTTATTGCATTCTGTATATTAAAAATTTTTAGCATAATTTTTATAGAACTTAACCTTACTTTTAAAAAAGGTTTGACTTACCATCATTATAGGGGAGAAGGTATAGTTGTGCTCATACAACTCTTGGTTTTGAACATACCAGTCAATTATCTAATAGATTAAAGAAAATAATTACCTATGTTAGTAGCTTTATACAAAATGATAAGTTTTATATCATTTTGAAAATATTTGTCTATCTTTGTATTCATCTATTCATTCAATATGAATATCAGCATAATAAGTATGTTGCTAATTTTTCAGGTGTGGTAGTGGCATTATATCTAAATGATACATTTATATATCATTTCAAATACACCTCTTTATTTTCAATTTTTCCTGTTAATCATATCCCAGCTATTATCATAGCATGTAGGGCTCTTTTTTGCATGTACAGTTTATATAAACTATGTATAGTTGAGGCTTTATATCAAAATGATAAGTTTATATATATCATTTTGAACATACGCGTACATTGTCTATTTTTCCAGCCTATTAAATATGAATATAAGTTATATACAAATAAAAAGAAAAATACCTAGCCATCTGCGTACTGTTCCAACAAAATAGATTCAAGCATAGACTTTACAATTGTAATCCCACCCCTTTTAACATCATTTGTTATGAAAACTACAGAGCTGCATTTTACATAAACACAAAATAAGTTAGTAGGTATTATTTCAATGAAATTGTAATGAAAAACTATTAATGATAATATAATTATTACTTCTCATTCTCATTTTTTTCAAAAAATGAAAGAACTATTTTTTTCTTGCTTTCTTTGAGAAGATTTAGAAGTTTGCTTTTTTGACTTTTAAATTAGTTCGATACTTTTCCTTTTTGGCAAGTATGCATCAAACTCTACTAGGGTGAGTGTATTATCCGAATGGGTGTCACTTTCTTCATCGCTTTCTTCTTCAGTGTTTTCTTCATTGCTTTCTTCTTCAATGTTTGATACATCTTCCAACTCGCTGTCAATTTCTTCATCGATAGTATTTTCATTTTGATCTTCCTTTTCCAGACTTGTTTTTTCTTTGTTTTCTTCATGTTCATTTTTCCTTTCATCAACTTTTCCTTCAGCTTCTGATTTTTTTTGAGCAGCCCTTGTTTTCACACTATTAACCAACGAGCTTGGAGTTAATTTTATTTTTGGATTTGATTTTTCCTTTTCTGTCTTTTTTCTTCTTTCTGCTTCTTTCCTTTTTCCTGCAGAATTAGCATTTGTTGTGTGATTTTCAGATCAAATGTGGGACCTTCGAAATCAATTTCATTTTGCTTATTTACATTTTGGCTTTCATCCCCTTCTTCTGTGCTAGTTGTTTTTTATTTCAATTTCTCAATTTCTTTTTTCAATTCTACAATCAACTCTTTCTCTTTTATTCTTTCAGCTCTTCTTCAGTTTTTCTTAGTTTACTTTCCAGTTGTTGTATATACTGATGAAGAGCGACAATTTGATTATTATTATTATCATCATTTTTCATTTCAGATCTTTGTTGAGCATGTTGAAGTTGCAATTTTTCTTGTTGTAGTAAAGTCTTTTCGTTTTCAGTAATTTTTCTCTAGTTCTCAAAAATCTGTTCAAAAACAATAATAAGGTATTTAGATGATTAAATTTATAACAGCATGTAATTTTTTTATAATAAATTTACAGGACAAAAATAAAAATTGAATATTACCTTTTCATCATCCATTCTGGATAATGTATCCTTTTATGACAGTGTTCTTCAGACAGCTTATATCCCACCTCACAAACCTTGGGAAATTATCGTTGCATTTTGCCTTTTTTTAAATAAATTAACATGTTCGAAAGGAAAATACTGCAAAAGTAAAAATAAAAACATTTGAGAAAATTCTATGTTTGAGTATGATTTCTAATTGTAATTATCATATGCCTATTTGTTCATCATATTCAGGAAAATAAAAATATGCGGTGTAAATGTGAAAGTTAATTAAATGCTATTTTCAACTATCATTTTAATTTACAAACAAAAAGGTATGTGTTATATAACAAGCAAAAACATAGAAATTTTATTTCTATGTTAATAAACCAATTGTAGTTAAAAAAAAGAAGGTTATATAAAATGATATGTGAAATTATCATTACATATTTCAATGTAATAGTTCAACAAAACATTGACGGAAAACGCGAATTCTGATGTTTAATTAACAAAATTTAAAACATTTAAAAAAAAAAGGAGATTTCAATGATTAAAGTTGAATTAAAAAGTAACATAAAATAATGATATGTGCAACTATCATTTCAATGTAACTGGTTTATGGGAATAGATTTCCTATGCCATACATGTCTCAACTGACAGACTTCCATGATTACTAATTAGCAACAGGGTCCATTAAAGCATTTCATACCGGTCTTAAGTATACTTAAAGAAGCAATCAAGTTAATAACATAGCCTATTGTCTGGATAATGCATTAAAAAAAGGGTATCCCTTACCAAAATAAGCATGGAACATCCGGACATTTGACGAGGCTTGGACTTGAACACTTTCAGTGAACGTAACAGTGAACATTGTATTGTTAATGGCCATGATATATCAAACATTTTTTCTTCATTAATTAAGTATTGTAGATAACCCCAAGGTAAATACATTTGGTTATTTGGAAAAAAGAAAGTTATCATTCTAGAATTATTATTAGTTTTGGTAAATCGGTTTGATACTGATAATTTTCATTTTCAAAAACAAAGTTAATTCTAGCAATGTTATTCCAAAATTTCTTACAATAAATTCTTTACAGTAGTCAGGTAGGTGTTGAAAAGAAGATTTTGGTAGAGGAAACAAGTTTTTTCCATGTATTGGCAAACCAAACAGCAATGCAATATCTTCAGTCATAATTTTTAAACTTTTTTTTTTCAATTTTGAAATCTTCATTTTCAACAGAAAATGTACTAATAAGAATATCCACAGTCAAAGTTGATTTTCTACATTCTTTCCAAATTACATAACTTCCATATAAAGAAAAAATGAATTGATGAAAAGGTGTTTGCTTAATGAAATCTAATTGATCTGCTGTAAAACCTTTGCCTTTTTTTAATTTTTTCCATTGTTTTGATCATGGCCATTAAACTACAACGATACTGATTCGTGTCGACTTCTTTCCTTTTCTTTGTCCTTTTTTCTGTTGCAGCATTCTGTGTATAGACAAATGTTAATGCTACATCACAAATTCAGCATAATAGACAAATTCACCAAAACATTATAAATGATATATAAAACTATCATTTAATTATTATTAAAAGTAGCAGTAAATAACATACTATTATTGATAACAGTAAGTAACAATAAAATAAGAGTAAGTAACAATAAGTAACAGTAAGATAACAGTAAAATTGGTAGTGAACATGGATAAAAATGATATATTAAGCTATCATAATTAACATTATCAATATTCTAAGCAATTTGAGAATAATATGTCATATGACATTATCATTACTTATAGGACAATCATGCTACTAGAAATGGTACCATTACAAAAATGCTATATGAAACTGTCATTTTATTTATATCTTTATTCATCCGAAATCACAATAGCAAAAAACATAATTACCATGAAACATGAAACAATGTCAAATATAACATATAAATAACAAATTAGTTTTAGATTACATTCCGTAATAATTCGACTAGGTTATGATTCTACGGCTATGGTCGTCCTTCGCCTTCTTTTTGGAAAAAATGAGAATGAGAAGTAATAATTATATTATCATTAATAGTTTTTCATTACAATTTCATCAAAATAATACATACTAACTTATTTTGTATTTATGTAAAATGCAGTTCTGTAGTTTTCATATCAGATGATGTTAAAAGGGGTGAGATTACAATTGTAAGATCTATGCTTGAATCTATTTTGCTGAAACAGTACACAGATGGCCAGGTATTTTTTTCTTTTTATTTGTATATAACTTATATTCATATTTAATAGGCTGGAAAAATAGACAATGTACACGTATGTTCAAAATGATATATATAAACTTATCATTTTGATATAAAGCCTCAACTATACATAGTATATATGAACTGTACATGCAAAAAAGAGCCCTACATGCTATGATAATAGCTGGGATATGATTAACAGGAAAAATTGAAATAAACAGGTGTATTTGAAATGATATATAAATGTATCATTTTGATATAATGCCACTACCACACCTGAAAAATTAGCAACATACTTATTATGATGATATTCATATTGAATGAACATATGAAAACAAAGATAGACAAATATTTTCAAAATGATATAAAACTTATCATTTTTGTATAAAGCTACTAATATAGGTAATCATTTTCTTTAATCTATCAGATAATTGACTGGTATGTTCAAAACCAAGAGTTGTATGAGCACAACTATGCCTTCTCCACTATAATGATGGTAAGTCAAACCTTTTTTAAATGTAAGGTTAAGTTCTTTAAAAATTATGCTAATTTTTTTTAATATGCAGAGTGCAATAAGCAATTATTCAGATAATGTGCTACAGAAACTAGTTCTTCCTATGATAGAAATTATTGTTCTGAATGAGTATGCTGCCACCATATTCTTTCCATTGCATCACATATGATAGAAAACTTATCACCAATACACATTCTTGATCATATATGGTAAAGGTTGATTGAGGGATGCAAGGGGTTATATTATGAAAAGTCCAAGATGGTGGTTAAAAGATGACATTGATGCTCAAGTGGCAAAAGAAAATGTATATAGTGTCTTCCTTACTTTTGGAAATTGGAAGAGAAGAAATGAGAAATTTCGCAATCGCGAATTTTCTCTGAAGCCCACTTAATAAAATTTACCTTTAGACCTAATGGTGTATTTAGAATGTATATGAAATTTTCGCAATCGCCAATTATTCATTGTGCATTATCCATGCCCCATCACATGAAACAATGCATATGAAATGATGTTTGACATTAACCTTGACTGACGAGACAACATGGAAAGGAAAAATGGAAAAGAATGTCCACTAGATTTGGTTTTAGTATGCGGATTATTGGTAGGATTTGATTTGGATATGTTGTAGTAGTTGTGGGATTAACCGAGTGACTGGAGATTAGTTTTGTGGGAGATTAATAACATTTTTATTATTCAAATTATTTGATGTAGCAAGTTTAAGGTAAAGCCAGTAAAGCATAAGTCAAGATTGTAAATTTCATCCGGCATGTCCGAATACAGCCGTTTCCACTCCAGTTCCAGCATGGACCGGGTTGGAATTTTATCAAAATCTCTTTCTGTGATTTAAGAGACAAGAAGACTGAGAAAATGAGTTTACAGCATTGATTTTAGTCAAAAAAAAATATTGAATTATGAAATTACCTAGCTATGTCGTCTATTTTGATAAGCTATCATTTTTTACATGCAAATTATACCAACTAGCCATCACACTTACAATTCTTCCTTATGTATTTTTTTTTGCACATTGTAATATAATTATAGAGCTTCATAACTAAAATGCTACGTTAAACTTTCAATTTAAAAAAAAATCATGCATATTTCTTTGCAATGTACCTATGACACATTAACATATTTCATTTTAAAAGCTGTTGAAACACTGATTCAAACAATCATACTGTACCAATAAAAAATTAGATAAAGTAATGCCTTTTACTGGTTTACACTCAAGCTAGGTTTGGAGAATTAATGCACATCAAACTACTAAGCCAATTGATGAAGATGTAGAGCACAACAAACAGTCAATCACAGCCACAAATAAAATTTGGAGCACAACACTCAGTGAAGTAAAGGAGAAGTAGAACGACAATTGAGGACTGAGGAGAGAGAAGAAGAAAGAGAAGGCGTGGAGGGGCATAGCAATGCTAGAAAAATAAAACGTTGTGGCCATGGGATACAAACAGAGAAAATGTTTTGTTAATTAAAAATTTATACTTTTTTTATTTTTAAAACACTGCTGTAAAGATTAACAAAAACAGTAGGGATGTCATCGACTTTAAAATTAACAAAAACAGTAAGGATGTATCAGCAGTTGTAAAATCCTTTGCTCTATTTCTACTTCTTTCACAAATCTTAATCATGCATAAGATGACAAATTAAAATGTGTGACGGCCCGCCCCGCACCAGCCTGTATTTCCTCCGGAAGTGCGTTGTACACATGCCCGACTAGCACGGAACGGTCGCCAAAGAAAGGAAAGAAGGGAATGAACTAATCAAGGAACCTGTAGAATATCTCATAGCGCATGGAATAAAATATAATAATAACATACTTGACATAAACAGGTGAGACAGTGCATAAGCTGATAACTAAGATCAACATCAATCATCAGAGCAGCGGAAATTCAACTACAGCTTATTACAATTTTCCAAATTTACTGTCTCTAAACAAAAGAAAGCTAAAGTAGAAGATACACCACCAATGCCCAAGCAGTGATCTTCAACAACACAGGGAGAATATTATGTATATAGTACGTGGAAGCCTCCTGCTCGTCTCCGGATCATCTACCCGTGCATCACCAGCTAACCTGTCTCTAGTCTGCTCGTGTGAGCACCCAGAGTAATAAGAGGAGACATAAAACTCTGGGTCAGACATAAAGCCTGGTATGAGCGATAAGCATCTAAACAGAATGATAACAGGTATACTAAACCATACCTGAACCTGGACCTGCAACCAAAGAGTTAGTACCACATACCGTACAATACTCTAAGGTGCCATAATAAATAGTGTAAGAATACGGGGTGGGGTGTGCATGTCACAATGATAGCAAACAAATCATCCATAGCAACCATCCTCACATCTCTCACTCAGTGCGTAAAGCGTACGACATCTGCCACTTTGGAACACTAGACAAACTGAGGTAACGACGAATCCCGACTTATAGAAACCCTGCTATGACCAAGCTAAACATATGGAGTCATGACCAAACATTTCAATAACCCACTTCATTGGTTGTAGCCCTTGGTCCTACCGATGCCATAATGGCCCTGAACCCGCCTTCGTACCTCCTATCATAGTGGTCCAAAGCTATAGATGTCGATATCTCCTTGGCACGCGTCCCGCAGCAAAGCCCAATCATGAAGCGAACTCATTGATTCCCATCTGAATCTTGAGCTCTAACTTCTCATTTGGACTTCCTTTGCATCTCGGGTTTGGTCGAATTGGAGTGGGTCTTCAGAAGAGTTGTCGCACAGTAACAGTCCTAGAATTCGGTTCGGTTCGGTAGTCATCACCCTCGTCGGTTCGGGTCGGGTACTACGCTTCGGGTCGGGTCGGTGTCCTCATCCGGGTCGGGTCGGGTTGCTGTCTTCCTTCCAGTTTTCTCCGATCAGCTCCCTCATTTTCCGTCTACTCCGATCCGATCCGCTCCCGTTCTCTATCTACTCCGATCCGATCCGCACTTGCTGTCTGATCCGCGTGGCTTTCCCTTTTAATAGTCCTCCAAAGAGTTTACTTCCGATCCGAGCCCTGCGTCTCCAAGTCGATCCGATCTGGCCCCCATTATTCTTCCGATCCGATCCCCTTTTGTCCACTCCAACTCTAAGTAAACGGCCTTCCTTTTTGCCAAGTCTCCTATGTGCCAAACTCCAGTTCGGGTCGGTTTTCTTGCCCAGTTCACATATCCGATCCGAGCCTCATCCGATCCGAACCGGTTAGGAACCTGCACATTTCTGCAACTTTCCAGCGAGCTTTCTACGCCATTCGACGACGTTTTCGACCAATTTAACTATTCTAATCAATCATAAAACATACCAATAGAGTCATAGCAACATGTAATAGCAACCACAAACAGCAAATAACAATTCAAATGAATCAAAATGGATCAAAAGTGACTAAAACTTCATATTTTCCCATAGCATGTTTAAGTAGAACTAATCATAGGGTTAACAAAACTTAATCAAATCGAACCAAATTTCTAACAGAAGCATAAAATATTATTTAAGAATTTCTAAACATTTTTCCAGAATTTATTAGTGTATAAATTCGCTAATCTTCACTAATTATCCTTAATTACCGTAATTAGTGCAAAAACTATGCAAATCACTCACCTTTGCCACAACTAAAACCCCAAAACTGAAATATTCTCTGATTTGGCGCTGTTCCCAATCTTACACAGCAGCTCTACCTCGGTTCTCGTGCTAATACTCCTTGATTTGATGTTTGCTAAGCCTAATCTTCAATTAGAAAGTGATTAAGAGGTGTTTTGAAGAGATTTAGAGGGTGGAGGCCATGGCTAGGTTAAGAGGAATGAATAGTGACGGCTGAAAAATGAGAAAAATGTATTCTCCAAACCCTAACAGCCCTTTTAAACTCCTAATCCCGAAATTTCCCTCTGGGTCTAGCTGTTAATCACCCATTTAAGCCCAATTAAGCTGTTTTTCACCATCTGAAACTTGTTTCAGCCATATCTCCCAAACGATGAGTCCGTTTGGCTAATGTGACCACTCTACGGAAAGAGAAACCATCGTCCGGAGCTAATGGAAGTGGTTTCAGGTCAAAATTCCTTTCCAGTCAGAAGTTATGGACAAAACAGTACCAACTAGGGGTAAAATGGTCATTTAAAAATCGGGAAAAATCATGAACATGGGAAATGACCCCAATAGTCGTCCCCCAAAGTTACATGACCATACGACTTCGTATGTGAGAGAAATAAATATCCTACGATCCTATGATGCGTAGAATACGGGTCGTTACACTCTCCCCCCTTAAGAAATTTCGTCCCCGAAATTCCTTAACCCAAAACATACAAAGGATCCCGCATGCCTAACAACCACATACAACAATTAAACATGCAAAACAAGCAAAACAAACCTATCCTAGCACGCGGAAAACTAAATCGAAGTCAAAATCTTACCAGGCAAAGAGTTCTGGGTGTGTCTTCCTAATGTCCTCCTCTGTCTCCCAAGTACAATCATTCTCGTCCTCGCTCCACTGTACCTTGACTAGCTTCACCGCCTTCCTTCGAAGTTGCTTCATGTCGTGCTCTACAATACGGGCCGGCTTGCGCTTCCCAACCGCCTCGGGTTCTACTTCGAAGTCCTCTAACTGATCAGGTGAAATAGTCATATCTGAGTCGTGAACAAACTTCCTTAGTTGGGATACATGAAATACGTCGTGAACTCCCGCCATCTTCTCCGGTAAGTCAATTCTGTATTCCAAATTCCCGACTAGTTCAAGAACAGGGAATGGGCCAACGAATCTTGGTGCCAACTTGCCTCTCCTGCCAAATCGTATTATGCTCTTCAACGGAGAAATATTGACAAACACCAAGTCGCCAACGGAGAATTTTAGGTCTCTTCTCCTCTTATCAGCATAACTCTTCTACCTATCTTGGGCAGCCTTCATTCGTTGTTGAATGATCTTGATCTTATCTGAAGTTTCCCTCACCACATCTGGTCCAAGCATAAACTTCTTGCCGGTCTCTATCCAACATGATGGTGAGTTACACGGTCTTCCGTACAAAGCTTCAAACGGAGCCATACCGATACTGGATTGGTAGCTATTATTATATGCAAACTCTACTAGATGCAAATGGTCATCCCATGACCCACCAAAATCCAATATACATGCTCTCAAGAGATCTTCCAAAATACGATTCACCCTCTCCGTCTGACCGTCGGTCTGAGGATGATATGCGGTACTGAGATGTAACTCTGACCCTAAAGCCTCTTGTAAGCTCTTCCAAAACCCACTAGTGAACAACGGGTCTCGGTCGCTCACAATGCCTTTAGGTACTCCATGAACTCTCACTACCCACTTCATATACAATTCTGCTAACTTAGCTGCCGTTCTGGTCGATTTGACTGGTATAAACCTTGCGCTTTTAGTCAATCGATCCACAATCACCCAAATGCTATCATCTCCCGATCTAGTCCTTGGTAAACCATCGATGAAATCCATCGAGACTTGCTCCCATTTCCATTCGGGAATTTCTAATGGCTGTAACAACCCACTAGGCTTCTTTTGCTCGGCTTTAACTAGCTGGCAATTCATGCACTTGGATATAAACTTCCCAACGTCTCTTTTCATCCCTTCCCAGTAGTAAGTCTGCTTCATATCTCGATACATCTTGTTACCACCGGGGTGTATAGTCAGCTTTGAGTGATGACATTCTCTAAGCACTTCATCTCTCAATCCATTGACATTGGGTACAACAAGCTTTCCATTCTTTCTAAGCCATCCATCTTGATCAAGCCCATACTTGTTCACCTCCTCATCGACACACATCTCTAACTTGGAGATGATTTCCAATAGTTTAGGATCGTCCCTCTGACTAGAGCCGATCCGCTCAATTAAAGTGGGTCTGATCGTCAAACTTGCTAACATTTCTGGATCCAATTTGCACTTTGGTCTGAAATCAAACCCCGCGATATACTCCAGTTGCTTCCATTCAAGGAACATAGCCCCTAAGCTGGCATGTCTTCTACTCAATGCATCAGCCACCGCATTGCCCTTTCCCGGTGTGTATGCGATGTCAAAATCATAGGAAGCCAAGAATTCTAACCATCTCTGCTGACGGAGATTCAGATCTTTCTGAGAGAAGAGACACTTTAACAACTTATGATCTGTAAACAGCTCAAATCTTTCTCCCAAGAGATAGTGTCTCCACATCTTTAACGCGAACACAATCGCTGCCAATTCTAAATCATGGGTAGGGTATCTTCTCTCAAGCGGTTTCAATTGCCGACTTGCGTAAGCTACAACCCTACCGCCTTGCATCAATACAGCACCCAGTCCGGTACCACAGGCATCCGTGTATACCGTCATCTCTTCATCCCCCTTAGGAATGACTAACACTAGTGCGCTTATCAACTTGTCCTTTAGACTTTTGAATGCATTCTTGCACCTTTCATCCCAGACAAAAGCTTGATTCTTCTTGGTCAACTGGGTCAATGGTGCTGCTATCTTGGAGAAACCTTGGATAAACTTACGATAATATCCGACTAATCCCAAGAAACTTCTTACATCTGTTGCGTTCTTGGGCGTAGGCCAATCTTGTACCGTAGCCACCTTCGCCGGGTCCACGGCAATACCATTCTCTGATACAACATGGCCCAAGAACCTCACTTCCCTCTTCCAGAAGTGACACTTAGGAAACTTTGCTTTCAATTGGTGTGTTCTCAACACCTCCATCGCTACTCTTAAATGTTCCTTGTGTTCTTCCTCTGTCCTCGAATAGACCAAAATATCATCAACGAACACAAGGACAGACTTATTCAACTGATCTCTGAATACCCTATTCATAAGATCCACAAAATATGCCGGGGCGTTAGTCAGCCCAAATGGCATAACCAACCATTCATAAAATCCAGACGGCGTTCGAAATGCCATTTTAGCTATACTCTCAGCTTCCACTCTAAGCTGATGAAAACCTGTCGCGAGATCCAACTGGGAGAACACTCTCGCGCCACTCAATTGATCGAACAAATCATCTATCCGCGGGAGAGGATACTTATTCTTCCTCGTCACTTTATTCAACTCGCGGAAGTCTACACACAAACGAAGGGAACCATCCGCCTTGGTAGCAAACACAACTGGTGCTCCCCATTCAGAAACACTCCTTCTGATAAATCCCTTCCTCAAAAGATCGCTGACTTGCACCTCGAGCTCTCGCTGCTCCCTTGGTGCCATACGACGAAGTGGCATCACTATAGGCCTGACATCTTTTACCAAATCAATACGGAACTCAATCTCTCGGTGTGGTGGAAGTCCGGTCACTTCTTCAAAAACATCCGGATACTGGCCAACCATGGGCAAACCTGATAACTCACTATGCGGAATGTCGAGGGAGTTTAGAAAACTAGCCAATACCCCCTCACTGGGTAGACCACCAAACACTATCCTCCGCCCATCATCCGCTCTAGCTGTCACCAAAAAGCCCTCACAGTCTACCACCACCCCGTACCTTCGGAGCCAATCTACTCCCAAAATAATGCCAAACCCAGTAAAGCCCAAAACAAAGCAATCACAAACAAACATGCATCCATGACTCGATAAGACCACATTATGACAAATCATGCTAAGACTAGTCGAACCACCAATCGGGTTCGTCACTACTAAAGGTCTATCGACAATCTCGGGCTCCAATCCCAACCTATCTACCAGGTCACTAGATATGAAAGAACTGGAAGCTCCGGTATCAAACAAAACTCTAACAGGAACATCGTAAACAGAAAGCATACCTTGAATGACGACATTCTTTCCTTTCTCTGCCGCAGTTGGGGCATTCGACGAAGAAGGAATAGCATTAAGGGCATATGCTTTCACCATTTGCTTTTCTTTGGGGGGTTGCAGACACTTGTCCTTGTGATGTCTCATTTGGCCACAGTTGAAGCACTTCCTATCCGCTGGCTTGCCCCGACAATTACTAGCATAATGGCCCTTCTTACCACAGCTGAAGCACTCAACATCTTGCTTATTCCTTTTCTTCTGGCCATCCTTAGTCTGATTCTGCTTTCTCTTATTCTGGGAACCACCCTTGCCTCTACCACTTGCTTGTGGCTTTGGCTCATCTGCGGATGCAACCTCAGTCTTCGGCTTAGGGTAGAGACTTTCTGATCTTAATGCTTTCCCCACAATCGATTCAAACGTCTCATCGATGTGGTTAATAAGTTTTTCCCCCAAGTACTGATCCAAACCAGTTATGAATTTCTCATTCTTTTTCTCGGAAGTATCAATAAGAGATAACCCATATTTTGACAAAGTGTCAAATTCAGCAATATATTCCGAGATAGCTCTGCCATTCTGCTTGGGCTCCAAGAACTTCTTAAACAGCACTGACTTCTGAGCAGCTGGAATGAACTACTCGCTAAAGCGAGCCTTAAACTGCTCCCAAGTAATCTGATCTTCGGGAGTAGCTGCCTTTATAGCATTCCACCAATTCATTGCCCGCCCTTGCAACTGACGGGACGCTAACTTTCTCTTCATTGCATCCTCGATACCCAAATCCTCGAAAATACGTTCGCAACTATCCAACCAATCCTAAACATCCGTGGCCGACTCCATTCCGTGGAACGGCTTCCCACCAAGGCTAGTATAGTCCTTATTCAGCTTGGCGAAGTCGACCTTTGGCGCCTGCACTATTGGACCACCACCATTTCCACCATTGGAAGCTTCCCTCCATACATCTCTAAGCATCTCTCTCATGAGGTCAGTAAACATCGTCCTCATGTCAGCAGCATTCCCATTATTGGCTCCCCTACCAGCACCTCTAGTATATCGTCTCATCGTCAATCTGAAAAAGGAAACAATTAACGACTCCATAGTGGTGCTAGTGCAGTACGACTTCATCCTTATACTAGTAGTAGTATATATATATATATAGCTTTAAAAAAACCAAAGTAATCACAAATACGCTCTCTCGTATACGTATATTATCTCTCCTTGATAACTTCCCTAGGTTAACTACGCAACCTAGAGCTCTAATACCAAGTGTGACGGCCCGCCCCGCACCAGCCTGTATTTCCTCCGGAAGTGCGCTGTACACATGCCCGACTAGCACAGAACGGTCGCCAAAGAAAGGAAAGAAGGGAATGAACTAATCAAGGAACCTGTAGAATATCTCTCAGCGCATGGAATAAAATATAATAATAACATACTTGACATAAACAGGTGAGACAGTGCATAAGCTGATAACTAAGATCAACATCAATCATCAGAGCAGCGGAAATTCAACTACAGCTTATTACAATTTTCCAAATTTACTGTCTCTAAACAAAAGAAAGCTAAAGTAGAAGATACACCACCAATGCCCAAGCAGTGATCTTCAACAACACAGGGAGAATATTATGTATATAGTACGTGGAAGCCTCCTGCTCGTCTCCGGATCATCTACCCGTGCATCACCAGCTAACCTGTCTCTATTCTGCTCGTGTGAGCACCCAGAGTAATAAGAGGAGACATAAAACTTTGGGTCAGACATAAAGCCTGGTATGAGCGATAAGCATCTAAACATAATGATAACAGGTATACTAAACCATACCTGAACCTGGACCTGCAACCAAAGAGTTAGTACCACATACCGTACAATACTCTAAGGTGCCATAATAAATAGTGTAAGAATACGGGGTGGGGTGTGCATGTCACAATGATAGCAAACAAATCATCCATAGCAACCATCCTCACATCTCTCACTCAGTGCGTAAAGTGTACGACATCTACCACTTTGGAACACTAGACAAACTGAGGTAACGACGAATCCCGACTTGTAGAAACCCTGCTATGACCAAGCTAAACATATGGAGTCATGACCAAACATTTCAATGACCCACTTCATTGGTTGTAGCCCTTGGTCCTACCGATGCCATAATGGCCCTGAACCCGCCTTCGTACCTCCTACCATAGTGGTCCAAAGCTATAGACGTCGATAACTCCTTGGCACGCGTCCCGCAGCAAAGCCCAACCATGAAGCGAACTCGTTGATTCCCATCTGAATCTTGAGCTCTAACTTCTCATTTGGACTTCCTTTGCATCTCGGGTTTGGTCGAATTGGAGTGGGTCTTCAGAAGAGTTGTCGCGCAGTAACAGTCCTAGAATTCAATTCGGTTCGGTAGTCATCACCCTCGTCGGTTCGGGTCGGGTACTACGCTTCGGGTCGGGTCGGTGTCCTCATCCGGGTCGGGTCGGGTTGTTGTCTTCCATCCAGTTTTCTCCAATCAGCTCCCTCGTTTTCCATCTACTCCGATCCGATCCGCTCCCGTTCTCTATCTACTCCAATCCGATCCGCACTTGCTATCTGATCCGCGTGGCTTTCCCTCTTGCTAGTCCTCCAAAGAGTTTACTTCTGATCCGAGCCCTGCGTCTCCAAGTCGATCCGATCTGGCCCCCATTATTCTTCCGATCCGATCCCCTTTTGTCCACTCCAACTCTAAGTAAACGACCTTCCTTTTTGCCAAGTCTCCTATGTGCCAAACTCCAGTTCGGGTCGGTTTTCTTGCCCAGTTCACATATCCGATCCGAGCCTCATCCGATCCGAACCGGTTAGGAACCTGCACATTTCTGCAACTTTCCAACGAGCTTTCTACGTCATTCGACGACGTTTTCGACCAATTTAACTATTCTAATCAATCATAAAACATACCATAGAGTCATAGCAACATGTAATAACAACCACAAATAGCAAACAACAATTCAAATGAATCAAAATGGATCAAAAGTGACTAAAACTTCATATTTTCCCATAGCATGTTTAAGTATAACTAATCATAGGGTTAACAAAACTTAATCAAATCGAACCAAATTTCTAACAGAAGCATAAAATATTATTTAAGAATTTCTAAACATTTTTCCAGAATTTATTAGTGTATAAATTCGCTAATCTTCACTAATTACCCTTAATTACCGTAATTAGTGCAAAAACTATGCAAATCACTCACCTTTGCCACAACTAAAACCCCAAAACTGAAATATTCTCTGATTTGGCGCTGTTCCCAATCTTACACAGTAGCTCTACCTCGGTTCTCGTGCTAATACTCCTTGATTTGATGTTTGCTAAGCCTAATCTTCAATTAGAAAGTGATTAAGAGGTGTTTTGAAGAGATTTAGAGGGTGGAGGCCATGGCTAGGTTAAGAGGAATGAATAGTGACGGCTGAAAAATGAGAAAAAGGTATTCTCCAAACCCTAACAGCCCTTTTAAACTCCTAATCCCGAAATTTCCCTCTGGGCCTAGCTGTTAATCACCCGGTTAAGCCCAATTAAGCTGTTTTTCACCATCTGAAACTTGTTTCAGCCATATCTCCCAAACGGTGAGTCCGTTTGGCTAATGTGACCACTCTACGGAAAGAGAAACCATCGTCCAGAGCTAATGGAAATGGTTTTAGGTCAAAATTCCTTTCCAGTCAGAAGTTATGGCCAAAACAGTACCAACTAGGTGTAAAATGGTCATTTAAAAATCGGGAAAAATCATGAACATGGGAAATGACCCCAATAGTCGTCCCCCAAAGTTACATGACCATACGACTTCGTATGTGAGAGAAATAAATATCCTACGATCCTATGATGCGTAGAATACGGGTCGTTACAAAATGCAAAATGATATCTATAACTATCATAACATTTTGCTAAAATGCAAAATGATATGCTAAAATGCAGAATGATATCTATAACTATCATAACATTTTGCTAAAATGCAAAATTATATCTATAACTATCATAATATTTTACTAAAATGCAAAATGATATCTATAACTATCATAATATTTTGTAATTCATGTACCAGGATTTTCGAAGAAACATTTAGACATAACATACAAAATTTTAACAAAATCTAATACCTTCAAACCCTAACACTAGTCCTTGAACCCACAGTATCTTCTTCATCGCCGATTTGCAGTGCGAGTTGTTTAACCGCTCTTGATTTTGCTACTCTAGCTTTTGATTTCCCAATTTTTGGAAAATTTCCCTTCGATTGAGGAGTTGATGATGCATGTTTCGTGGATCTAGCCTTGAATACCTAATCGGCTATCGGCAAATTAGAGGTCGAAGTTGAAGAATTTGTCTCAGTTGTCAACATTACTGATTTTAGGGATTAATTTTTTTTTGAATCGAAAATACGGATGATTTTTTGATCAAACTGAAACCCTAGAATGAATGAAATGTATCGTGGAATGGGGAACGGTTTGTTAGTGGGGTGAAGACAACGGTTAAGCGTGTCCTTCAAACGAAAATAAACAGTTCCGTCCGTAGTTTAAAATGCGGGTCTAACTTTTTCCTTTAAACTAAAATCAAGTAAGCTAATTTATTACAAAAATAATAGTTATAGTGACATTATTGTAAACATATTGTACCTAACTAGGTTAGTCCCCGTGCGATGCACGGTTGAAAAAAAATATTTTAGATTAACACTTTAGAAATATACATATAAATAATATATTATTTTTAATAATGATTTAAATTAATTAATTTTATATTTAATTTAGGTTACACGTACAATTCAAAGGTAAATCGATAATAACTATTTGAATGCATGAAGATTACATAGATATTCTTGGTGTTAAAGTTAACACAGTACATTAAAATAAAAAGGCTAAGATATACTAAAATTGGCTTGAGAATATTTTCAAAGGATAAAGCAGCGAATGGTTCTAATATTAGCATAGTCTTGTGCAGTTGCATGGCTGCATTTAATGAAACATCCAAGTAATATCGCGCCAAATAACTGGCACATTGACATTATTAATGCATCTTTTTGTTACTACAACAATTAATTTGATGGGATTAATCTAAGCTTGTCTGTTATTATGTCCTCTACGACAATATTTAGTTATATTAATATTAATTTAATGTATAATTCATTAATGTGTTACGTTGATTTTTTTTGTTTAAAAAAAAGCTTAATGATTTAGCACTTTGCTTTATATATATATATATATATATATATATATATATATATATATATATATACACACACACACACACACACACTTATGTTTGTTAACGTTCACAACAAAAAGAATTTTAATTCTCGCATGCCTAACACCGTTGATTCAACCTAAACTTAAGTTTGTTAATTATCTTGAAACTCATTTCATTTAGTACACCTGAATTTTAAGATGAGCAAAAAGATTATGGTTAAGATCACTTATGTAAAATTTTAAGGATAATCACAATATTAACATGAAAAAAAAAATTTATAATCTAATATGAGAAACAAAGTTATTTATTCAACCATAATTTTAGACATTAGTTGAACATATTAGTAGTTATACAAAAGCGAATTGAATGCACATATAATCAAAATTATAAACCATTCTAATTTTTCCACAACATATTACAACAACGATATATACTTTATTCTGCATAAGCATTTTGCGGACAAATTTTCATGGTGGTGGACCATCCATAGTTAAATACAGACACATATCTAAGCATATAAATGAGTAACTGAGAACAATAACTCATACAAAGTAAACATAAAATTGTTATTTATGTTATAATTTATTAAATATACATAATCGTGAATAAACATATATAGTTTCATACGGCAGCAGTATTTTTTAAACAGAAACATAAACGATTTGCATAATAGAAAACCATCAAATTTCGTTAATTTTAAGACTCCACCTTTACAGTACCAAAAGAAACTCAAACATGCTTATTACACATCAAACGTCAAGAAAACTTGGATATAGCAAAATCGAGCAACATATGCTTGGATAGTCTTAGGATTTTTGGCTTGGTATGGGTTTCATCATCACATTCGCAGTCAAAATGCCTTCCGTACACTCAACACTGATTCCCTCTACCATCAGTATTCGCTGACAGCAAGAATTTCCACATAAACTTCCATTTCCTCCGTACTTCACTCCCGACTACTCCTTTTATCTCAGGTTGCTACATCTTGCTCCAGTTCCTCTTTCCACTGGTGACCACAACGTTCTTTTCCTTAACCTCACACTAAGATCGTCAGATTTCAACTTTCGCATGATAATGACTAACACATAAGACTTTAGCAGCTCCTTTACGCATGCTGGAGTTGAAGCCATTGCACCTGTGCCATGCACGAACTTGCAGGTTGGTGCGATGATACTTTCATCTTGTTTGTCAGGACAGCCCAAGAGGTGGTGTAGAGTTGTCATTAGCAGATCTTCAAGCATCATCAAAAGCGCACCCATGCTAATTTTTCCACCGACGCTTATCTTTGTTACATATACTATCTGCATTAAACTAATCAATTTTAGTTAAATTACAATTTATAATATACTAAGTAAGGAGGTTTTAAAAAAATGAAATAATAGGCAATAAATACAAAGTTTCTTTTATTCCAAACCCAAAGAAAAAAAAACTTAGACAATACAAAATTGAATGGATATAAAATTATCATATAATAAATGATTAAGATATAAGCTTGGCATTCTTTTTCTTGCAAACAACCATTAACTTGGATAAAGTTAATAAAAAATGGTATATCAACAACCAATCAAAACAATATTTTCCTGGTTTCATCAAGGGAAAATGACTTATTATAATTCACATTTTTTGGCTTAAAAAAGTTATTGCAAACATGATACATCCCCAGAAATATGAAAGGGCATTGTTATTGACACTCCGAATATTGTTTAGGAGAGACCAACTTTTTATTTTAAAAAAAATTGTTAAGGGGAGTACCGGGGAGGTAAGTAGCCCCTTAACAAATAAAGGTAATCTTACCTTATTACCCATTTAGCCCCTTAACAAATAAAGGTAATTTTACCTTAACAAATATTACAAGGACCATAGTAAATTTTTTCCAATTTGCATATATCGATTTTTTTTAAAACCCTAAAGGATAAGCGTTTTCGGAGGAATATGATCGAAGTATTTTTTGTTGACATAAATATGCCGAATTTTATAATTACGAAGGAAGTGCACTGAAATGATTGTAAATTTTCGACATGTCAGTGTCGAATACATACGTAATCGATTAAGTGCGGCATTCGGTGCAGTGGTGACTAACTGCTTATTTTAATTCGGTTTCCCTTATCGAATAAGTTTTTTTAATCTAATTTGAAGGGGCAATCCAGGAATATTGAGTAGTGTAAAATAATATGTTTGTGTTGCCCCTTAACAATTTTTCAAAGAGTGGAGTGTTTTTAAAAAATGACCCCTCCTTAACAGTAGTTGGAGTGTCAATAACAACACTCATATGAAATGTCACCAGAAATATGAACATCCATTGATAAATACGAAAACAAAATTTTTAATAGATCATGTAGCCATTTTCATAGTTTATGTGATGGTTCCAACATATTTCATGAATCGAGTTAAAGAAATAAACATTTAATAATTATTTTAAACCAACATAAATTACAATACCACAACACGATAATAGAAAATCAATCAAATATACTAATAATACAGTTAAATTAAGATACTAAATGCTGGTCAACCAAACTGTAACGCTCCAAATCGATATAAGGAATAAAGCCTCATTATTTTGATTTTAATCAAGGCTACAAATAAAGGATGAATCTAAGAGCTAGCAAAAATAATTTTTTACAATTGGAAAATTTATGTTCAAACCTAAACAGAGAAGCAAATAAAGAGTGATAGGAAGAAAATAATTGCATTAATCTACGAAATGGATGGCAAAACCAGAGTGTGGCGCACATACACACACACAGAGACATATATATATATATATATATATGCATATGTATTGTATATATGTATATATATATAATGAACGACAGTCAAGAATGTGCAAATAATAGAATAAAGAGAATAAAGATAAATAACTTTTGAATGGAAAATAACTATTTTTTCAAAAGAAATATCCATGCTTTTAGACTAATCAGGAAACAATTTACCAAATTCATTTACTAAGACCAAAACCATGTTAAATCTTCAAATTCATAGTAATATCACAAAGTGTGGATTATAGTTTTGAACTGTTACATGTATATAATTTTTAGGCAATTTCAAAATTAAGATATCATGTTATAAATAAACCAAACTTGAAAAATTGGAAGGATATCAATTAAAATTTGCTGCTAAACGGTCCATACCATCTTTTAAAATCAGCAGAACACATGCTTACCATGCTTACCATATTCATATATTTGTTCTTTAGCACAGAAATTATCCAACTTTATTAAAAATCATGCTTTTTTGTGCATACTTAGCTACTATGAAACAATTTAATTATAATCGTTTGAAACACTATCACAACATAATTTCTATTTTCATAATCGGTGTAGCAGTTATAAACAATCAATAGACCAAACATTAGGTTTTTCTTCTAAAAATTTGAAGATAAAATATTTATGTAAAGCAATTACAGTATGAAATGAATGCTTATGTGAGGATATGACTTATGCGACAGATAATAGTTTTTCACAATCAGCATATGAGTTTAAAATAGATTTTTTTCTAGAATCACTCTAAAATATAAAGGTAATCATTTGGAATTAAAAATTTTGATCAAAGGCTTATGGTATTATAATTATTTCTTAACCAATAACTTCCATAAAACTACACCACTTAGGCATGAAACTAAGTTTTCTTTGAGTAAGAAAAACCTTTAAAAATCATACAGAACCGCTTGCCAATTTTGTTCTCAATGAAATCTGGATGTTGCACGTAATCCAAGAAAAGTAAAGATTTAGATTTAAAAGATATACATCAAAAGAAAATCATTCACATGCCCGGCATTTGTATGCATATACTTTTCAAAGGCCTGTTCAAACCAAAACCATAAATGAAAGCATGAATTCATTATCTTATTTACCAAGAAATGAAAGCATGTACAGAGCATTAGTAAGCCAAACTATATTAAATGTTTTTAAGAAAAAAATCCATAACTTATGATGAATGATACCTACATACGCAATTCAGTGGCAATAAAAGAGATCCATACTTCTCATGCTCTTCAATTGCTTTGAGTGGTATAACAACACACAAAGAAAAGTTGAAGATTCACCCTCAACATGTCAGCTGAATACATAAATTCTGTGAACTGAACAACATCAAAGAAAATGCATTAGTTAAAAAAATTTAACTCCTCGACCGAAATGAACATTTGACCCACACCAAGAAAAATTCTACATACTGTAAAGAGCCAATTTTGAGTATGATAGTGGGCCGTATTAGAAAATTTTGTTAATTGGGTAAGGTTATAATATGGGACCCTGGACTTTACAGTTTTCTTCACAACTGTACTAATTTTTTTATCATTTTTTACCTTGGTATGCAGTTAAAGTAATATTTTCTTCTATGGAACACTGAGGGTCGAGAAGATCATTTTCCTACAATATAGAAATGACTTATATTATTCAAAAGTAAAAAATGGTAGCATAATTTCACAGAAGTCACATACCTCACATGTTCCAATTTATTCATCTTATCATAAGTATAATACAACATAAACATCTGTAAAATAAATAAAAACCTATGAGAAAGAATGACTATCTAGATCATCTGACTTCTCCGACACATCTAACATTTTCTTTTATGGAATTGGTACCGAAATCTATTTGCTGAAATTTCAGTCACAACTTCAATCAATATTGGATGAGTGGTTTCCACTTTTCGCTGGGGTCAATTGGCAATTGCTGAAATCCCCCTCTCTCTACCAAATCATGTTTCCAATTCCTGCATAATGCCTAAACCACGTTAATAGATAAATAACATACTTGTCTCTCAGTCATTTATAGTTGAACAAAGCGTGGATAACTAAAGGAAAAAGAAATTACAAATTTCGATTAACTTTGAAACTCCATATGTCGCAAAGAATGCTTTCTCTGGCTAGTTTCACTTAACAGCTCTACTACTTTGAAGATCAATATGATACAGTTAAGGCACCATAATCATGATTAACCTTCTCATTTTCCATTTTCAATGATCTTTACTACCAGGATTACTTTTTTATAATGAACTTTTTAATACTGCATGGTTTCATCAAATCAATCATTTTTAGGAGAAACCGCATCAAGTTGCGTAAAATACCATTCAAAATTTCTAAAAATGAAAAACAGCCGAGTATTGTCTATTATGAGAATCATAATAGTTTAATTGGTTTTAGGACTACAAAATCAAAATCTACCTTTACATAGACACAACATAGATTTCCATACTATTGTCAATGTGTCACTATCCAGCACAATATCCACTTTTCTTTTCTCAAGTACTTGAAATTACTTGTCCGAGATTTATCATAGTACTGATCATTCTATATTTGTCATCAACTGTATTAAAATTAAATTAAAAAACAAAATATTTAAATATTAAGAAATTCAATTAAATAAACTATGACTTCAGGAGAAAGAAAATGGTCAGGTTGGGCAATTTGGAAAATGCTTGCTATGATTTCAATTTGGTTATAAAACCTTGAAGAATCATATGCCTCACTAAACGAACCTGTTTAGATAAATATATGAAAATTTGAAAAAGACTTATGTAATAAAAGTGCAAAAAAAAAAAAAAAAAAGCAAAACCATATATTCCAATAAAAGGTATGCTCTAAGGGTAAGTGCCAAAGTCCATTATAATAAACTTAGTACGGTGATGCCATAAAAAAGATACGATATTGCAACAAAATAAAAGGACTGGGCCTAGCCAACATGGTCAAAATAGGCTATGACCTTATCCAAATGAAATGATAAACTGAAAACATATTCAACTACAAACTTGAGTTATTCAAGAAAAAAAAGCAAATTAAAAATGGAAATGGATGCAACAGTAGGTCACAATGAAAATGAAAGTGATAAAAATAGTTCAACTGCAGACAGTCCATCTCCGGTCTCTTTGAATTCAAAGTTCACAAAAAATGCTTTCATATGTAAAGAAAAATGCTCTATCAACCTGTTTGTTCGCAAACATTTCACAAAAGACGTCCAACCTTTTCAAACTAAACGAAAAAGGGACAGTTACGTACAGCTGCATGCCAACGGTTTTGAACTTCATCAAGCACCTTCTCATGAACATCATCCTGCAAGGTAAGCATTTTAGCAACCTTAGAGTTATTGATTATGGGTATTCGAGCTTTCTACGCACGTAGTTGGTTGCAAGGTTTTGACTATGAGTTTTCGTTTGTTAAATAATGTTATTGGGTTATACTGATAGTTTTTTACTTGCCTTCTGAGTGTATATACACATCCAAATGGGCTGGCATGTAGTCACCTGGGTTTTGGAATCTAAATATCACATATATTAACTAAAATTGACCTATATTTAAAAATAAACTGCCTATAAAGCAACTCACAATGTCAACTGGTTGCGAAAATGATATATGCTAAAATAAAATTAGTGCAGTAGGTTTGTACATAAAAAAGCAAATGATGTTTGAGCTATAATGTTTTCGGTTTGTACATAATTTACATCCATACAAATACAAATATAAGCCATTGCTTAACTAAATATGGGTAGTACCTGGTTGCATTTTCAGTAGGCCCCTATATTGTAGGAGTACTTAGGCATGCTGTCACCATTTTCCCCTGTCAAACTGAATCAACATGAATGGATCCAAACCGAACAAAATAATTATAAAATTACAATGAACTGAAATCGAATGAGAGATCGGATCTGGTTGGAACACCGAAAATAAATAAATTAACCAAATTCACATAAGAAATCGAATCAATTACACATAAAATTACGGCTAGGAGTTAAGAGCTTACGTTATAGATAGGGTTTGATATCAGAAAAGAGGAGAATCATTTCTCTGATCTTGAATTGCAGGAAAGAGCGGTTGCCTTGAATCTCCAGTAGGAAGAACAGTAGAAGTTAATGACTTTTCCGAGTTTCCACTACAAGCTTCGAATATTGTTGAAATCGATCTGATGGATGAATGTTTAGCCGTAGTTGTTGAAGAGGAGCGAATTAAAATAGAGCAGATCCAATGGAAAACCGAACATCGACAAAATAAAAAGGTTAATTTAGGGACTTCATAAAGACGCCAAGTAAATTAGGGTAAAGAATATTCCTTATTACTAGTAGAGACAACGGGTATTTGAAGCCCAAGATACTGGCGACGATGGAAGGAAGAGCAGGCCAACGTTGGTGGGGAGTAACATTTAAGGTTAGATTGTGTGTAAAATGTAACAACTCGTAATTTTGAATAACATGTTATAACATAAATCGAGGCAGAATTAAACTGTAAAATCTGAATCAAGGGAAACGGGCTGTGCCATTGCGTTCGTCTCTGAAAAATACACGAAATAGAGTCCGAGTTTTCGAAAATCGGAGTCCGTATGACCGAGATATGGCCTCGCGAAGTTTCACGAAAAATTCAAAATTCAAAACAGATTCAAATTTCAGAAAATCGGGGTAGGCGGGAAAAATCCCGCCCAGACCAGGTCAACCTGGGGGTCGACCTGGGAGTCGACCTGGGGGGGACCAGGTCGACTGGGAAGTCAACCCCAGGGTCGACCTGGGGGTCGACCTGCCTGGTCGGACCCAGGCAACCAGGTTCACCATTTTGGCTGTTTTGACCTGCTTTGTTGGCTAGTGACGGGATTTGATGGCTCTGATTGAATCTAGGGTTAATCCTATGGCTAATACTATCCTAATCTTCCATAAAAAGACCCCTAAACCTAGCCTAAATCACCATTATTCAAACCTACAACTAAACTATGTCAAATTTGTTCCTCTCATGGCCTCCACTCTCATGCTAAAATTTCTAAGTTTATTTATATGAGAGATTTTGAGTGCATACAAGTGTTTTCAAGCTTGTATGAGTGTTCTTAGTTTGCATACAAGTCAAGTTGCAACATTTCTATTTCAAAGCAAGGGTTTTTATTGATTTGGCTCAAGGGTTTTTCATTTGGAGCTTTCATATTTGGGTTTTTGGTGCTTGCATAAGGGCTTCGTCTCAATCTTTATAATAAATATTTATTTGTGTCTTCATAGCATTGTAAGCCCTTTTCTACTTTCTTTTTATTGAACTCTAAAGTTAAATGAATGATGCAAGTTTGGGTTGATCATCATGATATGCAAGTTTGGTTGATCATTATGTTATGCAAGTTGGTTTAATCATGATGTATGACACATGTTGCTATGTTATGCAAGTTTGGGTTGATCATTATACACATGTTATCATGTTATGCAAGTTAGACTTGAGTTTGTGAGCTTAAAGCTTCAAGCTTTATGTTAAAGGTTGCATTTTGGCAACATGGAAGTTATCATATCCCTTATGATAACTTGCATGTGAGGCCAAATGCGAACTTCTAGCAACTTCTACATGTTATTTATCACCATGTATCACTCATTTGCTAAGTTTGGTTCTGTGCATGCTTTTGAAGCCTAATAATGCAATATGCAAGTATATGAACATATGTCATTTCATATGCCACCATGTTAAACTTGTGGCTTCAACACCTTTATGTCATGGTTATGCCAAGTTCCCTATTTTATCCTTTATGCATTGTTGCGATTATGTAAACGATGGGATTACGTTGGGGTTGGGTAACATAATGACATGAACATGGTTTTTATAACATAACGTGATATGTTAACTTGTAATTATGTTTTGGAAACATAATGGACATGACACTTAGAAAATATGAGAGTGGCCAACTCGAGGTTGGGTTGAGTTTGTAGCATAAATCTACCCGGACCCGCCCGGCTTAACTAGTGGCTACAAACAATAGGACCCAATGTGAGAAGTTGGTCATGTTGTGCTCGAACCCGAGGTTAGACCTAGTTGTGTTGTAAAGCTACCCGGACCCGCCCGGCTTAACTAGTAACCACAACAAAGTCTAATGTGAGAGGTTAAAGCGCATTAAGTTAATTAATGCCTCCTGATTAGGGTTAAGTCATGGTCCACTTAATACTTAACCAATTTTGGCTTGATGGGTTAATCGGGGTTAAGTCAGGAACCTTGGGTACGCTTAACCAATTTAATCCACGTTTGGATCGGGTTAACCACATTTAACCCGTTAAGAAACCCTAGTTGCGTGGTCCTTTTCAGCAGTAACCCTCTAGATAGTATCATAAGACCCTAGGACTAGGCTAGGGTGGGGCACGATTACTGGGCTGATTGTAAGAGACCAAAAGAGACGGCTGAATGACGCACCGGTTGTTCAGGCGGACCATGGTCGTGCACATTAAGTCCGGAGTTGAACACGGGCACCGGTAGGTTTATACTGTGCATCCTGGAATTGTGTCTGAGTGTTACAACGTAGGGCCTGATACACCCTAGGGGTGGACCCTGCACAGTCAACTACATTACATGATTAAGCCATATGACACCGATACACGACGAGTTAGGCTTATAGGGAGCCGATCGACTAGACCGTGTAGTTGGACCTTGATTTAGGTCACCTCATGATGTTGGGCCAAGCTTGGGCCAAGGGATCAATTCTTGTTTTTACTTGACATGTTAGAGTGCTAGTACACCCGTGGTGCAAAACTTAACCTTGATGACACCTTTATCTATCTTGTTAGTTAATCATCATGTCAGCATGTTGTTATCCTTATGTTCATCTCAACTTCTCTCGCCAGTTAACTTTACTAGTTCATGGACAAGAAGTAGTAGGGCTTACCAGTCTTTTTGACTGACCTGTTTTCTTTCGCCTCTTTTCTTCCGTTTCCCCCCCTCAGGTCCTCAGGGTGGGAACATTGGAGCTTAGCTTGGATCTTTATAGCTTGCTTACTGGATTTGCTCATGTACGCTTTTGGACATTGGGCTAGCTATGGTTTATCACTTCACTTTGGGGATAGTACTTTATGTATTTCAGTTTTTCAGTTTATGCTTTTGTCTAGACTTTGTTTGTTGGAAAATAATGATCAAGTACTTTGTTGTAATATGACTATGGTTTTGAAATGCTAGTTTAATCCGCTGCTTTATTTACTCTGTTTTACTTATATGTTTTGTCTTGTGATATCTGCATGCATGTTTACCTTGTTTAACGCCCCTCCAAAGCCAGTGTGCTTGCAAGAGTTACCCTGGCGGAGGTGGGGTGTTACATTTGGTATCAGAGCATAAGGTTTACAAGATTTGAGCAAAAGGTTTTTGAAACTTACCTTTTGAAAAACTATTTTCAAAACCAATTAAGTATTTTCCAAGAAAAGTCTTGTTATTTTAAAAAGGCTATTCCCCAAAAGCCATAGCACTATCCTTCGTTTCTTCGTTATGAATCTATCTATCTTTTTCTTCATTTCAGTATGGCCGATCTTAACCTTCCTGAGGTAGTGACCATTCCCGGATGGTTCCGGAGGTACTTGGAAGCTAGGGCCAACGATGTGGGCCCAGCAAATACCCCCAATATAACTGAGGTTCCTCCTCCTCCTCCTCCTCCTCAGAATCCGCAAGTAGATTTCGCTAAGATTTGCAAAGACTTTAAGGCTATGGGTGGCAAGAACTTTATTGGGACGGAGACTTTTGTGGAGGCAAGAAATTGGTTGAAAGAAACTGAAGATCTCTTCGCCATCTTTGATGTACAAGATCATAGAGAGGTTTTATTGGCAGCATGGTTATTAAAAGAAGAATCTGCTTATTGGTGGGAGGTCACCAATGCTACGAGGCCTATAGAGACTTGAGTCGACTTTAGGACAAGATTTGGGCTTAAGTTTCTATCATCAGCTGAGGCGAATTTGCAATTGGAGAAGTTTATATCTTTGAAGCAAGGGGACATGACAGTGAGGGAATATGTGAATGAGTTTAACAAGCTCGCCCGATTCGGTTTGGACATGGTTAATACCCCCCAAAAGAAGGCTTTACGCTTTGCACGAGGGTTGAATGAGCCATTACAAGGTTTAGCCCTATCTCATATACCCATGGGGGCCACTTTTGAGGGACTAGTAGACATGGAATTGCTTCAAGGAGACGATAGGAATGGCAAGAAGGAAGTCAAGGCTAATGAGACTCAAGCCAAGAAGACAGACTCCAAGTGGGGAGGAAATCAGAGCAATCAGAACAACAAAAACAACAAGAACAACCAGGGCAACAAGGCTAAGGCAAAGGACCCAAGAAAATGCAACTACTTTGGGATTGTTGGGCACATAGCTAAAGACTGTAGGAAGAAGAAGAGGAAGTTGGGCGGATGCTTTCATTGTGGAGAGACTGGACATTTTAGCAAGGATTGCCCCAAGAAGCAAGGGCAGAATCAGCGTGCAGGACCTTCTGGAGGGCAAGTGCATGCTCTCAACACAGCTCTAGCTCAGGATCGAGATAGTATTTCTGTAGAAAGTCTTGTTTATATTTCTGATTATCCTGTTCGCACCTTATTTGATTCTGGCGCATCGCATAGTTTTATCTCTTCTGACATTGTTGAAAGTTTGCACCTAAGTACTAGCCTAGTTGAGGATCCCGTTTGTGTTTCAAATCCAATTGGGGGTTCCGCCCATCTATCTATGATTTGTGTAGATTTGAAGATTTCTATCTTGACCGTAGAATTCATGTGTAATGCTTATGTTCTCGGGTTCACGGGATATGGGTTGATCTTGGGCATGGATTGGTTGTCCAGTTATAGAGCCATTCTCGATTGTGAATATAGGGTGGTGAGGCTCATGACTCGCCTCGGTAATACGCTAGAAATTTCTTGTAACCCTAGAGGTCCCGTCATGTTATGTTATCTTGAATCTCTCGACTCGTCCATCGATGATCTGCAATCTGTAAGGGTGGTCCGAGACTATCCCGATGTCTTTGAAGAAGTTAAGGGGTTACCCCCTAAACGAGAGATAGATTTCCGCATTTATCTAGTCGATAATGCCAAGCCAGTATCATTGCCCGTTAGGCACATGGCCCCACGTGAAAGAAGGGAGCTCGGTAAGCAAATCAAGGAGTTGCTTGAGAAGAATTTTACTAGACGAAGCATTTCTGAATGGGGTGCTCCGGTGGTATTCGCTACTAAGGTGGATGGTTCACTTCGTCTATGTGTTGATTATCGAGAATTGAACAAGATGACAAAGAAGAATAGGCACCCTTTACTGAGGATTGATGATCTCTTTGACCAGCTTGTTGGTGCTTCTGTTTTCTCTCAGCTCGTTCTAGCCACCGGATTCCATCAGCTTAGAGTAGCTGAGGATAGTATTGATAAAACTGCGTTTAGGACTCCAGATGGATTCTTTGAATGGCTTGTCATGCCATTCGGTTTGACTAATGCACCCGCCTACTTCGTAGACTTGATGAGTAGGGTGTTCAGGGAGTTCCTCAACAAGTTTGTTGTTGTCTTCATGGATGATATTCTGATCTTCTCAAAGGATGAGGAAGAGCATGCTAGGCATCTCAAGGAAGTGATGGATACGCTTAGAGCGCATCCGTTGAAAGCCAAATTCTCCAAATGTCATTTTTGGAGAAGGGAAGTTCGGTTTCTTGGACATATTGTTTCTAAGCAAGGCATAACGGTGGATCCCGCGAAAGTGGTTATGGTTCAAGACTGGAAGACTCCGAGGAATGCAACCGAAGTAAGAAGCTTTCTCGGTCTGGCGGGCTACTATAGGAAGTTCATCAGGGACTTCGCTAAGATTTCGGCCCCTCTTACTAAGTTGACGAAGAAGAACTTAGTCTTTGCATGGGACTTGGAGTGTGAGCTTACTTTTCAAAAGCTCAAAAGAGCCCTTACCTCAGCTCCAATTTTGGCATTACCCGATAGTGGTAAGATATTTACCGTGTACACAGATGCATGTGGCACGGGGTTAGGTGATGTTCTAATGCAAGAGGGAAGAGTGATATGTTATGGGGGTAGGCAATTTAAAGTTCATGAGAAGAACTATCCCACTCATGATTTGGAGTTAGCGGCGATCGTCTATGCACTCAAATCCTGGCGCCACTATCTTCTAGGCGAAAGATTTGAGTTGTATACTGATCACAAGTCACTCAAGTACCTCTTCTCGCAAAAAGATCTGAATCTAAGGCAGGAAAGGTGGATGGAATTCTTAGCATCTTATAACTTCGAGATAGCTTATACCCCTGGCAAGGGTAATGTTGTGGCGGATGCACTAAGCAGAAGGAGGTTGACTTTGAGCCCCTTGTTCATTGAGATGTAGAACTTAGAATTCTTGGCAACCTTTGATTTCACAATGGCTGTTGAGTCGATGACGGGTTCATTAGCATCCCTTGAGCTTAGACCCACACTTCTTGATCAAGTTGGGGCTTCGCAGAAGGAAGATCCACAGATAGTTGAAGTTATGGACCAGTTGATTCGTGGTGAGATGTCTAGTCACCTTGCTAGATATACTATTGATGACAAGGGTTGGCTAAGGCGTGATGGAAGGCTATGTGTTCCACAAGTAGGAGACTTGGTACATAAAGTTCTCGAAGAAGCACATCACTCGAAGATGACTATACATCCGGGAGGAGACAAGATGTATAGGGATATGAAGCGCATTTTCTTTTGGGCCGGAATGAAGAAAGATGTAGCAGAGTATGTTTCAAAGTGCATGGTGTGCCAACAAGTGAAAGCCGAGTCAAAGAAACCAGGTGGGCTATTACATCCATTGGAGGTCCCGCAATGGAAGTGGGAGAATATTTCTATGGATTTTGTGGATGGATTGCCTAGGTCAAGGAAAGGGAACACAAGCATATGGGTCATAGTTGACAGACTTACGAAGAGTGCTCACTTCATCCCAGTAAAGAGCAAAAGGACCGCATCATGGCTGGCATCTATTTATCTCCGAGAGATAGTGTGGTTGCATGGAGTTCCTTCTAGCATAGTTAGCGATCGTGACCCGATTTTCACTAGCCAGTTCTGGAACAGTTTGCAAGAAGCGATGGGTACGCGATTGAATCTGAGTACAACCTATCACCCCCAGACGGATGGCCAAACCGAAAGGGTGAATAGAGTGCTAGAAGATCTCTTGAGGCTTTGTGTTCTCGACTTCGGTGGTACTTGGGAAGACCACCTTCCTCTTGTAGAGTTTGCGTATAATAATAGCTATCAAGCCAGCATATGGATGGCACCATTTGAAGCTTTGTATGGGAGGCCGTGTAGGTCACCATCTTGTTGGTGGGATGCAACAGATAGACTTATACTTGGGCCCGATATGATACGGGACACATCCGAGAAAGTTGAATTAGTGAGAAGAAGGATGAAAGCGGCCCAAGATAGACAGAAATCCTATGCTGACAAGTGAAGGGCAGATTTGGAATTCGAAGTGGGAGATATGGTTTTCGTGAAGGTTTCTCCTTTGCGTAATGTGGTACGTTTTGGAGCAGTTGGGAAGCTGGCACCAAGGTTCGTAGGACCCTTCCCTATCATAGAGAGAATTGGAAAGATGGCCTATAAGGTGGAATTGCCCGAAAAGCTAGCCGGAGTGCATAATGTCTTTCATGTCTCGCATCTCCAAAAGTGCCTGCATGAGTCCGCTGAGGTGGTTGAACCAAGCATTCTTGAAGACATTGAGGTAGAGAAAGAGGCAACCCTGAGAAGAGCTCCGATTCGTATTTTGGGAACAGAGATCAAGAAGTTAAGGAATCGAGAAGTCAAGTTGGTGAAAGTTCAGTGGGGTGAAGCCAACGAAGATGCAACTTGGGAAACCGAGGAGAAGATACGTGGGCTTTATCCATTCCTTTTTGAGGGTACATTCTCGACCTCTTTCCTAATTAGCATATCTTTCTTTTTGCTATCCATGTTTATCCTGTTTATCTTGTTATTTCGCTAATCGTGTCATGAGAACCTTAGGTAGAAACCCTTTGGATTAAACATGTATTTGAAACATGTTATGCTTGATGGTTGCAAGTGATTGCAAGTGTTTTCACGTGGATACTCGAGGATGCATGATACACATTAGGCACTAAGATTGGCTCACACACTTTCATGTTGCATATGCATGAGTGCTTATACTTATTCATGGATGAAACTTGTTATGCTATCACGTGGATGTTGCATATGAATGAATGTTATGTGCACTCATTTAGAGATCATAAATTATGTTAGGAATTTGAATACATATGGACTCATTTCACTAACATGCTTTGCATTAAGGAGGTTTACTGTATCAGTAACCGCCTGATTTTTGCATTAGATAAGTACATATATACACACCTTTGCATATGATCATACAACATTTAGAATCCTTTAAGGACAATGACTGCACGTGGATGATGTTTTGAGTAGATGGATGATGGATGGTAGGATACGTTCTTCCTAACTTGGAGATTTCGGGGACGAAATCCTTTAAGGAGGGGAGAATGTAACAACCCGTATTTTTGAATAACATGTTATAACATAAATCGAGGCAGAATTAAACTGTAAAATCTTAATCAAGGGAAATGGGCTGTGCCATTGCGTTCGTCTCGGAAAAATACGCGAAATAGAGTCCGAGTTTTCGAAAATCGGAGTCCGTATGACCGAGATATGGCCTCGCGAAGTTTCACGAAAAATTCAAAATTCAAAACAGATTCAAATTTCAGAAAATCGGGGTAGGCGGGAAAAATCCCGCCCAGACCAGGTCGACCTGGGAGTCGACCTGGGGGGGACCAGGTCGACTGGGGAGTCGACCCCAGGGTCGACCTGGGGGTCGACCTGCCCGGTCGGACCCAGGCAACCAGGTGCACCATTTTGGCTGTTTTGACCTGCTTTGTTGGCTAGTGACGGGATTTGATGGCTCTGATTGAATCTAGGGTTAATCCTATGGCTAATACTATCCTAATCTTCTATAAAAAGACCCCTAAACCTAGCCTAAATCACCATTATTCAATCCTACAACTAAACTATGTCAAATTTGTTCCTCTCATGGCCTCCACTCTCATGCTAAAATTTCTAAGTTTATTTATATGAGAGATTTTGAGTGCATACAAGTGTTTTCAAGCTTGTATGAGTGTTCTTAGTTTGCATACAAGTCAAGTTGCAACATTTCTATTTCAAAGCAAGGGTTTTTATTGATTTGGCTCAAGGGTTTTTCATTTGGAGCTTTCATATTTGGGTTTTTGGTGCTTGCATAAGGGCTTCATCTCAATCTTTATAATAAATATTTATTTGTGTCTTCATAGCATTGTAAGCCCTTTTCTACTTTCTTTTTATTGAACTCTAAAGTTAAATGAATGATGCAAGTTTGGGTTGATCATCATGATATGCAAGTTTGGTTGATCATTATGTTATGCAAGTTGGTTTAATCATGATGTATGACACATGTTGCTATGTTATGCAAGTTTGGGTTGATCATTATACACATGTTATCATGTTATGCAAGTTAGACTTGAGTTTGTGAGCTTAAAGCTTCAAGCTTTATGTTAAAGGTTGCATTTTGGCAACATGGAAGTTATCATATCCCTTATGATAACTTGCATGTGAGGCCAAATGCGAACTTCTAGCAACTTCTACATGTTATTTATCACCATGTATCACTCATTTGCTAAGTTTGGTTTTATGCATGCTTTTTAAGCCTAATAATGCAATATGCAAGTATATGAACATATGTACATTTCATATGCCACCATGTTAAACTTGTGGCTTCAACACCTTTATGTCATGGTTATGCCAAGTTCCCTATTTTATCCTTGATGCGTTGTTGCGATTATGTAAACGATGGGATTACGTTGGGGTTGGGTAACATAATGACATGAACATGGTTTTTATAACATAACGTGATATGTTAACTTGTAATTATGTTTTGGAAACATAATGGACATGACACTTAGAAAATATGAGAGTGGCCAACTCGAGGTTGGGTTGAGTTTGTAGCATAAATCTACCCGGACCCGCCCGGCTTAACTAGTAACCACAACAAAGTCTAATGTGAGAAGTTAAAGCGCATTAAGTTAATTAATGCCTCCTGATTAGGGTTAAGTCATGGTCCACTTAATACTTAACCAATTTGGGCTTGATGGGTTAATCGGGGTTAAGTCAGGAACCTTGGGTACGCTTAACCAATTTAATCCACGTTTGGATCGGGTTAACCACATTTAACCCGTTAAGAAACCCTAGTTGTGTGGTCCTTTTCAGCAGTAACCCTCTAGATAATATCATAAGACCCTAGGACTAGGCTATGGTAGGGCACGATTACTGGGCTGATTGTAAGAGACCAAAAGAGACGGCTGAATGATGCACCGGTTGTTCAGGCGGACCATGGTCGTGCACATTAAGTCCGGAGTTGAACACGGGCACCGGTAGGTTTATACTGTGCATCCTGGAATTGTGTCTGAGGGTTACACCGTAGGGCCTGATACACCCTAGGGGTGGATCCTGCACAGTCAACTACATTACATGATTAAGCCGTATGACACCAATACACGACGAGTTAGGCTTATAGGGAGCCGATCGACTAGACCGTGTAGTTGGACCTTGATTTAGGTCACCTCATGATGTTGGGCCAAGCTTGGGCCAAGGGATCAATTCTTGTTTTTACTTGACATGTTAGAGTGCTAGTACACCCGTGGTGCAAAACTTAACCTTGATGACACCTTTATCTATCTTGTTAGTTAATCATCATGCCAGCATGTTGTTATCCTTATGTTCATCTCAACTTCTCATGCCAGTTAACTTTACTAGTTCATGGACAGAAAGTAGTAGGGCTTACAAGTCTTTTTGACTGACCTGTTTTCTTTTGCCTCTTTTCTTCCGTTTCCCCCCCTCAGGACCTCAGGGTGGGAACATTGGAGCTTAGCTTGGATCTTTATAGCTTGCTTACTGGATTTGCTCATGTACGCTTTTGGACATTGAGCTAGCTATGGTTTATCACTTCACTTTGGGGATAGTACTTTATGTATTTCAGTTTTTCAGTTTATACTTTTGTCTAGACTTTGTTTTTTGGAAAATAATGATCAAGTACTTTGTTGTAATATGACTATGGTTTTGAAATGCTAGTTTAATCCGCTGCTTTATTTACTCTGTTTTACTTATATGTTCTGTCTTGTGATATCTGCATGCATGTTTACCTTGTTTAACGCCCCTCCAAAGCCATTGTGCTTGCAAGAGTTACCCTGGCGGAGGTGGGGTGTTACATAAAATAAAACAGATTAAAAAGGAAGACGAGAAAAGGTAGGGAATGAGATAGGAGAAATGGCCATCGTTTGTCTCTCTTCAGTAATAATTTAAGGAAAAAGAAGACTCCATAGTGCTCTAGAAAATATACGGTAAAAAAATTAAAGAAGACTCATTGGAACCTGAAATAGCAGGCTTTTTTTATTATTAAAAATGGTTGTGCGCCTTGAAAATCAAACACAATAATAATTGATGTTGTTTTTTATTGTTAAAAAAATAGTTGTATGCCTTGAAAACCAAATCCAGTAATGATTATACTTGTATTTTTTATTGTTGACAGCATTACTTTATTTTATTTTTATTTAGTATGTGAGTGAGGAGGGAATTGAAGGGAATGGGAGGGAGTTTTTTATTCTTTTCTTTATTGGTAGCATAATGAAGGAAAAAATGGCAGCTTTGAAGGGAAATTTGGCCTTGCTTTAGTATATAGTAAGATACGTGAGGTGCAAATAGAAAAATGCATTACAAACATACTATGTAGGCCTAAACTAAATCAAATCGGACAAATATAGCTTGCTTTCACATAAATTCATCCTAATCAACTTATACACAATACGTTAGGCTAGAAAAGAAAATTCTACAATGATTCATACTAACATTTTACGTATAGTACTTCAAGCTTAAAAAATTCAAATGCGACAATCCAAACAATATCATTTAAGTTTGTAAAAAGTTCAAACAACACATGTTGAACCAAAAACATGCATATATTACCTCAAGGCCAAATTCTTTGTTATTTTGGGTAAACATGATTGCTTTCCAACAACGTAATCAAGAACTGGAACTTAAAACAAGTGCATGTGTAACGACCCGGAATTTTGGGGCGAATTTAAAAATTTTAATTTTGAAATTTTAATGGATTGTATATATTTAAAATAATTTAGTTTAACTAATAACGACTAAAAATTTATTTTAAAACGAATAAATTTTATTTAATTATAAAAGGAGTTTAAAACAGCGCTGTAGTTTGAAAAATTGAATTTGAACTTTGACTAAGTGTACAGAATTCATTTTAAATCAGAATTGAGCGAAACTAGAAATGTTTAAATCTGTTTAATCATATCTTTCTAACGAATCATAAAATTTGAAATTTCGTTTTAAAAATCAAAAGTTATGCTCAGTTTAAAATTTAGAAAAGTCGCTGTAGAATTTATATATATTTTAATATAAAACATTGGCCTTAAAAATAGCCATTTTTCAAACGACCTCGGTTTTCGACGCAACCACTTTTGTTGGAACCAGAATGTCAAATTATTGCTAGGTTTCAATTTTCATAATTTTTCGAATTAATATGTGAGCGTGGCAAAAGAAAACGTGTTTTGTCAGTTTCAGTCAAATTTAATCGACTCGAAAAAGGCCATTTTTCAAACAGTCTCAGAATTCAACGAAATTAGTTTTGTTGGAACCGTATCGTCAAAACGTAGCTAGAAATAATTTTTCTGTAATTTTTAGAGTTCGTATGTGGCCCCGGCATATTTAAATGTACGGTGGAAATTAAATTATTAATTTAATATTGTAATTTTAATAAAACACGCAACAGACTTCACAATTGGGCCACGGGGCATAGCCCATCGCGTTCAGAAGGCGTCAAAACCTTAAGAACGACAGTAAGCAGGCCCAATTCAGAGACAGTCCGCGTTTTCCACTTTAAAACACGCATCTCAATGAATTAAATAATAAAAAAATAAATAAAACCCTAGAAATCCATGGCCGGCCGTCGTTTAAATTCGGATGGCTGAAATTGCACGAAATTCAAACATCAATAACTTTTAATCCGCTCAATGGATTTCAACAAACTTGGTGCCAAATCGAAGAGGAGATCGAACTCTACAAATCCTTACAGATGAGATGGGGCCTTGGGCTCGGATAGGGTCGGAATTTCGTCGGGAAGGTGGCGCGTTGGGGTTCGATTTTGGGGAGCGGAGCACGTGCGAGTTGGCGGCGGTTGGGGAGGGAGGTCGGCGGCCTCGAGGCGGTTCATGGGGTGTGTGGCGATCCGGGTCCGATCTGAAGTAGGAGGAGCGACGATGGAAAGTCCTAATCGAGGTTTTGGGTTCCTGTTACGTTTAGAAAGTAAAGATAGGGGAAGAGAAGGATTAGTGATGTATTAATTTAATTATATTAATTAATTATTCAAATTAAAGTAATTGATGTGTTAATTACCATAATTTCTTCAAACATAAACAAAATCGAACGATTTCAGAAACGTTGGAATCGTGAGACCGAGATCTACGCGCCTAGACTAACCAGAACTGATTCTGAGCAGATCCTGTAACATCCCAGATTTTTGAACATTGTCTACGAATTTTTAAATTTGTTTAAATATTGATTTGGCGATATTAGCAGATTTTATATCGAATTTATTTTATAAAATCAAGTTCAAAAATATATAATTTATAATATAATTAAAACGAGCTCGAAAACGACGCGGCAATTCGTAATTTTCGATCTGAACTTTAATTGAATATACAGAATCCGTTTTAAGACGGAATTCTGTGAAACGAGAAACGTTTGAATTATTTTGATTATACTTTTCTAACGAAAGTGGAAAATGGAATTTTCGTTGTATATATTGCAAGATATGTCCAAATCAAATATTCAGAAAGTCGCCATGAAATCGTATATCGACCGTAACGGTTTATTTGATATAATTAGATATCGGTTTAGAATTTGGATAAGATTCTTTTGAGACGTAGTTATAATTTAATTTTTAGAATTTTACTGTAATTTTTAATAAATTAAATATGCAACTTTTTATTTGAAGTATTTTGCACCCTATATCAATATTTTGGGATTTCACAATGTGAGTTAACCTACCGATATTATGATATTTTCGGGACCGTGGCACCTCGCTGGACACAACTGTATCTTTACTTCTGTCCGTAGCGATCTATAAATATATGGAATTATACGGTACCATATAAACAACGGTAAACGGTAGAAGTAAGATACCGTGTAATAAATAAAATAAAATACGTACCCTACTAACGTTTTACACCTTACGACGGTCACCTAGAAATAGACATGTCTAAAATCCATACTCAGCTAATACAACACACAGCAGTACCCCTTTTCAAATTTCATTTCACATGCAAACATTTTGTACGTGGACAGCCAACCTAACCTACCATCCAGGCATCACGCACACCATGTGCCTTACACCCTAGTTTTTGCAGCTACCCACGTAGGATATAAATCCTTGCCGACCAAGGCATTTTGAAATTCCAACCTTCACACACTAGTCTGTACACCTGCAAATCAATATGTATAAAATATGTATAATTTCCGTGCACCTCAAGCATCTCAATTACCTTGACGTGCAGACTACTGAACCGTGGCCACCAAGCTAAAAAAAATAAAAATTCAATACCGTGTTCCCCACACAAGAAGCTTTGGTTTCCACGTATCCCTCTTATATAAATACTTCGTTTCTTCCTTTCAGCAGAACAAAAGACTTCCTTTCATGAAAACTAAATCATTGAATAAATGAAATAAGGTGTATACTTCGTTTTCCTCAGCAGTATATAAAAAAAATGGGACCCATTGGTTCCCAGTCCGACGTCAGTTCCGGTGTCAGATCCGGCGTTAGCTCCGGCGTCGGAACAAGCGAAGTGAGCGGTTTAAACAACGTGAGGATAGTGCGGATTTGGGTTTTTACATGGGCTGTACATGGCATTTCAGGCTTTGTAGTCACATTATGTGGGAGGGGTACGACGCTACAGTGTTAAAGCGATAATCTGAATGCTGGTGGTAGCGCGTGAGGGCTCGTTTCTTTTTTCTGGGTTGTCTGTGCATGCGAAACAAAATGTTGGGAAGAGGAGTGCGGAATAAAGCAATAGTGTGGAAGTGGGAAAGGTTCTGTTTGGCTAGTAATGGATCCATGTGTGTAGTTTCTGTACATGCAAAATAGAAAAGAAGGAAGAGAAGAGGGACTGAAGGAGTAGGATATTATACATAGAAGGAGAAGTAAAGTTGGGAATATTGGCAGTAGCATGGGAGGTGCGTACATCATATGAAGAAGGCTATAATGGGTATGCTGAAGAACATTTTTGCCAAGCGAAAATTAAAATGGTAAGGACTATTTTTTTTTATACATGTTAGTTTTTTTTTGTTTTATTGTTTATAATGGGCCTGCAAACCGGAAAGTGAATTTGCCCAACCATAGATTAATCTTGCCTAATTAATGTTAGTACGGCTTAATTGCCTAATTAGTTTTTAAATTGCCTAAACTATACGTAAGCAGGCCATCTAATTCTACCTGACTAACGGTGCCTAACTGCCTATCCCGGAGTAGTATAACGCAAGTGTTTTAGTAGATAATAGTATATTGATTAAGTCCTTTTACCGTATTTATAGCTGTATCATTATATCAGTACCATTGCCAGTGGTGTTTGATTTTATTAATTATATAAAAGGGGTGGTATAATGGACCCATATTAGTATAGTTACCAAATTAGAACGATACCAAGAGGTGTTTTTATAATCATATTAGTGTAACAAGTGGGTAAGTAACATCCTATATTCATGAAAGTCGTTAGCTATATTTTGTACCTAACAGTATGATCAAACATGTCTATGAACGCGCATAATTCTATGCATGCCTAGCCATTTTAATTCCATATGCCTCATTACGAGTGTTAATGCATGACTGTTTTGGGTAAACCATTACTTGCTTTAAACATTTAAAGACGTCGAACCCTGTAGTAATGCGACAAATTAAGTGTAGTCATATGATTAAATATAAACTAAGATTTTATTTAAAAGTTTAATTAATTTAAAAAACCATGTCCATGTAAAATTGGAAACGTTCTCATATGTTATCAGAACTCGACAAGACCGGAAGCAGAGGAACCGTATGGAGAGCGCTGCATTATGGAGCTGGTTCAGTCATAAATGAAGACAACGGTAATTTTACAGTTAAATTAAACGACTGTTTAATTTAACTGTAACCGAATCGTTTCAACAACGAATAAAATCAAGGTGAGTTTACTCACTCAGTTTGCCCCGTTTATATTTGATATTATCCGGGTTTTTATTTTTATTTTTTTTATTTTGTGTGCAATGTTTGCAAATGGTTGATAACTGAATGACTGTTTACATGTGTGCTGAATATTTTAATATTCATGGATTAAATTAAGCGTTTGTTTAATTTAATCAAATTTAATCGTTATTTTTAACAATTAGATTCCAAACGAGGTAACTTACCTTGTTGGTTACGTTTACAATAATAAACATATCAAACAAATCATTTGATGCTTGAATGGCCATTACAAATTGTTTGTTGACTGTTATTAGTTGAACTGTTTATCGTGTTGAAATTGAGGTAACCCGTTGTGATGCAGGGAAGGACAGGTTGGAGGGATGCAACCGGATTCCTCAAATATATTGTTTATTTACATGTACTGTCAACCAGTTGATTGATTGTTGATTATTGAAACCAAATTCAACAATTGTTAATATTAGCCAATGGGCGATATTGGTTGAGTAATTATCGGCAGATGGCCTGTAAATGAATCGTTTATAGAAATTGATTTACCGTCTGGAAAATCCAATGGAAAGTTATCAGATTTGTTTTATAACTAAAGACAGGTTTGAAATCTATTCTATAGATTATTTTTAAATAAAGTTATGAAAGAAAATAAATAATCATTTTTATCTTGACATTTTAAAATGAGTATAATAAGCGAGATTTGTAGATTAATGTTTTTGTAAGCAAGCAAGTGGAAATCAACAAAATGATTAAGAGTTTGATAAATGGTTTTCGATAAACAATTGAATGAGATTATTAAATTTAATCAGATTGTTTATTAAATAAAATAAAGTTATTTAAATTAATCTTATTTATTTAAAGGGGATAACTAAGTGAAAAGTGTTAACAAAGTAACCATGTTTGAGATGATCAAGTCGGCAACTTGAACAAGAATCGATTATTAAAACAATTATTGGATTATGGGTTATTGTTGAAGTTATGTATCATTTTAAAGTAACCATTTAAGGAAGATGTATTATTTTATAATGAAGTAAACTATTTGATTTAAAGTAAGAATATTAACGATAAGTTGATCTATAAACGAGATTTGTAGAATGTAATATGAATATGAATTCATAAGATAACTCGATAGACAATGTTTGAAAATATGATAATGTTTTCAAAGGAAACCAAGTTGTTTTGATCTATCAAGTCGATGTTCTATAAAAGAATAATAGTAACTTTTTAACGGAACAATGGTTTGAGAGAAACCATGGTGAAATCGAAATGATGATAAAGAGAATTGGTTTTGGTAAGACCTTATTTCATAGCTAAAAGGATTTTTATAAGTTTACTCATAATTAATGAGTCGGATTTTTGAATTCATTCCCTGTAAGGAATTCTCTAAAAAGGAAATTTTCAAATATGACTCAATATGAGTAGAAAGTGAACGAAAGCTTAAGTGTATGAGAATCGATTATTAAAGTAAAAATCTAACAAGTGTTTTTGAGAAATGAAGTTATTTAAATCAAATAAGATGAGTGGATTTTAAAAGAGATTATATCGTTGATGAAAGTGTTGGGATAATTCTTGGAATTCGAGATTTCGTTAATAAACTTCTATTTAATCCGAAGATAAGAATATTGTCGACTCAAGGTCTGAGAGGTAAATAAAATACCCCAACTTGAACGACTTCATGATTATCCAAGGATGATATTGGTTTAGAGACGAAGGTAGTTGAGGGAATTAAAATGATATTTCTGCGAAGGATATGATAAACTATAACTTGAAAGGTTGAGTAAATTGATTTGGGAATAAGAAGTGAAGGGGCGTACTTCAAATATCTAAAGAGCTATAAATGAATGTTTGACTAAACGAGGCCAAGTGACGCCGTATACTGAACCAATGGATCCACTTTATTTTTATATGGGTGATTGTTGCTTTGATAGTTAAAACACCGACTATTAGAATCTGGCCAAATCGATTGTTGGTTCGGAAAGACCGGGATCGATTTTATATTCGAAAACCATCCTGACCAATAAATACGTAAACGTTAAAGATGTCAGAAGATGGTCGAGGTGGAGCATTGAAGACCATTGATACCAGAGTTGTGATGACCTGTGATTCTGTCGTGATTGGAATCTTTGGATTGCAAGGACTACTCGCTACTGATCCAAGGGGTGATTCCTATATTGGATGTAGTAGGAGAGTGCCTTCAGTTCATCCTGTTCCTGGATGACGTGTATGGTGGCCAGATGTTCCAAAAGTCGATTATAACCTCAAGCCTCATCAACCGGGAAATGTCAAAAATCTGGCAGGCAGCATGGCTATGTGGGTCGCTCCCATTAGGATGTATGATCACCTATCTAGAGAAATTCCATTTGCTTCTTAAATCTATATTTGATGCTGTCCCTTTTCGGGCAGGCGGTTGCTGATCCCAACCGCCGGTGATATACATTCGATACACTCAAGCGAAATGAGTGGTCGGTCATGTGTGGGCCGGGTTGCAAGACGTTCTTGTTGAACCCAGTGTATTTGCCTCTAAAGATACACAAGCGGAAGGTGGTCCCATACCTTGTCAAGTTGGAATCCAATATCCAATAAGCTCCCGCGGTTTTAATTGTATACTATATATGTGGAGCGTGAGATGCAAGCGTTCCACTAGATTGTTATTTATTTGTATTTAGACATTATTATAATATCAGAATAAGATATGATTTCGAAACTATTTTGGGTTATAGTAAGGTAAAAACCGTCCGTGTTTATGTGTGGGCTGGTCTTACTATTATCATTTTCTTTCAAAAGGAATTTGAACTTAAAAATCAAGTTGGATGATTTCCCTTAAACTGTGCGAGTTATTCTCACTCTGGTTCACCAGACTGACCTGGTATTTGAAATGCTCGGGTTAGCCCGGGTTGCAGGTTCAGGTTATCAGATGCTCTGAAGTTCAGAGACGAGCTGGAGAGGTCCAGGCGTATGATTTAGAAAAAATATTATTCCGCTGTGTTATGTTTGAGGACAGGTTGTTATAGCTGTCCAGATTGTCTGTGGTACTCTGATGTTGTAAGTATATTTTCAAGCTCTCAATAAAGATTATTTCTATATTATATTTTGTTCCGTTGCGATGTGAGACTCTGATTCTGTGTGTTGTTCTTCTTCTTATTCTTCTATTCTAAAATTTCTTTCTTTCTTACCTCACCCTCTAAATTCTTTCTATTGGCATCTGGATTTCTAGTATCATCTGGTTGGATTAGTGTGGTTTGATCAGCTCAAAAAGGTACCGGAAATTTGGGTCGCTACAGATTCGGTTTTGATCAAATTTCAGATCTAAATTGTTTGGTGAGATTTCTATATTTTAATAATTAATTAAAATTTAATTATTTTCTTGTTATGTGAAATCGATGTATGAATGTGATAAATTCAGATCTGTGTTTCTTTGTTTGTTGTTTGCGATGAATGGTAACATTTTGTTAAAGTAGATTAAAAATACCATCTTGGATTAGAAATGATGTTCAAACAAAAAGAATAGATTATGTTATACATTCTTGTTCAAACAAAAAGAATAGATTATGTGATACATTCTTGTTCAAACAAAAAGAATAGATTATGTTATACATTCTTGTTCAAACAAAAAGAATATATTATGTTATACATTCTTGTTCAAACAAAAAGAATAGATTTGTTATACATTCTTATTCAAACAAAAAGAATACATGTTTTTACTGTTATATTGATTACAGTAAATTAGAAATTATGTTTTTGGGTCACCATTTTGATTACAATAGGAAGTGTTGAATTAGACAATATCATTTTTGTTTTAAACCATGTTTGTGGAACAGAAATATAGATTCTTATTGTCATTGTTTAAAATAAGAAGAATTGAAGTAAAAAGAGTTTAACCAAATTAACATATATATTTTTTGTTACACATAAAAAAATAAAAAATAAAAAATATATTTTTGTTTACATTATAAAGATTAGACAAAATTCTCATTTTTGTTTACATTAGAAGTTTACAAGCAAAATCATCGTTTTATTTGCATTAGAAGTTAATTAACAAAATTCATATTTTGTTAACATTAAAAGGATTATAACAAAATTCATATTTTGTTAACATTAAAAGGATTATAACAAAATTCACATTTTGTTAACATTAAAAGGATTTGATAAAAATTCACACCTAATATTAAAAGGATTTGATAAGAATTAACATTTTTGTTAACATTAGAAATAGTATTTACAACTTGTGTAAAAGATGACATTAGAAATAGAATTTGCAATTTATGTAAAAGATGACATTAGAAATAGAATTTGCAATTTATGTAAAAGATGACATTAGAAATAGAATTTGCAATTTATGTAAAAGATGACATTAGAAATAGAATTTACAACTTGTGTAAAAGAAAACATTAGAATGAATTTTATATTTTATTTTGTATTTTATACGAAATAAAAAGAATGGACCTAAAAGTACATTTTATTTGTCAATTTAGTTCAATAAAAAAAGGAATTGAACAAAACATTCATTTTTGGTCAATTTACGGTAGTTAAACCAAATTATTCATTTTTGTCATTTTAAGCTAGTTGAAACAAACACTTTTATAAATCTATACTAGTTGAAAGCAAAATATGATTTAAAGAGTTACATTTTGTTTGCAATTTTAGATGCAAACATATATTATGTTTTTATTTTGTATTTTAGTTAGAAATGGAAATATACATTTTTGTTTGCAAATTTAGTTGCAAACAAAACATTTAATAAAGATTATATTTATTTTATTTGCATATTTAGATGCAAATAAACATCGTAGTTGAAAGATTATATTTTTAGTTGCATATTTAGAGGCAAATAAACACCGTAGGAAAAAGATGCATTTTGTTTGCAACTTTAGATGTGAACAAAACATTACAATTAAAAGTTATTGAGACGACCCCAAATCCCGTACTGACGGAGACAAGGGTTATCTTTGGAATATAACACAGAAACAGATAAAAGCAGAACAGAATAAAATAAATACACCAGATAATGAACAATAGAATATACTGGATAAAAGTAATCATCAGAGTTACACAGTATACAGGATCTTACTTAGAACAAATACAGTTCAGCTATACATAAATGTCTACAGCGGAAAACAAACATAAAATGTACAATAGGAGCTGAATAGCATAAAAAGAGATAAATGATAGAATCCATCCCCAGCTCCAGCTATCCAGAAAGAACCAGCTAAACCTGAATACAAGGCTGCCCGTGTAGAAAAAGGGGCACCCGAGTTTGAAAGTGAAACAAACTACGAGTCAGTCATGGGACTGGTATGAGAAATCTATTCAACACATATATAATATGGCAAACCACAGGACCACGCCACTTTCGTGGAACGGCTTTACTCCATTGGATTGCCAGTGCTTTAAACAAATCATTCTTTTAAACAACGCAATGCATTTTATAAAAATGAAGCCGTTATAAGACTCGGTTCCCATCACACAATGCAACGCAAACCGGAGGATAGAGTTTTTTCCTTATAACGACCAAAATATGCTTGATACGAATAAAACAAAGGCATTTGATATTATTGCTAGTGTTTACATGTTTTGAAAACAATTTCAAATCATAACTATCAATCATAGACGGCATGGGTACCATATATCATGTCGCCATATATATATATACAATCAAAACCGCACAGTCACGTAATTGGAAATTGGATTTCCGTCATGAACCAAGGCAAAAGATAGTCCTTACCGAATTCGAGACTGCCTAGCCCGAGTCTCAAGATCAGAACGCATCGACCCTTGGATCGTCAGGGCCGGTCCACACGGAGTGGATTAAAATGCCTGAGCACTACGTTTCGCCGCCCTTTGGGGCGTAAGCGAGCCAACAAGTGACTCCATCGGACCCGGATCGTCCGATCTAACCGAGGCGCCTCGCAACAGCAACAACCACATAGGTGAAAAGTATATAAATGTCAGGGCTGGTAGGTCACTGACACCACCCTAGCTAGGAGGAAATGTAGGCCCTCCCTGAGGTCCTTTCTCCCGTTTCTGGTTCATACAGGGGTGTGAGGCTCACGATTTCACGTTATACACAAAGCTACGCCACACAGGCGGTGCTTTGATCATCACCACAAGACTTTGCTTTTCAACAAAAGCCCTGATCACTGCATCTTAGCATGCCACACAGGCAATTCATGTCATGCGACTGATGTCCATCGATATACAACCTCTGAGCTCGTGCATTTCAGAGAAGGGCGTTAAGCAAAAGAATAAATTCTCCGTCGTCAAACAGATGTATATTTAATAGAGATCAATCAACACAGAATAAAATCCAATGTCAAACACACAGTCCATTTACAAGTCCGTTCTGGGTCTGAACGAAACCGGAGGCACTATATACCTCGCAAACCCATCGATCACCACGTACGTCTGGACGATCACCACTCATTATCCATATTTCGGGATGCCTCCCAATCAGGACCTCGGTTGCCATCCAAACGAGGTGAAGATCTCCGGTCTTCGACCACCATCTTTATCTTCGACTTTCAATCGTCGGTCAATTATTTGAAATGAGAATTAACTCGGCCTTTTCAAATAATTCACGTATATTTAGAATTTCAAATCAATTTATTTCAATGGTTAAATCATTCGACCACACCAAATTTGTTCTTTAATGTAATTTTCACACCAAACACATTCAACCATCAAACACCACATAAATCGAGCAAATTCAGTTTATTTCCATTCCCTAACGTTTATAATATTTTATAACGATTTATCGCTATTTTTATTTATTTTAAAATAGCTAATTTATTCAAAACGACGCTTCGGGCCATAGCGCGGCCGTAACGCTGTTTTTCTTCAGATTTGATTTACACATATCTGAAAATCTAACCGTTGGATCTTCATAAAATTTACATCATTAGAAAGGTCTTTTCAAAACGAATCCAACGGTTCCAGTTTCGGGAAAATCCGACGGTCGGATCTCCCGGTACAATCGTTTGAAGTTTCGATTTCAAAATACGAACTACAACGTCGTTATTCGATTAAATATAATTATATTTATATATATAAAAATATAATCGTTTCTGGCGCTGTTTTTCTTCAGATTTGAATTAAACATTCCAGACAATCCAATCGTTGGATTTTTACAAAGTTGGTGCCGTTGGAAAGATTTTCCAAGGCGAACCCGACGGTTGCGGTTTCGGGAAAATCCAATGGTCGGATTTCCCGTACTAGTTGTTTGAAATCACGGTATCAAAACGCGAACTGCACGACCTCATTTCGTTTTAATTTTATTTATATTTATATATTTATATAAATATAGTTCATTCAACAATTTCAATATCGTTTTCACTTCAAATATTTCACTAACGCCTTAAAATTTTGGAAAATTTCGCCATAACCTCCTTTGTACGGGAGGGGCTGGGAAAATTCCCAAATAGCCACACGGGCATCTCATGTCGAAAAGAAAAAGAAAAAGCCAAGCGGCTAGCCAACATGCTCATAAAATCGTCACCCAAACAAAACAGTAAATGTGTACCTATTTGTCGGGCACAAAATTTTATTCCTCTTCTCTAGCCCCTTTGCTATAACCTGTTCAATAAAATGCATGTACATATACACAGTTCTTATCATTTATCATTTTCTATTCAACTTCATATTTGATTCCATTTGGTTTAAAAACACCATTCATTCTACTGTTACATGTATAGGCAAAAATCATATCATTAGCTAATTAATGAATATTTCAACTCGTATATATTTATTTGAACGAGTTGCTATTTTTAACACTTCACATTTCAACGATTCATGTATATAATAAAAATGTGATTTTTATTGTAAAGCAATTCATTTCAAAACACTATTATTTTATACAGTGTATATATGTGATAAAAATAGGATTTTTCTTACAAAACAATTTCTTTTAAAACGAGATTATTTTTCATATTCCATATAGTTAATAAAGGGTGATTTTTGTTATGAAACAATTTTTTTTCAAAATATAAATACCATTCAACACATGAATTTCTAATCAACGAATGAATATCGATTCAACACATGAAGGTTTTCTATAGTTTCTATATATAGATAAAAATGTGATTTTTATATTTAAAACGCGAATACCATTCAACACATGAATTTCTAATCAACGAATGAATATCGATTCAACACATGAAGGTTTTCTATTGAATGAATAAATATAGTTTTAGCAAATGAAAATAATTCAAACACATGAATATTATTCAAAATTTCGGCAGCATAACGGCAGGGTAGTTAAAACCGGGACCGTCCCTAGTACGGCTCCTCGCTCTACCTTAAAACCTCGCGGTTTTTGACAATGGGGATCATGCATCTAGTTCGCACGCAGGCGGCATGTATATATTTATTTCATTTCCACAAACTAATCCTAAGTGGTTTCAACCAAATATTTCTCAACCATAAACGGGTATTTTTCAACCACAATCAATAAATATCAACCACTAACAATCCCAAACAACCATTCGCTATCAATCAATTCTCACACCAATCACAACCAATAAATATCGTCCATGGTTTGTGGACGAGGGGCGTATATATATATATATATATATATATATATATATATATATATATATATATATAGCAATTCACTTTTATTTCAACACATATATAATTTTTACAATGCATATACAACTTATACATCGAACGTACAACTTATACAACGCTTATACATGAGGTGTACAACGCTTATATAACTCATACATCGACTATATAATTTATACATTGTCATTTTCCATATTGTTTTTAAATAAGAAATCTCACATTGGGTTCCACTCCACCAAAAATAGCAGAAGGCTCAGAAAAATATGCGGTCTCTTCTAGAATGTAGAAGACGTCCACACGAGTCCACTGTCTCTCGTTTCACTGGATTTCGTTAACGAAGCAAAAAGATAGAAGAGTTTGAATATTAATCACTTTTATAAACTAATTAATTAAGTAATTAAATAAAAAAAATCCTAACCCTCCCTCTTCACGTTTTAAATCAGAACTGTTGAACCCAAACCCTCGTCCAACTCAACCACCCGCCGCCGCTCTTGTAGCTGATCGGAGTCCCATCGGAGCAGCTCACGAGGAGCGCCTCTCGCCGCCGCACCGACACCCTGCTGGCCGCCGAACTCGAACACCTAGGGAGGCGTGGAAACCCGCGCGAACGGTGGCGCTTCTCGCCGCGATTTCTCCCTCTCCGTCGAACAAGAACGGATCACCACCGTTCACCTTCGAGAGCTCGCTGAGCTGATGATTTACCCTTTTGGAGCTAGGAAAATTACTGAGTAGATGTTGAGATCGGAGGGGGGGAAGGTTTGAGCGATTCTGGCCATCGGTTTGGTGATAACGGCGGCTCCAGAAAAGTGATGGATAAATTAGGGTTTTATAATAATTTTAATATTATTTAATTTATTTAATTCGAAAAATGCTTGTTCATCGATACAATCTCCAAACCAAGCCCAAAGACTGTCGCCCCTAGCTAAATACCCCCATTCCGAACACAATGGGATATGTTACGAAGGCCCATTCGACTGTTTCAGTCAGTTTTCCTTCAAATTAAAATATAAAATATTCAATATTTAATTTCAGCGTACATTTCAATTTGCCAGGGCCACAAACTGATTCGAAAAATTCCAGAAAAATATATCTAGCTATGTTTTGACGATACGGTCCCAACAAAACTAGTTTCATCGAATTCTGAGACCGTTTGCGAAAAGGCCCATTTCTGGTCGATCCAATTTAACTGTAATTGACCAAAACACATTTTCCTTTGCCACGCTCACATATCAGCTTCAAAAATTATGAAATTTGAAACCTAGCAATAACTTCACATCCCGGATCCAACAAAAGTGGTTTCGTCGAATTCCGAGATCGTATGCAAAATGGCCAATTTCAAGGGCTATATAAATTCCATAGCGACCTTTCTGAAAATTCATTCGGCCATAACTTTTGCTTTCCGCTATGAAAATTCGATTTTTCAGATTCTTAGAAAGGTATTCACTAACAGATTTAAATATTTTTGGTTTCGCTAAAATCCGTTTTGTTTTGCGCCCGGTACAGTCCGACAAAGTTCGAATACAATTTTTGAAACTGCAGCGCCATTTCCGGCCTTGTTTATAATTATAATTAATTATATTCGTTTTCAATTGTCGATTCAAACTCACTTTCCATTGCCATTATTTAAAATATTTATTTTAAATATTTAAATTCCATTATTTTAGCCAATTTAAATTTTTTTAATTGGTTCAGATTTTCTGGGTCGTTACAGTTATCCTTTTTATTTACAATCCTGTTTGCAAATAAAACTAGAAATAAAAAAGTTACAATTTTTATTTACATCCCTCGATGTAAATAAACATAAAAAGTTGAATCTTTATTTGGATTCTCTTTTGCAAATAAAGCATGAAATAAGAGTTATATTTTTATTTACATTCTCTATTGCAAATAAAACATGAAATCAAAACGTACACTTTTATCTACACTTCAGTTGTCATAAAAATGATAAGATTAAATAATTACATTTTTAATGTAATATAAAGATTTCCTTTTATACAATGTAAAAAGAATATCATTTTTATGTAAAATGAAAAGATCATACTCCATCGTAGGTGAGTCAACATCAGAATTCACATTTTTAATGCAAATGAATCAGTAGAAAGGATTCATTGTTTTGGTAAATTATGTCAACATTAGAACTTGTGTCCTCTTTATTTGTATATAAGAAATGATTCATTCCTATATATGTTTATGATCTGAAATATTACACCTCCATTTACAAGTTATCTGACTTGTTTATGTGATTAGGTCGATAATTTTTACACATCGCCCAAGTGCACAAATAATTTATTATTTGCTTGTTGGATTAAACCCCACACGGGTATTGGGATGATATTTGACACACACTAATCCCAATATTTAGTTTTCTATCAATCGATGGATTGACAGTCTGTGATGAGCATTAGTTATTTACTGTAAATGCTCACACAGTTATAAATTCCACTTTGGTCGTCATTTGGATGTTTAATAATTATTTATCATGATTGTTGATTATATACAATATATGGTTGTTGATTGAGTTACATTCCATAAAAGGGTATTCTAGAAAAGAATATTTTAGAAAATATCTTAGAAAAGAAATATATTTTAGAAAAATATATTTTTATTTGATATGAACTAGTTATTAACTAGAATAAATTATTAAATTAAGATTTAATGAAGTTTCCAATTTGTTGATATTTAATTGAAATTAAATAAACTGGATTTGGGTTTGTCGTGAATAGTGTCTTAAATAACACTGTTCTTAAAACCCCGTATGAAAGGAATAATCTTTTAATTCAGATTATTAAAGTTTTCGATTATATTTTGTAATTGTAATAAAAAAATGTGAGTCGGGTTTATTGTGAACTGTGTTTCTAAGCGACATTTGTTCTTTAACCAAACTGACAGTGAAAATATGATTTGGAATATATAAATCTTTTATTAAGATTTAAATAGAAAATTTCCAAAAGTAAAGTTTTCCAATTTAATATATTAAATTGGAATTGAATAGAATTCGAATTAATTATAACCGAGATAAGCTTCTGTAAAAGAAGACCGATACTACATATGGAATTTAAGAGGCCTTGCCGTTATTCCATTTATATTATTGGTTGGATACAGAAATTTATAACGATTATATATTGATTTGATTTCTGTGAAGATTCCATATTTTATGGAAGACGATTTTGGGTTTACCGTGAACTATGTTTTAAATGACATTAGTTCTTTAACCCAGTTAAGAGTAAGATTTATTTCTTAAATCTAAAGAATCATTTAATAATGATTTTTGATATTTAAAACCAAATGGTGTTTTGCATAAATCTTTAAAATAAAGATTTAAGAATAAATGTAAAGAATTTATCTTTGATAGAATAATATGAATATATTATTTAAAAGAATATTCTGAATTGGAATGAGACGTTGGATGTGTTTTATAGTACTTGATTTTTATTATAAAATACGCGAGTTATTCGGAAAGGCCGGGTTTAACCCATTCCGAATAATTACTACGACGATGAAGAGTCGAAGATGAAGATGGTGTTTGAAGACCGACGATCTTCACATCGAATGGATGCGTTGGTACAGAGACCCTTGATGGGAGTAGCTACCTTGAAGGGGTTTCAGTGGTGGCCGTCCGGACTATTGTTGATTGTTCGGATTTGGTTTTCGCTCAGACCCAGAGCATAAGCTTGTAAATGGATGCGTGTCTGACATTGGATTTCGTTCCATGTGAATTAAATCGATTTCTATTAATGTATGCCTGTTTGGTGGTGGAGAATTTATTCTCTGCTTAACACCCCGGTATATATTAATAGTGATTGATCGCATGGCGTGAATTGTCAATGTGGCATGCCAAGATGCAAATGATCAAGGCTTTTGTTGAAAAGCAGGGCCTTGTGGGATGATCAAAGCATAGCCTATTATGGCATAGCTTTGTGTATATCGTGACTTCGCGAGCCTCACACACCGGTATGAGTCAAAAACGGGATATGGACCGTAGGGAGTGCACACGTTTCTTTCTAGCTAGTGGTAGTGTCAGTGCTTAAACTGGCTGGCATTTTACTTATGTGGATGATGGATTTTGAGGCGCCTCGGATTTTTATAGGCCGATAGTGGTCATATTATAGGTTCAGAGGAACCAGGAAGCGTGTGTTCAGGCATAACCAATCCACCGCCGATAGGCGGGGACCAGCCCTACCGCATCCAAGGGTTGCCCATAGGTGTGATCCTGAGGCATTTGCTAGAGTGTCTCGAATCGGAGAGGAGCTTGCCCCTAGCCTCGACTCAGGATGGAAAACCAACTTCCAATACGACCTTGCGGTTTTGATTGTAGAACTCGTATGGCGACATGATATATGGTACCCATGCCGTCTATGATTGATACATTATGATTGAAATGATTTTATTAAACATATACACACTAATATTAAATCCGTTTTACCGTATCAAACATCTTTTGACCATTATAAGGTAAAACCCTATCCTCCAGTTTGCGTTGCATTGTGTGATGGGACTTGGGTCTTATAATGGTTTCATTTTTCTAAAAAGCATTGCGTTGTTTAAACGATTTACTTTATTTTATGCACTGGCAATCCAATGGAGTAAACCCGTTCCGCGTTAGCGGCGTGGTCCTGCGATTTGCCTCATTATTAGATAAGTTAAGTTAGATTTCTCATACCAGTCCCATGACTGACCTGTAGTTTGTTTCACTGGCAAACTCGGGTGCCCTTATTTTCCACACGGGCAGTCGAGTAGCTTTTTGCAGATATATTTACAGGATCCTGGCTTACAGCTGAAGCGGTATTCGGAAAGCTCTGTATCCGTGTATTCCTTTCAGTTGTATATTTGTAATATTTTTCCGCTGCTATTTTAAATGTAATTTAAAACTCTGATATTATTGTATTTATATTTTGGAAGAAGTATTCATACTCTGTTATAGTCTTATACTCTGATGTAATTGTTGTAATCAACAATAATATGTTTCTCAGTTTGTGTTCTGATGTGTATTGTTCTCGAAGCAATCCAGGCTTTCCTTGACTGGGAAGTTTGGGTCGTTTCAGTATGTTAACTGAAATCTAATATGAGAAGCATTGCAACAATATTCCAATAGAAAACAAATATAAAGTTGAAAAAACAAGCTATTACAGAACAAATATGATCAAAATTTATCTTGCATGTTAAAGAATTCACAACTGCAAAACATCTGATTTGTAACAGACTATACCTTTATAATCGATTGGTGAATCTGATGCTGGTGCAATGAGCTACTATATTTAGTTATATTGGTTTTTTTTACTACAAACTAATCTACTGTATCATCCTAATAGTTATTTTGTCAAGGGTTTTAGCTACTTATATTTAACATGGCTGAATCATGAATAAGTTACTGTAGTTAATTTTGCAGTATACGATTCTATGGTCCCGCTTAAAGAATCATATTCATATTCATATAGGGGAAGTTCTATTTAAACACAAAATGTTGACACAAATTTAGACACAAGGAATCTCAACCACAAGATCTCCCCCTGAATTCCACCTCACACATAAGGATAAGCAAATCCTACGATTCAGGTTTTTTGTTTCCAATTCTGTGTTTAATTTTGTATCCCAATAGCCACTCCCTTACTATAGACACAATTTTTTTATGATTGGTAGGTCAAACCAGTTGTTTTTTGCTTTTTCTTTTTCCCAATTTATCATCTTCCTTGATAATCAAACCGACCGTTAGGGAGGTTTGTTTACTGTGAGTCGGCCAAAACCAAGTTCTCTGAAGCCAATAACATACAACTACTTTCTCGTTCGTCTTCTTTCCGTTGTATTTGGCGCTCATAATTTCACTCGATCTTTGCTTCTTCCTATTTAGGGCTGTCAACGGATGCTTTTGGATACGGATAGTGTCACATCTGTATCCGTATCAGAAATTATTTTCGAATATCTGATATCCGTATCCATTTAATTTTCGGATATCAGATATCCGTATCCGCTTAAATTTCGGATACGGACGAATATCGGATATTTATCCGCTCCGCCTATAATTAATAAATTTAAGAGTATAAATAAAAAAGTTTGGATCTACATAAAATAATTTTTGTATTAATGTTTATAAAAAAAACAAGAAAATAAAGAAGTATAATAAGGAAACATTGTTCTACACTAATATCCATAAACATATCAAAAAATATTCCAAAATTAAACATTAAAACTACAATTTTCACTAAAAATTGACAACGAATTGTATCATAGTAACATCCAACAGTTACAAAATAATTATTAACTCTATTTTTCTGTTTTGAGTTATATATATTACATCAATCAGTCGGACAAATATTTTTCGGATACGGATATCACTATAACCATATCCGTATCCGAAAAGCTTTTCGGATATCGGATATCCGTATCCGCTTTTCGGATAATGCCGGATAACGGATATTTCGAATACGGATTCGGATGGATATCGAATTTTTTGGGTATCCGTTGATAGCCCTATTCCTATTCTTCTCCTTATATCTCGGTAATTCTAGTTTGATCGTTTCTTAAACTTAATTGTTTCATTTTAGTGAGCTCAACGCTGAAGCCCTAAGAAAAATTATCCGATTCGATTCCTTATGAAAAGGGCATTCGGCTCGAAGAAGAAATATCCTCGTCCGTCGATTCAAGATGTTGCCAAAAGAGTAATTCTGATTCGTTATATTTCCCAGATCCAACTTCTACAAATTTCAATTTCTCTTCACTGATTTTTGCAAACTTTATCTGTATTTTTAGTTATCTGTTCTTCAGTAGCTTTTCATTGTGAAGACAACGTTGGGTTCATCCAGATCATCAAGAGGAAGGGTATTTTAATAATGTTCGCACTTTTGGAAAAGATTTGCTTTTTACACAAATTTCCTTTGGTCATAACTATTGATGTTTCATACTTTCAGTTGAATCGATTAATAGATGAATAATGATTCATACAAGGACTGCATGAGCTGATTGTCCTATTCTTATTAGAATACAGGTATGGCTACTATATAGTTTCGCATCTGACTCTTAATTATATGAAAATTGGACTCTAGTATCTGTAGTTTCTAACATGTTTGAAATGATTATTGTATAAAACATTCTTATTATTCATGGAGTAGCTGGTGTTAATATAGATTTATAGGATTTTCTTTCAATATGAATCTCAAGACAAGATCCGGGTAATAAAGGAATGCCAGGAACAAGAGATAAATAATGGACCAGCCGAAGTAAGGTCGATGCCAAGAAAAATCAACCAAAGTCCTGTTTTTTCAAAATGGATATACAAATATATATCAATATAATTTAATGATGAGCATGTCAAAAATCAGTAGTCTTCAATTAAATAATCCATAACCAAAGTATTGTCTTATTTTATTTTGGTGAGCATAAAAAAATGGTGAAAGAAGGTAAAATCAAGTATATTGGGCTATTAGAAGCAAGTCCTGATGCAATTAGGTGTGCCATGCCATGCATCTGATAACTATAGTACAAATAGAGTGGTCGCTGTTGTGTTGAGACATTGAGGAAGAGATTATCCCTTTTGCAGAGAACTTGGTATTGGTATAGTTCCATATAGTCCTCTTGGTGGCAGAGCAGTTCTTAATAGCATGGCTTTTAACTGTCTTAATAACCATCCATGATTCAATGGAGAAAAGTTCGGTACTGATACACATAAATGTGTTTGTTGGTCTTTGGGATTGCTTGATGTGTGTTTGCTATATTTTGATATATTGATTTTGCTTAGATGTTGTTTGTTGAAATGCTTATAAAAGATGTGATGAAATATTAAAAAAATTAGTTGTATATAGGAACTTTGAATCAAGATTTGTATATTGGCTACTTGATGGTTTCTTGCTTTTAAGCATCATCTACTTTATTAGTCGCTTACATTTTCTTTTAAAGTACTCTATAATTTTTTAAATAAAATCTAACTTGAAATACGTTTTAATAAATAATTTTTACTTCATATTGAACACCTCAATGGTCGGTTTTCCCATCGTTGTGCGGTAATACTAGTAATTCAAATGTGAAAAAATTACCAGGAATATTGATGAAGTCAACAACTGCTTATTCCCTTTTTCCTGAAGTTTCTATAACAAATTAGAATCACTCAGCTAATATCAAGGACCCAAACAAACATGTAAATAACTTCCTGAAGTTTGCAGAGATTTCTAATTTTATTGCTTAGGTAATTGTCACTGTCCTCTGAAATGTTTTACTTATGAAATTCAGCATGTTCGGTAAATTTTGATTATTCCTTTCTCCAGCGGTGCAACGCTTAATTTTATTAATTATTTGTAAAATTCACGGGATTACATGTTCAGCAACTGTTTCGAAGGGGTGCAGTATGTTGCATATGTCTTAGGTTAGTTTATGTATAATATTTTCGTTTATGTGGGTTGTTGTAAGATCTGTTGTAGACCAGCTCCAATATCAACCACCAGCGAAGAAAGTACACGTCCTGCGCGGGCGACGTAGCGTAGTTACATAACTGGAGAAGATGGTGATGACGAAGAAACACGAACACTATAGTGCACGCTTCTATTTGGAGATTTAAAAATATTTTTATGCTCTGGGGTGGGGTGAGACATTGTAATATAATTATGTGAAAATCAAAAAGACATCCCTATTTTCAAGCTTAATTTAATGCAGCTCCTTATGTAACTTTACGTATAAAACAAGTCACAATTTTCTGTAGCAACATGGCTTTCTATTTTCTTGCATTGATGCGTTCAAAAAAATTATAAAATTATAAATATATATAAAAGAATTCTGAAAAAAAATCTGGAATATCTATAGTTTTTGTGAATAATTGCAGACATTTCTACAATTATTCACACAGTGTATAGTTCGTATTAAAAATGAAAAAAATAGCTGCAACAATATCTTCAATTATTCTGAATAAATGCAGACATATCTACAATTATTTTACAGTATATTCTATATATGTATTGTAACACCCCACTCCCGCTATGATCACTCACAATGGGAATGCCATAACATCGGTGGAGTATTTTAGTGAATATAGAACAGAAAAATTACAACAAGACAGATATAAATAGTACTTGAAATTTTAAAACATCATGAAGTAAAACATGTCTGGTTACATCATAAACCCACAATAAAAGTCAAGTACAATATCCATCAAAATAAAGAAGTACATAATCCCACTCTCATACAATAGCCAAAACAAAAGGAAAGATAACTGGATAACTGGAGCTTTACATCTACCCAAGCTCCTAAAGACTGGAACAGCAATCCGATCAAGCTCCACTACTGCTAGGATCCACCACAGGACCTGAGGGTTGGGAAAAAGATAAAAACAACGGGGTCAGACATAAGTCTGAGCGAGTCCTATAACTTTAACAATACAATCGTTAAAGTAACCAGAGAAGACATGAACTGATATACGGTAACATATGGGGATGAATGGTTACACTAAGCAGTCTACTAAACTAAGATAAAAGATAAAAACGCATCTACCCTTCCTAAGGTAAATCACTAAACTGCACCACACCAGTCGTTCCTAACTTAAAGGTTGATCCCACCCAAGGACTTATAAAATTAACCTAATAGTACTTGCGTACCCCTAGGTGACCAAGTAGGCGCCACAGGGCCCTACAATCCACCAGGTGTACACACTACTCCCCATTCGATCGGCTCCCTAACGTAGATACCCGTGCTGGCCCCACCGTGGGGTGTACCATTCCCCAACGTGGCAACCTGATAAAACTAACGGTGCACGGCTTATATCTACACGATGCATCAACGGCTTACCTACCAGCCCGGGCCCACTCACGCATATGAAGCCCGTTGGACTTGCGTTGCCACCGCTAACCCGTTTGCCTCTTACAGTCAAGCCCAGTATGCGTGTCCCGTCCTCGACATGGGTCGAGCCCACAAAGATACGTATGGGTTACTGGTTGAAATGGGCCTCCACAAGCTACCCACCTAAGCTTGTCCCTTTTTCTAATATACCCTACTTAACCCTTTAATCATGTTTAATTACATGTTTCCATTTTGGTTAAGTATTCTAATCGTATTTTCTATTGCCACCCAAGGCAACCACTAGATTTTCTCATGCCACCCAAGGCACCCACTTAACCCCTCATGTCCCTCTACATGCTAATGTGGTTAAGTGTTTCTTAATTAATTAATTAAGAACGTAACCTTTGTAAAGACCTCTCACATTAGACTGTCTTTTATGACCGCTGGTTAAGCCGGTTGGGTCCGGGCAGCCTTATGTCATAACCGAGTCTAACCTCGTGTCTTTACATTAATCACGTATTTAGTTTGTGCCTAAGACCTCTCACATTGGGCTAACATTTGTAGCAACTGGTTAAGCCGGTTGGGTCCGGGCAGTTTTACGCTACAACTGAGTCCAACCTCGTGTCTTAGTCAATTAATTACACCTAATTAATCACCCTCATAATTTTATATTACTTATCCCTAATTAATCAAGTTTTCTTAACATGGGTAGACCTAACTTAATAGGTAAATTCCCATGGGGTAGACCTAACTCAATAGGTAAATTCCCAACACATAGTATGGGTACACCTAACTAAATAGGCAAATTCCCATACTATGTTCATTTATTTTATGTTATGCATAATTATATTAATTTCACACAATCTTATTAACTTATGCATTTAATTGCCCCATCGTTCCCACGTAATTTCGTTCTCATGATATAACACATATAAAAGGTGTCATCTTGCATATGAATGAACATGTTTCAAAGGTGCCATCTTGCATATTAACAAACACATAACTTGCACATGCACTTGCATAACATGTCACATAACTTGCATATAATATGTCACATAACTTACATATTCACTTGCATAACAAACTTGCATATTAACTCATAAACTTGCATAATGTGTCATCATGAACTTGCATATTAACAAACATGTAACTTGCATATTAGCAAACATGTAACTTGCATATTAACAAACATGTAACTTGCATATTAACAAACATGTAACTTGCATATTTACTAACATGTAACTTGCATATTAGCAAACATGTAACTTGCATATTAACAAACATGTAACTTGCATATTAACAAACATGTAACTTGCATATTTACTTACATGTAACTTGCATATTAACAAACATGTAACTTGCATATTAACAAACATGTAACTTGCATATTAACAAACATGTAACTTGTATATTAACAAACATGTAACTTGCATATTTACATACATGTAACTTGCATAGCATATCACCATGAACTTGCATAACATGCATATGATTACATAGCCCACAACTTGCATATTTAGCATCATGCAAACATAACATACATCATATTAAACTTGCATAAACTTACATACTCAACATGCATAAACATAAGATTAATGCTAACATCATATCATATGATTCAAAGCTCATTAACCCACATACAAAACCATAAATCTCATCACATCTCATCTAATTAGTTTACCAAAAGATCATCAAAGTGATAGAAACTCACAACTAGCAATTTTGCACACCAAATGAAGAAGATTAAGATGCTAAGAAGGGATTAGAGGTTGATTAGAGAGTGATTAGCATGCAACCCTCTTCATTGATTTGTGGAGGCCATGATCAAGTTGCATTTTGCCATAGTTTAATTACAAGGTTTAATTATGAATGAATTAGGGTAGGGTTGGGGTCTTATTTATAGGATTAGAAAGTGTTTTAGGCCCTTAGATTAACCCTAGATTAGATTAGGACCCTTAGATTTCGGAACCCTCTAGAACATAGCCCTAGACTCAGCCAAGACCAGACCTGGTGCACCCAGATCCACAGAGCCGACACCCTGTGTCGACACCCCTGTCGACAGGGCTGTCGACCCCCCTGTCGACACCCCTGTCGACATGGCTGTCGACACGGGGCTAGGCGGGAATTTTCCCCCCTTTCCTCTTTTGGCTCCAAACTTGTTTTTCAAATCTGCTTTTTAAATTTAAATTTTCTAAAAACTTCTTTGGGCCATAACCGGGCCATACGGACTCCGATTCTCAAAAACTCGGACTCTATTTCGCGTATTTTTCCGAGACGAACGCAATGACGCAGCCCGTTTCCCCTGGTTCTCATATCTGAGATTAATTATACTTTAATTTCTAACCGTTAGTGTTAATTGAAATTCGGGGTGTTACATTCTCCCCTACTTAAAGGATTTCGTCCTCGAAATCTCTAAGTTAAGAAGAACGTATCCTACCAACCAAACAACCATCTACTAAACCATCAACCACAAGCAACCATTATCCTTAGAAACTTCTAATGATGTATGAACATATGCAGAAAGTGTGTGTATATGTCCGTATACTAATGCAAAATCAGGCGGTCTACTGATTCAGTCGACCTCCTTAATGCAAACCATGATAGTGCCATGTATCCAATATGTATGCGAAACCCTATTGACACATACAAATTTCTACATGCGTGCACAACCATACACAAAAATGCATCATCCACATGATAACACAGCCATGACACATCCATCAATCTAACTACCACATCCATTTATGCGCTATGCAACATGAAGTGACTGAGCCGATCTAGTGCCTAATGTGTGTGTATATGCATCCACGAGCAACCACTAGCAATCAATTGCATCCACATGCATCCATCAACCATAACATGTTTCAAACACATGTTTCAACCATAGGCTTACCCTATCTAAAGATCAAATAGTACTAACGAGAGGACATACTAAAGATAAGATAAGTACTAGACAAGCAATAAAGGAGAAGTTAAAAGACATACTCTCAAAAAGAAATGGATACAAAGAACGCATCTTCGCTTCCGTCTCCCAAGTAGCATTGCTTTCGTCATCTCCCCATTGCACTTTAACTAGCTGAACTTCTCTGTTCCTCAACTTCCTAGTTTCTGACCCAAGGATGCGAGTAGGAGCTCGTCGAATCGTCGCATCACGCTCTACCTCTACATCTCTAAGCAAGCTCGGCTCTACCACCTCTGCGGTCTCATGTAAGCACTTCCTCAGATGTGATACATGGAATACATCATGAACACCACTAAGTCTGTCGGGCAACTCCACCCTATATGCCATCCGTCCGATCCTTTCCTTAATAGGAAACGGCCCAACAAATCTCGGTGCTAACTTCCCAACGGACCCAAAGCGAACAACATTTCTCAATGGAGATACTTTGACAAAAACCATATCCCCAACCTCAAACTCAAGATCCGTCCTTCTCCGATCCGCATAAGATTTCTGTCTATCTTGTGCTGCCTTCATCCTTCTTCGAATCAAATCAATCTTCTCTGAAGTCTCTCTAACCATATCTGGCCCAAGCAAGATCTTATCCGTAGATTCCCACCAACATGTAGGAGATCGACAAGGCCTTCCATAAAGAGCTTCGAAAGGAGCCATACCAATACTGGACTGGAAGCTGTTATTATATGCGAACTCCACCAAAGGAAGATGTTCTTCCCATGTACCTCCAAAATCTAAGATACAAAGCCTCAAGAGATCTTCTAAGATACGGTTCACCCTCTCGGTCTGACCGTCCGTCTGAGGATGATATGCGGTGCTCAAACACAACTGAGTCCCTACCGCCTCTTGCAAACTTCTCCAAAACTCACTAGTGAAGATAGGATCTCGATCACTCACAATGATGGATGGTACACCATGCAATCTAACAATCTCTCTAACATAGACTGAAGCAAGCCATGGAGCGGTCCTCTTACTCTTCACGGGTATAAAATGGGCACTCTTGGTAAGTCTGTCTACCACAACCCAAATTCCCGTATTGCCCTTCCTCGATCTCGGTAACCCATCGATGAAATCCATCGAGACACTATCCCACTTCCATTGCGGAACTTCCAATGGGTGTAGCAACCCACCGGGTTTCCTTTGCTCCGCTTTAACTTGTTGGCACACTAAGCATCTAGCCACATACTCGGTCACATCTTTCTTCATACCGGCCCAGAAGAAAACTCTCTTCATGTCTTGGTACATTTTGTCTCCACCGGGATGAATAGTCATTCTTGAACGATGTGCATCATCCAAAATAACCTTCTTCAAACCCTCATCTTGCGGTACACAAAGTCTACCGTCTCTATGCAACCATCCCTTATCATCTATGGTGTATCTACCCAAATGGCTGGACGACTCCCCCCTTATAAGCTTCTCTACCAACTCAACCAACTGTGGGTCGTTTCGCTGAGCCTCGCCAATCCGTCTCAAAAGAGTAGGTCTAACCTCCAAGGATGCCAACAAACCAGGTACAAAATCAACAGAAGGTCTGAAGTCAAACAAAGAAAGAAACTCCAAGCTTCGCCGTTCCACGAACAATGGACTCAAAGATAGCCTTTTTCTACTCAAGGCGTCCGCCACCACATTACCCTTGCCAGGGGTATATGCTATCTCGAAATCATAGGATGCTAAGAACTCCATCCACTTTTGCTGTCTTAAGTTTAAATCCTTCTGAGAGAATAAGTACTTCAATGATTTATGGTCGGTGAACAACTCGAATCTCTCACCAAGAAGATAATGGCGCCAAGACTTAAGTGCGAAAACAATCGCGGCCAACTCTAGATCATGGGTAGGGTAATTCTTCTCATGCACTCTCAATTGTCTCCCTCCATAGGCTATTACCCTTCCCTCCTGCATCAAGACTGCGCCCAATCCTGTTCCACAAGCATCGGTATAAACAACAAACGGCTTACTCCCATCTGGGAGCACTAAAACTGGAGCGGTGGTCAAAGCTCTCTTTAACCGTCGGAAAGCATCATCACAATCTACGTCCCATAAGAAAACCAGATTCTTCTTCGTCAAGCGGGTTAATGGGGTTGATATCTTCGCGAAGTCTTTGATGAACTTCCTATAATATCCTGCCAACCCCAAGAAACTTCTTACTTCGGTAGCATTTCTAGGAACTTTCCAATCCTGGATAGATACTATCTTTGCGGGATCCACAACTATCCCTTCCTTAGAGACCACATGCCCTAAGAATCGCACTTCTCTTCTCCAAAAATGACATTTAGAGAATTTAGCTTTAAGACTATGCGCTCGAAGAGTCTCCAACACTTCCTTGAGATGTAAGGCATGCTCTTCTTCACTCTTGGAAAAGACCAAGATGTCATCCACAAAAACTACTACAAACTTATTCAGATACTCTCTGAACACTCTACTCATGAGATCAACAAAGTATGCAGGGGCGTTTGTCAACCCAAATGGCATCACTAGCCACTCATAAAAACCATCCGGAGTCCGGAAAGCAGTCTTTTCTATACTGTCCTCCGCCACTCTCAACTGATGAAACCCTGTAGCTAAGTCCATTTGCGAAAACACTGAGGCGCCAACCAACTGATCAAAGAGATCATCTATTCTTGGTAATGGGTGTCTATTCTTCTTCGTGAGCTTATTAAGTTCTCTATAATCCACACAAAGTCTGAGGGACCCATCCGCCTTCGTGGCAAACACTACTGGAGCTCCCCACTCCGATATACTTCGCCTTATGAACCCCTTCTCAAGCAACTCCCCTACTTGCTTATGAAGTTCTCTTCTCTCACGAGGAGCCATGTGGCGCACTGGCAAAGACACTGGTTTGGCATTATCCACCAAATAAATTCGGAAATCTATCTCCCGCTTCGGAGGTAAATTCTTCACTTCTTCAAACACATCCGGATATTCCCGGACTACTCTGACAGAACGCAAACTCTCGACCCAAGCATCGAGCGATTCATGATAACTTAGAAGAACAGATTCCATGGGATTACAAGAGATCTCGAGAGTATTACCCAAGCGGGTCATAAGCCTGACAACTCTCCTTTCACAATCAAGAACGGCACCATTACTGGATAACCAGTCCAAGCCCAAAATCAACCCATAGCCCGTGAAGCCCAATACAAAAGCATCACATCTAAACTCAACGCTAAGTATAGAAATCTTCAAACCCAAACATATCATAGACAGATATATAGAGCCCCCAATTGGGTTTGAAACAACCAAGGGATCATCAACTAGACTGGTGTCTAAGTGCAGTGACTCAACTAACGATGATGAGATAAAAGAATGCGATGCGCCAGAGTCAAACAAAGTACGAACTGGATGATCAAACAGAAAAACCAGACTTTCAACGGAAATAGTTCTACCTCTCTGCTGAATCGGTGGAACTGAGAGAACCTGAACTTGACCCCCCGACTGAGGTGGTGCTATAAGAGCTTGCACCTGACCTCCTGAGGTAGACCCCGTCTTCTGCCCCTTCTTTGGGCAGTTTTTCACAAGATGTCCTGCTTCACCACAATGAAAGCAACCTGTCTTCTTCTTTTTGCGACAATCCTTATTGAGGTGGCCTGGTGTTCCACAATTGAAGCACTTCTTCTTCGTCTTCTTCTTGTCACCATTGCCTTTTCCGCCCTTGCCTTGTTGTTGTTGTTGTTGCGGTTTCTTCTGATCCCCCTTTTTCTCTGGTGCCTTAGAGTTCTTATCATCCTCATGCATAAGTGCCATGTAGACAAGCTTCTCAAAGGTGGCCCCCATAGGAATGTGAGTCATAGCTATTCCTTGCAATGGTTCGTTCAAGCCTCTAACGAACCTCAAAGCCTTCTTCTCCGGTGTATTCACCAACTCTATGCCAAACCTTGCTAATTGATTGAATTTGTTGACATATTCTTTCACCGTGAGATTCCCTTGCTTCAAATTCAAGAACTTCTCCATAAACAGATTCTCTTCCGCCCTTGAGAGAAACTTAGCCCCAAACCTTTGCTTAAAATCTGCCCAAGAGTCAACAGGGCGTTCTCCATTAGTGACCTCCCACCAGAATGAGGCCTCTCCCTTCATCAACCAAGCCGCCAACTTGAATTTCTTTCCCTCTTCCACTTCAAAGATATCTAGCAACTCTTCCACTTCCTTAAGCCAATCTCTAGCCTCTACGAAAGTCTCTGAACCTAGAAAAGGTTTTCCTCCTATAGCCTTGAACTCCTTGCAAACCTTAGCAAAATTATCCACTCTAGGCTGAGGAGGAGGAGCGGTTGTCTCTGGTGTAGTAGCATTGGCTGGACCCGCAGCCGCGGCCCTAGCCTCTTGTAACCTCCTATACCATAGTGGTATAACTAAACCCTCCGGGATGTTAAGATCTTCAGCCATGCTGAAACGAAAGAGGAAAGATTCAAAAAGGAGATTCCGAAAGATAAAGATATGGCTATTGGGGATTATGCTTTTCTTTTTTTTTTCAAAAACTTTTTCTCTTAGAAGACATGCTTTTGAAAATACTTTCTTCGAAAATACTCTTAGAAAATAGTTTTTCTCAAAAATTTTATCTGTTCTGGTAACCTTAAGCTCTGATACCACGTGTAACACCCCACTCCCGCTATGATCACTCACAATGGGAATGCCATAACATCGGTGGAGTATTTTAGTGAATATAGAACAGAAAAATTACAACAAGACAGATATAAATAGTACTTGAAATTTTAAAACATCATGAAGTAAAACATGTCTGGTTACATCATAAACCCACAATAAAAGTCAAGTACAATATCCATCAAAATAAAGAAGTACATAATCCCACTCTCATACAATAGCCAAAACAAAAGGAAAGATAACTGGATAACTGGAGCTTTACATCTACCCAAGCTCCTAAAGACTGGAACAGCAATCCGATCAAGCTCCACTACTGCTAGGATCCACCACAGGACCTGAGGGTTGGGAAAAAGATAAAAACAACGGGGTCAGACATAAGTCTGAGCGAGTCCTATAACTTTAACAATACAATCGTTAAAGTAACCAGAGAAGACATGAACTGATATACGGTAACATATGGGGATGAATGGTTACACTAAGCAGTCTACTAAACTAAGATAAAAGATAAAAACGCATCTACCCTTCCTAAGGTAAATCACTAAACTGCACCACACCAGTCGTTCCTAACTTAAAGGTTGATCCCACCCAAGGACTTATAAAATTAACCTAATAGTACTTGCGTACCCCTAGGTGACCAAGTAGGCGCCACAGGGCCCTACAATCCACCAGGTGTACACACTACTCCCCATTCGATCGGCTCCCTAACGTAGATACCCGTGCTGGCCCCACCGTGGGGTGTACCATTCCCCAACGTGGCAACCTGATAAAACTAACGGTGCACGGCTTATATCTACACGATGCAACAACGGCTTACCTACCAGCCCGGGCCCACTCACGCATATGAAGCCCGTTGGACTTGCGTTGCCACCGCTAACCCGTTTGCCTCTTACAGTCAAGCCCAGTATGCGTGTCCCGTCCTCGACATGGGTCGAGCCCACAAAGATACGTATGGGTTACTGGTTGAAATGGGCCTCCACAAGCTACCCACCTAAGCTTGTCCCTTTTTCTAATATACCCTACTTAACCCTTTAATCATGTTTAATTACATGTTTCCATTTTGGTTAAGTATTCTAATCGTATTTTCTATTGCCACCCAAGGCAACCACTAGATTTTCTCATGCCACCCAAGGCACCCACTTAACCCCTCATGTCCCTCTACATGCTAATGTGGTTAAGTGTTTCTTAATTAATTAATTAAGAACGTAACCTTTGTAAAGACCTCTCACATTAGACTGTCTTTTATGACCGCTGGTTAAGCCGGTTGGGTCCGGGCAGCCTTATGTCATAACCGAGTCTAACCTCGTGTCTTTACATTAATCACGTATTTAGTTTGTGCCTAAGACCTCTCACATTGGGCTAACATTTGTAGCAACTGGTTAAGCCGGTTGGGTCCGGGCAGTTTTACGCTACAACTGAGTCCAACCTCGTGTCTTAGTCAATTAATTACACCTAATTAATCACCCTCATAATTTTATATTACTTATCCCTAATTAATCAAGTTTTCTTAACATGGGTAGACCTAACTTAATAGGTAAATTCCCATGGGGTAGACCTAACTCAATAGGTAAATTCCCAACACATAGTATGGGTACACCTAACTAAATAGGCAAATTCCCATACTATGTTCATTTATTTTATGTTATGCATAATTATATTAATTTCACACAATCTTATTAACTTATGCATTTAATTGCCCCATCGTTCCCACGTAATTTCGTTCTCATGATATAACACATATAAAAGGTGTCATCTTGCATATGAATGAACATGTTTCAAAGGTGCCATCTTGCATATTAACAAACACATAACTTGCACATGCACTTGCATAACATGTCACATAACTTGCATATAATATGTCACATAACTTACATATTCACTTGCATAACAAACTTGCATATTAACTCATAAACTTGCATAATGTGTCATCATGAACTTGCATATTAACAAACATGTAACTTGCATATTAGCAAACATGTAACTTGCATATTAACAAACATGTAACTTGCATATTAACAAACATGTAACTTGCATATTTACTAACATGTAACTTGCATATTAGCAAACATGTAACTTGCATATTAACAAACATGTAACTTGCATATTAACAAACATGTAACTTGCATATTTACTTACATGTAACTTGCATATTAACAAACATGTAACTTGCATATTAACAAACATGTAACTTGCATATTAACAAACATGTAACTTGTATATTAACAAACATGTAACTTGCATATTTACATACATGTAACTTGCATAGCATATCACCATGAACTTGCATAACATGCATATGATTACATAGCCCACAACTTGCATATTTAGCATCATGCAAACATAACATACATCATATTAAACTTGCATAAACTTACATACTCAACATGCATAAACATAAGATTAATGCTAACATCATATCATATGATTCAAAGCTCATTAACCCACATACAAAACCATAAATCTCATCACATCTCATCTAATTAGTTTACCAAAAGATCATCAAAGTGATAGAAACTCACAACTAGCAATTTTGCACACCAAATGAAGAAGATTAAGATGCTAAGAAGGGATTAGAGGTTGATTAGAGAGTGATTAGCATGCAACCCTCTTCATTGATTTGTGGAGGCCATGATCAAGTTGCATTTTGCCATAGTTTAATTACAAGGTTTAATTATGAATGAATTAGGGTAGGGTTGGGGTCTTATTTATAGGATTAGAAAGTGTTTTAGGCCCTTAGATTAACCCTAGATTAGATTAGGACCCTTAGATTTCGGAACCCTCTAGAACATAGCCCTAGACTCAGCCAAGACCAGACCTGGTGCACCCAGATCCACAGAGCCGACACCCTGTGTCGACACCCCTGTCGACAGGGCTGTCGACCCCCCTGTCGACACCCCTGTCGACATGGCTGTCGACACGGGGCTAGGCGGGAATTTTCCCCCCCCTTTCCTCTTTTGGCTCCAAACTTGTTTTTCAAATCTGCTTTTTAAATTTAAATTTTCTAAAAACTTCTTTGGGCCATAACCGGGCCATACGGACTCCGATTCTCAAAAACTCGGACTCTATTTCGCGTATTTTTCCGAGACGAACGCAATGACGCAGCCCGTTTCCCCTGGTTCTCATATCTGAGATTAATTATACTTTAATTTCTAACCGTTAGTGTTAATTGAAATTCGGGGTGTTACATGTATGCTGTGTGAAAAATTGTAGAAATATCTACAATTTATGAAAATAATGTCTTCTTTTCCAGCAATTATGCTCGAAATGAAATATTTGTCATTTATAGGCAATTTTAATCATTTTTTAATGATTTTTCTATAATACGTTGATATTTGAATAAGTGTCGGCTTTGCGTTTCAAAATTTGAAGAAAATCAGCAAAAATTGCATGAATATCAACAATATTTTGAAATTATTACTACAATACCTACAATTTAACAAGAAATTGAAGAAATTTGCAGAAACTTGCGTTTTTTTGATTTTTTCTTTCTTTTTGAATCATGTTTTTTTTTTGAAGTTTTCTTGCATGAAGATAAAAATGATTATGCATTGAATTAAAATTTGAAGTTTGGTAAACTTTTACTTCATTTTTTTGATGATTTTCAAAATAAAGGGACCTAATTTATAAAGCTTTAAGACAGGTGTATTTTTTTTTTTTTTGGTAATTTGAAACCCAAACTGGACTTGAGCCAAACCATCCCAGTAATTATTTTATCGTTAAAGGATTTGTAATTTTTCTATTGTTTTACTAAACACTAACTCATTCTTTAATAAAGTTAAAAGAGAGCCGTCTTCGTTTATAATTAAAGCATTTGGTGGTATTGTTTCTTGGGAAGGTTCTGATGCTCAAATCGATGAGACCAGCGAGTGTAACACACACAAACACATTTATAATTGTCTATGTTTATGATATTTTTCATCAACTGTAACAACTCGGAAAATGTGAACCAATTTAAAATTTTTAAAATTGGTTATTGTCAAAGAATTTAAACCATCGAAATAGAACATTTCAATAAAATAATGTATTGGAAATAGGGTGGCAGTTTAAAATTTTGAATTCAAACTTTGTCTGACTGTACCAGGTGCAAAATAAGACAGATTTTAGTGAAACTAAAAATATTTAAATCTGTTTATGAATACCTTTCTAACGAATCTGAAAAATCGAAGTTTCGTAGTAGGAGTCAAAAATTATGGCCGAATGAATTTTCAGAAAGGTCGCTATATAGAATATATAGCCCTTGAAAATAGACATTTTGCAAACGACCTCGGAATTCGATGAAACAACTTTTGTTGGATCCGGGATGTCAAACTATTGCTAGGTTTCAAATTTCATAATTTTTGAAGCTAGTATGTGAGCGGGGCAAAGGAAACTGTGATTGGTCAATTTCTGTTGAATTGGGTCGACCTGAAAATAGACATTTTGCATACGATCTCAGAATTTGACGAAACTAGTTTTGTTAGGACCGCATCGTCAAAACATAGCTAGATTTATTTTTCTGGAATTTTTCGAATCAGTTTGTGGCCCTGGAAAACTGAAATGTACATTCAAAACAGAATTTGAATGTTTTATACTTTAATTTGAAAAATAATTGACTGTAACAGTCAAATTGGCCAACGAAACATATCCCATTGTGTCCGTGATGGGGGTATTAAGCTAGGGGCGACAGTCGTTGGGTTGAAATTAGTGTTCGTTTGTTCGAAAGGGCAATTTTGGAATTTAAAATTTAAATATAATGGGTCAAACCCCCTCTTTTCTCTCACTTCATGTTGACCAGTCAAAACTCGATCAAACCCCCCACGAACGACGGAAAAGCATTCGAAGCTTCCAGGCCCGATCGTCGCCGCCACGCGCGTTTTCACCGCCCCCTCCAGTTGAGTTTTCTGTTCATCTTCCCCTCCTCTATAAATCCGTACCACCCTCATCAGGAATAGGTTGATATTTGTGTCGAATTTTGTCGAGGAAGTCATCGCCTTTGGAGTGTCACCGTGCGCCACAGGGACCGTCGAGTTCGCCCAAACCACCACCGATCGACTCGCCTTTCTTCCCTCTTCCACGTAGTATAATCCGATCCTTCAATAGTTGCACGGATTTTCTGAAAAATCCGAACCCTAGTTCAAACCACTCAGAAAGGTGAGACCTTTGTTTTATCTGAACTTTGAAAAATAATATCTTTCACATGTTTTGATGAAACTCGATTGAACAAGAAACACCACAACCGCAAGGAGGCTCTCTACCATCTAGAAGAGACCGCGGATTTTTCTGGTCTACCTACGATTTTTAGCACTTTAAAAACCAATGTGAGGAATCTAAATTAATTTGTGTGAATGAAATCGTGTTGTATAAATTATATAAGCGAAGTGTAAATTATATACGCATTGTATACCTCATGTACATGTGTTGTATAAGATATATTAGCGATGTATAAATTATACAAGCGTTGTTTGAAACATATATGCTGTGAATTGTGTTGAAATGCATGTGAAATATAAAATATATATATACTCCCCTCGTCCACAGACGATGGACGATATTTATTGATTGTGATTGATGTGAAAAATATAGTATGACGAATGGTTGAAAATAATTGTTTGTGGTTGATATTGTGGTTGAAAAATACCTTTGTGGTTGACAAATACCCTCTTGTGGTTGAAACAAATTAGAATAGAATTGTGGAAATGAAAATAAAACATGCCTCATGCGTGCGAACTTGATGCATGAATTCCCATTGTCAAAAATCGCAAGGTTTTAAGGTAGAGCGAGGAGTCGTACTTCGATATGGTCCCGGTTTTGACTACCCTGCCGTTACGCTGCCGAAATTTTCTGAAATATTCATATGATAGAATTACTTTCTTTTGCTGAAATTATTTACATATGTTTAAAAATCATTCATGTGTTGAATAAATATTCATTCGTTGAATAGATTAAAGTGTTGAATGGCGTTCGTATTTTAAATAAATAGCTTTAACGATAAAAATCGCACTTATATATATATATATATATGTATACAAACTTTAAAAACCGTTCGTGTTTTGAATAGATATTCATTCGTTGAATAGATTCAAGTGTTGAATGGCGTTCGTATTTTAAATAAGTAGCTTTAACGATAAAAATCACATTTTTATATATATGTATACAAACTTAAAAAACCATTCGTGTGTTGAATAGATATTCATTCGTTGAATAGATTCAAGTGTTGAATGGCGTTCGTATTTTAAATAAATAGCTTTAATGATAAAAATCACATTTTTATATATATGTATACAAACTTTAAAAACTATTCGTGTGTTGAATAGATATTCATTCGTTGAATAGATTCAAGTGTTGAATGGCGTTCGTATTTTAAATAAATAGCTTTAACGATAAAAATCACATTTATATATATATATATATATATATATGTATGTATGTATGTATGTATGTATATATGTATACAAACTTTAAAAATCATTCATGTGTTGAATAGATATTAATTCGTTGAATAGATTCAAGTGTTGAATGCCGTTCGTATTTTAAATAAATAGCTTTAACGATAAAAATCACATTTTTATATATATGTATACAAACTTTAAAAATCATTCATGTGTTGAATAGATATTCATTCGTTGAATAGATTCAAGTGTTGAATGGCATTCGTATTTTGAATAAATAGCTTTAGCGATAAAAATTACATTTTTATTGTGAATATGAAGGGTTAAAAACATTCACGTGTTGAATAAATATTTCTTTAGTAAAAATATTACTTTTATCATATATACACTTTGATAAAAATACATACGTGTTGAAATAAATATTTGTTCGCTAGAAATATTATTATTAGCTTTGTTCTGCATATATATACATGTGTTGAACAGAGAAATTGGATTAGCTACTGAGTAAAGAAATTATTTGCGTGCCCGACAAAATGGTAAGTCTAAATGAGTCGGCTGCGCAATTTTATTTATATATCAACTCCTGTGAATGCCATTGGATGCGGAGTGCTGGTTATTCTGTGTGTAATAATAAACATCGCCATAGGATAGTAACAATTAATTTTGAACTACACTACATGGCATACTTCTTGACGATAGGCATATTTCATCATATACCACATAAGCATTTGGAGCTTATGTGACGAGGTTGAAGATTTACCATACGAGCGAGAGGCTTGTATGACGATGACTATATATTACAGGTTGAACTGATGATTGATATGGACCATATTAAATTGTAACGATAAATTGCCAGATTAATAAAAAACCCCACACGGGTCTGGAGTTGACAATAATCACGTCTCTCTAGTTATTAGATACGGCACATGGACTATTTATTTCCCACACGGGACGAGGTGACGAGGATTTATCCTCTAGAGCTTTTAAAATACACACTCCCTCAGGCTTTGACAGGGTGACGAGAATTGATTCTCTGGAGTTATTATCTATACACGCTCCCCTGTAAACACCAGAATATATCACTAAAAATATGTGTATGCTTTATAGGATTTATTGGGTACCTAACACGGCCCAATAAATTTCTAAACCCCTTCCCGTACAAAGGAGGTTATGGCGAAATTTTTCGAAATATAAAGGCGTTAGTGAAATATTTGAAGTGAAAACGATGTTGAAATTAAAGAATGAACTATATATATATAGAAATATAAATGAAATTGAAAGGAATAGAGGCCGTGCAGTTCGTATTTTTAAATCGTAACTTCAATCGATTGGTACGAGAGATCCGACCATCGGATTTTCCCGAAACCACAACCGTTGGGTTCGCCTTGGAAATATCTTTCCAACGGCACCAACTTTGTAAAAATCCAACGGTTGGATTGTCTGGAATGTTTAATTCAAATCTGAAGAAAAACAGTGCCAGAATCGATTATATTTATATATAAATATAAATATAATTTAATTAAATCGAATAACGACGCTGCAGTTCGTATTTTGAAATCGTAACTTCAAACGACTAGTGTGGAAGATCCGACCGTCGGATTTTCACGAAACTGGAACCACTGGGTTCGCTTTGGGAATATCTTCCCAGTGATATGAACTTTGTAGAAATCCAACGGTTAGATTTTCTGATATATGTAAAACAAATTTGGGAAAAAACAGCGCCAGTGCCATGGCACGACCCGAAACGTCGTTTAACTATATATGGCACTTTTTAAATAAATAAAAATGGTGAAAAATCGTTATAAAATATTATAAGCAGCATAGGATGGAAATAAACCAATTTTGCTTGGTCTGCTTGATATTTGATGGTTGTATGTGTTTGACATGAAAATTATACTAAAGAACTGAAATGTGAATGTCGAATAATTTAACCATGGAAAGAATTGATTTGAATTCTAAATATACGTGAATTATTTGAAAAGGCTGAGCTAACCCTCATTTCAAATAATTGATCAAACGATTCGAAGTAGAAAATACGAAGAATGTTCAAGACCGACGATCTTCGAATCGGATGGATAGGTGTTGCTGAGGTTTCTAATTGGAGTAGCTACCTTGAAGGAACGGAAGCAGTAGCCGTCTGGACGTATGTGTTGATTGTACGGATATGCGAGGAATATGGTGCCTCCAGTTTCGTTCAGACCCAGAACGGACGTGTAAATGGACTATGTGTCTGACATTGGATTTTGTTCTGTATTGATTGATCTCTATTAAATATATATCTGTTTGGCGACGGAGAATTTATTCTCTTGCTTAACGCCCTTCTCTGAGACGTACGAGCTCAGATGTTATATATCGATAGAAATCAGTTGTATGGAGTGGATTGCCTATGTGGCATGCCAAGATGCAGTGATCAACGCTTCTGTTGCAAAGCAAAGTCTTGTGGTTGATGATCAAAGCACGGCCTACGTAGCCAGGCTTTGTGTATAGCATGGATTCGCGAGCCTCACACCTCGATATGAGTTAAAAACGGGATAAGGACTGCAGGGAGAGCACGACGTTTCTTTCTAGCTAGCGGTAGTGTCAGTGCTTAAACTGGCTGACATTTATATTATTTTTACTGATGTGGAAGTTGGAATGAGGCGCCTCGATATTAGGTCTGTTAGGACCGGGAAACGTGTGTTCAGGAATACTAATCCACTAACGTAAGTGTGGACCGGCCCTGAAGCATCCAAGGGTTACCCAGAGTGTGTAGTCCTGAGGCATTTGCTAGAGTGTCTTGAAGCGGAGAGGAGCTTGCCCCTTGCCGCGACTCATGACGGAAATCCAATTTCCAATACGAGATAACGGATTTGATTGTAGAACTAGTATGGCGACATATTAGATGGTAGATATGCCGTCTATGATTGATATTTATGATGATATTCGTTTTTGAAACATATATGCACTAGTAATAATATCAAATGATTTTGCTTTACACGTATTAAGCATATTTTGCCATTATAAGGTAAAACTCTATCCTCCGGTTTGCATTGCATTGTATGATGGGACTTGAGTCTTATAACGGCTTCATTCTTTTTTAAAAGCATTGCGTTGTTTTTATAGAATTTACTCTGTTTTAAATGCACCGGCAATCACTGGAGTAAACCCGTTCTGCGAAAGTGGCGTGGTCCTATGATTTGCCTTATTACTGTTGTTTAACCAGTTAAGTAGATTTCTCATACCAGTTCCATGACTGACTCGTTGTTTGTTTCACTTTGCAAACTCGGGTGCCCTTATTTTCACACGGGCAGCCTAGTCGACAGGTGACAGGCTATTTTGGCTTAGCATTGTAGAATGGAGTGCACTTTTGGCTTATGGCGAGGCTGACTTCACCGAGATGACTTTGACATTTTCCAACATTATTGTATATATATTATGATTCTGCCATAGGCGATGCAGACTGTTTTACTTCCAGTATTTATGATCGTATGTATATGTACCGCCGCAGGCGATGCAGACTGATATCTTTATTATGTCTCACTGTATGTATATATTCCACCGATGGCGATGCTGACTTATCAGTCCCCTTTTATTTACTAAGTTATATCCTACGTTGTGCTATTCTGATGATTGTTACATGTTATGAATCCGCTGTCATATCTATGTGAATTTATTCTATTTATTGTTTTGGCTATTATCTGTTCTCTACTTATGATGATTAATGTATTATATTCCAATGATTATCCTTAACACCGTCACACGGATTTTGGGATCATCACAGTTGGTATCAGAGCTTTGGTTAACCTTAGTTCTGGAATCTAACACATTAAACACCTCGTCAGAATAGAATCAGTAGTGTTCTAGGGCGAGTAGCTCATTAGAGATAGGATTAGTAATGTCCTAGAATGAGCTAAGCAGAATAGCAAAACAATTTGATCAGTACATCATTACCTTTCCTTATGATCTCCTGCTTTACCATATATGAAAATTATCATTTCTATGAGCTTGACTCTTTTCTTCCTTATACAGAATTTTACTTGATGGCTACACGAGCAGCTGCAGCCAGAGGTGGCCGAGGAGGCCAAGCCGGTAGAGCTGGAGGACGGGGGAATATCCCCGCAGCTGAGAAGGGGACTATTATACAGCCACCAGCACCCCAGGACTTCGAGCTTGACAGAGTAGCAAAGAGATACAGGAACCTGGGAGGCAAACCCTTTTCTGGCCTTGGTACCGTGATAGAGGCTATTGCATGGTTGAAGACTTGTGAGAAGATTTTTGGGGGCATGGAACTGGGGACCCACAACAAGGCACGTCTACGCATTTGGCTCTTACAGGAGGAGGCCGAGTTGTGGTGGGATGCCATCACCTCTGAAGATGAGGAGGGTACTGTTAGGACCTGGAAACAATTCAAGACCATGTTCAAGGGGAAGTTCATCCCCGAACAGGCATTAGAGAGGATGCGTGACGAGTTTGCTAATCTCCAGCAGGGAGATCGTTCTATTAAAGAATATCTTAACAAATTCACATAGCTGTCACGCTATGCTCCAAAGCTCATTTTGACATCCAAGGCAAAGAACAAGAGGTTCATATTGGGGTTGAAACGCAAATATCAGGACCGGGCTATGAGCAACATCAAACTCTCATTTTCTGAACTAGTAGAGATGGCTTGCAACTATGAAGATTTGGATGAGAGGAACTCCAATCTGGATCGCGCTAAAAGCCAAGCTGGTAACAAGCGCAAAGCTTCAAGTGATCAGCCCGAGTCCAGCAATACAGCAGCCGCTACTCAGCAATCTGGCAAGATACCTAAGGGAAGCTGCTATAATTGCGGGAAGAAAGGACATTATTCGAATGTGTGCACAGCCCCAAAGAAAGTGAAGGCAAATCCAGACCGCAGGTCAGCCGAATGCTACAACTGCCATCAGAAAGGGCACTATAGCAGGAATTGTCCTTTGAAGAAGAATGCTCAGGTGGCACATGTTTATGAGGGGGCCACCCCGCCAGCTATCACAGATGGATCAGGTAAACCTGACGTCTTGGGAGGTACCCTTACAATTAATAATATTCATGTGTCTGTACTTTTTGATACTGGTGCATCACGTAGCTTCATTTCTAGTAACACTGTTCACAAGTTAAAATTGAATCAAAGAAAGCTTAAAGAACCAATTAAAGTTCAAAACCCGATAGGAGGCTCTATCATTCTCAGCTCATATTGTAATGTACCGGTCGCATATTCTTGTTATCGATTTCCTTTTAAAGTGATTATCATGGACTTTTCCGAATTTGATGTTATACTTGGGCTGGAAGGGTTGACCAAATATAAGGCCGAAGTTAGATGTGCCGAAAGGATCGTTAAATTTGAAACGAAGTTAGGACATATATATATATACCATGCCATGGCTCAGATTCAGATAGAAAAGAATTTTGGTCGGCTTTAGAAGTTATCCCCACTTCATTAGAAAAGATTCATGTTGTTAAAAACTATGCGAATGTGTTTGAAGAAGTCGAAAACTTACCTCCGCAAACAGAAATTGAATTCAGAATCGATCTAATTCTGAATGCCCGACCAGTAGTGCATCCAATTCGAAGAATGGCCCCGAAAGAAAAAGAAGAGTTGGGCAGCCAAACTCGAGAATTGCTTTGGAAAGGTCTAATCAGACCAAGCTTTTCAAGTTGGGGAGCAGCAGTAGTGTTTGTCCCGAAATCAGACGGTACTCTACGACTTTGTGTTGATTACCGAGATCTCAATAAGCAAACACTGAAGAACAAATACCCCTTTCCACGAATAGATGATCTGTTAGATCAATTAAATGGGGCGAGAGTATTCTCCAGAATGGACCTAGCTACAGGTTTCCACCAATTACGTATAGCCGAAGATTGTGTTCCTTTGACAACCTTCAGGGGTCCCGATTTATTCTACGAATGGTTAGTAATGCCGTTCGGCTTGTGTAACGCTCCCGCATACTTCGTCGATCTTATGAACAGAGTATTCAGAGGAGTTTTGAATAAATTTGTTCTGGTCTTCATCGATGACATTTTAATCTACTCCAAGTCAGAAGTCGAGCATGCAAAACATTTAGAACAAGTGTTAGAAATTCTAAGGAGAAATGTCTTGAGGGCTAAATTTTCCAAGTGTATCTTCTGGCAGGATGAAGTTAAGTTCCTTGGCCATGTCGTATCAAAAGAACGGATTGCTGTAGATCCAAGCAAAATTACAGCGATTCAGGACTAGAAACAGCCTACTACCCCCACAGAAGTTCGAAGTTTCCTTGGATTGGCTAGTTACTATCGGAAATTCGTTAAGGATTTTTCGAAAATATCTGGTGTATTAACAAAGCTTACAAAGAAGCAGGAGAAATTCAAATGGACTCCCGAATGTGAGGAAGCTTTCCAGGAGCTGAAACTGAAACTGACAACTGCTCTAGTATTAACAACTATAAAAGGCAACCAGAACTTGACTGTATGGAAAGACGCTTCTATTAGAGGGTTGGGCGCAGTATTAATGCAAAAAGGCCAAGTGGTCGCTTATGCTAGCCGTCAGCTGAAGCCACATGAAAAGAACTATGCAACTCATGATCTTGAGTTATTAGCTATCGTGTTTGCTTTGAGATTCTGGAGACATTATTTGTTAGGTGAGAAGTTCGAACTATTTACCGATCATCAATCCTTGAAGTATCTATTCACTCAGAAAGATTTAAACTTGAGACAACAGCGTTGGTTGGAATTTCTTGCAGCACACGATTTTGAGATTCTATACACTCCAGGGAAAGCCAATGTTGTCGCAGATGCACTCAGTAGAAAGAATGAAATCATCACCAGTTTTATCGTCACGTCTTCCTTAACTGACAAGATTTCGGTTCTTCAGAAAGACGATGAATTTACTCAGAGAACCAGTCAGAGAGTCAAGGGAGGTGAATCCACAAGTTTCCAGCTCGACGAAAATGGAGTTCATAGATTAAAGGGCAGAATTTGCATCCCAAATCTTCCAGAGCTTCGAAAAGAAATACTTGATGAATGCCATAAGTCCAAACTGAGCATCCACCCCGGTGTGAGCAAAATGTATAACGATATCAAGTGCACATTCTGGTGGAGGGCATTAAAAAGAGATATTTCATTATATGTTAGCAGATGCTCCACTTGTCAGCTAGTCAAGAGCGATCAGCAGAAATTGGCTAGATTATTACAACAATTAGAAATCCCAGGATGGAAGTGGGAGCAGATTTTCATGGACTTCATTGATGGTTTACCTCGAACGAAGAAAGGAAACGACAGTATTTGGGTGATCGTAGATCGCTTCACGAAGACTGCCCATTTCATACCTGTCAGATCCAACAAAACGGCTCAAAGTTTAGCACAAATTTACTTCAAAGAAATAGTTAAACTGCATGGAGTGCCGCTCAATATAGTCAGTGATAGAGATCCCCTATTTACTAGCAAATTCTGGGAAGCCTTCCAGACAGAATTGGGAACCAAATTGAATCTAAGCACCGCTTATCACCCTCAGACAGATGGCCAAACTGAGCGGGTGAATAGAATTCTAGACGATCTACTTAGGGCTTGCATTATAGATTTTGGCGGGTCATGGGAAGATCACTTAAATTTGGCCGAATTCTCTTATAACAATAGCTATCAAGCAAGTTTGGGAATGTCGCCATTTGAAGCATTATACGGTAGACCGTGCAGATCTCCAGCATGTTGGGTAGAACCTGGCAACAGACTTGTGTTGGGGCCCGATATGATTAGAGAAGCATCAGATAAAGTCGATTTCATCAAGAAGCGATTGAAAACCACACAAAGCCAACAGAAAAGTTATGCTGATGCGAGAGGAAGAGATTTGTCATTTGCTGTTGGTGATTATGTCTGTTTAAGAGTTTCTCCGATGAGGGGAGTAATCAGATTTGAAAAAACTGGGAAGTTGGCGCCAAGATTTATTGGTCCCTTTCCTATCATTGAACAGGTTGGAACTCTGGCTTATAGGGTTCAATTACCTGATTGGTTGCCTGGAGTGCATGATGTGTTCCATGTATCTCAACTTAGAAAACATGTGCATGATCCGGATCTTGTTGTAGAAGAAGCAGCGCAGCAGGACTTGGAAATTACTCTAGAATTGGTAGTCAGAAGAGAGCCATTAAAGATTGTAGGAAAAGAAACTAAAGAGCTCAGGAGCAAAAAGGTCCATTTAGTTAAAGTGCAGTGGAGTAGTGATCCTAGAGACTGTACTTGGGAGACGGAGGAAAGCATTCAGCAAGCCTACCCCAAATGCAGAGTGGACATCTCATACTAACTCCGGTGCATGGCACCTTTATAATACTTTGCATTTACATTTTGTTTCCTACTTTACTGTTGTTTCCTTTTCGGGGACGAAAAGTTTTAAGTGGGGGAGATTGTAACAACCCGGAAAATGTGAACCAATTTAAAATTTTTAAAATTGGTTATTGTCAAAGAGTTTAAACCATTGAAATAGAACATTTCAATAAAATAATGTATTGGAAATAGGGTGGCAGTTTGAAAATTTGAATTCAAACTTTGTCTAACTGTACCGGGTGCAAAATAAGACAGATTTTAGTGAAACCAAAAATATTTAAATCTGTTTATGAATACCTTTCTAATGAATCTGAAAAATCGAAGTTTCATAGCAGGAGTCAAAAGTTATGGCCGAATGAATTTTCAGAAAGGTCACTATATAGAATATATAACCCTTGAAAAAAGACATTTTGCAAACGACCTCGGAATTCGACGAAACCACTTTTGTTGGATCCGGGATGTCAAACTATTGTTAGGTTTCAAATTTCATAATTTTTGAAGCTAGTATGTGAGCGGTGCAAAGGAAACTGTGATTGGCCAATTTCTGTTGAATTGGGTCGACCTGAAAATAGACATTTTGCATACGATCTCAGAATTCGACGAAACTAGTTTTGTTGGGACCGCATCATCAAAACATAGCTAGATTTATTTTTCTGAAATTTTTCGAATCAGTTTGTGGCCCTGGCAAACTAAAATGTACGTTCAAAACAGAATTTGAATGTTTTATACTTTAATTTGAAAAATAACTGATTGTAACAGTCAAATTGGTCAACGAAACATATCCCATTGTGTCCGGGATGGGGGTATTTAGCTAAGGGCGACAGTCGTTGGGTTGAAATTGGTGTTCGTTTGTTCGAAAGGGCAATTTTAGAATTTAAAATTTAAATATAATGGGTCAAACCCCCTCTTTTCTCTCACTTCACATTGACCAGTCAAAACTCGATCAAACCCCCCACGAACGACGGAAAAGCATTCGAAGCTTCCAGGCCCGATCGCCGCCGCCACGCACGTTTTCACCGCCCCCTCCAGTTGAGTTTTCTGTTCATCTTCCCCTCCTCTATAAATCCATACCACCCTCATCAGGAATAGGTTGATATTTGTGTCGAATATTGTCGAGGAAGTCGTCGCCTTTGGAGTGTCGCCGTGCGCCACAGGGACCGTTGAGTTCGCCCAAACCACCACCGATCGACTCGCCTTTCTTCCCTCTTCCACGTAGTATAATCCGATCCTTCAATAGTTGCACGGATTTTCTGAAAAATCCGAACCCTAGTTCGAACCACTCAGAAAGGTGAGACCTTTGTTTTATCTGAACTTTGAAAAATAATATCTTTCACATGTGTTGATGAAATTCGATGAAACAGGAAACATCACAACCGCAAGGAGGCTCTCTACCATCTAGAAGAGACCGCGGATTTTTCTGGTCTACCTACGATTTTTAGCACTTCAAAAACCAATATGAGGAATCTAAATTAATTTGTGTGAATGAAATCGTGTTTTATAAATTATATAAGCGAAGTATAAATTATATACGCATTGTATACCTCATGTACATGTGTTGTATAAGATATATTAGTGATGTATAAATTATACAAGCGTTGTTTGAAACATATATGCTGTGAATTGTGTTGAAATGCATGTGAAATATAATATATATATATATATATATACACTCCCCTCGTCCACAGACCATGGACGATATTTATTGATTGTGATTGACGTGAAAAATATAGTATGACGAATGGTTGAAAATAATTGTTTGTGGTTGATATTGTGGTTGAAAAATACCTTTGTGGTTGAAAAATACCCTCTTGTGGTTGAAACAAACTAGAATAGAATTGTGGAAATGAAAATAAAACATGCCGCCTGCGTGCGAACTAGATGCATGAATTCCCATTGTAAAAAACCGCAAGGTTTTAAGGTAGAGCGAGGAGCCATACTTCGATACGGTCCCGGTTTTAACTACCCTACCTTTATGCTGCCGAAATTTTCTGAAATATTCATATGATAGAATTACTTTCTTTTGCTGAAATTATTTACATATGTTTAAAAATCATTCATGTGTTGAATAGGTATTCATTCGTTGAATAGATTCAAGTGTTGAATGGCGTTCGTATTTTAAATAAATAGCTTTAATGATAAAAATCACATTTTTATATATATGTATACAAACTTTAAAAACCATTCGTGTGTTGAATAGATATTCATTCGTTGAATAGATTCAAGTGTTGAATGGCGTTCGTATTTTAAATAAATAGCTTTAACGTAAAAATCACATTTTTATATATATGTATACAAACTTTAAAAACCATTCGTGTGTTGAATAGATATTCATTCGTTGAATAGATTCAAGTGTTGAATGGCGTTCGTATTTTAAATAAATAGCTTTAATGATAAAAATCACATTTTTATATATATGTATACAAACTTTAAAAACCATTCGTGTGTTGAATAGATATTCATTCGTTGAATAGATTCAAGTGTTGAATGGCGTTCGTATTTTAAATAAATAGCTTTAACGATAAAAATCACATTTATATATATATAAATATATATATGTATGTATACAAACTTTAAAAATCATTCATGTGTTGAATAGATATTCATTCGTTGAATAGATTCAAGTGTTGAATGGCATTCGTATTTTAAATAAATAGCTTTAACGATAAAAATCACATTTATATATATATATATATATATATATGTATATGTATACAAACTTTAAAAATCATTCATGTGTTGAATATATATTCATTCGTTGAATAGATTCAAGTGTTGAATGGCGTTCGTATTTTAAATAAATAGCTTTAGCGATAAAAATTACATTTTTATTGTGAATATGAAGGGTTAAAAACATTCACGTGTTGAATAAATATTTCTTTAGTAAAAATATTACTTTTATCATATATACACTTTGATAAAAATACACACGTGTTGAAATAAATATTTGTTCGCTAGAAATATTATTATTAGCTTTGTTCTACATATATATACATGTGTTGAACAGAGAAATTGGATTAACTGCTAAGTAAAGAAATTATTTGCGTGCCCGACAAAATGGTAAGCCTAAATGAGTTGGCTGCGCAATTTTATTTATATATCAACTCCTGTGATTGCCATTGGATGCGGAGTGTTGGTTATTCTGTGTGTAATAATAAACATCACCATAGGATAGTAACAATTAATTTTGAACTACACTACATGGCATACTTCTTGACGATAGGCATACTTCATCATATACCACATAAGCATTTGGAGCTTATGTGACGAGGTTGAAGATTTACCATACGAGAGAGAGGCTCGTATGACGATGACTATATATTACAGGTTGAACTGGTGACTGATATGGACCATATAAAATTGTAATGATAAATTGCCAGATTAATAAAAAAACCCACACGGGTCTAAAGTTGACAATAATCACGTCTCTCTAGTTATTAGATACGGCACATGGACTATTTATTTCCCACACGGGACGAGGTGACGAGGATTTATCCTCTGGAGCATTTAAAATACACACTCCCTCAGGCTTTGACAAGGTGACGAGAATTTATTCTCTGGAGTTATTATCTATACACGCTCCTCTGTAAACACCAGAATATATCACTAAAAATATGTGTATGCTTTATAGGATTTATTGGGTACCTAACACGGCCCAATAAATTTCCAAACCCCTTCCCGTATAAAGGAGGTTATGGCGAATTTTTTTGAAATATAAAGGCGTTAGTGAAATATTTGAAGTGAAAACGATGTTGAAATTAAAGAATGAACTATATTTATATATATAGAAATATAAATGAAATTGAAAGGAATAGAGGCCGTGCAGTTCGTGTTTTGAAATCGTAACTTCAATCGATTTGTACGAGAGATCCGACCATCGGATTTTCCCGAAACCACAACCGTTGGGTTCGCCTTGGAAATATCTTTCCAAAGGCACCAACTTTGTAAAAATCCAACGGTTGGATTGTCTGGAATGTTTAATTCAAATCTGAAGAAAAACAGCGCCAGAATCGATTATATTTATATATAAATATAAATATAATTTAATTAAATTGAATAACGACGCTGCAGATCGTATTTTGAAATCGTAACTTCAAACGACTAGTGTGGAAGATCCGACCGTCGGATTTTCACGAAACTGGAACCGCTGGGTTTGCTTTGGGAATATCTTCCCAGTGATATGAACTTTGTAGAAATCCAACGGTTAGATTTTCCGATATGTGTAAAACAAATTTAGGAAAAAACAGTGCCAGTGCCACGACATGACCCGAAACGTCGTTTATTTATATATGGCCATTTTTAAATAAATAAAAATGGCGAAAAATCGTTATAAATTATTATAAGCAGCATAGGATGGAAATAAACCAATTTTGCTTGGTCTGCTTGATATTTGATGGTTGTATGTGTTTGACATGAAAATTATACTAAAGAACTGAAATGTGAATGTCGTATAATATAACCATGGAAAGAATTGATTTGAATTCTAATTATACGTGAATTATTTGAAAAGGCTGAGCTAACCCTCATTTCAAATAATTGATCGAACGATTCAAAGTAGAAAATACGAAGACTGTTCAAGACCAGCGATCTTCTTATCGGATGGATGGGCGCTGCTGAGGTTTCTGATTGGAGTAGCTACCTTGAAGGAACAGAAGCAGTAGCCGTCTGGATGTATGTGTTGATTGTACGGATATGCGAAGAATATGGTGCCTCCGGTTTCGTTCAGACCCAGAACAGACGTGTAAATGGACTGTGTGTCTGACAGTGGATTTTGTTCTGTATTGATTGATCTCTATTAAATATATATCTGTTTGGTGGCGGAAAATTTATTCTCTTGCTTAACGCCCTTCTCTGAGACGTACGAGCTCAGAGGTTATATATCGATAGAAATCAGTTGTATGGAGTAGATTGCCTATGTGGCATGCCAAGATGCAGTGATCAAGGCTTCTATTGCAAAGCAAAGTCTTGTGGTTGATGATCAAAGCACGGCCTACGTGGCCAGGCTTTGTGTATAGCGTGGATTCGCGAGCCTCACACCTCGGTATGAGTTAAAAACGGGATAAGGACTGCAGGGAGAGCACGACGTTTCTTTCTATCTAGCGGTAGTGTCAGTGCTTAAACTGGCTGATATTTATATTATTTTTACCGATGTGGAAGTTGGAATGAGGCGCCTCGATATTAGGTCTGTTAGGACCGGGAAACGTGTGTACAGGAATACTAATCCACTAACGTAAGTGTGGACCGGCCCTGAAGCATCCAAGGGTTACCCAGAGTGTGTAGTCCTGAGGCATTTGCTAGAGTGTCTCGAAGCGGAGAGGAGCTTGCCCCTTGTCTCGACTCATGACGGAAATCCAATTTCCAATACGAGATAACGGATTTGATTGTAGAACTAGTATGGCGAAATAGTAGATGGTAGCTATGCCGTCTATGATTGATATTTATGATGATATTCGTTTTTGAAACATATATGCACTAGTAATAATATCAAATGATTTTGCTTTACACGTATTTAGCATATTTGGCCATTATAAGGTAAAACTCTATCCTCCGATTTGCGTTGTATTGTATGATGGGACTTGAGTCTTATAACGGCTTCATTCCTTTTTAAAAGCATTGCGTTGTTTTTAAAGAATTTACTCTGTTTTAAATGCGCCGACAATCACTGGAGTAAACCCATTCCGCGAAAGTGGCGTGGTCCTATGATTTTCCTTATTACCGTTGTTTAACCAGTTAAGTAGATTTCTCATACCAGTTCCATGACTGACTCGTTGTTTGTTTCACTTTGCAAACCCGGGTGCCCTTATTTTCACACGGGCAGCCTAGTCGACAGGTGATAGGCTATTTTGGCTTAGCACTGTAGTATGGAGTGCACTTTTGGCTTATGGCGAGGCTGACTTCACCGAGATGACTTTGACATTTTCCGCCATTATTGTATATATATTATGATTCCGCCACAGGCGATGCAAACTGTTTTACTTCCAGTATTTATGATTGTACGTATATGTACCGCCGTAGGCGATGTAGACTGATACCTTTATTATGTCTCACTGTATGTATATATTCCGCCGATGGCGATGCTGACTGATCATTCCCCTTTTATTTACTAAGTTATATCCTATGTTGTGCTATTCTGATGATTGTTACATGTTATGAATCCGTTGTCATATCTATGTGAATTTATTCTATTTATTGTTTTGGCTATTATCTGTTCTCTGCTTATGATGATTAATGTGTTATATTCCAATGATTATCCTTAACACCGTCACACGGATTTTGGGATCGTCACATCAGCGTTGGAATTAGGTATAAGGATGCGGACCTAAGTGAACCAAATGAGTTATTTAGTTCCTACAAGCTTAAGTTAGTTCACAATTTCCTAGATATCAAGGTCTTAAGCCCGAAGATTAGTTACTCTTCCTTCAAGAGGTGAGTATCACATTTACGAGACTCAAGGACCATCAATTACCTTGGGATAAGGATTCGTTAAGCGCAATGCAAGTAGGAAAGCTAAGCGACTTGTAGAAGGGTATTTCTGTAATTAGGCTTATGCATGAGGCTTAGTTATGAAGAAATCGTATAAAAGTTAACATAAGCGATAAGGAAATTCATGGAAATAATCTTAAGTATGGATTCTCACTTTACTGATCACTTATTTAAGTACATAAATGTTTCTAACTAAAACCCCAAATCGATTTAGAAATTAGGGTTTACTCTATAAGAAAATGATTATAAGATTTGAGAATGAGGAAAAGTCCCCTAAAATGAGACCCTCGGGGTTTTATTCATAGATAAATTGGGCCCCTTCTAGTAACACTCAACAGAAGCTGCTTTCAGGTTCAGCAATAAAACTGGGTGTTGACTGCATTGATGACATTCGGTGACGACTCTGGTTTCAGCTTTCTTTCCACTTTGGAGCTTTATCATCGTATCTACTTTGCTTTTGGAGTATCGGTACCGGTCCGTAATGACTTGTGATTCAGGTACTGCCTCTATATAGTGTATTGCTACCTAGTAGATTGGTACAAATAGCCTTCCTATCGGCTCTCGGTTTCGATGCCAAATGATAGCCCCGATAGAAATCTTGCTTTGATAGCTTCTGAGTGCTTCCTGGTGTCAATATTGGTGCTAAGTAAATTAGTATCGATTGCCCCTTTCGCTTTATCCTAGCTTGGTTTCGTGCTTTCCTTTCCTGGTTTCATATTTTGGTTTCAGATCATCATCTTTCGGTGTTCTCCGCTTGCTACTTCCGATGTTGAAATAGCTTTGTCATCATCTTTTGGTATAGGTACCAAGCTTTCCTGCTTACGTTGGTATCGATAACACAAACTTTGAATCATTTTCCTTCCTACTTTTAGTATCGACTGCTTCAGCAGTTTGATGTCGAAATGTGTGCCTTCGGAGTTGAAGTCGGGTTGACTGCTTTCTTCCTTGTATCCGTATCAGGCTTGCTTTGCTTATGTTGGTACCAATAGCACATGAACCAAGCATTCCTTTTCTGGCTTTCAGTATCGGTTGTCTCAGTGTCTTGGTGTTATTTTGTACTTCCAAGACCATCTCATGTTGCTTGTTGTGCTCCAATACCCCTTCGCCTTCATTTGGTTCTGGCATCGAAATCTAGCAGTAACAATTACCCCCCCCCCCCACCCCCAAATGAAGGGGTATTTTTGACTTTTCTATTCAATAGTCTTGGTTGCTGCTTCCTTTTGCCTTTAAATACTTTATTCACTTCCCTTTTCTCGGTTTCCATTTGCCTCCCTCTCTGTAATTTTAAAATTTTCTAGTGCAAGCATCAAGAACTTTCTAGTGTTGATTGAGGTAAGCCCCATCTTACTCCTTTCGAAGTAATTTAAAATGTTTTTGCCAACTCAATTCTGTAAATGTCATTGAATTTTGTAACAGTTTTAACCACACAATTTGAATTCGTTTGTAACAATCTTTCTGCTTAGTTTCAACTTGGGTGACATTGGAAGATTGTTAATATACATCGAATCCATCATGTAATTTACCCGTTTGACCATCAAACAACTCTATTCAGCTACATTGCGTGATCGAGACCTGAGCAGAAGGTTATCTAAATGGATACTCATAATTTTTTACACTACTTGGAATCAAATTTCAGTTCTTTTAAGTGCAAACCAAAATGAAGTGTTATTTTAGTGTAGTATTCTATTTGACCATGATTACAATATTCAACAGTTCAGAACAAAACAAGATGACCTAGTTGGCACTTGGCGGCATGTGAAATATTATAACTGAAGATCAAGATAGAAAATTTGCTAGCTTGTAATCTTAACAATAATAACTTTTAAACCAATTAATAAAACCATATGCTTATCTCATCCTACCAATAATCTACCACTATGCTTGTCATGAAACATATTATCAATATATGTTTGATGAAATTGTTGAAAAATATATTTTAATACTTAATATCACATCCAGGTGACTGGTTTTCCACCACTATGTTATTGCACTAGTATCATTGAAAAATGATATGCTATAACTTATATGATGATTTTCCATGCTCCATGTAGAATTGTAAAGTTTTCTTAACAAAATAAGGATGTAGTTATAAGTTATAACCAAATTTCTTCTCTTTGAAGTTACCAATTCACTCATCTACTCAAAATATTGAACACTCTCTGTAAACCCATTTACATCTTCCAAATTACTCTTAACATTGTGGTTCTTCCATGTCTTTGTATGCAAGCCTGGAAATAATCAAAATTCAAATCGAATTGGAAAACTCAGCATCTTTTCTTCTCTCTTTAGTTCTTAGAATTTAATCTCTAATTTGGATTCAGTTAATGTTAATTAAATTTAATAATCATAACTCCAATCAAACTAACAAATCTGTGGGTTTAAATCAATAATCATCATAATTTTTTGGCCAGTTTTGGTCTTTGTGGCTCGTATTCCTAATTTAAATATTTTGGATTTTTTTTCTTCAAACTGGTTGAACCTTCTTTTAAAAATTAAGTATAAAAGAAAATCATTTATGTCGAAGAATGGAAATCTAAGAGCTATTGTCTCAAATCGACCATTATCGCACTTTATAATCATTATCGGCGAATAAAAAATAAGTATTAAAAAAATATGCTTTTTAGTAACTTAAGCTAGAGAAATAACATAATTATTTTACGTTTTTATTTATAGACAACATGCACATGAATGGTTTGTTTCATAAATAAACAAAATAATTCTTAAGAAAAGGTTAGAACTTGAATTATTCATGGATAACAATACAAATTTACGGTAATGGTTGCAGTAATGGTTAGACGGTTATGGTAGTGGTTATAAAATTTGCTAATCGTCAACAACGGTTGTGGTTACTATTGGCTGTAAAATTGGCAGTTGTCGTAACCGCAACGCCCTTATGTTTTACCGCGGTTATCAAAATGCACAACCATTACTGTTACCATAGTAGTTGGTAACCCTGTAAACGGTTAGTACGGTTTGGTGGTTGAGCGGTTCAACTGTAACAACCCTAATAATTAATGCATTTGGTGATACTGTTTCTTGGGAAGATCCCGATGCTCCATTCGATGAGACCGACCAGAGTATAACTCATCAGGTTATATGTGTGTGTGTGTGTGTTGTGTGTGTGTGTAGAGGAGCGTTCAATGGCACCTCAAATAGTGTAGCACCCCTTTAGCCCCCCAGATTTCTGCCACACATTCTCGTTTCTCTCTCCTCCCACTAATTCTCTACTTATTTAACTATAAGTACTTGGCTATAAATAAGGTTCAAAAGGAAGGCCCAAAAAATGGGGTATCATATAACCCTCCTTGTCATTAGACGAAAAGCTTAGTGAGGTATGAAGTCACCTCATCGTGAGATGAAAAGCTTAGTTAATTCTCTTTACAGTGTGAAACCACCACGTCGGTTAGACGAAAGTCTTAGTGAGGTGTGAAGCCACCTCGTCATTAAACGAAAAGCTTAATGGGGTGTGAAGCCTCTTCATCGCGAGACGAAAAGCTAAGTTAATTCACTTTTGGGTGTGAAGCCATAACGTCGGTTAGATGAAACGCTTAGCGAGGTGTATACAGTATATGCACCTCGTCTTTGTACGAAATAATACGGGCGGTGTGTAGCCACCAGGTCGATGAGACGGAAGGCTTAGTTAGAGCCCTTTGCGGTGTCGGACTACCTTGTTGAAAGGCAAAAAGTTCCATGTGATGATTTGCAACCTCGTGATGAAAAAGTTGTTTATCCTCCCACCAAGTTTAAAACTAATGGACTTGGTGATTTTTGAGTTTGGTATAGCCATTTCTTTGTTTTGGTTATTCCCGCGATCCATGAGTATACAAACTTTTCTTTGATAAGTGACCGTTCATGGACCTCACGTAAGTTTCTATGTGTATTAATGACACATATTTATTATGTGTTCATCCATGGAGTCGAAGCTCATTCATGAATCATAGTGGATTTTGCAATTTGTTTGTAAATTCTTGAATTAAGTCAGTGGTTATGGGACATTTGGCTAAACTCACCTATTTCCTAACTTAATGTAAAATTACGCTTTCCTTGTCGATCGTTTATGATCACTTTGCTATTTATGAAACTTGTACGCTCACACCTATTATTGTTCGAGCATCTTTTCGTTTTTAGATTCTTTTAAGACTCTTTGTGTGATTTCTAGAATTTGAGTGATTCGAGTTTTTATTTGAAAAATGATCTCGAATCTTCTTTCGAAAAAGAAGAAGTTATGTTTTGCTTTTCCATACTAGCCTATTATCTCCGAATTTCGATTTGTGATCGTCGGGCTCCGTGGTATAGCGATTCGATGGAATGTTATAACATTACGACCATGACAATCTTAATAAATTTCATGTTTCAGATCCTTGACCTATTCGATAGGTCAGTAGTGCTAAAGTCATTCCAGTATTTGACTTAGCAACCGATTTTCACCAACTCTTTATTTTCGTTCTTGTTTTGTCATTAGTGATTAACAAATATTCCAGTTTATTTTGTTAACCTTAATAAACCAAATTTTCGAGGTTATAACCGGGCTGGTTTTGTAACAACCTGGGATTTCAGAACCAATTTAAAATTTTAATTTTAGCTATTTTGATTATTTAAAATGATTCATTTCGAATAATAACGACTAAAAATTTATTTAAATCGAAGTTAGAACGTATAAGTTTATAATAATTATAATACGAACTCAAAATGGCGCGGTAGTTTGAAATTTTGATTTTTAATTTCAAATGAATGTACAGAATTCAATATAAATAAGATTTTAGGAAAACAAGAAATGTTAGAATATTTTGAACTATAGTTTTCTAACGAATGTAAGACATTGAGATTTCACTTCATAAATAGAAAGTTATGTCCAGTTTAAAATTTAAAATAGTCGCTATGGAATTTATTTAAATTTTAAATATATATAAAGCCCTAAAAAGTAGCCATTTCGGAAACAACCTCCGTTTTCGATGAAACCACCTTTGTTGGATCTGGAATATTAAATTATTACTAGATTCCAATTTTCATAATTTTTGGAGCTAGTATGTGGTCGTGCACAATAAATTGTGAATCAATCAGCCATTTAAGCCAGAAACAAAGCTTTTTGAGCAAACAGACTCGGAATTCGATGAAACCAATTTTATTAGGACCGTATCATCAAAACGTGGCAGCATCTCAATTTTCATCGCTAACGGAGTTCGTATGTGACCGTGGCATCGCTAAACATCGAACGAGGAGAGCGCTAACTAAAGAAAATACAAAAATCATAAACCACCACTATATAACATCTTTTCTCTCCACAAACCCTCACTTCTCTTCTCCCTCAAAACAATTCGGCAGCCAACATCTTTCCTCTCCCCCGTAATTTTGCAAAAAAGACACCGATCACAAAATAATTTATATCTTCCAATCCGTAAACAATTACGCCAAACACATAAGAGCAATATTGTAGATAATGATGATCTCTGCCTACCACAAAAATTTCATAGCCTATCGTCTCACGGATTCGCCGGAATTGACAGCCAAAGACAGAAAATGGGTTTTGGGATTTGGTGTTTTCTGGGAAAGCGAAGAAGAATTGGATGATGGCACCAAAGGGAAAGTGGTAGAGGGGAGGATGCTTGACAAGTTTTTCTTTGGGTGCTCGGCCTCATATGGCCTGAGGTGATCGGAATTTGATGATGAACGTGGACGATTGAATTTCGAAAGCTGGAAATGGAATTTGACTTGTGATGGTCGCCACAAGCATCGTGGGCTGAGGTGGCTGAAGCCCGATTGTAACACCCCATGGCCATTAATGTTACTCACAAAGGGAATGCATTAATGTCATGAAGCGTTATAGTAGTATAGAACAGATAAATTACAAGAATAAATAAATAAAACACAGCGGAAGATAAAACTTATTTCATAGCATCATAACTTCAAAAAAAGCTTACATAAGTAGTCTCCAAAAACCATTACAATAGGATCAATTGTCTTTTCCCGAAAACTTCAAAGTACATAAAGAAGCAAATACTTAAATAACATAAATGCATAAATCCCCACTGAGCATAAGCAAAGCCATAAAGATGAGAGAGTCCAAAGCGATACATCTACTCTTTGCAAACAACTGAAAGAAATCGGCACTAAGCTATAGTATTCCCTCCTTGCAAACCTAATGGGGGGGAGGAAAGAAAAGAGGTGGAAACAAATGGGTCAGACATAAAGTCTGGCGAGTCCAGTAATTTTAACAAATAATAGGTAAGGTAAATGATCAAGACATAAATAGGCATCATGATATGGCTGTAACTTAGATAAGGTAGATAAAAAGGATGGACAAGATAATTTCGTTCCTAAGTACTAAGACAATCCTACACCTTGGCTAAGCGAACAACCCTCCAAGTACTAACCCCAAAGACCGAAGTCAACATCAGACTAGCACCCAAAGGGCTATCCAACTCAACCAACATTTATTTCATTACACTGCACTTTTGCTAAGTTACACCCCATTACTTAATTACACCGCACATCTACTAGTCTCTATTTACTAAAGGTTGATCCCTTCCAACTAACTGTACCCACATGACAAACTTGTAGTTACTTGTACCTAGCTGCTTTCGTAGGTGCCAGCTTTCTCCTACCACCGCTAAGGTACCCTTACCCTACCCATTTGATCGGCTCCCTAAACCTCGTAGGCACCCGTGTTGGCCCCACAGTGGGGTGTTCACTCCCCAAAGTGGCAACACAGATACCAACATAAAATGCACGGCCATACCTACACGATGCAACAACGTCTTACCTACCAGCCCGGACCCATGCACGCACATGTACCCGTTGGACTCGCGTTGCCACCGCTATTCACATTTTGACCTCTTACATTCAAGTCCAGTAAGCGTGCCCCAACCCCGGTCTACTACCGGGCCCAATTAGATACTCAAACGGGTTACTGGTTGAAACGGGTCCCCCATCCGACACAAGCCTCCCACCTATGCTTGGTCCCCACTAGGTTTTTCTCCCACTTAACCATTTTAATTTAAATGTCCATGCCTTACACGTGCTATGGTTAAGTCCATACTTACATGTCATAATTTACATGTCTTATCTTATACCGGTTAAGTCCATATTTACATGTCATAATTTACATGTCACCCCACTTAACCCTCTAACCATATCCATGTCTTATTATGGTTAGTATTCCTTAATTCATTCCTTATGACGAACGGTGCATGACCTCCCACATTAGACCGAACGCTTTATGGCCGCTGGATTTGCCGGGCGGTTCCGGGCAGTCTTACGCCACAAACCGGGTCTAACCTCGTGTCATTAACCGTTGCGCCTACAATTCATTCCTTTGACCTCTCACATTAGACGTCCAATTGTGGCAGCTGGATTTGCCGGGCGGTTCCGGATAGTCTTACACCACAATTGCGCCTAACCTCGTGTCAAAGGTTTATTAATAATCGTATTTCACCCATACCCAATTTTCATGTCATGTTTATCCAATTAAACATATAATCATTTTTATAATATTGCCTATTCCAAATTGTCACTAATTACATATTAATTAGCCTCAATTACAAATTTACAATTATAGGCAATTTCATCAATTCCATGTAATTCATACCCAAATATGCCAATTTCACATATTATCCAATTATCCAAAATATCCAATAATATCCAATTTTCCATATTTCACATATTCCCATCGTTCCCACGTATTTGCATTCGCGCGTATTTCTAACATAAGCTCGAAGGTAGTCTAGATCCAAAAATAAAAGGAATGGGGATAAGAAGAGAGAATCAAATCACAGAAAATTGGAATTAACACAACATCATGAAATAAAGGGGCATGTAAACGGGCAGAGAGGCATAATGACAGATTCAACATAAATAAACTAATAAAGGTATGAACTTTACATAGAAACATAGGCATATGATGACATGAATCAAAAAGGTGAAGACTTGGATGAGATTTAAATTACATACATACATATGAATCCTCTTTACAACTTCATCATGTTACTTTTAATCCCATTATATTGTGAAAATCACCGTACTCACCTTTCGTGGTTAAAGAATAGAATTGTGCACTGAAATTGGTGTAGAAACGTTGCGGTTTTGCTGATTTATCATCTTGAATTGTTGTAGAAGCTCTAATCTTTAATTTGAGTTGAAGTTGAACACTTGAGATTTGATTTAGAGGCGACGGCTAGGGTTTAAGAGAGAGCTTGACAGCATAATGGTGTCTTAGATAATATTTTATGAATTAGGGTTAGGTCTTAAGGTGTATATATAGATGTCTAGGATCGATTAGAGCTCTTAGATTAACCCAGAAATCATCAGGACCACTCAGATGCAACATCAGCCCTTAGCGCGAATCGGGCCACGGGTTGACAGCCAAACACCCTGGATCGACCCCTAGTCGACCTAGTCGACCCAGCGAGGCTCGGGTCGACTCCAAAAATGGTGCGGTTCGGCTATTCCCCCTCCCGATTTGCTGTTTTGAACTTTTTTTTTTGAATATTTATTTATTTAATTTATATATATATATATATATTTCTCTCATATGCATACAAACTTCATGGCTTAATAACTTCTTCATAATTAACCATTTTCACACTAAACCACTTTTTGAACTGCGTTCACACTAAGCCACTTTTTAGCCATTCCCCTAAAACAAAAATATGGCGCTGGCGGGGATTGAACTCTGTATCTCTTGTATGCAAGTCACATATTCTAACTAAATGAGCTACTAAGTCTTTTGCATACAAACCTTAGAACAATGCTAAGCATCATTCTTTTCTCGTTCCTTTTTTCAAATAAATTATTCTTTAATTTGTTATTTTAATATTCTCAGAAAATACGGGGTGTTACATTCTCCCCTACTTAAAGGATTTCGTCCTCGAAATCTCTAAGTTAAGAAGAACGTATCCAACCATCCAATCATCCATCTACTCAACCATCAACCACTAGCAACCATGGTCCTTAAAAGATTTCTAATGCTTTTCATGTACATATGTATAGTGTGTGTATATGTCCGTATACTAATGCAAAATCAAGCGGTCCACTGATTCAGTCGACCTCCTTAATGCAAATAATGATAGTGTCATGTATCCATCATGTATGCAATGAATCCTATACATGTAGAATGTGTGCACAACCATTCACTTAAATGCAACATCCATATGATACACACATTCAATGTACATTCATTTTAGTAAATACATCCATTTATATGCAATATGCAATATGAAAGTGACTGAGCCGATCTAGTGCTTAAAGTGTGTGTATATGCATCCACGAGCAACCACTAGCAAACAATTGCATCCGCCATACATAACATGTCTCAAACACATGTTTCAACCATAGGACTACCCTATCTAAAGGTCAAAGATACTAGTGAGAGGACATACTAAAGATAGAACAAGTACAAGCTAAGCGATAAAGGAGAAATTAAAAGACATACCCTCGAAAAGAAAAGGGTACAATGAACACATCTTCTCTTCCGTCTCCCAAGTTGCGCCGCTCTCATCATCTCCCCATTGCACTTTGACTAGCTTGACCTCTCGATTCCTTAACTTCTTAATCTCCGACCCAAGAATGCATGTAGGAGCTCGTCGAATCGTCGCATCACGCTCTATTTCCACCTCTCTAAGCAAGCTCTTCCAAAACTCGCTAGTAAAGATAGGATCGCGATCGCTCACTATGCTAGGAGGAACACCGTGCAAACGAACTATCTCTCGAATGTATATGGAGGCTAACCATGGAGCAGTCCTCTTACTCTTCACAGGAATGAAATGGGCGCTCTTAGTAAGTCTGACTACCATGACCCAAATCCCCATATTACCCTTCCTCGATCTTGGTAACCCATCAACAAAGTCCATCGAGACACTCTCTCACTTCCATTGTGGGACCTCCAATGGGTGAAGCAACCCACCGGGATTCTTTTGCTCTGCTTTTACTTGTTGGCACACCAAGAATATAGCGACAAACTCAGCCACATCCCTCTTTATACCGGCCCAAAAGTAAACTCATCTCATGTCCATGTACATCTTGTCCCCGCTGGGATGAATGGTCATCTTCGAACGATGTGCATCATCAAGAATGGTCTTCCTCAAGTTCTCGTCTCGTGGTACACAAAGTCTACCGTCCCTACGTAACCAACCCTTATCATCTAGGGTATACCTACTGTGATGGCTCGATGACTCCCCCCTTATGAGCTTCTCTACTAACTCAACCAACTGTGGGTCATCTCGCTGTGCCTCACCAATCCGTCCCAAAAGCGTAGGTCTGACCTTTAAGGATGCTAGCAAACGAGGTACAAAGTCATTGGAAGGTCTAAAGTCAAACGTAGATATAAACTCTAAGCTTCGCCGCTCAACAAACAACGGACTCAAGGACAACCTTTTCCTACTTAAGGCATCTGCCACCACGTTACCCTTGCTAGGGGTATATGCTATATCGAAATCATAGGACGCTAAGAATTCCATCCACCTTTGCTGCCTTAAGTTCAAGTCCTTTTGAGAGAACAAGTATTTTAGCGATTTGTGGTCTGTATATAATTCGAATTTCTCGCCAAGAAGATAATGGCGCCAAGACTTAAGCGCGAAAACGATAGCGGCCAACTCTAGGTCATGTGTAGGGTAATTTTTCTCATGCACTCTCAACTGCCTTCCTCCATAGGCTATTACCCTCCCCTCTTACATTAAGACTGTGCCTAGTCCTGTCCCACAAGCATCGGTATAAACGGTAAATGGCTTACTCCCATCTGGCCACACTAAGACTGGGGCTGTGGTCAAAGCTCTTTTTAAACGTTGGAACGCATCATCACAATCTACGTCCTACGTGAAAACTAGGTTCTTCTTCGTCAAGCGTGTCAATGTGGCTGATATCTTTGCGAAGTCCTTGATAAATTTCCTATAGTAGCCAGCCAACCCTAAGAAACTTCTCACCTCGGTAGCATTTTTAGGGACCTTCCAATCTTGGATGGCCACCACCTTCGCGGGATCCACAGCTATCCCTTCTTTGGAAACCACGTGCCCTAAGAATCGCACTTCCTTCCTCCAAAAGTGGTATTTAGAAAATTTAGCTTTAAGGTTATGTGCTCGAAGTATCTCCAAAACTTCCCTAAGATGTAGGGCATGCTCTTCCTCGTTCTTAGAAAAGATCAAGATGTCATCCACCAAGACCACCACAAATTTATTAAGGTACTCCCTAAACACCCTACTCATCAAGTCAACAAAGTATGCAGGGGCGTTTGTGACACCGAAGGGCATCACAAGCCACTCATAGAAACCGTCCGGAGTCCTAAAGGCAGTCTTGTCTATGCTATCCTCAGCCACTCTCAACTGATGGAAACCAGTGGCTAAGTTCAAATGCGAAAACACTGAGGCGCCAACTAACTGATCAAAGAGATTGTCAATCCTCGGCAGTGGGTGCCTATTCTTCTTAGTAAGCTTATTAAGTTCTCAATAGTCCACACAAAGTCTAAGGGACCTGTCCGCCTTCTTGGCAAATACTACTGGAGCACCCCACTCTGATATACTACGTCTTATGAACCCCTTCTTAAGCAACACCCCTACTTTCTTATTGAATTCCCTCCTCTCACGAGGAGCCATGTGGCGTACTGGCAGAGATACGGGTTTTGCATTATCTACAACATAAATACGAAAGTCTATTTCACGTTTTTGGGGTAGACCCCTCACCTCATCGAAGACATCAACATATTCACGGACTATATGAACAGAATGTAAATCATCATCGGATGCATCAAGTGACTCAAGAAAACTAAGCATCGCCGATCCTCTAGGGTCACAAGAAATATCAAGGGTCTTTCCACTACGAGTCAACAATTTTACTACCCTTCGTTCACAATCTAGGATGGCACCATGTCTGGCTAGCCAATCCATCCCTAGAATCAACCCATAGCCCATGAAACCAAGCACAAAAGCATTACATTCAAAACCAACGCCTAAGATAGACAATCTCAAATCCCTACAAACCATGGATAAATGAGCCGACCTACCAATAGGATTTGAGACTATAATGGGATCCACAACGAGGCTAGTATTTAAGTCAGTGTTTCAACTAATGATGTAGACATAAACGAATGCGATGCGCCAGAATTGAATAAAGTACGGACAGGATGATCAAACAAGAAAATCAAACTTTCGACAGAAATTTTTCTACCTTCTTCCTGCCCCGGAGCCATGAGAGCATGAACCTTCCCTCCCGAAGTAGAACACGCCCTCAGCCCTTGCTTCTTAGGACAGTCCTTGACAGCATGACCTAGATCACCACAATGATAACAAGCGAACTTCTTCTTCTTCCTACAGTCTTTCCTCAAATGGCCGGGTATCCCACAGTTGTGACACTTCCTCTTTTCTTTACCACCTTTATTTTGTTGTTGGGATTTCTTTGGATCCTCCTTCTTATCTTGCGGCCTAAAAGTACTTACACCCTTCTCTTCTTCATGCATGTATGCCATATCAACAAGCTTTTCATATGTAGCCCCCATTGGAATGTGAGACATAACCAAACTGTGAAGCGGTTCATTTAAGACCTTTGCAAACCTCAAGGCCTTCTTGTGAGGCGTATTCACCAACTCTAGTCCAAATCTCGCCAACTTATTAAATTCGGTCACATACTCCTTCACGGTCAAGTTTTTCTGCTTCAATGTCAAAAACCGCTCCATGTACATACTCTCCTCAGCTTGAGAAAGGAATTTCAACTCAAACCTTCCCCTAAAATCTGCCCACGTCTCCACAACATGCTCTTCATTAGTAACCTCCCACCAAAACGAATCTTCGTCCTTCATCAACCAAGCAGCCAATTGGACCTTCTTACAATCGTCCAAATCGTAAAGGCCAAACAGATCCTCCACTTCTTTCAACCAATTTCTAGCTTCAACGAACGCTTCAGACCCACTAAAAGGTTTTCCACCCATTGAACGAAAGTCTTTACATATCTTGGAGAAAGCATCTCCACACGGAGGAATGACTGGAGCTGGGGGAGGAGGAGGAGGAACGTCGGTCGGACCCGTAGCAGCGGCCCTAGCCTCGAGATATTGACGAAACCAACCGGGTACATGAACACCCACTGGTATCTCAGATGCTCCAGACATGCTGAAAAGAAAAGGAAAGAGTTTCAAAACAAGGGAAGCGAAAGAGAGATGTATAGCTTGCGGGGATTATGCTTTTTAAAGTAAACTTTCCTTGAAAATAGCTTCTTTAAAACAAGTTTTTGAAAATACTTTCTAGGAAAATAATACTTTTGAAAACACTTTTCAAAACTTTTTATCTGTTCTTGTAACCGTGCTCTGATACCACGTGTAACACCCCATGCCAATAATGTCACTCACAAAGGGAATGCATTAATGTCATGAAGCTTTATAGTAGTATAGAACAGATAAATTACAAGAATAAATAAATAAAACACAGCGGAAGATAAAATTTATTTCATAGCATCATAACTTCAAAACAAGATTACATAAGTAGTCTCCAAAAACCATTACAACAGGATCAATTGTCTTTCCCAAAAACTTCAAAGTACATAAAGAAGCAAATACTTAAATAACATAAATGCATAAATCCCCATTGAGCATAAGCAAAGCCATAAAGATGAGAGAGTCCAAAGCAATACATCTACTCTTTTCAAGCAACTGAAAGAAATCAGCACTAAGTTGTAGTATTCCCTCCTTGCAAACCTTAGGGGGGGAAAGGAAAGAAAAGAGGTGGAAACAAACGGGTCAGACATAAAGTCTGGCGAGTTCAGTAATTTTAACAAATAATAGGTAAGGTAAATGATCAAGACAAAAATAGGCATCATGATATGGTTGTAACTTAGATAAGGTAGATAAAAAGGATGGACAAGATAAGACAATCCTACACCTTGGCTAAGCGAACAACCCTCCAAGTACTAACCCCGAAGATCGAAGTCAACATCAGACTTGCACCCAAAGGACTATCCAACTCAACCAACATGTATTTCATTACACCGCACTTTTGCTAAGTTACAACACATTACTTAATTACACCGCACATCTACTAGTCTCTGTTTACTAAAGGTTGATCCCTTCCTACTAACTGTACCCACATGACAAACTTGGTAGTTACTTGTACCTAGCTGCTATCGTAGGTGCCGGCTTGCTCCTACCACCGCTAAGGTACCCTTACCCTACCCATTAGATCGGCTCCCTAAACTCCGTAGGCACCCGTGCTGGCCCCACAGTGGGGTGTATCACTCCCCAAAGTGGCAACTCCGATACCAACATAAAATGCACGGCCATACCTACACGATGCAACAACGTCTTACCTACCAGCCCGGACCCATGCACGCACATGTACCCGTTGGACTCGCGTTGCCACCGCTATTCACGTTTTGACCTCTTACATTCAAGTCCAGTAAGCGTGCCCCAACCCCGGTCTACTACCGGGCCCAATTAGATACTCAAACGGGTTACTGGTTGAAACGGGTCCCCCATCCGACACAAGCCTCCCACCTATGCTTGGTCCCTACTAGGTTTTTCTCCCACTTAACCATTTTAATTTAAATGTCCATGCCTTACACGTGCTATGGTTAAGTCCATACTTACATGTCATAATTTACATGTCTTATCTTATACCGGTTAAGTCCATATTTACATGTCATAATTTACATGTCACCCCACTTAACCCTCTAACCATATCCATGTCTTATTATGGTTAGTATTCCTTCATTCATTCCTTATGACGAACGGTGCATGACCTCCCACATTAGACCGAACGCTTTATGGCCGCTGGATTTGCCGGGCGGTTCCTGGCAGTCTTACGCCACAAACCGGGTCTAACCTCGCGTCATTAACCGTTGCGCCTACAATTCATTCCTTTGACCTCTCACATTAGACGTCCAATTGTGGCAGCTGGATTTGCCGGGCGGTTCCGGATAGTCTTACACCACAATTGCGCCTAACCTCGTGTCAAAGGTTTATTAATAATCGTATTTCACCCATACCCAATTTTCATGTCATGTTTATCCAATTAAACATATAATCATGTTTATAATATTGCCTATTCCAAATTGTCACTAATTGTATATTAATTTGCCTCAATTACAAATTTACAATTATAGGAAATTTCATCAATTCCATGTAATTCATACCCAAATATGCCAATTTCACATATTATCCAATTATCCAAAATATCCAATAATATCCAATTTTCCATATTTCACATATTCCCAACGTTCCCACGTATGTGCATTCACGCGTATTTTTAACATAGGCTCGAAGCTAGCCTAGATCCAAAAATAAAAGGAATAGGGATAAGAAGAGAGAATCAAATCACAGAAAATTGGAATTAACACAACATCATGAAATAAAGGGGCATGTAAACTGGCATAGAGGCATAATGACAGATTCAACATGAATAAACTGATAATGGTATGAACTTTACATAGAAACATAGGCATATGATGACATGAATCAAAAAGGTGAAGACTTGGATGAGATTTAAATTACATACATACATATGAATCCTCTTTACAACTTCATCATGTTACTTTTAATCCCATTATATTGTGAAAATCACCGTACTCACCTTTCGTGGTTATAGAATAGAATTATGCACTGAAATTGGTGTAGAAACGTTGCGGTGTTGCTGATTTATCTTCTTGAATTGTTGTAGAAGCTCTAATCTTTAATTTGAGTTGAAGTTGAACACTTGAGATTTGATTTAGAGGCGGCGGCTAGGGTTTAAGAGAGAGCTTGACAGCATAATGGTGTCATAGATAATATTTTATGAATCAGGGTTAGGTCTTAAGGTGTATATATAGATGTCTAGGATCGATTAGAGCTCTTAGATTAACCCAGAAATCATCAGGACCACTCAGATGCAATATCAATCCTTAGCGCGAATCGGGCCACGGGTTGACAGCCAAACACCCTGGATCGACCCCTAGTCGACCAAGCGAGGCTCGGGTCGACTCCAAAAATGGTGCGGTTCGGCTATTCCCCCTCCCGATTTGCTGTTTTGAACTTTTTTTTGAATATTTATTTAATTTTTATATATATCTATATATATATTTCTCTCATATGCATACAAACTTCATGGCTTAATAACTTCTTCATAATTAACCATTTTCACACTAAACCACTTTTTGAACTGCGTTCACACTAAGCCACTTTTTAGTCATTCCCCTAAAACAAAAATATGGCGCTGGCGGGGATCGAACTCTGTACCTCTTATATGCAAGTCACATGTTCTAACCAAATGAGCTACTAAGTCTTTTGCTTACAAACCTTAGAACAATGCTAAACATCATTCTTTTCTCATTCCTCTTTTTCAAATAAATTATTCTTTAATTTGTTATTTTAATATTCTCAGAAAATACGGGGTGTTACACCGATGGTGGCAGGAGGCACGACGGAGTTTTTGGGTGGGGTCCGCGATGCTGACTTGGCGTGTGGCGGTGGAATTCTGGCGCGAGGCAAAAATGGGAAATTCTGATCGACGGCGGCGAGATGGTGGTGGCGGAGGTTGGTGGAGGCATGGCATGGACTGGGGAGGCCGACGGTGGTGGCGGTCTGGCGCCAGGAGGGTTCTCGGCGGCGGTACGAGCTTCAGGTGGAGAGTAAACAACATTGAACGTAAATGGAAGGTAAATTAGAATTTTAATAAATTTAATTATGTATTTAAACTTCGTAACTTAATAACTTCTTGCTACGAACTCAGAATCGCACGAAACTAGATCCGTTGCGATCGTGTAGTCGAGAGCTTCACAACAAAACTGACTGAGTCCAATTTTGAGCTTGTATGAATTTGGGGAAAATATTAACCCAAATGGTACTAAAATTGCCAATTAAAGACTGATGGAGTGGCAAACAAAGGTGAGAACTCACTGACTAAATAATTTTGTTTGGTTATTATTTCGTAGTTAAATATGCATTCTAGGTTGCCAGTAAGTAATTGCATCATGTAGTTATATTCCCCTTTACATGTAATATTCTTTTTGGAGTTCAACATACGAACTCTTCACAAATCCCTTGCATTAGAAGCGTTGTATGGATATTAGCGACACTCGCATTTCATACAACGCGGATAGACACTTCTGGCGCCTTAAATAGCATTGTATTTTGAGTATTTATTTATTCATGATTATGGTGTATACATTGTATGCGATTGATGGTTGATGATTAGTATTGGTTGTTTATGGCGCAAGCCAAGTCAGGAGAGTGGTAATACATAGACATTATTCCGGTGCTATGAAATAGCGCCGTTATAATGGTGAATTTTTTTGAAAACAGTGAAGTTCAAAATTATATATGCGATAGTTGAAATTGGAAAAAAAATCATTTATAAGTTGGACGACTAGTTTATGTACACCTACTTAACTGATATTGATTGAGACAATAATTTTTACACATCCCCCCAGTGCACAAATAATTATCAATATTTGTTGGATGAAAACCCCACAGTGCTATTGGGATGATATTTGACATACACTTATCCCAATGTTTAGTTGTATGTCAATCGATCGATTGACAGACTGTTGTAAGCGTTATTTAGTTATTTTATGCTTATACAGTTGTAGAATGCACTTTAGATTTTGCTAGAATGTTTAATGATTGTTTATCATTATTGCTGAATACAAGCGATTTGTGAAATCCATATAATTGAAATTATATGGTAATTGATTGAGTCACATTGCAATTCGGAAATAACGAATATTTTAATATAATATTCAGTGAATAATTAAATCATGATTTTGATGTCCGATTTTGGATGGACACAAAAATATTGAAATGTGAAGCCGAGTTAAGTAGTTAAACGGAATTTTTACGCGAATGAATTTATTAATCGATTTTATTCATTTTATAAATGGATATGAAAAGGAAATGGATTTTTAAATAAGATATTTTGAAAATATTATCATTTTAATATTATAATGATATGGAATATTCAATTTTGATTTAAAATTGAAATGGAAGTTGAAATCGTTTTTAAAACGAATTCATAAAATACGTTTTGAATAGAAATCAACGATATATAGTTTATGTATTTAAATGGCCTGAATAGAATGCACCGCGTAGTGACCGTTCGCGAATTTGGACTATTGACTTCAAATTGATGTAACGGGAGATCCGACCGTCAGATCTCCTAAAACCGGGACCGTTGGGTTCGTATCGAAAAGATCTTTCGATTGAATAAATGGGATTTAAATTTAAATGGTTGGATTTTAAATTATGTCCAAATCAATTTCAGAAAAGGTCGCTATGGATGAAGTTCGTTGGCCGTTATTGGAAACTGACTGAAAGGGCCTTAATAAAATTATTGAAAATACTAAAAAATTATGTAAAATTATAGCTAATGATTAGGAAATATTTGGATAAAAAGTTCCAAGTTTGAAATAATAAAAGATATTTTTATCTAAATAAACTAGTTAATAACTAGAATAAAAATCCAATGATTTTTAGAAATAATAAATTGGATTTGCGAATGGGTTTTTACATAACCAGGAATTCCATATAAATTGGAAAGGATTTAACTGGAAATAGTCTTCGGAATATTTTGATATTGGATTCCGTGATGACATGGATATTGTTGAGAAATTTGGAAGATATAGATATCGTTATTCCCAATACGATATCCGTTAGTTTCAGAATTTGATATTGAATATAAGTCGATATAATTTTTATTCAAAGCCTTGTATTTAATATCAAATGGGATTTTGGGTTTGTCGTGAGTGGTGTCTTTAATAGCACCATTCTTAAACCCCATTGAGAAAAAATCTTTTAATTAATATAAATGAAGTTTTCCAATATATAATTATAAATTGGAATTAAATGGAAAGATGATTTTGGGTTCATTGTGAATGATGTTTTAAATAGCATTTGTTCTTAAAACCCAATTAACAGAGAAGATATGATTTGGAATTTATAAATCTTTTTATTAAGATTTAATGGAAATATTCCAAAGTAAAGTTTTCCAATTTAATATATTAAATTGGAATTGAATGGAATTCGATTTGGTAATAACCGAGATGGGCTTCTATAAAGGAAGACTGGTACAATATATGGAATTTAAAAGGCTTGGCCGTTATTCCATTTATATTATTAGTCTGATACAGAAATTTATATCAATTATATATTGATCTGTTTTCCATGAAAATTCCATATTTAATGGAAGTTGATTCGGGTTTATTGTGAACTGTGTTTTAAATGACATTGGTTCTTTAATCCAGTTAAAAACAAGATTTATTTCCTAAAATTTGAATAATCTTTAAGGAATGATTTTTGAAATTAAAACTGGACTAAAGTTTTAATGAAATTTTAAGTAGATTAAAAATGAGAATGGAATAATTAATTTATCGAATTCATGAAATGATCGAGAATGGAGTACCACCTGTTTTATTCCAGGCGATAGTTAAATCTTTAATTAGATTTGAACGTGAAATGGTAATTAAATTTACTGATAACTAAGTGGGTGTTAGATATGGAGTACTACCAGTTTTTCTCCATGGGATGAATAGGTTGGGATTGGGATATTAAATGATTACTTCGGTAAGGCTAGATAATCCCGACAAGTTAATAAACCTTGTTTCGGTTTGGATTGTGAAAAGATATAATATAATATTTTGAGATGATATCCAAAGGAAGATTAAAGAATAAGTTTCAATGAATTTATCTTTGATAAATTAACGGGAACTTTTCCCTTAAGATGTGAATATTTAAATAAAAGAATATTCTGAATTGGGAATGAGGTGTATAATGTGTTTTTATAGCACTTGATTATTGATTATAAAATACGCTAGTTACTCGAAAAGATCGGGTTTATCCCATTCTGAATAACTAATACAACGACCAAAAGTCGATGATATGAAGACGGTAGTTGAAGACCGGAGATCTTCACATCGTTTGTATGATTACTGATGTCTTAATGGGATGTACACCTAAGACAAGGTAATAAGTGTTGATCGTCCAGATGTAATTGGAGATCGATTGGATATGCGAGGGCCTCTCCCATGTATTGGACATATGGGATGAGGAATAAAGTTCCTCCAATTTCGTTCAAACCCAGATCAGATTTGCAAATGGATTGAATGTCTGACATTGTATTCCTTTGCACTGTATTCGTTGATCTCTGCTAAATATATATCTATTTAGTGGCGGAAAATTTATTCTCTTGCTTAAAACCCTTCTCTGAGACGTACGAGCATAGAGGTTATATATTGGTGGAAATCAATGGTATGGTATGGATTGACAATGTGGCATGCTGAGTTGCATGGATCAAGGTTTTTGTTGAAAAGAAGAGTCTTGTGGTTGATGATCAAAGCATGGTTTTAACTAGCATAGCTTTGTGTAGCATTAATTCGTGAGTTTCACTCCCCGGTATGAACCTAAAACGGGATTACGGACTGTAGGGAAAGGGACATATGTTAGTTTCTAGCTACGAGTAACATCATGGTATGGAGCTCAAACATTTTACTCATGCGGATGTTGGAAAAACTTTATGATGGAAAGCGAGGTACCTCGGATTTTATTTGAGTCCTTAATGGCTCTTGATAAGGTCGAAAATTGACAAATTTGTCAACATACTGACCAGTTGGAAGTTCCATAGAACCGGCTAACATATATTAAATGGTATTGCCAATCATCGATGGATGACCGGCCCTAAAGATCCAAGAGGTTGCCCAGAGTGTGTACCCCAGATGCATTGCTAGTGTGTCTCGAAATCGGAAGGAATATCGTTTGCCATGGTTCATAGATGGAAACCCAATTTCTAATACGCGATTTTACGATTTTAGTTGTAAACCTATATGGCGACGTAATATAATGTACATACGCCGCCTATGATCGATACATTTATATTTAAAGTCAATTTCTTCACTTATAGTAATAACAAAAGATAAAATTTCGTGTATCAAGCATGTTTGACTATTATAAGGTAAAAACTCTATCCTCGACTGCTTTCATTATGTGATGGGACCTGAGTCTTAAAATAGCTTCATTTTTTTTCTTTAGCATTGCGTTGTTTATCCTTATGAACTGGTATCATGGGGAATAAACTCATTCCGTGTTATACGGCGTGGTCCCGTGATTTACCTAACTTTAAAATAAAAATCTAATAACTGTTTTAGTTCTCACACCAGTCCCATGACTAACTCGGAGTTTACTGGTTTAAGCTAAACTCTGGGTGCCTATATTTTCCACACGGGAAGCTAGTAGTTTTGGGTTTTGCAGATTTCTATTTCACAGGATCCTGGTTTACTGCGGGAGCTATATTCGGAAAGCTTTGTATCCGTGTATCTCATTCGGTTGTGCTAGTTGATGATTATTCCGCTGCATTATATTTATGTGTATATATTCCGCTGTTTTGTAATTTAAATCTCTGATATTTTTCTGTTGTATATTATTTGAACTCTGATATATTCTTTTACTCTAACGTAAATTGTTTTAATAGCAACGAATAGTTCTATTGTTTGTGTTCTGATGCATATGTTCTCAAAACAATCCATGCTTCTCCATCTCCTCGGGGATCAGGAAACGTAGTCTCGTTTCAGTTGGTATCAGAGCTTTAGTTTACAAAGCTCGGAGGACAAGGCATATTAGAACCAAACAAAAGAATTCATCAGAAATAGGATTATAATATCCTATAAGAATGACTAGTTAGAGATAGGGTTAGTAATACCCTAGAATGAGTTTGAAGTGTGCTATTTCTAAAAATGAATTTAGTTTTGAAAATTATATCTTATTATTTGTATTTGAGTATTTTATTTTAAATTGATTTTGGACTATCGAGTATAAAAAGATTTTTAATATACGTCTGATCCACGTGTACTTGAAGTCTCAAATATACTGGGTAGATATAGAATCACACTCTAGTCGCCCAGAGATGATCTTGATGATCGCTATAGCATCATCAGTATTTATGTTCGAGTTTCGAAAGGAGGATATCTATATATTTCCAATTGACTGGTGTGATGACCAAAAGTTAGTTAGGGTTTATATTTGTGATTTGACATTGGAAATATGATTTTTGGATATAAAAATTTTATATATTTGAAAAGCTAATAAATCAAAATAATACTGGTTGTGTTGTGTGATAATTAATTTGACTAATAAAAATATTGGATTGATAAAACCAATAAAAGAATGAATCATAAGTAAAGCCAAATCGAGTCAAATTTTAAACTAAATTGAAAAATGATTGGAGTTGCATACGTGGACATGTATGTGTGTGTGTGTATGTTGAGCAGGTTAATTGCTTCGCGTTGAGTAAAGAAATAAATTGTGTGCCCGATAAACAGGTCCACCTTAATGAGTTGGTTGCACAATTTTATTATTATGTCAACTACTATGAATGATTGTGGATGCGTTGTGATAGTTGTTCTGCGTGAAATTTAAACCCACGCCATAGGATAGCAACAAACAAGTTATGAACTACACCGCATGGCATACTACATGAAGACAGAATATCATATCATATTCCATATAAGCATTTGGCGCTTATATAACGAGCTATGGATTTCCATACAGGCGAGATGCTTGTATGACAATGACTGAAATAAAGGTTGAACTGAGGACTGATTATAGATGGTATAACATATCATATTCCATATAAGCATTTGGCGCTTATATGACGAGGTTTAGATTTCCATACGGGTGAGATGCTTGTATGGCGATACTGAATTTCAGGTTGAACAGAGGACTGATTATGGACTTAATAAAATACATATAAAGGTGCTCGGGGCAGGATTTAATAAAAACTCTACACAAATCTGGAGATGAAAAAAATTCACGTCCCTCTTGTTTTTAATCATGGCACGTGGATTATTTTATTTCCAACACTAGGGCAAGGTATGAGATTTCGACTTTTTACATGTCTCCTATAGGAATAGATAGGTCACAAAAATTTTGTATGCTTTTTACTGATTTATTGGGTGCTTAATACGACCCACTAAAATTTTCAAACCCTCCCTGTGTAAAGAAGGTTATGGCGAAATTTTTCAAAAAAAAATTAGGGTGTTAGGCAAATTTTTGAGAAATTTGAAAGTTCTTAGAAACTAAAAAGTTGAAGAACCCAAGCCAGAATGAAATTTGAGTTGGTTAGTTAAATAACTTTCATCTCGGTTCCTTTTTTAGGACTAAAAGATTTTAAGTGGGGGAGATTGTAACAACCCAGAATTTCAGAATCAATTTAAAATTTTAATTTTAGCTATTTTAATGCATTTTGATTATTTAAAATGATTTATTTTAAATAATAATGACTAAAAATTTATTTAAATCGAAGTTAGAACGTATAAATTTATATTAATTATAAAACGAACTTCAAATGGCGCGGTAGTTCGAAAATTCGATTTTTAATTTCAAATGAATGTACAAAATTCAATATAAATCGGATTTCAGTAAAACAAGAAACATTGGAATATTTTGAGCTATAGTTTTCTGACGAATGTAAGAAATTAAGATTTCACTTTATAAATTGAAAGTTATGTCCTGTTTAAAATTTAAAATAGTCGCTATGGAATTTATTTAAATTTTAAATATATATAAGGCCCTTAAAAATAGTCATTTTGCAAACGACCTCCATTTATGAAAAAACTACTTTTGTTGGATCTGGAATATTAAATTATTGCTAGATTCCAATTTTCATATTTTTTTGGAGCTGGTATGTGGTCGTGCGCAATAAATTGTGAATCAATCAGCCATTTAAGCCAGAAACAAAGATTTCTGAGCAAACGGACTCAGAATTTGACGAAACCAGTTTTATTAGGATCATATCGTCAAGACATAGTAGCATGTCAATTTTAATCGCCAACGGAGTTCGTGTGTGACTGTGGCATCGCTAAATGTCGAAGGAGGAGAGCGCTAACTAAAGAAAATAGAAAAAAAATCATAAACCACCACAATATAACATTTTTTCTCTCCACAAACCCTCACTTCTCTTCTCCCTCAAAATAATTCGGCAGTCAAACCCTTTCCTCTTCCCCGTAATTTCGCAAAAAAGACCCCGATCATAAAATAATTTATATCTTCCAACCCGTAAACAATTACCCCAAACACATAGAGTAATATTGTAGACAATGATAATCTCTACCAACAACAAAAATTTCATGGCCTATCGTCGCACAGGTTCGCCGGAATCGATGGTCAAAGACAGAAAATGGGTTTCAGATTTTAGTGATTTCTGGGCAAACGAAGAAGAATTGGATGATGACAGCAAAGGGAGAGTGGTAGAGGGGAGGATGCTTGACAAGTTTGTATTTGGGTGCTTGGCCTGATATGGCCTAAGGTGATCAGAATTTGATGATGAACATGGGCGATTGAATTTCAAAACCTGGAAATGGATTTTGACTTGTGGTGGCCGCCACATGCGACGTGGGGCTGAGGTAGCTGAAGGTCGAAGGTGGCTGGAGGTGCAATGGAACTTTTGGGTGGGGTCCGCGATGCTAACTTGGCGTGTGGCAGTGGAATTCTTGCACGAGGAAGAATTGGGAAATTCTGAATGACGGCTGCGAGATTGGGGTGGCGGCGGCTGGTGGAGGCGCGACTTGGACTGGGAAGGCCGACGGTGGTGGTGATCTGGCGTTAGGAGGACCCACGATGGCGGTACGAGCTTCAAGTGGAGGGTGAACAACGTTGAACGTAAATGGAAGGTAAAATAGAATTTTAATTAATTTAATTATGTATTTAAACTTCATAACTTAATAACTTTTTGCTATGAACTCAGAATCGCGCGAACTGGATCCATTGCGGTCTTGGAGTCGAGAGCTTCACAACAAAACTAACTGAGTCAAATTTGGAGCTTGTTTGAATTTGGAGCAAATATAAGCTCAAACGGTACTAAAATTGCCAGTAAAAGACTAACAGAGTGGAAAACAAAAGTGAGAACTCACTCACTAAATAATTTTGTTAGGTTATTATATCGTAGTTAAATATGCATTCTAGTTTTCCAGCTAGAAATTGCACATGTAGCTATATTCCCCTTTACATGTAATATCCTTTTTGGAGTTCAACGCATGAACTCTTCACAAATCCCTTGCATTAGAAGCGTTGAATGGATATTAGTGACATTCACATTTCATATGACGTGGATGGGCACTTGGGGCGCCTTAAATGGCATTAGGTGTTGAGTATTTATTTTTTATGATTATGGTGTACACATTGTATGCGATTGATGGTTGATGATTGGTATTGGTTGTTTATGTCGCAAGCTAAGTCAAGAGAGGGGTAATGTATAGACATTATTCTGGTGCTATGAAATAGCGCCGTTAGAATGGCGGATTTTTTTGAAAACATTGAAGTTTAAAATTGTATACGTGATAGTTGAAATTGGAATAAATATTCATTTACAAGTCGGATGACTTGTTTATGTACACCTATTTAACTGATATTGATTGAGATGATAATTTTTACACATCGCCCAAGTGCACAAATAATTATCAGTATTTGTTGGATGAAACCCCACACGGGTATTGGGATGATATTTGACATACACTAATCCTAATTGTTTAGTTGTATGTCAATCAATCGATTGACAGACTGTTGTAAGCGTTATTTATTTATTTAACGCTTATACAGTTGTAGAATGCACTTTGGATGTTGGTGGAATGTTTAATGATTGTTTATCATTATTGCTGAATACATGCGATGTATGAAATCCATATAATTAAAATTATGTGGTAATTGATTGAGTCACATTCCAACTCGGAAATAACAAACACTTTAATATTTTATTCAAAGAAGAATGAAATCATGATTTTGAAGTCCGATTTTGGATGGACACAAAAATATTGAAATGTGAAGCCGAGTTAAGTAGTTAAACGTCATTTTTACTCGAACGGGTTTATCAATCGATTTTATTCATTTTATAAATGGATACGAAAAGGAAATGGATTTTTAAATCATATATTTTGAAAATATTATCATTTTAATATTATAATGATATGGAATATTCAATTTTGATTTAAAATTGAAATGGAAGTTGAAATCGTTTTTAAAACGAATTTATAAAATACGTTTTGAATAGAAATCGACGATATATATTATATATATTTAAATGGTCGGAATAGAACGCGCCGCGCAGCGACCATTTGCGAATTTCGACCATTGACTTCAAATTGATGTAACGGGAGATCCGACCGTCGGATTCTCCTAAAACTGGAACCGTTGGGTTCGTATCGAAAAGATCTTTCGATTGAATAAATGAGATTTAAATTTGAATGTTTGGATATCAAATTATGTTCAAATAAATTTTAGAAAAGGTTGCCATGGATGAAGTTCGGTGGCCGTTATTGGAAACCGACTGTAAGGGCCTTAATAAAATTATTAAAAATATGGAAAAATTATAGCTAATGATTTGGAAAGATTTTGGATGAAAAATTCTGAGTTTGAAAGTATAAAATGTATTTTATCTAAATGAACTAGTTAATAACTAGAATAAAAATCCAATGATTTTTATATATAATAAATTGTATTTGCGAATGGGTTTTTACATAACCAGGAATTCCATATAAATTGGAAATGATTTAAATGGAAATACTCTTCGGAATATTTCGATATTGGATTCCGAGATTATACGGATATTGATGAGGAATTTGGAAGATATAGATATCTTTATTCCCAATACGATATCTGTTAGTTTCAGAATTTGATATTGAATATAAGTCGATATAATTTCTATTCAAAACCTTGTATTTAATATCAAATGGGATTTTGGATTTGTCGTGAACGGTGTCTTTAATAACACCGTTCTTAAACCCCATTGAGAAAAAAATAAATCTTTTAATTAAGATAAATGAAGTTTTCCAGTTTATAATTATAAATTGGAATTAAATGGAAGATGATTTTAGGTTCATTGTGAACGATGTTTTGAATAGCATTTGTTCGTAAAACCCAATTAACAGAGAAGATATGATTTGCAATTTATAAATCTTTTTATTAAGATTTAATGGAAATTTTCCAAAGTAAAGTTTTTCAAATTAATATATTAAATTGGAATTGAATGGAATTCGATTTGGTGATAATCGAGATGAGCTTTTGTAAAGGAAGACCGGTACTATATATGGAATTTAAAAGGGTTGGCCGTTATTACATATATGTTATTAGTCTGATACAGAAATTTATATCAATTGTATTGATATGTTTTCCGTGAAGATTCCATATTTAATGGAAGTTGATTTGGGTTCATTGTGAACTGTGTTTTAAATGACATCGGTTCTTTAACCCAGTTAAAGACATGGTTTATTTCCTAAAATTTGAATAATCATTAAGTAATGATTTTTGAGATTAAATCTGGACTAGAGTTATAATGAATCTTTAAGTAGACTAAAAATGAGAACGGAATAATTAAATTTATTGAATTCGTAAAATGATCGAGAATGGAGTACCACCAGTTTTACTCCAGTCGATAGTTAAATCTTTAATTAGATTTGAACGTGAAATGGTAATTAAATTTACCGATAACACAATGGGAGTTAGATATGGAGTACTACCTATTTTGCTCCATGGGATTAATAGGTTGGGATTGGGATATTAAAATATTAAATGATTACTTCGGTAAGGCTCGATAATCTCGATTAGTTAATAAACCTTGTTTTGGTTTGGATTGTGAAAAGATATAATAAAATCTTTTGAAATGATATCCAAAGGAAGAATAATGAATAAGTTTGAATGAATTTATCTTTGATAAAATTAATAGGAACCTTTCCCCTAAGATGTGAATATTTGAATAAAAGAATATTCTGAATTAGAATGAGGTGTATGATGTATTTTTATGGCACTTGATTATTGATTATAAAATACGCGAGTTATTCGGAAATACCGGCTTTATCCCATTCTGAATAACTGATACGACGACTAAAAGTCGATGATATGAAGACAGTGGTTGAACACCAGAGCTTCACATCGTTTGGATGATTACCGATGTCTTGATTGTGATGTACACCTAAGACAAGGTAATAAATGATGATCATCCAGACATACTTCGAGATTGACCGGATATGCGAGGGCCTCTCTCCTGTATTGGACATATGGGGCGAGGAATAAGGTTCCTCCGGTTTCGTTCAGACTTAGAACGGACCTGCAAATGGATGGTGTCTAACATTGTATTGCTTTGTGTTGTATTCATTGATCTCTGCTAAATATAAATTTGTTTGGTGGCGGAGAATTTATTCTCTAGCTTAACACCCTTCACTGAGACGTATAAGCTTAGAGGTTATATATTGGTGGAAATAAATGGTATGGTATGGATTAACAATGTAGCATGTTAAGTTGCATGGATCAAGGCTTTTGTTGAAAAGCAGAGTCTTGTGGTTGATGATCAAAGCACGAATTTAACTGGAGCTTTATGTAGCGTTAATTCGCGAGCTTCCTCCCCAATATGAACCTAAAACGGGATTAGGGACTACAGGGAAATGGACATATGCTAGTTTCTAGCTATGAGTAACATCATGGTATGGAGCCCAGACATTTTACTTATGTGGATGTTGGAAAAACTTTATGATGGAAAGCGAGGCCTCGGATTTGATTTGAGTCCTTAATGGCTCTTGATATGGTCGAAAACTGACGGATTTGTCGATGTACTGACCATTTGGAGGTTCCATAGAATAGGATGACATATAGTTTATGGTACTGCCAATCATCGACGGATGACCGGCCCTGAAGATCCAAGAGGTTGCCCCGAGTGTGTACCCCAGAGGCATTGCTAGTGTGTCTCGAAGTCGAAGGAATATATTTGGCTTGGTTCATGGATGGAAACCCAATTTCCAATATGCGATTTTACGATTTTAGTTGTAAACATATATGGTGACGTAATATAATGGTACCTACGCTGCCTATGATTGATACATTTATATTTGAAGTTGATTTCTTCACTTATAGTAATAATAGAAGATGAAATTTCTCGTATCAAGCATGTTTGGCTATTATAAGGTAAAACTCTATCCTCGACTGCGTTCATTGTGTGATGGGACCAGAGTCTTATAATAACTTCATTTTTTTTCTTCTTTAGTATTGCGATGTTTTTTCTTATGTACTGGTATTCATGGGAGATAAACTCGTTCCGTGTTATACGACGTGGTCCCGTGATTTACCTAACTTTAAAATAAAAAGCAAATAGTTGTTTTAGTTCTCATACCAGTCCTATGACTGACTAGGAGTTTATTGTTTTAACCTAAACTCTGGGTGCCTATATTTTCCACATGGGCAGCTAGTATTTTTGTTTTTTTGCAGATTCCTATTTCATAGGATCCTGGTTTACAACTGGAGCTATATTCGGAAAGCTTTGTATCCGTGTATCTCGTTCAGTTGTTCTAGTTGATAATTGTTCTGCTGAATTATATTTATGGTACATCTTCCGCTGTTTTGTAATGTAAATCTCTAATATTCTTCTACTGTATATTATTTTAACTCTAATATATTCTTTTACTCTGATGTAAATTGCTGTAATAGCAACGAAATGTTCTATTGTTTGTGTTCTGATGCGTCGTGTTCTCAAAACAATTCAGGCTCTACCATCTCCTCGGGGATCGGGAAGCCTGGTCTCGTTTCAAGTTTGACTTCACTCTTATTGGTGATATTCTGGTGAATTTGAAAACTTAAGATTTCAGATTTTATGAAACTCTTACGACTTTTACCATTTATCGTCTTTTCATGGTTTAGAAGTTAATCTTAAGATATTAGAGGACATGTTGATATTTCAAATTTGAAGTTATAAGGGGTGTATTGGAAATTTAATGTTCAAATTTATTTATTTTTGGGTATGTTAGTAGACGTTCTAATATTCCCAATTTAGGGTGTATAACTCGGATTTTTATTTCTTGATCTTGTTTCCCCAACGAGATCGCTTATTCTTGTGAATGAAATTTATATGATCATCATATACGTCCTATTCAATATACGAAAAGCTCATAAGCTAGAATGCTTTTAAGAAACTTTTAACTTATAAAATTTTCTAGCTAAAATGTGATAGGGAATGTTCGACGATTTTGGATAGTAAATATTTCCAATTTTTAATATGGTTATTTAATTTGTTTATGTTGAAAACATAACAGAGAATGAGTTTATGGTTTATAAACATATTGAACGTTAAATGAATTGATTAAATTTTATTAAAACGAGCTTGACGTATGGCGGTTTATAAACCATTAACATTTTGAATTTTAATGAGTATATAGGATCCAATATGAATCAGAATTCTTTGAAACAAGAATTATCTGATCATATTAGATTATAGTTTTCTAATGAAAGGAAAATATTTGAATTTCATCCTGTAAATTTTGAGATATATCTAAATAAGTTTTCAGATAATCCCGGTAAGGTAGTCATGATTTAAAATTTAAATAAATATTGAAATTGAGATTTAGAATATTTAGAATTTGAGTAAGGAAAAATCTAATTTGTTGAAACCACTAATGATTAAAATAAGTTAATTTCTTATGTATGTTCACGAGTTTTATTTGAACATTATACATGTATAGACTTAAGTTATATAATGATTTATAACTCAAAGTTAAAATCTATGAAATTATTCATAAGTAAAATACTTGAGTTAATCTATCATTCTATAAATCCTTTTTGTTGATGCTTGGTTGTTATTTATTATGGGTTTTCCCTTAAATAATTGCGAGGATGCAATTCTTTTAAGGGGGAAATCTACAACAACCCACATATTTCACGATAATATATTTAAATATTTTATATAAATATAACGTTGTTAATCGAGTATAGGTCAAAAAAACCACTTTTTGCATACGGATGAATTTGGACTCGAGACCACTTCTGTTAAGTTCAAAATGCCATTTTCCACAAAAAAAAAAAAAAATGTAAACATCGATATGTTTGGAGTTAGTGAAAATTGGGACTTCGGGTAGGGTTTGGGTAAGCCAACCTAGCCCACCTTATAACCCTACAGCCCCTTTCTCCTTTTCATTAATTCTTACTTCAACAATAGAAATTGAGGGAGGGAAGGGAATTAGAATTCCCTAGATCTAATTAATCCTAGGAGCTCCAATTCGGGTTGAAATCAGGTGCAAATACAAGGAGAAGCTCAGGTAAGTTCCATCTACATCTTCTCCAGCTTGTTTCCTCTTCAAATTGTGATATTTCGTAAACCTATTTCTTTGGAAATATTGTATATTCGTGTGTAGATTGAAGATTTGTCTGTTATATTTGAAAATAGAATGTTCCAACTTGGTTTTGCGCCTCTTCCTTCTATATTAAGATCAAAGGTGAGTTCTTGGAGAACTCACATCTATGCCTCAAGAAATATGCTTGTATAGTGTGCTTTTGGCACATTTGTATTGTGTAAATTGGTTTGTTTAGGTGTTAACTCTCCAGTTTACGAGTTTTGATTTCATTATATGAATATCCTTGTGTAAGCCCACGAATGGACATTCGTAAATGTTGTTTAGTGTGTTAGAGAGTTTTTTTAACCTACCAGAAAGTCAAGAGCAAGCATGTATTGATCTGGGGACTTTAAGTGATGTTGTTCCCCTTGAAATATAGTCACAGAGTAGGCTAGACGTCTGAAATAACTTTCAGACGTCTGAATCGGTCTCTAGGAGTTGGCAAAGGCCAATTTCAAACGTTTCAACCATGTCAGATGTCTGAAATTGGTCCAGAAGATTGAAATAGCCTACTGCTCTGTTTTTTACTTTCGATCAGTCGACAATTCAAGTACATTTAGGCTCATCCCCGATCGAGTTTCGGTCCGTTTGCTCTTTTCCTATGACTTTTTGGTTGCTCTAATCCATGTATTCGAGTAGCTCAGCTAGATGGACATTCGATTCATTCGTGATTAACGAATTTATAATCGATGCTCGTGAGATTTAATTTACATTATTAAAACATGAATTCTTAGTTCGATCATTATTTCGACCGTTTTTTCATGAGACTTGCCACTTCAAAACTATATAAAAGGGGTTTTATATTATTAGTAGATACACAATTCTTTTATTAAAATGGTTTCTAATCCTACTTCATTATATGAAGTTATTTTCCAAATTGCTTTACAAATCTTCTAGCATATATTTGATGAACCTTTTACTCGTTCGTATGAGAAATCTAATTAAACATATTAGTAAAAACAAGGACTATGAACCCTTGCAATTGCTTTGATGGTTAATTCTTGGACTCGTGAAAACCATGGCAATGATCGTTTCGTATATCTAGTGAAATATAAAACTTGTTCATAAATATTCGAGTAAAGCAAGTGGTTATGGAACATGTAGCTCGACTCTTATATTTGATAAACCTTTTACTCATTCGTATGAGAAATCTAATTAAACACATTAGCAAAAACAAGGACTATGAACCCTTGCAATTGCTTTGATGGTTAATTCTTGGACTCGTTCGATTGAAAACCATGGAAATGATCGTTTCGTATATCTAGTGAAATATAAAACTTGTTCATAAATATTCGAGCAAAGAAAATGGTTATGGGACATGTAGCTCGATCTCATATTTACTAGCTCGGCATAGTTCACATTATACTTGATCAATTATGATCAATCCGACCTTCGGGTCACCCTGAAGATCTTTAATTCATCTTGAGGAACTTTGGTTGATTTGATTATATCGATGATCTTCGGATCATCTTAAGAAACTTCGGTTCATTTGATTATATCGACGATCTTCAGAGTGAGGAACTCAGGTTCATTTAATTATATCGATGATCTACGGATCATCCTGTAGAACTTCGGTACATTCAATTATATCGACGATCTTCGGATTGTCCTGAGGATCTATGAATCATTTTGTATTAGCGGAACATGCGATATCATATCTTAGGAGTAGCTTTATGATTTAGGATGAGATATCCTTATATAGCATCGAGATTTCTTTGACATATTTTATGAACATTTCAAGCCTTCACATTTTACATGAGGACATTGTTGTTATTTCTTATATGTCATTTTATGTTTATATCTCTTATCCTATCTTAGTTTATTATGATGAGTACGGCTAGACTGATCTGTTTATTGTTTATTCTTATAAATAATACCCGGGTCATACCGGGTATTACAGGTGCTTATATTGGACTTCTAGCATGGATTAGCTTCTCCTTTTGGCTTTTATATCTACAGTATTATTGTAGTAATTTGGGCTTTATTTATATGAGTCATCTTTTATACATATTATTATGGGTAAAGCATGTACCAATTCATTTGATGTATAGCGGATCGACTATAACCACTATCTTTGTATTTACTCTTGTGTGTTATGTTCATATTTATTTCCGCCTTGGTGATGTGAATATCTATGTCCGACTCTGATTATATGGTCATGTATTTTATATTGATTATGAAACAGTCACTGTGTAGTAGATTTGAAATTGAATTTGTTGTGTCGAGATTTCCTCATGAGATTTAAGACCACATTATCTAATATGTTTAACACTCGTTCAAAGCTTATATACAGATGGTCGCTCCTCAAAAGCCTTATTCTTTGGGTTATTTAACATCATTTCTTGCAATGAGCTTGAATAATGCGAGTATAAAGTTGGGGCGTTACACTGGGAGCATTACGGGCACCCTTATTTTGTAGCACCCCCACCGGTTCGTGAGCTACGGTAATCCAAATCCAACAAGACTTTATAAATGTTCAATCTACACCTAGTTTGAAAGTTAACTAGAGGCACATGCACAGCCTTCAGATTAATGCTTAGTTTTACAAATTGGCTAGTACATTGAATGGAAAGTGAAAACAATTAAGAATTTTCAAACAAAAAGACTATCTTATTTACAGTTGTGGGTTTGTAGAAGCATCAAGAAAAAATCGCGAGGGTCGTACACACACAAGACTTCGACCAAATAAATAAAATAAAATTACAATTGTAGGCATACTCATTTTTTCTTGGGATAGTCGTCGATTTTTGGCTTCTTTTTAAGCTTCTCCAAGTCAAACCCCTTTACGATTTTGCGTTTGGAGGTTTAATCGCTCCTAACCACTCGCTGACTTTCTCGAGATTGTCGAATTTCTGATTGGACCTTGGTTCTCTGCCTTGTGCGGACTTCTCTTCCTCAGCGGATACATCTGACTTTCCGTTCTCTGTCTTTGTGCGTCAGCTAGGGATACAGGACAATAACACCCGGCTCAAGTTTAATGGCAATGAACTTACCTTGGTACATCTCCTACAAATCTCCCATGCTCATTTCATGGGTTTTACCAAACTCTCCCGTGTAAATGATATCTTCCTCAACTTCATCCTTGGACCCCTTTCCATCCAAGAACTTTAGAGCATCATTCATTTCCTTGTCCTTCTCTAGATCTTTGATGGGTGCACCTAGGGTTTGTCAGATGTTTTTGATTGCATTTCAGGAGATGTCCTAATATGGTGAGTACCCACAGTAGGAAGAATAATAACCATTATCCCTTTCGAAACAACGGGGTCTCGACTTCCTCCTTTATAGATTGTCAGCATGCAAGAAGGACTCTCTCAAACTACCTAAAAGTTAGAGATATACCTTCCATAGAGTTACTACCAATGAGTCCAGCAGTTTCAGGAACTTTTGTGAGGGAAGTTAAAGGTTGGGAACTCCAAGGAGTTGGAAAATCAGGATCGTAACCCTCGACGACTACGAATTCATGGACGGTGGAAGAAGAAACATAACTTCCCTCAATGATAGATTTCCCTTTAGGCTGAAGCCTATTAATGTCTTCCGCCTCTTTCAACAACCTCCTTCCTCTAAAATTTTAGGCTGATTGCCCCGCAAAAAAGCTTTCATGAGCTCTTCTTCATCCGCATACTCATCTTCTGAGGAATGCCTCTCCTCCTCCACATGCTTACACTAGGCATTGACTAAAGTCTGAGGATATTCCTTGACCCGTGATAGATTTTGCTATCTAAGGATGAGAAGAAAGAAACTCATAATCAGGGGACCAAATTCCTCCTCTACCTTCTTAACCTCACCCGACCGATCTCTCAACTCCTGTAAATCTATATCATATTTAATTTTGGAATTGGAGGCCGACTTAATAGCTGCGTGGGCAATCTCCTCTGCTTTCTTAGCTCATGCCTCGATGTCAGCTAGGTTAGCCTTCAACTCTGCATTCTTCTTTTCAAGTTTACTTTTCTTCGCTTTTAGACTAACAGAGGAAGATTCAATTGGCTGCTTAGCAGCTGAAAGACGAAGCATGTATTGGTAGGAGGTGACTCAGGCAGGGAAGGTGGTGGCCACTTGAGTTGAGTTTAAGAATAGATTCGAGATGAAGTTCTTATCGCAAGCCGAGGAAGGGATGTAAATGGAGAGATTCTTAAGTTTGAAGCAAGGAAGTAAGACAATGAAAGAATATGTCAATAGTTTTAATCAGTTGGCAAAGTTTGGCTTGGATTTAGTAAATACTCCTTACAAGAAGGCTTTAAGATTCGTGAGAGGGTTGAATCAACCTCTCCAAGGACTAGCAATGACACATTTCCTTATGGGAGCTACTTTTGAGAGATTGGTTGATATGGCTTTGATGCATGAGGATAGGAAAGAGGACCAACAAGAAGCTAAGATTGATGAAGTTAAGCCCAAGACCGATAAGACGAAGTGGTAGCCCAAGAAGGGGGCATCAAAGAAGGGAGAAAAACCCGATAAGGCACAAATCAAGAGAGAGGTTAAGTGTCATGGCCATGGAAATATAAGGCACTTTTTTAGAGTCCGTAGGAAGATTAAGAATGCATGTTTCAGTTGCGAAAAAGTTGGACATTACATCAAGCAGTGCCCTAACAAACAAGGTAAGAAGGCAGGATAATTTGGAGGATATGTTCATGCGCTAGAGATAGCTCAGGCTGAAGTTCTGGATCAAAGGAGGAAAATCACCGTAGAAGGATTGATTTATCTTTTTGATTCTCCTATTAGAACTTTGTTTTATTCTAGTGCTTCTCATTCATTCATATCCAATTCTGTGGTAGATAGTCTGGATCTAGGTACTGGTGTAGTTTTTGGTCCTCACTACACCATAATGACCAATTGGCAACCCTTTTTTCCAATTGCCAACACTTATTTGCGTTAGAGAGTAGTAACAATAGTATGCGTTGCTATGTTAAAAAAAGTGTTACCAAAAACACATAATAATAAATTTATTGTTGGCAACGCTTATATGGGTTGTTAAGGCTGGATTCTGGGGGTAAAAACGTAAACTAACCATCGTAACCCTAATTCCCCTTTCATGTTCCTTTGTCCCAATGCTTTCACAATTTTGGCTGCCTAAATCAATAATCCCATATCCCATGATTCTCAGAGAAAAAAAATCTGAGCATGGTGAAGATGAAAGAGTTCCAGTTCGTTCATCTCTAATCGGATTTTAGGGGTGTCTTCAGGTTACAACTCGCGTTCGCTTTCAATTTTGGTGATTTTGTTCGATTTTTGCTCGCATTCACTCGCGCTCAGGTATAAATTTCATTCTGATCTTTATCGATTTCTGCTTCAATCACCGATGTTAAATTGGATGAACATTTTATCATGGTTTACTGTATATTCGTCAACTTTATATAAAGTGCTGTTATTTTAGCCCATTAGGTTTATTCATATTTTGATGCTGATTTTTTTTGTTAAATAGCTGATTGTATTTCACTGATTTATCTTGTTTACCCATTGCTCTCTTGAATTCATTTTCTATCCTTTTAGTTATGTTCCTTGCAATGAGAACCATTGTCCATTGTTAATGTTTAATAGTTGCTCATTTAGGTAGGGTATAATGTAAAATTATTTTGGTTATCTCCTTTATCTTGTAGACAAGACAAGACTTTTATTTTTTGATCCCTTAAAGTTTATCCTGACATCATATGGTATTATTTGACTTCCTCAAGCTTGCAAAGTTTATTGGAATACCGATTACTTTCCAATTAAGTTGTAGTTTCCACTTTTGTTTATATAGAAAAGATTAACCAATTGATCCCCTTTCATTAACTCAGTAACTTGATAAGTACTATGAAAATGTTAATGTAATATGTTTAGTGTAAAAACCGATGACTAACTTCTGAGTTTGTTTCATATTATCGAGATCTAAGAAAAAAGTCAATATATTAATGGATTAATCAAATGACTGTAACAATAAAAATATGTTCAAGGTTGATTTTTTTTCCTCTTTGTACCTCTTAAATTATAGGTGATGCACTTAGATTGCCCTCCTCAGCACTATATTTTAGCATACTTGTATTGTGAGATAATATCATGTAATGTGATAAGAGAAAGATGTTTCCATTCTACATTTTTTTGTTGAAATTTTGATTCCTTATGTTAACTAATAGTTGAATCTATAGGCGAGTTTTCACCCCAACATCTCATCTGGATTTCATGCCACTAAATGCATTTATGCGGGTTATTATGCTTGGTCACACCTATATATAAGTACAAAATATAGTCAATGTGTATGCAAACCATAAAAATTATTTGTTTGCATTCACGGTCTTGTCTAATAAGCTTAAGCTGGCAATATCTTCATATATTAAAATTATAAATAAAGCAGATTATGATATTCCCCTACACGCGAGTGCGCGCGCACACACGTTTAACCTTTGAAATCGTTAATACTGAGCCTTTCGGCTTAGTTTTACTGCGCATATCATCTCAGTATTACTGCGCCTTACAGCTCAGTGATACTGAGCCGTAAGGTTTAATGCTATGAGTTTTGTTGTTCAGGGTATGAGTTTTGTTTGGGCTAGGACAGAATGGCTGCAAGGTTTAATGTTATGAGTTTTGTTGTTAGGGGTATGAGTTTATTCACCAATAATATTGGTAGTTATGCTCATATTCATAGTGCTTTCAGACGTGCCCAAATGCACACTAGGTAAAGCTGCACATTTTAACTTATCAATTGCTATGTTTTCAACATTATCATTTGAAACATATTCATCTTTACCATCGCACAATTCCTTCAGAATATCATACTTGTTCATGACTGCATGCAAAGAAATTATCTGGGCATTGACGACAGATGGCACTTTACTACTCAGATTTGGACTTGTACATTTTTTCCCAACCATGATTTCTACACAAAGGAAATATCAACAACTGATTTATCTTGTCATTTTCCTTTTATGAACTGAAAATGTCTTGAAATATTTTGCAAAATTAAATAAAGTAGTTAAAATTAGAGCTTAAACTTATATTTTAAATAAACATGGTGTTGGAAAAATCTTGTGTATGTCCACTTATTACAGAATGCATGTTAAATTAGTTGGATGTGATACATTTAGATGAATGTACACATCATATTGTTGTTTGAATAAATGTCAAGATTCATATTTATAATAAAGTGTAAAGCAAGATAAAAAAAATTATCTGTATGAATTTCAGTAAGAGTTTCAAATGGAACCAGGTTTCAATTATGAGTGTAATAAGCGATTGAATCTTTAAGTTTACTAGTTGGTCTGACTCCTTATACGCTTCCCCTAACAACTATTGTATAAGGATGCAATCGCTTTGTCACCATCTCCATGTCATTTTTGCATGCTAGATAGTACCATTAATGACTATTCCTACCACACTTAATAATCATTTAAATTTTTATTTAGGCATGCTAGATAAATTATTTATGAAGGATTTCTTCTATTAGTTCAGTAGAAGTTGGTCGATGTAGTTTGAGAATATGGTATTATATAATCAAGTAATACTAAGCCATAAGGCTCAGTGATCTGAGCCAATATAGTCTCAGTATATTGAGCCGATATAGGCTCAGTGTACTGAGCCATACCGCTAAGTAATACTGAGCCGATATAGGCTCAGCAGTACTGAGCCAATATAGACTCAGTATTACTAAGCCGTTTGAGTTGTTTAGGCTCATGCTTTTCTATTTTTAATAATATTTTGTGTGATGCAAGCTCTTGTTTTTTTGTTTTTAACAAAGAACTGAAATTTTCAATTTAATGTGACATTCAATAAATGCAGGCACTTCTAGAGGCAGCGGAAGAAAAGAGAAAATTGGATGGTAATTCTAATAGTGTAGTAGATGATCTTGATAATGATCCAATTGCAGAAGTTTTTGGTTTCAACATGAAGAAAAAAATTTGTCAAGCAGTTAGTTCTACTTCTTCTATAAAACAAGTAAAGGTGGCTCAAGCTGTAGAAGCTGTAACTGAAAGAAAAAAAACAAGCCATGGATTTTTCCGTTTGGAAATTGGAGATAGAAAGGTAAGCAGCTACTCAAGTTAGTAACGCCATCAATTCAATTACTTCAACTTTTATGAAATGTATACCTAATTTGCAAGAAAAACTTGTTGCAAGTCCTTCCACTCCTCATACAAAAGGTGCTTCTAATTTAGGGGATCCTCCTATGAATATTAATGTAACCATTACTCCAACCATGTCACGTACTGATCTTCATTCATTTAAAATGGAAAAGAAATACGTAATGCTATTGTCACATGATCTAGAGAAGGAGGTGGCAAAAGGTTATGTTGGAACACAAACAATTTGTCATTTTAGGAGAGTGGTACCGAATATAGAGAAAGTAATTTGGATTGTTGATGTTCTTGAACCGGATGCACCAATTTATGATGGTCTCAAAATGGAATTTACAAGTTATGTGAATTTTCAGATGGAGGCTTCGTTATATGGCTAGAGTTTCGTATTCGGTATTTCTAGAATCTTATTTATGTATTGAATTTAACAAACTAATTATGTATTGAATTTCACAACTTAATTATGTATTATGTTTGCTTGTTATTAATTAATATTCTATGTCGTTATGTGATTATGAATGTTGTCTAATGGTAGGCATTGAGTTTAATATTAGTTTTTGATTCATATTAAATATCGTCTATATTTTCGTCGTGTTGGTCATTAATTAGCTATTCATGTTAGAATATGTGAGTTTCTAGAACATATTTCTGTTGTTATTAAAATTTATATTTGTTTTGAATAAAAATTTAGTAACATGAATAGGTGTTGCAAACAGAAATACTGTAACATATATAAGCGTTGTAAACAAAATTTTTACAATGCTTATTAGTGTTGGCAAAGGAAATCTACCAACACTTATAACGTTGCGAAAGAAATCTACCAACGCTTATAAGTGTTGCGAATTAAAATTTACCAACGCTTATAAGCGCTGGGACAGAAAATCTACCAATGCTTATAAGCGTTGGTTCTACATTGCCACGCCCCCGTAGCAACACTAATAAGCGTTGCTGAAATTATTTACGACGGTTATACTCGTTGGCAATCACCTGTTTTGGTGTAGTGCCTGTTGTAGCCTCAAACCGATAGAAGGTACAGCTTACCTATGTAGGGGTTTGAGAATTTCTATTATGGGCATCGAGTTTGTGTGCGACGCATATGTTCTTGTCTTTATGGGTTACGAGCTGATGGACTGGCTAGCCATGTATGGTGCCATTCCAGATTGTGAGAGGAGAGTTCTTAGGCTTCTGGCATGCCATGGTAGAACTCTCAGGATTTCTTATGACCCACGTGGGTCAGTTATGCTCAATTTCTTATATTCCCATGACGCTTATGTTGACGATCTTAGATCAGTATCCATAGTCAGAGATTTTCCGGACATGTTCGATGAGGTCAGAGGATTACCTCGTAGACAAGAGATAGATTTCTGGATATAGTTGGTACATAATGTGAAGCCTATTGCTTTACTGTTGTGCCACATGGCTCCTAGAGAGAGGAGGGAACTTACAAGACAAGTGGGTGAGTATTTCGAGAAGGAATTCATTAGATGGAGCATTTCTGAGTGGGGGGATCCAATCGCCTTTGCAACCAAGGCAGGCGACTCTCCCCGTCAATACGTGGACAATAGGGAGTTGAATAAGATTACCAAGAAGAATAGGCACCCACTCCCGAGGATGAATGACTTGTTCGGCCAGTTATTGGACGCTTTGGTTTTCTCACAGTTGGATCTAACCACCGGCTTTGGTCAGCTGAGGGTACCAAATGACAGTATAAACAAGACTTCTTTTAGGACTCTAGACGGATTTTTTGAGTGGTTTGTCATGCCTATTGGGCTGACCAATGCACCCGCGTACTTTGTGGATTTGATGAGTCGAGTGTTTATGGAGTACCTGAACAAGTTTGTACTGGTTTTCGTGGATGATATTATGGTTTTTATCGAGGAGTGAGGAAGAGCATGCCATACACTTAGAAGAGGTTCTCCGAACTCTCAGATCACATCAGCTTAAGGATAAGTTTTCTAAGTGTCATTTCCAACGAAAGGAAGTAAGGTTCATATGGCAAGTTGTCTCCAAGGATGAAATAGCGGTGGACTCGCTAGAGTTGTCGCGGTTCAAGATTGGAAAGCCCCTAAGAATGCAACAGAGGTTAGGAGTTTCTTGGGGTTGGCGAGTTACTATAAAAAGTTCATTAAGGACTTTGCACGGATCTCAGCTCTGCTCACCCGTCTAACGAAGAAGAATCTGATTTTCGCTTGGAATATTGATTGCAAGGATGTATTCCAGAGAGGTTAAAGAAGGCTCTTACATCGTCTCTGGTTCTGACTCTTCCTGATGGGTCCTAGATGTTTACCGTTTATATGGATGCTTGCGGCACAAGCTTAGGTGTTGTGTTGATGAAGGAAGGTCGGGTAGTCTACTATGGGAGTAGACAATTGAGGGTTCATGAGAAGAACTACCCACCCATGATTTGGAGTTGGCAGCGATAGTGTTCGCACTCAAGTCTTGGGGACACTACTTACTTAGTGTGAGGTTCGAGATTTACACAGATCAAAAGTCGCTCAACAATTTGTTCTTGCAGAAAGATCTCAATTTAGCTGCAATAACGTTGGATGTAGATCCTTGCGTCCTATAATTTTGAGATAGCTTATACCCTAGGCAAGGGGAATGCGGTTGCGGATGCATTGAGTAGGTAGAGGATTACATTGAGTCCTCTATTCGTAGAACGAAGAGCTTGGAATTTATCTCGATGTTTGATTTCAAACCATCTTCGGATTTAACACCCGGTTTGTTGGCATCATTGGAAGTGCGACCTACTTTTTTGGAGCGCATTGGATTCACTCAGCGTGAGGTTAAGTAGTTAGTGAGTATCTTAGATAGACTCAGTAGAGGAGAGACCTCTAATCACCAAGCTAGATATTCTGTGGACGAGAAACGGTGGCTACATCAAGATGGGAGATTGTATATTCCTAGAGTTGGAGACTTGTTGAGATCAATTCTTGAGGAGGCTTGTCAATCTCAGATGATTATCCATCCGGGCGGTGACAAGATGTACCGAGGTATGAAGAAAGATTTTCACTGGACTGGTATGAAGAAGGGCATGGAAAAGTTTGTGGCCCGATGTTTGACTTACCAGCAAGTAAAGGCTGAACAAAGAAAACCTGGCGAATTTCTTCATCCCTTAGATATTCCACGGTGGAAGTGGTAAAGCGTCTCTATGGATTTTATTGATGGTTTTCCTAGATTGAGGAAGGGGAACACCAGTATATTGATTATAGTTGACAAATTGACTAAGAGCTCTCACTTTATCCCAATCAAGAGTAAAAGGGCAACATCTTGGCTAGCAGTGGTATACCTTAGAGAGTTTGTTCGACTTCATGGGGTACCTTCCTGTGTTCTTAGTGACTACGACCCTATCTTTACAAGTGAGTTTTGGAGGAGCTTGCATGAGGCACTAGGAACACATTTATGACTTAGCACCGCCTATCACCCTCTGACCGATGGATAGACTGAGAGTGTCAATAGGGTTTTCGACGATTTATTGAGACTGTGTATCTTAGACTTCGGAGGACTTAGGGGGAGCATCTCCCATTAGTTGAGTTCGCTTACAATAACAGTTATCAGATGAGTATTGGTATGGCTCCATTCGAGGAACTTTATGGACGACCCTAAAGATCACCTATATATTAGTGGGAGTTTACAAACAGACTTCTACTTGGGCCTGAAATGGCTAAAGATACTTCTAAGAAGATATACCTTATTCACAGATAGATGAAAGCAGCTTAGGACAAGCAGAAATCATATGCTGACCATAGGAGGACTGACTTAGAGTTTAAGGTAGTATATATGGGGTTTATCAAGGCATCACCTTTGAGGAACGTTGTTTGCTTTGGCTTGGTAGGAAAGTTGGCGCCAAGTTTTGTAGGGCCATTCCCTGTAGTTGAGAGGATAGGTCAGATGTCTACAGAGTTAGACTACCAGAGAGACCGGCGGGAGGCCGTGGTGTGTTCCATATTTCCCACTTAAGGAAGTGTATACATGATTTCGCGGAGGTAGTAGAGCCGAGTACCCTTGAGGATGTAGAGATTGAGAAGAATGCATCAGTTAGAAAAGTTCCTACCCGTATACTTGGATCAAAAGTCAAGAAGTTACACAACAAGGAGATCAAGCTAGTGAAGGTCCAAGAGGGAGAAGATCATGACGATGCAACATGGGAACCCAAAGACAAGATTCACGCTTCTTATCCTTTTCTCTTTGAGAGTACGTTCTTAATTCCTTTCTAAACTTTTGAATTTGAATATGTTTTTCCTATCGTTCGAACATATTCTTGGGTAGAAACCTATGGTTGTAAAAAAAATGTGTTTGAGTCATGTTATGTTGATGGTTACAAGTGGATGCAAGTGTTTGCTAGTGGATGCATATACATATACATTAGGCACTATATTAGGGATTGGCTAAACGAGAGCAATTTCATACTGCATATGGATGTGTGGCATTATAATTTTTAATGGATGAAAATGATTGAATCATCACTTCGATGTTGCATTTTAGTGAATGATTGTTGCACATAAATAGAATTTATGAGTACTATTAGGATTCTTTTGCATACATGGCACATACATAAACTGCATTAAGGAGGTCAACTGAATTAGTAGACTGTTTGATTTTCGCACTGAATTAGGGACTTATACACAACACCTTTGCATATGTCCATACAAAGCATTAGAAATTTTAAACACAATGGATGCCAGTGATTGATGGGCAAGTATATGGGTGTAGGTTCTGATTGATAACATTAATAACATTCTTCTTAACTTGGAGATTTCGAGAAAGAAATCCTTTCAGGAGGGGAGAATATAACATCCTACATTTTAATACATAATAATTATATGAATAGGATAATAAATTGAATATTAAATAATAAAATATTTAGAGTTAGGTAAAATTGACTTTACCATTGCGTTTGTTATGAAATTCAAATTCAGATAGACTTTTGGTTTTCATAAATCGGACTAAGTATGAGAAAGTTATGATTAAAGGAAGTTTGATATAAATTAAACAATTAAATAAATAAATAAATAACTCACAAATGCAATGGTAACAGGGCGACCCGACCCTACATGGGTCGACCCCTGTGTCGATCCAGGTAGTAGGTGGGTCGACCCACCTTCGACCTGGCAATATGAATGAACCTAGACAGATTTTCTGGGTTTATTCTTATGCTGACTCAACGGTGACGTGTATTCTACGGTTTGATATTCATCTTAAGATCCTATAGTTTATATCATCCTAGCATATCTATAAATAGGCTAGCAACCCTCACTATATTCTTACACAAACATTTCTTCATCTTCTTCCTCCTCTAAGTTATGCTCTGAAATAAAATTAAGAAAATGTCGAAGTGCTGTCAAAACATTGATTGAAAGGATAATTCTTTTACAACTATTTCAAAGGCCTTTTCTGAATCTAATACAAATCACTATGAGTTTCACATTATTTTTATATTTTCAATTTAAAAAGAATTTTGACAGTAAATATATATATATATATATATATTGGATTTGAAAAGTAACAGTGTTTATAAGTTTATTCTTATATTGTTCTTTTAATGCAGTAAATTACCTACTCATTTTCAGTTATTATCTGTTTGTATGTACATCTTTCTTCCTTATCCCCTTTTATGTTATTATTTTATTTACAGTCTTATTATGACTATTTTATCAGTTTGTCCATATATAAGTTTGGCTATATTTCTCCTTTGCTTTTATTTTGCTATAAGCCTAGACCAGCGAGAACCTAGGCCTTTTTCATTAGAATTGCGTAAAATGGGAATAAATTGGAATAGTATGTAATATTAATAAAAAGGAGATTTGGTCATATTGGAATATGAGAACCATTGACTGTATAATTTGGGATAATTATAAAGGAAGAATTGTAATATGTTTATTTGAATAGGTTGGACTTAATTTTATATCAAGTAGAACATGTTATGGGAAGATATATGAATAAGATGTAAATTAAGTAAAATATGTTACTGTAATTTGTAAACATTTGGGCAGGTGCCTGTCTGATTTGGGAAAAGGTTGTTACATTTGATAAATATCATTTACAACTGTGGAATATAACATAGGATATATTAAGCTTATTAATGAACTTAAACTTGCTAAGTTAAACCTATTTATTTAATAAGCATAAGAGGTCCATGTATGCTGTTATTATTTTTGAGGGACTCTTTAAATTCTAGTTTACTTGGGAACCAAGCCTAGGGATGGATTGTGTCAATCTGCTGTTTGCTTGGAATCCATATCAATCAGTACCCTCCTATTATCAAACGAGTCCAGCACTAGGTATAGACTAGGGCATGCTTTACTGATGGATGATTGTAAGAGGTTCAAATTCTAGAGGTGGGTACGGGCGCGTTCCAGCGGTGTCATGAGTGTGCATGGGTCCGATGGGGGAAGATAAGTCACTGTAACACTGGAGGATAGGGTTGTGTCTTTTAAAGTTGATGGGTTTGGGACTAATATCCCCAACTGCCATGGTTGGCACAGGTTATTCGCGCCTGTTAAGGAGCCGATCACTTGGTTGCAATTAGGTTAAAACCTAATCGTGATATTCTGATAGTTGGTGCTGAAATTCTTTTTTGGGATATGAATGAGAAGCTTACCCGATCTCACCTTACCTCATTTATTTTGTAATTGTATATTTTACTCAATTTTCATGTCCAGTATTATTGATTTGTCTTGATACTTCTTTACCTTATGCTTATGCTAAAAACCACTGGAACTCGCCAGACTTTATGTCTGACCTATTTTGTTCTTCCTTCGCTCTCTTCCTTCCTCCCTAAGTTCTCAGGGTAGTGGATTGCAGTAGTGACCATGATTCTTTGATTCAGCTTGGACTTGGACTATTTCTTACTCGATGTATTATTTTCGATTTTTGTTCTATGGTTATTGTTATGACTCATGATGGATACAATTTTTATGGGCTTTGTACTTGTACTCTGATGGTTTATGTTTCCATGAGACAGATGTTTTATGACTATGACTTCAAGGTATTTGAAATCTATAATGATGTATTTGGTTTAATAATAAAGTTTAAAAAGTTCTCCGCTGCATTTTATATTTTGTCTTGTCGATTTTAGCCACTGCATTATTACTTTATACCTATTACATCACAGAACTTAATGCATCCTCATATAGGTGACATTAAGGGAAGTGGGGTGTCACAAGCTCCATTCAAGAAGAACATTCCTCCTTGCCTCACGTTCATCGCCATGACTTTGACGCCTTCTAACTTCTTAACTCAGCAGCTCTATGGATGTTCACCTCTAACTCATCCAAACAATTGCCAAAACTTGAACCTAAACTAATATGACAAAAGGGTTTAAGATTCGATGTGAAGCATACATGATTCGGAATGGATTGGAGGTGGTGATCGACGGTGATGGTTCAACTGGAATGGAGGTTGGTACGATTGATTTCGAGGATTAGAGCAAGTTTTAAACGAGGATGGCAAATAATCGGTACGATAAAGAGAATAAAGAAGGAGAAGAGAAGAGAAAGTAGTGGGCCGGGCTTTTATAGGGAAGGAATGTGACCATTCGCGTTCCCTCCAACGTGGTAGACAAATAACTAGAATCGGCCATACCGAACCGAGTCCACCAATCATCTGGTTTGGCCATGCCGAACCAAGATGAGATGCACCTGGTTCGGTATCCGAACTTAAATCAAAAATAAAAAGGGGGAGGAAAGGAAAAAGATTTTTTTTGGCACCCATCCAACATGATTGACCATTTCACATGTCGATCATGTACAAAAAATGATTTGACTCAACGACGGGCTCGACTTGCACAGAGAACGACGTTGTACGGTAATGACCTGAGTGTGTCTCAATATTTGTAGGAGCTGACAACTCGACACACATGAGTAAAATGACAGGTGTACTCAACCCCTTGACTTGACAAGGTTAGGGTATTTACCGGTGACCCTCGAGATTCTCAATCAGAAGACTTTGGTCTAGCAAACACAATCGGGAATAATCAGAAGTTCATGTGGTTATATATGTAGACAAAAAGCTCAAGTGTCATGTCTATCCAAAAGAAAACGATGTTTCTTATTTTGTTTGTGGAAACGGCAACATTAGCAAAAGTACACAGTTCATCTCATTTAAAGTACATCATGCCTATGACACGACATACTTTGAAGCCAAAATGTTGACCAATCTTTAGCAAGGTTGTCACATACTTAGACTTTCTAAGCTAGATCATTCAAAACTCAAGTATAATTGAACTCAAGTCATTGATACTAGTAGACAAGCAAAGACTGATTCGGCCTTCATCTGGGTCTGTAATGACATGGTACTTAAGTTAGCTAAAGAAAGCTCATAGTGAAGGCGACAACTCGGTTCGACATGGTTCTGGTATGGCCTTCCTTACAAAGCACAAGAAGTTCTCACTCTTGGTTTGGTCTTTGAAGCAAAGCTTGTGAAGCCCTCACCCGGCTCGGCCCTCCTTCGGTTTGGCCTCCCCTGCTCGGCCAGTTGAACATGCCACTAATCCCTTCATCCAGTTTGGCATGACATATGCCCAACCGAACTATGTCGAACCTAGATTAGTTATGTGACTGACATGGCTGCAACTTCCACCACTCCACACCACATTATTCGCTCCTTCCACTCTCCAATCACTCCCGCCCAGCACAATGTCGAACCAGATGCAAAGTTCCCCTATAAATATTGCCTATGGAGACTTCTATGAGACTTCTTCCACTTTTTGCACTATTATTTACGGTATCTGTCTGTACTCATGATTCAAGCAATCCTACACTTTGCAATCATAGAAGTAGAGCAAAACTAGTGAAAATTATCAAGTGGACATATGTATATTCAAGTCGAACCATTATAAATTGTTGCCTTCTCGTTTCTCTTTTTTCTTCATTTTCTACTCTCTACCCATAGACTTTGGGGTAAGGCTGTCAACGGATGCTTTCAGATACGGATAGTGTCGTATCTGTATTCGAAATTATTTTCGAATATCGGATATCCGTATCTGCTTAATTTTTGAATATCGGATATCCGTATCTGCTTAATTTTCGGATACGGACGTATATCAGATGTTTATCCCTCCACCAGTAATTAATAAATTTAAGAGTATAAATAAAAAAGTTTGGATCAACATAAAATATTTTTTATAGTAATGTTTATAAAAAACTAGGAAATAAATAAATGTGATTATGAAATGTATTTTTATACTAATATTCATAAGCATATCCATAAATATTCCAAAATTAAACACTAAAACTACCATATTTCACTAAAAGGGACGAAACATTATATCATAGTAACATCCAATAGGTAAAAAATAATTATTAATCATATTTTTTTGTTTTGAGTTATATATATTACATCAATTAGTTAGACTGATCTTTTCGGATATGGATACCACTGTAACCATATCCGTATCTAAAAAGCTTTTTAGATATTATATTCGCTTTTCGAATAATGTCGGATAATGTATATTTTTCATGTTTTCAGATATGAATTCGGAAGGATATCAGATTTTTCGGGTATTCATTGACAACTCTACTTTGGGGGTGTCGAAACAATTTTTAGGTCAATGTTTCATATTGAAATCAAACTAGGAAATTTCTCCATATAATATAGATTAAAACTTTAAGATTTTAGCTTTGATGATTTGGTAAAGATAGAAATGATGAATTATGATTGTGGAGAAAAATGAGTGATATGTATTCACACAGAGATAAGTTCGCAATTGTATTTTAATGAGGAAATCGATTGATACAGGACTTACAGCCTAACACTGTATAAATAACGTGTATCTAAAAATATAGGCCAAAGCCCAACTGCATAATAAAAGAAATAAAGTGATATGGCCTGCTTCATATATCCATCTGTGTTTAGTCTTCATAGTGTAAGCTGTTGTATATAACAATGCTATGATTTTTGTGTGATTTTTATTTATTTTTGAAATTGTGATTTTCGTTTGATGATTATAAAAAAAATATTATTTTAAATGTGTTTGTTATTGTACTGTTGTACTTCGTCGTAAACAGGAATATGATATTTATATTTAAATAGAATACGACTGTACAAGAATTCAAATATTCAAACTGTATTTTATTTCAATAGAATAATTTATTTCAACATTTAAACAATACAAATTTATAACTCCACTATTTGCACAACTCACATACAATACAGTTTCATATACATTATCCCTCACTACAGCATTACACTCAGTCACTCAATTTACAGACTCACATACATTTACTGACACTGTTGCATACACTCACTGACTCAATACTTGTCTTTTGCCTTCTGTCTTCACAACTTTTAGTCAGTCCAGCCATCCACATCTGTCACATACAGAAACACACACATAGTATCTGGAATAGAAATAATTCTAAATTCTAGCATATATAATTTTTATTTTAAAATTTTATTTTCCTAATTTTGGTGTGTTTCTCATCATTTTTCATGACTTGATCTGATTTATATATCCATCTGTGTCTGGATAGCTTGTGATATTCATAGTGATACACTGTAAATACCATAAGGCAGGTTGTTATCTCTAGTGCTCACAGACCAGCCTCAACACACTACACTGGTTTGTTGATCAGAACTAGCATCAAATTAGCTGATTCTGAACAGCCCCAACACAGTGCAGCGGTCTGCTAATACATGTTCATTTGAACTGCCACATATATATACACATATATGTATATATACACATACATGTATATATATACATATATGTATACAAGGAGAGTCGTGCATAAATAACATGGCAAGTGTGCACAAACATGCTCAGCAAAAACAATGGTGCAACTATACATGGGTTGAGCAAAACAATGATTTGGAAATTCAACATGGTCAGGACATACGGCAATAATGGATAGTGCAAACATGGTATAGTCATGTCAAAAAACATCAATGGGGGCCCCGTACAATATAGCACGGAACTGAGTAAATGGTCAAGCATATGGCAACAAAACAGCAACACAAGAATTTCATGTACAAGTCGATGTGCACAAGTATGAAGGATGTCAAATATCAACATGCACAACTGTTTATGATGCAAGAGTCAACACAACAACTTTTGCATGGGTCAAAGAAACCCAAGAAGTACACCGCAACAAAACTGATCAAGCTAGCATAGTTCAATATCTCAAAGTCAGAATCACAAGTTTATCCATGGCAAATGATGATAAATAAACAAGTGGCAAGTATAGTATGAGCAACAATGAACATGGTCAATACTTATAGCAAATGTCAACAAACTTAAGTAGCATGAAGGTAAGTTTTTATTTTAACCAAGGCCCAAATGGCCGAGCCAACATACATGCACACAGGTGAAACAGTAGCACAACATACAACAACATAAGGGATGACATGCAAAGTTCATGGCAGTATATACACATGCATGAGGAAGGTTCAACAACTCATCGACACAAACAAACATATGTTAACAACTCAAGCACTGTATTCAGGATTGGTACAAACACATGCAGCATGATATACAAGTTAAGGAAAATGTGCACATGTCAAAGAATGGTCGAGACATAAACATGACAAGCATAGTGCAACATCTCAAATAACAACATGGACAAGAAGGTGCACAATGAACAAGCAGCCAAGCCAATGATACAAGGAAATCAAACAGTAAATACACAAGCATGCATACATGAATATGGGACATTGCAAATGTATGAGCAGTATACAAGCAGAAATGGTATGAAACAGCAAGAAAAATGAAGTACATGCTAAGCAAAACTGGTCAAGATCATATGGAAAGTATCGCAAGAATCTTGGCAAGACATGGCCGACAAACTCAAGTCACAAGACATGCCAAACACAAAGATAAGGTTAATCATATTTTCTGAAATCATAGGGAATAACTTTTGCAAGTTTATCGGTTTCCAGAAATTAATAACACATTTTTGGCAACAGATTAATGGACCAAGAAATGTCAATTTGATGGTTTCCAGGAAAATACAGTTTGGTTTATTTGGCATAAACATGGAATAATCATTCATATGTTTCCTATTTTTCAAATGCACATATATGAACCAAGAATAATCAATGTTGAATCACGCTATATAGCGTTTTGGCTATGACAACTATACAAGCACATATATATATATATATATATATATATATATATATATATATATATATATATATATTCGACTAATTCTATGTTGCAGGAAGATACTTTTGACAATCGGATTCAAGAACACAAAACGAAGATCACTTATATGTTGTAAGAGTCTGTTAGTCCTAGATTTATATGTTAAAGTCTTCCTTGATGACACACACACATGTTTTATATATATATATATATATAGTTCTTTTATTATAAAATAGGCAAGGTATAGGCTGATAACAAAAAACAGACGTTTGGTCTGAAAATTTCAGACGTCTGTTTGCTGAAACAGATTGTTTTTTAATGCAATATTCAGACGTCTGTTTCAAATATTTTAGACATCTGAATTTGTTCTGAAATGCACTATTTCCTTGCGGTTTTTATTTTAACTTACAAACAGACATCTGAAAATTATTTTCAGACATCTGATTTTGAAAGGTTGCAACTTCTATGAAGAGACACAACCATTTAATCTATAACTCCTCATCAAAACCTTTCGTGATCAGTTGTATCTTTTTATATATTATAAATAGAGAGTTAATTAATTGAACCAATCACCGAATTTTATTCTAATTCTCTCTGTCTTATTCAAAGCTCTCTAAGTTCTAAAAAGCGATCTATTTTCATACTTGAGACTTTTAAACTTCCATATTCCTTCAAGTACTTCACGATTATCATAAAGGAAAGGCTATAGGAAGGGTGTACTTAATATTAGACAATCCATGTTATCAAGAACACAAAAGAGTCAACAATTATTCTATATTAGTGAAGACCTCTTCAGCGGTTGAGACAAGAAATCCCGTTCGTGTGTTCGGGTAATTGTGAACCTATTCCTCCAGGTGAAGTGAGGGTTTTAGTGTTAGTGAAATACCAGAAGTGAGTCTGGGACTGGACGTAGGACAGTGGTCCGAACTAGTATAAATCTGTTGTGTGATATTTACTTACTACTATGCTATATACACTACATCCTATTCTCCATACTACACGATTCTATACCGCTGCATAGCCTCTTTCAATTGGTATCAGAGCAAGGCCATCCTATAACCGTAACACTGTTATTTGATATTTTGGTATAATGGAGAATAACCCAAATACTAGCTCAACTACTTTTGCCGAAGGACAATCTACTCAAAGACCTCCACTATTCAATGGACTACATTATAATTATTAGACTACAAGAACGAGAATTTATATGCAAGCAAGTGGCTTTAGTGCATGGCATGCTACTCAAAAAGAGTTCACGACACCTACAACTGAATATTTAACTTGGACAGTAACTCAAAAAGAAGAAGCCAATGCAAATGCAAAAGCTATGAATATGCTATATTGTGCTCTCGATAGAAATGAATTCAATCGTGTTAGCATTTGTACATCAACATACCAGATATGGGAGACACTCAAAACCATTCATGAAGGAACAAACAAAGTCAAGCAAACAAAAATTTCAATGCTTAAGAATCAATTCCAAAACTTCAAGATGAAGAAAAATGAAACCATGAATGAAATGTATTCAAGATTTCAAGACATTTTACATGCATTGATAGGATTGGGAGGAAAATATAGTGACTTTGATATTGTGTCAAAAATACTAAATTCTTTAACCAGAGATTGGGAAAGAAAAGTATTGGCCATTGAGGAAGCTAATGATTTGTCAACTATGAAACCTGAAGAACTCATAGGAAATCTCATGTCTTATGAAGTTAATCTTCAAGCAAAAAGAGAATTAGCTCAAGAGAAAAAGAATGTGGCATTTCATGCAGATAAAGAAGAATCTGAATCAAAGGACGAAGATTTAGCCTTTATTGCCAAGAATTTTAAGAAATTTCTAAAATATAGAAAAGGAAATTTCAAAAAGAATACCTCAAACAAACCTTCATCCTCAAAATTGGAATTTTTCAATTGCCATAAGAAGGGTCATATGGTAAAAGATTGTCCAGAAATGAAAGAAAATTAGAAGAACTTCAGCAACAAGAATAAGAAAGAAAAATTCAAAAAGAAGCCTTTTCTATTACATGGAACAGCTCAGATTCAGAATCATCAGAAAGTGACAGTGATAATGAAAGCGACAATGAATAAGCAAATATGTGCTTCATGGCTCAAGAATCTGATGTAAGTGACTTATCTTATGAAGATTTAATAGAAGTTAATTTTGAGTTTTTAAACATCATAAAAACCTTAAGGAAAAAGCTTAAAGAAACTTGTAAAAATCATAACAAAGATGAATTTGAAAGAGATATGTTGAAAGATGAAAAGATAGTTCTAGAAGAAGAACTTGAAAAAGTTCAAGAGACTCTTACAAATTCAGATACTCAGATTTCCCTTTTAAGTAAAGAAATTGAAACTCAAAAGTTAAAAAATGATGAAATTAGTTTTGAAAATCATATGTTGAAAATTAAAATAAAAGAACTAGAGCTAGAAAATAGAAGTATTCAAGCTAAGTTAGAAAATATTTCTAAAAATGTTTCAAATTTTAATAAGGGAAGAGAAAGTTTATCAAGAATCATAGAAAATTCTCGACCTTCTTCAAACAAAAATGGCTTAGGATTTAAAAAGGAATGAAAATTTCCTCCAAAGAAAATTACAAAGCTAGAAAGGAAAATTAATTCAAAATCTATAAAAAGGATTAATAGAATTAAGATATGGGTTCCAAAAACTAACAATAATCTTATTAGGAAAAACACATTAACTCATTTATGAAATCTGTGCATAATAATGAGAATTATTTATATAAAAGGGATACTAAACCCACTTGGGTTTGGCTTCCTAAGATCTAACTCTTAGGACCCTATCAAAAAGTGGGTACCAATATGCTTATTAATATTTTTTGCAGGTCCCACTCAAAAAGAGAAAATGGATCTTAGACAGTGGTTGCTCAAAACACATGACTGGAGACAAAGATATACTAACCAATATTTCATACTTTGACGGTGGCTCAGTTACCTTCGGAGATAACTCAAAAGGTTTTATCATTGGTAAAGGAAATGTGTGCAACTACGGTATTTCGAATTTACCTCTTATTACTAATGTTTCTTTAGTTAAAAATTTAAAACATAATTTACTAAGTATTAGTCAATTATGTGACAAAGGTTTTTATGATAACTTTTTCTAAAAATAAATGTAGTATTTTTGATAAAGAACAAAACCTAATTTTTGAAGGAAATCGAAATAGAAATATTTATGTTTTAAATATGAAAGTTAATAATAATAAGGAAATGTGTTTGATTGCCAATAACAACGATTCTTGGTTATGGCACAAGCGTCTATGTCACATAAATTTTATAACTTTTAAAAAACTTTTGAAACATGAATTAGTAAAAGGTTTACCAAAAATAAATTTTAAAATAAACAGTCTTTGTGAGGATGTCAAAAAGGAAAATTAACCAAGTCTACTTTTAAATCAAAAAGGGTTATTTCAACTGACAACCATTTGAACTATTACATATGGACTTGTTTGGTCCTACTCAAGTTCAGTCAATTAATCACAATCGTTATGTTTTTGTAATAATTGATGATTTCTCAAGATATACATGGACTATATTTATGAAAAATAAAAGTGATACTTTTGAACACTTTAGAAATTTTATTAAAAGAATTCAAAATTTAAAAATTTAAAAGTCAAAAATATTCAAAGTGATTACGGTGGAGAGTTCGAAAATGAATCTTTTGAACATTTTTGTAAAAAGAAAGAAATAAATCATAATTTTTCTTGTCCTAGAACTCCACAACAAAATGGAGTTGTAGAAAGAAAGAATAGAACTTTACAAGAATGTGCTAGAACTTTACTTAATGGAAGTTCTTTATCTAAACAATTTTGGGCAGAAGCTGTAGCAACTGCTTGTTACGTATTAAATCGTATTTCTATTCGACCTTTAACTGAAAATAATCCTTACGAACTTTTTAATGAAAAGAAACCAAATATCTCATATTTTAAAGTTTTTGGTTCTAAATGTTTTATCCTCAACACTAAAGATCAACTTGGAAAATTTAACGCAAAAGCTGATCACGGAATTTTTGTTCGGTACTCAGAACGTAGTAAAGCTTATCGTATTTTTAACAAACGTACTAATATCATAGAAGAATCTATACATGTATATTTTGATGAAAATTTTAATAAACATATAAATAACAAAGATGATGATGAAATTATTGAAAATACGGTCTTGAAAATATGGAAAATAATCCTATAGAACATATTTGATCACCACCCAGAATATTAAGAGATCATCCTACACAAAATATTATTAGTGAAATTGACACACACTTTCGAACTAGAAGTCAATTAAATCAAATGGGCCATGTAGCATTTCTTTCAACCATTGAACCTAAAAATCAGAAAGAAACCTCTACAGATGATTACTGGATTATTGCTATGCAAGAGGAACTAAACCAATTCGAACGCAGTGATGTGTGAGAACTTGTACCTAGACCAAACGACCAATCTGTTATCAGCACAAAATGGGTATGTAAGAACAAGGCGGATGAACTCGGAAATATTACACGAAATAAAGCCAGATTAGTTGCTCAAGGGTACAATCAGGAAGAAGGTATCGATTATGAAGAAACTTTCGCACCCGTAGCAAGACTAGAAGCCATACGTATCTTATTAGTATACGCTAGTTTTCATAATTTTAAACTTTATCAAATGGACGTTAAAAGCGCCTTTTTAAATGCTTTTATTAAGGAAAATGTTTACATAGAACAACCACCATTATTCATACATGAGAAATATCCAGATCATGTCTATAAACTTAAGAAAGCTTTATATGGTCTAAAACAAGCACCCCGTGCATGGTATGAACGACATAAAAGCTATTTAATAAATTCTGGTTTCCGAATAGGAAAAGCAGATAAGATTTTATTTATTAAAAATTCAAATAAAGATGTCCTAATTGTTCAAATTTATGTAGATGACATAATTTTCGGGTCAACTAATGATAACTTATGTAAAGAATTTTCTTCTATAATGACAAATGAATTTGAAATGTCACATATGGGTGAACTATCATACTTTCTAGGCTTACAAATTAAACAAATTTCAAATGCTATTTTTATTAATCAAGAAAAATACTGTAATAATTTAACTAAACGTTTTGGGTTAGACAACACTTTCGGTAAACCAACTCCAATGAGCACTACAGTTCATCTTGATAAAGACGAAAAAGGAAAAAGTGTTGATCAAAAATTGTATAGAAGTATGATCGGTTCGCTACTTTACCTAACAGCTAGTCGACCTGACATAATGATGAGCGTATGTTTGTGTGCACGATTTCAATCAAATCCAAAAGAATCTCATTTAAGAGCAGTAAAACATATTCTATGATATCTAAATAATACTAAGGACTTTGGTCTTTTTTATCCGAAATGATGTCCCTTCGAATTAGTTTCTTACAGTGATGCTGATTTTGGTGGATCCCAAATGGATAGAAAAAGTACAAGTGGTACATGTCATTTCATTGGAAAATCACTTGTGTCCTGGTTTAGTAAAAAAACAAAATTGTGTATCACTTTCTACATGTGAAGCAGAATACATATCTGCTGCTTTAGCATGTGCTCAAGTAATTTACATGCAACAAACAATTAGAGATTTTGGAATAAATTTATCAAAATCAATAATATATAGCGACAATACTAGTGCTATAAATTTATTTAAGAATCCGATAAATCACTCTAGAACAAAACATATAGATATTCGGCATCATTTCTTACGTGACAATATCGAAAAGGATATTATTAACTTAGAATATGTTTCAACCGAAAAACCAAATTGCATATATTTTTACTAAATCATTACTAGAAAATTCTTTTATCAAATTACGACAAGAATTAGGTATTGTTTCAGTAAAAGATATATAACTCAAAACAATCATTTCTTTTAAACTCAAATACGTTTTCACTTTTAACTAACTACCTATTTTTAGCTATTTCCTACAAACCCTCACAACACTCAAATTTTTTTTATGGCTATAGACTTCTGAAAATTTAAACCACAAATACATCATGTGTTTTATTATATAAACCTATAAATTACTACAAACTTACAAACAAATTTCGATATTAAAACAAGCTCAACAAGAAAAACTATGTCCTCAAGTAACTCCACAATTAGTATTACCTTTACATCGGATAACTCTTCCGATTCTCCACAACTTCCAACACCAACACCTAGATATGAACCGCAATACCATTGGGGAAACTACCATACTGGATTCACTCCTGAAGCAAAGAAAGCTAAAAGAGATTTATTCTCATCTCTAGATACAAAACGAAAAATAGACAATCTTCATCATTATCAGACAGAATAGATAGCGCTACGGAAAGAATTATATTTCGAACAAAAAGTTACAGCTACTCGCTTGAGCCTTCTAGAAAAAATGAACTCTAAATTTTGTGGTACAAAAGCAAAGGATGTTACTTCACCATTACCAATTCCAACAAATCTTATTGACTCGTCCTCTTCTTATCGTACAGAGAACGATCCAATAAATCCCACGTTAAAACACTATACCTTTTCTCCACAAAGACCACCTCTCACACTAAAGTCATGGGAGAAAAATTATAAAACAAATGAAGGAACCAGTTCGGCAACACCTACGAAGGCTCCACCTTCAAAGAAATAAAGTTTTTTTTTGTTATCAATAATATATAATTTTCTATATTTTTTGTTATTATTTAAATCTTATATGAAATAAAATTTGTTTGTGCTCAAAAAGACTAAACAGACATCTGAGCACCTATAAACAGACGTCTGAAATGGTATAAGTAATAACTTTAACCTTTAAAACAAATGTCTACATTAAATGCAACAGACATCTGCAATAGGCTCAAAATGAACTAAATACTTGCGGGTTGATTTTTCCTTCAAAACAGACGTCTGCTTATAAATTTCAGACGTCTAAAATCTGAGTTTAAATAAAATTTGGGATGTTGTTTCTTGCACTGGCACTTCTTCGACTTAATCTCAAGCTCCTGCACCATTTCAATGGTCGTCTAGTTCTCACAAAGAAGCTCCGGATTCTGAACAAAGCTCACCAAGGGACGAAGGCACATCTCCTCTAGGATCTGCTTTCGAGGATATATATAAGTATTGAAGATGGTATGGTTAATTACTTTGACTATGACGCTTTTATTTAGTTCATAATGTGTAATATTTTGCTACTTGTCTTATTTGTGCACTAACCTCTACTATGCGCATGTCTGTGTGATATTAGGAATGTTGGTATTTATATATGTTTATGCTCTATGTATACTCGTATGAACTGCATCCATGCTTCACTTTTTCATAAGTATTCCTTTTTGTCAAATGACAAAGGGGGAGAAAACAAATAACATTATATGCATATTGACAGGGGGAGCTTATATAGTTGTCATTACTCAAAAAGAGGGAGAATGTTGAATCACACTATATAGCGTTTTGACTATGACAACTATACAAGCACATATATATACATATTATCGACTAATTCTATGTTGCAGGAAGATACTTTTGACAATTAGATTCAAGAACACAAAATGAAGATCACTATATGTTGTAAGAGTCTGTTAGTCCTGGATTTATATGTTAAAGTCTTCCTTGATGACACACACACACACATTTTATATATATAGTTCTTTTATTATAAAATAGGCAAGCTATAGGCTGATAACAGAAAACAGACGTCTGGTCTAAAAATTTCTGACATCTGTTTGCTGAAACAGATTATTTTTAAATGCAATATTCAGACGTTTGTTTCAAATATTTCAGACATTTGAATTTGTTCTGAAATGCACTATTTCCTTGCGGTTTTAATTTTAACTTACAAACAAATATCTGAAAATTATTTTTAGACATCTGACTCTGAAAGGTTGCAATTTCTATGAAGAGACACAACCATTTAATCTATAACTCCTCATCAAAACCTTTCGTGATCAGTTGTATCTTTTTATATATTATAAATAGAGAGTTGATTAATTGAACCAATCACCGAATTTTATTCTAATTCTCTCTATCTTATTCAAATCTCTCTAAGTTCTAAAAAGCGATCTATTTTCATACTTGAGACTTTTAAACTTCCATATTCCTTCACGTACTTCACGATTATCATCAAGGAAAGGCTATAGGAAGGGTGTACTTAATATTAGACAATACGTGTTATTAAGAACTCAAAAGAGTCAACAATTATTCTATATTAGTGAAGACCTCTTCAGTGGTTGAGGCAAGAAATCCCATTCGTGTGTTAGGGTAATTGTGAACCTATTCCTCTGGGTGAAGTGAGGGTTTTAGTGTTAGTGAAATACCAGAAGTGAGTCTAGGAATGGACGTTGGATAGTGGTCCGAACCAGTATAAATCTGTTGTGTGATATTTACTTACTACTCTGCTATATACACTACATCCTATTCTCCATACTACACGATTCTATACCGCTGCATAGCCCCTTTCAATCAATTCAATTGTTTCAGGGCATGCCACAAATTTCCAGATATCAATTTTAGGGAAAAAAAATCAACATTTTTAATTCGAGATGCCAAATAATATTTCCAAGAATCATAGTATTATATTTGGCAGCATTTCTAGAATGTATGGCATGGGATCATTTATAGATTTCCAAAATTCTCACAATCCACTCAAAGTTAATGGGAAACCATCTTAAATCAAGGCAATAAAGGGAGAAACACACGTGCAAATTTAAATAAGGCATCAATCAAAGCTGAAAATGGAAACACACGAAATCAGAGAGAATTAAGGATTTTATAATCCTATTTAGTCACAACTTCATCATAGGAAAACTGCATCGAAATCATACAACAAAAATTGAAGAGCAATCATTTCTAAATCAAAGAACTCACAAGAGATTTTGACCGCCAGATGTGCCAAATCAATCGACATACAAGCACAAAGAATTCGAGCTTCAGAGTTCACCTAAACCATCGATTTGAATTTATTGCGATTCGATTTGGTGCAAGCAGGTAAACCCTAATATTGTGAAGCCGCCATTTTTATTTCCAGAGATAAAGGAATCAAGTTCAACCGAACAAAGAAACAAGGGTGCAAGCCAATGAGTAATGGGTCGGCCTAGTCTTAAGTGATAAGGGGGTTTTCTTATTTTTTATTTTATTTTATTGTATTTTTTATTCTTTAAAACCCATCTCAAACAATTTACTAGAGTCTGTAAAATCTAGGCAGTTTACTAGAGTTTGTAAAAACTAGAGTATACGGGTTTGTAATTCGGGGAAAATCTGATCTAGGGGATATAGATCAATCTAGGGTTTTGAGCATAGGATTAGAATAGGAGTGAGGGGTTCGTGAGTTTACAGTATTCGTAAGAGGGATCTGTTCTATTACCTAGTAGAAACCTTAGTGAACGTAGCAGTAGGCAGAGTTTTCCGAAGCTGGGTATATTTGTGTGTTAATTATTTTCTGCATTTATTTACCCTGCTATTATCAGTGCTGAGATTATTTTTAATATCTCGATAAAATTCAATAAACCCCTTTCACCCCTTTCTAGGGTTAATCTAGATCCAACAAATGGTATCATATTTCATTAACTCTAGAGTCATGGATCTTAGTTGTCGGTATAGCGAGAGTCAATCCAGTGATATTCCAACTATTTTCAATGGAACAGATTTTTTTAATTTGGAAATCAAAAATCAAATTACATTTAAAATATGTTAATTTTAAATATTGGAATATTATTGAAAATTTGGGAGATATGTTAGATAAGAGGAATAAGGTTTTAAATGCTCATGCTATGCACATTATTTATTCCTACCTTGATAACGATCAATTAAGATTTATCTCTCATTGTTTAACTGTGCAGGATATCTGGAGAACTCTCGACACGTTGTATGGAAAAGACGACAACTGCTCAAAACCCCAAAAAGTTAACTCAGCATCTGATCTATGTTTGAAAGGAGAAACTGATGAAAACTCTAGTAGATAGAACGTTGGAGACTCAACAGACGATGAGGCAGAAAATTTCTCTTATGAAGATTTGGTTTATATGTGTGCTGATTGAACAAAAACTGTTGATAATCTCCATTGGAAAAACAAATCTTTGAAATCTAAAAATCTAGAGTTGACTAGCAAAAATAATAGTTCGGAATTAAAGCTTGAAAACGTCAAGAAATCTGAAAATTCTGATTGCAAAAATTGTTTGAAACTACGAAACAATCTTGTTCATCTCAATAAAAATATTCAAATACTTGAGAATGAAATTATGATCTTAAAAGAGAACAAGATTGAGTTATTAAGTTTGAATAATTTTTTGCAAAAGGAATTTGAAAATTTTAAGACTACCAAAAATTCCAAACATGAAATTTTTGAAAAAGAAAGCTTGTTGAAAACTGAATCTGTTTTGAAAGAGATTGAAAACGAGATTGAAAAATTCAAGAGTTCTAAGAAACAACAATTTGAAAAACAAATTCAGTTTGAATATGAGATTTTTGAATCCAAAACCAAAATCAAATTGCTTGAAAATGAGAACTTGGTTTTGAAACAAAATGATATTGAAAGGAGAAGGATCAGCACAAACTGTTGTTCAAATCTGATGAAAGAACATTTTGATCTTAAATCCAAAATCAACGATCTTGAACTAAGTTTAAAACAATTTTCAACAGGAGAAAAATCTCTGAATATGTTGTTGAAAAATCAACTTTCTCCAGGAAATAAAAATGGTCTTGGTTTTGGAAAAACAAATGGTTTTGAAAAACTAAATTCTTGTGATTTTAAAAATCCTTTAATTTACTTCAAAAAGGGTCGTTTTGAAAATTTGAACTCTGAAAATTCCAAAAGATTTTTGAATCACAAACGGGATAAGAATTTATTTGATAACAATTTATTTAATCCACTATGGACCCCAAAAAGAAATAAATTGAATTCGTCTAAATTCAAACAAGTTTGGGTTCCTAAGGGTACAAAAGTAAATTTGGATGGATTGTTATACAAAAAAGTCCAGGTACCAAAACATGTGAATGAAACATTAAGTGGTTTTACTAATTTTGTTGACCACTCGAGTCTCAAAATTCTTATGTACTAGAGGAGGCTGAGGAGCTACTTTGCAAAATAGAAAATGCGTTCAAGTTAGTCCATATCTTTGATACATTCAGAGTTCCTTAGCCAAGATTGTTTTGAGTTAGAGAATCAACATTGTCTTCTGAAGATCTGGTATGATCTCTAAACTCATTTCTGTTAATATTCTCATTTTTTTTCTTGTTTATCTCTCCTTCTACCCCTTAAGTTAATTTTTATTTTTTCTAATTTGAGTTTTCACTGTCATTTTTTTTTTGAGCTTTCTTACTTTAAATTGCAGAATTCATGATTTTCTAGAAATTCGCTACATTTGAATAAAACTCTCATGTTTTAATCATTTCCAGATCTTGAATTAAAATTTGTAAATTCCTACAATTATTTTGAAATTTAATTCTTTCCTAATTTCTGAATTCCTAATAGTGCTGAAGCATTCTTGTTATATCTTGAATATTGTTAATTTGAATTCTACATTTTTGAAGATCTGATAAATTAATGAAAATTCACACATCTTTGTTGTTTTTAAATTCTTCTAATTCATTTTGTAAAGGCTTGAAATATTACACTCATTATAGCATACTTCTATTTTTTTAGTTGTGATAGTTTCATTGACTTTTGGATTGGCTTGATTATTTCTGAATTGAATTTTTCATTTGGTGTGAATCATTGTGATACATCTTGAAATTCATTTTTTTCATAATCATTTTTGGTTGTATATTTGATGGTTGGAAATCATTTGAAATTTTTGATATTTTGAATCTCACATACCTCTTAGATTTGAAATTAATAATCTTGTGTGATTGATTCTTTGTATCTCAAAATTTACATCTATTCAAGTGATTTCAAATGAATTATTTTTTAATTTTGGATCATAAATATCTCTCATGCTTGATGTAAATATGTTGAAAATCTCCTTTGTGGTTGTCATAAATAACGGTGAAAAAATTCTTTAAAGATCTTGTATTGAAACTCACTGTTTTTTCATGATCATTTGATTTGAATATTTGTTTGTTTGAAATCATTTGAAATTATTAATTCGTGAATCTCACACAAATCTTGGAACTGAAATTTATATGGTGTGATTGATCCATTGAATCTTGAGATTTTCATACTCCTTCAAATGATTTAAGATAAACTATATTTTTAATCTTGGGTTATGGATCATCTTATATGATTGTCGGAAATATTTGTGAAAAAAATCTCTTAACAAGTCTGCTTTGAAACTATTTGTTATGTTGCTGTGATAAAAGGAATCACCTTTGAAAAAGTTTTTGACGACTGCTTATTTTGATTAAAATTGTTTGTTGCTCTGATAAATGGAATTAATTTTTTCTTGATTTGTTAGTCTTGTATGCTTGGACTTAATGATTATTTTAGTCGATTGAGATACCTTTGTATAGCCACCAAGGGGGTATTAAAATCCCCGTTAGCAGAGACAACAAGTGGTATCAGATTAGAAGTGCCTAAAAAAATTTGATCTGATTCTCATCCTATATATATTGTTTTGTCCTGTATATATCTTTTGAATTTCCTCTTGTAATTGATTTTTCAATTTTAAAATCATTTATTGATTATTTATTCAGAAATTGAAATCAATAACAAAAAAGAACTGTATTTAGAACTCATCAAAAATATTAGATTATTGAAATTTTGATGAGTTGTGACTATAGTATATTTCACAACAAGAGGAGATTTTATTTAAAATTTTCATGATAATTGAACAGTTATTATAATATCTTTGAATTGGTGTTTATTTCATGAACGTCTCCTTTATCTACCATTATTCTGGCATCCATTATGATTTCATACTAATGTGGAGAGTTTATTATTTTTAAAATCATCGTGAATAAACAGTGAAAATATTTGTGATGGATTGTGATTATTTTATTTTTTATAATTAGTGATAATTGAAAATTTTCAAGAATCCCGGTACAGTTGAGCATATTTCATAATATTATTAATTTAGAAATTTATTTCACAAACCATTCCTGCACCTACCACATTTCTATCGTCCATATTGGTTTTATATACTGAGGAGATTTTCTTTTGTATCTGGAAATCATGAAAATATAATATTCATAAGTGTTTCTCTGACCTCATTTAAAAATTCAAGCTCTGGTCATGCATGGTCAAGAGATTACTTATTATTTAAGCTGCAACTGACCACATTTAAAAATCCAAGATCTGGTTATGCATAGTCAATGTTCTCTTAAATTAAAAGAAAATGAAAGAAAAATAATTTGAATAAATAAAAATTTATTTGAAATTCTCCTTAGTGTGTAAAAACCAGCATATCAATCCATTTTCTAATTTGTGAAATATCTTAATATTTTATGAATTATTATGGTTTGTTGATTGATAGCTATTGGAATTTAAGATTATTTGATTGCGTCACTTAAATTAGAATATAATTTTAGTCCAAATCCATCACCGTGTTTGCGCACATTTTTATAAAAAAAAACTAAAAATAATTAGAAATCATTTATTTTAAAAGCACTCTCCATTTATATAAATTTCATCGTAAATCCATCATTCTATAGTGTGAAATTTTCTTCTAGTTCTTAGAATATTATGATTTTTGTTCGATTGATTATGATTTATGATGATTATTCTTCCTCTTAAGATGGAATTATATTTTTAGTCTATTATTCATCATTATTTTGATTTCTGAATCCTTTTGATGATAACAAAAGGGGGTGAATGGGTTAAGATTTTGATTTATGAGTGAATATTTTATAAATATTTTAATATTAAAAAATTCATTCAATTTATTCTGTTCACTCATGCACATTTCTAGGGAGGAGTTTTTTTTGTAGGGGGAGCATTCAAACAGGGGGAGTTTCAATGTTCACTCTCAAACACATTTCTTATATACAAATTCTTATTATTTGTTTGTCATCATCAAAAGGGGGAGATTGTTGCATATAACAATGCTATGATTTTTGTTTGATGATTACATACAAATATATATTATTTTAAATATGTTTGTTATTGTACTGTTATACTTCATCACAGACAGGAATATAATATTTATATTTAAATAGAATACGACTGTACAAAATTTCAAATATTCAAACTGTATTTTATTTAAATAAATAATTTATTTCAACATTTAAATAATACAAATTTTATAACTCCACTATTTGTACAACTCACATACAATACAGTTTCATATACACTATCCCTCACCACAGCATTACACTCAGTCACTCGGTTTACAGACTCATATACATTTGCTGACAGTGTTGCATACACTCACTGACTCAATACTTGTCTTCTGCCTTCTGTCTTCACGGCCTTTAGTCAGTCCAGTCATCCACAACTGTCACATACAGAAACACTAACACAGTATCTGGAACACAAATAATTCTAAATTCTAGCAGATTTAATTTTAAAAATTTATTTGCCTCAAAATTTTGGTGTGTTTCTCATCATTTTTCATTACCTGATCAGATTTATATATCCATCTGTGTCTGGATAGCTTGTGATATTCACAGTGATACACCGTAAATACCACAAGGCAGACTGTATATCTCTAGTGCTCACAGATCATCCTCAACACACTACGCTGGTTTGTTGATTAGAACCAACATCAAAATTAGCTGATTCTAAACAGCCCCAACATAGTGTAGCGGTCTGCTGATAAATATTCATTCAAATAGCCACATATATATACACATGCGTGTATATATATACAAGGGGAGTCGTGCACAAGTAACATGGCAAGTGTGCACAAACATGCTCAGCAAAAAAAATGGTGCAACTATACATGGGTTGAGCAAAACAATGATGTGGCAATTCAACATGGTCAGGACATAGCATACAGCAATAATGGACAGTGCAAACATGGTATAGCCATGTCAACAAACATCAATGGGGGCCGAGCACAATACAGCATGGAACTAAGTAAATGTCAAGCATATGGAAACAAAACGACAACACAAGAATTTCAGGTACAAGTGGATATGCACAAGTATGAAGGATGTCAAATATCAGCATGGATAACTGTTTATGATGCAAGAGTCAACACAACAGCTTTTGCATGGGTCAAAGAAACCCAAGAAGTACACATCAACAAAACTGATCAAGCTAGCATAGTTCAACATCTCAAAGTCAGAATCACAAGTTTATTTGTGGCTAGTGATGATAAATAAACAAGTGCTAAGTATACTATGAGCAACAATGAACATGGTCAATACTTACAGCAAATGTCAACAAACATAAGTAGCATGAAGGCAAATTTTTATTTTGACCAAGGTCCATATAGCCGAGCCAACATACATGCATACAGGTGAAATGGTGGTACATCATGCAACAGCACAAGGGATGACATGCAAATTTCATGGCAGTATATACACATGCATGAGGAAGGTTCAACAACTCACCGGCACAAACAAACATATGTCAACAACTCAAGCACTATATTCAGGATTGGTACAAACACATGCAGTATGATATAAAAGTTAAGGAAAATGTGCACATGTCAAACCATGGTCGAGGCATGTACATGACAAGCATGGTGCAACATCTCAAATAACAGCATGGACAAGATGGTGCACAATGAACAAGCAGCCAAGCCAATGATACAAGGAAACCAAATAGCAGATACACTAGCATGCATACATTAATATGGGACACTCCAAATGTATGAGCAGTATACAAGCAGAAATGGTATGAAACAGCAAGCAAAATGAAGCACAAGCCAAGCAAAGCTGGTCAAGATCATATGGAAAGTATCACAAAAATCTTGGCAAGACATGGCCGACAAACTCAAGTCACAAGATTTACCAAACACAAAGATAAGTTTAATTATATTTTCTGAAATCACAGGGAATAACTTTTGGCAAGTTTATTGGTTTCCAGAAATTACTCAACACATTTTTGGCAAAAGTTTAATGGACCAAGAAAAGTCAATTCGATGGTTTCTAGGAAAATACAGTTTGGTTTATTTGGCATAAACATGGAATAATCATTCAAATGTTTCCTGTTTTTCAAATGCGCGTATATGAACCAAGAATAATCAATCCAATTGTTTCAAGGCATGCCACAAACTTCCAGATATCAATTTTGGGAAAACAAAGCAACATTTTTAATTCGAGATGCCAAATAATATTTCCAAGAATCGCAGAATTGTATTTGGCAACATTTCTGGAATATATGGCATGGGACCATTTATTCATTTCCAGAATTCTCACCATCCATTCAAAGTCGAAGGGAAACCAGCTTAAATCAAGGCAACAAAAGGAGAAACACACGTGCAAATTCAAAGAAGGCATCAATCAAAGCTAAAAGTGGAAACACACGAAAATCAGAGAGAATTAAGGATTTTGTAATCCTATTTAGTCACCACTTCATCATAGGCAAATTGCATCGAAATCAAACAAAAAAATTTGAAGAGAAATCATTTTTAAATCAAAGAACTCACAAGAGATTTCGATCGCCAGAGGTGCCAAATCAATCGATAGACAAGCACATAGAATTCGAGTTTCAGAGTTCACCCAAACCATCAATTTGAAGTTATTGCGATTTGTTTGGTGCAAGCATGGAAACCCTAATATTGTGAAGCCGCCATTTTTATTTCCAGAGATAAAGGAATCGGGTTCAACCGAACAAAGAAACAAGGGTGCAAGCCAATAAGTAATGGGTCGGCCTAGTCTTAAGTGATAAGGGGGTTTTCTTGTTTTTTAGTTTATTTTATTCTACTTTTTATTCTTTGAAAACCATCTAATACAGTTTTCTAGAGTCTGTAAAATCTAGGCAGTTTACTAAAGTTTGTAAAAACTAGAGTATACGGGTTACGGGTTTGTAATTCGGGGAAAATATGATCTAGGGTATATAGATCAGTCTAGGGTTTTGAGCGTAGGATTAGCACATGAGCGAGGAGTTTGCGGGTTTACAGGGTTTGTAAGCGGGATCGGTTCTATTACCTAGTAGAAACCTTAATGAATGCAACAGTTGGTAGAGTTTGTCGAAGCTAGGTATATCTGTGTGTTATTTATTTTCTGCATTTATTTACTCTGCTATTATCTGTTCTATGATTATTTTTAATATCTCAATAAAATTCAATAAACCTTATTCACCCCTCCCCCCCCCCCCCTCGCCCGGCTAGGTTAATCTAGATCCACATAAGCTGATACTTCATTTCTTTTAACTGGCCCTCTCAATTTAGGTTTAGGGTTAGGGTTCCATTCATAACCCTAATTGTTGAGAAAAATGATGGTGGCTTCTTCATTAAGCTTTCATCTTGCACAAAGATTGTAGCTCTGGTCTTCATATTGGCTCTATTTCTTCAATACGAAGTTGTAGAGATGAGATCACTTCATTGTGGCTGTCAGACGTAAAGTAGTGTGGAAGACGGGTAGATCAGTGCCTTATGTTGCTCTAGGGGGGAGATCTGAACGAACTCCAGCTTCAAATCTTCAGATCTTCTCGAAGGCGACAAAAATTACTTGCTCATAGTGTCTTAGTGAGGATGTCAGCACGTTGGTGGTATAATGGTATATAGTTTACTTTCAATTTCCCTTTACTGACTTGCTCACGAACGAAATAAATGTCAATCTCGATGTGTTTAGTCCTTGCATGTTGAATAGTGTTTGCAGTCATATAAATTGAACTTTGATTATCACACTATATTGTAGCTTTTCCATTAGTATCTAATTACAGCTCCTTTAGTAGTGATTGTAGCCATATAATTTCTACTGTTGCACTAGCAATGCTTCGATATTCGGTTTCTGTACTAGACTTTTATATAGTTGATTGCTTTTTCGAGCCATATACTATCAAACTGTCACCGATGTAGGTGCACTATCCAGTTACAGACTTTCAGTCATCTTGATTTGCTGCCCAGTCAGAATCAGTAGAGCCGGTAGTCTTTAAGTCTTTACTGCCTCTAAGTGTAAGCTCATGGTTTACTGTTCCCTTTAGATAGCGTAGAATCCTTTTGACTGCTCTCCAGTGCTCATCCTTGGGTTCCTGCAAGAATTCAGACACTTTGTTAACACTGCACGCTATATATCAGGCCTGGTTATGGTAGCATATTGTAGTGCCCTCATAACACTCCTGTACTACTTTCGATTATTTATGCTTTCTCCCTTGTATTTAGAAAAATGGTGTCTTGAAATCATGGGTGTAGGTTGTAGTTTAGCCTCCAGCATATCAGTCTTCATGAATAATTCGGTAATGTATTTCTTTTGGCATAGAAATATTTATGTCTTTGAGGTTCTCATAATTTCTATGCCAAGAAAGTATGAAATGTCACTTAAGTCTTTAATGGAAAATTCTTCACTGAGATACTCAGTTACCTGCTTTAACTCTGAATCATTGCTTCTTGTACAACTAAATCATCAACATATATTAGAATGTACATAGTTGAATTGTTACTTATTTTGATAAACAGAGAATTATCAGATTTTGTAGGTTGGTATCCAATTTTGGTCAATGTCACTACACCAAATAAGCAAATTTGAAACATATAATACTTTTTACTCGAAACCCTTTTTTCAGTTTCTAAGCTTGAAATGGTTATTTGGTGTTTCTATATCTACCAAAATGTTTCCATTAATATTGTTATATTTAAATATATAAATTAATATTAACATATTAACTCTTGGCCCATCATTAAAACGTTCGTGCTAAAGACTGAAATTTCGTTCCCTGCTGTTCGGCCCATGTTCATAGGAAACGAAAGATTAGGCCGCTCCCTTTTGTTTCCTCTTAAACCTTCTTCGTCCGATTTTTTTCAGATCCTGATACACATATTATTACCCAAAGAGACTCACATGCCCAGGAAATACTTGACTGAATGCATAACGTAGCACCTGAAATATTATCCCGCCTTTTCTTTTTATTTTTGTCCTTTTGATTTCTTTCCCGCCAAGAAAGTTGTTATAGAAATGCCAGCTGTTGGTTGTGTGAGCTCGGCTATATATGCATAGATGTAATGAAAAATTGGTATGAAGAAAATGATAAGTTTCTTTCTCTGCAGTTTCAATGTCTTCTTCCTCCTCAAGTCAGTTCTTCTTCTCTAATTTCTCTAATTTTTTCCTTCTCTAAATTAGCTCCATATCATTTTGGTGCTTTCATTCTTGACCTCACCTCCTTCATCTACCTCTCATCTCACCTTCATCTTCCCTAAGATCCAAACTGTCATCATGAACACCATTCTAACCAACCAAACCACCATGCTGAAAACCCTACGTGCCAACACCATTGACATTAAAACACTACTTCACGACCTCAGCAAATCCGTGTCCGAACTCGCCAAATCCGTGTCCGAACTCACCCGTAAAGTAGACAATCAAACACCACATCCTACAACTTGGCTGCCTGCCGCTGTCGTGATCTCTACGATACCAGATCTACCTCTAACCGCTGCAGCTGTAGTTGCACCTCTTCCTACCGCTATTGTCGTTGCTGCCTCTGAAACTGCGGTAAGGAACTCCACAACTGCTTCTCTTCCCTTGCTTAAACCCCCTACAACCCTGCCCACCTTTGCAAATACTGATGCTCCTCCTTCGCCTAAGTGTCCTCAGCCCACCTCTAACATCGTCGCTGTTAATGCTCTTTCCTTCCACCAGCCAACACTAATAAGCATGGCTCCCTTCTCACCAATTAAGCCAATCCACTCTACCCTTCGAATACTTGAGCACTTCTCCGAGTCTCACATCGAATTCCTTTTCGGCAATTCCCTAAAACAGCGGATCTCTCTAGATGCGTACTTAGGAGTCATGACCTTTGCGGTTTTGTGCACGAGACAAGCGTTAGATCCGACATGGCCAATTATACAGAAATGGGCGGATGCACATGTGCTGTTTGTTGAAATGCACAAGCTGAAGCTGAAGTGGAAATGTGAAAGTAAGCGGCTCATCTTTGATCCGGGCAGAAAACATAAGTCGAGCGATTGTTTGCACCAACCTATGACCTTGAGGACAAGGTCAATTTCAAGGCGTGGGTAATGATACACATATTATTACCCAAAGAGACTCACATGCCCAGGAAATACTTGACTGAATGCATAACGTAGCACCTGAAATATTATCCCGCCTTTTCTTTTTATTTTTGTCCTTTTGATTTCTTTCCCGCCAAGAAAGTTGTTATAGAAATGCCAGCTGTTGGTTGTGTGAGCTCGGCTATATATGCATAGATGTAATGAAAAATTGGTATGAAGAAAATGATAAGTTTCTTTCTCTGCAGTTTCAATGTCTTCTTCCTCCTCAAGTCAGTTCTTCTTCTCTAATTTCTCTAATTTTTTCCTTCTCTAAATTAGCTCCATATCAGATCCCCATTCCAAACCCTCAGCAATTTCAAAATCCTCTGAACGTATGTCTTCTAAATTGATGTGTATTTAGTTCTTCACCACCTCTTGCTGGTGGCATCCCTTTTTCGTGTTGAATTTGTGAATTGATCCCTTTCGTCCGGCTTGGTTTGTTTTTATGCATGTAAGTTTCGAAATCTAAGATCCATATACTCATTTTCAAATGATAATTTCGTGTTGAATTTGTGAATTTATGTGTGTTTGTTTTTATGTGTTCTCTAAGTGCAGAGCGGTCATGTCCAGTCAATGCTGGATCTTCCGTCTTCTTTAAAATAAAAACAAATAAAAAAATATGTTGTAAACAGAAGTTTTATTACTAACTTTATGCACTGGTGAAAATTTCTTATCTGTATTAATTAGTTTGAGGCCTTTATGGACTGATATAAAAATTACGTTAGATGCAATTCTGCTCTAGGTCATGTTCAAAGGAATACAATTATATAAAATATTTTATACTTCAATTTATACTTGTGATGACATCCCAAATAAGTCAGAGAAATATCCAGAGATGGAGGAGACCTTGTACAACATGGCACTGGATATATAATAAAAAAGTAACAGTTGAAATTCAAACCAACTCGCAAGCGACGATTTCGTATGTAGCTTAAAGCTGAACCAGAAATTCAGTGGCAAAATTCTTTTAACTTATCAAATTCTATAAAATTATTATGAAAACAGATATTGGTTCACGACTAAAATTCGTATTTTGATATCAGTGTTAATCAATGCCTAAAGTCAAAACTATTAGTATTTAGCATTAAACGAAATATTCAAGTTACAGACAATTTTGAAGGGGCTTGAAACAGAATATTATCCAAGGAAATGATTCCAAAGCATAGTTTAATGTAAAACAAAAAGGAAATGAACATATGTGAACAAATAGAAGGAAAAAACAGAAAAGCCAGTATTTTATTATAGGGTGGAATTGAACAAAACAGAATTTAACATTAAGTATTATACACTTCATATGATCATTGTTGTGTTATTTAATTTCTTAATTACCAATGAAACACATATTTTTATCCATCCATAACGTAATTAAAAATTCACTTCAAAAGTCCAATAAAATTTTGATTATTAAATTAGTCAGATTTTCAAAATTTTGCTTTTAATAATTTTATTCTTTATATGTGAATGTTGTATGTTATGTGTTCCGAACTTTATAATTTTTGAAACTTTATGATTTTCGAACATACACATGGTGAGATTGGTTAATCGTGAGTTCATACACATGGAACATATACATGGTGAGTCAGCTAAATTGGAAATGAACCGCTGAAGCTGACAGTATTTGGATCCTTGGTGGAACTGCTAATATTCTTGTATAAGCAACACCGCATGTTTGTTTCGAAGAATTGAAAATTTATATATTTTGTTCATGTCTTTGACTATGTTGGTGTTGAATGTGAAAATGGAACATATTCACATGAATAAGCAACCAAATATTGAAAATGAGGTACTATTACGTTTGTGTGTGTAAAGAACAATTTTCTAAGAGTCTCAATGGAATGCGATAGTTTTCACGAGTATTACCCTCGGCCTCACCATGTCCAATGTGCGATAGAATGCGAGGATTCCTAGGAATTGGACAATGATCCCAAGCCATTCGAACCAGATCATATGTACTATAGATACAACATTGAATGCACATGTGAAAGTATCAAATTTTGATTTATTGCCCTCATCATTATCTCTTGTAGTCAAACTAATTCTAACCTAAAATTTAAAGCTATGCAAAATATTAACATAGTGAATTGCCATTAATTTCACTCTTTGAGTTGTTATCATATTTATAAAGCAAATAAGCCTTAAATGAAAAGAAGAAGACTTCTGTCCTTTTTGTTTATTTACTATTATTATTATTACGATCTATAACATGATATCATTTATTAACGTGTACTTTTGCTTTGTTATATAAAAGAATACAAGAGGAAAAAGCTTCAGTAAAATCCAATCCTAATAAGGTACAAAACCACCAATGTGGCATTGTTTGGCAAGCAGTCTCCATTAACTTTTGAATTTTACCATCTGCTTAAATTTGTTTCAGCTTTGTTATATACTACAGATATATGTGTTTTTAAATTTGTGCAATTGGCTTTAGGTACTTGTAGCGAGGTATCCAAATTGTTCACTGATATTTCCTACATTTTTTGAGCTTGCATATAAAGTTGGGTTAGTAAGGAAAATGCTTAAAAACTATTGTGTTTAATCCAAAAACTTGCAAGTAATAGGATGTTTTGTTCTGTGCACATGAATTGAACCTTAGCAGTCTTACATGCAAGTCATAATGATTGTTGAACGATACATACATAGCAGGTACGAATGGAACAGGTCCATAGGTGCAGTCTGAAGAGAAAATTGGTCTGGTCATATGACTGGGAACCAGGCTGCTGATCAAATGATTGTTAACATTGTTTTAGTTGTGCACTCTTGAATGTAACCTATATATTGCTTGATTTTTATCTCCATTTTCTAGTTTTCTGTTTGACTATGATAGATTATTTAATTATATGTTGGCTTGCTATAGGTATAATGATATAAAGTCATGATGCAAAGATTACCTAGGACGACATAATATAAACGTCTGTTGGTTTCTTGCCGAGGCAGTCCCGTTAATCGGTTTAGCCAACTAAGTCCCAAGGTATTTACCATCAATTATTTACTTTTTAATCTCGTATGTCATCGTTCTCGGTATGTTTTGGTTTCTAATGATCCGGCATTCCGCCATGAACAGTGGCTCAATTGTTGTTGTATGGTTTGTTTCAATTGTATTTGCTAAACAATGATTGTGAGACTGAGGTTGACGCATAGAATGGAGACTTATGAACACATGTTTGGAAAAATACTGTAACTCCTCCTAGCTTCTTACAAGTTCTTTGTTAACCGTGTTCTTCGATTTTTAAGCACTGCCGTTGTTCGAGATGATGTGTTGTGCATTTTTCGGGAACTGTGGTTTACCGTCACGGTTTTAAACTGTTGGCACGTTCCGGATGTTGTGACTGTATTGTTAACATGGAGATGGTCAACCTTTTGATTTTATAAAGGGAGGTAAATGTAACATTTAACACATAGATTAGGCGTAAATATTCAGAAAATATTCTTCAACAAAAGAACTCAGAAGAATAAAGAAAGTTGTAAGAAGTTAATAGCAATATATGAAATATACAGAGAGATTTTTGTTGCTAATACACACAGTAGAAGGGCTTTGGATTAATTTCATATGACATATATGTAGGTTTTCTTTGGTAAAGTTCATCCAGTAGGTATTAGTATTATATGTGCTTTAGTAGAAGTGCCTTAACTAATGCATTTACCAACAGATTAATTTACTTTGTTGCAACCTATAAACCAGATTATATATGAACTGGTGATATTGTTACAATAACTTACATCCTGATGTATTTGAAGGATTTGTCTCAGAACAGAGATCATTAATGAGACATTGAAGGTAATCCCAGCCATCTTGCGTTTGCAACAAAATCAAACTGTTGTTTCACTTTTGTGCTCATATCAATTCGGTACTTTATGAAAATATTTTGCAACAAACATATAATTAATACTCCATAATTGTATTTATAGAACCATGCTCATAACAACTATATATTGTCCTATATTGTGTAGGTACTATAAATTTTAATTAGTTATTTGGGTAAATGAAGCATCGACGAGATGACGGAAGTGCCAAAGACGGTATGAATTAACTGTTGTGAAAAAGAGGAAGAAGTAATGGGGACAGATAACCGTCCTGTCATACCACTTGAACAGTAGGAGTTTGGTGACACTAGTGTCACCAGACTCTACCCTCTGATTGGTGGAAATCAGGGGGACCCATATGGGCCCCCCTGATTTCCACCAGTCGGGGGTGGTGTTTGGTGACACTAGTGTCACCAAACTAGCTCTCCCACTTGAATACTAAGTTCTCATAGCTATCCTCTTTCATGTTTTTATTTAATGTAGTTTATTTTTGCTGTAACAAATCATGCATCTATTTTTTTTTACTTAACTTTATTTACTGGTGTACATTTGATCATAATTCTAGTATATTACCGGTATTAATTCTAGTATATTATCTGTATATTATCTGCAGATTAAATGCAAAGATTGCCCAAGGTATTTATGGTCTTAGATGAATTTCCCTATTTAAAAACTGATTAACGGTCTTAGATGAATTTCCCTATTTAAAAAATGTCTTAATTTGATTTGTTATGTTAGTCATATTTCTAGTATAGTATATGCAGATTAATTGCTAGTTGCATTATTAGTCAGGTATTTGTTATGTTAGTGATAGTTCTAGCATTTAAAAAATGTCTTAAAAATCGATAGAATTAAATGGAAAAAAAAATGGTTTTTTTCATCACTCGTCTATTCATTTGTTTTATTGTTAGTAGCTTGGCAGGCTGGTCAACTGCAGCTTGTGCATAAGTATGCTTCAATCGATCTGTACTCATTATACTTTTGTCCCTTTGTTTTGATGAGTTATTGTTAGAAACTTCATTACTATTTACATTATTAGTTAACACTTGCTTACCTTTTACATGAGACACATCAGAAGTGTTAATCTGATCTGATTCAAAGCCTCCAACATTGTGAGTAAATTTCATATTGTGCATTTAATTCTTATAGTAAATAAACAGTTGAAATCTCTTTATGCCTAAAAAAACATGGTATAGTGTAAGAATATTATATTAGTAAATAAAAAATATATATCTTTTATTAAAACTGTTAAGAATGGATATAATACAACACATCATTGCCAGAACCTAATGAAGTATATTATTGACAGAACTAGTTTTTCTAAGTGCATTATTGGCAGAACTAGTTTTTCTAAGTGCATTATTGGCAGAACCTAATGAAATTTGTATCAATAATTGCAGAGAAAGTACGAAGTGCCTCACTATGTTTAAAAAAAAAAAACATTCAGAAAACAATGTCAGAGATGTGGAGAAGGCATAAGAATACTTTGCGGAAAAAATATTTAGATGTTAAATCAACACTAGATGCACAACAAAAAAATATTCCCTCAAGTGTAAAAAAGGAGGATTGCGAAGAATTTTGTTTTAATGAGAATGACGAGAATCAAAAGAAAATAAGAAAGACTAATAAATTGATTAAATTTTACACATCATAATGTAGGAATTAGTTAACAAAATTATTCAAGAAGCAAAGACAAGTGGCGATAGTAATGTGCATTCCTTGTGAATTGATGATGATCCATTGACACAAGTGTTTGGCAAAAAAAAAACTAAGGTATTACCGTTGTTCATTTCACAATTAGTTGTTTTGAATTCAAACAGTAGTCCACTTTTTTGTGTGATGTAGCCTTGTTTTTGTCTTTTATGATGTAGCCTTATCACGATTATCCGCTGCCTATTGAATACCCATCTCTAGTTAATCTCAATTCAAAAAGCTTAGGTGTGTTTTCTGATTATCACCGATTTTTGCAATATGGTTATCGTTTGACGTTGACCAATTGGTATTGATGTAGACAATGGCAAAGGCGAGGTTGTAGATGTTTTGGTAGTGATTGCCCAATGACATGGATCGTGGAGAAAAGGTAAGGTAGAAGAGCTTTAAGTTGTTTTTCTTCACTAAGGTTAGCAAAAATGTAATCATTCTGATCTTTATCAAATATCTTGAAAGCTTCTCTCAGTTCTTTCTCAGAGTCAGTATCATGTGATGCATTGGTCATTAACGAATTTTTATAATTCGTATTAAAGAAAAATTTGTTGAATTGGTTTGAATATCTTGGCAATGAAAATAAACAACATAAAAAACTGGCTGCACCCCCGTCCCTGTCTTAACAAAACTCACGAAGGGTAAATCAACACTTTATCTCACCAGTAGCCATTATAAATACTAATTTTGGTCCAAATGTGAAGTACATAAAGCAGTCTGCATAATTACATTTGGGCCGATAAATAATACACGAGACTCGCTTTGGACACTCAACTATATTTGTTAGCAGCTACAATAGGAGGGAACATAAAATTATCAGATCTAATGGCTTGGAAATAAAAGGTTCTATGGATAAATACTGATTTTCCCAGTCATTAGAGTTAGAAACTTAGCAAAATCAACTGTTCCATTGTAATCAGCATCTATTTTACTAATCATGTCATGTAGTTTAGCTTCAGTTGGATTTTGACCTAAAGATCTTATCACGATACCAGGTTGCTCTGTAGTATGCAACATAAAATGCGAGTATCAATGGAAGAAACAAATTCTGACAGCCTTTTTATCATGTAAGGCAATGATCTAAAAAATTAGTAGTGTGGTAACTAGTTCATCATTACAAACGAAGGCAGGGGAATAGGATTTAAGGCTAAATGCATGTTTTCAGCGATTAGATCCGAGTTGATCAAGAAAAGTAAAACAACAGGTTATACTGAACACTGTTGCAGAGAATAGGTGACTCAGGTTTTGAAAGCCTAACATGACGAGATTAAGTGTCCTAAAGCAAATATCATAAAGAGCCTTGCTGTCACAAACCGTGCATTGCATTACAAGGCTCTTCAATGGTACCAAAAACCTTAGGTGATAGGACATTAAAATGAGCAAAGGGGAAGCCTTAAGTTGTTTTTCTTCACTAAAGCAGGCTAGGTTTTGATTCCAGTTTTCGAATGGCTTGGCTCTAAAATCCAAGTTATGTAGTTTTTTGGCCAATGATTAGGACATATATAACAATTTTTATGTTTTTGGTTGAGTGATATAACGATCCGCATTCTACGCATCGGAGGATCGTAGAATATTTATTTCTTTCACATACGAAGTCGTATAGCCATGTAACTTTGGGAGACGACTATTGGGGCCATTTTCCATGTTCAAGATTTTTGCCGATTTTTAAATGACCGTTTTGCCCCTAGCTGGTCTTGTTTCGGCCATAACTTTTGATTGGAAATGAGTTTTGACCTAAAACCACTTCCATTAGGTCCGGATGATGGTTTACCTTTCCGTAGAGTGATCATATGTGAAAAACGGACTTACCGTTTGAGAGATATGGATGAATTAAGGTTTAGAAGGCGAAAAACGGCTTAACCGGGCCAAATGAGGTGATTAGTGAATGGGCCTGTAACACCCCGAATTTTCAGTTAACATTAAATTAACAAATTAAAATATACTTAATTCAAAATGAAAGAATTAAGGGAAACGGGTTATGTCGTTGCATTCGTCTCGGAATTCTGCTTGAGATAGAGTCCGAATTTGTGTAAATCGGACTCCGTATGAAGGAGTTATGACCTCCGGAAGTTTCAGAATTGAATTTAAATTTCAAACAGCTCAGAATTCAGTTTAAATTTCAAAAAAGACCCAAACTGGGCTGGGCGGGAAAATTCCCGCCCAGGAACCAGGTCGACCTGCCCCGTCGACCTGGTCAGGTCCTGACTGGCCTGGTCAGGTTCTGGTCGAATTTCTGAGCTCTGGTGTGTCACTAGGGCTGATTTGTCACTTTCTGATTGGCTCCTCTTGGTGTGTATGGTCTGGATTCACTCTATGACCATCTGACGGCTCAAATCAATCTGAAATTCTATAATACAACCCAATACTCAACCTCAATTCACACAAATAAAATAGAACTAGAGCCGTCATGCTACAGGGAGGAAACTAGGAGTAGCCGTCAGTTGGAGAAAGCTTAGAGGCGAAAAAATCTAATTCAATTAAGAATCAAAACAAGGTTTATCTACCCAAAGGAAAGCATTGCAAATTCAGAACTCAGAAACCAGAACTCAAGTTCGTCGTTCGTTGTAAGTTTAGTTATGTTTTGGGATGCGAATCAAAATCAATGTCATGCCTTGGAAATAAATTGAAAATAGAACGATGTTTATTATGTTATATGTGGAATTGAATGATATTGATCTATGTCTGTGGTTCTATTTTGTTATCATGTTGAATTGGGAATTAATGGATATGTCTACTCATATGTATATGAACTTGGAGTATAACCTGTTATGACAAGTTGTGTAGTTTATCATGTTATGCAAGTTTTAGGTTGTAAAATCCTATCACATATGCGACCAAATGTTAGTTCTACATGTTTATGTGTATATGTTAAACCTATGTCATAATTCAAGTTCACACTTATTCATATGTTTATGATTGATTTGCAAGTTCACATATATGTAAGATGATTTAGTCTGTGTTGTAAATTCACATATATGTAAGTTGATTTAGTCTATGTTGCAAATTCACATGTATGTCTATGATGCAAATTCACATATATGTATGTGGCTTAGTCTACGTTGCAAGTTCACACCCATGACATTCATGATGACTATTTTGCTAGTTCACCCCTATTGTGTTCATATTGACTAAGCCAAAAATGCCAAGTTTACACCTATTTCATGTTTATGTTAATGGATTTCTTTATGCAAATTTTGTGTACGCTAAATTAAGCCAAGTTTTTAGCCTAATATTATATGTCAAAAATCATGCGAGCGAAAAATTAGGCCAAGATTGTTAGCCTAATATTTAGACAGGGTAATGTTGGGAAAATTTGGTAATTATAGGAAACTTGACATAAATGGGTGAAAATCGCACAGATAATCTATGGCTTGAAACGGTATAAATTATATACCTAAAAATAATGAATTTGGAAAGTGGGTCATAACATTTAATTGTTAACAAATTTACATATAAGAATAAAAGAACAAATATGTAAATTTAGAAAATACGAGTATGCTTAACCCGAGGTTGGATTGAGTTGTGATGTAAACCTGCCTGAACCCGCCCGGCTGTCCAGTAATCACAACAATACATATCCAATGTGGGAGGTTAAGGCATTAAGCCCAATAAGGACCCGAGGTTAGACTGAGTTGCGGTGTAAACCTGCCCGGAACCGACCGGTTGTCCAGTAACCGCAACAATACCTGTCTAATGTGAGTGGTCGGTGCTTTAATGAATAAATTAAAGCTAGAATGAGGATGGTAGGGTTAAGTTAACTAAAATACTTAACCAATTCAACATGTTAACTAAACTGATGGGTGGGGTTAGGTTAATACAGACGCTTAACCACTTAACATGTTTGACTAGAAAACCCTAGTAACGGGGACCCATTTCAGCAGTAACCCAATTAGGTATCATGGTACCCTGAAACTAGGCAGGGTGGGGCACGATTACTGGGCTGATTGTAAGCGGTCAAAAGCGACGGCGGTTGGTGTAGCAGTGTGGGTTCTAACGGAGTGCGGGCGTGCACACATTTCGGAGCAGACAAATAGGGCACTGAGCACCAGTAGTATAACCTATGCATTTTAGAATTGTGTCGGGCCACCACCATGGGACCTGATACACCCCATGGTGGGACCAGCATATGAATCTACAATCCAGTGGGGTCGTATGACACATATGTTTATGCGAGTAGGAGCCGATCTTTAGAAAGGGGATCACTTCACCCTGATCATGGGGTGCCAATTGAGACAGTGCAAGTAGGTGCAGAGAAGTAATAGTGAGTGCGTTTAGTGTAGTTAGTATTTCCTGCCATATCTTATCTTATATTCTGGTATTGTCCTGTTCTCAGTTTGTACAAGTCATGATCTTTTTATTGTTCTCATGCTAGAATTATAACTAGACTTACCAGACTTATGTCTGACCCATTTTCCTTTCGCTTCCTTTTCTACCCCCCCCCCCCCCCCCCCCCCCCACAAAGGTCCACATGGAGGAAACACCTCAGCTTAGTCAGATTTTTCATCCAGCTTGAAGAGAGAGAATGTATTGCTTGGATCTCTTTCGTTTTTGGGCAATGGCTTTGGACATTCTATGGGGATTTATGCAGTTTAAATTTTGTTTCATGGTTCTTTAAGTTTTAAATCAAGACAGTATTATAGTTGTAATAATTGGAAGTTTGATTTGAGGCAACAATGGAAATGTTTTGTATGAACACGTATTTTTGAAATGAAAGTCTGTTTGTTTTCCGCTGCTTATATATATATGTGTTTATAACTGTCTTGTGTTTTATCTGTGACTTTTACTTATAAACCTCCACCGAAGTTAAGGCATTCCCTTTGTGAGTGACCTTAATAGAGGTGGGGTGTTTCACTTGGTATCAGAGCACAGGTTTACCAGATTAGATAAAGGTATTTGAAACTATTGTCAAAAAAAGAAGTTTAAAGAAGCGTTTTTTTTCAAGAAAAAGCGTTGTTTTTAAAAAGGCATAATTCCCCAAAGCCATGCGCACTATCTCTCTATCCTTGTGTCTTTAATCTTTCCTTTTTGTTTCAGCATGTCGGGAGATCTTAACCTTCCAGAGGGAGTACCGATACCTGGCTGGTTCCGAAGGTACCTAGAGGCTAGAGCCAATGGTGTGGGCCCAGCAGACATTCCTCCTCCCACAGTGGCAGCGGTTCCTCCTCCTCCTCGTGGAAATACTTTCTCTAAGACGTGTAGAGACTTCAAGGCTATGGGTGGAAAGGACTTTTATGGAACTGAATACTTTGTAGTAGCAAGGAACTGGCTGAAGGAGACCGAAGATTTGTTCGTCATGTTCGAAGTTGACGAAAGGCAAAAGATACATCTAACAGTGTGGTTGCTTAAAGACGAAGCTTCTTATTGGTGGGAAGTTACCCATGCAGAGAGGCCAGTGGAAACTTGGGAAGATTTCAGGATGAGGTTTGAGATGAAGTTCCTCTCCCAAGCTGAAAGAAGCATGCAGATGGAGAAGTTCCTAACTCTTAAATAAGGAAGTATGACGATCAAGGAGTATGTCAATCAGTTTAATCAACTGGCCAGATTTGGGCTAGATTTAGTAAACACCCAACACAAGAACGCCCTTCGCTTCGTCAAAGGTCTGACTGAGCCTCTACACAGCCTTGTTATGACCCATGTACCCATGGGAGTGACTTATGAAAGCTTGGTGGACATGGCGCTGCTACACGAGGAAGATAAAGGCAAGAAGGAGGCAAAGGTGGAAGTGCCTCAAGAAAAGAAAGAGAGTTTGCAGGCTAAGAAAACAGACTTCAAGAAGGGCGGGAAGAACAACAAATCCCGTGAAAAGAGAAGGTGTAATTTCTATGGCATTGTTGGACATATAGCGAAAGACTGCAGAAAGAAGAAGGCGAAGATGAATGGTGGTTGTTTCCATTGCGGTGAGACCGGACACCTGGCTAAGGACTGCCCAAAGAAGCGGGGGCAGGGACAGAAGACGGGATCCACTTCAGGGGGACAGGTTCACGCGTTGGTGGCACCTCCGCAGGAACGAGGTAGAAATATTTCTGTAGAAAATTTACTTTATCTCTATGATCATCCAGTTCGCACTCTCTTTGATTCTGGCGCATCACACTCCTTTATTTCATCTGCTTTAGTAGAATCTCTGCACCTAGACACTAGTATAGTAGAAGATCCCTTGGTTGTTTCAAATCTAATTGGGGGCTCAGCTTATTTGTCAATGGTTTGTTTGGATTTGAAAATCTATATTCTAAGCGTTGAGTTTAGATGTAGTGCCTTTGTTTTGGGTTTCTCGGGATATGGATTGATCTTAGGCATGGACTGGTTATCCAGTAATGGTGTCATTCTTGATTGTGAGAAAAGAGTGGTTAGACTCTTGACTCGGCTCGGTAACACTCTAGAAATTTCTTGTAATCCCTTGAATGCTGTTATGCTTAGTTATCTAGAGTCGCTTGATGCTTCTGTTGAGAATTTGCAGTCGGTTAGAGTGGTCCGTGAATACCGGATGTCTTTGAAGAGGTGAAGGGCTTACCTCCGAGGCGAGAAATAGACTTCCGCATATATCTTGTTGATAATGCAAAGCCCGTAGCTTTACCTGTTAGACACATGGATCCAAAGGAGAGAAAGGAGCTCAGTAAGCAAGTTAAGGAGCTTCTCGAAAGGGGTTTATAAGGCGGAGTATCTCTGAATGGGGTGCTCCAGTGGTGTTCGCCACCAAAGCAGATGGCTCACTATGTCTTTGTGTGGACTATAGGGAGCTAAACAAGCTGACTAAGAAGAATAGACACCCGCTTCCCAGAATAAGCGATTTGTTTGATCAACTTGTAGGTGCGTCAGTTTTCTCCCAACTTGATCTGGCTACTGGGTTCCATCAGTTAAGGGTTGCTGAAGATAACATTGATAAGACGGTGTTCAGAACCCCAGACAGTTTCTTCGAGTGGCTTGTCATGCCTTTCGGCCTGACAAACACACCCGCATATTTCGTAGACCTAATGAGCAGGGTGTTCAGAGAATTCCTCAATAAGTTTGCGGTTGTCTTCGTAGACGATATTTTGATCTTCTCAAAGAATGAGGAAGAACATGCTCAGCATCTGAAGAAGATCATGGATACTCTCCGGGCACATCAGCTAAAAGCAAAATTTTCCAAGTGCCACTTCTGGAGAGAAGAAGTAAGGTTTCTTGGACATACAGTGTCCAAAGAGGGGTTAGCTGTGGACCCCACGAAAGTAGTGGCGGTGCAAGATTGGAAGGCACCAAGAAATGCAACCGAAGTCCGAAGCTTTCTCAGGCTAGCAGGTTTTTACCGAAAGTTCATTAGAGATTTCGCGAAAATCTCAGCCCCACTCACAAGGCTAACAAAGAAGAATCTAGCGTTCGTCTGGGATTTGGATTGTGATATTGCTTTCCAACGCTTAAAAAGGGCTCTCACAACAACCCTAGTTCTTACATTGCCAAATGGAAGCAAAATGTTCGCAGTATACACAGATGCATGCGAAACGGGACTAGGCGCTGTTCTGATGCAAGAAGGGAAGGTAGTAGCTTATGGTGGAATACAATTGAAAGTTCATGAAAAGAACTACCCAACTCACGATCTTGAGTTAGCCGCCATCGTCTTTGCGCTTAAGTCTTGGCGCCATTATCTCCTAGGTGAGAAGTTCGAATTATATACTGACCATAAATCATTGAAGTATCTTTTCTCGCAGAAAGACCTTAACTTGAGGCAGCAAAGGTGGATGGAGTTTCTTGCCTCGTATGATTTTGAGATTTCCTATACTCCTGGAAAGGGCAACGTAGTAGCAGACGCCTTAAGCAGAAAGAAGCTAACCTTAAGCCCTCTCTTTGTGGAAAGGCAAAGCTTGGAGTTCATAGCAAGCTTTAACTTCAGACCCTCCATCGACTTTGTACCCGGCCTGCTAGCAACATTAGAAGTGCGACCAACTCTATTAGACTCAGTCGGGGCCGCACAACGCGAAGACCCTCGGCTTGTCGATGTGATTGATAAGTTAATTAGGGGTGAAACTTCCAGTCACCTCAATAGGTACTCCATCGATGGTAAGGTTTGGCTGAGGAGAGATGGAAGATTATGCGTCCCACAGGCAAGAGATTTGGTAAAGACGGTTCTCGAGGAAGCACGCCATTCCAAGATGACAATACACCCAGGTGGAGACAAGATGTACAAAGACATAAAGAGAGTTTTCTTTTGGAACGGCATGAAGAAGGACATGGCAGATTTCGTTTCTAAGTGCATGATCTGCCAACAGGTCAAGGCGGAACGAAAGAAGCCTGGAGGACTGCTTCATCCTCTAGAAGTCCCACAATGGAAGTGGGATAGCATATCAATGGACTTCATTGATGGGTTGCCTAGGTCAAGAAGGGGCAATACTAGCATTTGGGTAATAGTGGACAGGCTCACAAAAAGCGCCCACTTTATACCTGTCAAGAGTAGAAGGACTGCCTCATCTCTAGCATCTCTTTATCTCAAGGAAATAGTTCGACTCCATGGAATACCCTCCAGCATAGTGAGTGACCGAGATCCAATCTTTACGAGCGAGTTTTGGCGGAGTCTGCAAGAAGCTGTAGGCACACAGTTATGCTTGAGCACGGCCTATCACCCCCAAACTGATGGTCAGACAGAGAGGGTGAACAGAGTATTAGAAGATCTTTTGAGACTGTGCGTTCTTGACTTTGGAGGGACATGGGAGGATCATCTTCCTTTAGTGGAATTCGCCTACGACAACAGCTACTAAGCCACCATCGGCATGGCGCCCTTCGAAGCTTTGTATGGAAGACCGTGCCGATCACCAACTTGTTGGTGGGAGTCTACAGACAAGCTTATACTTGGGCCAGACATGTTTAGAGAGACTCCAGAAAAAGTGGACTTGATACGAAGGATAATGAATACTGCCCAAGATAGACAGAAATCCTACGCAGACAAATGAAGGACCGACCTTGAGTTTGAGGTTGGGGACAGGGTTTTCCTTAAGGTATCTCCTTTAAGGAACGTCGTTCTCTTTGGATCCGCAGGAAAACTAGCACCAAGATTTGTAGGACCGTTCCCTATCATCGAGAAGATTGGGAGCTTATAGAGTAGAGTTGCCCGAAAGGTTGGCTGGAATTCACAATGTCTTTCACGTTTCTCATCTCCGGAAATGTTTACATGAGTCTGCGGAAGTGGTGGAGCCAAGCATTCTAGAAGAAGTTGAAATAGAACGAGAAACAACTGTGAGGAGAGTACCAACTCGAATCGTAGGAACTGAAATCAAAAAGCTACGCAACCGCGAAGTCAAGCTTGTTAAAGTTCAATGGAGCGATGCTGAGGAAGATGCGACTTGGGAAACTGAGGACAGAATACGGTTGCCTACCCTTTTCTTTTTGAGGGTACATCTTTGACCTCTCTTTTTCCATAAATTTATGCTTGTATCTACCTTTTAGTGTATTTTCTCGGTCCTCTTTCTCCTAACTCCTTAGGTAGAAACTAATGGATGTAAACATGTATTTGAAACATGTTATGATTGATGGCTGCAAGTGGTTGCTAGTGGTTGCTCGTGGATGCATATACACACACCCTAGGTATTAGATCGGCTCAGTCACTTCCATATTGCATACGCATATATGTATTCATACTTGTATGTGGTTGAAACTTGATATGTTGTTATATGGATGTCGCATTTGTATGAATAGTTGCGCACTCATGTAGAATTATGAGTAGGGAGTTTTTTTTGCATACATAATGGATTCATGACACTTACATGATTCACATTAAGGAGGTCAACTGAATCAGTAGATCGCCTAATTTTTTCATTAGATAAGGACATATACACACACTATGCATATGATCATGAAGCATTAGAAGTCTTTTAAGGACAATGGACGCTTGTGTTTATTGGTTGAGTAGATGGACGATTGGATGTTAGGATATACGTTCTTCCAGACTTGAAGATTTTGGGGACGAAATCCTTTAAGGAGGGGAGAATGTAACACCCCGAATTTTCAGTTAACATTAAATTAACAAATTAAAATATACTTAATTCAAAATGAAAGAATTAAGGGAAACGGGTTACGCCCTTGCGTTCATCTCGGAATTTTGCTTGAGATAGAGTCCGAGTTTGTGTAAATCGGACTTCGTATGAAGGAGTTATGACCTCCGGAAGTTTCATAATTCGATTTAAATTTCAAACAGCTCATAATTCAGTTTAAATTTCAAAAACAGACCCAAACTGGGCTGGGCGGGAAAATTCCCGCCCAGGAACCAGGACGACCAGGGGGTCGACCTGCCCCGTCGACCTGGTCAGGTCCTGGATGGCCTGGTCGGGTTCTGGTCGAATTTCTGAGCTCTTGTGTGTCACTAGGGCTGATTTGTCACTTTCTGATTGGCTCCTCTTGTTGTGTATGGTCTGGATTCACTCTATGCCATCTGACGGCTCAAATCAATCTGAAATTCTATAAATACAACCCAACACTCAACCTCAATTCACACAAATAAAATAGAACTAGAGCCATCATGCTGTTGGGAGGAAACTAGGAGTAGCCGTCAGTTGGAGAAAGCTTAGAGACGAACAAAATCTAATTCAATAAAGAATCAAAACAACGTTTATCTACCCAAAGGAAAGCATTGCAAATTCAGAACTCAGAAACCAGAACTCAAGTTCGTCGTTCGTTGTAAGTTTAGTTACGTTTTGGGATGCGAATCAAAATCAATGTCATGCCTTGGAAATAAATTGAAAATAGACGATGTTTATTATGTTATATGTGGAATTGAATGATATTGATCTATGTTTATGGTTCTATTTTGTTATCATGTTGAATTGGGAATTAATGGATAAGTCTATTCATATGTATATGAACTTGGAGTATAACCTGTTATGACAAGTTGTGTAGTTTATCATGTTATGCAAGTTTTAGGTTGTAAAATCCTATCACGTATGCGACCAAATGTTAGTTCTACATGTTTATGTGTATATGTTAAACCTATGCCATAATTCAAGTTTACACTTATTCATATGTTTGTGATTGATTAGCAAGTTCACATATATGTAAGATGATTTAGTATGTGTTGTAAATTCACATATATGTAAGTTGATTTAGTCTATGTTGCAAATTCACATATATGTCTATGATACAAATTCACATATATGTATGTGGCTTAGTCTACGTTGCAAATTCACACCCATGACATTCATGATGACTATTTTGCAAGTTCACCCCTATTGTGTTCATATTGACAATGCCAAAAATGCCAAGTTTACACCTATGTCATGTTTATGTTAATGGATTTCTTTATGCAAATTTTGTGTATGCTAAATTAGGCTAAGTTTTTAGCCTAACATTATATGTCAAAAATCATGCGACCGAAAAGTTAGGCTAAGATTGTTAGCCTAATATTTAGACGGGGTAACGTTGGAAAAAAATGGTAATTATAGGAAACTTGACATAAATGGGTGAAAATCGCACAGATAATCTATGGCTTGAAACGGTATAAATTATATACCTAAAAATAATGAATTTGGAAAGTGGGCCATAACATTTAATTGTTAACAAATTTACATATAAGAATAAAAGAACAAATATGTAAATTTAGAAAATACGAGTATGCTTAACTCGAGGTTGGATTGAGTTGTGATGTAACCCTGCCCGGACCCGCCCGGCTGTCCAGTAATCACAACAATACCTATCCAATGTGGGTGGTTAAGGCATTAAGCCCAATAACGACCCGAGGTTAGACTGAGTTGCGGTGTAAACCTGCCCGGAACCGACCGGCTGTCCAGTAACCGCAACAATACCTGTCTAATGTGAGTGGTCGGTGCTTTAATGAATAAATTAAAGCTAGAATGAGGATGGTAGGGTTAACTAAAATACTTAACCAATTCAACATGTTAACTAAACTGATGGGTGGGGTTAGGTTAATACAGACACTTAACCACTTAACATGTTTGACTAGAAAACCCTAGTAACAGGGACCCATTTCAGCAGTAACCCAATTAGGTATCATGGTATCCTGAAACTAGGCAGGGTGGAGCACGATTATTGGGCTGATTGTAAGCGGTCAAAAGCGACGGCGGTTGGTGTAGCAGTGTGGGTTCTAACGGAGTGCGTGCATGCACACACTTCGGAGCAGACAAATAGGGCACTGAGCACCAATAGTATAACCTATGCATTCTAGAATTATGTCGGGCCGCCACCATGGGACCTGATACACACCATGGTAGGACTAGCATAGGATTCTACAATCAAGTGGGGTCGTATGACACATATGTTTATGCGAGTAGGAGTCAATCTTTAGAAAGGGGATCACTTCACCCTGATCATGGGGTGCCAATTGAGACAGTGCAAGTAGGTGCAGAGAAGTAATAGTGAGTGCGTTTAGTGTAGTTAGTATTTCCTGCCATATCTTATCTTATATTCTGGTATTGTCCTGTTCTCAGTTTATACAAATCATGATCTTTTTATTGTTCTCATGCTAGAATTATAACTAGACTTACCAGACTTATGTCTGACCCATTTTCCTTTCGCTTTCTTTTCTTCCGTCCCCCCCCCCCCCCCCACCCAGGTCCACAGGGAGGAAACACCTCAGCTTAGTCAGATTTTTCATCCAACTTGAAGAGAGAGAATGTATTGCTTGGATCTCTTTCGATTTTGGGCTATGGCTTTGGACATTCTATGGGGATTTATGCAGTTTAAATTTTGTTTCATGCTTCTTTAAGTTTTAAATCAAGACAGTATTATGGTTGTAATAATTGGAAGTTTGTTTTGAGGCAACAATGGAAACGTTTTGTATGAACACATATTTATGAAATGAAAGTCTGTTTGTTTTCTGCTGCTTATATATATATATATATATGTGTGTGTGTGTGTGTGTGTGTTTATATCTGTCTTGTGTTTTATCTGTGACTTTTACTTATAAACCTCCACCGAAGTCAAGGCATTCCCTTTGTGAGTGACCTTAATAGAGGTGGGGTGTTTCAGGGCACATAACCTATTTCGGGATTAGGGTTATGGGGAGGCTGAAATGAGTTATGTTTTCATTTCATTTCAGTTTTCTAGCTGCCATTTACCTCCTAGGAACCCTAACAATGGCCTCCAACATCTAGAATCATCTCTAATCACTTTCTAATCAAGTATTAGCCTAATCTACGTCAAATCAAAGGGAAATAGCACCAAAGCAAGGTTGGAGCTGCTGTTAGACATCAGTATTCGCCCAAATAAGTGGAGTTTCAGTTTTGAAAGTTTTATTTGTGGCAAAAGTGAGTGATTAGCATTGTTTTTACACTAATTACAGTTAATTAGGATGATTAGTGTTAATTAACGAAATCACGCAAGATTAAATTCTGGAAAAATGTTTAGAAATTCTGAAATATTATTTTAGACCTCTGTTATAAGTTTGGGTTGATTTAATTAAGTTTTGCTAATCCTATCATTAGATTTCCTTAAACATGCTTAAGGGGAAAATAAGGGTTTTTGGGTATGTTTGATCCGTTTTGACATATCATAGTGTTGTTTTGCTATTTGTGGATAATTATACGTGTTGCTATGACTGTATGGTATGCTTTGTGGTTGATTAGAAAAGTTAGAATGGTCGAAAACATCGTCGTATGGTGTAAAACAGTCGTTGGAAGAGTTGCAGGAAATGTGCAGGACCCGGATCGGAACGCCCCTCCCTTCCACGACACGACCCGATCATGAGACCCCTTCACGAGACGCCACGCTCCATCCATCACGAACTGCTTCAGAAGCTAAGGAACCGATGGCCAAGGAGGATCACGAACCAGAAGCCCCGACCCGACCCGAAGCTTGGTCATGACCCGAACCGATCTGGAGCAGGCATGAAGCAAGTCACGAACTATGGGCCACCTACCCTCACCACGATCCAGCTTGGGCACCACGACCCGATCCGACAGGGGGAGCACGAACCGACCAGAAGGAGGCTGGTGACTACGGACTGAACAAGGGGAAAAGAACCGATCCAAAAGGAAGTTTGTTTCTGAACCAGATAAAGACTGATCCAGAGAAGACCAAAACCTGAGATGTAAAGGTAGTCCATATGGGAAGTAGAACTCAGGATCCAGTTGGAAACCAACGAGTTAACTTCGTGATTGGACTTTGCTACGGGACGTGTGCTAAGGGGTTATCAACGTCTATAGATTTGACTCACCACAGAAAGATGGATATTGGCTACGGATTAGTGCAGTGAAGTTGTTATGACTTCATGGGGCAGAGTGATCGTAGCAAGGATATGAGCCAGTGCAGTGGATCCATCATGACTCCATGGGGGCAGAGTGGACATAGTAAAGTATTAGTGGCTATGGATCAGAGCAGTGGTGTCGTTACGACTCCATGGGGCAGAGTGATCGTAGCAAGGAATTGGATGGTCAAAGGGGTAGATATCATATACTTTACGCACTGAGTAAGAGAAGTGAGGATGGTTGCTATGCTTGATTGTCTGACATCATTATGACATGCACACCCCCACCCCTATATATTTACACCCTATGTTTAGTGGCACCTTAGAGTATCGTATGGTATGTTGTGCTAACTCTTTGGTTGCAGGTCCAGGTATGGTTTAGTATACCTGTTATTGTTCTATTTTGCTGCTTATCGCTCATACCAGACTTTTTTCTGACCTAGAGTTTTATGTCTCTTCTTATTACTCTGGGTGCTCTTAAATGGGCAGACTAGAGACATGTTAGCTGGTTGTGCACGAGTAGCTGTCCGGAGACGAGCATGAGGCTTACACGTACTATTTGCTATATATTCTCCCTGTGTCACTGCTGGTCACTACTTTGGGCATTAGTAGTGCACCTTCCTTATTTTCTTTAGAGACAGTTTTCAAAAGTTGTAATAATAATGATGTGGAACATAATCTGTATTTGGATTTTCCGCTGCTATGATGTTTAGTATTCAGCTTATGCACTGTTTCGCCTGTTTTATGTCAAAGTATGTTATTATTATATTTTATTCCATGCGCTGTGAAATATGCTACAGGTTCCTTGTTAGTTCAAGTTCCTTACCTCTCCTTTCTTTGACGACCGTCCCGTGCTGGTTGGACATCGGCACAACGCACTTTCATTGGAAATGTCGGCTGGTGTGGGGCGGGCCGTCACATTTGGCATTAGAGCCAGGTTGCGTAGTTAACCTAGGGAAGACACTAGAGAGAGATAGTACGTATATAAGAGCGCGTATTTGTGATATTTTGGTTTTCAAAAGCTATATATATACTACTAGTATATTTAAAGATGAAGTCGCACTGCACTGTCCCCACTGAAGAGGTGGTTAATCGTTTTCACCTTACAGATTGAACAATGAGCCGATATACTAGGGGTACTGGTAGAGGAGCTAATAATGGGAATGCTCCTGGTATGAGGACAATGTTCACTGACTTCATGAGAAAGATGCATAGAAATATGCAAGGAGCAGTTCCCAATGCTGCAAATGGTGGTGGAGCAGGCGCCTAGGGCCGATTTCGCCAAGCTATGCAAGGACTACACTAGTCTTAGTGGAAAGCCGTTCCACAGAACGGAATCGGCTACAGAAGTTCAGGATTGGTTGGATAGATGTGAGCGTATCTTCGAAGATTTGGGTATCGAGGATGCGATGAAGAAGAAGTTAGCATCCCGTCAGCTGCACGGACGGGCAATGAATTGGTGGAATGCTATTAAGGCAGCTACTCCAGAGGATCAAGTTACATATGATCAGTTTAAGGCCCGATTCAGTGATAAGTTCATCCCAGCTGCTCAGAAGTCAGAATTGTTTAGGAAATTTCTAGAGCTTAAGCAGAATGGTAGGGCAGTCTCGGAGTACATTGCAGAGTTCGATACTTTATCGAAGTATGGATTATCTCTTATCGACACTCCCAAGAAGAAGAACGAGAAGTTCATAACTGGTTTGGATGGATACTTAGGGGAAAGGCTTATTAACCACATCGATGAGACGTTTGAATCGATTGTGGGGAAAGAATTGAGGTCAAAGAGTCTTTACCCTAAGATGAAAACTGAGGTTGCATCTGCAGAGGAGCCAAAGCCGCAAGCAAGCGGTGGAGGCAAGACTGGTTCTCAGAATAAGAGAAAGAAGAATCAGACCAAGGATGGCCAGAAGAAAAAGAATAAGAAAGATGTTGAGTGCTTCAGCTGTGGTAAGAAGGGCCACTATGCCAAAGAATGTCGGGCCAAGCCAGCGAATAGGAAGTGCTTCAACTGTGGCCAAGTGGGACATCACAAGCATAAGTGTCCATAACCCCGTATGGAAAAGCAGATTGTGAAAGCATATGCTATCAATGTTGTTCCTTCTTCGTCGAATGCCCCAACCGCGGCGGAGAAAGGAAAGAATTTTGTTATTCAAGGTATGCTTTCTGTTTATGATGTTCCTGTTCGAGAATTGTTTGATACCGGAGCTTCCCGTTCCTTCATGTCTAGTGACCTGGTAGATAGGTTGCGATTGGAACCCGAGATAGTCGATAAACCTTTAGAAGTGACGAACCCGATTGGTGCTTCGACTAGCCTTTGTATGATTTGTCGTAATGTGGTATTATCGAGTCATGGATGCATGTTTGTTTGTGATTGCTTTGTTTTGGGCTTTACTGGGTTTGGCATTAGTTTGGGAGTCAATTGGCTCCAAAGATACGGGGTGGTGGTAGACTGTAAGGGCTTTTTGGTGACAGTTAGAGCGGATGATGGGCGGCGGGTAGTGTTTGGTGGTCTACCTAGTGATGGGGTAATGGCTAGTTTTCTAAATTCTCTTGACATCCCGCATGATGAGTTGTCAGATGAGCCCGTGGTTGGCCAGTATCCGAACGTCGTCGAGGAAGTGACCGGACTTCCACCATACCAAGAGATTGAGTTCCGTATTGATTTAGTGAAAGATGTCAGACCTATAGTGATTCCACTTCGTCGTATGACACCAAGGGAGCAGCGAGAGCTCGGGGTGCAAGTAAGCGATCTTTTGAAGAAGGGATTTATCAGAAGAAGTGTTTCTGAGTGGGGAGCACCAATTGTGTTTTCTACCAAGGCAGATGGTTCCCTTCGTTTGTGTGTGGACTACTGCGAGTTGAATAAGGTGACGAGGAAGAATAAGTATCCTCTACCGTGGATAGATGATTTGTTTGACCAGTTAAGTGGCACGAGAGTGTTCTCCTAGTTGGATCTTGCGACAGGTTTTCATCAGCTTAGAGTGGAAGCTGAAAGTATAGCTAAAACGGCATTTCGGACGCCATATGGATTTTATGAGTGGTTGGTCATGTCATTCGGGTTGACCAATGCACCAGCATATTTTGTGGATCTTATGAATAGGGTATTCCGAGATCAATTGAATAAGTTTGTTCTTGTGTTCATGGATGATATACTTGTTTATTCGAGGATAGAGGAAGAACACAAGGAACATTTGAGGATAGTGATAGAGGTGTTGAGAAAACACCAATTGAAAGAAAAGTTTTCTAAGTATCACTTCTGGAGGAGGGAAGTGAGATTCTAGGGCCATGTTGTTTTAGAAAATGGTATTGCTGTGGACCATGCGAAGGTTGCTATGGTACAAGATTGGTCTACGCCCAAGAATGCAACAGACGTAAGAAGTTTCTTGGGGTAAGCTGGATATTATCATAAGTTTATCCAAGATAGTGGCACCGTTGACTCAGTTGACCAAGAAGAATCAAGCTTTCGTCTGGGACGAAAAGTGCGAGAATGCATTTAAGAGTCTAAAGGAAAAGTTGACATGTGCACCAGTATTTGTCATCCCTAAAGGGAATGAAGAGATGACGGTATATACAGATGCCTGTGGTACCGGACTAGGTGTTGTATTGATGCAAGGGGGTAGGGTTGTAGCTTATGCTAGTAGGCAACAAAAACCACATGAGAAAAGATATCCTACCCATGATTTGGAATTGGCAGCGATCGTGTTCGCGTTGAGGATGTGGAGACATTATCTCTTGGGAGAAAGATTCGAGTTGTTTACCGATCATAAATCGTTAAAGTATCATTTCTCTCAGAAGGATCTAAATCTCCGACGGCAAAGATGGTTAGAATTCTTGGCTTCCTACGATTTCGATATCGCATATACACCAGGAAAGGGCAATGTGGTAGCTGATGCATTGAGTAGAAGACATGCCAGTTTAGGGGCTATGTTTCTTGAGTGGAAGCTACTGGAATACATCGTAGGGTATGATTTCAAACCAAAGTGCGAATTGGATCCAGAAATGTTAGCAAGTTTGAAAATCAGACCCACTTTGATTGAGCGGATTGGTTCCAGTCAGAGGGACGATCCTAACCTATTGGAAATCATCTCCAAGTTAGAGATGGGTATCGAAGAGGAGATGAACAAGTTGGGCTTGATCGAGATGGATGGTTTCGAAAGAATGGGAAGTTAGTTGTACCTAACGTGAATGGATTGAGAGATGAAGTGCTAAGAGAATGTCATCACTCAAAACTGACTATACACCCTGGTGGTAACAAGATGTATCGAGACATGAAGCAGACCTACTACTGGGAAGGGATGAAAAGAGACGTTGGGAAGTTTATATCCAAATGCATGAATTGCCAACTAGTTAAAGCTGAGCAAAAGAGGCCTAGTGGTTTGTTGCAACCATTAGAAGTTCCAGAATGGAAATGGGAACAAGTCTCAATGGATTAAATTGATGGGTTACCAAGGAGTAGGTCGGGCCATGATAGCATTTTGGTGATTGTGGACCGATTGACCAAGAGTGCAAGATTTATACCCATCAAGTCGAATAGAACGACATCTAAGTTAGCTGAGCTATATATGAAATGGGTAGTGAGATTTCATGGGGTACCTAAAAGCATTGTGAGTGACCGAAACCCGTTATTTACTAGTGGGTTTTGGAAGAGCTTACAAGAGGCGTTAGGATCAGAATTACATCTCAGTACCGCGTATCATCCTCAAACCGACGGTCGGACAGAGAGTGTGAATCGAGTGTTAGAAGATCTCTTAAGAGCTTGCATATTGGACTTTGTTGGATCATAGGATGACCATTTACATCTAGTAGAGTTTGCATATAATAATAGTTATCAATCCAGTATTGGTATGGCTCCATTTGAAGCTTTGTACGGAAGACCGTGCAACTCACCATCATGTTGGTTAGAAACTGGTGAGAAGTTTGTGCTTGGACCAGATGTGATAAGAGAAACTTTAGATAAGGTTAAGATCATTCGACAACGAATGAAGGCTGCCCAAGATTGGCAGAAGAGTTATGCTGATAAGAGGCGAAAGGATTTAAAGTTCTCTGTTGGCGACTTGGTACTTTTCAAGATTTCCCGTTAAAGAGCGTGATTCGATTTGGCTGGAGAGGCAAGTTAGCACCAAGATTTGTTGGACCATTCCCAGTTCTCGAGCAAATTGGGAATTTGGCATATAAAGTTGAATTACCTGACAAGATGGCGGGAGTTCACAATGTATTTCATGTTTCCCAGTTAAGGAAGTTTGTGCACGACCCTAATTTGGCTATTTCACCAGATCAGTTGTATGATATCGAGGTTGAACCCGAAGCGGTTGGGAACTGCATGCCTACGCATATTGTTGGGAACGATACGAAGCAGCTTCGAAGGAAAGCGGTGAAACTAGTCAAAGTTCAGTGGGGTGATGATGAGGAAGACTGTACTTGGGAAACAGAAGAGAACATGAGGAGGAAGTATCCAGAACTCTTTGCTTGGTAAGGTTTTTATATCGGTATAGTACTCCCTTGTTAGTAAACCGCGTGCTAGGATTTGCTTGTTGTGTTGTTTTGTATGCTTGATTGTTTTGTTAATGATTGGTAGACATGCGGGATCCTTTGTATGTTTTGGGTAAAGAAATTTCGGGGATGAAATTTCTTAAGGGGGGAGAATGTAATGACCAGCATTCTACGCATTGGAGGATCGTAGAATATTTATTTCTTTCACATACAAAGTCGTATAGCCATGTAAATTTGGGAGACGACTATTGGGGTCATTTCCCATGTTCATGATTTTTGCTGATTTTTAAATGACCGTTTTTCCCCTAACTTATCTGGTTTCGGCCATAACTTTTGATCAGAAAGGGGTTTTGACCTGAAACCACTTCCATTAGGTCCGGATGATGGTTTAACTTTCCGTAGAGTGGTCATATGTGAAAAACGGACTTACCATTTGGGAGATATGGCTGAATTAAGGTTTATAAGGCGAAAACTGCTTAACCGGGTCAAATGAGGTGATTAGTGAATGGGCCCATAACCCATTTCGGCATTAGGGTTATGGGGAGGCTGAAATGAGTTAGGTTTTCATTTCATTTCAGTTTTCTAGCCGCCATTTACCTCCTAGGAACCCTAACAATGGCCTCCAACATATATAATCATCTCTAATCACTTTCTAATCAAGTATTAGCCTAATGTACGTCAAATCAAAGAGAAATAGCACCAAAGCAAGGTTGTAGCTGCTGTTAGACATTAGTATTCGCCCAAATCAGTGGAGTTTCAGTTTTGAAAGTTTTATTTGTGGCAAAGGTGAGTGATTAGCATTGTTTTTACACTAATTACAGTTAATTAGGATGATTAGTGTTAATTAACGAAATCACGCAAGATTAAATTCTGGAAAAATGTTTAGAAATTTTGAAATATTATTTTAGACCTCTGTTAGAAGTTTGGGTTGATTTAATTAATTTTTGCGAATCCTATCATTAGATTTGCTTAAACATGCTTAAGGGGAAATAAGGGTTTTTGGGTATGTTTGATATGTTTTGGCATATCATAGTGTTGTTTTGCTGTTTGTGGATAATTATACATGTTGCTATGACTATATGGTACGCTTTGTGATTGATTAGAAGAGTTAGAATGGTCAAAAACGCCGCCGTATGGCGTAAAACAGTCGTTGGAAGAGTTGCAGGAAATGTGCAGGACCCGAATCGAATCACCCCTCCCTTCCACGACCCGACCCGATCGTGAGACCCCTTCACGAGACGCCACGATCCATCCATCACGAACTGCTTCAGAAGCTAAGGAACCGATGGCCAAGGAGGATCACAAACCAGAAGCTGCGACCCGAAGCTTGGTCATGACCCGAACTGATCTGGAGCAGGCATAAAGCAAGTCACGAACCGTGGGCCACCTTCCCTCACCACGATCCAGCTTGGGCACCACGACCCGATCCGACAGGGGGAGCACGAACCGACCAGAAGGAGGCTGATGACTACGGACTGAACAAGGGGAAGAGAACCGATCCGAAAGGAAGTTTGTTTCAGAACCAGATGAAGACCGATCCGGAGAAGACCAAAACCCGAGATGCAAAGGTAGTCCATATGGGAAGTAGAACTCAGGATCCAGTTGGGAACCAACGAGTTAACTTCATGATTGGACTTTGTTGCGGGGTGTGTGCTAAGGGGTTATCGACGTCTATAGCTTTGACTCACCATGGAAAGATGGATATTGGCTACAGATCAGTGTAGTGAAGTTGTTATGACTTCTCGGGGCAGAGTGATCGTAGCAAGGCTATGAGCCAGTGCAGTGGAGCCATCATGACTCCATGGGGCCGAGTGGACATAGCAAAGTATTAGTGGCTATGGATCAGTGCAGTGGTGTCGTTACGACTCCATGGGGCAGAGTGATCGTAGCAAGGAATTGTGTGGTCAAAGTGGTAGATATTGTATACTTTACGCACTGAGTGAGAGATGTGAGGATGGTTGCTATGCTTGATTGTCTGACATCATTATGACATGCATACCCCTACCCCCGTATTTTTACACCCTATGTTTAGTGGCACCTTAGAGTATCATACGGTATGTTGTGCTAACTCTTTGGTTGCAGGTCTAGGCTCAGGTATGGTTTAGTATACCAGTTATTGTTCTGTTTTGCTGCTTATCGCTCATCCCAGACTTTTGTCTGACCTAGAGTTTTATGTCTCTTCTTATTACTCTAGGTGCTCTTAAACGGGCAGACTAGAGACAGGTTAGATGGTTGTGCACGAGTAGCTGTCCGGAGACGAGCAAGAGGCTTACACATACCATTTGCTATATATTCTCCCTGTGTCGCTGCTGCTCACTACTTTGGGCATTAGTAGTGCACCTTCCTTATTTGCTTCAGAGACAGTTTTCCAAAGTTGTAATAATAATGATGTGGAACATAAGCTGTGTTTGGATTTTCCGCTGCTATGATGTTTAGTTTTCAGCTTATGCACTGTCTCGCCTGTTATATGTCAAAGTATGTTATTATTATATTTTATTCCATGCGCTGTGAGATATGCTACAGGTTCCTTGTTAGTTCAAGTTCCTTACCTCTCCTTTCTTTGAGGACCGTCTCGTGCTGGTTGGACATCGACACAGCGCACTTTCATTGCAAATGTCGGTTGGTGCGGGGCGGGCCGTCACAAGTGAACTTTTAACCGAGAACACAAATATGCAATTTTGTTGTGTTTCTAGCATTTTTTTACTTCCCCTTTTCTTAGAACAGCCGATTGTCGTACTTCAATATTAAATATTATACAAAACAATTATTTGTTGTTAGTATTGTTAATCTTGATTATTTAATTTTCAAATCGTTAGCATAATAGTTAATGTTATAGTTGATTATCGAATGAAAAATTGGTATGGTTTAGGTTTATAATTCAACCATAGCAGTCCTCTCAAGAACTACTGATTTAAATGGTAAGATTATCATGGTTGGGTCTTCGGTTTGATCCGTGACACCAAAGTGAGTGCTGCTACCACATGCGGTTTTATTTGTATATTTAACTGTATGTAAAACTGATTTAAATATAATATTTTCCTTTAATCGAGTAAGATGGTAGACCCTTGAAGTTGACATTGGCGAGAACATATATTCTGTAATAAATTGCTTACTATTTACATTTTTGTTTTACAGTGATTTGGAATACAAACGTTGAGGATTTCCGTTTTATAGTGGTTTGGAATTCAGACATAGAGGAAGACTGGCTGCTTAATATTTTATCAGTTTTTTTTTCTAAGAAAGATTAAATGGAAGAAAAATCAGTAGCTTTTAGTTATCCTACTGTTTTAATTAGTTTAGTATTAGTAAATTTCAAAGTTTCACATTTTTAGTTCAAATAATTTGCATGTGATTTAGTTCAGATTTGCATATATGTTTGTCTTTTATAGTGAGTGCGTTATTTTCATTATGTACTCTAGATATGTTTTTTTCTTTCAGATAATATTTTAGTTCAGCAAATGGCAATACGTTTGTCTTTTATAGTTAATGCGTCATTTTCATTATGTACTCCAATTATGTTTGTCTTCCAGATGTTGTTTTTAGTTCAGCAAAGGCAATATGTTTGTCTTTTATAGTTAATGTGTTATTTTCATTATGCTAATATATAACTAAGATTTGACTATATTACATCTGTTGCAAACTTATGGTTACTGGTTATTGAAAGTATCAATTGTGTGTTTATGGTTAAAACACTCAATGAGTGTTGCAGATTATGAACTTGAAACACTCATCGGGTGTTGCAGATTATGAACTTGAAACACTCATCGAGTGTTGCAGATTATCGAACTGAAACACTCGTCGAGTGTTGCAGACTATTAAACTGAAACACTCACCTAGTGTTGCAGATTATCAACTTGAAATACTCATTGAGTGTTGCAGATTATCAACTTGAAAAACTCATCGAGTGTTGCAGTTTATCAAACTGAAACACCTGCTAAGTGTTTCGAAAATCTGCAACATACTAATCTGCAACCCCTAAAAAGTGTTTCTACAAATTTTAGCAACATTTTATTGCCTTTTCAAAATGGCCATTTTGGTGTTGTGTGTTGACTTAAGCTTGTCAAACCAGACCCTTGGGGATTGTTTTAGCCCATAAATAGCCTTGTTTAATTTACATATAAGGCCTGAGTTTTGCTCATACCCTAGCTGGTTGCTGCATATACACTTCCTCTTGTAGAATGCCATTAGAAATGCATTATTAACATATAAATGTTTTATGTTCCATTGATTGTTCAATACAATGGTAAGGATAGTCTAATTGTTGTTGGTTTAACAATAGGAGAAAATGTTTCATTATAATCTAAACCATATTCTTGTAAGTATCCCTTGGCAACAAGTCCAGCCTTGTGCCGATTTATTGTTCCGTCTGGATTTCTTTTGAGCTTGAATGTCCACTTGCAGCCTATGAAGTTCTTGTTATCTAGCTTATGCACAAGTTCCCAAGTTTTATTTTTGATAAGTGCTTTAAATTCCTCATCCATGGCTCTCTTCCAGTTGTTGTCTTTAGCAGCTCGACTGTATGTCACAGGTTCTTCAGTATTGATAATAGCATTGTAAGCTTTTGCCTTAAATATCCCACTTTTGGCTCTGGTTATCATATGATGACCAGTGTGAATAGGTGGTGGTGGATTAGCAGGTTGTTCAGCTTGTGTAGCATTATTGTCAGTAGTTGTTGGTGAGCTTGAGGTCGAATTATTTGATTGACTTTCAGCTTGCTGACTTTCAGTGTTCTGGTCATTTCCTTCTTCTGTTCTTGTAGGTCAATTAGTGGCGAACCTGGATAGCTCTGAAGCTTCAACACTTGGTTGATTTGTGCCAGCTGCTGAGGCTCTTGAGCAACCACAGTTCCCCTTTCACTAGCATAATGTTGCGGTTCAAAATTTTGTGCAATAACAGGTATATTTCTGCTATTTTCATAGACTTTACTGGTAATCTTTATCTCAGTTGAATCATAGGGAAAAATACTCTCATTAAACACTACATGTCTACTTATAAATATTCTCCCATTTGCATCAATGCATCTGAACCCTTTTTGCTTGACAACATACCCTAAAAATGTACAGGGCTTTGACCTAAAGTTCAATTTATTTGCATTGCATGGTCTTAAATATGGGAAACACAAACAACCAAAAGTTTTCAAACTATGATTGTTAGGTTTAACATTGTATAACTTCTCTAAAGGGCTAATATCCTTTAATACTTTTGTGGGTATTCTATTTATTAAGTATACAGCAGTATTAAAGGCTTCAGACCAAAATTTGAGTGGCATTGAAGCCTGTGCTAATAGTGTCAAACCTGATTCCACTATGTGTATGTGTTTTCTTTCAACTATCCCATTTTGCTCAGATATGTATGGACATGTAGTTATGTGTATGATTCCCATATTCTTGAAATAACTGCTGAGACTTTTGTATTTAGCCCCACCATCAGATTGCATTGTTTTGACTCTGATGTTGAACTGATTTTCTATCGTTTTTATAAAACTGATCACAACATCATCAGCATTTTAGAAAATATATCTAAGTATATCTAGTGTATGTATCTACAAAGGATACATAATACTTGTATCCATAATCAGAAAATATAGGTGTAGGACCCCACAAATCAGTAGTGACAAGATCAAATGGTTTATCATATATGGTTTGAGAATCATTGAATGGCAGTTTATGATTCTTACCCATTTGACAATAAGTGCAGATATATGGTAGTTTAATGTCATTATAGGGAATATCATATCTACTAAAAATGCTTTTCATAGGGTTTACATTGGGATGCCCCAATTTATAATGCCAAAGATCAAATGTACTTATACTACTGCTATTCTGACTTATTACAGAGTTGTAACAACAGTTCTTTGTTGAAGAGTTGACGTGGTCATTGAATCTGAATTTGTAAAGCCCATTGATTGCATCACCCTACAATAAATATCACCAGTCAATATGTGTTTAACAAGGCAACATTTAGGAAAGAATTCAAAAATGCATTGCTGTCTTTAGCAAATTGAGAAACACTCATTAAATTCTTTTTAATTTTAGGAACTCTTAGTAGATTATGCAAGTATAATTGTTTCTTTCCTCTGATAATAGCACTACCATTATGTGAAATTTTGATACACTTACCATTTTCCATGCTTATTGATTGCTTACCTCGCTACTCCTTGTTGCCTAAATTGAGATTGTCCAAATTGTTTGTCATGTGATTTGTAGCTCCAGACTCTGGATACCAGTTATCAACTTGAATAGTTTCCAGTCTTGCACACTTTGTTGGATTCTGACTTTTGTTATCTGCATGGTTATTTGCTTCATTGTGTGCATGTGCTATATTGGCAGTAGGATTTGATGCCTTTTTACTGCTTTCACCTTGGTTTTGCATGAAGTTATTGTCAAATCTGTAGTAACACTTGAAAACAGTGTGTCCTATTCTCTCACAAATCTGACATTTAGGCTTGTAATTATTAGGCCATTTACCTCTTCCTCGACCTTTGCCAGTAAATCCTCCTCTTTGAATTAAGTCATTACTTCTTGAATTGTTTTGTCCACGGCCTTTATTACTTGTAGCATAATTGAGAGAGTATTCACTATCAGTTGTTTTATGTTATCAATTCTTGCTTTATGAGCAAGAAGCATACCATGTACATCATTAAGAGGGGGTGTAATCTTTTGAGAGGTAACAACTAATGTTACGGCTTCATATTCAACATTCAGACCATTCAATAGATACAACACTTGGTCTGATTCTTCAACATTACTGCCTGCTGCCTTTAACATATCACAAATGTTCTTAACTTTAGCCAAGTACTCACTCATGCTTAAGTTGTCTTTTCTGCAGTTATGCAATTGTCTTTTGTAATGTAAGGCTTTGGCTGCTGACTGTGTGCTGAAATTTCTTTCAGTTGTTAGCCATATTTCATTGGCAGTCTTGCAACCTACAACTCGAGATTACAAATTTGCACTTATGGAAGACGGTAGCCACCGATAATTCTTTCTTGCCTATAATATAATACTTGTTATAATCCTCATTATTCACAATGCTATTAGCAGTATCAGTAATAAATTTGGGTGGAATTGGTATTGTTCCAAGAACATACCTTTCTAATCCATACCCTTGTATTGCATGCAGTCTCCACATGAAGCTTCAAAAGAAAGTGATTGGTTTCATCCAGTTGAATGGTGACAGGTTGGCTTTGTGGGCTGATCTCAGTCTTGATGAGAAGCTCGGCAATTGTCCCTTGTGATGCATTTGAGTTAGCAGATGATGCACAATTGTTGTCTTGTGCCATGAAGATCAACAATAATGGTGCTCGGATAAGAAAGAAAACATAGAGGTAAACGAATTCTGAATTTTACAAATCTGAATTGAAGATTAGCAACGCATGGATTCACGGTCAAGTAAGGAAATTCTTGATTGCATCTGATGAAGTCTTTGAATTTTTCTTTTGAGTTTTCAGTGAATGCTTTGTTTTCTGATGTCTTTCTCGAATTATACTTTCTTGTAACACTTGGTTTCTTTGATTGGTTGTGGGTATAACAGATTTGTTTTTCCTCAGTTTGTTTAATAGAAATCTGTTGCAAAAATTCTTGATGTGTTTAGAGATCCAAATGACGAGGCTTCTCTGATGTACTCTCCTTAAACTCCACATTGTGGTTATCTTCAAAGTAATGCAGGGATTTGGATCGAGTATGCTCTGATACCAAGGTAGAAGTGATGAATTATGATTGTGGAGAAAAATGAATGATAAGTATTCACACAGAGATAAGTTTGCAATTGTATTTTAATGAGGATATCGATTGATACAGGACTTACAGCCTAACACTGTATATGTAACGTGTATTTACAAATATGGGCCAAAGCCCAATTGCATAATAAAAGAAATAAAGTGATGCGGCCTGCTTCATATATCCATCTGTATTTAGTCTTCATAGTGTAAGCCAATACTTCATTTCTTTTAACGGATAATATAAACTTCATAAGCTAGAGATTGAAGATTATCTAGTGGAACAAAATGTCGTCAATCTGTCATTTTCAGATAATCAGAAAAACGGATTTTTGAGCCGTGTAAATTTAGGGTTTTAGTTGTCATTATCGTCAAAAGCTTAAAGAGTACTGCATTAAATTTTAGATAAAATAACATGTCGTCTTCTAGCAAGCGTGGATACAAAAGAGGCGGGAATTTAGTATTTCCTCGGAAATATTCAAATCGAGTTGAACTTTGGTTGGCGTAGATGAGAACTATAATTAAAGTTTTATAAGGTCGGGATCACGATTTGATGGGTGTGCACACGCAGCAGAGCATTTGCCTCCCTGGAGAACGGATAGGTCCAATCGTTTACTGGGCTAAACAAGTATGAATTGTTAGCCGGGCTAGAAATGGATGATTCTACAATGTGATTTTTGAAACTCAGCCGGGCCGAAAGCATAGCATGGGTCTCCCTGACCGGTTGCAGCCCAATATTTGATTAGTATGACTTTCTAGCCCATGGCGTTTGATTAATTAGTACGCTGTTAAAGTTTCTTGTGATCGCATTTCATCCACTGTTTTTTATGGGTTAAAAAATGGCTGCTTTATGCCCTTGTGTTGCAGTGCACTTGATCCGTAAATGTAAAAGTTATATTCTTACGTGCTAACTTAGTATAATATGTTTCCTATTATTATTATTATTATTATTATTATTATTATTATTATTATTATTTTGAAAAAAATTGCATCAACTCTGTTTTCACTCAGTAAATCATGTGGATATCTAGGGCAGCCACCCTATTGTAAGAAGAACATAATTAGCTAATTACGTTAATTTATTCTATCAAATTTTGTATATCATTTTTTTTCCTGAGTTATACAATAAAATCAGGGATGGATCTATGGTCATGCTGGAGCCTGGGCTATTAATTTGCAGCATGATCATTTATTAGTTAATAATCTAGCCATTAAAGTTGTCCAACCCTGCAAATAAAAAAACAAGCCAAAGTATGTTATACGATTATAGCTGTGACACTAAACAAAATAGTCATTAAACCAGTATATAATATGTTAACTAAGATGAAAAACTAAGCAAATGTTTACATTACAGTGCAATATTATTCTTTATTTTGTTTTCGTTTTTCCACTCATTATTGTACATCTTGTATTTGAAACTTAAATTGTATCGTCGTTTGTACATTCAGTTCAGTTATTTTCAGATTTATGTTTTGTTCCTAGAGACTTTTTCTTTCTTTCTTTCAATTATTTATTTATCTCCTAGTGTTATGAAACTACCAATTTTAATTTATCAATTATTTACTATCTTTGGAAGATGCACCAATTTTATAATAGCCTAAGGTTATCACAGCTCCTAACTTCATTTTTGAATAAAATGGATTGTGTCATACTATGTGGTGATCTGGTGTAAATAATTGTATTTATTTTTTAATTCCAACTTCATAGCAATCATTTCTTGTTTAACCTTATAAGATCAAATAGAAGTTAACATCAATAAATACATGTAAAAAAGAAATATGTATGTATGTATTTATGTAAAAACAAAATATCACATGTTGTAATTAAGTTTGTCAAAATCATCCGCATCCGTATCAGAAAACAAATATTTAAAGGGATTATTGTTGACACTCTAAGTATTGTTTAAGGGATGTCATTTTTTTAAAAGAAAAAGAATTTGTTAAGGGGAATACCAATGCAGAGAGCACACTCTTAACAAACAAAGTTTATTTTACCAAATTAGTCTTCTTTATAATAATCTCTTTTTTAGTTGTTAATCAAAATAAAATAAAATTATAAGGTATATTAGTCGAACTGCATCAGATTTTTATGCTAAATTAACAATAATCTCATTATCGATATGCGTCAAATCAGATGAAAATATATAATTCATAAGAAATGGATATGCATATATCGAACTTTTTTTTATGTGGTATCTCACCGTTGAATTTGTCGATATACCCCATTTCCTCCACTTCAGCAACCCGACAATGAATACAAATTTCAAAAACAATAAAAAATTTCAAATAAAAATATTTAATACGACAGACCTACACAGTTTATGTCGTTATGTAGTAATTCACCTATTTCGGCGACGAAAAATCGGAAAAAAAAAACAAATGATCATCTTCCACCGAGCAAAATTTGACACTAAGACGTTCGACACCATCTTTCTTCTCAAGCGATCACTTTTATTTTGTTTGCAAATAAAAAGGGATTTTTTTTTTTTTTTTTTTTTTTTGGCATTTGAAATTGATTAAGATTTAGCATGATAACTGATGTTACTAGCAGGATAAAAAGAAAACGTAAAAAATTAAGTAGGTGACCCCCTAACATTTTTTATTTTTATGATTAAAGTGTTTTTAAAATTTGAAACTCCTTAACAATATTTGGATTGTCAATAAAAATGCCCATATTTAATATTCGAGAAATTAACGTGGTCGTGGATATGAAAACAAGCGCATTTGAAAGTTATTCATTTGACTTTTGCTAAGATTATTGTTTATATTATACGTATTTAGCATAATAAAATATGCATATTTATTAACTCATGAGATTAATCTTTAATATAGCATACGCATTTAATATATTTATTGTTCGTTCCAAGATATGTCTAAAAATTGTATTTAAACAAAAAATCATATGCATACATGTCTGAATTTACAAATGTAAGATATATAAAAATTACGGACATAAAAGAATATCCATATCTATAAAATATTAGATCCTTTCCGTCTGAAATAAAAAAAAAAAGAAAAAAAAAATTTTGGCTGGGATTTTATTCTTAATTCAAAAATGGCGACCACTAACTCAGGACCAGAAAAAGAAATTCCCGATTCAGGGAGACCTCCAGATCGGAGGCCAGGGAAAGAGATGGTCCAACCTGATGATCTTGCGGACAATTCAGAGACTAATGCCTGGACAACTGTGGGGAAAGGAAGGAAAACGGCGAGGGTCTCGTTTTATCACCCATCGCGATCTGATCTGAGGCACGACGGGGGATCTTCAGATCCACAAAATTCTGCTGCGGAAGAACGTCCACCACGAGTTCAGATCTTGGGGGGAGCGAATGCTCGATCCGGATCTGCAACTCGCCAGATTCAGCGCACCAATAGAGACCACCGTGGATTTGATTGGACATCAGTTAGAGCAGATATTGCTGCGGGTAATGCAAAGCCATGGCTTCAAGCAGCGATGGGAGGGACAGGACAGTCTCACGATGAATTTTTAGATCTTTCATATATTGCACCAAAAATTGTGGATTCAAAAAAGAAGGCTGTTGTTCCCGAACGTGCAGCGTTTAGATCCGTGGATAAGTGGAAAAATTCAATTATATTTTATGTTTTTGGGACTAAACCCTGTCACATTCATCTCAAAAAATATATTGAACGGATGTGGAAACCGTCGGGTAATTTTCAACTGTTATCTAGAGAGAATGGGTTTTTTATAATTCGTTTTGACAACGATCTAGACTGTGATAGAATTTTGAAAGGAGGACCTTATTTATTTGATAATAAAATCATCATCCTGAAAAAGTGGAACATGGGCATGCGATTCAAAAAAGATTTATTGTCTACAATGCCTTTATGGGTTAAATTTTCGAATCTAGAATTGGAACTGTGGGACAGAGAAGCGTTAAGTGCAATAGCCAGCGTGATTAGCCGACCTATAAAGATGGATAAAATAACGGCCGATGAGTCAAGAGTCGCCTTCGCGAAGATATTAATTGAAATTGATGCAGGGTCTGATTTTCCGAACGAAGTCGATGTTCTACTACATACAGGAGAAGAATTGAGCGTACGGGTTGATTATTTATATATACTGTTATGCTGCAAGCCTTGTGGAGTCTTCGGGCACTCTCACGCTCAATGTAAAGCTAAAGTGTCTGAAAATTGGGTCCGGAAAGAGAGTGGAGTTTCAAGCAATAATGGTGATTATGATGCTGCCCATCCACAAATGCAAAAGTCAAATGTTACAGCTAATGAAGCCTCAATCCCCTCGAAGGCTTCTGAACCTTTCAATGTTGCTAATGAACAATCTTATATGGGAGGTGAAGTACAAAATACTGATGCTTCCATGCGCAATAACTATGATGTACCAGCAAGTAATGAAACAATAGTCTTACACAGTACAAATACAGAACAGTCTAAAGAACAAGAAGAAACAGATGCTCAGTCAAATTACAATGATAATAATGAGGTACAGACCATTCATAATGTTAATGAGACTACGGCTATCTCAGAAGCTTCGGCACAGAGCATGAATAGTAGTAAAATACATGAGAAGATGACAGTTACAAACAGTGGCTTTACAGAGGATGTTAATATTACAAAAGACAAGAATGATTTTGCACAAAATATGGGACGACTAGGCATTTTTGGCACCCTGTTTACTGGCGGCTCTCCCAATGAGTGCAGAAATTCAAACACAGTAGAAGCAAACTTGACAGGAGAAAATCCACAGAAGGAGAATTTGGATAGCATCGATGAAAATTGGGAAGATCCAGAGGATGACAACCTTGCTGATCTCATCACCACTGACGAGGATTCTTCAACTCAACCTGAAAAAGAGACAGATGTGTCAAATAATATTGAGAAAAATAAAAAATTCCTAGAAGAACTGGAAAATGCAAATCGAAACAGCAAGAAAAAAAGCGGTAAGTCTGTTCCTGTAGCTCCTCCTAAAGTGTCGACAAGGAGCCAAAGCAAGATTAAATGAACGTTGTAGCATGGAATGTTAGGGGACTTAATGCGACAAATAGACAATTTGAAGTTTTTAAGTTCCTTAATAAAAATAGGCCATCATTAATCGGCCTACAGGAGAACAAGTTGAGTGATAGAATGATCAAAGAGCTGAAAAATAAAATGAATAGCAACTGGGACACTTTGGATAATAATTGTACTGGTAGCAAAGGCAGAATTGTTTTGACGTGGGACTCTAATTTGTGGCGGGTTAATATCGAGGCTATGTCATATCGACATGTTTCTATTAAGGCACATTATTCTGGAGGATCCGCCTGTAGATTTACTTTCATCTATGCTAGTAATTTTCTTAATGACAGAGAGAAACTTTGGACTGAGTTGGTTATGGAATCTCGTATTGTAGATTTGTCGTGGCTTGTTCTGGGAGATTTTAACAACATATTATCTCCTAATAATAAAAAAGGGGGTCTACAGTGCCATTCAGACATATTGCAGGACTCATTGACTGCATTTCCAATGCAGGCTTGATGGATATTCCTATTGCAGGATTTAAATACACATGGAGGAAGAAAGGAGTAGTTACTATAATCGATAATGTTCTTTGCAATCATCAGTTTATTGATATTTTCCCTGAGATCAATGCATATGGGGTGTCGAATCCCATAAGCGATCACATACCAATTTGTGTCAATTTCAGGAAAAGCAGAAATGAAAAGAAAAATATTCCCTTTAGATTTTTAAACACTTGGACTATGAAGGAGGGATATGGAGACGCGTTCTACCAAGCTGTGGATTATATGAGGCTTCTTTATTGGCAAGGATCTAAAATTTACAGATTTCAAATGTTTTTGAAAATTTGTAAATTCTTTCTAAAGGGTTGGAACTACCTGAATTTAAAAGATGGATATGCTCTAAAAAGGATGGAGGATAATTATAGATTAGCTCTTGCCGAGGTTGATGACAATCCTACAGACGAGGAGAAATATGACAAGTTACGAGACGCATATATAAAATGGAAAGACCAGTGTTATATTGATACTTGTAATGCGAAGCAGAAGGCGAAAATAAGTTGGCTTACAGAGGGGGACTCTTGTTCAAAATTTTTTCACGCAAAAATGTCGCTGCGGAAGCATGTTAACAACTGGAGCAAATTGCTTATGAATAATGGGGAACTTGTTCATGATTCAGAGACTATTGAACAAGAAGCTATTTCCTACTTTTCAAAGATTTTTAATTCAGATACTCATTTGAAATATTCCTTCCCTACTATTAATTGTATCAATATCATTAATGACAGGGGCAGAGAACACTTATCTGAAGACATGACTTTGGAGGAGGTTAGGAAAGCTACCTTTTCTATACCAGATGACAAAAGCCCGGGACCTGACGGTTTTACCGCTAAATTCTTTAAACATCAGTGGGAGGAGCTTAAATTCAACTTGCTAGAGATGATACAGGAAGTTTTTATTTCTGGAAAGATCGCAAAAGGTATAAACCATACGTTCATAACGTTAATCCCTAAGGTTGACAAACCTAGTACCATTTCAGATTATAGACCCATTGCTTGCTGTAATGTGATTTACAAGATTATATCTAAAGTCATTTGTAACAGAATTAAACCGTACCTCAAACATTTGATATCCGAGAATCAATCTGCCTTCATTCCGGGTAGATTCATAGCTGAAAATATTCTGTTGGCACATGAACATGTTAGTCATTTTAATGTAAAGGGGAGTGGGAAATTATGCATTTAAATTGATCTTCAAAAGGCGTATGATATGGTTAATAGATATTTTATTTGCCATATGCTGGTGAGAATGGGGTTTCCAAGGACTATTGTGCGAATCATCAAAACTTGCATTACAACGCCTGCTTACTCTATTTTGGTACAAGGTAGCCCTAAGGGTTTTTTACATAGTAATAGAGGTTTACGGCAAGGAGATCCTCTTTCTCCGTACCTTTTCTGTGTGGCTATGGAATTTTTTTCTATTCTCATGTACAAGTCAGCGGATGCAGGGTTAATTCAGCCTATATTTAAACAAGAGCCTTATGTGACTCATTTAATCTACGCTGATGACCTTATGATCTTTTCCAAATCAAAGACAAGCGGGATTTTGGTGATTAAATCTATTTTAGATCAATTAAAGGAGATTGATGGTCTAATAATTAACAATATGAAGTCCAAGGTTTTTTCCAGCAAAGGAGTCAACAACAAATGTATGGTCCTACAGGAGCTCAATATGGTTGAAGGAAGGCTACCGGTAAAATATCTAGGTGTTCCCCTCTCAAACAATAATCTAAAGTTTTCAGATTGTGGAGCCCTAATTGACAAAATTAGAGGCAAAATGGATAGTTGGAATTGTCGTCTTCTGTCGATGGCAGGGAAAATTGAGTTGATCAAAACTGTTATTACCCCGATGGTTATGTACTGGCTTTTGACATATCAATTACCGGAAGCTACGATTAGCAAAGTAAATAAACTGTGTGCTAATTTTATCTGGGCCGGAAAAACGCACAAGATCGCGTGGGACACTCTGTGTACTCCGAAAGGGGAAGGGGGTTGGGATACGAAATTTCAGAGATATTAAAACAGCAGCAGCCCTGAAACTTCTCTGGAGATTCGTTAATAGTAATAGTCTTTGGAAAAGATGGATGATGAAGCGTTACTGCAACGGAAAATTCTTCTGGGTGATGGATATCGATAATAACAGTTCGGGGACATGGAAAACCATTCTTAGACACAGACAAAAAAGTTTGCAGTGCATTAATCGCTGCATTGTGAACGGAAATGATACAATGCTCTGGTTTGACCCATGGATAAACAGTGATATTATGGTGAGACTTCTTGGATGGGATCATTTAAGTTTGTTTGGAGGAGACGAACATAAGGTTAATTCGATTATTCAGGACGACGAATTTAATCCGTATTGTTAAGCTGCGGCAAGGCAAATTTCGGACCAAATTAATGAAGTAAAAATTCAAACAAATGGGGATGCTGACTATTGGACTTGGATGGATAAAAAGGATGGATTCACGTTCTACTCTGCGTGGGATTCTTCTAGATGTCATGACAGTGAGCAGTCGTGGTGTAAACTAGTGTGGCACTACATCAACAGTCCTAAAATGTCCTTATGCTTATATAAAGCTATTTTAAACAGGTTGAGTACAAAAGACATTATGGCTACTTAGGGTTACAATATAGATCCTTTATGTGTTCTATGTAATGAAGAGTGCGAATCTAGAAATCACCTGTTTTTCCAATGTCCGTATGTTGCATACCTCTGGGTTAGATGTCGCCTTAAATTGGGCCTGGTTCCAACGGCCACCTCTTCTCTGCAATTAGAGGATGAAATCATGCTGCTGAACAACGCCTTCTCCTCTTCATCGATCAGACAGGATATAGCCTTCTGTGCCTTGACCACAATGGTCTACCACATATGGACCGAGAGAAACCTTCGCACTCATGGCGACCATGGGTGGGATAAATTCCATCGCTGGAACTTCATAGAAATCGATGTCAAGTATCTACTTCATAAATCAAAGTGGAGATTGAATAGAACTCGAACAGATCGTGAATTTGGTGAGCGTTGGGGAGTGGAGCTTCTTGATGCGGGTTGAAATTGGGAGAGAGCTCAAGTTTTAGGGGTTCGGTGGATTTCATTTTGGGGAAGAACATGGTTAGATCTGATATTTCCTTTTTTTTTAAACCGGTTATGTACTTAGAGGAGACACGTGTCGGTTTCTTTACTTTGGTTAGTATTGTGTTCGTTTGTAAGTTTATGAGGGTATATCGGTGGGCTGATGAATGTTGTATAGCCTACTGTGTACAATTCTTTGTACTGTTTATTGTTTTGTCAATAAATCACCGCACTCTTTTTTCCCGTCTAGTACTCACGTTGAATACTAGTTCGGGTTTTTAACGAGGCGGTTTACCCATTTTCAAAAAAAAAAATAGCATGAATCTAACAGAATTTACTGGTCTATATTTAGCCTGCGAGGGTTCAGGCCCAAAGTACTTGAGAAGTTGAGATGGCAGATAGGTACTGGGTAGATTTTGATAATTGGTATACATTAATCATTGGACGGACCATCAATAGTTGGGCCTGTAAGGCCCAAATGTTTAGCTTGTACTATATGTAGTGTTATTTTTTTTTCGGTATGATTTTAGCTTGTACTATAGGTAGTGTTATTTTTTTTGGTTTCGGTATGATTTTAGCTTGTACTATAGGTATATTAGTAAAATAAAATATTTAATTAATTGTGTTAATGCATACTCCCTCCGGTTCATAATATAAATCGTTTTATGAAGTTTTTTGTTTTTTAAAATATAAGACGTTTTCATTCATAATAAATTGTACATACTTTATTGACTTGTCATGAAGTATTTCTATTGGTTCATGTGAGTAACTTTTTTGTACTTAGAAATAGATAAAGTAACTTAATTTTGCATGAAAAAAGGAGTCAACCCACTAAAAAGAAGCATTTGAATTTATTCTTAATTCTTGTGCAAATCTCTAAAACGACTTATTATGAACCGGAAGGAGTATATTAATTGTCAAAAATGTTGTCATCAATAATAACGTCATGAATTTCATGATGCATGATGCATCTAGTTTATTTCTTCTCTTTTCCCTTGAATGGTATAGTTAACATTCTATATAACATTTCCCTTTTTCATGTGTCATCAATAGTAACGTCATAAATTTTGATTGTGAAATGCATATAGGTATTGTTCCGAGAAAAGGAATAAAAGATAGATCTTATCAATGTCCAATCACAATATACAAAAATAGGAAATAAAACCTATAAATTTCATCATTTTTATAAAAAATAAGAACATGTGCAGGGACGAAACTGCTATGGGGGCCAGTGGGGGCTGCCCCCCCTTAAATTATAAAATTTTATACAATTTTTTTTCCATAAAAGGCTGGCAGCCACAAAAGTATGTTGACTTGTTGATGCCACTTTAGGGTAGAATAGTAATTAAAATGGAAGATTTTTCAACTTCAACTCATATTTTATTGTGCAAATCCTACAGCAGCACGCACAACTCATTAATTTCCAGGCCTTCTCTTTGCTTTCGGATACCTGGATATTCACCAGTCAGGCAATCACCATCACTCTTTGCAAATTGAGCTGCTCTTTCTCTTCGCAAATTGAACCTACAAGCCTACAGCAAGGAAATTAAGGTAATTCATTTTCATTTTCCCCAATTAATTATTAATCTATTTGTGTTTTTGTGCATAATATTCTGCAAAACTAAAAAAGTTGGATTAGTTTGGATTAATGAAAATGATGAAATTTGATAGTTTTCTTCATTATTACTTAACATTGGCTAGATTGTGATATGTGCAGTGCACGCTGCCCTTATCTATATTGGAATGAGTTTGTTGTAACGTACATGTTTTTGAACTTTAGGCATCGTGAATATCATGGTTAGATCTTCCAAAATAAATGATTTTTTTAAGAGAAAAGTTGTCGAAAATTCAGAACTTATTGGATCTTCTTCAATCTATAATGATGATCGCTTAGTAGATGCTTCTCCAACTCCGACTCATACTCCAAAATATCAAAGAGTTGAAAGTGGAAAGGTTGAAAAAAATGCTTTAGAACGTGATCCGGGATTGCGCTCCCAAATATACGATTTACTTTTACATAAGCAAGATGAAATTAGACGTGCTTATGTTAATTTTGGAGCTTATCAACCCATGCTTAAAGAGTTTCCATTGTCTGAAAAAGGAATACATCTTCGATGATTTAATGCCTCTTGGTATAACTTATTTCCTTGGTTGGAGTATTCAACTACAAAAGATGCAGCATTTTGCTTACCATGCTTCATTTTCAATAAGAGGACAAATGATCGATATAAATCAAATGCATTCACTATCGACGGCTTTCGAAATTGGAAGAAGGTCAATAGTGGTAAGGAGTGTGAATTTTAAATCATATTGGAAAATATCCCAACTCAATTCAAAATGTTGCAGAACAAGCTTGCAGAGATTTAATGAAATCCTCTCAACACATCGAAAATATTTTAGAGAAACAAACCGATGAGCAAATATCCCAAAATAGACTAAGGCTTTCGATATCTATTGACATTGTTCGATGGTTAACATTTCAAGCATGTTCTCTTCGTGGAAATGATGAAAGTCTTGATTCTAAGAATCCCGACAACTTCATCCAATTTGTAAAGCTTATAGCCTCTTACAATGAGAAAGTCGCAGAAGTTGTCTTAAAGAATGCACCACGAAATGCTAAGTATATTTCATCTCAAATTCAAAAGGAAATTTTACATGTCATTGCAACAAAAGTTAGAAAATTTATTTGTGAAGAAATTGGAGATGCTAAATTTTGTATCATTGTCGATGAAGCAAGGGATGAATCTAAAAGATAACAAATGGGTCTTGTTTTAAGATTTGTTGATAAAGAAGGATTTGTGCACGAACGTTTTTTCAATATTGTTCATGTTAAAGACACAAAAGAGGAAACTTTAAAGCATGAAATTACTACATTGCTTTCTAGTAATAATTTATGTATCCAAAATATTCGTGGACAAGGTTATGATGGTGCTAGTAACATGCGTGGTGGGTGGAAAGGATTACAAGCTCTCTTCTTAAATGAATGCCCACAAGCTTATTATGTTCATTGTTTAGCTCATCGGCTTCAATTGGCATTAGTTGCCGCTACGAAAGAAGTTCTTCCGGTTTATCATTTTTTCACCAAATTAAGTGTTGTTGTTAATGTGGTGGGTGCATCTTCTAAGCGTCATGATGAGTTGCAAGCTATTCATAGAAGTAATATATCTGAGTTAGTTGCTAGTGGTGAAATAAAATCTGGTACAAGACTTAATCACATTGGAACTTTGCAACGGGCTGGAGACACTAGATGGAGTTCCCATTTTAATTCGGTTTGTAGTTTGATAAAAATGCATGGTGCATCTTGTTCAGTTCTTATTGATATCACTAAGGATAAAAGATGCACAGTTTCACAAAGAGGAGAAGCCGATGCGGCATACAATGCTTTATTGTCTTTTGAGTTTGCATTTATTTGGCATATTATGTAAGAAATTATGGGAATCACTAATGGTTTGTGCCAACATTTACAAAATCAATCTCAAGATATATTGAATGCCGTACAATTAGTGAAAACTACAAAGGCACTTATTCAAGACTTAAAAGATTATGGTTGGAGTTTATTTCTTGACAAAGTTACATCATTTTGCCACAAACAAAAAATCCTTGTTCCCGACTTGCATAGTTAGTATAGTTCAGGAAGAAGTGCTCGAGAGAAAATAGATAAAGTTACCGTTGAACACTATTATCGCTTTGATATATTTCATGAAACAATTGACACTCAATGGCAAGAATTAGATCATCGATTTAATGAGCACACACTCAACTCTTCACTCTTAGTTCTTCTTTAGAGCCAAAAGATGCATACAAATCATTTAATATCCCAAATATTTGTGAATTAGTTGATACATTCTACCAACAAGATTTTTCCGAGCAAGAAAAACTTCATCTTAAATATCAATTGCTACATTATGTTTTAGATGTGCCTAACGATGATCAATTAAAACACTTATCAACTATATCTAAACTTTGTCAAGGATTGGCTAGGACAAACAAGTCAAATATTTATCCCTTGGTAGATCGGTTAATTCGTCTTGTATTGACTCTTCCGGTTTCCACAGCGACTACTGAAAGAGCATTTTCAGCCATGAAGCTAATTAAGACTAGTCATCATAACAAAATGGAGGATGAATTTCTTGCAAATAGTATGACGGTTTACATCGAGAAAGAGATTGCAATTCAGTTCAACAATGACTCAATAATCGAAGAGTTTGACAAGATGAAACCTCGACGAGTGCAACTTATGCAGAAATAATTTATCTATTTGCTATTATGATATTCCTAGTTCTTTTGTTAAGTTAATCAGATATGTATGTAGTGTGACTTAGTAATATTTACTTTTTGTGTGCAATGAGGCATAAAATTACTTCTTTTTTCATGTAGATTTTGGTGCTTTTGTGCTGCTGTAACTCAGACTGGCTATCACGATTCAATTTTGCTGCCAATCAATGAAACTTGACAATGTTATTGATGAAACTGGACCTCAATTTGCCTTCATCAGGTTGGCCATTTAAGCTTTTGTTTTAAATTGTGTTTATATAAATCATTATGTGATGTTATAAAACTTTAGTGGGTGCTATATGGGCATTTTCATTGCTTTTATGAGCCAATGTATATTATATATTGAACATAATAGTAATTTTTTGGTTTTATGAGCCAATTGTTTAGTGAGACATTTCTTTCAGTATTTTTGTTTGATTTTGGCCCCCCATCGCCAAATTTCTGGCTTCGTCCCTGAACATGTGGACAATGAAATGTGGGAAATCAGGAAAGGCACATGTTACACGTCCGTTACTTTTCAGCGTCAATCCTTTTCTTTTTTCTAAAGGAGGACTACTATTACAATAGTATAAATTAAGCTCTGTTCTAGTTAACTATGGCTTATGCAACAAAAATCCAAAATACACGTGCATTGGTATGCATAAAACAATTAAATATCAAACGATGATGGCGCCCGCTTGCGTTTCCATATTTGTAGAACACATAAAATATGCATGTATTTATTATTTTGCAAAATTAACTGTTTATATTATAATGCTTTAACAAACAATAGTTGTGCAATAGAGGCAAAGTAGGCTTTCGAACTGAAACGGGGCACTTTGCCCCCTCAAAGTAGAAATTACAGTGCGGTGGATTTCTCGTGTTCCAGATCCTTCCGGACTTTTTAAACCCCGCCCCAGACCCGTATTGAGTACTCGGTGCAGTTTCGAAATTTGGCCCCATATCCATACGAGTTAGGGGTAGACCCCCCTCTCCCCATGACATGACGATATTGTGCTTTAATGGACACAAATTTATATACTTATATTTTTGATCACTAAATGATAAATTATATACATATTATAGCGTGTTCACAGTAATTAATAAGAGAATATACTAAAATGAGTTATAAAATAATAATTCAAAAGGAATGCATTTGTTATTATATGATTATCATTGATGCAATTCAATATTATAAAAAAATTTGTAGTTTGTTGATTGAAAGAATATAATATTTAAGTTATAACCATGTGCATCTAAGATGATTAAGAAATAATCATTATAGTTATAAAGTGTTTTAGCGTTGTTTCAATCATGCGGGACTGGTTGAGGCGGGTAAGCCGTGCTCCAGACCCGACCCTAGATCCAAACCATTAAAAACGGATCGCTGATCTAAATGAATCAAAACATGGGAGGATCAAGCAGGTTTAGAACATAGACCCGTCCCGTAGTCATCCCTTGCTAGGTTAAATTTCTAGACATAACACGTCGACTTCTTGCGAGTGTGAATACAAATCGGGTTGAACTTCGGTTGGCAGAATGACAACTGTAATTAAAGTCTTATTGAGCCGGGATGCTCATATGTCATCTAGTCAAAATTGATGGGCGTGCACACGGAGCGGATTATGGACCTCCTGAAAAACGCATAGGACCCATCATTCACTGGGCCATACAGAACGGATGATTCTACGTTGTGATTTTGAAACTTAGCTGGCTATATTTGGGGAAAAGGATATAGTCAACAGTAATGGAAAATAGCCTAGTGAGTTCAATATGCTCTTGAAAACAAAAATAATATATTAGTATTGAATAACACCTATGGGCTTTGATAGAATGTTGACTGGTTGCAGCCCAATATTTGCTTAGTATGGCTTTCTAACATGTAAATTAAATTAAATTTTTGTGAGAAAGTTTCAAAAAATGTCCGAAAATTGTATTTAAAACAGAAAATTTCGTATGCATACATGTCTGAATTTACTAATGTATGATATCTAAAAGTAGTGGACATAAAAGAATAACCATATCTATAAAATATTAGATCCTTTCCGTGTGAAATTTGAGTGAATCCAACAGAATTTACTGGGCCATATTTATCCTGCTATGGATTCAGACCCATAGTTTCTTGGGATGACAGATAGGTACTGGGTAGTTTTGGTAATAGGTAAACGATTATCATAAGATGGACTATCATTTGGTGGCCTGTAAGGCCCAAAAGTTTAAAGTCTCCTATTAATTGAGTCCCTCTTCCGTTTGGCTATTAATAGTTACATACACTTCTGCCAAAAATAGATGTAAAATTAAAATTTCATTTTACTTTTTCTTAATTTATCAATTGTTAACGAATAAATCAACATCAACTGATGCATATATATATATATATATATATATATTTGATTTTCGAAAGTAGTTTTTATCTGTCTACGTCTTTCAGAGAATGGTGCCTCAACACAATGTAAAAAATAAATGCAAATTCGTTTACAAACCAGACGTGGATGCTTCATTTGGCTAATTGGTGTATAACATAAAAATTAAATTCTTACGTGCTAACGTATAATAACCTTCTTATAAAAACGCTATTAACCGTACATTATTCCACAATTTTAATACTATTTTATTATAAAATTATTTTCTTAAATAACATCGCAATCATGGACTAACATCGATGGTTGAATTAACAATAAGAAGATTGCGATGACGGTTGAATTAACAAGTAACACAAAAAAGGAAATAAAAACAATGTGTTACGATTTTGTTGAACTACTCAGTCTAAACAAACAACATTAAGACACATGTCTACTTGATCTGTTATGCGCGGTCTGTTTGTTATGAACGAAGTGGAATCTATTAGACAGATATTCAACGTATATATCAATGGACGTCGCCTCACGTTCAACTGACTATAAAACGTTGTGTTGTGAGTAAGTCGAAGAAGTTGCTATACCAAAAGATTGCATAATAACACTTGAAAGCGAAAACTGTAAGTTAGAGTAAATGGATATACACGATACATAGTATTGGGTATTACCTTTATTCAACCTCCCCGTTATTACATATAGGCCAAGGCCTTATTACTGTTTTGTATCGTTCTGGGCCAAGCCCAACTATTCTGTTTTTTGTATTTAATAGCCGTAGCCTCCTGTGCAACAAGATATCTCATTCTACAACATTTCAAGTATAATAAAAAATTCTCTTTTCAAGTCTTTACTTATATCATCGTTCAGACTTGTTCAGTTTCATAAATTCAACTTGGTATCGGAGCAGATCTTTGTGCCTGACAGCATTAGATCCTGAAAATTCTGAAGAGAAAAAAAAATTCTGAATCATCTGTTTCAAGATTGATCAGAATATATTGTCCATCAGAAAGGCTTCATCACTTGGACTCCTTTCATCCAAGATCGAAGATCTTATCATCTGAAAGTTGTTGCCATTTCTGATAAACTGTGCCACGCCCAGTTCATCACTCTGGCTGCATCAGTTTATCAAAGAATAGCTGTTGTAAAGAGAAAGTTCAAAATATGATCAGAAAATCGATCAAGAATTTCAAGAAAAACATCAGTTGAAGACAAGTGCAGTCAAAAGAAACTCATCAGTCATTGTTATCACTACTTCAAAAGGGCAATTGCAAGTATTCATCACCTGAGTTTATTGATAGCATCATATTCTCACCTGAGTGTCTTCTTTGATTCTCAATTCAAGATTGTCTGTTTTTAAACTTCTCTTACAAATTCTGTAATCTCTTTTTTGTTCACCATGTCAAATGAAGGAGATACCACTCCTCACGGTTCTGTCACTAGAGATGCACAGAGCTTTTCTTCTGGTGATCCAGTTAATGACCTGATGAAGGCCATTATCAAACCACAAAGCCAAATTATTTCTGTTCAGCTTGATGAGGCCAACTTTTTACTCTGGAAATTACAAATAGAAACTGCAATTAGAGGATATGGGTTAGAAGATTACATTCTTGGTACAAAGATAATTCCACCTAAGTTCATTCGAGATAAAGATAATCAACTTGTACCAAATCCTGAATATGCAGTTCATCAGAGACAAGATAGTCTTGTATGTGCTTGGATGATGTCATCCATAAGTTCTAATATCCCACCTCAATTAATTGGGTGTAAAACAGCCCAAGAAGTATGGTTTACAATAGAAAGGAATTTCAATTCTCAATCTTCTGCTAGGATAATGCATTATAGAAGACAGTTGCAGACCATGAGGAAAAATGAAATGAGTATGAATGAGTACTTACTTAAAGTCAAGAATCTGTGTGATCAATTGGCTTCTGCAGGTCATAAAGTTTCTGATTCTGAGCATGTGTTGTATATAATTAGTGGATTAGATCATGAGTATGAAGCTGTTGTGGCAATTATATCAACCATTGATCCTACCCCTTCTTTGCAGTTTGTGTATTCTACTCTTCTTGCACATGAAGGAAGAGTAGAACACAACAAAGTATTAAAACCTGACATGGCTGTGAACTACACTTATAATAAGGCAAAACAACAAGAAAGAAATCAAGGTTCAAGGGGTCAATTCAATAATAATCAGAGGGGTGGATCTGCAAATAGAGGAGGCAGAAGAGGTGGTAGAAATGGTAATAATACCAATAGAGTTAAATGTCAAATCTGTGAAAAGTTTGGTCACAGTGCCAACAAATGTTATTTCAGATATAACTCTAACTACAACCCCTCACAACAAGGCAACAGCAGCAATGTGAATCTAGTCAGTGTGCAGAAAGATTGCAATAAAAGTCAATCAGAAGTTTTAAACACAGAATCAACCTCAACAGATGATGCTAATGATGATTGCTGGTATCCAGACTCTGGGGCTACAAATCATGTCACAAATAATTTGGCCAATTTAAACTTGGGCAACAAGGAATACAAAGGTATGCAAAATTTACTAGTGGGTGATGGTAAAGTTGTACAAATAACACACACTGGAAATGCAAGTTTATTTGGACCTAAAGAATTAATTTTAAAAAATCTTCTAAGGGTCCCTTCTATTAAGAAGAATTTGATGAGTGTTTCCCAATTTGCTAATGTTTATTTTGAATTTTATCCAAATACTTGCATTGTCAAAGATATAGTAACTCAAGAAATCATTTTGCAGGGTAGAGAATTTAATGGGTTGTACTGATTTGACTTGAATGATCATAAAAACCCAGTTTGTAATAAGAAAAATTGTATGATGACGTACATGAATGATTCTGAGTCTTTTAGTAAATTTGATTTGTGGCATTGCAAGTTAGGACATCCTAGTAGCAAAATTGTAAAAGAAGTATTGAATAGTAATAATATTTCTATTGATAAAATTCCTGATTCATATATATGTTCCTCTTGCCAATTGGGAAAGAGTCACAAACTTGCATTTCCAGATTCACATACAAGTTATTCTAGACCACTAGAACTTGTTGCCACTGATTTATGGGGTCCAACATCTATCAGTTCTGATTATGGATTTAAATACTATATATCTTTCATTGATGCATACTCTAGGTTTACTTGGATTTATATGTTAAAATCTAAATCAGAAACTTGTAATACTATTATCCAGTTCATCAATAAGGTAGAAAATATGACTGGTCAGCATGTGGGTGTTATGCAAACTGATGGTGGAAGAGAATTTTTACCATTAAAGAATTATTTTGAAAAAAGGGATTAATCATAGAACTACCTCTCCTTTTACCTCTGAACAGAATGGTTTAATTGAGAGGAAACATAGGCATATAGTTGAAACTGGTTTAACTTTACTTGCTCAGGCATCTATGCCTTTAAAATTCTGGCCTGAAGCATTTTATACTGTTGTTCACTTGATAAATTTATTACCAACAAAGGTTTTAAATTTTAAAAGTCCACAGGAAGTCTTAACTAAAGTCAAACCAGATTATAAACATTTGAAGGTATTTGGATGTCAATGTTTTCCTTGTTTAAGACCATATAATACCCACAAATTAAGTTTTAGATCTACTTCATGTACTTTTCTTGGTTACTGTAATAGTCAAAAGGGGTACAAATGTTTAGATAGTACAGGCAGGATATTTATATCCAGGCATGTTAAATTCAATGAGATGGTATTTCCCTTTAGTACTGAAAAAATAAAAACTACTGAAAAAGTAGTAAATCCAAGAATTGTTATACCTGATGTTCCTGAAGAAATACAAGTGATGGTGCCACCTCAGCAAGCCATGGAAGGCACCACCACTAGCTCTCAACTCACAGTGCCTTTGAGAAGGCCAGGTCAAGAGCAGAGTTTTGATGATAATGTTGACAATCAGAGTCAATCAGGTCAAGACACTAGTAATGTAAGAGGTGTTCAAACACCTGCCACAGATTCAACAGAGAATATCAATCAAGGCACTACAGTTGCTGATAATACCAACAAGCATCCTATGTTAACTCGAGCTAAATGTGGTATTTTCAAACCCAAAAATCACTACGACAAAATTGTTTTTTAGCGACGCAAAAGGGTGTGTCTTTTACGACGCTTATGCGACGCTATTTAAAATAGTGTCGCATAAGCGTCGTAAATGACACACCCTTTTGCGTCGCTAAAAAACAATTTTGTTGTAGTGAATATTAATACTGCTGTCATTTAGGATGAACCAGTTACCTTCTATGAAGCATCCCAATGTGAAAATTGGAAGCAAGCTATGCAAGAAGAATATGATGCTTTAATTAAGAAAGGAACTTGGTCATTGGTTGAAAAACCAGAAAATAAAAATATAATTGGATGTAAATGGGTTTATAAATTAAAGAGAAATTCTGATGGTTCAATTTCTAAATACAAGGCAAGATTAGTTGCAAAAGGATATTCACAACCGTATGGTTTTGATTTTTCAGAAACTTTTTCACCTGTTGTGAAGCCTTCATCTATTAGAATTGTTTTGACTATTGCCTTGAGTAGAAATTTGAACATCAGACAATTAGATGTTAATAATGCTTTTCTGAATGGTAATTTGCAGGAAGAAGTGTTTATGCAACAACCTGAAGGATTTTGTCATGACAACAACACAAAATTTGTGTGCAAGCTCAACAAAGCAATTTATGGGTTGAAGCAAGCACCTAAAGTTTGGTTTGAAAAGTTGAAGTCAACACTTGTCAACAATGGCTACAATTCTACAAAATCTGACAACTCAATTTTCACAAAATTTACTAATATTGATACTACCTTTATTCTAATTTATGTTGATGATTTTATTATTACAAGTAGTAGCAGATCTGAAATTGAGTTTATCATAGGAAAATTAAATGCAGAATTTTCAATTAAAGATTTGGGGAATTTAAGCTACTTTTTGGGCATTGAAGTGAGGAAAACATCACAATCAGAAATTCATCTTAGCCAAAGGAAATATATTTCTGAAATTCTCCTAAAGGATAAAATGGACAAAGCCAATTCACTTCCAACTCCAATGATCATCAATAATCAACTTTCAAAACATAGAGGTGAGGCAATTCAAGATGCAAAATTTTATAGAAGTATCATTGGAGCCCTACAGTATGCCACTATAACCAGACCAGACAGATCTTTTAGTGTGAACAAAGCTAGTCAATACATGTGCAAAACCCTTTAGATACACATTGCAGAGAAGTGAAAAGGATTCTAAGATATCTAAAGGGAACAATTGATCATGGACTTACATTCAAGGCTAGCAATTCTCTGAATATCAATGCATATGCTGATGCTGACTGGGGAACTGACTTAGATGATAGAAAATCAACATCAGGCTATTGTATATTTCTAGGAAAAAATCCTGTATCATGGAGTGCTAGAAAACAAAGTATTGTTTCTAGGTCTAGCACAGAAGCAGAATTCAGATGCGTTGCTAGTGCTGCAGCAAAAGTATTATGGATCGAATCATTATTGAGTGAACTTAAAATCAAGTCAACTAAAAAGACAGTAATATGGTGTGATAATGTTAGTGCAATTTCATTGAATTCAAATCCTGTTCTTCACTCAAAAATAAAACATATAGAGCTCGACATGTACTTTATCAGAGAACAAGTCATACAAGAAAAATTGAGAGTAGGATATATACCTTCGTTTCATCAAAAGGCTGATATACTTACAAAACTCCTCTCAGGACCAAATTTCATTAGACTGAAGGAAGAGATTAACGTTGATTTAGCAGATCCAGATAAAAGGTCAAGCAAAATTATCTACATACCAGATTAGTCTCTCGTGTACCTCAAATCGGTGTTGGTTCTGTAAAGTTCAGCTCGGGTTTCATAACAGACCCTAATTGAGTCTGTTTTAAACCTACAATTTAACCTCTCTCAATGGATTTGAAGCCTTCTAAGCTCAAGAGCTCAAGCGGCGTCACAATCCATCTGTCGTGGAGGCCTGACTAGAAGATTCCGTCACCGATTAGAGTACTTCTTCAATTGGGAGCCGCCATTTATTTTCTCATGGAAACCTAATTAGGGTTAGGTTTCGGGGGGGGGGGGGGGGGGGGGTTAGAGTAAATGGATATACACGATACATAGTATTGGGTATTACCTTTATTCAACCTCCCCGTTATTACATATAGGCCAAGGCCTTATTACTGTTTTGTATCGTTATGGGCCAAGCCCAACTATTCTGTTTTTTGTATTTAATAGTCGTAGCCTCCTGTGTAACAAGATATCTCATTCTACAACATTTCAAGTATAATAAAAAATTCTCTTTTCAAGTCATTACTCATATCATCGTTCAGACTTGTTCAGTTTCATAAATTTAACTCTGTAAAATGTTCCAAAAAAGATTTCATAAAAAATAACTAGCTTAAAGGAGAAAATATCTGAACGGAAGGTTAGGCAAAGAAAAAAGAAAGAAAGAGGTGTACTTTTGTGCTATTTGCGGTAGTGAAGAAGAGGGGGAAGGGGGAGGACGAAGAGGGGGGAGGACGTCAAAAAATGAACGGACCGTTTGTTGAAACAACACGACGCATCGGGTTCATTTGTTCTCTTTTCCCTTAAAAGGTAGAATTAACAATTTGTTGCATTCCCTTTTTGATGCGTCATCAACATTAACGAGATAAAATTTGGCTTGCGAACGACTTGGTATGGTTCCAAAAAAGGCAATATTATTTGACCAATATTCATTAGCTATATCCAAGCAATATATACAAAAAAGATTTAAAAACAATAAACAAGAAACAAAACACATAAAGTTCATCATTTTTATGAAACAGGAGAACACGGGGACAACGAAAAGTGTGAAACAAGGAAAGGCACATGTTATTTGGCCTATTACTTTTCAACATCAATCCTTCTCTTTTTGTAAAGAATGACTACTTTTACAATATTAATCAGGCTACATTCTAGTTAACTATGGTATATACCGTGAACACCCAGAATTTTTAAATTTAAACCGGTTTTGAAGAATTATAACAAAAATAAACTAGTTTTCAAACTAATTAAAAAAAATAAACAAGTTTTCTTTATGTAGAATATTGACGGCATTTCGGATGCTGCCAGAATTTTCTTTTCTTTTGATACCGGCTCCATTTGAGATGGGGACCTGAGGAAAAAAATATATTACGGGTGGCATTTGAAATGCCGCCAATTATGCTGCCTCCAGATGCACGTTGGCGGCGTTTCAGATGCCACTAAATGGATTTTTTGTTTCTTGGCTCCATCTAAGATGGAACCAATAGATTAAAATAAAAAAATTATACAAATGGAGCCAATAGATTAAAATTAAAAAATTATATTTGCTCAATTTCTCTCCATTTTCAACACCAAAACCGAAAATTCAAGCTCCAAACCCCTTCCAATCTTCGATTATCTCAGGTTTTTTTAATTATATTTGTGTTTTTTAGCTTCTTAACTCCGTTATATATTTTTTCCGTTAATTTTGGATTTTTTTCTAGAATAACAGCAAGTCAATCCTCTTCTACCCGTTCCATTGCTGAATTCGTTTGGAGGCTGCATTCGTACTTACAAATGTCAATACCTAGTTCCGGCCGCTCCACCAGTTCATCTGCACGAGGCCTAGATCTTTGGCGATTTTATATGGGGCGATACTACTGAGACCTTGAGTCATCGCGCTTGTACGCAGATCAGGTCCGGTGTTGGTCCTTCTCGTTCTGCTCCTTTGTCCATGGACCGAGACGAACATATACAACTGTGTCTATTAGTACGTCAGGACGACGAAGAGTATGCTGAACGGGAGGTTGTGGTTGTTCTATCAGAGAACGACATAAAGGGCCACAACCCTTTGTATTCTCTGATTGACAAGCCTGCACAGCTGAGGGGTTGTGTTCTTTATTATGTTCGTAAGCTGCGGGCTGGACAGCTGTAGGTTTCTTATGTATTTGTTGTTGCTTTTTATTTTATGAACTGATATTTTATGTTATAATGGTGGTATTTTGTGTTGTAATGGTATTTGAATTATGAAATTTAAATTCTGCAAATAGTATTCTGCAATTTGTATTCCGCGATTGGTATTCTGCTTTCAATAACAATTATAATAAACACAAATACAAAAACAATAAAAATAATAACTCTACCTCTTCCAATTTTCCCCTTTAGTAAAGAAACGCATACCCCGTTCGCAACAATTCTATTTTAAATACTCTGAAACGACCCGAAAATCGCCCTTGCAGGAAATCGCCGGATACGCTTACTTTGGGCTACAACACATTAGAACAACAGCGAACTTTTATAAACATTACAATAATGTTACATTAGAGTAAAGAATATCAGAGTACATCGAATAAAATTACGTCGGAAGATAAATTTCAATAAATTAAATACAATAAACAGCGGAAGACTTCTATGCTTTGGACAGAGCTTTAGGCTTTGATCCAGAATCCTGCTCAAGAGATAAATATCTGCAAAAAGCTACTCGACTGCCCGTGTGGAAAAGAGGGCACCCGAGTTTGCAAAGTGAAACAAACTACGAGTCAGTCATGGGACTGGTGTGAGAATTCTTAACTAATATAACTAATAGCAATAAGGCAAATCCAAGGACCACGCCGCTAACGCGGAACGGGTTTACTCCAATGGATTGCCGTGCATAATTAAAAGTAAATCGTAAAACAACGCAATGATTTTTGGAAAAATGAAACCATTATAAGACTCAAGTCCCATCACACAATGCAACGCAAACCGGAGGATAGAGTTTTACCTTATAAAGGTCAAAAATGCTTGATACGTTAAAACGGATTTGATATTATTATTAGTGTACATATATTTCAATAAAAACACTTCAATCATAATGTATCAATCATAGACGGCATAGTACCCCATCCTACTATGTCGTCATACTAGTTCTACAATCAAAACCATAGGGTCGTAATGGAAATTGGGTTTCCATCGTGAGTCAAGGCTAGGGACGAGCTCCTTACCGATTCGAGACACTCTAGCTAATGTCTCAGGATTCCCCGCAGTTAACCCTTGGATCCTGCAGGGCCGGTCCACACATACAGCTTCGTGGATTGGCAATTCCTGAACACACGTTTCCCGGTCCTATAGGACCTAATATCTGAGGCGCCTCATTCCATCATCCACATAAGTAAAATATCAGCCAGTTTAAGCACCGACACTACTTCTAGCTAGAAAGAAACGTGCTGCTCTCCCTGCGTTCCCTTCTCCCGTTTTAGACCCAACCGGGTTGTGAGGTTCGCGAAGTAACGTTGTAACCACAAGGCCTGCTTTTCAACAAAGCCTTGATCATCTTCATCTTAGCGTGCCACGTTGGCAATTCAGGCCATGCGATTTGATAACTATTAATACACAACCTCTAAGGGTGTTAAGCAAGAGAATAAATTCTCCGCCACCAACGGTCGTATATTAATAGAAATCAATTTACACAGAACAAAATTCAACGTCATACACACATCCATTTATAAGCTTATGCTCTGGGTCTGAGCGAAAGCCAAATCCGTACAAATCAACACTACGTCCGGATAACTACCATCTTAGCCCCGTCTTGGGAGCAAATCAATCAAGGGCCTCAACACTAGTTACCCATTCGATGTGAAGATCGTCGGTCTTCAATCTCCGTCTTCAATTCTTCTATTTAAAACGTCGTATGATTATTTGAAATGAGTATAACTCGGTCTTTTCAAATAATCTTCGCATAATTATCATTTAAATTATTTCATAACGTTATTACTTATCACTATTTTTATTTTGATAAAAGTAGATATAAATCATTCCATGTAGTCATTAACATATAAGGGCAACGAATCAACCAAACAAACAGCGCACAATCATGTTCATGTATCATATCAAGGTATCATGTTCAATGAACATTTCAATTCCATTCCCACATTTATTTATTTGTAAATAACAACCAAAACGTAACTTTCAATTTATTCTTTTACTGCACAGAAAATGTCATTAAGACATCTCTTTTTCTTATTTATTTACACTACATGTGAATAAATGTTTTCCTTTTCTTCTACATATCCTATTTACATGAAAATGTAAATGAAAGTGTCATCTAAAATAGTTCTTTTTATTTACATAAGAAATGGTAAATAAAGTTTTCACTAATAATATGTTCATTTTATTTACATAGAAAATGTAAATAAAGCTTTCCTCATATATTGTTCTTTTCAATATATTAACGTTTACACTAAAAATATGTTCATTTTTACTAAAACGACATAATGCCAAATATGTGTTCATTTTCTCTAAAAGGACCTACCGCTAAAAATGCGTTCATTTTCTCTAAATTGACATAACGCTACATATGTGTTCATTTTCTGTGTTAATCTAATTTCATATAAAAATGATATTTTATATGTAAACAATTTCTATGAATCCATAACATTACATAAAATGTTATCCTTTTATATAATCATGTTTTAATTTTCATTGAAAATGCAAATAAAAGTACTATGCTGAATTTCATTCTTTTATTAACATGAAAAATGTAAATATAAGTACCTCTTTAAGTTTCATTCTTTCACTAATGTTAAAGATGCACATAAAAACACTGCACTAAATTTCACCCTTTTATTATTGTAAAAAATAAATGCACATAAGCCTTCATTCCTTTTAATTTATTAAAAATACAACACAAAATTTTAATCTTTTATTTACATTAATCATGTAAAAAAATGCAATAATACACTTCATTCTTAACTTTACAATAAATTTCATTCTTTCTAATTCATTGAAAATACATGTAAAATGCATTAACAAAATCTAATCTTTTATTTCGTTAAAAATGTACATAAAAATGCAGCGTCGAATTCCTACTCTTTTTATTACATTAAAAATGTGAATAAAAATGCAATCCTAAATTCTAACCTTTTATTACATAAAAAAAATGTAAATAAACATACTACACTAAATTTCATTTTTCTATTTGCATCAAAAATGTAAATAAAAAACACTACGCTACATTTCATTCTTTTACTTGCATTAAAATGTAAACATTAAACTCTAATCTTTTATTACATTAAAGTAAATAAAAAAAATGTAACACTAGATTTCAATCTTCCTAATTCATTAAAAATGCAACCTAAAGTTTCAATTCTTTGTTTTACATGAAAATGCATATGAAATGTGTCGACAAAATATAATCTTTTTATCTTTCATGAAAATGCATATAATATGCATTGGCAACATTTAATCTCTTTACTTCAATCGAAAATGCATGTGTGCTTCATCGTCAAAATTTCATTCCAAATTGCACGGAAATTTTATTGTCAAAATTTTGCCTTTTTAATCACATCAACTTCCATGTCAAAATTCTTCCTTTTTAACTACATTAAAAATGTAATTAACATTTCATGTCAAATCTTGCTTTTTTACTTTACAATATAAAAATCCTATTCTTTAATTACATAATAAAATGTACTCTTAATTTACAATGTAAATTCTCCTTTTTAATTACATAAAAATTGTAATTTTCATCTGATTACAAATGCAACATAAAAATTCAATCTTTTATTCGCTTACAAACGCAACGTAAAATTCAATATTTTTAATTGGTTATTACGCAACATAAAAATTCAAGCGCATATGCAGATCTCAAGGAATAGATCTGAGGTAATAACATAGAAATTAAATTTCAGCGTGTACAATCTTATTCTTTAATTATATATAAAAATGTAATTTTATTTTACAATGTAAAATCTCATTCTTTAATTACATAAAAATATGTAATTTTATTTTCAATGCAAATCTCATTCTTTAATTACATATAAAAATGTAATTTTATATCTTTTTACATTAAAAATGTAACTTTTATTTTTATGTCATATTTGCATTATGGAATGCAACAGAAAGTCTTACCTTTTATTTCAAGTTATATTTGCATTATGGAATGCAAATAAAAAGGTGAGCTCTTACTTCTAAGTTTTATTTACATTGGGGGACACAATTAAAAAGATGCACTTTTATTTCCATGTCATATTTGCATTGTGAAATGCAAATAAAAGAAAAAATTCTATTTTTTTAATGTATATTTGCACTAGTGAACGCAAATAAAAGAATAAACTTTAATGACTATTAAAAAGTGATTTTATTTGTAAAACAAGTTCTACATTTCTAATCTTAACAAATAAAAAGGATAATTTTATTTGTTTACAAACTCTATTTTAATGAAACATTTCATTCAAAAAGGTGATTTCTATTTTAATGTATGTTTCTGCTATGATATGTTAAAACAAAATGACAATTTATTCTAATCTTTTTATTTATTTAAGTCAAACATGAAAATAAAGGTATTGTTTTTATTTTATACTTCAAATTTTGACACATATGAATATAAAATATTCTATATTCCCAATAATATATGATTTTATTGTATACACAAAATTCTAACAATCATAAATACATAATCACAATCAATCGTTCATCACAATCGCAACACAATCAACATTGAAATAAATACGTACATACAACATGAATCTCATACTGAATGAATATATATATTACTAAATAAAATAAATAAATAATTTTATTTTTTAAAATAGAAATCTCACCGAGCTTTAAATTCAGAATAGACCAGATCTGAAATTTGGTCAATATTTCATCTGCTCCTTTTCAGATCTGGTCTGTACCATCGCCTAGCACTCGGAAAGACGATTCCAACGAGCCCTTGTTTGCTGATTTATGTTCATGTTTGAATAAGTTATGGTATTTTAAACTTTAATTACATCAATAAGCAATTAATAATATAATTAAATTCTTAATTAACTTCTCTAAATACTTTTGCCTTAGGATTAGCCGCTCCTTCTTCTTTCTTCCTTCTGTACGTATGCGAACCCATCCTTCACCGATTCTCTCTCCTCTGCCGCTCCACCTACAAGCAACCGAACCCCGATCAAGCAACACCACCTCAAAGACCTCGACACCCCCTCCTAGCGCCACCAGCCCGAGCCAACTCGGCCTCGCATCCACGCCCCAATTTGGACCCGAACCCGCCGACTTCAGGCTGTAAATTCGCGAAATCCGTGAACTAAAACCCGATCTTAACCGTATGGATCTGTAGATCTCTCCAAGAGCTTCAATTTGGTATATAATATGTTGAATTTCATTGAGCGGATCAAAAGTTATTGAGGTTTAAATTTTCGGTCATTCGTGACCTTCGGTTTCAATAGCAGGCGGCTGACCATTTTTAGGGTTTTAAATAATTTTTTTATTAATTTATTCATCGTAAAGCGTGTTATAAAGGTAAAAATGCGGGCTGCCTCCGAATTGGGCTTGCTTACTATCGTTCTTAAGGTTTTGACGCCTTCTGAACGCAATGAGACAGGTCCCGTGGCCCAATTCCGAAATCTGTAAAAATATATATTTAAATTTACATTAAAAATTAACTAATTAAATACTTACCGTACATTTAAATACGCCGGGGCCACAAACTAACTTCAAAAATTCCCGAAAAATATATTTAGCTATGCTTTGACGCTGCAGACCTAGGAAAATTAATTTCGTTCAATTCTGAGCCTATTTGAAAAATGGCATTTTTCAAATCGATTAAAATTTACCGAAATTAACCAAACTGAAATCTTTTTGCCACGGCCACAAACTAATTCTAAAAATTATGAAAAATTAAATTTAGCAATAATTTGACATTTCGAATCCAACAAAAGTGGTTTCGTCGAAAACAGAGGTCGTTTGTATAATGACTATTTTCAAGGCGTATATATTTAATATTAAAAATAAATGTTTATACCAATAATTTCCAAAACTCAAAATATATAAGTGTTTACTGTTTTCCAATGCAGAAACGTCATTTCGAACTCAATGGAAGTGGTTTCGAGTCCAAATTTCTTCGTATGCATAAAGTGGCATTTTTGACCTTTATAAATTTCATAGCGACCTTTCTAAATTTTAATTTTGACATAACTTTTGATTCCTACTATGAAATTTCAATTTTTCAGATTCGTTAGAAAGATATTTTTAAATAGATTCCAATATTTTTGGTTTCACTAAAATCCGTTAAATTTTGCATCCCGTACGGTCAATCAAAGTTCAAGTTTGACTTTTCAAACTACCGCGCTATTTCTAACTCCCTTTTATAATTAAAATTAAATTATTCATTCTAAATTCGATTTAAATCAATTTTTAATCATTATAATTTTAAATAAATTATTTCAAATACCAAAAACTCATTAAAATTACTTAATATAAATTTTTAAATTTACCCCAAAATTCAGGGTTGTTACATACTCCTTCAAAATACCTCTTTCAAATAACCCATCCCGTTCAAAATCAAACGCACCCTTAAAGTTTCATGTGATCTACTATATGTCTCCCACTGTATTTTGTGGGCTGAGAAATGCGTGCTTTATGCCGTTGTGTTTGTAGTGCACTTATCCATTAATGCAAAAGTTAAAATATTGTGTGCTAACTTAGCATAATAATAATAGTAGTAGTTGTAGTAGTAGTAGTAGTAGTAGTAATATTAATAATTACTATTATTATTTCAGAAAAAGTTGCATCAACTTTGTTTTCACTTAGTAAATCAGTTGGATATTTCGGGTTGCCACCCTGTTGTGAGAAGAACATAACTAGCTAATTACATTAATTTATTCTATCAAATACTACAATAGGTGTATGTTTATGCATCATTTTTTCTTGACAAAGAGGTTGAGTTATACAATAAAATCAGGGATGGATCTGTGGTCACACTGTAGCCTGGGCTATTAATTTGCAACATAATCATTTATTACTAACCTAGCCAATTAAAGTTGTCCAACCATTCAACTTTAAACAAGCCAGAGTATATTATACAATTATTGCTTTGACACTAAAGAAATTTATCATCAAACTAATATATAATACGTTAACTAAGATGAAGAACTAAGCAAATGTTTAAATTATAGTACACTATTGTTCTTTATTTTGTTCTGGCATTGCCACTCATTGTACACCTTGTATTTGAAACTTAAACTATATTGTCGTTTGTACATTCAATTCTATTATTATCATATTTATGTTTTGTTCTTTGAGATTTTTTTTCTTTGAATCATCTATTTATCTTCTAATGTTATGAAACCACCTATTGTTAATTTATCAATCATTTTATGTATTTTGATGTAGTACTATTTTCACAATATCCTACATTATAATAGCTCCTAACTTCATCTCAGGATAAAATGGATTGCGTCACTGTGTGGTGATCAGGTGTAAATATATAATTGTACTTATTTTGTAATTCCAACTTCAACGCAATCATTTATTGTTTAACCTTTTAAGATCAAACAAAAGTTAACATCAATAAATACATGTAAAAATGAAATATGTATGTACGTATTTATGTAAAAACAGAATATCGTATGTCGTAATTAAGTTTGTCAAAATCATTCGCTTCCGTATCGGAAAACAAATAAATATTTAATATTCGAGAAATTGACGTGGTTGTGGATATGAAAACAACCACATTTGAAAGTTATCCATTCAATTTTTGCTAAGATTATTGTTTATATTATATTAAGTGTATTTTAGCATAATAAAATATGCATATTTATTAATTCATGAGATTAATCTTTCATATAGCATATACATTTAATATATTTCTCGTTCTTCTGTATTGAATTGGATTAAAGGAAAACAAATAATTTTATTGATTTCATTTATTATTCGCTGGTGGATAGGTTAATTATCTGACACAATTATATTTGGGATGCAGTTATCTGAAAGTTGCTATAAACGACCACGAAGAGTTCCAAGAAATGTCTAGAAATTGTATTTAAACAAAAAATCCATATGCATACATGTTTGAATTTACGAATGTATGATATATAAAAATAATGGACATAAAGGAATATACATATCTATAAAATGTTAGATCCTTTCCATGTGAAATATCAGTAGATTGGTACTGGTCCATATTCAGCCTGCGAGGGTTCCGGCCCAAAGTATCTTGACATGGCATATTGGTACTGGGTAGATTTTGATAATCAAACCGATTGTTAGCTAGATTTGGTTAGTGTGAGAGGCTGAGAGCCAAAATCAGTTTCTCGGAAACCAAAAAAGAATAGAAAAAACAAGGCGGCTTCTCCGATCCTTTTCTCTGCGTTACCTAATTCTCTCGTATCTCTGTTTCTTTTCTACTTCCCTATTTTTCTCCTCGTTTCTCTCCGTGTTTTCTTCTCAAGTCCAATACCCTTCAATCTAGGAATCAACCGATTTATCAGATTAACCCGTAAAACAACCCATCTCCCAGAACAACTCGCAAACGATTTAGAATTTGCATCACACCTTCGATTTATCAGAGCTGCGATTTTATTGAACATCCTTCAATCTAGGTATCATTCTCGTAATTTTTCCTTTGGTTTTTTTAGTTCAAATCACTTTCTGACAGTCGAATTTAAAATTATCGTTCTGAAATGGTTTAGCTTAGTCTATGTTGGCTGTGGATTTAGAATAGAAGCCAAAAAAATGATTTTTTTAAGGGAATTTGGCTGGATATATAGCCATTGATTTTCAGCTGATTTATTGCTCATATATGATTTATTTGGCTTGATCCGCCATTGAAATTAACGATTTGTTTGGCTGGGTATATAGTTGGCAGTGGATTCATGTTCACAAATGTTATGTCATGGATCTCAAGTTTTGAAATAAGACCTTCTGAGATGTACATTATAATTATTATAGTTAGGTTTTTTAATTTAAGCTTTTTATTATCATTCACTTTTAGTTTAGGCTGGTAATTTATATTACTTTTATTTTAGATTGTATTCTATTCCTCTGTGATCTTAGGCCCATGTACTCTGGAGTATAATCTCAAATTGCGGGTATATTTATGTATGTGGAAATGCTAAAGGCATGGCTAAAGATGTTTGTAGAGTTCTTTATACTATTGTTCAAATATAGATATATGGGATATTAATGATTCTGACTTCAGTATGCTTCGACATTCTCAATTTTTTTCCTTTAGATTTTAATGTTAGTGCTTGAGAATCAAGCATTCACCTGAAAGCACATGAAGATATGTTTTTAGTCCATCTTTGGAATTTTCTTTAATGTTATAATGAAATAGAGAATGCATTACATAAATCAGTACTTATGTTGCTTATTTTGGTTGTAGGTTGTTCGAGTGATGTAGGCAGTAGTGTGAGTCCATACACCCGCTCCGTCAGCATGGTCGACCAGCTTTGGGTTCGAACCTGCTATAAAAGAACCACTAAACCGAGGTAAATTCACTTCCTTTCCATCAATTTCTTCACTGTTCTGCTTTTCTTTCTTTGGCTCTTTTCTGCGTTAATTGCTTTAACGAAGCTGAGAAAATAGTTGTTTACGAAATATGAAAATTTACCTAATAAAAACAAAAATCGTATAAATAAACATATATGCTATTAGGCCAGAAATTCGATATATAAAATATAAAAGTCTGTTTCAAGAATAAATTTTAGTTCCGTATGTAGGGGTTCAAACAGATGTAAATATGGTAAGTGCATTTGAGTTTATTTATTTACTTATTTTAAATATGATAATTTTAAGTGCATCACATTTTCAAGCCTTTGAGAAACAGAAGTTTCAATGGTTTTAAATGTTACACACACACACACACATATATATGTTTGTGCACGTATATATTTCAGGTTTATGTATAACCAAGTTTCAAAAGGAGACTTTTGCTTTTAAGCTTTTAAGTCAATTTGGTTTGTACTGTATTTTCGTGCATAAGCTGTAGTTTTCAAATGAACGAATGGATATGGTTTATTATTTTATACATACTAGCGTAAACGCAGATCTCAGCATGTATGCACGATTCAGATACACATTGGAATGTGGAAGCATGAAGTTGTAAGGCATGAATTTTTTTAAGATATACAACTCCAAATAACCAGTTTTTTGAAATGAATTGAATTTGAGTATGTAAATTTTTATATGATCGAGACAATACATATTATCATCCTGAACTAACTTCTTTTTAACATTTTTCTTATTGCTCACGACTTTGGTCCCAACATCGACTTTCTTATTACTATCTCCATTTAATAAACATAACGTATTTAGTGATTTGCGTTCATGTAATTCTCCGAACTATATATCAGAAAAAATTAATTTTAACTTACTTTTTGCCAGGTAGAATACAAAGATTAGTATCATCGAGGAACTTAGAACGAGATTATGGCATGCTTAATTTACGATTCATAGTTTGTTCTAGGAAAGCATGGTGATGTCAATGTTTTTTACATATTATCACTGAATATGCTTACTTTCATCTTTTTATGTCACAGATGCCTGCTTGCTACAGGACTTGCAATTGAAATCGTATGAAGAAAAATATTCTATTTCTAAAGAGGCATCTTATTACTGAGGTATTACCAAAACTATTAACAAGTCTAAAATTAATCAATGCTATTTATTATAAACACTTCTTTATTGATTTAGGAGTTTAAACAAATTTAAGAATAAGAATGCTAGTCTCCGTTCATTCAGATTATATTTCTAAAGTTTCATTCAACAATATTAGTTGGGTATGCATCATTTTTGATAATTCATGTGTTCAGATGCTTACTATATAAATCTATGCATGGGAATTGATGTTGTTTATGACATTAAATTTACTGAAGCTCTGTATAAACATGTGTTTTATCATGATGATGTAAACATAAAAAGTATATGTATAGGGAAGTTTTGCAGTAATAGGTTTGGATTCTAGAATACCGTAATTTGAGTGTTTGAGCTGCTGGAGCTCAACATAGGCAATATTAGATGCTCTGACGTGCTTATATACAAATCATGCCATTGTTCTCTATAAACCTAACTTTAAGTCCACTGATTTCTAATTTTATCATTTAGTACATGAAACACTAACCTTGATTCAGAAAAAACTATATACATGTTGATACCTCCCATCCATCTTCATGTATTTATTTTCCTGGATTTCCTGCACATGTAATAAATTCTTTTTTACATTTTCTCTTTTTTCAAATTGTTACAATAAATAATTTTTTATTTTCATATTCCCTGACAGCTACCGGTGACAAATTAGTTGACATATTCATTTCAGTTCATTCTTGAATTGTTTTTTGTTTGATTCTCATAGACACTCTTACTTTCACTACAAGAAGAATGGCTAATTTCTGACAAATATTAGCGACGCAATAGTGACCCAACGTAGGCACGGCGTCGCCAAATTTAGTTGCGTAAGCAAAACGTCAGCAAGTCATCCTTAATTAGCTTTGCTGTAGTGACGCCATGAATGCAGTGACGTTTTCAAACTGACGTCACAAATGTGTCTGAAATTGTCTATGTCTTTACGACGCCGAACAAATTTAGCGACGCCGCACTGATGGCATTATCCTGGCGTCACAACGACATGAAGATTAATGATCTACATCGTAATTTGTTTCTTAATTTAACCGTTCAAATAGCAAAAAATCCAACGCTTCGCATCAGTCATCCACACATACATCTTACAAATAATCAGAGTTGTCCACGTGGAAAAAAACCTAATCCGATGAGGTATACATTGCTACTACATAATTATATTCACTCACTTCTCTCTCTCGGTCCGCTCCAATTCCTGAAACCATCCCAAATTAAAATCCCTAATTTCTTCCCTTTCGCTTCTCGCAAGCTTGCTCCAGCCATCGATGATTTGGCCTCCCGAATTAGTTTGACAGTCTGCCTCTAGTTCGATTTGGAAGGCTCTATAATCGCCCTTACCTATGAAAAGTCCCAAGAAGGGAGAAATGCGAATGACACCGTCCATCTCCTCTTCAAATTGATGGTTCTACAGGTAAAATTAATCATTTTTTTACGACTTGATTAATTCGACCTTTAAATTATTGGGAAGAACCATTTTATTCCTGTTATTATTGGTTACTTTTGGCGACCGGTGTAGACCCCCATTCTCCTGAGATCTAATTTACTTCCTCTTAAACTCTCCTGTTTCTAATTTCTACGATGAATCTTTTTTATCGTCTTGCCTAAAACCTACAGGATCTTCCTTGTTACCTTCTATGTTATCGATGCAAACTCAGAAATTGCCTCAAGAGACTGTTTACAACATTTATGGTGTTATTTTGCTTTGTTTTGTCGAAATTTTGTGTCGAAAAGATGGTTGTTGGTCTGATATGTGTTCTTGAGTTTCGATAAGAGCAGATCTGCACCTATCTTTAATTCTGGTTGGTTTCTGTGTTATGAAAATGGATCTGTGATTTGGGGTTATTATGCTGGGTTTGGGGTTTCTCAGTGGTTGTTTTCTACTGTACTTTGGTGGTGCTCCTCCATCTCTGTAGCTTCTTATAACAATGGCTTCTGCGATGGTGGCATGTTGTTGGGACGTTGGCTTTGGGTCAATGCAGTTTTTAGGCCATGATCCCCCTAGCAGATGACATTATGATTGCATGAAATCATATGTTGTATCTGTTGTTGGTTACTGGAGTTGGGTTCTGTTTGTGCTTTTGGGATGTTTCGAGTTTACAGTCCCATCTCCTTGGCTAAATTAATGTAACCAAGTGCATGTCATGCCAGAATTTATTACACTATCAAGTGCTCTTTTATCATCTTGTTGACCTCCAGTTCCAGTTCTAATCACTGGCTATACTCCTGTTGTTTTATATATTGTTTCTTTTAAGCACTTGATGTGCATGTTTTACAACGTCATTAGTGAACTAAATATGATCTAATCAAAGAAAATGCTTTCCATTTGATATACATTAGAGTGGACATATTAAACGCTCCTATCATTAGAGTAAATACCTACTGAATTGACACAACTATGAAATATTGGGCTTGATTTTTGACTGAAAGTGTTATGTGCATGCAAATATGCATATCAAGTTGCTTGTGGCTAAATAACTAGCTGCTACTGCTTAGTGTAAGACAAGTGGTTTTTTTTAATCTATTTGCATATGAAGCTTAAGTTTGACCAGTCAGTGATCTGTTTAGCATTTTGTCTCAAGTATATAAAAACAACGATTTATTGTATTTATATGTGCATACAAACCTATGTATGTCAAGTTAAAGATAACTCATAAATCAGTTGTAGGAAAATTTGCAGGAAATCGGGAAAGAAAAAGGACATACAGAAGAATATATAAAGGAGGACGTTGATGTATGATGACGAGCGACGAATTTAAGGCTGCAGTACTTTTGTTTTTGCATTGGCTACATGAATTTAATAATATTGAAGGAAAGAATTTAATTGAGCACACGACAGATTAGATTGCGCAGAATTTATGTGAACTCAAAGAAATGCATGGTTGCGTGTCAGGATTGAAAAGAAAACCCATATGATATATAGGGTGTGTTTGTGTAAACACAAATGGCGAAATAAGTGAGGCATTAAGTGCGATACGCTGGTAAACACTGAATTGTTGGTTTTGATGTCAAGTGATCTCACTTTCAAATCTTCACTAAACTTGCCGAAATTTCTAGCAGACAATGGTTTTGTAAGTATATCTCCACGTTCGTAAGTTGGATCTAATAATTAAAGCTCGGACATAGCTAGCCTAAATTAATGTATACATGGTTCCATGCTTTCTTGTTTTGATTTTTACAGGACAAGAACTGGGTCTTCGGAATTTCATACCTCTATATTTGGAATCAACTACTGCTGGATCCGTAGTACTGAATGGCGTCAATTATGCATCAGGAGGAGGAGGCATCATTAATGCTTCTGGTGAACTCGTGGTAAGAATTCAACGTTCAAATTTATTTTATACATGCACAAGGCATGCACAATGTTATTGAAACTTGTGTTTTTTTTAGGTTGGAAGAATCAACTTGGGTGCGCAGATTGATAACTATGCTAACACTAGAAGAGACATTATTTCAAATTTGGACATGTATGCAGCTTCTAAACTACTATATGCATCTATTTTCTTTGTTGTCATTGGCTCCAGTGACTTCCTTAATAATTACTTTGTGTCGATTCTATCTGCCCCTAAGAGAATGACGACTCCACCTGATTTGTTTATAGAACAAGTAATAGCTAAATACAGAGTTCAACTAATGGTAATTCCTCGCTTTTCTATTGAAATACATATGTACATGTATATACGTGTAGATCGATTTTTTTTAATAATCTTTCTGAATTTACCATGATTCCATACGGATAAGTGATAATCTTTCCCATTGAGTTTGCTTTTGTAGTGAAATTCGTTAATCATTTGAATATACTTGCTTTGAATTTATTTTTCTCCTTATTGTGCTGCGACAACTCGGCAGGATCCGTGTTGAGAAGTCTTTGCTTTGATCTGCAAGCATAAGCTTATTAAGAAGGAAGCTTGCCCGGTTGCTGCTGTCAAAATTGCTAAGCTTGCCTGTGCCTTCACCAGGAACACCGCTGGTGTGGTATCACTGCATAAGCCAAGTTGATTATCACCAATTAGGGAGCAAGATGAATGAGAAACCACTTCAATGTTTTTGAGGAGATGAACTTTAGGGGAATCAACTTCATTAACCTTTCTGTTAAAGATGATCTCTGATGGCAGCTTGCCATTCTGTTGCACTATCTTGAAGTAAATGGTAACAAAAGTGTTGAAGGTAGGGACATGTTGCTGCTAAAAACTTTCCATGGTGTTGGAGGAGGTTGGAGGAAATAGTTCCTGTGGAATGTTCCCCTTGTAGCGAAAGGTACACTTTTAGTATATTTATCACACAAAGATGATATGCTTGTACTTGTTTGTATAAAACCATTTTTAATCTATATTGCTTTGACTTGAACAAAAAAAAAGTTCATAACTATTGGCACTTCTGTTGGAAGCATGGCATGTTTAACCTTGATAAACTTCATTGCAAAACTCTTCTCTTCTAGTTTTTGTACATTTGAGGTAAGGCATGTGAATTTGCTTTTTTCTTTTTTCTTTTTTTTCTTCTTTTTTTACTTGCAGATAGAATTGTATCAAATGAGTAAATAATATACAATTATACTTATACATATCAAAGTAATCTAGAAGGCTTTCAGGTTTGAAGAATGCCACCACTACGCATTTCACATGTCAGACAAGTTGCAAATGAGAGAACTAGAAAGTCAAAAGCACAAAAAAAGTATGAAGTGATCTCCAGTGGTAGCTCATTTGGCCGAAGACATGAAGATGACATTGGAGGGAAACCAAAATCAAATCTTAACACAATAGCAGCAAATTCATTTGCAAACAGCTTGAAGCATAATCACAACATGATGTGTGTATCGTATACGTATTTATGTTATTAAGTGTCGTTCAAACATATTGGGTTGTAATTGTAGTTCTTCCTAACTTAAATTGTATTTGATTATCATACTTTGTTGGTTAAATATATGAATTTTGCATATATATGATTTTCTATGATTATATTGTTTTATTATGTGGCATGTTTGACATAGATGATTTGGTTTTATATGATAGTTCTATTTTATTTGCAATTATAGTTAGACGATGCAACGATGAATTTTCTACTTAAGAGCGTTGGAGTCACAATGACGTGACTAAGATTTAGTGATGCCATTATGAAACTATTTTCGTGATTTAAACATGCATCGCAATGGTGTCGCTAACGTTTAGCGATGCCATAGTGACGTCAATTTTATGTCGCCTTAGCGACGCCAGGTAATTTAGTGACGCTTATTTTTCTGACTTATATTTTGCGTCACTATGGCGTCGCTAAAAAATTTAGTGACACCATAGCGACACGGGATACACGTCAGAAATTCAAAGATTTCTAGTAGTGTTTATTTCATAAGTCATGAAGAACAATGTGTATATATCCTTTACTTCATGATGTTTCCTCTAAGTGCTTTGTCTCTTATTTTCAATTTAAAATTATACAATATCACCAAAACGTAAGTCAATCACAGTCTACACTTAAAATTACCAAATACAATTTACTGTAACATCAACTCGATTGATTTCCGAATTCTATAATTTTTCAAACAAGAATTAAATAAATTATGTTTTTTCCTAGCAATTCCATGAGATATTTCTTTCATTAACGGTTTGGTTTCATCAACGTGGTAAACTCGAATACGAAGATCCAAAAGGTGTTTAAGCAAGCAAGGATTCAAGTATATATATTTAGTCATTTCAACATTTTCTTTGGGCTTACATATAATTTTTGACCATTACTTTCCAGTGTTATACTGTTAGGATTTTATTAAATCATTTCAGGCATTGAACTAATTTTATATAATGAACTTGTTAATGGTTCTAGGGCTTATGTATAGTTGGAGATATACAACATGAATGCTGCAATCTCAAAAGCTGTGGAATATAGAGTAATTAAAGAAGGCGAGACCAACGAAGATGAGGCTGGTGACATATATGCCAAAGTCAGGGACTCGTTTGGCTCTATTTGGATCATTGCTTCAACTGTTTCGAAAAAAGCCGCACTCCCACCAAACCTGAAGCGGAACCGGAACAGGCCCTATCGTAGCTAAAGCTCCAGCTGCTGCTTAAGCGCACTTACCTGCCTTCCTGTTTATGGGTATGCTTCTTGCATAAAATGGGAAGCTGTTTGTTTTGCTTGCCTTCAGCATCTTTATCCAATATTTTTTATTGTTACTTAATGTTGACTCTTTTTTTTCCGTGTTGGTTGGCATGCTAAGGTGGTTTTTATTTTGGATTTTAGACTTGAGTTATGTTTGGAGCAATTTCATTGCAACTGCTTTGCTACATGTTGTTGATTCTACTTTGTGTTTAATAGTGCTTTCTTTGCCCAGTAACAGTACTGAGGCTCACCAAAAAAATTATATAAAGTTAACATATTTTATTAATTATCCGGGTTTCTCTTCAGGTTGTGGATAAGCTTTGCAAATGTGAACAAAATAAAGCTTGCAATTAGCCTTCAACTTTAATTTTCTAGTCTAGGGCACAGTGGTTACTACAGTTATTATAGTTCAATTTTTTCACATCTATTGTTATTCAGGAAGTAAGAAAACCAGACTATAGAGTTTTCTATTATTGTATCGCTATTTTTTCTTTGTTTTATTTCTTTTCATCTCCGTGCGTTTTTCATAATCTTGTATAACCAAGGTATAAATTATTTACGTCAAGTTGTCGCCATGCTGACTATTTCATCTAATTGAAAGATAAATATAAATATACAAAATCATACTTTAAGGGTGCGTTCTTAACCAATGCGAGCGGGGTATTTGAGCGTGGCTTTTCAGCGTGACATTTGAGCGTGGTACTGTAGCTTACGGGGAAAGTGTTTTTAGCTGCGAACGGGGCAATTGAGCGTGGTATTTTTAAAATAAGATATAAAAAGATATGATTTGGCAAATACAAATACAGATACAGTTTCTAATACAGATACAAGTACAGTTACAGATACAAAGACAAATTAGCGCAGATCGGCAGCAACCAACTCATTTCTAATGTTATCTCGAACTAATGACATTTCTCGGTATCCATCTGGGTGTACACGTTCAGTGCCTCTATTCTCGTATTTCTCATACTATAATATTCCGCTACGTACTGATCGGGGATTAGTTCAGGATCATCATCAAAAGCCATAAAATCTGGGTCACCGTCATTATATTTGCGTATGAAATTGTGTAAGGCCATTGTAAATACGACAACTTTCACTTGAGTGTTGAACCGAAATGTAGGCATCTTGTTGAGAATGGTTTTTTTTTTTCAAATGCCAAATGTTCTTTCGACGGCCATCCGTAAACTCGAATGGTAGTAATTAAACACTTCATTGGCCGACTTTGGTTGATTCATGGTATCACGGAAATGCGGAATATGTACCTTATATTTCGATATGGTGGTAAATATCCAGTCTGAAGTGGATAGCCTGAATCAACCAAATAATACTATCCAGCTGGAGGGTTAGGAAAGTTAGAGCTTTTATCATTTGTAACAGCATTAAAAATTCTACTATCATGTGTAGTCCCTTCCCAACCAGCCATAATATACGTAAACTGTAAATCAAAATCAAAAACCGCTAATATATTTTGAGTTGCAAAACCTTTTCTTCCGATATATGGGATAATTTGATCAGCGGATAAAAGGTGGCGAAGTAGTAGTTGTGAAAGGTGTTAAGGAAGGAGGGGGTGATTTATAAGGAGGAAGGGAAGTTGGAAATAAAGCCGTTTGCGTCCGATGCGTCGGACGCCAACGACTTGATTTCCAACTTCCAGCCAACGGTCCATTTGGAAGTGGAAAGAGGTGCTGGCTTCCAACGCGTCGGACGCCGCAAAAATCTACAGCGTACCAAAATAAGGCTGCGAATGCATCCTAAATTTCAGTCCAAGCTTACCTTTTTGGGTCAGTTTTCTTTGCAACTTAGTGGTACTCTACATCCGCGCCAGCTAGTGTTTTATAGATGATTCTATTTACATAATTATGTGTTGCTTCTACTACATGAACAACTAACCCGTGTAGTAACAATGGGTGATTTCATTGCACTTGGTGTTTCTTCTTTATGTACTAAACCCATTATTTACAGTTGAAAGACTGATTACACTATGTTTTTGCTGTCGGGCTAAAAAAATGTTGTGCTGAAGCAAGCATGTCTAGTGTAATAGGTGCTTATAATAAGAGCTAGAGACTGATATACTGACCGTACCATAGGTCCATACGTCACTCTTTCCCTGTATATTTCACTATGTTCCTTTAAATATCACCAAATTAGGAATATTCTATACATAACTAATGTCAACTTCTCTACATTAATTAGGAAACACGTTGAAAATAAGAAAATGAGTAAACAGAATATGGTACTAACTAGGAAATCTGCAAGTCTAATATTTAAATATTATACCTCTTACAAAATTGCTTGCATGTCCATTTTATATGTTTTTCAAAAAAATGTATAAATATAGCATGTTCATCATACTCGTGGGCAAAACACGGGTTCACACTAATATAAATTAAAATGCGATGGAGGAAACAAAGTAAAAATTGAAATATTAGAAACGTATGTAAAAATGAGATAGTTCAGGTGGTTGTTGGTTTATGAAAAAATACAGAGGTGATTCATGCTTGGAATGTCCATTATAATTTATATGAATTATGTTTTTATTGGCTATTGAAGTTATTTACACACTTTGGGTTATTGATGTTATTTATATGAAATATAGTTTTCTCTTCTTTCACAAATTTGTTCTATTACTTTTTCCTTTAGCTTATTTTATTTGAAATCAACATAATTTTTCTTCCTCCTATTTTATGATTCCTAATACAGCCTTTTTTATTTTGTTTTTTCAAACTTGTTTTCAATCATGAAGTTTTTTTCTCATTTTATTTGTTTTTTATTTTTATATTATTTATTACAATATATAATATTTCATACATCAATATGTATTTATTGTAATTCATGAAAAATTTATAAGATATATTTTATTTCTAACTGAGACAATCTAACGGTCGGTTTTTCCACCGTTGTACAGTTACACTAGTAGTTAAACGTTTATCATCAGATGGACCATCATTTGCTAGGCCCGTAAGTCCCAAAAGTTTAAAGTCTGCTATTTATTGAGTTCCCCTTCTGTTTGGTTGTTAATAACTAAAACATTTCTACCAAAAACAGATACGTTGTCAGATTTGCTTACCAGTATAGTAGAGTTATTTTTTTGGTTAAAATAAAATATTTAATTATTTTTTGTCAAAGATATTGATGTAAAATCAACATTTTCTTTTTAATTTGTCTTAATTTATCAATTGTCAACGAATAAATTAACATCCAAGGAGCCTATATTTGATACTCGAAAATAGTTTTGCACGAATATAGACATTATCTGCACATAAAAACATCTGTCTACGTCTTTTAGAGAATGGTGTCCCAAGGCAATGTAAAAAATAAAATGCGAATTCGTTTATAGACTAGACGTGGATGCTTCATTTGGCTAATTGGTGCATATATATAACAAAAAATTAAATTCTTATGTGCTAATTTATTATAACTTTTCTGCTGTGAAGCTGATTTATGTAATAAAAACGCTATTAACCATACATTATTCAATAGTATTTTAATACTGTTTTATTGTGAAATTATTTTCTTAAATAACATCGCAATAATAAACCAACATCGATTGTTGAATTAACAATAAAAAGAATCGCGACGATGGTGAAATTAACAATTAATACAAAAAAAAAAACAATGTTTTACGTTTTTGTTAAACAATTCAGTTAAACAACGTTAAGACACATGTTTATCCGAACTGTTATGCTCGGTTTGTTTGTTACGAACATAGTGGACTCTGGCAGACAGATATTCAATGTAAATATCAATGAACGTCGCCTCATGTTCGTCTGTCTGTAAAACTATGTGTTGTGAGTAAGCCGAAGCAGTTGCAATATCAAAAGATAGCGCAGTAACACTTAAAAGCGAAAATTGTAAACGTTCCAAAAAGATTTCATAAAAATATGTTTTAGAAACAAAACAATTACTAGCTTAAAGAAGAAAATAACTGAATGGAAGGTTAGACAAAGTTTTTTTTTAAAAAAGAGAGAGAGAGAGAAGGAGAACTTTTGCGCTAGTTTTAGGGTAGTGAGGAAGAGGGGGAGTTTGTGTAAGGGGGAGGACGTCAAAAAATGAACTGACCATTTATTGAAACAACATGCCGCATCGGGTTCATTTCTTCTCTTTTCCCTTGAAAGGTAGAATTAATAATTTGTTGAGTTTCCTTTTCGACGCGTCATCAACATTAACGAGATAAATCTTGACTTGTGAACGACTTGGTATGGTTCCAAAAATGGCAATATTATTTGACCAATATTCACTAGCTATATCCAAGCGGGATATACAACAAAGATTAAAAAAAACAAGAAACAAAACTCATGAAAGTCATCATTTTTATCAAAAACAAGAACATGGGACAATGAAAAGTGGGAAATGAGCAAAGGCACACGTTATCTAGCCCATTACTTTCAGTGTTAGGTAGCGTTTGATTTTCAAACCGGGCAGTTTAAGTTCGCGTCGGCGTCAGGGGCGTCCGACGCGTCTTCAGTAGGACCCATCCAAACGACCCTTCAAGACGAACAGTTAGAAAGTTAGCTTTCGCGTCCGACGCGACATAAATTTTTGGAACCACCGATTATCTTCCACTTCCCTTATACATTCTCCCCCATTCATTCTCATTTCTCACCAAAAATCACACACCCAATATATTCTCTTCCGTTCATCCTCTTTTCATGGATCAAGAAGAGTTGATTTCTTTGTGCATGGTAGTATGTCAAGATGAAGATGGTTATCTACAGTGGGAGCTCGCGGTTATTCTACCAGCATTAGACAATAGAAGGGGTCCCAACCCTTTGTATTTTCTGCTTGACAATCCCGCACAGCTTAGGCTTTGTATTCTTTGTTATGTTCTTAAGCTGAGGACTGGACAACTGTAGGTTTTTTATGTATTTGTTGTTGCTTTTTATGAAATGGGCATCTATGTTGTCATGATATTTGAAGTATTAAATTTAAATTCTGCTGTTACTACTAAATACTAACAGCAAAGTGAGCTGGCAATAAAGGAGTGTCGGAAGACCGAAAGCTCACAGAAGGCTCAATAGAAAGTGGGGCCAAATACTAAGGAGGGAAAGAGCAAGAAGGGATAATCTGAAAAGCCACATCAAACGAAACCCTCTCCCTCCCCCTAAGGGAAGAGATCATAAGGTACTATGGGATGTAACCGACAAGACCTCTCCGCGAGGGTCATTCCAACCAGATCCTTCCGACAGTACCGGCTCGACGAAAGACTCCGTTTAAGGAGCCACCCTATTCTAAATCCTAGTAAGCCAGAAATAATAAACCTGATGGACAAAGCCCAAAGGAATCCTCAACAATGACCTGCCCAAATGCCGATGCATCTGAAGACGAAGGCATCGGAGGCACTAAACCGGAAGAATGCGAAGGCCACCCAGAACCAACTTTCGAAGCATCCACTGCGTGAATACCGAAGGACCGCGTCCACGAATAAATAACAGTGACACCAAAAACCACCCTCCAAGAATACAGGCTACTAGAAAGGCCCTACCGGAGGGCTAGCCAAGACCTGAGCAGGAAACAGGCTACCCGTACTAGGCTACCTAGTACCGAAACCTGTAGCGGTTTCGACCCGGCAGCTATCAACATACACCACGAGGTCAAGCGTCTCTAAGTATTCATGATAAGCCGAAAGGCTACATATGAAAGCTCATGTCCGCAAGTCTACATTTAGGAGCTGCTTTCAAGAATTCAAGTATCATCTAAAGATCATAACCGAATATGCCAAAGACGGCCGAAGGTCAAGCATCCAAAACCAAGAATAAAATGACCGACAAAGACCCCTACGGGTCCAATGGCCCACCAACAAAAGGGGCCCTGAACCGCTATAAATAAGACCCCATAGGTCACATTTGGTGGGGGGGGGTCGATCTTTTCTTCCTTAATACTTGTACTCTCAAAAATAACTTAGAAAACAAGATCAATGGAGGGAATCTCCCTATGACATTCATGTACTCCTAGCGAAAGTTTAATGGAAAGGAATCTTCTTATATGAAAATTGTTCTGTAAGTTTGTATTATTATTTCTCTAATCGTAGTAGTTGTAGTTTTCTATTCATCCTCCAGATAAGTACGAATCCCCATCCCAACATGTCCTCGAATAGGGAGACGAGCTTTATCTCCTGAGTTTAAGTTCATCTTGGTAACCTCTAAGCGACCCTGTCCTCCCAGACTTCAGTATCCGGAGAAGCAATCAGGTTAAAATAGCCAAATCATCCGTTTCCTCCTTTAAATCCATCCCAGTCGACCCATCTTCAGTGTTGGCGAAAAATATCATTAACATTTTGGCGCTAGAAGGACAGGCTGAACGAGGGCCTGAACCTCCGACCTTGTGGTTAATCCTACCACATATCTACCTGTGTTGTTCCATCCTGGATCACACTGAGACCTTGAAGAGGCGAACATTATGAGTAGAATATCTCCACCAATTACTAATGGATTTCCTATGGTTGGGGCAAGTATTGGCGAGCCATGGACGATCGAAAGATTCAAATTAGAAACCCTCCATATTCAAGAGAAAGAGAAGGACGTAGAACCTTATGACCCTGATCGATGGAGCATTAACCCCTTCCACATAGGATTAACCCCGATTTTTGCCCTTTACCAACCCTTGAAGGAAAGATACAATTCCTTTCTCCTCATCAAAGAAGTCATCCTCACAAAACCTAGAGAAACCATGTTCGAATAAAGCATTGAGAAAACTCCCATTCCTTGGGCCGATAGGATGTCTGAAAAAGATATATCCCCATATCGGAAGGCAGTAAAAAGAAAGTGTAGAGATAAGGAAGGAATGAAAAAATTGAGTAGCAAAAAGGCCAAAATGCAGCAGCGGAAGAAAAATTTCAAGTCAAGATTTCCAAAGGGTTATAGGCTTACTATATCGATTGAGGGTATATATTTCCTAACTAGACATGAATTAAACTTCTGGTCGTCGCCCAAGAAGAAACCCAAGAACGAAGCTAAGAGAGAAGGATCAAATTGCTACTACCATATGGTAAACAGACACGAAACAAACCATTGCAGAGTTCTAGAAGGGAAGATCATCAAATTCTTAAACCAAGGAAAATTAAAAAGTTATGTAAAGAAAGCGTAGGAGACTACGTCGTTAAGACCCTCTTGAAAAAGTAAGAAAAGGACTACCCCCCTGTTGCAAAGGTTTGAACTCTACAAACAAAATGACCAAGGAATGGTCAAGCCACAAATGGATAAAGAGAATAAAAACCCTTGCCATCACTAAATTAGCCCGGGTAAGGCATCCCCCGGAGGGGGATAGTGTGTTAGTCTTTCTCCATACCCAAATTAGAGGGGGCAGGTTTAAAGCATCAAAAGCATAAACTGCCGTTTCACACCACAAATGGTCGTAGCAGTGCATCTAAAATTAGCACACCTTGCCTCTGCTCGCGGAAGAGTATGCCCTGCCTCTGCTAGAACTAAGTTTTTCCTAGCTATGCTCACAAAAGAGCACGTCCTACCTCTTCTTATGTTCCGCGTTTCCCGCAAAAGGGACGCAAACCCCTATCATCGCCTATGATGGTCAGGATAAGGCACCCCTTGGAGGGGGTGGCTATAAGCCTCTACCAATGCCTACGATGGCCCGTGTAGAGCGTCAAAAGAGTAAGCCTTAGTTCTGTGCCTACGATGGTCAGGATAAGGCACCTCCTGGAGGGAGGTCGGGTATGTCCTTGGGCCCTGCATGTGGATAAGCTGGCCAAGTGCTCCGAACGCACATGCCCAGAGAGTGGCCAAAAAGCACGTACATCCTCTACTTTGACATCAAAATCCCAAGGGGAGGGTCAAGAAGAATTTACAACCTCTGCTTTCCAAATCAAATCCTAAGGGGATACTTACTTCACAAATACCAGAGGAGGTTCCAGTCTACTATTATTAACACCCGAATCTGGGTCGATTCGGCGTTTCTCAAATACCGGAGGAGGTTCTGGTCTACTATTATTAATACCTGAATCTGGATCGATTCATCGTTTCTCAAATACTGGAGGAGGTTCCGGTCTACTATTATTAACACCCGAATCTAGGTCGATTCAGTGTTTCCCAAATACGGGAGGAGGTTTCGGTCTACTATTATTAACACCCAAATCTTGGTCGATTCGGCATTTCTTAAATACCGGAGGAGGTTCCGGTCTACTATTATTAACACCCGAATCTGGGTCGATTCAGCGTTTCTCAAATACCGGAGGAGGTTCCGGTCTACTATTATTAACACCCAAACCTGGGTCGATTCGGTGTTTCTTAATTACCGGAGGAGGTTCCAGTCTACTATTATTAGCACCCGAATCTGGGTCGATTCGGCGTTTCTCAAACCGGAGGAGGTTCCGGTCTACAATTTTTCACACTCGAATCTGGGTCGATTAGGCGCTTCACAGATGCCGGAGGAGGTCCTGGTCTACTACTATCGATACCCAAATCCGGATCGATTCGGCTTTACACAAGCGCCAGAAGGGATGCAACCCTTCAACATATTGACACCTGAATCTGGTCTAAAGAAACCCTTTGTAAGTATTGGAAGAAGATTCCGACTATCATGGTGGATGGCTCGAAGACCTCTAAGGTAATTATCTCAAATCGAATCGACCGTAGGTCCGTCCATGAAAAAGGATCCGCAAAATTCAGAAATTGACGAGTAGCTCATTGTTAGGAGCAAGGCCGATAAAAAAGATTTTTTTTCTTTTTCTTTATTATTTTCTCGTACTCAGAGAAAACCTCTTAAATCATTCATCATACAAACAATTTTCACTCATGCTTCGGACCAACGGATATTTACATACTAAACATCGTCAATACATGAATTCATTCACCAAAAGATTACATTCTCGATACCCTTATTATGAGCAAAGTTATGTGTCGCCGTTACAAAATATCACTGAACCTCTGGGCCCTCTCCATCCTCGGATAAAGGACGGTCGATGCCATGGCGAAGTGCGACGCCTAGTAGATTGTTAAGTCTCTGAACTCTCCTGCTTGTCTCGCCTAAGTGATCGTAAGATTTAATTTGAAGCTTTAAAGCTCTGTTGTAAGCCCCACACATTACCCTAAGAGATTTATTTTCCTTTTCTAATTCGAAAACGATTACATAAAAATCTTGGATTTCTTCTTGCAAATGTATAATTTGGTCAACATATTTGACGACACAGTCATGAGAATCCCTGATTAACTTAGTATCATAGACTCCTTTCATCTCAGCCACCACTCTTTTACACCACTCGGAAATAATTTTTTCCTTTAACCCCGGAGGAGGGTTATTCAAATAATAACACTTCCGGAGAGCGGACGCTTTATGAGCTGTCATGACGCTAGGGGACGGAGACCCCGTCATTATAGGGATATTCTCAAAACAATGTTCCCATGTCTCACACTTTGTAGTATCATTGTTTAAATCAATTTCTAAGTCGAAGACACGTTGACGAAGACTCCTTTTCTCATCCTCGAACTCGATAGAGGGTTTAGCCTTTATGTATGTTCTTAATCCCAGAATAGTCCTATCTCTCTCTCTCTCTCTTCTAGCTGCCCTTTCAAAATATTCATCCTCTCAGTTAAGTGTTTGATGGATAAATTCTGGTGTAAAATCTTCCTTTCATGAGACATGAAAGAAACCTCTCTCGTCTGCGATGTTCCGTCCCGGGAGGAAGGGATCTCGCATTGATCAACCTGCCCACAGACATACAAGAAAGTGATTACGATTTTATTTTCTTTTTAAAATTTCAAAGATCATACCTTCCTTTCTTTCCTTTATATATAAACCTCTACACGGGTTAAACCCGGAGTCTACCAACTATGACGAATAGGCAGAAAACCGAATTTTTAAATATCACTCCTTCATACATTTATAGTTTACATAATGCCTCAACATGTTTCATCCTAAGGCTCTTTAACATTGCTTCACGATCCCCACTCCAAAAATTAAAGGAGAGCTGAGGAAATACGACATAAACACACTCAAGTCCCTCAAGGAGACGCATTTCCCTGAAAGCATGAGTAGGCATCGTGCGACCCTTTTCTCATCCTACAAATCATGTGTAATGTCTCCTCATAGTAAACTAAACTCTATCATAATACAAACAATCGTGTTAGCCCTTGCGGATAGCAAAAGGGAACCCCATACAAATATTGCATAGGTTGTGAAATTAAGCATACAAGTGTACCACTTGCCCAATATAAAAACGGGTGGAACCATTTGTTACCTAAATCTGCTTAAGGCAGGAAAACAATTTTTCTTCTATCCATTATAACGACATGGAACTACTCGAAATCAAGCATCCAGGAAAAGAGAAAAACACATCCGGAGTAAAAATTATACCCGAGGGGAGGGAGCTTCACAACCGACAGCTTTCTTCTCTCTCGGAAAACCAGAGGGGCCACCTTCTCTGGGCAATGGCGAGTCAGAATTATGGACAGTAGGCTCGCCAAGGCAGTCACCATCCCTGGGGCTGATACCCCCTTTTTCCCTATTGCTACCAGCGGGGGCGGGAGGCTCCCCCTCCTCGCCTAAATCATCCGAAAGACAATCAATGTATAAAAGGTCCTCAATTGCAAGATCACTCCTTCACGACACCGCAATTCCTTCCTCACCCAACTTAATCCACTCCATGACCCGATCCCAGATGAAGAAAGAAATGCGGGTAGATCGAAGTTCAGAAAGAAACTGAAGGTTGACAGAAAGGAGATGAAATAGGGTACCTTCATAATAGTCAGATTTAATCTGTGGAAGGAGTACTTGCAAGAAATCAGAAATCCTGTCCTGGGCTGCATAAATTATCTGGGCGGCACGAGAAAGCTTTTCATCCTTCTTCCGAAGCTCATCAGCATGGGTAACCACGTCCTCTGCCATCTGGTGCTCTAAGGCTGACACCTTGTCAGGAGTTACGTCCCTAGCCTACCTCTCCTTCTCCAAAGCTAACTCAGCATGTTCCAAGGAAGCCTTCAACCTCCCACACTCGTCGCTCAAAATTGCGTTAGCTGAGTAATTTCAGTAACCGAAGAAGAAGGGATGGGATTAGACAAATACCATTTCTTAATCATCTAAGAAATTGAAGCATTCAACATATAGTTGCGGTAAGTGGAAAGCACAGAGTAAAAAGAAAGTGTCGTACCCTAAGCTGTCGAGCAATCAAGTGTCGAAAAAAACGCATCGTGTCGGAAGAAGCGGGGGGCAACGAAATGTCAGAAAATTCGGGTCCCGAAAGAATAAGTTTCACGAAATCAGTAAAATCTGACAGAAGATCAAGGGGCCTCGAAGAACCGGCAGTCTGAGAAGCAGAAGTATACGGCGTGGCACTTGCGCCCTCCCCGGATGTGCTTGGAAGAAATGGTGAAAAGGCGTCAGTTCTCATTTCCCTACCGAGGTTACTCCCGGAAATCGCGGAGGCAGAAGTATTGAACCTCAATCTCTTAAATGGAAGACCAGCAGGAAATTCGGCTAGCCTCTTAAGAATAGCCACGGTGGTCCTGTTCAAAGCACCAGCAAGAATAGGGGCTTCCGGAACCAAAAATCCTAGTCAAACGAAAGGTTGGGGAAAAGTCGAGAGCGTGAAACATTAGTATCAAAAGGATTTCCACAAAGAAGCTGTCGAATCAATAAAACATACCTGGAAATAAAGGAGCCAAAAGAACGAACACATCTGAACATACCAATAGACGTTTAGTGCCGGGAAGACGAGCAGGGTGCGCCCCAATATTTTCTGTCCATGAGGAAGAAGGTTATAAAGACGCAGCTTGTCCTTGGTTAGTAGAGTGGAGCGACTTAACGGCTTTTCGAGTAATTTCAGAATAAGTTTAAACACGCAAGATTCGCTCTCGGTTAGGGACACCTCCTCAAAAGCAAAATATGAAAGAAGGGAATTAAAGATATGTTACAAATGAGAAAATAACCACCTACGAAGGGTTAATAGAGCTTACTACGATCAGCTAATTGGCCAGAAATACCAACAGGACATTTGATAAAGAAGAATTGATCTTCCCAAGACATAACCTTGCCCGCACCGTCGCTGACAATCTTCCGCAAAAGGTCGACATGGAGTAAGGGAAAGCCAACACCCCTGGAAAAGTGCATCAGATAACGACCGAGGTTCAAAGTAAGAGAAACCTGACCCAATTCTAAAAAAAGTACTTCCAGGCATAAGAGTAATGTGTAAGTGCTTGGAAGAAATTGAATGATTGCGACTCCTAAATCTTGTAGAAGTCGAAGCACTAAAGGAGGAAAAGGAAAGAAGCCCCCATGCCATATATGTATAGCTAAGTAGGAAAAGTATCCCTCAGGAGGATGCATGATGTCATCAAGGTAAGAAGCAGGAATGGCCTCCACATTGTCCATTCCAAAGCTGGCAAGAATGGAGTTTACGTCATCTTGAGAGTCATTAATGATTTCTTCAAGAAGAGAGAGTTTCCCCACTGAGAAAGGCCACAAGCATCAACGGACGATGAACCGGAACTCCTCTTATCAGACATAACGCTGCCAGATGATATAATTTCATGAACATATAAATTTTATATCCCACTCATCAGAACATTTGGAAGTGATTACGCTTAAGCCTATTAGTAATGAGTAGTCGGAATAATGAGTGTTATGATAAATCCTACACACCAGTCCAGTCATTAATTGAAAAAATGCTTTGATACAGTTGCATGACCTAAACCCTAGAGTTGATATTTGGGGGAAAAGGTGTATGTATTGATTGTCATGAATTGCTTCTTAGGTTATTAAGATACGAACAATTTGTATCCGATATGCAAAGCCCTAAGCTAATTTGACCAAAACAATTCAATCCCCCAATTAAAAAAAATAGGAATACTTACCAAGGGTTTAAGCAGTGAGTTTCCTATGATAAACTTCAGATCTTCAGTTATCAAATAATCTGGTTTGAGAAATTAATGTTGCGGGGAAAAAGTGAAGAAGAGGCAGTGGTAATTGTGCAAGGATATTTACCCAAATCCACATTGCACAAACACGGACCAATCAATGTTTCCCTGCCAAGGAAGATCAAAAGACTTCGATATGTCAATTCGAAAAAGACAAGGAGTTTGACTTGATAATTCGAAAACACACCTTCAAAAGGGGGGAGGGGCAAATGTTACTACCAAATACCAACAACAAAGTGAGATAGCAGTGAAGGGGTGTCGAAAGACCGAAAGCTCGCAGAAGGCTCAATAGAAAGTGGGGCCAAATACTAAGGAGGGCAAGAGTAGAAAGGGATAATCCGAAAATCCGCATTAACTGAAACCCTTTCCCTCCCCCTAAGGGAAGAGATCGTAAGGTATTACGGGATGTAACCGACATGACCTCTCCGCCAGGGTCAATCCAACCTGATCCTTCCGACAGTACTGGCTTGATGAAAGACTCTGTGTAAGGAGCCACCCTAATCTAAAGCCAAGTAAGCCAGAAACAATAAACCCGATGGACAAAGCCTAAAGGAATCCTCAATAATGACTTGCCCAAATGCTGGTGCATCTGAAGACGAAGGCATCGGAGACACTAAACCGGAAGAACGCGGAGGCCACCTAAAACCAACTGTCGGAGCATCTATTGCATGAATACCGAAGGGCCGCGACCGCGAAAAAATAAGAGTAACACCAGAAACCACCCTCCAAGAATACAGACTACCAGAGAGGCCCTACCAGAGGGCTAGCCAAGACCTGAGCAGGATACAGGCTACCCATACTAGGCTACCTAATACAGAAACCTATAGCGGTTTCGACCCGGCAGCTATCAACATACACCACGAGGTCAAGCCCCTCTAAGTATTCACGATAAAGCCGAAAGCCTACATCCGAAAGCTCATGTCTGCAATACATTTAGGACATGCTTTCAAGAATTCAAGTATCATCTAAAGATCATAACCGAATACACCAAAGATGGCCGAAGGTCAAGCACTCAAAACCAAGAATAAAACGACCGACAAAGGAACTTACGGGTCCAATGACCCACCAATGAAAGGGGCCCTGAACCGCTATAAATAAGACCCCATAGGTCACATTTGGGGGGTTGATCTTTTCTTCCTTAATACTTGTACTCTCAAAAAATTACTTAGAACACAAGATCAATGGTGGGAATCTGCCTATGACATTCATGTACTCCTAGCGAAAGTTTAATGGAAAGGAATCTTCTTATATGAAAATTGTTCTGTAAGTGTGTATTATTATTTCTCTAATCGAAGTAGTTGCATTTTTCTATTCATCCTCTAGATAAGTACGGATCCCCATCCCAATATGTCCTCGAATAGGGAGACGAGCTTTATCTCCAGAGTTTAGGTTCATCTTGGTAACCTCTAAGCGACCTTGTCCTCCCAGACTTCAGTATCTGAAGAAGCAATCCGGTGAAATCGCCAAATCGTATGTTTCCTCCTTTAGATCCGTCCCAGTCGACCCATCTTCGGTGTCGACGAAAAATATCGTTAACATCTACGTTTGAACAAAATTTGTATTTTGCATTCTCCTATTCTGTTCGACAATAAACACATACAAACAATTAAAATAATAACTACATAAATAATTAAAATAATAAATACAAAACCATTAAAAATAATAACTTTGCCCCTTTCGTAAAAAAACACATTCCCCATTTGCTATAATTACCCTTCAAATACACCTTCTAAATTCCCCCTTTAAATAACCCTTTCCGTTTAAAATCAAACGCACCCTTAATCCTTCTCTTTTTGTAAAGAATGACTACTTTTACAATATTAATTAAGCTATATTCTAGTTAACTATGGTCATAACTTAAAAACCCGGAATTTTTTAGATTTAAACTGATTTTGAAGAGTTATAACAAAAATAAACTATTTTTCAAACTAATCAAAAAAATTAACTAATTTTCAAACTAATCAAAAAAATAAACAAATTTTCCTCGAGTACAACATTGATGACATCTCGAATGCCGCTAGTGTTTTATATTTTCTTTTTGTACCGGCTTCATTTGAGATGGAGAAAAGAGAGAAAAAATTACTGGCAGCATCTGAAATGCTGCCAATTATGCTGCTTCCAGATGCACGTTGGCTGCATTTCAAATGCCGCTAAATGGATTTTTTTGTTTCTTGGCATTCATAAGAAACCTTTTGCCAAATAATCTTCCCATCATAACTTTGGATAGGAACTTTTTCAAGCAAAGTGAAATTAATGTCAATTTCAATCAAAAATTCTAGCATACGAAATGCGAACTAAATCTTCAGTTACTTTATCTAATTTTATAGAACATCCAAGATTAGAAATTATGCGATTGATTGCTTCCTCGAACCAAAAGTCTGGATCGAGATTAGGAAGACGAATCCAGAGTGGAGAAATTCTCGCGTTAACTTCATTCCAAAAAATCATTTCTTCATAAATATTATTTTTTTTATAGAAAAGAAGGCCTTGTAGCTAGAACTAGCTCACAATTTACATTGTCAAATTTATTTTTAAAAAAAACATTTGCTCTTGTAAATAATTGACTTTCTAATGTATTTTTTTAGATATTTGTAATAGGATTTATTTCCATAAACACGGAATATAACTGAATTTGACCATTTTTCTTTTGCTTTCTTTATCACATTATTTTTCTATGAATGCATACTTTATACTATCCTTCACTGTCATTTCAAAATAAGAAAGATGAATTGAATTATTATGATGTTCATTCTCAATGATGATTTCGTTCTAGAGTATGTTTTTTTAGATGTTTCTGCATTGGTTTCTATGTTTGAAATTAAATCTGGAAATTCCCCCATAGGTTCTAAATTAAAGCCTTGCGATTTAACATGTGATGATATGGTAGTATAAACTGCTTGACCTTGGGAATTGAGATTGAAGGTTATTCCATTGAACCGAATGTCGGGGATTTGCAATTTTCAGATCATCTGAGAAACAGATTTTTGAGCTGTGTAGATTTATGGTTTTGGTCCTCAATAATATCATCCGAAGCTTAAAGACTAAAGAGTGATAGACTGAATAGAATCATAGATACAACATGTCGCCTTCTAGGCTTCTAGCAAGTGTGATTGTGTGAATACAAAAGCGATATAGATGAGAACTAGAATTAAAATATTATTAGGCCAGATTTCTTGTGTATCATCCAGTCAAAATTGATGGGCGTGCACACACAACGGAGAATGGGCCTCGCTGAAAAACAGACATGTCCAATCTTCACTGGTTCGAACAAAGTATGAATAGTAGCCGTACTGGAAGAGGATGGTTCTGCGATGCCATTTTTGAGACTTAGCAAGCAGAAATTGATTAGTACATCATTTAACTGGTGGATTAGTTGACACAGTCAAGGAAAACAAAAAAATTCGAATAACACTTATGGGCCTAGGTGAGAATGCTGACTAGCTTTGGCCCAATATTTGATTAGTATGGCTTTTTAACCCGTTGCGTTTGAATCATTAGTACGCTGCTAAAGTTTCATGTGCTTTACATGTAACCCACTGTTTTTAAGGGGTAAGAAATGCCTACTTTATGCGCTTGTGTTTGTAGTGCACTTGGTCCATAAATGTAAAAGTTAAATTCTTATGTGCTAACTGTAATGGCGCGTTTTGTAAGGTATAATAATTAAGTTATTTAATTATTTAAATAACGATTATATTAAATAAACGATAGTTGAACGTATAATTATAATATAATTAAACTCGAGCGCGTAACGACACGGCAATTCGCTGTTTGGCGATTTGAACTTCAACTGAGTGTACAGGGTTCGTTTTATATCGGATTTCTGTGAAACAAGAAACGTGTGGAGCTGGTGGAGTATATCTTTCAAGTGGAAGAGAAAAATCGGGATTTCGTCGTGTAGATTTTGAGATATGTCCAAATCAAATTTCAGAAAAGTCGCTGTGGAATTCCTTTATAATTTGCGACGCTTTATATACGTTATAAATCGATTTTTCGATACGAACTGAATATCGGGATAATCTGGAGTCTGGAAATCAAGTCATAAAATCTGAGGTGATATTCTGGAGCCGGACGACATCGTATATGGATATATACGATAATATTAACTTATTAATATTTAATTTAATAATATTTAAATATATTTATATATTTAAATGGGTCATCCAGAGCTTTAAAAATACACTGTGTGAGCAAACGAAGTCGGAATTCGACGAAACTAATTTTGTTGGGACCGGAATATCAAATAGTTGTTAGATTCCAAGTTTCGTGATTTTTAGAGTCACTGTGTGACCGTAGGGATTTTTAGAGTGAAAAACAATCGGTATTTAGACAGTTAAAAATACGCTGTGTGAGCATACGGAGTCGGAATTCGACGAAACCAGTTTTGTTGGGACCGTAATGTCGAACTCTAGCTACGTGTCCAGTTTGGTGATTTTTGGGTATCATATGCAGTCGCAGGGATTTTTAAGGATGTGAGATAAATATGTAATCAATAAAATAAAATATAAAATCTAAGATAAAAATATCTTAATATTTTCCTTGGTCAAATTGAAGACCACGACATCCTCATTTTCAGCCACAGATACTACCAACTACAAACAAGCCTATAAAAGTACCGCATAAAACCAAATCAGTAAACTTTGAAAAATCAAAATCCAATGTAATTAATCTCTATAAATCTTGAAACAAATATCTTTGAAGTCAGAAGAGAGAACTCTTGAATCCTGTATCATTTTCATATGGTTCGGATCTTGTTTGCGTCACTAGAAAATTCCGGCGTTAGTCAAGGAACGACTAGGGTTAGGTATTGTGGTGGATTGAAGCATTGATGGTGGAATTCGATGTCGTTTTTGGATCCAAGGGGTTAAGGCGCACCTGCTATGATAATATGGCGAGTTTCGGTGGTGATTTTGGTCGGAGTTGTTAGTGGAGGCGAGGTGTTTTGGCTGGAATCGGATCATGCCAAAGGACGGCGAGTTGATCGAGTTTGGGTGCAGGAGGAAGAGGATGGAAGGACGTGAGTTTTGGTGATTGTAATGGGGAAGTCGGTGATGAAATCGATGGGGTTTGGAGCAGTTGAAGTTCTGAAATGGTGAAGGAGTATACACAGCAGGTCACGGCAGTCATTGAGGAAGAAGGATAGTTCGGGCTTGGGCTAAGTGGGCCGACGGGTTTTAAAGTTAAGGCCCGAATGGTTTTATTATTTAAGTTTAATCTAAATAATTTGTACACTAACTTGTAATGATAATATCTTGACCATACGTTATCAGAATCTCGAACCGTCTATCGCGTTGGGATCGTATGGACGGACACTACGCGCTGGAACTGACCGCGAGTCAATTGGAGTCCATCACAATTTATAGCAAAATAAATTGTCTGAATCAAGCGATGGTTATCGTCATCGACGATGATCGTCCAATGTGAGTAAATCTCACAAACTCTAAACAGTTTTATTTTCACGTTGTATTCTTAGAACTGTTAAAATATTATCTGTTTGACTGTTTGACTGTGTGTTGACTGTTTGATTGAACTGCTAGTCAGTTAGTAGAGATTTTATATATATATATATATATATATATATATATATATCACGTATATATATAAACCGTTAAATAGTCATATGTTGATTCTGCTATCAGAATATTTCACAGTGAAGTGAAATCGATGTTGTTGTATTGTCTAACATCTGTGGTGCAGGGAAACAGGTTGGAGGAATCCAACTGGATTCCTCAACAGTTATTTTTACTGTGATTTATATATTGTGACATATAATGTGATGTATATAATCCGTTGTGATTATGCGTGTTTGGACAAATATTCATCGTTGTTAGATGATGTGTTAAAAACCATAAGTTAACCAAAGCGAAGTTAGTCGAGGTAAACAAAGTAATTGGTTAAGTAAATCAAAGCAAGTTAGTTAAGTTAAACTAAGTGATTAATCGATGTGAATTAGTTAAGTTAAACTAAGTGATTTATCAAAGTGAATTAGTTAAGTTAAACTAAGTGATTTATCAAAGTGAATTAGTTAAGTTAAACTAAGTGATTTATCAAAGTGAATTAGTTAAGTTAAACTAAGTGATTTATCAAAGTAAATTAGTTAAGTTAAACTAAGTGATTAATCGATGTGAATTAGTTAAGTTAAACTAAGTGGTTAATCGAAGTGAATTAGTTAAGTTAACTAAGTGGTTAATCGAAGTGAATTAGTTGAGTTAAACTAAGTGAATCGGTTAGAGTTAATCAACGTGAATTAGCTAAGTTAAACTGAGTGGATTTGTTCAGTTAATCAAGACGAATTAACCAGTTAGGTTAAACCAGTAGAGTTAACCAGTTGAGTTAACCAGTTAGAGTTAACCAGTTAGGTTAAACCAGTTGAGTTGACCAGTTAGAGTTAACCAGTTAGAGTTAATCTGTTAGAGTTAACCAGTCGAGTTAACCAGTTGAGTTAACTAGTTAGAGTTGATCAGTTAGAGTTGATCAGCTAGAGTTATCCAAGTAGAGTTATCCAAGTAGAGTTAATCGAGTAGAGTTGTCGAATATCACTTATCCGAAGTAGAGTTATCGAATATAGTGTATTCGAGAGAAGAGTTATCGAATATAGTTTATTCGAGTGGAGAAATCAAATGTTATTCATTTGAGAAGGGTTATCGAATATAGTTTATTCGAGTGGAGAAATCAAATGTGATTCATTTGAGAAGAGTTATCGAATATTATTTATTCGAAGAGTAGTTATCGAATATTGGTTATTCGAAGTTAGTTAATCCAAAGGAGTTATTCGAAGTTAGTAAATCGAGGAGTTAATCCGAAGAAGTTAGTCGAAGAGTTAATCCAAAGGAGTTATTCGAAGTTAGATAATCCAAAGGAGTTATTCGAAGTTAGTTAATCCAAAGGAGTTATTCAAAGTTAGTTAATCCGAAGGAGTTAATCGAAGAGTAAATCCAAAGGAGTTATTCGCAGTTAGTTAATCCAAAGGAGTTATTCGCAGTTAGTAAATCTAAAGGAGTTATTCGAAGTTAGCTAATCTAAAGGAGTTATTCGAAGTAGTTAATCCAAAGGAGTTATTCGAAGTTAGCTAATCCAAAGGAGTTATTCGAAGTTGGTTAATCCAAAGGAGTTAGTCGAAGAGTTAATCGAATATAGTTATTCGAAAGAAGGTGTTAATCGAATATAGTGATTCGAGTAAAGTTAAAAGAGTTAATCGAATTTAGTTATTCGAAATGAGTTATTCGAATTTGATATTTGAATAGAGTTAAACACATTAGAGTTATTCGAATTAGTTATTCGAATAGAGTTAAACACATTAGAGTTATTCGAATTAGTTATTCGAATAGAGTTAAACACGTAAGAGATTATTTGAATTTTTGTTATTCAATTTGAGTTAATCGAATGTAGTTATTCGAGAAGAGTTAGATCAAATTTAGTTATTCGAAAAGAGTTAATCAATTTGAGTTAAGTTAATCGATTTGAATTAAGTTGAATCGAAATGGAGTAAATCGATTAGAATTAAGTTAATCGAGTTAGAGTAAATCGAATATTAGTTATTCGAATAGAGTTAAAGGGGTTATCGATTTTAGTTTGATCGAAAGGAGTTATCGATTAGTAAATCGAAAGGAGATTTTCGAATATAGCATATTCGAAAGAAAGAGATCGAATATTGTTTATTCGAAAGAGAGAGATTTCGAATATGAGTTATTCGAAGAGAGATAATCGAATATAGGTTATTCGAAGAAGAGTTAATCAAATAGAGATTACTCGAAAGAGAGTTATACGTCGAATTCGATTATAGTGAATTCGGGAAAGTACTATTTACTTTCCAGGGTTTAAATCAAGATTTAGTTATTGATTTAGAAATTAGGTGTCTGTTAAATTATCCGAGTTAGGAGATAAAGTTATAATTTAGGTTAGACATTGCAGAAGTAGGAATTATAACGTTATAGTTAAAATCAGACACTGTCATATAAGAAGTGGATTCGTAACCTGAATCCGAGAATTTGCGTAAACAGATGATTGTAAAAAGTGAGTGATGAGCTTCATCTATTTCACAGTAAAGGACGTTGTTCAATTAAGGTCTGTGAGGTAATTATACCCCAACTTGATTGACTTCAGAATTGACAAAGGAATAGTTGTGGTTCGATCTAAAAGGTTGATTTGAAATATAGTTAAGTAATAAGCAATTAATGGATTAAGCGTAACGATGTTTTATACAACGTTCATTGGAAATCCGTAAATGAGTTTTGGAAACGTTTTCCAAATATAGTCAGATATGTTTTCTAAACATAGAAAATGAAATGTTTTCATGATAAGAAGTTAAGAAATAGAGTTAAGCAAATTCAGAAACTGACTGGAGAGGGTAAGTTGAACGGTTTTCTAAGTGACGATCTGATGTTGGTTTCGACCTTCCGTGTTGATACTTAGAGAATTGTTCTCATACTAGTTACAGTTAGGGACTGATAGTTGCGAAATAATAGTGATGTGAAAATAAGCTATGGAAATGTTTTCCAATGATTAATAACATATATTTTCTAAATATATGAAATAAGGAAATATGAACATATGATGATTGATCGATCGAATTTCCATTTGGGAATAAGATCGTTGTTTGTACACCGACATGTTTTCATTTGATAGTTGAATCACAGACTATCAAAGTTTTTACCATTTTAACGTTGTTAATATGGAGAGACCGGTTGGATTATTATCCAAAGAACCACTATGTATTGGCATAAGCGGTGCGAGCAATATCTGCCAAAGATAAATTGAAGACGGAGTAAAGTGCAAGGGCTGTTGTATAAGTCTTAGATAACAGTGACTAAGATGGATATACTGAATAGTGCATTCGGTTTGTCCAATCCCAGGACAACGTATATGGAAGAAGGTCTGACAGAGTATATCCAATGGATCGCGTAAGTTGATCTGTTCAAACGTATTCACGTTTGGTGGCGGAGGAATTCGTTTCTCTTAGCTGTATACCCGTGTTATTTTTGGATAAGTCAATTTGTGATTTGGCGGGTATGACGATGTGGCATTCAAAGTGAATGGTGATCAGATGTTCTGAAGATAGACGTAGCTTCTAGCCTCACACCAGGAAGTAACAAAAGTTGGGCTAGGCAGCATGGCTAGTTGGGTCATTCCCAAGCAGGGTGTATTGTCACCGATCTAGGGAATATCCATATTTATACTTCTTTTTGATTCTGTATCTTCGGATGACGGTTTGATGGCCTATAACCGTGGTGGCAATATATTCGCGACACTCAAGCTAAATGAGTGAGCGGTCATGTGTGGCCGGGTTGCAAGACGTTCTTGTTGAACCCTGAGTGTATCACCTCTAGAGTACACTATTCAGAAGGTGCTCCCATACCTTGTCTGTTGGAATCCATTCTCCGATAAGCGCTCTGCGGTTTATGATTGTATACTATGTATGTAGAACGTGAGATGCAAGCGTTTCTGCTAGTTGATATCTATTTGTACATAGACATTATTATAATATCAAAAGGTTTTTGATATAAAGATATTTTGGATTCTCATAAGGGAAAAACCCGTTCCGTTATGCGGCGTGGTCTTATGAGATATCGTTTACTTGTTCATATACATGTTTAAATTGTTTTACTCATACCAGTCCCATGACTGACCCGGAGTTTACTTTGTTGTTTTCCCTAAACTCTTGGGTGCCTAAATTTGTATGGGCAGTCAAGTAGTCGAGATTTACAGATATACTTGGAGAGCTTGGAGCAGGAGACTTCAAGATTCTATAGCTATAGTTATTTCCGCTGTGTTGTAAGTGTTGTACTCTGATAAAGTGCTATTGTATATATAACTGTTATGTTTCAAAGATATGTTATATATTATATGTTATTCGTTCCGCTGCGAGATTCGTGTTACTCTGATGATTCTGATGTGCTTCTTCTTCTTCTATTCTATTAGTTCTATCTTTTCTTCCTCACCTTCTAATTTATTCCACTAACGTCACGGAATTTCCGACTCTCGAGGAGTCGGAAATTTCCAGCCGTTACAGTTGGTATCAGAGCCAGGTTAAGAATTACTTGGCTCTGTGGCGTGACTCGGTAGAGATAGGGTTAGTAATGCCCTAGACTGAGATTGAGTGTATATATACAAGTGCGTATTTGTATTTGATAAAAAAAATGGTTTATATTGTGGAGATTCATTGGGTGAGTTGTTTATGCGTTCTGGTCGATCAGTTTGATCCACTGTATCGGTAGGAGTTAATAAACACTCGAATACGATGGACCGACACGGTATGTTTTGAAAAGAGGGTAAAAGAAATAATTTTACCCGAATATATTTTGATATAATATATTGGTAGTGTTGGTTGTTATTATAATCGAGTAAGATTATAACATGTAAAATGGTTATATATAACTAATCAGAATTCATATAAGTAAAGTATATGAAATAAGATGAATTTAATATGAATTTAAATCGGAATTGGAATTAAAATAAGGAAATTTTAAGTTCCTGGGAGATTTTGAAATGTTTTCAAAATGGAAGTATTTAGTAATGGTTTTGAAAATAAAATAGTATTGAACTCACCTGGATGACTGGAAAATAATTCCGAGGATGGATCGATACATTGTCGGTGTGATTTTCGGGTTTCTAAGTGGTGGATTACTACCAAGGGTTTTGTTTTCAAATTGTGTGGAGGAAACAAGTTGTTTAGAAATTCAAAGGTTTTGAATTGGTGTTATGGTTTGAAATTGATTTGAAATAAAACCCAGGAATTTAAATCTTGAAATTTAAAATTTAACTTGTTAAGTTGAATGAATCAAGATGGTAAAAACAAATAAGTAAAGTAAAATTTAACTTGAACCAAGTTAAATAAATCGGGATTTGATTAGAGAATAACCTGGATTGGAATTAAGTTGATGGGTTAAGAGTTTGAAATCTGATAGTGGAGTTTGAATAGAATTTGACTTGGATAGAACCAAGTGTTTGAGTTGAAGGTTGGATTGAGATGACATTGGTATATGTTGGGTTGATACAGGTGAAAGGGATTAAGTTAATATGCCGAAAAAAAAGGTACAAGTTTATATTTGATATAAGCATGAGATTTATGAGCCGAATCGGCAAGCCGCTTGGCCGTTTGATTTTCTTTTGGGTTGGAGATGGCCCAGAGAGGCTAGTGGTGGCTTTACCGATAGGGCTGTACAAAGGAGGTTATGGCGAAATTTTCCGGAAATTTAAAGCGTTAGAAAATTTTCAGAATTTTTTTTTAATTTTAGTTATTCGGAAGAATAAATATTTCAGTCGATATTAATTGGTTCGGTTGAAATCAGAAATAAGGGGTAAACAAATCTTAGGAGTTCCAATATATAGGGTCATCCTCTAACTTAACAATTTCGAGGACGAAATTATTTTAAGTGGGGAAGTGTAATGGCGCGTTTTGTAAGGTATAATAATTAAGTTATTTAATTATTTAAATAACGAATATATTAAATAAACGATAGTTGAACGTATAATTATAATATAATTAAACTCGAGCGCGTAACGACACGGCAGTTCGCTGTTTGGCGATTTGAACTTCAACTGAGTGTACAGGGTTCGTTTTATATCGGATTTCTGTGAAACAAGAAACGTGTGGAGCTGGTGGAGTATATCTTTCAAGTGGAAGAGAAAAATCGGGATTTCGTCGTGTAGATTTTGAGATATGTCCAAATCAAATTTCAGAAAAGTCGCTGTGGAATTCCTTTATAATTTGCGACGCTTTATATACGTTATAAATCGATTTTTCGATACGAACTGAATATCGGGATAATCTGGAGTCTGGAAATCAAGTCATAAAATCTGAGGTGATATTCTGGAGCCGGACGACATCGTATATGGATATATACGATAATATTAACTTATTAATATTTAATTTAATAATATTTAAATATATTTATATATTTAAATGGGTCATCCAGAGCTTTAAAAATACACTGTGTGAGCAAACGAAGTCGGAATTCGACGAAACTAATTTTGTTGGGACCGGAATATCAAATAGTTGTTAGATTCCAAGTTTCGTGATTTTTAGAGTCACTGTGTGACCGTAGGGATTTTTAGAGTGAAAAACAATCGGTATTTAGACAGTTAAAAATACGCTGTGTGAGCATACAGAGTCGGAATTCGACGAAACCAGTTTTGTTGGGACCGTAATGTCGAACTCTAGCTACGTGTCCAGTTTGGTGATTTTTGGGTATCATATGCAGTCGCAGGGATTTTTAAGGATGTGAGATAAATATGTAATCAATAAAATAAAATATAAAATCTAAGATAAAAATATCTTAATATTTTCCTTGGTCAAATTGAAGACCACGACATCCTCATTTTCAGCCACAGATACTACCAACTACAAACAAGCCTATAAAAGTACCGCATAAAACCAAATCAGTAAACTTTGAAAAATCAAAATCCAATGTAATTAATCTCTATAAATCTTGAAACAAATATCTTTGAAGTCAGAAGAGAGAACTCTTGAATCCTGTATCATTTTCATATGGTTCGGATCTTGTTTGCGTCACTAGAAAATTCCGGCGTTAGTCAAGGAACGACTAGGGTTAGGTATTGTGGTGGATTGAAGCATTGATGGTGGAATTCGATGTCGTTTTTGGATCCAAGGGGTTAAGGCGCACCTGCTATGATAATATGGCGAGTTTCGGTGGTGATTTTGGTCGGAGTTGTTAGTGGAGGCGAGGTGTTTTGGCTGGAATCGGATCATGCCAAAGGACGGCGAGTTGATCGAGTTTGGGTGCAGGAGGAAGAGGATGGAAGGACGTGAGTTTTGGTGATTGTAATGGGGAAGTCGGTGATGAAATCGATGGGGTTTGGAGCAGTTGAAGTTCTGAAATGGTGAAGGAGTATACACAGCAGGTCACGGCAGTCATTGAGGAAGAAGGATAGTTCGGGCTTGGGCTAAGTGGGCCGACGGGTTTTAAAGTTAAGGCCCGAATGGTTTTATTATTTAAGTTTAATCTAAATAATTTGTACACTAACTTGTAATGATAATATCTTGACCATACGTTATCAGAATCTCGAACCGTCTATCGCGTTGGGATCGTATGGACGGACACTACGCGCTGGAACTGACCGCGAGTCAATTGGAGTCCATCACAATTTATAGCAAAATAAATTGTCTGAATCAAGCGATGGTTATCGTCATCGACGATGATCGTCCAATGTGAGTAAATCTCACAAACTCTAAACAGTTTTATTTTCACGTTGTATTCTTAAAACTGTTAAAATATTATCTGTTTGACTGTTTGACTGTGTGTTGACTGTTTGATTGAACTGCTAGTCAGTTAGTAGAGATTTTATATATATATATATATATATATATATATATATCACGTATATATATAAACCGTTAAATAGTCATATGTTGATTCTGCTATCAGAATATTTCACAGTGAAGTGAAATCGATGTTGTTGTATTGTCTAACATCTGTGGTGCAGGGAAACAGGTTGGAGGAATCCAACTGGATTCCTCAACAGTTATTTTTACTGTGATTTATATATTGTGACATATAATGTGATGTATATAATCCGTTGTGATTATGCGTGTTTGGACAAATATTCATCGTTGTTAGATGATGTGTTAAAAACCATAAGTTAACCAAAGCGAAGTTAGTCGAGGTAAACAAAGTAATTGGTTAAGTAAATCAAAGCAAGTTAGTTAAGTTAAACTAAGTGATTAATCGATGTGAATTAGTTAAGTTAAACTAAGTGATTTATCAAAGTGAATTAGTTAAGTTAAACTAAGTGATTTATCAAAGTGAATTAGTTAAGTTAAACTAAGTGATTTATCAAAGTGAATTAGTTAAGTTAAACTAAGTGATTTATCAAAGTAAATTAGTTAAGTTAAACTAAGTGATTAATCGATGTGAATTAGTTAAGTTAAACTAAGTGGTTAATCGAAGTGAATTAGTTAAGTTAACTAAGTGGTTAATCGAAGTGAATTAGTTGAGTTAAACTAAGTGAATCGGTTAGAGTTAATCAACGTGAATTAGCTAAGTTAAACTGAGTGGATTTGTTCAGTTAATCAAGACGAATTAACCAGTTAGGTTAAACCAATAGAGTTAACCAGTTGAGTTAACCAGTTAGAGTTAACCAGTTAGGTTAAACCAGTTGAGTTGACCAGTTAGAGTTAACCAGTTAGAGTTAATCTGTTAGAGTTAACCAGTCGAGTTAACCAGTTGAGTTAACTAGTTAGAGTTGATCAGTTAGAGTTGATCAGCTAGAGTTATCCAAGTAGAGTTATCCAAGTAGAGTTAATCGAGTAGAGTTGTCGAATATCACTTATCCGAAGTAGAGTTATCGAATATAGTGTATTCGAGAGAAGAGTTATCGAATATAGTTTATTCGAGTGGAGAAATCAAATGTTATTCATTTGAGAAGGGTTATCGAATATAGTTTATTCGAGTGGAGAAATCAAATGTGATTCATTTGAGAAGAGTTATCGAATATTATTTATTCGAAGAGTAGTTATCGAATATTGGTTATTCGAAGTTAGTTAATCCAAAGGAGTTATTCGAAGTTAGTAAATCGAGGAGTTAATCCGAAGAAGTTAGTCGAAGAGTTAATCCAAAGGAGTTATTCGAAGTTAGATAATCCAAAGGAGTTATTCGAAGTTAGTTAATCCAAAGGAGTTATTCAAAGTTAGTTAATCCGAAGGAATTAATCGAAGAGTAAATCCAAAGGAGTTATTCGCAGTTAGTTAATCCAAAGGAGTTATTCGCAGTTAGTAAATCTAAAGGAGTTATTCGAAGTTAGCTAATCCAAAGGAGTTATTCGAAGTAGTTAATCCAAAGGAGTTATTCGAAGTTAGCTAATCCAAAGGAGTTATTCGAAGTTGGTTAATCCAAAGGAGTTAGTCGAAGAGTTAATCGAATATAGTTATTCGAAAGAAGGTGTTAATCGAATATAGTGATTCGAGTAAAGTTAAAAGAGTTAATCAAATTTAGTTATTCGAAATGAGTTATTCGAATTTGATATTTGAATAGAGTTAAACACATTAGAGTTATTCGAATTAGTTATTCGAATAGAGTTAAACACATTAGAGTTATTCGAATTAGTTATTCGAATAGAGTTAAACACGTAAGAGATTATTTGAATTTTTGTTATTCAATTTGAGTTAATCGAATGTAGTTATTCGAGAAGAGTTAGATCAAATTTAGTTATTCGAAAAGAGTTAATCAATTTGAGTTAAGTTAATCGATTTGAATTAAGTTGAATCGAAATGGAGTAAATCGATTAGAATTAAGTTAATCGAGTTAGAGTAAATCGAATATTAGTTATTCGAATAGAGTTAAAGGGGTTATCGATTTTAGTTTGATCGAAAGGAGTTATCGATTAGTAAATCGAAAGGAGATTTTCGAATATAGCATATTCGAAAGAAAGAGATCGAATATTGTTTATTCGAAAGAGAGAGATTTCGAATATGAGTTATTTAATCGAATATAGGTTATTCGAAGAAGAGTTAATCAAATAGAGATTACTCGAAAGAGAGTTATACGTCGAATTCGATTATAGCGAATTCGGGAAAGTACTATTTACTTTCCAGGGTTTAAATCAAGATTTAGTTATTGATTTAGAAATTAGGTGTCTGTTAAATTATCCGAGTTAGGAGATAAAGTTATAATTTAGGTTAGACATTGCAGAAGTAGGAATTATAACGTTATAGTTAAAATCAAACACTGTCATATAAGAAGTGGATTCGTAACCTGAATCCGAGAATTTGCGTAAACAGATGATTGTAAAAAGTGAGTGATGAGCTTCATCTATTTCACAGTAAAGGACGTTGTTCAATTAAGGTCTGTGAGGTAATTATACCCCAACTTGATTGACTTCAGAATTGACAAAGGAATAGTTGTGGTTCGATCTAAAAGGTTGATTTGAAATATAGTTAAATAATAAGCAATTAATGGATTAAGCGTAACGATGTTTTATACAACGTTCATTGGAAATCCGTAAATGAGTTTTGGAAACGTTTTCCAAATATAGTCAGATATGTTTTCTAAACATAGAAAATGAAATGTTTTCATGATAAGAAGTTAAGAAATAGAGTTAAGCAAATTCAGAAACTGACTGGAGAGGGTAAGTTGAACGGTTTTCTAAGTGACGATCTGATGTTGGTTTCGACCTTCCGTGTTGATACTTAGAGAATTGTTCTCATACTAGTTACAGTTAGGGACTGATAGTTGCGAAATAATAGTGATGTGAAAATAAGCTATGGAAATGTTTTCCAATGATTAATAACATATATTTTCTAAATATATGAAATAAGGAAATATGAACATATGATGATTGATCGATCGAATTTCCATTTGGGAATAAGATCGTTGTTTGTACACCGACATGTTTTCATTTGATAGTTGAATCACAGACTATCAAAGTTTTTACCATTTTAACGTTGTTAATATGGAGAGACCGGTTGGATTATTATCCAAAGAACCACTATGTATTGGCATAAGCGGTGCGAGCAATATCTGCCAAAGATAAATTGAAGACGGAGTAAAGTGCAAGGGCTGTTGTATAAGTCTTAGATAACAGTGACTAAGATGGATATACTGAATAGTGCCTTCGGTTTGTCCAATCCCAGGACAACGTATATGGAAGAAGGTCTGACAGAGTATATCCAATGGATCGCGTAAGTTGATCTGTTCAAACGTATTCACGTTTGGTGGCGGAGGAATTCGTTTCTCTTAGCTGTATACCCGTGTTATTTTTGGATAAGTCAATTTGTGATTTGGCGGGTATGACGATGTGGCATTCAAAGTGAATGGTGATCAGATGTTCTGAAGATAGACGTAGCTTCTAGCCTCACACCAGGAAGTAACAAAAGTTGGGCTAGGCAGCATGGCTAGTTGGGTCATTCCCAAGCAGGGTGTATTGTCACCGATCTAGGGAATATCCATATTTATACTTCTTTTTGATTCTGTATCTTCGGATGACGGTTTGATGGCCTATAACCGTGGTGGCAATATATTCGCGACACTCAAGCTAAATGAGTGAGCGGTCATGTGTGGCCGGGTTGCAAGACGTTCTTGTTGAACCCTGAGTGTATCACCTCTAGAGTACACTATTCAGAAGGTGCTCCCATACCTTGTCTGTTGGAATCCATTCTCCGATAAGCGCTCTGCGGTTTATGATTGTATACTATGTATGTAGAACGTGAGATGCAAGCGTTTCTGCTAGTTGATATCTATTTGTACATAGACATTATTATAATATCAAAAGGTTTTTGATATAAAGATATTTTGGATTCTCATAAGGGAAAAACCCGTTCCGTTATGCGGCGTGGTCTTATGAGATATCGTTTACTTGTTCATATACATGTTTAAATTGTTTTACTCATACCAGTCCCATGACTGACCCGGAGTTTACTTTGTTGTTTTCCCTAAACTCTTGGGTGCCTAAATTTGTACGGGCAGTCAAGTAGTCGGGATTTACAGATATACTTGGAGAGCTTGGAGCAGGAGACTTCAAGATTCTATAGCTATAGTTATTTCCGCTGTGTTGTAAGTGTTGTACTCTGATAAAGTGCTATTGTATATATAACTGTTATGTTTCAAAGATATGTTATATATTATATGTTATTCATTCCGCTGCGAGATTCGTGTTACTCTGATGATTCTGATGTGCTTCTTCTTCTTCTATTCTATTAGTTCTATCTTTTCTTCCTCACCTTCTAATTTCTTCCACTAACGTCACGGAATTTCCGACTCTCGAGGAGTCGGAAATTTCCAGCCGTTACACTAACTTAGCATGATTATTACAAGTGCTATTATTTCGAAAAAAGTTGCATCAATTCTGTTTTCACTTATTAAATCAAGTGAATAACATAACTAGCTAATTGCATTAAATTATTTTTTCAAATACTACAATAGGCGTATGTTTATGTATCATTCTTTTTCTTGACAAAGAGGTTGACTTATACAATAAAATCTGGGATGGATTTATGGTCACACGGTAGCCTGGGCCATTAATAAAATCAGGTATACGACCTTATTTTTATTTCTTCAAGAGACACACAGAAAACAATGAAATAAAATAGGGAAAGAAAACCCTAAATCCACTTTTCGGCTAGTACCGGGCCTTTCAGTTTTTGATTCGTATGACGAAATCGATAACGGACGTTTGTGGATATCTATGGAGGCGTGGCCCTTTGTTATGCTCTCGAATCAATGCGTTACCCCTTTTGATTTTCAGATTGATCAGATCTTCACATATTTGACATCACAAGTATGAAATCGTAACCTGGTTTATTTGATTTATCTTTTATTGCATAAATCCTAGGGTTAATCTTGTTAAATCGTCTTATTGGGTTAAACGATTAGACCTAAGAAATCGTACATCTACTTATTCTTTCACAATGAATGACTTATCCAAACTCAGGAAGTTATGATTCTGATATTGAAGATTTGCATGACATAATGTTCATTCAATTGTAGTATGCTACACGACGATCTTAAATGATCTACATGCACAATTTTGAAGCTATCGGTATAAACTAGGTTAATGAAATACTTACAGGCCATGCCGACCAGTGTATGCGAAATTTCCGAATGTAGATGCTTTGTTTTATGTCTTTATGTGAATGGTTGGAATCACATAGATTGTAGGCAACAACATATGACGATAATCTAGATCTGATGCCCGAAGAATATTTAGAAGAGTATTATAGCGTTTAGAACCATAGAAATAATGATCATGAACAAGTTCAAAGAAAGGCAACATTAACCGCCATGACATTACTTCGAGATACCATATGAAATGAACCAGTTACTACTGGGTTACGTTAGAAATTTGTGTAAACATACAAGTAAATTTGATTTTTTTTAATCATTATCGTATTTTTGTTTAAGATTTTGATCATGCTCTTAGTTTCAAACAATACATAAATCATACCTGTAGACATTGATCGAGAAGAAGAAAATGAGATGTAGATCTGTAAGTTGTAGATCTGGAAATTTCCTTCTCACTCTTAGCCGTATTATTATTTGTGATGTCTTTTTGATAACCCTAATGATGAATATTGGGTTATATTTATAGGCAGACAGAGGGGCCAAATTCCGTTATGGATATAATCTCAATCATTCATCAGTGTTGACCGTTAATAGAAAATATCCATATTTAAGGGAATATACTTCTACTTCAGTCTTATCCTATCAAATCAACAGACTCCATAAATGACCGCATAATGACATTTGATAATAAATTAATAATTTTATATTCCTTATATGGACCACATAATGAGATGTATAAAAATTCTTACATTCTCTCACATGGTCCGTATGACAAATGTTTTAATGGTCATATAGGAACAAACAAAAGGCGCAAATAAATGCTGAAATGATATTTTTGATAAGTTTATCTTAATTACACTTAGTAGATATGAATCATCAATTAGGATCATGGCGGTTCTACATTAATAAATGAACATACTCTCTTCTATGTACCACTAACTGACAATCAAAACAACTAAGTCTGTATAAGTAGAAGTAACCATAATGGTCCCCATTCATGTCTTGATGAAAGTGTAGTTCTGTTATCATGTATTACTTTGATATGCACATATAAACATAAAGATCCATAACATGAAACAGAAAACTTCAGAAGTTTCAATAATGTATACTTAAACAGTGTCAAGATAAAAGCAATCAGCTATCCACAAATTCATAAATAAGAAGAGCGACATTATTGGTTACTCTCAAGACCCATTGCTTTAGCATGCTGCTTAAATGTCTTAGGTGGTAACTCCTTAGTTAATGGATCTGCTATACTAGCACGAGTATTGATGTGCTCGATTGACACTCTTTTCTTTTGAACTTCATCCTTGACTGATAAGTATCTCATTTCCATGTGCTTTATACCCTTAGAATACTTATCATTCTTTGAAAAGAATGTAGGTGCGCTATTATCACAATAAATTTTCAGCGGTCTACTAATAGAATCCATGATTGTAAGCCCTGAAATGAAATTTCGTACCCAAAATGCTTGATTCGTAGCCTCAAAGCATGCTACAAATTCGGCCTACGTAATGGATGATGCTATGCTGAATTGTTTGGCACTTCTCCATGTGAAAACACCACTAGCTAATGTGAATACATAACCAAAAGTGCTCTTCCTAGCGTCCACACATCCACCAAAATCTGAATCTGTGTACCCAGTTACTTCAAGGTGATCAACATTCCTAAATGCAAGCATAAGTTTCTTTGTTCCTTATAAGTACTCAACACTTTCTTTGCAGCTTTCCAATGATTAATGCCTACATTGCTTTGGTAGCGACCAAGCATGCCAACTGCAAAACTGATGTTTGCTTAGTGTAAACCTGTATGTATCCCAAAATCCCTACAAGAGATGCATAAGGATAGTCTCTCATTCGATCACGTTCAAACTCAGTTTGAGGACATTGACTTAAGCTAAATTTGTCCCCCTTCTGAATTGGAGCAGCATTAGGATCACATGACGCCATGCGAAAAAAATTCTAAACATTTGTGATGTATGTATTTTGAGATAGTCCTAAAATCCTACGTGATCTATCATGGAATATTTCTATCCCAATCACATAAGAAGTGTCTCCTATATCTTTCATTTCAAAGTTTTGAGAAAGAAAGTCCTTTGTTTCTCGTAATAAGCCAAGGTCACTACTGGCTATCAAGATATCATCAACATATAGAACTAGAAATACAAACTTACTCCCACTGATCTTTAGGTATATGCACTGATCAACCATGTTTTCAATGAACCCAAAGGTGGTAATCGAATCATAAAACTTAAGGAACCATTGCCGAGAAGCTTGCTTTAGTTTGTATATTGATCTTTTTAACAAACATACCATGTTTTCCTTTCCATCTATAATGAAGCCTTCTGGTTGAGCTATATAGACTTCTTCTAAACTCCTATTCAGTAAAGTCATTTTCCCATCCATTAGATGTAACTCTAAGTAAGATGAGCTACTAAAGCCATGATGATTCGTAAAGAATCCTTCTTTGAAACTGGAGAGAAGGTCTCATTATAATCAGTGCCCTCTTTTTGATGTAACCCTTTAGCTAAAAGTCTAACTTTATGTCGTTCGATTTTAGCAAGAGAGTCACGTTTAGTCTTATAGACCCTTTTACAACCGACTTTCTTATGTCCTACTGGTAAACCGACCAACTCCCACCATAGATTTCATCTCTTCAAACATGGCATTAATCCATTTCTCATGATCTTCACTTTTTATGGCTTATGAATATGTAGTCGGATCCATTTCCAATCCCATGTTAAATTCACATTCTTGCAAGTACAACACATAATCATCTAAAATAGCTGGTCTTCATGGTCTAGTGGACCTACTTAATGCTACCTCAGGTGCTGTGTTCACATTCGATTCAATGGCGATAGGCTCATGATGAAGTGCATGATCATTGACAATTGGTTCTACATTATTGATTGGGCCAACGACATTAGGTAAAATAATGTCAGTCGAATTTTAGGCAAAGGAATTGGTATAGGTGCCTTAATCTCTCTGATGACCACTTATCTTACTAGATCACTCCCACTAACTTCGCCGTTCTCAAGGAGTTTAGCATTACAGCGGTTTCTACAATTCTGGTGCTATGATTAGGACCGTAAAACTTATACCTTTTTGAACTTTCTGGATATCCAATAAAAAACCCACTGATGGTCTTTGGGTCCAGTTTCTTCTCATATGGACTATAAATGTGTGCCTCTACTGGACATCACCAAACACGTAAATTTCTTAAAGTGGGTTTCCATCCTTTCCACATCTCAAAAAGTGTTTTAAGGATAGCTTTACTGGGAACCCGATTCAAGATATATACAACAGTCATAAGGTCATGCATCCACAACGATATGGGTAAGTTTGAATTGCTCATCATACTCCTAACCATCTCTAAAAGTGTATGATTACATCTCTCAGCAACACCATTCATCTATGGTGAACTAGGCATTGTGCACCGAGGAACAATTCCTAATTTTTTAAGAAGTTTAGCAAAAGGGTTAGGGCGTCGTCCCGACTCATCATACTTTCCAAAATATTCACCACCTCTATCAAACCTAATGATTTTTACCTAATTGTTTCTCAAACTCAGTTATGTAGGATTCTACAGCATTTACAGACTGAGATTTATCATGCAAAAGGTAAAGATAACAATAGCGTGAGTAATCATCGACGAAGATAATGAAATATTTTTCTCCACCAAAAGATGGATAATCGAAAGGTTCGCATATGTATGTATGTATGTATAATTTCAAGTAGTACAGTACTTCTTGTGGCTCCTTTCTTGGTATGTTTAGCTTGCTTACCCTTAATGCAATCTTTACAAACCTCAAAATCAGTGAAATCAAGAATTGGAAGAATTCCTTCTTTCACTAGTGAGTTAACACTTTCTCTGGATATGTAACAGAGTGTTTTATGCCATAAGAATGAAGAACTCTCACTTTCCCTACTACATTTCAAACCCATTTTAGGATGCAAGGTTATATTAAGCAATTCAGAAAATGAATTATCAAGAGTATTTTGATACAAGCTATTAGCTAAAATTCCAGAACCCATCAATTCATTGTTTTTAAACAACTTAAAACATCCATCACAAGTACATGAAGAAAAACTATCAAGAACAAGCTTAGACAAGGAAATTAAATTATGAGAAACTGTAGGAACATAAAGAGTGTCCTCTAAATATACATGAAAACCATCACTTAATGTTAAACGAATAATTCCAATGGCTTTTACTGGTGCTTTCATCTTATTTCCCATGTAAAGGCAGTCTTCATTTGAACTTATGTTCAGGGTTGTAAGGTGTGACGGCCCGCCCCGCACTAGCCTGCATTTCCTCTGAAGGTGCGCTGTACACAAGCCAGACTAGCACGGAACGGTCGCCAAAGAAAGGGAAGAAGAGAATGAACTAACAAGGAACCTGTAGAAAGACTCACAGCGCATGGAACAAAATATAATAATAACATAATATTGACATAAAACAGGCGAGACAGTGCATAAGCTGAAAACTAAACCAACATCGCAGCGAAAATCCAAATACAGCTTATTACAACTTTCCAAATTTACTGTCTCTAAAACAAAAGAAAGCTAAAGTAGAAGATGCACTACTAATGCCCAAGCAGTGATCTTCAACAACACAGGGAGAATACTATATATAACATACGTGGAAGCCTCCTGCTCGTCTCCGGATCAGCTACCCGTGCATACTCAGCTAACCTGTCTCTAGTCTGCTCGTGAGAGCACCCAGAGTAATAAGAAGAGACATAAAACTCTGGGTCAGACAAAAAGTCTGGTATGAGAGATAAGCAGCTAAACAGAACAATAACAGGTATACTAAACCATACCTGAACCTGGACCTGCAACCAAAGAGTTAGCACTACATACCGTACAATACTCTAAGGTGCTACTGAACAGATGGTGTAAAGATGACGGGGGTGGGGGTGTGCATGTCATAATGATGGCAAACAAGTCAACCATAACAACCATCCTCACATCTCTCACTCAGTGCGTAAAGCATACAATGTCCATCACTGTCAATCACTAGACCCATCGAAGTAGTGACGGAGTTCGACTTGTACAACTACTGCTACTACCAAGCTTACTACATGGAGTCATGACCAAATCTTTACAAATGACCCCACTTCATTGGCATATAGCTCTTTAGTCGTACCTAGGCCACTGTGGCCCTAAATCCGTTCACGTACTCCCTACACATAGTGATTCAAAGTTACAAACATCGACACCCCTTTAGCACACGTCCCGCAGCAAAGCCCAGTCATGAAGCTCACTCATTGGTTCCCAACTGGATCCTGAGTCAGAGCTCCTCATTTGGACTTCCTTTGCATCTCGGGTTTTGGTCGAATTGGAGTTGGCCTTCAGAAGAGTTGTCACGATAGTCGTCGCGTAGTAGAGATGAAAGTTCAATTCGGTTCGGTCCAATCTGCTTCAATCGGTTCGGTTCGGCTACACCATCCCCATGCTTCCCGTTCGGTTCGGTGCTCCATTTCATGATGGTTCGGTTCGGGTCCACCTCCTCCATGTGGTTCGGTTTGGGTCCACCTCCTCGATGCAGTTCGGTTCGGGTCCACCTCCTCCATGTGGTTTCCTCTTGCTCCAGCTTGTTACTCCGATCCGATCCCACGTTCCATTCCGATCCGATCCTCAACCCAACTCCAACCCTTTTGCACATGGCCTTCCTTCTTGCCAAGCCCTCATTCTTGTACTAGGTTCCGATCCGGTTCGGTACTCTGCTCAGCTCCCCGGTCCGACCCGAGCCCCCTAACCCGATCCGATCCGAAACCCTGCACAACTTCCTGCAACTTTTCCAACAACTGTTTTGCACCATACGATGGCGTTTTCGACCACTCTAACTCTTTTAATCAATCACAAATTATATCATACAGTCATAGCAACATAGAAAACTAACCACAAAAACAAAACAATGAATTAACATGTCAAAACGGATCAAATATACCCAAAAACTCATATTTTCCCTTAAGCATGTATAAGGCAAAACTAATGATATGATTAGTAAAACTTAACCAAATTAAACCAAATTTCTAACAAAGGTCTAAAACATTATTTTCGAATTTATAAATACTTTTCCAGAATTTATTAATTCATAAATTCACTAATCTTCACTAATTACCCTTAATTAACTGTAATTAGTGTCAAAACAATGCTAACCACTCACCTTGGCCACAAATAAAATTTTCAGAACTGAAATCTTGCTGATTTGGGTGAATACTGGTGTCTAACAGCAGCACTAATACTAATTTGGTGAATATCTTCTTTGATTTGATGTAGATTAAGCCAAAAATTGATTAGAAAGTGATTAGAAGTTGATTTGGGTGTTGGCGGCCATTGCTAGGGTTCCAAGAATGAAAGTGGCGGCTGAAAGAAATGTTTTCTAACCCTAATCAGCCCCTATACATCTCTAATTCCGAAATGGGTCATGGTCCCTCTTGCTAATCACCCTAATTAGGCCCGGTTAAGCTGTTTTTCACCTTCTAAACCTTGTTTCAGCCATATCTCCCAAACGGTGAGTCCGTTTGGCTAATGTTACCACTCTACGGAAAGGTAAACCATCATCCGTAGCCAATGAAAGTGGTTTCAAGTCAAAATTCCTTTCTAATCAAAAGTTATGGCCAAAACTGTACCAGCTAGGGGCAAAACGGTCATTTAAAAATCATGAACATGGGAAATGACTCCAGTAGTCGTCTCCCAAAGTTACATGACCATACGACTCCGTATGTGAGAGAAATAAATATTCTACGATCATTCGATGCGTAGAATGCGGGTCGTTACACTCTCCCCCCCCCCCCCTTTAAGAAATTTCGTCCCCGAAATTCCTTAATTCCATAACATGCGAAGGATCCCGCATGCCTACCAGCCACAAACAACAATCAACCATGCAAAACGAACAAAGCAAACCTATCCTAGCATGCAGAAAGACTAAATCGAAATTGAAATCTTACCAGGCGAAGAGTTCTGGATACGTCTTCCTAATGCTCTCCTCTGTCTCCCAAGTACAGTCATTCTCATTTTCGCCCCATTGAACTTTGACTAGATTCGCCGCTTTCCTCCGAAGTTCCTTCGTATTGTTCCCAACAATATGCATAGGCTTCCGGTTCCCAACCGCCTTGGGTTCAACTTCGATATCATCCAACTGATCAGGTGAAATAGTCATATCTGGATCGTGCACGAACTTCCTTAACTGGGAAACATGAAATACGTTGTGAACTCCTGCCTTCTTCTCTGGTAATTCAACTTTGTATGCTAAATTCCCAATTTGTTCAAGAACTGGGAATGGACCAACAAATCTTGGTGCTAACTTGCCTCTCCTGCCAAATCGTATCACGCTCTTTAACGGAGAAATCTTGACAAACACCAAGTCGCCAATGGAGAACTTCAACTCTCTTCTCCTCTTATCAGCATAACTTTTCTGCCTATCTTGGGAAGCCTTCATTCGCTGTTGGATAATCTTAATCTTAGCTGAAGCTTCTCTTATCACATCGGGTCCAAGCACAAACTTCTCGCCAGTTTCTACCCAACATGACGGTGAGTTGCACGGTCTTCCGTACAAAGCTTCAAACGGAGCCATACCGATACTGGATTGGTAACTATTATTATATGCAAACTCTACTAGATGCAAATGGTTATCCCATGATCCACCAAAATCCAGTACACAGGCTCTCAAGAGATCTTCTAATATACGATTCACCCTCTCTGTTTGACCATCGGTTTGAGGATGATACGCGGTACTGAGATGTAATTCTGATCCTAACGCCTCTTGTAAGCTTTTCCAAAATCCACTAGTGAACAACGGATCTCGGTCACTCACAATGCCTTTGGGTATTCCATGAAACCTCACTACCCACTTTACATATAGTTCAGCTAACTTAGCTGTCGTCCTATTCGAGTTGACGGGTATAAATCTCGCACTCTTGGTCAATCGGTCCACAATCACCCAAATGCTATCATGGCCCGATCTAGTCCTTGGTAACCCATCAATGAAATCCATTGACACTTGTTCCCATTTCCATTCTGGAATTTCTAATGGTTGTAACAAACCACTAGGCTTCTTTTGCTCATCTTTAACTAGCTGGCGGTTCATGCATTTGGATATAAACTTCCCAATGTCTCTTTTCATCCCTTCCCAGTAGTAGGTCTGCTTCATGTCTCGGTACATCTTGTTACCACCGAGATGTATAGTCAGTTTTGAGTGATGACATTCTCTAAGCACTTCATCTCTCAATTCATTGACATTGGGTACAACAAGTCTTCCATTCTTTCTAAGCCATCCATCTCGACCAAGCCCATACTTATTCATCTCCTCATCGATACCCATCTCTAACTTGGATATGATTTCCAATAGGTTAGGATCGTCCCTCTGACTAGAGCCGATCCGCTCAATCAAAGTGGCTCTGATCGTCAAACTTGCTAACATTTCTGGATCCAATTCGCATTTTGGTCTGAAATCATATCCAGCGATGTACTCCAGTTGCTTCCATTCAAGAAACATAGCCCCTAAACTGGCATGTCTTCTACTCAATGCATCAGCTACCGCATTGGCCTTTCCTGGTGTATATGCGATATCAAAATCATAGGAAGCCAAGAATTCTAACCATCTTTACTGTCGGAGATTTAGATCCTTTTGAGAGAAAAGATACTTTAACGATTTATGATCGGTAAACAACTCGAATCTTTCTCCCAAGAGATAATATCTCCACATCTTCAATGCGAACACGATCGCTGCCAATTCCAAATCATGGGTAGGGTATCTTTTCTCATGCGGTTTTAGTTGCCGACTTGCATAAGCTACAACCCTACCTCCTTGCATCAATACAGCACCAAGTCCAGTACCACATGCATCTGTATATACCGTCATCTCTTCATTCCCTTTGGGAATGACTAACACTGGTGCACATGTCAACTTGTCCTTTAAACTCTTGAATGCGTTCTCGCACCTTTCATCCCAGACAAAAGCTTGATTCTTCTTGGTCAATTGAGTCAACGGTGCCGCTATCTTGGAGAAGTCTTGGATAAACTTACGATAATATCTAGCTAACCTCAAGAAAATTCTTACGTCCGTTGCATTCTTAGGCGTAGACCAATCTTGTACCATAGCCACCTTCGCGGGGTCCACGGCAATACCATTCTCTGAAACAACATGGCCCAAGAATCTCACTTCCCTCCTCCAGAAGTGACACTTAGAGAATTTTGCTTTCAACTGGTGTTTTCTTAACACCTCCATCACTATCCTCAAATGTTCCTTGTGTTCTTCCTCTGTCCTCGAGTAGACCAAAATATCATCCACGAACACAAGGACAAACTTATTCAACTGATCTCTGAATACCCTATTCATAAGATCCAAAAATATGCTGGGGCATTGGTTAGCCTGAATGGCATGACCAACCACTCATAAAATCCAGACGGCGTCCGGAATGCCATTTTAGCCATATTCTCAGCTTCCGCTCTAAGCTGATGAAAACCTGTCGCGAGATCCAACTGAGAAAATACTCTGGCGCCACTCAATTGATCAAACAAATCATCTATCCACGGTAGAGGATACTTGTTCTTCCTCGTCACTTTATTCAACTCTCGGTAGTCTATATACAAACGAAGGGAACCATCGGCCTTGGTAGCAAACACAACTGGTGCTCCCCATTCAGAAACACTCCTTCTGATAAATCCCTTCTTCAAAAGATCGTTGACTTGCACCCTGAGCTCTCGCTGCTCCCTTGGTGCCATACGACGAAGTGGCATCACTATAGGTCTGGCATCTTTCACCAAATCAATACGGAACTCAATCTCTCGGTGTGGTGGAAGCCCGATCACTTCCTCGAAAAATGTCCGGATACTGGCCAACCACGGGCAATCCTGACAACTCACTATGCGGGATGTCGAGGGAATTTAGAAAACTAGCCATTACCCCATCACCGGGTAGACCACCAAACACTACCTTCTGCCCATCATCCGCTCTAGCTGTCACCAAAAAGCCCTCACAGTCTACCACCACCCCGTATGTTTGGAGCCAATCGACTCCCAAAATAATGCCAAACCTAGTAAAGCCCAAAAAAAGCAATCACAAACAAACATGCATCCATGACTCGATAGGACCACATTACGACAAATCATGCTAAGTTTAGTCCAACCACCAATCGGGTTCGTCACTAAAGGTCTATCGACAATCTCAGGCTCCAATCCCAGCCTATCTACCAGGTCACTAGATATGAAAGAACTGGAAGCTCCGGTATCAAACAAAACTCTAACAGGAACATCATAACAGAAAGCATACCTTGAATAACAACATTCTTTCCCTTCTCCGCCGCAGTCGGGGCATTCGACGAAGAAGGAATAGCATTAAGGGCATATGCTTTCACCATTTGCTTTTCTTTAGGGGGCTGTGGACACATGTCCTTGTGATGTCCCACTTGGCCACAGTTGAAGCACTTCCTATCCGCTGGCTTGGCCCAACAATTACTAGCATAATGGCCCTTCTTACCACAGCTGAAGCACACAACATCTTTCTTATTCTTTTTCTGGCCATCCTTATTCTGATTTTGCTTCCTCTTATTCTGAGAACTACTCTTGCATCCACCACTTGCTTGCGGCTTTGGCTCCTCTGTAGATGCAACCTCAGTCTTCGACTTAGGTTAAAGACTCTCTGACCTCAATGCTTTCCCCACAATCGATTCAAACGTCTCATCGATGTGGTTAATAAGCCTTTCCCCCAAGTATTGATCCAAACCAGTTATGAACTTCTCGTTCTTCTTCTCGGCAGTATCAATAAGAGATAACCCATACTTCGACAAAGTATCGAATTCGGCAATATACTCCGAGATAGCTCTGCCATTCTGCTTGAGTTCTAAGAATCCCTTAAACAACACTGACTTCTGGGCAGCTGGAATGAACTTCTCGGTAAAGCGAACCTTAAACTGCTCCCAAGTAATCTGATCCTCGGGGGTAGCTGCCTTTATAGCATTCCACCAATTCATTGCCCGTCCTTGCAGCTGACGGGATGCTAGCCTTCTCTTCATCGCATCCTCGATACCCAAATCTTCAAAGATACGCTCGCAGCTATCCAACCAATCCTGAACATCCGTAGCCGACTCCGTTCCGTGGAACGACTTCCCACCGAGTTAGTATAATCCTTATTCAGCTTAGCGAAATCGGCCCTAGGCGCCTGCACTATTGGACCACCACCATTACCACCATTGGGAGCTGCCATCTGCACATCCCTGAGCATCTCTCTCATGAGGTTAGTAAATATCGTCCTCATGTCAGTAGCATTCCCATTATTGGCTCCTCTACCGGCACCTCTTACGTATCGGCTCATCGTTCAATCTGTAAAGAGAAAACGATTAACCATCTCCATAGCGATGCTAGTGCAGTGCGACTTCATCCTTAGCTATACTAATAGTATATATATAGGTTTTGAAAACACAAATAATCACAAGTACGCGCTCTCATATACGTATACTATCTCTCCCTGATAACTTCCCTACGTTAACTACGCAACCTAGAGCTCTGATACCAAATGTGACGGCCCGCCCCGCACTAGCCTGCATTTCCTCCGAAGGTGCGCTGTACACATGCCCGACTAGCACGGAACGGTCGCCAAAGAAAGGAAAGAAGAGAATGAACTAACAAGGAACCTGTAGAATGTATCACAGCGCATAGAACAAAATATAATAATAACATAATCTTGACTTAAAATAGGCGAGACAGTGCATAAGCTGAAAACTAAACCAACATCGCAGCGGAAATCCAAATACAGCTTATTACAACTTTCCAAATTTACTGTCTCTAAAACAAAAGAAAGCTAAAGTAGAAGATGCACTATTAATGCCCAAGCAGTGATCTTCAACAACACAGGGAGAATAGTATATATATCATACGTGGAAGCCTCCTGCTCGTCTCCGGATCAGCTACCCATGCATACTCAGCTAACATGTCTCTAGTCTGCTCGTGAGAGCACCCAGAGTAATAAGAATAAACATAAAACTCTGGGTCAGACAAAAAGTCTGGTATGAGCGATAAGCAGCTAAACAGAACAATAACAGGTATACTAAACCATACCTGAACCTGGACCTGAAACCAAAGAGTTAGCACTACATACCGTACAATACCATAAGGTGCCACTGAACAGATGGTGTAAAGATGATGGGGGTGGGGGTGTGCATGTCATAATGATGGCAAAAAAGTCAACCATAACAACCATCCTCACATCTCTCACTCAGTGCGTAAAGCATACGATGTCCACCACTGTCAATCACTAGACCCATCGAAGTAGTGACGGAGTTCGACTTGTACAACTACTGCTACTACCAAGCTTACCACATGGAGTCATGACCAAATCTTTACAAATGACCCCACTTCATTGGCCTATAGCTCTTTAGTCGTACCTAGGCCACTGTGGCCCTGAATCCGTTCACGTACTCCCTACATATAGTGATTCAAAGTTACAGACATCGACAACCCCTTAGCATACGTCCCGAAGCAAAGCCCAGTCATGAAGCTCACTCATTGGTTCCCAACTGGATCCTGAGTCAGAGATCCTCATTTGGACTTCCTTTGCATCTTGGGTTTTGGTCGAATTGGAGTTGGCCTTCAGAAGAGTTGTCACGATAGTCGTCGCGTAGTAGAGATGAAAGTTCAATTCGGTTCGGTCCAATCTGCTTCAGTCGGTTCGGCTACACCATCCCCAGGCTTCCCGTTCGGTTCAGTGCTCCATTTCATGATGGTTCGGTTTAGGTCCACCTCCTCCATGCGGTTCGGTTCGGGTCCACCTCCTCCATGCGATTCGGTTAGGGTCCACCTCCTCCATGCGGTTCCTCTTGCTCCAGCTTGTTACTCCGATCCGATCCCACGTTCCATTCCAATCCGATCCTCAACCCAACTCCAACCCTTTTGCACGTGAGCTTCCTTCTTGCCAAGCCCTCATTCTTTGTAGTGACCCGGATTTTCGGCGACTTTGGTTATCGACGTAAGCCCGACGTCGATAACCAAACCATCGAAAAATCCCGGTAATTAATGAAAGAAATTAGAAGGTGAGAATAGATAAGATAGAACTTATAGAATAGAAGAAGAAGAAGAACATCATCATCAGAGTAAACGCGAATCTCACAGCGGAACGAATAAAATATAACATAACATATCTTTGAAATAACATCAGTATATGTATACAATAACACTTATCAGAGTACAACACTTACAACAACAGCGGAAATAATAATAGCTATAGAATACTGAAGCCTCCTGCTCCAAGCTCTCCAAGTGTATCTGTAAAATTCCGACTACTTGACTGCCCGTACAAATTTAGGCTCCCAAGAGTTTAGGGAAAACAACAAAATAAAACTCCGGGTCAGTCATGGGACTGGTATGAGTAAAACAATTTAATACTTGATTTAATAAAGGATATCTCACAAGACCACGCCGCATAACGGAACGGGTTTTTCCCTTATGAGAATCCAAACAACTTTTCAAAGAAATATCATTCTGATATTATAATAATGTCTAAGTACAAATAAATGTCAATCTAGCAGAAACGCTTGCATCTCACGTTACTACATATATAGTATACAATCAAAATCGCAAGCACGTATTCGATGATTGGATTTCCAACTATGACAAGGTATGGAACCACCTTCCGGTCAGTGTACTCTAGGAACAATACACTGGAGTTCAACAAGAACATCTTGCAACTCAGCCACACATGACCGACCACTCATTTCGCTTGAGTGTATCGAATGTATATCACCAACGGTTGGGATCAACAACCGTTCCCGTATATATATGGGACAGCATTGATAGATTTAAGAAACAAATGAATATTCACTAGATAGGTGATTTTACACCCTACTTCGGTGCGACCGACTTAGCCATGCTGCCTGCCCGATTTCTGTCATTTACCGGTTGATGAGGCTAGAAGCTACGCTTTATCATTACATCAGATTCACTTCGAATGCTACATTGTCAAATCCATCGAAAATCACTAATTGACGTCTACAACAGTACATTACGTGTTAGCTACAGAAGTTTCCTTCTCCGCTTCCACTCTTGGTATAGTTGAAGAAATCAATGTACGTGACCGTCTGGAAATACTATGTCAGACATCCATCTTCATTCACTTAGAAATGTCACATCGTCATACCCGCCAAATCACAAATTGACTTACCCAAAAATAACACGGGTATACAGCTAAGAGAAACGAATTCCTCCGCCACAAAACGTGAATACGTTTGAACAGATCAACTTACGCGATCCATTGGATATACTCTGTCAGACCTTCGTCCATACAAGTTGTCCTGGGACTGGACAAACCGAAGGCACTATTCTGTAAACAGGATAGCCCTTGCATTTTACTCCGTCTTCAATTATCTTTGGCATATATGATTCGCGACGCTTATGCCAATACAGAGTGGTTCTATGGATAATAATCCAGCCGGTCTCTCCATATTAACAACGTTAAAATGGTCAAAACTTCGATAGTCGGTGAGTTAACTATCAAATAAAAACAAGTGTGCAAACAACGATATTATTTCCAGATGGAAATTATATCGAACAAGCATCATTTAACATTAATCTCTTTAGTTCATTTTCATTACTTATCTCCTGTTTCCCTATATTCTAAATTCTTATTTTTCTTTTATCAGAAAACATTTCTGATTCTCGTTTGGAAAACATTTCCAAAACTCTTTTACGATCAAACCTTACCATTTCCTAGTTAAGAAGGAAGTCACTCAAGTTGGGGTATAATTACCTCTCAGACCTTAACTGAACAACGTTATAACTTCGAAATGGTCAAAGTTTATCTTTTAACAACTTCTTTACGCCTTTCTCGGATTCAATTTTACTAGTCCACTTCTATATTTAAAACATTGGTTATAACGATAACGCTATAATCCCTACTTTCGAATTATCTAACTTTAATTATAACTTCTATTTTTATTAGTGAATAATTAACCTAACACTTATTTATTTATAAATAAATAATTCTCTATTTAAACACTGGAAAGTATAAGTACTTTCCCGAATTCGATATAATCGAATTTGCCGATTAACTCTCTTCGAGAAATCTCTATTTGATTAACTCCTCTTCGAATAACCTATATTCGATTAACTCCTTCTCGAATAAACGATATTCGATAATCTCTCTTCGAATAACTAATATTCGATAACTCTTCCTTTCAAATATCTCATATTTGAAAATCTCACTTCGATTAAACTATAGTCGATAACTCCCTTCGATGAAACTAACATCGATAACTCCTTTCGATGAAACTAACATCGATAACTCCTTTCGATGAAACTAACATCGATAACTTTAACTCGACGAACTTAACTCGACTATCTTAACTTGACTCGACTAACTCGACTTACTTGGTTCGACCAATTCGATTCGATTAACTAGGCTCGACTAACTTGACTAACTTAACTCGACTTACTTGGTTCGACCAATTCGATTCGATTAACTAGGCTCGACTAACTTGGTCGAACCACCCGATCAACTCAACTTATTTAACTTAACTTATTTCTCACTCGTTCAACTCGATTAACTCCTATCGAATACTAATATTTGATTAAACTCCATTCGCTTGACTCTAGATCGCAGCGATCACAATGGTTACGCCTGACTCCCTCAGGAAACATCCAACCGCCGTAGGCTATTTACAGCCCTGCGAATTACGCTAGCAGTCGTACAAGATGGCAAATTACCCTGAATACTATGTTTGACTAACTCTGTCTCAAATACTATATTTGATTAACTCTAGTTCGTTTTTAACTCTAATCGATTGACTCTAACTAATCAACTCCAACTGGTTAACTCTAACTGATTAACTCTAACTAGTTAACTCTATTTGACTAACTCGACTTGACTAACCCCTTTCGAATAACACATTCGATTAACTAACTTTCGAATACCATATTCAATTAACTAACTTAGAATACCATATTCGATTAACTCCTTTCGAATGTCTATATTCGATTAACTAACTTCGAATACCATATTCAATTAACTAACTCCGAATACCATATTCGATTAACTAACTTCGAATACCATATTCGATTTCTCCTTTCGAATACCATATTCGATTGACTAACTTCGAATGCCATATTCGATTAACTCTATTCACTTTATAAAGATTTCCTTTTTAACAACGTTTTATTCATTTGAAAAGATTTACTTTTAAATAACGGTTCTACACTTAAAAAATGATTTCCTTTTTATAATGTTCCCTTTCCCATTCTATTTGTAAATGGTTTACAAATATTCCTTTTCAAATTTATTCTTGAAATATTCTAGCTCCTTAAATTTTCTGAAAAATTTGCCATAACCTCCTTTGTAACGGGAGCATCGGGAAAATCCCCAAACCCGCCACACAGGCCTTTCCATTCAAAAAGAAATGTTTTGAATTTATTTCCTTTTTAAAATATCTCCTATTTATAAATATCCCAATTTATAAATATTCCTTATTTACACATATTTAAATTTATACATACCTCTTATTTATAAATATCTCATTTTATAAATATGCTATTTTCAATATCACTTTGAAAATTCCCTTATCAACATTCCAGCATGTCATGGTATTTTAACATATCAAATTACGATGTCTAATCTCGTCCATACACACACAATCAACAACAGGTTATAATTCACATCATATATTAAAATATATGAAAAACAATAAAATAACTGTTGAGGAATCCAGTCGGATTCCTCCAACCTGTTTCCCTGCATCACAGATGTTAGACAATATAGATAACATCACTTTCAGTTCCATATGATATATTCTGTTAAACAGAATCAAATATAGAAATTTAACTAACTGACTAGCAGTTCAATCAAACAATCAACACACAGTAAATCAGTCAATATCTAACAGTTCTAAAAATACAACAAGAAAATATAAACTGTTCAGAGTTGGTGAGTTTTACTCACATTTGCGCGTTAGCCGTTAAATAACGGTTTGCGTTTATTTGACTGCGACGGACAATTTATTTTGCCATAAATTGTAACGTGCTCAGATTCATTCCCGGTCAGTCTCATTGTGTTGCTCCCGTCCATACGATCCCAACGCAACTTACGGTTCATCAATCTGATATCGTATGCGGAAGTTATCGATATTATAAGTTCAACGTATAATATAAACTAAAATTAAACTTGATTTATAACAACCAGGCCTCACCCCTTTATAACTTGGCCCATCCATCTTAAAGCCCAAGCCGTTATACACCCTTTCTTCCCAATCCTCTCGGTCGTGACCTGCTCGTTACTCATCACCATTTACCAGACTTTTCAAGCCCCGTTCTCTCTCCTCCTACATCGAAACCAACTAACACCACCTCCATTCTCTTCTCCTTCGCGACCTCTTCGCCTCCATACCCAAATCCCTGAACTCGCCCCAACTTCCTGAAACCCAATGTCGAATGTGACCTACAGCCACCGAACATTTTTACCCCCAATTCCCACCAAATCGTCATAGCAGGTGCGGATTCACTCGTTCAATCCAAACATCATCATCAAAATGAGTATCATTGCCTCGATTTCCCAATATCTGAAGCCCTATCTCAAGAAAACCAACGCTGTGTATTTTATGTAGGGATGGCAAAAAAATTCGTATCCGCGGTTATCCGCGGGTAAAATCCGTCATGGATATGAAACGGATAGTTAAATGAGTATCCGTGGGTAAAATAAACGGGTATTTTTAATATTCGTTAATTAATGAGGCGGGTACGGATAGTAAGATATCCATGTCCGTGGGTACCCATGCCTGTATTGAATGTGTTTTATTATCAATAGTCAATTCAAAAAAACATTATTGTTGGTTGTTCGGTATTTGTGTGCATGCTTTTACTCAACAATTTATAAATGACTGTTGATATTTTGATGGATACTTATGTTGTTGTCTCTTCTTTTCTGGATGTTGGTTTAAATATGTATTGGTATTTTGAGGTTAGCATTTGAGCATTGGTCTAATTGTTTTTTTTTTACCAAATGTACTTTTGAATAATTTCAATAAATGACTAAAAAATAATTTGAATAAATATAATGGATACCCACGAATACCCGTCATTACCCGCAACCTGTTTAAAACCCGTTTAACGGGTACCCGCGTGGGTATAGGGCGGGCACGGGGCAAAAAATCACCCAACGGGGCGGGTGATGGGGTGGTACTACCCGCGTCCGCCCCGCCCCATTGCCATCCCTAATTTTATGCGCCACACAATTGATGTTCGAACACACTAAAAACCATACTGGGCTGTAGAGGATCCTTCAAGCATCCCATATATATGTATACAACGATTTATAGATTTTGTTTTGAATTGATTGGGATTTTTCTTTTGAATGTTATGCTGCGTTTTGGGTTTTCTGGAAAAAGAATGTGGCGGCTCCTTTGTCTATTGACTTCGAGATGTTAGAAAATTAGGTTAAGGGTTGTAAAGGGATATTTATAGAGATTTTATATTATTTTTATATTGAATTTTGTTTGTTTATGCACTCTAAAAATTCCTATAGTCATACGTGATACCCAAAAATCACCAGACTAGACATGTAGATAGAGTTTGACATTACGGTCCCAACGAAACTGGTTTCGTCGAATTCCGACTCTGTATGCTCACACAACGTATTTTTAACTGTAAAAATATTGACTGTTTCTCACTCTAAAAATCCGTACGGCCACACAGTGACTCTAAAAATCACGAAACTTGACATCTAACAATAATTTGACATTGCGGATCCAACAAAACTAGTTTCGTCGAATTCCGACTTCGTTTGCAAAAGTGGCTATATTTTAAAGCTCTGAATGACCCATTTAAATATATAAATATTTTTAAATATAATTAAATTAAATATTAATAAATTTATATTATCGTATATCTTCACATAGGAATATCATACAGCTCTAGCATATCATATCAGAATTTACAGCCTGATATTTTCAGATTCCAGATTATCCCGGTATTCAGTTTATACTGAAAATCTCTTTTATAACGTATATAAAGCATCGCAAATTATAAAGGAATTCTACAGCGACTTTTCTGAAATTTGATTTAGACGTACATCAAAATCTACACGATGAAATCCCGATTTTTCTTTTCCACTAGAAAGATATACTCCACCAGCTCCACACGTTTCTTGTTTCACAGAAATCCGGCTTAAAACGAATCCTGTACATTCAGTTGAAGTTCAAATCGCCAAATAGCGAACTGCAGCGCCATTTCGAGCTCGTTTTATAAATATATTATAAACTATACATTCAACTGTCGTCGATTCAATATAATCGTTATTATATTTCGAATCGAAACTCCACCAAATCTCGTATGCTATTCAATTCACATGATATTGTGAATTTCACTATTTCCGACTATTTCGACATTATAATATATTATTATATTATAATTATTAATTAAATATTCAATATTATTTAATTCACGTTCTCGATATCGATAAATCGATATTTAATAATTAAATAAATTAATTGTTCAACAGCTAAAAATGCGGGTTACTACAATCTTCCCCCCTTAATAAAATTTCGTCCTCGAAATTGCTAAGCTAGGGGATGACCCTATCTTCTGGGTAAAAATTTATCTGTTTACCTCTTGTCTCCGGTTTCAACTGAACCCATTAATATCGACTAAAATATTAATTTATTCCGACTAACTAAATTTTCAAAAATTCTGAAAATTTTCTAACACCTTAACTTTTCGAAAATTTTAGCCAGCACCTCCTTTGTACTGGTCAATATCTCAAACTCCAACTCGCCTCCCTGGGCCTTCTTTAACCCAAAAGAAAATCAAACAGCCAAGCGGCTTGCCAATTCGGCTCATAAATCTCATATCCATATATAATATAAACTGGTACCTTTTTGTCGGGCATATCAACTCTGTCACTTCCATATGCTATCAACTCAGCATATACCAGTGTTATTTCCATCAAATTCCAATCAGTTCATATCCTCAAATCCAAATCGAATTTTCATTCGAACCCCAATATCAAATTTCAAATTCTTAACTCATCAACCCAATTCCATAACAGATTATTCTCTAATCCAATTAAATTCTATTTAACTTCATAAGTTAAAATTAAATTCCGAAACTAAATTTCCTGGGTCTATTTCAAATCAATTTGAAATTACAATGCCAATTCAAAACCTTTGAATTTCTAAACAACTTGTTTTCTCAAAACAATTCAAAAACAAAACCTTTGGTAGTAGTCCGTCACTTAGAACTCGAAAATGAACACTGATGATGTCGCGATTCATGATCAGAATCTATTTTCCAGCTATCGAAGTGAGTTCAATACTATATCACCTTCAGTTTGAAAAATGTTTTCAAAATCTCCCAGGAACTTAAAATTTTCTTATTTTAATTCCAATCTGATTTAAATTCAGATTTTTCTTCATTTTATTTCATATACTTTACTTATACGAATTCTGATTAGTCATTTATAATCATTTTACCTTTTTATAATCTTACTCGATTATAATAACAACCAACACAACCAATATACTATATCAAATATATTCGGGTAAAATTATTCCATTTACCCTCTTTCAAAACATACCATGATGGTTCATCGTATTCGAGTGTTTAGTAACCCTATCGATACAGTGGATCAAACTGATCGACCAGAGTTCACAAACAACTCAACCAATAAAACTCCACAATATAAAATCATTTTATATTGAATAACAAATACGTTCACTCGTATATATACACTCAAACTCAGTCTAGGGTATTACTAACCCTATCTCTAACGAGTCACGCCACAGAGCCAAGTAATTCTAAACCTATGCTCTGATACCAACTGTAGTGACCCGGATTTTCGACGACTTTGGTTATCAACGTAAGCCCGACGTCGATAACCAAACCATCGAAAAATCCCGGTAATTAATGAAAGAAATTAGAAGGTGAGAATAGATAAGATAGAACTTATAGAATAGAAGAAGAAGAAGAACATCATCATCAGAGTAAACGCGAATCTCACAGCGGAACGAATAAAATATAACATAACATATCTTTGAAATAACATCAGTATATGTATACAATAACACTTATCAGAGTACAACACTTACAACAACAGCGGAAATAATAATAGCTATAGAATCCAGAAGCCTCCTGCTCCAAGCTCTCCAAGTGTATCTGTAAAATCTCGACTACTTGACTGCCCGTACAAATTTAGGCACCCAAGAGTTTAGGGAAAACAACAAAATAAAACTCCGGGTCAGTCATGGGACTGGTATGAGTAAAACAATTTAATACTTGATTTAATAAAGGATATCTCACAAGACCACGCCGCATAACGGAACGGGTTTTTCCCTTATGAGAATCCAAACAACTTTTCAAAGAAATACCATTCTGATATTATAATAATGTCTAAGTACAAATAAATGTCAATCTAGCAGAAACGCTTGCATCTCACGTTACTACATATATAGTATACAATCAAGATCGCAAGCACGTATTGGATGATTGGATTTCCAACTATGACAAGGTATGGAACCACCTTCCGGTCAGTGTACTCTAGGAACAATACACTGGAGTTCAACAAGAACATCTTGCAACTCAGCCACACATGACCGACCACTCATTTCGCTTGAGTGTATCGAATGTATATCACCAACGGTTGGGATCAACAACCGTTCCCGTATATATATGGGACAACATTGATAGATTTAAGAAACAAATGAATATTCACTAGATAGGTGATTTTACACCTTACTTCGGTGCGACCGACTTAGCCATGCTGCCTGCCCGATTTCTGTCATTTACCGGTTGATGAGGCTAGAAGCTACGCTTTATCATTACATCAGATTCACTTCGAATGCTACATTGTCAAATCCATCGAAAATCACTAATTGACGTCTACAACAGTACATTACGTGTTAGCTACAGAAGTTTCCTTCTCCGCTTCCACTCTTGGTATAGTTGAAGAAATCAATGTACGTGACCGTCTGGAAATACTATGTCAGACATCCATCTTCATTCACTTAGAAATGTCACATCGTCATACCCGCCAAATCACAAATTGACTTACCCAAAAATAACACGGGTATACAGCTAAGAGAAACGAATTCCTCCGCCACCAAACGTGAATACGTTTGAACAGATCAACTTACGCGATCCATTGGATATACTCTGTCAGACCTTCGTCCATACAAGTTGTCCTGGGACTGGACAAACCGAAGGCACTATTCTGTAAACAGGATAGCCCTTGCATTTTACTCCGTCTTCAATTATCTTTGGCATATATGATTCGTGACGCTTATGCCAATACAGAGTGGTTCTATGGATAATAATCCAGCCGGTCTCTCCATATTAACAACGTTAAAATGGTCAAAACTTCGATAGTCGGTGAGTTAACTATCAAAGAAAAACAAGTGTGCAAACAACGATATTATTTCCAGATGGAAATTATATCGAACAAGCATCATTTAACATTAATCTCTTTAGTTCATTTTCATTACTTATCTCCTGTTTCCCTATATTCTAAATTCTTATTTTTCTTTTATCAGAAAACATTTCTGATTCTCGTTTGGAAAACATTTCCAAAACTCTTTTACGATCAAACCTTACCATTTCCTAGTTAAGAAGGAAGTCACTCAAGTTGGGGTATAATTACCTCTCAGACCTTAACTGAACAACGTTATAACTTCGAAATGGTCAAAGTTTATCTTTTAACAACTTCTTTACGCCTTTCTCGGATTCAATTTTACTAGTCCACTTCTATATTTAAAACATTGGTTATAACGATAACGCTATAATCCCTACTTTCGAATTATCTAACTTTAATTATAACTTCTATTTTTATTAGTGAATAATTAACCTAACACTTATTTATTTATAAATAAATAATTCTCTATTTAAACACTGGAAAGTATAAGTACTTTCCCGAATTCGATATAATCGAATTTGCCGATTAACTCTCTTCGAGAAATCTCTATTTGATTAACTCCTCTTCGAATAACCTATATTCGATTAACTCCTTCTCGAATAAACGATATTCGATAATCTCTCTTCGAATAACTAATATTCGATAACTCTTCCTTTCAAATATCTCATATTTGAAAATCTCACTTCGATTAAACTATAGTCGATAACTCCCTTCGATGAAACTAACATTGATAACTCCTTTCGATGAAACTAACATCGATAACTCCTTTCGATGAAACTAACATCGATAACTCCTTTCGATGAAACTAACATCGATAACTTTAACTCGACGAAGTTAACTCGACTATCTTAACTTGACTCGACTTACTTGGTTCGACCAATTCGATTCGATTAACTAGGCTCGACTAACTTGACTAACTTAACTCGACTTACTTGGTTCGACCAATTCGATTCGATTAACTAGGCTCGACTAACTTGGTCGAACCACCCGATCAACTCAACTTATTTAACTTAACTTATTTCTCACTCGTTCAACTCGATTAACTCCTATCGAATACTAATATTTGATTAAACTCCATTCGCTTGACTCTAGATCGCAGCGATCACAATGGTTACGCCTGACTCCCTCAGGAAACATCCAACCGCCGTAGGCTATTTACAGCCCTGCGAATTACGCTAGCAGTCGTACAAGATGGCAAATTACCCTGAATACTATGTTTGACTAACTCTGTCTCAAATACTATATTTGATTAACTCTAGTTCGTTTTTAACTCTAATCGATTGACTCTAACTAATTAACTCCAACTGGTTAACTCTAACTGATTAACTCTAACTAGTTAACTCTATTTGACTAACTCGACTTGACTAACCCCTTTCGAATAACACATTCGATTAACTAACTTTCGAATACCATATTCAATTAACTAACTTCGAATACCATATTCGATTAACTCCTTTCGAATGTCTATATTCGATTAACTAACTTCGAATACCATATTCGATTAACTAACTTCGAATACCATATTCGATTAACTAACTTCGAATAACATATTCGGTTTCTCCTTTCGAATACCATATTCAATTAACTAACTTCGAATGCCATATTCGATTAACTCTATTCACTTTATAAAGATTTCCTTTTTAACAACGTTTTATTCATTTGAAAAGATTTACTTTTAAATAACGGTTATACACTTAAAAAATGATTTCCTTTTCATAATGTTCCCTTTCCCATTCTATTTGTAAATGGTTTACAAATATTCCTTTTCAAATTTATTCTTGAAATTTTCTAGCTCCTTAAATTTTCTGAAAAATTTGCCATAACCTCCTTTGTAACGGGAGCATCGGGAAAATCCCCAAACCCGCCACACAGGCCTTTCCATTCAAAAAGAAATGTTTTGAATTTATTTCTTTTTTAAAATATCTCCTATTTATAAATATCCCAATTTATAAATATTCCTTATTTACACATATTTAAATTTATACATACCTCTTATTTATAAATATCTCATTTTATAAATATGCTATTTTCAATATCACTTTGAAAATTCCCTTATCAACATTCCGGCATGTCATGGTATTTTAACATATCAAATTACGATGTCTAATCTCGTCCATACACACACAATCAACAACAGGTTATAATTCACATCATATATTAAAATATATGAAAAACAATAAAATAACTGTTGAGGAATCCAGTCGGATTCCTCCAACCTGTTTCCCTGCATCACAGATGTTAGACAATATAGATAACATCACTTTCAGTTCCATATGATATATTCTGTTAAACAGAATCAAATATAGAAATTTAACTAACTGACTAGCAGTTCAATCAAACAATCAACACACAGTAAATCAGTCAATATCTAACAGTTCTAAAAATACAACAAGAAAATATAAACTGTTCAGAGTTGGTGAGTTTTACTCACATTTGCGCGTTAGCCGTTAAATAACGGTTTGCGTTTATTTGACTGCGACGGACAATTTATTTTGCCATAAATTGTAACGTGCTCAGATTCATTCCCGGTCAGTCTCATTGTGTTGCTCCCGTCCATACGATCCCAACGCAACTTACGGTTCATCAATCTGATATCGTATGCGGAAGTTATCGATATTATAAGTTCAACGTATAATATAAACTAAAATTAAACTTGATTTATAACAACCAGGCCTCACCCCTTTATAACTTGGCCCATCCATCTTAAAGCCCAAGCCGTTATACACCCTTTCTTCCCAATCCTCTCGGCCGTGACCTGCTCGTTACTCATCACCATTTACCAGACTTTTCAAGCCCCGTTCTCCCTCCTCCTTCATCGAAACCAACCAACACCACCTCCATTCTCTTCTCCTTCGCGACCTCTTCGCCTCCATACCCAAATCCCTGAACTCGCCCCACCTTCCTGAAACCCGATGTCGAACGTGACCTACAGCCACCGAACATTTTGACCCCCAATTCCCACCAAATCGTCATAGCAGGTGCGGATTCACTCGTTCAATCCAAACATCATCATCAAAATGAGTATCATTGCCTCGATTTCCCAATATCCGAAGCCCTATCTCAAGAAAACCAACGCTGTGTATTTTATGCACCACACAATTGATGTTCGAACACACTAAAAACCATACTGGGCTGTGGAGGATCCTTCAAGCATCCCATATATATGTATACAACGATTTATAGATTTTGTTTTGAATTGATTGGGATTTTTCTTTTGAATGTTATGCTGCGTTTTGGGTTTTCTGGAAAAAGAATGTGGCGGCTCCTTTGTCTATTGACTTCGAGATGTTAGAAAATTAGGTTAAGGGTTGTAAAGGGATATTTATAGAGATTTTATATTATTTTTATATTGAATTTTATTTGTTTATGCACTCTAAAAATTCCTATAGTCATACGTGATACCCAAAAATCACCAGACTAGACATGTAGATAGAGTTTGACATTACGGTCCCAATGAAACTGGTTTCGTCGAATTCCGACTCCGTATGCTCACACAGCGTATTTTTAACTGTAAAAATATTGACTGTTTCTCACTCTAAAAATCCGTACGGCCACACAGTGACTCTAAAAATCACGAAACTTAACATCTAACAATAATTTGACATTGCGGATCCAACAAAACTAGTTTCGTCGAATTCCGACTTCGTTTGCAAAAGTGGCTATATTTTAAAGCTCTGAATGACCCATTTAAATATATAAATATTTTTAAATATAATTAAATTAAATATTAATAAATTTATATTATCGTATATCTTCACATAGGAATATCATACAGCTCCAGCATATCATATCAGAATTTGCAGCCTGATATTTTCAGATACCAGATTATCCCGGTATTCAGTTTATACTGAAAATCTCTTTTATAACGTATATAAAGCACCGCAAATTATAAAGGAATTCTACAGCGACTTTTCTGAAATTTGATTTGGACGTACAATAAAATCTACACGACGAAATCCCGATTTTTCTTTTCCACTAGAAAGATATACTCCACCAGCTCCACACGTTTCTTGTTTCACAGAAATCCGGCTTAAAATGAATCCTGTACATTCAGTTGAAGTTCAAATCGCCAAATAGCAAACTGCAGCGCCATTTCGAGCTCGTTTTATAAATATATTATAAACTATACGTTCAACTGTCGTCGATTCAATATAATCGTTATTATATTTCGAATCGAAACTCCACCAAATCTCGTATGCTATTCAATTCACATGATATTGTGAATTTCACTATTTCCGACTATTTCGACATTATAATATATTATTATATTATAATTATTAATTAAATATTCAATATTATTTAATTCACGTTCTCGATATCGATAAATCGATATTTAATAATTAAATAAATTAATTGTTCAACAGCTAAAAATGCGGGTTACTACATTCTTGTACTAGGTTCCAATCCGGTTCGGTACTCTGCTCAGCTCCTCGGTCCGACTCGAGCCCCCTAACCCGATCCGAAACCCTGCACAACTTCCTGCAACTTTTTTGCGCCATACGACGACGTTTTCGACCACTCTAACACTTCTAATCAATCACAAAGCATATCATACAGTCATAGCAACATAGCAAACTAACCACAAACACCAAAACAGTGAATTAACATGTCAAAACAGATCAAATATACCCAAAAACCCATATTTTCCCTTAAGCATGTTTAGGCAAAACTAATGATATGATTAGTAAAACTTAACCAAATTAAACCAAATTTCCAACAGAGGTCTAAAACATTATTTTCGAATTTATAAATACTTTCCCAGAATTTATTAATGCATAAATTCGTTAATCTTCACTAATTACCCTTAATTAACTGTAATTAGTGTGAAAACAATGCTAATCACTCACCTTGGCTACAAATAAAATTTTCAGAACTGAAACCTCGCCGATTTGGGTGAATACTGGTGTCTAACAGCAACTCTAATACTGATTTGGTGAAGATCTTCTTTGATTTGATGTAGATTAAGCCAAAACTTGATTAGAAAGTGATTAGAAGTTGATTTGGGTGTTGGAGGCCATTGCTAGGGTTCCAAGAATGAAAGTGGCGGCTGAAAGAAATGTTTTCTAACCCTAATCAACTCCTATACATCTCTAATCCCGAAATGGGTCATGGGCCCTCTTGCTAATCACCCTAATTAGGCCCGGTTAAGCTGTTTTTCACCTTCTAAACCTTGTTTCAGCCATATCTTCCAAACGGTGAGTCCGTTTGGCTAATGTGACCACTATACGGAAAGGTAAACCATCATCCGGAGCCAATGGAAGTGGTTTTAGGTCAAAATTCCTTTCCAATCAAAAGTTATGGCCAAAACTATACCAGCTAGGGGGAAAACGATCATTTAAAAATCGGAAAAAATCATGAACATGGGAAATGACTCCAATAGTCGTCTCCCAAAGTTACATGACCATACGACTCCGTATGTGAGAAAAATAAATATTCTACGATCATTCGATGCGTAGAATGTGGGTCGTTACATAAGGTATCCCTATATTAAGTTTAAAACATGAACATTGGATCCAAAGTAAACCCACCAAGTATTGGAAGGTGCTTCTACAGAATTTGATTCGAAACATGCAAAGGCTAGAGGCTTACCCTTCTCTTTGAACCATTTCTTCGCTTTACGCAATCCTTCTGAATGTGTCCACTCTTTTTGCAAAAGTGGCACTTATCATTCTTCTTATCCTCCTTTGATGTAGGTTGACTGGAGTAGCTGGAAGAACTATTCCGATTGGAGGAATGCTTCTTATGGTCCTTTCAATTTTTCTTTCCGAGTTTGTTCTTTGCATTCCCATGGATGTAATTTGCATTAGCAACATGGTTGTTTTGTTGCTTAATTCTAGGCTCTTCTTGAACCAGCTTATTGGTCAATTGATTCACATTCCACGTTTTCGTAATCGTGTTATAATGAATCTAGAAAGGTCCGTACTGTGGAGGCAAGAAGTTGAAAATTAATTGGACTAGGAATGAATCCTCTACTTTCATGGCCAATTTACCCAACTTTGCAGCTAAGTTAGTCATGTAAGGTACATGTTGCTGTAGGCTCTTGGTACCATCATAACGGGAAGTAGTTAGTTCAACCATGAGTTTCTCAGCAACAACTTTGTCGCCAAGCATAAAGCGTTTAGTGATTATCTTTAAGTATTCCTTAGCAGTTAAGGTTTCATTTTCAGGAATGGAAGACTTAATGTTGGATGCAGTGCTTAGACGTAGGAACTTCAAAAATAGTTTATTGGCTTTAGCCCATACATCATGGGCAAGTTTCAAATCCTCTGTGAACGCAGCCGTAAGATTAGCGGGTTAATCCATAGTCAAACCCAAGTCTATCTCTAGTATACCTAAGTAGAACTCAACATGTTCTTTCCACTCATTATAATTATTTCCATTTAGCTCTGGAACTGAGTTGACAAAGGAATTAAGTTGGGTAATTTAAGGAACTGCAATATCGGAACGATCTCACAACAGTTAAATTTTGGATAATATATATATATATATATATGTGTGTGTGTGTGTGTGTGTGTATGTATAACATTCATGACTGAGATTCAAACATAAATAAGTGACTCATGGCTTATACTTAAATAAGTATGATATCTGTGGATATCCTATACACGCTCAATCACATAACTAAGTCATCTACTTAATGGCTATTTTTACTTACGATGCATAATCTACCTGTGGGTAAAACATTATGCTAAGAATTTAACCAACAATAAGATTACTTAGTCTAACATTCAAGACATATTTTGAATATGCTGTGGCAGATTACAAACAATAATATGAAAGTCATACGATAATGAAATACTATATACTTGTATTGAATTGTTATCACTGTGATGATAATCAAAACAATATAATATGAACATTGTATTGCTGAATGTATTGATCCTGAGAAAATACAATATACATGTATTGAATTGTTATCACTATGGTGATAATCAAAACAATATAATATGAATATTGTAGTGCTAAAAGTATTAACTGGAAGAATTCCAATAGTCATGTACTGAATTGTTATCACTGTGGTGATAATCAAAGTAATATAATATGAATATTGACTTCATTAGATTATACATATCACCAAAAAAAATCATGAAATTTCAGAGTGACAAAATTATAACTATAGACCCAAATATTTTAATCATAGCTATTCCAAATTTTGTTTTAAATATGTGGTTATGTTCATGGCATTCCCTAAATAAGTACAATAACGGACTTTATAAATAATTACATAAAGAAAGTCACATTTGAATGCTAAAATTAAGTGCCACGTAAACTTATTTCTAAATGACATAAAAAATATCATACTGAATAACACAAATCAACTATTGTTTCTATTTAGTTTATGTTAACCTACGCATAAAAAAGAAACATATTTTCAATGAGTAAAGTCACAAATATTTATATGATAATAAAGTGCATCAAATAATAAAATATATGCCTTTCCATTTACCGATCACCAACTTGCTCCACCATTAATTTAGTATAATCGAAACAATTAATGCATTTAAGACAATTAATTAATTGATTTATTATCGTAACAACCACATTTAACGCAATTGTCATAGAAATAAATGCAATTGGCCCTTATGTGGATCAAATAATAACGTAAATTAGTATCATCACATTTATTTCAATGACAAGAAAATACACAAATACTTTAATGGAGCAAGTTTAATTCTATTCAACCAAAATTTCGTAAAAGCATCATATGATATTTCAATTATCACGAATCATCATTACGGTTGTTGCTGGAATAGCAGTAAAAAAAATGTAATCTTGAGCATCTAAGTGATTGAAGAAAAAAATGTAAAAATTCACAGCAGAGCGATGATTGCTCAAAGATCTTGTTGTTTTCAATCAACTATGAAATTTTCATTCAATTCTGACATAATGAGGCATTGTTTGGCCTACTAGTGATACAAAAAAAAATGAAAAATAGACCCAAAATAATTATTCCATCACAATCATAATAAATCGCTAAACGAGTTAAAAATAATAATAATATTATTATTAACATGTAATTTAAATAAACATATAATGATATTATACAAGACTCGAACAAATTAATTGCGGAAAAACATAATACCAGCGTGATTCTACTATGAATTTGAACTAAGAACATGATTTTCAACCTTGCTCCGATACCACATGTAAACATAATATCAAGTGAATTGATTATTAATCATTACTGTATTTTTGTTTAAGATCTTGACCATACTCTTAGTTACAAACAATACATAAATCACACACATTGATCAGAAGAAGATAATGAGACGCAGATCTGTAAGTTGTAATCTGGAAATTGCCTTCTCTCTCTTAGTCGTACTATTATTTGTGATGTCTTTTCAATAACCCTAACGATGAGTTATATTTATAGGAAGAAAGAGACCAAATTCCGTTATGGATAATATAATCTCAACGGTTCATCATGGTTGGCCATTAATAGAGAATACCCATATTTAAAGGAATATACCTTCTATTTCAATCTTATCCTATCAAATCAACGGACACCATAAATGACCACATAATGACATTTAATATTAAATTAATAATTCCATACCCGTTTTATGGACCACATAATAAGATGTATAAAAATACGTACAATTTATTTTCTACATTTGTTATTCGGTATTTTAATTTCTTCATTTTTATTGTGAATTACGAATTATGAATTATGAATTTTTATTTCCCATGTCGTATTATGTATTATGTATTTAAAAAACAAGCAACATAAATAAAATAATAACACAAACGAACAATAAAATAATATATTTGCCGATTTCGTAAAAAGAACACACTCCTCCCTTGCGAACTTGCCCATTTCTCAGCCCCTTTCATTTTCCCTTTCCATTCACCTTTTTCGGATAAAAAGGAACACACCCAAAGTACTAAACAAAGCAATTATTAAACCAATATATAATACATTAACTAAGACGAAGAACAAAGCAAATGTTCAAATTATTGTACAATATTTTTTTTTTTTTGGTTATCGTTTTCCCACTCATTGTATACCTTCTATTTGAAACTTAACCATATTGTCGTTTGTACATTCAACTCTATTATCTTCGTCTTCATGTTTTGTTCTTAAAGAATTTTTTCTTTCAATTATCTATTTATCTTCTAGTGTTATGAGACCACCTATTCTTAATTTATCAATTATTTTTTATATTTGGATGAAATACCAATTTTACAATAGCCTAAGGTTATTACAGCTACTAACTTCATCTTTCGATAAAATGGATTGTGTCATTGTGTGGTGATTAGGTGTAAATAGTTGTACTTATTTTGTAATTCCAACTTCATAGTAATCATTTCTTGTTTAACCTTGTAAGATCAAATAAAATTTTACATCAATACATAAATGTAAAAACGAAATATGTATGTAATTATGTAAAAACAATATAGCACATGTTGTAATCAAGTTTGTCAAACTCATTTGCATCCGTATCAAAAAACAAATAAATATTTACTATTCAAGAAAATGACGTGGTTGTGGATATGAAGACATCCACGGTTGAAAATTATTCATTCGATTTTTGCTAAGATTATTGTTTGAATTACGTGCATTTTGACATAGTAGGATATGTGTATTTATCAATTCATGAGATTAACCTTTCATATTGTGTATGCATTTAACACGTACGAAGCGCTCGAAACGATTTACTACCTCCATATTTGTATAACTTACGTGCTTCTGTATTGAATCGGATTAAAGTAAAAACAATTTTTTTTATCGTTCGTAGGTTAATTATCCGGCATTCAATTGTACTTGGATGCAATTATCTGAAAGTTACTATAAATCCAAAAGAAGATGAAGAGTTGCAAGGAATGTCCGAATTTGCGAAATATTCAAAAATAACGGACATAAAAGAATTTCCATATCTGTAAGACGAGCGTAACGGCACGCGCCATGCGCTTCGCGCGTGTATTGTTATTCCTCAAATATCATATATTTTACAAATATTATGTAAAACTAAAAAAACACAGAAAAGAGTTAACAACATCAACAAATTCAAAAGTATTTCTACATAAAATGTTATTCGAAAGTATTTGCTTTCCACAACTTCTTGTTGAATATTCATACTAAAACAACAGAAGGTGTTTTGAAGCTTTCTCTCTTTCACCAAGCTTTATCCACTCCGATGCTCTACGCCTTTGGTACCTAAGAACATATGAATTTCTAGAGTTAAAATATCACTTGTCAAATATGAATTTTTCTCTATTTGATTTTTCTTTTTTGGCTGGCATAATGATTGCAAATCCCATGCTTTACATATGTACGTCTTGAATGCAACTCCCATGCTATACATATGTCCTATAGAACAGTGAATCATATATAATCCACTATAAATAGCCAACATGATAAAAACAAAAACAATAATATAGTAAATTTCACATATAACATGTTAAAAAAACATACCATGAAATCATATTTGTTAGGCTGAGTTATCTATCAACAAAATCATGTGAATCAGCCACATGCGTAAACATCATCTCACTTAATAGCTTATTAACATTACTTTCAACTTCAATGTTCAGTTGAAAAACAGATACACACACACATACATACATACATACATACACACACATCTTTACTAATAATCGGAATAGGTTTGGTATCACACTTTTTTGGTGTACACTTGAACTGACGAAAATGCCCTTTACTTAATTATTCTTCCACAATTAAAAGGAAGGGGCAGTGAATGTCATTTAACTACCTTAACATTTCCTAGAACTGTTACATTTTTTCAAAACCCATATTCAACATAAATTTATTCATGTAATGCCCTTTAATCAATTCAATCAAATCTTAATAGATGCACCACAAATTTCATCCGCGCATCAAAGGCCAATTCATATACAAAAGGTATCTTTCAGCGCTCAAGATATTAGACCCAAAAAATTAGCATTGGTGCATACTTATTAAATGCCATCAAGTCGTTTACATGAAATGAAAATTTATATTATACTTATTTTCAGAAAAAATATTATATTATACCTTTTATTGTTACAAATATTGATGCCCTATCCATATACAACAATGTATGTACTTCGATTATACATTTTATTATTACTAAATGCCAACATATTTTCCATGTATAATTATATTAGTAATGGTCTTTCAATGTACATTAGGTAACTTGTGGTGGTAACATATAAAACAAAAAACATCCAAAAATTGCGTGTAGGTCAAACTAGAAAAGCTTTTAAAAGTCAAAATAATATATTATTATGCTTTTATTATTACAAATATTGATGCCCTTTCCATATACAACAATGTTTGTACTTCTATTATACATTTTATTATTATTACTAAATGCCAACACGTTTTCCATGTATAATTATATTAGTAATGGACATTCCATGTACATTTGGTAATTTGTGGTGGTAACATATAAAACAAAAAAAAAAATCAAAAAATGCGTGTAGGTCAAACCAAAAAATATATTTAAAACTCAAAATAATATATTATATTATACCTTTTTATTTACAAATATTGATGCCCTTTCCATATACAACAATGTATGTACTTCTATTATACATTTTATTATTACTAAATGCCAGCATGTGTTCCATGTATAATTATATTAGTAATGGTCTTTTCATGTACATTAGGTAATTTGTGGTGGTAACATATAAAACAAAAAATTCAAAAAATGCGTGCAGGTCAAAACCAGAAAAAATGTTTAGAACTCAAAATAATGTAATCTATTATACCTTTTATTATGTCCTGATGGAGGCACAAAGTCAAATCTTTGCTTCCTTAAATGAATAAATTGGATGATACAAAATCAATTAAGCTTTATTCCTTTACTTTCTTGCTTTTACTATAGGAATTAAGTTGTATTATTTAAGGAAGCATAAATTTCGTTTTTTTGACCGCTTCTCCAAACTCAAAGCAAGCTCATCCCGACAAACCTAGCAATCTATAATTACCTGATCACCCCTTTAAATACTGGTTATCATCCTCACTTCTCTCTTCGTTTTTATTCCTTTACTGCTGTTAACATTTCTTCGCCACTATTCACCCCTGCAAAAGTTTCAAGCTCTAGGTTAGATATTTTTTTAATACATATTCGTTAGTTTGATTCAAACGAGATTAAATTGTTCAGATTGTATTTTTTTCCAGCATGTGGTTGTATATAAACATATGTACTATTTTATTTACTAATATTTTCTCATTCAAGTTTAGCTGCTACATGTACAATCAATTCAGGTATTTTCTACTTGATATATGTGTGTGTCTATATATATATATATATATATATATATATATATATATATGTGTGTGTGTGTATGTATGTATGTATGTATGTATGTATGTTTCTCATATGAGCATTGATGTTGAAAGTAATGTTAATAAGATATCAAGTGAGATGATGTTTATGCATGTGGCTGATTCACATGATTTTGTTAAATGATAGATAACTCAGTATAACAAACAAGATTTCTTGGTATGTTTTTTTAACGTGTTACAGGTGACATTTACTGTGTCAATGTTTTGGTTTTTACTGTGTTGGCTCTTTATAGTGGATTATGTATGATTTATTGTGTTATACGACATAGGTAAAGCATGGGAGTTGCATTCAAGACGTACATATGTAAAGCATGGGAGTTGCAACCAATATTCCAAAAAAAAAAAAAAAATCAAATAAAGAAAAATCCATATTTGACAGATGATATTTTAACTCCAAAAATTCATATGTTTACATGTACCAGAGGCGTAGAGCATCAGAGTGGTAAAAGCTTGGTGAAAGAGAGAAAGCTTCAAACCACCTTCTGTTATGTTAGTATGAATATTCGACAAGAAGTTGTAGAAAGCAAATCCTTTGGGATAACATTTTATGTAGAAATACTTTCGAATTTGTTGATGTTGTTAACTCTTTTCTACATTTTTTTAGTTTTACATAATATTTGTAAAATAAATGATATTTGAGGAATAACAATCCACACGTGAATCACGTTTTCCATGTATAATTATATTAGTAATGGTCTTTCCATGTACATTAGGTAATTTGTGGTGGTAATATATAAAACAAAAAACTAAAAAAATGCGTGTAGGTCAAACCAGAAAAAATGTTTAAAACTCAAAGTAATATATTATATTATACCTTTTATTATATCTTGATGGAGGCACAAAATCAAATCTTTGCTTCCTTAAATGAATAAATTGGATGACACATAATCAAATCCACGTGCGAAGCACGTACCGTGATCACGCGCGAAGTCCTTGCATATGCAAAATACATAACATATGAGAAATAAAAATTCACGTACGAAGCGCTTGCTATGACGCTCGTATACATATATAAAGTAGAAGATACCTGAATTGATCGTACGTGTAGCAGCTAAACTTGAATGAGAAAATATTAGTAAATAATATAGTATATATGTTTATATACAACTACATACTAAAAAAAATACAATCGGAACAATTTAATCACGTTTGAATCAAATTAATGAACATGTATTAAAATAAATCTAACTTGGACATTGAAACTTTTGCAGCAGTGAATAATGGCGCAGAGAAGTTAACAACAGTACAGAAAAAACGAAGAGAGAAGTGAGGATGATAACCAGTATTTTGAGGGGGTGATTGGGTAATTCTAGAGTGCTAGGTTTGTGGGGATGAGCTTGCTTTTATATGAAGAAGCAGTAAAAAAAAACGAAATTTATGCTTCCTTAAATAATAAAGCTTAATTCCTATAGTGAAAGCAAGAAAGTAGAGGAATAAACCTTAATTGATTTATGTCATCCAATTTATTCATTTAAGGAAGCAAAGATTTGATTTTGTGCCTCCATCAATCAAGAAATAATAACAGGTATAATATAATATATTATTTTGAGTTTTAAATGTTTTTTCAGGTTTGACCTACACACATTTTTTGAATTTTTTGTTTTATATGTTACCACCACAAATTACCTAATGTACATGGAAAGACCATTACTAATATAATTATACATGGAAAACGTGCTGGCATTTAGTAATAATAAAATGCACAATAGAAGTACATACATTGTTGTATATGGAAAGGACATCAATATCAATATTTGTAATAATAAAAGGTAAAATATAATATATTATTTTGAGTTTTTTTTTCGTAGTTTGACATACACGCAATTTTTTTGTTTTATATGTTACCACCACAAATTACCTAATGTACATGGAAAGACCATTACTAATATAATTATACATGGAAAACGTGCTGACATTTAGTAACAATAAAATGTATAATAGAAGTACCTTAATTATTGTATATGGAAATGCCATTAATATTTGTAATAATAAAAGGTATAATATAATATACTATTTTGAGTTTTATACGCTTTTCTGTTTTGACCTACATGTATTTTTTTAATTGTTTTTGTTTTACATGTTACCACTACAAATTACCTAATGTACATGGAAATACCATTACTAATATAATTATACATGGAAAACGTGCTGCATTTAGTAATAAAAAAATGTATAATAAAAGTACTTACATTGTTGTATGTGGAAAGGGCATCAATATTTATAACAATAAATGGTATGATATAATTTTTTTTTTTCGAAAATAAGTATAATATAAATTTTGATTTCATGTAAATGGCGTGATGTCATTTAATAAGTATGCACCAATGCTAATTCTTTGGATCTAATATCTTCAGCGTCGAAAGATGACTTTTATATTCGAATTGGTCTTTGATGCGCGGATGAAATTTGTGGTGCATCTATTAAGATTTGATCGAATCGATTAAAGGGCATTTTCGTCAGTTCACGTTGACACCAAAAAAGTGTTGCACCAAACCTATTCCAAGTGTTACTAAATATATTAGATTCTTTCTGTGTGAAATTTGAGTGAATCTAACAGAATTTACTGGGCCATATTTAGCCTGCGTGGGGTTCAGGCCGAAGTTTCTTGAGATGGCAAACGACTATCATCAGATGGACCATAATTTGCTGGGGCCGTAAGGCCCAAAAGTTTAAAGTCTGCTATAAATTTAGTCCGTATTTCATTGGGTTGGTTAATAATTACGAACACTGCAGCCGAACATAGATGTGTTATACTGCTATATACATACGCTGTCAGATCTGCTAACCAATATAGTAGCGTTATTTTTTTGGTTTCGGTATGATTTTAGCTTGTACTATAGGTATATATTAGTAAAATAAAATGTTTAATTAATTGTCTGAATGCATACTTATATTAATTGTCAAAGCTAGTGCTGTTAAATCAAAAGTTCTTTTTAATTTTTCTTAATTGATCAATTGTTAACCCATATATTTCATTATTTTTAGCAAAATCAAGAACATGGAGACAATGAAACGTGGGAAATGAGGAAAGGTCATCTGGCCCATTACTTTTCAGCGACAATCCTTATGAAAATTTAATAAAAAGCATAAAATTTAATATAAATAGCCATGTCCGACCGTGTCCATGTCCGAGAAACTTGTGTATGTTCATGTCCGATCAATTTTATTTAGGACAAGAGTTATAACAACAAAATTTGTACTAGAAAAAATTTCGTTCGATCTGGTCCGAACTAGAATTTTTTTATTTAAGTCACACCTATTTGATGCAACTCTTCTACCCTTAAATCGAAACACACCTCCAAGTTATAATTTTTATCTAGAAAAAATTGATGCATGATGGACATGTTAAATTCTTAGGCGTCACTGTATTATAATATATATTCTTTTTGGAAAAGAAAAAAAACGCATTAATTCTGTTTCCATCCAATAATTCATGTCCATGTTACAGGCTTCCAGTTCCATAAGAAGAGCATCATTACGTTATCTCATATCAATGATCTGATACTATAAGGAGTACGTGTTCATGTTTTTTTATTTCATTTCATTTTTATTTTTTTAAGCCTTGAGGTTGAGGTCGACTTATATTAGAAAAATACTGGCGTTAAGGGCAAGCAATTGCAACTAATTTGCTAAGTCTGCCTTTTCAACAAAATAAGTGGGGGTTACGACTTTTTCTTCTTGCTTTAGCCATTGTGAAAAGTTAAATAACATTGTTAACCATATTTTATTTAAAAATATTTCAATATTTGTTTTATCCGTGAAATTATTTTGTTAAATTACATCACAATGGTCGATTGGCATCAACGGTTGAATGGACGGAAAAGAAAAACAAAGCTTAGAATTAGCTAATTATAATCTCAACCTGAAATACATCACGTTTGAAACTAAACGGGGCAGATCATTGTTGTGTTTCGGCATTTCCTAAGTGCTGTTGTCGCTCCATTCATATCATCAACGGTCCAAGTACCATGATGCAAACATCCCTACATTGTCTCTCATCTAGCATATAGTTTGATATTAATAACGCACATTCTAACATAAGTAATCCACATTGTTACGTACTAACAATACCAAATACGTAGCATGATTTCTCTGCTTATCTTGCTATCTTGGGCTATATTTTATTTAATCCACGCAGCTGCTCTATTTCTATCCGAGCCAAACCAAAAAATCTCTATCTCGACGAGTATTGCTCAATTCACGTTGGCGTTTGTAGCCTTTCGGAAAATTCGATGCTCGAATTTTTCGATACTAATACCTCCATTGTATTTACGTATCCAAACTTGAGTGCCAGAAATCCAGAAAGCCAAAAGAAAGAAATAAGAGGGTGAGGTAAAAAAGAAAAATATATTAGAATAGAAGAAAAGAAAAAAATAACAACACAACAAAATCAGAGTCTTACATCGCGGCTGAACAAAATATAATATAGAAATAAATCTTTATTGAGAGCTTGAAAAATACTTATAATCATTAGAGTACAACATATATCAATACATCTGAACAGTTACAATAATCTATCCTCATATACATTACACAACGGAAATAAATGCTAATCCAAATAATACGTTTGAACTTCGCCGTCTCATTATTTCTTGGAAGCTTCGTCCAAATTCTTCAATGGGAAATGGCCTAAGTTGACCGTGTATAAGCACGATTGGTTCTTCGTGCGTTGTCCTCCCGGGCGAGGAGAAGGTTGGAAGAAAGTAAGCATTCCCCCTTTTCTTTTAGCTTCGAAACTTGTGGGTTTCGGTAGCTCAGGTTTTTAACTTAGTTCTTGCATGACAGGAAACCCTGAGGCGTCTACGGGCATAGTTTATCAACAAAGTCTTGAATCTTTGTTGGCCTTCCCGGCCGAGGACCGTTCCACTAAGAGCGTTCTAAAAAAGGACTAGCTTCGTCGTGTAGGATTGTTTCCTGACGATCGAGTGATAATCAGGTTAGCTGTCGCCGGTGGTGGAAAGAAAGTGGATACCGGGACAGACGCTGGTTCTCCGAGTCGGAAAAGGAAGGTGCCCCCTATTGGGTCCAAGCCGCGCAAGGTCGCGAAGATTCTGGAGGGAACTGGTGGAGGCGAGATTGGCGATGAGGAGGCAATTGCCAGGGATGAGGACCTATCGAGCTCTCTTATTCTACCTACGATGGATGAGGCAAGGGTTGGAGTATCAACCAGGTCGCAGTCTCCAGTAACTCCCTCCGTGACTGCCATCTCCCTCGAGAAAGAGGGTCAATTTGATGAGCTTAATAAACTCCTACTTGAAATGTTTCCCTGGCATGGTGCCACAAGTATGAGGAATTACCTTTAGCTGCGGGGGGGATCACTCCTTCGGGCGGACCACTATCTGATCTGTTGAGATGACACTTAGGATACACATTCATATACACTGCATGACACAGTATTTTCTTGTATGTGTAGGGTGTTTGAGTCTAAACTTTAAACTGCTTCTTTGGCAGGTGATATGGCTAGGGTAGAGGTGGTGGTCGTCGTTATGGATCAAGGAGTCGTCGGCCTTCGAGAAGTGCCTTTCTTGATAGCTTCAGAAGAAAGACTAGCTTGTTCGATGAACCTCCGCACTCTGGTGATCGAGGCGGCGAGCAACGACACAGGGAAAAGCATCGATGTTCTATATCTCCTCCACCCCATACTCGGGCCTCTGGGCTGACGCTAAGGCTTGATATGGTACGTGGCAGGCACACTTCGTCGACAGTTCCTCTTCATATTGCGCCCTTGGATCCCGTTCATGTTCCTAGAGAGAAAGAGCTGGAGGTTAGCTATCGAAGAAAGAAAGAGATGGCAAAGAAAAAGAGGTGCGATGTGGCAGAGCCTGAGACCCGGGAGCTTACTATCGAGGAGACGAAAGCTCTGCCGAAGGAAAAGTTTCCCAAACACTATTTTGAGGAAATAATGTTCCTTCCCAACATCAATCCAATCCCTCGTGAGGACACTGAGAAGGATTGGATGAAGGTGAAAGCTGCATATTTCCAGGTAAGGGAGTGGATGAGATATTCTGCTAATCTTTTGGATCTGATTATAAAGAAGAATGTGAAGATCCAGAGCCAAGGTTTAACCATTGATGCCAAGCGGACCACTGTCCGAAACTTAGAGAAAGATATTGGTGAGACCTATACCCTTATTGTTATTGCTTCTTTGCTTGTGTTAGCCCCACTCGAATGTTAACTGTTTGTTGTTGAGACGGTGAAGATGAAGGAGGAGCATGCGAAGTTGATAAGGGAGGCAGAGCATGTAGATTCAACTTTCAAGGATACGGTGGCCTCACTAAAAACTGAGAATACGACCCTGAAAAGGGATAAAGCCGAGCTAGTACAAGTGAACGCCTAATTGGAAAAGGACATTGAAAGGGTATCCCAGCTTCAAACGGATAATGAGGCCCTGAGGAAGGAGAACGAGAGGTTAAAAGCTGACAACGAGGGGACTCAAAAGCTTCAGGAGGAGGTTGCTGAGCCGAGGAGGCAACCATAGGTGGCTAGGAAGGAGAAGGAGGAGGATGAAGGCGGTAGTAAGGACATATTAAGCTCAGTGGATGGGTTGAAAATGGAGCACCAGAGGGAACTAAAGAGCTTGAAGGAGGAGATCGAGGATGCAGAAGCCAGGGTGGAGGCATCCCTTCAGGAGCATGTCTGAAACATGTATGTCAAGGCCTTAAGATTTCATGGAATCTCATGGGTCGGAGACTACCCTCGGGTGCTGGCTCAAACATGGGAAATGTTGGCGTCGTATGAGGCTTGGCTACGTCAGGTGGATGTGGGATCTTTAAACGAGAATCAGCTGATGATAGATCTCCTGACTGAGGATGAGAGAAAGACATTGGACGAGGTGAAGAGATTGTTGCAGGAGGATGCCAAGAGGGAGAGACTGGCGAAGCGTGCCGCCAAAATGGGGAAGCTTGTAACTACTGAGAGTGTGGTCGTCGCTTAGACATTTGCAGAGGGAAGATCCCATCGGCCGCCAGCTCCAGCATCCTCCACAACTAGCGTTCCCACTGTCCCTGTTTAGGTCTCAGCTGAGTACGACCCCGAACATCCAGGATTGGGAGTGATAGAATCTGCTTTTACTGCTACAGCGAGCACCCTTCCTATCATACCCACACCATTCCTTTCTGGAGGTAAATTTTCGTTACCTGTAACGCCCTCCCCCCCTCCCGAGACCCACATTAACAAAGAGAACTACATAGTAATTCTGCCTTCTAATGTAGAGAATATGGCTGGTTAGGGTCGACCAACTATATCCTTATCTTAACTATTTATTGAATATGTCGATAAATGTTATGTATATTTTTTTCAACTCAAGTGGATCAACATATCCAATAACAGTTAATACAAAGCTGTAGGTGGTTATGGATATATCGGAACAAAACATCATAACTAAATGAATAACTCATCACAGAACCGTGCAAGTATACATATATTTACATATACAATGATACATCTAAATACAATACAAATATCTCAATAAAGTGGTATGGCGATCACTCAATATACATGAAGCAAAGAATGTACAGCTGGACAATATCTCACAAGAAAGCTAACGACCCCAAATTGATCCCACAAGGAAACATCATGTAATTGCTACATCCAAAAGGGAAACTAACCTGAAACAAACTCGGTCTAACTCGAGTGAAAACACACGTGTCAAGCTAGCTAAATTTATCATTTAAATAGAACAATCATAAATGTAAAGTAAGGGATAGATATGGTGTGCTTTTACTCAAAGGATACCATTCCATGACAAGAATTCTACGTCATAAGAAAGAATAATATTTCTTCTTGATAAGTGGAATAGATGATTAAGATAGGGTTATACTCAAGCGGCAAAACTACCATTAATCAAATAAAAGATCAACAAGCTAAGTCTTAAAGGTAATGCTTAATTAACATAGCTTCCGCCTTATATCTTGGACAGTGTGGATTAAACGTCAATAAAGACTTCAAAGGAAAGAAATATCTCCTTAAAGGGGCAATTAACATAACTATACATCAAATTATATACCCTTCATATAAAAGATGAACACATATAAGTATGCTTCATCTCATTGACATATACTAAAGTCTCAAAGTATCATTCAACATATTGTAAAAATCATCTATAGAATCTTCTTAATAATTTATACCACTTTTCATTGGTATAAATATGTAAGCATCTTAAATCTATTATTAACTCATTATAAACGAATCTCATAATCATTTATACTTCATTTCATCGGTAAAAATTTAAATACATCTTGAATCCATCATTAAAACTCATTCTAAAATAATTACCATAATTTAAGGTAACGCCCCACCCTGAGACCCACATTAACAAAAAGGAGTACATAGTAATTATGTCTGCCAATGCGAAGAACTAGGCTGGTTAGGGGTGACCAAATATAACCTTGTCTCAAATTTCTACTGAATACGTCGACAAATGCTATATTTTTTTTCAAGTGGATCGACGCATTCAATAAATACTTGAGACTAAGCCATAGATGGCTATGTGTGACACCCCACGTCCGTTAATGTCACTCACTAAGGGATTGCATTAAGTTTCGTGAAGCGTTGTAGGTAAATGGTAAACAGAAACAGAAATGTTACAAGACAGATATAAAAGCAACAACGAAATTTAAATTTTTATTTCAAACATAAATCATAACATCGTGGTCCAAAATACCATAAGTCTGAGATTACATAAAACCCATTACAATAATATAAAAACTTCTATCTTGTACCATCAGAGTACAGAAAATACATAAAAATTATAATTACCCAAAGAGATAAAGCCATAACAGCAAAGATAGAAACTGAGCATTACTTCAAAAGCTGCTCCAAGCAAGATGATAACCGAGTCCTGACTAAGCCTGGGAATTCCAACCCTGCGAACTTGAGGGGGCGGGGGGAACGGAAGAAAGAAGAAGAAACAAAAAGGGTCAGACATAAAGTCTGGCCAGTCCAATTACTTTTAGCAAGTAAATAAATAAAAGTATCATGACAGACATATAAAATGGAGAGATAGATAACATAAAAAGACAGGTATAACAGACTGAGCAAGATAAGCAGACTGAACAGAAAAAAATAGGTTACGCTTCTTTAATACTTTTCTCTGCACCAATACTAGTATAACATATATGTAACAAGATTACATACTCCCCAATTACTCAACAGAAATAAGATGATCCCAACAGAAACATAATGGTAGTTTTAGGTGTACTCTAGTAAAGGGTTTTACCCCAAACAAAATTAACCAGTACCTAAACAGAAATAATTGGTATTAACCGCAACAGAAATACAGGTACCCCACGGAAACAGACAGGACTAGATGTATTCTAATTACTACCCCCTAATCGATCTTCTCCCTATTTCGTAAATACCCTGTGTTGGCCCCACAGTAGGGTGTATTTCTTCTTAAAGTGACAACCTACAGAAGGACATAATCCTATTTACTGGTGCTACAACGCCTTATTTTCCCAGAAGTAGGCCGTACTCATGCATGCACATGAGTTTGTTGGAACGTGCCAGTACACACCTCCTCCCAGTTGAACCTCTTACGATCAGTTCAGTAAGCGTGCCCTGACCCCTACCTAGTGCGGGGTCCTCCTTTTAATTCCTGAATGGGTTACTTACTAATATGGTTCCCATACAACAGATGCCACAAGCCAACCCCCAAAGATCTTGCGTCCCCAATTAACTAGGATTTTGATAGGTTATGCCTAACAGACTTAACAGATTCGCATAACCCCCTACAGATTTACGGGTTAAACTTTACAAGTTAACGGGTCCCTATAACCCCAACAAAAGTAACAGGTTAAGTCTTTTAGATTAACAGGTTCGTATAACCCCCACGGATTTAACAGGTTTACTTAACCCTACAGACTTAACAGGTTTACCTAAACCCACAAATTTAACAGGTTTACTTAACCCCACAGAAACTTAATAGGTTTACTTAACCCCACAAACTTAACAGGTTTACTTAACCCCACAAATTTAACAGTTTTACTTAACCCACATAAACATAACAGGTTTACTTAACCCCACAGACTTAATAGGTTTACTTAACCCTACAGAACCTTAACAGGTTTACTTAACCCCACAGACTTAACAGGTTTACTTAACCCTACAAATTTAACAGGTTTACATAACCCCATAAATTTCATATTTACTTAACTCCATCAATTCATATAAATTTACTTAACCCTTTATTCCATTTGTTGGGTTCATATATTACCCTTTTTCACATTCAAACCGGTTAAGTATTTCAATTTAACATGTTGTCATTATCTTTTCATTTGTACATGTTAACACATCAGACCTCTCACATTAAGTTAATCACTTATAGCTGCTGGATATGTCGGGCGACTCCAGGCAAACTTAAACAATAAGTTTAGACTTAACCTCGTGTCGTGGTGCTGTTTCGCATTAGATCCCTCACATTAGATTAGCCACTTGTGGTTGCTGGATATGCCGGGCGGCTCCCGGCAGACTTATACAACAAGCGCAATCTAACCTCGTGTCTAAGCGTTATTACCGTTCCAAATGTTTAGGCATATTCATATTAGCAATTATCCTATTTCAATTATAGGTTTTCCCATGCCCATTTTCAATTCACATATCATTATGCCTAATATCCCCTTTTTCCTAAGTCATAAGTCAATATACAATTTATGCCCAATTTCAATATTCACATATGTACCAATTTATGCCCCAATTCAATATTCACATATGTTCCAATTTATGCCCCAATTCAATTTTCACCTATATTCCAATTTATGCCCCAATTCAATATTCACATATTCCCCAATTCAATATTGACATATGCCCCAATTTAATATTCACATATGTTCCAATTTATGCCCCAATTCAATATTCACATATTCCCCAATTCAATATTCATATATGCCCCAATTTAATATTCACATATGTTCCAATTTATGCCCCAATTCAATATTCCCATTTGTTCCAGTTTTTGCCCCAAATTCATGTTTTTCCCAACGATTCCCAATTTCGCATTTTTCAGCGTTAGGCCAAGGCTCGAAGGTAGCCTAGCTATATAAAAAAAAGAAGGAAAAAGAGGGAGAGAAGAGAGTCAAAAGTAGGCATAATAACGAATCAATAATTAACTGACAGAAATAGGCACAAAAACCGAATAAGCATATTATGACAAGATTTGGCATGGTGGCGATATAAACATATAAGAACAGATCTGGTGAATATGTCATAATAGAACTGATTTAAGCGATGATTCAAGATGCAATTTTTATATACATATCAGGATTGCCAATTAATTATTTAATCTAAAAATAACATAAACTCACAGTGAACAGATCTAAGAAAATGGATCCAAATAACTGAGAAGGACACGTTGATTTTGTTGTAGCAATCTTTGAATATGTATAATTTTCTTTGAATATATTTTGGAGAAGAATAGGCTATTAAATTTTCGTTTTAGCAGAGCTCCGCCGTTGCCACCATTTTTCAGATGAATAAAAACCTAGGTTTAGGGTCCTATTTATAGCCTAGAATTAATGAATCTTGCTCAGAAAGGTGTCCAGATACAAAACGAAGTATTTCGCCTAGATCTGTGTGGGGGGTCGATCCCCTCTTATGGGGTCGACCCCCCCCCTTGATGGGGTTAACACCCCTTTGATGGGGTCGACACCCTTTTGATGGGGTTGACCCCCCCTTTGATGGGGTCGACACCCTTTTGATGGGGTCGACCCCCCTTTGATGGGGTCGACACCCATGGACGGGAAATCTGCCGCCTCACCAAATTTCGAATTTTGAAAACGATTTTTGAATTTCTGGACCTAATTTTAAATTTCTGGACCCTATATATATATATATATATATATATATATATTCTTCTCGCGCATATGGAAACTTCAAACCTTAATAACTTCTTCATACGAAGTCCGTTTTACGCAAACTTGGTGTCTATCTTGACCAGAATTTCTAGACGGTCGCAATAGCGTAGTCTGTCACTTAATTCTAAATATTAAATTAATTATTCTTTAATTTTTCCTTTTTAAGTGTTGCTAAAATTACGGGGTGTAACATTCTTCCCTACTCAAAGGATTTCGTCCTCGAAATCTCCAAGTTAAGAAGAATGTTTATCCTACTATCTACATCCATCTACTCATCAACCAATTACTAGTATACATTGTCCTCAAAAGATTTCTAATACTTATATGAATACATACAGAGGTGTGTATATATGTCCCAATACTAATGCAAAGATCGGGCGGTCTACTGATTCAGTCAACCTCCTTAAGGCAATGTATGTTAGTGCCTTGAATCCAACATGTATGCAAATAATCCTATTATAACTTGTAAGTTCTATATGTGTGCACAATCATCCATCCAAATGCAACATCCATATAACGATACATCCATTTTCATCCATTAAAAGAAGAAAAATGCACACATACCCATAAGCAGTATGAGAATGATTGAGCCGATCTAGTGCCTAATATGTGTGTATATGCATCCAAAAGCAACCATTAGCAAACACTTGCATCCATCAAACATAACATGTCTCAAACATATGTTTGCAACAATGGGATTTCTATCTAAAGGTCGAAGATTCGATCAATAGGATACACACGAATGACAGAAGCAAGTACTATTAAAAGCTTGGAAAAAGAAGTTAAGAGCATAGTCCCAAAAAGAAAAGGGTATGAACCGTGATCCTTGTCTTCAGTCTCCCAAGTCGCATTCTCGTTGTTTTCTCCCCATTGCACTTTTATTGACTTAACCTCTCTATCGCGCAGTTTATTAACCTCTGATCCAAGTATAGCAGGTAGGAACTCATCTAATTGTCGTCTCCCTTTATACCTGTACTTCTTCAAGTACGTTCGGCTCAACTACCTCTGCTGTATCGTGCAGATACTCCCATAAATAAGAAATGAGGAAAAACATCATGAATATCCATACATATGTGAAGCAAGCTGTATGCCTTAGAGGAGAATATTACTGGAGCACCCCTTTCATATATGCTTCGCCTAATAAACCCTTTTTCACATAGCTCCCCTACTTGCTTACTAAGCTACCTCCTTTCTCTTAGAGCCATGGGGCACACATGCAATGCAACCAGCTTTGTATTGTCAACAGAGTATATACAGAAATCAATCTCGTGCCTCGGAGGCAAGCCCCAAACCTCCTCAAAACATCAGAATACTCACAGACTACTGGTACAGATCGTAGCTCATCGATAGATGCACCAAGTGACTCTAGGAAACTAAACATGCTAGACCCTCTTGGGTCACTAGAAATCTCGAGAGTCCTCCCACGACAAGTTAGAAATTTAACGATCCTCCTCTAATAGTCTAGATTTGCACCATACATGGCTAGCCAACCCATCCCTAGAGTAAAACATTATCCCATAAAACCCAGTACATATGCGTCATGCTCAAACTCGACGCCCCAAAACAGATATTCTCAAACCCCGACAAGTCATAAACAGATGAGTCGTACCGCTAATAGGGTTTGATGCAACAACGGGATCCAAAACCATGCTAGTACTAAGGTGCAGAAACTTAACTACAAAATCAGATATAAAAAAGTGAGAAGCGCTAGAATCAAAAAGTGTCCTAACTAGATGATTGAAGAGAAATCAAACCTTCAATAGAAACTTTCATACCTCTGTCCGGTACATCAGCCACGAGACCATGCACCTACCCTCTAGAAGATCCTGCCCTTTGGTCATGCCCTTGCTTCTTCGGGCACTCCCTTGTATAGTGTCCAACTTCACTACAGTTGAACCAAGTATTCTTCTCTTTTCTGTAGTCTTTGGACAAATGACCCACGTTCCTGCAACCATGGTATTTCTTTTTGCCTTGAGATTTATCGTACTTTCTGCCCTCTTGTTGTTGTTCTTTCTTGGGCCACACTTCTTGTTTTGTGTTTCCTCAACCCTAACTTCCTTCTTTTCAGCTTTATCTTCCTCATGCATTAAGGCCATATCAACAAGCCTCTCAAAAGTTGCTCCTATTGGAATATGGGACATAACTAACCCATGAAGGGGTTCATTTAGTCCTTTAACAAATCGCAAGGCCTTCTTATGCGGAGTGTCTACTAGTTCGAAACTGAATCTAGCTAGCTGGTTGAATTTGTTCACATATTCTTTAACAGTCATTTCTCCTTGTTTGAGCGCCAAGAACCTCTCCCTTTGCATGCTTTTCTCAGCTTGGGAAAGAAACTTCATTTCAAATCTCATTCTAAAATCATTCTATGTCTCCATCGAACGTCCAGCTTGGGTAATTTCCTACTAGAATGAAGCTTCATCTTTTAGTAGGTGGGCAGCTAACTGAATCTTCCTTTGGTCTTCTACTTCAAAGATTACAAACAAGTCCTTAGTCTCCTTGAGCCAATTCCTCGCCTCTACAAATGTCTCGATTCCACCAAACGGGTTCCCTCCCATGGCACATAAATACTTGCAGATCTTGGCGAAATTATCTGCCCTTGGAGGAGGAGGAGCACGGGTGCAGCTGGGGGAGGAGCGTCAGCTTGACCACCGACAACAGTCGTGGCCTCTAGATACCTACGGAACCAGCCTGGTATCGTAATGCCCTCTGGAATATTAGGTTCACCAGACATGCTTAAACGAAAAAGAAAGAGATTTAGACAAAGGACCAAAGGATATTACATATGGCTTTAGGGAACATGTTTTTCAAAACAGACTTTTCTTTTTGAAAAATGCATCCATTTATAACCTTTTTGGAAAAAAAATCATAAACTTTTATCTAATCTGGTAACCTTCAGCTCTGATACCAAGTATGACACCCCACGTCCGTTAATGTCACTCACTAAGGGAATGCATTAAGTTTCGTGAAGCGTTGTAGGTAAACAGAAATAGAAATGTTACAAGACAGATATAAACGCAACAGCGGAATTTAAACATAAATCATAACATCGTGGTCTAAAATACCATAGTCTGAGACTACATAAAACCCATTACAATAATATAAAACTTCTGTCTTATACCATCAAAGTATAGAAAATACATAAAAAACATAATTCCCCAAAGAGACAAAGACATAGTAGCAAAGATAGAAACTGAGAAATACTTCAAAAGCTGCTCCAAGCAAGATGATAACGGAGTCCTGACTAAGCATGGGAATTCCCACCCTATGAACCTGAGGAGGGGCGGGAAGGGGGCGGAAGAAAGAAGAGGAAACAAAAAGGGTCAGACATAAAGTCTGGCGAGTCCAGTTACTTTTAACAAGTAAATAGATAAAAGTATCATGACAGGCATATAAACTGGAGAGATAGATAATAGTAATAAGATAGGTATAACAGACTGAGCAAGATAAGGAGAATGAACAGAACATAACAGGTTATGTAACACCCCACTCCCGCTATGATCACTCACTAAGGGAATGCCATAGCATCGGTGGAGTATTTTAGTGAATATAGAACAGAAAAATTACAACAAGACAGATATAAATAGTACTTGAAATTTTAAAACATCATCTCATAATAGCGGAAGTAAAACATGTCTGGTTACATCATAAAACCACAATAAAGGTCAAGTACAATATCCATCAAAATAAAGAAGTACATAATCCCACTCTCATACAATAGCCAAACAAAAGAAAAGATAACTGGATAACTGGAGCTTTACATCTATCCAAGCTCCTAAAGACTGGAACAGCAATCCGATCAAGCTCCACTACTGCTAGGATCCACCGTAGGACCTGAGGGTTGGGAAAAAGATAAAAACAACAGGGTCAGACATAAGTCTGAGCGAGTCCTATAACTTTAACAATACAATCGTTAAAGTAACCAGAGAAGACATAAACTGATATACGGTAACATATAGGGATGAATGGCTACCCTAAGCAGTCAACTAAACGAAGATAAAGGATAAAGACGCATCTACCCTCCCTAAGGTAAATTACTAAACTGCACCACACCAGTCGTTCCTAACTTAAAGGTTGATCCCACCCAAGGACTTATAAAATTTACTAATTAGTACCTGCGTACCCCTAGGTGACCAAGTAGGCGCCACGGGGCCCTACAATCCACTAGGTGTACACACTACTTCCCATTCGATCGGCTCCCTAACGTAGATACCCGTGCTGGCCCCACCGTGGGATGTATCATTCCCCAATGTGGCAACCTGATGAAACTAAAGGTGCACGGCTTATATCTACTCGATGCAACAACGGCTTACCTACCAGCCCGGGCCCACTCACGCATATGAAGCCCGTTGGACTTGCGTTGCCACCGCTAACCCGTTTGCCTCTTACAGTCAAGCCCAGTATGCGTGTCCCGTCCTCGACATGGGTCGAGCCCACAAAGATACGTATGGGTTACTGGTTGAAATGGGCCTCCACAAGCTACCCACCTAAGCTTGTCCCTTTTTCTAGTATATCCCACTTAACCCTTTAATCATGTTTTAATTACATGTTCTATTTTGGTTAAGTATTCTAATCGTATTTTCTATTGCCACCCAAGGCAACCACTAGATTTTCTCATGCCACCCGAGGCACCCACTTAACCCCTCATGTCCCTCTACATGCTAATGTGGTTAAGTGTTTCTTAATTAATTAATTAAGAACGTAACCTTTGTAAAGACCTCTCACATTAGACTGTCTTTTATGACCGCTGGTTAAGCCGGTTGGGTCCGGGCAGCCTTATGTCATAACAGAGTCTAACCTCGTGTCTTTACATTAATTACGTATTTAGTTTGTGCCTAAGACCTCTCACATTGGGCTAACATTTGTAGCAACTGGTTAAGCCGGTTGGGTCCGGGCAGTTTTACGCTACAACTGAGTCCAACCTCGTGTCTTAGTCAATTAATTACACCTAATTAATCACCCTCATAATTTTATATTAATTATCCCTAATTAATCAAGTTTTCTTAACATGGGTAGACCTAACTTAATAGGTAAATTCCCATGGGGTAGACCTAACTCAATAGGTAAATTCCCAACACATAGTATGGGTACACCTAACCAAATAGGCAAATTCCCATACTATGTTTATTTATTTTGTGTTATGCATAATTATATTAATTTCACACAATCTTATTAACTTATGCATTTAATTACCCCATCGTTCCCACGTAATTTCGTTCATGATATAACACATATAAAAGGTGTCAACTTGCATATGAATGAACATGTTTCAAAGGTGCCATCTTGCATATTAACAAACACATAACTTGCATATGAACTTGCATAACATGTCACATAACTTGCATATAATATGTCACATAACTTACATATTCATTTTGCATAACAAACTTGCATATTAGCTTATAGACTTGCATAATGTGTCATCATGAACTTGCATATTAATAAACATGTAACTTGCATATTTACATACATGTAACTCGCATATTAACAAACATGTAACTTGCATATAAAGAAACATGTAACTTGCATATTTACATACATGTAACTTGCATATTAACAAACATGTAACTTGCATATTAACAAACATGTAACTTGCATATTTACATACATGTAACTTGCATATTAACAAACATGTAACTTGCATATTTACATACATGTAACTTGCATAGCATATTACCATGAACTTGCATAACATGCATATGATTACATAGCCCACAACTTGCATATTTAGCATCATGCAAACATAACATACATCATATTAAACTTGCATAAGCTTACATACTCAACATGCATAAACATAAGATTAATGCTAACATCATATCATATGATTCAAAGCTCATTAACCCACATACAAAACCATAAATCTCATCACATCTCATCTAATTAGTTTACCAAAAGATCATCAAAGTGATAGAAACTCACAACTAGCAACTTTGAACACCAAATGAAGAAGATTAAGATGCTAAGAAGGGATTAGAAGTTGATTAGAGAGTGATTAGTATGCAACCCTCTTCATAAAATTAGTGGAGGCCATGAGAGCTAGCATTTTGCCATAGTTTAGTCACTAGGTTTAATTATGAATGAATTAGGGTAGGTTAGGGTCTTATTTATAGATTAGGCAAGTGTTTTAGGCCATAGGATTAACCCTAGATTCAATCCAAGCCATCAAAGCATGTCTTGGGGAAGAAGTCAAGTGTAGGAACCATCTAGGGCCTTTAGATTAAAGATGGACCATGAGAACCATTCAAATGCAAAATCTGCACTTGAGCGAATCGGCCCACGGGTTGACAGCCAAACACCCTGGATTAACCCCTAGTCGACCCAGCGGGCTCGGGTCGACTTCAAAAATCGGCCGGTTCGGTTATTCCCCTCTCCCAATTCGCTGTTTTGAGCATTTTTGCATATTTATTTATTAAATTTTCAATTATATATATATATATATATCAATATATATATATATATATATATCTACACAACCCATTTCACTTAATTAAGTATACTTTAATTTGGGAATTTTCGTGAAACTTCGCGAGGCCATATCTTGGTCATACGGACTCCGATTTTTGAAAACTCGGACTCTATTTCGCGTATTTTTCCGAGACGAACACAATGGCATAGCCCGTTTCCCTTGATTCCCATTTTAGAATTAAATTCTGCCTCGATTTATGTTATTACAGGTTATTGAAAATACGGGTTGTTACATTCTCCCCTCCTTAAAGGATTTCGTCCCCGAAATCTTCAAGTTAGGAAGAACGTATCCTACCATCCAATCATCCATCTACTCAAAGCATCATCCACGAGCAATCATTGTCCTTACAAGATTCTAAATGCTGGATGGATATATGCAAAAGTGTGTGTATATGTACTTACCTAATGCGAAAATCAGGCGGTTACTGATACAGTAAACCTCCTTAATGCAAACCATGATAGTGCCATGCATCCAATATGTATGCGAAACCCTATTGACACATACAAATTTCTACATGCGTGCACAACCATACACAAAAATGCATCATCCATATGATAACACAGCCATGATACATCCATCAATCTAACTACCACATCCATTTATGCAATATGCAACATGAAGTGACTGAGCCGATCTAGTGCCTAATGTGTGTGTATATGCATCCACGAGCAACCACTAGCAAACAATTGCATCCATATGCATCCATCAACCATAACATGTTTCAAACACATGTTTCAACCATAGGTTTTACCCTATCTAAAGGTCATAGGTATTAGCGAGAGGATATACTAAAGATAAGATAAGTACTAGACAAGCAATAAAGGAGAAGTTAAAAGACATACTCTCAAAAAGAAATGGATACAAAGAACGCATCTTTGCTTCCGTCTCCCAAGTAGCGTTGCTTTCGTCATCTCCCCATTGCACTTTAACTAGCTGAACTTCTCTGTTCCTCAACTTCCTAGTTTCTGACCCAAGGATGCGAGTAGGAGCTCGTCGAATCGTCGCATCATGCTCTACCTCTACATCTCTAAGCAAGCTCGGCTCTACCACCTCCGCGGTCTCATGTAAGCACTTCCTCAAATGTGATACATGGAATACATCATGAACACCACTAAGTCTGTCGGGCAACTCCACCCTATATGCCATCCGTCCAATCCTTTCCTTAATAGGAAACGGCCCAACAAATCTCGGTGCTAACTTCCCTACGGACCCAAAGCGAACAACATTTCTCAATGGAGATACTTTGACAAAAACCATGTCCCCAACCTCAAACTCAAGATCCGTCCTTCTCCGATCCGCATAAGATTTCTGTCTATCTTGCGCTGCTTTCATCCTTTTTCGAATTAAATCAATCTTCTCTGAAGTCTCTCTAACCATATCCGGCCCAAGCAAGATCTTATCCGTAGATTCCCACCAACATGTAGGAGATCGACAAGGCCTTCCATAAAGAGCTTCGAAAGGAGCCATACCAATACTGGACTGAAAGCTGTTATTATATGCGAACTCCACCAAAGGAAGATGTTCTTCCCATGTACCTCCAAAATCCAAGATACAAAGCCTCAAAAGATCTTCTAAGATACGGTTCACCCTCTCAGTCTGACCGTCCGTCTGAGGATGATATGCGGTGCTCAAACACAACTGAGTCCCTACCGCCTCTTGCAAACTTCTCCAAAACTCACTAGTGAAAATAGGATCTCGATCACTCACAATGCTGGATGGTACGCCATGCAATCTAACAATCTCTCTAACATAGACTGAAGCAAGCCATGGAGCGGTCCTCTTACTCTTTACGGGTATAAAATGGGCACTCTTTGTAAGTCTGTCTACCACAACCCAAATTCCCGTATTGCCCTTCCTCGATCTCGGTAACCCGTCGATGAAATCCATCGAGACACTATCCCACTTCCACTGTGGAACTTCCAATGGGTGTAGCAACCCACCGGGTTTCCTTTGCTCCACTTTAACTTGTTGGCACACTAAGCATCTAGCCACATACTCGGCCACATCTTTCTTCATACCGGCCCAAAAGAAAACTCTCTTCATGTCTTGGTACATTTTGTCTCCACCGGGATGAATAGTCATTCTTGAACGATGTGCATCATCCAAAATAGCCTTCTTCAAACCCTCATCTTGCGGTACACAAAGTCTACCGTCTTTATGCAACCATCCCTTATCATCTATGGTGTATCTACCCAAATGGCTGGACGACTCCCCTCTTATAAGCTTCTCTACCAACACAACCAACTGTGGGTCGTCTCGCTGAGCCTCGCCAATCCGTCTCAAAAGAGTAGGTCTAACCTCCAAGGATGCCAACAAACCAGGTACAAAATCAACAGAAGGTCTGAAGTCAAACAAAGAAAGAAACTCCAAGCTTCGTCGTTCCACGAACAATGGACTCAAAGATAGCCTTTTTCTACTTAAGGCGTCTGCCACCACGTTACCCTTACCAGGGGTATACGCTATCTCGAAATCATAGGATGCTAAGAACTCCATCCACCTTTGCTGTCTTAAGTTTAAATCCTTCTGAGAGAATAAGTACTTCAATGATTTATGGTCGGTGAACAATTCGAATCTCTCACCAAGAAGATAATGGCGCCAAGACTTAAGTGCGAAAACAATCGCGGCCAACTCTAGATCATGGGTAGGGTAATTCTTCTCATGCACTCTCAATTGTCTCCCTCCATAGGCTATTACCCTTCCCTCCTGCATCAAGACTGCGCCTAATCCTATTCCACAAGCATCGGTATAAACAACAAACGGCTTACTCCCATCTGGAAGCACTAAAACTGGAGCGGTGGTCAAAGCTCTCTTTAACCGTCGGAAAGCATCATCACAATCTACATCCCATGAGAAAACCAGATTCTTCTTCGTCAAGCGGGTTAATGGGGCTGATATCTTCGCGAAGTCTTTGATGAACTTCCTATAATATCCTGCCAACCCCAAGAAACTTCTTACCTCGGTAGCATTTCTAGGAACTTTCCAATCCTGGATAGATACTATCTTTGCGGGATCCACAGCTATCCCTTCCTTAGAGACCACATGCCCTAAGAATCGCACTTCTCTTCTCCAAAAATGGCATTTAGAGAATTTAGCTTTAAGACTATGCGCTCGAAGAGTCTCCAACACTTCCTTGAGATGTAAGGCATGCTCTTCTTCATTCTTGGAAAAGACCAAGATGTCATCCACAAAAACTACTACAAACTTATTCAGATACTCTCTGAACACTCTACTCATGAGATCAACAAAGTATGCGGGGGCGTTTGTCAACCCAAATGGCATCACTAGCCACTCATAAAAACCATCCGGAGTCCGGAAAGCAGTCTTCTCTATACTGTCCTCCGCCACTCTTAACTGATGAAACCCTGTAGCTAAGTCCATCTGCGAAAATACTGACGCGCCAACCAACTGATCAAAGAGATCATCTATCCTCGGCAATGGGTGTCTATTCTTCTTCGTGAGCTTATTAAGTTCTCTATAATCCACACAAAGTCTGAGGGACCCATCCGCCTTCGTGGCAAACACTACTGGAGCTCCCCACTCCGATATACTTCGCCTTATGAACCCCTTCTCAAGCAACTCCCCTACTTGCTTATGAAGTTCTCTTCTCTCACGAGGAGCCATGTGGCGTACTGGCAAAGACACTGGTTTGGCATTATCCACCAAATAAATTCGGAAATCTATCTCCCGCTTCGGAGGCAAACCCTTTACTTCTTCAAACACATCCGGATATTCCCGGACTACTCTGACAGAACACAAACTCTCGACCGAAGCATCGAGCGATTCAAGATAACTTAGCAAAACAGATTCCATGGGATTGCACGAGATCTCGAGAGTGTTACCCAAGCGGGTCATGAGCCTGACAACTCTCCTTTCGCAATCAAGAATGGCACCATTACTGGATAACCAGTCCATGCCCAAGATCAACCCATAGCCCGTGAAGCCCAATACAAAAGCATCACATCTAAACTCAACGCTAAGTATAGAAATCTTCAAACCCAAACATATCATAGACAGATATATGGAGCCCCCAATTGGGTTTGAGACAACCAAGGGATCATCAACTAGACTGGTGTCTAAGTGCAGTGACTCAACTAACGATGATGAGATAAAAGAATGCGATGCGCCAGAGTCAAACAAAGTACGAACTGGATGATCAAACAGAAAAACCAGACTTTCAACGGAAATAGTTCTACCTCTCTGCTGAATCGGTGGAACTGAGAGAACCTGAACTTGCCCCCCTGACTGAGGTGGTGCTATAAGAGCTTGCACCTGGCCTCCTGAGGTAGACCCCGTCTTCTGCCCCTTCTTTGGGCAGTTTTTCACAAGATGCCCTGCTTCACCACAATGAAAGCAACCGGTCTTCTTCTTTTTGCGACAATCCTTACTGAGGTGTCCTGGTGTTCCACAATTGAAGCACTTCTTCTTCGTCTTCTTTTTGTCACCATTGCCTTTTCCGCCCTTGCCTTGTTGTTGCTGTTGCGGTTTCTTCTGATCCCCCTTTTTCTCTGGTGCCTTAGAATTCTTATCATCCTCATGCATAAGTGCCATGTAGACAAGCTTCTCAAAAGTGGCCCCCATAGGAATGTGAGTCATAGCTATTCCTTGCAATGGTTCGTTCAAGCCTCTAACGAATCTCAAAGCCTTCTTCTCCGGTGTATTCACCAACTCTATGCCAAACCTTGCTAATTGATTGAATTTGTTGACATATTCTTTCACCGTGAGATTCCCTTGCTTCAAATTCAAGAACTTCTCCATAAACAGATTCTCTTCCGCCCTTGAGAGAAACTTAGCCCCAAACCTTTGCTTAAAATCTGCCCAAGAGTCAACAGGGCGTTCTCCATTAGTGACCTCCCACCAGAATGAGGCCTCTCCCTTCATTAACCAAGCCGCCAACTTGACTTTCTTTCCCTCTTCCACTTCAAAGATATCTAGCAACTCTTCCACTTCCTTAAGCCAATCTCTAGCCTCTACGAAAGTCTCTGAACCAAGAAAAGGTTTTCCTCCTATAGCGTTGAACTCCTTGCAAACCTTAGCAAAATTATCCACTTTAGGCTGAGGAGGAGGAGCGGTTGTCTCTGGTGTAGTAGCATTGGCCGGACCCGCAGCCGCGGCCCTAGCCTCTTGCAACCTCCTATACCATAGTGGTATAACTAAACCCTCCGGGATGTTAAGATCTTCAGCCATGCTGAAACGAAAGAGGAAAGATTCAAAAAGGAGATTCCGAAAGATAAAGATATGGCTATTGGGGATTATGCTTTTCTTTTTCAAAAACTTTTTCTCTTAGAAGACATGCTTTTAAAAATACTTTCTTCGAAAATACTCTTAGAAAGTAGTTTTTCTCAAAAATTTTATCTGTTCTGGTAACCTTAAGCTCTGATACCACGTGTAACACCCCACTCCCGCTATGATCACTCACTAAGGGAATGCCATAGCATCGGTGGAGTATTTTAGTGAATATAGAACAGAAAAATTACAACAAGACAGATATAAATAGTACTTGAAATTTTAAAACATCATCTCATAATAGCGGAAGTAAAACATGTCTGGTTACATCATAAAACCACAATAAAGGTCAAGTACAATATCCATCAAAATAAAGAAGTACATAATCCCACTCTCATACAATAGCCAAACAAAAGAAAAGATAACTGGATAACTGGAGCTTTACATCTATCCAAGCTCCTAAAGACTGGAACAGCAATCCGATCAAGCTCCACTACTGCTAGGATCCACCGTAGGACCTGAGGGTTGGGAAAAAGATAAAAACAACAGGGTCAGACATAAGTCTGAGCGAGTCCTATAACTTTAACAATACAATCGTTAAAGTAACCAGAGAAGACATAAACTGATATACGGTAACATATAGGGATGAATGGCTACCCTAAGCAGTCAACTAAACGAAGATAAAGGATAAAGACGCATCTACCCTCCCTAAGGTAAATTACTAAACTGCACCACACCAGTCGTTCCTAACTTAAAGGTTGATCCCACCCAAGGACTTATAAAATTTACTAATTAGTACCTGCGTACCCCTAGGTGACCAAGTAGGCGCCACGGGGCCCTACAATCCACTAGGTGTACACACTACTTCCCATTCGATCGGCTCCCTAACGTAGATACCCGTGCTGGCCCCACCGTGGGATGTATCATTCCCCAATGTGGCAACCTGATGAAACTAAAGGTGCACGGCTTATATCTACTCGATGCAACAACGGCTTACCTACCAGCCCGGGCCCACTCACGCATATGAAGCCCGTTGGACTTGCGTTGCCACCGCTAACCCGTTTGCCTCTTACAGTCAAGCCCAGTATGCGTGTCCCGTCCTCGACATGGGTCGAGCCCACAAAGATACGTATGGGTTACTGGTTGAAATGGGCCTCCACAAGCTACCCACCTAAGCTTGTCCCTTTTTCTAGTATATCCCACTTAACCCTTTAATCATGTTTTAATTACATGTTCTATTTTGGTTAAGTATTCTAATCGTATTTTCTATTGCCACCCAAGGCAACCACTAGATTTTCTCATGCCACCCGAGGCACCCACTTAACCCCTCATGTCCCTCTACATGCTAATGTGGTTAAGTGTTTCTTAATTAATTAATTAAGAACGTAACCTTTGTAAAGACCTCTCACATTAGACTGTCTTTTATGACCGCTGGTTAAGCCGGTTGGGTCCGGGCAGCCTTATGTCATAACAGAGTCTAACCTCGTGTCTTTACATTAATTACGTATTTAGTTTGTGCCTAAGACCTCTCACATTGGGCTAACATTTGTAGCAACTGGTTAAGCCGGTTGGGTCCGGGCAGTTTTACGCTACAACTGAGTCCAACCTCGTGTCTTAGTCAATTAATTACACCTAATTAATCACCCTCATAATTTTATATTAATTATCCCTAATTAATCAAGTTTTCTTAACATGGGTAGACCTAACTTAATAGGTAAATTCCCATGGGGTAGACCTAACTCAATAGGTAAATTCCCAACACATAGTATGGGTACACCTAACCAAATAGGCAAATTCCCATACTATGTTTATTTATTTTGTGTTATGCATAATTATATTAATTTCACACAATCTTATTAACTTATGCATTTAATTACCCCATCGTTCCCACGTAATTTCGTTCATGATATAACACATATAAAAGGTGTCAACTTGCATATGAATGAACATGTTTCAAAGGTGCCATCTTGCATATTAACAAACACATAACTTGCATATGAACTTTCATAACATGTCACATAACTTGCATATAATATGTCACATAACTTACATATTCATTTTGCATAACAAACTTGCATATTAGCTTATAGACTTGCATAATGTGTCATCATGAACTTGCATATTAATAAACATGTAACTTGCATATTTACATACATGTAACTCGCATATTAACAAACATGTAACTTGCATATAAAGAAACATGTAACTTGCATATTTACATACATGTAACTTGCATATTAACAAACATGTAACTTGCATATTAACAAACATGTAACTTGCATATTTACATACATGTAACTTGCATATTAACAAACATGTAACTTGCATATTTACATACATGTAACTTGCATAGCATATTACCATGAACTTGCATAACATGCATATGATTACATAGCCCACAACTTGCATATTTAGCATCATGCAAACATAACATACATCATATTAAACTTGCATAAGCTTACATACTCAACATGCATAAACATAAGATTAATGCTAACATCATATCATATGATTCAAAGCTCATTAACCCACATACAAAACCATAAATCTCATCACATCTCATCTAATTAGTTTACCAAAAGATCATCAAAGTGATAGAAACTCACAACTAGCAACTTTGAACACCAAATGAAGAAGATTAAGATGCTAAGAAGGGATTAGAAGTTGATTAGAGAGTGATTAGTATGCAACCCTCTTCATAAAATTAGTGGAGGCCATGAGAGCTAGCATTTTGCCATAGTTTAGTCACTAGGTTTAATTATGAATGAATTAGGGTAGGTTAGGGTCTTATTTATAGATTAGGCAAGTGTTTTAGGCCATAGGATTAACCCTAGATTCAATCCAAGCCATCAAAGCATGTCTTGGGGAAGAAGTCAAGTGTAGGAACCATCTAGGGCCTTTAGATTAAAGATGGACCATGAGAACCATTCAAATGCAAAATCTGCACTTGAGCGAATCGGCCCACGGGTTGACAGCCAAACACCCTGGATTAACCCCTAGTCGACCCAGCGGGCTCGGGTCGACTTCAAAAATCGGCCGGTTCGGTTATTCCCCTCTCCCAATTCGCTGTTTTGAGCATTTTTGCATATTTATTTATTAAATTTTCAATTATATATATATATATATATATATCAATATATATATATATATATATCTACACAACCCATTTCACTTAATTAAGTATACTTTAATTTGGGAATTTTCGTGAAACTTCGCGAGGCCATATCTTGGTCATACGGACTCCGATTTTCGAAAACTCGGACTCTATTTCGCGTATTTTTCCGAGACGAACACAATGGCATAGCCCGTTTCCCTTGATTCCCATTTTAGAATTAAATTCTGCCTCGATTTATGTTATTACAGGTTATTGAAAATACGGGTTGTTACAGGTTACGCTTCTCTAATACTTTTCTCTGCACCCATACTACTATAACAGATATGTAACAAGATTACATACTCCCCAATTACTCAACAGAAACAGGATGATCCCAATAGAAACATAATGGTAGTTTTATGTGTACTCTAGTAACAGGTTTTACCCCAAATAGAATTAACCGGTACCGAAACAGAAATAACGGGTGTTAACCCCAACAGAAATACAGGTAGCCCATAGAAACAGACAAGACTAGATGTACCCTAATTACCCCCCAATCGATCGGCTCCCTATTCCGTAAATACCCTATGTCGGCCCCATAGTAGGGTGTATTACTTCCTAAAGTGGCAACCTACAGAAGGACATAGACCTCTTTATCGGTGCTACAATGGCTTATTTTCCCAAAAGCAGGTCGTACTCATGCACACACATGAGTTCGTTGGAACGCGCCAGTACACACCTCCTCCCAGATGAACCTCTTACAATCAGTTCAGTAAGCGTGCCCTGACCTCTACCTAGTGCTGGGTCCTCCTTTTAATACTAGAATGGGTTACTGACTAGTATGGGTCCCACACAACAGATGACAAAAGCCAACCCCCACAGATCTTGTGTTCCCAATTAACTAGGATTTGACAAATTATGCCTAACAGACTTAACAGGTTTGCATTACTCCCTACAAGTTTCCGGGTTAAACTTTACAAGTTAACGGGTCCCTATAACCCCAACAGATGTAACAGGTTAAGTCTTTTAGATTAACAGGTTCGTATAACCCCCACAGATTTAACAGGTTTACTTAACCCTACAGACTTAATAGGTTTACTTACCCCACAAATTTAACAGGTTTACTTAACCCCACAGAAACTTAATAGGTTTACTTAACCCCACAGACTTAATAAATTTACTTAACCCTACAAATTTAACAGGTTTACTTAACCCCACAGAAACTTAACAGGTTTACTTAACCCCACAAACTTAACAGGTTTACTTAACCCTACTGAAACTTAACAGGTTTATTTAACCCCACAGACTTAACAGGTTTACTTAACCCCACAAATTTAACAGGTTTACTTAACCCCACAGATTTCATATTTACTTAACTCCATCAATTCATATAAATTTACTTAACCCTTTATTCCATTTGTTGGGTTCATATATTACCCCTTTTCACATTCAAACCGGTTGAGTATTTCAATTTAACATGTTGTCATTATATTTTCATTTGTACATGTTAACACACCATACCTCTCACATTAAGTCAATCACTTATGGTTGCTGGATATGCCGGGCGGCTGCGGGCAGACTTAAACCACAGGTTTAGACTTAACCTCATGTCGTGGAGCCGTTTCGCATTAGACCCCTCACATTAGATTAGCCACTTGTGGTTGCTAGACATGTCGGGCGACTCCGGGCAGAATTACACCACAAGCGCAATCTAACCTCGTGTCTAAGCGTTATTACCGTTCCAAATTTTTAGGCATATTCATATTTGCAATTATCCTATTTCAATTATAGGTTTTCCCATGCCCCTTTTCAATTGACATATCATTATGCTTAATATGCCCTTTTTCCTAAGTCATAAATCAATATACAATTTACACCCAATTTCAACAATTACATATGTTCAAATTTATGCTCCAATTCAATATTCACATATGTTCCAATTTATGCCCCAATTCAATATTCATCTATGTTCCAATTTATGCCTCAATTAAATATCCACATATGCCCCAATTCAATATTCACATATGTTCCAATTTATGCTCTAATTTAATATTCCCATATGTTCCAATTTATGCTCCAAATTCATGTTTTTCCCAATGATTCCCAATTTCGCACGTTCGCATATTTCAGCGTTAGGCCAAGGCTCGAAGGTTGCCTGGCTATATAAAAATAAAAAGGGAAAAGGGGGAGAGAAGAGAGTCAAAAGTAGGCATAATAACGAATCAATAATTAACTTACAGAAATAGGCATAAAAACAGAATAAGCATATTATGACAAGTTTTGGCATGGTGGCAATATAACCATATAAGAATAAATCTGGTGAATATGTCATAATTGAACTGATTTAGGCGATGATTCACGGTCCAAATTTTATATACATATCAAGATTGCCAATTGAATATTTAGATCTAAAAATAACATAAACTCACAGTGAATAGATCTAAGAAAATGGATCCAAATAGCTGAGAAGGACACGTTGATTTTATTGTAGCAATCTTTGAATATATATAATCTTCTTTGAATAAATTTTGGAGAAGAATAGGCTATTTAATTTTTGTTGCAGGAGAGCTCCACCATTTCCACCTTTTTTCAGATGAATAAAAATCTAGGTTTAGGGTCCTATTTATAGACTAGAATCAACGAATCTCCCTCAGAAAGGTGCCCAGACACAAAACGATGTATTTCGCCCAGGTCTGCGTAGGGAGGTCGACTCCCCTTAGATGGGGTCGACTCCCCTTTGATGGGGTCGACCTCTCTTAGATGGGGTCGACACCCCTTTGATGGGGTCGACCCCCTTTGATGCAGTCGACACCCATGGGAGGGAAATTCGCCGCCTCCCTAAATTTCGAATTTTGAACTGATTTTTGAATTTCTTGACCTAATTTTGAATTTCTGGACCCTACATATATATATATTTATATATTATTCTTGCGCATATACGAAATTCGAACTTTAATAACTTCTTCACTCGAAGTCTGTTTTACGCAAACTTGGTGTCTATCTTGACCACAATTTCCAGACGGTCGCAATGGCGCAGTCCGTCGCTTAATTCTGAGTATTAGGTTAATTATTCTTTAATTTGTCCTCTTTTAGTGTTGCTAAAATTACGGGGTGTTACACTATGGATCTATCAGAACAATACACTATAACGACATTACAGAACAATAAAGATACATACATACATGCATACACACACACACATATACACACATATATGTACATGCATACATATATAATGATACATCTCAATACGAAAACAAATAATATATCAAAGTGGTATGACGACCTCTCAATATATGAAAAGTAAAGACTCAAATCTCGATAATATGCCATGAGAATGTGAACAATCCCAAAGAGATGACTCAATCTTAAATGATAACACAACGAACCAGCTATGACCATCTGCCTTATATGATTTTGATATTCAGTATACCACTGGGAAGGGTAATCGTGTGGAGATGCGCTTAGTCGGAAGCATTCGGTAAGCAAAGACACTTGCAGTAAACTAAAAATTGTTAATTTCGTTTATTTTGGTGAAATCCCATAGTGCTTTTTATGATTTTTTTTAACTTGTATGTTTGAAAATGCATTGTAGTAAAACCATCGTTTCTCACTTAATACGTAATTTTCATTTTCCAGAGAAAATACATCTTCTTCTTCCCAAAACAGAAAAGCATCCAAGCCCATCACACTGTAAACCTAATTTATCAAATTCTACAGCAAAACTAAGAGGAATTATCATTCTAAACTAAATCTACAGCAGGTAATCCATCTCTAAAGAATGACTTTCTTCTCTAATTTATCAAATTTGTTTTAGATTTGAGAAATTTATCTTTTCTTCTTTGTCGCATGTTGCTATAGTTTGATCTACATGTGTTCAAACATTGAAAAGAGCTGAAAGGTTCAAGCTTTGATCAATTCAGAGGCTCTTCTTCAAATCCTTGCTTGCAAAATTCATCAAATCACTATTCAAGTTAAAGTAAGGAGTAAAGCTTACAGTAAGCTAGTATAAACTCTCAAATTATTAGGAAGAAATGAAGTTTTTGTATAAAATGTTGCAAAATTCGTGTACATTGAATTTGCTGAAAATGCACTGTAGTAAAATGGGCATAACTTTTTCATTTCTTATCCGGTTGAGGTCATTTTTTTTTGTTTGAAAGCTGATTCAATAAGGAACATTTTTTATTCAGGTCATTTTTTGGTATTTTGCAATTTGATTGACCTGAAATAGGTTTGAACACAGAAGTATAATTCTGTCTTTAACAGAATTTTCCGAGTTGAATCTGAAATTGTTTTTGCCATATCTTTCATGTTCTTGTTCGAAATTGGATATTTTATGATGTTCAAGAAAGCTAATAACATGTACTATAAGTTTCTTTCTTTGAGTGTTTCAAGATCTTAAAGTTAAGGTAGTCGAAATCTTATTTCTTTGTCGTTGTCCTGAAAATAAGCAACAACCACAGTGAATTTCAAAATCTGAAAATTGTATTCATCATATCTCCTTCATACTAAGTCCAATTTTGATGATCTATATATCGTTAGAAAGCTTAGACTTAGTATAACAACTTTTATTTAATAAATATTTCATATTTTGAAGTTTGTTATGTTAAAATATGAATTCTTTATAGTAGGGCTGAAATTAGTATAACGTTTAATTTCGGACTTTGATGAAATTTTGTCGTTTCGACAATTCCGTTTGCATTCTTTTTGACAAACTTGATATAATTTGATAGCAATGGTCCATCAATAGATAACCCCGATTTAAAGAAATTTTTGATTTAAATCCTATTTAAATTTAAAAATCGGTTAATATTGACATTGAGTACTATTGATGATTTCAAATGGTTTTAATTCTATCTAAATTTTAGTGAATTCTTAAAAAAATAATGGTTGATAAAAGAAATGTTTTTTTAGTTAAAAGTTTTTTTAATCAAATTATTTAGTATTTTAAAGTATTTTATAAATAGATAATCTATTTAAATAAGGATTTTTCTTTATAAAGCTTATATATATGTTTCATAAAATCATTTAGAGTCCTATTTTCTCTATAAAATTATATTAAATATAAACTAGCTTATTCTGCTGAATTTTGATGTATAAGAATGAGAATTAAACGATTTAGTAAAAATACATCACTTGGGTCAGGTAGGCTAGAACTTTTCATTAGTAAAGGTGGTGATAATATAAGGTAAGGGAAAGACCATTCCATTATTACTAATGGGATGACATAAGTCATCAAGTAATCTCTATGGTAATATATTAATGATTCATCGTGATTTCATAACGGAATGCAATATATCTTAGCTAGATATGGTACGTCTTATTAAATATAAGTGAAATGTTTGATGATGATTAACTTGTGTAAATTTTGTTGTAAAAAGTGAAGTTTAAATTGTTTTACGAAAACTCCCTTTTGGTTTACTCCTTCACTCATTTCATTTTGTTATATTGTAATAAGACGAACCATGTCTAGCTAAGATATATTGCATTCCGTTATGAAATCACGATGAATCATTAATATATTACCATAGAGATAACTTGATGACTTATAGCATCCCGTTAGTAATAATGGAACGGTCTTTCCCTTATCTCATATTATCATCACCTTTACTAATGAAAAGTTCTAGCCTACTTGGTCTTGGCTGGTTCTTGGTCCTATCTTTTGAGACTGACTCGTCACTTTGGGATTGTTCACATTCTTATGGCCTATTGTCGAGAGTTTAATCTTTACTTCTTGTATATCGAATGGTCTCTATATCACTTTACTGTATTGTTTGTATTATATTAAGATGTATCATTGTATATGTAAGCATGTATATATATATGTATATATATATTTATTACTGTTCTGAGATGATATATTCATTTAGTTATAGTGTTTTGTTTTGATAGATCCATAGTCATCTATATCTTTGTCTCAAGTATTAGTGAATTCGTCGTTCCACTTGAGAGAAAAACTAATAATATAGCATTTGTCGGTGTGTTCAACAGATAGTTGAGACAAGGTTATAGTTGGTCGCCCCTAACCAGCCCTATTCTCCACATTAGCAGACAGAATTACCATGTAAATCTCTTTGTTAATGTGGGTCTCAGGGTGGGGCATTACAATTTGGTATCAGAGCGAATACCCGAAGATGATATGATTACCGAACTCGTGGACTAAATAGTTGTTTTTTTTTACTGTGCAGCCCCTCCTAGAGTTGACGTGACACCAAGCTTTGCCCCCGTGCCTCCTCAAATGACTAAGTCTAGGTTGGGGCTATAAGGAATACGTTTTAGAGAGGAAAATGGTCATGTGGATAAGTTTTCGGATGTTGAGTCGGGGCCCAAACTTTATAAGGACCTTTTGGGGGAAGGAGAGGTTGTGGATGGCCAAAGCATTCATGTGACGGGCCCGACTGATGCGAGCGTGCACACAATGCACGATATGGTAGAGGACTAGAAAGAGAAGATGGTGGCGAAGTTCGAGGAGCAGGAGGAAAGGCGGAAAAAAGATGAGGCTACCATGCAGGAGGCACAGGTAAAGGCTAAGCAGGATGCCGAGAAAAAAGCTACTGATGTAGTGGCGAAGAAGAAAGCCGACGCTGAGGCAGAGGATGGGTCGCCGAAGAGGTCAGAAAGAAGAAGAAGGCCGACGAGGCTGAGAAGGAGAGAGAGTTGCCGAGTAGGCAAGGAAGAAGAAAGCCGATGACGATGCCAAATATAGAGCCATAGATACTTACGAGAAGCTCAAGGCAGATGACGTTGTGAAACTCAAATCCAAGAAGCTAGTTGATCGGAAGGCCGCCAGATAGGCTAAGAAGAAGGCGGAGCTAGAGGCCAAGAAAGCTTTGGGAGAGGGTGACACTTTGTTGTCCCTTACTTCTGGTGTTGCCCCCAAACCACTGCAATGTATTGCCTCTGGGGAGGTCACGGAGATTACAAGTGGCGAGGATGATGGCATAAAGCGCACCTTGGTTTCTCACGAGTCCATTACTACCACGAATGGCAGAGGAGGGAAAAGCTGGAGCGGCTCTGGAAAGAAGAGGCCCATCACTGAAGACCCACATAGTGCCGAATCTGTACAGAAAAAGAAAAGAAAGAAGAAATATGAGTAGTATTAGTAATTGTTATAGATATTACTGACATTTTGGTTATGTAGGCCGATAGTATACGCGAGTGTGACCCTCGCTTTTGGTCTTTGGAGGCAAGGTGTGGTTTTCATGTACACCCTATTGTTAGAAAGAAAGATATTAGATATGTTCTTTGCTTATGTTATGTGAAATGAAAGTATTAGTTAACTTTATTTAAATCGCATTTCATGTTAAGTGTTTGAATGTTCGTGTTATGTTTTCCAACATCATGTACTTGCACAAGCGTACTTGTTACACCTACAGAAATGTGATCGGGGACAACACGTTGGGGGTGTCCCCAGTCGTGTGGGGGTCGTACGCTAGTTCCACTCTCGGGTTTTCCTTTGTTCGGGAGTCCCGAGTCAGGTGGAATCCAGGTCAGGTGCCCTCTCTCTTTGACCTCCCGGAGTTCGTTAGTCCTAAGTCGTGAGATAGCATGGATGTCGTGGGTTCGTCCTTTTTGGCTTTCCAGTCGTTCGTTCGGGTTTAGAGAACGATGGCGTCGTTTATTTTCCAAATTGTACCCGGATCCGGACCTGGTGGGTCGGATGGAGCCGCGGGAGTGGTCGGTATCACACTAGTTTGGCCGATGGGCTGCATCCAAGTCCAGGGATTTGGGGATGAAATGATTTATACCCGGCCTCGTCCTTGGTTCGAAGTTCGATAGGTTCCCGGATCTTGACCCGATGGTTCGGATGGAGTCGTGGTAGTGGACGGTATCACACTAGCTTGGCTAGTGGCAGCCCCAAGTCCGGGGATTTGGTAACAGAACAATTTATACTCGGTCTCGTCGTTGGCTCGAGATTCTAGTAGTGTTATTTAGACTTGGTCGAGTCACAGGCTTGAGACTCGAGCGGTGTCATTTATACTAGGTCTCGTCGTTGGTTCGAGACTCGAGTGGTGGTATCAGCTTTTGTGCTCGAGGTGCCGATCCAACGTTCTTTATGCTCGGTCTCGTCGTTGTTTCGAGGATTGAGTGGCGATACCGGATCCCGTGCTTGGGGTGTCAATTCGGTGTTCGTTTGTTTGTGTATGTAAGCTAATTGTGATGGTCAATCAAACATATCAAGCAGAAAGTAAAAACATCGAGGACACATAGAAATTGAACATCATCTTTACTAATAACTTTGACAGTAACAACCTTTACAGTGCCTCGAATTAAGGAAAATAAAACATTGTTGGAAAGCGGAAAAACTGTATACTAAGTTTGTGAAGTAGCAACGAATATGTTCACTGTTCCAGGCCCTTGGGAGTTCGACTCCGTCACAGTCGCTAACCTGAAGGTTATATCTCCGAGCCTTCGCTGTATGATGAATGGACCTTCCCAGCGAGGACTGAAAATAATCGGCATGGGAAAGATCTTTTTCAGGACGAGGTCGCCGATATTGAGGTCCTTATGGCGCACTTTAGAATTGAAGTATCAGGCAACTTGTTGGCGCTAAGGGGCAGCTCTAAGTTCAGCTTCGTTCTTTTCTCTTCGGGTAAGTCGAGTGACTCTAAAAGTAGGTCTTGGTTGGTCTTAGGATCATAATAAGTAAATCGATGAGGCTGAAGCTTTAGCTCAATGGGAATGATGACTTCAGATCCATAGGCAAGGGCGAAAGGGGTGTGGCCAGTCGCTGACTTATGGGTGGTCCGGTAGGCCCAAAGGGCTAGAGGGAACTTATCTTCCCATAAGCCTCAGTTTTTTTTCAAATGCTTCTTGATAATGGATTTAATCACTTTGTTGACAGCCTGGACCTATCGATTAACCTGAGGGCGAGCCACTATAGATAATCTCTTTTTGATGTTACGCCGCTAGAAGAACGTCTTGAACTCCGCGCTCTCAAACTGGATTCCATTGTCTGAGATGATGGCCTGGGGGATCCCATAGCTAGTGATGATATTGCGGACAACCAAGTTGACTACTTTCTTGGTGGTGATTATGGCGAGAGCTTCAGCCTCTGGCCATTTGGTGAAGTTATAAACTGCGACGACGGCACAACATGCCCCACCTCTAGCAATCGAAAGAGCCTCGATGATGTTTATTATCCACATGGCGAATGGCCAAAGGCTGACCATTTGCGTTAGCTCGGTAGGCGGGGTTCTTGGGATCTTTGAGAACCGCTGACATTTGTCACACTTGCGAGCATAGTTCGTGACGTTCTGATCGAGTGTGGGCCAGAAATAACCATATTTGATAACTTTTCTGGCTAGAGTTTGGCCCCTGGTGTGGTCTCCGCACTCACCTTTATGCACTTCCAGCAGCACGCGTTCGGCGTTATTGTGGGCCACACATCAAACTAACGGGATAGAGAAACCTCTTCGATAGAGCACTCCGTCCAAAATGATATAGCGAGGCGATTGGAGGGTGAGTGCTCGTCTTTTTTTGTAGCATCCAGGGAGGGTTCCGTGTTGCAAGTAGTTCTTAATTGGCTTCATCCATGATTCGGGTTCGATTTCAGTCTTTGTCATCATTACTGAGTAAGTCTGCATCTGAATGACGCTCAAAGAGTCGAGTCCTTCGACCGGGGTAAGTCCGTACGCTGCGCATCCCCGGAGCTCTCCAGTTTTGCTAGAAAGTCATCTTTTTCATTCTGTTCTTAGGGGATATGTGTGATGATGTAGTGGTCGAAGTTGGCGAGAAGTTCGCAGACTTGAGTGAGGTAGGGAGTGAGCTATGCTCCCTTGGCTTGGTACTCTCCCTGTACGTGACGCATGATGAGCTGTGAATCAAAGTAAATTTGGATGGCCTTGATGTTAAGTTCATTGCAATTCCAAGTCCAACGATCAAGGCCTCATATTATGCGTCGTTGTTGGTAGCGGGAAAGTTAAGCTTTAGCGCGTAGCATATCAGCACTCCTCCGGAGTGATGAGCATGACTCCAGTGCCGGAACACTTAGATCCATCCACGAACAGTTTCCATTGAATGTTTGGAGTTTCGATGTCTTCAGGAGAAGGCTCTTCCGGGATGGTGAACTCCAATATGAAATCAGAGGAGGCTTGTCCAAGGATGGCTCGAGGAGGGATGAATTTAATTTCGAACCGACTCAACTCTATATTTCACTTTAAAGTCATCTGGACGCCTCAGGTCATTGAAGGAGCCTTCGTAGTAGATGGTCAGTGTAGACTTTGATGGGGTGAGACTGAAAGTATGGTCACAACTTCTGAAAGGAGATAAACAAGCAGTAGGCTAGCTTCTCAAGCTTTGGGTAGTTCATTTCTACCCCTGTTAATCTCTTGCTGATGTAGTAAATGGGCCATAGGACATGGCCTTTAATGCGCACGAGCGCTGAGCTGATTTCTTGCATGGAAACAACTAGATAAACATATAAGTTCTCATGGTCCACAGGTTTGGACAAGATAGGTGGTCATTCTAAGTGATTCAGAAGGTCCTTGAATGTAGCGATGCATTTGAGGTTCATGCGAAGTTGCACTTCCCCTTTCGGAGTAAGCAGAAAAAGGGAACGCATTCGTCGGTGGCTTTAGAGATGAGTCAACTTAAAGCGGAGACCTTCCCATTTAAACTTTGAACAACCTTGATGCTCTGCCGAGCCTGAATGTCACAGATAGCTTTGATCTTATATGGATTGGCTTTGATTCCTCGCGAATTGACAATGAAACCCATGAATTGTCCCAACGCAACCCCAAAGGAGCATTTCAAGGGATTAAGTTTCATGTCATATTAGTAAAGGACATCAAACATTTCGAAGAGGTCACGAACATGGTCGTTTGATATTTTTGATTTTACAAGCATATCGTTCACGTATACCTTCATGGATCTTCCGATCTGGCCTTTGAAAATGAAGTTGACCAGTCGTTGATAAGTGGCTCCTAAATTCTTAAGACCGAATGACATGTCGCAATAGCAGTAGAGCCCCAAAGAGGTGACGGTTCCTGGAACATGGGAACTTGAAGCACTAACACTATGGAGACTTGAAGATAAGACCAAAAGCTCATGACTGAAAGCCGAAAGCCTTCTCAAAGCTCTCCATAACAACGAGCTTGGTATAGATATGAGAGGAAGAAGTAACATCAAGGACAGGCTACCAAAGGACGAGACCAGTTTTTTGAAAGCCAAGACTGACACTCTGAAGGCTCTGTTGTATCGATTAACAATGCCAAAAGAATGCCGGAAAGCCAAGGCAACCAGAACCGAAAGGTAAAGGGCGGCCGACAGATAACAGTTGCGCTCGAAAGAGGCATCTGCTGATCCAGTGACAAAATGAGTCCAAAATTTCTATAAATAAGACCCCAGCGGTCACATTTTTGGGGCCTAATTCTCATTCCCCAATCTTGTGTTCTTTTCTTATGGAGTAAACCCTAATTTCTAAAACTATTTGGGGATTTCCTTTGTAAACACTTATGTACTCAAGTCAATGAGCAATAAAGAGTGAATCGACACTTAGCTTAATTCCAATGAATTGGTTAGCTATTTTCTTTACATATTACCTTATTCTTTTTACACGATAAAGGTGTCCTACACAAGTCCTAACCCTTTCTCATGATCATTAAAAAAAACCCTTTTATAAACCATTTAGCTTTCTATCTTGTGTTGTGTTTAGGGAGCCCTTATCCCAAGGTAACTGTTGGTTGTTTAGTCTCGTAAGCATGATACTCACCCCTTGAGGGAAGAGTAACTCATCTTCAGGGTTAAGACCTTGATATATAGGAAAAGGTGAAATAACTCAAGCTTGTAGGAACTAAATAATCCCATTTTCCTCTTAGGTCCATCTCCTTAGACCTATCTCCAGTGTTGACGAAAAATATTGTTAACACTCTCCCTATCCAAACTCCTTATCTCCTCAATATCAGGTAGTAAAACTAATACTTATTTTAATTTATTAATTTAGGTCTAGTTTGTTAATCTATATATTTGTATTATCTTGTTGTTTTGGTAGCGTAGTTTGTTGAAGCTTAACTACTTTTATTAACCTATATAAGTATTGCAAGTTTATAGTTTGTGTGATAATGAAGTGGTGTACATGTGAGTTGAATAATTTAGTGTTTTTAGGTTTATTTGGGTTATTTAGTGTGCGTGTGAATATAATTTGGTTTGTATTTTATAAAATGTTGAAAATGATAATTGATTTTATATCACGCACAATTAGTTAATTAAAGTTTCAAACATATGCGTATATGTGATAAAGTCGGTATACATACAATTAGGTTAGAACTAATTAAGTTGTGCAAGCCTTATTTGGTTTATTGTTAACATAAGCGACGATCGCATAAGTTGGTTTTTAATATACACATCACTTGTAATTAAATTAAGGATTAATTGACAAGAATAATCTGAAGTTTGACGTGTCTTCCTATATTAATCCGAAGTTTGGATTATTTTTAAATAATCCCAAGTTTAGGGGGTCCCTTCCCATATTGATCCCGATAACTTATTAACTTATTGTAGCCAGTTATCAAACTTAAATTTGTCTTTCCCAAACGATTTTTCTGGAGTGGGAAACTAGTTTGGAGAAGACGAATTTAAGTTTGATAACCAGGTACAACAAGTTAATAAGTCATTGGGATCAATATGGGAAGGGACCCCCCTAACTTGGGATTAATTAAAAATAATCCAAACTTCGGATTAATATGGGAAGACAAGTCAAACTTTGGATTATTCCTGTAAATTTTTCCTTAAATTAATGGAAACTATAGAAAAGGAAATTTTCAATGATTTTGATTTTGATATCTATAAAGATACCCATGTTAATTTAGGTACAAATGGCGATGTCGATCAAAAGCCAATTTAAATGTTCAATTGGACAATACCTGCTTTGTGAATTTAGGTTTAATTTAATGTAAATGTTGACCATTTTAATTTAAACGTTGAAAGTCAATTTTTTTTAACAAGAATAAAATATGTAATATATTATATTTATAAAACCCTTACAGTGTTTTTTGGTCCTATTTGATAAGTATTGTATACGACCGTTATATGTGTATTCGTTTTTTTAACAGAACGAACATCTATATTCATTATTTAAATATTTGTTGGATTTGTCCTTGTATTGGATAAGTTACGAATGAAGTAACGTAACTAAATTTCGTAAATCGCTTCATTTTAAATTGTTCATAAAATTTCAATAGTGCTTCCTTTATATTCCCCGTATGCACGCAATTTTATATTGTTCAGGGAACAAAAGGGAAGTACTGCCAGAATTTTGTTGAATCATTTAAATTGAAAAGATATTCGTGATTTAATTACGTTACTGTATTTGTAATGGGATGTAGGATGACCCATGAGAAATTTTTTAATGATAAATTAATATAACATTAACCTATAAAATTATTTTAAAAAATAATTTGTTAGTGCAATTTAATTTATATCATATTTTAAATAATTATGTAGGGGAAATAGACAACTATTTTACTGATCGAGTTGGATGTATCAACAATGAACAAAATTTGGAGGCTCAATAAGTGAAAGTTTAATAATGGCGTTCATGTATTTATTGATTTCACTTTAAGTAATAATGGAAACAATAAAAAAATACGTTTCCCATATAGTAGTTGCAAATTGTTAAAGCATTTAATACGAGAAATGGTTAGAGTTCATTTGTGTCAGTACGGTTCTGTGCTGAACTATTTGGTTTGGGATCGTTATGGAGAACTATTAACATCTAATCTTGTACAAGTAAGGATGGAGCGAGTTATGAAATTGCTACAATAAATCTCGTTCAACATATGTTTGAAGATTCTGCACGTTCAATGTTCCGTATTGCTCAATTTGATAATGATGATGGTAATGCTGAAGAAGAACAAAATATTAAGACAAAAAAATATGATTTATTAGATGCTATGATGAAACCCCTTTGGGAAGACTGTACAAGCGACACCCAATTATCAGTAGTTGCTGAATACATTGCGATAAAATCTGAATACAACCTAACAGAAGATGGATTAATAGCTGTTGTACAAGCTACAAAGCAGCATATGCCTCCTGATAATTTAATATGCGAAAATCATTATGAAGTAAAAAAAATTTGATGTTGAATTTTGGTTTACCGTATCAAAAAAATAGATACATGTCTAAATGGTTGCACGCAGTTTTGAAAGAAGATGTCAATCTTATGAATTGTAAATTATATAACCAAGAAAGGAACAAACCAATAAAGAAGAATGGAAAGGAAGTCCGTATAACATATGCATCATTTACCTAGTACTCCTAGGCTTCAAAGGGTATATGCATCTTCTGTAACCGCGCATCATATATGATGGTACAGTGTGAGAACACGAGAAGAAAGTAAGTTAAAACACTCAACTAATGGGGAAGCTTGTAAGCATTTTGATTAGAAATATCCCGATTTTGCATCAGAGACCCATAACGTTAAACTTGGTTTGTGTATGGATGGATTTTCACCGTTTTGTCAATTTGGTTCTAAATATTCATCCTGGCCTATAATTTTTTCACATTATAATTTACCTCCATGTATGTATATGAAAATTCCATATATGTTTCTCACAGTTTACATCCCTGGTCCTGATGATCTGTACAAGGAATCAACGTTTATTTACAACCTTTGATTGAAGAAATAAAAATATTGTGGTACGAAGGAATAGAAGCATATGATATTTCAAGAAAAAAGATCTTTCACATGTTTACTTCTTTATTGTGGACAATCGGTGATTTTCCTACGTATGCAATGCTTTCAAGTTAGAGTATATTCGGCCGTCTAGCTTGTCCTTATGGCATGGAAAAAACGCGAGCATTTTTTTAATCTCATGAAAGAAAATTTCATGGTTTGACTATCATTGATATTTTCTTCATATTAATCATCCTTCTGGAAGAGATAAGATTTTTTTTTCCAGCCAATCATGAGACTTTGTAACCACCTACGGTTTGGTTCAGCGAAGATATTTATGAATTTATAAAGAATTATTCAAAGATACATGAAATCAGAGAACAAAATAAAATTCAAGGTAAATCATCGATTCATGATTGGTACAACAAATTAGGAGTTTCCTTATTGGAAAAATCTCTTTATTCATCATAATATTAACGTGATGCACAACCAAAAAACATGCTTGATAATGTGTTTAATACAACTTTGAATATCAAGAAGAAGGTGAAGGATGATTTGAAATCAAGATGTGATATAGAAGTAATATATAATCATACAAAGCTTCATATGAAGCCTAATGATGTAAAAAAACAAAAAGCATGATATGAGCTACACAATAATCAAGTTAAAATACTTTTAAAATTGGTGGAAGGATTAAGATTACCAGATGATATATCTTCTACTCTTCGTAGATGTGTCGATTATAAGAACAATAAACTTAGCAGAACGAAGAGTCATGATTATCATGTTATGATAGAAAATTTGTTACCCATCACTTTCAAAGAACCGTTTGACATAAATGTTTGGACGGTTGTAATAGAATTTAGTCTATTTTATAAAGAGCTTTGTTCTATTACATTGAAAGTTGACCATCTATGTAAACTTGAGGAATAAATCTATATATTGCTTTGCAAGTTGAAGAATATTTCTTTTCGATTTATTCAATGTAATGAAGTATTTATCGGTCCATCATCCATTTGGAGCATGTCTTCGAGGGCCTATGCAATATAGATGGATGTATCCATTTTAAAGGTATTAATATTTAGTTCAGTAAATATTAGTTTAATTAAATATATAAAAAAGTTAATTTGAAATAATTCGTAATAGGTACTTAAATCATTTAGAGAAAAAAGTGAGACAGAAAGATCGAGTTGAAAGTTCGGTTTGCAAATCATACATCAAAGAAAAAGCTTTGGTTTTTCACTTTCATTATTTTAGTGACCATGTGAACCTACAATTTGAAAGTGCTACGCGCAATGATGAAGGCATCGACAAAGATAATTGTCAAGCAACTTTTTTTTTTATGAAACATGGTCGACCCGTTGGTAAATTTTTGGAAGTTTGGTTAGATGGTAGATATTACCGTGTAGCACACACATATATTCTTCTTAAATTGGTGAAGTTGCATTATTGTTTAGGTAATGTACTTATGTTCAACATAATGCATTATATCATCTACATATGTGTATATACAAATACGCACATGTGTATCTTAATTATAATGCAATATATGTTCTATTATTGTAGTGTTTACGAGTCACAACATCCTAATGGCAATATCGACAAAGATTTCACTACTTGGTTTTTTAATTACGTTTATAACACAACAATTGTGTGGTAGATGAAGAATGAAATATTTAGCCATGGGACCAAAAAGGAAAGTCAAGACAATTCCCATATTCTTCGCCAATGGATATAAATTTAATACTAAAGAATAAGGTACTAAAAAATTAACTAACAATATTGGTGTATTTATTAAAGGTAATTATGAATAAAATGATCATATAAATAATTTTTATGGCGTGATAACCCAGTTTTTACAATTGAAATATTTCATAAGACTCGCGAAAGAAGTATTTTTGTTTAAATGCAACCGGTTCAGCAACATTCTAGGTCCTGGAAAATACGTGCACCCAAAATATAATATTATTGAAATAAAACATAATTCACGTTAGTATACGTATGATCCTGTTGTATTTTCCAAATAAGCTCTTCAAGTTTATTATGCATCTTGCCCATCTGTAAGAAGAGACAAACCAATTTGGTTGGTTGTTTTTAAAACGAAGGAAATATTTACATTTTATGGACAAAATATTCCTAATAAACAAGCTTACCAAGCAGATATCTAGGAAAATAAATGAATAATAATAACCGACGGTCAAACTGATATTAGACCTCTAAACGATGACTCAAATGCATCAACTAAAGCATTTGAGACTATATACGAAAAAAAATAGTGTATGAAATGAAGTCTCAAACCGAAAGTGATGAAACTGATTTGTAATCTACATTTTGAGAAGGTAACTTTTTTATGCTATACTATTCTCATTAAAAACGATATGGTATGCTAATGATATGTATCATACAGTCCTTTTATATTCATCCATAAAGTATGTTTTACAAAATTCTTTCATGCTCTGCCATAAAATATATTTCAAAAAATTAAATGATATGTTTTTCATACACGATATATATGTCTATAATAGGTAATATATATGTCGTTCCTTTGATGCACCTCTTCTTATTTCGGATCTCAATCTTCCTCTAAGTGAGACACCGGTCCTCCTCCAGCATGTGGTGATAGCAGGGGCCCATCATAGGTGCTACCGCGCCCTGTGGTGTGGTTGCACTCCAAAGCCAATGGAGGGTAAATATAAATTTTCAAAATTAGATTTAATTTCTATATAATCTATTATACATATAGCAATCATGAAATATTAAATGTTTATTCTTTTTAGCACAGTGGTTTTGAGCTTGAGCCGTCTGTTATAGTTCTTGGTATCTTCGGACATGCATACATAAGCTACATGACTGCATGTTGGCCTAAGTGATCGAAGATTTCAGACTTGAGAGAGACCATTTGGTAGGACTTCTTGGTATGTGTGATTTTACTTTGTTCATTTATATCATATATTTTAATAAACATGCATGATACTTACAACATATGCAAAAATTCTTCCTTAAATTGTGATATATCATTTACTTCATGATGTAGGCATACAAAGTGATTTGTTATATATCTTAATTTTTTGGTTTGAACATCAATTCATGTTTACAAGGAACACTTTATAGGACACTTTCATGTTATTTATAGAACAATATATATATTGCCATGTTATTTATAGAACACTACCATGTTTATAAGGAACATATTATATCAATTCATGTTTATAGGATATCAATTTATGTTTATACTATTTACAAAAATGTATAAATTTTATTTTCTCAAACATGGAGGGTGAAGTGGACCTTCAAGAGGCTGACCTTACCATTGTATTATGCCATTAGAATAGCAAATTCGCAAAGAATTATAGAGAAATGATATCTAACATCAAAAAAGCAGGGAAAAAGCCAAACTGGATGGGCGCTATTATGTGGGATGATTGGGTCAAATGGTGGGGCAATGAGGATTTTCAAGTAAATTTACCATATATTTAGTTTAAATTGTTCTATGCATTTAATACACAAATTAAAACTGTAAAAAGTCGTTTTTAACATAAAGTTGTAGAGGGAGTCAGAGAGGAACTCGGCAAACAGAAGCAAGAACCCACTTACACATCGAAGTGGTTCCAAGTCATTCTAGCATCACCACAAGGATTTGATAAATTTATTAATTAAGATAACAAACATTTATTACATTTTTATATTTTAAGTTCTATGTTATTAGAAGACAAATAATATAACAATATATAATGTATATTTATACGTGTATATTCCAGGAAAGAGTGCACGATGCTCTTGTGTAACACCCCGTATTTTATATAAATATTAAACGGAAATATCGATAATTTATTATTTTAGAATTTAGCGCTGAAACATATACCATTGTGTTTCATTGTAATTTTTTGATTTGTTTTGATATATGACTTGCCCAAAACGGGCTTCACTGGGAAAGTTATTAACGATTTTTTTTTAAAAGGTTGTTATAACGGCTCGAACTTCCCCGGGAAGGAAAGCCCGGATTGCTTTGAGAACAAGCCACATCGGAACACAGACAGAAGAACATTTCATTGCTTATTACAACAATTTCATCAGAATACAAGAATATACAGAGTACGAATAAATATTTTACAACAGAAAATATCAGAGTTATATCACATTACATAGCAGCGGAAAAATAATACAATACACAACTGAAAGAGATATACGAATACAGAGCTTTCCGGATATCGTTCCAGCTGCAAATCAGGATCCTGTGAATATAAATCTGCAAAACCAAAACTACTAGCTGCCCGTGTCAAAATAAGGGCACCCAGAGTTTAGGTTAAAACAATAAACTCCAGGTCAGTCATGTGACTGGTGTGAGAACTAAAACAGTTATTTAAAACTTTACTTTAAATCAGATATATCAAGGGACCATGCCGTATAACATGGAACGGGTTTCCTCCCAAGAATACCAGTGCATATATCAAAACAGCGCAATGCTTTTTTGGTAAAATGAAGCTATTATAAGACCAAGGTCCCATCACACAATGCAACGCAAGCCGGAGGATAGGGTTTTCCCTTGTAATAGCCAAACATAATTGGTACGTTAAAACAAATCATTTGATACTATTACAAGTGCATAGTGTATAAAACAACTTCAAATATAAATGTATCAATCCTAGATGGCATGGGTACCATATATCATGTCGCCAATACTAGGCTCTACAATCAAAACCGCAAATGTCACGTATTGGAAGTTGGATTTCCATCTGTGAACCAAGGCAAGGGATCGTCCTTACCGCTTCGAGACTCTCTAGCCCGAGCCTCAGGGTCAGAGCGCATCGACCCATGGATCGTCAGGGCCGGTCCACCCGATGTGGATTATAATGCCTGAACACTGCGTTTCCCCGCCCTATGGGGCGTAAATGAGCCAAATGACTCCATCGGACCCGGATCGTATGATCTAACCGAGGCGCCTCGCAATCCATCATCCACATAAGTAAAATGCCCGGGCGTGTAAAACCCAAAACACCACTCCTAGCTAGATGGAAACGCATGCCCTCCCTGAGGTCCTTTTCCTATTTCTGGTTCACACAGGGGTGTGAGGTTTCGCGAATTAACGCTACACAAAGCTACGCTGTATTAAAGCCAAGCTTTGATCATCAACCACAAGACTCTTCTTTTCAACGGAAGCCTTGATCATTTACATTTCAGCATGCCACACAGGCAATTCATGCCATGCGACTGATATCTACCGATACATAACCTCTGAGCTCTTACGTCTCAGAGAAGGGCGTTAAGCAATAGAATAAATTCTCCGCTGCCAAACAGATATATATATTTAATAGAAATCAATCAACACAAAATAAAATCCAATGTCAGACACACATCCATTTACAAGTCCGTTCTGGGTCTGAACGAAACCAGAGGAACCTTATTCCTCGCATATCCATCGATCTCCAAGTACGTCTGGACAATCACTAACTGATTCCCTCCTCTTGGGTGTACAACCCAATTAAGATCATCAGCAATTATCCAAACGATGTGAAGACCTCCGGTCTTCAACCACCGTCTTCATCGTCGACTTCTCGTCGATTCAGTTATTCAGAATGGGATAAACCCGGTCTTTCTAAATAACTCGCGTGTATAATAAACAAGTGTTATAAAAACACAACATACGCCTTATTCCAATCCGGAATATTCCTTTATATATTGTTTTACTTTGGGAAAGGTTCCCATTAATTTTATCAAAGATAAATTATTAAAATTTATTCTTTAATCTTCCTTTGAATATCAATTCGAACCATATTATGGTTTATCCAAACTAGTCGGGATTAACGAACCTTACCGAAGTAATCATTTGTTTTAATTAACCAATCCCCAACCTATTCATCCCATGAAGTAAAACTGGTAATACTTCATATCTAACACCACAGTGTTATCGGTAAATCCAATTACCATTTCACATTCAAATCTAATTAAAAATTTAACTGTCTCTTGGAGCAAAACTGGTGATACTCCATTCTCGATCATTTCTTGAATTTGATAATTTTAGTTATCAAATTCACCTTTCAATCTATTTAAAGATTCATTACAACTCTAGTTCAGTTTTAATTTCCAAAAATCATTACTTAATGATTATTCAAATCCAGGATATCTTTAACTGGGTTAAAGAACTAAGTCATTCAAAACACAGCTTATGATAAACCCAAAATCATATTCCAGTAACAATGGAATCTTCACGGAAAAGAGATCAATATATATAATCGATATGAACTCCGACTAATAATATAATTGGAATAACGGCAAAGAATTTTAAATTCCATATATATTAACAGTCTTCCTCAACAGAAGTTCACTTCGATCATTACCAAATTGAATTCCATTCCATTCCAATTTATTTTATTAAATTGGAAAACTTTACTTTGAAAATCTCCTTTAAATCTTAACAAAAGATTTATAAATTCCAAATCACATTTCACCGTGAATCGAGTTAAAGAACGAATGTCGTTAAAACACAGTTCACAATTCACATTCCATAAATTATCGGGTTAAAGAACAAATGTTATTTAAAACACCGTTCACGATAAACCCCCAAATCAATTCCAATTCGATTCCAATTAAATATCATTTAATTGGTATACTTCATTAAATCCAAATAAAAGATTTAACCTTTTTCTCAACTTGGTTTAAGAATAGTGTTAATGAAGACACCATTCACGAAAAACCCAAATCCCATTTGATATTAAATACAAGGCTCTGAATAGAAAATATATCGGCTTATATTCAATATCAAATCCTACGACCAACAAATATCATATTAGAAATAATGATATAAATATATCTTTCAAATTTCCATAACAATATCTGTATAATCAAGAAATCCAACATCGAAATATTCCGAAGAAAATTTCGATTCAAATCCATTTCCACTTTTTATATTGGAAATTCTGGTTATTTTCAAAACCCTTTCAAATCCAATTTATTTATTTCAAAAATAAATGGATTATAATTGTAGTTCAAACTAGTTTATTTCGATAAAAATATATTTTTATCTTTTCAAATATGGAATTTTTCATCCCAATTCTTTCCAAATCATTTCTTATGATTTTACACAAATTATTGCTATTTTTAATAATTTTATTAAGGTCCGAACAGTCGATTTCCATAAACGGCCATCGAACTGCACTTACAGCGACCTTTTCCAAATTTGATTTGGACATAATTCCAAATCCAACTGTTAGATTTCAAATTTCTAATATTCGTTAGAAAGCCCTTTTCGATACGAACCCAACAGTTCCGGTTTTAGGAGAATCCGACGGTCGGATCTCCCGTAATTCCATTTGAAGTCAATGGTCGAAATTCGCGAACTGCCGCAGTGCGGCACGTTCTATTCTGGCCATTATATATATATTATATATTTCGTCGATTTTCTTTTAAAACGTTTTTTTATAAATCGTTTTAAATTCATTCCAAATCAATTTCAATTCAGATTGATTTCAATTCAATTTCAATCTGTTTTAAATTCAATTCAAAACGATTTCAATTCTATTTCAATTTAATTCGAATTTCAATTCTATTCGAATTTCAATTTTATTCGAATTTCAATTCTATTCGAATTTCAATTCGAATTTCAAATTCAATTTCAATTTAATTCGAAATTAAATTCTATTTCAATTTAATTCAAATTTCAATTCTATTTCAACTTCAATTCAATTTCAAATCAAAATTGAATATTCCATTTCATTGATATATAAATGATAATATTTTCAAAACATTAGATTTTGAAATCAATTCCTTTTCGATATTCATTATAAAAATGAATAGAATCGATATAAATATCGTTCGCGTCAAAATGGCGCATATCTAATCAACACGGCTATATATATTTAAATATATTCGTGTCCATCCCAAATCGGACATCAAAATCATATTCTGATTCTTTTCTGAATATTATTTGAAAATATTCGTTATTTTAAAATATCCATTCTTTCTGAACTGGAATCAGACACAGTCAATTACCATATAATTTGATTATATGGATTTCACACAACAAATGTGTATAACAACAATGAAAACAGCAATCCATCATCCAGAGTGCATTCTATACTGCATAATCATCAAATATAAATATTTAACGCTTACAAAAGCCTGTCGATCAATCGATCGACATACAACTTATTATTAGGATTAGTAAATGCCTAATTTCATCCCAATACCCGTGTGGGGTTTTCAAACAACAAACACAGATTTATTTGTGTTGTTGGGCGATGTGTAGAAATTATCGTCCCAATCTATATCAGTCAAATCAGTGTAGATAAACAAATCGTCTGATTTGTAAATGAATATTTATTCTCTTTCATATACATGTTAAAAATTATATTTTTAACAATAAAATATTTATTCGGTTCCTTTACACAATAAAAATGATATTTTTATTTTTCTAATATATTTTAGAAAATTTTGGCAGCATAACGGCATGATACTAGAAACGGGATAAGGCCTAGCCTTATCCCCAGTCTAATAATGGTGTGTTCCATACACATCCCAATCTAATCAATTCCATTTCATTTCCCAAACCAAATTCAACCAAATAATTCAATCAACCAAACAAAACAATCGCACAAGTCATCCATGGTCTGTGGACGACGGGGAACAGTTCATATATGCAGTTATAAATAAATAAATGTATAAATAAATTCAGTGAGAGAGTTCTCACCTTAGGGTTCCACTCCACCATTTCATTTTTGAATTTCTGAATGGCTTGGATTTGCCTGACATTCCAACTCAACTATTTCACGCTGTTTACAATAAAAATCACATTTTAATTCTGCTCCTTATATAAAAATCATATTTTTATTCTCTACATTATATAAAAATCAAATTTTTATTCTCTACATTATATAAAAAAATATATTTTTATTCTCTACATTATATAAAAATTATATTTTTAATCTCTACATTATATATAAAAATTATATTTTTAATCTCTACATTATATATAAAAATTATATTTTTAATCTCTACATTATATATAAAAATTATATTTTTAATCTTCATATACATTAAAAATCTCATCTTTCTACTTAAAAAACCGAATTTTAATATTAAAAATCCTAACTTTCTTAACCGAAAATCATAGCTTTCATATGATCAAAAGTCATATTCTTTTGTTATGCAATTCCTATAATAAAAATCATACTTTATTTAATTATCGAAAGAAAAAAACTGATTTTTATAAAATTAAAAACTTACATTTTTCAGTTTTCTTCAGAGGAGGGGGCTGAGGAGGGTCATGGCGGCGCTGCAGCGGAGGGGTGGGGTTGCGGGTGAGGGTGGCGTGGCTGGTGGTCGTGGTGCAGTCGATGGGGATGGAGGATTCACGGTCTTGGGGGTGGGCGGTTTCGTGGGGGAGCAAAAACGGATGGGGGAGGACAAAGGTCGGGGAGGGGTGCGCACCTGATGGCGGCGGCGGCCCCCCGGGAGGCTCGGCGACGGAGCCACAGCAGAAACACCCCCTTTTTTTTCTTTAATTTGATTTCTGCGAGTTTGTCTAAGTGGGAGAGAGAAATATGGGCTTTATATAAAAAAAATATTTTTTATTTTAATTTTTCTCTCCAAAAAGTTAATTTTTCCTTCAATCTCCAAACCGAACCCAACGACTGTAGTCCCTAGCGTAATACCCCATTCCGAACGCAATGGGATATGCCCCGTAAGCCAATTCGACTGTTACGATCAGCTTTCATTTAAATTAAAATGTAAATCATTATATATTCAATTTAAACGCACATTTCAATGTACCGGGCCTACGTACTGACTCTAAACATTCTAGAAAAATTATTTCTAGCTTCGTATTGACGATACGGTCCTATCAAAACTAATTTCATCAAATTTTGAGATCGTTTGAAAAATGGCCATTTTCTGGTCGATCGAAATTGACTGAAACTGTCAAAACACGTTTTACTTCATCACACTCACATATTAATCCCAAGAATTATGAATTTTGGAATCTAGCAATAACTTGACATCCCGGATCCAACAAAAGTGGTTTCGTCGAAATCGAAGGTCGTTTGCAAAATTTCTATTTTTAAGAGCCAAAATTCCATAGCGACTTTTCTGAATTTTCAATTGGACATAACATTTTATTCCTGCTATGAAATTTCAATTTTTCGAATTAGTTGGAAAGATATTTTCAAATAGATTCAAATATTTTTGGTTTCGCTAAAAATTCGTTTTATTTTGAATCCTGTACATTCATTTGAAATTTGAAATCAAATTTTCGAACTACCGCGCCATTTTCAATTCCTTTTATAAATAAAAATAAATATTTATATTCTAACGACGATCTATATAAATATATACATTCTAATTCTATTCAAAATAAATTTCTCGTCGTTATTCTTTAAAAAACCGTTTTAAATATTCAAAATTCATTAAAATTGCCAAAATAAAAATTTTAAATTGGTTCGGATTTCCGGGTTATTGCAATCTCCCCCACTTAAAACTTTTCGTCCCCAAAAAGGAACGAAGCTGAATCAACTTTCATTATTTTCATTATGGCTTAAGTTCTTTAACTTTTTCGGTTTCTAAGAACTTTTCAAAATTTTCAATAATTTGGCTAACACCCAAAATTTTCGAAAAATTTCGCCATAACCTCCCCTGCACGGGAGCACCGGGAAAATCCCAAAATTGCCATACAGGCCTCTCCAATCCAAAAAGAAAAAGAAACAGCCAAGCGGCTAGCCAATCGGCTCATAAAATCATCCAAAACCCAAGAAATACAATAAACATGTACTTATTTGTCGGACATACAATTTTATTCCTCTGCTTTTGCCTCCTTACAATGACCTGTTCACACATATATATGTACATGCATGCATTTTCAAACAATTTTCAGTACAGTTCAATATTAGGTTCAATTTGGCCTAAATTCACCTTTCATTCACATGTTGGTTTAACAAATAATCATGCAACACAAATATCAATCAATTAGTTGATTAGCTTACAATTTCATACTTTGATATATGTAGAGAAAATCATGTTTTTGATGCCAAATCACAACAATAGCCCTATCTAGTTTTGGTTCTCACACCAGTCAATTGGAAATATATAGAAATCTCACTTTCGAAACACGAAAATAAATTCTGATGATGTTTCGAACCACCATCAGAACATCTACGGGCGACTAGAATGTGATTCTATATCTATCCAGTATATTAAAACTTCAAATACACGTGGATAAGACGTATACACAAAATCTTTATATACTTGATTGTCCAAATCAATATAAAAATAATATTCAAATACGAATAATTGATTTAAATTTTCAAAACAAAAATTGTTTTCATCTTTATTTTAAAAACATCACTCTTCCGACTCATTCTAGGATACTACTGATCCCATCTCTAACGAGTCATTATCATTGGATATTACTAATCCAATCTCTGATGAATTCTTTCGTTTGGTTTTGATATGTCTTGTTCTCCGAGATTTGTAAACCAAAGCTCTGATACCAAAATATAACGACCCGAACTTCCCCGGGAAGGAAAGCCCGGATTGCTTTGAGAACAAGCCACATCGGAACACAGACAGAAGAACATTTCATTGCTTATTACAACAATTTCATCAGAATACAAGAATATACAGAGTACGAATAAATATTTTACAACAGAAAATATCAGAGTTATATTACATTACATAGCAGCGGAAAAATAATACAATACACAACTGAAAGAGATATACGGATAAAGAGCTTTCCGGATTTCGTTCCAACTGCAAATCAGGATCCTGTGAATATAAATCTACAAAACCAAGACTACTAGCTGGCCGTGTCAAAATAAGGGCACCCAGAGTTTAGGTTAAAACAATAAACTCCAGGTCAGTCATGCGACTGGTGTGAGAACTAAAGCAGTTATTTAAAACTTTACTTTAAATCAGATATATAAAGGGACCACGCCGTATAACATGGAACGGCTTTCCTCCCAAGAATACCAGTGCATATATCAAAACAGCGCAATGCTTTTTGGTAAAATGAAGCTATTATAAGACCCAGGTCCCATCACACAATGCAACGCAAGCCGGAGGATTTTCCCTTGTAATAGCCAAACATAATTGGTACGTTAAAACAAATCATTTGATACTATTATAAGTGCATAGTGTATAAAACAACTTCAAATATAAATGTATCAATCCTAGATGGCATAGGTACCATATATCATGTCGCCAATACTAGGCTCTACAATCAAAACCGCAAATGTCATGTATTGGAAGTTGGATTTCCATCTGTGAACCAAGGCAAGGGATCGCCCTTACCTCTTCGAGACTCTCTAGCCCGAGCCTCAGGGTCAGAAGCATCGACCCATGGATCGTCAGGGCCGGTCCACCCGATGTGGATTATAATGCCTTAACACTGCGTTTCCCCACCCTATGGGGCGTAAATGAGCCAAATGACTCCATCGGACCCGGATCGTCTGGTCTAACCGAGGCGCCTCGCAATCCATCATCCACATAAGTAAAATGCCCGGGCGTGTAAAATCCAAAACACCACTCCTAGCTAGAAGGAAACGCATGCCCTCCCTGAGGTCCTTCTCCCATTTCTGGTTCACACCGGGGTGTGAGGTTCCCGAATTAACGCTACACAAAGCTACGCTGTATTAAAGCCAAGCTTTGATCATCAACCACAAGACTCTGCTTTTCAACAGAAGCCTTGATCATTTGCATCTCAGCATGCCACACAGGCAATTCATGCCATGCGACTGATATCTACCGATACATAACCTCTGAGCTCATACGTCTCAGAGAAGGGCGTTAAGCAAGAGAATAAATTCTCCGCCGCTAAACAGATATATATATTTAATAGAAATCAATCAACACAAAATAAAATCCAATGTCAGACACACATCCATTTACAAGTCCGTTCTGGTTCTGAACGAAACCAGAGGAACCTTATTCCTCGCATATCCATCGATGTCCAAGTACGTCTGGACGATCACCAACTGATTCCCTCCTCTTGGGTGTACAGCCCAATCAAGATCATCAGTAATTATCCAAATGATGTGAAGACCTCTGGTCTTCAACGACCGTCTTCATCATCGACTTCTCGTCGATTCAGTTATTCAGAATGGGATAAACCCGGTCTTTCCGACTAACTCGCGTATATTATAAACAATTGTTATAAAAACACAACATACGCCTTATTCCAATCCAGAATATTCCTTTATTCAAATATTCTTTTACTTTGGGAAAGGTTCCCATTAATTTAATCAAAGATAATTTCTTAAAATTTATTCTTTAATCTTCCTTTGAATATCAATTCAAACCATATTATGGTTTATCCAAACTAGTCGAGATTAACGAACCTTACCGAAGTAATCATTTGTTTTAATTTCCAAATCCCCAACCTATTCATCCCATGAAGTAAAACTGGTAATACTTCATATCTAACACCACGGTGTTATTGGTAAATCCAATTACCATTTCACGTTCTAATCGAATTAAATATTTAACTATCGCTTGGAGCAAAACCGGTGATACTCCATTCTCGATCATTTCTTGAATTTGATAATTTTAGTTATCAAATTCACCTTTCAATCTATTTAAAGATTCATTAAAACTCTTATTCAGTTTTAATTTCCAAAAATCATTACTTAATGATTATTCAAATCCAGGAAATAAATCCTATCTTTAACTGGGTTAAAGCACTAATGTCATTCAAAACACATCTCGCGATAAACCCAAAATCACATTCCATTAACAATGGAATCTTCACGAAAAACAGATCAATATATATATAATCGATAAGAACTCCCATATCCGACTAATAATATAAATGGAATAATGGCAAAGCCTTTTAAATTCCATATATATTAACAGTCTTCCTCAACAGAAGTTCACTTCGATCATTACCAAATCGAATTCCATTCCATTCCAATTTATTTTATTAAATTGGAAAACTTTACTTTGGAAAATCTCCTTTAAATCTTAACAGAAGATTTGTAAATTCCAAATCACAGTTCACTATGAATCGAGTTAAAGAACGAATGTCGTTAAAACACAGTTCACAACAAACTCAATTCACATTCTATAAATTATCGGGTTAAAGAACAAATGTTATTTAAACCACCGTTCATGATAAACCCCCAAATCAATTCCAATTCGGTTCCAATTAAATATCATCTAATTGGTATACTTCATTAAATCCAAATAAAAGATTTAACCTTTTTCTCAACTGAGTTTAAGAACAGTGTTAATGAAGACACCATTCACGACAAACCCAAATCCCATTTGATATTAAATACAAGGCTCTGAATAGAAAATATATCGGCTTATATTCAATATCAAATCCTACGACCAACAAATATCGTACTAGAAATAATGATATAAATATATCTTTCAAATTTCCATAACAATATCTGTATAATCACGAAATCCAACATTGAAATATTCCGAAGACAATTTCGATTCAAATCCATTTCCACTTTATATATTGGAAATTCTGGTTATTTTCAAAACCCTTTCAAATCCAATTTATTTATTTCAAAAATAAATGGATTATAATTCTAGTTCAAACTAGTTCATTTCGATGAAAATCTATTTTTATCTTTTCAAATATGGAATTTTTCATCCTAATTCTTTCCAAATCATTTCTTATGATTTTACACAAATTATTGCTATTTTTAATAATTTTATCAAGGCCCGTACAGTCGATTTCCATAAACGACCATCGAACTGCACTTACATCGACCTTTTCCAAATTTGATTTGGACATAATTCCAAATCCAACCGTTAGATTTCTAATTTCTAATATTCATTAGAAAGCTCTTTTCGATACGAACCCAAGGTTCCGGTTTTAGGAGAATCCGACGGTTGGATCTCCCGTAATGTCCGTTTGAATTCAATGGTCGAAATTCGCGAATTGCCGCAGCGCAGCGCGTTCTATTCAGGCCATTTGATATATATAATATATATATTATATATATTTTGTCGATTTCCTTTTAAAATGTTTTTTATAAATCATTTTGAATTCATTCCAAATCGATTTCAATTCAGATCGATTTCAATTCAATTTCAATCCGTTTTAAATTCAATTCAAAACGATTTCAATTCTATTTCAATTTAATTCGAATTTCAATTCTATTCGAATTCCAATTCGAATTTCAAATTCAATTTCAATTTAATTCGAAATTAAATTCTATTACAATTTAATTCGAATTTCGGTTCTATTTCAACTTCAATTCAATTTCTAATCAAAATTGAATGTTCTATATCATCGATATATAAATGATAATATTTTCAAAACATTAGATTTTGAAATCAATTCCTTTTTGATATTCATTATAAAAATGAATAAAATCGTTATAAATATCGTTCGCATCAAAATGGCGTGTATCTAATCAACACGACTATATATATTTAAATATATTCGTGTCCATACCAAATCGGACATCAAAATCATATTTTGATTCTTTTCTGAATATTATTTGAAAATATTCATTACTTTATAATAATCGTCATTTTAAAATATTCATTCTTTCTGAACTGGAATCAGACACAGTCAATTACCATATAATTTGATTATATGGATTTCACACAACAAATGTCTATAACAACAATGAAAACAACAATCCATCATCCAAAGTGCATTCTACACTACATAAGCATCAAATATAAATATTTAACGCTTACAACAGCCTGTCGATCAATCGATTGACATACAACTAATTATTGGGATTAGTGTATGTCTAATTTCATCCCAATACCCGTGTGGGATTTTCAAACAACAAACACATATTTTATTTGTGTTGTTGGGCGATGTGTAAAATTTTTCGTCCCAATCAATATAAGTCAAATCAGTATACATAAACAAATCGTCTGATTTGTAAATGAATATTTATTCTCTTTCATATACATGTTAAAAATTATATTTTTAACACTAAAATATTTATTCGGTTCCTTTACACAATAAAAATGATATTTTTATTGTTCTAATATATTTTAGAAAATTTCGGTGGCATATCGGCACGATACTAGAAACGGGATAAGGCCTAGCCTTATCCCTAGTCTAATAATGGCCTGTGCCATACACATCCCAATCTAATCAATTCCATTTCATTTCCCAAACCAAATTCAACCAAACAATTCAATCAACCAAACAAAACAATCACACAAGTCGTCCATGGTTTGTGGACGACGGGTAACAGTTCATATATGCAGTTATAAATAAATAACGGTATAAATAAATTCAGTGAGAGAGTTCTCACCTTGGGGTTCCACTCTGTCGTTTCATTTCTGAATTTTTGAATGGCTTGGATTTGCTCGACATTCCAACTCAACCATTTCACGCTGTTTACAATAAAAATCACATTTTTATTCTTCTCCTTATATAAAAATCATATTTTTATTCTCTACATTATATAAAAATCAAATTCTTATTCTCTACATTATATAAAAATTATATTTTATTCTCTACATTGTATAAAAATTATATTTTTAATCTCTACATTATATATAAAAATTATATTTTTTTAATCTCTACATTATATATAAAAATTATATTTTTAATCTCTACATTATATATAAAAATTATATTTTTAATCTCTACATTATATATAAAAATTATATTTTTAATCTTCATATACATTAAAAATCTCATCTTTCTACTTAAAAAACCGAATTTTAATATTAAAAATCCTAACTTTCTTAACCGAAAATCATAGCTTTCATATGAACAAAAGTCATATTCTTTTGTTATGCAATTCCTATAATAAAAATCATACTTTATTTAACTATAGAAAGAAAAAAAAAACTTATTTTTATAAAATTAAAAACTTACATTTTTCAGTTTTCTTCAGAGGAGGGGGCTGAGGAGGGTCATGGCGGCGCTGCAGCGGAGTGGTGGGGCTGTGGGTGAGGGTGGCGCGGCTGGTGGTCACGGTGAAGTCGATGATGGAGGGTTCGCGGTCTTCAGGGTAGGCGGTTTCGTGGGGGAGCAGGAACGGAGGGGGGAGGACATAGGTCCGGGAGGGGTGCGCGCCTGATGGCGGCGGCGGTGGTGGTGGCCCCCCCGGGAGGCGCGTCGACGGAGCCAGAGCACAAACGCTCCCCTTTTTCTTTAATTTGATTTCTGCGGGTTTGACTAAGTGGGAGAAAGAAATAGGGGCTTTATATAAAAAAATATATATTTTATTTTAATTTTTCTCTCCAAAAAGTTAAATTTTCCTTCAATCTCCAAACCGAACCCAACGACTGTAATCTCTAGCGTAATACCCCCATTCTGAACGCAATGTGATATGCCCCGTAAGCCAATTCGACAATTACGATCAGCTTTCATTTAAATTAAAATTTAAATCATTATATATTCAATTTAAACGCACATTTCAATGTACCGACCCACATACTAACTCTAAAAATTCTAGAAATATTATTTCTAGCTTTGTATTGACGATACGGTCCTATCAAAACTAATTTCGTCAAATTCTGAGATCGTTTGAAAAATGACTATTTTCTGGTCGATCGAAATTGACTGAAACTGTCAAAACACGTTTTACTTCGTCACGCTCACAAATTAATCCGAAGAATTATGAATTTTGGAATCTAGCAATAACTTGACATCCCGGATCCAACAAAAGTGGTTTCGTCGAAAACGAAGGTCGTTTGCAAAATTTCCATTTTTAAGAGCCAAAATTCCATAGTGACTTTTCTTAATTTTCAATTGGACATAACTTTTTATCTCCGTTATGAAATTTCAATTTTTCGGATTCGTTGGAAAGATATTTTCAAATATATTCAAATATTTTTGGTTTCGCTAAAATCCGTTTTATTTTGAATCCTGTACATTCATTTGAAATTTGAAATCGAATTTTCGAACTACCGTGCCATTTTCAATTCCTTTTATAAATAAAAATAAATATTTATATTCTAACGACGATCTATATAAATATATACATTCTAATTCTATTCAAAATAAATTTCTCGTCGTTATTCTTTAAAATAAACCATTTTAAATATTCAAAATTCATTTAAATTGCCAAAATAAAAATTTTAAATTGGTTCGGATTTCCAGGTTATTACAGTTGTATGCATATATACGTGCACAAGTTTGAAATTTGAAATTAGATAAGCGTAAAGTAATAATTCACTTGAGCAATATTAAGAAATAAAATGAAAGTTAAAACTTAATGTTAAAATAAAATTAACAATCGCAGAAATCACGTTCAAACCTAGGCTCTGGGTCGACACACCTTTAAGGTGGGTCGACACATGGGTCGACCCACCTAGGGACTGATCTGCATTTTTACTGATGTGTTTTTCTAGTTTAAATGGTTCAGATTTTATGTTGTTAAATCCGACAGACCATTATTTCCTATGCACTTATAAATAGACTAAGGCCTAGCCTCCAACTCATATTTTCTAAAACGACACAAAGGCTTTGCCATTTTCTTTCCTCTCCAAATCTTTCAGGAATTAGAAAATTAGTTTCAGAAAATTTTGATTCAAGATTTGAAGACAAAGAATGTAGATCTACAATACAGGTTTTTAGATTTCTTGTCAACGTGAGATAAGTCATGTGAATATGAATTATTTAGGTTTCTTTCTTTCTTCCCTTATTCTTTTAGTATCAGATTTGTAAATCCATGGTTATTTTAATATTAGATACAGTTAGGAAGGCCACAGAATCAAATATCTGAACCAGATTCAAGGAATGGAAAGCATCCAGGTAAGTGGATTTAGAACTATACCTTTTGGATAATGGTATATTTACCATTTACATTCCTCATAATTCTTAACATGTTAAATAACTGTAACTTTCATTAAATTCTATTTAAAATAAGTTAAGAATATTTTTTTCATAATTTGTTCATTTAATTCTCTCTGTTTGGGTTAAGAATTATTGTAATACTGAAATGGTAAATTTGATAATAGTTATGCATACAGTCTTGAGATTACCACTCAATAATAAATTGGAGAACATATTAGTTTGAAAGTAAATTGGAAAACATGTTAGTTTGACACTAATTTGGAAAACATGTTAGTTTGGCAGTAATTTGGAACATGTTGGTTTGACAGTAATATGGAAAATTTACAATAATTGGAAGTGGTAAATGAAAATAGGAATTAACCTCTAACTTACAAAATAAAAAGGAAAAAAATCTATAGTGGACCGAGTAAGTTGGATTATGGGGAAATGGGTATATTTCCATAACAACAAAATTACTGCAAACGTAGTTGCAAGATAATAAAGGAAAAAGGGATTAGTGAGAAATAAGGATTCTTTTACCGTATTACACACTAATTAAATAAAAAGAGATGTGCATGTACATGATGAAAATAAAAGAAATAGCTTCCAAATACAAATCTTGATTAATGTGCGTTATGGAAATGGATCTTTACATTTTCCACTAACCAATCTAATGAGATGTGTCAAATATTTTCTTGGAATAATGAGAATATACAAGACAGTAAATGAATGAATGTTACAAAAGTAAAAGTTTGGTTAATGTTAAGGAATCAAAGAAAAATTTGATGAACGGGGAATATAACCTATTATAATGAATTATATGAATCAGAATGTAATATAGTAGGTAGGCTTGTCCTAGGAATAAGTGGAATTATAACATGGGTTATAATAAATGTGAAAGGGGACTTATTAATAAACCTTAGTTAAGAGAACTAAGTTAAAAAGTAAACAACAAAAGGTTGCGATAATAGGGTAAGACAAGGTTATGCGTAAAAAAAGAAAGAATAATGTAGGTTTATTATTGGTAGACTTATGAAATAAGTTATATTTAATTATATGTTAAGTAACATGTTGACAAAAAATATGTGGACTGGGCTAAAAATACGTAATTAAACATTAAGTAACTTGTAACTGTAAAACATCTGAACTGTGACGCATTGAAGTTGACTTGACTTGACATAGGAAAGTGCTGTAGATTACATTCATTAATTACAACCTAGAAATTACAACCTAGAAATATAACAAATAGTTATATTTGGTTTATTAAATGAACTTAGTTGTGCTAAGTTAAAGTTGTATAAATAATAAGTTAAGCTTGAAAGGGGTCCGTTTTAATAAGACATAAGGGGGTCAGGGAAAATCTAGTAATTTGAATAATCAAGTTAATTAGCAATCTGATAAGACAAAGCAAGCTCATGATTAATAGACATAGGATTGGGTATCACGTTAGTGTGATGCCCTTGGACCAGTCCGCATGTATAAAGATGAAGAACCAATAGGGTATATCATCGTGGTGTATGGATACACGAGAGGAGCATGTCCATCTCATTATTCTGTCTGATTATTCTGTGAGACTAGAGGGAAGAACACGAATCCTATGGGATATTGTAGGGTACTCCGTGGTGGTCCTCTGTACGATGCATGCTCACGGTGTACTTGTAAAGGATTGGTCTATGTGGTACCACCTGGTGAGTATACATTGACAACAACGGTAGTTTGGCGGTCAGAAGACTGTGGTGAATAACATTGAATGATTTGGCGGTTTTCCTCGGAGAAATGGGTTAGGACCAATATAGGATAGTAATCGTCGACTATCTATCATCGGCAGTCAGTGTGATGCGGAAAGACTAGAGCTTAACCTAGAGACCATCGATCTTTCACTATCGAGACGTTGGTTGTGTGAAATGTCAATTTAGATATTAGTTTGTTTGATAAGGGCACGTCACTTAGCTCTTGAAGTAGTCTTTCACTAGTTGAGGGAGGGGTTAGGGTAGGGACATATCCACTGTGAAAATGCAGGCCATACTTGGATATCTGTATTGTAGGCCTCATGAGTAGGACCTTTGTAGATATGGAAAGCTCTCGACCGAATTTTGTGCATTGAATGTAGCCCTATTACGGGAGTTGGGGTACAGTAGACAGTACGTTCGTGTGAGGGTCTAGATACATGCACTAGGTGTTGTGTCATATATAGTAGGGTGTTACTCTGTGTTGAGACTGGATTTGACCTAGGAGTTTGGATACGGTGATCTATATGCTTACGTGGCATAGCGATGGTGTTTCCGTGCGATTACATGGCGTTATGATTTGGATTTATGTAGTTCATTCAGCATAGGATGCAAGTTTCATATTCTTCTATGGCGTGATGGTAGAGACCGTACGAGGAGGGTACTATGGGAGTACCTTGAGACGTTGGGTATAGCTACATATATACTTTATTAGATTTGATCTGCCGGGGGTAGATGGGTACGACGTGAGTATGAAGCCTTAAGTGCTGTTAAACCCAATAACCTAATAATTAAGAAAACATAACTTAACGATATATATAGGGTTGTTTCAGAATGTATAATTTTTCAGTCACCAGAACTTTGTGTTCTGACCCCCTCCTCATATCATACTCACAACTTAGGTTTATGGCAGAGATTTGGTAGCCTTTGGACACTTGTTGGATAGTGTTATTATTTCGGTAAGACAATAATTGATTATTATTTATTATCCATTCCACTGTGAGATGTTTTATGGAGCTCTGATATATTTATTATCTATGCCTTTTGTGTAGGACCCCAGACAAGCCAACTCGAGCTTCGATAGATTGGGAATTTTAAAAAAAGTTTGGTCTACCGAAATTCGGGTTGTTACATCTTGTATCAGATCTTAGGTTAAGGATTCCTGAGTAAAGGTAGTGAGTGAATGTATTTCTATTTTAAAAACATATAAGTATATTATACATATACACCCAAATCCATAAAGGAATCCACTAAATAGGAAGAGCGACATATTGAATGGTTAGGGATATCAGTTATGCACACTAAAGAAATGGTTATGGAAATTTTAAAATGGGAGACCCTTAGGTGTTTTGGGTGAAAAGTGTGCAATGTATTCTGTAATGAAAAGAAAGATGTATTCCATATGTTAATATATGAAATGTTAGTATTTCGGATTAATGGGTTTAGTAGTAGAGCCTTATATATTGGGAAAGAGTAAAAAGAAAATGAGTTAGGAAAATATTTTATTTTTATAAAATTGACTATGGGGTAATACTTAGGGAGGTCTAAATAAGTTAGAAACCCAATTTAAGTATAGCCTCATTGTTAACTTTTAAGAACTTGAAAGCTTTTGGGTGGTAGTTTATGGTGTTTTTCAAGTTTTGACGTTAAACGTTTACAATTGTAAATGTACTAGCTAAATTATGCAAAAAAAAAATTGGAAACAAAAAGGGGTGTTTTTGACGTTTGAAAAAGGATATATGTAAGTAACATATTGAATAATACATATTGAGTTTTGAGGGGAAATGGGGTATATTTTGGAAATGGGGATTTCTAATGAAGTTTTTTTAAAAGTGAATTCTTTCAGAAAAATGTGTACAATATAGAGCGTTTGTAGTTCAATTGTTTTAAAGTATGAAAGTATTAAACAACAAAACATGGAAAATATTGCATTTTTCATAAACCAAAATTTTCGCTAAGGAAAATTTTGGAAATCTCTATTTTTTTATAATAATTTTTACAATTGTTTTTACATAAACTTTGGTGGGTAGGAAAAATAAGTTGAAAATAATAACAGAATTGAGTAGATGTTTGGGATAAGTTTATAAATTAACACCTCGTTGTATGTAAGTTAACATGCATAGTAAAAGTGAACGATCGTGAAATTAATTGAGAAAAATTGTCCTTATCTAGTCTAGTTTTTGTGATTTGAAAAGAAGAGCTTTTGCGTTTTTTTAGATGCCATTCTTTTATGTTTTTGAAAAAGTAAGTTTCAATGAAGAAAAATAAATTTTTGAAGATTTTAATGTTTGAAAAAAAATGATAAAGCCAAACCACATATTTTTTAACCATGGAGTAGGTAAGGATTAGTACCTAGGTGTTAATGATATTTTTCATCAACATCAAAGGTAGGTTTATGGAAGTGGACCTAAGGGGGAAATGGGGTTACTTAGCTTTCATGAGTCTGAGTTAGTTCACCATTTCCTAGATATCAAGGTTTAGAGCCCAAAATATTAGTTATCTTCCCTCAATGGGGTGGGCATCACGCTTAAGCGACTCGAGAACCAACAGTTATCTTGGGACAAGAGTTCCATAAACACGAACACCTGATAAAGAGGCTAAACGACTTGTAGGAAAGGGTTCTGCAAGAGCTCCGCGGAAGAGTCTAATCTTCAGTAGGAAACCGTGACCGTGTAGAGAGCATATGGTGTATCTTATGGGACATAGCTTAGAAATAATATAAGAAACTCATAGGAAAATACGTTAAGTGTTAATCCGCTCTTTATTGATCTTTTATTTGAAGTACACAAGTGATTACAATAGAAATCCCCGAATTGATTTTGAAATTAGGGTTTACTCTAGAGAAAAAGAGTACAAGAATGAGAAATGAGAAATCGGTCCAAAAAATGAGACCTTGGGGTCTTATTTATAGAAAAATCGGGGTCCCTTTTGCTGTTGGGCCAGTAGAAGCCCCTGTCGGCCGGTTTTCCCTTTGGTCCCGGTTGTTTTGGCTCTCTGCCACTCTTTTGACCTTGCTTATTGCTTTTTATGGTGCTGGCTTTGACTTTCGGAGGAATGGTCTCGGTTACTGGAGCTTTTCTTTGGAGTTTCCCCTATCTTCTTTGTATCAATACCAAGCTTGTTGGCATGGATAGCTTTCGGAACGCTTTAGACTTCCAGATAAAGGCTTTCAGATATAAGCTTTTGGATGTAGGCTTCTAGATATTGGCTTCCGGTCTTGCTATTAATGCTTTGTGGAGCTTGCATTCATGATTCAAGTGGATGGTTACCGGATCCGCCACCCCTGTCGGTATCGACACTAAGTAGATTAGTGTGGATAGATTTTCTCTCATCGAGGTTATGGCCTGCCTTTAGGTAGATTCCTAAAGTGTATCTCGGCTTTTCGGAGGGTAGCTTCTGGTGCTTTATCAGTTGTTTACTAAAATGGCCGCTCGGTATCCATCTGATGGGGATCTCGATTGCTGGTTCTCGGATGACTCCCTTATGTTTTAAACTCTGTACTTTTGATGCTTTCATTCCTTGATGTATCAGTATTAAGAAAGATAGCACCAATATCCCTTTCGTCTTTCCAGGTCTCAGTCTGTAGGATTCCTTGTCTTTTCTCTTCATTGACATCCGGTTTTGGGTAACCTTCTGTTATCTACCCTTCGCGTCGGAACTGCTCTGCCGGTATCCTTTCTTTGTATTGGTTTTGAGTTCTTTGCTTTAATGATGGTGTCGATTGCCCGACTTCCGGGTTATTCCCTTATGCTCTCGATTTTACCTTGTGCCTGATCTTGCTTACAGATTGTTCTTCTATGCTTGTGACGATCCATTACCCATTCACGGGCAACTTATTTTGATGCTAATCTTGGTAGTAACATTTGCGCCCCCTTGTTAAGGGGTAATTTTGACTTTTCAAGTCAAACTTTTGAATGGATTAATCGCTTCTTTCTTCCTGTATATATACCCTCCTTATTTCGCTTTATTAGCTCTTTCTCTTCTTCATCATCTCATTTATCTCAGAAAAGCATTATCAATCTTTAAAAAAGTATCTCGGTAAGTCATTCATGCTTCGTTTTATGATTAGAATGTTGTTAGCTTATCTCGAGCTATGGTAACTATCGAATTCGCTTGCCATAAACTGATCTTAGTTTCCTAATTATCAGTTCTCGGTAATCGATTCCAAACCCCGTTATGGCATCGAAGGTATAGCCTCCTGTTAATATCAGGGTCTTTTCAGAATAATAAGGCTACTACCCTTTTGGGAATGGTTCTTACCTTGCTGCATAAAATTAAATAGATTATGCTAGGTACTATGGGAAAGAAGCATATTGCTTTTAAACCTGATAGGAATGATCCTTTGCCGAATGACCTTTCTGCTTCTAGGAAGGTTAGTGCTATCGAGAATCATTCTCTGATTTTGTCACAAGAGCAAGTTAATTCCATTCTTCAAGATTTTTGCATTTCGGGCATTGAAACCATTCCACCTCGCGAAATAGACACCATCTCTTCCCATCCGGGAGGCTACTTTGCCTACTCTGCTATCAACATCTGGCATGGAGGCTTTATCCCCTTTCCCGGCTTCCTTCATCGGTATCTGCAATACTTGCGATTTTCTCCCATCCAAATTTCTCCTAATACTTACACCTATTTATTAGGCTTAGAACTGTTGTCCTTAGAATCTGGTAATGGTTCTTTAAGCCCTACTCAACATGATTACTTGGTTCGCCCTTCCAAACTTAGTGACATGAACCTTAAGATCTTTCGTGAAAACCCCACAAAGAAATTGTTATCAAAGGGAACAAAATGTTTTAAAGACTGGGAAACACAGTTTTTCTTTGTTTGTCATCCTCCCGGTGTTTCCGGCAGCTTCCACACCCCAAGTATTCATATCCCAAAGCACTATATTCTTTTTTTATAAAAAGTGTCATCTTAACTTCCGTATACACTTTTTATAGATGCTGCATCCAAACTGCCGAGCTTCACGGATAAGGAGGTAATTGACCTCCTAGGCACTGCCTTTGGGAAATATGGTAACAGATCTTCACTACTCACTTCCTCTATTCTCCGAAGGCATTCCCTGTTGTCTGCCGGTTAATCCATTGTTAGGCAACCACCTTTGGTATTACTTAGTAAAGGAATCCTTTCTTTGTCACTGGGAAGAAATGCTCTTTTTCCCCCAAATCTCCTTTATTTCTCGATAATCCACGTATACTTTTTATGTGATTTTTTTTTAAAAAAGGGGTCGGAACTAGAATTTCGTTTAGCTTTCTTTCATCATATGCTAGGAGCCGTCCATACCGAGTCCAGTAAAACTGGTACCACTTCCCTGATTCCAAGAGCGGAGTCTCTTCTGTTAAGGACACATTGTTAAAGTCTAGGGAAAATGTAAAAGGAAACTTATGGAAAAGATCTTAGAAGATCCTCCCTCGAAAAAGCTCAAGGATGTGGCGGCCCTAACTCTTGGTTCCGATGCGGTTTTCGATGCCTCGAAGATTATCTCTCCCAAGAAGGTTTCTTGCTCGACCACTAGCCTTGCCGGACCTTCCGAAGTCTTCAATGAATTACATTATGCAATGGGATTTTCTTCTTCTTCCGAGGACATTTCCCCCTATCACTGCCAATCCTTCTGATGGTGATAGCTTCAATGAATTAGTCGAACAAATTATTTTTTCCTCCACTTTCTCCAATGTTGGTTTTTCATTTTGACCCCCCCAGTGGTTGTCAAGCTCTGGTTGAACAACTAGATTTGGTATGAGTTTTTATCTTTCTCATTTTCCTATCCCTCCTTTGGTTGTTTTACCTATGTCCATTGTGTCTTTTACATGCTATCAAGCAGTGGTTCTTGATGCAAGATAATACATTAAGTCCTTCTTCTGAGCTGTGGAGGCTTAGAGAAGAGAACATGTTTTGAGGAAGGAAAATGATGCCCATATCCCTGTTAAAGAAGGTTATGTTGCAGAGCGAAGTAAGTTGGAGTCTATTTTGGCATAAGCAGAAAATTCAATTATCATGGAAAAGGAACCCATTTGGCTTTGGCTGAAGAAGTTTGGGCTTTAAAGGGGACTATGGGAAAATCCAAGGAAGGCATTGCCGTGCTTGACTCTCATTGTTTCTCTTTTCAAAAACAATTTTCTCTTCTAAAAAAGGAGAATGATATTCTTAAGATTGAGCTTGGTTGGAAGGATGCTTTATTGGCCAAATACATTAGAGTGGTGAATGATGCTAAATAGAGGATCACTTGTTTTATCCAGACCATCTTGGACGAAATTACGATTATTTTTTTGAGGATGCTTTCCTTTTTCTTTATGAAGATAATATGGACATATGTTCGGATTTAAACTTTTCTTCTCTCGATTCATCTCTTGTGGAAAGATTTATGTCTAAGATGACCTATATGAGAAAAAGCGAGGAAGTTCCTGTGAGGAAGGAGACCACCGTGGCCGAGCTTTTGTTTATTGCAGATGTCCCCTTTGAGGAGCCACATGGTGATGATGAAAAAGATCTCATTGAGGTGCCAAAGGTTAACGGTGGTAATCACAAGTTCATAGATTCTACTAAGGGTGGAGAAGAACATAGTGGTGGTTTTGCTGGTGTTAGTTGCACCTTCTCGGCCCTTGACAATCGAGATATAGTGTGTGGAAAGGATACTGAAATCGCCGAAGGTGATCTCGTTTCGGTTGAATCTCCCAATCCTTCTGGAGCGTGGAAGATGCAGAAAGACTCAAGCTTCAAGGGTGCTTCCTCGGTTGAGACTTCCCAAGTCTCTTCCCCTGTTTCTGAGGTATGATAGCTTCTAGATACAAACTCTTTTTACTTCTTTTCAATAATTGATCTCTTCCCCTTTCCGCTTAGGCAAATAGGAGAAAAATTAGGTTCTAGGTATTCCATTCTTATAAAGGCTCAGTTGGAAGTGATTCATCTTACTAGGGGGCTGAACAAACAAACAAAACAATATAATATCTTGTCCAACAGATAACACCTCCTTGATAAAAGTGCTGCAATACTATTACTTTTTGAAGAGAAAGAAGCCACCTTTAGGTTGAGAACTGCTTGATTACGATGCGAGAGGATTTTTAAAAAATGCCGAGCTCATGACCATGTTCTAGATGTTACTTGAGGACAGGGACACACAAGCAAACTTTTTGTATCAAATTTACAGTAGATATGAAAAAGTGGGTTTTTCCTTTTTAGGTTATCATAGCGAGGGCTTGCTTAGATGTACCATAAAAGGTGCCTAGATGAACATGGTGTGGACCTCCACCCGGGCTAAGGCTGGAACCTTCCTCGAGTTCTATTCCGAGAGAATTACCTTTTGACAAACTTAAATTTAATAAGAATCGATTTATATCTAAGGCTTTTAAGAGATCAGTCTTGCATGAGAAGGAGGATTATTTGTAATGATTTTACTCGTTTGGCTTATGATGTAATGGATTGTTTTTCCTCCAATTCCTTTAATATTTCTTCAAAATCTGTCCTGTTCTTCAAGTTTTCTATCTACGGACCTTTTAAGAAATTATGTTAAGTTTAAAAGAGAGTACCAGGAGAAGTCTTTTCTTATTAAGTCTTCCTTACTGGCTCGGCATTGCATCCTTAGAGACCTTGAAAAGGTTTACACTCAATATCCTCGGATCCGCCTTGATTTCCTTGGCGGGGAAAAGGACCAACTTTTAAGAGAGATCTGCACATATCGGTCAAATCCGACTCGGGGTTATGACAGTCCACCTATTGGAGAATGGGATTATCACAAGTGTCCCCTGGTTTACACACCTTATAGATTCGGAATTTCATTCGATTCTTCGCTTAATCTTTCTCCTAGCACCTTGAATAAAGTGAGAAGGATCACTCTTCATTCTAGGAATTATGCTAACCACATGTAATAGAACTTTTTAGAACTAAATCGTGTTTATATATAAACCTAGATAGTACAGATGCTTCTTTTTTCGGAAATTATACTTACTCTAAAATCATCTTTGTAAGCAATTGCGCAGAATGCAAAAAACTTAGTGTACTATACTTCATATGTAATGGCATACAATTACAGTGTTTATATATTACTTATATAGGTGTCACCTAACGTATGATTACAACTCATGATGAAGGTATTCTCTTTTCATATTCTTATCACACTATTTTACATAAATTTAATGCACTCTCTTGGGTGTTAGTTCGCAAAGCATACACATTGCATCACCTACTCTTGCTGAAATTAATAGTATCATGATATTGAATGTATGAATAATAATGGGTCTACTTATACTTTATGCATTAGTAAACATTTCCTAGTTTAATAAGTACTTCCAGGAATTCTCCCTCTACGATATTTTTAAGAAAAGTGAAACTCCTATCCCAAGTTTTGTTGAGGAGAACCTAAGATACATACTTGAGCTTTCGCCTGAATTTGTGTTCTAGTGTTGTGTGGTAATATGTACTGTATATTTATTTGGCACAGTGAATAATGAATTGATGTATGTATGGGTTAAGGAAACTTCCCTGAGCAATATTGAAGGTTTTTGTCCTTGCTTAAAGGCCTCCTGGGTAGTAGGCTCTAGTTATCGGCATATTCCTTCCTTGAGGTTTAGAACCTTGCGACCTAGATTAGGGTATTTTTTTGTTTTCGAAAACAAAAATGTGTGATCTTCTAAAAAGAAGAGAGAACACATACATAATATAAAAACAAAGAGTCTACAAAATCTGATCACAGAACAAAAGTACAACAAAACAATACATAACATGACTGTAAGAATGTAAAGTAAAGTAGATAGATGTGCTCCGGATAAACCACAGCCCATCAAACTTCACTATCGAATTCCGGCAAGGCCACCACCCGATAGTGAAGTATATCTACTCCAATACAAAAACTAGTCACTCCAAACTAAATACAACAAAAAGGCGATAAAACAAACCCTAAAACTCTCAGATACCGCACACAAAAATAGCTCTAAAGCCTAAATCAACCTCCAATCCAGACAGCTTGCCACTAAGCTCCTCAGCTAAATCAACACCCTGTAATCTGAAAGAGAACTATACAAACTTTTAGTAACCATCACACACACACACACACACACACACATATATATATATGAATATATGAGTATATATATATATATAAGAATATATATATATAAGTATATATCCATACATATATGTGAAAAAGAAAAAAGAAAAAGAGACAAACAAGTAATACCAAAGAACATAAATTAACAACAGATGCAAAATCTATTACAACTAAAATAACCATTGATTCTAATAAATAAACTCAAATTAAATCTAACCTTAATAAAAAAACTCTCAAACCGTGAATCACCAAAAAACTTATAGTGTGAGTTAAACATCCAATTCAGATGGTAATTAACAATCCTAATGATAAAGTTATCAGCAGAAACTGAAATTGAATGAAAAAAATCTCAGATTCCTCTCCAACCATATGAACCAACTAATGATAGTAACTAAAGAATACAAAGCATATCTCTGCCTTGAATTATAAGAAAATCTACAACAATCCCAATAAGCAACACAATTATTAAAAGAATTCAGACGATCAAAAGCAAAAATCCTTAAAACCATATTAAAAATATGATTGGTGATATTGCAAGAGAAAAATAAGTGATCAACATCTTCATCCAGAAGACTGCAAAAACAACACTTAACATCAAAAATAATATTCTTCTTCTTTAAAAGCTCAACCGTATTAAGCTTCTTATGAATAATCAATCACATAAGAAACTTAGCTTTAGGAGGAGAATTAGATTTCCAAATATACTTAAAAGGGAGCAAAGACACACCAGAAAAATTAATAAAATTATACGTAGAATTGATAAAGTATATTAAACTCTTATCAAAACCCCAACTAATAGAATCACCATTCTCATCCAAGCGATACAAAGCTAACTTTGCTTTAAGTAAGGCTAATTGCCTTAACATTCCCCCTTCTTAAATATCATCAAAGGAAAACTCCCACGGGGGATCTAAATCCCCTCTATAAACATCAATAATCAAAGCATTCTTAAAGTGGCTAATATTAAAAGCTCAATAAATTCAATTTTAAGAGGCAAACGAGAAATCCAAGCATCATGCCAAAAGAAAGTAAGATTTCCGGAATGAACAGTCAAGTTACAACCTAAATTAAAAATATCAAAACAATACAAATCGGTCTTCCAAAAATTAGATAATCTATTAATCCAACTAATACTAGCCCCAACAATAAACTCACCCCCGGAATAATAAAATTTGGAAACAATAATCTTCCAAGTAGCCGACACATCTGGGCTCCTAAATCTCCATAACCATTTGTCTAGCAAGGAAGAATTAAAATTATATAAATTAATGATCCCCAGACCCGCACCCTTCTTGGGCTTACAACATACCTCCCAGTTAACTAAGCATCTCTACAAATTCGACCACCACTCCAAAGATAATTACACCTGATTTTTCAATCTTCTCAATAGTCCATTGAGGAAATCGATGAATGACCATCCTATAAGTAGGAATAGCAGACAACACTGAATTGACAAGGACTAATCTACCAGCTCTAGACAGAAATCTGTTATTCCAACTCGATAATCTATTATTGATCTTATCGATAATAACTAACTAATTGTCCTTCTTAAGTTTCGAAGGCCTAATCTTAAAACCCAAATAATCAAAAGGAAATTTCATGACAAAACAATTCAAGGTGCCAACAACCTGAGACTCTAAATTATCAAGATCGTTGAGAACTATTAAAGCACTCTTATCGAAATTGATTCTGAGACCAGATAACATCTCAAAACAATAAAGAATAAACTTCAGAGCAATAATATGCTTAGGTAAGTGAGAGGAAAATAATAATGTATCATCTGCAAATTAGAGAATAGATAACTCATTATTAATTTCCTCATTACCAATACTACCTAAGACACCTAATCTAACAGCTCTCTTAATAATTCTAGAGAAAACATCAGCCGCTAGATTAAAAAGAAGATGACACACAGGATCACCTTGTATAAGGCCTCTCTTAGATTGAATCTTCTTACCCACAACCCCATTAACTACAAAACTAGAGCAACCAGACCTAAGCAAGAGCATGATCCAGTTGACCCATATGACACTAAAACCCCTAGCAAGACATAACTCGCAAATAAAGTCCCAATCAACTGAATCAAATACCTTCTCAAAACCTAACTTCAAAATGGAACATGAAAAGTTATTTTTACAACATACATTAATATACTCCTGCACAGCGGCCACTCCGTCCACTATATTTCTGCGTTTGATAAAGGCAGTTTGGGAACAATCAATAATATTTGGACTAGGGTATTAAAAATAGTGTTCCAGGAATCACCTTCTAATGGAAATTGGGCTTTGATCTGTCTCCTGGACTAGGGTGTAAGTCCAGAAATCTGCTTATGGTAGTATAGAAGTTTGGTTCAAAAATAGATTCAGATTATTAAGAAGGTAAAGTATCCCCCTTTTTGATAATATTTGGACTTCTGAACCGACCAAGATTCGGGAATTTATGATGAGACCGGAAATCCACTTCCTGTAGTGATTGAGATTCGAAACAACCCAGATTTGGGTATTCAAGATAGGACCGGAAATCCACTCCCGACATTAATTGAAACTTGAATCAACTTAGATTTGGGTATTTAGGATAGGATGGGAAATCCACTCCCGACATTAATTGGAACTTGAATCAACCCAGATTTGGGTATTTAAGATAGGAGACCCGAGGCTATGTCTGGTATTAGTTTCGTTACCCCTTTTTGGGGTGTGATGTGGAAAGCAGAGGATGTATGTGCTTTTTGAGCTACTCTCAGGGCTTTTTATTGTCAAAGAAGAGGATGTACATGCTTTGTTGGCCACTCCTTGGGCTTTTATTGTCAAAGCGAAGGATGTACGTACTTTGTGGCCACTCTCTGGGCCTGTGCGTTCGGTGCGCTTGACTAGCTTATCCATAAGCAGGGCCTAAAGACTTACCCGGCCTCTCTCCAGGAGGCGCATTATCCTAACCATTATCGGCGATGATAAGGTCTCAGATGCTTAAATCGGTCCATTGTAGATGTGGAATTAAGGCTTACTCGTTTTATACTCTACCCTGTCCATCATAGGTTGTGATAGAGGCTTACACTCCACCCCTTCTAGGGGGTGCCGTATCCTGACCATCGTAGGCGATGATAGGGGTTTGCGTTCCCTTCTACGGGTAATGCGGAACATAAGCAGAGGTAGGACGTGCTCTTCTATGAGCAGAGGTAGGACATGCTTAGTTCATAGCAGAAGCGGGGCATACTCTTCTATGAGTAGTGGAAGGGAGTGCTAATTAGCTGCTCCGTTACGACCATTTTTGGTGTTGGTCAGAGGCTTACGCTTTTGATGCTTTAACCTGACCCTTTCTGATTTGGGCGCAAAGAAAGGCCTACACCCCCCCTTAGGGGGTGCCTTGCCTTGGCCAACTCGGCGGTGAAAAGGATTTTTATCTTCGTTCTTTGACCAGTCTTTGATCACTTTGAGTTTTGTGAGGGTTTCCATCTCCTAGCTGCATAGGTAATCCTTTTCCTAAGGACCTTTATTGGACTTAGTTCGTTCTTTTTACATAGTCTTATAGCTGGCCTTGATTGAGGAACTTGATGATCAATCCCTAGAGGTCTTTGCAATGGTTGGTTTCGTGTCCGTTTATCATATGATAATGACAGTAAGGCCCTCCCAGTTTCCTTTCATACTTGGGCTTCTTCTTTATGGGTGGCCAATAGTTGAGTTCATATCTAGTCAGGAAATAAACGTTTTCCATTGAAGTGGTAAAGTTTCATCCTTTATGTGATCTAGGTATAAAATTCCTTTCTTTTCATTGTAACTTAGCCTTTTTTTACTGAACTCCATTGCTCCATATACATCCTTGTTTCCTCTTTTCACAATATATTGAGATTGGAGTGCAATCCTTTTAGCCCATTTGGAAGCAAATTGGTTGAAATCACCTATTATTTCTTGTTCGAATATCATTCCTTTGATTTGCTTATGGAGATCTCTCCTTATATGAGAGAGGGTGTTACATTCCTTTGATGTAGAGCCAATTAAAAGAAAGGTTAGGGTTTGTCCAACATAGGAAGGGCTGTTGTTCCAATAGTCAGAATCATATTGCTCTACTTCCCTTTTCCGCTTGATTATTCGCATAGCTTCCATTCTCAACCCTTGTTCTTCCGTCACTCTTGGGTCAGTGGACATATCCATCTGAGATCCAGAAGATTTTTGTTGGGACCTTTTACCCATAATCTTGTTTCTTCAAAGCATTAGTCCAATCCGGGATGGAATAGCACAGTTAGTTATGTTGTTGTTAACCACAAGGTCAGAGGTTCAACCCTCCTTTTAGCGCCAAAATGTTAACGATATTTTTCGTAAATACCGAAGATAGGTTTATGGAAGTGGACCAAAGGGGGAAATGGGGTTATTTAGCTTTCACGAGTCTGATTTAGTTCACTGTTTCCTAGATTTCAAGGTTTAGAGCCCAAAAGACTAGTTACTCTCCCCACATTGGGGGTGAGCATCGCGTTTAAACGACTCAAGAATTAACAGTTATCTTGGGACAAGGGTTCCCTAAACACAAGCCCCAATAAAGAGGCTAAACGACTTGCAGGAAGGGGGTCTGCAAGAGCTCTGCAGAAGGGTCTAAGCTTCAGTAGGAACTCGTGACCGTGTAGAGAGCATATGGTGTGTCATATATGAGTTAACTAAGAAATCACATAAGAAGCCTGTAAGAAAATATATTAAGTGTTGACCCGCTATTTATTGATCTTTGATTCAGAGTGCACAAGTGATTACAATTGAAATCCCCAAATTGATTTAGAAATTAGGGTTTACCCTAGAGAAAAAGAGTACAAGAATGAGAAACGAGAAATTGGTCCCACAAAAGGGACCCCTGGGGTCTTATTTATAGACAAATCGAGGCCCCTTTTGCTGTTGGGCCAGCAGAAGCCCCTGTCGGCCGCTTCTCCCTTTGGTCCAAGTTGTTTTGGCTCCCGGACGCTCTTTTGGCCTTGCTTATTGATTTTTAAGGTGTCGATCTTGGCTCTCGGAGGAACATCTCGGTCACTGGAGCTTTTCTTTGGAGTTTCTCCTATCTTATTTGTATCACTATCAAGCTTGCTGGTATGGATAGCTTTAGGGAGGCTTTGGACTTCCGGATAAAGGCTTTCAGATATAAGCTTCCCAATGTAGGCTTCCGGATATAGGCTTCCGGTCTTACTATTAACACTTTGTGGAGCTTGCCTTCATGATTCAAGTGGACGGTTATCGGATCCTCCACCCCTGTCGGTATCGACAATAAGTAGATTAGTGTGGATAGCTTGTCTCTCTTTGAGGTTCCAGCCTACCTTTCGGTAGATTCCTAAAGTGTATCTCAGCTTTTCGGAGGGTTGCTTTCGGTGCTTTATCAGTTGTTTACTAAAGTGGCCTCTCCGTATCCATGTGATGAGGGTATCGGTAGCTGATTACCGGATAATTCCCTTATGTTTTAAACTCCGTACTTTGTATGCTTTCATTCCTCGATGTATTGATATTAAGCAAGTTAATATTGATAGCACTTTTGTTCTTCTAGGTCTCAGTATGTAGGATTACTGGTCTTTTCTCTTCTTTGACTTTTGGTTTTGGGTGATCTTCCGTTATCTACCCTTCGGTTCGGAACTACTCTGCCTGTATCCTTTCTTTCTATTGGTTTTGAGTTCCTTTCTTTAATGATTGTGTCGGTTGCTTGGCTTCCATGTTATTCCCTTATGTTCTCGTTTTACGTTGTGTTTGACGTTTTCTTACGGTTTATTATTCTATGCTTGTGACGGTCCGTTACCCATTCACCGGTATCTTGTTCGGTGCTAAATTTGGTAGTAACACAAAGATAGGGAATATTTTTGAGGCTACAAAATAAATAGAAAGTATTATTTTGGAATAGAAGTAAATCCCTGTAGAGTGCTCAGCACTATAGAGCCTAGATTGTTGCTTGGAAAAGACAATTAAACTATAAGGGCAAGTTTTGACAAGTAAATGGCAGAGGGCAAATGAGTTGTTTAGATCATGTGGTTTGGACTTTTCTTTATCAGTGGGGACATGGTCCTAGGATTCATAGCCCTAGGTAGTAGTTGTGTAGTGCGCTTGTTTTCCTTTTTTAGTTTTTGAAGAATTATAAGGCTTATTTAAAATTAAGGTTAGATTATGTGAGAACCCGTTTCTTCCCCGTTAAGGAAAGGGCGGATACTTTGAGAACAACACACAATAGAACGCAGACGGAAGAACATTTTATTGCTATTACAACAATTCCATCAGATACAAGAATATACAGAGTATAAATGAATTAATATACATTCGATAAATATCAGAGATTACAATAAATTACATAGCAGTGGAAAATAATACAAAGCACAACTGAAGGTGATATACGGATACAGAGCTTTCCGGATATCATTCCAGCTGTAAACCAGGATCCTGTGAATATAAATCTGCAAAACCAAAACTACTAGCTGCCTGTGCGGAAAATGAGGGCACCCAGAGTTTAGGTTAAAACAATAAACTCTAGGTCTGTCATGTGACTGGTGTGAGAACTAAAACAGTTATTTAAACTTTACTTTAAAAGAGAGTAATTCAAGGGACCACGCCGTATAACATGGAACGGGTTTCCTCCCAAGAATATCAGTGCATAGGATAAATAACGCAATGGTTTTTAGAAAAATGAAGCTATTATAAGACCCAGGTCCCATCACACAATGCAACGCAAGCCGGAGGATAGGGTTTTCCCTTATAACAGCCAAACATGCTTGGTACATTTAAAACAAATCATTTGATACTATAATAAGTGTATAGTGTCAAAACAATTTCAATCATAAATATAAATCATAGGTGGCATAGCTACCATCTACTATGTCGCCATACTAGTTATACAATTAAAACGGAATCACACGTATTGGAAATTGGATTTCCGTCATGAGTCGAGGCAAGGGGCAAGCTCCTCTCCGCTTCGAGACACTCTAGCAAATGCTCAGGACTACACACTCTGGGCAGCCACTTGGATCGGTTGGGCCGGTCCTCACTTACGTTAGAGGATTGACAATTCCTGAACACACGTTTCCCGGTCCTTACAGACCTATAATCGAGGCGCCTCATTCCAACAACCGCAAAGGTGAAAAGTATATAAATGTCAGGGCTGGTAAGTCACTGACACCACCAAAGCTAGAAAGAAACGTCGTGCTCTCCCAATGGCCCGTATCCCGTTTTTAACTCATACCGAGGTGTGAGGCTCGCGAATTCACGTTATACACAAAGCTGCCACGTAGGCATGCTTTGATCATCAACCACAAGACTTTGCTTTTCAACAGAAGCCATGATCATTGCATCTTAGCATGCCACACAGGCAATTCATGCCATGCGATTGATATCTATCGATATATAACCTCTAAGCTCGTACGTCTCAGAGAAGGGCGTTAAGCAAGAGAATAAATTCTCCGCCGCCAAACAGATGTATATTTAATAGAAATCAATCAACACAGAATAAAATCCAATGTCAGACACACAATCCATTTACAAGTCCGTTCTGGGTCTGAACGAAACCGGAGGCACTTTCCTCGCATATCCATCGATCTCCAAGTACATCTGGACGACCACCAACTATTTCCATCCTCTTGGGTGTACAACCCAATCAGGATCGTCAGTAATTATCCAAACGATGTGAAGACTTCCGGTCTTCGACCACCGTCTTCATCTTCGACATATCGTCGAATCGGTTATTCAGAATGGGTATAAACCCGGCCTTTCCGAACAACCCGTGTATATTAAAACAAATGTTACACAAACTCAATATACGCCTCATCCCAATTCAGAATATTCTTTTATTCATAAAATCACATTTTTAGGGAAAGGTTCCCATTAATCTTATCCAAGATAAATTCTTTCAAATTTATCATTTGATCTTCCTTTGGATGTCGTTTCAAACCAAATTATGGTTTTCTGAACTAGTCGAGATTAGCGAAACACAACGAAGTAATTATTTATTTTATTTCCCAATCCCAACCTATTCATCCCATGAAGCAAAACTGGTAATACTCCATATCTAATACTATGGTGTTATCGGTAAAATTAATTACCATTTCACGTTCAAATCTAATTAAAGATTTAACTATCGCTTTGGAGCAAAACTGGTAATACTCCATTCTCACTCATTTCTAAATTTGATAATTTAGATTATAGATTCACATTTCAATCTAATTACAGATTCATTAAAACTCCTTTTACTGGGTTAAAGAACTAGGTGTTATTTAAAACACAGCTCACGACAAACCCATGAATCAATTCTATTAAATTCAAATCAAATATATTAGGAATTCCGATTATTTAAAACCCCTTTTTAAATCTAATTTATTTATTTAAAAACAAATCGGGTTTTAAATTTAGTTCAAACTAGTTCATTTTGATAAAATCTATTTTTATCTTTTCAAATATGGAGTTTTTCACCCTAATTTTTCTCAAATCATTTCTTATGATTTTACACAAATTATTACTATTTTTAATAATTTTATCAAGGCCCGTACAATCGATTTCCAACAATGGCCATCGAACTGCACTTACAGCGACCTTTTGCGAATTTGATTTGGACGTATCTCCAAATCCAACCGTTAGATTTCAAATTTCTAATACTCGTTAGAAAGCTCTTTTCGATACGAACCCAACGGTTCCGATTTTAGGAGAATCCGACGGTCGGATCTCCCGTAATGTCCGTTTGAAATAAATGGTCGAAATTCACGAACTGCCGCGGCGCGGCGCGTTCTTTTCAGGCCATTATATTATATATATAATATATATAATATATATTTCGTCGATTTCTATTTAAAACGTATTATATAAATAGTTTTAAATTCGTTTCAAAAACAATTTCAACTTCCATTTCAATCCAAAGCAAAATTGAATTATTCCTTATAAATTCGTTTTAAAATTCATTTTTATTCAATTCAATTTCGTTATATATTCAATTGAAATCAAATTCGCTTTATATTCAATTCAATTTCGTTATATATTCAATTGAAATCAAATTCGCTTTATATTCAAATCAAATTCGTTATATATTCAATTGAAATCAAATTCGTTTTCTATTCAAATCAAATTCGTTATATATTCAATTGAAATCAAATTCGTTTTCCAATATTCATTTCGAAATCGTTTTCCAATATTCATTTCGAAATCATTTTCCAATATTCATTTCGAAATCGTTTTCCAATATTCATTTTAAAATGAATAAAATCGATATAAATATCGTTCACGTCAAAATGGCGTTAATCTAATCAACACGGCTTTATGTATTTTTATTTTCAAATATTCTATTTCAAATATTTCCTTTTCAAATATTCTATTTCAAATATTTCGTTCAACACATGACTAATCTCAACGAATGAGTACAGTCAACACATGAACCTTTATTTTATATTGATAAAGATATAAATTTTATTATTAAAATATTTCGTTCAACACATGACTAATCTCAACGGATGAGTACAGTCAACACATGAACCTTTATTTTATATTGATAAAGATATAAATTTTATTATTAAAATATTTCGTTCAACACATGACTAATCTCAACGAATGAGTACAGTCAACACATGAACCTTCATTTTATAATGATAAAGATATAAATTTTATTATTAAAGTATTTCGTTCAACACATGACTAATCTCAACGGATGAGTACTGTCAACACATGAACCTTTATTTTATAATATTCTTTACCTTCTAAATTGGAATGAGGCCCAATCAATTACCATATAGCGTTAACTATATGGATTCCATACAACACATGTATATAATAACAACGATAAATAATCAACCATCAACCAAAGTGCACTACACTGTATAAGCACCAAATATAGATATCTAACGCTTATAACAGCCTGTCAATCAATTGATCGACATATTTAATCAATCAGGATGAGTGAACTTCAAATTTCATCCCAACACCCGTGTGGGGTTTCAAACAATCAAACACAGATTTTATTTGTGTAGTTGGGCGATGTGTAAAATTTATCGGCCCAATCAATATCAGTCAAATCGGTGTATATAAACAAATCAGCCGATTTGTTTATAAAAATTTATTTATTCACTTTCACGTTAAAAATTATATTTTTAACGATAAAACATTTTATTCCAACATATGAATTTCTATTCAGTTCATTTACACAATAAAAATGATATTTTTATTTTTCTAACATATTTTAGGAAATTTCGGCGGCATAACGGCACGATACTAGAAACGGGACGAGGCCTAGCCTTATCCCCGGTCTAGTGAAGGCCCACGCCATTCACACATCAATCAAATTCATCAATCAACCAAATTCAAATCAAATCATCTAACTAATTTATGCAACCAAACAAACAAGTCCATGGTCTGTGGACGATTGTGTCGGGTGCTACTAAACACCGTCTGCATCCTAGTATATATATATATATATAACTAGAAAAGAAATTGAAAGGTGAGAAATTCTCACCGATAGCTATCCAAACATCTTGACTCTTCTTTGATAAAAATCTTCATCGTTATCGCCCTTTTTGTCATCTTCGTTGCCCGTATTCTCTACATATGTAAAAATCGAATTTTTACTTCGCTATTCAATATATAAAAATCGAATTTTTACTATGCTATTCAATATATAAAAATCGAATTTTTACTATGCTATTCAATATATAAAAATCGAATTTTTACTATGCTATTCAATATATAAAAATCGAATTTTTATTACGTTATTCAATATATGAAAATAGAATTTTTATTATGCTATTCAATATATAAAAATCCTATTTTTACATCGCTGCTATATAAAAAGATTCCGCCTTTTCAAATGTAAAGATTTTATTTTTAATATTCCTATCATGTAAAAATTATATTTTTAATTCTCTACCTAACCAAAAATCATATTTTTACATCTTTTATATAGTAAAGATTATATTTTTAATACTTTAAAAATATAAAAATCATATTTTTATTTCGTCTATATAGTAAAGACTATATTTTTAATACCTTAAAAATATAAAAGTCATATTTTTATTACTTTAAAAATATAAAAAATCATATTTTTATTTCCCTTTCTATACAATAAACATTATATTTCAAACTCCTCTATATAAAAAATCAGTTTTTATCACTATAAAAATTCAGTCTTTTCAATACATAAAATCGAAATCTCAGAATAAAAATAAAAATAAAATAAAATAAAAACAACTTACTGTAATCTGCGAAGAAAGGGGGGGGAATCCTTTGCGGGGTCGCAGCTGACGTCAGGGGGGGGGGGGGGTTTGGGGCTGGAGTGGTCGGAGGGGAGGGGTTCGAATCGGGTTGGGGGGAAAGGACGTCGGTTGCGGTGGCAGAAGGGGGAGGACTGGCGGCTTTGGGTTTCGAAGGGCGAGGCGGCGGTTGTAGATCGACCGGGGGGGGGGGGCTTGGAGGGTGTCGCGGCACCTGGGGAGGGCGAGGGGGTGTGCGCGCCAGGCGATGGCGCGGCGGCGGCCATCAGAGGGTGCGATTTCCCCTTTTTTTACTTTTCTGCTATGAAATCATTTTGAACGGGGGGGCCAGAATGAAATAAGGGGGAGGGGAGAGATAATTAATTTTTTTAATTTATTTTAATTGCAAAAAGTTGACTTTTACATACGACCACTAAACGAGGCCTACCGCCTGTCGTCCATAGCGTTTTACCCCCATTCCGAACACAATGGGATATGTATCGCAAGCTGATTTGATCGTTTCGATTAGTTTCCGTTGAATTTACTTTTAAATCACTATATTGAATTTTAAACGTACATTTCAAATTACCGGGGTCGCATACTAACTAGAAAAATTCCAGAAAAATATTTTCTAGCTTCGTATTGACGATACGGTCCTAACAAAACTAGTTTCGTCGAATTCTGAGACCGTTAGAAAAATGGCCATTTTCCAGTCGATTAAAATCAACTGAAACTGGTTAAACGCGTTTTCCTTTACCACGCTCATTGATTCAGAAAATTATGAAATTTGAAACCTAGCAATAATTTGACGTCACGAACCCAACAAAACTGGTTTCGTCGAAATCCGAGGTCGTTTGCAAAATTTCCATTTTTAAGGGCATGAATTCCATAGCGACTATTCAGAATTTTCAACTGGACATATCTTTTGATTCCCGCTATGAAATCTCGATTTTTCGGATTCGTTGGAAAGATATTCCCAATTAGATCCTATCGGTTTTGGTTTCACTAATTTATATTCACAGGATCCTGGTTTACAGCTGGAATGATATCCGTAAAGCTCTGTATCCGTATATCACCTTCAGTTGTGCTTTGTATTATTTTTCGCTGCTATGTAATTTATTGTAATCTCTGATATTTATCGAATGTATATTTATTCATTTATACTCTGTATATTCTTGTATCTGATGGAATTGTTGTAACAGCAATAAAATGTTCTTCCGTCTGCGTTCTATTGTGTGTTGTTCTATTCTTGTATCTGTAAAAACCCGTAACTTCCCCGTAAAGGAAAGCGGCGGATAGTTCGAGAACAAGCCACAACGGAACACAGACGGAAGAACATTTCACTGTATATTACAACAATGCATCAGATTACAAGAATATACAGAGTATAAATGAATATTACACAGAAATATCATAGATTTAAATTACATTTAAATACATAGCAGCGGAAAATAATACAATACACAACAAGAAGTAGATATACGAATACAAAGCTTTCCGGATATCGTTCCAGCTGTAAACCAGGATCCTGTGAATATAAATCTGCAAAACCAAAACTACTAGCTGCCCGTGTCAAAATAAGGGCATCTAGAGTTTAGGTTAAAACAATAAACTCCAGGTCAGTCATGTGACTGGTGTGAGAACTAAAACAGTTATTAATCTTTATTTTAAAGTTAGGTAAATCAAGGGACCACGCCGTATAACACGGAACGGGTTTCCTCCCAAGAACACCAGTGCATAAAACAAACAGCGCAATGCTGAATAAGGAAAAATGAAGTTGTTATAAGACTCGGGTCCTATCACACAATGCAACGCAAGCCGGGGGATATGGTTTTCCCTTATAACAGCCAAAGAATGCTTGATACGTTTAAAACAAATCATTTGATACTATTATAAGTGCATAGTGTATAAAACAACTTCAAATCATAAGTATCAATCATAGGCGGCATGGGTACCATATATCATGTCGCCATACTAGTTCTACAATTAAAACCGCAAAATCACGTATTTGGAAGTTGGATTTCCATCTATGAACCGAGGCCAGGGATCGTCCTCTACCGATTCGAGACGCTCTAGCCCGTGTCTCAGGAACAGCCGCAACTGCCCCTTGGATCCTCAGGGACGGTCCACCGATGTGGATTATTATGCCTGAACACTACGTCTCCCCGCCCTTTGGGGCGTCAATGATCCAACGAGTGTCTCCATCGGACCCGGATCGTCCGATCAAACCGAGGCGCCTCGCAATAGCAACAACCACACAGGTGAAAAGTATATAAATGTCAGGGCTGGTAGGTCACTGACACCACCCTAGCTAGAAAGAAACGCATGCCCTCCCTGACGTCCTCTCCCGTTTTTGGTTCACAACCGGGGTGCGAAACTCGCGAAGCAAACGTTACACAAAGCTGTGCCACACAGGCTGTGCTTTGATCATCACCACAAGACTTTGCTTTTCAACAGAAGCCTCGATCAATTGCCACTTAGGCATGCCACACAGGCAATTCACTCCATGCGTTTGATATCCATCAATATATAACCTCTGAGCTCGTACGTCTCAGAGAAGGGCGTTAAGCGAGAGAATAAATTCTCCGCCGCCAAACAGATATATATTTAATAAATATCAATCACACGGACTAAAATCCAATGTTAGACACACAGTCCATTTACAAGTCCGTTCTGGGTCTGAACGAAACCGGAGGCACCTAGTACCCCGCATATCCGTCGATCTCCAGGTACGTCTGGACGATCACCAACTGTTTCCATCTTTTTGGGTGTACAGCCCAATCAAGATCATCAGTAATCACCCAAACGACGTGAAGACATCCGGTCTTCGACCATCGTCTTCATCTTCGGCTTATCATCGTATCAGTTATTTAGAATGGGATAAACCCGGTCTTCCCGAATAACTCGCGTATATTTTAAATAAGTGTTACACAAACACAACATACGCCTCATTCCAATTTATCAGTCACTAACCGTAAATTAATCAAGAGAATAATTCCCCAAATATTAACCCCGAAGGCCGAAACCAACATCAGATTAATATCCAGAAAACCATTCTGCTTGGCTAACCGACAGTTAGTTTCTAAATTTCACATTCATAGGGAAAGGTTCCCATTAATTTTATCCAAGATAAATCATTAAAATTTATTCTCAAATCTTCTTTTGAATTTCGATTCAACTAGTCGGGATTAACGAACCTTACCGAAGTAATCATTTATTTTAATTTCTGATCCCAACCTATTCGTCCCATGAAGTAAAACTGGTTATACTTCATATCTAACACCACGGTGTTATCGGTAAATTCAATTACCATTTCACGTTCCAATCTAATTAAAGATTTGACTAACGTCTGGAGCAAAACTGGTGATACTCCATTTCGATTATTTCAATCTAATTAAAGATTCATTAAAACTCCACTTAGTTTTAATCGCTAACTGGGTTAAAGAATCAGTGTCATTTAAAACACGGTTCACGATAAACCCAAAATCACATTCATTAATTATCGGGTTAAAGAACAAGTGTTATTTAAAACACCGTTCACGATAAACCCAAAAATCAATATCGATTCAATTCCAATTAAATATTATTTAATTGGTACACTTCATTAAATCCAAATAAAAAGATTTAATCTTTTCTCTACTGGGTTCAAGAACAGTGTTAGTGAAGACACCATTCACGACAAACCCAAATCACATTTGATATTCAATATAAGGCTCTGAATAGAAAATATATCGGCTTATATTCAATATCAAATTCTATGATTAACAAATGTCGTATTGGAAATAACGATATAAATATATATCTTTCAAATTTCCATAACAACATCTGTATAATCACGAATTCCAACATCGAAATATTCCGAAGACAATTTCGATTCAAATCCACTCCAATGCAATCATTGGAAATTCTGGTTATTTTTAAAACCCCTTTCAAATTCAATTTATTTATTTAAAAATGAATAGAATTATAATTCTAGTTCAAAACTAGTTCATTTCGATAAAAATCTATTTTTATCTTTTCAAATATGGAGTTTTTCATCCCAATCCTTTCTAAATCATTTCTTATGATTTTACACAAATTATTACTATTTTTAATAATTTTATCAAGGCCTGTACAGTCGATTTCCATCAACGGCCATCGACCTGCACTTACAGCGACCTTTTTCAAATTTGATTTGGACATAATTCCAAATCCAACCGTTAGATTTCTAATATTCTTTAGAAAGCTCTTTTCGATACGAACCCAACGGTTCTGGTTTTAGGAGAATCCGACGGTCGGATCTCCCGTAATATCCGTTCGAAGTCAATGGTCGAAATTCGTGAACTGCCGCGGCGCGGCGCGTTCTATTCAGGCCATTATATTATATATATAATATATACTTCGTCGATTTCAATTCAAAACGTGCTTTATAAATCGTTTTAAATTCATTTTCAAAACGGTTTCAACTTCATATTCAATTTCAAATCAAAGATTCATTATTCATATCTATTCAATTTCAAACCATTGTATTTCGAATTTCAAATCAATTTAGTTTAATTAGAATTTTAATTCACTTTAAATATAATTCGAATTTCAATTCATTTCAATATAGTTCGAATTTCAAATCTATTCAATTTCAATTTCAATTCGAATTCATTTCTGTTCAATTTCGATTCGAATTCATTTATATTCAATTCTTTTCAAAATATCAGATTTTGAAATCACTTTCGATATTCATTATAAAATGAGTAAAATCGATATAAATATCGTTCACGTCAAAATGGCGTCAATCTAATCAATACGGCTTCATATATTCCTATTTTCAAATATTCTATTTCAAATATTTCTTTTTCAAATATTTCTATTTTAAAACTGAAATGAGGCCCAATCAGTTACCATATAATGTTAATTATATGGATTTTCTACAACACATGTATACAATAACAACGATGAATAATCAACCATCATCCAAAGTGCATTCTACACTGTATAAGCATCAAATATAAATATTCAACGCTTATAACAGTCTGTCAATCAATCGATCGACATACAACTAAACAATCGGGATTAGTGTACGTCAAATATCATCCCAATACCCGTGTGGGGTTTCAAGCAATCCAACACAGATTTTTATTTGTGCAGTTGGGCAATGTGTAAAATTTATCGCCCCAATCAATGTCCTTCAAATATGTGTACATAAACAAACCGTCCGGTTTGTAAATGAATATTTATTTATTCACATTCACGTTAAAAATTATATTTTTAACGATCAAACTATTTTATTCAACCTATGAATATTCTATTCGGTTCATTTATTAAATAAAATGTTATCTTTAATTTTCTAATTTATTTTTAGAAAATTTCGGTGGCATAACGGCACGATACTAGAAACGGGACAAGGCCTAGCCTTATCCCCGGTCTAGTGAAGGCCCACGCCATTCACACATCAATCAAATCAATTTCATTTCACCCAACAATTCAATTCAAACCAAATAATCTAACCAACTACACAACCAAACAATTAAACAAACAAGCCATCCATGGTCTGTGGATGACGGGTGTCGGGTGCTACTAAACACCGTCTGCATCCTAGTATATATATATATATATATATATATATATATATATATAACTAGAAAAATAAAATTAAGCAGTGAGAAATTCTCACCGATAGCTATCCAACTCCACGACACTTCTAATGCAGGAAATCTTCACTGTTCTCGCCTCTTATCACTTTCTTCGCCCGTATTCTCTACATATGTAAAAATCGAATTTTTACTATGCTATTCAATATATAAAAATCACAATTTTACTTCGCTATTCAATATATAAAAATCAAAATTTTACTTCGCTATTCAATATATAAAAATCGAATTTTTACTTCGATGTTCAATATATAAAAATCACATTTTTACTTCGATGTTCAATATATAAAAATCACATTTTTACCTCGATGTTCAATATATAAAAATCACATTTTTACCTCGATGTTCAATATATAAAAATCACATTTTTACCTCGATGTTCAATATATATAAAAATCATATTTTTACTTCGAAGTTCAATATATATAAAAATCATATTTTTACTTCGATGTTCAATATATAAAAATCATATTTTTACTTCGATGTTCAATATATAAAAATCATATTTTTACTTCGATGTTCAATATATAAAAATCGAATTTTTACTTCGCTATTCAATATATAAAAATCGAATTTTTACTACTAAACTTCATACATAAAAATCCAATTTTTATGAAGCTATTACATATATAAAAATCATATTTTTCATATAGAAAAATCATACCTTTTTATATTCTAAAAACCGTATCTTATCTAAATTAAAAATATAATCTTTACTAAATTAAAAATTGTATTTTTACTTACTAAAATCATATTTTTCTTCTAATCAGAAATCACAACCTTCCTATACAAAAATTAGCATTTTAAACTCGAAAATCATATTTTTATAACCTAAAAAAAATCCAAATCAGCGAGCTTACATTGTTTTGGAGGCGAGGGGGTTTGCTCGACGTGGTGCAGTGGGTGGAGCGGTTCCAGGTGGTCGGCGGCGCCCTCCCATACTGGCGGCGGTTGGCTTCGATCAGGGTTTTGGGGAATTGGGTCACGAATTGGATGAGGGGAGAGAGGAGAGGTGTCGGAGGAGGAAGGGGCTTAGGTGGCACTGGTATCGGTGGTGGTGGGGGAGCCAGCAGCGGCTCCGATCAACGATGGTGGCGGTTTTCTGAAAGGTCGACGGGTTTTGTTTTTGGGGAGGGGCAGTTTTGATTTTGACCGGGGTGGTTGGGGTTTGACCAAGGAATGGAAGGAAATAGATTTATATATATTTAATTTTATTAATTCTGAAAAGCAACTTTTTAATTCGAACCCCAAGTCGAACCCAACGACTGTCGTCCCTACCCAAATACCCACATTTCGAACACAATGGGATATGTTTAGCAGGCCAATTCGACCGTTACGATCAGTTTCCATTGAATCTAAAATATAACTCTTTATATATTCAATTTAAACGCACATTTCAAATAACTGGGGCCACATACAATCTCTAAAAATTCCAGAAAAATTATTTCTAGCTTCATGTTGATGATAGGGTCCTAACAAAACTAGTTTCGTCGAATTCTGAGACCGTTTGAAAAATGGCCATTTTCCAGTCGATTAAATTCAAACTGAAAGTACCAAACGCGTTTTCCTTTGCCACACTCACATATTGATTCAGAAAATTATGAATTTTGGAACCTAACAATAAATTGACGTCACGGATCCAACAAAAGTGGTTTCGCCGAAATCCGAGGTCGTTTGCAAAATTCCCATTTTTAAGGGCCTGAATTCCATAGCGACTATTCAGAATTTTCAATTGGACATATCTTTTGATTCCCGCTATGAAATTTCGATTGGTCGAATTCGCTGGAAAGATATTATCAATTAGATCCTAATGTTTTTGGTTTCACTAAAATCCGGATTGTTTTGCACCCGGTACATTCAATTAAAGTTTGAAATCGAATTATCGAACTACCGCGCCATTTTCAATTCTATTTATAAATATATATAAATATTTATACTCTAACGACGGCGTATATAATATATACGTTCAAATTATATTCAAAATAAATTTCTCGTTGATATTATTTAAAATAATCTATTTTAAATATTCAAAATTCGCTAAAACTGCCAAAATAAAAATTTTAAGCTGGCCCAGATTTTCGGGTTGTTACAGTTAGATTGATGGATTAAGTTAAATAAGCTAAGGAAAAGTAACGACATAACTAACGGATGATAAAAGACTACGACAACTGTAAAAATAAAGCAACAATAGGACAATTGAGAAAAAATGGGTTTTTCCATAGTAAGTTGGAAAAGAAAATTTACAACAAAGAAAATTTTCTTATGTAAACCATGCTTGGGTAGGAAGATAGGAAATCTTTATATAATAGTTGCATAAAATCCAAGTACAGATAGAAAAGGTACATAAAAGAAAAAAAGAAGATGTGAAATTTTTTGTTTTCCACTTTTGTATAACATAAAATATCAAATTCAAAAAATTAGACTTTTCTGTAATTTGCAAAGTTAAAGTTGGCGCCTCTCTTAGCATCCTTAACCCATCCTCGGTGTTTACGCATTTTTAGTATGGTATTGCACGGCCTTTCTTGTATAAGATTCCGTCCAAGATAACAAAATTGTAGACCTGCCCCTTAATTTTCCTAGCCTCATTTTTATTTATAGGAAATACGTTATCATTTGGATATTGAAGGACTGGTGTCACCCAATCATTTTCAACAGTACTCCCGAAAGACCTTTCTGTTTCGGTTGGAATTGCTTATCTTATGTCTTTTTTAGTTTCTGTTTGGTCACTTTCCTGGGACCTAGTTAGTACCTAATATTCTTTCCTTTTTCAATCTTTTTTGCTCGATGCTTCGCATCACCCAATATCCACCAGGAATTATCTGACTTTCTGGAGGTCCTCTTGAGCAAGCTTATTTAGCTGAACAATCGGCTTGGGAATTACCCCTCTTAGGATTTGATGTATTGAGAAATCCTCCTAGAGTACTAATATTTACAATATTTTGTTAACATACCAAGCTAGCTTCAGATCCCTTGTTTGATATGTTTGCTTGAGTTTATTTACCATTAGTTGAGAGTCGCTGAATACTTGGATCCATGGAATTTTAGGTTGCTTAGCTAAGGTTAACCCCACAAACGTATATTCATATTCCGCCACATCAGTTTTGGTAGGGAAACAATTTTCATGGAATAATGTAGCCGATTCTCGTTGGGTGTTATGATGACATAACCTGCTCCCGCAGCCTGCTCATTAGACGATCTATTAACAAACAATTGTCATTTCGGCTCTAAATATTTTCCTTTTCGGATTGTTGTTCGATAAATCTGATGCATTCATTTACGAAATCCGCTAGGGCTTATCCCTTAATAGTTATGCGAGGTTTGTATTCAGTGTCATACTGGATTAGTTCAATTCCCCAGTTCACGAGTCTTCCAGAGGTTTCTAGCTAAAAATGCGTGTTAGTTAAAACCTTAATTAGATATGCTAGGAAATATGACAGTAGCTTTTGGGCAGTTAGGATCAATCCATATGCTAATGTTTCTATGATTGGATGGTAGATTTTGGGATCCCTTAGCCTTTATACTATGTAATAAACAGGAATTTGAGTTTCGATTTCTACTCAAATTAAGATTCAGCTGATGGCATGTTCTAAAACTGCCATATAAAGGATATAGGGTTTCTCCTTCTTTTGGCCTCAACATTGTAGGTGGTTTCTACAAATGATCTATTAACTCTTGGAATTCTCTTCGGCATTCTTCTCTCTATTTATAGTTTTTCTTCCTTTTGATTACATCGAAGAATAGCACGCATTTATCAGATGCTTTCTAGATAAATCTAATTAGAGCCTCCACTTTTCCATTAAGACTAATTACATCTTTGCTTGTTTTAGGTTTAATCGTTTCCCTAATTTGCTCTGGACCGACCTATATCCCTTCTTTACTTAAGATATAGCCGTGGAGTTTCCATGATTTGACCCCAAATGGTATTTCTAGAGATTTAATTTCATTTGATACTTTCTCATTACTATGGACATTTCCTCAAGATTCTACAGATGAATTTCCACTTCTGAAGATTTGACCAATATGTCATCCACATAGACCTCCATGTTCCTTCTAATTGACCATAGAAGATTTTGTTGACTGACCTTTGGTATGTTACCCCAGCTTTTTTCAATCCGGAAGGCATAGCCTTATAGCAATATGTCAAATTGTTTGTGATAAAGCTTAAACGTTCTTCATCTAGCTTAAACATGGGTATTTTGTTACATCCCGAATAATCATCCATAAAGGAAAATAACTTACGCCGGCTTGTGGTGTTCATGAGTTGATCAGTCCTCGGTACGGGAAACAATCCTTTGGGCAAGCTTTAATTGAATCTATGTAATAAACATAAGTTCTCTACTTCCCGTTGTATTTCTTTACCAAGACAGGGTTTGCAAACAATTTAGGTTAAAGACTTTTTGGATTAATCTATTCTCCGGCAATTCCCTTACTTCCTCTTTAAAGTTTTCGAATCGAATCATGTCAAATTGCCTTTTCTTTTGTCGTATGGGTGTAACACTTGGAGCAATATTGAGCGAGTGGCACATGACTAAAGGGTTACTTCTTATCATTTGTAATGTGTCCATGTGAGTATATCCTTACTATTCTGGAGGAAGTGGACTAACTCATCTATTCCTTTTGATTCCATGGTTTTACCCACTTCAACAGTTTTCCTAGATCAGTGGGATCTCTGCTTGTTTCCTCAACTTATTCGGAGTGTTCGATCCTTTTGACCTCTCTCCAGCAGTCGAAGTTAGTCATGATTTCTTCCTCATTAATGATATTGCCTTCTTGCTTCTTTCTTTTCCTATCTTTTGATCTTCAATCATTTTTTTTGCGTTTTATGGATTGAATACTTCTTACCTTCCTAACCTTTGCTTCGAATGTTGGTTTTGAATGTCTACCATCCAAATGTTTAAGTTCAGTGGAAGCGTCGAAATAAGTAAAGTATTCCTTCCTATACTGATCAAGTGTAGCAAAGTTCATTTCTTTGGAGCTAAATTTCTCTCCCTTAATAGTTCCTTAACCCTTTTTCTTCATAAATTTAACCATCAGGTATTTAGGAGAAACGAAGCCGTCCACTTCGTCCAGAGACAAGCACCAAAAGAACGAATTATAGAAGGATGGCTAGTCGATGATTACCAAGAGGGCTTCGAACGTGCGACAACAAGAAGGAAAGTCCTATTTGTTCTTTGAGCTTTACTTGTTTGACAGGTGTGGAACCCTTGTTGTTCAACTAAAAGATTGGTTCTGCATTTGGCTCCAACTTTTCTTCTGAGATGTTCATTTGGTTGAAAGCATGTTTGAAGATGACGTTGACAACACTTCCAGTATCAATCAAGGTCTTGGCAACCATGGACCGCCCTATTTGGGATGTGATCACTAGAGGGTAATTATATAGGTGATGAATACTCTTTCGAAGCTCCTGCGGGGTCCCCATCAATGTATGCATGTGAATCCCTCTTGGGGGATGGTCCACTACCCTTTCTTGGATCGAGAATACTATAACACTAGCTTATCTTATGTAACGGTTTTCCCCTTTTACCACTCCTAGCAATATGCGGGCCTCCGTGGATTACGTTGGTATGGTTGAGTGGAGGATATATTTCCAAAGCCTCCTCATCTTTAACAACATTGATCATAGTCCTTCCGAAGGGAATTTGATATTCTTTTTTTAACCTTAGGAGACATTTTGAGCATTTTGGAAAAATTCCTGGAGTTGTCCCTCTCATATGAGTCTTTGGATGATACGACTTAGACAATACACTCATTGGTCTTATGGCCACTTGCCATGTGATAAAGACAGTAGACTGTATCCTTTTTAACTTCGGGGTTGGTTTGAGCATTGAATAAGGTGCGGAAGTGCACCTTGCTTTCCATCGTAGTACAAATTAAGGAAATTGGCTTACTCTGTGCCACTGGATTGCCGTTGGAGTCCTTCCATCCAAATTCGCTTCGAGTTTCATTCTAATCTAGGTTTTTTTCCTTCCCTACAAAGGATCCATTCTTCTTAGCATGATAAATCTCATCCATTCATATGCATTTGTCGGCGTGGAAGTGGGATTCTTGTAGTCTCTCGGATTCATTTATCATAAGGTTTTTCCAACAAGGGGTGTTTTCTTGAAGCCTTCCATGAACGACTATTAATTCGACTCTATTGTTCATTCCTTTTTCCCTTATAACTTCTGCATTAAATATTTTCAAGTATTCCCCTAGGGGATTCCCTGGTTGTTACTTGATTTTGGAAACAATTGTATAATGCACGATGTGGTCCTTTCGGACATAGAATTGGATATCAAATTTATTTGAAAACTGCTTCCCAAAGTAGATTGGATTGTCATGATACTACCGATCCTGTTTGGTAGTGGCATATCGAAGAGTCACGGGGAGGAAACCTACAACGGACTGCACCGGAGGCATCACAAAATCCATTTTCCTATCGAAGGCCTATAAGTGATCATCAGAATGTGTGATTCCTTGATACATGATTATTGGAATCTTCACTTGTGACGAGATGATAGCAGACATGATCTCCTTGATGAATGAAGCAACCCTTTCATTATTATTAGCATGAGCGTCGAGGGTTCTTTCCCATTCAAATTTGTTGAATCTTTCACGACTTTCACTATCAGATCTTTAATGTAAGCATCTTCGTCAGGACAATTCACCCTATAGGGTTTGTATCCTTTAGTGGTGGAGCTTCTAAACTGCTCCTTTATATCCCCTTCACCTTTCCTTGATAATCATCTTACGTACTCCCACTCTTCGGCATCTTATGAACGGGGCGGCTATTTGAACAAAAAATTAGACACAAATCAAGAAACACAAAGCCTTTACCATTGGTTCCTTTTGTCCTTACATAGAGGGGTAGAGTTCAGATGGAAATCCAATATATATATATATATTATAAAACTTCATAAACTATAAACACACACACACACACACACACACACATATATATATATATATATATATATATATATATATATATATATATATATATATTTGAAATCGTATCTTGAAATCATTTTAAAAAAGAAATTTGAAAACAGAATTCGAAAATATAATTTGAAAACAAAATTTGAAAGTGCTAATCGGAGTTTTACATATAAAGTAGACTCTATTACTTGATAATCTTGAGCTCTTGAAATCTTGATTATCTTGATACTCATGAGTCTTGAATTCCTTGGTATCTTGAATCTCTAAAACTCGTACAATCTTCAATATTTATATCCTGCATATATATATATATATATATATATATATATATATATATATATATATATATATATAATCAGGTTCGTCAATGGCGACAGGCGAATTTTATTTCGTCTGATTTCGCTGTGCGTGAACCATCCTATATCTCTAATTACATTTCTTTTCTACTTGATTTCTTTTTGTTAGCCTTCAACGAACTCACATCTCGTAATTCGTTGATAAGACACCTGAATCCTATTTTATTTCTTCAAACTAAAATCCAGATCTAGATCAATTTTGTTCGAGATCTGTTGCAAATCGCTTATGATTTGATTTTCTTGAATCGCTATCGACACTCCCTGTAAAAGCCGACTTCGTTCTGCATCGCTGAAGTTTTAACTGCAGATCCACCTTCTTTATGATACAAAACTATTTGGAAAAAAGGAGATCAAGCCTTTGGGGGAGTTAGGATCTGGCATTGCCAACGTAAGTGGATTCACTTCTGGCTCCTTATAACCGATCTGCCAGTTTTTCAACATTTTCGCGAAAGGTATGAAGTATGGATCAAATTTATGGTATTGTTTACAATTTGGGTTGTCTGGAATCTTCTTATTATCTGATATTAGTTGCATAAGGGTATAAAATGATGTTGAATTTGGTTATGGAGTTTTCTGTTTGATGATTGGAGTCAATTATATTGATTCTTTCTTGTGGGTATTTGGTGATCAGGATTCAGATTTGTGGTTTGTCTTGATCTACATCAGTTGACTATGTCAGATTGATTTTAATGAATTGATTAATAGGAGTTATGATTTTTAATATGCTAATGAATCTAGCGATCTCTTCACTATTAAGGGATTCTAGCAGTTTCTTCCTGTTTATGGATCCTAGTATGTTATTTACTTCTCATCGGCCTGTTCCAGTTACCTTGATGTTAATGTTTACACCCAATGATTTGATTTGAATGTATTTGGTATTGGATACTTATTCACATCTATGTATGGGCAGTTCCATTGGTTTGAATTTTTGTTGTTGCATTCAATTACATTTAAGTTTTATTCATTGGTTGCACTTAAGGAATGATCAGGTTATGGCATGCTACAGTTACTCGTGCTACGGCATTTCTTAAGGATCTAGTAGTTTTGTCTATCATGAGTTGGGGAATTCTATTGATGACAAGTTTTATTGTTTTCATTCCTCTGATTGGATTTGGTAATATTTCCAGGTTAATGGTTGTTCATGGGATGTAAAGGTTTTCCCTAATAACATGTTATTCTCAAAGGAATTTTGGGATTTAATTCGTATGGTTTTGGGATATCTTGTCACATATTGTGTTGTTAATCAGGAAATTGTTCAAGTTCATCTAGAGTTGGGTAATTGCTATTGGAGGTAAAGATTAGAATGAAAAAGTGATAAATGCATACTGATGCGATTATAATTCTCTGCTAAGTTGTTCTGAATGTTGGAGCTTTGAATTTTTAGTGCTGTATACGTATTCATGAAGCTTGGTTAGTTGAATGGCAATGATAGTGTGCAGACCAAATGATTGGGGTTAATGATCATTTCTTTTGTCAAGATGCATATGGTTTGTTTTGAAATCCATGAATGGTGCTTTACAGTTAATAGAAAATTAGCTGCATAACAAAGTAGAAAATGGTGTCTTGCATGTTGTTTTTTCTAGCATCTCTACCAGTTTCAGCTCTTATATTTGGCACTTGGTTTTTCATTATGTCGTTGTAGGTACTAAGATTGATTCACAATGTTGTGAAATTGAATTTGAATTTGAATTTAAATTTGTTTGGGATTCACAATGTCGTTGTAGGTACTAAGATTGATTCACAATGTCGTTGTTGGTACTAAGATTGAATCATCAATAAGTCTTAGTGCTTGAAATTGAATTTGTTTGGGATTTATGTGCGTTTACATATGTTAAAGGGTTGTTTCTTCACTGGCTAAGTTTCTACTTTCTAGGAATTCATGTGTACCCATCTATGGTTCTTAAGAAAACTGAAGTTTGATTGGATGAAGATGATTTATGGTAGTCAAGGCTGGATGAAATGGGTTTGTTATGGTTAAACTACTAGTTGGCACTGTTTTCATGAAGAGTTAACATGAGACAACTTACATGATTGGTTCCAATTCTTCAGGACAACGCAACATTGCCTAGGTAAGGATACATGTCAGACTAATTCATGGGCGTGGCTTTCATCAAGCACAGGAGGAGCCATTTAGCTCAAAGAGGTGCAGTGTGATGCACATTTGCGGGTTGATGGCCTCATCATGGGCCAAAAATATATTTTTAGACTTTATTTACTTGTATATGTTAGTTTTTCGCTTTTGGTTTTATGTTGTACCTTGTAATGTTTTTTTAATAGATAATAAAGTGAATCAATTTTGAAATATATATATATATATATATATATATATATATATATATATATATCGGACAAAAGATTTCAGTATATATTTTATAATCAATAATGTAAATAATTGAAACAAAGTTGTTGTCATCAAAATTCCATTCTCCAACAATCTCCCCCTTTTGATGATAACAACCTTAGTTTATAAAATATTCATACCTGATATTACCTGTTGATTTGATTCCTTGAATACGCCCCATTTCACCATGAATTCCCTTCTGACTCCCCCTTAAACAATGCCTATCTTAATTATATCCTATTTTAAAAATTATCCCCCTTTGTCATTGTCAAAAAAATAAATTAAACTAAATTATACTAGATTATACTAACCTATTTTAGATTATACTAAACCATACTATACTTATAGTAGACTATACTAAACTAAAATAAATTATTCTCCCGCTAAATTTATTCTATAAATAATTCTAAATATCTATATCTAAATAAATCCCCCTAAATCTGCGCTATATCTGATACTAATGATTATTCTAAAATACCAAATCTATGCTATTAAATAGGAAAATAATGAACATAAACATTGAATGAACAATGTCATTCAAACATTGTTTACAAACGAGTTAAACATATACAAGTAATTCAATTAAAGCTTTCACGAGAACACATATTTACAATGAATATACGTTTTACAGTGCATGTACGAATAAAATGAAAATCTAAACGTTTAATGCTTCTTGATGATTGGGGACTTATGAATTGGGCAATGGGGATAATGAATACAGAATTCCCCACTTTGCTCAAATATATTCCCTTCCCTGTCAAAGCATACTTCGCTTACGTATATCACCTGATCATCTTCTTCCATGCCCTCAATTTGTGCTTCTTCTTCTTCCTCTTCTTTTACTATTTCTTCCTCTTCTTCTTCTTCCTCTTCCTTCATTTGGTTATCATCCTCGATAATAATTGGATTAGTGTGGTTATCCATGACATATTGTTGCAAATTTCTTATTATCCTCCCTTGTTTCTCATTCTCCATATTTATTGTTACATGTAGAACCTGGATTTCAGTTAGAATTTGCAGAACATCTTTCATCGATTCCTCTAGTTTCATGACTATAACGAGCGTAGATCGTTGAAATGGGCCTTTGGATGGTCCGACGAACGAAACGGGGGTGTTTTGGTTATTATTATTAGTTGAGGCCATTTTTTTTATTTGATTAAGAATTTTTCCAGAGAGAAAATAAAGATATGAAGAAGGAATTTCAAAATAAGAAGTTTAAATAGAGGCTGTAACTAACTTTTGGTAGGAATTAATTTTTAAAATCTGGCTTTTTATTTTTCTTATTTTCGTTATCTATTATATTATATTATATATTAATATATTTAATTACTCTGTTTCACTTAAAGAACAAATGCTTAATTCTATTCTAAATTTACAAAATGCTGCTTCATTTAAAGATTTTGTTAGTATATCTGCTATTTTTTTTTTCTATTCCTATGAATTCAAGTGAAATTTTCTCTTTGCTTACATTATCTGTTAAGAAATGATGTCTTATATCTGTATGTTTTGTTCTAGAATAATGAGTTAGATTTTTAGATATATTTATGGTACTCGTATTTTTGCATTAGATTGATGATTTATTCATATTTAAACCAAAATCATTTGGAGTTTGTTGCATATATATTAATTGTGAACAAGCGAAAGCAGCATAATATATATTCTGCTTCAGTTGTTGACAAAGATATTGTATTTTGCCTTTTACTAAACCAAGAAACTAGTGAATCTCCTAAGAAGTTACATGTTCACTTTGTGCTTTTACGATTGGATTTACATCCCACATAATCAGCGTCACAATAAGAGATTAAATCAAACGAGTCATTTTTAGGATAAAATAAACCAAAATCTAATGTATGTTTTACATATCGTAGAATACGTTTTATGGTTTCCAAATGAGTTTCTTTAGGTTGCGATTGATATCTTGCACATAGAAATACACTATGCATTATATCTGGTCTACTAGCGATTATATATAATAATGATCCTACCATTCCTCTATATAATTTTTTATCAACGTTTTTTGACGTAACAAGTTTACTTAGGGGTATATTAGTTGCCATAGGTGTGGGTTTACCATTAGTTGTACTTAAATTATATTTATTAATTAAATCTCTAGCGTATTATTCTTGACTAATAAATATTCCATTCTTTAGTTGATGGATTTGTAAGCCTAAGAAAAATGTGAGTTCACCCATGTGACTCATCATGAATTCTTGGGTCAAAAAATATGAGAATTCTTTATTCATTCGATTATTCGTTGATTCAAATATTATATCGTCAACATATGTTTGTATTAATTGAATATCATTTTTATTTCTCTTAATAAACAGTGTATTATCTACCTTACCAATCTCGAAGTTTAATTGTAATAAATATGTTCTTAATCGATCATACCATGCTCTAGGAGCTTGTTTTAATCCATATAATGCTTTCTTTAATTTATATATGTGGCTTGGAAGTTTTTCATCTTCAAAAAGAGGAGGTTGCTCTATATATATGTCTTCTTTAACATATCCGTTTAGAAAAGAACTTTTAACATCCACTTGAAATTATTATGATTAGAGAAGATAAATAAAATTCTAATCTCTTCTAATCTTGCTACAAAGGCAAAGGTTTCATCATAATCTATTCCCTCTTCTTGACTATATCCTTGTGCTACTAATCGATCTTTATTTCTTATGACCTCGTCGAGTTCATTCATTTTATTTTTATAAAACCATTTAGTTCCCATTACAGTTTTGACCTCTGGTCTAGGAACAAGTTCCCATACATCGTTCCGGGTAAACTGATTCAATTCCTCTTGCATATCAAGAATCTGTGAATCGTCAGATGATGCCTCCTTTGCATTCTTAGGTTCAATGGTAGAAATAAATGCTGAATTACTCATATTATTTAATCGGTTTCTAGTTCTAACAGCAGATTCAACATCCCCTAAGATATTTTCTACAGGGTGTTCTCTTAGGAGTCTAATTCTCTTATTTGGTTGATTTATCTCATTATGTACTTCATCAACCTTATCGTCGCATTCATCTTCATTATTTTGTGTTAAACTTATAATTTTCTTCATAGGATACATTTAAAGTTTGTTCTATAGTCTTAGTTCTTAAATTGAAAACTCTATATGCCTTACTTCTTTCTGAATATCCAATAAATATTCCTTTTTCAGATTTAGAGTCAAATTTGTCTAAATTTTATTTAGTGTTAAGAATAAAACATTTACTTCAAAATATTTATTTGGTTTCTTATTATACAAAAGTTCATATTGTGTTTTATGGGTTAGGGTCTTATTAAAATTTTATTTAATACATAACAAGTTGTCGCAACTGCCTCAGCCCAAAAATTTCTTGGTAAGTTACTATCCGATAACATGGTTCTCGAACACTCTTGAATTAAACTATATTTACGTTCAACTGCTCCATTTTGTTGAGGAGTTCTGGAGAAGGAAAAATTATAGGTTATCCCCTTTTTATTACAATTTTTTTTCAAAATTTTCATTTTCAAACTCTCTACCGTGGTCACTACGTATTGTTTTGATTTATATAGATAATAAATTTTTAATTCTTTTGGCAAAGGTTTTAAACTGATCAAAAGCATCACTTTTATTTTTAGGAAACTAAGTCCAGGTATATCTAGAAAAATCGTTGATTATTACATAAACATACCTATTGTGATTTATTGATTGAGTTTGTGATGGATCGAATAGATCCATGTGAATTAGCTCTAATGGTTTTGAGGTTATAATTTTTTCTTTTGATTTAAATGAACTTCTTATCAAATTTCCAAACTAACAAACGTTACATAAATTATTTACTTTAAATTTCATTTTAGGTAACCCACTAATTAATTCTAATTTTGAAATCCTAGAAATGTGTTTGAAATTTATATGACCGAATCTCCTATACCAAATCCAAGGGTCACTTGTATTGACCATAAGACATAAATTATCGTCAGAAATTTTCATACTTAATATTTTGATATTTTTCTTTCTATCTCCTTCGAATATTATTTTTAAATTCTTATCTTCTATAAAGCATTTATCTTTTTCAAAGTTGATTATATAACCTTTATCGCAAAGTTGACTTATACTTAGTAGGTCATGTTTCAAATTCCTAACTAATAAAACATCAGAAATAGTAGGAGTTTCAGAATTACCGACATTGCCGATGCCAACTATATATCCTTTAGAGTTATCTACAAATTTGACCATTCCACCATCTTTATATACTAAATTATTCAGTAATCTTGCATTTCCCGTCATATGTCTTGAATAACCACTATCCAATATCCATTTTAACCTTTTGATTTCCACCATTTGACCATCAAAATTTGAATTTTCTACAGCCACGTAACACACTTTTTCCTGTTTTGGACAACAACTCAGTAGATAACTTATTTTTTCAACATAATTGAATGTGGACTCTTCTAACATTGATGTAACGGATGAATTAAGACTAGTTTTATAAATCATTTCAAAATTTGCCATTTAATATTTCCAAAATTTAGATGATGAACTTTTGAAAACCTATGCTCTGATACCAATTATTAGGGATTGCAGATTAAGGATCTTAAGGCAGAACTAACACTAGAGGGGAGTGAATAGTGTTTTAAAGAGATTATGGTAAATTTGAACAATCTTGAATTACTATATGAATCACACAATGATTATCACACCAAAAATGATCACAAACACAAAAACAATCACAGACACATATATAAGTAAATATTAAATGCAGAAAAGGAAAGAACATATCGGATTTTATACTGGTTCGGATTACTCCTACGTCCAGTCCCATGCAACGTTGGATTGCGCCGAGTTTTATTAATACTAGTATCAATCTTACAACTCCCTTGATTTCACGGCTACAAGGTTCACACTGCTACCTTTCCTTGATTTCCGGATTATAAGGAACACACACTTTCCCAAATAATTCCCAAACGATTACTGTTGACACCAAAATCTGTACCAGAAAAATATAAAGAAGCCGAAGGTCCGAAGCAATAAGAGAAAATGGTTTCGGGCAGCAAACCCTGAAGCATGGAGGATATTGAAAAGGGGTCAAATTATGGTCAAGCCTCAACATCAAGTATCATTAGAGGATATCGAAAGGAAGGACATATCCGCAATGAAAGGGAAGGCCCGAGAATCATGAATCGGGAACCCATGTATAAGGGTGTCAGTCCGATACAAACAACAGGAGAGTAGAAGAAGAAACAACAATACCATTAAAGCAGAAGGAAGGATTTATCGATAGGGTAGTACCATTACCGAAGGAAATTAGCAAGGGTACAACTCTGAAAGCATACCATTTAACACCATAAGCAAGTAGAAATGGGCGAACAGAGGCATATAAACCAAAAACTTAAAGACATTAATGGGAAGCGCTACATCAGGCAAGAGAAGGCAAAGGGCTGCTGACACTACTTAACTCTATAATCGACACTAACATTAGAAGAAAGTTTATAAGTCATCTGAAAGGGGTCCCGAATAAAGCTGTCACCATATCAAGACCGAAATGAAGGGTTATCGGAAGAAGAAGGGAGGCATACACTCTAAGTGCTTAGTTCTGATACCTTTACCGACAAGTGAAAGCTATAGAGCCAAGAGCTAAGCTAAGAGGAAGCAAAGATCTATATAAACCGTCACCAGGAAGTAGCTTTAAAGACACCGAGAGGTATACTGGAGGCATGTTATCACAAAGCCAAGTTCTCAAATATCGGAGACTGAGACCGAAAGATATAGATGCGAACCGATACTAGTGGTCCTGAAACTGAGATCCACCAAAGTCAAGCTCTCAGATACAGAGACCGAGCTACCAAAAGGCATGTAAGCGGAACCACTCCTGAAAGCCCGAGATTAATATTCAGAAGGCAAAGAACACACGAATGAAGATATTTGATAAGAAGAAAGGCGGCCGAAACCATTCTGCCGAAATCGGAAGTCATAAAAGTGGCCAAAACCTTATTTCTGCATCTGAAAGAGGCTTTTGCTGAGTTCACACCAGAAGAGGGCCCATCGCCTATAAATGAAACCCCATGGGTCTCATTTGAGGGGACTTTTCCTCATTTCACAATCTCGCTCTCATTTCTTAGAGAGCTAACCATAATTTGTAAATTAATTTGGGGATTTCTTATGTGACCTCCTCTATGAATAAAATCAACAAAGCCCTTAAAGTGGACGTAGGTTCAATCCGAACAGAACCACTATAAATCATGTGTTCTTTACTATTTCATATTATTGCATTATGGTCTACTATGCTTTTGTATGTATTGCGTAATGCTTTACAACTTAATCCTTTCAATAGGTTCCTAACTAACTTATGTTTTCCCCTCAACAAAAGCCTTTATGCACAAACCTTATCCTAACCTTAAATCATTAGGAAACCCTTCTGCAAGCCTTTTAGCTTCCTAACTTGTAACGAGCTTACGAAACCCTTATACCAAGGTAACTGTTGGTCCTTAAGTCTTTTAAGCGCGATAATCACCCTTTGAGGGAAGAGTAACTAATCTTCGGGCTTGAGACCTTGATATCTAGAAAATGGTGTACTAACTCAAGCTTGTGGGAACTGAATAATCCCATTTTCCCCTTAGGCCCACTTCCGTAGACCTATCTTTGGTTTGGACAAAAAATGTCGTTAACATTTTGGTGCTAGAAGGAGTACCTGAACCTCCAATTCATGTTCTTACCTTTAACCCTTCAGGTAACCTTGTCGTGTTTCTAACTGTGTTGTTCCGTCCCAGATTAGACTGAGCTTTGAAGAAGCAAGATCATAGATAAAGAGTCTCAGTAATGAGTATATGAATATCAATCAACTACTTAAGGCAACAGTGATCCAAGCTATTTAAAGAGTAGGTTAACCTTAGGTCTCCAACCTTATTTCCTATACTTTCGCCCCTATTGTCAACCCTCCTTTCACCTACCCTCGTCCTTATCTTAAACCTTCCATCCTAACTGAATCCTTTCCAATGTAAGGCCCTTACCTTATTTCCCTTTCTATCATTAAAAGAAACTCCGAATACCCATTGAATACGGTTAGACCGAGAAAGAATCATGAGCAAGATTTAAGTGCATCATCCACCCTAGAAGATGGTATACTTCCGGACTTCAGCTTAGCAGATTTACAAACGGGGGAACCTTCAAGCCCAATGAAAGGAGCTAGTTATGAGTTGAAAGTATTGAATTTAGCTTCATAAATCAATATTGCAAGAAGGCTGATTGAAGAAAATATAGTCAAATGGTCTTCCGAAGTAGAACCTTATGAAATGGAGTCAAGAACGATAGAACCTCAAGGGGTTAATGCCCAAGTTATAACTACACCAAGTCTACAGGACATTCCAGTTATGAAAGGAATCAACCAACTACTAAATGGAGTAGACGGTTTAAAAGAAAGCGAGAGCCCCATGTTTTCAGAAGAAAGGAATCTACCAGGAATCACTTTCTCCAACGAAATAAAAATAGCTAGAGCTTCATTTGACATGAAAATGCCACAACTTCTGTATGATGGAACTACAAGCCAAGAAAACCACATTTGTGTCTTTGAAAACTACTTGGATTTATATAACACACCCGAAACCCTCCATTGCAAGACCTTCCTGTAACGACCGAGAGAAAAATTCGACGCTCGAATTTTCGACAACAATACACAAACCCGTATTACTTGCCAAAAACCCAAGTATCGAATCCCAGATTGTTAATAGAAAGAAGTTAGAGGATGAGAAGTAGAAAGAAAGAATGTTAGAATAGAAGAAAGAAGAAGAACATCACATCAGAATCTTACAGCGAAACAGATAAAATATAATATCAAATCTCTTTATACAAAAGAGACTGTATATGCATACCAATCATTAGAGTACACCATATATCAATCACAGCGGAAATAACTTTATATAACTAGCAGTGAAGCCTCCTGCTTCCAGCTCTTGAAAACTCCAAGTGAACCTAACCTGGAAATACACTCGGTCTGACCTGAGTACATTTGAAGTAAAGAAAATTTCACCGGGTCAGTCTGGAATACTTTCAGTGATAAATTCACAGCACAAACAACTTGTTTAACTTTGGAAAATCCTTTTTTGAAATAAAAGGATAATAATAAGACCGGTCCACACATAGATACAGATGGTTTTTACCTTACTATAACCCAAAACCATTTTTGAAATCATAGCTTGTTCTGATATTATAATAGTGTCTAAATACAAATAAATAACAATATAGTGGAATGCTTGCATCTCACGCTCCACATATATAGTATACAGTCAAAACTGCGGGCGCTTATTGGAGATTGGATTCCGACCATGACAAGGTATGAGACCACCTCCCGATAGTGTACCTCTAGAGGCGAGTACACTGGGTTCAACAAGAACGTCTTGCAATCCGGCCCACACATGACCGACCACTCATTTTGCTTGAGTGTATCAAATGTATATCACGAACAGTTGGGATCAGCAACCGTTTCCCGAAAAAGGGACAGCATTGAAATAGATTAAAGAAGCAAATGGAATTTCTCTAGATAGTTGATTATACACCCTAATGGGAGTGACCCACATAGCCATGCTGCCTGCCCGAGTTTTGTCATTTCCCGGTTGAAGAGGCTTGAAGTTTGAATTTACCTTTAGAACATATGGTTATCATTCACTTTGAATGCCACATTGTCAGATCCGCCAGATATCACTAATTGACATCCACAAAAATACTTGTGGTTAGGCTAAGAGAACCGTCGTCCTTCACCACCAACTATGGTATGTTTGAAGAAATCAATGTATGTGATCCTTTTGGAAATTGTAACACCCTACATCCATTAAGGTCACTCACAAAGGGAATGCCTTAACTTCAGTGGAGCTTTTTTGGTAAACAGACACAGAATATCACAAGACAGATATAAAAAATTTTGCAGCGGAAAATAAACAACTTTATTAAATCACCAAAATACTTTGTTACATAATACCATGAGTCATAAAACCCTACAACAAAACACTTCTGTCTTACATTATCAGAGTACATAGGTATTTAAAAGAAAAACATCATTCCCAAGATTAAAGAGCAAGCCATAAAAGAGACAAAGACTCGAGCCATACTTCAGAAGTAGCTCCTAGAAGATGATATCCAAATCCCGACTAAACCTGGGTGTTTCCTCCCTGAGAACCTAGGGGGGGGGGGGGGGAGGGGAGGGAAACAAAAGAAAAGAGGCGAAACAAACTAGGTTAGACATATGTCTAGTGAGTCAAGTAATTTTTAGCCAGTAAATAAATAAAGGTAAACATGACAGGCATACAAAGTGGATAAGAGGATTCACGGTACAGATGACAGGTATGATAGGACAAATAAGGTAAGGTGTATGCATGCTTCACTACAAACTACTCTGCACTATTACTAGTAAAATCAAGATGGGATGATCCCTTCCGCTAACCGTAATAACGATAACGATGGTGGTAGTTTCGTGTATTCCTAGCTGCTGTCATAGGTGCCGCCTGCTCCTATCTCAACTAGTTGTACCCACTACCCTCCTACTATAAATTGGTAGACTTAGGGTATACGTCCGGGTATACCCTAACCACTACCCTAATCGATCAGCTCCCTACTCTGTAGATACCCTGTGATGGTCCCGCAACTAGGGGGTATCACTTCCCTAAAGTGGCAACCCAAGGTGTGCACAGTTATACCTACTGGTGTCACGGTCGTCTTGTCCCCCTCTGCCCGGCCCATGCACGCACATGTCCCCGGTTGGTTTGCGCCGTCCACACCATCCGTCTGGTTTTGGATCTCTTACAATCAATCAGTAAGCGTGCCCCTTCCCCTCCTAGTACGGAGTTCTTTACTTTGATACCCCTCCGGGGTACTGACTGAAATGGGTCCCACACAACATGATACAAGCTCTCCCCTATGTCTTGTATCCCCACTAGGTTTTCTACTGGCTATGTGTACTCTGAGGTGTCTTTAATTACATAGCCCTCAATCAGTTATGCGTACCTATAGGTGTCTTTAATACATAACCCTTAATCTACCTATCGGTTATGCTTACCTATAGGCATCTTTAATACATAACTCTATCTATTCCCATTAGTTATGCGTACCCCTAAGGGTGTCTTTAATACATAACTTTACTATTTTACCCTGGTTATGTATACCATTTGGTTTCTTTAATTACATAACCCTTTTTATCCGGTTAAGTTTGTGGGCCTATGTATATTAATATTACCCACCTACCCTTCAATTGTACTTAACCCTCCAACTGATTTAATCCTATTTATTTAATGGTTAAGTTTGTGGGCCTATATATATTAGTATTACCCACCTACCCATCAGTTGTACTTAACCCACCCACAATCCAACTCATTTTACTTAACCCTAACTTATGTCTATCATCATACAGTCTACATGTATTAAGTTAGGTCAAGTAGTCTTTTCTCATTACCATGTCCAATTATGGTTATATTGGGCTAGACCTCCAACATTAGGCCTACAACATGTGGATGCTGGATATGCCGGTCAGGTCCGGGCAGTCTTATTCCACAGTTGGGTCTAACCTCGTGTCTTAGCCCGAGTCGTATTCACACACTTAGACCTCTCACATTAGGTTCAACATTAGTGGCTGCTGGATATGCCGGTCGGGTCCGGGCAGACTTCCACCACTAATGTAACCTAACCTCGTGTCATAAGTGTTAACTAAATTTTCAGACTTTAATTGCTTAAACATCCTCTTTTGATTAATTAAGTTAATTAATTAATCCTTTCCTTTTTATAGGTGTCAATACCTATTTTATTAACAATTTGAATTTCCTATCCATAAATGGTCATATTCAAATTATACCATTTTTACTCAACTTTACCTATGTCATAATAGGTAATTATTTATATATTTTCCTACTAGAATTATGTGTCCAATTTACATAATCATTTCTTAAACTATGCCTATTAAAAATTCCCCTTTTTCCCCGTTTCTTAACTAGCGTAATCACGTGCATTTTGGCGATATCGAGGCTACAAAGTAGCCTCGCCACAACAATAAAATAAAGGGAATGACAAGGTGGTTGTTTCAGTACAATTTTTGGCATAAGTATAACAACTAGGGAAAATGACATGATAACTTCGAATATAATTATGATTCACAACATAATTAACAACTTGCATAGATTCATGATTTTGCAACATAACAACTTGCATAGGTTCATGATTTTCAACATAACAGCTTGCATAGGTTCATGAATTAACAACATAATTAACAACTCACATAGGTTCACAACATAACAACTTGCTTAGGTGACTTGCATAGGTTCATGATTCACAACATAACAACTTGCATATGTGACTTGCATAGGTTCATGATTCACAACATAACAACTAGCATAGGTTCATGAATTCATCACACAATAACTTGCATAGGTAACTTGCATAAGTTTATGAATTTCACTTGCATGATTTCATGATTCACCACAATAATAAACTTGTATAATTTCATGATCCACAACAACAATAAACTTGTATAATTTCATGATCCACAACAACAATAAACTTGTATGATTTCACGATCCATAACAACAATAAACTTGCATAACAACATATACCCAAATCACAGTCTACCACAATTCACTTTTATCTATTTAAACCTAAGAGTGACTAGAACTCACAGAAAAAGGGGTCTTGAGTTCTGGGATCTGAATTTTGTAATTGATTAGCGTTGCCTTATTGTAGACAATTTCGTTGTTGAGATTAGACTTTGATTTGGTTTGAAGTGTTGTCTTTAATTTGCTTCTAGTTGGTGGCGGCTACTCTAGGGTTTGGAGTGACAACATGACGGCCATTGATCTAATTTTTATTTGATTTTAGGGTTTGAGTCTACCCATGTTTATATAGAATTTCAATTTAATTATAGCCGTCGGATGATCTTAGGGTTAATCAAAACCACTCAGTCAGGATAGGGTGACACCTCAGCCCTAATGACTCAGCAAGGAGTCAGAAAGGACTCAGCAACGAGTCACAGTGCGGATCAGATCACACCAGAAAGCTGTGCAGGCTTTCTGCTCGACCTGGGCGCACTTGGGAAGTGCGCCAGTGTATTTTTGTACTAGCGCACTTCCCAAGTGCGCCAGTGCATTTTATTTTTTTATTTTAATTTTCTTCTTCTTCTTCTTCTTCTAGTTTTTCCGCCTAACTTCGTTCGTCCATATCTCCTTCATATGGTGTCCGTTTTACGCAAACTCGGACTCTATCTCAAGCAGAATTCCGAGAAAAACGCAATGGCGCAACCCGTTTCCCTTAATTCCCACATTTGAAATTAAGTATTCTTAAATTTAGTTAATTTGATTATTCAAAAATTCAGGGTGTTACATTATCCCCTACTTAAAGGATTTCGTCCCCGAAATCTTCAAGTTAAGAAGAATGTGTCCTACCATCCAATCACCCATCTACTCAACCATCATCCACAAGCATCCATTGTCCTTAGAAAACTTCTAATGTTGTATGAACATATGCAAAAGTGTGTGTATATGTTCCTTATATAATGTAAAGATTAGGCGGTCCACTGATTCAGTTGACCTCCTTAATGCGAATTATGTCAGTGCCATGAGTCCAACATGTATGCAATTTTCCTATTTGATATATATTATCTCTTCATGTGTGCACAGCCATTCATCAAAATGCAGCATCCATATGATAACACAACCATTATACATCCATTACCCTAAATACGCACACATTTTTATATGCAATATGAAAGTGATTTGAGCCGATCTAGTGCCTAATGTGTGTGTAAATGCATCCACGAGCCACCACTAGCAAACAAATGCATCCACTTGCAACCATCAAACATAACATGGCTCAAACACATGTTTATATCCATGGATTTCCTATCTAAAGGTCGAAGATTCGGTTGATGGGATACAAACAAATGATATAACTAAAACAAAAGCTCTCTTCCTATATGACATCGGTTAAGAGAATAATTCTCTAAGTTTCAGCCCCGAAGAATGAAATCAACATCAGACTGACACTCAGAGAATCACCCCCATTAAACAATGTCAAAACTGGAAATCTACTTCATGCTTCAAGTAGAGACCCCTATCCTTCAGAAATATTCAGATATTTACAGACTACTAGTACAGATCAGATTACAGAATGATTCTCAGAAAGCTAAGCATAACAGACCCTTGCGGGTCACAAGAAACTTTGGGGGTCTTCCTATGACAAGTTAGAAGCTTAACGGCCCTCCTCTCAAAATCTAGAACGACCCTCTACATAGAAAGCTGGTCCATTTAGAACCAACCCATAGCCCATAAACTTGAGCACACAAATGTCACATTCAAATTTTTGACGCCTAACACAGATAATTTCAACCCCTTACAAATCACCAATAAATGAACCGAACCACCAAAGGGGATTGAAACAACTACGGGATCAGAAACAAGACTAGTATTAAAGTGCAGAGTCTCAATGCCAGAATCCAAAAGAGTCTTAACTTCATAATCAGATAAGGAAATTAAACCTTTTACATAAATTTTTCCTATCTCTATCCATCTGCCACGAGAGCATCCACCTACCCTCTAGAAGATTCTACCCTTTTCCCTTGCCTTCTTGGGCAATCCTAGATCAGATGTCCTGTCTTGTTGCATCGAAAACAACCAACCTTCTTACATGTTAACAAGTCTTTCTCTAAAGTTGCCCCCATCGCGCGGAAAACCCTACGAAGCCCGAAAGAGGATTAGCCGTAGATGGAATAACTGCAGCTACAGATGGAAGTTAGGCACTTCTTTGCCCTTCGAAAGACGCCATAGTCTCATCATGTCTACGGGGCCATGTCGCGATGAGGTTACCTCCTAGAAAGCCAGGAGCCGGGGAGACTCAGAAAAGAAGGAAAACGAAGGATTAAACAGAAAATCAGAAGATAGACATATGGCTTTGGGGACTATGTTTTTCAAAACAGACTTTCCTTTTTGAAAGTACTTCATTTTAAAACCTTTTTGAAAAATATTTTCAAAACTTTTATCTAATCTAGTAACATTCAGTTCTGATACCAAGTGTAACACCTCACCTCCATTACGGCCACTCACAAAGGGAATGCCTTAACTTCAGTGGCGTTTTTGGTAAACAAACACAAAATATCACAAGACAGATATAAAAATTTTTGCAGCGGAAAATAAACAACTTTATTAAATCACCAAAATACTTTGTTACATAATATCATGAGTCATAAAACCCTTACAACAAAACAATTCTATCTTACGTTATTAGAGTACATTGGTATTTAAAAGAAAAACACCATTCCCCAGATTAAAGAGCAAGCCATATAAGAGACAGAGACTCGAGCCATACTTTAGAAGTAGCTCCTAGAAGATGATATCCAAATCCTGACTAAACCTGGGGGTTTCCTCCCTGAGAACCTTGGGAGGGGGGGGAGGGAAATGTATGAAAAGAGGCTAAACAAACTAGGTCAGACATACGTCTGGTGAGTCTAGTAACTTTTAGCCAGTAAATAAATAAAGGTAAACATGACAGGCATACGAAGTGGATAAGAGGATTTACGGTACAGATGACAGGTATGCCAGGACAAATAAGGTAAGGTGTATGCATGCTTCACTGCAAACTACTCTGCACTATTACTAGTAAAATCAAGATGGGATGATCCCTTCCACTAACCATAATAACGATAACGATGGTGGTAGTTTCGTGTATTCCTAGCTGCTGTCATAGGTGCAGCCTGTTCCTATCTCAACTAGTCGTACCCACTACCCTCCTACAATAAATTAGTAGACTTAGGGCATACGTCCGGGTATACCCTAACCACTACCCTAATCGATCGGCTCCCTACTCTGTAGATACCATGTGCTGGTCCCACAACTAGGGGGTATCACTTCCCTAAAGTGGCAAACCAAGGTGTACACAGTTATACCTACCGGTGTCATGGTCGTCTTGTCCCCCTCTGCCCGGCCCATGCACGCACATGTCCCCGGTCGGTTTGTGCCGCCCACACCATCCATCTCGTTTTGGATCTCTTACAATCAATCAGTAAGCGTTCCCCTTACCCACCTAGTACGGAGTTCTTTACTTTGATACCCCTCCGGGTTACTGACTGAAATGGGTCCCACACAACATGATACAAGCTCTCCCTTATGTCTTGTATCCCCACTAGGTTTTCTACTGACTATGTATACCCTAAGGTGTCTTTAATTACATAGTCCTCAATCAGTTATGCGTACCTATAGGTGTCTTTAATACATAACCCTTAATCTACCTATCGGTTATGCTTACCTATAGGTGTCTTTAATACATAACTCTATCTATTCTCATTAGTTATGCGTACCCCTAAGGGTGTCTTTAATACATAACTTTACTATTTTGCCCCGGTTATGTATACCATTAGGTGTCTTTAATTGCATAACCCTTTTTATGCGGTTAAGTTTGTGGGCCTATATATATTAATATTACCCACCTACCCTTCAGTTGTACTTAACCCTCCCATTGATTTAATCCTATTTATTTAATGTTTAGGTTTGTGGGCCTATATATATTAATATTACCCACCTACCCATCAGTTGTACTTAACCCACCCACAATCCAACTCATTTTACTTAACCCTAACTTATGTCTATCATCATACAGTCCACATGTATTAAGTTAGGTCAAGTAGTCTTTTCTTATTACCATGTCCAATTATGGTTATATTGGGCTAGACCTCCCACATTAGGCCTACGACATGTGGATGCTGGATACGTCGGTCGGGTCCGGGCAGTCTTATTCCACAGTTGGGTCTAACCCCGTGTCTTAGCCCGAGTCGTATTCACACACTTAGACCTCTCACATTAGGTTCAACATTAGTAGCTGCTGGATATGTCTGTCGGGTCCGGGCTGACTTCCACCACTAATGTGACCTAACCTCGTGTCATAAGTGTTAATTAAATTTTCAGACTTTAATTGCTTAAACATTCCTCTTTTGATTAATTAAGTTAATTAATTAATACTTTCCTATTTATAGGTGTCAATACCTATTTTATTAACAATTTGAATTTCCTAAATGGTCATATTCAAATTATACCATTTTTACTCAACTTTACCTATGTCATAATAGGTATTTATTTAAATATTTCCCTACTAGAATTATGTGTCCAATTTACATAATCACTTTGTAAACTATGCCTATTACAAATTCCCCTTTTTCCCTGTTTCTTAACTAGCGTAATCACGTGCATTTTGGCGTTATCGAGGCTACAAAGTAGGCTAGCCACAACAATAAAATAAAGGGAATGACAAGGTGGTTGTTTCAGTACAATTTTTGGCATAAGTATGATAACTAGGGAAAATGACATGATAACTTCGCATATAATAATGATTCACCACATAATTAACAACTTTCATAAATTCATGATTTTGCAACATAACAACTTGCATAGGTTCATGATTTCCAACATAATAACTTGCATAGGTTCATGAATTAACAACATAATTAACAACTCACATAGGTTCACAACATAACAACTTGCATAGGTGACTTGCATAGGTTCATGATTCACAACATAACAACTTGCATAGGTGACTTGCATAAGTTCATGATTCACAACATAACAACTAGCATAGGTTCATGAATTCATCACACAATAACTTGCATAGGTAACTAGCATAGGTTTATGAATTTCACTTGCATGATTTCATGATTCACCACAACAATAAACTTGTATAATTTCATGATCCACAACAACAATAAACTTGTATATTTTCATGATCCACAACAACAATAAACTTGTATAATTTCATGATCTATAACAACAATAAACTTGCATAACAACATATACCCAAATCATAGTCTACCACAATTCACTTTTATCTATTTAAACCTAAAAGTGGCTAGAACTCACAGAAAAAGGGTTCTTGAGTTCTGGGAGCCTTCCGTTGTTGTAGACAATTTCTTTGTTGAGATTAGACTTTGATTTGATTTGAAGTGTTGTCTTTAATTTGCTTCTAGTTGGCGGCGGCTACTCTAGGGTTTGGAGTGATAACATGACAGCCATTTATCTAATTTTTATTTGATTTTAGGGTTTGAGTCTACCCATGTTTATATAGAATTTCAATTTAACTATAGCCGTCGGATGATCTTAGGGTTAATCAAAACCACTCAGTCAGGATAGGGTGACACCTCAGCCCTAATGACTCAGCAAGGAGTCAGAAAGGACTCAGTAATGAGTCACAGTGTGGATCAGATCACACCAGAAAGCCGTGCAGGCTTTCTGCTCGGCCTGGGCGCACTTGGGAAGTGCGGTAGTGTATTTTTGTACTGGCGCACTTGGGAAGTGCGCCAGTGCATTTTATTTTTAATTTTTTTATTTTTCTTCTTCTTCTGGTTTTTCCACCTAACTTCGTTCGTCCATATCTCCTTTATATGGTGTCCATTTTACGCAAACTCGAACTCTATCTCAAGCAGAATTCCGAGACGAACGCAATGGCGCAACCCGTTTTCCTTAATTCCCACATTTGAAATTAAGTCTTTTTAATTTTAGTTAATTTGATTATTCAAAAATTTGGGGTGTTACAGAAATACTCTGTCAGACATCCGTCCATACAAGTCATCCAGGAACAGGTTGAACCGAAGGCACCCTCCTACCGCATCCTATATGGGAATCGCCCCTAGGATCAGTAGCGAGTAGTTCTTGCAATCCGTAGATTTCAACAACGACAAGATCACAAATCAAATAACTCTGGTTGCAAGCCAGAGAAATCCGATAAGTAGTCCTTCCGCTATTGAAGATCAATGGTCTTCAATTGCTCCATCTTGATCAGCTTCTGAACATCTTTAATGTTAACGTATTTGCTGGTAGGAATGGTTTTCGAATAAAATTCGATCCCGGACTTTCCGTACCAACAATCGTATTGGTCAGGTTTGATAGTTGGTGATTTTACTATCAAATAATAATCGTGTAGATAAAATGAGTTTATTGATTCTGTACTTGGCACTACTTGGCCTATTTTAAAATAATTAATAAATGGTTGATCAACCTTTAATCCTTTCAATATATTTAAAACGTTATCTTTATTCTTAATTTTATAACAAAAACTATTTGATATGTTTTCGAGTATGTATATACATATATACCAAACTTTCCATTTCCTTTACTATAGAAAATGTCGTTATATTCTATAAAACCTTTTTCCCTCTTTTCCATAAATTCGGCATTTCGATATATATATATATATATATATATATATATATATATATATATATATATAGAGTATACTTAACGGTATAAAACAAATTCCCGATTTTTGGTATAGCAAAACAAATGTCAAATTATAAAATTTAAAACCAAATATTTCATTTTATATTGCAATTACATTGCATTATTATTTATATCCCAAAATCATGCACTCGTGTTTAATATCTCTCATATGGGATAATATACCAATTTCGACACCTCTAACTCACTTCAAACTAATATCATTCCTCGATAATAGTGAAGCCGTTCAAGTTGGGGTATTTTATTACCTCTCAGACCTTGATCGACAACGTTCTTATCTCAGAACAAATAATAGTTTGTCACTTAACCACTGATATTAAAATCCCGCTCATCCCTTGATTTCAATCTAGTTTTATAGATCGTTTCTTTTATTTGAAATCGTTGTTCGATAACCTTTCTCTTTACTTAATTCGTTGGATTAATTAAATGTCCACATAAAACACCACTTTCAGCTTAAATCATTATCTTGCTAATAACATTTTCATCTCAATAAAATCCCCCGTCTAATAATCCACTTCCATTTATTCGGGCATTCGCTTAATGAATCTTATCTTGGATTTTATAACTAAAATCTGCTTGCCACCTATTTTAAAATAAAACCATTTTAAGTTGGATTTCATCTCCAAAAATCCTTTTACCAATATTTAACACAACCCAATGGTATGTATTTACCTTTGTGTTTGAAATTCTTATTTCAATTACCTTATTTTGCTCAATTCAATATGTTAACCTTTAATGTCATCAATTTTGGTTTAAACCCTCTTTTAAAACCTTGTCTGGATTTCTTCCAAATCACCTTTACTAACTCGTTTAACATCTTATAACACTTTTGCTCAGATCTAATCCAAATCATGTCCCTTATTGATCACATTTCAGTTCCCTACAGATCTTATAACCTAACCTAGTTTAAAGACCCCTTTTTAATAATCACATTTCAGTCCATTACTAATTTTATAAATCATTCCCTTGGGAGTTTTCATTCCATTTGAATCCACATTACTTAATTAATAATTAAGTAAAAATCTTATTTAAATTCACTGAATCCATTTACAAACATCATTTACCAATCTCCTTTGGAAACTTGAATTTTAAATCTCTTTAGAAAACACTTATCGCCCCCTTTGACCAAACCTGATCGCGGCTTAATTACCTTTTTAATCGAATCCCAATTAAAAATCATTTCTTTAAATTATTATTAAAATGATAATTAACCTTTACATTAACTATATTAAAAATAGTTAACTTTGCTATTAACTAAAAATAGTAAAATTATCACTTTTTTAAAAGCTTATTAAATAATAATTAACTTCATTAACTCTAAACCATTCAATCATTTCCTTAATTTATAGTTAATTGAAGATTAACTAATATCTTACACAACTTGTTAAATCCAAATTAATTTTAATATCAATTAACATAGTTGATTTTTGTCTACCGTACATATCGGTTAAAAGTTAACTGATTTTCACTTGTCATTTCCCTTTTTAAATTAATTTAATAACTTAATCAAATTTAAAATATTACTTAACTGTTTTAGAAACAATTTTTTCATTTTACCAGCCCGTAGGTAATTTCTGTGATTTTCTGCTTTCGAACTTGTATAAACCATTTAAATAATCTCTTTAAAAACTCGATTAAACTATATATTTATAAATTTCTAATTTAATTATTTATATATATAAAACAAATGAAAAACTTTAATTCAGTTATAAAATAATTTATAACTTTAAACCACGTCAATCCACCTGACGGTAGAACAACGTTTAAAACAATATTACTTAGGCCATTCACTACCAATTACTTAATCAATATTGTCGATTGATTGTAATCATAACCATGATGAATATCAAGTCAACCATTAATATCAAAATAGGTTTTGGTGTCAGTCAGGGTGAACAATTCATATATATGATTGATACGCACGACAAATAATGTACAGTTTATTTGAGGAATTCGGTCGGATCCCTCCAACCTGTCCTTCCCTGCATCACATATAACAGTTGGTAAAAATATTCAAATTAAATATAATACATTTAAAATAATGAAATGATGACAACCAAACAAACAATAAACAACCAATTTGCATCCATAGCATCCAATCAACCAATTTATACTTTTAACTGTAAATTATATTTTTCTATGTATTTAACACATCACAGAATTCCAGAAGGCGTGAGAATTAACTCACCAGATTTAATTCTGGTTGACGGTTGACGCGTTTGTTGCATTTAGTTTGAAACGAACGCTCAAAATTATCTGAAATTCCAACTGCGTCTAATTGAATCCCAGTCAGCACCATTGTCTAGGTCTCGTCCCTGCGATCCCAACGGATCCTGTTTCATGGAATCTCGTGTATGAAAAAGTTATACATTTTATAAGATTTATCATTTAAAATATAACTAATAATAATTTAATTAAAAATTTTAATTACCTTTCTCAATAATTCATTCCACGTCAGCAAGGAACACTGTTCCTCACGCGTTTTGTACACCGTCGCTTCCTGAAACCCGATGTATGCCATCGCAGCACCTTCAATTTCGTCTTCCTTACCCTGACACTGCCACAGACCGCCGGAGTTCACCCCATGTCTCCACTTGAACCGCCTCAGTGAGCAACCCTCTCGCCCGAAACCACGTGCCCCAGTTCAACCCCCACCGCCTGAAATTAATGATCGAACGGAAGTCGTTCGTGGACCAAAATTTGCCGCCACCGGCAAAAATAAGTCACCAGACCACTACCAACAGGACCGCCACACCACCCAGCACCTTCCCCCTTCTAACCGTCCCACCTGAAAATGTCCAAAGCCACCGGAAAATCCAAAAACTGTTCTCCGTTCATCTACCTCCCACGACCACCACACACGATTTCAGGCGACCGACCCCTCAACAAAGTTGAAGCTCTACATCTCCTCTACAAGTCTACTTCATACCCCATCAGCAAACGACAACCCAAATGCCATTAAAACCCACAAAAACGAAAATCAGATCTCGCAGTAAATCGCGATTTCCGGCCACCACATGCGACCGTTGGTCGTGAAATTTTTGCTGGAGGGAGGCAACAACGAGATCTTCAACTTTCCTTCATATTTCTCTAGCCGATTCTTGCTCGATTCAAAGATATAAAGTATTTTGTAAAGGGGGGCTAAATTGCAAAACCTGAGTATATTTTTGATCAGTGGAAACATTTTGGATGGGGAAGGATGATGTTAGAGGTATATATAATGTGAGAAAATATTAATTTAAGGTGATGTGACTAATGATTTTTATTTCATGTCTATCGCAATTCTGAACGCCGTTTATTGGCTCCTGTGCTCACATATAAACTCCGTTCGTGATGCGAATGGACGGCATGATATAATTTGACGTTACGGTTCTAATGAAACTTGTTTCATCGAATTCCGAGTCTGTTTGCTCAAACGGCACTCGTTCACATCCAAATGGTCGTTTTATTTGCATTTTATTTTGCCACTCTCATAGAATAACTCTGATTTACGTGCAAATTGAAATCTAGCAATAATTTACTGTTGCAGTTCCAATAAAATTTGTTTCGTTGAAAACGGAGGTCGTTTGAATAAAGTCCCTTTTAAAAGGTCCAATTTGAATTAAAATAAATCAATTTTAAAATACCTCAATATAATATAAATAAAATATTGTAATTGGCTATACATGACCAGAATTTCATACACTACCACAATAAAATATCACAGGTTGAATTTCAAGCGAAATCGGTATTCAAAAAATAAAAATCCTTTATTTTATATAATTAAATCGCTATAATACATAAAGGAATTTCATAGCGACTATTTTAAAATTTGATTTGGACATAAAACAAAATCTACGCTATGAAAACTGGAATTTTCTCTTTCATTAGAAAATTTTCATTAAATAGATTCCGCTGTTTCTTGTTTTGAGAAAATTCGACTAATATTGGATCCTGTACAGCCATTTAAAGTTCAAAACGCCGTATTACGAACTACCGCGCCAGCGGCTGCTTGTTTTATAATATAATTATAAATTTAATGCTCAACTGTCGTTTTATAAACGAAATCGATACTATAATTTCAATATAAATAATTTTAAACTGCCTGATCACATTATACTGCAAATTCAACATTTTTCCAAATTTATGCAATAAAATTCAAAATCCAAACCCAAAATCCAAATAAAAACCAAAATTTTGTATTTTGCATAGGCGTACCTTTTTGCGAGCGTTATTATGCAATAAGCGATATATTATACACGAGCTTGCTTAATTATTATGCAGCTCTATTCAAACTAGATTCGATTAATTCCAGAATTCTCTTGGATGAATTTTAAAGCTGAATTGGCACTTCTGCACCTGTTCTCACTCAAATGAACTCCATTAGTCATCAAAACAATGTCAATTGAATTCAAAATACCCATGTCATCCATATCATCTATTTTGGCTAATTTTATACACAATTCAATCCATATAAGGTTATAATTATTTATAACCAAGTCTTACCAATCCATTTATATCCTTAAATATCCAATCAAATTCATTAGACTTGATTCATTCATTGGTCCTCAATCAAGTTTCAAATCAATATCCATGCAGCCAACTATACAATCCAAACAATTCAATGATTTCCAAATATTATGTTGACTTATTATTTTCAATTCACAAGTCAAATTCTGAAATTTTCATACATCTAATACGATTTACTTTAACATACATAAGTTAGATTAAATATTAACATTTCCATGTATACATCTTATATTTGAGATTTCTTTTAAATATTCACTTAGATTCATTACATTTGGATTGATTTATTCAGTTAATTCATTTCAGATTGGTTTTCAACCAAGTCTATCATATTCAGATTTATATTCAAGCAATCAACAACACAATCCAAGCATATCATTCAAATCAACATTAACCAATCCAATTGATTTTCCGCATTATAATGAGTTGAGAAAAATATCACCTTTATTATCTTACGAAATATATTGATCAAAAATCATTTTAAAAATATTTTTATATCAAAATACAAATACGTGCTCTCATATATATATATATATTCAAACTCAATCTAGGGTATTACTAACCCCATCTCTTTTGAGTTACGCCATAGAGCCAAGGTTATTACTAAACCAATAGCTTTGATACCACTGTAACGACTCTGGGAAAAGTTCGACACTCGAATTTTCGACAACAATGCATAAACCCATATTACTTGCCAAAAACCCAAGTATCGAATCCCAGATTGTTAATAGAAAGAAGATATAGGATGAGAAGTAGAAAGAAAGAATGTTAGAATAGAAGAAAGAAGAATAACATCACATTAGAATCTCATAGCGGAACAGATAAAATATAATATCAAATCTCTTCATACAAAAGCGATTGTATATGCATACCAATCATCAAAGTACAACATATATCAATCACAGCGGAAATAACTTTATATAACTAGTGTTGAAGCCTCCTGCTTCCAGCTCTTGAAAACTCCAAGCGAACCTAACCTGGAAATACACTCGGTATGACCCGAGCACATATGAAGCAAAGAAAATTTCACCGGGTCAGTCTGGAATACTTTCAGTGAAAAATTCACAGCATAAACAACTTGTTTAGCTTTGGAAAATCCTTTTTGAAATAAAAGGATAATAGTAAGACCGGTCCACACATAAATACAGACGGTTTTTACCTCACTATAACCCAAAGCCATTTTTGAAATCATAGCTTGTTCTGATATTATAATAGTGTCTAAATACAAATAAATAACAATCTAGCGGAACGCTTGCATCTCACGCTCCACATATATAGTATACAATCAAAACCGTGGGCGCTTATTGGAGATTGGATTCCGACCATGACAAGATATCGAACCACCTCCCGATAGTGTACCTCTATAGGCGAGTACACTGGGTTCAACAAGAACGTCTTGCAACCCGGCCCACACATGACCGACCACTCATTTCGCTTGAGTGTATCGAATGTATATCACCGACGGTTGGGATCAACAATCGTTTCCCGAAAAAGGGACAACATTGAAATAGATTAAAGAAGCAAATTGAATTTCTCTAGATTGGTGATTATACACCCTAATGGGAGCGACCCACATAGCTATGCTACCTACCCGATTTTTGTCATTTCCCGGCTGATGAGGCTTGAGGTTTGAATTTACCTTTAGAACACCTGGTTATCATTCACTTTGAATGCCACATTGTCAGATCCACCAGATATCACTAATTGACATCCACAAAAATACTCTGGTGGTTAGGCTAAGAGAACTATCGTCCTCCACCACCAACTATGGTACGTTTAAAGAAATCAACGTACGTGATCCTTTTGGAAATACTTTGTCAAACATCCGTCCATACAAGTCATCCAGGAACAGGATGAACCGAAGGCATCCTCCTACCGCCTCCTATATAGGAATCACCCCTAGGATCAGTAGCGAGTAGTCCTTGCAGTCCGTAGATTTCAACAACGACAAAATCACAAATCAAATAACTCTGGTTGCAAGCCAGAGAAATCCGATAAATAGTCCTTCCGCTATTGAAGATCAACGGTCTTCAATTGCTCCATCTTGATCAGCTTCTGAACATCTTTAATGCTAAAGTATTTACTGGTCGGAATGGTTTTCGAATAAAATTCGATCCCGGTCTTTCCGTACTGTTGACCCGCCTTTTGGTAAGGCCGTCAACCCATGGACTCATCACAGGAACGCTCAGGGCTCGAGCATGGGCTTGGACAAGCCCGGACATTCATGGCTCGAAGCTCCTTGGCTCAAGGGCTCTTGGATCGAAATATTTCAGCTCAAAATACCTAGGCTTAATGGTCTTAAGATTAGCTTACATTACAACAATGACTTGGTCATGAGATCTATTTAATAGCCTACTTACTTGGTCCAACTAGCTATTTTAAAGCCTATAAACTCGGATCTAGCTACGTTTATGCTGCCACATATTAGAGGGAACTTCTCCACGTAATCAAGACTCAGCTCCATTATCTGCTATTCACATGGATCAACCGACACATGGCACCTCCAATTATTGAAGCCTACTGCCTATAAATACACCAAGCAATACAACAAAGATGGGATCTTCTTCTTCAGCTCAGACTAGAGCATAACTCTTTGACCCACGCATGACTCAATCATGGCTGCCAACAACTTTCATCATGAAATACTTGTTGTATTCCTCAAAAACGATTATGTAATAGAGATCCTGACGATCTCATTCATTGTATCTCCGATTTTATGACATTATTATGAGATTATAAAGTGGACGTAGGCTCGTTAACGCCGAACCACTATAAAAACGATGTTGTCTTGCTTTTTCTCGCTTTTTCTGATATTGCTTCATATATCATGCTCAAATTCGACTTTTGGCCGTTGATGACCACTTTTTGACGCCAACAGTTTGGTGCTTTCACTGAGAAATGAATTTTCAACGTCTTAAGGGTTTTGCTCAATTTTTGGATCACCAAATCCAAGACGAAATCCTAATTTCAGTCATCTTCAACAGCCATGGTTTCCAATACTTATGTACATGCTTTGGAAAACAGAAGCAGCAACATCTGCATAAAAAAATTGATTTTTTTTCCAGTTCTAGGTTCGACCCCTGTCGGGTTGACCCTTCCTGGGTCGACATCGACCCGACCAGACAACCAGCCAATAGGAATTGGACTTTGGAAAGCTCCCAGTATGTAGCATGGCCCAGAGCAGGTCACGGGTCGAGGTGAGATCAGTTCAAACAGCCATCGTCGTAACGATGTTCAAGTCCATGTCGACCGACTTTGGATCGACTGACTCGTCTGAAGCTCTCCAGGTCGACCGACTCCTCTGAAGATCTCCAGGTCGACCTGCTTCGAACAAACTTTTCTAGAAATACCGGCCCGAATTACTAGTCATTTCTAAAGTCATGCACATCGACCCGAGACAAGGTCATTTTTAGAAAAAAATGCATTTTTCTGATCGTTTCAGAAAAGGTTCCATCTTCCAAAATCGAAAAAATCGTGCGGTGCCCGCATTTTCGACCTAACCGGTTAGGTCGATCGCCGCCGGGACTGTGGGGCCCCGAACCCCCACCGGCGCTGCGCTCGGACCCGCTTTGAAACACCCCACCTCCGTTAAGGTCACTCTCAAAGGGAATGCCCTAATTTTGGTGGAGGTTTATAAGTACAAGTCACAGATATACAAGACAGATATAAGAACACATATTTGTAAACAGCGGAAGAACAACAAACTTTATTTCATAAAGTCAAATACGTGTTACAACAACATCCTTTCCAAAAACATAACATAACACTTTCATAATCTGTCTTGAGTACATTATTTAAAGAAGCATAAATAAAACATAGATAAACTGCAAAAGCCCCATAGTGGATTGTCCAAAGCCATAGTTCAAAACAGGAAAGTCCAAGCAATACATTTCTCTTCTTCAAGCTGGATGTTGAGGTTGATCAAGCTGCTGTGTTCCCTCCCTGAGGACCTGGGGGGGGGGGGGGAACGGAAGAAAGAAGACGAAAGAAAAGTAGAGTCAGACATAAAGCCTGAGTAAGTCTAGTACTATTTTGTCTATGAATAAAGAACTGGGTATGATAAGTATAAACAAGAAGTGGGCATGCACTAAAAACTTGGTTAAGTTGTCTAGGGTCGAATATACTATCGTACCCCATGTTGATCTCTGAACCCATATAAACTAGTTTCAGACTGGCACCCCAAAATCAGGGTGATGTGATCCATTCTATGATGATCGGCTCCTACTCGCATAGTTACATGTGTCTTACGGCCCCCGATGTTGTAGTTACCTATGCTGGTCCCACCATGGGGTGTATCAAGTCCCATAGTGGCAACCCGACACAACCTTAGAGTGCACAGGTATGCTACTGGTGTCCAGTGCCTTATTTTTCTGCACCGGAGTGTGTGCATGCCCGCACTCCGTTAGAACCTACACTGCTACACCACCGCCGTCGATTTGACCTCTTACAATCAGCCCAGTAATCGTGCCCCACCCTGCCTAGTTTCAGGGTATCCTGATACACCTTTTAGGGTTACTGCTGAAAAGGGTCCCCCGTTACTAGGTTTTCTATCTCTAGCCAACATGCTAAGTTGGTTAAGTGTTTCCTAACCTAACCCCACCAGTCCGTTTAGTTTAGCATGTTCCATTTTGATTAAGTCTTTAGTTCACTTAATCCTAACAATCCTGACTCAGCCTTAATTGTTTTATTAAGGCCCTGACCTCTCACATTAGACAGGTATTGTTGTGGCTGCCTGTTGCCGGTTGGTTCCGGGCAGTCGTACGCCACAACTCAGTCTAACCTCGGGTCCTTGCTGGGCTCCATGTTTAACCTCCCACATTGGATAGGTATTGTTGTGACTACTGGACAGCCGGGCGGTTCCGGGCCGGTTTACATCACAACTCAATCCAACCTCGGGTTAAACACATCGTATGTTCTACATTTACATATTTTGTCATTCCTCTTTATTTCTTATATGTAAATATTTGCGGCCCATTATTAAGTTAATGGTGTAAAGGTTACACCAATCATGGGCCCAACCCATACTTGAACTTGGGCCCTTCTATTTTATATTTTCATTCATTAATTAATTTTAACCCAACGTTATTTTCCCCCGTTTTACACGTCCGTTTATATATATATTGGGCTTAGCCTTTTAAAGCCCAATTTAGCCATGCGAAAAGGGGAGGCTTATGGCGTGATTACATACACAAAAAGGGGAAGGTGAGCGCATGAACTTGCATATGACGTTGGAAATACATAATAGAAACTGGTGTACTTGCATATATATACTTTGGTCATAAAGCATAGGTGACATGAACCAAACCATGTAAACTTAAGATAAGAATCTAAATTAGGTGTCACATAGTCTTAACTACAACATAGACCTATGTTCTTATTTAGGCATAAACATAAACAAGTTATGTTCATAAGGTTTCTACATGTTTACAAAGGGGATACTTTGTTACTAACACAAAAGCATAGTTCAACTTAATCATGATTTAAGTCTAATCACATAACGATGGTATAAATATACTTATGCATAAATATTCCTAAACATGGTGTTTGCTTTAAACTTGCAAAAAGGGATTTTTGAGTCTAACCTAGCCATGTCTCACATATGTCATCATATAATTCTTGTAAACAAGATAGACTTAATCATGGATTTCAATTATGCCAAATATCATTCATAGCCTAGCCATATTCATAAGTTTGCAAAAGCATGACTTAATACATGGATTATGGTGTCAAAATTCCAACATAGTTTCATATGAACTATAACAACCAAACTTGTTTCAATTACTTGCAAAATGATTTATGCACAAAAATATACATCATGATGGCATAATAACAAAGCCCCAAACTTGCATGAATTTCAATCAACTACATACATGTAGCTTCAACATAGATTACATAATTTGCGAAATATTCCAAACGCATACTTGCATAGAACTACCGCATGTAGTTCTTTATAATGAATAACATAAATTTTGCACAAAATATGAATTACTTTATTGCCACAATTCAAGCATACAAATCAACACAATTGTTTATTCATACCAAAGTAATACTCTACTTACAATGGTTGCGGCGAATTCTCTAATTAAGAGATATGATTCCTTTGTTGAATTGATTGGCTTTAGGTTGCTTGAATTGCTTTAGGCTTTAGAACTTTCTTCCTAATTCTCTCTCTAGTTGGCGGCTACTCTTAGTCGTTCCTCAGCAACATGGCGGCTACGTTCTTAATTTTGAATGAATAGATTAGGGTTTAGTCTAGTGTTGTTTATATAGAGGTTAGGAACTGATTAGGACCCTTGATGTTGCTTGGATTGATCATAGCCATTCATTAGGAAGAAAGACCAATTAAAACTTGCCACCTAGCCCTAATGACAAAGCAGACCACAGAGAATCGGCCAAACACAGACCTGGCCAGCCAGGTTGACTGGGCTCGACCAGGTCGACACCCCTGTCGACAGGGCTGTCGACAGCCCTGTCGACATGGGTAGCCCAGGTCGACAGCCCAGTCGACCTGGGTGGCCTAGGCGGGTGTTTATCCGCCCTGGCCCATTGGGCCCGATTTTTAATTATTTTATTCTGTTTGAATTTTAAATTTAATTCAAAACTTCCGAAGGCCATATCTTCTTCATACGGACTCCGTTTTTCGAAAACTCGGACTCTATTTTGCGTATTTTCCGAGACGAACGCAATGGCGTATCCCGTTTCCCTTAGTTCTTTGATTTCAGATTAATTATACTTTAATTTGCTAATTTCACAGTTATAGAATTCGCGGGGTGTTACATTCTCCCCCACTTAAAAGGATTTCGTCCCCGAAATCTTCAAGTTAGGAGGAATGTATATCCTAACATCCAATCATCCATCTACTCATCCATCAAACACGAGCATCCATTGTCCTTAAAAGACTTCTAATGCTTCATGATCATATGCGAAGTGTGTGTGTACATGTACTTATCTAATGCAAAATCAGGCGGTCTACTGATTCAGTTGACCTCCTTAATGCGAATTATGTAAGTGCCATGAATCCATTATGTATGCAAATTTTCCTATTCTTGATTCTACATGAGTGCACAATCATTCAATACAGATGCAACATCCATATGACAACACATTAAAGTTCAACCATATACGAATGCAAACATATATGCATATGCAATATGAAGTGACTGAGCCGATCTAAACCCTAGATTGTGTGTGTATATGCAACCACGAGCAACCACTAGCAATCACTTGCAACCACTTGCAACCATCATACATAACATGTTTCAATTACATGTTTCCATCCAAAGGGTTTCTACCTAAAAGATAAGGTCGAGGAAATATACCTAAAAAGATAGATAAAAGCGCAACTTAAGGAAAGAGAAAGATCAAGGATGTACCCTCGAACAGAAAAGGGTAGGATGTACGGATTCTAGCTTCAGTTTCCCAAGTCGCGTCTCCCTCGGCGTCGCTCCACTGAACTTTGACGAGCTTGACTTCGCGGTTGCGTAGCTTCTTCACTTCTGTTCCTAAGATGCGGGTTGGAACTTTTCTTATGGTTGCTTCGTGTTCCACTTCGGCCTCTTCGAGGATATTTGGCTCTACCACTTCAGCTGACTCATGCAGACATTTTCGGAGATGTGAAACGTGAAAAACGTTGTGGACTCCAGCCAACTTCTCGGGTAGCTCTAACCTATAAGCCATTTTCCCAATTTTCTCGATAATAGGGAATGGCCCTACGAACCTTGGTGCTAGTTTTCCTGTGGTTCCAAAACGAACAACGTTCCTTAGCGGTGATACCTTGAGAAAAACTCTGTCTCCAACTTCAAATTCAAGGTCGGTCCTCCTCTTGTCAGCATAGGACTTTTGTCTGTCTTGGGCCGTCTTCATCCTTCTTCGTATTAAGTCTACTTTCTCTGAGGTCTCTCGGATCATATCTGGTCCAAGTATGAGCTTATCCGTGGACTCCCACCAACAAGTGGGTGATCGGCACGGTCTTCCATATAAAGCTTCGAAGGGCGCCATTCCGTTGGTTGCTTGATAGCTGTTGTTGTAGGCGAATTCTACCAAAGGAAGGTGGTCTTCCCATGTCCCTCCGAAGTCAAGGACGCATAGCCTTAAAAGGTCTTCCAAAACTCTATTCACTCTCTCTGTTTGGCCGTCGGTTTGGGAATGATAGGCTGTGCTCAAGCATAGCTGCGTTCCTACTGCTTCTTGCAGACTCCGCCAAAACTCACTGGTGAAAATGGGGTCTCGGTCACTAACAATGCTAGATGGTATTCCATGGAGTCGGACGATTTCCTTGAGGTAAAGTGATGCTAGGGATGAGGCAGTTCTTTTACTTTTGACAGGTAAAAAGTGGGCGCTTTTAGTAAGCCTATCCACTATTACCCAAATGCTAGTGTTGCCTCTCCTAGACCTAGGCAGCCCATCGATGAAGTCCATTGAGATGCTATCCCACTTCCACTGCGGGACCTCCAGAGGATGTAGTAGTCCGCCAGGCTTTTTCTGTTCCGCCTTAACCTGTTGGCACACCATACACTTAGAAACGAATTCTGCCACGTCCTTTTTCATGCCGTTCCAGAAGAAAGTCCTTTTTATGTCTTTGTACATTTTATCTCCGCCTGGGTGTATCGTCATCTTGGAGTGATGTGCTTCCTCGAGAACCTTCTTTACTAGATCTTTCGTCTGTGGGACGCATAGTTTTCCGTCTCGCCTTAGCAAACCTTTATCGTCAATGGAGTATCTGTTGAGGTGACTTGAAGTCTCACCCCTAATTAGCCTATCAATTGTTTCTACAAGCTGAGGGTCTTCGCGTTGTGCTGCCCCTACTGAATCCACTAAAGTTGGGCGCACTTCGAGAGATGCTAGCAAGCCTGGTACGAAATCGGAGGAAGGCCTAAAGTCGAAGCTGGCTATAAACTCTAGGCTTTGTCTTTCAACAAACAACGGGCTTAGGGTCAATTTCTTTCGGCTCAACGCGTCTGCCACTACGTTGCCTTTGCCCGGAGTGTAGGAGATTTCGAAATCGTACGAGGCAAGAAACTCCATCCATCTTTGTTGCCTCAAGTTAAGATCCTTCTGCGAGAAAAGATATTTCAACGATTTATGGTCAGTGTAAAGTTCGAACTTCTCACCTAGGAGATAGTGTCGCCAAGACTTGAGTGCAAAGACGATGGCGGCTAACTCAAGATCGTGGGTTGGGTAGTTCTTTTCGTGCACCTTCAATTGCCTCCCGCCATAAGCTACTACCCTTCCTTCTTGCATTAAGACGGCGCCTAGCCCTGTCCCACATGCATCCGTATAAACAGTGAACATCTTGCTCCCATCCGGCAGCGTCAAAACTGGGGCTGTTGTGAGAGCCCTTTTCAGTCGTTGGAAAGAAAACTCGCAATCCAAATCCCAATTGAACACTAGATTCTTCTTGGTTAATTTCGTGAGCGGAGCTGAGATTTTCGCAAAATCCCTTATAAACTTTCGATAGAAACCTGCTAGTCCTAGAAAGCTTCGGACCTCAGTTGCATTCCTTGGTGTCTTCCAATCCTGTACCGCCACTACCTTAGCAGGGTCCACTGCTAACCCTTGTTTGGATACTATGTGCCCAAGGAACCTCACCTTTTCCCTCCAAAAGTGGCATTTGGAGAATTTGGCTTTTAGTTGATGGACTCGCAAAGTTTCCATGATTGCCCTTAGGTGTTGAGCATGTTCCTCTTCACTCTTTGAGAAGATAAGGATATCATCTACGAAGACCACTACGAATTTGTTGAGGAAATCTCTAAATACCCTACTCATCAGGTCCACGAAGTACGCAGGTGCATTTGTCAAGCCGAAAGGCATGACAAGCCATTCAAAGAAACCGTCTGGGGTTCTGAACGCCGTTTTATCGATGCTATCTTCAGCCACCCTTAGCTGATGAAAACCGGTTGCTAAATCGAGTTGGGAGAAAACAGACGCTCCTACAAGCTGGTCAAATAAATCGTCAATTCTAGGGAGAGGGTGCCTATTCTTTTTCGTTAGCTTGTTGAGCTCCCTATAGTCAACACATAGACGGAGTGAACCATCCGCCTTTGTAGCGAACACCACTGGAGCGCCCCATTCTGAAATGCTCCTCCTAATGAACCCCTTTTCTAGAAGCTCTTTAATCTGTTTACTGAGCTCTTTCCTTTCTCGTGGAGCCATATGTCTAACGGGCAACGCGACGGGCTTTGCATTATCTACAAGATATATGCGGAAGTCTATTTCCCGCTTCGGAGGTAAGCCCTTCACCTCTTCAAAGACATCCGGATATTCCCGGACCACTCTAACTGATTTCAAATTTTCAACAGAGGCATCTAGCGATTCAAGATAACTAAGCATAACCGCATACGAGGGATTACAAGAAATTTCCAAAGTATTACCGAGCTGGGTTAGGAGCCTAACAACCCTTTTCTCACAATCAAGGATGGCCCCATTACTGGATAGCCAATCCATACCCAAAATCAAACCATACCCCGAAAAGCCCAAAACAAAGGCACTACATTGAAATTCTACACTTAGAATAGAAATTTTCAATCCCACACAGATCATAGACAAATGAGCTGGGCCCCCAATTGGGTTTGAAACAATTAAGGGGTCCTCTACCATACTAGTTTCTAGGTGCAGAGATTCTACTAAAGCAGACGAGATAAAGGAGTGTGATGCGCCAGAATCAAATAAAGTGCGAACGGGGTAATCATAAAGATAAACTACACTTTCTACAGAAGTATTTATACCTCGCTGTTGCAGAGGTGGCGCTTCTAGCACATGGACCTGTGCCCCTGGGGTGGATCCAGCCCTCTGCCCCTGTCCTCGTTTCTTTGGGCAGTCCTTAGCCCTATGGCCTGTCTCACCGCAAGAAAAGCACCCACCATTCTCCTTGGCCTTCTTTTTCCGGCAGTCCTTTACTAAGTGCCCCACTTTGCCACAGAAATTGCACTTCCTCTTCTCTTTGTTGCCTTTCCCGCCTTTCTTAAAGTCTGTCTTCTTAGGCTGCAAACCCTCTTTCTTCTTGCCCTTATCCTCTTCATTCAGCAATGCCATTTGCACTAATCTTTCATACGTGGCTCCCATGGGTATATGGGTCATGGCCAAACTGTGTAATGGCTCATTCAACCCTTTGACGAAACGGAGAGCCTTCTTGTGCGGGGTGTTGACTAGGTCAAGCCCAAACCTAGCCAGCTCATCGAACTGATTCACATACTCTCGGACTGTCTTGTCCCCTTGCTTAAGAAATAAGAATTTTTCCAACTGCAAACTTCTTTCCGCATCTGAGAGAAATTTAGTCTCAAACCTTGCCCTAAAGTCCTCCCATGTCTCCACTGGTCTTTCAGCATTAGTGACTTCCCACCAGTAGGAAGCCTCGCCCTTCAATAGCCATACTGCCAATTGTACTTTTTGTCTATCCTCTACCTCAAAGATGATGAATAGGTCCTCAGTTTCTTTCAGCCAATTTCTAGCTGCCACGAAGGACTCAGTTCCATGGAAATCCCTTCCTCTCATAGCTTTAAAATCCTTACATATCTTAGCAAAATTGGTTCCCCGAGGAGGAGGTGGAGGAAAAGGTGCTGCTGCAGCTGGATGATTTCCTTCCGCTGGGGGAGGAGGAATGGTAGGACCTGGCTGAGTGGCTCTTGCTTCTAAGAACCGTCTAAACCAACCAGGTATTGGCACCCCTTCCGGGAAGTTAAGTTCTTGGGACATGCTGAAACAAAAAGGATAGATTCAAAACGAAGGATAAGAGATAGTTCCTATGGCTTTGGGGGGGTGGACTTTGCCTTTTCAAAATAAAATAATATTTTTCTTTTAAAAATGCTTCTTTAAATTTCCTTTTTGAAAATAATTTTTCAAAACTTTTTATCTTATCTGGTAAACCTGGCTCTGATACCAAGTGAAACACCCCACCTCCGTTAAGGTCACTCTCAAAGGGAATGCCCTAATTTTGGTGGAGGTTTATAAGTACAAGTCACAGATATACAAGACAGATATAAGAACACATATTTGTAAACAGCGGAAGAACAACAAACTTTATTTCATAAAGTCAAATACGTGTTACAACAACATCCTTTCCAAAAACATAACACAACACTTTCATAATCTGTCTTGAGTACATTATTTAAAGAAGCATAAATAAAACATAGATAAACTGCAAAAGCCCCATAGTGGATTGTCCAAAGCCATAGTTCAAAACAGGAAAGTCCAAGCAATACATTTCTCTTCTTCAAGCTGGATGTTGAGGTTGATCAAGCTGCTGTGTTCCCTCCCTGAGGACCTGGGGGGGGGGGGGGGGGGAACGGAAGAAAGAAGACGAAAGAAAAGTAGAGTCAGACATAAAGCCTGAGTAAGTCTAGTACTATTTTGTCTATGAATAAAGAACTGGGTATGATAAGTATAAACAAGAAGTGGGCATGCACTAAAAACTTGGTTAAGTTGTCTAGGGTCGAATATACTATCGTACCCCATGTTGATCTCTGAACCCATATAAACTAGTTTCAGACTGGCACCCCAAAATCAGGGTGATGTGATCCATTCTATGATGATCGGCTCCTACTCGCATAGTTACATGTGTCTTACGGCCCCCGATGTTGTAGTTACCTATGCTGGTCCCACCATGGGGTGTATCAAGTCCCATAGTGGCAACCCGACACAACCTTAGAGTGCACAGGTATGCTACTGGTGTCCAGTGCCTTATTTTTCTGCACCGGAGTGTGTGCACGCCCGCACTCCGTTAGAACCTACACTGCTACACCACCGCCGTCGATTTGACCTCTTACAATCAGCCCAGTAAGTGTGCCCCACCCTGCCTAGTTTCAGGGTATCCTGATACACCTTTTAGGGTTACTGCTGAAAAGGGTCCACCGTTACTAGGTTTTCTATCTCTAGCCAACATTCTAAGTTGGTTAAGTGTTTCCTAACCTAACCCCACCAGTCCGTTTAGTTTAGCATGTTCCATTTTGATTAAGTCTTTAGTTCACTTAATCCTAACAATCCTGACTCAGCCTTAATTGTTTTATTAAGGCCCTGACCTCTCACATTAGACAGGTATTGTTGTGGCTGCCTGTTGCCGGTTGGTTCCGGGCAGTCTTACGCCACAACTCAGTCTAACCTCGGGTCCTTGCTGGGCTCCATGTTTAACCTCCCACATTGGATAGGTATTGTTGTGACTACTGGACAGCCGGGCGGTTCCGGGCAGGTTTACATCACAACTCAATCCAACCTCGGGTTAAACACATCGTATGTTCTACATTTACATATTTTGTCATTCCTCTTTATTTCTTATATGTAAATATTTGCGGCCCATTATTAAGTTAATGGTGTAAAGGTTACACCAATCATGGGCCCAACCCATACCTGAACTTGGGCCCTTCTATTTTATATTTTCATTCATTAATTAATTTTAACCCAACGTTATTTTCCCCCGTTTTACACGTCCGTTTATATATATATTGGGCTTAGCCTTTTAAAGCCCAATTTAGCCATGCGAAAAGGGGAGGCTTATGGCGTGATTACATACACAAAAAGGGGAAGGTGAGCGCATGAACTTGCATATGACGTTGGAAATACATAATAGAAACTGGTGTACTTGCATATATATACTTTGGTCATAAAGCATAGGTGACATGAACCAAACCATGTAAACTTAAGATAAGAATCTAAATTAGGTGTCACATAGTCTTAACTACAACATAGACCTATGTTCTTATTTAGGCATAAACATAAACAAGTTATGTTCATAAGGTTTCTACATGTTTACAAAGGGGATACTTTGTTACTAACACAAAAGCATAGTTCAACTTAATCATGATTTAAGTCTAATCACATAACGATGGTATAAATATACTTATGCATAAATATTCCTAAACATGGTGTTTGCTTTAAACTTGCAAAAAGGGATTTTTGAGTCTAACCTAGCCATGTCTCACATATGTCATCATATAATTCTTGTAAACAAGATAGACTTAATCATGGATTTCAATTATGCCAAATATCATTCATAGCCTAGCCATATTCATAAGTTTGCAAAAGCATGACTTAATACATGGATTATGGTGTCAAAATTCCAACATAGTTTCATATGAACTATAACAACCAAACTTGTTTCAATTACTTGCAAAATGATTTATGCACAAAAATATACATCATGATGGCATAATAACAAAGCCCCAAACTTGCATGAATTTCAATCAACTACATACATGTAGCTTCAACATAGATTACATAATTTGCGAAATATTCCAAACGCATACTTGCATAGAACTACCGCATGTAGTTCTTTATAATGAATAACATAAATTTTGCACAAAATATGAATTACTTTATTGCCACAATTCAAGCATACAAATCAACACAATTGTTTATTCATACCAAAGTAATACTCTACTTACAATGGTTGCGGCGAATTCTCTAATTAAGAGATATGATTCCTTTGTTGAATTGATTGGCTTTAGGTTGCTTGAATTGCTTTAGGCTTTAGAACTTTCTTCCTAATTCTCTCTCTAGTTGGCGGCTACTCTTAGTCGTTCCTCAGCAACATGGCGGCTACGTTCTTAATTTTGAATGAATAGATTAGGGTTTAGTCTAGTGTTGTTTATATAGAGGTTAGGAACTGATTAGGACCCTTGATGTTGCTTGGATTGATCATAGCCATTCATTAGGAAGAAAGACCAATTAAAACTTGCCACCTAGCCCTAATGACAAAGCAGACCACAGAGAATCGGCCAAACACAGACCTGGTCAGCCAGGTTGACTGGGCTCGACCAGGTCGACACCCCTGTCGACAGGGCTGTCGACAGCCCTGTCGACATGGGTAGCCCAGGTCGACAGCCCAGTCGACCTGGGTGGCCTAGGCGGGTGTTTATCCGCCCTGGCCCATTGGGCCCGATTTTTAATTATTTTATTCTGTTTGAATTTTAAATTTAATTCAAAACTTCCGAAGGCCATATCTTCTTCATACGGACTCCGTTTTTCGAAAACTCGGACTCTATTTTGCGTATTTTTCCGAGACGAACGCAATGGCGTATCCCGTTTCCCTTAGTTCTTTGATTTCAGATTAATTATACTTTAATTTGCTAATTTCATAGTTATAGAATTCGCGGGGTGTTACACGCTTGATGGCTCGCATTAGGCTCGGTATATATTTTGGCCAACAATAATCATAAAGACTTATCATCCAAGATTCGACGGATGGTCTGAGAATATCAACAGCAAGATGGCAACGACTCGGATCCTTCTAAGAACCATCACCCCATTTACTGATATTATTCAATCCTGATCGACTGCTTCAGTCTTGCCCGAAGATCGATGAGTTAAAAGCTTGAAACACTTCAGTCAGGATGTTGATTGATTGTCTATATATCGACTCTCGTTCCCCGACGTTGAATCAAAGACATAACCACGGATGAACGAGGCATGTCTACATTCTTAGCCTCTGTATCCCACTTCCCGACGTGGAAAAGACAAAGCTTCTATAAGTATGGATCCAATGTTCTCCTGCCGATCACTGCCTTAGCACTGACAAGATGAGATGCCACCATTAGCGTTCTGATCTGGCTACCAGACCTTTATTCCTTGCCCTCGACGTGGGGGCAAGAAGGCAATTCAAAGGAAACTTACCCTCATCATTCACCCACAAAGGCTGCCTGGTTGCCTTTATTATCCCAGTACCCCGATCAAGGTCTGATCGTTCTTGGCATTGCCGCCCCATGAGGATTCAAAAAGACTTCCTTCATCAATTAAAGCTTCAACGGTCATCACGTGTCAGAGATGAAACAAGTCAAAATGGGCTGGCAAAGGATATGCGATACCATTCTCATTCTGAATAACACTCATTCCCTTAACAGGATTATTTTTTACTTATATCTTTTATCTTTACATGCTTTATGAGTAATTTATGTGACTAATAACTCTTATGAATTTATGTGTGAATGATATAGGTACCCAGAGTCTGGTACTGATCATACTTCCAATACCTGCATGCAGAACTACAAAGCATTGCCATAACGGGCCTGACTGAAGCGCTCGTTTGCAGAATCATGTCATCCGTCCGAGAAAAGTTACACAACTCAAGATGGATCTGACATGACCATCCACTACTCGGCTCATGCGTGGCATGACTCAAGATAATTGTGCATCGATCATTACATTTGAAAATTGAGATCTAACTCCAGATGGACGCGGTTCGACCGTCCATACGACCAGATCCTACACTCGATGCCATCGAATTAGATAAATCCAAATAAAGGAGGCAGCACCACCCATCAACATACTTACTTTCCAATCATGCATTTTCCTTTACCTTCTCCTTAAGTTATTGGCATGACTAACCCGTTCAAATTCGTATATGAATGATGTAGGTACCCAAGGTTTGGTACCAATCACCCCTTTCATAGTTTGATCGGAGGAACGTAAAGTTTGGCGAACGTGTTTCAAATATTCACCCGCTTACTCTTGGCCCGACGCCAACAATCTGACATAAATGAAGTTCAATCATCCATTCACAGACTTTTTTCCCTTGACGTAGGGGGCAAGAAAATAAACGCATATGAATTCGATGTGTGTTATTTTTACATGGGCATACTAATGAGGCCTCCTCATCCTCTAGCCTTTGATTCGCCAGGAAAGACATAGAAATGTATTCGGGCATGACATAACCACTCAGTAGATCGACGATTCTATCCCTTGATCTGAAGGGAAGAGTGCAACAATGACAGGTACAATCCCATGAACGACATAACTTTTGCCTTCGATGTGGGGGCAAAAGAGAAATGTCAAGACGAGGATGAGTATGACTCGACCGCTCTCCAATGACGTATCTAACTCTTTCCCATGCTACCGAAGGGAGGAGTATAAACTCAAGAGGGGTGTGAACCAACCATCCCTGATGGCGACCTTTGCCCTTGACGTAGGAGCAAAGGGACGACGCCAAGGCAAATGTGACCCGACTGTTTGCCCGACCGACTCTAATCCTCAGAGCTTGGATAGGAGTATAAACCTATGATGAGTGTGATGGGCACGCTAAGATTTAAGACCACTCGATCCACAACTCTAACCCAAACTGACTTTGGGAGAGTATAAAGGACGAACCATGACATCCATAACCCTAACTCTCACGACTTGAGAGAGAGTATAAATCTGTTGGTTAAGTGTGAATGGTGCACCACGACTTAAGACCACTAAACCCATAACTCTAACTCTTATGACTTGGGAGAGAGTATAAAGGACAATGTTGCGACGTGCATGCAATCTCCATCGCCCTCCGATTGAAGATAGGATTATAAAAGACTTATGGGCCGACCGTCCGAACGACTTAACTTGGTTCCCACCCGATGCTGGGGGCACGGGCATAGATTTCTGAATTAACTTCAAACACGCTTTGGATGCGACCTGTGTTTCAAAGTTAAATGGAGGCTACAAGCATTATACCTCCAAACTACGACACTTAGTACCTTGACACTTTGACATTTAATAATTCTATGCTAGATAGATTAGCACTCAACATGTTTTCATTTCGAGCTACAATTGCTTGTGACTTAAAGATTGACTTAGTAGCTTGCAAGACTAAGCTAACTATTCTTTTTCGAATTGCAAGATTATGTACAGATACAAAGCAAAGACACGAGGGACACATTCGCATACAACAACAAACGGGTCATGGTCGAAGGACTGACGTCGACTTCTAATGCTAAACTTCCCATACGACTCAATGCAACGACCGAAATGAGACCTTGAGAGTGGGATGTTCATTAACACATCACACAACTTAAGGACCTTAAGAGTGATAACTGAAATCAACACGCATACCCATATATGGCTCACTATATCCCAAATGCAACGACGAGTTTCACATTGCAAGTACACTGAATAGAAAATGCAATAGCTCGAGCATTTGGATGACACAATCACTTAAGCTTTAACAACCACACTTTTTTATGCGTACATGTCTAAATTTGAAATGAGTGTGGTCTGACCATCTGTCTCTTGTCATTACCCCCGGACTGGGGGCATAACTATTGAAAGTATTTACAAATGACATAACTAATTTGCGTGTACATAACTTATGCTTTGATCCTGACAGGCCGCATGTGGACCACGAAAGGGGTGCAGGGTAACCATCCGTTGACTGATCCCAACCTACTTCCCAATTGAAAGGGGACGAATAAGAGTATTCAAAGTAACTACAGTCTGACCTCTCGCAGCCCAACTTCGATCCTCAGAGCTTGGATGGGAGAGAAGAAACCAGTATGGGTTGAGTACCAACAAATTATTTCGCATCCAACTCTAACTCACGACATGATGAGGAAGTATGAATTATGAGAAGACATGGATTTGAATTCCACTACGTAGTCAATCCCCCAATGACTAGTGACGAAGAGTGCGAGCCATGAAAAGCATGAATCTACTACTCGGCTACTCTGTGTACATTTTCAACTTCTTAAAGTTTCACAGGATCCCAAACTACAGCAAAAAATGATGACCTCAATGGAACTGAGCATGAAGAAAAAACTCAACAAGAGTATGACAAATATTTTGGATTACGATGAAACATCGACCTAACTGGCTCGAATGATAAGAGTAACTAAGTTCATTGGCGCTCGATGGGTCGATCCTTATTCTCTGACTAAAGTGAAGGAATGATGCCTAGTCAAATGAGATTCGACTATTTGCATGTTCAACTTTAACTCTCGCTGACTCGGGAGAGAGTATAAAGCGACTTGGGTTGGCTGAGATCGCCAAACCTGCTACTCTAACCTGAAACAACGACGAAGAGTATAAAGGCTTAAGGACTGGACGTCCGACTGACTAAGCTCAACCCCCACTGACGTTGGGGGCATGAGCGTTGGCTTCGTTTGTCATCCATCGACGATATGTGCATAAGGGTTAGCTTACTGACTTTGAACACGTCCTTGACTTGACACGTGATTCAAAGGATATATACAATACCTTCCGACTATGACAAGGCTTGGGTTACTCATTCAAGTGAGACAACTTATGAGTTCGATAGGACTTGCCTTACTCATTCAAGCGAGATAGCTTATGAGCTAAACATGACTTGGAAGACTCAAATCGCAAGTACATTAAATTGAGAGCGAGACTAACTTTTCTAATGCCTTATGATTTTGATGCTCATACTAGACATCGGCTCACATGATTTCAACAATATTTTGTACTGACTCGTACGTGATCGTTGGACCATAAAAACGATCCGGAGTTATCATGGATTTCTTTAAATATGGTCTGACACGACCATGGATTTATGGTCTTCTGTTAATACGATCCGGAGTGATCGTGATTTTCTAGCTTTATATTGGTAAGATACAGCCCAATCATGGATTCCTAGATTACTATTCCAATGACTCAGGAAGTAAAAAACCATATGCGATGTCGAGTTCACATGCCATTTCTGATTTTCTACATTATCTCATGACTTGGATAACCAAACCATGCACTGACTTGTGTGTGAAATGGTCTGACTTGACCTTACACTTGACCATGCTCTCGACTTGCATAAGAAGATGACACCATTCGACGAAGACTCTTTATGACGACCATGTGCAGAAGCCAGCGGCACAGCTTGGCTTATGATGATATCAGTCGACCTCTTGACTCGACAAGAAAAAGAAAAGAAAAAAGAATTCAAGCTTTAGGACTACTCTAAAAGACATGACAGTTCGACATTACTTTCTCGAAGATGAATGACATTCCAAAGATGCAGTTCGACTTATTCAAAGTACATCCTGTCTGCCACACGATCTACTTTGGGGGGCAAAGTGTTGACCCGCCTTTTGGTAAGGCCATCAACCCAAGGATCCATCACAGGATCGCTCAGGGCTCGAGCATGGGCTTGGACAAGCTCGGACATTCATGGCTTGAAGCTCCTTGGCTCAAGGGCTCTTGGATCGAAATATTTCAGCTCAAAATACCTAGGCTTGATGGTCTTGAGATCAGCTTACATTACAGCAATGACTTGGTCATGAGATCTATTTAATAGCCTACTTACTTGGTCCAACTAGCTATTTTAAAGCCTATAAACTCGGATCTAGCTACGTTTATGCTGCCACATATTAGAGGGAACTTCTCCACGTAATCAAGACTCAGCTCCATTATCTGCTATTCACATGGATCAACTGACACATGGCACCTCCAATTACTGAAGCCTACTGCCTATAAATACACCAAGCAATACAAAAAAGATGGGATCTTCTTCTTTAGCTCAGATTAGAGCATAACTCTTTGACCCACGCATGACTCAATCATGGCTGCCAACCACTTTCATCGTGAAATACATGTTGTATTCCTCAAAAACGATTATGTAATAGAGATCCTGACGATCTCATTCATTGTATCTCCGACTTTATGGCATTATTATGAGATTATAAAGTGGACGTAGGCTCGTTAGTCCCGAACCACTATAAAAACGCTGTTGTCTTGCTTTTTCTCACTTTTTCTGATATTTCTTCATATATCATGCTCAAATTCAACTTTTGGCCGTTGATGACCACTTTTTGGCGTCAACACGTACCAACAATCGTATTGGTCATGTTTGATAGTCGGTGATTTAACTATCAAATAATAATCGTGTAGATAAAATGAGTTTATTGATTCAGTACTTAGCACTACTTGGCCTATTTAAAAATAAATAATAAATGGTTAATCAACCTTTAATCCTTTCGATATATTTAAAACATTATCTTTATTCTTAATTTTATAACAAAAACTATTTGATATGTTTCCGAGTATGTATATACATATGTACCAAACTTTCCATTTCCATTACTATAGAAAATGTCGTTATATTCTATAAAACCTTTTTCCCTCTTTTCCTTATATTCGGCATTTCGATCTATATATATATATATATATATATATATATACATATATATATAGTATGCTTAACAGTATAAAACAAATTCCCGATTTTCGATATGGCAAAACAAATGTCAAATTATAAAATTTAAAACCAAATATTTCATTTTGTACTGCAACTACATTGCATTATTATTTATATCCCAAAATCACGCACTCGTGTTCAATATCCCTCATATGGGATAATATACCAATTTCAACACCTCTAACTCACTTCAAACTAATACCATTCCTCAATAATAGTGAAGCCATTCAAGTTGGGGTATTTTCTTACCTCTCAGATCTTGATCGACAATGTTCTTATCTCAGAACAAATAATAGTTTGTCACTTAACCACTGATATTAAAATCCCGCTTACCCCCTTGATTTCAATCTGGTATTACAGATTGTTTCTTATGTTTGAAATCCTTGTTCGATAACCTTTCTCTTTACTTAATTCGTTGGATTAAGTAAATGTCCATAGAAACACCACTTTTAGCTTAAATCATTATCTTGCTAATAACATTTTGATCTCAATAAAATCCCCCATCTAATAATCCGCTTCCATTTATTCGGGAATTCGCTTAATGAATCTTATCCTGGATTTTATAACTAAAATCTGCTTGCCACCTATTTTAAAATAAAAACTTTTTAAGTTGGATTTCATCTCCGAAAATCCTTTTACCAATATTTAACACAACCCAATGGTATGTATTTACCTTTGTATTTGAAATTCTTATTTCAATTACCTTATTTTGCTCAATTCAATATGTTGACCTTTAATGTCATCATTTTGGTTTAAACCCTCTTTAAAACCTTGTCTGGACTTCTTCCATATCACCTTTACTAACTCGTTTAACATCTTATAACACTTTAGCTCAGATCTAATCCAAATCATGTACCTTACTGATCACATTTCAGTTCCCTACAGATCTTGTAACCTAACCTGGTTTAAAGCCCCCTTTTTAATAATCACATTTCAGTCCATTACTAATTTTATAAATCATTCCCTTGGGGGTTTCCATTCCATTTGAATTCCCTTTACTTAATTAATAATTAAGTAAAAATCTTATTTAAATTCTCTGCATCCACTTACAAATATCATTTACCAATCTCTTTTGAAAACTTGAATTTTAAATCTCTTTATAAAACATCACCCCTTTGACTAAACCTGATCGCTGCTTAATTAACTTTTTAATCGAATCCCAATTAAAAATCATTTCTTTAAATTATTATTAAAATGATAATTAACCTTAACATTAACTATATTAAAAATAGTTAACTTTGCTATTAATTAAAATTAGTAAAATTATCACTTTTTTAAATGCTTATTAAATAATAATTAACTTCATTAACTCTAAACAATTCAATCATTTCCTTAATTTATAGTTAATCGAAGATTAACTATTATCTTACACCACTTGTTAAATCCAAATCAATTTTAATATCAAGTAACATAGTTGATTTTTGTCTACCGTACATATCAGTTAACATTTAACTGATTTTCACTAGTCATTTCCCTTTTTAAATTAATTTAATAACTTTATCAAATTTAAAATACTACTTAATTGTTTTAAAAACAATTATTTCATTTTACCAGCCCGTAGGTAATTTCTGTGATTTTCTGCTTTCGAACTAGTATAAACCATTTAAACAATCTCTTTAAAAACTCGATTGAACTATATATTTATAAATTTCTAATTTAATTATTTTTATATATAAAACAACTGAAAAACTTTAACTCAGTTATAAAATAATTTATAACTTTAAACCACGTCAATCCACCTGACGGTAGAACAATGTTTAAAACAATATAACTTAGGCCATTCACTGCCAATTACTCAAACAATATTGTTGATTGATTGTAATCATAACCATGATGAATATCAAGTCAACCATTAATATCAAAACAGGTTTTGATGTCAGTCAGTGTGAACAATTCGTATATATGATTGATACACACAACAAATAATGTACAGTTTATTTGAGGAATCCGGTCGGATCCCTCCAACCTGTCCTTCCCTGCATCACTAATAACATTTGGTAAAAATATTCGAATTAAATATAATATATTTTAAAAAAATGAAATAACGGCAACCAAACAAACAATAAACAACCAATTTGCATCCATAGCATCCAATCAACCAATTTATACTGTTAATTGTAAATTATATTTTTCTATGAATTTAACACATCACAGAATTCCAGAAGGCGTGAGAATTAACTCACCAGATTTAATTCTGGTTGACGGTTGACGCGTTTGTTGCATTTAGTTTGAAACGAACGCTCAAAATTATCTGAAATTCCAACTGTGTCCAATTGAATACTAGTTAGCACCATTGTCTAGGTCTCGTCCCTGCGATCCCAACGGATCCTGTTTCGTGGAATTTCGTTATCGTATGAAAAAGTTATACGTTTTATAAGATTTATCATTTAAAATATAACTAATTATAATTTAATTAAACATTTTAATTACCTTTCTCAATAATTCATTCCAAGTCAGTAAGGAACATTGTTCCTCACGCGTTTTGTACACTGTCGCTTCCTGAAACCCGATGTATGCCATCGCAGAACCTTCAATTTCATCTTCCTTACCCTGACACCGCCACAGACCGCCGGAGTTCACCCCCGGTCTCCACCTGAACCGTCTCAGTGAGCATCCCCCTCGCTCGAAACCATGTGCCCTAGTTCAACATCCACCGCCTGAAATTAATGATCGAACGGAAGTCGTTCGTGGACCAAAATCCGCCGCCACTGGCAACAATAGGTCACCAGACCACTGCCAACAAGACTGCCACACCACCCAAAACCTTACCCCTTCCGACCGCCCCACCTGAAAATGTCCAAAGCCAACGAAAAATCCAAAAACCCGATTGCCACTTTTCAAAACACCCCCAAAAACTATTCTCCATTCATCTACCTCCCACGACGACCACACACAATTTCAGGCGGCCAACCCCTCAGCAAAGTTCAAGCTCTACATCTCCTCTACTTCATAACCCATCAGCAAACGACAACCCAAATGCCATTAAAACCCACAAAAACGAAAATGAGATCTCACGGTAAATCACGATTTCCGGCCACCACAAGCGAACGTTGGTCGTGAAATTTTTTCTGGAGGTAGGCAGCAACGAGGGTTCAACTTTCCTTCATATTTCTCTAGCCGATTCTTGCTCGATTCAAAGATATAAATTATTTCGTAATAGAGGGCTAAATTGCAAAACCTGAATATATTTTTGATCGGTGGAAACATTTTGGATGGGAATGCTGATGTTAGAGGTATATATAAAGTGAGAAAATATTCATTTAAGGTGATGTGACTAACGATTTTTATTTCGTGTCTATCACAATTCTAAACGCCGTTTATTGGCTCTTGTGCTCACATACAAACTCCGTTCGTGATGTGAATGGACGACATGACATAATTTGACGTGACGGTTCTTATGAAACTTGTTTCGGTGAATTCCGAGTCTGTTTGCTCAAACAGCGCTCGTTCACGTCCAAATGGTCATTTTATTTGCATTTTATTTTTCCACGCTCACAGTATAACTCCGATTTACGTGCAAATTGAAATATAGCAATAATTTACTGTTGCGGTCCCAATAAAATTTATTTCGTTGAAAACGGAGGTCGTTTGAATAAAGTCCCTTTTAAAAGGACCAATTTTAATTAAAATAAATCAATTTAAAAATACCTCAATATAATATAAATAAAATATTGTAATTGGCCATACACGACCAGAATTTCATACACTACCACAATAAAATATCACAGGTTGAATTTCAAGCCAAATCGATATTCAGAAAAATAAAAATCATTTATTTTATATAATTAAATCGCTATAATATATAAAGGAATTCCATAACGACTATTTTAAAATTTGATTTGGACATAAAACAAAATCTACGCTACGAAAACTGGACTTTTCTCTTCCATTAGAAAATATCATCAAATAGATTCCGGTGTTTCTTGTTTCGAGAAAATCCGACTAATATTGGATCTTGTACAGCCGTTTAAAGTTCAAAACGCCATATTACGAAGTACGGCCCCGCTGCAGCTCGTTTTATAATATAATTATAAATTTAATGCTCAAGTATCGTTTTATAAACGAAATCGATACTATAATTTCAATATAAACAATTTTAAACCATTTTAAACTGCCCGATCACATTATACTACAAATTCAACATTTTTCCAAATATTTTGGAATTAAAATATTATATATTATTAATATAAATAAATATTCAAGATAAAATAATTAAATTCAACTGTTTAAATTCAAATCGATATTTTAAATAATTAAATTAATTCAAATAATCAGGCAGAAAATACGGGACGTTACACTTCCTGACAATGCTTCGTGGAGATGCTATCAAATGTGCAAACATTACCATGGCCCAGTCATCACCACTTGGAAACAACTATGTAATGCATTAGTACAAAATTCCGTGTGTGGCAGGATCCAAAGATCAGCATTTACGATCTATCCACTATCGAACGGGGATTAGAAGAATCGCTTGATAAATATCTAAGGAGATTTCATGCTGAGTCGCTTAAAGTGGAAGGAGCAACAGACATGGAAAAGTTAATAGCTACGCATTCTGGGTTGCTCGCACCAACACCTTTCTGGAAAGAGCTTATCTTAAACAAATGTGAAAGCTTGAGTGATTTTTATTCTAGAGTTGACAAGTTCATCCGTATGGAAAGGATACTCGACACAAGGGAGAGCTTGTGGAAAAATAAAAAAGCAGAAGAGTTTGATTCTGATTCCTATGCAATCAACTCTCAAAAGTTAAATGAAGATATATACTACTGTTCATATCATAAGACGAAAGGACATCAACCATACAATGTAGTGATGTGGCAAAAAGGATCCAAACCAAAAAGTAAAGAGAGCCTGTTCAAGAAGGATAAAAGATGACAAGCGGAAGAGTTGGTTAAGGACACAGTAGCATCGGACTAGAACCTAACAATGAGTTTTCTGTTTCATATTCCATTAGTCATTTTATGTTGTATCTTGCTTATAGTCAAACAAATAATGATACAAGTTCAAGTGTCATCGTAGGTAAAATCCAAAACATGTTCAAGCTTATGCATACAATAAAATCTCAAAAAGAACATATTGGGCATATAACTTATCCCGCAGGTGAGAGCAAAAGCTAGAAGAGAGTACTTAAAGCAAGTCCAATTGATGCTTATATCTTCTCAAATGGGAGGGAACAAAAGTTCAAATGGGAGCATATAAAAGGCATAATGGATGGATGACTGCGCACTCAAGTTATCAGTCAACGGAAATGTAACGCCCTACCTCTATACTCGCGTTAGCCAAGGCCATTGCAAGAAATAGTGTTAACTAACCCAAAAAATAAGGCTGTTGAGGAGCGACCATCTGTATATTAGCTTTGAACGAGTGTTAAATATGTCAGATAATGTGGTCTTACTTTTTAAATCTCATGAGGAAATCCCACATATCTAATTTAAGTTCCAATCTACTACACAATGACTATATATATATATATATTTTGGAAAGCAATATAAAATACATAACAAAAAAATCAGAGTCAGACAAAGATATTCACATCACTAAGGCGAAAATTGATATGAATAATAATGCATAAGTGGTAGACATAATACAAGTGGTCATGCATGATCCACTATATCATAAAATAACAGATCATGTACTACACAAAAGAACATGTACACATGTGAGTCACTAACTCAAATACATAAAAGATAAAAACTACTAAAACATGTGTGGTTAGCCAAAAGGAGGAGCTAGTCCATGCTACAGTCAAGGAGAAGCACCTATAATATTTGGTCTGACCCGAGTATTATTTATAAGAAAATAAACAATAAACGGATCAGTCTAGCTGTACTCATCATAATAAACTGAGGTAGAAATAGAGATATAAACAAAATATGACATACATTCAAAAGCAATACTGTTCACATGAAGAATGTGAAGGCTTAGAAAAATATCTACAATGTATCTCATAGAAATCTCGATGCAATAAAAGATTATCACTCTATAAAGATATAGCTACTCATGAGAAATGATGTCACCCGTCAAGTCTACATAAATTGAAAATGCGATATCATCAAATGAATATTAATGAGAAATGATGTATCCCAACAAGTCTACATGAAATAGATAACTCGATATCAACAGATGAATGCTCACGAGAAATGATGTCACCCATTAAATCAACGCCAAATAGATAATTCAAATCGATAACATAGTATCCATAAAAAATCAAATGAATCGAAGTTCCTTAAGATGATCCAAAGATCATCGATATAATCAAATGAACCGAAGTTCCTCAAGATGATCTAAAGATCATCGAAGTGACCTGAAGGTCGAATAGATCGAAATTGATCAAGTATAGTGTAAACTACGGCAAGCTTGTAAATATAAGAGTCGAGCTACATGTCCCATAACCACTTGCTCTACTCGAATATTTACGAACTAGTTGTATATTGCACTAGAAATACGAAACGGTCATTGCCACGGTGTTCAATCGTAATCGTCAAATCAAGTAAAAGGGGTCATAGTCCTTGTTTTTACTAAGGCATTTAATTAGATTTCTCATATGAACAAGAAAAAGGTTTATCAAACATATACTAGTAGATTTGTAAATCAATTTATAAAAGATTAGAAACCAATTTCGAAAATAACTTCATGTAATGAAATGGAGTCAGAAACCATTTAATAAAAGATTTGGTATCTACTATTAATTTAAAACCCTTTTATATAGTTTTAAAGTGGCAAATCTCATCAATTATCGATTGCACTAAAAATCGATCTCAAAATTCATGTTTTAATAACGTAAATCGAATCCCATGACTATCGGTTATAAATTCATTTATCACGAATCAATCGAAAGTTCATCTATTAGAGCTTCTGAAATACATGGATCAGAGCAACTGAAAAGTCAGAAGAAAAGAGCAAACAGATTGAAACTTGGCTGGAGATAAACTTAAATGTATGTGAACTGTCGACCGTGGTGTCCACCAGTCGATAGTAAAAAAAATAAACTACAGGCAAAATAACACATCCGAACCTTTTTTTTGACGTCTGGCCTATTTCAGACGTCTCAGAATAGGTTTCAGATGTTTGAGTTTTCTCTCCAAAAATCCCGAAGACCATTTCAGACGTTTGAAATTTATTTCAGACGCCTGACCTACTCCGTGGATGTTTTACAAGGGGAGAAACATCAAAAAATGGCTCCAGATTGGTGCGTGTTTGCTCTAGACTAATGTGTAGGTTAAAAACATCCCTTAATACACCAAAGCACATATACAAACGTCCATTCGTGAGTTTACACAAGAATATTCATGTAGATGGAAACAAAACTCATAAGTTGGAGAGTTAACAACCAAACTAACTACTCATACAATGCACACACAACATATACGTGCTATGGGCACACTAGATAAGCTTATAGCTTGAGGCATAGATGTCAGTTCTCAAAGAACTCACCTTTGATTGTAGGAAGCAACAAAGAGATGCAAGACCAAGCTAAGGAGCTATCTTCTCCAATATAACTCACTAATCTTCAATCCATACACAAATACACGATATTTTCTAAGAATTAGGTTTAGGAAATAAAAAGGATTTAAGAGGAAACAAGTTGGAGAAGATGGAGAACGAGTTTACCTTTCTTCTCCTTGGATTTGCACTTGATTTCCAGACGAATTGGATAACTAAGATTAAATTAAAGCTTAGGGAATTTTAATTTCCCTTTTCCACTCTCCATTTTCTTATTTCTTTTGAAGTGATGAAGGTGAATGAGAGGGAAAGGGCTATGGGAGGCACTAAGTAGGGCTAGAATGGGTTAGTTTGGCTAACCCAAACCCCACCCAAAGTCCCAAATTTCCCAAACTCAAAACATATCGAAATTTATACCTTTTGATCACATAAATGACATTTTAAACTCAATAGAAGTAGTTTTGAGTCCAAATTCATCAGTATGCAAAATGTGACTTTTTGGGACATACAGTCGATTAATGATGTTATATTTAAATATATTATCGTCGAATATGCTGGTTGTTACAGACTTCCCCCTTAAAGAACTTGTGTCATCAAAATTACTTAAGGTAAAACTCAATATAAATAACAGTCGCACATCAATTAGATCTTTATAAAAATAGACTACATAAAAAATTCTCTATTTAATAATCTTAAAAAAATAACCTTGAGTTATAAATCACTATATAACTTAAGTTTATACACGTATAATGTTCAAATAAAAGTCAAGAACATATATGAGCTGCTAACTTATTTTTCCCATAATTGTTTTTAAGAAATTAGAATTTTCTTACTCAAATTCTATATATTCTAAACCCTCAATTTCGATAATTATTAAAATTTTAGTCGCACTTTATCGCGATTTTTCTAAAAATTTGGGTTAGACATGTCTCAAAATCTACAAGATAAAAATTCCAATCTTTTTCTTCCATTAGAAAATTATCATCCAATAGATTCGAATAATTCTTGTTTCAATGAATTCGACATTTATTGGATCCTACATACTAATTTGAAATTCAAATCGAAAATTACAAACTACCACTATACGATAAGCCCTCTTTGAATAAATTTAATTAAATCATTTTACCTTTAGTAAGTTTATAAATTATAAACCTTTCCTCTTACGTTTTTAGTATGAACTAATTAAACATTCAAATTAATAGTTGGGAATATTGACTGTCCAAAATCACTGAACATTCACTATCAAGATTTTGCTAGAAAGTTTTTACTTAGAATTTCCTTAAAAATATTCTAGCTTACAAGAATTTCTTTTAATTGAAAAGGATAAGCGATCTCGTTGGGAAAAAAATCATGAAATAAAAATCTGGGTTATACACCAAAAATAGGAAATACTAGCACGTTCTCTAATATTTCACGAACAACCACTAAATCATGTAAACATGATAAAATGGTAGAAGTTGAAAGAATTCCATAAAACTCGAAAACTTTTGGTTTTCAAATTCACAAGGATGTTACCAAGAAGAATGAGGTCAAACCGGTCGGGTAATGATCTCGAAAACTTAGTTCAACAAGGTTAACAAAAGAAAATGGAATAATTATTAACCCATATTTATGAGAGCCCAAGATCACATATTCGAAATCCGAAAACAAGAGGCTAAGATTGATAAAAAAGATACAACTTATCATTTTTCGGAAGAAGATTCGAGATAATTTTTCATATGGAAACTCTAATCACTCAAATTCTAGAAATCACACAAAAAAATCTAGAAGAATCTAAATAAGGAAAGATGTTCGAACAATAATAGGTGAGAGTGTACAAATTCCATAAATAGAAAAGTGATCATAAACGATCAACAAGAAAAGAGAAAATTTACATTAAGCTAGTAAGTTGGTGAGTTTATACAAATTACCCATAACCACTGACTTAACTCAAGTATTTACAAACAAATTGCAAAAATCCACTATTAATCACGAACGAGCACACGACTCCAAATACGAAAAAATAATAGATATGCGTCATAAAAAATGGATGTCGAAGATAGATGATTATTTTGGAAAATAAAATATGGACCTCAAAGCGATTATGCCAATTCATTCCTAAAAATCACCACTGTAATGGCCCGAATTTCCGTACCCTTAGTCAACTAATAACACCATACGTTCAACCTAAATTGCACAGAAATACGAACCATTAGTAGAAAGAAGTTAGAGGATGAGAAATAGAAAGAAAGATAAATTAGAATAGAAGATAATGTAGAATACAATCTCACAGCGGAACAAATAAAATATATTATATAACATAATTTTTGAAATACAAATCAGTAACTGTATATATACATACCATCATCAGAGCACAACAGTTAATCCTAGAACAGATATAAACACCTGTTTCCAGATACAATGTAGTACACAACGGAAAATAAGATAATTCATAGCTAACTAATGAAACCTCCTTCTTCATGCTCCTCCATGTAAATCTGTAAAATCATGACTACTTAACTGCCCATAAAAATTTGGGCACCGAAGAGTTTAGGGGAAAACAAAACAAAATAAACTTTAGGTCAGTGATGGGACTGGTGTGAGTAAACTCCAACCATTTGTTTAACATTCAAAAAACCTTTTTGAAATAAATGATAATCACAAGACCGATCCAAACATAAACACGGATGGTTTTTACCTTACGATAACCGAAAATATATTTGATATCAAATTCGGTAACATTATAATAGTGTCTACATCAAATAAATAGCAATCTAGAGGAACGCTTGCATCTAACGCTCCATACATAATATAAAATCTAAAATCGCAGGGCGCTTATTGGAGGTTGGATTTGCAACATAACAAGGTGTGGAACCACCTTCCGATCAGTGTACTCTAGAGGGGATACAACAGGGTTCAACAAGAATATCTTGCAACCCAGCCACACATGGCCGGCCACTCATTTAACTTGAGTGTTTTGAGCATATTATCACCAACTGTAATCTGAAAGCATATAGAAACGAAATAGTAAGTAGTAAATGAATCTCCAGATCAGGTGATAATACCCTAATGGGAATGACCCACTTGGTTATACTGCCTTCTCGATTTCTGTCATTTCCTGGTTGATGAGGCTTGAGGTCACGATTATCCTTTTAGAACATCTTGCCACCATTTACTTTGAATGCCAAATCGTCAGATCCGTCCATATACGTTGTCCTGGGACTGGACAAACTGAAGGCACCATTCTATTAATCCATCTTGGGTAATTTCTACCTAAGATTAATAGAACAGCCCTTGCACTTTACTCCATCTTCAATCATCATCCGCATAAGTTGATCTGTAACGCTTATGCCCATACGGAGTGGTTTTCGGATAATAACCCGATCCCGGTCTCTCCGTATTGACAACGAAGGCATAAAATAAATCAAAAATTTGATAGCCAGTGGTTTAACTATCAAAGGAACATCCATTCAGCCAATGATCCTATTTTCAAATGGAAATTCTATCGGTCAACCATCAAACAACACTGGCTCTTTTAAATTTATTTCTTATTGAATTATCCTTTCCCATTTTCCCGTATCTTTCCAGATATTTTCCAAAATTCAATTGTCTTTCTTGATTGTTGGGAAACATTTCCAACGTCATAGTTTCTTTATTCGAGAAAATATCCCTTATCCCAGTTAGAAAACATTTCCATATATTCCCAAATTCTTATTTCCTATACTTTAGAAAATGTACGTTATTTACATGGGAAAACATTTCCAATTATCATATCTTTACTTCTCATTAACCAAATCATTTTATTTTCTACTTTTAGAAAACATCTCTAATTATATTTGAAAAAAAAACATTTCCAAAATCCTTTCGAATTAAACTGATGCTGTATAAAACATCATTATTATAACTCGACTCATAAATCATTCATTAACTAATGGTATTACCAACCAGTCCTTACCGAACCTCAACCATTCCTCCGTCAATCATGTAGTCAATCAAGTAGTCAATCAAGTTAGGGTATAATTACCACTCAGACCTTAACTGAACAACATTCTCAACTTTGAAATAGTTAAAGCTCACAACTTAAATCTTAACAAAACATTTGTTTATGCCACTTTTGGATTCAGTTTAAGAATCCACTTCTTTTACGGAAAAATATTGATTATAACGGCAGTGTTATAATCGTTGTTTCCAAATGTTTGATTTATAGAACATCGATTATAACGGTAGCGTTAAAATCGTTGTTTCCAAATATTTGGTTTATAAAACATTTATTATAATGGTAGTGTTAAAACCGCTGTTTCCAAATATTTGGTTTATAAAACATTTATTATAACAGTAGTGTTAAAATCGCTGTTTATTTTTATAAAACATTTATTATAATGGTAGCGTTATAATCGCTGATTCCAAATGTTTGGTTTATAAAAATATAACTTATACTTATTAATTTCAATTAATAAGTAAATAAATAAATAATTAAATTAGATTCAAAATGGAAAGTGAAAATAACTACTTCCCTTAATTCGATAAAATCGAATTCCGTTAAATAACTCTGTCTCAAAAAATCTATATTCGATTAATATTCCGAACTTGGAATTTATCTACCATTTCAGGTTAATTCAAATTCCAAATTCACTTTTGAATTTATCCTTTCCAAATCATTACAAATTCCTTTATAACCATTCCAGTTTACAAATGTTATCACACTTCATTTTATATTCCGAATTTTTAACTAAAACTCATCATTTCTTTTAAAATGGTTACCCATTTCCCTTTTCATTCAATTTCCAATTTGGATTCATATTTCAAATCTAATTTTCCTTTATAGATATTCCATTTAAAATAATATTTTCTTTAAGCCATTCAATTAAATAGTGAGTATATTTCTTTTATATACAACCAAATAAAATCGCTTTCATACTTATAAATAATATTTTAAACCCAAATTTTATTTATATCTCCTATTCAGATTTTTCCATACCAATTTCATTTGTATTACAATCATTTAAAATCTCGTTTATAATTTCCTTTATAATTTGCTAAGTTCAAATCTCATTTCAAATACTGGTTTCAAAATCGATTTCCACATTTTCATACAAAATCAAATTTGAGTTTTATATTTCAGTCTATCCAATGATAAATAATTCACTTAATTTACACTCCTGTTTATAAACAACTTCTTGTGTTCTCCATTAACATGTTTTTGATTCCAACTGTATTCGAAATTACATTTCAATTTTTGGAACCAAATTTCCTTTTTAAATGTCAAATTTCATTTTCTATATTCAAAAATATTTTACGGTATTTAAATACCAAAATTTTAGGGCCATGGTAATTCAGCACAGCATAGTCAATCAAAGTAAATATCACAATAAATAACAAACAATAATTAAATGTTGAGGAATCCACTTGGATCCCTCCAACCTGCTTCCCTGCATCTACGGATGTTAATAAACATCAATCATATTAATTTCACATCAATATGAAATATCATAGTAAACAGATCTAATAATCGATCAATGATATTACAATTTCAACCAATTTGTCAATTATTCATCCAAACAACCATCAGATAGTATAGAATTTAAAATAAATAAATTTAAAACTCGTTTATAAATATATAAACGAATCAGAGTTAGTAAGGTTACTCACGTTGTTTGCAGTTGATGGTTCTGCTTTCGTTTTATACAATTTCAAACAAACATTTGAAATTATATAAAATTTCGACTGTCTTTAAATCCTTTCAAACTAGCCTGATAGCATAGCGTTTCCCAAGACGATTCCATCGACACATGTTTTACTGAATTCTAGTAACAAATGCAATATATATCGTAGTTATAAGTTCATTTACAAATTAACTTAATATATATTACTAATTAAAATTATAAACTTTAATTACCCTTATAAGGTAATTTCCGCAATATACCATCTTCCCCACCAACCTAATAAAACCTGCTTCCTTCACAAAAGCTTATATCATTACCTTGATTTTCATAAATCTTGTTCCCTTTCTCTTCACGACAGTTTTAACAACTGATTACACCAGCACACTACTCGCCAAAATCTCCACCCCCAGGTCGTTGACACGCCAAACAACAAGCTCCGACATGATTCCCTATATTGTTACCTCAAGATATAAACCCCGAATTATTTCCTACAGTTTCAAACAAACATCTCAATCAACCATTACTCCAAAACCCATAAATTAGATCTTCCTTTAATCTCCTATTAAATTCCTCCTTCCCTGATTAAAGCTACTCATCCTACAAACTCGGTACCACGCACACACAATATCTCAAACCCAACAACAACATACTCCACTTCTTTCTCAATATTTGAACACTGCTCCACTTTTTTAAAGCTTCTTCCTCCTACATGTTGTTCGGCCTGAAGAACAGTGCCTTAAATTTCTCACCTAACCCATGCTATGCTAAAATCCCTTCTTCCCATCTATTTATTCACAAATGTAATGATCACAATATCGAACTATGCATCACTAAAACAAAATTTTCCTTTCACGCACCCTTCACTAATTCAACACAATCGAATCCAACCATCTCACTCACTCCATCCCCACGCACTGCTTCAACTAGTCTCCAGTATCACACTCCACCGAACACAGACACTGAAGCCACAAACCTACTTCCCATCACTACCTTTTCGTAGCCTTGGCCATCAATCAGAGCTCGACCTTCCTTCTTAGTCTCTGACCTCGAGACCTCGTCGTTGCTTTGTGCTACAGTCATCGACATTTCCTGACACCATAACTCACCGTGCACAGTCAAGAGAGACGCCTTGTCCCTAGGAGATCACCGCCACCACCCTCTCGGCCAATCGCCCCCTCAATCGCCACCAAATCCATGCCCTAAGCCTACTGCCGTGGTTTCGATGTAGCAGGGAATTTGATCGAGTATTTCGAAAAATATATAGGGTTGATGCTTACGTTAAAACAATACCGACTAATGCAACATTGAGTGATTCTATTTTGTGTTTGATATTTAATGGATTTTCGATGTGGCAATTGGTTTACTGGAAACAATGATTCGTATTGTGGAACGAACAAAGAACGAAGAGGAATAGGGCATTTAGGGATTTGTATTGTATTAAACAGAGGAGCCAATCATGATGTTAATTGGATTTTCTTTTGATTTCTAATGGGATCTATTTACCTGTTTTTTTCTAGTTTTAGGAGGTGTCGGTTTCAATACATTTGTAGGGATTGATGAAAACAAATATAAATATAAGAAAGGGTTAAATGTCCTTTTCATACGTACCATATTAGGGTGTAAATCTTTCAAAGATAGCCTATAATGTAATAAATGTCATCAAGGCTTGTCATGTGCGTTTGCACACCTATTCGTTGATAGGGTAGGATTTTTTTTTCAAACTAGGTCTGCGCGGATAATCTTCATGTGCCTTCCATTAATTTTTGTTCGGTAGGCATGTGGTGATTTGAGCGTAACAAGGTGGCCTGCGTTAATTTGTATATTTTATGTTTTCTTTGAACTACTACGTAGGCTAGTTAGAACATTTCAATCTAGCGGGTTAAAATCGGAAGACAAACCAATATATACTACCTCAGAAGGCAAACGTAAAAATATCTTTGTTGAGTAATGTGCTATGATTCTAGAAATATAAAAATATAGATAAGTTGACTTATATTGTGATATCCAAAAACGCTGATATAGGGTGTAAAATACTATAAATAAAAATTTGCTTATTTTTCAGAATAAAAATTACAGAAAAATTCTATAAAAAATTATAACTACGTCTCAAAAATCTTGTGCAAATTCGAAACCAATACTTAATTATATTAAATAATTTCTAATTGCTTATACATGACTCCACAACGACTTACTAAAAGTTTGATTTGAACATAACTCACAATCTATAAGTCGAAATCTCGGTTTTTCACTTTCAATAGAAAAATATAATCAAATAGATCCGAACGTTACTTGTTTTAAGTAAATCCGACTTATATTGGATTAAGTATATTCAGCTGAAGTTTAAATCGTAAATTACGAACCACTGTGACTATTTCGAGCTCCTTTTAAATTTAAATAAAATTTAATACGTACACCATTCATTTAATAATTAAATTTGTTATTATAATCCATTATATTATTCCATTTCAACATTTAATACAATTTAAATGTTCTGAATTTAATGTCCAAAAACCTGGGTCGTTACATTCCTCTCCCCTTAAAAGAATTTCGTCCCCGAAATTACTAAGACAAGAAAAGTGCTACAAACCCAATTAACTAAGTTAAAAATCTTTTTCTTTACTTCTTAAATCTAATTTTGACTGACCCAATTAATTTCTATTTAAAATTTAATTTATTCCGGCTAACAAAAAATTTCAAAAATTCCGAAAATTTTCTAACACCTTAAGTTTTCAAAAAAAATCGGCAGAGTCTACCCTGTACGGAGGGACTTCTGTGATATCGCCGGATCAACAAATATATATCGGCCTACACGGTCGAGAAACAAATTCAAAACCAAAATTTTGTATTTTCGTGTAGGCATACCTTATATAAGCGCTATTAAGCTAACTTTTTTAATTCGTTAACAATGTACGCATCCAAACCCAACTCAATGGCTCAAGGTACCTGTACTTACTGAATTCACAGGTGAGTTCCAATAGCTGATATTTTAATTCACATCATTTCACTTGATTTTCAGTGATTCTCAATCCATATTTACATATATAACCATCCATATCCATCCAACTTGATTTCAATTTATAAGGTGCTTAATTTAATTTCCAATTCAATATAATTCTATTTAACTTAACTCAAGTTAAGCTTTTAATTTATTCGATTTATTTATAACATTCCAATTTATTTAACTTAAACAAGTTAAATCTAAATTCAGAATTCAAATTCTCGGCTTTTATTTCCAAATAGGTTTGGAATGATATAATTATACATATATATTTATACTCATATGCAAATTCAAAACATTTGAATTTTGAAAATAGCTTGTTTTTCTCAAACAAATTTCCATTAGAAACTTACTATGGTAGCAATCCATCACTCAAAAACTCGAAAATGAACACCAATAATGTCGCGATCCATTATCAAAATTATTTTCTCGCCACTGAAGTGATTTCAGTGCATAATTTCTTTCAAAATCCATTAAAAAAAATTCTTATTCAAAAATCCTTCAAAATAATTTTTTATTACTTTTAAATATACTTCAGAAAATATTTCTAAACAAGCGGGATTTAAATTCTCAAATTCTGTTTTGAGCCCAATTGTAATTCAGCTTATTTATATATTCCATTCTTATACAAATTCAATTTGGCTTTTTATAACCATTTCAGTATTATAGTCTCAGTTAATTGTAATAACAACCAAACAAATAAATAATTTTAGAAAATTATTCCTTTTATATCAAAAATAGTTTTGGGCAAAATTAATTCATTTGCCCCTTTTAAAAACAATACTGTATCGAATTGCTTTATTCGAGAGTTTAGAAACACCTATCGATACAGTTGCATATTCTGTATCGACCAGAATCCATAAACCACTCAACAAACCAGTCAACACAATGTAAGACAATTTTATATCAAATATACAAGTACGCTCTCTCATATATATATACTCAAACTCAATCTAGGGTATTACTAACCCCATCGCTATTGAGTTTCGCCATAGAGCCAAGGTTACTACTCAACCTCCAGCTCCGATACCAAATGTAATGGCCCGAATTTCCATACCCTTTGACTCGACTAATAACACCATACGTCCAACCCAAATTGCACAGAAATACGAACCATTAGTAGAAAGAAGTTAGAGGATGAGAAATAGAAAGAAAGATAAATTAGAATAGAAGAAAACGAAGAATACAATCTCACAGCGGAACGAATAAAATATATTGTATAACATAATTTTTGAAATACAAATCAGTAACTGTATATATACATACCATTAACAGAGCACAACAATTAATCTTGGAACAATTATAAACACCTGTTTCCAGATACAACATAGTACACAGCGGAAAATATGATAATTTATAGCTAACTGATGAAGCTTCATGCTTCAAGCTCCTCCATATAAATCTGTAAAATCCTGACCACTTGACCGCCCATATAAATTTAGGCACCTAAGAGTTTAGGGGAAAACAAAACAAAATAAACTCTGGATCAGTCATGGGACTGGTATGAGTAAACTCCAACCATTTGTTTAACTTTCAAAAAACCTTTTCAAAAGAAATGATAATCGTAAGACCGATCCACACATAAACACGGATGGTTTTTACCTTACGATAACTGAAAATATTTTTGATATCAAATTCAGTGATATTATAATAGTGCCTACATCAAATAAATAGCAATCTAGTGGAACGCTTGCATCTCACGCTCCATATATAATATAAAATCAAAAACTGTTGGGCCCTTATTGGAGATTTGATTTCCAACATAACAAGGTATGGAACCACCTTCCGATCAGCGTACTCTAGAGGGGATACACTAGGGTTCAACAAGTGCATCTTGCAACCCGACCATACATGGCTGGCCACTCATTTAACTAGAGTGTTTCGAGCATATTATCACCAACGGTTGTGATCAGGAACCATAATCTGAAAGCATACAGAAACGAAAGAGTAAGTAGTAAATGAATCTCTAGATCAGGTGATAATACCCCTAATGGGAATGACTCACTTGGCCATGCTGCCTGCCTGATTTCTTTCATTTCCCGGTTGATGAGGCTTGAGGTCACGATTATCCTTTTAGAACATCTTGCCACCGTTTACTTTGAATGCCACATCGTCAGATCTGTCTATATACGTTGTTTTGGGACTGGACAAACAAAGGCACCATTCTATTAATCTATCTTGGGTAATTTCTACCTAGGATCAATAGAATAACCCTTGCGCTTTACTCCGTCTTCAATCATCATCAACATAAGTTGATCCGTAACGCTTATGCCCATACAGAGTGGTTTTCAGATAATAACCTGATCCCAATCTCTCCGTACTAACAACAAAGGTATAAAATAAATCAAAACTTTGATAGCCGGTGGTTTAACCATCAAAGTAACATCCATTCAGCCAATGATCCTATTTCCAAATGGAAATTCTGTCGGTCAACCATCAAACAACACTGGCCCCTTTTAAATTTATTTCTTATTAAATTATCCTTTCCCAATTTCCCATATCTTTCCAGATATTTTCCAATATTCAATTGCCTTTCTCGATTCTTAGGAAACATTTCCAACGTTATAGTTTCTTTATTCGATAAAATATCTCTTATTCCAGTTAGAAAACATTTCCATATATTCACAAATACTTATTTTCTATATTTTAGAAAATATATGTTATTAACACGGGATTTTTTTTTCCAATTATCATATCTTAACTTCTCATTAACCAAATTATTTTATTTTCTATTTTCAGAAAACATCTCTAATTATATTTGAAAAAAAACGTTTCCAAAATCCTTTTAAATTAAACCGATGTTGTATAAAACATCATTATTATAACACGACTCATAAATCATTCATTAACTAATGGTATTACTAACTAGTCCTTGCTACCGAACCTTAACCATTCCTCCGTCAATCATGTAGTCAATCAAGTTGGGGTATAATTACCTCTCAGACCTTAACTGAACAACATTCTCAACTTCAAAATAGTTAAAGCTCACAACTTAAATCTTAACAAAACATTTGTTTATGCAACTTTCATATTCAATTTAAGAATCCAATTTTTTTACGGAAAAACATTGATTATAATGGTAGCGTTATAATCACTGTTTCCAAATATTTGATTTATAGAACATTTATTATAACGATAACGTTAAAATCGTTGTTTTCAAATATTTGGTTTATAAAACATTTATTATAACAGTAGTGTTAAAATCGCTGTTTCCAAATATTAGGTTTATAAAACATTTATTATAACGGTAGTGATAAAATCGCAGTTTATTTTTATAAAAAAATTAATTACAATGGTAGCGTTATAATCGCCGATCCCAACTATTTGGTTTATAAAAATATAACTTGTACTTATTAATTTCAATTAATAAGTAAATTAATAATTATTTAAATTTGATTCAACAGGGAAAGTAAAAATAACTACTTCCCTTAATTCGATATAATCGAATTCCAATAAATGACTCTCTCTCGAAAAATCTATATTCGATTTATATTTCGAACTTCGGAATTTATCTACCATTTCAGGCTAATTCAAATTCCAAATTCACTTTTGAATTTATCCTTTCCAAATCATTACAAATTCCTTTATAACCATTCCAGTTCACAAACATTATCACACTTCATTTTATACTCCTATTTTTTTTACTAAAACTCATCGTTTCTTTTAAAACGATTACCTATTTCCCTTTTCATTCAATTTCCAATTTGGATTCATATTTCAATTCTAAATTTCCTTTATAGATATTTCATTTGAAAAAATATCTTCTTTACGCCATTCACTTAAATCGTGAATATATTTCATTTATATACAACCAAGTCAATTTGCTTTCGTACTTATAAATAATATTTTAAACCCAAATTTTATTTATATCTTCTATTCAGATTTATCCATACCAATCTCATTTGTACTGCAATCATTTAAAATCTCGTTTATAATTTCCTTTATAATTTGCTAAGTTCAAATCTCATTTCAAATACTGGTTTCAAAACCGATTTCCACTTTTTCATATAAAATCAAATTTGAATTTTATATTTATTTGTCCAATGATAAATAATTAACTTAATTTATACTCTCTTTTATAAACAACTTCTTGTTTTCTCCATTAACAAGTTTTTAATTTTAACTCTATTCGAAACTACATTTCCATTTTTGGATTAAAACTCAAATTTCATTTTCTATATTCGAAAATATTTTACGATATTTAAATACCAAAATTTTAGGGCCAGGGTAATTCAACACAGCATAATCAACCACAGTAAATATCACACTAAATAACAAAAATAATATAAATGTTTAGGAATCCGGTTGGATCCTTCTATCCTGTTTCCCTGCAACCACAGATGTTAATCAACATCAATCATATTAATTTCACATCAATATGAAATATCATAGTAAACCGAACTAATAATCGATCAATGATATAACCATTTCAACCAATTTATCAATTATTCATCCAAACAACCATCACATGGTATAAAATTTAAAACAAATAAATTTAAAACTGTTTATAAAAATATAAACGAATCAGAGTTGGTTAGGTTGCTCACATTGTTTTCAGTTAATGATTCTTCTTTTGTTTTATACAATTTCAAAGAAGACATTTGAAATTATATAAAATTTTGGCTCTCTCTGAATCCTTTCAAACTAGTCTGATAGCATAACATTTCCTAAGACGATTCCATCGACGCATGTTTTACTGAATTCTGGTAACGAATGCAATATATATCGCAGTTATAACTTCATTTACGAATTAACTTAATATATATTACTAATTAAATTATAAACTTTAATTACCCTTATAAGGTAATTTCCGCAGTATACCATCTTCCCCACCAACTTAATAAAACCCGCTTCCTTCACAAAAGCCTTTTGCATTACCGTGATTTTCATAAACCTTGTTCCCCTTCTCTTCACGACCGTTTTAGCAACCGATAATACCAGCACACTACTCACCAAAATCTCCACCCCTAGGTCGTTGACACGCCAAACAACAAGCTCCGACTTGATTCCCTTTACTGTTGCCTCAAGATATAAACCCCGAATTCTTTCCTACAGTTTCAGACAAAAATCTCAATCAACCATTACTCCAAAACCCAAAAATTAAACCTTCCCTTAATCTCCTATTAAAGTCCTCCTTCCCTGATTAAAGCTACTCCTCCTACAACCTCGGTACCATGCACACATAATATCTCATACCCAACAACAACATACTTCACTTCTTTCTCAATATTAGAACACTACTCCACCTTTTTAACGCTTCTTCTTCCTGTATGTTGTTCGGCATGAAGAACAGTGCCTTAAATTTCTCACCTAACCCAAGCTATGCTAAAATCCCTTCTTCCCATCTCTTAATTCACAAATGCAATGATCACAGTATCGAACTATGCGTCACTAAAACAAAAATTTCCTTTCACGCACCCTTCACTAATTCAACACAATTGAATCCAACCATCTCGCTCACTCCATCCCCATGCACTGTTTCTACCAACCTCCAATATCACACTCCGCCGAACTCAGACACGGAAGCCACAAACCAACTTCCCATCACTACCTTTTCGTAGCCTTGGCCATCAATCATAGCTCGACCTTCCTGCTTAGTTTCCGACCTCGAGACCTCGTCGTTGCCTTGTGCTACAGTCATTGACGTTTCCTGACACCATAACTCATCGCGCGCAGTCAACAGAGGCGCCTTTCACTCAGGAGATCACCGTCGCCACCCTCTCAGCCTATAGCCCCCTCAATCACCACCAAATCCGTACCCTATGCCTGCCGCCGTAGTTTCGATGTAGCAGGGAATTTGATTGAGTATTTCAAAAAATATACAGGGTTGATGCTCACGTTAAAAAAAATCCCAACTAATGCAACATCGAGTGATTCTATTTTGTGTTTGATATTTAATGGATTTTTGATGTGGCAATTGGTTTACTAGAAACAATGGTTCGGGTTGAGGAGAGAAAGGGGAACAAAGAGGAATAGGGGATTTAAGGATTTGGATTGTGTTAAACAGAGGAGCTAACCATGATGTTAATTGGATTTTATTTTGATTTCTAATGGGATCGATTTCCTTGTTTTTTTCCAGTTTTAGGAGGTGGTGGTTTCAATACATCTGCAGGGATTGATGAAAATGAATATAAATAGAAGAAAGGGGTAAATGTCGTTTTCATACATACCATATTAGGGTGTAAATTTTTCAAAGATAGATTGTGATGTAATAAATGTCATCAAAACTTGTCATGTGCGTTAGCACACACCTATTTGCTGATAGGTTAGGACTTTTTTTTCAAACTAGGTCTACGTGGATAATCGTCATGTGCCTTCCACTAATTTTTGCATGGTAGGCATATGGTGATTTGAGCGTAACAAGGTGGCCTGCGTGAATTTGTATATTTTATGTTTTCTTTGAACTACTGCGTAAGCTAGTCAGATCATTTCGATCAACTGGGTTAAAGATCGGAAGACAAACCAATATATACTGCCTCAGAAGGCAAAAGTAAAAATATATTTGTTGAGTAATGCCCTACGATTCCAGAAATATAAAAATATAGATATGTTAACTTATATTGTGGTATCCAAAAACGCTAATATAGGGTGTAAAACACTTCAAATAAAAAGTTGCCTATTTTTCAAAATAAAAATTACAGAAAAATTCTATAAATTAATTATAACTGCGTCTCAAAAATCTTGTGCAAATTCGAAACCAATAATTAATTATATTAAATAATTTCTAATTGCTTATACATTACTCCACAGCGACTTCTTAAAAATTTGATTTGAACATAACTCACAATCTACAAGACGAAATCTCATTTTTCACTTTCAATAGAAAAATATAATCAAATAGATCTGAACGTTACTTGTTTCAAGTAAATCCGACTTATATTGGATTCTATATATTCAGTTGAAGATTAAATCTTAAATTACGAACTACTACGGCTATTTCGAGCTTCTTTTAAATTTGAATAAAATTTAATATGTACACCATTCGTTTAATAATTAAATTCGTTATTATAATCCATTATATTATTTCATTTCAACATTTAATACAATTTAAATGTTTTGAATTAAATGTCCAAAAATCTGGGTCGTTACAACCACAAACTCCAAACAAACAAGGCTTGCAAACAGACATGTATAAAATGATCACTCTTCAAGAAAAAGAGTTTAAACATTTGTGAACATAGAAATAGCCAAAAGATTGAAATAGTGGTTTCAAAAAAATCGAAATTAACAAAGTCGATTAATTCTAAACTTGGTGAATGGATAAGCAATTTCGTTCACCACAAAGTTGCAAATAATTACACGAAACCTTTTACCCTTTGACAAGGTGGTCCAACACCTATGGCATTGAATAGGTCGCTGACACCTCTCAAAGGAGATTTGACCATAATGACGAGGTTGCTGACACCGGCCGTAGTATTTCATCCGAAGACGAGGTGACTACACACCATGCATAGTATTTCGTCCGAATACATGGTGACTACACACCGCCCTAAGCGTTAAGTCTAACCGACGTGGTGGCTTCATACTGCAAAGGGAATCAACTAAACTTTTCGTCTTACGACGAGGTGGATTCACACCTCACTAAGCTTTTCATCTGACGATGAGGTGCGTTCACACCTCATAAGTGTTTCGTATAACAGACGTGGTGGCTTCACACCCCAAAGAGAATTAACAAAGCTTTTCGTCTTACGATGAGGTGGATTCACAACTCACTAAGCTTTTCGTCTCACAACGAGGTGGCTTCGCACCTCACTAAGCGTTTCGTCTAACTGAGGTGGTGGCTTCACACCCCAAAGAGAATTAACTATGCATTCGTCCCGCGATGAGATGGCTTCGCACCTCACTAAGCTTTTCGTCTCAAACGAGGTAGCTTCATAACTCACTAAGCGTTTCGTCTAACTGATGTGGTGGTTTCACATCCCAAAGAGAATGATCAACATCTATATACAAAGATATAGAACACATGTGATCAACGAAGACGATCATACGCGATCCTAAGATTTCATACATAAGAATGAAATCGAATCTCAACTGACTAAGTCCAAAAATTAATCGGTGAAGTAAATGTAAATGTGTCGACCCACTCGTTTTTACCAAGACATTTAATTAAATTCCTTATTCAATGTAAAAGGCAAAATTATTTGTTTGAAACAAGTAACACTCCAAAACAAGAGAGAATTTTCAATCATTACACAAAGAAACCAAAAGACGTCTCGATAGCAAAATAATTGGGCAAGTAAACTCAAGGAAAGTATATAATAATTTTCACAAAACATTGGTTTGGACAAACTTAAATATATAGTTAGTCCCCAACAATACTTAAGAACATGGTGCCCCCAAGTCCCTTTGATGCAAAGAAGGTAGATGACCACAGAAATGAACAACTAAAATAAAGAGTAAGAAAGGTACCTTGATAGGTATTAGTTTTCTTTCTTCTTACCCTTACGCCTAGGGGTCGAAAGCAAGAAATGGCCCGAGTCCTTGCAATAATGGAAAAAGAGAGCCCAAAGGGCACTTGTTAGCATAGTGGTCCTTGGCCCCACAATTGTGACATTCTCCATGAACCCGAGTAGGAGTATTTTCTACGAAACCTGCTTATTTCCCTTTCTTTTTAGTGTAGGAGTCTTCGGATTTATAGTCGCATTTCCCCTTCCTTCCTTTACTAGCAACCGCCACACAGCTATCGCTATCTTTGTTGGCTTCCTCCAGACTAAGCGCGATATCCACTAATTCATCAAAAGGCTCTTCCAATTTAAGAAACAAAGACTTCTTGAGATTTTTGTTGAGCCCGCGAACAAATTTATGATTCTTCTTCTTTGCAGTATCAATGTACTCAAGCCCGTATTTGGAGAGAGAGTCGAAAGATGTGGCATACTCGGCCACAGAAGAGTTCGCCCTGAACAAGGTCTATAAAACGTCGGGCTAATGCCTCATTCCCACTCTCGGGCATGAACTTTGCTTCAAACTTTTCTTGGAATTGTTTCCAAGTTAGGTACGCTTCTTGAATTTCAGAAGTCATAAGTTCATACCAGTCGAGAGCTCGATCTTCGAGCATATTAGAAGCAACTTGGACCCGTTGCAAGTCCGAAAGATCCATGCAGGAAAAGATGCGGTCGTATGTCCTCAACAGTGATTGAACCTCAATAACATCTCTAGAACCTTTAAATGGCTTTCCACCAAGCGTAGTGAAATCACCACATAATCGTGCGAACCTGGATTTTGGATGGGTAGGCACGGAAGCAGCTCGGATAGCATGAGCATTAGTCACAAGATTTAAGAGTTGTTGAGAGGACATAAAGGCTCCTTCTTGCGCGGGAGTGCTTGAAGAGCCAACATTGTAGCGGGGGTTCCTAACCATTCTTCTTCTCTAAAGGAGAGATGAGGGAAAAGGTTAGATTCAAATAACATTGATTGGTTAAACAAAGGATCAAGATATAAGGTAGGATATGGCGGGTCCTAAGACTCGAATACAGTCCTAAACACGATTTCCTAAGAAACTTAGGACAATGTTCCTTGCCAAAATATCTTATATTGTTCTTAACTTGGCTCTGATACCTAATGCAGCGCCCCACCTCTATACTCGCGTTAGCCAAGGCCATTGCAAGAAATGGTGTCAACTAACCCCAAGAATAAGGCAGTTGAGAAGCGACTCTGTATATATTAGCTTTAAATGAGTTTTAAATATGTTAGATATTCTGGCATTACTTTTTAAATCTCATGAGGAAATCCGACTCATCTAATTCAAGTTCAAATCTACTACACAGTGGTTATATATATTTCGAAAATCCATATAAAATACATAATAAAAATATCAGAATCAGACATAGAAATTCGCATCACTAAGGCGAAAATTGATATGAATAATAATACATAACTGGTGGACATAAAATAATTGGTCGTGTTGGATCCACCATATCATAAAATAACAGATACATGTACTACACAAAAGAACATGTACACATGTGAGTCACTAACTCAAATACATGAAAGATAAAACTACTAAAGCAAGTGCAGTTAGCAAAAAAGAGGAGGTACTCCATGCTACAGTCAAGGAGAAGCACATGTAATACTCGGTCTGACCCGAGTATTATTTATAAGAAAATAAACACTAAACGGATCAGTCTGGTTGTACTCATCATAACAAACTGAGATAGAAATAGAGATATAAACAAAATATGACATATATTCAAAAGCAATATTGTTCACATGAAGAATGTGAAGGCTCAGAAAAATATCTACAGTATATCTCATAGAAATCTTGATGCTATAAAAGATTATCACACTCTAAAGATATAGCTACTCATGAGAAATAATGTCACCCGTCAAGTCTACATAAATAGAAAATATGATATCATCAAATAAATATTCATGAGAAATGATGTCTCCCATCAAGTCTACATGAAATATATAACTCGATATCAACAGATGAATGCTCACGAGAAATGATGTCACCCATCAAATCAATGCAAAATAGATAATTCATATCGGTAACATAATATCAATAAAAAGTCGGATGAATCGAAGTTCCTTAAGATGATCCGAAGGTCATCGATATAATCTAATGAACCAAAGTTCCTCAAGATGATCTGAGGATCATCAAAGTGACCGGAAGGTCGAATTGATCAAAATTGATCAAGTATAGTGTAAACTACGTCAAGCTAGTAAATATAAGAGTCGAACTACATGTCCTATAACCACTTGCACTACTCGAATATTCACGAACTAGTTGTATATTCCACTAGAAATACGAAATGTTCATTTCCAAGGTATTCAATCGAATGAGTCCAAGAATTAATCATCAAAGCAAACACAAGTGGTCATTAGTCCAAACACAACCGTCAAACCAAAGTCAAACTCTCATATTCCGAGACCAAGCTACCGAAAGGCATGTCAGCGGAACCACTCCCAAAAGCCTGGGATTTATATTCCGAAGGCAAAGAAGATTTCAATGAAGACATTTGATAAGAAGAAAGGCGGCCGAAACTATTCTACCGGAACCGGAAGTCAAAAAAGCGGCTGAAACCTTGTTTCTCCATCCGAAAGAGGCTTCTGCTGAGTTCACACCAGAGGTGGGCCCATTTTGCCTATAATTAAGACCCAAAGGTTTCATTTGAGGAGACTTTTCTTTATTCCACAATTTCGCTCTCAGTTTTTAGAGAGCTAACACTAATTTGCAAATCAGTTGTGGATTTCTTATGTAACATCTTCTATGAATAAAATAATCAAATCCCTTAAAGTGGACGTAGGTTCAATCTAAACCGAACCACCATAAAACGTGTTTTCTTTCCTATTTTGCATTATTTCATTATGGTCTACTATGCTTTTGTATATATTGTGCAATGCTTTACAACTTAACCCTTTCAACGTGTTCCTACCTACATTATGCTTTCCCCTCAACAAAAGCCTTTTTGCACAAAACTTATCCTTAATCTTAAATCATTAAGAAACCCTTCTGAAAGCCTTTTAGCTTCCTAACTTGTAACAAGCTTACAGAACTCTTATCCCAAGGTAATTGTTGGTTCTTAAGTCTTGTAAGCATGATACTCACCCCTTGAGGGAAGAGTAACTAATCTTTGGGATTGAGACCTTAATATCTAGGAAACAGAGAGCTACCTCAAGCTTGTGGGAACTGAATAATCCCGTTTCCCTTTATGTCCACTTCTGTAGACCTATCTCCAGTGTTGACGAAAAATATCGTTAACAATTACAACAGCCCTAGAAATCTAGAATAGAACGTCCAATCAAAGGGTATTTGATAGAGATTGAGAAAAGTAGAAGTTTGATATAATTTGAGTAGCATTCGGTAGAGTATAAGTGTAGAAATCAAGAAATTAAAGTATAATAATGGTGGTTAAGGATAGGATGATGGAGAAGAAGAAGTGAAAAAAAATCGAATTTAACCACTATTTATAGAATTTGAAAGGTTACAACATTTCTGAAGCGTTTCAAATAATGAAAAGGCACTTCCTTTGAAATTTGAAAAAAAGATAGTTAACTGTCGACATATCCAAGCATGTATGTCATCATATATAGTGTAATTTGAATTTTAAAACATTTTTAAAGTGTTTAAATTAATATATATATATATATATCGGAAATTCTTGAATCAAAATTAATGTTTCAAATGAATTTTCTAAAGTATAAAAACATAGTAAAATATAATATAAACACATTTATAAAATTATATAATATATAACTATAAAGCATATATATTTATAAACATATATATATATATATAAACATATATATTTATAAGCATATATATTATAAAACTTCGTAAACTATAAACATACAAATATATATATATATATATATATATATATATATATATGAAATCATAAGTAAAATCTTGAAATCATTTTAGAAAAGAAATTTGAAAATAGAATTTGAAAGTGCTAACAGGAGTTTTACATATAAACTAGACTCTATTACTTGACAATATTGAGCTCTTGAAATCTTGATTATCTTGATAATCATGGGTCTTTAATTCCTTGGTATCTTGAATCTCTGAAACTGTACAGTCTTCAATATTTATATCCTGCATATATATATATATATATATATATGTATGTATGTATATATTCTAGACAAAAGATGTTAGTGTATATTTTATAATCAATAATGTAAATAATTGAAACAAAGTTGGTGTCATCAAAATTCCATTCTCCAACAATTCTCGCATAATACAATACTACAATGGCTAGTGGATCAATTCAGAATAGAACACAACTATTGTAAACAGATCACAGGGCGACAAACACAATCATATATACACACACACATGCACACACATACATACATCTAGTATAACAAAAAGTAGTGTACATAAGTGGATATCATTCCACAATATATACAACATCATCTCCCATAAAAAAAAATTATGTACAAAGGATCGGTAGAGTTATCAGGGAAGATATAGCTAAGAAAAGACCAGAGATAGCCTAACCCGCAACTCAGTCTGACCCAAGTATAAAAATACATGGGTCAATCTAGTTTAAACAGTATAAGTAGATCATAACTGATAAATATAGCTTTATAAGGGATAACTCCTCTAGAGTAGAGAAATAGTAGTGTTACTTGATACAACATAGGATTTATGAGATAAAGTACAACTAAACATTATATATAAGGGTCTCATGAATAGAATTAATATCAACATGTAAAGATCTCTTATTAAAAGGTACTAAGCCGCGCAGCTAAGCAGTTACATAAAATCTCCAAACTCCAAAAACAACAAAGGCAGACCCATCAAATTTGAATATATAAATATCATGTGAGAGCATATCAAAATCTAAGTGATCATTATTTATATAATCGTCAAGATAGCTCTTGGTTATAAGAAGGAACTCAACAGTCAGGTATCCTCATAAATTTGATCCATAGCATCAAAGAGAGATAGAATCATCAATAACATTATAATGTGGATCCAAAAAATAATAAATTTCATGTGCATCATAGATATAGCTCCCTGCGCTTTGCCTAGTACTATATACATATTCAGAAGCTCAACACTACGACCCCCGACTGAGTGTATCCTTTTCCACGTCCAAGTGAATACGTATATAAGACCCCCACCGGGCCTGGCTTTGCCTAGAAGCAAGTACTAGCACAACAAAAAACAAAGAATGTGTCCCCGACTTCCAAACAGTAACTCAAAAAGTGAAAATAATATGTCCTATACTGCACGTTTCACTAATCAATTCACTACAAGCTTGCCTACTTCACACTGAGAAACAGAAATAGCTTCAATCGATGAATCTGACACTAACAATATAATCAGACTTGTACCACATGATTTATTATAACATTTAAATCACGTTCTCGCTTTCTCAAAATGTGCAAAACCTGTAATTTTATATATTAAAAATACTTGATTTGAGAAAATGTGTTTATAAAACGTTTTTGAAAGCATTTGAACTTTTTCTTTGAAAATCTATCTATATCGAAAATGTTGTATATGGTATAGCTTTGAGAAGATTTTATTTTTATAAAACAAACATAAAAGTATGTTTGTCTCAAAGTAATCAATATAAATATAGAAAATTTCTTGTAGAAATCATTGTATAAAATGTGAATTATGTCATAAACCTAGAGAAAAACTCATGAAATCAACAAATGAAAAGACATAAAACTTGACCAGTTTCATGTACAAATTGACGATAATATTGGCTTATCCATTTGAGATTAAGCCAACATCTCAAAAGACCATCTCAGAAATCATCCAAAATCGCTAGAAAACACTCAGAAATAAATTAGAAACATGTTGTAATGATGCAAATTGCAACAGTCAAGTAATATGTTCGTAATACAAAGCAAGGGTTGACGATTGCTCTGCTTAGGTCGACTTTATTGATATCTGGGTCGATCTAAGGGTCAATATTAGTGATATTTGGGTCGACCCGGGCATCGGTTCCTATCCAATGGGCATTACTTCTTCGATTGTAACTTCTGAGCAAGAATTTGATCGGCTACTAAGTTTATAATGGCTAGAAATTTGACATCATAGAGTTTAACAATAATATTTTCCATAAAAAAGAATGGACCCAACCAGAGAAGAAACGAGAGAGAGAGAGAGAGATAAGGTCAAAAAATTGGACTCACAGCTAGATTTTACTATAAACCGCAGAGCAAAACATGCTCCGATTTAAAGTTTGACGACAGGTTTCTATAAGCTATGGAGGTCGAAATCACTTGAAATTTGACATCCGTATAGCTCAACTACTATACTTTCAAACAAAATATGAATGGATACAATCCGACAAGATACAAGAAAGAAATAATGTGACGACCTCCCCATACCTCCTGCACCGAACTAAGGAAATGATGCATTGTATGATGTGCCAGGCCGATATGTGATGATCATTAAGGAAGAATAACTCGAAATAAACCTGTCATATAACTCACAGCGCATGGACAACATGTAATAGAAAATATACAGTAGGATATAGTAGTGAAGCATAATAGAATATAAATCAAACCTCTAAAACATCTCCTGGTCACCAGTACAAAACTGTCGTGAAAGCGAATATCTGTACATCAGGCCTCAGTACGTATCACTCAGAGTAACAACAATCAACAACATACAGCAAAATCAACAAGTAACTTCATAGGATGGAAAATAATACGCTAGCCTCCAGCTCATCATCGCTCAACATCATCGACACCAAACCTACCACCCGCTATCTTAGTCTACTCACCAACAACATTAATACGCAGCCCAATGTAATAATAGGAAGTATAAAACCTTGAGTCAGACAACAATCTTAGTGAGCGATAAAATAATTAACAACAGTTATACATGATATATGAGTATAGACATTTCAACCACCTGAACTGTCTTAGCAACCATATGATTAGCACAAGATAATCATCTATCACATGCTGCTACATAATAGGGAAGGACATTCCCCAATCCCACTTCTCTTCAATGACATATAGTGATACCCTACTAGGAATAGAGAAGGAAACACAAAATCAATTGTAGCATCCATAAAACCAGTATCTTTTGCTGAGTTTCGTCTGAATCTGATCATCAAAACCTCTGATTCGCTTTGTTCTTCAATCCTAAGATCTGTGACAAACAATTCCAACAAACAATTTAAGCAATGCATTATATTCAATCAACACAAACAACGATTCATCAAATTTTGATCATACAAACATGTATGTATCATAAACAAAACATAATGGGTCCAACAAAATTCAAATCAAAACATATTCAATTACATTATTAATCTAACTTCTAGCCGATTTATATGATTAAATTATGTTTTCCTAGAACGTCTATCTCTGAATCAAACATATATGATTTGATCTAAGCTAAATTTGACATACACGATGTGAATTGATACTAATTTACCTATATAATTTGTAGTTTCCATGTGAGAGTTATCTATCATTCACCAATTTCTAGAACCAATGCAATACGGATGAAACTAGACCTAGACAGCAATGAAAAATCCATAAAAGTTGATGCAATAGGATGTCTAGTCTTCCCGGATGGTGATCTAGTCTTTAGATGGTATAAATGATGAATCTGAATGGAGAAATTAGCTTTTAGGTTGAATCCGGAGAATCGCAGACATAAGACTAAATGTTTAAATGAGGAGAGAAACCTCAATTCTCACTCCAAACCCCTCTATTTATAGGCAGTAGGTCATTAGCTTAATGGGCTTCACTAATCTGCCCATTAGCAGATAATTAGTCCGCCTAATAGAAACTCAAAATAACGATTTCTCCCAAACCGCTAAGTATAATCTTTAATGTGACCATGTCTATGGAATCTCCAATGGCCATTTTGATCCAATGAGATCGATTTCAACACCTGATTTCGATCTTTATCAAAAGTTATAGCTAAAACAATATTCATAAGTGAAAAATTATCACAAGTCGATTTAGTAAAAATCACGGACATGTATTACACCCCCATGAACAATATATTGAAATCTGAGAATTATCTGATCACTAAGAAATAAAATATAACTATTTTGCGATCCTACGGTGTGTAAAATACGAGTTGTTACATTCTCCGCCCCTTGGGAATTTCACCACCGAAATTCCAAACAAACACGAGCAAACAAGGTATTTTGTATGCCTACCATCCACAAGTATCCAATCTAGCATCTAACAATCCGTATAATCAAAGTCCTACCCTAGCATATAGAATTCTAATAGTACAGGGCACAATGGTACATGTAAGATATGATATATGGGACATACCATTCAAATAGTTCTAGATGGGTCGACCATATACTCTCTTTTGTTTCCCATGCGCAATCGTCATCATCCTCACCCCACTGCAACTTGATTTGCTTAACAATTTTCTTCCTAAGCAGTTTTATGTTACTGCCTACGATGCGAAGCGGCTATCGAGGCCTAGAAACTTTAAGCTCTACCTCTAAATCTTCAAGATAATCAGGAGATACCACAACTTTTGAGTCATGCAAAAACTTCCATAGAAACGATACATGAAACACATTGCGCACACCCGTCATCTTCTTAAGTAAATCCACTCTATAAGCAAGCTTCCCAATGGTCTAAAAAACCTTGGCGCTAATTTTCCTAAACTTTCGAAGTGAACCACATCTTGTAGAGGTGAAACTTTAACAAACACCCAATCTCTAATTGAATATTTCAAATATTTCTGTCGCTTATTGGCATAACTCTTTTGGCGATCTTGGGCTGCATTCATTCGTTGCCAAATGATCTCAATATTATCTATTGTTTCTCCTATCATCTTAGGCTCGAGTGCCATTTTCTCGCCAGTCTCTAACTAACAGGATGGAAAATTACATGGTCTACCATACAAGCCTCATACGGTGTCATTCCAATACTCAATTGATGATTGTTATTATAAGCAAACTCACCAAAATGCAGATGGTCTTCCCACAATACTCCTTAATTTAATACACAAGCTTTAAGAAGATCTTCCAACACTTGATTAACCCTCTCCGTATGACCATCTGTTTGGGGATGATAAATTGAACTCATACATAGCTCAGTTCCCAAAGTTTCATGCAAACTCTTCCACTATCCACTAGTGAACAATTGATCTAGATCACTAACAATACTCTTTGGAATCCCATTGAATCAAACTATCCACTTAAAATATAACTCGGCCAATTTCGATGCAGTCCTAATCGATCTGATAGGAATAAACCTTGCGCTTTTGGTCAAGCGATCCCACAATGACTTATATACTATCAATTTCTGCCCATGTCCCAATAAAATCCATCGACACTTGCTTCCATTTCCATGTAGGAACTTTAAATGGCTGTAACAATTCACATGGCATTTTCTGCTCAGCTTTAACCAACTGAATGTTTATACACTTTGAGATAAATTCCCCGACATCCTTATTCATGCCTTTCCAGTAGTAAACTCGATTCATTTCCCGATACATCTTATTACCATCAAGGTGAATCGTCAATCTTGAGTGATGACATTCCCTCATAACCTCATCTCTCAATCCATCTATCTCAGGAATAACTAGTTACCCATTCTTTGAAGCCAACCATCTCGATCGACTTCGAAATCCATAACTTTCTCGGATTATATTCTCATATTCAATTTCCGTACGATTTCCATAAGCTTATCGTCTCTTTTCTAGCTTTTCCAATTCTTTCAGTGAGAGTCGGTCTAATTAATAAACTTGCTAACATCACAGTCTCTATCTCAAATGAGGTCTAAAATAAAATTTGGCTAAATACTCAAGATTTCCATTCGTAAAACATGGATCTTAAACTTGCATGTCTTCTGCTTAACATATCGGTCATTGCATTACCTTTAACTAGAGTATAGGCTATACCAAAATCATATGACGTTAGAAACTCTAACCATTGCTGTTGCCGAAGATTCATACAATTCTAGGAGAAATGGAACTTCAACAACTTATGATCCATAATTAACTCGAATCTAACACCCAACAAACAATGCCTCCTAATTTCCAGAGAAAATATTATCTTTGCTAACTCTAAATCGAGAGTTAAGTAATTCCTTTCGTGTGGCTTCAGTTGTTGACTCACATAAGCCATAATTTATTCCTTCTGCATTGGCATTGCTCCAAGTTCAGTACCACAAACATCGATGTATACAACTATCTCTTCATTCCACTCGAAATAGTTAACACAGGAGCACTCTTTAGTCTCTCTTTCAAGATTCCAAAAGCTTGTTCACAGTTAGCATTCCATGCGATGGCCTAATTCTTCTTTGTCAATCTGGTTAATGGTGCAAATATCTTTGGGCTATATTTGATAAATTGTCAATAATATCAAACTAAACTAAGGAAACTCCTACCATCTATCTTATTCTTGGGTTGATCCCAATCCTGGATTTCTGCCACCTTAGCGGAATCCAATGCTATTCCCTATCCCGATACGGCATGACCCAAGAACCTTACTTCTTCCTTCCATAAGTGACACTTGGAAAACTTAGATATTAGCTGATGTTTTCATAAGATTTCCAGAAAAATTTATATTGCATCTTATGTTCCTCCTCGGTCATGGAATAAACCAAAATATCATCCACGAACACAAGCACGAACTTGTACAACTGATCTCTGAAAATTGATTCATAAGACCCACAAAAAACGCTGGTGCATTATTCAATCCAAACGACATCATCAACCTCTCATAAAACCTGAATGGTGTCCTTGTTGACACGCTTTTTTGTCAAAGCTGTCACATTTCAAGTATTTGCTGAGCAACGCGCTCATGCGTCAAAAAACACGAAGCATCAGAGTCGAAGTCGCGTCGCAAACGCAAGGAGACCCGAAGCCTACATCAAGTGGCCTCTGTCGAGCCCAATGAACTCTTAGTCGAGCCATGCTCCAAGCGAAGGCGAGCTGTGCTCCGAGCCAAAGGCGAGCTGTCAAGCGGGTCCGGGCGCAGTGCCAGTAGGAGTCCAGGGCCCCACAGTCCCGGCGGCGATCGACCTAATCGGTTAGGTTAAAACCGTGAGCACCGCCCGATTCATCCAATTTACTCCATGCCGGAAGCTCAGATTCCTTCATTCGGACCAGCAAAACCATGGATTCCTTCATTTCGCATTCAGGAATTTCGACTCCATCTGCAACGTGATTTCCGCCTCACCCTCTATCAATTTCAGACCCCTTCAGGGTGCTCCAAATTTCGTAACCCCTGGTGGGGTCGAAATTTCGAACCCCCTTGGTTCGCCTGGGAGGGGTGCAAATTTTCTGCATATGGATTGTTTTGCGGTGCGAAATTTGCTCTTGTGGGCCCCGCTGCTCACCTACTCCCACCTAACCTCCCTCCTGTAAATACCCTAAGCCTTGGCCTTCATTGGGATCTTTCTCCCTTGGAATTTTTGGACCTTAAGAGCTCCAAACACTCATTAATGGCTTCCAACACCTCCACCATGGCCATGAGAAATGAGATGGATAATTAAAACATGGCATGCATGTTTTCCTCCAACACTTGAACATTAACAAGGATTGTTATGCTACTTTTGAACTTCATGGATATGAACACCAAACTTGGATATTATTGACCAAGTCAACGCTTTTCAACGAAGAAAAAGAAGGGAAATTTAGTCAAAGGGTAGAACAAGGCTATATTTTGCTATTCCATTGTAACACTTTGAACTTAGCTATTACCTGAACTTGTACAACCTTGTAAACAACCAAAGATATGATGAACAATGATTATAAAGTGGATGTCGGTGTTAATGCTGAATCACTATAAAAGCTGTGTTTCCAAGCATTTACATACTTTACCGCTTATTTGGATAATTGTTCACACACACATTTGGGTGTTGGCATGCGACAATTTTGCCCGTCAACAGTCCTAAAACTGTCTTCGGCACATTATCCCTAACCACTCTCAATTGGGGAAATCCCGTCGATAAATCCATTTTAGAAAATAACTTGGCTTCGTGAAGCTGATTAAACAAGTCATCTATTCTCAGCAAAGTATACTTGTTCCTCTTAGTCACCTTATTCAGCTCATGATGATCCATACATGATCGCACCGATCCATCGACCTTGGTCGCAAACATGAATGTTGCACCGCATTCGGATACGCTTCTCCGAATGAATCCTCTACTTAAAAGATAGTTCACTTGAACCTCTAACTCTCGCTCTTGCTTAGGCACCATCTTCCTAAGAGGCATAATAATAGGTCTTGCTCAATTTATCAAATCAATCCAAAATTATATCTCTCGATGCGGCGACGGTCCTTTGACCTCTTCACAGACGTCTACAAACTTACTAGCTATTAGCATAGATGAAGACACATCTCGGGCAATCACAAGCAAACATAAAATGCTGACCAGAACCCCATCCTTTGGTAAACAGCGTATCACCATCGTTCGCCATTCCACAATCCTGATTGTCACCTCAAGCCTCTCGTAATCCATAATAGCAGCATATCTCTTAAGCTAATCCATATCCATAATAATCCCAAATCCAGAAATTTAAAACAAAACAATCATACACAAGAATAAACTATGACTCGACATAACTAGTCCACGACAAAAGCATACAAAGACTAGACAAACCCCTACTGTATTAGTCACAACCAATGGTCTATAAACAGTCTCAAGTTTTAAGCCTAACTTGCAAACAATCTCTTACAGATAAAAGAATGTGATACTCCAATATCAAACAAAACTCGAATTGAAACATCTCTAGAGGAAAGCGTACCTTGATAACATTCTTCCCTTTTTCCGCAACTATCGGAACGCTCGAGGAAGATGACACAACAGCCAAAGCATACACTCTCACAACTTCCTTAGGAGGTTGTGGACAATTATTCCTCACATGCCCAAGTTTATCATAGCTAAAGAACTTCCTTTTCACATTAGCATTCTTACAATCCTTGGAAAAATGACCTTTCTCTTGACAATTGTAGCAGGTGACCTCGTCTTTTTGTTTCTTCTGGCCATTTTCCCCTTGCTGTTGTTATTTCCTTTTTTCGTTCCACTTCTTCTTATTGTCCTTACCCTGTTGTGGCTTCGACTCCTCTTTATTCTCAATAACATCCTCTACCTTCTATGGAAAAAATTCTCCTTCCTTAAAGCCTTCTTAATTATCTTCTCATACGAATCATCAATATGGTCGATCAGTTGTTTCGTAAGACACTCATCCTGTCATAGTACAAACTTCTCATTCTTCTGATAAGGAGTCTCAGTATATAAACGAGCATACTTAGATAGAGCTTCGAACTCAGCTATGTACTCAAACATGGGTCTAACTCCTTGTTTGAGCTCAACAAACTTCTTAAGAAGTATCAATTTCGGGATCATTGGAATGAACTTCTCCTCAAACTTAGTTCTAAACTGATCCCAAGTGATCTGATCCTTTGGAGTCTTTAATGTATTGGAGTTCCATCAACACATCGCTTGACCTTGCAGCTGCCTTGATGTAAGCTTCCTCTTAGTTGCACCATCAATTCCGAAATCTCCAAAAATCCGAACACAAGTATCCAACCAATTTTGAGCCTCGATAATAGGTTCCATACCAACAAACGGCTTGCCACCCAGAGAAGTATAATCCTTGTAGAGATTAGTGAAATCAATAACCATTGGTGCTCGTACATGAACATCACGGTCTACTATCGCTTCTGGACTGGGCATCCTCCTCATGATCGCTACCATCATGGCCTCGAACATAGCAGGATAATCGAGCATGGCAGCTGCTGCTCCCGACTAGTTACCTTCGCATACCCCTCTAGCAGTAGGCTCATCCCTAGCAGTGCGTCTCGAAGTTCATCGACTTATTCTCTATCTGAAACGAGAATAATCAATCCACATTAGAGAAAGGCCGCAATGGTGTTCAAGTGCTCACTAACCTACCATACTATATATAATATAATAATTATCCAATAAAATTACAAATGCGTCTCTCGTATGCTCTTACACTTGAAAACTTTAGGTAAAATCGTTTAACCAAAGCTATAATACCAAATGCGACAACCGCCCCGTATCTTTTGCATTGAACTAAGGTAAAGATGCACTGTATGACATGCTAGGCCGATATGGGATAATCATCAAGGAAGAATTACTCGAAATAAACCCGTAATGTAACTCATAGTGCATGGATAACATATAATAGAAAATATACAACAGGATATAGTAGTGAAGCATAATAGGATAGAAATCAAATCTCTATAACACCTGAGAGTCACCAATACAAAACTACCGTGAAAATGAATATTTGTACATCAGGCCTCATTAAATATCACTCAGAGTAACAATAGTCAACAATATACAATGGAATCAACAAATAACTATATAGTATGGTAAATAATACGCCATTACTAGCTTGTTATCTGTTAGCATCAATGACACTAAACCTATCACCTGTTATCTTAATCTACCCACCAACAACAGTGATGAGAATCCCAAGGTAATAAGAGAAAACATAAAACCTTGAGTCAGAAAACAATCTTAGTAAGCATTAAAATAACTAACAACAGTTACACATGATATATGAGCATAGAAAGTTCAACCATTTGATCTTTCTTAGCAATCACTGGATTATCACAAGATAATCATATATCATATGCCATTCCAGGATAGGAAAGGATGCCCCCAATCCCACATCTCTTCGATGATCTATGTGATATCCTACCTTGAGAATTAGAGAAGAAAACACATAATCAACCATATCATCCATAGTAACCAATATCCTAGCTATCAGCAACTAAAGCTTTGAATACATTAATCATTGAATGGTCAATCGTTGTCGTCCATCAAAGGCTAATGGAAAACCCCGGTTCTAGTCAGAACCATACATCCGTCTTGTATATGTTTTCTTCATCCGAGACAATTAGATCACTTCTAGAGCTTGATCTAGGGTACACGACCTATCTGATCCTGATGGGGATACCCAAGATAACCCTCCTTTGAGGCCACTAGAATCTTTGACAACCAACGATTTCTTGACACTTCAAATCTATCAAGCCTTTCTACTCGGCGATCCCATCTTTTAGTTCGAGTGACTACTCAAACCAATTCCGTTCTCATCCACGATCAACTCCCACGTGAGTCAATATATCATCATACTGAATCGTTTATCATCCCACGATCAACATCACATCGATCCAGCTCCGATCACTCCAATTGAGTTCACAATCAAATCACTATCCATCCTTGTGTTGCATATCAATCGTCTGAAGTCCATTCATCACTAAACTTCAATAGAACCCCACAGAAGCCATCACAATCGAAGCCCTAAAATTTCAGGCCTCCATCGCGCTTCATGATGTATTGGCACCGGTCCATCATCCATGGATCGATACCGATCCTCCCACTTAAGTGTCTCCACCACTCTGCGACCCTCCACAAGTTCTTCATGCTGGTCCAATTTCATAGCCCAATTCCAATCGCGCTAAAACTCCTAACGGTCCATCTTATGTACTCAAGTAACCAACCTTCGACCCAACCTAGATTACGTCCAATTCACTTGAAAATTTTCCCATAGCTTTAAAATAACCTCTCGAGCCCACGCATCAATTTTCAATGCAATCCCGTCTACGTTGATGGATCGGTACCCTTCCATCATCCATGGACCGATATCGGTCCATATACTTAGCATATTTTATGGTGAGCACGACCTCGATACCCTCTAGAGCTCCTCAGCCAAGTTTCATCTGAATTTGATCGTCCAAATCTGATCATTTGGACCTCTGATTCTCTCTGTTCTTCAATCCTAAGATCTACGACAAACAATTCAAGCAATGCATTCATTTCAATCAAAATAAATAGCGATTCATCAAATCTTGATCATACAAACATGCATATAAACACAACATAAATCAATGGGTATAACATAATTCAGATCAGAACATATTCGAGAACATGATTAATCTAACTTCTTGCTAGTTTATATAATTAAATTATGTTTTTCTAAAAGTTTACCTTTGAATTTAACATATATAATCAGATTTAAGGTGAATTTGACATATATGATGTGAACTGATACTAATTTACACATACAATTTGTTGTTTCCGCGTGAGAGATATCTATGACTCACCAATTTCTAGATCCAATGCAATACCAATGAAATTAGATCTGGGCAACAATGAAAAAACCCATAAAATCCATGCAATATGATGTTCTAATCTTCCCGGATGATGATCTAGTCTTTCGGTGCTTTAGATGATGAATTTGAATGAGAAGAATGGAGAAATTAGGGTTCAGGTTGAATTTAGAGAATCACGGACACAAGCCTGAATGTTTGAATAAGGAGAGAAACCTTAATTCTCTTCCAAACCCCTCTATTTATAGAAAATAGCTCATTAGCCTAATGGGCTTCACCAATCAGCCCATTATTACTTAATTAGTTTGCCTAATAGAAACTGAAACGTAAAATAACGATTTCTCCCAAACCACCGATCCAAATCTTTAATGTTACCACTCTATAGAATCGCCACTGGCCATTCCAATCCAATGAGACTGATTTAGCACTTGATTAAATCCCTATCAAAAGTTATAGATAAAACAACACTCACAAGGAAAAATGGCACAAGTCGATCCGGTAGAAATCGTGGACATGTCTCACATTTCCTTTAACAACATTAAAATATATAATCGATCCAACCACTAGGGAATAAAATATAATTATTTTACGATCCTCTTATACGTAAAATACGATTCGTTACATTTAAGTCACATGTTGGACAGAAGCAGGATTTTTGCACTGTAGAACCATTGAACGAAGTTTTAGTTATAGTGATTCGATTTCAAAACAAACTCAATCAAACCCAGGCATATACATGTTTTTAACGTAGAAAGTGTGAGTGTCTAACTCACATCTTTGGTGATTTTGAGGCTTCATCGTGAAGTTTTGGCATAAAATTGTTGTTTTTTGGCTTGTAGAAGATCCCAATGACCTATAGAAATTTAATTTAGCAACTTATTCTCTTGAGCTTGAATTGAGTTGGGATGAATTTTGAGGATTCTAGAAGGAATTTTTTATTTTACAGTAAACTTCAAAGAGGAAGAAGGAGAAATTTTCTGTGAAAGAAGAAATGCACGTACCTTGTTGCAGGTTTCAGATTTCTCGTTTAGTTATAGCCTTGGGCTTGACTTAATTAGGGTCCATTTTGGTAAGTGTTGATTAGATTATGCCTAATTGGTTTATTATATTAGTTTTAATATACGCAACCACATGTATCAATCCTACTTTCCAAAATTTAACATGTTTCAATTCCGAAAATTTGTACAAGCACATTTAAAACCTTTTTAAACAAATTTAATCCTATTTTAACATGTTTAAACCTAAAGGAACATTTTGCAAGTAAATTGTTCATTTTACACTTTTAAATACAAAACCTACAAAATAAAGATTATGATTGTACAAAACAAAATATTTTGACACAAACAATTTATAAAATCATATAAAAATTATCTTGACACATAAATATAGATTTTCCATCAATATTAATCCATTACTTCTAATTACAACATAATTATTTAGGAAAACATGATTTGCACCAAAATTCATTATGTCCAAATATATTGCAACTTATTGCAATAGGCGACAATATAATCTTATAAATACTTATTTTATTTTAAATTTACTTTATAAAGTTTTTTGAAAGTTTAATTTTTCATGTTTATATTTATTTACATCGATTTGACCACAAAATTCAACATAATTATGCTAACACTTTATTTAATTATTTCAATTGATTATATAATTAATTTCTACAAATTTCCAAATAAGCATAAGCCCAGTATCAAAATCAAAACAGATAATTATTTAAATTATCTTCCTAAACCATATTTGCTTCTAAATTATACCAAAATACATTATTTAATCATCTTAATGATTAGATTAATTATTTGTCCCAAATTTATCCAATTAACAATCTCCTTAATTAATCAACTAAATGATTTAACAAGTTATTTTTTCCAAACCCTCTTTTATTTCTTTTATTAATCTAACAATTATTGAGTTGAATTTCATTCCCAAGCACAATTTAAATCAACCCAATATATTATTATATTGTGACATCAAATTAGGTTTTAATCGTAATTAATGTTGGAAAATGGGGGCGTTTACAGCAGTGTTGGATGGATCATAAAGTTGTTAAGGCCCTAAAAGTGGAAAAAAGTGTATTAACTAGTTACTTATGAATATAAAAAAGTATTCACTCAAAATTACAACTATAAACAAAAGTTCAGGAAATAAGTAAGTAATAAAGTAAAATGCAGAAAATTAAATAACACCCAAAATTTTATAATGGTTTGGATTATCCAATCCTGCACTCTATCGTGAATAATTCCACTATAACTGCTTTCTTTCCATAGGTGGCAAGGACACCTTCACAATCTTGGTTTCATAGGTCACAAGATATACCCTCTTGATTTTATAGGATACAACAACACCTTGTCCTTATCACCAACAACAAACTATAGAAAGTTGTTGCATCTTCAATACAGATTCTTGCATATTTGGTACAATGATCCTATTATTTTTCTAAATAAAAAGACTAATATAAATACCAAAAGGGAGATAATAACTAATCTCCCGTGGCTAATAAAAAAGGTCTAGCAGAGTACTAGAGACCGCAAAATCAGAGAAAAACTAGCTCAAAATAAAATAGACACCCAACACATTACCCAAATACAACATAACCCCACCCACGCAAATAAAAAAAAAGAGAAACGAAGGCATGCACTTTAAAGGAAACCCAAAAGACCAGGTAGAAGGGACCTCTCTGCAAGTCTAACCGACTGAATGCTCCCAAAACTTTAAGCACCCTTCACCTAAGATGCACTTCCATCTAAGGAAGGCGGGCCAACTAGCAGAACAATGCCAATCCGAGCAGCTAAAGAAGCACCAATCAATAATCGCCAAGCAATCTCTAATAATCCCATCCAAAAGGGCACTGCGGAATCATCACAAGGGGCTATCACCCTTGACCCTGCACACGAAATTCAAACATCAGCGAGGGGAAGGGGGATAGGAAGGTTGGACATCAAAAAATAACAACACCACCCGAAGAACAAAAACGTAACAAATCAACCTACACTAGCACAAGGTAATATGCCCAAAAAACATCGAAAATACGAGCCAAGCTCTACGAACGAGAGCAAGTGTTATCTTAAATGCCTTCCACGAAAAGCGAGGAAAACATCATCCTTAACCCGACAAGCGATAGAAGGCGAGTACATGGGATCATAATCAAACACAACCTTTTTCAATGCGCACTAAAGATGCCAACTGATCAGAAACGGAACCAAATGAAATAGGATATCCTGAAGGTACTTTCCGGCAATGCCTTCGTACCAAAGGCAAAGAATGTCGAGAAAAGAAGTGGAATTACCATGTAAACCCATCGGATTCCCAAAGTAATACCAGACAGCACGAGCACAACAACCCTCGAAGAAAAGGTGGTCAGAAGATTCCACATGTCCTGGACTACAACACCTACAACAAGAAACAATATGGATATCGGTCCTCCTTAGGTTCACATCTTGGTAAACCATCATGGAGCAGTTTCCATATTAGGATCGAAACCTTAGGGGGTGCGAGAGTCCCAAATGAAACCGAAAGCTAGAATCCTAGGACTAGAAGTTCTGGAGTTCCATGCAGCACTAAAGGAGTACGAAATGCCATTCCAACCAATACCACCTTTGTGAGAATTGGAGAAGACAATGATCCTATTGATCTCTAATGACAATATAACTTTGAATTCATTGAGGAATAGGATTAAATCAGAGAATAGTGATGTTAATTTAAGTTTAACTCCCTGATCTTGTGTGGTTTGCAAATCTTCGAAGAATTGAAGTGAAAAAGTGTGGATTTGCAAAGATAATTGGAAAGTATTCAATGGATTTCTATTGTAACTATTTGGAGAAGAAGGAGTAAGAGAAAATGAGAACTCTTGATGTCAAAATTCATTTCCAGAGGCCTTTATATTGTGGTTGAAGAGACATGTCTTTTAGTGAAGAGATGGAGGGAAATGCCTCTTTATTTAAAACTAATTTTTTTGAAAAACGACAACTATGTCGACATGTTAGGATATATCATGTCAACATGGGTGTGTTGCAAAATGAATAGCAACACTAACAAGTGGTTCAAATTTCCAACTATTTAAATTTCCTTATATTTTTGGATTTTGGTGATTTGGTTGAGGTCTACGGTTGATGAGCTTCAAGTGTAATTTCCATGGGATCTTTTACAAGATTTTGTGAGGTTCAACCAACTCTTCATTACTTCAAACACCTTTTTCCTTCTGCATTCTTCTTTAATAAGTTTTGGTCTTCAATTGCTCTGATTATCCTTCCTTTGTAATTCTTCCATTGCTCTGATTAACCTACATACATAATTTTTCTTTTGTACTCTTGTTTATCTCTAAAATTATCTCCAAAATATATCTAACGTAACTGCACATCTCGAAGATATGTTAGTAGCAACGTTTATATAGTTATTATCATCAAGATCAATGCCTAGAGTATTATCAATCTCTCCTTTTTTAATGATGACAACTATATAAATATTTGAGAGATAAAATATAATACTTTTATATTTGACTCACCCTAACTCTATTCACTCTCCATATCATTTTGCCTAATATATTTATACCTTTTTACCCCCCCCCCTTTGTCATCAGGAAAAAGGGTAAAAAGAGTCGCTTAACACCCTACTAGAGAATGCAGAATTTGTATATAGAGATAAATGCATATACATGAAACACAAATGGAGAAACCAAATAAATGAACCAAACTTTATCAAATAATCAGATGAGTTTTAGAGTTAATAACTTTGCCAATGCCAATAACTAGTCCTACTAATATTTATCAAAGGTTAAATAGATTTTTTGTCATAGGCTTTGAGCATCCGCTATTTGGTACATGAAAAAAAAATATAATGTATGCATATTGTTGGAAACTTGGGTGTTTACAACACAGTGTGTTGGATGGATCTTAAGGCTATTAGGACACTACACGGGGTGAAATGTATATTAACAACATACTTATGAATATAAAATAGTATTTACTCAAATTACATCAAGAAACAAGTGATCAAAGAATAAGTAGGTAATAATTTAAATGCAGAAAAATAACTAACACCAGGACTTTCATACTGGTTTGGGTTGATCAATTCTAAATATAGTCCTGCACTATACTATGTAAAATTTCACTATAAATGTTAGCTTTCCGCGGCCAGCAAAAACACCTTTACAATCTTGATTTCACGGGACAGAAAATATGCCATCTTGATTTTACAATCTACAAGAACACCTTCTCCATATCACCAACAACAAAATATGGCATGCTTTTGTATCTTTAATATAGATTCTTGCAGATTCGATATAATGATCTTTTAGACCTCCCATGGCAATATATCTTTGAATTATTTGAGGAAATTAGAGAGAGAATGACGTGAATTCTAGAAAAACTCTCTGATGTCGTGTGGTTTGCAAATCATTGAAAGAATTAGAGTGAAAGAGAGTGGATTTGCAAAGAGGAATGTAAAATAATCAATAGATTTCAATTGGAAATGGTTGGAGAAGAAGGTTAGGAAAAAATGAGAATTTTTGATGTCAAAATTCGTTTTTAGAGGCCATAATATAGCGAATGAAGAGACATGTCTTTTTAGTGAAGAGATAGAGGGAAAAGTCACTTTACTGATCATAGGTGTTGCAAAATGAATAGCAACACTTCATAAGTGTTGCAAATTTTCAACTATTCAAATTTCCTCATATTTGGGGATTTTGATGATTCTGTTAAGGTCAATAGTTGATGAGCTTCTAGTATAATTGCCATGGGATCTTTAAAAATATATTTTATGTATCAACCAGCTTCTCATTACTTCAAGCACCTTTTGTAATGACCCGGGGTTTTTGCGACCTTGGTAATCGACATAACTCAATGTCGATTATCGAAGCATCAGAAATACCGGATAGTTAATAGAAAGAAGTTAGAGGGTGAGAATAGATAAGATAGAAAATTAGAATAGAAGAAGAAGAAGAATAGAGAGACACCATCAGAGTAACACAAAACTCACAGCGGAACGAATAAAATATAGTATACACATAACTTTGAAACACAAATCGGTCATTTGTATATACATATCACCATTAGAGTATAACACTTACATCACAGCAGAAATAAACAATAGCTAGAAACTGCTGTTGAAGCCTCCTGCTCCCAGCTCCGTCTAGTGTATCTGTAAATCCTGACTACTTGACTGTCCGTACAAAATTGGGCACCCAAGAGTTTAGGAAAAACAAAACAAAACAAACTCTGGGTCAGTCATGGGACTGGTGTGAGTAAATTCCAACCATTCAGTTTAACTTTTCAAATCCTTTTCAAGAGAAAAGATAATCGTAAGACCGATCCATACATAAACACGGATGTTTTTTACCTTACGATAACCCAAAACATTTTCAAATCAATACTTTTCTGATATTATAATAGTGTCTAATCACAAGTAAATAACAATCTAGCAGAACGCTTGCATCTCACGCTCCACATATATAATATACAATCAAAACCGGGGTCTCTTATTGGAGATTGGATTCTGACTATGACAAGGTATCGAACCACCTTCTGATCAGTGTACTCTAGAGGGAATACACAGGAGTTCAACAAGAACATCTTGCAACTTAGCCACACATGACCGGCCATTCATTTCGCTTGAATGTTCCAAATATATTGTCCCTTATGATTGGTATACCAACATAACCGTTCTTGGGAGAAACAGAAGCGAAAAGAAGTAACAAATATGAATATTCTCTAGATGCTGACAATATACCCTAATTGGGTGCGACCCACTTAGCCGTGTTGCCTGCCCGATTTTTGTCATTTCTCGGTTGATGAGGCTTGAGGTCATAACGTATCTTTTGATTTCTCACACCTTCATTTACTTTGAATGCCACATCGTCATACCCGCCAAATCACAAATTGGTTTCCCAAAAATACCATGAGTATAAAGCTAAGAGAAATGAATTTCTCCGCCACCAATGCAAGAACGTTTGAAGAGATCAAAATTACGCGATCCATTAGATATACTCTGTCAGACATTTGTCCATACACGTTGTCTTGGGACTGTACAAACTGAAGGCACTATTATGTAAATCCATCTTAGGCAATTTCTACCTAGGATCGCCAGAATATCCCTTGCACAACTCCGTCTTCAATTATCTTCATCATATTTGATTCGCAACGCTAATGCCCATACGAAGTGGTTTTTAGATAATAAGTCTGATCCCGGTCTCTCCATATTGACGACGGAAAAATGGTCAAAAACTTTGATAGTCGGTTATTTAACTATCAAAGGAAAACATGTGTTCAAACAATGGTCATATTTCCAAATGGAAATCTTACCAGGCAAATCATCAATCAACACAGATCCCCTTTAATTTAATTTGTCATTCAATTATTCATTTCCCTATTCCCGTTTCCATATATTCGTAAATCCTTATTTTTCTAAATTTATAAAATATACATTATAAATTATTGGAAAACATTTCATATTTACTCTCATTTCTTATTTTCTATATTAGAAAACATTTTTTTAATCTCATTTGGAAAACATTTCCAAAACTCCTTCATTGGATTTAAATAGATGTTTAAATAAAACATCGCTATGCCAACTCGAACCATTTACACTTATTAACTAAATTCAGTTACCTCCTTCGCTATCGAACCTTAACCATTCCTTAGTTAAAAATGAATTCAATCAAGTTAGGGTATAACTACCTATCAGACCTTGACTGAACAAAATTTCTAACCTCTAAATAGACAAAGTTCACATTTTAAATCTTCAACAAACTTCCCGATGTGACTCTCGGATTCTATTTACGAATCCACTTCTTTTACAGAAATCATTTGATTATAACAATAGTGTTATAATCCCATGCTTCCGAAATATAATAACTTAAATATAACTTTTATTTATTAATTTGGGTAAATAAGCAAACAAATAATTTGTAAATAAATAAATAAATCTTGATTAAAAACGTAAAGTGAATTGTACTTTCTCGAATTCGATAAAATTGAATTTCAACGTATATTCTCTCTCGAATAATCTCTATTCGATAACTCTCTTTCGAATAAACTCTATTCGATAACTCTTTTCTTCGAATAAACTATATTCGATAATCTCTCTTTCGAATAAACTATATTCGCTAATCTTTCTTCGAATAACTATATTCGATAAATCTTTTCTTCGAATAAACTATATTCGATAATCTCTCTTTCAAATAAACTATATTCGATAATCTTTCTTTGAATAACTATATTCGATAATCTCTCTTTGAATAACTATATTCGATTAACTCTATTCGAATAACTAATATTCGACTAATTCTATTCGATTAACTAATATTCGATTAACTCTATTCGAATAACTAATATTCGATTAACTCTAATTCGATTAACTAATATCGATTAACTCTATTCGAATAACTAATATTCGATTAACTCTAATTCGATTAACTCTATTCGAATAACTAATATTCAAATACTAATATTTGACTAATTCTATTCGATTAACTAATACTCGACTAACTATATTCGATTAACTAATATTCGACTAACTCTAATCGAATAACTAATTTTATTTTAACCCTATTTCCTATCTTATTCAAATTCACATTTGAATTCTTATTTCAAAACACAATTTTCCTTATAAATGTTTTAATTTATAAAATATTCATTTTAATCCATTATTCACATTGAATGTGAAAAATATTTCTTTTATATAATCCACTAAGTTTGATTTCGTATTTTAAAATAATATCCCATTTCCAAATTCTATTTATACTTCTATTTATAGAATTATTCATACGAAATATCCTTTTTATTTCTAACACTTAAATCTCATTTTGTAATTCCCTTTATAAATGCTGAGTTCACATTCTGTTTAAAATATCAGTGTCAAAACTGATTTCTACTTCTCTATATAAGTTCAGACTTATATATTCCATTTATCAAATGATAAATATTTTGTTTAACTTATAAAAACATTATTTATAAATTAATCTTCTCAATTTATCTGTTAAAACATATTATATTAAAAATCTATTTTGAATTATTCTTTTCCATTTATCTTGTTAAAAACAAATTTCAATTTTCTATTTATTTTCCAAATATTTTCTATTTCAATTCTATTTGTTTTTCCAAATATTTCTATTATAGTTCTATTTGTTTTACAAATAAATATCTCTTTTATAATTCTCCTTATTTTCTAAATAAATATTCCTTTTATAATTCTATTTATTTACTAAATAAATATTTCTTTTATAATTCTATTTATTTTCTAAATAAATATTCCTTTTATAATTCTATTTATTTTATAAATAAATATTTATTTTATCTTTTATAATATCCTTTAATTTTATAAATTTTCATTTTATAAAATCCTTTGATTTTATAAATATTTTATTTTTAATATACACTTTGAAAATTCCCTTTTTACATCCCAGTATTTCTTATGGTATTTAAAATACCAAATAACTAGACCAGTGTCATCATAATCAATCACAGATTATATATCACATCATGTATCACAATATATGAACTAAACAGTATTATAAATATTGAGGAATCCAATTGGATCACTCCAACCTGTTTCCCTGCATCCACAGATGTTAAACAATATAATTAACATAAACTTCATTTCAATATGAAATATACAGATAAACAGAATCAATATTTGATTAAAGATATATATATATATATATAATTATATCTATATTTTCAACCAACTAATTAGCAGTTCATCCAAACCAACAACGCACAGCAATCGACCAACATTTATCAATCCTAAAAATACGTATAAAAATATAAACTGATCAGAGTTAGTGAGATTTGCTCACATTGGATGTTCATAGTTAAATAACGATAACCGTCGGTTGATTTAGACAGACAATTTATTTCACTGTTAATTGTAATGAGCTCCAATTCACTCCTAGTCAGTTCCAGTGTGTAGCCACCGTCCGTACGATCCCAACGGATCTGACCACTCGAAATTCTGATACAGTATGTAGAAGTTATAACATTTATAAGTATATAAATTGTTTTAAATTAAAACAAACTAATTTAATTCCTCATTTGGGCCTTACTCTTCTTACCTGGCCCAACACCCACTGGAACCTGCATAAGCATTCTCTGCTCCTTCAGAAAATATTCCAACGCAAGTTCCATGGCCATTGCCGATATTTTCAAGGCTCCATTCTTCCCTTTTACTTCAAAAATCCCAAACGACCACCACCATTGCTCTCGCCTTGGATTCCTCTACGCACTCATCGGAACATTATAACACTCGACGGCTTCTTCCAAAACCCGAACTCGTGCTCTCCCCAGTACTGCATAGTAACTATCGACACCTCTTTTCACCGACTACCCCACAATCTTCCCTATAAACTCCAAATCGCACCACAAACTCTACTGTACTAGCCACTGAGACGACCCGAACTTCCCCGTGAAGGAAAGCACGGATAGAATTGAGTACAAGACAAAATAGAACGCATACGAAAGAACATTTCATTATCATTACAACAATCTCATCAGATACAAGGATATACAGAGTATAACTGAATAAATTACATTCGATAAATATCAGAGATTACAATAAATTACATAGCAGTGGAAAATAATACAAAGCACAACTGAAGGTGATATACGGATACAGAGCTTTCCGGATATCATTCCAGCTGTAAACCAGGATCCTGTGAATATAAATCTGCAAAACCAAAACTACTAGCTGCTCATGCGGAAAATAGGGGCACCCAGAGTTTAGGTTAAAACAATAAACTCCAGGTCAGTCATGTGACTGGTGTGAGAACTAAAACAGTTATTAATATTGGTTTTAAAGTTAGGTAAATCAAGGGACCACGCCGTATAACACGGAACGGGTTTCCTCCCAAGAATACCAGTGCATAGAATAAACAGCGCAATGCTTTTTCGAAAAATGAAGCTATTATAAGACCCAGGTCCCATCACACAATGCAACGCAAGCCGGAGGATAGGGTTTTACCTTATAACAACCAAACATGCTTGGTACGTTTAAAACAAATCATTTGATACTATAATAAGTGTATAGTGTCAAAACAATTTCAATCATAAATATAAATCATAGACGGCATAGCATCCCATGCTACTATGTCGCCATACTAGTTCTACAATTAAAACCGCAATACACGTATTGGAAATTGGATTTCTGTCATGAGTCGAGGCAAGGGGCAAGCTCCTCTCCGCGTTCGAGACACTCTAGCAAATGTCTCAGGGCTACGCACTCTGGGCAACCCTGGATCCTCCAAGGCCGGTCCTCACTTACGTTAGAGGATTAATTATGCCTGAACACACGTTTCCCGGTCCCTACAGACCTATAATCGAGGCGCCTCGCATTCCAACAACCACATAGGTGAAAAGTATATAAATGTCAGGGCTGGTAAGTCACTGACACCACCATAGCTAGAAAGAAACATCATGCACTCCTTGGGTCCTTATCCCGTTTTTGACTCATACCGAGGTGTGAGGCTCGCGAATTCACGTTATACACAAAGCTACGCCACAAAGGTCGTGCTTCGATCATCAACCACAAGACTTTGCTTTTCAACAGAAGCCTTGATCATTGAATCTTAGTGTGCCACACAGGCTATTCATGCCATGCGACTGATGTCCATCGATATACAACCTCTGAGCTCGTACGTCTCAGAGAAGAGCGTTAAGCAAAAGAATAAATTCTCCGCCGCCAAACAGATGTATATTTAATAGAAATTAATCAACACAGAATAAAATCCAGTGTCAGACACACAATCCATTTACAAGTCCGTTCTGGGTCCGAACGAAACCGGAGGCACTTTCCTCGCATATCCATCCATCTCCAAGTACGCCTGGATGACCACCAACTATTTCCATCCTTTTGGGTGTACAGCCCAATCAGGACCGTCGGTAATTATCCAAACGATGTGAAGACTTCCGGTCTTCGACCACCGTCTTCATCTTCGACATATCGTCGAATCGGTTATTCAGAATGGGTATAAACCCGGCCTTTCCGAACGACCCGCGTATATTAAAAACAAATGTTACACAAACACAACATACGCCTCATTCCAATTCTGAATATTCTGTTATTTAAATATTCACATCTTTTGGGAAAGGTTCCCATTAATTTTATCCAAGATAAATTCTTTAAAATTTATCCTTTAATCTTCCTTTGGATGTCATTCAAACCAAATTATAGTTTTCCAAAACTAGTCGAGATTAGCGAACCACACCGAAGTAATTATTTATTTTATTTCCCAATCCCAACCTTTTCATCCCATGAAGCAAAACTGGTAATACTCCATATCTAACACCATGGTGTTATCGGTAAAATTAATTACCATTTCACGTTCAAATCTAATTAAAGATTTAACTATCGCTTTGGAGCAAAACTGGTGATACTCCATTCTCGCTCATTTCTAAATTTGATAATTTAGATTATAGATTCACATTTCAACCTAATTGCAGATTCGTTAAAACTCCTTTTACTGGGTTAAAGAACTAATGTCTTTTAAAACACAGTTCACGACAAACCCAAATCACATTTTATTTATTATCGGGTTAAAGAACTAGTGTTATTTGAAACACTGTTCACGATAAACCCATTTCAAAACCAATCAAATATATTAGAGATTTCGATTATTTAAAACCCCTTTTTAAATCTAATTTATTTATTTAAAAATAATTGGGTTTTAAATTTAGTTCAAAACTAGTTCATTTCGATAAAAATTCATTTTTATATTTTCAAATATGGAGTTTTTCATCCCCATTTTCCCAAATCATCTCTTATGAATTTACACAAATTATTGATATTTTTAATAATTTTATCAAGGCCCGTACAGTCGATTTCCATCAACGGCCATCGAACTGCACTTACAGCGACCTTTTTCAAATTTGATTTGGATGTATCTCCAAATCCAACCGTTAGATTTCAAATTTCGAATATTCGTTAGAAAGCTCTTTTCGATACGAACCCAACGGTTCCGGTTTTAGGAGAATCCGACGGTCGGATCTCCCGTAATGTCCGTTTGAAATAAATGGTCGAAATTCACGAACTGCCGCGGCGCGTTCTATTCAGGCCATTATATTTTATATATAATATATATTTCATCGATTACCATTCAAAACGAATTTTATAAACAGTTTTGAATTCGTTTCAAAAACAATTTCAACTTCCATCTCAATTCAAATCAAAATTGAATCTTTCCTTATAAATTCGTTTTAAAATTCATTTCTATTCAACTCAAGTTTCAATTCAATTTGAATTCATTTCACTTCGTTTTAAATTCAATTCGAATTCGTTTTCAATTCGATTCAATTCAAAGTGATTTTCTATTTGATTCAAATTCGTTATATATTTCAATTGAAATCAAATTCGTTTTTTTCTATTCAAATCAAATTCGTTATATATGTAATTGAAATCAAATTCGTTTTTTTTATTCAAATCAAATTTCAATTCAATTTGATTTCACTTCAATTCGCTTTCAATTCGAATTCGTTTTCAATTCAATTCGAATTGGTTTTATATTCAATTCATTTCGAAATCGTTTCATATTCAATTCAATTCGAAATCGTTTTATATTCAATTCATTTCGAATTTCATTTTATATTCAATTCATTTCGAATTTCATTTTATATTCAATTCATTTCGAATTTCATTTTATATTCAATTCATTTCGAATTTCATTTCAAAATATTCGATTTTGAAATCACTTTCCAATATTCATTTTAAAATGAATAAAATCGATATAAATATCGTTCACGTCAAAATGGCGTCAATCTAATCAACACGGCTTCATATATTTCTATTTTCAAATATTCTATTTCATATATTTCTTATTATCAAAATATTTCGTTCAACACATGACTAATCTCAACGGATGAGTACGGTCAACACATGAACATTCATTTTATATTGATAAAGATGTAAATTTTATTATTAAAATATTTCGTTCAACACATGACTAATCTCAATGGATGAGTACTGTCAACACATGAACCTTTAATTAATATTGATAAAGATGTAAATTTTATTATTAAAATATTTCATTCAGCACATGACTAATCTCAACAGATGAGTACTGTCAACACATGAACCTTTATTTTATATTATTCTTTATTTTCTAAATTGGAATGAGGCCCAATCAATCACCATATAATGTTAATTATATGGATTTTCATACAACACATGTATATAATAGCATTGAAAAATAGTCAACCATCAACCAAAGTGCACTACACTGTACAAGCATCAAATATAGATATCTAACGCTTATAACAGCCTCTCAATCAATCGATCGACATATTTAATCAATAAGGATGAGTGAACTTCAAATTTCATCCCAACACCCGTGTGGGGTTTCAAACAATCAAACACAGATTTTATTTGTGCAGTTGGGCGATTGTGTAAAATTTATCGTCCCAATCAATGTCCTTCAAATAGGTGTACATAAACAAACCGTCCGGTTTGTAAATGAATATTTTATTTAATTCACTTCACGTTAAAAATTATATTTTTAACGATAAAACATTTTATTTCAACATATGAATTTCTATTCAGTTCATTTACACAATAAAAGTGATATTTTTATTTTTCTAACATATTTTAGAAAATTTCGATGGCATAACGGCACGATACTAGAAACGGGACGAGGCCTAGCCTTATCCCTTGTCTAGTGAAGGCCCACGCCATTCACACATCAATCAAATTCACCAAACAACCAAATTCAAATCAAATCATCTAACTAATTTATGCAACCAAACAAACAAGTCCATGGTTTGTGGACGATTGTGTCGGGTGCTACTAAACACCGTCTGCATCCTAGTATATATATATAACTAGAAAATGAAATTGAAAGGTGAGAAATTCTCACAGATAGCTATCCAACTTCACGACACTTCATTTAGAGAAATCTTCATCGTTATCGCATCTTCGTCATCTTCGTTGCCCGTATTCACTACATATATAAAAATCACACATTTTTATATTTTGATGTCTTTAAAATAAAAATCACATTTTTATTTGTTCACTTTCAATTTGAAAATCATATTTTTATAATCGCTTCATACATTTAAAAATCGAATTTTCACTTCGCTATTCAATATATAAAAATCGAATTTTTTTTACTATTCAATATATAAAAATCACATTTTTACTTTGCTATTATATAGATAAATTTTTTATTTTATCAAGCTATTTTTCACATAAAGATTTCGCCTTTTTACATATAAAGATCTCGCCTTTTCAAATACATAGATTTCAACTTTTCAAACATATCATTATTAAAAATCACATTTCTATTTTTCTACACATATAAAGATGATATTTTTACATTCTATATCTCATAAAGATTATATTTTTATAGTTCCTACTATGCAAAGATCATATTTTTAATTCTTTAAAAATATAAAAATCATATATTTTTCCTATAAAAAAAAAGTTTATTCGCTATGATATATATCGAATCTTTTGTCACTAAAAATCCGTTTTGAAAATCCATAAAAGTCCGCTTTAAAATCAATTAAAATCAGTTTTAAAATCAATAAAAAAATCAGTTTTAAAATAAATAAATAAAATCAAGGAACTTACAGAGGGGGCTGATGCGGCGGTAGGTAGAGGAGGAGGTGCGGCTAGGGTTGTTGGAGGCGGAGGAGGATGGTGGAGCGGTCGGAGGGGTATCGCGAGGCTAGGGGGGACAGCTGCGTCGGTTCTTCGATGGGGGGGGGGGGACAGCTGCGTCGCCTCTGGCGAGGAGGGGGGTGGGTTGCGACTACCGCAGGTGGAGGGGGGCGTCGCGAGGTCGGCGCCGTTGGGGGGGGCTGGCGGCTCGATTTAGGTTTAGTTTTTTTGTTTTTTTAATTCAAAAAGTTGACTTTTACATACGACCTCTAAACGAGGCCCACCGCCTGTCGTCCATAGCGTTTTACCCCTATTCCGAACACAATGGGATATGTATCGTAGGCTGATTCGGTCGTTACCATCGGTTTTCACTTAAATCAAAATTTAAATCTTTATATTTTAAATTTAAACGCACATTTCAATTTACCGAGGTCACATACTAACTTGAAAAATTCCAGAAAAATATTTTCTAGCTTCGTATTGACGATACGTTCCTAACAAAACTAGTTTCGTCGAATTCTGAGACCGTTTGAAAAATGGCCATTTCCCAGTCGATTAAAATCAACTGAAATTGGTCAAACACGTTTTCCTGTGCCACGCTCACATATTGATTCGAAAAATTATGAAATTTGGAATCTAGCAACAACTTGACATCACGGATCCAACAAAAGAGGTTTCGTCGAAATCCGAGGTCATTTGCAAAATTCCCATTTTTAAGGGCTTGAATTCCATAGCGACTATTTAGAATTTTCAACTGGACATATCTTTTGATTCCTGCTATGAAATTATGATTTTTCGGATTCGTTGGAAAGATATTGTCAATTAGATCCTAATGTTTTTGGTTTCACTAAAATCCGGATTGTTTTGCACCCGGTATGTTCAATTGAAGTTTGAAATCGAATTATCGAACTACCGCGCCATTTTCAATTTCTTTTATAATTATATATAAATATTTATATTCTAACGACGGCGTATATAATATATACGTTCGAATTATATTCAAAATAGATTTATTGTTGATATTATTTAAAATAATTCATTTTAAATATTCAAAATCCGCTAAAATTGCCAAAATAAAAATTTTAAACTGGACCAGATTTTCGGGTTATTACAATCTCCCCCACTTAAAACTTTTCGTCCCCGAAAAGGAACAAAGTCGAAAGTGGTTTGATTAATCAGCTCTACGTTCGATCTGGCTTCCATTCTCCAACTTTTCAGTTTCTGAGAATTTTCAAATTTTCAAAAATTTGGCTAACACCCTAAATTTTCGAAATTTTTTACCATAACCTCCCCTGCACCGAGAGCCACGGGAAAATCCCGAAATTGCCATATAGGCCTTCTGATCTCAAAAAGAAAAAGAAAAAGCCAAGCGGCTAGCCAATCGGCTCATAAAATCATCATCACCCAAACAAAACAGGAATTTATGTAGTAAACATGTACCTATTTGTCGGGCAAACAAATTTTATTCTCTGCTCTAGCCTCCTTGCTATGACCTGGTCAATGTAAGCATATGTATATGCAAGAAAATGCGACCAATCTTCAATACAATTCAATATTTGATTCAATTAGGCTAAATGGTTCAAAATTATCAACCAAATAAACAAACAACACAAACATCAATCAATTAGTGAATTAGAGTTTCAAATTCATAATTTGATACATATACAAAAAATCATGTTTTGGTGCCAATTCACAACAATGTGTTCTAGCTATATTAGTTTTGGTTCTCACACCAGTCTAATGGAGATATACAGATATCACACCTTCGAAACACGAACATAAATACTGATGATGTCATGACAATCATCAGTACCATCTCCAGGCGACTAGAATGTGACTCTATATCTATCCAGTATATTAAAAATTCGAATATACGTTCATGACGCGTATATGCAAAATCTTTATATATTGGATTGTCCATATTCAAAATAAATAAATATTCAAATACGCTTCAAAATGGTTTAGATTTTCAAAACAAAATTGTTTTATTTGAAAAATATACTCTTCACACTCGTTCTAGGATACTACTGATCCTATCTCTAACGAGTCATTCTAATTGGATATTATTAATCCAATATCTGATGAATTCTTTCGTATGGTTCTAATGTGTCTTGTTCTCGAGCTCTGTAAACCAAAGCTCTGATACCAAACTGAGACGACCCGAACTTCCCCGTGAAGGAAAGCACGCATAGAATTGAGTACAAGACAAAATAGAACGCAGACGAAGAACATTTCATTATTATTACAACAATCTCATCAGATACAAGGATATACAGAGTATAACTGAATAAATTACATTCGATAAATATCAGAGATTACAATAAATTACGTAGCAGCGGAAAATAATACAAAGCACAACTGAAGGCGATATACGGATACAGAGCTTTCCGGATATCATTCCAGCTGTAAACCAGGATCCTGTGAATATAAATCTACAAAACCAAAACTACTAGCTGCCCGTGCGGAAAATAGGGGCACCCAGAGTTTAGGTTAAAACAATAAACTCCAGGTCAGTCATGTGACTGGTGTGAGAACTAAAACAGTTATTAATATTGGTTTTAAAGTTAGGTAAATAAAGGGACCACGCCGTATAACACGGAACGGGTTTCCTCCCAAGAATACCAGTGCATAGAATAAACAGCGCAATGCTTTTTCGAAAAATGAAGCTATTATAACACCCAGGTCACATCACACAATGCAACGCAAGCCGGAGGATAGGGTTTTACCTTATAACAACCAAACATGCTTGGTACGTTTAAAACAAATCATTTGATACTATAATAAGTGTATAGTGTCAAAACAATTTCAATCATAAATATAAATCATAGACGGCATAGCATCCCATGCTACTATGTCGCCATACTAGTTCTACAATTAAAACCGCAATACAAGTATTGGAAATTGGATTTCCGTCATGAGTCGAGGCAAGGGGCAAGCTCCTCTCCGCGTTCGAGACACTCTAGCAAATGTCTCAGGGCTACGCACTCTGGGCAACCCTGGATCCTCCAAGGCCGGTCCTCACTTACGTTAGAGGATTAATTATGCCTGAACACATGTTTCCCGGTCCCTACAGACCTATAATCGAGGCGCATCGCATTTCAACAACCACATAGGTGAAAAGTATATAAATGTCAGGGCTGGTATGTCACTGACACCACCATAGCTAGAAAGAAACGTCATGCACTCCTTGGGTCCTTATCCCGTTTTTGACTCATACCGAGGTGTGAGGCTCGCGAATTCACGTTATACACAAAGCTACGCCACAAAGGTCGTGCTTCGATCATCAACCACAAGACTTTGTTTTTCAACAGAAGCCTTGATCATTGAATCTTAGTGTGCCACACAGGCAATTCATGCCATGCGACTGATGTCCATCGATATACAACCTCTGAGCTCGTACGTCTCAGAGAAGGGCGTTAAGCAAAAGAATAAATTCTCTACCGCTAAACAGATGTATATTTAATAGAAATCAATCAACACAGAATAAAATCCAGTGTCAGACACACAATCCATTTACAAGTCCGTTTTGGGTCTGAACGAAACCGGAGGCACTTTCCTCGCATATCCATCCATCTCCAAGTACGTCTGGATGACCACCAACTATTTCCATCCTCTTGGGTGTACTGCCCAATCAGGATCGTCGGTAATTATCCAAACGATGTGAAGACTTCCGGTCTTCAACCACCGTCTTCATCTTCGACATATCGTCGAATCGGTTATTCAGAATGGGTATAAACCCGGCCTTTCCGAACGACCCGCGTATATTAAAAACAAATGTTACACAAACACAACATACGCCTCATTCCAATTCTGAATATTCTGTTATTTAAATATTCACATCTTTTGGGAAAGGTTCCCATTAATTTTATCCAAGATAAATTCTTTAAAATTTATCCTTTAATCTTCCTTTGGATGTCATTCAAACCAAATTATGGTTTTCCAAAACTAGTCGAGATTAGCGAACCACACCGAAGTAATTATTTATTTTATTTCCCAATCCCAACCTATTCATCCCATGAAGCAAAACTGGTAATACTCCATATCTAACACCATGGTGCTATCGGTAAAATTAATTACCATTTCATGTTGAAATCTAATTAAAGATTTAACTATCGCTTTGGAGCAAAACTGGTGATACTCCATTCTCGCTCATTTCTAAATTTGATAATTTAGATTATAGATTCACATTTCAACCTAATTGCAGATTCGTTAAAACTCCTTTTACTGGGTTAAAGAACTAATGTCTTTTAAAACACAGTTCACGACAAACCCAAATCACATTTTATTTATTATCGGGTTAAAGAACTAGTGTTATTTGAAACACCGTTCACGATAAACCCATTTCAAAACCAATCAAATATATTAGAAATTTCGATTATTTAAAACCCCTTTTTAAATCTAATTTATTTATTTAAAAATAATTGGGTTTTAAATTTAGTTCAAAACTAGTTCATTTCGATAAAAATTCATTTTTATCTTTTCAAATATGGAGTTTTTCACCCCCATTTTCCCAAATCATCTCTTATGAATTTACACAAATTATTGATATTTTGAATAATTTTATCAAGGCCCGTACAGTCGATTTCCATCAACGGCCATCGAACTGCACTTACAACGACCTTTTTCAAATTTGATTTGGACGTATCTCCAAATCCAACCGTTAGATTTCAAATTTCTAATATTCGTTAGAAAACTCTTTTCGATACGAACCCAACGGTTCCGGTTTTAGGAGAATCCGACGATCGGATCTCCCGTAATGTCCGTTTGAAATAAATGGTCGAAACTCACGAACTGCCGCGGCGTGGCGCGTTCTATTCAGGCCATTATATTTTATATATAATATATATTTCATCGATTACCATTCAAAACGAATTTTATAAATAGTTTTGAATTCGTTTCAAAAACAATTTCAACTTCCATCTCAATTCAAATCAAAATTGAATCTTTCCTTATAAATTCGTTTTAAAATTCATTTCTATTCAACTCAAGTTTCAATTCAATTTGAATTCATTTCACTTCGTTTTAATTTCAATTCGAATTCGTTTTCAATTCGATTCAATTCAAAGTGGTTTTCTATTTGATTCAAATTCGTTATATATTTCAATTGAAATCAAATTCGTTTTTTTCTATTCAAATCAAATTCGTTATATATGTAATTGAAATCAAATTCGTTTTTTTTATTCAAATCAAATTTCAATTCAATTTGATTTCACTTCAATTCGCTTTCAATTCGAATTCGTTTTCAATTCAATTCGAATTGGTTTTATATTCAATTCATTTCGAAATCGTTTCATATTCAATTCATTTCGAAATCGTTTTATATTCAATTCATTTCGAATTTCATTTTATATTCAATTCATTTCGAATTTCATTTTATATTCAATTCATTTCGAATTTCATTTTATATTCAATTCATTTCGAATTTCATTTCAAAATATTCGATTTTGAAATCACTTTCCAATATTCATTTTAAACTGAATAAAATCGATATAAATATCGTTCACGTCAAAATGGCGTCAATCTAATCGACACAGCTTCATATATTTCTATTTTCAAATATTCTATTTCAAATATTTCTTATTATCAAAATATTTCGTTCAACACATGACTAATCTCAACGGATGAGTACGGTCAACACATGAACATTCATTTTATATTAATAAAGATGTAAATTTTATTATTAAAATATTTCGTTCAACACATGACTAATCTCAACGGATGAGTACTATCAACACATGAAACTTTAATTAATATTGATAAAGATGTAAATTTTATTATTAAAATATTTCGTTCAACACATGACTAACCTCAACGGATGAGTACTGTCAATACATGAACCTTTATTTTATATTATTCTTTATTTTCTAAATTGGAATGAGGCCCAATCAATCACCATATAATGTTAATTATATGGATTTTCATACAACACATGTATGTAATAGCATTGAAAAATAGTCAACCATCAACCAAAGTGCACTACACTGTACAAGCATCAAATATAGATATCTAACGCTTATAACAGTCTGTCAATCAATCGATCGACATATTTAATCAATCAGGATGAGTGAACTTCAAATTTCATCCCACCACCCGTGTGGGGTTTCAAACAATCAAACACAGATTTTATTTGTGCAGTTGGGCGATTGTGTAAAATTTATCGTCCCAATCAATGTTCTTCAAATAGGTGTACATAAACAAACCGTCCGGTTTGTAAATGAATATTTTATTTAATTCACTTCACGTTAAAAATTATATTTTTAACGATAAAACATTTTATTTCAACATATGAATTTCTATTCAGTTCATTTACACAATAAAAGTGATATTTTTATTTTTCTAACATATTTTAGAAAATTTCGACTGCATAACGGCATGATACTAGAAACGGGACGAGGCCTAGCCTTATCCCCGGTCTAGTGAAGGCCCACGCCATTCACACATCAATCAAATTCACCAAACAACCAAATTCAAATCAAATCATCTAACTAATTTATGCAACCAAACAAACAAGTCCATGGTTTGTGGACGATTGTGTCGGGTGCTACTAAACACCGTCTGCATCCTAGTATATATATAACTAGAAAATGAAATTGAAAGGTGAGAAATTCTCACAGATAGCTATCCAACTTCACAACACTTCATTTAGAGAAATCTTCATCGTTATCGCATCTTCGTTGCCCGTATTCACTACATATATAAAAATCACACATTTTTATATTTTGATGTCTTTAAAATAAAAATCACATTTTTATTTGTTCACTTTCAATTTGAAAATCATATTTTTATAATCGCTTCATACATTTAAAAATCGAATTTTCACTTCGCTATTCAATAAATAAAAATCGATTTTTTTTACTATTCAATATATAAAAATCACATTTTTACTTTGCTATTATATAGATAAAATTTATATGTTATCACGCTATTTTTCACATAAAGATTTCGCCTTTTTACATAAAAGATCTCGCCTTTTCAAATACATAGATTTCAACTTTTCAAACATATCATTATTAAAAATCACATTTCTATTTTTCTACACATATAAAGATGATATTTTTACATTCTATATCTCATAAAGATTATATTTTTATAGTTCCTACTATGCAAAGATCATATTTTTAATTCTTTAAAAATATAAAAATCATATATTTTTCCTATAAAAAAAAAGTTTATTCGCTACGATATATATCGAATCTTTTGTCACTAAAAATCCGTTTTGAAAATCCATAAAAGTCTGCTTTAAAATCAATCAAAATCAGTTTTAAAATCAATAAAAAAATCAGTTTTAAAATAAATAAATAAAATCAAGGAACTTACAGTGGGGGCTGATGCGGCGGTAGGCAGAGGAGGAGGTGCGGCTAGGATTGTTGGAGGCGGAGGAGGATGGTGGAGCGGTCGGATGGGTATCGCGAGGCTATGGGGGACAGCTGCGTCGGTTCTTCGATGGGGGGGGGGGGACAGCTGCGTCGCCTCTGGCGAGGAGGGGGGTGGTTCGCGACTACCGTAGGTGGAGGGGGGCGTCGCGAGGTCGGCGCCGCTGGGGGGGGGTGGCGGCTCGATTTAGGTTTAGTTTTGTTTTTTTTTCTGAAATTGAATGCACGAGGGAAAAGGGGGGGCCTCGGGTTAAAGGGGGTGTAACAACCCGTATTTTCAATAACCTGTAATAACATAAATTGAGGCAGAATTAAATTATAAAATGGGAATCAAGGGAAACGGGCTATGCCATTGCGTTCGTCTCGGAAAAATACGCGAAATAGAGTCCGAGTTTTCGAAAATCGGAGTCCGTATGACCCAGTTAAGGCCCATTGAAGTTTGCAGAAAATTTCTAAGTAAAAATCAGATTCAAATTTGAAGAATTGGGCCAGCTGGGCCAAGGCGGGAAAATTCCCGCCAGGGGCCCCATGTCGACAGGCCTGTCGACAGGGTCCCCAGGGAGTCGACTGCCCTGTCGACAGCCCTGTCGACAGGGTGTAGCCAGGCAGATTAGCCTGGCGCACCTCTTTGGTTTGGGCTTGGTCTGGGCTTGGTTGTGTGGTCTGGTTCTGGAGAGTTCCTAAATCTGACGGGCCAAAATTCACCTAGGGTTAATCCTATGGTCTAAATCACTCTAATCTTCTATAAATAAGCCTCTAACCTACCCTAAATCATTCATTAATCATCCTAGCAACAAAACTATGCCAAAATCTAAACTCTCATGGCCTCCACCTAAAACCCTAGCCTCCAATCTCTTCATTAATAATTCCTAAGTAATTTTCCATGCATACAAGCATATTTAGGCTTGTATGATCCTCCTTAGCTTGCATTAAAGGCTTGTTTTTCAATTGGCATCATAAAGGAGGAGTCTTGATCAAGTTTGCTTGCATTTGGGGGTCTTAATTAGTTGCATAATGGTTTTCTTGCGTTTGTTATACTCATTTGAGTCCGCATAAGCATTGTAAGCCCTCTTACCCTCATTTAGAAACTATAAAGTTAATGTATGATGAAAGTTGGGGTTTATGTATGTTTATTGAGTTGTGCATGTTATGCAAGGGTACTAAGCCATGATTTGCAAATCTATTAAGTTATGCATGTATACTAAGCCATGATTTGCAAGATTTATAAGTTATGCATGTTTATGCAAGTTTGTTAAGCCATGGTTTGTATGTTTATTAAGTTATGCATATTTATGCAAGTTTGTTAAGCCATGGTTTGTATGTTTATTAAGTTATGCATGTTGATGCAAGTTTGCTAAGCCATGATTTGTATGTTTATTGGGTTATGCATATTTATGCAAGTTTAAAATGACAAGTTGTGCATGTTTTGGCAAGTTGTGCATGTTTTGGCAAGTTGTGCATGTTTATGCAAGTTTAAAATGACAAGTTGTGCATGTTTTGACAAGTTGTGCATGTTTTGGCAAGTTGTGCATGTTTATGCAAGTTTAAAATGACAAGTTGTGCATGTTTTGACAAGTTGTGCATGTTTTGGCAAGTTGTGCATGTTTATGCAAGTTTAAAATGACAAGTTGTGCATGTTTTGACAAGTTGTGCATGTTTTGGCAAGTTGTGCATGTTTATGCAAGTTTAAAATGACAAGTTGTGCATGTTTTGACAAGTTGTGCATGTTTTGACAAGTTATGCATGATTATGGTAATATGCAAGTTCACTATGCTAAGTTATGCAAGTTTAACATGTTATGCATGTTTATGGTAATATGCAAGTTCACTACGCTAAGTTGTGCAAGTCTAACATGTTATGCATGATTGTTGTGCAAGTTTATCATGTATGTTGTGCCAAGTTCCCTCTTCCTATCCTTTATGCGTTACTACGAGTATGTAAGCGATAGAATAACGTTGGGGGTTTTGGGGTAAACTTAAAATACATGAAAATATAAGATTGGGAATTTACCTATTAAGTTAGGTCTACCCCTTGGGAATTTACCTATTAAGTTAGGTCTACCCAAGTAATTGTTGACTTGTAACTATGTTTTGAAATAAAGTGGACATGACACTTAGTAAACATAAGTGTGGCCAACTCGAGGTTGGGTTGAGTTTGTAGCGTAATTCTACCCGGAACCGACCGGCTTAACTAGTGGCTACAAACAATAGGACCCAATGTGAGAAGTTGGTCATGGGGTGCCAAGACCCGAGGTTAGACCAAGTTGTGGTGTAAAGCTACCCGGACCCGCCCGGCCTAACTAGTAACCACAACAAGGTCTAATGTGAGAGGTTGAGGTGCATTAAATTAATTAATGCCTCATGATTAGGGTTAAGTCAGGGTCCACTAATACTTAACCAATTTGGGGATTCGAGGGATTAGAATGTGGTTAAGTCGTGAACCATTGGTTACACTTAACTAGTTTAATCCATTTGGGGGCTCAAGGGATTAGAATGGGGTTAAGCCACACTTAACCAGTTTAATCCGGGATTAGTGAAGGGTTAAATCACACTTAACCCTCTTGGGAAACCCTAGCAACGTGGTCTGTTCTAACAGTAATCCCAGTTTGGTATCATTCACAACCCTAGAAGCTAGGCTAGGGCGGGGCACGATTACTGGCAGATGTAAGCGACCAAAGGGCGATGGCCGAGTGGTACAGCGGTGCGGGTTCGGCGGGCTACGGACGTGCACGTAGTCCGATATTGGACAAACTCGAGGCACGGGTACCAGTAGATTAGAGCTGTGCATTATTGCTTAAGTGTCTGGGGTTGACATCTGAGGGCTTGATACACCCAAAAGGGGGACCCAGCACAGTCTAACTACAACCATATGTGGGCCATATGGACACCAACACTTGACGTGTTAGGTTTATAGGGAGCCGATCGATTAGACCGTTGGGTTGGACCTTATATTAAGGTCACTTCATGTTATTGGGCCAAAGTTTGGGCTAAGGGATCAATACCTGTTATGTTGGTTTGCTAGTACACCGTGGTGCAAAAACCTTAACCATGTTTATGCGATGACACCTCTATCTATCTTGTAGTTAATTTACCATGCCAGTATGTTGTTATCTATGATCATCTCAGTTTCCATCATGATGTTAACTTTATTAGTTTATAGACTGATCGTAGCAGGGCTTACTCAGTCTTTTTGACTGACCTGTTTTGTTTCGCCTCTTTTCTTCCGTTTCCCCCCCCCCCAGGTTCTCAGGGAGGGAATACTGGAGCCTAGCTTGGACTTTAGCTGCTTCCTTGGATAGCTCAAGTATGCTTTGGACTTGAGCCGCTATGGTTTATCACTCTTATTTGGGGATAGTACTTATGTATTTTCAGTTTATCAGATGGTGTATTTATCTAGACTTGTAATTTTGGGAAATTGACATTTTGATGTACCAAACTTGTGTTTTGAAATGATCTATAAATCTTCCGCTGTTTTATTTACTCACTCTGTTTATTTACATATATATATATATATAGGTCATGTCCTGCCTTGCTATATCATTATGCATGTTTACCAATAATGCCCCTCCAAAGCTAGTGCATTCCCTTGCGAGTGACCCTGGCGGAGGTGGGGTGTTACATTTGGTATCAGAGCATATGGTTTACGAGAAGGGATAAAAAGGGTTTTAAAAACTTTTGAAAAACTATTTTCAAAACCAAGTATTAAGTATTTTCCAAAGAAAAGTCTAGTTATTTTTGAAAGGCTATGCCCCAAAAAGCCATTAGCACTATCCTTTGACCCCTCGTTTGAACTCTTTTCTTTTCGTTTCCAGCATGTCTGATAATCTCATCTTGCCCGAAGGAGTAATGACACCCGATTGGTTTCGTCGGTACCTGGAAGTCACGGCACCGGTCCCGGGTGTCTCTAATGTTGTCTCCCCAGTCGAGGCCGATGTTCCTCCTCCTCCCGTAGTTGATGTTCCTCTTCCTCCTTCCCCTCAGCATCCTCAAACTGACTTCGCAGAGTTTTGCCAAGATTTTAAGGCGATGGGTTGCAAGAATTTCCTTGGAACTGAGACTTTTGTAGAGGCAAGGAATTGGTTGAAAGAGACCGAAGATCTTTTAGCCACCCTTGACATAGGTAACCGCAGGAAGGTTCTACTGGCAGTATGGTTGCTAAAGGAAGAAGCTGCACGTTGGTGGGTAGTCACCACCGCGACTAGGCCAATTGAGACTTGGGATGACTTTAGAGGAAGGTTCGGACTGAGATTCTTATCACTGAAGCAAGGGGACCTGACTATTAGGGAATACATAGATAAGTTTAATCAACTGGCTCGGGCCGATTTAGACTTGGTTAATACAGCCCAGGAGAAGGCCCTACATTTTGCTCTAGGATTAAACGAGCCATTACATGGTTTGGCCATGTCTCATATACCCTTGGGGGCGACTTTCGAGAATTTGGCGAATATGGCCCTACTTCAAGAAGAAGATAACAATGACAAGAAAGAGGCCAAGGCGAATGAGTCTCAAGGCAAGAGGGTAAATTCCGGGAAACGAGGCAAGAATAACAACAACAACCGCAAGGACAAGCCAAGAGCGAATGGGAAGTGCAACTTCTGTGGTATAGTTGGACATATAGCCAGGGAATGTAGGAAGAAGAAGAGAAAGCGGGGCGAATGCTTTCATTGTGGTTAGTCTGGACATCTGAGCAAGGATTGCCCGAGGAAACAAGGGCAAGGTCAGACTCAATATGCAGGACTATCTGGAGGGCGAGTTCATCCCCTCAGCGCCGTTCTTCCAGCTCATGATAGAGGTAGCGTTTCTGTTGAAAGTTTTGTTTACATTCTCTGCTCGTACTTTGTTTGATTCTGGCACATCGCATAGTTTTATTTCATCTGATCTAGTTGAAAGTTTGCACCTAAGTACTAGCCTAGTTGAGGATCCCGTCTGTGTTTCAAATCCAATTGGGGGTTCTACCCGCCTGTCTGTGGTCTGAGTGGATTTGAAAATTTCTATCTTGAGTATAGAATTCTCGTGGGATGTTTATATTCTCGGTTTCAGGGGATATGGGTTGGTTTTGGGCATGGAATGGTCGTCCTATTTTGGAGCCATTCTGGGTTTTTGTATATAGGGTGTGGGGCTCATGACTCGCCTCGGTAATACCCTAGAAATTTCTAGCAACCCTATGGGTCCCGTCATGTTATGTTATCTTGAATCCCTCAACTCGTCTATCGATAGTTTGAAATCTTTGAGGGTGGTCCGAGAATATCCTGATATCTTTGGGAAAGTAAAGGGGTTACCCTTAGACGTGGGATAGATTTCTGTATTATCTGGTTGGTAATACCAAGCCAGTTTCGTGACTGGTTAGGCACGTGACCTCACGAGGTGAGAGTAAGAAAGCAAGTCAAGGAGTTGCTTGGGAAGAACTTCCTGAGACGAGGCATTTCCGAGTAGGGTGCTCCAGTAGTATTCGTTAATAATATGGATAGTTTGCTTCGCTTACATGTTGAAAAGAATAGACAACCGTTACCAGGGATCAATGATTTGTTTGATCAGCTGGTAGGAGCATCCGTTTTCTTTTGACCTAGCTACCGGATTCCATCAGCTTAGGATGGCTGAGGATGGAATTGACAAGACTGCGTTTAGGACTCTAGATGGATTTTTAGAATGGCTAGTCATGCTATTTGGTTTGACGGATGCACCCGCATATTACGTGGATTTGATGGGTAGGGTGTTTAGGGAGTCCTTGAACAAGTTTGTCGTGGTCGTCGTAGACGATATTTTGATCTCCTCAAAAGAACGAGGAAGAACATGCTATACATCTTAAAGAGGAGATGGATACGCTTAGAGCCACCGGATTGAAGGTCAAGTTCTCCAAATGCCACTCTGGAGGAAAGAAGTTGGATTTCTTGGGCACATAGTTCTTAAGTAAGGCTTAGCGGTGGATTCCGCTAAAGTGGCTGCGGTTTGAGACCGGAAAGCTCTGAGAAGGGCAATTGAAGTAAGAAGCCTCCTCCGTTTGGCTAGTTAGTTAGCATTCCCGGAGCTTAGACTTACTCTTCTGGATCAAGAAGGGGGTTTCGCAGGAAGAAGACCCGCAGTTAGTCAAGTACATGAACCGGTTGATTCGAGGCGAGCTGTTAAGTCACCTCGTTAGTTATAGTATAGATGACAAGGGATGACTAAGGCGCGATGAGAGATTATGTGTTTCTCGAGTGGAGGACTTGGTAAAGAAGGTTCCTGAAGATGCGCATCACTCGAGGAGGTGGCCGAGTTGGTTTCAGGATACATGCTGTGCCACCAGGTTGAGGCCAAGTCATAGAAGCCCAGTGGGCCATTACCTCCATTGGAAGTTTCGCAAGGGAATACGGGTATGAGGGTCATAATAGGAAGACTCACGAAGAGTGCTCATTTCAGTCCAGTGAAGAGCGAGAGGACTGCATCATGGTCAGCAACGGTTTACCCTCAAGAAGTTGGCCAGTTCTGAAATAGCCTACAGAAAACCATGGGTAGGCAACGGAATCTAGGTACGGCCTATAGGCGGATGGTTCATGTCGATTAAGCCTGAGTTATAGGAAATCACGTTTATAAGGGCAATTGGCAACGTGGAGTGGTATTTCCAAGAAAAGTTCTGCTGCATGGAATACCTTATGGTAAGAAGACGAGATCCAGGACTCACTAGTGAATTTTGGAGAGCTTGCAGGAAATCACGAGGTTATAGTATGTTTAAGCCAAGTATACAGAAAAAAAAGAATAAGTGGGAAAGAAAGACGAGAGGCAATAATGAAATGAGTTCCAACTCGAATTTGGGAAATAGGAGTTAAGAAGCCAAGGAATCATGAAGTGGAAGATAGTCAAAGCACAGTGGAGTTAAGCTCAAGGAAACGTGACTAAGAAGAGTGAAGACTAGATACGCGCATCATATCTCTTTTTAAGAGTGCATCCTTGATCCTAGTTTTCCTGTGGAGCTTGCTTGCAAGTTATCTTTCGTATATATCCTCTCGGTCCCATTCTCGATCTTATTTCTGTTGTAAACTCCATAAGGGGGTTATGACTCATCGGTTAGTACTATAGGTCAAAGTTTGAATGGATTTCTTGTAATCCAAAAAGGAGTTTGTCTAGTTTATCTAGTTTATCTAGTTTATCATGTCTATCTCGTCATGAGAACCTTTGGTAGAAACCCTTTGGTTGAAACATGTGTTTGAAACATGTTATGCTTGATGGTTGCAAGTGGTTGCAAGTGTTTGCAAGTGGTTACTCGTGGATGCATTATACACATTAGGCACTAGATCGGCTCGCACACTCTTCATGTTGCATATGCATGAGTGTTTATGCTTATTTATGGTTGAAACTTGTTGTGCTACCACATGGATGTTGCATATGGATGAATGTTATGTGCACTCATATAGATACTATGAATTATGGTAGGAATTTGCATACATATGGATTCATTTCACTGACATACATATGCATTAAGGAGGTTTACTGTACCAGTAACCGCCTGATTTACATACATATGCATTAAGGAGGTTTACTGTATCAGTAACCGCCTGATTTTTGCATTAGGTAAGTACATATACACACACTTTTGCATATGTTCATCCAGCATTTAGAATCTTGTAAGGACAATGATTGCTCGTGGATGATGCTTTGAGTAGATGGATGATTGGATGGTAGGATACGTTCTTCCTAACTTGAAGATTTCGGGGACGAAATCCTTTAAGGAGGGGAGAATGTAACAACCCGTATTTTCAATAACCTGTAATAACATAAATTGAGGCAGAATTAAATTATAAAATGGGAATCAAGGGAAACGGGCTATGCCATTGCGTTCGTCTCGGAAAAATACGCGAAATAGAGTCCGAGTTTTCGAAAATCGGAGTCCGTATGACCCAGTTAAGGCCCATTGAAGTTTGCAGAAAATTTCTAAGTAAAAATCAGATTCAAATTTGAAGAATTGGGCCAGCTGGGCCAAGGCGGGAAAATTCCCGCCAGGGGCCCCATGTCGACAGGCCTGTCGACAGGGTCCCCAGGGAGTCGACTGCCCTGTCGACAGCCCTGTCGACAGGGTGTAGCCAGGCAGATTAGCCTGGCGCACCTCTTTGGTTTGGGCTTGGTCTGGGCTTGGTTGTGTGGTCTGGTTCTGGAGAGTTCCTAAATCTGACGGGCCAAAATTCACCTAGGGTTAATCCTATGGTCTAAATCACTCTAATCTTCTATAAATAAGCCTCTAACCTACCCTAAATCATTCATTAATCATCCTAGCAACAAAACTATGCCAAAATCTAAACTCTCATGGCCTCCACCTAAAACCCTAGCCTCCAATCTCTTCATTAATAATTCCTAAGTAATTTTCCATGCATACAAGCATATTTAGGCTTGTATGATCCTCCTTAGCTTGCATTAAAGGCTTGTTTTTCAATTGGCATCATAAAGGAGGAGTCTTGATCAAGTTTGCTTGCATTTGGGGGTCTTAATTAGTTGCATAATGGTTTTCTTGCGTTTGTTATACTCATTTGAGTCCGCATAAGCATTGTAAGCCCTCTTACCCTCATTTAGAAACTATAAAGTTAATATATGATGAAAGTTGGGGTTTATGTATGTTTATTGAGTTGTGCATGTTATGCAAGGGTACTAAGCCATGATTTGCAAATCTATTAAGTTATGCATGTATACTAAGCCATGATTTGCAAGATTTATAAGTTATGCATGTTTATGCAAGTTTGTTAAGCCATGGTTTGTATGTTTATTAAGTTATGCATATTTATGCAAGTTTGTTAAGCCATGGTTTGTATGTTTATTAAGTTATGCATGTTGATGCAAGTTTGCTAAGCCATGATTTGTATGTTTATTGGGTTATGCATATTTATGCAAGTTTAAAATGACAAGTTGTGCATGTTTTGGCAAGTTGTGCATGTTTTGGCAAGTTGTGCATGTTTATGCAAGTTTAAAATGACAAGTTGTGCATGTTTTGACAAGTTGTGCATGTTTTGGCAAGTTGTGCATGTTTATGCAAGTTTAAAATGACAAGTTGTGCATGTTTTGACAAGTTGTGCATGTTTTGGCAAGTTGTGCATGTTTATGCAAGTTTAAAATGACAAGTTGTGCATGTTTTGACAAGTTGTGCATGTTTTGGCAAGTTGTGCATGTTTATGCAAGTTTAAAATGACAAGTTGTGCATGTTTTGACAAGTTGTGCATGTTTTGACAAGTTATGCATGATTATGGTAATATGCAAGTTCACTATGCTAAGTTATGCAAGTTTAACATGTTATGCATGTTTATGCTAATATGCAAGTTCACTACGCTAAGTTGTGCAAGTCTAACATGTTATGCATGATTGTTGTGCAAGTTTATCATGTATGTTGTGCCAAGTTCCCTCTTCCTATCCTTTATGCGTTACTACGAGTATGTAAGCGATAGAATAACGTTGGGGGTTTTGGGGTAAACTTAAAATACATGAAAATATAAGATTGGGAATTTACCTATTAAGTTAGGTCTACCCCTTGGGAATTTACCTATTAAGTTAGGTCTACCCAAGTAATTGTTGACTTGTAACTATGTTTTGAAATAAAGTGGACATGACACTTAGTAAACATAAGTGTGGCCAACTCGAGGTTGGGTTGAGTTTGTAGCGTAATTCTACCCGGAACCGACCGGCTTAACTAGTGGCTACAAACAATAGGACCCAATGTGAGAAGTTGGTCATGGGGTGCCAAGACCCGAGGTTAGACCAAGTTGTGGTGTAAAGCTACCCGGACCCGCCCGGCCTAACTAGTAACCACAACAAGGTCTAATGTGAGAGGTTGAGGTGCATTAAATTAATTAATGCCTCATGATTAGGGTTAAGTCAGGGTCCACTAATACTTAACCAATTTGGGGATTCGAGGGATTAGAATGTGGTTAAGTCGTGAACCATTGGTTACACTTAACTAGTTTAATCCATTTGGGGGCTCAAGGGATTAGAATGGGGTTAAGCCACACTTAACCAGTTTAATCCGGGATTAGTGAAGGGTTAAATCACACTTAACCCTCTTGGGAAACCCTAGCAACGTGGTCTGTTCTAACAGTAATCCCAGTTTGGTATCATTCACAACCCTAGAAGCTAGGCTAGGGCGGGGCACGATTACTGGCAGATGTAAGCGACCAAAGGGCGATGGCCGAGTGGTACAGCGGTGCGGGTTCGGCGGGCTACGGACGTGCACGTAGTCCGATATTGGACAAACTCGAGGCACGGGTACCAGTAGATTAGAGCTGTGCATTATTGCTTAAGTGTCTGGGGTTGACATCTGAGGGCTTGATACACCCAAAAGGGGGACCCAGCACAGTCTAACTACAACCATATGTGGGCCATATGGACACCAACACTTGACGTGTTAGGTTTATAGGGAGCCGATCGATTAGACCGTTGGGTTGGACCTTATATTAAGGTCACTTCATGTTATTGGGCCAAAGTTTGGGCTAAGGGATCAATACCTGTTATGTTGGTTTGCTAGTACACCGTGGTGCAAAAACCTTAACCATGTTTATGCGATGACACCTCTATCTATCTTGTAGTTAATTTACCATGCCAGTATGTTGTTATCTATGATCATCTCAGTTTCCATCATGATGTTAACTTTATTAGTTTATAGACTGATCGTAGCAGGGCTTACTCAGTCTTTTTGACTGACCTGTTTTGTTTCGCCTCTTTTCTTCCGTTTCCCCCCCCCCCCCAGGTTCTCAGGGAGGGAATACTGGAGCCTAGCTTGGACTTTAGCTGCTTCCTTGGATAGCTCAAGTATGCTTTGGACTTGAGCCGCTATGGTTTATCACTCTTATTTGGGGATAGTACTTATGTATTTTCAGTTTATCAGATGGTGTATTTATCTAGACTTGTAATTTTGGGAAATTGACATTTTGATGTACCAAACTTGTGTTTTGAAATGATCTATAAATCTTCCGCTGTTTTATTTACTCACTCTGTTTATTTACATATATATATATATATAGGTCATGTCCTGCCTTGCTATATCATTATGCATGTTTACCAATAATGCCCCTCCAAAGCTAGTGCATTCCCTTGCGAGTGACCCTGGCGGAGGTGGGGTGTTACAGGGGGAGAGAGAGTGTTCATATATTTTTTTTAATTCAAAAAGTTGACTTTTACATACAACCTCTAAACGAGGCCCACCGCCTGTCGTCCATAGCGTTTTACCCCCATTCCGAACACAATGGGATATGTATCGTAGGCTGATTCGGTCGTTACCATCGGTTTTCACTTAAATCAAAATTTAAATCTTTATATTTTAAATTTAAACGCACATTTCAATTTACCGGGGTCACATACTAACTTGAAAAATTCCAGAAAAATATTTTCTAGCTTCGTATTGACGATACGGTCCTAACAAAACTAGTTTCGTCGAATTCTGAGACCGTTTGAAAAATAGCCATTTCCCAGTCGATTAAAATCAACTGAAACTGGTCAAACACGTTTTCCTTTGCCACGCTCACATATTGATTCAAAAAATTATGAAATTTGGAATCTAGCAATAACTTGACATCACGGATCCAACAAAAGAGGTTTCGTCGAAATCCGAGGTCATTTGCAAAATTCCCATTTTTAAGGGCCTGAATTCCATAGCGACTATTCAGAATTTTCAACTGGACATATCTTTTGATTCCCGCTATGAAATTTTGATTTTTCGGATTCGTTGGAAAGATATTGTCAATTAGATCCTAATGATTTTGGTTTCACTAAAATCCGGATTGTTTTGCACTCGGTATGTTCAATTGAAGTTTGAAATCGAATTATCGAACTACTGCGCCATTTTCAATTCCTTTTATAATTATATATAAATATTTATATTCTAACGACGGCGTATATAATATATACGTTCGAATTATATTCAAAATAAATTTCTCGTTGATATTATTTAAAATAATTCATTTTAAATATTCAAAATCCGCTAAAATTGGCAAAATAAAAATTTTAAACTAGCCCAGATTTTCGGGTTATTACAAGCCAATCCGTCAATCATGGCTTATAATTCCTAAGAAATTCAACACTAGAAAATGTTGTAATACTGACAGCGAACAAAAACAGGTTCGAAGGCCTCAAAATTGATACCAAAATGGAGACAACAACCTCACGAGCTCATATATACATGTTTGCGGATTTATAGAGTTTGTTTTCATTTGTTAGAATTTCTTGAAGATGATTTTACTCACGTTCTCTGGAGAATGAGTGGTTGCGTGATTTTGGGTTGACTGTGGGATGTAAAGAATAAGGGTTAGGGTTAGTGGTACATTTATAGGATAGATTTTATAATTTTTATATCGATTATTTTTATCCATTTATAATCAATTGCTATATACATTCGTGGTTTAAAAATTCCTATGATCACACACGATATCCAATTTCGGTGAAAATGAACATACAGCTACAATTCGACATTACAGACCCAGTGAAACTTGTTTCATCGAACTCCGAGTCTGTTTACTCACACAGCGTATTTTAAAGTCAAATTATTGAGTGTTTTCATATTAAAATCCCGTACGACCAGATACTGACTCCGAAAATCACAGAAATTGAAATCTGACAAAAAATTAATATTCCGGATCCAACAAAATTGGTTTCATCGAAAACGGAGGTCGTTTGTAAAAATTGCTATTTTTAAAGCTCTAAATAAACCCATTTAAATATTAATATATTTAAAAACAATTTAATTTAATATTAATAAATTAATATTATCGTATATATTCATATAGAATATTATCTAGCTCCATAATAAATATATCCAAATTTTTAACTCGATATTTCAAAATCCTAAATTATATCGATATTCAATTTGTATTAAAAATCCTTTTTATACTATATATAAATTGCTATAAATTATAAACGAATTCCACAGCGACTATTTGAAAATTTGATTTGGACATAACTCTCAATCTATACGACGAAATCTCGATTTTTCTCTTCCATTAGAAAAATATCGTTCAATAGATTCGAATGTTTCTTGTTTCCAAGAAATCCGATTTAAAATGGATTCTGTATATTTAATTGAAGTTCAAAACTCCATATACGAACTACCGCGACATTTCAAGCTCAATTATAATTATAATATAATTAATACGTCCAACTGGAATATATAAACAAATTTGTTAATATAATTCAATTTTAAATTGAATTATATATTTTAAGTTGTCCAATTCACACTATATTGTCAATTCACTATTTCCGACTATTTCTGAATTAAATATATTATTCTATAATTTATATTAATTAAATATTCAATATTATTTAATTAAATGACCATTTAAATCTCTAAATCACTAGTTAAATAATTAAAAAAATTAGTTATTATAACATAAAAATACGGCACATTACATTCTCCCCCCTTAAAATAATTTCGTCCTCGAAATTGCTAAGGTAGAAAACAAACTCTATTTACTGGGTTAAAATTATTTTTTTACTTCTTAACTTTAGTTTCAACTAAACCAATTAATTTCAACTAAATTATTAATCCATTTCTATTTACAAAAAATTTCAAAAATTCTGAAAATTTTCTAACACCTTAAATTTTCGAAAAATTTCGCCAACACCTCCTCTGTACGGCTCAATCGGTACAACTACAACTCGCCTCTCTAGGAATTCTCCAATCCAAAAGAAAATCAAACAACCAAGCAGCTTTCCAATTCAGCTCATAATCTCATACTCAATCAGAACATAAACTTGTACCTTTTTGTCGGGCATATCATTATATCATTTCCATCTGCTGCCAATTCAGCATATACCAATGTCATCCAATCAAACTCAACTCACTTTTGTCTCCAACACGATCATTCGCTTATCCAAGCCAAGTTCCATTCTCTATCTTAAGTATCATTCTTGATTTTTAATTTCTTAACTCACAAACCAATATACTTAGCTAAGTTAAGTTCCATCCCATATTTCGTTAATTGGTTAATTTCTCTAATCACTCATCTTCATCCCAAAATCACAATTCTGATTTTATTTCAAAATTCAATCCATTTACTCAACCGAGTCCAATCAAATACCAAATTCCAATTTTACTCGATATTACTCCATTTCAATACAGTTTCCACTTTACTGGCTTTAACTCAGTTTCAATTTATTTTCACAAATTCCTTTTTACTTTGTTTTAATTCAAACAATCTGTTTTTGGAAATTTTAAATAGTATAGTTTTTCAAAAATCAAATATCCCCTTTTAGGATTCAAAACAACTTCCTTTTCCCAAATAATTTGAAAGAGTATAATTGGTAGTAATTCGTCACTTAGAACTCGAAAATGAACACTGATGATGCGGCCGGCATCATCAGGGTTATTTCCCAACTACTGAAGTGAGTTCAATACTATATCACTTTCCAAAACCATTTTTAAACACTTTTATTTTGAAATTATTTCAAAATATCCTTCATTATGGTTGTAAAACAATTTAAAATCTCCCAGGATTTAAAATTCTCATATATTTAATCCAAATCCATTTACAAACACTTTTCACATTTCTAGAGTTTTAATTCCAATCCTGGTTTAAATTCAGTTTTAATTCATTTCGTAATACTTATACGAATTTTATTTGGTTATATATGTATAACCAACTCAATTTTAATCTTATTCGATTTATATAACAATCAGCACATCCAATATACTATAATATGCTGTATATCTATACTTTGTTTATATCAAAATGTAATTTGGATAAAATTGTTTCAGTTACCCTTCTTTCAAAACATATTGTGTCTGTTGATCGTGTTCGAGTGTTTAGAAACTCCGACCGATACAATGGATCAAACTGATCGACCAGAACTCATAAACAACTAAACAAATAAATCTCCACAATATAAAACAATTTTTATAAAATCTACAAATACGTTCTCTCGTACATATACACTCAACTCAATCTAGGGCATTACTAACCCCATCTCTGCTGAGTTACGCCACAGAGCCGAGGTAATCACTTAACCTTCGCTCTGATACAACTGTAACTTCCTGAGTTTTTGCGACCTTGGTAATCGACATAACTCAATGTTGATTATCCAAGCATTAGAAATACCGGATAGTTAATAGAAAGAAATTAGAGGGTGAGAATATATAAGATAGAAAATTAGAATAGAAGACGAAGAAGAAGAACAGAGAGACACCATTAGAGTAACACGAAACTCACAGCGGAACAAATAAAATATAGTATACAACATAACGTTAAAACACAAATCGGTCATTTGTATATACATATCATCATTAGAGTATAACACTTACATCACATCGGAAATAAACAATAGCTAGAAACCGCTGCTGAAGCCTCCTTGTAACGTCCCGCATTTTTATCGGTTTGTATTTTAATATTTAAATCAATTAAATATTGAATTCGTGATATAAGTGGATTTATATATTAATTAAAACGGAGTAGAACGTATAAAAATATATATTAAATATATTCGAGCCCGTAATATCGCGGCAGTTTGTAATTTAACGTTCTGAACTTCAACTGAGTGTACATGATCCGTTATAAATCGGATTTCCTCGAAACAAGAAACGTTCAAATTTGTTGAACTGTATTTTTTTAATAGAAGTGAAAAATCGAGATTTCGGATTATATATTGCAAGATATGTCCAAATCAAATTTTCAAATAGTCGTTGAAAAATCGTTTATCGACCGTAACGGTTTATTTGATATAACTGCATACTGGATTCTAATTTAGACAAGGCTCTTTTTGGAAGTAGTGATAATTTAATTTTCAGAATTTTACTGTAATTTTTAATTAATTAAATATGCAACTTTTTATTTGGAGAATTTTGCACCCTGTATCGATATTTTGGGATTTCAAAATATGAGTTAACCTACCGGTATTATTATATTTTTGGGATCGTGACACCTCGCTGGACACGACCATATTCTTATTTCTGTCTGTAGCAGCTCAGACATGAACGAAATTTTACGTAACGCGCTACACTCAAATATGAAAACGTAAATAAATACACACGTTAAGAAACACAGCTGACCAAATCCTCGTGGTACCTGGTGTTTTGCACCATTCTTCCATCATTCAAGGATATTATTTGGAAGCTGTTCTCCCAATTGTCGCATATTATTATCACCGAAAGATTTGCCTTCAAATTCGATATCATCTTACAAGGAGTTCCAGTTGTACGAGAGTTCTTAGTAAGGGATGGTGAATAATTATTACACTTATTTTATCGAGGTGTTAAACTTATATATAAATAGAAATCTAATATTCAGTACATTATTTTCCACCTACACCATACAACTATAGACGTGGTATCCATTCCCAATTCGCAACCTAGTTTTAAATTTAGCAACCTACTGTACTCTAAGAAGGGACAACCCATCCTATAAGGTACAGCTACCCTACACTTAACAATGACATTCGAAACCCATACTATTGTAACTTCATCTCAAAGTAAAATAATGAAAACCAGTAAGCCTACCACGTCTGGAAAAAAGGCAGCCACACTATTTTGAACAGTTAGTTGAAAGCTACACAACGAAACCATGCTTTCATTAAAGCTCTGGCATGGCGCAAACGAGAATAATAATAAAGTAAAGGATAGTTTTATAATAAACAAACAAAATATCTCTGATATTACACGTTTTATTTCCTTCAGCATGACGCCTTCTCCTATTATATATATGTTAACCTTTACCTTCCTAACTCAAACAAAATCAAAGTCTTCGACTTCTTCAATTTCAAAACTCATTCTTCAATCAATAAAACAAAACGAGAACGTGAAGTCAGTATTGGAGGAGTGTAGTGGAGTCCGAAACAAGCTCGTGAGAGGAGGATTTGCAAGTTAAATAAAGATGGCGTTTTGCTAAGTGGCGGAGAGGGAGAGTTGGCCCTGACTGCGTTGGCTTGTGTGAGTTCATAGGGACAGTATGATTTCAAATGGTAGGGAAGAAATGTTTTGACGTGGAAAAAGGGTGTTAAGGCGTGAGCTTCTATGTATTTGGGAGGCTTGTATGCGGGTATGGTTGTTCATGTAGAGATGTATAAGGGGAATACATGCAGAAGGAAATATATACTACAGGGAGGACTGGAGCATGACGTTTTATGTGGGAAGAGAGATCCAGGTAGGAACTAAATGAAGTGGACTGGGTTATAATATAAAGCCCAAGAAGAATGCCTATAGCAGTAGCACCGTAGTGGATCGAGAAGGCAGAGGCGTGTATGTAGTTCGGAGCAAGGAGTCGCAACGGAGAAGAGTTTAAAGGACGGAACATACATGCTTTTGGGAGCAGCATTGATGATGCTGTGATTTCTGTGCAAAAAGCACCGAAATGAAATTGATGGCAAGGATTTTGGAGGAGGCTCGATCTGTTGTATAGTGCATGGTGTGCACAAGTAGCTACCGAAAGGGGCTGATGTACAGCGAATTGGGAAGTTGACAGTGCATAGTCACTGTAGATGTAAGGAGCAGCAAGTTTACAGTACGAAAGACGGTACTGTTACACTGAGGAGGAGGAGGAGGAGGAGGAGAAGATAGTACAAGAGTGAGGAGCGTGGTGATCGTATACTGGAGAGGATGCGGAAATATGGATGGTAGAATTGAACGCATGGTTTAATCAACTGACGCAAATCGTTATTTAACAGTTAACGCGCAAATGTGAGTAAACTCACTAACTCTGCTCATTTTAAAATATTTTAAATATTTTTAAATAATGGTTGAATGCTGTGTGCGATGATTGTTTGGATAATTTACTTGGTTAAAATACACCGTTAATTATATACACCATCGATTAAATACTGATGTTGTTTACCATTATACCGATATGAAATTAGTAATTATGCCAACTAATGTCTGTGGACGCTGGGAAACAGGTTGGAGGAATCCGACTGGATTCCTCAATGATTATATTACGGTTTTTAATTTATTGCATTATCTGTGGTTGATTGTTGTTTGTTTGGAATAGGAAATTACACTGGCCCTGGAATAACGGTTACTAAATATCGTGAAATATATTAGAAAAGAGTTTGAATTTTATAAAGGAAAATTTATTCTTTCAAATGGGAATTGAATTTCGGTTAGGCCAGATATAATAACTTGTTTCATAAAAACAAGTAGTTGGGTTTATAAATGGTGTTATAAATAAAATGAAATTTATTATAATTAATAATAATTTAGAAATATAAATCCAGAAATGATTTCTAAAATTGGAAAATGAGTTAAAAAGGGGAATGATGAAATGTGAGTAGGATAGAATAAATCCATAGTTATTTAAAAATGAGAATTCGACTACGTCGAATGGTTTAAAATTAATCGCTTTTTGGAATTATATATATATAGTATATAATTTAGAATCTGATAAACATTAGGCATTTGGTTAAAAACCAATAATTTATAATAAAATCTGAGATCGAGGATAGGTTATAAGCTAGGTTCGAAATTTAAGGAGAGGTTGACTTGCCATTAGAATAAAGTTGGAATATAAATTTAGGAAGTAACTTGATAGATGAAACTTCACCCGTTATAACACCAACATTAGATTGATTTAATAAGACTAGACTTCGGTAAGGAAAATGGTCACGTTCTAAGGTGAATAATGTTTAGAAGCAAGTAATTTGTAGAATAAATGATTAAATGGGAATTGAAAATGTTTTCCAAAGATTAATAAGGTGTATTTTTTAAAGTATAGAAAATAAGAAAGGTGGAAAAAGATAAGAATGTTTTCGAACATTAATAACGTATATTTTCTCGAATATGGGAAGTTGGAAAATTAATATAAATTCAAGGGGCCAGTGATTGTGTGATGTTTAGTTGTACACTTGAATGGAAGTTTTGTTTTACTTCGATAGTTAAATAACCGACTATCGAAGTGTTTTGACCATCGTTGTCAGTACGGAGAGACCGGTTGGATATATTATTAGAAAACCACTCGATATAGACATAAGCGCTGCGAATTAGATTATGCTGAAGATAATTGAAGACGGAGTGAAATGCAAGGGTTGTCCAGTTCCGGAATGGTGCTTTCTGTTTATCCAGTCCCAGGACAACTTGTATGGACGAGTGTCTGACAGGGTATACCTAGTAAATAACATACGATTGATCTCTTAAAGGTATTACGTCTGGTGGCGGAGGAATTCGTTCCTCTTAGCTTTTTATACCCGTGATATGTTTGGGAATCGATTTGTGAATTGACGGGTTTGACGATGTGGCATTCAAAGTGAATGGTGATCAGATGTTCTGAAGATAGACGTAGCCCCTAGCCTCACAACCAGGAAGTAACAAAAGTTGGGCTAGGCAGCATGGCTAGTTGGGTCATACCCAAGCAGGGTGTATTGTCACCAATCTAGAGAAATTTCATATTTGTTCTTCTTTTTCGACTATGTATCTTCGGATTACGGTTGGATGGCCAACAACCGTGGGTGGCAATATATTCATGACACTCAAGCAAAATGAGTGAGCGGTCATGTGTGGCCGGGTTGTAAGACGTTCTTGTTGAACCCCAGTGTATACCCTCTGGAGTACACTGATCAGAAGGTGCTCCCATACCTTGTCTGTTGGAATCCAATCTCCAATAAGAGCCCTGCGGTTTATGATTTTATACTATATATATGTGGAGCGTGGGATGCAAGCGTTCTGCTACTTGGATATTTATTTGCTTAGACATTATCATAATATCAGTGGATTTGATATTAAAGATATTTTGGGTTATAGTAAGGTTTTCCAAAGTTAAACAATATAGTTGGAATTTACTCACACCAGTCCCATGACTGACCCAGAGTTTATTTTGTTTGTTTTCCCTAAACTCTTGGGTGCCCAAATTTGTACGGGCAGTCAAGTGTTTCAGGCTTTGCAGATTCACTTGGAGGAGCTGGAAGCAGAAGGCTTCACCATTAGTTAGTTAGAGATTGTTTCTGATGTAATGTATATGAGTTGTACTCTGATATGGTATGTATATACAAATTCAGTTTGTGTATTTCAAAGTTATGTTATAATACATGTTATTCGTTCCGCTGTGAGATTCGTCTTTACTCTGATTCTGCTCAGTTGTGATCTTCTTCTTCTCCTATTCTGTTAGTTCTATCTTATCTTTCTCATCCTCTTAATTTTTTCTATAAATGACCTGAATTTTCGTGCACTTTGAGTTGAATGTGTATGATATTAGTCAGCTCAAATCAGTACGGATTTTCGGGGCACTACAGTGGTATCAGAGCTGAAGGTTAAGTTATTACCTTGGCTTTGTGGCGAAACTCAATAGGGATAGAGTTAGTAATACTCTGGATTGAGTTTGAGTGTATAGATATGAGCGCGTATGTGTTATTTTATATAAAATGATTTTATATTGCAGAGATTCATTGGTTGAGTAGTTTATAAATTCTGGTCGATCGGTTTGATCCACTGTATCGATAGGGGTTTCTAAACACTCGAATACGATGAACCGACATAGTATGTTTTGAAAAAGGGTAAATGAAATAATTTTACCTAGAATATATTTTGATATAAAGGAAATATATATCTTGGATTATTATAGTATATTGGATGTGTTGGCCGTTATTATAATCAAATAAGATTATAATTGTGTCGAAATTCATATGAGAATAATATGTGAAATCAGATAAAATTAAAACTAAATTTAAACTATATAAGGGAATTTAAAGATCCTGGGAGAAATTTAAAAATGTTTTCCAAGCATTTGTGAATGATATTTTGAGTGATTTCAAAATGAAGTGTTTGAAAATAAATAAGTTTGAAAGTAATATAGTATTGAACTCACTTCGATGACGGGAAAATAATTCCGATGATGAACCGCGGCATTATCGGTGTTCATTTCTGAGTCTCTAAGTGACAGATTACTACCAAAGATTTTGTTTTGAAAGAAGTTGTTTTGAAATTCAAATGTTTTAAATTGCTATGTTATGAATATATATGTACATGATTTCAAACTGATTTGAAATAGAAGAAAAAACCCCAGGAATTTAAATTATGAAATTTAAAATTTACTTATGAAGTAAATAAATAGAGAATTTAATGAAGTCAAACAAGTTGGTAATTTTATTTAAAAATTAAATTGAAATAGATGTGGGAATATACAGGATGACATACAGGTTAAGGATAAGTCTAATAGATTGTCCAAAATTGATGGACATATCGTTTGGATGAAAAATAAAAGGGTCGGGTATTGATAAAAGATTCGACGCAAGGATTGAGTTATGGGGATATGAAGTATGAAATTTCAACCAAGCAGGTTGTGAGGAGTTAGAATTAGAGCATCTTCACTTCTTAGAAATTTCGAGGACGAAATTATTTTAAGAGGGAAGGAATGTAACGTCCCGCATTTTTTTGGGTTTGTATTTTAGTATTTAAATCAGTTTAAATACTGAATTCGGGATATAAGTGGATTTATATAATAATAAAAACGGAGTTGAACGTATAAAATTATATATTAAATATGTTCGAGCCCGTAATATCGCGGCAGTTCGTAATTTAACGTTCTGAACTTCAACTGAGTGTACATGATCCGTTATAAATCGGATTTCCTCGAAACAAGAAACGTTCTAATCTGTTGAATTGTATTTTTCTAACAGAAGTGAAAAATCGAGATTTCGGATTATATATTGCAAGATATGTCCAAATCAAATATTCAAATAGTCGTTGAAAAATCGTTTATCGACCGTAACAGTTTATTTGATATAACTGTATACTGGATTCGAATTTAGACAAGGTTCTTTTGGGAAGTAGTGATAATTTAATTTTTAGAATTTTACTATAATTTTTAATTAATTAAATATGCAACTTTTTATTTGGAGTATTTTGCACCCTGTATCGATATTTTGGGATTTCAAAATATGAGTTAACCTACCGGTATTATTATATTTTTGGGATCGTGACACCTCGCTAGACACGACCATATTCTTATTTCTGTCCGTAGCAGCTCGGACATAAACAAAATTTTACGTCACGCGCTACATTTAAATATGAAAACTTAAATAAATACACACGTTAAGAAACACAGCTGACCAAATCCTCGTGGTACCTGGTGTTTTGCACCATTCTTCCATCATTCAAGGATATTATTTGGAAGCTGTTCTCCCAATTGCCGCATATTATTATCACCCAAAGATTTGCCTTCAAATTCAATATCATCTAACAAGGAGTACCGGTTGTACGTGAGTTCTAAGTAAGGGATGGTGAATAATTATTACACTTATTTTATCGAGGTGTTAAACTTATATATAAATAGAAATCTAATATTCAGTACACTATTTTCCACTTACACCATACACCTATAGACGTGGTATCCATCCCCAATTCGCAACCTAGTTTTAAATTTAGCAACCTACTGTACTCTAAGAAGGGATAACCCATCCTATAAGCTACAGCTACCCTACACTTAACAATGACATTCGAAACCCATACTATCGTAACTTCATCTCAAAGTAAAATAATGAAAACCAGTAAGCCTACCACGTTTGGAAAAAAGACAGCCACACTATTTTGAACAGTTAGTTGAAAGCTACACAACAAAACCATGCTTTCATTAAAGCTCTGGCATGGCGCAAACGAGAATAATAATAAAGTAAAGGATAGTTTTATAATAAACAAACAAAATATCTCTGATATTACACGTTTTATTTCCTTCAGCATGACTCCTTCTCCTATTATATATATGTTAACCTTTACGTTCCTAACTCAAACAAAATCAAAGTCTTCGACTTCTTCAATTTCGAAACCCATTCTTCAATCAATAAAACAAAACGAGAAGTCAGTATTGGAGGAGTGTAGTGGAGTCCGAAACAAGCTCGTGAGTGGAGGATTTGCGAGTTAAATAAAGACGGCATTTTGCTAAGTGGCGAAGAGGGAGAGTTGGCCCTGACTGCGTTGGCTTGTGTGAGTTCGTAGGGACAATATGATTTCAAATGGTAGGGAAGAACTGTTTTGACATGGAAAAAGGGTGTTAAGGCATGAGCTTCTATGTATTTGGGAGGCTTGTATGCGGGTATGGTTGTTCATGTAGTGATGTATAAGGGGAATACATGCAGAAGGAAATATATACTACAGGGAGGACTGGAGCATGACGTTTTATGTGGGAAGAGAGATCCAGTTAGGCACTAAATGAAGTTGACTGGGTTATAATATAAAGCCCAAGAAGAATGCCTGTAGCAGTAGCACCGTAGTGGATCGAGAAGGCAGAGGCGTGTATGTAGTTCGGAGCAAGGAGTCGCGACGGAGAAGAGTTTAAAGGACGGAACATACATGCTTTTGGGAGCAGCATTGATGATGCTGTGATTTTTGTACAAAAAGCACCGAAATGAAATTGATGGCAAGGATTTTGGAGGAGGCTCGATCTGTTGTATAGTGCATGGTGTGCACAAGTAGCTACCGAAAGGGGCTGATGTACAGCGAATTGGGAAGTTGACAGTGCATAGTCACTGTAGATGTAAGGAGCAGCAAGTTTACAGTATAAAAGATGGTACTGTTACACTGAGGAGGAGGAGAAGACAGTACGAGAGTGAGGAGCGTGGTGATCGTATACTGGTGAGGATGCGGAAATATGGATGGCAGAATTGAACGCATGATTTAATCAACTGACGCAAATTGTTATTTAACAGTTAACGCGCAAATGTGAGTAAACTCACTAACTCTGCTCAGTTTAAATATTTTAAATATTATTAAATAATGGTTGAATGCTGTGTGCGATGATTGTTTGGATAATTTACTTGGTTAAAATACACCGTTAATTATATACACCATCGATTAAATACTGATGTTGTTTACCATTATACCGATATGAAATTAGTAATTATGCCAACTAACGTCTGTGGACATAGGGAAACAGGTTGGATGAATCTGACTGAATTCCTCAATGATTATATTATGGTTTTTAATTTATTGCATTATCTGTGGTTGATTGTTGTTTGTTTGGAATAGGAAATTACACTGGCCCTGGAATAACGGTTATTAAATATCATGAAATATATTAGAAAAGAGTTTGAATTTTATAAAGGAAAATTTATTCTTTCAAATGGGAATTGAATTTCGGTTAGGCCAGATATAATAACTTGTTTCATAAAAACAAGTAGTTGGGTTTATAAATGGTGTTATAAATAAAATGAAATTTATTATTAATAATAATAATTTATAAATATAAATCCATAAATGATTTCTGAAATTGGGAAATGAGTTAAAAGGGGAATGACGAAATATGAGTAGGATAGAATAAATCCATAGTTATTTAAAAATGAGAATTCGACTACGTCGAATGGTTTAAAAGTAATCGCTTTTTGGAATTATATATATAGTATATAATTTAGAATCTGATAAACATTAGGCATTTGGTTAAAAACCAATAATTTATAATAAAATCAGAGATCGAGGATAGGTTATAAGCTAGGTTTGAAATTTAAGGATAGGTTGACTTGCAAGTAACTTGATAGATGAAACTTCACCCGTTATAACACCAACATTAGATTGATTTAATAAGACTAGATTTCGATAAGGAAAATGGTCACGTTCTAAGGTGAATGATGTTTAGAAGCAAGTAATTTGCAGATTAAAATGATTAAATGGGAATTGAAAATGTTTTCCAAAGATTAATAAGGTGTACTTTTTAAAGTATAGAAAATAAGAAATGTGGAAAAAGATAGGAATGCTTTCGAACATTAATAACGTATATTTTCTCGAATATGGGAAGTTGGAAAATTAATATAAATTCAAGGGGCCAGTGATTTTGTGATGTTTAGTTGTACACTTGAATGGAAGTTTTGTTTTACTTCGATAGTTAAATAACCGACTATCGAAGTGTTTTGACCATCGTTGTCAATACGGAGAGACCGGTTGGATATATTATCTGAAAATCACTCTGTATAGACATAAGCGCTGTGAATTAGATTATGCTAAAGATAATTGAAGACGGAGTGAAATGCAAGGGTCGTCCAGTTCCGGAATGGTGCTTTCTGTTTGTCCAGTCCCAGGACAACTTGTATGGACGAGTGTCTGACAGAGTATACCTAGTAAATCACATACGATTGATCTCTTAAATGTATTACGTCTGGTGGCAGAGGAATTCGTTCCTCTTATCTTTTTATACCCGTGATATGTTTGGGAATCGATTTGTGAATTGACGGGTTTGACGATGTGGCATTCAAAGTGAATGGTGATCAGATGTTTTGAAGATAGACGTAGCCTCTAGCCTCACAACCAGGAAGTAACAAAAGTTGGGCTAGGCAGCATGGCTAGTTGGGTCATACCCAAGTAGGGCGTATTGTCACCAATCTAGAGAAAATTCAAATTTGTTCTTCTTTTTCGACTCTGTATCTTCGGATTACGGTTGGATGGCCAACAACCGTGGGTGGCAATATATTCACGACACTCAAGCTAAATGAGTGAGCGGTCATGTGTGGCCAGGTTGCAAGACGTTCTTGCTGAACCCCAGTGTATACCCTCTAGAGTACACTGATCAGAAGGTGCTCGCATACCTTGTTTGTTGGAATTCAATCTCCAGTAAGAGCCCTGTGGTTTACGATTTTATACTATATATATGTGGAGCGTGAGATGCAAGCGTTCTACTACTTGGATATTATTTGCTTAGACATTATCATAATATCACTGGATTTGATATCAAAGATATTTTGGGTTATAGTAAGATTTTTCAAAGTTAAACAGTATAGTTGGAATTTACTCACACCAGTCCCATGACTGACCCAGAGTTTATTTTGTTTGTTTTCCCTAAACTCTTGGGTGCCCAAATTTGTACGGGCAATCAAGTGTTTCAGGCTTTGCAGATTCACTTGGAGGAGCTGGAAGCAGAAGGCTTCACCAATAGTTAGTTAGAGATTGTTTCTGCTGTAATGTATATGAGTTGTACTCTGATATGGTATGTATATACAAATTCAGTTTGTGTATTTCAAAGTTATGTTATAATACATGTTATTCGTTCCAATGTGAGATTCGTGTTTACTCTGATTCTGTTCAGTTGTGATCTTCTTCTTCTCCTATTCTATTAGTTCTATCTTATCTTTCTCATCCTCTTAATTCTTTCTATAAATGACCTGAATTTTCGTGCACTTTGAGTTGAATGTGTATGATATTAGTCAACTCAAATCAGTACGGATTTTCGGGGCACTACAGTGGTATCAGAGCTGAAGGTTAAGTTATTACCTTGGCTCTGTGGCGAAACTCAATAGGGATAGAGCTAGTAATACTCTGGATTGATTTTGAATGTATAGATATGAGCTGTATGTGTTATTTTATATAAAATGATTTTATATTTTAGAGATTCATTGGTTGAGTAGTTTATAAATTCTGATCGATCGGTTTGATCCACTGTATCGATAGGGGTTTCTAAACACTCGAATACGATGAACCGACATAGTATGTTTTGAAAAAGGGTAAATGAAATAATTTTACCTAGAATATATTTTGATATAAAGGAAATATATATCTTGGATTATTATAGCATATTGGATGTGTTGGCCGTTATTATAATCAAATAAGATTATAATTGTGTCGAAATTCATATGAGAATAATATGTGAAATCAGATAAAATTAAAACTAAATTTAAACTATATAAGGGAATTTAAAGATCCTGGGAGAAATTTAAAAATGTTTTCCAAGCATTTGTGAATGATATTTTGAAGTGATTTCAAAATGAAGTGTTTGAAAATAAATAAGTTTGAAAGTAATATAGTATTGAACTCACTACGATGGCTGGAAAATAATTTCGATGATGAACCGCGACATTATCGGTGTTCATTTCTGAGTCTCTAAGTGACAGATTACTACCAAAGATTTTGTTTTGAAATAAATTGTTCTGAAATTCAAATTTTTTAAATTGCTATGTTATGAATATATATGTACATGATTTCAAACTGATTTGAAATAGAAGAAAAAACCCCAGGAATTTAAATTCTGAAATTTAAAATTTACTTATGAAGTAAATAAATAGAGAATTTAATGAAGTCAAACAAGTTGGTAATTTAATTTAAAAATTAAATTGAAATAGATGTGGGAATATACATGATGACATACAGGTTAAGGATAAGTATAATAGATTGTCCAAAATTGATGGACATATCGTTTGGATGAAAAATAAAAGGGTCGGGTATTGATATAAGGATAAAAGATTCGATGCAAGGATTGAGTTATGGGGATGTGAAGTATGAAATTTCAACCAAGCAGGTTGTGAGGAGTTAGAATTAGAGCATCTTCACTTCTTAGCAATTTCGAGGACGAAATTATTTTAAGGGGGAAGGAATGTAACGTCCCGCATTTTTTTGGGTTTGTATTTTAGTATTTAAATCAGTTTAAATACTGAATTCGGGATATAAGTGGATTTATATAATAATAAAAACGGAGTTGAACGTATAAAATTATATATTAAATATGTTCGAGCCCGTAATATCGCGGCAGTTCGTAATTTAACGTTCTGAACTTCAACTGAGTGTACATGATCCGTTATAAATCGGATTTCCTCGAAACAAGAAACGTTCTAATCTGTTGAATTGTATTTTTCTAACAGAAGTGAAAAATCGAGATTTCGGATTATATATTGCAAGATATGTCCAAATCAAATATTCAAATAGTCGTTGAAAAATCGTTTATCGACCGTAACGGTTTATTTGATATAACTGTATACTGGATTCGAATTTAGACAAGGTTCTTTTGGGAAGTAGTGATAATTTAATTTTTGGAATTTTACTATAATTTTTAATTAATTAAATATGCAACTTTTTATTTGGAGTATTTTGCACCCTATATCGATATTTTGGGATTTCAAAATATGAGTTAACCTACCGGTATTATTATATTTTTGGGATCGTGACACCTCGCTGGACACGACCATATTCTTATTTCTGTCCGTAGCAGCTCGGACATAAACAAAATTTTATGTAACGCGCTACACTTAAATATGAAACCTAAATAAATACACACGTTAAGAAACACAGCTGACCAAATCCTCGTGGTACCTGGTGTTTTGCACCATTCTTCCATCATTCAAGGATATTATTTGGAAGTTGTTCTCCCAATTGCCGCATATTATTATCACCCAAAGATTTGCCTTCAAATTCAATATCATCTAACAAGGAGTTCCAGTTGTACGTGAGTTCTAAGTAAGGGATGGTGAATAATTATTACACTTATTTTATCGAGGTGTTAAACTTATATATAAATAGAAATCTAATATTCAGTACACTATTTTCCACCTACACCATACACCTATAGATGTGGTATCCATTCCCAATTCGCAACCTAGTTTTAAATTTAGCAACCTACTGTACTCTAAGAAGGGACAACCCATCCTATAAGCTACAGCTACCCTACACTTAACAATGACATTCGAAACCCAAACTATTGTAACTTCATCTCAAAGTAAAATAATGAAAACCAGTAAGCCTACCACGTCTGGAAAAAAGACAGCCATACTATTTTGAACAGTTAGTTGAAAGCTACACAACGAAACCATGCTTTCATTAAAGCTCTGGCATGGCGCAAACGAGAATAATAATAAAGTAAAGGATAGTTTTATAATAAACAAACAAAATATCTCTGATATTACACGTTTTATTTCCTTCTGCATGACGCCTTCTCCTATTATATATATGTTAACCTTTACCTTCCTAACTCAAACAAAATCAAAGTCTTCGACTTCTTCAATTTCGAAACCCATTCTTCAATCAATAAAACAAAACGAGAACGTGAAGTCAGTATTGGAGGAGTGTAGTGGAGTCCGAAACAAGCTCGTGAGAGGAAGATTTGCGAGTTAAATAAAGATGGCGTTTTGCTAAGTGGCGAAGAGGGAGAGTTGGCCCTGACTGCGTTGCCTTGTGTGAGTTCATAGGGACAATATGATTTCAAATGGTAGGGAAGAACTGTTTTGACATGGAAAAAGGGTGTTAAGGCGTGAGCTTCTATGAATTTGGGAGGCTTGTATGCGGGTATGGTTGTTCATGTAGTGATGTATAAGGGGAATACATGCGGAAGAAAATATAAACTACAGGGAGGACTGGAGCATGACGTTTTATGTGAGGAGAGAGATCCAGGTAGGCACTAAACGAAGTGGATTGGGTTATAATATAAAGCCCAAGAAGAATGCCTGTAGCAGTAGCACCATAGTGGATCGAGAAGGCAAAGGAGTGTATGTAGTTCGGAGCAAGGAGTCGCGACGGAGAAGAGTTTAAAGGACGGAACATACATGCTTTTGGGAGCAGCATTGATGATGCTGTGATTTCTGTGCAAAAAGCACCGAAATGAAATTGATGGAAAGGATTTTGGAGGAGGCTCAATCTGTTGTATAGTGCATGGTGTGCACAAGTAGCTACCGAAAGGGACTGATGTACGGCGAATTGGGAAGTTGACAGTGCATAGTAACTGTAGATGTAAGGAGCAGCAAGTTTACAGTATAAAAGACGGTACTGTTACACTGAGGAGGAGGAGAAGACAGTACGAGAGTGAGGAGCGTGGTGATCGTATACTGGAGAGGATGCGGAAATATGGATGGCAGAATTGAACGCATGGTTTAATCAACTGATGCAAATCATTATTTAACAGTTAACGCGCAAATGTGAGTAAACTCACTAACTCTGCTCAGTTTAAAATATTTTAAATATTATTAAATAATGGTTGAATGTTGTGTGCGATGATTGTTTGGATAATTTACTTGGTTAAAATACACCATTAATTATATACACCATCGATTAAATACTGATGTTGTTTACCATTATACTGATATGAAATTAGTAATTATGCCAACTAACATCTGTGGATGCAGGGAAACAGGTTGGAGGAAGCCGTGGCAATTTGCGAATTTTGACCATTGACTTCGAACTGACATTACGGGAGATCCGACCGTTAGATTCTTCTAAAACTGGAACCGTTGTGTTCGTATCGAAAAGAGCTTTCCAACGAATACAAGAGATTTGAAATCTAACGGTTGGATTTGGAATTATGTCCAAATAAAATTTGGAAAAGGTCGTTGTAAGTGCAGTTCAATGGCCGTTAATGGAAATTGACTGTACGGGCCTTGATAAAATTATTTAAAATATCAATAATTTGTGTAAAATCATAATAAATGATTTGGAAAGAATTCAGCTGAAAAATCCCATATTTGAAAAGATAAAAATATATTTTTATCGAAATGAACTAGTTTTGAACTAGAATTATAGTCCAATTTTTTTAAATAAATAAATTGGATTTGAAATGGCTTTAAAAATAATCAAAATTTCCAATATATGAATTGGAATGGATTTGAATCGAAATAATCTTCGGAATATTTCGATATTGGGTTCGGCGATTATACGGACATTGTGGAGGAATTTGGAAGATATATATATATATATATAGTTATTCCAATATGATATTTGTTGGTTTCAGAATTTGATATTGAATATAAGCCGATATATTTTCTATTCAGAGCCTTGTATTCGATATCAAATGGGATTTTGGGTTTGTCGTGAACGGTGTCTTCACTAACACTGTTCTTAAACCCAGTTGATAAAAGATTAAATCTTTTATTAAGATTTAATGAAGTTACCAATTAATAAATATTTAATTGGAATTGAATTGAATTGGATTTTTAGGTTTAACGGGAACGGTGCCTTAAATAACACTTGTTCTTTAACCCGATTAACAATGGAATCTGATTTTGGGTTTGTCGTGAATGGTGTCTTAAATAACACTGTTCTTGAACCCCGTTTGAATAGAATAAATCTTTTAATTAAGATTTGAGGAAGAATTACCAATTAATTAATATCTAATTGGAATTGAAATGGAATGTGGATTGGGTTTATTGTGAACTGTGTTTTTAACGACATTCGTTCTTTAACCCGATTTACAGTGAAATGTGATTTGGAATTTATCAAAATTTAACGGGAATTTTCCAAAGTAAAGTTTTCCAATTTAACATATTAAATTGGAACTGAATGGAATTACATTAATAATAATCGAAGTGAACTTCTGTAGAGAAAGACTGTTAATACATATGGAATTTAAAAGGCTTTGTCGTTATTCCATTTATACTATTGGTCGGATACAGGAATTAATATCGATTATATATTGATTTGTTTTTCCATGGAGATTCCATAATTAATGGAATGCGCTTTGGGTTTATCATGAACTATGTCTTAAATGACATTAGTTCTTTAACCCAGTTAAAGACAGGAGTACATGTCTGTCACTGTATTTCAAACTGTATGGTTGATCTCTGCTAAATATATATTTGTTTGGTGGCGGAGAATTTATTCTCTTGCTTAACACCCTTCTTTGAAACGTACGAGCTTAGAGGTTATATATCGAAATAAATCAATAGTACGGTGAGATTGTCGATGCAGCATGTTTGTGTTTCTAAAGTTAAATAATCATTAACATTGATTTTTGGGAAGATTAAAACTAAGTGGGATTTAATGAATCGTTAATCAGATTGAAATGTGAATTGAAAAGTTAAATTATCAAATTTGGGGAAATGATCGAGAGTGGAGTATCACCAGTTTTGCTCCTAGCGAAAGTTAAATCTTTAATTAGATTTGAACGGGAAATGGTAACTAATTTTACCGATAAGACGGTGGTGTTAGTTATGGCGTATTACCAGTTTTGGTCCATGGGATGAATAGGTTGGGATTGGGAAATTAAATTAATGATTATTCGGTAAGGTACGCTAATCCCGACTAGTGTGGAAAACCGTATTTGGTTTGAATTGATATCCAAAGGAAGATTAAAGAATAAATTTAAAGAATTTCTCTTTGATAAAATTATTGGGAACCTTTCCCAAAGAATATGAATATTTGAATAAAAGAATACTCAGAATTGGAATGAGGCGTATGTTGTGTTTTTAAAGCACTTGATTATTATACACGCGAGTTATTCGAAAAGGCCGGGTTTATACCCATTATGAATAACTAACTCGACGATAAGTCGATGATGAAGACAGTGGTTGAAGACCGGAGGTCTTCACATCGTTTGGATGAATACTGATTTCTTGATTGGGCTGTACACCCAAGACGAGGTAATAAGTGGTGATCGTCCAGACGTGCTTGGAGATCGACGGATATGCAAGGTCCTCTCTCCTGTATTGGACATATGGGACGAGAAATAAGGTGCCTCCGATTTCGTTCAGACCCAGAATGAACTTGTAAATGGATTGTGTGTCTGACATTGGATTTTATTCTATGTTGATTGATTTCTATTAAATATATATCTGTTTGGCGGTGGAGAATTTATTCTCTTGCTTAACGCCCTTCTCTAAGACGTACGAGCTCAGAGGTTATATATCGATAAATATCAGTCGCATGGCACGAATTGCTTGTGTGGCATGCTGAGATGCAGTGATCAAGGCTTCTGTTGAAAAGAAGAGTCTTGTGGTTGATGATTAAAGCACGGCTTTAATACAGCGTAGCTTTGTGTACAGCGTTAATTCGCGAGCCTCACACCTCGGTATGAGTCAAAAACGGGATCTTGAGTACAGGGAGTGCACGACGTTTCTTTCTAGCTATGGGTGGTGTCAGCGTTTTACAAGCCCTGACATTGTTATATTTTCTACCTATGTGGTTGTTGGAATGCGAGGTGCCTTGGATATATCGGTCTCTATGGAGCCGATGGATAGGTCCGATAGGACCGGGAAACGTGTGTTCAGGAATAATCAATCCTCAAATGTTACGGAGGACCGGCCCTGAAGATCCAAGGGTTACCCAGAGTGTGTAGTCCTGAGGCATTTTCTAGAGTGTCTCGAAGCGGTGAGGAGCCATCCCTGGCCTCGACTCATAGACGGAAATCCAATTTCCAATACGTGACATTTCGATTTTGATTGTAGAGTCTAGTATTGGCGACATGATATATGGTACCCATACCGCCTATGATTGATACATTTATATTTGAAGTTGTGTTGTACACTTTACACTATAATAGTATCAAAATTATTTATTTTAAACGTACCAAACATGTTTGCCTATTATAAGGGAAAACCCTATCCTTCGGCTTGCGTTGCATTATGTGATGGGACCTAGGTCTTATAATAGCTTCATTTTTCCAAAAAGCATTGCGTTGTTTATTCTATGCACTGGTATTCTTGGGAGGAAACCCGTTCCGTGTTATACGGCTTGGTCCCTTGATTTACTTTATTTTTAAAGTAAAGATTTAATAACTGTTTTAGTTCTCACACCAGTCACATGACTGACCTGAAGTTTATTGTTTTAACCTAAACTCTGGGTGCCCCTATTTTCCACACGGGCAGGTAGTAGTTTTGGTTTTGCAGATTTATATTCATAGGATCCTGGTTTACAGCTGGAACGATATTCGGAAAGCACTGTATCCATTTATCTCTTTCAGTTGTGTTTTGAATTATTTTCCGCTGCTATGTAATGTATTTTAAACTCTGATGTGTAATATTTATTCATACTCTGTATATTCTTGTACTCTGATGTAAATTGTTGTAATAAGCAATGAAATGTTCTCCTGTTGTGTTCTGATTTGTCGTGTTATCAGACAATCTGTTCCTTCTCTTCTCTTCGGAGACTGGGAAAGTTTGGGTCACTTCATTTGGTATCAGAGCATTGGTTACAGAGGTCGAGAACAAGACATATTAGAACCGAACGAAAGAATTCATCAGAGATTGGATTAGTAATATCCAATGAGAATGACTCGTCAGAGATAGGATCAGTAGTATCCTAGAATGAGTGTGAAGAGTATATTTTTAAAATGAAAACAAGTATTGTTTTGAAAATTTAAACCTTATATGTATTTGGTTATTTATTTTATATTGAATTTGGACTATCCAATATATAAAAATTTTGCATATACGCCTTGCAAACGTATATTCGAAGTTTTAATATACTGGATAGATATAGAATCACACTCTAGTCGCCCGAAGATGGTTCTGATGATTGCATGTCATCATCATCACTTATGTTCGAGTCTCGAAAGTGGGATGTCTATATATTTTCATTAGGCTGGTGTGAGAACTAAAACTAGATAGGGTAATTGTTGTGAATTGGCATCAAAAACCTGATTTTTAATATATATATATATATCAAGATTATGAATTTTAAAAACTAATCAACTAATTGATTGCTGATTGTGTTGTTTGATTATCGGTTTGATATTTTTAACCATTTAGCCAAATTGTATCAAATATTGAACTGAATTGAAAATTGCTTGAAATTGCATGCATATACATGTACATACATTGAATAGGTCACAACAAGGAGGCTAGAGAAGAGGAATAAAATTGTATGCCCAACAAATAGGTACATGTTTACTAATTTCTTGGGTGATGATGCTTTTATGAGCCGATTGGTTAGCCGCTTGTCTTTTTATTTTTATTTTTGAGATGAGAGGGCCTGTATGGCGGTTTGGGGATTTTCCCGGTGCTCCCGTATAAAGGAGGTTATGGCGAAATTTTTCGAAAATTTAGGGTGTTAGCCAAATTTTTGAAAAATTTGAAAAGTTCTTAGAAACTGAAAAGTTGAAGAACTTAAGCCATAATGAAGACTAAAAATTAAGTTGATTAGTTAAACAACTTTCAACTCCATTCCTTTTCGAGGACGAAAAGATTTTTTAAGTGGGGGAGATTGTAACAACCCGGAAAATCAAAACCAATTTAAATTTTTTATTTTGGTTATTTAAATGAATTTTGAATATTTAAAATGAATTATATTAAATAATAACATTAAGAAATTTATTTTGAATAGAATTAGAATGTTTATATTTATTTGAATCGAAGTTAGAATATAAATATTTATTTTAATTATAAAAGGAATTGAAAATGGCACAGTAGTTCGAAAATTCGATTTCAAATTTCAAATGAATGTACAAGATTCAAAATAAACCAGATTTTAGTGAAACCAAAAATATTAGAATCTATTTGAAAATATATTTTCAACGAATCCGAGAGAATGAAATTTCATAGCGGGAATAAAAAGTTATGCCCAGTTGAAAATTCAGAGTAGTCACTATGTAATTTTGGCCCTTAAAAATGAAAATTTTGCAAATGACCTCCGTTTTCAACAAAATCACTTTTGTTAGATCCGGGATGTCAAAATATTGATAGATTCCAATTTTCATAATTTTTGGGATCAATATGTGAGCGTGGAAAAAGAAAACGTGTTTTAACAGTTTCAGTCAATTTGGATCGACCAGAAAACGACCATTTTTCAAACGGTATCCAAATTTGACAAAATTAGTTTTGTGAGGACCGTATCGTCAAAACATGGCCCGATTTATTTTTCTGGAATTTTTAGATCCGTATGTGGCCCCGGTAAATTAAAATGTGCATTCAAATTCAATATATATTGATTTATATTTTGAATTCGATGGAAACTAATCGAAACGATCGAATTGGCTTACGAAACATATCCCATTGTGTTTGGGATGAGGGTGATTAGCTAGGGGCGACCGTCGTTAGGTCCAATTTGGGGTTAAAATGAAAATTCGCTTTTAGGAAATAAATAAATAATTAAAATTGAATATATATATATATATTCATTTGGGTCAAACCCTTGTTCATTCCACAACAGAAGTCAAACCCTATCGTTTTTCCCCAAATTGTCGCAACCCTTCGTCGCCCCTTCAGCACCCATCGCGCCGCCCAAGGCTGACGCCACCGCCGTCGCACCCTACTCCCCAGTCGCCTACCTCCCCGTCCTCCTCTTCTTCTTCTCAACCGCGCACTTGAGCCCCCTCCAAACCCTTAAATTCGCCGCCACCCAACCCATTTCGCCACCGTGGGTTCCCTGCCCCGAACTGCCGGCCCCAGCGCCTCCTCAGCCACCTGCCACCAAACCAACAGCGAACCCCCCTTCTAACTGTAAGTTCTTTTATATTTTCTTTATTTTAGTTTAGTTTTTTTTACGTAGTACTCTTTGAAATAAAATATGATTTATATGTAAATCGTTAAATCTATTCTTAGTTTTAATGCGATCAAAGGATGATTTTTATTATCATGAAAGTGATATGAAAAATACGATTTTTATTGTTTGAATGGTTAAATAAAAATATAATTTTTATATGGAAAGTAGCGTTGTAAAAATATAATTTTTATATAAACATCGTTATAAAAATATGATTTTTACATAGGGAGTAGCGATATAAAAATATGATTTTTTTAATACAAACATCATATTAAAAATGTGATTTTTACTATAAACAGCGGGAAAAGATAGTGATGGTATCAACTAAAATCAAAACGAAACCCGAACCGTTCAGAAATAAAAATGGAGGAGTGGGTCCCAAAGGTGAGAACTTCTCACTTTAATTTTATTTGCTAGTTAAAATATATACTAGGATGCAGATGGTGCTTAGCAGCACCCGACACCCGTCGTCCACAAACCATGGACGACTTGTTTGTTTGTTAGATTGTGTTGTGAAAATTGTTTGTGATGTGAAATGGACTGTATAAAATATTCACATGTTGAAATAAAATATTTTATAGTTAAAAATATAATTTTTAACGTGTATATGAATAAAATAAATATTCATTTACAAATCGGACGATTTATATTTGTACACACATTTGACTGATTTCGATTGGGACGATAAATTTTACACATCGCCCAGATGCACAAATAAATCTATATTTGTTGATTGAAAACCCCGCACGGGTATTGGGATGATATTGGACATGCACTAATCCCAATATTTAGTTGTATGTCAATCAATTTGTTGACAAGCTGTGTAAGCGTTAAATATTTATATTTGATGCTTATGCAGTGTAGAATGCACTTTGGATGATGGTTGACTGTGTTTGATTATTGTTGTGTACATGTGTGTATGAAATCCATATAATGACATTATATGGCAATTGACTGTGTCTGATTCCAGTTCAGAAAGAATAAATATTTTAAAATAACGATTATTTTAAAATAACGATTATTTTAAAATAATGAATATTTTAAAATAATATTCAGTAATGGATCAAAATATGATTTTGATGTCCGATTTGGGATGGACCCGAAAATATTTAAATACATAAAGTCGTGTTGATTAGATTAACGCCATTTTGACGGGAACGATATTTATATCGATTGTATTCATTTCTATGATGAATATCGAAAAGGAAATGATTTTGAAATATAATGATTTGGAAAATACTATCATTTATATATCGATGATATGGAATATTCAATTTTGATTAGAAATTGAATATGAAGTTGAAATCATTTTGAAAACGAATTTAAAACGATTTATAAAATACGTTTTAAATGGAAATTCGTGAAATATATATAATATATAATATTATATATATATATATATATATATATATATATATATATATAATGGCCTGAATAGAACGGGCCGCACCGCGGTAGTTCGCGAATTTCTACCATTGACTTCGAACGGACATTACGGGAGATCCGACCGTCGGATTATCCTAAAACTGGAACCATTGGAATCGTATCGAAAAGAGCTTTCCATGAATATAAGAGATTTGAAATCTAACGGTTGGATTTGAATTATGTCCAAATCAAATTTGGAAAAGGTCGTTGTAAGTCTAGTTCGATGGCCGTTTATGGAAATCGACTGTACGGGCCTTGATAAAATTATTTAAAATATCAATAATTTGTGTAAAATCATAATAAATGATTTGGAAAGAATTAAGCTGAAAAATCCTATATTTGAAAAGATAAAAATACATTTTTATCGAAATGAACTAGTTTTGAACTAGAATTATAATCCAATATTTTTAAATAAATAAATTGGATTTGAAATGGTTTTAAAAATTACAAAAATTTCCAATATATGATTTGGAATGAATTTGAATCGAAATTATCTTCGGAATATTTCGATATTGGGTTCGGCGATTATACGGACATTATGGAGAAATTTGGAATATATATATATATATATATATATCGTTATTCCAATACGATATTTGTTGATTTAAGAATTTGATATTGAATATAAGCCGATATATTTTCTATTCAGAGCCTTGTATTCGATATCAAATGAGATTTTGGGTTTGTCTTGAACGGTGTCTTCACTAACACTGTTCTTAAACCCAGTTGAGAAAAGATTAAATCATTTATTAAGATTTAATGAAGTTACCAATTAATTAATATTTAATTGGAATTGAATTGAATTGGATTTTTGAGTTTATCGTGAACGGTGCTTTAAATAACACTTGTTCTTTAACCCGATTAACAATGGAATCTGATTTTGGGTTTGTCGTGAATGGTGTCTTAAATAACACTGTTCTTGAACCCCGTTTGAATAGACTAAATCTTTTAATTAAGATTTGAGGAAGAATTACAAATTAATTAATATCTAATTGGAATTGAAATGGAATGTGGATTGGGTTTATTGTGAACTGTGTTTTTAACGACATTCGTTCTTTAACCCGATTTACAATGAAATGTGATTTGGAATTTATTAAAATTTAACGGGAATTTTCCAAAGTAAAGTTTTCCAATTTAACATATTAAATTGGAATTGAATGGAATTCGATTGATAATAATCGAAGTGAACTTCTGTGGAGGAAGACTGTTAATACATATGGAATTTAAAAGGCTTTGCCGTTATTCCATTTATATTATTAGTCGGATACGGGAATTGATATCGATTATATATTGATTTATTTTTCCGTGGAGATTCCATAATTATTGGAATGTGATTTGGGTTTATCGTGAACTGTGTCTTAAATGACATTAGTTCTTTAACCTAGTTAAAGACAGTAGTGCATGTCTGTCATTGAATTTCGAACTGTATGGTTGATCTCTGCTAAATATATATCTGTTTGGTGGTGGAGAATTTATTCCCTTGCTTAACACCCTTCTCTAAGACGTACGACCTTAGAGGTTATATATCAGTAGAAATCAATAGTACGGTGTAGATTGTCGATGCGGCATGTTTGTGTTTCTAAAGTTAAATAATCATTAATATTGATTTTTGGGAAGATTAAAACTAAGTGGAATTTTTATGAATCTTTAATTAGATTGAAATATTAATTGATAATTTAAATTATCAAATTTGGGGAAATGATCGAGAGTGTAGTATCACCAGTTTTGCTCCTAGCGATAGTTAAATCTTTAATTAGATTTGAACGGGAAATGGTAATTAATTTTACCGATAAGACTATGGTGTTAGTTATGGAGTATTACCAGTTTTGCTCCATAGGATAAATAGGTTTGGATTTGTGAAATTAAACAAATGATTACTTCAGTAAGGTGCGCTAATCCTGACTAGTGTGGAAAATCATATTTGGTTTGAATTGATATCCAAAGGAAGATTAAAGAATAAATTTAAAGAATTTATCTTTGATAAAATTATTGGGAACCTTTCCCAAAGAATGTGAATATTTGAATAAAAGAATATTCAGAATTGGAATGAGGCGTATGTTGTGTTTTTATAGCACTTGTTTATTATATACTCGAGTTATTCGGAAAGGCCGGGTTTATACCCATTTTGAATAATTGACACAACGATAAGTCGATGATGAAGATGGTGGTTGAAGACCGGAGGTCTTCACATCATTTGGATGATTACTGATGTCTTGATTGGGTTGTACACCCAAGACAAGGTAATAAGTGGTGATCGTCCAGGCATACTTGGAGATCGACGGATATGCGAGGACCTCTCTCCTGTATTGGACATATGGGAAGAGGAATAAGGTGCCTCCGGTTTTGTTCAGACCCAGAACGAACTTGTAAATGGATTGTGTGTCTGACATTGGATTTTATTCTATGTTGATTGATTTCTATTAAATATATATCTGTTTGGTGGCGGAGAATTTATTCTCTTGCTTAACTCCCTTCTCTGAGACGTACAAGCTCAGAGGTTATATATCAATAGATATCAGTCGTATGGCCTGAATTGCCTGTGTGGCATGCTGAGATGCAGTGATCAAGGCTTCTGTTGAAAAGCAGAGTCATGTGGTAGATGATCAAATCACGGCTTTAATACATCGTAGCTTTGTGTATAGCGTTAATTCGCGAGCCTCATACCTCGGTTTGAGTCAAAAACGGGATCTTGACTACAGGGAGTACACGACGCTTCTTTCTAGCTATGGGTGGTGTTAGCGTTTTACAAGCCCTGACATTGTTATATTTTTTACCTATGTGGTTGTTGGAATGCGAGGCGCCTCGGATATATCGGTCTCTACGAAGTCGATGGATAGGCCTGATAGGACCGGAAAACGTGTGTTCAGGTACAACCAATCCTCAACCGTAACGGAGGACCGGCCCTGAAGATCCAAGGGTTACCCAGAGTGTGTAGTTTTGAGACATTTGCTAGAGTGTCTCGAAGCTGTGAGGAGCCATCCCTGGACTTGAATCATAGACGGAAATCCAATTTCCAATACGTGATATTTTGGTTTTGATTGTAGAGCCTAGTATTGGCGACATGATATATGGTACCCATGCCGCCTATGATTGATACATTTATATTTGAAGTTGTTTTGTACACTTTACACTATAATAGTATCAAAATGATTTGTTTTAAACGTACCAAACATGTTTGGCTATTGTAAGGGAAAAACCCTATCCTCCGGCTTGCGCTGCATTATGTGATGGGACCTGGGTCTTATAATAGCTTCATTTTTCCAAAAAGCATTGCGTTGTTTATTCTATGCACTGGTATTCTTGGGAGGAAACCAGTTCCATGTTATATGGCGTGGTCCCTTGATTTACTTTATTTTTAAAGTAAAGATTTAATAATTGTTTTAGTTCTCACACCAGTCACATGACTGACCCGGAGTTTATTGTGTTAACCTAAACTCTGGGTGCCCCTATTTTCCACACGGGCAGCTAGTAGTTTTGGTTTTGCAGATTTATATTCATAGGATTCTGGTTTATAGCTGGAACGATATTTGGAAAGTTCTGTATCAGTTTTTCTCTTTCAGTTGTGTTTTGTTTCATTTTCCGCTGCTATGTAACGTATTTTAATCTCTGATGTGCAAGATTTATTCATACTCTGTATATTCTTGTACTCTGATGTAAATTGTTGTAATAAGCAATGAAATATTCTTCTGTTGTGTTCTGATTTGTCGTGCTCTCAGATAATCCGTTCCTTCTCTTCTCCTCGGAGACCGGGGAAGTTGGGGTCGCTTCAACAACATACCCTAATTGGGTGCGACCCACTTTGCCATGCTGCCAGCCCGATTTTTGTCATTTCCCGGTTGATGAGGCTTGAGGTCACAACGTATCTTTTGATTTTTCACACCTTCATTTGCTTTGAATGCCACATCGTCATACCCTCCAAATCACAAATTGGTTTCCCCGAAAATACCACGAGTATAAAGCTAAGAGAAACAATTTCCTCCGCCACCAACGTAAGTATGTTTGAAGAGATCAACTTACGCGATCCATTAGATATACTCTGTCAGACATTCGTCCATACACGTTGTTTTGGGACTGGACAAACCAAAGGCATTATTCTGTAAATCCATCTTAGTCAATTTCTACATAGGATCGCCAGAACAGCCCTTGCACAACTCCATCTTCAGTTATCTTCATCATATTTAATTCGCAACGCTAATGCCCATACAGAGTGGTTTTCAGATAATAAGTCTGATCCCGGTCTCTCCGTATTGACGACGGGAAAATGGTCAAAAACTTTGATAGTCGGTTATTTGACTATCAAAGGAAAACATGTGTTCAAACAATAGTCGTATTTCCAAATGGAAATCTTACCGGGCAAATCATCAATTAACACAAATCCCCTTTAATTTAATTTGTCATTCAATTATTCATTTCCCTATTCCCGTTTCCATATATTCGTAAGTCCCTATTTTTCTAAATTTAGAAAATATACATTATAAATCATTGAAAAACATTTCCATATTTACTCTCATTTCTTATTTTCTATATTAGAAAACATTTTTGATTCTTATTTGGAAAACATTTCCAAAACTCCTTCATTGGATTTAAACAGATGTTTAAATAAAACATCGCTATGCCAACTCGAACCATTTACACTTATTAACTAAATTCAATTAACTCCTTCACTATCGAACCTTAACTATTCCTTAGTTAAAAATAAAGTCAATCAACTTGGGGTGTAACTACCTCTCAGACCTTAACTGAACAACATTTCTAACCACGAAATAAACAAAGTTCGCATTTTAAATCTTCAATTAACTTCCTGATGTAACTCTCGGATTCTATTCACGAGTCCACTTCTTTTACAGAAATCATTTGATTATAACAATAGTGCTATAATCCCATGCTTCCGAAATATAATAACTTAAAATAAAACTTTTATTTATTAATTTGGATAAATAAACAAACAATTAATTTATAAATAAATAAATAATTCTTGATTAAAAACAAAAAGTGAATAGTACTTTCCCGAATTCGATAAAATCGAATTTCAAATTATAATTCTCTCTAGAATAATCTCTATTTGATAACTCCTTTTCGAATTAACTCTATTCGATAACTCTTTTCTTCAAATAAGCTATATTCGATAATCTCTATTTCGAATAAACTATATTCGATAATCTTTCTTTGAATAACTATATTCGATAACTCTTTTCTTCGAATAACCCATATTCGATAATCTCTCTTTCGAATAAACTATATTCGGTAATCTTTCTTCGAATAACTATATTCGATAATCTCTCTTTGAATAACTATATTCGATTAACTCTATACGAATAACTAATATTCGACTAATTCTATTCGATTAACTAATATTTGATTAACTCTATTCGAATAACTCTATTCGAATAACTAATATTCAGTTAACTCTAATTCGATTAACTCTATTCGAATAACCAATTTTCGAATAACTAATATTCGACTAATTCTATTCGATTAACTAATACTCGACTAACTCTATTCGGTTAACTAATTGTAATAACCCGGAAATCCAAGGCAATTTAAAATTTTTATTTTGGCAATTTAGCGAATTTTGAATATTTAAAATGAATTATTTTAAATAATAACGATGATAAATTTATTTTGAATAGAATTAGAACGTATATATTATATAAACCGTCATTAGAATATAAATATTTATTTATAATTATAAAAGGAATTGAAAATGGCGTGGTAGTTTGATAATTCGATTTCAAATTTCAAATGAATGTACCGGGTGCAAAATAAACCGGATTTTAGTGAAACCAAAAATATTTGAATCCAATTGAGAATATCTTTCCAACGAATCTGAAAAATAAAAATTTCATAGCGGGGGTAAAAAGATATGCCCAGTTGAAAATTCAGAATAGTCGCTATGAAATTCTGGCCCTTAAAAATGGGAATTTTGCAAACAATCTCAGAATTCGATGAAACCACTTTTGTTGGATCCGTGATGTCAAGTTATTGCTAGGTTTCAAAATTCGTAATTTTTTGATTCAATATGTGAGTGTGGCAAAGGAAAACGCGTTTGATCAGTTTCAATTGATTTTAATCGACTGGAAAATGGCCATTTTTCAAACAGTCTCAGAATTCGATGAAATTAGTTTTGTTAGGGTCGTATCGTCAATATGAAGTTAGAAATTATTTTTTGGGAATTTTTAGAGTCCATATGTGACCTCGGTAAATTGAAATGTGCGTTCAAATTCAATATATAGAGTTATATTTTGATTCTGACGAAAACAGATCGAAACGATCGAATCAACTTACAATACATATCCCATTGTGTTTGGAATGGGGGTAATTAGCTATGGACAACAGTCGGTGGGTTCGATTTCGAGTTCGGATTTAAAAGTACCTTTAAAATATATATATATGTATAGATATATATACATATATATATATATATATATATAATCTCTCTACCCTTCCTCTCTCTTTCCACTTCAGCATCCCCCCCCCCCATTTACTTTTTCAGAAGAAAAAAAAACCGAAGCCCCCCCTTCGCCCTACCCACGAACGCCCCCCATCAGAGCCGCCGCCGGAGCAAGCCACCCCCCCCCCCCCCCCGCCTCTCTTCCTCCTTCCCTTTCTCCTCCCGATTCGCAGCCCCCTCGATCAAACCGCACCCCCCCAGAAACCCTATCCCCAAATCGACGAACACCCTACCACCACAGACTACCGCTCCGGCTATGGTGGCACCGACTCCGACCGTCGTTCGGGAAAACTCCCTCTCCCCTCACCACAGTACGTTCTTTCATTCTTGTTTATTTATTTATGCCTTTTCTTTTGGTTTATATATTAGAACATTATTTTTTTCCTGATTTTAAAGATAGTAAAGCTTTGATTTTAAATAGAGAAGAGTTATGATTTTTAATGACACAAAAATATGATTTTTATGAAGTAGAGATAATAAAAGTATGATTTTTATAAAGTTGAGATAATAAAAATATGATTTTTATATAATGTAGAGATTAAAAATATAATTTTTATATAGGGAGAAGAATAAAAATGTGATTTTTATATGAACAGTTCAAGAATAAAAATTTGATTTTTAATGTGAACAACGTGAAAAGAATTGAGATGGAACAGATTGAAATCAAAAAAGGAATTCAAACGGTTCAGAAATTCAGAAATGAAATGGCGGAGTGGAACCCCAAGGTGAGAACTCCTCACCTTTAATTTAAATTTGTAGTTAAAAATATATACTAGGATGCAAATGGTGTTTAGTAGCACCCGACACCCGTCGTCCACAGACCATGGATGGCTTGTATGCTTGTTTGTTTGATTTTGATGTGTAGTTGATTATGTGATGTGAAATGAAATGAAATATTTATATAGTTAAAAATATTTTATAGTTGGAAATAGAATTTTTAACGTGTATATGAAATGAAATAAATAAATATAAACCAATCGGACGATTTGTTCATATACACACATTTGACTGATATGGATTGGGACGATAAATTTTACACATCGCCCAACTGCACAAATAAAATCTGTGTTTGATTGATTGAAACCCCACACGGGTATTGGGATGATATATGACATACACTAATCCCAATAATTAGTAATATGTCGATCGATTGATTGACAGGCTGTTATAAGCGTTAAATATTTATATTTAATGCTTATGCAGTTGTGTGGTGCACTCTGGATGATGGTTGATTATTTATCGTTGTTATTTTATACATGTGGTGTAGAAAATCCATATAATCAACATTATATGGTAATTGATTGGGCCTCATTCCAGTTTTGAAATAGAATATTTGAATAGAAATATTTGAAATAGAATATTTGAATAGAAATATTTGAAATAGAATATTTGGAATAGAAATATTTGAAACAGAATATTTGAATAGAAATATTTGAAATAGAATATTTGAAATAGAAATATTTGAAATAGAATATTTGAATAGAAATATTTGAATAGAAATATTTGAAAAAGAAATATTTGAAATAGAAATATTTGAAAAAGAAATATTTGAAACAGAATATTTGAAAATAGAAATATATGAAGCCGAGTTGACTACATTGACGCCATTTTGACGTGAACGATATTTATATCGATTTTATTCATTTTTCAACGAATATTGAAAGTGATTTTCAAAATTCGAATTATATTGAAATGAATTGAAATTCAAATTAAATTGAAATGAATTGAAATTCGAATTAAATTGAAATGAATTGAAATTCGAATTAAATTGAAATTGAATAGAAATCGATTTGAAATGAAATTAAAACGAATTTATATTGAAAAATTCAATCTTGATTAGAATTTGAAAAGGAAGTTGAAATCATTTTGAAAACGAATATAAACGATTTATAAAATACGTTTTAAAAGGAAATCGATGAAGTATATATTATATGTATTATATATATATATAATATAATGGCCTGAATAGAACGCGCCGCGCTGCGGCAGTTCGCGAATTTCGACCATTGGCTTCGAACGGACATTACGGGAGATCCGACCGTCGGATTCTCCTAAAACCGGAACCGTTGGGTTCGTATCAAAAAGAGCTTTCTAACGAATATTAGAGATTTGAAATCCAACGGTTGGATTTGGAATTATGTCCAAATCAAATTTGGAAAAGGTCGCTGTAAGTGCAGTTCGATGGCCGTTGATGGAAATCGACTGTACGCCATCGAACTGCACGAGCCTTGATAAAATTATTAAAAATGGAAATAATTTGTGTAAAATCATAAGAAATGATTTGTGAAGAATTGGGATGAAAAATTCCATATTTGAATAGATAAAAATTGATTTTTATCGAAATGAACTAGTTTTGAACTAGAATTATAATTCTATTTATTTGAAAATAAATTAAGTGGATTTGAAATGGTTTTAAAAGTAACTAGAATTTCCAATAATTGAATTGGGATGGGTTTGAATCGAAATTGCCCTTGGAATATTTCGATGTTGGATTTCGTGATTATACAGATATTGATATGGAAATTTGAAAGATATATTGATATCGTTATTTCCAATACGATATTTGTTGGTCGTAGAATTTGATATTAAATATAAGCCGGCATATTTTCTATTCAGAGCCTTGTATTTAATATCAAATGTGATTTTGGGTTGTCGTGAACGGTATCTTCAATAATACTGTTCTTAGACCTAACGGAGTTAAGAAAATCAGAAACTAACTGGAGATTAGTTAAGTTGAATGGTTTCTTGGGTATTGGTCTGATGTTGGTTTCGGCCTTCGGGGTTAATACTTAGGGAATTGCTCACTTGCTATTTTATGGTTAAAGGCTGATAGAATGGAATGTGATTTTGGGTTTATCGTGAACCATGTTTTAAATGACATTGATTGTTTAACCCAGTCAAAGATTAAAACTAAGTGGAGTTTTAATGAATCTTTAATTAGGTTGAAATGATCGAGAATGGAGTATCACCAGTTTTGCTCCAGGCGATAGTTAAATCTTTAATTAGATTTGAACGTGAAATGGTAATTGAAATTACCATAACACCGTGGTGTTAAATATGAAGTATGACCAGTTTTACTTCATGGTATGAATAGGTTGGGATTGGGAAATAAAATAAATAAATACTTCGGTGTGGTTCGTTAATCCCGACTAGTTGAATTGATATTCAAAAGAAGATTAAAGAATAAATTTAAGGAATTTATCTTTGATAAAATTAATGGGAACCTTTCCCTAAGAATGTGAAATTTAGAAACTAACTGTAGGTTAGCTAAGCAGAGTGGTTTCCTGGGTATTGATCTGATGTTGGTTTCGGCCTTCAGGGTTAATGTTTGGGGAATTATTCTCTTGATTAATTTACGGTTAGTGACTGATGAATTGGAATGAGGCGTATGTTGTGTTTGTGTAACTCTTGTTTATTATATACGCGAGTTATTCAGAAAGACCGGGTTTATCCCATTCTGAATAACTGATTCGACGTGGAGTCGAAGATGAAGACGGTGGTTGAAGACTGGAGGTCTTCACGTCGTTTGGGTGGTTATTGATGATCTTGATTGGGCCGTACACCTAAGAGGAGGGAATCGTTAATGGTCATCCAGACGTACTTGGAGATCGATGGATATGCGGGGTACTAGGTGCCTCCAGTTTCGTTCAGACCCAGAACGAACTTATAAATGGACTGTGTGTCTGACATTGGATTTTAGTCTGTGTGATTGATTTCTATTAAATATATATATATATCTGTTTGGCGGCGGAGAATTTATTCTCTTGCTTAACGCCCTTCTCTGAGATGTACGAGCTCAGGGATTATATATTGATGGATATCAATCGCATGGAGTGAATTGCCTGTGTGGCATGCCTAAGTGGAAAATGATCAAGGCGTCTGTTGAAAAGCAAAGTCTTGTGGTTGATGATCAAAACACGACCTTGGTGGCATCGCTTTGTGTAGCGTGAATTCGCGAGCCTCACACCCTGGTTGTGAACCAGAAACGGGAGAGGATCTCAGAGAGGGCATGCGTTTCTTTCTAGTTAGAAGCGGCGTCAGTGGTTTTACACGCCCTGACGAGTTTGACTTATGTGGTTGTTGCTGTTGCGAGGCGCCTCAGACATATCGGTGACTATGTGAAGCCGATGGAGTCATTTGTTGGCTCATTTACGCCCCAAAGGGCGGGGAAACGTAGTGTTCAGGAATTTTAATCCACATCGGTGGACCGGCCCTGACGATCCAAGGGCTCACCTGTGTCTGAGTCCTGAGGCTCGGGCTAGAGAGTCTCGAATCGGTAGAGGACTATCTTTTGCCTTGGTTCACAGATGGAAATCCAACTTCCAAATACGTGACATTTGCGGTTTTGATTGTAGAGCCTAGTATGGCGACATGATATATGGTACCCATGCCGTCTATGATTGATATTTATGATTGAAATTGTTTTAACACTATACACTTATAGTAATAATAAAACATGAAATTTAGCGTATCAAACATTCTTTGGCTATTATAAGGTAAAACCCTATCCTCCGGCTTGCGTTGCATTGCGTGATGGGACCTGGGTCTTATAATAGCTTCATTGTTCTTTATTTAGCATCGCGCTGTTGTTTTATGCACTGGTATTCTTGGGAGGAAACCCGTTCCATGTTATACGGCGTGGTCCCTTGATTTACCTAACTTTAAAATAAAGATGAATAACTGTTTTAGTTCTCACACCAGTCCCATGACTGACCTGGAGTTTATTGTTTTAACCTAAACTCTGGGTGCCCTTATTTTGACATGGGCAGCTAGTAGTTTTGGTTTTGCAGATTTATATTCACAGGATCCTGATTTACAGCTCGAATGAAACTCGGAAAGCTCTGTATCCGTGTATTACTTCTAGTTGTGTATTGTATTATTTTCCGCTGCTATGTAATTTATTGTAATCTCTGATATTTTCTGTTATATAATATTTGTTTATACTCTGTATATTCTTGTATTTTGATGGATTATTGTAATAAACAATGAAATGTTCTTCTGTCGACGTTCTTTTGTGGCTTGTTCTCAACTCAATCCGTGATTCCCTTACCGGGGGATTTCGGGGAGTTTCACTAATATTCGATTAACTAATTTTATTTTAACCCTATTTCCTATCTTATTCAAATTCCCATTTGAATTCCTATTTCTAAACCCAATTTTCCTTATAAATGTTTTAATTTATAAAATATTCATTTTAATCCATTATTCACATTGAATGTGAAAAATATTTCTTTTATATAATCCATTAAGTTTGATTTCGTATTTTAAAATAAAATCCCATTTCCAAATTCTATTTATATATTCATACGAAATCTCCTTTTTATTTCTAACACTTAAATCTCCTTTATAATTCCCTTTATAAATGCTCAGTTCACATTCTATTTAAAATATCGGTGTCAAAATCAATTTCTACTTCTCTATATAAGTTCAGACTTATATATTCCATTTATCAAATGATAAATATTTTGTTTAATTTATAAAAACATTATTTATAAATTAATCTTCTCAATTTATTTGTTAAAACAGATTCTATTTAAAATCTACTTTAAATTAATCTTTTCCATTTATCTTGTTAAAAACAGATTTCCATTTTCAATTTATTTTCCAAATATTTTCTATTTCAATTCTATTTGTTTTTCCAAATATTTCTATTTAGTTCTATTTGTTTTACAAATAAATATCCCTTATATAATTCTACTTATTTTCTAAACACCTTTTATAATTCTATTTATTTTCTAAATAAATATTTCTTTTATAATTCTATTTATTTTCTAAATAAATATTCTATTTATTTTCTAAATAAATATTTCTTTTATCTTTTATAAAATTCTTTGATTTTATAAATATTTCCTTTTATAAAATCCTTTGATTTTATAAATAATTCCTTTTATAAAATCCTTTGATTTTATAAATATTTTATTTTCAATATACACTTTGAAAATTCCCTTTATACATCCCAGTACTTCTTATGGTATTTAAAATACCAAATAACCAGACAAGTGTCATCATAATCAATCACATATTATATATCACATCATATACCACAATATATGAAAAGAACAATATTATAAATATTGAGGAATCCAGTTGGATCCCTCCAACCTGTTTCCCTGCATCCACAGATGTTAATCAATATAATTAACATCAACTTCATTTCAATATGAAATATTCTGATAAACAAAATCAATATTTGGTTAACGATATATATATATATATGTATAATTATATTTATATTTTCAGCCGACTAATTAGTAGTTCATCCAAACCAACAACACACAACAATCAACCAACATTTATCAATTCTAAAAATACGTTATAAAATATAAACTGATTAGAGTTAGTGAGATTTACTCATATTGGACGTTCATCGTTAAATAACGATAACTGTCGGTTGATTCAGACAGACAATTTATTTGCTATAAATTGCAATGAGCTCCAATTCACTCCCAATTAGTTCCATTTGTAGCCGACTTCTATACGATCCCAACGGATCTAACCGTTCGAAATTCTGATACAGAATGTAGAAGTTATAAAATTTATAAGTATATAAATTGTTTTAAATTAAAACAAACTAATTTAATTCCTCATTTGGGCCTTACTCTTCTTATCCGGCCAAACACCCATTAGAACCCACATAAGCTTTCTCTCCTCCTTCCAGAAATATTCCAACGCAAGTTCCATGGCCATTGCCGATATTTTCAAGGCTCAATTCCATCCTTTTACTTCATAAATCCCAAAATGACCACCACCATTGCTCTTGCCTTGGATTTCTCTACTCACTCATCGCAACATTATAACACTCGATGGCTTCTTCCAAAACCCGAACTCGCGCTCTCCCCAATACTGCACAGTCACTATCGACACCAATTTTCAATGACTACCCCACAATCTTCCCTACAAACTCCAAATCGAACCACAAACTCAACGGTACTAGCTAATCTGTGAATCATGGCTTATAATTCCTAAGAAATTTAACCCTAGAAAACGCTGTAATACTGGCAACGAACAACAACAGGTTCAAAGGCCTCAAAACTGATACCAAAATGGAGACAACAACCTTGCGAGCTCATACATACATGTTTGCGGATTTATAGATTTAGTTTTGATTTGTTAGAATTTCTTGAAGATGATTTTACTCACGTTTTCTAGAGAATGAGTGGCGGCGTGATTTTGGGTTGACTGTGGGATGTAAAGAATAAGGGTTAGGGTTAGTGGTATATTTACAGGATAGATTTTGTAATTTTTAAATCAATTATTTTATCCATTTATAATCAATCGCTATATACATTCATGGTTTAAAAATTCCTATGATCAAACACGATATCCAATTTCGATGAAAATGGACATACAGCTACAGTTCGACATTACGGACCCAACGAAGCTTGTTCCGTCGAATTTCGAGTCCGTGTGATCACACAGCGTGTTTTAAAGTCAAATTATTGACTATTTTTCACATTATAATCTCATACGACCACATACTGACTCCAAAAATCACGGAAATTGAAATCTAACAAAAATTTAATATTCTGGATCCAACAAAACTAGTTTCGTCGAAATCGGAGGTCGCTTGTAAAAATGGCTATTTTTAAAGCTCTAAATAAACCCATTTAAATATTAATATATTTAAAAACAATTTAATTTAATATTATCGTATATATTCACATAGAATATTATCTAGCTCCACGATAAATATATCTAGATTTTTAACACGATATTTCAAAATCCCAGATGATATTGATATTCATTTTATGTTAAAAATCCTTTTTATACTATAAATAAATCATTATAAACGAATTCCATAGCAAAAATTTTATTTGGACATAACTCTCAATCTACACGATGAAATCTCGATTTTTCTCTTCTATTAGAAAATTATCGTTTAATAGATTCGAACGTTTCTGGTTTCACAGAAATCCAATTTAAAATGGATTATGTATATTCAATTGAAGTTCAAAACTCTATATACGAACTACCGCGCCATTTCGAGCTCAATTATAATTATAATATAATTAATACGTTCAACTGACATTTATAAATAAATTTGTTAACACAATTCAATTCTAAACTGAATTATATATTTTAAATTGTCCCATTCACACAATATTGTCAATTCACTATTTCCGACTATTTCTGAATTAAATATATTATTCTATTATTTATATTAATTAAATAGTCAATATTATTTAATTAAATGACCATTTAAATTTCTAAATCAATATTTAAATAATTAAATAAATTAATTATTATACCGTAAAAATACAGGACATTACACCTTTGCCCTTCAACATTTTTCTCTAATAGGTTTTGGTCTTCAAATTGCTCTAATTATCCTTCCTCTGTAATTCTTCCATTGTTTTCAATAACCTTCTTCGATAATTCTTCTTTTATACTCTTGTTTATCGTTATAAATGTCTCCATAATATATATTATGTAACTACACAACTCGAAGATACGTTAGTAGTAGCGTATTTATGGTTGTTGTCATCAAAATCAATACCTAGATATTAACAATCTCTCTATTTTGATGATGACAACCATATAAATATTTGAGAGATAAAATATAATACTTTATTATTTGACAGCTCCTGACGCTATGCACTCCCCCAGCATTTTTTAGTATATTTGTACTTTTATCCCCCTTTATCATCAACAAATAAGGGAAAAAGAGTGGCTCAAATCATTGTTAGATAATATGTAGTGTCTGTACATAGAGATAAATGCTGATAAATAAAACACAAGAGGCCAAATAAATTAAAAACATGTAATTAACTTTATTAAATACTTATATGGGTTTTAGAGTTAACGACTTTGCTGAAGCCAATAAAAATTCCTTTTCATATTTATCCAAGATTCAACAGATTTCCGATCATATGATTTGAGCATCCACGATTTGGTACCTGAAAAAATATAAAATATGCAAAGTGCCTTTTTTTTGGGTTCTTGGGGATCAGTTTTGGGATACCAAACCCAAAAAGAGCTTGAATGCCTTTCCAAAATATAATAATGGGTGAACCCCATTAATAAAATTATCAATATATTTTTCTTTTTCAATATAATCAAATCTTTTTGGAACCCAATGAATATATTTGGAGGTTTTAACTTTAATTTCCTAGATTTAAGTTTAAACTTGGTTGCCTTAACAGACTTAGTACTTTGAGAATTACTTTTCTTTAATTTATTCTTACAAGTGTATCAAAGTCCATGTCTATTCCCAGTGTGTCTAGATGTAGATAATAATATTTCTAGGTTATCCTTCCCTATGTTAAATTTATTAATATCAATTTTAATTTTATCGAAATTCTTACAATGGTTAAGAATAACATTGTCCAATGCGTTATTTTGACATTTAGATCAATATTTGAAACTTCACTGAAAGATTTCATGTTATTAAGGATTCAGTTGCACTTTTTAATTTTAAAAAATTCCAAGTGTCAAATCCTTTTCATCATTATACCCATTAAGTCTTTCATTCAACTTCTAGAAATTGTTTTTCTTTTGTTAACCTTTTAATAAAAAATTTAATCTATCTATTTCTGCCAAACTATTGTTGATCACTTTCCTAAGTATTTTGTACCCCGGATGCATATATCATCAAAATATTAATATTTTCTTTATCAAAATTCCATACCTGGTCATCCATTTCCATGAACCACATGTTGACATTTTCTGTTTCTAAATCATTATCACTTGATGATGTATTTAAATCATCCCATCTTGCATTGAGTGCTTGTTTCCTCTACTAATTGAAAGTATTTGAGAAGTATTTTGGTTTTTTTGAAGTTGGGAAAGTCTATTTCCAAATGACCGGGTTTATCACATATGAAACATTTAACAACATTTCCATTTCTAGAATTATTGTTATTAGTTTTTCAAAGTTTGTTCATTATCCAATACTTCAAGAATTTCTTGACCTTATTGGTAATAAACTCGATATAATCATCAACAACGTCATCATCATCGTATAGTTCATAATCGTCGATCATAACATTAAGTGCTAGTGATTTCTTCTCATTTCTCCGATTCTTTTTTCTAACATGCAACTTTACTTCATAGGACATTAGATTACCAATTAATTCTTTTATTGCAATAGTACTAATATCATTGTCTTCTTCGATCGCCAAAGTCTTCTGATCTCATTCACTAGGACGTGAATTCAAGATCTTTCTGACTTGGTCTTCTTCAACGGTTTTCTTTCCTAATGATATTAAGGTATGTAATATATCTTGAAATCCAGAATACATATTACAAACTCGTTTCATGTTATTTTAAAGATTTGAAACTAGTGAGTTAGCATAAATATCTTTGTCTGTTTTACTTAATGGTGTCATCATGTGTGACTTGCAGTGTTCTCCAAATTTCATATGCAGAATTGTAAATAGACACTCAATTAAATTCATTTCTGTCTAAAGATCAAAATAAAATGTTCATGGCCCTAAAATTATTAAGTGCAAGCGTCTTTTGGTCTGGTATCCAGTTTGAATATTTAGTTTGAGGCTCCATGTATTCTATTTGGGAAATGTTCCAAATATCTAAACCATTAGACTGCAAAATCCAACAAGCCCAATAAGCATAATTGCTGCCATCAAATAGAGGGGGTCTATTGTTTGATTTCCCTTCTACAGAAGTATTAATAAAGGTGTTGCTAGTGGTACATTTCACCACTTTCAATGTATTAATGTTTATATGATTGTTTTTAGAGGCCTTTATATAGTGGTTAAAGAGACGTGCGTTTTAGTGAAGAGATGGACGGAAATGTCTCTTTAAATTTTGAATTATAAAAAATAGCTAGCATGTCGACATGGTAGGATAACCTATATCAACATGGGTGTGTTGCAAAAAAAACTACTAAACAAATAAGTATTGCAAATTTTCAACAATTCATATTTCCTTATATTTGAGGATTTTGGTGATTCGGTTAAGGTCAATGGTTAATGAGCTTCAAGCATAATTGTTATAGGATCTTTAATAAGATATTCTAAGGTTCAACCAACTCCTCATCACTTCGGACACCTTTGTCCTTCAACATTCTTCTCTAATAGGTTTTTGTCTTCAATTGCTCTGATTATCCTTCCTCTGTAATTCGGCGATTTCTTTAATTTACCTTTATCTATAATTCAACTTTTGTACTCTTGTTTATCTCTGTAAATGTCTCCATAATATATCAGATGTAACTACACAACTCGAAAATACATAGTAGTAATGTTTACATGGTTTTTGTCATCAAAATCAAAACTTAAGGTATTAACAATCTTCCCCTTTTAGATGATGTCAACAACATAAATTTTTGAAATGTTAAATATAACACTTTCATATTCAACACCCCCTAAACTCTATGCACTCCCCCTATCATTTTGTCTAGTATATTTACACTATATCTAACCATTTGTCACCAACAAAAAGGGTAAAAAGAGTCATTTAACTTACTACTAGATAATATGTAGAGTTTGTATATATAGATAAATGCATATAAATGAAACACAAGTGGTGAAACAAAAAAATGAGATAAACTTTATTAAATAATTAGATTAGTTTTCGAGTTACCAACTTTGTCGATGCCAATAACAATTCCTTTTCATATTTATCTATGGTTCAATTAATTTCTTGCCATATGCTTTGAGCACCCACCATCTGGTAGCTAAAAAAAATATAAAATATGCACACTGGTACCCTTTTTATTTTGGGGTCCATATGGTTAATTTTTGGGATACCAAAGCCCTGAAGAGTCCGAATGCCCTTTCAAAATATATCATTAGATGAATGAACCTTATTAATAAAATTATCAAAATATTTTTCTTTTTTAATATTATCCATCCTTTTTGGAATCCATAAATTAATGAACCTATTTGGAGGTTTTAACTTTTATTTCCTAGGCTTTGGTTTGAACTGGTAGCCTTAACAAAGTTAGTACTTTGAGTATTATTATTTTTTATTTTGCCTTAGTGTATCCAAATCCATGTTATTATTGGTGTGTTTAGATGTAGATAATATTGTTTTTCTAGATTATCCATCCCTTTGTTAAATTTGTCAGTATCAGTTTTCATCTTTTTCAAAATCTTTACTACAGTTAAGAACAACATCATCCAGAGATGTTATTTTATCATTCAGATCAGTGATCTGTGACTTCATCGAAAGATTTTCTAATTTTAAGATTTCTTTTTCAATTTTTAGTTTTTCACAACTTCGAGATGTCAAATCCTTTTCATCAATATAACCATTAAGTCTTTTAATTTGATTTTCTATGCATTGTTTTTCTTTAGTTAACCTTTATTAACTATTTTTAATCTATTCATTTCTGCCAAACTATTGTTTTTCGGCACGGCCGACTGGTTTTTATAGTGCTCCGTAACACATTTATTATATTAAAATAATAAGTACTTGAGAAAAGGAGATATGCAGTGTGTATAACTACTACAACTAAAACACACAAACACCCCAATTCTTCCACTTAGAGAAGGCTTCGGCCAAGGCAGCTAAATAGCAAAATAATACAATTACATAGCCAAATAAAGCTAAACTAACACTTAGAAATAACATGACAAGAGGCATGATCACATTTGTAAATTTCCAACTGATGCATATGGATTCAGCTAGTAACACAACAAAACTAACTAGATATTACTCGTTATCGAAGAGATTAGCTTTCAACACGACATTCATCTTTATCCTAGTAACATACCTTGAGCGAGAGGCAAACAATGGCGATCTCGCTACCACTTCATCACCAATAGCAACCAAAGCAGGAGGAGCTTTATATGCAGATGAAGGGATCAAATGCAGATAAGAATTTGTCTTCTTTTCTTTGGATTTTTTCTTGTTCAAGGAGTTGGGAGAGGATTTTTATGGGCATGAAATTGTCCCTTTTACTTATGACTTTCAGGAATTTTGCTTGAAGTAGATGGAGGATCAGTTACCATGTTTGCTTTGTTCAGAGATGCCCGAAGGTTCAAAAAACCTAGTCTAAAATTAAATGTACTAGTTAATGGAGACTTACTTGTGTGGATGTTATCGTTTTCTTGAAGTACAAGAGAAATACTTGAAGACGTAACTTGTCGTTCAAACATTTTGGCTCTAACTCCATCACTTTGTTCGATAGATTTTTCACCTAGGATTCTCCAGCAGATTCATTGTCTTTGCCGCTACTGCTGGCCTCATTCACAAGCTTATTCCCTTTGCTGACTTCAACCGAACTAACAATGAAGGCTTGACATAGCAGCTCATTTATATTCCCAATCTCACCTTCCTCTAATACATGTTTAATATCTAAAAATTCTCCATCTTCAACACGTTCTACGTGCATACTGAATTAATTAGCGTTGTGACTACCAGCATCATCTGGTGCTTTCTCCTTCTTAGTAACATTCACCACATTAGCAATAGTGTTTTCCCTAAAATTTCTGGGAATAACGACTCTTTTGTTATTATTAGTAACTTTTCTCCACATAAAACCTCTCTTAGGCTGTGTATTATCTAACACTTTCACAATCGCAGTAGCATGCCTTTCACTGGCAAGGTTGATTTGGTTGATATTAGCTTTAACCTTAATGTCACTCATACTAGTGTTAACACATACATTTACAACACTCATGTTCACACTAGTACTCGTGCAGTAGCTAGCATTCACGTGACCAAAGGATTTACACCTTTCACATATTTTTGGTTTCCAAATGTAGTGCACATAAAAAAATTGTTTGATTTGTCCCATACCACCAATATGAGAAATATTGCCTAGTATATAGGCTATTAAGCACCCTCCCCTTACAAGCTAGCTTTTAAGGGTGAGTTCTACCTAATGAACTGTATCATTTGGTGCTTTCAGCGAAAACCGCTCGATGGAAGTTCGAGCCATGAGAAGGGGTGACTTATAGGCTGGATTTAAATACTGATAGGTGAGTGAAGCCGTCCAAAGAGAAAAGGGCTATCGTTGGGTCAGTGTCGATAGAGTAGGCCGACGCGAACGTCGTACTTTCGAACAGCGGTGAAATGATATGTCCCATAACACTAATATGAGAAATATTGCTTAGTATATAGGCCATTAGGCACCCTCCCCTTACAAGCTAGCTTTTAAGGGTGAGTTCTACCTAATGAACCGTATCATTGTTCTGATCCATCAACATTCTTAACTAGGAACTCAGAATGTAAAACAGTTCCTAGGGTGACTTCTACTGTACATTTCACATATTCTAATTTGTTTATTTTTTCTGTTAACGAATCCATACATAGGAATTTTCCTACTCTAGACACAAGCCAACAAATACCGAACTAAGACCAGACACATAGAGGGATATTGGTTAATTTAATCCAAATGGGGACCCTCTTGATACTGTTATTACTAATGTCAGCACTGAAAGGCTTCGCGATAAAAATCATGTCTTTAATTATTATAGTGTCTGCTCGAAAAGGTCTTCCACGATCATCAATACTAGAAAGGAGGAAAAAAATTGGTCAAATGATTTTACTTTAATTATTCCCAATGGCTTCCTAATGTGTTTCAAGTGATTAATTACTGTGGTGTAAGACAACGACTGATCTAAGAAATATCCAAAAGGATAATCCTGTCATTCGTCTTTAGCTGCACTTAAAATGTCTTCACAACGGGTAATAACTTTACCAGAATATTTCCGGGTGATGGGAGGCGGAGTGAGAATACCCGCATCCTTGGGTTTCACAGCAAAAAGTGTGAACTTGTTTTACTGTCAAACTATTGTTGAGCTCTTTCCTAAGTATTTTATATCCCGGATAAATATCATTCAAAAAATCAATAGTTTCTTTAACAAAATTCCATACCCGGTCATCCACTACCATGAAGCACATGTTGGTATTTTCTGTTTCACTATTACTTGATGATGTATCTGAATCATCCACCATTGCATTAAATGCATGTTTCCTATCCTTAATGAAAGTAACTGAAAAGTACTTTGGCTTTTTAAGTTGGGACACTCTCTTTTCAAATGAACGGGTTAATCGCATTCAAAACATTTAATAACATTTCCATTTCTAGAATTATTGTTGTTAGTTTTTCGAAGTTTGTTCATTATCCAATCCTTCAAGAATTTTTTGATCTTCTTGACAATAAACTTGATATCATCATCCACAACATCATCTTCTGGTTCAACATTGTTGTTGACTAGCTTTTTGGAAAAGCAGTTACAAATCAAGATTATGGTTAGCGATGCGCTCAAGTATCGAGATCATCATCGGAAAAAACAAAGCGATTTAGTTAAAGTTGCGACATGTTTGAAAAAGGTTCGAAATATTGTCGATTCCTGAAATCGTTGTTATTGGATCGGAAAATTCGTTAATAAACTTAAATAATCTAGCATGGTAAAAACACGCGATCGACTCGACCCGATCAGCTTGAACTCCTTGAACACATGGCTCAATCACATGAAAAACTCACCGATGGAAATTATTTGGATTTTGGTAAATTCTATTTTCGTGCACTCAAAAATAGTTGATCGGTATGGCATGATCAGGGAAAATCAGCTGCGCGACATGATATGGCAAATTATGACAATTGGCGAAGTTTTGGATTTGGCACGCTGAAATAATGTGATAGGCATAGGAAAATCACCGAATTCCATGGGTGCTCCTCAGATTTTCCAAAGTTGGATTCATAGTGCTAAGATGTAAAATTGTGCATCTCGAAATCGTGTCACTAGCTCGGGTGGCGATGCGAATTTTTTGGTTGCGCATCTTAGTCCCATGATGTGAATTCTTCGCTCAGGAAGCAGATGCGAAGTGATCTAGAATGGATTGGAGGGATGCGAAAAACATCGGATCACTTTGGCTTTGGATAAAATTTCCTAAAGCGTGCCTTGGGGATTCGTGATGCGATTTCGAATAATGACATGGGATGCAAAATCTGGTTTTTGGCAAAATGAAAGTGTCAAGCGGATTCGGCACTCGTGTTTTCATCGGTGGATCTGGCAATTTTGCCTAAGCAAGACGGCTGGATCAAGCGATTCTAGGATGCGAATTTTCAACCACCTTAAGGATGCTAAATTTCACAGTTTTTGGCTATCTTTTCAGGACGCGAAGTTCTCATCCCCACTGGATACGAAACTTGGGATGATGCCTCGAAACTTCAGTTTTAAATATCCTCTTTCTTGGCATTCAAAGGGGTTGGCATTTTTGGACTTTCCTTACACTTTGACATATAGGATTGGAGCTTCAAGACACCATTAATGGATACCATCATCATCTTCATGGCTTTTGGACATTGCTTGGACTTATAAATTTCATATAGAAGTTTTCCTGCAACTTTTTGGCACCCACTTAGACATTTGGCTTGCTTTTGGATATATCTGCATACCATTGGACATTGAAGCTATGTCTTGGATATTGTTACACATTTTCACTCAAGGAACAAGACAAAGGGCATGTTGGTTAAAGTTTAGAATTAACAAGACATTTATTGTTTAATTAGACAATTTTGTATACACAAATTGTCCAAACTTGTATAGTCAATGTAATCGACAAATATATGTTGAATGATGACTATAAAGTGGATGTAGCCGCTAGTGTCAAATCACTATAAAAGTTGTGCATCCCTTTACATTTCTTGTACTTTGGATATTCAAATTATAAGTTTACAACTAAACTTACACTTGGGGGTTGGCGTGGGTAAATAACCACTTTACCACGTCAACACTTTGGCGTGCTAGGAAAGGGGTGCTCAGCTTCGATTTTGGCTTTGGTTTTGATTCTAAAATTTCGTCATTGTATTCAGTTTTGGTTTTCGACTTTGGTTTCAGATTATGGATTTTGGTTTTTGGATTTTGGATTTCAGATTTGACTTTTTCTCACAAACAGATCTCGCTTGCTTTTCATCATGTTTAAACGCAAGAAGCTCGAACCTATTGTTGAAGCTCAAGGTACTAGAGTTGAAGACAGTCAAGAACTTTCTTCGACTGAGAATCCCTCAAACTTTGTTACTCGATAGGATGTGGATGAGATTGTTAAAGGTTTGGTTATTGATTTGAACGCTCGAATCGAGCGACAAGAGGAAGTGATGACTAATTTTCTCGCTTGGATTGAGGCTGGACTTGGAAGTAATGAAAGGCCGATAAGCCAGCCGGATATTATCGGGACAAGTGTTAGTGTTCAACAAGCTACGACTTGGGAATTCGGGCAACCCCGCAAACTAGTCATCTGGGCAACACCAATCCTCGAAACTTGTGTTGTTCCCGCTAAACTCAAGGGCACCCTTAATCCCGACATTGCTCTAGCCCGTGACGCTTTGGTTTGTCAAGTCACGGGCTTTGGCATTGGCAATGTGGTTCAGTAACATTTGCACACAACTTGGATGGTATCACTCCCACGAATCAAGGAGTAAGGATTGTTCCCGATGCGCCTCCTCGGGTTGCGATTCAACCGAAAGTTCTTCTTACTAGTCAATCAGTTCCTAGTTTGGATATAAACACATGGACAACAGTGTCATCTTGGACAATCTGAATCTCGATGTTATTTATCAATTTACTCGAGGGGTGCCTATTATTTGGATTTGGACTGTGTTACTCGTAGTCTATTTTCTTTGGATATCAAGAATTCTCGTAACCTATCAGACTTCAAATTGCCTGTGTTGGAAGCTTAAGATGTTCGGAAGGATCCGGCTATTCACTTGATGTGTTACATGTAACATATGGAAGTTCTCTCTACTTTGGATGGTGCCATGACAAAGTGTTCTCCTCTTTACTTAACAGACAATGCTGCCATGTGGTTTAGGCAGTTGGAAATAGATTTTATTCATTCTTGGAGTGCTTTGGTTAGTAGGTTCGTCCAAAAAATCAGAGTTCACATCGCTCGCCCGAAAAGCGTTTTGACTTAACAGCAATCAAGCAGAATTCCGGCGATTCTTGAAAAGGTTTAATGTGACGGTGGAGTCGGTCGACATACCCGATCCGTCCATGGTTTTGATAGCTGCAAACTCTGGTGTTCTGGATAAGTCCGACTTCATGACTTCATTATATCGGGACCCGCTGAGGGATCTCGGTGAAATCCATTATAAAGTGGAAAGGTTTCTTCATGAAGAGGATGTGAGGAATGATAAAAACATTCTCGAGGCTAATGCGGTTAAGGGAGGGACGTCGTCCAACTCTGGTATGGCTAAGAATTCTGGTATGAGTAAACCTCCTTCAGGAAATGATCGAAACACAGCTTGGAAGCAAGCTAAGTTTCTATCTTATTTGGAACTTACTCATACTCTCAAAGAGATTTACATGGAAATTCATCCCATTGCCCTTTTCTGAAAGCCTCCTGTAAGGGAGTCGACTCAGAGAGAGAAGGATATTGGTTAGTATTGCTTGTTTCATGATCTCGATGGTCATAACACAAACGAGTGCCAACATCTCAGGATATTATTGAGGAGTGAGTTAGACATTGTGAGCTAGCATGATATGTTCGAACTCGGGCTGTAGTGCCAGGAAATTAACATCCCCCTCATGTTACTTTGGATAGGCCCGAGCCCGTCTCTGGCCCTAGTGGCATAATTATTAACTGTTCTTAATTGTGGCTCTGGTGTCTTGGATTCAGGCCTCTCGGACATCAGTATCTTGTGGCTTGTGGTTTCTAGTCTTCTAGCATTGTGGATTCTGGCCTAGGTTCTTTGGTTTCTTGGTTTTGATCTTCTTCGGCTTCTTGGATTTAGTTATTTGGCCTTTGGATTTCAAGCTATTGGATGACGATCTTCCTACTTTTGGCTTTCCAACTTTTGGTTCTTCGACTTTTCGATTTCTTCGATTTATTGGCTTATGGATTGGTTTTGGATTTTTTGAATTTGGTTATTCGTGCTCCATCCCATGGTTTTGGCTTTGTAGGCTTCAGACTTTGGATGTATCTTTTTGGCTTTCTAGTTGCAGATGGTTGAGTCGACCTACCTATGTACGATATGCTCTTTGCTCAACAAAATACCATCACCACCTTGTTATTAATAAAATGGATATAGTTTGTCTTTTCTTGGTCATCTTACTTCGGTTAGGCTTCCTTAAACACTTTGGCTATTCTTAGTCATATTGCTACGACAAGATCACCTTGAACTTTTCAGTATACTCTTGGTTGTCTTGGTCCAACTAGGACGCCTTAAGATATTTTCAATTTTAGAGTAGGAATGGCAAATTTTGCTTACCAATGTAAGGGAGCCAACATCACTCGGCATGCCCTTCGCAGATAAACTTCCTTCACAAGTGAATTTGAAATCAAAAATGGGTAAGTGATTCACATACACACGTACGATAACAGGCATCCCTAGGCATGCTCTTTACAGATGATAAACTATTAAATCTTCTTTTCGGTTTTACTAAAAACTCCAAAGTTTTATAACTCTAATAAAAATTACTTTGTATTTCGAGACGTTGGTTGCGAAGTAAGGAAAACTAAATTCGGATTGCAAACTCTAAGCAAGGACCTGGTTATTCTTGGTCGTCTTGCTTCGACAATATCGCCTTGGAATATTCTGGCTATCCTTAATCTTCTTGCTGAGACAAAATCGCCTTGGAAAATTTTGGATATTTTTTGTCGTATTTCCTTGGCAACATCGCCTTGAGTTGTTCTGGCTATCCTGGTCGCCTTGTCAGTTTCTGGCGAGGTAGCCTTGATTTGTGGCAGGTAAGGTCGTTACTCATTTGGCTCAGGGTTGTTCTGATGGATTATGGTAGGCAACTCACCAGGTTATGATCGAATGGTCTTGTTGGTAACACGACAAGATCTCTCAATATTGGCTATTGGTTGTTTGGTTATCTAGCTATCTGGTTATTAGTTACCATGGATTTACATATTACATATTTTAGATTTTCTCGATTTCCCGGCTATGGTTATTATGGTTACTCAGGTTCTTGGACCCTTGAGCATCTTCGGTTATTCTGGATACTTTGGTTATTTTGGTTATTTGGCTATTCTGGTTATCTCTCATAAAACGATCTGATGCGATCGTCGACATTCATTTGATTTTAAATTTTCTGGTTCTCTGGTTTTATGGTTAATGCGATCCAGTGAGATCGTGGCTCTTCAGTTTTCTGGTTATTGGATTTCTCTTGGACTTCTCCTAGAATTGATTTTTGGATTTCTGGCTATCTAGGTTACTTGCAAAACACATCCTCCTTCGATCAGGAAAGATACATTTAAGGGGTCAAAGTGTTGACTAGCCTTTTCGTAAAGTAGTCACACGTCAAGATTATGGTTAGCGACGCACTTAAGTCTCGAGAAACTTAAACCGAGTTGGTTGGGATGTGTTTGGAAAAGGTGGAATTATCATCGATTCTTGAAATCATCGTTATTGGATTGGAAAAGTCATTAATAAACTTGGAAAATCCGGCATGGTAAAAACCCGTGATCGACTCGGTTCGATTAGCTCGGAATCCTTGAGCGCATCGGTCCAATCACATGGTAAAACTCGTTGATGGAAAATATTTGGCTTCTGATAAACTCTGGTTTGACGAACTCAAAAGCAGTTGGTTGGCATGGCACGATCAAGGAAAATCGACTGCACAACTTGGTTTGGCAAATTTTAGCACTTGGCAAAGTTTGGATTTGGCACTTTGTAATAATGTGATCGGCATGGGAAAATCACAAATTTCCAAGCGTGTGCACCGGCCCTGGCATTCCCCGGATTTGGCAAAGTGGGATTCAAAGTGTCAGGATGTGAAATTGTGCATCTCGAAATCGTGTGAGAGGCTCGGGAGGCAATGCAAATTCTCCGACTGCACATCTTGGTCGTAGGATATGAATTCTTAGCTCTGGAAGCAGATGCTAAGTGATCGGGCATGGATCAGATGGATGCAAAAAAACAAAGATTCAGTTCGGCTCAGAATACGATTTCCTACAGTGTGCCTCAAGGATTCGTGATGCGATTTCGCATCATGGCGTGGGATACGAAATCTGATTTTTGGCGAAATGAAATCGGCAAACGGATTTGGAGCTCAGGTTTTCATTGGGGGATCAGACAATTTTGCTAGAGCAACACGACCGGATCAAGCAATTCTGGGATGCAAAATTTCAACTACTTCAAGGATGCAAAATTTCGTAGACAGCATGGCTTTTTGGCTATATTTTCGAGATGCGAATTTCGCATCCTCTCGGGATATGAAATTCGAGCTATTGCTTCCAAGCCTCACCTACAAAGTACACCTTTGCTTGGAATTCAAGGGGTTTGGATTTTTGGATTTTTTCTACACTTTGACATACGGGATTGGAGCTCCAAGACACCATTAATGGCCGCCATCATCATCTTCATAGCTTTTTGGCATTGCTTGGACTTCTAAACTTCACATACTAGTTTACTTACAGCTTTTGGGCATTCACTTGGACATTTGGCTGGCTTTTGGACATATTCGCATACTTTTGGACACTAAAGTTATTTGTTGGACATTATTATACACTTTTACCCAATGAAGAAGAAGAAAGACATTTTCGTTGAAGTTTAGAATTAACAAGTCGTTTGTTGTTCTATTGTATAACTTTGTACACATAAATTGTCCAAACTTGTACGATCATTGTAATCGATGAATATATGATGAATGATTACTATAAAGTGGACTTAGGCTTTAGTGCCGAACCACTATTAAAGTTGTGTGTCCCTTTACATTTCTCGTACTTTGTATATTCAGATCAAAAGTTAACAACTAAACTTACACTTAGGGGTTCTCACGTGAAAATAACCACTTTACCACATTGATAATTGTTGATTATAGCATTAAATGCTAGTAATTTCTTCACATTTCCATGATTCCTTTTTCTAAACTGCAACTTTACCTCATAGGACATTATATTACCAATTAATTATTCTATTGCCATATTATTAATATCATTGGCTTCTTCGACTACTAGAGCCTTTTGATCCCATTCACTAGGAAGTGAATCCATGATCTTTCTAACTTGGTCTTCTTCTGTAATTTTCTATCCTAATGATATTAAGGCATGTAACGATCCATATTTTACATATCGACTGATCATAAAATAGTTATATTTTATTCACTAGTAGTCGGATCGTTCTCTAATTTTAATATGTTGTTCATAGGGATGTGAGACATGTCCATGATTTTTACGAATTCAAGTATGACCATTTTTCCCTTGATTTTACTATTTAGGCCATAATTTTTAATAGGGATTGAATCAAGCACTGAGATGGATTCCATTGGATCGGAATGGTGGTTTATGATTCCATAGAGTGGTCACGTAAAGGATTTGGTTCAACGGTTTGGGAGGAATCGTTATTTTAGGTTTTAGCTTGTGTTAGACTGACTGGTCAACAGCTAATGGGCTAGTTAGCCAAACCCATGAGACCTAGGCTGGAAGATAAAAATAGGGAAACTTGGGGATAGAACTAAGGTTACTCTCTTTATTCTAAGTTTTAGGTTAGGCAGCTGTGATTCTCCAGTTCAGCCTAAAACTCTATTTCGCCATTCTTTTCAATCAAATTCCTTGTAGATTACATCTAGAAGATAGATCTTCATCATGGAAGATTAGATCAAAACAAATTGCATTGAATTCAAGGGTTTTCAACGCTTTCTAGATCCGATCTCATTGAATCTACATCAAATCAAGGATTTAGTGAGTGATAGATATCTCTCACATGGAAGCTACAGATTGTATGGGTAAATTAGGGTTATATTCTAATGTTTTATATTAAAATCACCTTAGATCTGATCATATTTGTTTAATTTAGATTTAAAAACCCTGAAAACCTAATTTGATCATATTAACCAGATAATTGTTGGATTCATTATGTTTTTTTCATATGTTTAGATACAAATCATGCTAAATCTCATAATTGTGATATGTTTATGCTATGTTTATGGATTGTTAATGTTTCTATGATCGTTGCAGTATGGATCAATGTTTATTTTGATTGAAATGATTGTATTGCTTAAATTTTATGTTAGATTGTTTGCCGTAGAATCTTAGGATTGAAGAACAGTGCAAATCAGAGGTCTAGATGATCGGATTCAGACGAAGCTTGGCGGAGGCACCGTGGAAAACGAGGAAATGGATCACGTAAATTTTCGTTCCATAATACCCTAAGTACATGGGTCGATACCGACCCATAATCGAGGTTCGTATGGGGTTGGCTCATGTTGTCATGGCATTGGGTCAACGAGTAGATGTTATATGTGATTTTTCAAGTCATTTGGAGATGGTTTTCACTAAGTCGAAGGTTGATTTCTCGACATAGGAATGGACGGGCAAAAGCTTCAAAAACAAGTGACGAAACAATAGTAGAATAGGTTGGCGGAGTGCACTCGAGGTGAGCAGGACCGGGGCATGAGACTTAGCCAAAATTGGCTAAGTGCATGGGTCGACACCGACCCATAGGGGAAGGTCGGGTTGGCTTGTGTTTTAAGGAGCATTATGATGGTGGCTTTCTGAAGTTGCTGGAGAATTTTGGATTGAAACAGATTTCAGATGATCGATGTGCAACTCAAAAATGAATGGTGCTTCGATTGTGAACTCAGACAAGAGTGGTTGAAGCTAAGTTGATGCGGTACTGGTCGTGGGATGGTATATGATACTGTTGATGATGGATTGACTCAGATTGGAGTTAACCAGAGATGATAGTGGAATTAGTTAAAGAGGCAGCTTGACTAAAGAATTGATGTCGCAAAGGAGAAAGTTTTGAAAAATTTAATGTGCAAAGGAATCGTTGGTTATCGAAGTGTTATAATAGACTCAAAGCAAAGGAATTGTGGGGACGTTCATAAGGATCAGGTAGGATCATGTACCTTGGATCAACTCAAGTAGGAGTGATCTAGCTGTCTCAGGCATTTAGGGTTATTGATTTTGCAGGCACCTAGGGTTGTTGATTTTGCAAAGCTCTGCAAGGACTATTCTTCTCTAGGTTGCAAGCCATATATTGGGACAGAACCTACTGTTGTGTTTCAGAATTGGTTGGACACTTGTGTTCGGATTTTTAGAGACTTGGGAATCAACAATGCAACTAAGAGGAAATGTGCATTAAGGGAAGTGCAAGGACGAGTGATGGATTGGTGGAACTCTGTTACTTTAGAAACTTCAGAAGATCAAATCAATTGGGATCAATTTAACACTGTGTTTGAAGAGAATTTCATTTCTACAGTCCAGAAATCGATGTTGTTTAAGAATTTGGTTGAGCTTATGCAAGGAGGTCGATGATTGTTTGAGTATGTGGTCGAGTTTGAAGGTTTATCTAAGTATGCTCGTTCGTATATCGGGACTCCTTATTAGAAGAATGAGAAATTCATCTAGGGATTAGATGAGAATATTGGAAAACAACTATTTGACCATACTGTCGACTCTTTTGAGAAATTAGTCAAGAAGGCTTTAAGGAAGGAGAGTTTGTTTCCTTAGAAGACGGATACTGTTGTTGGGGGTAAGGAGGAAACGAGACCACAACAAGGTGGTGGTAATAAGAAAAAGTGGAATGGAAAACGAAAACAATAAGAAAGGAAAAATGGCCAAAAGAATCCAAAAGGCGAGGTTACTTGTTGTAATTGTCAACATAAGGGCCATTATTCCAATGAGTGTAAGAACACTAAGGTGGGGAGAAAGTGTTATAACTATGATAAACCAAGGGATGTGAGGAAGAACTATCTAGAACCACTAAATGGTCAGTAGATTGTGAGGGTGTATGCTTTGGATGCTGTGCTATCTTTCTCAAAGGATCCAACTGTGAAGGAGAAGGGGAAGAGTGTTGTTGTGCAAGGTATGCTTTCTTCATAGGTGTTTTAGTTCGAGTTTTTTATACTGGAGCATCGCATTCTTTTATTTGTAATGATCTGGTTTGCAAGTTAGGTTTAGGATCTGAAATTGTTGATAGACTATTAGTCGTGAATAATCCAGTAGGGGTTCATTTAGTCGTTATATGCTTTGTCGTGGTCTAGTTTTATCGAGTCAAGGTTGCTCTTTTGTGTATGATTGCTTTGTTTTGAATTTCATTTAGTTTGGAATTATCTTGTATGGACTGGCTCAAGAAGTATGTGGCTATAGTTGATTGCAAAAGGCTCGGGGTGATAATAAGGAAAGCGGATGTGCAAACGATTGTGATACGTTGCCTACTAGAGGATGGAGTTCTGGTTAGCCGTTTGTATTCGCTTGTGACTCATGGGATGGGTTGTCATCGGTGCTAATCGTACAGGAGTTTTCTGATGTGTTTGATGAAGTCAAAGGGTTGCCGCCATATCGAGAGACTGAGTTTCATATTGATTTAGCAGATGAAGCCAGACATATTGTTACTCCTCTTAAGAGGATAGCGCCTAAGAAACAACGAGAGCTAGAAGTGCAAGTGAACGATCTTCTGAGCAAAGGATTTATTCGGAGGAGTGTATCTGAACCAGGCAGTTGTATTTACGACCAAGGCTTACAGATCATTGCGATTATGCGTAGATTATCGTGAGTTAAATAAGATGACAAAGAAAAACAAGTACCCTTTACCAAGAACAGATGACTTTTTGATCATCTTCATGAAGCCAAGGTGTTTTCCCAAATGTATTTGGCAATGGGATTTCACCAGTTGAAAGTGGCTAGGGATAGTGTACCGAAGACTGCTTTTTGGACACCATCCAGATTTTATGAATGGCTGGTGATGCATTTGGATTAACTAATGCACCAGCATGTTTTTTGGATCTTATGAATCGAGTTTTCAGAGAACAGTTGAACAAGTTCGTACTTATGTTCCTAGATGACATATTGGTATACTCAAGGGACAAGGAAGAACATAAGACACACTTAAAAATTATTTTGTAAGTATCGCAAAAACATCAGTTGAAGGATAAGTTCTCAGAATTTCACTTTTAGAAGGAAGAAGTGAGATTTTTGGGTCATGTCGTATCGGGACGAGGAATAGCGGTAGATCCCGCTAAGGTGGCAGCGATTCAGGATTGGGATCGACCTAAGAATGAGACAAATGATAGGAGTTTCCTTGGTTTATCTGGATATTATATGCAATTTATCAATGACTTCTCTAAGATAGCAGCAACGTTAACCAGATTGATGAAGAAGAATCAGATCTTCGCGTGGGATGCAAACTGTGAACAAGCCTTTGTAATTCTGAAGGAGAGATTGGCAAGTGCTCATGTGTTGACTATTCCAAATGGAAGTGAAGAGATGGTGGTATATACTGATGCATGTGGCACTAGACTTGGAGCGGTGCTAATGCAAAAGGATAGGGTTGTGGCTTATGCGAGTCGATAATTGAAGCCCCACGAAATGAATTACTTGACTCATGATTTGGAGTTCGCAGCGATAGTATTTGCTATGAAGGTTTAGAGGCATTATTTGTTAGGAGTTAGATTTGAGTTGTCCACGGGTCATAAGTCATTAAAGTATCTTTTCTTCCAAAAGGATTTGAATCTTCGGTAATAATAATGGTTAGAATTTTTGGCGTCATATGATTTTGGAATAGCCAATACTCCACGAAAAGGTAACGCAGTGGTCGTTAAGTCGAAAACATGCGAGTTTTAGAGCCATGTTCACAGAATGGAAACATCTCGATTATTTGGCCAGATTTGATTTTAGACCTCATTGTGAGTTAGAACCCGAGATGTTAGCTAGCTTATCGACCGACTCTCATCGAAAGGATAGGCGAAAGCCAAAAATGAGACAATAAGCTTATGGAAACCATTCAAAGGTTAGAGATAGATTGGATCTGAAGGATATTAATGATTTCTTAGTCGATCGAGATGGTTGGCTTCGTAAGAATGGGCAACTGGTTGTTCCTGATATAGATGGATTGAGAGATGAGGTTCTGAGCAAATGTCATCACTCTAGATTGACTATACATTCAGAGGGAATAAGATGTATCGAGATATGAAGCGAGTTTACTACTGGGAAGGTATAAAATGGTATGTTGGGAAATTTATCTTGAAGTGTAAGAACTGTCAGTTGGTTAAAGCCAAACAGAAGAAGCCGAGTGGATTGTTACAACCATTAGATGTTTCTACATGGAAATGGGAGAGAGCATCGATGGATTTTAATGATGGACTACCTAAAACTAGGTTAGGAAATGAGTGCATTTGGTTTGTCAAGGATCGCTTGAATAAAAGAGCAAGATTTATTCCTGTCAGATCGATAGGACAACATCAAAGTTGGATGAATTATACCTTAAATGGATAGTTCAATTCCATGGGATTCCGAAGAGCTTAGTTAGTGATCGAGATTCGTTGTTTACCAGTAGATTCTGGAAAAGTTTGCAAGAGACATTGGGAACCGAGTTATGTATCAGTACAGCTAATAACCCCATAAAAATGGTCAAACGGAAAGGGTTATTCGAGTACTGGGAGACCTTCTTAGGGATTGTGTATTGGATTTTGGAAGATCGTGGGAAGATCATCTGCATTTAGTCGAGTTTGCTTATAATAAATGCTCCAGTTGAGTATTGGAATGCCGTATGAGGCATTGTACGACATACTTTTGAATCAAATATAGAATGCTTCAATTGTCACAAAAAGGGACATATGCAAAAGGATTGTCCGGAACAAAAGAAGAAACCAAAAAATGAAAAATTCAAACACAAGAAGGACAAGTAAAATAAACGAGCATTCTTAGTGACATGGGATGATTCAGACTCATCTTCATCTGATAGTGAAAGTGACTCAGACAATGAACAAGCTAATTTATGTTTCATGGTGACAAAAGATGAGGTACAAATTCCTTCTTTTGAAGAAGTTCTTGATATAAATGCTGAATTAATATTTAAATTTAAAGATATGAAACGACAATGTAAGCAAGCTCAAGCAGACTTAAGTAGAGCAGAATTTGAATGAGATATGTTAAAAGACGAGAAGAAGATATTAGAAGAGGAACTTGAGAAAGCTCAAGAATCATCATCTAATATTGATTCTCAACTATCTCTTTTGACTCAAGAAATTGAAACTCAAAAAGAGAAAAATGATGCTCTTACTACTGAAAATCATGAGCTTAAGGCAAAAGTCAAAATTTTAGATCTAGAAAAAGCTAGGTTACAAATAAAGTTAGACGACATTACTCAAAATATTTCTAACTTTAACAAAGGTCGAGAAAAATTGACAAAAATTATTGAAAGTTCACAATCTGCTACAAATAAACATGGTTTGGGATATAAGAAACAAGCCATCAAGAAAAATCTTGGTAATAAAAGAAAAAGAAAAAATAAAGTAGTACATGAAAATGAAGCTAAGAAAAATCTTAGTTTATTATATTCCAAACCAAAACCGGTTGTGAAATTTCAAAAGAAAAATGTCAAGACTATCAAAATATGGGTTCCTAAAACAAATAACAATTTGATTAGGAACAAATACATTCAGAATTTTTTGAATACCGTGCATCGTAATTCCAATTATTTATATAAAGGGGATACCGGACCCGTATGGGTTTGGACTCCTAAGACCTAACTGTTAGGACCCTATGAAAAGGTGGGTACCATGAACTTAATTTTATTTTTTGCAGGTCCCACTTAAGAAAAGTGGAAAGTGGATACTGGACAGTGGTTGCTCAAAGCATATGACGGGAGACAAGAGCTTATTGACAAATATCACTTATTCTGATGGTGGCTCCGTCACTTTTGGAGATAATTCAAAAGGCTATATCATTAGCAAAGGCGATGTGAGAAATTGCGGTACATCTAATTTACCTCTTATTACAAATGTCATGCTAGTTAAAATTTTAAAGCACAATTTACTTAGTATCAGTCAACTATGCGACAAAGGTTTTACCATTTCCTTTTTGGATAACAAGTGTAGTATTTTATATAAAGATCGTAATTTAGTTTCCGAAGGTTATAGAGATAGAAATATTTATATTGTGAATATGAATATTAATCATAATTCAGATATGTGTCCTGTAGCAAATGATAATGATCCATGGCTATGGCACAAACGTTTCTTTCATATAAAATTCAGAACTATCGACAAGCTAGCCAAAAATGATCTAGTTAGAGGACTACCCAAAATGAGCTTTATGGTTGATAATATTTGTGATGCATGTCAATTAGGAAAATTGACTAAATCGTCGTTCAAATCCAAGAAAGTCATATCAACGTTACAACCACTTGAACTATTACATATGGATTTATTCGGACCAACACAGGTTCAGTCAATAAATCATAGTCGATATGTGTTTGTAATTGTTGATGATTACTCTCGTTATACATGGGTGATTTTCTTGAAAAACAAAAGTGACACTTTTAATCATTTCAAATCCTTCGTCAAGAGAATTCAAAAATCAAAAGGGCTTAAGGTTAAGAATATAAGAAGTGATCATGGCGAAGAGTTTGAAAATAATGAATTTGAACATTTTTGTACAAAGAAAGGTATAAATCATAATTTTTCGTTTCCTAGAACTCCACAACAAAACGGAGTTGTAGAACGAAAAAATCGGACTTTACAAGAATGTGCAAGAACATTATTAAATGGATCCACCTTACCAAAACATTTTTGGGCAGAAGTTGTTGCAACTGCATGTTATGTTTTGAATCGTGTATCCATTCGACCTCTTACCAAGAATACACCTTATGAGTTATTTAATCAAAGAAAGCCAAATATCTCATACTTCAAAGTTTTCGGTTCTAAATGCTTTATTTTAAATACGAAAGACCATCTTGGAAAATTTGATCCAAAATCCGATAAAGGTATATTTGTCGGATATTCGGAATGAAGCAAGGCCTATCGTATATTTAATAAGAGAACTAAAACTATTGAAGAATCACTTCATGTATCTTTCGATGAATTCTATAAACCGTCTCATAATATATCAGATGACAAAGAAACTATAGTCACTGATAATCCCATCATCACAAATAATGACTCTGACTCCGAAATTGTTGAGGATATTCCTCAGTCTGTTGTGATACCTTCTCCACCAAGATTTCGATCTCCACCAAGAATTCTAAGAGATCATCAAGTTCAAAATGTTATTGGAGAAGTAACATCACAAATAAGAACAAGGAGTCAACTCAATCAAATGGGTCATGTCGCGTTTCTACCAAATATCGAACCTAAGAATCCGAAAGAAGCTGCTACTGATGATTACTGGATCATTGCCATGTAGGAAGAACTAAGTCAGTTCGAGCGCAATGATGTCTGGGAATTTGTTCCAAGACCAACTGATCAGTCAGTTATTGGTATGAAATGGGTATATAAAAATAAGGCCGACGAACAAGGAAATATATCCAGAAATAAAGCAAGATTAGTGCACAAGAATAAAATCAGGAAGAAGGTATCGATTACGAAGAAACTTTTGCGCCCGTTGCTCGACTAGAAGCTATTAGAATCTTATTGTCCTTTGCTTGTCATCATAATTTCAAACTTTAGCAAATGGATGTCAAAAGTGCTTTTCTAAATGGGTTTATCAAAGAGAATGTATATGTCGAACAACCTCCCTTGTTCGTACATGAGAAACATCCATATTACGTATATAAACTTAAGAAAGCTTTATATGGACTAAAACAAGCACCTCGTGCTTGGTATGAACGTTTACGAAGCTAACTCATTGATTCTGGATTCAAATTGTTAAAGTCGATCAGACTTTATTCATCAAACATTCTCAAAAAGATATATTAGTTATCCAAATATATGTAGATGATATTATCTTTAGCTCAACAAACGACAAACTCTGCAAAGAGTTTGCAAATATTATGACCAAAGAGTTTGAAATGTCTCATATGGGAGAACTATCTTATTTTCTTGGTCTACAAATCAAACAGCTTTCTAACGGTATTTTTATTAGTCAAGAAAAATACTGTGGAAATCTTATCAAATGCTTCGGTTTAGAAAATACATCTGGTAAACCGACTCCTATGAGTACGACTACACATCTTGAAAAAGATGAACATGGTAAGAATGTTGACCAAAAGTTATATCGAAGCATAATTGGTTCTCTTCTTTATCTTACCGCAAGTCGTCCTGATATAATGATGAGTGTTTGTTTGTGTGCAAGGTTTCAAGAAAATCCTAAAGAATCACATTTACGAGCTGTAAAACGTATAATACAGTATCTTAATAAAACCAAAGACTTTGGTCTTTTCTATCCAAAAGATTGTCCGTTCGAACTAGTGTCTTATAGTGATGCTGATTTCGGCGGCTCTCGTACGGATAGAAAGAGTACAAGTGGTACGTGCCATTTTATTGGAAAATCACTTGTCTCTTGGTTTAGTAAGAAATAAAATTGCATTTCACTCTTGACATGTGAAGCGGAGTATATATCAGCAGCTCTAGCTTGTACTCAAGTACTATATATGCAACAAACACTTCGTGATTTTGATATTCATTTATCAAACTCCATCATATACTGTGATAACACAAGTGTGATCAACTTATCGAAAAACCCAGTCAATCATTCTCGAACAAAGCACATTGATATTCGACATCATTTCTGAAGAGATAATATTGAAAAAGAAACAATATGCCTCGAATATGTCCAGACTGAACATCAACTAGCGGACATTTTTACTAAGCCTCTACTGGAATCAAGTTTTATTTCTCTGCGTAGAGAGCTTGGATTGATCTCTAGAACTGAACTTGATATATAAAGACTAAACGATAAAAATATATTGTCAAGTTCTTTTTTAAACGGTACTTTCATTTTTTTTATATCTTAGCTATTAAGTAGCTTTTGTTATTATTAGTAAACAATTATGAGCTTTACATTTTTCTAATGGTATATATGCTCTGAATGTTCTTAACCATTTTTTCATTTAAAAAACCCTATATATATATATATATATATATATATATATATATATATATGTTCCTTCCTTCTCCTTTCTGCATCTACTTCCTTTGAGTTCATTTTTAAACGAGTTTAGTTATATCCAAAATGGCACACATCTGCGACGAATGTGCTCAGAGATCACATATCTCGGTCAATAGTTCTGAACCGGAGGAATACTACTCTCCGGAGACACCTAAAAGTATACCAATATGTTCTCATATCCCTAGATATACACCAAAGTCCAAACGTGCTAAGAAAGCATTATTTTGTTCCCCATAGACTAGAGAGAAGATAAGTGAGATTCACCACTACTAGAAACATCAGATGGATCTCCAGCGTCAACTACATTACGAACAAAAACTCACATCCGATCGTTTAACTCTCTTAGAACACATGGCGTCATTTTTCTGTAGCACAGACAAACACAAAGTTCATGAACCAATGCCACATGCTCTGTCTTCTTCTAGGAGTCCTAATTCCTGGGATCGTAACTACATGAGAAATGATGGAGCAAAGGAAAATTGGTCGTCATGGACACCAAGAGTTACCAATATCAAAGAAATTTCCGAAGACAAGTCATCCACCTCCCATTGATCTTATATTACTTTTTACTTTATTGGATAATGATTGTTTTCAATATCTTAAAAGATTTCTTTTGTTTATTTTTTCATGTATTTTGGTTGAATCCTTCATGTTTTTGAATTAAATTCTTTTTATACAATGTTGTAGAGTTCCTAAAAATCTCATAAAACAGAAAAAACAAAGCTCAGGAAAAACGGTAAACCGCCAAAAATCCACCAGTCGACCAGAAAAGTCTCTAGAAAACATACTTTTCATTTACCAGTCAAGCGGTATGAACTTTACGATCAACCCTTTACCTTTCTGGAAAAATATGACTTTTTCATCAACCAGTCGACCAGTTGGAATTTCACCAGTCGACCGGTGAAATCCACGCGGTCGACCGGTTACGTGTTTTTCTGTTTTTTTTTAAATCCCAATCCATACGTCGGTTCTATCAACTCACCCATTCACTTCCTTTTATTTCTCTCATACTCTCAAACCCTTTGAAAACCAAAAAAAAAAACCAAATTTCTTTCACCTACAAAATCAATGGCTCCACCACAAAAGAGATTAAGAAAATCAAGTTCGACTCAACTCCAACTCATTGATTCCAACATCAAACAATGGTTAATGGATCCAATAGTAGTGAAGAGATGGAATGCTATGAAAGATTATACAATCCATGTAGGTTATTTCATCAATTTCTCTGATTTTATTCTCTACGATGTTCAAGAATTTGCAAACCAAGCTCATATTCAAAATCTCCTAAATATTTATAAGAACAACGTGGAAATCAATCATCTCATGATTAAGTTGTTCTATGATAATCTAAACTTAGAGAAGTTTGAACCTGAGAATGCTGCTCATTGTCTATGGTCCGTTGTTTGTGGTGAGCACATATTCATTTCAAAGGAACGAATGGCTACGGTTCTTGGTTCGCCTAATAATGGAAGAAAGTTCTCTAGCGATTTATGTACGGTTTATACTCGAGACAAGGTGAGTCATCTATTTATTGAAGATCATAAAGTCAGTACAAAAGCTATTAACCTACGACTTACTGCTCGAATTTTACATCATGCTATTACGCACTCTTTATTACCGAGAGTTGGTAATTTCGATGTCGTCTATAAAAACAATTTTAAGGCTTTGTACGCGATATATGGAGACATAGAAATTAACTGGATAAGTATGATCTTTGATGAGATTTTTCTTGTAAACGATCGTACAAGACCACATTTATTCTACAATGAATATATCATGCGACTTCTACTCGATTGTGGTCTCAAATATCCCGAATCAAAAGTCTCCAAACCAAAATGTATCGACAAAGCATCAAGAAAGAGAATGAAGCTTCCTGAACCTTGTTTGAATATCATACCCTTCGACCAATATCAACAACAAGGTCGCCAAGAAAGCACTTCGTCTAAGGCATCCAAACCTAAACCGGAAGAGGTTAAACACTTTCAACCATCCTCGTCAACTAAAGGTTCACCTGAACAAATTGCATGGAATCAATTCCTTCTTGAAGCAAGACTTAAGCGTACTGACAACAAAATCGAACGTTCATATACAAAGCTTGACAAGCGATTCTCAAAACTTAAGTCTTTCTTTGGTACTCTTTGCGATGCAATTTCATGTGCATCGTCATCCTCCTCTACGCACATACAAGACCCAGGCAAACGTCCAATGCCTCTTAATTTTACATGGTCATCTTCAGATGAAGGCACAGGTTCTGGAGCAACTGTTGGACGTGGTTGTGGGGAAACCGAGACTGAGGAAGAAGACATTCAAGACGAAGGAAACAAGGAAGAAGAAGGAAACAAAGAAATCGATTGGGATACAACTGAATCCGATTCTCCACCTCAGTAGTTCTTTTCATCCACGTCTTTTGGTATTATATTTTATTTTAGCAAGACTTAACTCAGCACTTGTACATAAATAGTGTTGTATTTCATTTTGGGTTTGTACGTATTAACTCTTAGATACATGACTTGTTTGGTTATGTCTGGTGTGTATTGTATGCTACAATCCTTGTGCATTTCATGCTTAAGTTATGGTATTTGTATGATATCTACTCCTTTTTGTCGATGACAAAGGGGGAGAAAAATGTTACTAACAATATGTTTTGCAGATTTGTTTAATATATATTTCAGGGGAGTACATATTCAGGGGGAGTTAGAAACACTTTCAGAGCATGTTGTCATCAATCAAAAAGGGGAAGAATGTTGAATCAAGGAATTCATGGCATTTTGATTAATGACAAGGAGAAGTTTCAAGATCGACAAAAAGAAGAGATTCAGTGGTATTGAAAGTTAGAGGTTGATTATTTAGTGATTTAGTTGTGTTAAAAATGTTAAAATCTATCCTCAAATAATCATATACCTCAGTAGTTTGAATATATATATATGTATGTATATGTATATATATATATATATATATATATATATATATATGAATGCACATTCATTGTGCATAATGCCAGAAACCGGTCGACCGGTTTCAATACATGCGGTCGACCGTTTCTGGGTAGAAATGCATAATGAACGTGCGCACATGTATATAACGTATATATATTCAAATACCAGTCTACTTGTTGTTTTTTACCTGTCGACTGGTCTTCGAACTGAAAGCAACTCTTCATACAGACATCTTCATTCATCAATGGTTGCTTCCTTTTCCTTTCATCCAAAATCATTTATATTCAATACTTCTCTTCACCAATGTCTATAACTCTTTATCTTCTATAAATACAACATGAAATCATTCTATATTCCCTCTAATTTCTGAATTGCATTTTCATACTCTTTGCAAAACTAAAGCTCTCCAAATTTCAAATACTTGTTGAATCCTTGAATCAATTTAATATCATTTGATTCAACAAGCATTCTACTTCCTTAAATCTACGCATTCAAAGTATATACTTGAGGATAAAATTATATGAAGGGTGTACTACAAGTGACTAGTCTGTGTATTGAAGACACAATATATAGTCAATCATCAACTACTTTGTATTGAAATTCCGGTAAGCCTGTAGCCATTCAAATCAGGTGGTTAAGCTTATGGCCCATGAAATCAAGTGGGTAACCTCGTAGCCAGCGAAATTAAGTGGGTAAGCTTGTAGCCCGTGAAATCAAGTGGTGTATTGTGAACCTGTTCCTCCGGGTGAAGCGAGGTGGTTGATTAGTGAAAATCCACAGAGAGGTCTAGGACTGGACGGTGCTCCGAACTAGTATAAAAAGCCCTGGTGTTATTACTTTACTTTACTGCTTTTTATTTGTGATATATTTCACTATCTCATATTTATTTGCATAACTATTGTAAATATACAAGTTAGTTTATCACATACATTCCGCATATCCATATTAATGATCCTGCTTAAAGTCGTATACCGATTTTTTCACATACCATGTAATTCTCCATCTTATTGGCTAGAAACTGGAGAGAAGTTGGCACTTGGGTCGGAGATGATAAGAGAAACTACGAATAATACAGAAGTAATTTGGCAATGATTGAGAGCAACCCAAGATCATCAGAAAAATTACGCCGATAGGCAACGTAATGATTTGGAATTCTTAGTTGGAGATATCGTGTTCGTTAAGATTTCACTTATAAGGAATTCCGTTCATTTTGGAAAGAAGGAAAGTTAGTACTAAGGTTTGTTGGACCATTTCCTATTATCGAGCATACTGGAAAGTTATCTTAGTATAAGAACCCGCATTTTACGAATCAAAAGATCGTAAAATATTTTAATTCAATTCTCCAATAGTCGGATCATGCTCATCTTTTGATATGTTGTTCATGGGAATGCATGCCATGTCCACGATTTTTACCAATTCTATTTGTGGACATTTTGCCCTTTTTTTTAAGGCATAAAAGTTTGAATTGGATAGAATCAGGATCTGGGATTGACCTCATTGGATCGGGAATGGTGTTTCAAATTCCATAGAGTTGTAACATTAAGGATTTGGTTGAGCGGTTTGCGAGAAATCATTGTTTTAGTGTTACTGCTTTTCTAGATAGGCTAATTAGTCATTAATGGGCTGATTAATAAGGCCCATTAAGGCTAAGGGTTGTTGGCTATAAATAGGAGGGTAGAGTAAAGAGAATTGTTTAGTTTCTTCACTTCCTCATTTGATTGGGTGCCTTTGATTCCCCGTCCCAATCAAATACACCTCCACCTTATTTCAATTCATAGATTTGTGAACTAGGATTGAAGATCAACATCGTAGAGAGGTAGGACACATCAATTGAACTTATTCGGAGGCCATTCTTCACTATCCGGAATTAGAGTTGTTGATATGGGCCTATTTTGGGGATTTTGTGAGTGATAATCATCTCTCACGGATTCAATCGAGTATATGTGTTTGTTTGATCTTAATTTCATCCATACAAGTTATATTCATCTAGATCTAACCAATGTGAGTATATTTTGAATTCGGATCACACCATAGGATCTAATCTAGCTAATTATAAAGGTAAGTTCATATGTCACTATATGTAAGTTTAGATCCAATTATTGATTCATTTATTATTTTATCATGATTTGGTGAATTTGGTATGATTATATGATAGTTATTTGTTGTATTAATGTTTGTATGATTATTGTTTGTTATGATATTGATTGTTTGGTCGAAAATGAATATTTTGGATGAGTTATATGCATAGATGTTCATTATTAAAGCTTAGATTTGTTGGTCGGAGCAAATCGGTGGTTCTGCTGGTCGGAATCCGGCGAAACTTCGCGGAAGAGCTCCGTAGGAGGAGTAGACGAGATCTGGAAAGTTGAGCTCCAGACTTTAAAGTAATGATGGGTCACCGAAAACTTAGATGGGTTTTTCGAGATCCATAACATGGATCGAATCGGCCAAAGAGACGACGAGAAGTAGTGGGAAAAGATGGGTCGTGTGGATGGCTCAAGTGGAATTGGGTCGGCTCGCGAATTCAGATGCGTCGGGTCGTCTTGGTTGCGTAAGGCAGAATAAACAAGGGCTTGAGTGAGTCAGATCATGGTTATTGATGGGCCGACTTAAGCATAGGCTTGGGTCGGGTTGGCTGAAACACCATGCAAGAATGTATAAGGCTTGGTGATTGATCTGGTCGTGGGTTGTATGGATCGGCCTTTGGTCTGTAGTGGGTTGATGGACCGAGGGCGATCCAGTGGTGGGTCAGTGGGCGACCCGTGGATGGGCCATGGACGATCCATCATATATTGACCAAATGAAATTGATTTTTGGCGATTTGGCGATTTGACGATGGATGTAGCTTCAATGTGAATTCAGGTGGAATGTTCGAAGCATGGTTAAGTGGTCGTTAATCATGGGACGATGCAACAAGGTTATGAAGACGACTCAAAAGGTGGTTTGATCTCATAGATAATGGTTTGCTCGAGAAGGTGCTTGAGCTTACAAATATAGTTGTCAAGGTGGATGACTAGAGTTGAAGAGCCGAGGGATCATCGTTAGTCAGAGGTTCTAGCAGACTCAAAGCAGGGGTATAATGGGGACGCTCAAAAGACTAGGTGATTAGTTGCGTAACCTAGGTAGTCATGATGGGCTTGTATACGAGTCACGATGGCGCATGGAGCTTTGCTAGAACTAGGTTTACCACTATCCCTTGATGGATGGCAGGATGGGCTAGTCAAACGATTAACGATGGATTCAAGGCAAGGCAGACGATGGTAGCTAGGGTCATGGATGTTATTGTTTGCTTGTATTGTCTTATGTGGATTATTCAACATTGAAGAAGATATTTCTTGGGTGCTTATCTGATGGTGGTTTCGGCCATCGGGATTTGTGCTCGAGTGGTATTGAACTTGATTAGGATGGTCCATGCTTGATAATTAGTTGCTCTGGAAGTTACTGTCTGTTTTTTCTCAATTTTTTTGGGAAGGCTATTACCGTTGGTTGTGGAAGAGAAGTGGGATTGGGAATCTATTGATGTATTGACAGATCAGATGATCGGACTGCATATTATCCATATGCCTTATTGATGATGTTGATAGTTGTTTTATCGCTCATTAAGTTTGTTGTCTAACTCAAGATTTTATGTTTTCCTCTTATTACCTTGGGCTAATTATCAATGTTGTTAATGGGTAGACTAGGTGATAGGTAGTAGATCTTGATGAGGACGATGCTGTTAAACGACGGCGAGCCGAAGGATGACATATTACTATCTACTATACATAAATGTAGTTTCCATTGATGCTGATGATATGTTACACTGAATGAAATTAATGTGAGCCTCTTTATACGTATTTAACGTAATATAGTTGTTTGGTATTGGATATTTTCATGGAGAAATGAAAAGTTGAAATTCTGTTCTATTATGCTTCACTATTATTTCATGTTGTATAAGTTCTATTATATTTTATACATGCAATGTGAGTTATACAACAGGTTCAGTTGGTGTTATTCTACCTCGATGATCGTTCATAGCTGCCAATCACGTCTTTCAACGCGCTAATTTCTTTGTTAAGTGCAGGAGTTATAGGCGGTCGTCATATTTGGTATCAGTGCCTTGGTTAATCGATTTTATCTCAAGTTCGTGCGCATAATGACATATGAGAGACATATTTGTTGTTTTCTTATGGATGATTACTATATTATAGTGTACTGTATAGTATCGCTTGAACGCCATTGCAGTTTTTCTCATGTGTGGGCTAATCATTCTATTTTCAGATTTAGAATGAGTCGTCAATCTTCGAGACATACTGCTAGGGAGGAACCTGCTCCTGGATAGGGATTGGGAGGAGATCAACCTGATTACCAAGCTATGTTCAAGGTCATGATGGCAACGGTCATGAGAAGGGTACCCGCTCCAGAACCAATCGTGGTAGATGTTGGTGTTCAGGTGCAGGTGTCTAGGATGGTTGATTTCGCTAAGCTATGTAAATATTTTACCGCTCTTGGTGGAAGCCAATTTTAGGGATAAAGTCGACTGTCGAGATACATGGGTGGCTCGATACTATGTTTGGATATTCAGAGATTTGCATATTTATGATGCAACAAATAGGAAGCTTGCATCGAGGAAGCTACAGGGCAGAGCTATGGATTAGTGGAACTCTGTCACTTTAGACACTCCTGAGGATGAGATCACTTAGGATCAATTCCGAATCTATTTTGAGACGAAGTTCATTTTTTTAGCCTAGAAGTCAGTTACGTTAAAAAAGTTTGTTGAGAAAAATCAGAGTGGTTAACTAGTGTTGGAGTACATTTATGAATTTGAAACTTTATCCAAGTATGCTCGTTCGCATATTGAGACTCCATACCAAAAGAACGAGAAATTTGTCAAGGGCTTGGATGCATATGTTGGGAAGCAGTTGGTTGATCATTTGGATGATCCTTATGAGAAGATTGTTGAGAAAGCTTTAAAGCATGAAAGTTCGTTTCCCAAGGAAGAAGTTGTTGCTGTTGCAACCAAAGAGGACCCGAAATCACAATAGGGTGGTAATAAGAAAAAGTGGAACGGAAAATGGAAGCAATAGTAGTAGCAAGAGAAGGATGGCTAGAAGAAGTAAAATGGCAAGGCAACTTGCTACAACTATCAAGAGAAGGGCCACTATTCCAATGATTGTAAGAAAATGAAAGCCAAGAAGAAGTGCCATAATTGTGGTAAGCCTGGGCATTTCAAGAAAGATTGTCCAAAACCGTTGAAGGATAAGCAGGTACTAAAGGCGTATGCTTTAGAGGCTGTGCCAAATTCATCGAAAGCTCCCACGATAGAGGAGAAAGGAAAGACTATTGTTGTTCAAGGTACGCTTTCTATCGGGGATGTTTCAGTCCTAGTGTTGTTTGATACTAGAGCATCGCATTCTTTCATTTGCAATGAGATTGTGTGTCTGCTGGGTTTGGAACCCGAGAATGTTGATAGACCATTGGTTGTGACTAATCGAGTAGAGGGTTCGTCTAGTCTTTGTATGCTTTGTCGTGGTCTAGTGTTATTGAGTCATGATTTCCCTTTTTGGTGTAATTTCTTTCTTTTGAACTTCGTTGGGTATGGGATTATTTTGGGTATGGATTGGATTAAGAGGTATGCGGATAAAGTGGATTGTGAGAAGTTCGAGGTGACAGTCGGGAATGTGGAAAGGCAAATGGTTGTGATTCGATGTAAACCAGAAGATGGCGTCTTCATAAGCTTTTTGTATTCTCTTGTGATTCCACGAGAAGGATTGTCATCTGTGCCAATCTCTTGTGAGTTTGATGATGTATTTGACGAGGTCAAAGGTTTGCCACTGCATCGCGAGATTGAGTTCAGGATTTATTTGGTTGATGTAGCTTGACCCATCGTATTTCCCCTTTGGCAGGTGGAGCCTAGAGAACAACAAGAGTTAGAGTTGCAAGTAAGTGACCTTTTGCGAAAAGGACTCATTCGGTGGAGTGTATCTGAATGGGGTGCGCTAGTTGTGTTTGCAACCAAGGCTGATGTATCTTTGAGATTGTGTGTGGATTATCGTGAGCCGAACAAGGTGACTAAAAAGAACAAGTATACATTGCTAAGGATAGATGACTTATTTGATCAGCTTCACAAAGCCAAGATGTTTTCCTAAACGTACTTGGCGACGGGATTTCACCAGTTGAGAGTGACAAAGGATAATGCGTTGAAGTCCGCTTTTAGTACAACATACGGTTTCTTTGAGTTGCTGGTAATGCCATTTGGATTGACAAACGCACCATCATATTTCGTAGATCTTAGGAATATGGTATTTGTAGATCAGTTGAACAAGTTCGTGCATGTTCTCGTGGATGATATCCTAATTTACTCCCAGAATGGGGAAGAGCATAAGACGCACTTGCGAGTTATTTTGGAAATCTTGCGAAGACATCAGCTGAGAGCTATGTTTTCAAAATGTCACTTCTTGAAGAATGAAGTGAGGTTCTTATGCCATGTTGTTTCTAGAAGTGGAATAGCAGTGGATCCCGCTAAAGTGGCAGTAATCCAGGATTGGGATAGACCTAAGAATGCGACGGATGTTAACAGTTTCCTTGGGTTGGTGGGATATTATCGTCGATTTATCAAGGATTTCTCCAAGATAGATGCATCGTTAACCAGATTGACGAAGAAGAATCAAGTGCTCACATGGGATGCAAAGTGTGAGTAAGCTTTTGGAATCCTGGAAGAGAGACTGGCAAGTGCTTCTGTTTTGACTATTCAAGGCGAGAATGAGGAAATGGTAGTATATACTGATGCATGTGGTAGTGGACTTGGAGCATTACTAATGCAGAATGATAGAGTTGTGGCCTATGCCAGTCGACAATCGAAGCCACATGAAAGGATTTATCTGACACACGATTTGGAGTTAGGAGCGATCGTGTTTGTTCTAAAGATGTGGGGATAACTATTGGGAGTTCAATTCAGGCTATTTACGGATCATAAGTCATTAAAGTATCTTTTCTCCCAATAGGATTTGAATCTTCGGCAGCAGCGGTGGTATAATTTTTGGCATATTATGATTTTGGTATTGCCTACACTCTTGGTAAAGATAACGTAGTGGCAGTTGCGTTAAGTCGAAGACATGTTGGTTTGGGAGCGATGTTTTCAAAATGGAAGTACCTTGAGTTTTTGGCAGGATTTGATTTCAGGCCTAGGTGTGAGTTAGAACTTGAAATATTGGCAAGCTTATCGATAAGACCAACCCTTGTAAGAAGGATTAGCAAAAGCCAAAAGCGTGACGAAAAGCTTGTCAAGATCATCCAGAAGTTAGAAGCGAGAGTGGGACTAGAAAAGAATAAGGAATTCGAGGTCGATACAGATGGTTGGCTTCGAAAGAAAGGATGACTGGTTATTGCTGATGTTGATGGATTGAGAAATGAGGTTCTGAGTGAATGTCATCACTATAAGTTGACGATTCATCCTAGTGGTAACAAGATATATCGGGACATGAAGCGAACTTATTGTTGGGAAGGTATAAAAGGGATGTTGGGAATTTTCTTTCCAAATGTATGAATTGTTAGTTGGTGAAAGATGAACAGAAGAAGCCAAGTGGATTGCTTTAGCCATTAGAAGTTCCTACGTGGAAGCGGGAGCAAGTATAGATAGATATTATCGATGGACTACCTAGACCAGGACAAGAAATGAAGAGGTTTGGGTCTTGACCATAAGCGCAAGGTTTATTCTTGTCAGATCAACTAGTACAACATCGAAGTTGGCTGAGTTATACATTAAATGGATATTTCGATTCCATGGTACCCCGAAAAATATAATGAGTGACCAAGACCCATTGTTCACTAGTGGATTTTGGAAGAATTTGCATGAGAGTTAGGGAACCGAGCTATGTTTAAGTACGGCTTATCATCCCTAGACTAATGGTCAAAACGAGCGAGTGAATCGAGTATTGGAAGATCACCTTAGCGCTTTTACATTGGATTTTGGAGTATCATGTGAAGGCCATATACATTTGGTTGAATTTTCTTACAATAATAGCTACCAATCGAGCATAGGGATGGCAACATACGAGGCATTGTATAGTAGATCGTGTAATTCTCCGGCATGTTGGTTAGTGACTGGAGATAGGCTGACACTTGGGCCTAAAATGATCACAGAACCCCGGATTGTATTGAGATCATTTGGCAACGAATAAAGGCAACCCAAGATTGTCAAAAAATTTACGCTGATAGGGTCGAAAGGATTTGGAGTTCACGTTGGTGATATAGTTTTCGTTAAGATTTCACCTTCAAAGAGTGTTATTCGATCCGGAAATAAAAGAAAGTTAGTTCCACGGTTCGTTGGTCCATTTCCAATAGTTGAATGAATTGGAAAGTTCGCGTATATATTGGATTTACCTGAGAAGATGTCAAGTGTGTATATTATATTTCATTTGTCTTTTCTAAGGAAGTGTATGCACAATTCGAATGTGGTGGTATATCCTAACCAGTGTGAATATTTTGAAGTCGAACCTATAGTTTCAAGGCCTCGTAAGTCACTTCGAATTGTGGGGAATGACACCAAATAGCTTAGAAGGAAGGTGGTTAAGCTAGTCAAGGTACAATGGTGCGAGGATAATGATAATTGTATGTAGGAAAGGGAAGAGAGTATGAAGGCGACCCATCCAAAACTCTTCGTGTGGTTAGACCCATTGATATTGTGTCACCCTTATGCCATGGTAACTTGTACTATTATTAGAATTATGCATGCTAGGTTAAGGCTATGGATGCATGACTTGTTGGATGCTAGATTAGATGATAGATTGGCTGCTCGTGGATGGTAGGCATGCAGAATAGTTCTTGTTGCTTGTGCTTACTTGGAATTTGGGGGGCGAAACTCCTAAAAGGGGAGAATGTAACGACCCGCATTTTATGTATCGAAGGATCGTAAAATATTTTTATTTAATTCTCCAAAGGTCGGATCATTTTCGTATTTTGATATGTTTTCATGGAAGTGCAGGACATGTCCATGATTTTTACTAATTCTATTTGTAACCATTGTTCCTTTGTTATTTTTGTTAACGGCACAACTTTTGAATGAGATCGAATCAGGAGCTGGGATCGATCTCACTGGATCGGGAATGGTGTTTCCAATTCCGTAGAGTGGTCACATTAAGGAATTGGCTAAACGATTTGGGAGAAATTGTCGTTTTAGTGTTGCTTGCTTACTTGACAGGCTGATTAGCCATTAGTGGGCTGATTAGTGAGGCCCATTAAGGCTAAGGGTTGTTGGACATACATTAGGGGGTAGGGGTAAAGAGAATTGATTAGTTTATTTACTTCCTCATTTGGTTGGGTGCTCGTGATTCTCTGGCCCAATCAAATACACCTCTACTTCATTTCAATTCATAGAGTTGTGAACTAGGATTGAAGATCAACATCATAGAAAACATAGATCGCATCAATTGGATTGATGCGAATGCCGTTATTTGTTGTCCGGGATTAGAGATCGTTGATTTGTAATTATTTTAGGGATTTGGTGAGTGATAATCAACTCTCACACGGATTCGATCGAGTATATAGGTTTGTTTGATCTTAATTTCATCCATACAAGTTATATTCACCTAAATCTAACCAATGTGAGTATATTTTGAATTCGGATCACACCATAGTATCTAATCTAGCTAATTATAAAGGTAAATTCATATGTTACTATATGCAAGTTCAGATCCAATTATTGATTTGTTTATTGTTGTATCACGATTTGGTGAATTTGGTATGATTATATGATAATTATTTGATATACTGATGATTGTATGATGATTGTTTTTTGTGGTACTGATTGTTTGGTCAAAAATAGATGTTTTGGTTAAGTTATATGCATAGATTTTCATTGTTAAAGCTTAGATTGGTTTGTCAGAATAAGTTGGAGGTTTGGTTGGTCAGAATCATATGAGATTTGGGGGACGGGAGGGGGGGGGGGGAAGGAGTCGAGGAGATCTAGAAAGTTTGAGCTCCAAACTCCAACATAGTGATGGGTCGTCAAAAACTTATATGGGTCGTTCGCGACCCATAGCATGGATTGGGTCGGCCAAATACACGAGGAGAAGTAGCGGTAAAAGTTGGGTTGTGTGGATGGCTCGAGTGGAATTACGTCGGCACGCGAATTTGGACGGGTCAGGTAATCTTTGTTGCACAAGGCAGAATAAACAAGGGCTCGAGTGAGTTGGGTCATGGTGATTGATGGCCCGGCTTAAGCACGGGCTAGGGTCGAGTTAGTTGAAACACCGTGCAAGAATGCACATGGCTAGGTAATTGATCGGGTCGTGGGCCATATGGATCGACATGTGGTATGTAGTGGGCTGATGGATCGGGGGAGATCTACGTGGTGGATCAGTGGGCGACCCATGGATGGGTCAATGACAACCCATCATATCTTGACCAAATGAAATTGATTTTTAGTGATTTGACGATGGGTGTAACTTCGATGTGAATTCAGGTGGAATGTTCGAAGCATGGTTAAGTGACCGTTTATCATGGGACGATGTAACGAAGTTATGAAGATGACTCAAAAGGTGGTTTAAGCTCGTAGATAATGGTTTTCTCTAGAAGGCGCTTGAGCTTACAAATATAGTTGTCAAGGAGGATGACTGTAGTTGAAGAGCCGAGGGATTGCCCTTAGTCGTAGGTTCTAGCGAATTCAAATCAGGGTATAATGGGGATGCTCAAAAGACTCGGTTATTAATCGAGTACCCTGGGCAGTCACAACGGGCCTAGATATGAGTCTCGATGCCGTATGGAGCTTTGCTAAAACCATGGTTACCATTAGCCCTTGACGGATGTAGGATGGGTCAGTCATATGATTAACGTGGATTCAAGGCAAGGCAGACGATGATAGTCAGGGTCATGCATGTTATTGTTTGCTTGTATCGTGTTGTGTGGATTATTCAATATTGAGGGAGATATTTCTTGTGTGCTTATCTGATGTTGGTTTCAGCCTTCGAGGTTTGTTCTCGAGGGGTATTAAAATTGATTACGATGGTCTATGCTGGATAATTGGTTGCTCTGGATGTTACTGTTTTTTTCTTCTTAAATTTTCAGGGAAGGCTATCTCCGTTGGTTGTGGAAGAGAAGTCAGATTGGGAGTCCTATCCTAATCATAATGTATTGGCATATCATATTATTGAAATGCCTATTAACCATATGTTTTTTAATGATGTTGATAGTTGCTTTATAGCTCATTAAGAATGTAGTCTGACACAAGGTATTATGTTTCCCTCTTATTAACTTAGGTTGTTCATTGATGTTGTTGATGGACATATTAGGTGATGGGTAGTAGATCTAGTAAGGACGATGCTGCTGGGCGATGATGAGCCGGAGGATGACATATTACTATCTACTATACATAATTGTTGTTTCCGCTTATGTTAATGATGTGTTACTTTGAGTGAAATTGTAATGAGGCTCTTTGAATAGATTTCATTTAATACAGTTGTTTGGTATTGGATATTTTCATGGAGATATGAAAAGTTGAAATTTTGTTATGTTGTGCTTCACTACTATTTCCTATTGTATATGTCCTATTATATTTTATCCATGCGCTTTGAGTTATACAACATGTTTTAGTTGATGTTATTCTACCTCGATGATCGTCCATAGCTGCCTGGCATGACTTTCATGAAAAGAGTCATTGTATACGACTTAAGCAAGATACTAATATGGATAAAGCGGAAATCATAAACTAACTAGTAATCTACGATAGTTATGCAGGTAAAAGCTAAGCTAGATAAATATATCACAAATAAGAAGTAAATGCGACAAGAAACGACACCAGGAATTTTATACTGGTTCAGACTTCCCGTCCTATGTCCAGTCCCGAAGCTCCTCTTCGGAATTCACTATCACGCCCTTTCTTAACCCGGAGGAATAGGTCATAATACACCCGAGCACCAACAAGGATGTTTCGCCTGAGCACCCGCACAGGACTTCACACTTTACAAAGGTTGTTGACTCTTGAATGTGTTCTCTAATCAACACGGAATAGTCATGATGAAGTACACCCTTCCTATAATCTTATCCTCAAGTATTTGAAGTGAATGCGAAGATTTGAAGGAAGTTTGTTGCTTGTTGAATAAAAGGATGTGAAATGATATCAAGGATTCAACAAGTAACTTAAATTTGAGAGAGGTTTATATTGAAAAGAATATAGAAGTGCAATTTCAAAAAATAGAGAGAATAGAATAAGAATTTGTAAAATGGTGTTTTGGAAAACACGTTTGAAGTGTTTATATTATAGTAGAAGAGTAGCATTCTTTCATGAAGAGTTTCAGTAAAAAGTTGCATCCATTTCCATTGATAATCAAAGAGGAATCTCTTCATAAAAGAAGGTGACTCTTCATAAAAAATGGCTTTTGTTTCAAATCAGTCGACTGGTCTAAAAACCATCAATCGACTGGTTGAATCATACTTTAAAACGTTTGGATTAAAACCTTTTTAAAACTAGCCGTTATGTACAAAAACTCACTGACCAGTTGACTGGTCATTTTTCTACCAATCGACCGGTAGAGCTGAATTTGTACAGTTAGGCTTTTCAAAGCTTTATAAATAAATATATATATATATACATGTGTGTGTGTGTTTATACTTTATTTTGTATGTTTGTGTTATACTTGAGGATAAATTTTAACATCATTCTAACACGACTCAACACACACACGCACGCGCGCGCACACACATACACACACACACAAACACACACACACACACACACACACACACACACACACACACATATATATATATATATAACCTCATGACATGATTTGCAGTCTCTTCTTTTGTTGACATTAATCAAAATCCTTGTTTTCAACATTCTCTCCCTTTTTGATTGATGACAACATATCTGATTGTCTCCCCCTGAGTATTTGCTCCTCCTCAATTTCTACAACATTTTGTTAGTTTATTCAAAAATTTATAGACTTACCATTTTGATTGCTGCAATAAAATGTTAGCGCATATATTCCCAATAAATAAATTCATTATTAAGAGCATAGAATATATCATAGATTCATCATAGGAGAAATATTTCTCCCCCTTTATCATAGATTAAAAAGTAATTAAACTTAATAAGCACAAAGTAATCGAATGATATTTTAGAGATATTTGAAAGACACAATTCCTAGTTCTCGTCGAAGTTTTATGAAAGAATTTTCTAAAAGGGGTTTAGTAAAGATTTCAGCAATTTGATTTTCTTAGTTTACAAACTCTAAATTAATGGTTTGTTTTTCAGTATTATCTCTCAGGAAATGATGTCTTATGTTAGCCTCCTTTGTGACCAGGCTACCCAAAGCTTAAGGGATCTATGATCATTTGAATAATGTAATAGAGAATTGGAAAACTTGGCTTATGTATACATAAAGGCCCCAGGTCGGATCCTTGCCTCAGGTCGGATTTTTGTAAGTTCGGGTTCGGCGTATGTAAAGAATCGGGTCGAATCATTGGATCGAATCGGGTCCTGATCCCATGTACAACATCAGATGGAGGACTGGAACACGAGTACTGCACCGAATCAGGTCGAAATAAAAGGACCCGACCCACCTGGAATGATGGTTGCACACAACTAAGAGAACTGTTAAAACGAGCATCGGTTCGGATCGAAGGAAGACCGATCCAATCCCCTTTTTTGCCTGTTGCCCTGGAGAGGTTAACAAGTCAAATGAAGCCCATTTCGCCACTTTCTCCACTACTTGCGAGTTTCCCTCTTATGTTGCCACGTGGCCACTCACACCCAACTAACTCTCTTCCTATATATACATGATCTCGCACATAATGAAGGGGGGCTTTTTACAGTTTAATTCTTCATGTCTGCCATGGCCATGCTCCTCAATAAATAACCACCATCTTCTCCAATGAAAAGACAACAAATACAGATATAATTATTCATTGAATTCGAGCGTTTGAGTGATTGTATTCGTTGTAATTGCAATTCGTGAATGAAATGAGAAACTATAAAGTAGACATAGGCTCGTTAATGTTGAACCACTATAAATCTCGTGTGTTGATCGCTTTTCTATGCTTCTTGATGATTATTCTCAATTATTCCCTATAAAAATCTAGTCAACTGGGTGTTAGTGCCATTTTTCGGTCTAACATCTTATATCAATGTGTTTAGTTCTAGAATGGTTTAACGGATTCTTAGATAAATTTATTGCGCTTGTATTGTCGCAATAAATTACGGAATTAGACAAGTTTATGTTAAAATCTTTTAGTGTTTACTGCATATATATTACTTGAGCATAAGCTAGTGCAGCAGATGTATATTCAGCATCATATGTTGACAGTGAGACACAATTCTGTTTCTTGCTAAACCAAGAAATAAGTGATTTATCGATAAAGTGACATGTACCACTTGTATTTTTACGATCCATCTGTGATCCTCCAAAATCAGCATCACTATATGAGACTAATTCGAAGGAACAATCTTTCGGATAGAAAAGTCCAAAATCTTTGGTACTGCTAAGATAACGTAATATACGTTTTACTGCCCTTAAATGTGATTCTTTTGGATTAGCTTGAAAAAGAGCACATAAGCAAACACTCATTATAATATCCGGTCTACTGGCAGTTAAATACAGAAGTGAACCTAACATACTTCGATATAACTTTTGATCGACACTTTCACCATTTTCATCTTTGTCTAAGTGTGTTGTCGTGCTCATTGGTGTAGGTTTACTTGAAGTATTTTCCATTCCAAAACGTTTTATTAGATTAGTACAATATTTTTCTTGATTAATGAAAATTCCATCTGATAATTTTTAAATTTGCAAACCCAAAAAGTAAGATAATTCTCCCATGTGCGACATTTCAAACTCACTGGTCATTATTTTTGAAAATTCCTAACATAATTGATCAATTGTTGATCCAAAGATAATGTCGTCCACATATATTTGGACTATTAGAAATATCTTTATTATCTTTCTTAATAAAAAGTGTTTGTTCAACCTTTCCAATTTGAAATCCTGAATCTAATAAATAAGCTTTGAGACATTCATACCAAGCACGAGGTGCTTGTTTCAAACCATATAATTCCTTTTTCACTTTAAAAACATGGTCAAGAAATTTTTCATGAGCAAATAGCGAAGGTTGTCCAACATATACTCGTTCTTTAATATAACCATCTAAGAAAGCGCTTTTAACATCCATCTGATATAACTTAAAGTTATGATGACAAGCGTATGCTAATAGAATTCGAATTACTTCTATTCGTGCGACTGAAGCAAAAGTTTCTGCATAATCTATGCCTTCTTCTTGATTGTAACCTTGTGCAACTAGTCTAGCTTTATTTCTAGTAATATTATCCAATTCATCTGCTTTATTTTTTTTAAACCCATTTTGTTCCAATAACAGTTTGATCAGTTGGTCTTCGAACTAATTCCCAGACTTCATTTTGTTTAAATTGATTTAATTCTTCTTGCATTGCGATTATCCAATTTTCATCTATAGATGCTTCTTTAGGGTTTTTGGGTTTGATATTTAATAAGAAGGCTACATTACTTACTACATTAAGTTGACTTCTTGTTCTTACATTTGAAGTTATTTCTCCAAAAATATATTGAGTTGGATGATCTCGTAATATTCTTGGTGGAGATCTAATTTCACTGATAGAAATATTTTGATTTTCGATATTATCTTGATTTTCTGTAGTATTGTTTTCTATGTTAATATAAACAATGTTTTCATCTTCTCTATATATATATATCAATATCATCATCATGAGAAGAATTTTTTTTCATAGTATCTGAATTAAATGAACTTTGAATAATATTTTCAACAAACGAAGCATGAAGTGATTCTTCTATTTTACCGGTTCTCTAATTGAGAATACGATAAGCCTTGCTACGCTCAGAATGTCCTAAGAATATTCCTTCGTTGGACTTTGAATCAAAATTTCCAAGCTGATGTTTCATATTTAAAATGAAGCATTTTGAACCAAAAACTTTGAAATAAGATATATTTGGTTTTATACCAGTAAAAAGCTTGTATGGAGTGTTTTTAGTAAGAGGTCGGATAGAAACATGATTCAAAACATAACAAGCTGTTGCAACTGCTTCAGCCTAAAAATGTTTAGGCAGTGTACTTCCATTTAATAAAGTTCTTGCACATTCTTATAAAGTTCTATTTTTACGTTCTATGACTCCATTTTGCTGTGGAATTCTAGAAAAAGAGAAATTATGAAAAATTCTTTTCTTTTGGAAAAATAAATCAAATTTCTCATTCTCAGATTCTCCTCCATGATCACTTCGAATGTTCTTTATTTTTAATTTATTTAAAATTTTAATTTGTTTGACAAAATTCTTAAAGATATCAAAAGTATCGCTTTTATTCTTTAAAAATATAGTCCAAGTGTATCTTGAAAAGTCATCAAAATTACAAACACATATCTACTATGATTTATGGACTGAACTTGAGTTGGTACGAATAAATCCATGTATAGTATTTCAAGCGGTTGTAATGTAGATATAACCTTTTTAGATTTGAAAGATGACTTGGTTAATTTTCCAAATTGACAAGCATCGCACAAATTTTCAGTTTTGAATTTTATTTTGGGTAACCCTCTTACTATATCATTTTTAGAAATTTTGTATATTGTTTTAAAATTAATATGACAAAATCGTTTGTGCCATAACCAAGGATCATTGTCTTTAGCTTATAAGCACATACTTGGATTATTATTAACTACCATATTCAAAACATAAATATTTTTATCTCGATTTCCTTCAAAAATAAGATTTTGACTTGAATCAAACATACTGCATTTATTTTCAGAAAAAGATATTTTAAAACCTTTTTCACATAATTGGCTAATACATAATAAATTATGTTTTAAATTCTTAACTAATAAAACATCAGAAATAAGAGGTGAATTAGATATACCGTAATTGCACAAATTGCCTTTGCCGATGATACATCCTTTGAAATTAACTCCAAACGTGATAGTTCCTCCGTTTGAATAAGTAATATTTGTTAGCATCTCTTTATCTCCTACCATGTGTTTTGAACAACCACTGTCGAGTATCCATTTTCCTCTGTTTCTGTTTAGTAGGACCTACAAAATTAATTTATAATTTTATTGGTTCCCACTTCCTCCATTAGGGTCCTAAGGGTTAATTCTTAGGAAGCCAAACCAAGAGGGTTTAGGATCCTTTTTGAAAATGTAGTTAACATTATTATGAACATAATCAAAAAAAATTCTTAATATATTTATTTCTAATAAGAACATTATTTATTTTTCATAACCTATATACTAATATTTCCCGAGTATTTTTTCATAGTAGAAATATTTAATTTACTACTAGAAATTTCAGGTTTAATATTAGAATTTTTCGAACTAGATTTCCTTTTTGATTATATCCGAGTCCTTTTTTACTAAAAATCGGTTGAGAATTTTCTAATATTTTAGATAAATTCTCTCTCCTTTGTTAAAATTATTAACATTTTTAGAAATTCTTTCTAATTTAACTTTTAAATTAGAACTTTTTAATTATATAATTTTAAATTTAGTATTTAAATCATGATTCTCAGAAACTAATAAATCATTTTTATTCTTTTGAGTCTCGATTTCTTGACTCAACATAGAAATTAGAGAATTTACAACTAAAAGAGATTGTTGTAATTTTCTAATTTCGTCTTCTAAAATCTCTTTTTCATCTTTTAAAAGATCTCTTTTAAATTCTGCTTTCTTTTTATCCTCGTTAGCTTGTTTAAATTTTCGCTTAAACATTTTTCTAGATTTTAAAATTTCAGTTTTAATTTCTACTAATTCATCAAAAGTAAATTTACGTACATAAGTATCCTTAGCCATAAATCATACGTTTGCTTGCTTACTGTCACTGTCGCTATCACTTTCAGAAGATGAATTCAAGTTATCCCAAATGACTAAAAAAGCTCTTCTCTTTGATTTCTTCTTTTTGTGATTTTTCTTCAATTCAGGACAATTCTTTTGATAATGTTCGATCTTGTGACAATTAAAGCATTCTATTAGTGTAGGGTCAGGCTCTTTTGATGAATTCTCTTTCACATTTTTGCTTTGGCCTTTTCTATACTTCAGAACTTTCTAAAATTCTTTGCTACAAATGCAATATCTTCTTCATTTGAATCTGAATCTTCTTTTTCAACATGAAAAGAAAAAAATCTTATCTTGTATGTGTGCTTTCTTTGCCTGCAAATTTACTTTATAGGACATGAGATTACCAATTAACTCTTCTAGTTTCATGGTAGAAAGATCATTAGCTTCTTCGATAGCTAATATTTTTCTTTCCCATTCATTCGTCAAAGAGTTTAAATTTTTTGAAACTATATCAAAATCAGAATATTTTTCTTCTAATCCTAATAAAGAATGATAAATGTTTTGAAAACGTGAATACATGTCATTTATTGACTTCATTCTCGTTCATTCTAAAATTTTGAAACTGGTTTCTAAACATAGATATCTTGTTTTGTTTGACCTTACTAGTTCCTTCATGAGTTACTTAGAGTGTTCTTCAAATTTCATATGCTGTGTTGCACATACAAACCCAGTTAAACTCGTTTCTATCTAAAGCACAATGTAACATATTCATGGCTTTCACATTGGCGGTAGCCTCTGCTTTTCATTTGTGGACCATTCAGTGTATAAAGTAGTAGGTTGTGTATACTCTTTTCGTGTAATATTCCATGCATCAAAACTATTTGCTTGCATATATACCCTCATTCGTGTTGCCCAATAGCTATAGTTCATTCCATTAAAGAAGGGTGGTCTTGCAGTTGATTGGTCTTCAGTATATCCAGTATTATTACTAGCACTAGTGTTATTATCCATATTGACTATGTTTCAGATAAGGGTTTTATGGTTAAATGATGGCCTTCCTCTGATACCAAATGAAAAGAGTCGGTGTGTACGACTTAAATAGGATACTAATATGGATAAAGCAGAAATCATAAACTAACTAGTAATCTGCAATAGTTATGCAGGTAAAAGCTAAGCTAGATAAATATATCACAAATAAGAAGTAAATGCGAAAAGAAACAACACCAGGAATTTTATACTGGTTTGGACTTCCTGCCCTATGTCCATTCTCGAAGCTCCTCTTCGGAATTCACTATCATGCCCTCTATTAACCAGGAGGAATAGGTCACAATACACCCGAGCACCAACAAGGATGTTCCCGCCTGAGCACCCACATAAGACTTCACACTTTACAAAGGTTTTTGACTCTAGTATGCGTTCTCTAATCAACACGGAATAGTCACGACGAAGTACACCCTTCTTATAATCTTATCCTCAAGTATTTGAAGTGAATGCGAAGATTTGAAGGAAGTTTTTTGCTTATTGAATAAAAGGATGTGAAATGATATTAAAGATTCAACAAGTAACTTAAATTTGAGAGAGCTTTATATTGCAAAGAATATAGAAGTGCAATTTCAGAAAATAGAGAGAATAGAATAAGAATTTGTAAAGCGATGATTTGGAAAACATGTTTGAAGTGTTTATATAATAGTAGAAGAGTTTGCATTCCTTCACGAAGAGTTTCAACAAAAAGTTGCATCCATTTCCATTGATAATCGAAGAGGAATCTTTTCATGAAAGAAGGAGACTCTCCATAAAAAAGGCTTCTGTTTCGAATTAGTCGGCTGGTCTAATAACCATCAGTCGACTGGCTGAATCATACTTTAAAACGTTTGGATTAAAACCTTTTTAAAACTAGCCGTTATGTATAAAAACTCACAGACCAGTCGGTTGGTCGTTTTTCTGCCAGTCGACTGGTAGAGCTGAGTTTGTACAGTTAGGCCTCTAAAAGCCTTTTATATATATATATATATATATATATATATATATGTTTATACTTTGTTTTGTATGTTTGTGTTATACTTCAGGATAGATTTTAACATCATTCTAACACGACTCAACATATATATATATATATATATATATATATATAACCTTATGACATGATTTCCATTCTCTTCCTTTGTTGACATTAATCAAAATCCTTGTTTTCAACATTTTAGTGCACTAATTCCTTTGTTAAGTGCGGGAGTTATGGGCGGTCTTCACACTTATAGATTAGGCTTACCTGAGAAGATGATGAGTGTGCATAATGTTTTTCAAATATCATTTCAATAGAAATTTGTGCACGACTCGAACGTTACAGTATCTCCAGACCAACTTAAAGATTTTGAAGTCAAGCACGAAGTCTCTAGGCCTCGTAAGCCACCTCACGTCTGTAACGACCCGAAATCCCCCTTATGGGAAATCACGGATTGAGTTGAGAACAAGCCACATCGGGACGCAAACAGAAGAACATTTCATTGTATATTACAACAATTCAATCAGAATACAAGAATATACAGAGTACAAATAAATATTACACATTATAAAATACCAGAGATTACAATACATTACATAGCAGCGGAAAATAATACAATACACAACTAGAAGTAATACACGGATACAAAGCTTTTCGGGTATCGTTCCAGCTGTGAATCAGGATCCTGTCAAGATAAATCTGCAAAACCAAAACTACTAGCTGCCCGTGCGGAAAATAGGGGCACCCAGAGTTTAGGTTAAAACAATAAACTCCAGGTCAGTCATGTGACTGGTGTGAGAACTAAAACAGTTATTATTCTTTATTTTAAAGTTAGGTAAATCGCCGTATAACATGGAACAGGTTTCCTCCCAAGAACACCAGTGCATAAAACAACAGCGCAATGCTAAATAAAGAACAATGAAGATATTATAAGACCCAGGTCCCATCACACAATGCAACACAAGCCGAAGGATAGGGTTTTACATTATAATAGCCAAAGAATGCTTGATACGCTAAATTTCAGGTTATATTATTACTATAAGTGTATAGTGTCAAAAACAATTTCAATCATAAGTATCAATCATAGACGACATGGGTACCATATATCAATTCGCCATACTAGGCTCTACAATCAAAACCGAAAAATCACGTTTGGGAGTTGGATTTCCATCTGTAAACCAAGGCAAGGGATCGTCTTTACCGAATTCGAGACAATCTAGCACATGTCTCTGGGACAGAACGCATCGACCCTTGGAGCGTCAGGGCCGGTCCATCGTTGTGGATTATTATGCCTGAACACTACGTTTCCCCTCCCTTTGGGGCGTAAATGAGCCAACAAATGACTCCATCGGCTCCACATAGTCACCGATATATCTGATGCGCCTCACAACAGCAACAACCACATAAGTCAAACTCGTCAGGGCGTGTCAAACCACTGACGCCACTTCTAGCTAGAAGGAAACACATGCCCTCCTTGAAGTCCTCTCCCGTTTCTGGTTCGCAACCGGGGTGTGAGGCTCGCGAATTAAGGCTACACAAAGCAGTGCCACACAGGCTGTGCTTTGATCATCAACCACAAGACTCTGCTTTTCAACAGTAGCCTTGATCATTTGCATCTTAGCATGCCACACAGGCAAAACACTCCATGCAACCGATATCTATCAATCACACAGAATGATATCCAATGTCAGACACAGTCCATTTACAAGTCCGTTCTGTGTCTGAACGAAACCGGAGGCACCTTGTACCTCACATATCCATCGATCTCCAAGTACATCTGGACGATCACCAACTGATTCCCTCCTCTTGGGTGTACGGCCCAATCCAGATCATAAGTAATTATCCAAACGACGTGAAGACCTCCGGTCTTCAACCACCGTCTTCATCTTCGACTCATCGTCGAATCAGTTATTCAGAATGGGATAAACCCGGTCTTTCTGAATAACTCGCGTATATAATAAACAAGTGTTACACAAACCCAACATACGCCTCATTCCAATTCATTAGTCACTAACCGTAAATTAGTAAGAGAACAACTCCCCAAATATTAACCCCGAAGGTCGAAACCAACATCAGATCAATACCCAGGAAACCATTCATCTTAACTAATTTTCAGTTAGTTTCTAAATTTCATATTCTTAGGGAAAGGTTCCCATTAATTTTATCAAAGATAAATTCTTTTAAATTTATACTTTAATCTTCCTTTGAATATCACTTCAAACTAGTTGGGATTAGCGAACCACACCGAAGTAATTATTTATTTTATTTCCCAATCCCAACCTATTCATCCCATGAAGTAAAACTGGTAACACTTCATATCTAACACCACAGTGTTATCGGTAAATTTAATTACCATTTCATGTTTAAATATAGTTAAAGATTTAACTATCGCTTGGAGTAAAAATGGTGATACTCCATTCTCGATCTTTTCAATCTAATTAAAGATTCATTAAAACTCCACTTGGTTTTAATCTTCCCAATAATCACTATCAATGATTATTTAACTTGGAAAATCACGTCCTGTCTATAACTGGGTTAAAGAACGAATGTCGTTTAAAACATGGTTCATGATAAACCCAAAATCACATTCCATTATATCAGCCTTTAACCGTAAAATAGCAAGTGAGCAATTCCCTAAGTATTAACCCCGAAGGCCGAAACCAACATCAGATCAATACCCAAGAAACCATTCAACTTAACAAATCTCCAGTTACTTTCTAATTTTCTTATCTCCGTTGGGTCTGAGAACAGTATTATTGAAGATACCGTTCACGACAACCCAAAATCACATTCAATTAATTATCGGGTTAAAGAAAAAGTGTTATTTAAAACACCGTTCACGATAAACCCAAAAATCAATTCAAATTCAATTCCAATTAAATACTATTTAATTGGTACACTTCATTAAATCTAAATAAAAAGATTTAATCTTTCTCTCAACTGGGTTTAAGAACAGTGTTAATGAAGACACCATTCACGACAAACCCAAATCCCATTTGATATTAAATACAAGGCTCTGAATAGGAAATATATCGGCTTATATTCAATATCAAATTCTACGACCAACAAATATCGTATTGGAAATAACGATATAAATATATCCTTCAAATTTCCATAACAATACCTGTATAATCACGAAATCCAACGTCGAAATATTCCAAAGACAATTTCGATTCAAATCCATTCCAATTCAATTGTTGGAAATTCTGGTTACTTTTAAAACCACTTCAAATCCACTTTATTTGTTTAAAAAATAAATAGAATTATAATTCTAGTTCAAAACTAGTTCATTTCGATAAAAATCTACTTTTTTCTTTTCAAATTTGGAGTTTTTCATCCTAATACTTCCCAAATCATTTCTTATGAATTTACACTAATTATTGATATTTTTAATAATTTTATCAAGGCCCGTACAGTCGATTTCCATCAACGGCCATCGAACTGCACTTACAGCGACCTTTTCCAAATTTGATTTGGACATAATTCCAAATCCAACCGTTAGATTTCTAATTTCTTGTATTCTTTAGAAAGCTCTTTTCTATACGAACCTAACGATTCCGATTTTAGGAGAATCCGACGGTCGGATCTCCCGTAATATCTATTCGAAGTCAATGATCGAAATTCGCAAACTGCCGCGGCGTGGCGCGTTCTATTCAGGCCATTATATTATATATATATATATATATAATATATACTTCTTTGATTTCCTTTTAAAACATATTTTATAAATCATTTTAAATTTGTTTTCAAAATGATTTCAACTTCATATTAAATTTTGAATCAAAATTGAATATTCCACATTATCGATATACAAATGATAATATTTTCAAAACGTTAAATTTTGAAATCATTTTCTTTTCTATATTCATTATAAAAATAAACAAAATCAATATAAATATCGTTCACGTCAAAATGGCGTCAATCTTATCAACACGACTTTTATTCGACACATGAATATTTATTCTATTCAACACGTGAATGTTTATTCTATTCAACACATGAATGTTTATTCTATTCAACACAGGAATTTATTTTCAATTCAACACATTAATTTATTTTCTATTCAACACATGAATTTATTTTCAATTCAACACATGAATTTATTTTCAATTCGACACATGAATTTATTTCCAATTCAACACATGAATTTATTTTCTATTCAACACATGAATTTATTTTCTAAATTGGAATGAGGCTCTATCAATTACCATATATTGTTAATTATATGGATTTTCTACAACACATGTATAGAATAGCAACGATAAATAATCAACCATCATCCAGAGTGCACTACACAATGGCATAAGCATTAAATATAAATAATTAGCGCTTACACAGTCTGTCAACCTATCGATTGACATACAACTAAACAATCGGGATTAGTGTACATCAAATATCATCCCAATACCCGTGTGGGGTTTTGAATCAACAAACACATATTTTATTTGTGTGGTTGGGCGATGTGTAAAATTTATCGTCCCAATCAATATCAGTCAAATCAGTGTATATAAACAAATCGTCCGATTTGTTTATAAATATTTATTTTATATACACGTTAAAAAATCATATTTTTAACTATAAAATATTTTCCACTACAAAATATTTTATTTCATTCCACATCATACAATAAAATTTCACAACACAGCAATCAAACAAACAAGTCATCCATGGTCTGTGCACGACGGGTGTCGGGTGCTGCTAAGCACCGTCTGCATCCAAGTATATATTTCAACTAGAAATAAAATAAATTAAAAGTGAGGAGTTCTCACCAAGGGTTCCACTCCGCCGTGCTTTGCCTTTGAACTGCTGAACCGTCTGGATCTGTTTGAAATTCTACGCAATATTTTACACGTTGTTCATAATAAAAATCCCATTTTTATATCTCTATTACATATGTATATTAATCAAAATTTTGATAGCACCATCATATATATAAAGATCAAATTTTTATCTTGCTATTCAAATAAAAATTATATTTTTATATCGCTTTTCTATAATATAAAAATTATATTTTTAACCTTTCTATAATATAAAAATTATATTTTTAACCTTTAAAAATCGTGACTTTTATCCTATGCTGTATGTAAAATAAAACACGTTTTTATTAAAACAAAAATCCTTTTATAAATAAACCGAAAATCATTAAACAAATAAAAATAAAAGAAACAAATAAAAGTAAAAACTTACAGCGTAAAGAGAGGGGGTTTGGTCACCAGCGTGTAACACCACACGTCCATTAATGTCACTCACAAAGGGAATGCATTAACTTCCATGGAGGTTTTAAGTGAATATAGAACAGAAAAATTACAACAAGACAGATAATAAGTAGTACTTGGAAATCTAAAACTTCATTTTATTGCAGTGGAAATTAAACATGTTTGTTACATCATAAAACCATAAATCAGAGTCAAGTACAATATCCATCTTCATAAAACAAAATACATAATCCCATTACATAAATAGCCATTAAAAAGATAACAAGCTGGACTTTACTTCAACGGTCCAAGCTTTCCAAGAGAGAGATAAAGAAATCCAATCAAACTCCACTAGAGCTGGGCCCAACCTGAGGACCTGGAGGGGGAAAAAGGATAGAAATGGAGGGGGTCAGACATAAAGTCTGGCGAGTATGATAATTCTAACAATATTATTATCAAAATAACTAGACTAAGGCATAAGCTGGAAGACAAGGAAATGTCTATGAACTATTGGGTATGGGAGAGCAGATAAAGATAACGTTAAAGGTAACGTTAAAGGCACACCTAATTACTAACGAATAATTACTACACTGCACCGCACCAGTCACCCTAAAGGTTGATCCCGCTTGCTTCACACAGAAACTATATAAATAGCCTTACGTACCCCTAGCTGACTACATAGGTGCCGTCTGCCCCTATCTCCACTAGGTGTACCCCACTACCCACTTGCGATCGGCTCCCTACTCGTAGATACCCGTGCTGGCCCCACAGTGGGGTGTATCACTCCCCTAAAGTGGCAACCCGATACAACCTGAGAATGCACGGCTTATACCTACACGATGCAACAACGTCTTACCTACCAGCCCAGGTCCACACACGCATATGAAACCCGTTGGACTTGCGTTGCCACCGCTCCCCGTTTTGGCCTCTTATAGTCAAGCCCAGCATGCGTGTCCCGTCCTCGACTTGGGTCGAGCCCACAAAGATACGTTTGGGATACTGGTTGAAATAGGCCCCCACAAGCTACCCACCTAAGCTTGTCCACTAGTACATCCCACTTAACCCTCTTAGTCATGTTCATTTACATGTGTGTTTGGTTAAATCTTACTAATCGTATTTCCCATGCCACTAAGGGCACACCCACTAGATTCCTCATGCCACCCAAGGCACCTACTTTACCCCCATGTCCCACCTTACATGTTTATCTAATTAAGTATTTCTTAATGCATTCAGGCCATAACCTCATAAAGACCTCTCACATTAGACTGGCATTTATGGCAGCTGGATTTGCCGGGCGGGTCCGGGCAGTCTTACACCATAAAAGAGTCTAACCTCGTGTCTTTACATATGTTATGCTTTAGTTCGGACCTAGGACCTCTCACATTGGGCTGGCATTTGTGACCACTGGATTTGCCGGGCGGGTCCGGCAGGTTTACATCACAAATGAGTCCAACCTCGTGTCCTAAGCATTGATTATCACTTATAATCTTTTACCCCAATTTTAATAATTCCTATTCAAATTATTAATTAACTCCAATTTTAATGATGCCCATAATTGACTCAATTATGGCCATTCATTCATGGCATGCAAAATCATATCAATTGCACCCCAACTTCTTAATATTAAATCCTTAATATTACCCCTACCACACATTATACGTTCGCTTATTCAATGCAGAACATACGCTAGACTCGAATAGTCTAACTCATAGCACAAAGATAAATTATCACAACATATAGACAAATAAAATAATCCAATCATAATAGGGGTGAAACTTGCATAAACCACACATGTTAAGGATCTAAAGGTGTCAACTTGTTAAATGTCACAATTTACATGATATGATCATAACCCAAATTTGTGTATAAACTTGCATATGGGGTTTTATGCAACATAATGATGGTGTGAACTAGCATCTAATACATAGGATTCACATATGTCATAGCATAATTCTAGATGTCATAATTCTAGATCTAAATAGATGTCATGGCATATGTTCATAATCTTTACTAATCAATCTACACTTGCATATGTGATTTGTCACATAGATCAGTATAGCCCAATTAATATCAACATCATGATTTGGTTAACATGAACTAACTAGCATAGATAATAACATCATGACTTTATAACATGTATGATTTATCACAATTTAGCATAGAAAACTACAACCTATACAATATCATCATAGCATGATTTACAACATATAGGATATCATCATCACATAACATAGAATTTACAACATACATGATAGCATAAGGTTTACAACAACATATATGACAATCCACATCATTCACTTATAATCCATTCATGACTTAATCTAATTAGTTTAACAATAATCTTGTTAAGATCATCATACTCACAATTTAGAGAAGAAAAGGGAGTCTTGGTTTGCTTTAGAGTTGAGTAGAATTAGAATTTGATTAGCTTTCTTCCTTCTTAGTTGGCGGCGGCTAGACTGAGTTCCATGGCGGCAGTATGACGGTGGCTATTCTATTTTTCATGTGAGTTAGAGTGAGAGACTACCTAGGTATTCATAGAGTTTAGGATTTATTTAGACCGTCAGATCAACTCAGAACTAAACTGAACCGTTTAATTTGCCAACTCAGCCCTAAAGACACATCAGCAGCTCAAGATTGGGCTCAGTCAAAACCCTAGCCGCCTGGACAGGTCGACACCTAGGTCGACTCCCCAGTCGACCTGGGGGGGGGGGGTCAACAGCCCAGTCGACTCCCCCAGTCGACCTGGGGTGCTGGGAGGGAGATTTCCCGCCTAACCTGATTTGACTCCGAATTTGAAATTTAAATTTTCTGAAATCTGTTTTGAATTTTCTGAAACTTCCGATGGCCATAACTTCTTCATACGAAGTCCAAATCACGCAAACTCGGACTCTATTCCAACCAGAATTCTGAGACGAACACAATGGCTTAACCCGTTTCCCACAATTCTCACGTCTGAGGTTAGTTATTCTTTAATTTGTGAATATTAATAGTAACAGAACCACGGGGTGTTACATTCTCCCCTCCTTAAAGGATTTCGACCCCGAAATCTTCAAGTCAAGAAGAATGTATATCCTAACATCCAATCGTCCGTCTACTCAACCATCAAACACAGGCATCCATTGTCCTTATAGACTTCTAATGCTTTCATGTTTAAATGCACAGTGTGTATTTGTCCATATCTAATGCAAAATCAGGCAGTCCACTGATTCAGTTGACCTCCTTAATGCAAGTCATGATAGTGCCATGCGTCCATTATGTATGCAAAAGTTCCCTAATGCTACATATTATCTCTATATGCGTGCACAATCATCATATGAATGCAGAATCCATATGATAAAACAATAATCATACATCCATTTTACTAAATACATCCATTTATATGCAATATGCAGTATGAAGTGACTGAGCCGATCTAGTGCCTAATAGTGTGTGTATATGCGTCCACGAGCAACCACTAGCAAACACTTGCATCCATGATACATAACATGTCTCAAACACATGTTTCAACCATAGGATTATCCTAACTAAAGGTCAAAGATACTAGCGAGAGGATACTCTAAAGGTAAGATAAGTACAAGATAAGTGATAAAGGAGAAATTTAAAAGACATACCCTCAAAAAGAAAAGGGTACAACGAACGCATCTTCTCTTCCGTCTCCCAAGTAGCGTTGCTCTCATCATCTCCCCATTGCACTTTGACTAGTCTGACCTCTCGATTCCTCAACTTCTTGATCTCCGACCCAAGAATGCGCGTAGGAGCTCGTCGAATCGTTGCATCATGCTCTATCTCCACCTCTCTAAGCAAGCTCGGCTCTACCACTTCCGCGGTCTCGTGCAAGCACTTCCTCAAATGTGACACATGGAATACGTCGTGTACACCACTAAGCCTCTCGGGCAACTCCACTTTATACGTCATCCGTCCAATCTTCTCCTTAATAGGAAACGGTCCTACAAACCTTGGTGCTAACTTCCCAACGGACCCAAAGCGAACAACGTTCCGTAATGGAGACACTTTGATAAAGACCATGTCCCCAACTTCAAGCTCGAGATCTGTCCTCCTCTTATCCGCATAAGATTTCTGCCTATCTTGCGCTGCTTTCATCCTCCTTCGAATCAAGTCGATCTTCTCCGAAGTCTCCCTAATCATATCGGGCCCAAGTAAGATCTTATCCGTAGATTCCCACCAAAATGTAGATGAACGACAAGGTCGTCCATAAAGAGCTTCGAAAGGTGTCATGCCAATGCTAGATTGAAAGCTGTTATTATATGCGAACTCCACCAATGGAAGATGCTCTTCCCACGTACCCCCAAAGTCTAGGATACATAGCCTCAAAAGATCCTCTAGAATGTGATTCACCCTCTCGGTTTGGCCGTCCGTCTGAGGAGATACGCGGTGCTCAAACATAACTGAGTCCCTACCGCCTCTTGTAAGCTCTTCCAAAATTCGCTAGTGAAAATAGGATGGCGGTCGCTCACTATGCTAGAAGGAACACCGTGCAAACGAACTATCTCTCGGACGTATACAGAAGCTAACCATGGAGCAGTCCTCTTACTCTTCACGGGAATGAAATGGGAGCTCTTAGTAAGTCTATCTACTATAACCCAAATCCCTGTATTACCCTTCCTCGATCTCGGTAATCCATCCACAAAGTCCATCGAGACACTTTCCCACTTCCATAGTGGAACCTCCAATGGGTGAAGCAACCCACCGGGTTTCTTTTGCTCCGCTTTTACTTGTTGGCACACCAAGCATCTGGCGACATACTCGGCTACGTCCCTCTTCATACCAGCCCAAAAGAAAACTCGCTTCATGTCTTTGTACATCTTGTCCCCGCCGGGATGAATGGTCATCTTCGAACGATATGCTTCGTCAAGAATGGTCTTCCTTAGGTCATCGTCTTTTGGTACACAAAGTCTATCGTCCCTACGTAACCAACCCTTATCATCTAGGGTATACCTATGGAGATGGCTTGATGACTCCCCTCTTTTGAGGTTTTCTACTAACTCAACCAACTGTGGGTCGTCTCGCTGTGCCTCGCCAATCCGTCCCAAAAGCGTAGGTCTGACCTCCAAGGATGCTAGCAAACCGGGTACAAAGTCAACGGAAGGTCTAAAGTCAAACATCGAAATGAATTCTAAGTTTCGCCGCTCAACAAACAACGGACTCAAGGACAACCTTTTCCTACTTAAGGCATCTGCCACTACGTTACCCTTGCCAGGGGTATATGCTATCTCGAAGTAGTAGGACGCTAAGAACTCCATCCACCTTTGCTGCCTTAAGTTCAAGTCCTTTTGAGAGAGTAAGTATTTTAAAGATTTGTGGTCAGTGAATAATTCGAATTTCTCGCCAAGAAGATAATGACGCCAAGACTTAAGAGCGAAAACAATAGCGGCCAACTCTAGGTCATGCATGGGGTAATTCTTCTCATGCGCTCTCAACTGTCTTCCACCATAGGCTATTACCCTTCCCTCTTGCATTAAGACTGCGCCTAGTCCTGTCCCACAAGCATCGGTATAAACAATAAATGGCTTACTCCCGTCTGGCAATACTAAGACTGGGGCTGAAGTCAAAGCTCTCTTCAAACGTTGGAACGCATCATCACAATCCACGTCCCATGTGAAAACTAGGTTCTTCTTCGTCAGGCATGTCAATGGAGCTGATATTTTTGCGAAATCTTTGATAAACTTCCTATAGTAGCCAGCCAACCCCAAGAAACTTCTTACTTCGGTAGCATTTTTAGGGACCTTCCAATCTTGGATAGCCACCACCTTCGCGGGATCCACAGCTATCCCTTCTTTGGAAACCACGTGCCCTAAGAACCGTACTTCCTTCCTCCAGAAGTGACACTTAGAAAATTTAGCTTTAAGTTTATGCGCTCGTAGGGTCTCCAACACTTCCCTAAGATGTAGGGTATGCTCTTCTTCATCCTTAGAAAAGATCAAGATGTCGTCTACAAAGACTACCACAAATTTGTTAAGGTACTCCCTAAACACCCTACTTATCAAATCAACAAAGTATGCGGGGGCGTTTGTCAAACCGAAGGGCATCACTAGCCATTCATAGAAACCGTCCGGAGTCCTAAAGGCAGTCTTGTCAATGCTATCCTCAGCCACTCTCAACTGATGGAAACCAGTGGCTAAGTCCAACTGCGAAAACACTGAGGCGCCAACTAACTGATCGAAGAGATCGTCAATCCTCGGCAGTGGGTGTCTGTTTTTCTTAGTAAGTTTATTAAGTTCTCTATAGTCCACACAAAGTCTAAGGGACCCATCCGCCTTCGTGGCAAATACAACTGGAGCACCCCACTCCGATATACTTCGTCTTATGAATCCCTTCTCAAGCAACTCCTTCACTTGCTTATTGAGTTCCCTCCTTTCACGAGGAGCCATGTGGCGTACTGGTAAAGATACTGGTTTCGCATTATCCACAAGATATATTCGAAAATCTATCTCCCGCTTCGGAGGCAAGCCCTTCACCTCCTCAAACACATCCGAATATTCTCGGATCACTCTAACAGATCGTAGATTTTCCTCAGACGCGTCAAGCGATTCTAAATAACTTAGCATAACAGAATTTATGGGATTACAAAAGATTTCGAGAGTGTTGCCATGCCGAGTCACGAGCCTAACTACTCTCCTTTCACAATCAAGAACGACCCCATTTCTGGATAACCAATCCATTCCTAAAATTAGCCCATAGCCCGTGAAGCCCAAAACATAAGCATCACATCTAAACTCAACGCTAAGTATAGAAATTTTCAAATCCAAACTCATCATGGACAAATAAGCTGAGCCCCCAATTGGATTCGAAACAACTAAGGGATCCTCTACTAAACTGGTGTTTAAGTGTAGTGATTCAACTAATGATGTAGAGATAAACGAATGTGATGCGCCCGAATCGAATAAGGTACGGACAGGATGATCAAACAGAAAAACTAAGCTTTCAACAGAAATGGTTCTACCTCGTTCCTGCAGCGGTGGGACCGTGAGAGCCTGAACTTGTCCCCTTGCCTGCCCTGGTGCCATAAGAGCCTGCACCTGTCCTCCCGAGGTAGACCCTGCCCTCTGCCCCTTCTTTGGGCAGTCCTTCACTAGATGTCCCACATCCCCACAGTGGAAACAACCAGTCTTCTTTTTCTTTCGGCAATCCTTGCTGAGATGGCCTGGTGTCCCACAGTTAAAGCATTTCTTCTTTCCTTTGCCATTACTGTCTTTACCACCCTTCTTGTTTTGCTGTTGTGGTTTCTTCTGATCCCCTTTCTTCTCTGGTGCCTTATCAGCTTTAGTGCCTTTCTCCTCGTGCTTGAGTGTCATGTCTACTAGCTTCTCAAAGGTGGCCCCCATAGGGATGTGGGTCATAGCCAACCCTTGCAACGGTACATTCAATCCATTAACGAACCTCAGAGCCTTCTTCTCCGGCGTGTTCACTAAGTCCAAGCCAAACCTTGCTAACTGATTAAATTTGTTGACATATTCTTTCACTGATGAGCTTCCTTGCTTTAATGTCAAGAACCTTTCCATATATAGATTCTCTTCTGCCCTTGAGAGAAACTTTGCCTCAAACCTACGTCTGAAATCCGCCCAAGAATCAACAGGACGCTCCCCATTAGTGACCTCCCACCAAAACGAGGCCTCTCCCTTCATTAACCAAGCTGCTAATTTGACTCTCCTCCCTTCTTCTACTTCAAAGATTTCAAGCAATTCTTCTACCTCCCTAAACCAATCTCTAGCTTCCACAAACGTTTCTGACCCTTGAAAAGGTTTTCCACCCATAGCCTTAAATTCCTTGCACGTCTTTGCAAAAGTATCAGCGCGAGGAGGAGGAGGAGCAGCGGGTGCAACTGGTGGTGGAGGAACATTGGCTGGACCTGCAGCGGCCCTAGCCTCTAATAACCTCCTATACCATCCTGGTATCGTTACACCGTCCAGAAGGTTAAGATCTTCAGCCATGCTGAAACGAAAAAGGAAAGATTCAAAATGGAGAATTCGAAAGATAAAGATATGGCTATTGGGGATTATGTTTTTCATACAAACTTTCCTCTTTAAATTACTCATCAAGACATGTTTTTGAAAATTCTTCTTCCAAAATACTTTAGAAAAATAGTTTTTCTAAAAAAATTATCTGTTCTGGTAACCTTAAGCTCTGATACCACGTGTAACACCCCACGTCCATTAATGTCACTCACAAAGGGAATGCATTAACTTCCATGGAGGTTTTAAGTGAATATAGAACAGAAAAATTACAACAAGACAGATAATAAGTAGTACTTGGAAATCTAAAACTTCATTTTATTGCAGCGGAAATTAAACATGTTTGTTACATCATAAAACCATAAATCAGAGTCAAGTACAATATCCATCTTCATAAAACGAAATACATAATACCATTACATAAATAGACATTAAAAAGATAACAAGCTGGACTTTACTTCAACGGTCCAAGCTTTCCAAGAGAGAGATAAAGCAATCCAATCAAACTCCACTAGAGCTGGGCCCAACCTGAGGACCTGGAGGGGGAAAAAGGATAGAAATGGAGGGGGTCAGACATAAAGTCTGGCGAGTATGATAATTCTAACAATACTATTATCAAAATAACTAGACTAAGGCATAAGCTGGAAGACAAGGAAATGTCTATGAACTATTGGGTATGGGAGAGCAGATAAAGATAACGTTAAAGGTAACGTTAAAGGCACACCTAATTACTAACGAATAATTACTACACTGCACCGCACCAGTCACCCTAAAGGTTGATCCCGCTTGCTTCACACATAAACTATATAAATAGCCTTGCGTACCCCTAGCTGACTACATAGGTGTCGTCTGCCCCTATCTCCACTAGGTGTACCCCCACTACCCACTTGCGATCGGCTCCCTACTCGTAGATACCCGTGCTGGCCCCACAGTGGGGTGTATCACTCCCCTAAAGTGGCAACCCGATACAACCTGAGAATGCACGGCTTATACCTACACGATGCAACAACGTCTTACCTACCAGCCCGGGTCCACACACGCATATGAAACCCGTTGAACTTGCGTTGACACCGCTCCCCGTTTTGGCCTCTTATAGTCAAGCCCAGCATGTGTGTCCCGTCCTCGACTTGGGTCGAGCCCACAAAGATACGTTTGGGGTACTGGTTGAAATGGGCCCCCACAAGCTACCCACCTAAGCTTCTCCACTAGTACATCCCACTTAACCCTCTTAGTCATGTTCATTTACATGTGTGTTTGGTTAAGTCTTACTAATCGTATTTCCCATGCCACTATGGGCACCCACTAGATTCCTCATGCCATCCAAGGCACCTACTTAACCCCCGTGTCCCACCTTACATGTTTATCTGGTTAAATATTTCTTAATTCATTCAGGCCATAACCTCATAAAGACCTCTCACATTAGACTGGCATTTATGGCAGCTGGATTTGCCGGGCGGGTCCGGGCAGTCTTACACCATAAAAGAGTCTAACCTCATGTCTTTACAACTGTTATGCTTTAGTTCGGACCTAGGACCTCTCACATTGGGCTGACATTTGTGACCACTGGTTTGTCGGGCGGGTCCGGGCAGGTTTACGTCACAAATGAGTCCAACCTCGTGTCCTAAGCATTGATTATCACTTATTATCTTTTACCCCAGTTTTAATAATTCCTATTCAAATTATTAATTAACCCCAATTTTAATGATGCCCATAATTGACTGAATTATGGCCATCCATTCATGGCATGCAAAATTATATCAATTGCACCCCAACTTCTTAATATTAAATCCTTAATATAACCCCTACCCCACGTTATACGTTCGCTTATTCAACGCAGAACATACGCTAGACTCGAATAGTCTAACTCATAGCACAAAGATAAATTATCACAACATATAGACAAATAAAATAATCCAATCATAATAGGGGTGAAACTTGCATAAACTACACATGTTAAGGATCTAAAGGTGTCAACTTGTTAAATGTCACAATTTACATGATATGATCATAACCCAAATTTGTGTATAAACTTGCATATGGGATTTTATGCAACATAATGATGGTGTGAACTAGCATCTAATACATAGGATTCACATATGTCATAGCATAATTCTAGATGTCATAATTCTAGATCTAAATAGATGTCATGGCATATGTTCATAATCTTTACGAATCAATCTACACTTGCATATGTGATTTGTCACATAGATCAATATAGCCCAAGTAATATAAACATCATGATTTGGTTAACATGTAGTAACTAGCATAGATAATAACATCATGGCTTTATAACATGTATGATTTATCACAATTTAGCATAGAAAACTACAACCTATACAATATCATCATAGCATGATTTACAACATATAGGATATCATCATCACATAACATAGAATTTACAACATACATGATAGCATAAGGTTTACAACAACATATATGACAATCCACATCATTCACTTATAATCCATTCATGACTTAATCTAATTAGTTTAACAATAATCATGTTAAGATCATCATACTCACAATTTAGAGAAGAAAAGAGAGTCTTGGTTTGCTTTAGAGTTGAGTAGAATTAGAACTTGATTAGCTTTCTTCCTTCTTAGTTGGCGGCGGCTAGACTGAGTTCCATGGCGGCGGTACGACGGTGGCTATTCTATTTTTCATGTGAGTCAGAGTGAGAGACTACCTAGGTATTTATAGAGTTTAGGATTTATTTAGACCGTCAGATCAACTCAGAACTAAACTGAACCGTTTAATTTTCCAACTCAGCCCTAAAGACACGTCAGCATCTCAAGATTGGGCTCAGTCAAAACCCTAGCCGCCTGGACAGGTCGACACCCAGGTCGACTCCCCAGTCGACCTGTGGGGGGGGGGGGGTCGACTCCCCAGTCGACTTGGGGTGCTGGGCGGGAAATTTCCCGCCTAGCCTGATTTGACTCCGAATATGAAATTTAAATTTTCTGAAATCTGTTTTGAATTTTCTGAAACTTCCGATGGCCATAATTTCTTCATACGAAGTCCAAATCACGCAAACTCGGACTCTATTTCAACCAGAATTCCGATACAAACACAATGGCGCAACCCATTTCCTACAATTCTTACATCTAAGGTTAGTTATTCTTTAATTTGTGAATATTAATATTAACATAACTACGGGGTGTTACACAACGGCGGAGGGGAGTGGTCTGCAGGCGGTAGGGTGGTGGCTGTGGGGCCTACTGCAGGGGTCTTTGGCGCTGGAGCGATTGGGGTGAAAGGGGGGTTACGGGTTAGGGTTCGAAGTGGGGGAGCGAGGAGAGAGAAAGGGGATCGGAGGCGAGAAGGAGGAGGTGATGGAAGTTTGCCAGAGGCGGCGTAGGCCTGGGGCGGCGCGCAGTGGTGGGCGGCGACGAGAAAATAAAGGCGACGGGGGTTTTCTGAAAGAAGGGGGCGCGATTTTGAAAGTGGGGATTAGGTTTAGCTTTGAACGATATATATATATATATATATTATTTTTATTTTATTCCAAAAAAGTTGACTTTTCTTTTGAACCCCAAACTAGGCCCAACGACTGTCGTCCCTATCTAATTACCCCCATTTCGAACAAAATGGGATATGTTTCATAAGCCAGTTAAGCTGTTTCGATCAGTTTTCGCTAAAATCAACATATAACTTTATATATTGAATTTGAACGCGCATTTCAATTTACCGGGGACACATATGGACTCTAAAAATTCCCAAAAAATATTTTCTAGCTTCGTATTAATGATACGGTCCTAACAAAACTAATTTCGTCAAATTTGAAGAACGTTTGAAAAATGGCCATTTTCCAGTCGATTAAAATCAACTAAAATTGGTCAAACGCGTTTTCCTTTGTCATGCTCAAATATTGAATCTGAAAATTACGAGTTTAGGAACCTAGCAATTACTTGACATCACGGACCCAACAAAAGTGGTTTCGTCGAAAACCGAGGTTGTTTGCAAAATTTCCATTTTTAAGGGCTATATTTTCCATAGCGACTATTCAGAATTTTCATCTGGGCATAACTTTCGATTCCCGCTATGAAATTTCAATTTTTCGGATTCGTTGGAAAGATATTCTCATATAGATTCAAATATTTTTGGTTTCGCTAAAGTTCGGTTTATTTTGAATCATGTACATTCACTTGAAATTTGAAATCGAATTATCGAACTACCGCGCCATTTTCAATTCCTTTTATAATTATAAATAATTATTTATATTCTAACGTTGATTAAAATAAATATATACATTCTAATTCTATCAAAATAAATTTCTCGTTGTTATTATTTAAAATAATTCATTTTAAATATTCAAAATTCACTAAAATTGCCAAAATAAAAATTTTAAATTGGCTCAGATTTCCGGGTTATTACAATCTCCCCTACTTAAAACTTTTCGTCCCCGAAAAGGAATGAAGCTGAAAGTTGTTTAACTAATCAACTCAACTTTCATTATTTTCTTTACGGCTTAAGTTCTTCAACTTTTCAGTTTCTAGGAACTTTTCAAATTTTTCAAAAAATTGGCTAACACCCTAAATTTTCGAAACTTTTTGCCATAACCTCCCCTACACCGGGGACTTCGGGATATTTCATATAGCCTCCCATGGCCTTCTTCAATCCAAAAGAAAAAGAAAAAGCCAACCGGCTCATAAAATCATCCAAAACCCAAGAAATACAATAAACATGTACCTATTTGTCGGGCAAACAATTTTATTCCTCTTCTGTAGCCTCCTTGCCATGACCTGTTCAATTTATACACACGTATATGCATGCAATTCCAAATAATTTTCAATACAACTCACTATTTGATCAATTTGGCTAAAGGGTTCAAATTTTAATTAATCAAACAACACAATCAGCAATCAATTTTTTGATTCACGTTTCAAATTCATAACTTGGATATATAGTCAAAAAATCGCATTTTTGATGCCAAGTCACAACAATAAGCCCTATCTAGTTTTGGTTCTCACACCAGTCAATAGGAAATATATAAATATCACACCTTCGAAACTCGAATACCAATTCTGATGATGTTCGAACTATAGCGATCATCAGAACCATCTCTGGGCGACTAGAGTGTGATTCTATATCTATCCAGTATATTAAAACTTCGTATACACGTGGATCAGACGTATATACAAAATCTTTATATACTGGATTGTCCAAACTCAATATTAAATAAATAATCAAATACGAATAAATGATTTAAAATTTCAAAACAAAACTCGTTTTCTTTTTAAAAATATACTCTTCACACTCGTTCTATGATACTACTGATCCCATCTCTAACGAGTCATTCCCGTTGGACATTACTATCCAATCTCTGATGAATTTTTTCGTTTGGTTCTAACGTGTCTTGTTCTCCGAGCTCTGTAAACCAAAGCTCTGATACCACGATGTAACGACCCGAAATCCCCCTTACGGGAAATCACGGATTGAGTTGAGAACAAGCCACATCGGGACGCAAACAGAAGAACATTTCATTGTATATTACAACAATTCCATCAGAATACAAGAATATACAGAGTATGAATAAATATTACACATTATAAAATACTAGAGATTATAATACATTACATAGCAGCGGAAAATAATACAATACACAACTAGAAGTAATACACGAATACAGAGCTTTCCGGGTATCGTTCCAGCTGTGAATCAAGATCCTGTCAAGATAAATCTGCAAAACCAAAACTAGCTGCCCGTGCGGAAAATAGGGGCACCCAGAGTTTAGGTTAAAACAATAAACTCCAGGTCAGTCATGTGACTGGTGTGAGAACTATAACAGTTATTAATCTTTATTTTAAAGATAGGTAAATTAAGGGACCACGCCGTATAACACGGAACGGATTTCCTCCCAAGAGCACCAGTGCATAAAACAACAGCGCAATGCTAAATAAAGAACAATGAAGCTATTATAAGACCCAGGTCCCATCACACAATGCAACATAAGCCGGAGGATAGGGTTTTACCTTATAATAGCCAAAGAATGCTTGATACGCTAAATTTCAGGTTATATTATTACTATAAGTGTATAGTGTCAAAAACAATTTCAATCATAGACGACATGGGTACCATATAACATGTTGCCATACTAGGCTCTACAATCAAAACCGAAAAATCACGTATTGGGAGTTGGATTTCCACCTGTGAACTAAGGCAAGGGATCATCCTTACCGAATTTGAGACAATCTTGCCCATGTCTCAGGGACAGAATGCGTTGACCCTTGGAGTGTCAGGGCCGGTCCACCGATGTGGATTATTATGCCTGAACACTACGTTTCCCTGCCCTTTGGGGTGTAAATGAGCCAACAAATGACTCCATCGGCTCCACATAGTCACCGATATATCCGAGGCGCCTCGCAACAGCAACAACCACATAAGTCAAACTTGTCAGGGCGTGTCAAACCACTGACGCCGCTTCTAGCTAGAAGGAAACGCATGCCCTCCCTGAAGTCCTCTCCCGTTTCTGGTTCACAACCGGGGAGTGAGGCTCGCGAATTAACGCTACACAAAGTTGTGCCACACAGGCTGTGCTTTGATCATCAACCACAAGACTCTGCTTTTCAACAGAAGCCTTGATCATTTGCATCTTAGCATGCCACACAGGCAAACCACTCCATGCAACCGATATTTATCAATCACACAGAATGATATTCAATGTTTGACACACAGTCCATTTACAAGTCCGTTCTGGGTCTGAACGAAACCGGAGGCACCTTGTACCTCGCATATCCATCGATCTCCAAGTACGTCTAGACGATCACCAACTGATTCCCTCCTCTTGGGTGTACGGCCCAATCAAGATCATAAGTAACTATCCAAACGACGTGAACACCTCCGGTCTTTAACCACCGTCTTCATCTTCGACTCATCGTCGAATCAGTTATTCAGAATGGGATAAACCCGGTCTTTCTGAATAACTCGCGTATATAATAAATAAGTGTTACACAAACCCAACATACGCCTCATTCCAATTCATCAGTCACTAACCGTAAATTAGTAAGAGAACAACTCCCCAAATATTAACCCCGAAGGCCGAAACCAACATCAGATCAATACCCAGGAAACCATTCATCTTAACTAATTTTTAGTTATTTTCTAAACTTCATATTCTTAGGGAAAGGTTCCCATTAATTTTATCAAAAATAAATTCTTTAAAATTTATACTTTATTCTTCCTTTGAATATCACTTCAAACTAGTTGGGATTAGCGAACCACACCGAAGTAATTATTTATTTTATTTCCCAATCCCAACTTATTGATCCCATGAAGTAAAACTGGTAATACTTCATATCTAACACCACAGTGTTATCGGTAAATTCAATTACCATTTCACGTTTAAATCTAGTTAAAGATTTAACTATCGCTTGGAGTAAAACTGGTGATACTCCATTCTCGATCTTTTCAATCTAATTAAAGATTCATTAAAACTCCACTTAGTTTTAATCTTCCCAATAATCACTATCAATGATTATTTTGCTTAGGAAATCACATCCTGTCTTTAACTGGGTTAAAGAACCAATGTCATTTAAAACACGGTTCACGATAAACCCAAAATCACATTCCATTCTATCAGCCTTTAACCGTAAAATAGCAAGTGAGCAATTCCCTAAGTATTAACCCCGAAGGCCGAAACCAACATCAGATCAACACCCAAGAAACCATTCAACTTAACTAATCTCCAGTTACTTTCTGATTTTCTTAACTCCGTTGGGTCTAAGAATAGTATTATTGAAGATACCGTTCACGGCAACCCAAAATCACATTCCATTAATTATCGGGTTAAAGAACAAGTGTTATTTAAAACACCGTTCACGATAAACCCAAAAATCAATTCAAATTCAATTCCAATTAAATACTATTTAATTTGTACACTTCATTAAATCTAAATAAAAAGATTTAATCTTTCTCTCAACTGGGTTTAAGAACAGTGTAAATGAAGACACCATTCACGACAAACCCAAATCCCATTTGATATTAAATACAAGGCTCTGAATAGGAAATATATCGGCTTATATTCAATACTAAATTCTACGACCAACAAATATCGTATTGGAAATAACGATATAAATATATTTTTCAAATTTCCATAACAATACCTGTATAATCATGAAATCCAACGTCGAAATATTCCAAAGACAATTTCAATTCAAATCCATTCCAAATCAATTGTTGGAAATTCTGGTTACTTTTAAAACCATTTCAAATCCACTTTATGTATTTTAAAAATAAATAGAATTATAATTCTAGTTCAAAACTAGTTCATTTCGATAAAAATCTAATTTTATCTTTTCAAATTTGGAGTTTTTCATCCCAGTTCTTCACAAATCATTTCTTATGAATTTAAACTAATTATTGATATTTTTAATAATTTTATCAAGGCCCGTACAGTCGATTTCCATCAACGGCCATCGAACTGCACTTACATCGACCTTTTCCAAATTTGATTTGGACATAATTCCAAATCCAACCGTTAGATTTCTAATTTCTTGTATTCGTTAGAAAGCTCTTTTCGATACAAACCCAACGATTCCGATTTTAGGAGAATCCGATGGTCGGATCTCCCGTAATATCCGTTCAAAGTCAATTATCGAAATTCGCGAACTTCCGCGGCACGACGCGTTCTATTCAGGCCATTATATATATATATATATATATATATAATATACACTTCGTCGATTTCCTTTTAAAACGTATTTTATAAATCGTTTTAAATTCGTTTTCAAAACGATTTCAACTTCATATTCAATTTCGAATCAAAATTGAATATTCCACATCATTGATATAAAAATGATAATATTTTCAAAACGTTAAATTTTGAAATCACTTTCTTTTCTATATTGATTATAAAAATAAATAAAATTGATATAAATATCATTCACGTCAAAATGGCGTCAATCTAATCAACACGGCTTTTATTCGACACATGAATATTTATTCTATTCAACACGTGAATGTTTATTCTATTCAACACATGAATGTTTATTCTATTCAATACAGGAATTTATTTTCAATTCAACACATGAATTTATTTTCTATTCAACACATGAATTTATTTTCAATTCAGCACATGAATTTTTTTTCAATTCAACACATGAATTTATTTTCAATTCAACACAGGAATTTATTTTCTATTCAACACATGAATTTATTTTCTAAATTGGAATGAGGCCCAAATCAATTACCATATAATGTTAATTATATGGATTTTCTACAACACATGTATAGAATAGCAACGATAAATAATCAACCATCATCCAGAGTGCACCACACAACTGCAAAAGCATTAAATATAAATAATTAACGCTTACACAGTCTGTCAACCTATCAATTGACATACAACTAAACAATCGGGATTAGTGTACGTCAAATATCATCCCAATACCCGTGTGGGGTTTCGAATCAACAAACACATATTTTATTTGTGTGGTTGAGCTATGTGTAAAATTTATCGTCCCAATCAATATCAGTCAAATCAGTGTATATAAACAAATCGTCCGATTTATTTATAAATATTTATTTTATATACACGTTAAAAATCATATTTTTAACTATAAAATATTTTCCACTATAAATATTTTATTTCATTCCACATCACACAATAAAATTTCACAACACAGCAATCAAACAAACAAGTCATCCATGGTCTGTGCACGACGGGTGTCGGGTGCTGCCAAGCACCGTCTGCATCCTAGTATATACTTCAACTAGAAATAAAATAAATTAAAAGTGAGGAGTTCTCACCGAGGGTTCCACTCCGCCGTGCTTTGCCTTTGAACTGCTGAACCGTCTGGATCTGTTTGAAATTCTACGCAATCCTTTACACGCTGTTCATAATAAAAATCCCATTTTTATATCTCTATTACATATGTATATTAATCAAAATTTTGATAGCGCCATCATATATATAAAGATCGAATTTTTATCTTGCTATTCAAATAAAAATTATATTTTTATATCGCTTTTCTATAATATAAAAAATATATTTTTAACCTTTTTATAATATAAAAATTATATTTTTAACCTTTAAAAATCGTAACTTTTATCCTATGCTGTATGTAAAATAAAACACGTTTTTATTAAAACAAAAATCCTTTTATAAATAAACCGAAAATCATTAAACAAATAAAAAAAAAGAAACAAATAAAAGTAAAAACTTACAGCGTAAAGAGAGGGGGTTTGGTCACCAACGGCGGAGGGGAGTGGTCTGCAGGCGGTAGGGGTCCGGCGTCTGGTCTGGTGGTGGCTGTGGGGCCTACTGCAGGGGTCTTTGGCACTGGAGCGATGGGGTGAAAGGGGGGTAATGGGTTAGGGTTCGAAGTGGGGGAGCGAGGAGAGAGAAAGGGGGTCGGAGGCGAGAGGGAGGAGGCGATGGAAGTTCGCCAGAGGCGGCGCAAGCCTGGGGTGGCGCGCAGTGGTGGGCGGCGACGAGAAAACAAGGGCGATGGGGGTTTTCTGAAAGAAGGGGGCGCGATTTTGAAAGTGGGGATTAGGTTTAGCTTTGAACGATATAAATATTTTTTTTATTTTTATTTTATTCCAAAAAAATTGACTTTTCTTTTGAACCCAAAACGAGGCCCAACGACTATCGCCCCTAGCTAATTACCCCCATTCCAAACACAATGGGATATGTTTCATAGGCCAGTTCGGCTGTTTCGATCAGTTTTCGCTAAAATCAATATATAACTCTATATATTGAATTTGAACGCGCATTTCAATTTACCGGGGCCACATATGGACTCTAAAAATTCCCGAAAAATATTTTCTAGCTTCGTATTAATGATACGGTCCTAACAAAACTAATTTTATCAAATTTGAAGACCGTTTGAAAAATGGCCATTTTCCAGTCGATTAAAATCAACTGAAACTGGTCAAACGCGTTTTCCTTTGTCACACTCACATATTGAATCAGAAAATTACGAATTTTGGAACCTAGCAATAACTTGACATCACGGATCCAACAAAAGTGGTTTCGTCGAAAACCGAGGTCGTTTGCAAAATTTCCATTTTTAAGGCCTATATTTTCAATAGCGACTATTCAGAATTTTCATCTGGGCATAACTTTTGATTCCCGCTATGAAATTTCAATTTTTCGGATTTGTTGGAAAGATATTCTCAAATAGATACAAATATTTTTGGTCTCGCTAAAGTCCGGTTTCTTTTAAATCCTGTACATTCACTTGAAATTTGAAATCGAATTATCGAACTACCGCGCCATTTTCAATTCCTTTTATAATTATAAATAATTATTTATATTCTAACGTCGATTCAAATAAATATATATGTTCTAATTCTATCAAAATAAATTTCTCGTCATTATTCTTTAAAATAATTCATTTTAAATATTCAAAATTCACTAAAATTGCCAAAATAAAATTTTTAAATTGGCTCAGATTTCCGGGTTATTACAACGTCGTAGGGAATAACACAAAACAACTTAGGAGGAAGGTTGTTAAGCTAGTTAAGGTACAATGGAGTGAGAACGACGACGATTGTATGTGGGAAACGGAAGAGAGTATGAAGTCGACCCATCTAGAACTCTTTGAGTGTTATGCCACATATATCGAATCTTACTTGTGCCATTGTGTCTTGTGATATTAAAAATTTTCATGCTAAGATAGGATTTTGATTGCATGGATTGTAGGATGCTAGATTGGATGGTAGATTGGCTACAAGTGGATGGCAAACATGCGGGAAATTGTCTTTGCTCATGTTTGCTTGGAATTTCGGGGGCGAAATTCCTAAAGAAGGGAGAATGTAACGAACCATATTTTACATATGGACCAATCATAAAATAGTTATATTTTAATCCTTAGCGGTCGGAACATTCTCAGATTTTAATATGTTGTTCATAGGGATGTGATTCATATCCATGATTTTTGCTAAATTCAAGTATGACCATTTTTCCATTTAGTTTAATGTTTGGGTCATAACTTTTGATAGGGATCGAGTCAAGTGCTGAGATCAATTAAACTAGATTAGAATGGTGGTTTACGATTCCACAAAGTGGTCACATGAAGGATTTGGTTCAACTGTTTGGTAGGAATCACTGTTTCAAGTTTCAGCTTGTGTTAGGCCGATTGGTCAGCAGCTAATGGGTTGGTTAGCCAAACCCATTAGACCTAGGCCAATAGATATAAATTAGGGGACTAGGGGAGATAACTAAGGTTAATTTATTCATTCTAAGTTTTAGGTTGGGGGTCTATGGTTCTCCCATTCAGCCTAAAACCCAAATTTTCCATTCTTTTCAATATTGTAGATTGCATCTAGAAGATAGATCATCGTCAAGGAAGATTAGATCACATACAATTGCATCAAATTCAAGGGATTTCAGCGCTGTCTAGATCCGATCTCATTGAATCTACACCAAATCAAGAATTAGGTGAGTGATAGATATCTCTCACATGGAAGCTACAGATTGTATGGGTAAATTAAGGTTATGTTCAAAAGTTTTATGTTAAATCACCTTAGATTTGATCGTATATGTTTAACTCAGATTTAGAAAACTAATTTGATCATATTAACCAGATAACTGTCAGATTCACTATGTTTAGATCCAAATCATGCTGGATTTCATAATTGCGATATGTTCATGCTATGTTTATGGATTACTCATGTTTGTATGATCATTGCAGTATGGATTGATGTTTGTTTTGATTTTATTGCATGAGTTTTATGTTAGTTTGTTTGCTGCAGAATTAGAGGATTAAAGAACAAAATAAATCAGAGGTTCAGATCATCAGATTCGGACGAAACTTTGCGGAGGTGCTTTGGAAGACGAAGAAATGGAGTTCGTAAATTTTTGTGCCATAAAACCCTAGGTACATGGGTCGACACCATCTCATGATGGGTCCGTACCAGCCCATAACTGAGGTTCGTATGGGGTTAGGTCCTGATGGCGTGGCACTTGGTCGATAAGCAGACGCTGTACATGAATTTTCAAGTCATTTGAAGATTGTTTGGACTGAGTCAAAGGTTGATTTCTCGAGATGAGAATGGACTGGCAAAAGTTTCAAAAACGAATGACAAAATGATGGGAAAATATGTCGACGGAATGCACACGAGGTGATGAAGGACCGGGGCATGACACTTATCCAAAATTGGCTAAGTGCATGGGTCGGCACCAGCCCATGATGGTTCAGCACCGACCCATGGGGGAAGGTCGGGTCGGCTTTTGTTTTGGGGAGCATGATGATGGTGGCTTTCTAAAGTTGCTGGAGAAGTTTGGATTGAAACAGACTTCAGATGATCGACGTGCAACTCAAAGATGAATGGTGCTTCGATTGTGAACTCAAATAGGAGTGGTTGAAGCTAAGTTGATGCGATACTGGTCATCGGATGATATACGGTACAGTCGATGATGGGTTGACACAGATAGGAGTTAACCTGGAATGATAATGGAATTGTTCAAGAGGCAGCTTGATAAAAGAAGTGATGTTGCCAAGGTGAAAGGCTTGACAAATTTGATGTGCCAAGGAATCGTTGGTTATCAAAGTGTTCTTGCGGACTCAAAGCGGAGGTATCGTGGGGGCGCCCATAAGGATCAGGTAGGATCGTGTACCTTGGATCAACTCAGGTAGGAGTGATCTAGTTGTCTTAGGTGTTTGGGGACAAACATACGAGTCACAATGGCGTATGGCAGTTCGGCTAGAATCAGGGTTTTCCATTAGCGCTTTTGATCGGTGAAATGCAAGTTCGATAACTGATGGATTCACGGCTGTAGTCGGTGATGGCTAGGACGTTGGATGCTATGGTTGATTTTATGTTTTTTCTCTATTTTCTATGGGTAGACCATCACAGTAGAATGTTGAAAAGAAGCGGGATTGGTGGTATTCCTTTCCTGTTTCTTATGTGACACGTAATGGATAGTTTTCGCGTGTTAATTTGATGGTTGCAGGGCGGATCGGAGGGTCAGTCCGCCTATACTTATACTATCCTATGTAACTGTTGTTAGTTATTTTATCGCTCACTCGGACTGTTGTCTGACTCAAGGTTTTATGTTTCCCTCTTATTAACATGGGTTGTTCACCGATTTGATGGTGGGTAGACTGAGTAGCAAGTAGCAGATAGCAGGTTTGTTGTCGGTGTTGTTGTGCGGTGACGAGCTAGAGGCCGACGTATTATTGTTATCTACTATTTAGCTATTTCTTTTCTATTTCCATTGTATGTTGATGTTATTGAGACTCTAATGGATGTAGTGAGACATACTGTCACTACACCAAATAATTAATTTTGAAACATTTGAATTCTTTTAATCTAAAACACTTTTTTTTACTTCTAGGTTTGAAATCTTTATTTAGTGTTTCTATGTCAATGTAAGTGTTTTCGTTATTTTCTAATTATTTATTAATATTTAATTTAAGGAAAAAGGAAAAGGGTGTGTCCCTTGCACAACGCATGGTTTCAAGCGTTCCCAGAATCCAATTAATCGGCCACGCAACTTCATTCTCTGAATCCTTTACCTTTTTCTACGATTTGTTTTTTCCTCTTCAATATCAAATATCGAGCTCCTCCAAATCAAACCAGTCACCTCCTACAGACTGTCCTCTAGGCGATTTGCCGAATAAAAAGGTTATTTCTCCTAATCCTCAAAAACAATGTATTAATCTTTTTAATCTTGCAATTAATTTGATTTTAGCTCAAATTCAGCTTCCTACTCTATGTCTTATTTTGATTCATTGGATTCATAGTGAACAATGCTAGATTTGAACGATTTGACAGATTATATAGAAAGATCAGGTAAGCTTGGGCTCGAGCAACGATTTGAACGACGATACTGGACATTAGGGTCACGAAGTTGATTGTCGAACACTTTCTTCTCTAGAACACTCTAATGCTTGCCAGGTTCCATTCCTTCAACAACAATGTTACCAGAAATCCCCTCTTTTCATTTTCTTTAGAGGGACAGTATCATTAATTGGAATATGCAGTTTAGCACTCTTGTCGGCCATTCGGAACTAGGGGCATGTTGAATAAATTTTCACTCAGAGCTTCATAGGCATAAAAGAAATGATATGAGAATTTTGATAGTTCGTTGGAGTTGGGTGAAACCACAGCTTGGTGAATTAGCAAATATAGTTCAAGGAACCTGATCTAGAATTTAAATTCCAAAGAGTGGTTGGACTTGGGTAAGAGAGAGGAAAGGTTGCACATGTCAGATCTATTTGTATCTTATTCGATCATAGATAGCCAAAATGAAGGCTAAGGTTGAATCCTAAGTGAGTTTTCTTTTTTAACTCAAAATATGATAACTTTATCATATAAATGCTATAAAGTTAGGGTGTTAAAATTTCAAGGATGGTGTTTAGTTTATTCACACATTAGAGTATTTGATATATACGCATTAAAATTTCTATTTATCCTTGAAATCTACTTGGTGAATATAATTTTTTAATTAGAATAGTTTATTCATACATTAGAACAATTTTTATAAGCCAAATTTTGCCAATTTAACATCAGCTTCATGAACAAGCTAAACATCTATAGTGTGCTTACATTTCTATTTTCGTCATTAGAAAAGGTAGAACTTCTTTATCAGGATTGCAATATAAGGCACCGTGATATCGGGGTTCTAGAGCACTACATTTGCAGGCACTACTTTACAACCAATACGGACATTCGAAATTGGGCTTCATCGTTCAAGTATTACTTGCAGTTAAGACGGTCTCTATAAACTATATGGCGAGCTCACATGGTTGATGTAATCACATGGCAAGCTCACATGGTATTTATTATTGTGAGTGACATGAACTTATACATACTGTTTGTAAATGTTTAAACCGAATGACTATCTGAAATAAGACATGGATTCGTGGAAATTGCACTTTTAACTTTGATTTGTGATAAAAGATTAATCAAAGTTGCAATTTAACCATCATCACAGATGAGTGCATTTCGTGTTTACTCCTATGCCTTATTGCTTCTTAAGTCATTAGTAATTTGATATTATTTTCTATCTTAATATTATTTTGTTAATATAATCTCCTTCGAGCAGCCTCCAGCTATGTGATGAGCTCCCCCAACATATTCTGGAATGTTTGTCCCAGATGTCCATTTCAATAAACTAGTAAGTTCAACTTCAAATTCAACATCAACCACTGCACCTTATGACTCTTTTGTAGACTCATACATCTCTTTATCTGTATTTGAACCAGATTTACATTGAGCTTTCATCATTTCTTTTTCCTCTGTTTTTTAGATAATTTGTCTGTTTTTGCCTTCTCAGCCAAACCAATTTTCTTATTGAAGGTACTTCATTATATGCGATTATAATGAATTTTGTTCTTCTTCTTTGACGTTTAACTAGCTTGGTTGTAGTTAACATTCTTGCAAATATTTTGTTTTTTTCAAATAGTGACCAACATATATACACTGTTAACTCTTCTTGAATTTTTCTTACACTATATTTCCCATAGTAGATTTGTGAATACTATGTGTATGGTTCGGTGCACTTCTTTTGTTCCTAACCTGTTAGGACATAATATAAAGTTGAAATATATTTGGTATTATGTATGATTTTATATTTGTTCATTTATACTTCTAAAATTGATCATTTATATTTTTTATTATTGTATTTTTCCAATAATGTTAACCTAATAGAGTCAAGTGGAGTAGTGGAAATCATTGGTGAAATAAGACCCCAAAATCGATAAATAGTAAAGAATAGACTGTCTGGATTGAACCCACAAACTCGGTAAACAGCTGAGATGATTATGGTAATTTAAGTTACAATCTTCTTCATTAAAATCGACTTTCCATCCATTTTGTGATGTAAAATTTCTATCTTGTTTTGTTTTGTAAAAAATGTAATGAAGTTTCATCAGAGGCCGAAACGTATGGGCCTTCCAAGCAGTGAAGAAATTCAGAAACATGAGTTGCTCAAGAAATTTATTGTTGAGGCGAGTAAACCATTTTTTACCCTCCTCCTCCTCCTTTTCATTTTTTAATAAAATTGTTAATGATCAACAACACCTGAAGATGAACAACCATTGTTTAGTGATTAATGATTTTGTATAATGATTAATGATCAAACACTATTCAAAATATCAAGAACTCTGCGTGAAAGATGAAAAACCCCACCTAGTTCCATCGAATTCTCTCATGAATTCAGGTACGTTAATGTGAAACTTGCTGATATGAACCATCTGGTTAATTGTCTTTACTGTACTTACAGTTATCTTCTTCCTTCATTTGCTAGAACTTTAAACTTCTTGATGTCTTGAAAGATGTTTCACTAATTCCATGGCTCTGCCGAATGTGATGAACATAAATTAGCACAAGCCTTTTGATCTGGACTGACAAAGGGCTATGCAACCATACGGGTGAGTGTAGGGAGGATTTGGAAATCCATTAACTCAAGAACTAACGACATTTGACCCCCTTCCTTTCCTTCAATAGAAATTATGTTTCTACACACATTACATACTTCATTAACCTGTGTTAACTATTGCCTGTCTTTGTTTCTTGTATAGTGTTATTATGTTTATAGAATATGTTTCAACACTAGAACAGTTTCCTTTTATGTTGCATTTGGTTTAGTAGTAATATATTATATTGGACGGTTGTAGGTAAGCCCCATGATTATGGTTACATCTTGTGTATGCATATTTTTTTCCAGGGGAATAACATGCCACATATTGTGCTTATTTTGAACACAGGTAAGAAAATAATCTTACTATAATTGTCAACACACGCAATATAATACATTCAGTGGATAAAGCACAGCGAGATCGATATGTACTTTGTCAATGAGTTTTACTGTCATCACTTAAAATCCCATAAGTTTTATTCTGATTTTTATTTGTCTACATATTTGTTTCAAAAAAAATCCGTGATTCTAACTTTTTCCTTTGTTGCTGCAGCAACATAACTAGTTATTAGAGCCATTTGAGTCATGAGGGAATCTGGTTGAATTTTTGTTACAGTGACACTATTTTAGTATGTTGCAGTGAATAGAAAATAACACAGGCATGCAAACTCATTAGCTGCTTTCAATTTGATGCTTTATTTTACAATGCTGAATTATAGAAACCAATGCAACTAGTAATGGGTCATCCGGGAACTGTGGTTTTATGGGATAAATATCTATTTGCAAAACAGAGGTATATCTTCATATCTTTTTACTTTGATATAATCCAATGATAAGACATCGAAGAGAAAAGCTTTTCATACTTGGATATTCTTACAGTCTAGAAGTCAACATCGCTTTAAGTTGAATAAGCAATGCACTTTTGAAATACTTGGATGATTTATGCTTATTTTTTTGTGTTTAAATTTTATCTTACTCTGAATTATGTTATAGTTGAATGTTAATGAGTAAATCATGTGCTAATGTTTGTGTCATCTATGCGTAGGTAGTGAACTATTCGGAACTGAAAGCTCAAACAAAAATCTAGGGAAATGGCTAAAGTCATCAACTCTAACGCATTAACGAAAATCTGATTTCTGTTGGTTCAATGAACTTAACAGAAATAACTTTATAGAAATTTCTTATTAGAGCAGAGGGTATTTAAATGAATTACCTCTCCTATATACTTTAAGTTGTTGTTGTAGTCACTATTTCCTAATTTGTATGTCCATTCAGCTCAGTTAATTTCATAGCTTGTCTTTCATTTTATGTTTCATAAAAATAATAACAATAATAAACCTATCATCTCGTATGTTTTCAGCAAAGTAGGTCTCTGATGATTATAGGGAGGCTGTGCGTACTGCTTAATTGGGAAGACGCTCTAATGCTTTTCAGGTAAACATCTTTTCTCACATGTTTTAATGCTATGTAGTATTTTTCTTAGATTGGTTTTGATACAACCAATATCCTAGTGCATTTATTGAGCATTTGGAAGAAGGTCCACTACAACAAAATGACCCTATTACAATGGTGGAACACCGTTGTAATATACATTTTACAACAGTGGGCAAACCGTCGTGTATTAAGAAGTTGTAATAGACTAATATCTTTTACAAGTTTTTTTGCACTGTTGCAACACCGTTGTAATATGTATATTTTACAACTTTTTTCCACCGTTGTAATATCTTTATTACAACTGTTTATAACTGCTGTAATATATTTTTATTGAAAGTATTATTTACAATTGTAATATATCTATAATACTAATAAAAAATTCATTCCAGAACAAATTATCTAAAAAACTGAAGATATCAAACAAACTTAAAACATGAACCAAAATAATATATTAGTTTTTTTCAAACTCTCATCAATTTTTTACATAATACATTGAATTTATAAATCATACAGATGACACGAACACTACAACATACCGATGACAGGAGCACTACAGCATACCAATGACACGAACACTACAGCGCAATAATGCAGCATGCAAGTCCATAATATCCATCTCATATAAAATGAGAAGGTACGCGTACCAATGACACGAACATTATAGCCGAAAGCACATTCGATTGATTTGATATTAGATCCTTGCTTTCAAATTAAGGTGCATTTTTGGGTAGCTCCTGTAAGTAGTCTTGTTACTTCTGGAATACCTGTTATAGAGGGAACATGAGCTTCTCCATCTAAGCCATCTATGATGCGACTATGAACTTCTAGAAGAGCATCAATCGCAGGAGGAATCGGAAGATTGGGTTCACCCTTTGCCAAGACTATTACCTATTTGGTAAAAGCAACAATATATCAGCTATAAGAGAAATAATCTATAAAGCACCAAGTTGTGTTTTAACTCCAACATCAAGACAACCAGCAATAATTTTGATTACAAACTCTAACTTCAGCATCAAGACAAACAACATCATTTGATTGTAAACTCTAATTTCAACTTCAGCATCAACTGTAACTACCAACCATGAACATCTCCATATAGTGTTGCAAGTACTTGGAAATTAAACAATAATTAAACAACTGCAACTACCAATAATTTTTACGGTCCAATCTAAGAAAAATCAAGTACTTGGAATTAAACAATAACTAGTTAATAATAATTACTTTGCTTTAATATAATGTTGCAAGCAGAACATCTCCATCTATCATCCCATGAACTACCAACCATGCATTATATTACATTATTGTTTTCACTTACAAACATGCAAGCAATTACAGTAACAGAGGAAACAAAGGTTATCAAATAGGACAACGGTAACCATTCAAATCGAAAAAAGCAGTAACCATTCAAATCTCCAAATTACAATTATTTTCTAGGCCACAAGGCTCTACATAATCTGGAAAATATTTTGAAATACAATCCAGAAAATCGGAAACAGCGGTAACCATTCAAAGAGGTAATAAATGTTGAATATATTTAAACATAGGTCATAGGTAATCTAATACTGTTTGTAGAATCAGAAAAAAATCGTAAGAAAAAAGTAACGCTGTTAAATTTCCAAAATAAAAACGAACCTTTAGATTTTATCGATCCAACAAGAAGAACAAAATCGCTCCTTTTGATGACTGCAACAACTATTTGAATCGCTCCTTTCGAAGTCTCAGTTACAGAAGTAAATCGGCCATGGCGACGCGTCAATTCGAGTTCGTGAGAACTAGGGTTATTTTGGGGCGGCGATTCAAGATCGAAAGAGTTACGTATTTTTAATTTTCAGTTGGTTCTCGTGAGTATTTGGGTTTGTGGACTTAAATTTGCCTTTCGTTTGCACAGAGGGAAAATGAAAATTTCAGGACGTACTGAAACGGGCTTGAGAGGCGAAACGAAAATTTGTATACAGTAAAGCGGGAGAAACGAAAATTTAAGTATACTACAGTGAGAGCGGAGCGGGCCTTGTAGGGAAATGAACTTAAAAATACGTTGATACAGATTGTTTTATAAAAACAGTGTTCATTTAGACACATTATGGATTAATAAAATCTTCTATTTATTGATTTAAATATACTACTGTTATTATTTAGAATTATATTTTAATTAGTATTTAATTAATTATTACTTAGTAATTATCAATTATAAATTAAGAGTATTTGGTATTATTTAGTATTATATTTTAATTACTGATTATTTTTATTATTTAACATTAATTTTCAACTTTGGTTAATATTTATTTTCAAACAATTATTATTATTTAATTATTAGTTACTATTATTAATTACTTATCATTATCTAATAGTAATTACTATTATTATTGTTAATTATTTAATTATTATTATTTATATTGTAATTTTATTATAGTTACTTATGTATTATTCATTATTAGCATTAATTATTATATTTTAATTATTAACTATTTAATAGTAATTATGTAATATTAACGATATTTTTTAATTATTCTTCTTAATTGCTATGTATTAATAGTAATTATTAGTTATTAATTATAAATAATCAATATAAATGTATTGAATATTAATTATTAGTTGTTAATTATATTAAAATATAGTCATATATTACAACAGTGAAAAAATAAAAGTTGTGATAGGCTTTTAATACAACTGTCAAAATAACAAGTTGTTAAAAATAAGTTTATTACAACTTTTCTGGAAAAAAGTTGTAAAAAACATTTATTACAACGGTGATTTTACCACCGTTGTAAAATTAAAGTTGTAATAGGGTCATTTTGTTGTAGTGGTCCGTGCCGTAACTACCAAAAGATTTCATTTTTTGAGCATGCAACCTGGAAGCTTAATCATGTCTGAATCTTTACCAGTTTCAATGTACTTTTATGTTTGACTGAGAGATAGTGGCAAGTTTGCTTTCTTTTTCAACTTGAAACTTGAACTTATTGGTTGAATTGTTAATATATGATTTGTTTTTTTTTCTCATGCCATTCTTCTTCAATAAATCACGTTGTCTGTTACTTACAAAATGGCCTAACTTTATCAAACCATGCTCGTTCTAACCAACCTTTTATAAGACCAGCCTATCTAGTTTGCAACATAAGTAATATAGTTTTTACTTGCACATTTGGCATATATTATGTAATTAATTATTTGAAGTGCATGTCACTTTTTTTATTGAGAATGGACACCTTGACCTTCCTGAAGACCGTGAGAAGAGAATGTGAGCTTGTAGTAGTCAGAAAGCTTGAACCTCTTCTATATCATCATTATCATCATAGGAAAATAGTGAAAAAGAAAGCAAGGATGAAATGAAGATACTATCATTTCTATCTTTGAAGAAACCTAAGATTCTTAACCTAAGGTTTTTTGCAACAAGGAACTCGCCTCAAGAAATTCTGGCAACTCATGACCGGGTTTGATTTCAATTTTTTACGATAATATGCTTTTCACAATGTAATCTATAGCTTGGTAACTGAAATCTTAGGTTAAACTGTTTTTAATTTCCATATGTAAATGCATTAAACTGTTTTTAATTAAGTAGATATATGAGTTCATAAGCTATTTGACCTCATGATGTCAGACCAATGCGAACGGAGCTACGGATATCTTAGGATAAAAATCCCTCATATACCGAGCTTTGTTAGGTCTGCATATATAAGTTAGAGGATGATCCATGATTTATACTGATTTTTTTCCAGGGAATGACAGTGCTTTTTCTCTTGTTGACTCCTATACTAGTTTGTTTGTTTGATTCTCTGTGTGTGTGTGTGTGTGTTACTACTCCAATATCTTACTCAATTTAGTTGCAAATTTCATATCAAATGTTTGTCTTTATTTTTCATGCTTTGCCAACGAATATATACATGTTGCTGGGTATATAAAACTTGCAAGCAAAAACAAAAACATGAGTAAAAAAAGGTTTGCAATGTTGAAATTACCAAAGGTATGGTGGCACAGCTGGCTAGCGCATAGGTCTTGAATCTTAACTTAGTAATCCTGAGGTGAATGGTGTCTAAGCTCTCTGACCTCGTTTTAACTATTTTTGTTCTCTCTCGGTAGCTTAACTTTTACAAAGGTAATAAGAAAGAAATAAATAAAGGATTTTTAAGGCATTCCTTACAACATGACCATGCTCAACTACCTTTCATCTAATTTGTAAGCTTCTCCTTTTCATTCTGACAACAGGTTTGCGTTTTATTAAAGGTTACATAATATTAAAAAATTTCATGATGATTAACAGTGTAGGGATCGATAACTATAGAATTACGATCATTTACATTGGAGTATTTGCATTACTGGAATGTGGTATATTCAATTACTATAGCATATTTTTGTCTAAGGATGAAGGAAATCAACAAGTCACTAGAACATTTCGCTTGATGGGAGTTTTGTGATAACCCCAAACTTCCACGGAATGAAAGTAAGGAATAATAATTTGGAATACAACATAAATACAACAATACAGATCACAGATCACAGATCACAGATACAACATAGCATAGGAAAACTATAGAATAACAACATCATAGCAGCGGAAATATGAATGTCATTAACCACGGAATTCCACAGTCACAGAGTCCTAAATTATTGCATCAAGTTTCAGCAAAAGGAAATAAGTTTCAACTTCAAAATAGAACAACATGAAATAAAATAAGTTTGGATGTCTCAAAGTCTAAAGATAAAATGCAAACAAAAGATAAATGATAGATAGTCTTCATAGCTCCAAATCATCACCTCAACTAAGCAACACCAAGAAAGCTCCAAAGACAGCAAAATCCAAAGAAAGCTAAACCTGTTACTTGGCTGCCCGTGTAGAAAGGAGGGCACCCAGGTTTGCAAAGGTGAAAACAAACTACGAGTCAATCATGGGACTGGTGTGAGAATTCTTAACTAGTTTAACCAATAGTAATAAGGCAAATCCAAAGACTACGCCGCTAACGCGGAACGGGCTTATTCCAATGGATTGCCGTGCATAATTTAAAGTGACAGAACAAACAATAAGTAAATCGTAAAACAACGCAATGCTTTTGAAAAAATGGAATCACCATAAGACTCAAGTCCTATCACACAATGCAACGCAAACCAGAGGATAGAGTTTTACCTTATGTTGATTAAACATGCATAGTATGATAAAACAAATTTGATATTATTATTAGTGTATATAAAAACATTTCAAAATAAATGTATCAATCCTAGGAAGCATAGCTACCACATACTATGCCTCCATACTAGAAATACAATCAAATCCGTAGGGTCATACTGGGAATTTGGTTTTCCATCATGAGTCAAGTCTAGGAACGATCTCCTTACCGATTCGAGACACTCTAACTAATGTCTCAAGATCTCCCGCAGTGAAGCCTTGGAAAGCTGCAGGGCCGGTCCACACATGCAATTTTGTGGATTGGCAATTCCTGAACACACGTTTTCCGGTCCTATAGGACCTAATATCCGAGGCGCCTCATTCCATCATCCACATAAGTAAAATGTCGGGCCGTGCAAAACCCAAACACCACTTCTAGCTAGAAAGAAACGTGTTGCTCTCCCTGCGTTCCCTTGCTCTGTGTTAGGCTCAACCGGGTTGTGAGGCTCGTGAAGCTACGTAATACACAAAGCTATGCTTATTCAAGCTGTGCTTTGATGTCACCACAAGGTTTTGCTTTTCAACAAGAAACCTTGATCATTGCATCTTGGTATGCCACACTGTCACTCCATATCACACTATTAATCTTTTGCCAAAATATACAAAAGGGAGTTAAGCAAGAGAATAAATTCTCCGCCACCAAACATTCATACATTTGGCAAAAAATTAATAAATACAATATAAAGAAGTACAATGTCGGACACACATTCCATTTATAAGCCCGTTCTGGGTCTAAACGAAACTGGAGATACTCTCGTCCCGTATGTCCAGTACGAAAAGGAGGTACCCGCATATCCGTGCAATCAACATGTTCGTTTGGACAATTACCATGACCCTTGAATTAGGAGCAAGTCAATTCAGAGTCTCGATCGTTGTCCATTGGATGGGAAGATTGACGGTCTTCAATCGCCGTCTTCAACTTCGAATTTTTAAACGTTGTTTGATTATTTGGAATGAGATTAACTCGGACTTTCCAAATAATTCTCGCATATATATATTTGAGAAAACCCATTTCATGTCGTTATATTATTTTATAACGATTAATTCTTGTCTTTAATTATTTAAAATGATTAAATCTTTTATTTAACGACGCTTCGGGTCAAAGGACGACCCTGGCGCTGTTTTCAACCAATTTTGATTTACACATTTTTCAAAATATAACCGTTGGATTTTAACGTAGTTTATATCGTTGGAAAGATCTTCCCAAAGCGGTCCTAATGGTTTTCGTTTTGGGAAAATCCGACGGTCGGATCTTTTGATATAGTCATTTAAAGGTACGATTCCAAAACGCGAACTACCGCGCTCGATTCGTTTAAATCTAATTATATTTATATATGAATATATAAATATAAACCGTTCAACCATAATAACGTCGTTCGATTTAACAACGAGCTAAATAACTATTGACCTTCATTCAATTTTAATTCATTTAAAAATGAAGATAATATTGCAACATTTTAAATACATTCTTTTATTCCTTTATTTACATTAAAAATGAAAATTATAATTCAAATCCAATTTCTCCCTTTATTCTTTAATTCTTATATTTACATAGAAATGTAAATTATATTGCAATGTTGAATTCCATTCTTTATTCTTTTATTTACATTAAAAATGTAAATTCCATTTCAATGTTGAATTCCATTCTTTATTCTTTTATTTACATTAAAAATGTAAATTATAATTCAAAGTCCAATTTCTCCCTTTATTCTTTAATTCCTATATTTACATAGAAATGTAAATTATATTACAATGTTGAATTCCATTCTTTATTCTTTTATTTACGTTAAAAACGTAAATTCCATTTCAATGTTGAATTCCATTCTTTATTCTTTTATTTACATTAAAAATGTAAATTCCATTTTTTATCACAATGTAAAATCATCTTTTTAATTACAACGTAAATTGTAACTAACATTATAATGTAGAATTTCTATCCTTTAATTGCAATGTAAAATCTCCTTTTTAATTACAATGTAAAATCCTCCCTTTTTATTTACAATGTAAATTGTAATTCACATTACAACGGTAAAATCTTATTCCTTAATTACATTGTCAAATCCTTCTATTTAATTACATTACAAATGTAACTACATTAACGGTGAAAAATTCTATCTTTAAAAATTACATTAAAAATGTGATTTTGATTCCATTGTCAAATATCTCTTATTAATTACATAAAAAAATGTAATTACATAATGGTGAAAAATTCCATCTTTATAAATTACATTGAAAATGCGATTTTGATTTCGTTGTCAAATTTCTCTTATTAATTAAATTTTTTAATGTAATTAACATTATAATGTAAAATTCCTATCTTTTAATTTGTCTTTTAATTTACAATATAAAATCCTACTTTTTAATTACATTAAAAATGTAATTAATATTAGATGTCAAATTTTGTCTTTTAATTGGCAATGTAAAATCCTACTTTTTAATTACATTAAAAATGTAATTTATATTACATGTCAAATCTTGCTTTTTAATTTGCAATGTAAATTTCTATACTTTAACTACATATAAAAATGTAATTTTATTTACTATGCAAATTCTTACTCTTTCATTACATATACAAATGAAATTTTATTTTACATGTAAATTCTTAATCTTTAATTACATATAAAAATGTAATTTTAATTTTACACTGCAAATCTTCTTCTTTAATTACATATAAAAATGTAAATTTATTTTACACTGGAAAAACATATTCTTAACCTTTAATTACATAATAAAATGTACTTTTAATTTACAATGAAAATTCTGTTCTTTAATTGCATAATAAAATGTACTTTTAATTTACAATGTAAATTTTATTCTTTAATTACATTATAAAATGTACTTTTAATTTACAATGTAAATTCTACTCTTTAATTCCATAATAAAATGTACTTTTAATTTACAATGTAAATTCTATTCTTCAATTACATAATAAAATGTACTTTTAATTTACAATGTAAATTATATTCTTTAATTAAAAAAAAAGACAAATTCCTTTATGGTGTAATATCATACTTTAATTACAAAAAAAATAATGTAATTTCTTTTATGTACAAATTCTGATCTTTTTACTTTTAACAAAAAGTAAACCTTTTCCATACCGTCATCTTTTCCTTTTTGATTTTAATAAAAACCCTATCTTTTCCATACCGTTATATTTCAATTTAACAACCACATAATAATATTTTATTAAACTAACAAGATCTAGTCCAACCAAATACAACAGGGTGATGTATATAATTATTTTCCCATGATTCACATAATAACAACAAACATAATACGACCAAATATTTAAACAAATAATTAGTTCTAATTTACTACCACACACACATATCTAAACTTTTGACTATCAGATCTAGCATCATACATCACACAACAACAGATCAATCATTCAAAATATCACCACATCGCAGATCTAGTTTATTTATAGTTCAACTGATTTAAATAACTAGAGAATAATAGTTAACTTGATTTAATTATTTAAAATAGAATCTCACCTTGATTGGATCAATATTAAAAATTCAAACGTGTACAGAATTGGTCCCAATTGCTTTCAAGAGGTTCTATTCGACGTTACGGTTCAAATGGATCTGAAAATTTTCAGTTTGGAGTTCGTATGAACAAATTATCAATTTCTTTTCACAACTGCAATTGCAACAAATAGAAGCATGGCAAATCTGATTGAAATTTCATACCTTTATTTTTAGTTTTGTTCAAATCTTTGATTTGAATTTTCGGGAGATTTATGCAGTAACTTTGGGAGGTGTTTGTGCGACGTCAGAGAGCTAGGGGAGGGGAGCTTGCGCCTGGAAGGGGAGGGGAAGTGCGATCGGCCGTGGTGGGCCCAGCAGGGTGCGACGACGGCGGACTTTGGGGGGTTGGTGCGGCGGCTACAGGCTACAGGGAGGAGTGATTTTGGTATGTGGTCGAAGAGGAGGAAGAGTACATTAAAAAGTTGTACTACGGGGTGGTTTGAAATTGAGTGGGGAGGGAGAAAATTGGAGGAGAAAAATCGATGGGTAATCGGTTTCGGCGGCGGGTTGAAACGAGAAGGAAGAGGATGAACAGTAGCGTACGTGTATTTATACTAGTATTCTCTAATTTCTTTTTTCATTTATTTAATTTCAAAATTAGGGTTTTTCTGTCCGATCTCCAAACGGAGCCCAACGACTGTCGAATAATATGTTTTGACGCCTTCTGAACGCAATGGCGCTAGTGCCGAAGACTAATTCTGAAGTTTACAACATGTTTCTTTTATTTTTAAAATAAATCCTTAATATTAAATTCGAACGTACTTTTTAATTTTACCGGGGTCACATGCGAACTCAGAAAAATCCAGAAAAATTATTTCTGGCTTTGTTTTGATGATACGGTCATAACAAAATTAATTTCGTCGAATTATGAGATCGTTTGAAAAATGGCCATTTTTAATATTAAAATATATATAGAAATTCTACAACGACTATTTTGAAATTTCAACTGGCCATAACTTTTAATTCCCGCTATGAAATTTCAATTTTTCGGATTCGTTGGAAAGATATTTTTAAATAGATTCTAATATTTTTGGTTTCACCAAAATCTGATTTATTCTGCATCATGTACAGTCAGTCAAAGTTCAGATTTGACTTTTCAAACCACCGTGCTATTTCTAATTCCTTTTATAATTAAATTAAATATGTTCGTATTAACTTTGATTAAAATAAATTTTCAGTCGTTATTATTTAAAATAATTTATTTCAAATATTCAAAATCCCTTAAAATTTCTAAAATTAAAATTTTAAATTGGCCCCAAATTCCGGGTTGTTACAATCTCCCCTGCTTAAGAACTTTTCGTCCACGAAAAGGAAAAAGGAAAAATAGAAGAGTAGGAACCAACACAGAGAACGTAAAATGTTTTAAATTTATAATTTCTTAACCGTGTTGCTGGAAATAAAGCTCCTTGATGCGTCCGTGTCAAACAAAGCAGTCACAGGAATGTTTTTAACAGAAATAGTACCACCTAAAACATCAGGCTTACCTGCTCCTTCTGAAGAAGTAGGTGCGGAAGAAGGTGGTACACTTGCTCCCTCGTACACATGGGCAACTTGGGCACTCCTCAACAGTGAACAATCAGCTTTGACATGACCCTTTTTATGGCAATTATAGCATTTTCTAGTGTCCTCTCTTCTAGCCTTCTTTGAATTCCTGCACTCCTTGCTATAGTGTCCAAATTTCTGGCAGTTGTAGCATTGCACCTTAGTCTTATCATGAGTCTTAGCAGCTCCAGAACTGCTTCCTTCTGTCTTCTTCTCGGGTTGCTTCCTTTTATTATTATTGTTGGCCAAGCTCCTTTCTCTATCTTGTTGTGAACTCTTCTTGTCCTTCTCCTCATAGCGATAGGCAAACTCATCATGAAGACTTTCCACCTCTTGCCTTGCAATATACTTTTCATTAAACAACTCTTTAAATTTGGTCCAAGTCATATTTTCTTCATCTTCTCCTATATTGACTGCTTCTCACCAATTCCGTACTTTGCCTTGGAGCAGCCATGAAGCCATAAATCTCTTCCTTTGATCTTCTAGTTCTAGCGCTCTAAATATCTTTTCACAATTCTTAAGCCATGCCTGAGCCTGTGTCATGGTCTCCATACCTGTGAATGGAACTCCATCTAAATTCTTAAAATCCTTCGCTACCCTCACCAATTCAAAGGGATGCGGTGGTGGTGGTGGTGGCTGTTGAACTGTGGGCTCCTCAGTTTTAGCAACATTTTGCCTCCTTGCTCTAGCTCTAGCGCCTCTAGCGGCAACAGTACTCATTTTTAGTTAGTTCTATACGATCAAGGAAAGAGTCAGAACAACTGTAATGGTGATCTTAAGAAATGGTGAAGATAAAAGGATGGATAAAAAGATGGCGATAAAATGACTGACTATTATGTAACTCTAATGAACTGTTCGCCATAGAATATTAGTGATTCTATGTTAACGAATTGTTATAAATATGTTATACTCCAAAGCTAAGGTTAACCAAAGCTCTGATAACAACTGTGATGACCCTAAACTTCCACGAAGTGAAAGTAAGGAATAATCATTTGGAATACAACATAAATACAACAATACAGATCACAGATACAACATAGCATAGGAAAACTATAGAATAACAACATCATAGCAGTGGAAATATAAGTGTCATCAACCACATAAATCCACAGTCACAGATTCCTAAATTATTACATCAAGTTTCAGCAAAAGGAAATAAGTTTCAACTTCAAAATAGAACAACATGAAATAAAATAAGTTTGGATGTCTCAAAGTCTAAAGATAAAATGCAAATAATAGATAAATGATAGATAGTCTTCATAGCTCCAAATCATCACCTCAACTAAGCAACACCAAGAAAGCTCCAAAGATAGCAACTCCAAAGAAAGCTAAACATGTTACTTGGCTGCCCATGTAGAAAGGAGGGCACCTGAGTTTGCAAAGGTGAAAACAAACTACGAGTCAGTCATGAGACTGGTGTGAGAATTCTTAACTAATTTAACCAATAGTAATAAGGCAAATCCAAAGACTACGCCGCTAACGCGGAACGGGTTTATTCCAATGGATTGCCATGCATAATTTAAAGTAACAGAACAAACAATAAGTAAATCGTAAAACAACGCAATGTTTTTGAAAAAATGGAATCACCATAAGACTCAAGTCCCATCACACAATGCAACGCAAACCAGAGGATAGAGTTTTACCTTATGATGATTAAACATGCTTGGTACGATAAAACGAATTTGATATTATTATTAGTGTATATAAAAACATTTCAAAATAAATGTACCAATCCTAGGAAGCATAGTTACCATATACTATGCCTCCATACTAGTAATACAATCAAATCCGTAGGGTCGTATTGGGAATTTGGTTTTCCATCATGAGTCAAGGCTAGGAACGATCTCCTTACCGATTCGAGACACTCTAGCTAATGTCTCAGGATCCCCCGCAGTGAACCCTTGGAAAGCTGCAAGGCCGGTCCATACATACGATTTTGCGGATTGGCATTTCTAGAACACACATTTCCCGGTCCTATAGGACCTAATATCCGAGGCGCCTCATTCCATCATCCACATAAGTAAAATGTCAGGCCGTGTAAAACCCAATCATCACTTCTGGCTAGAAAGAAACGTGTTGCTCTCCCTGCGTTCCTTTGCTCCGTTTTAGACTCAACCGGGTTGTGAGGCTCGTGAAGCTACGTAATACACAAAGTTATGCTTATTCAAGCTGTGCTTTGATCGTCGCCACAAGCAACTGCTTTTCAACAAGAAACCTTGATCATTGCATCTTGGTATGCCTTACTGTCACTCCATATCACACTATTAATCTTTTGCCAAAATATACAAAAGGGTGTTAAGCAAGAGAATAAATTCTCCGCCACCAAACATTCATACATTCGGCAGAAAATTAATAAATACAATATAAAGGAGTACAATGTTGGACACACATTCCATTTATAAGCCCGTTCTGGGTCTGAACGAAACTGGAGATACTCTCGTCCCGTATGTCCAGTACGGAAAGGAGGTACCCGCATATCCGTGCAATCAACATGTTCGTTTGGACAATTACCATAACCCTTGAATTGGGAGCAAGTCAATTTAGGGTCTCGATCGTTGTCCATTCGATGGGAAGATTGACGGTCTTCAATCGCCGTCTTCAACTTCGAATTTTTAAAGGTCGTTTGATTATTTGGAATGAGATTAACTCGGACTTTCCAAATAATTATCGCATATATAATTTGAGAAAACCCATTTCATGTCGTTATATTATTTTATAACGATTAATTCTTGTCTTTAATTAGTTAAAATGATTAAATCTTCTATTTAACGATGCTTCAAGTCAAAGGGTGACCCTGGCGCTGTTTTCAACCAATTTTGATTTACACATTTCTCAAAATCTAACCGTTGGATTTTAATGTAGTTTATATCGTTGGAAAGATCTTCCCAAAGCGGTCCTAACGGTTTTCGTTTTGAGAAAATCCGACTGTCGGATCTTTTGATATAGTCGTTTAAAGGTACGATTCCAAAATGCAAACTGCCGCGCTCGATTCGTTTAAATTTAATTATATTTATATATGAATATATAAATATAAACCGTTCAACCATAATAACGTCGTTCGATTTAACAACGAGCTAAACAACTACCGGTCTCCATTCAATTTTAATTCATTTAAAAATGAAGATAATATTTCAACATTTTAAATACATTCTTTTATTCCTTTATTTACATTAAAAATGTAAATTATAATTCAAAGTCCAATTTCTCCCTTTATTCTTTAATTCTTATATTTACATAGAAATGTATATTATATTACAATGTTGAATTCCATTCTTTATTCTTTTATTTACATTAAAAATGTAAATTCCATTTCAATGTTGAATTCCATTCTTTATTCTTTTATTTACATTAAAAATGTAAATTATAATTCAAAGTCCAATTTCTCCCTTTATTCTTTAATTCTTATATTTACATAGAAATGTAAATTATATTACAATGTTGAATTCCATTCTTTATTCTTTTATTTACATTAAAAATGTAAATTCCATTTCAATGTTGAATTCCATTCTTTATTCTTTTATTTACATTAAAAATGTAAATTCCATTTTTTATCACAATGTAAAATCACCTTTTTAATTACAATGTAAATTGTAACTAACATTATAATGTAGAATTTCTATTCTTTAATTGCAATGAAAAATCTCCTTTTAATTACAATGTAAAATCCTCCCTTTTTATTTATAATGTAAATTGTATTTCACATTACAATGGTAAAATCTTATTCCTTAATTACATTGTCAAATCCTTCTATTTAATTACATTACAAATGTAATTACATTAACGGTGAAAAATTCTATCTTTAAAAATTACATTAAAAATGTGATTTTGATTCCATTGTCAAATTTCTCTTTTTAATTACATAAAAAATGTAATTACTTAATGGTGAAAAATTCCATCTTTATAAATTACATTGAAAATGTGACTTTGATTCCATTGTCAAATTTCTCTTATTAATTACATTAAAAATGTAATTAACATTATAATGTAAAATTCCTATCTTTTAATTTGTCGTTTAATTTACAATATAAAATCCTACTTTTTAATTACATAAGAAATGTAATTAATATTACATGTCAAATTTTGTCTTTTAATTGGCAACGTAAAATCCTACATTTTAATTACATTAAAAATGTAATTTATATTACATGTCAAATCTTGCTTTTTAATTTGCAATGTAAATTTATATACTTTAACTACATATAAAAATGTAATTTTATTTACTATGCAAATTCTTACTCTTTCATTACATATACAAATGAAATTTTATTTTGCATGTAAATTCTTAATCTTTAATTACATATAAAATTGTAATTTTAATTTTACACTGCAAATCTTCTTCTTTAATTACATATAAAAATGTAATTTTATTTTACACTGGAAAAACATATTCTTAATCTTTAATTACACAATAAAATGCACTTTCAATTTACAATGTAAATTTTATTCTTTAATTACATAGTAAAATGTACTTTTAATTTACAATGTAAATTCTATTCTTTAATTAAATTCTATTCTTTAATTACATAATAAAATGTACTTTTAATTTACAATTTAAATTCTACTCTTTAATTACGTAATAAAATGTACTTTTAATTTACAGTGTAAATTCTATTCTTTAATTACATAATAAAATGTACTTTTAATTTACAATGTAAATTCTATTCTTTAATTAAAAATAAAGACAATTTCCTTTATGGTGTAATATCATACTTTAATTACATAAAAAATAATGTAATTTCTTTTACGTATAAATTCTGATCTTTTTACTTTTAACATAAAGTAAACCTTTTCCATACCGTCATCTTTTCCTTTTTAATTTAATAAATACCCAATCTTTACCATACCGTTATATTTTAATTTAACCACCACATAAAAATATTTTATTAAACTAACAAGATCTAGTCCAACCAAATATAACAGGGTGATGTATATAATTATTTTCCCATGATTCACAGAATAACAGCAAACATAATACGACCAAATATTTAAACAAATAATTGGTTCTAATTTACTCCCAAACACAGATCTAAACTTTTGACTATCAGATCTAGCATCATACATCACACAACAACAGATCAATCATTCAGAATATCATCACATCGCAGATCTAGTTTATTTACAGTTCAACTGATTTAAATAACTAGAGAATAATAGTTAACTTGATTTAATTATTTAAAATAGAATCTCACCTTGATTGGATCAGTATTAGAAATTCAAACGTGTTTAGAACTGGTCCCAATTGCTTTCAAGAGGTTCTATTCGATGTTAAGGTTCAAACGGATCTGAAAATTTTCAGTTTGGAGTTCATATGAACAAATTATCAATTTCTTTTCACTACTGCAATTGCAACAGATAAAAGCATGGCAAATCTGATTTAAATTTCGTACCTTTATTTTCAGTTTTGTTCAAATCTTTGATTTGAATTTTCGGGAGATTTAGGCAGTAACTTTGGGAGGTGTTTGCGCGACGTCAGAGAGCTAGGAGAGGGGAGCTTGAGCCTGGAAGGGGGGAAGTGCGATCGGCCGTGGTGGGCCCAGCAAGGTGCGACGGTGGTGGACTTTGTGGGGTTGGTGCGGTGGCTACAGGCTACGGGGAGGAGTGATTTTGGTATGAGGTCGAAGAGGAGGAAGAGTACATCAAAAAGTTGTACTACGGGGTAGTCTGAAATTGAGTGAGGAGGGAGAAAATTGGAGGAGAAAAATCGATGGGTAATGGGTTTCGGCGGCGGCTTGAAACGAGAAGGAAGAGGATGAACATTAGTGTACGTGTATTTATACTAGTATTCTCTAATTTCTTTTTTTATTTATTTAATTTCAAAATTAGGTTTTTTCAGTCCGATATCCACACGGAGCCTAATGACTGTAGAACAATATGTTTTGACGCCTTCTGAACGCAATGGCGCTAGTGCCGAAGTCTAATTCTGAAGTTTACAGCATGTTTCTTTTATTTTTAAAATAAATCCTTAATATTAAATTCGAACGTACTTTTTAATTTTACCGGGGTAACATACGAACTCAGAAAAATCCAGAAAAATTATTCCTGGCTTTGTTTTGACGATACAGTCCTAACAAAATTAATTTCGTCGAATTCTGGGATCGTTTGAAAAATGGCCATTTTTAATATTAAAATATATATAGAAATTCTACAGCGACTATTCTAAAATTTCAACTGGCCATAACTTTTAATTCCCGCTATGAAATTTCGATTTTTCGGATTCGTTGGAAAGTTATTTTTAAATAGATTCTAATATTTTTGGTTTCACCAAAATCCGATTTATTCTACATCCTGTACATTCAGTCAAAATTCAGATTTGACTTTTCAAACCACCGTGCTATTTCTAATTCCTTTTATAATTAAATTAAATATATTCGTATTAACTTCAATTAAAATAAATGTAACAACCCGTGTTTTTCGACCATTTGAATCTGAATATTTAAATTAGTTTTAAATATTTAATTTGGAATATCGATGAAATTTAATATTTTATTCGTTATTTAAAACGAAGTTCGAACGTTATATATTTATATAATTATAAATCGAGCTTGAAAATGGCGTGCAGTTCGTAAATTCTAGTTTTGAACATCAATTGAATATACAGGATCCGATATAAGTCGGATTTCTGTGAAACAAGAATCGCTGGAAGCGTGTTGATGATAATTTTCATATGAAAGAGAAAAATCCAGATTTCGTGTTATAGATAATAAGTTATGGCCAAAACAAAATTTGAAATAATCGCTGTGGAAATCGTTATTTAAAAATCGGCCTTTAAAATGGCCATTTTGCAAACGATCTCGGATTTCGACGAAATCAGTTTCATTGGGACCGTTACATTAAATTATTGTACGGTGGTGAATGGCGTGGAAAACCGATGTCGTATGTGACCACGGTAACCGTAAACGCCCAATCAAATTCTATAGCGCATAATTAAATTAATCGAGAGATATTTGAGTATAACTTGAGCAGACGATCAAATTAGGCCACGAAACCAGTCCCGTTGAGTTCGTATCGTCGATTAGAGGCAGGATAGGTATATAGTTTGTTATTTTTGGAGATCGGTTAATTTGGTGTTCAAAAGGGCATTGCGGTGCGCGTAAAATATAGCCTACTGGGAAAACAGTCTCAGAATACGACGAAACTGGTGCCGTTGGGTTCGTATTGAAGAATTATTGTAAAATTTCAAGATTTCAAGTTGATTTGATTTATCTGGTGATCGTGAAAAATTAAAACGCATGTTTAATTCTGGTTTTATAAAGGGATTTTTTTCAAACGATATCGGAATTCGACGAAACCTGTCCCATTGGGTCTGGAATACCTTTTTACACTAGGATTAGCTTTTTGTCAGTAAATAGAAATCATTTGTAGGGGTTTTACCGCGTTACTTTAGGACGAAGTTCCGATTAATAATAAAATAGAGTTGATTGCTATATGAGCTGTCATCTCACCAAAACATTTACACATGCTACTGCTATGAAGCAGCCTATTAGTACTTACCTACCTGGTTTTGTTCAGCTGATCAACTCCTTTGATAAGAAACAATACACAGCATCGTCTCGACATTTCATGCAGACCACTAGGACAAGAAAAATAATACACTGGTTTATGAAACAGAACCCAATACATAGAAATGAAAATACACTGCACCTCCCAACACATCCACGTCCAAATCAAAATAGAGAAAGGCGCAGCTACTTGAGCCTCTAATGCCTACCTTGTACTATATTACTTGGGCCCCAAACATATGCATCTATAAATCCGCTGCAGTTACTTCGTTCTTTCTCGCTGCAGTAGGGGTAAAAACCAAAAACATCTTCTATAAAAAAGAAGAAGAAAGGAGATAAAACGAAGACAGACAAGGGATTCTCGTTACCGGAGACGTGAGGGAACTGGAGAGATGAGAGCGCTGGACATAGTAGCGAGGAGAAACGTGTCCAGAAGGTGTACAGGTGTGAGCCTCGGGGTTGGCGGATGCGTGGGTGATTCCGAAACATGGAGAGGAGGTTGTGCCGGAGTTCAGGTTCAGGTGGGAAGTGGCGGTTGCACTGGAGCTGTTGAGTCATGGAGAGGACGGACAGTGCGTGTATGGGTTCAAAGTTCAAACAAACAAAGTAATAGTAGCTGAAAGAAAAATGAACAGTAAAACTAAAGTGCCTGATTTCTTTCATAAGTGATTTATTAAGGTAAGTATGCTTAATCCGTTTTAGTATGCTAATAATGGTTACAAGGTGCGATTTTTAAGAAAAAGGGTGTAATATGTTGTTACCTTAATTAGCCCAGAACGTCACCTGTAAGAGTCAATATACTATTAACATCATACTAACTGGTAATAATTTATAAATCCCTTTGTAGATACACAATACTGCTTGAATATGTAGAACCGAATCTTACACATGCGCCTAATTAGATTAAGTTCATTGACATGCCCATTTTAGTTTGTAATCAAAATTTGCTTAAAATGAAAATTTCTGTGCCTAAGTAAGTTTAATGTGCCAAATCTTTTCTTTAGTTTTCCTAAGTTAGTTGTTAACATGCCGGGAAGGATCAAGGTCCAAGGATTAAATGTGCCCGGTCTATTTCTCAACCTGGACATTTTGAATGGACCTGAGAATAAACGTAGTTAATTAAATAAGAAATTATAGTTTAATAATATATATATACATTTTATGTTATCAAAAATTAAATGTGACCGTGGGTGCTGTTTTTAAGATGTGCCCGGATCATACTTGGAAACATGACTAATCGGCGTAAACATACCTAATCATGCCTAGCTAATTAATGTTAATTAACGAAATTAGATTAATAAATTATTTTAAATAAGTAAATACCATATTAAATCTATACCTCTATCATACAGTAATGGGATCTGATGAACAAGTGGCGTCGGAACCGCATCAACGAACACCACACGATGAAGCTGGTTGATCAGAGTTGGTGGAATTTTTAATTAAATCAAACGTCCGTTTAATTTAATTGAAACAAATGGTTTCAGCAATAGACGAAGCAAGGTGAGTTAAACTCACTCAGTTTTCCCATTTATATTTTATATAAATTGGGTTTTTATTTTGTGTGCTCTGCTTGCTGATGGTTGCCTATTTGCTAGTTATACATTTGTTTGTTGATTTAACTGATGAAATTAAACTGTGTTTAATTTCAGTAAAACACCAGATCGTTATTTTAACGATTGGTTCCAATAAAGGTAACTTACCTTGTTGGTCACGTTTATATAATAAACGTGTTTAATTGGCAGAATTGTTTGAACTGCTTATGGTTGAGGTTACATGGCCATTATTTATTGTTATCAGTTAAATGAAACTGAATGATCTGGTTTGTGATAACCGTTTTGAATACAGGGAAGAACAGGTTGGAGGGATCCAACCGGATTCCTCGAATACATTACTTATTTCATATTATCATATATGAACTGTCATGATTGGTGATTGATTTTGTTTGTGATCATTTACTGAAAAGTCAACTTGTGTTTTGTTTAAACCAATGGGCGGTATTGGTTGGGTATTTGGCAGCGTATGGCCTATAAAATCAATCGTTTTATAAATATTGATTCACCTCCAGGTGAGTCGATAGAGATGAAGTTATAAAATTTATTTTATATTTGGAGTTAGATTTTGGAAAAAAGTATCATTTTGAATAAAAGTTATTAAAGAGAAATAAATAAATATTTTATTTATTTAAGACTTTGATTTGTTATTAATTTATTTTATAAAGTATATGCTGATGTTAATCAGATTTACAAGCCTGAGAATAAGAGATGAATCGAGTGGTTAGACTTTGATAATTGTTTTGTAAAGAAACAATTAATGGAATTATTTAAATTAATTATATTTTTAATTAATTTAAGGTGAGGACTGATTGAAACCGATTAACGAAATAATCGAGTTTTGAGTTGACAAAATTGACCGTTTTAACTGGTATCGACTATAAATTTTGTTTGTTTTCGAATTTGTGAAATGAAATAGTTGAAGAATATGGTTTAAACTTTAAATAAGATTTTTATAAAGGAATTGCTATTTATTTTAGTAAATAAAGAAATTAACTACCAATATAGTTAATGATTGAAATGAATTTCTATTTTAATTAATAATAATTTAGAAAATTACTTTTCAAAAGTAATTGAAGTGAAATGAAACCTAATGGGATGGTGTAAGGAGTCTATAAATGGGTTTTATATTTAAAACCCGAACTTTTTATAACGAAGTTATAAAGAGAGTTTTTAAGCGAAGGTGAAAACTTAAATGTAAATGCCACTTAATTCTTTGAATTAAGTTATGATAAAAAGGTTTTAAAATAAACCAGGATGATATAAATGGATTTTAATGTGTTAAAAGCGTTAATTTTAAATTAACGTTACCTGAAATGAGAACAAGTAAAAAGGGGAGAATCGAAATAGGATTTCCAAATTGGGGAATGGTCGAATAGATTTGAAAGGAGATTGGAAATAAGTGGATCTGGTTAAAGAAGCGAGTTATAGGGTTGTATAACCAAATCCAAGTTACGATGGGAATTGTGTTGATACTGAAATGGAATGTTGAGTTTGATTACAACTTATATTTATCTGAGGATATGAACGTTGTTGATCAAGGTCTGAGAGGTAATTAAAATACCCCAACTAGAACAACATCAGGATTATCTGAAGATGATATTAGTTGGTAATCGTAAAAGAGGTTAGTGATGGTTCATTATTAGTGAAATAATGTAACGTTGGTGAGAATTGGAAAATATATATAACAAGAGATCGAAGTAAAGAAAATGTAAAGTTAGTTTTATTCTATGCTAATCAATGTCAGTTATGGTTTCGAGAATGGAATACAAGATATTACGTAACGCTATTTAAAGAAGAAAATGAGTTGAATGGATTTTCCATGTTTTAAATAATAAGGAATGATGTTGAAATGTCTTTGAAAGGAGAATTAAGTGTAAATTGAATATGGTTATTTTACCAAGTATTATAAAGAAATGGTGTTGAGAACATTGGTATATTAATTAAGAATTCAATTGTCATATTTCTAGATATTAAAGAGTTAGCAGTTTTAATTGAGCAGAAGTGAATTATTTTGTTTAATTAAAAGGCCAAGTGGTGTTGAATACTGAACCAGTGAACTCATTGGAGTGTCATGATTGAACACTGTTTATTTTGATAGTTAAATCACCGACTATCAAATATGTCCAATGCGATTGTTGGTAGGGAAAGACCGGGATCGAATTTATATTCGAAAACCATTCCGACCAACAAATACTTGAAGGTCTCAGAAGATGATCGAGATGGAGCATTTAAGACCGTGGATTTTCATACACGGAAGAACCACTAATATTCTCTGTCTGGCAAGCAGAGATAACCTGTGATTCTGTCGTGGTTGGAATCTACGGGTTGCAAGGACTTCTCGCTACTAATCCATGGGGTAATTCCAATATGGATGCGGTAGGAGAGTACCTTCGAATCATCCTGTTCCTGGATGACTTGTATGGACGGATGTCTGACAGAGTATTTCCAAAGGGTCACGTACGTTGATTTCTTCAAACGTGATATAGTTGTTGGCGGGGAATTGCCATTCTCTTAGCTTCTAACTAGAGTATTTTTGTGGATGTCAATTAGTGATATCTAACGGATCTGACGATGTGGCATTCAAAGTGAATGGTGATCAGATGTTCAAAAATAAACTCTGACCTCAAGCCTCATCAACCGGGAAATGACAAAAAATCGGGCAGGCAACATGGCTATGTGGGTCGCTCTCATTAGGGTGTATAATCACCTATCTAGAGAAATTCCTATTTACTTCTTTAATCTATATTCGATGCTGTCCCTTTTCGGGAGACGGTTGCTGATCCCAACCGTCGGTGATATGCATTCGATACACTCAAGCGAAATGAGTGGTCGGTCATGTGAGGGCCGGGTTGCAAGACGTTCTTGTTGAACCCAGTGTGTTTGCCTCTAGAGATACACTATCGGCAGGTGGTCCCATACCTTGTCATAGTTGGAATCCCATCTCCAATAAGCGCCCGCGGTTTTGATTGTATACTATATATGTGGAGCGTGAGATGCAAGCGTTCCACTAGATTGTTATTTACTTGTATTTAGACATTATTATAATATCAGACAAGATATTGGTTTCAGAAATGTTTTGGGTTATCGTAAGGTAAAAACCGTCCGTGTTTATGTGTGGATTTGGTCTTACGATTATCCTTTTCTTTTAAAAGGATTTTTAATCTTTAAAATCATGATTGGATGATTTACCCTTAATACTGTGCGAGTTTATCTCACTCTGGTTCACCAGACTGACCCGGTGTTTTGTAAATGCTCGGGTTAGCCCGGGGTGTACAGGTTCAGGTTATCGTATGCTGTGAAGTCCAGAGACGAGCTGGAGATGTTCAGACATATGATATTATATAGCTACTATTCCGCCGTGTGTTGTATATGGGAACAGACTATTATAACTGTCCCATTGTGTGATGTACTCTGATATTGTAAGTATTTTTAAAGCTCTCAATAAAGATTTATTTCTGTATTATATTTTATTCCGCTGCGTTGTGAGACTCTGTGTTGTGTTGTTTCTTCTTTTTCTTCTTCTATTCTAATATTTCTTTCTTTCTTATCTCACCCTCTAATTTCTTTCTAATAACTATCCAGTGTTTCGGTGTTTAGAGGGTCGGCATGAGTTACGGTAAAGGTATTCATGTCGATTTTCGGGGCCGGAAATCCTTGGGTCGTTACAGTGGTATCAGAGCTGAAGGTTAAATGATTACCTTGGCTCTGTGGCGTGACTCAATAGAGATGGGGTTAGCAATACCCTAGATTGAGTTTGAGTGTATATATACGAGTGAACGTACTTGTAGATTTTATAAAAAAATTGTTTTATGTTGTGGAGATTTTTTGGTTGAGTTGTTTATGCGTTCTGGTCGATCGGTCTGAACCACTGTATCGATAGGAGTTTCTAAACACTCAAGTACAATAAACCGATGCAGTATGTTTTGAAAGAGGGTAAATGAAATAATTTTACCCAAATTATATTTTAATATAAAAGAATGATTAATATTTGAAGTATTATAGTATATTGGATGTGTTGGTTGATTATAATTGAAATGGTAATATAAATAACCACTAAGAATTCGTACAATATAAAAGCAGATTTATTAAATCTGAAATCTAAATCAGAATTGGAATTAAAATTCCTAAAAGTGGGAAAGGTGTATGCAAATGAACTTGGATTGAATATACGAGAATTTTAAAATCCTGGGAGATTTTAATTTGTTTTACGAGCATTATGTTTTGTATTTTGAAATAAATATCAAAATGAAAATGTTTAAATACGGTTTTGATAAGTGATATAGTATTGAACTCACTTCGATCGCTGGGAAATAACTCTAATGATGCAGGCCACATCATCAGTGTTCATTTCCGAGTTCTAAGTGATGGATTACTACTAAAAATCTTGTTTTGAATTGCTTAGAGGAAAACAAGTTGTTTGAATCTGAAAAGGGATATTTGATTTTTTTGAAAGAGCTAAACTGTTCAAAAACTCCCAGGGAAATTGTTTGAACAAAGGCAAAATTTAATAGAATTTTGTGGAAGCAAATATGAATTGAATTGAAACCAAATAACTGGAAATTTAATCGGGATATAATATATCAAGTAGAATCAGATTTGAATTGTGAGACAGTAATCTGAAATGGTGTGGACTGGTAAGTTAAGAGTTGGAATTGATAATGGATGGAAGTTGAGTTAAGAATGGGATTTGGCTTGGATGCGTGAAGAATTTTGTTTGGGGATAAAAATTGGAATTTGTTTGGGAATGCATTTGTATATACTGACAGGGCAGCAGGTGGAAAGGATATAATGATATGCCCGACAAAAAGGTACACGTTTATTTTATATGGGTTTGGTGATTTATGAGCTTATTTGGCAAGCCGCTTGGCTATTTTATTTTCTTTTGGATTGGAGAAGGCCTAGAAAGGCGAGTTGGAGTTGTACCGATTGAGCCGTACAGAGGAGGTGCTGGCGAAATTTTTCGGAAATTTAAGGTGTTAGAAAATTTTCAATATTTTTGAAAATATTTATTTACGGTATTGAATTGATTTTTTTTATATAAAATAAATTAAATTTGAAAATTTATGGGTTTATAACGTTCTTTCTTACCTTAGCAATTTCGAGGACGAAATTATTTTAAGGGGGGAAGAATGTAACGACCCGTGTTTTTCGACCATTTGAATATGAATATTTAAATTAGTTTTAAATATTTTATTTGGAATATCGATGAAATTTAAAATTTTATTCTTTATTTAAAACGAAGTTCGAACGTTATATATTTATATAATTATAAATCGAGCTTGAAAGTGGCGTGCAGTTCGTAAATTCGAGTTTTGAACTTCAATTGAATATACAGGATCCGATATAAGTCGGATTTCTATGAAACAAGAAACGCTGGAAGCGTGTTGATGATAATTTTCATATGAAAGAGAAAAATCCAAATTTCGTGTTATAGATAATAAGTTATGGCCAAAACAAAATTTGAAATAATCGCTGTGGAAATCGTTATTTAAAAATCGGCCTTTAAAATGGTCATTTTGCAAACGATCTCGGATTTCGACGAAATCAGTTTCATTGGGACCGTAACGTTAAATTATTTTACGGTGGTGAATGGCGTGGAAAACCGATGTCGTATGTGACCACGGTAGCTGTAAACGCCCAATCAAATTCTATAGCGCATAATTAAATTAATCGAGAGATATTTGAGTATAACTTGAGCAGACGATCAAATTAGGCCACGAAACCAGTCCCGTTGAGTTCGTATCGTCGATTAGAGTCAGGATAGGTATATAGTTTGTTATTTTTGGAGATCGGTTAATTTGGTGTTCAAAAGGGCATTGCGGTGCGCGTAAAAATAGCCTACCGGGAAAACAGTCTCAGAATGCGACGAAACTGGTGCCGTTGGGTTCGTATTGAAGAATTATTGTAAGATTTCAAGGTTTCAAGTTGATTTGATTTATCTGGTGATCGTGAAAAATTAAAACGCATGTTTAATTCTAGTTTTATAAAGGGATTTTTTTCAAACGATATCGGAATTCGATGAAACTTGTCCCATTGGGTCCGGAATACCTTTTTACACTAGGATTAGCTTTTTATCAGTAAATAGAAATCATTTGTAGGGGTTTTACCATGTTACTTTAGGACGAAGTTCCGATTAATAGTAAAATAGAGTTGATTGCTATATGAGCTGTCATCTCACCAAAACATTTACACATGCTACTGCTGTGAAGCAGCCTATTAGTACTTACCTACCTGGTTTTGTTCAGCCGATCGACTCCTTTGATAAGAAACAATACACAGCATCGTCTCGTCATTTCATGCAGAGCACTAGGACAACAAAAGATAATACACTGGTTTATGAAACAACACCCAATACATAGAAATGAAAATACACTGCACCTCCCAACACATCCACGTCCAAATCAAAATAGAGAAAGGCACAGCTACTTAAGCCTCTAATGCCTACCTTGTACTATATTACTTGGGCGCCAAACATATGCACCTATAAATCCGCTGCAGTTACTTCATTCTTTCTCGCTGCAGTAGGGGTAAAAACCGAAAACATCTTCTATAAAAAAAGAAGAAGAAAGGAGATAAAACGAAGACAGACAAGGGATTCTCGTTACCGGAGACATGAGGGAACTGGGGGGATGAGAGCGCTGGACACAGTAGCGAGGAGAAACGTGGCCAGAAGGTGTACAGGTGTGAGCCTCGGGGTTGGCGGATGCGTGGGTGATTCCGAAACATGGAGAGGAGGTTGTGCCGGAGTTCGGGTTCAGGTGGGAAGTGGCGGTTGCAGTGGAGCTGTTGAGTCATGGAGAGGACGGACAGTGCGTGTATGGGTTCAAAGTTCAAACAAACAAAGTAATAGTAGCTGAAAGAAGAATGAACAGTAAAACTAAAGTGCCTGATTTCTTTCATAAGTGATTTATTAAGGTAAGTATGCTTAATCCGTTTTAGTATGCTAATAATGGTTACAAGGTGCGATTTTTAAGAAAAAGGGTGTAATAAGTTATTACCTTAATTAGCCCAGAACGTCACCTGTAAGAGTCAATATACTATTAACATCATACTAACTGGTAATAATTTATAAATCCCTTTGCAGATACACAATACTGCTTGAATATGTAGAACCGAATCTTACACATGCGCCTAATTAGATTAAGTTCATTGACATGCCCATTTTAGTTTGTAATCATAATTTGCTTAAAATGAAAATTTCTGTGCCTAAGTAAGTTTAATGTGCCAAATCTTTTCTTTAGTTTTCCTAAGTTAGTTGTTAACATGCCGGGAAGGATCAAGGTCCAAGGATGTAAATGTGCCCGGTCTAATTCTCAACCTGGACATTTCGAATGGACCTGAGACTAAACGCAGTTAATTAAATAAGAAATTATAGTTTAATAATATATATATACATTTTATGTTGTCAAAATTTAAATGTGATCGTGGGTGCTTTTTTTAAGATGTGCCCGGATCATACTTGGAAACATGACTAATCGGTGTAAACATACCTAATCATGCCTATCTAATTAATGTTAATTAACGAAATTAGACTAATAAATTATTTTAAATAAGTAAATACCATATTAAATATATACCTCTATCATACAGTAATGGGATCCGATGAACAAGTGGCGTCGGAACCGCATCAACGAACACCACACGATGAAGCTGGTTGATCAGAGTTGGTGGAATTTTTAATTAAATCAAACGTCCGTTTAATTTAATTGAAACAAATGGTTCCAGCAATAGACGAAGCAAGGTGAGTTAAACTCACTCAGTTTTCTCATTTATATTTTATATAAATTGGGTTTTTATTTTGTGTGCTCTACTTGCTGATGGTTGCCTATTTGCTAGTTATACATTTGTTTGTTGATTTAACTGATGAAATTAAACTGTGTTTAATTTCAGTAAAACACCAGATCGTTATTTTAACGATTGGTTCCAATAAAGGTAACTTACCTTGTTGGCCACGTTTATATAATAAACGTGTTTAATTGGCTGAATTGTTTGAATTGCTTGTGGTTGAGGTTACGTGGCCATTATTTATTGTTATCGGTTAAATGAAACTGAATGATCTGGTTTGTGATAACCGTTTTGAATACAGGGAAGTACAGATTGGAGGGATCCAACCGGATTCCTCAAATACATTATTTATTTCATATTATCATATTTGAACTGTCATGATTGGTGATTGATTTTGTTTTTGATCATTTACTGAAAAGTCAACCTGTGTTTTGTTTAAACCAATGGGCGGTATTGGTTGGGTATTTGGTAGCGTATGGCCTATAAAATCAATCGTTTTATAAATATTGATTCACCTCCAGGTGAGTCGATAGAGATGAAGTTATAAAATTTATTTTATAACTGGAGTTAGATTTTGGAAAAAAGTATCATTTTGAATAAAAGTTATTAAAGAGAAATAAATAAATATTTTATTTATTGAAGACTTTTATTTGTTATTAATTTATTTTATAAAGTATATGCTGATGTTAATAAAATATACAAGCGTGAGAATAAGAGATGAATCGAGTGGTTAGACTTTGATAATTGTTTTGTAAAGAAACAATTAGTGGAATTATTTAAATTAATTATATTTTTAATTAATTTAAGGTGAGTACTGATTGAAATCGATTAACGAAATAATCGAGTTTTGAGTTGACAAAATTGACCATTTTAACTGGAGTCGACTATTAAATTTGTTTGTTTTCGAATTTGTAAAATGAAATAGTTGAAGAATATGGTTTTAACTTTAAATAAGATTTTTATAAAGGAATTGCTATTTATTTTAGTAAATAAATAAATTAACTACCAATATATTTAACGATTGAAATGAATTATTATTTTAATTAATAATAATTTAGAAAATTACTTTTCAAAAGTAATTGAAGTGAAATGAAACCTAATGGGATGGTGTAAGGAGTCTATCAATGGGTTTTATATTTAAAACCCAAACTTTTTATAACGAAGTTATAAAGAGTGTTTTTAAGCGAAGGTGATAACTTAGATGTAAATGCCACTTAATTCTTTGAATTAAGTTAAGATAAAAAGGTTTTAAAATAAACCAGGATGATATAAATGGATTTTAATGTGTTAAAAGCTTTAATTTTAAATTAACGTTACCTGAAATGAGATCAAGTAAAAAAGGGAGAATCAAAATAGGATTTCCAAAGTGGGGAATGGTCGAATAGATTTGAAAGGAGATTGGAAATAAATGGATCTGGTTAAAGAAGCGAGTTATAGGGTTGTATAACCAAATCCAAGTTACGATAGGAATTGTGTTGATACTGAAATGGAATGTTGAGTTTGATTACAACTTATATTTATCTGAGGATATGAACGTTGTTGATCAAGGTCTGAGAGGTAATTAAAATACCCCAACTCGAACAACATCAGGATTATCTGAAGATGATATTAGTTGGTAATCGTAAAAGAGGTTAGTGATGGTTCATTATTAGTGAAATAATGTAACGTTGGTGAGAATTGGAAAATATATATAACAAGAGATCGAAGTAAAGAAAATGTAAAGTTAGTTTTATTCTATACTAATCAATGTTAGTTATGGTTTCGAGAATGGAATACAAGATATTACGTAATGCTATTTAAAGAAGAAAATGAGTTGAATGGATTTTCCATGTTTTAAATAATAATGAATGATGTTGAAATGTCTTTGAAAGGAGAATTAAGTGTAAATTGAATATGGTTATTTTACCAAGTATTATAAAGAAATGGTGTTGAGAACATTGGTATATTAATTAAGAATTCAATTATCGTATTTCTAGATATTAAAGAGTTAGCAGTTTTAATTGAGCAGAAGTGAATTAGTTTGTTTAATTAAAAGGCCAAGTGGTGCTGAATACTGAACTAGTGAACTCATTGGAGTGTCATGATTGAACACTGTTTATTTTGATAGTTAAATCACCGACTATCAAATCTGTCCAATGCGATTGTTGGTACGGAAAGACCGGGATCGAATTTATATTCGAAAACCATTCCGACCAACAAATACGTGAAGGTCTCAGAAGATGATCGAGATGGAGCATTTAAGACCGTGGATTTTCATACACAGAAGAACCACTAATATTCTCTGTCTGGCAAGCAGAGATAAGCTGTGATTCTGTCGTGGTTGGAATCTACGGGTTGCAAGGACTTCTCGCTACTCATCCATGGGGTGATTCCAATATGGATGCGGTAGGAGATTACCTTCGAATCATCCTGTTCCTGGATGACTTGTATGGACGGATGTCTGACAGAGTATTTCCAAAGGGTCACGTACGTTGATTTCTTTAAACGTGCTATAGTTGTTGGCGGGGAATTGCCGTTCGCTTAGCTTCCAACTAGAGTACTTTTGTGGATGTCAATTAGTGATATCTAACAGATCTGACGATGTGGCATTCAAAGTGAATGGTGATCTGATGTTCAAAAATAAACTCTGACCTCAAGCCTCATCAACCGGGAAATGACAAAAAATCGGGCAGGCAACATGGCTATGTGGGTCGCTCCCATTAGGGTGTATAATTACCTATCTAGAGAAATTCCTATTTACTTCTTTAATCTATATTCGATGCTGTCCCTTTTCGGGAGACGGTTGCTGATCCCAACCGTCGGTGATATACATTCGATACACTCAAGCGAAATGAGTGGTCGGTCATGTGAGGGCCAGGTTGCAAGACGTTCATGTTGAACCCAGTGTGTTTGCCTCTAGAGATACACTATCGGCAGGTGGTCCCATACCTTGTCATAATTGGAATCCCATCTCCAATAAGCGCCCGCGGTTTTGATTGTATACTATATATGTGGAGCGTGAGATGCAAACTTTCCACTAGATTGTTATTTACTTGTATTTAGACATTATTATGATATCAGACAAGATATTGGTTTCAGAAATGTTTTGGGTTATCGTAAGGTAAAAACCGTCCGTGTTTATGTGCGGATTCGGTCTTTCGATTATCCTTTTCTTTTAAAAGGATTTTTAATATTTAAAATCATGATTGGATGATTTACCCTTAATACTGTGCGAGTTTATCTCACTCTGGTTCACCAGACTGACCCGGTGTTTTGTAAATGCTCGGGTTAGCCCGAGGTGTATAGGTTCAGGTTATCGAATGTTGTGAAGTCCAGAGACGAGCTAGAGATGTTCAGACATATGATATTATATAGCTACTATTCCGCCGTGTGTTGTATATGGGAACAGACTATTATAACTGTCCCATTGTGTGATGTACTCTGATATTGTAAGTATTTTTAAAGCTCTCAATAAAGATTTATTTATGTATTATATTTTGTTCCGCTGCGATGTGAGACTCTGTGTTGTGTTATTTCTTCTTCTTCTTCTATTCTATTATTTCTTTCTTTCTTATCTCACCCTCTAATTTCTTTCTAATGACTATCCAGTGTTTTCGGTGCTTGGAGGGTCGGCATGAGTTACGGTAAAGGTATTTATGTCGATTTTCGGGGCCGGAAATCCTTGGGTCGTTACAATAAATTTTCAGTCGTTATTATTTAAAATAATTTATTTCAAATATTCAAAATCCCTTAAAATTTCTAAAATAATTTTTTTTTAATTGGCCCCAAATTCCGGGTTGTTACAAGTTTCTTGGTTGTTTCTTTTATTTCATAGTTTTTTGGACATGGAAACTACATCTAATGTGTTCGTTACATGTATTATCAAATATTACTTAAGTAATGGTTCATTAACACATCGTGGAAGATATGATTTTCACTCATTGTTATAATTTATCTGTCACTCAGTTGTTCACTTTTTGACTATTTCAAGTTTGTGAATGATTCTCTTAAATTACAGGCTTGGAGAGAGGATTTCTTTGGGGTTAAAATTTAAAAGAGGATTAGCTAATGCATTTTTTTTGCTCCTTTGCTATGTTGTTTTTCTATTCCCTCCAGATGTAGTCTTCCCCCTTACTTCCATCGTTCCTCTAGGACTTGGTGGCCCAGACTCATTTTTCAAGTAACACCATTTTTTCCATATGAAATAATAGAACAAAGACATAGTCTATGAAATGTAGCTTACTAAGAAAAACGCTGATGTATATTTAAGTGATGGTGTAAACTTCCTTAAATAACCCAAACTATGTATTGTTATGTTGGTCTATGTTTCCTCAATTACCTTGATCTGTGTTGATTGTTAAGATTGATGGAGTTATGATGCCACCAAACCGTCGAGACTGCTGGCCAGAGAAGGTCAGCAAGCGTCAATGGCTGGTATTTTGCTGAAAGGATGGAATGACAATCTGAGGAGGATGTATAATAGAAGGCACTGATGAACAATGGAGGAACCTTCCTTTTAACTTCATAGAGTACGTAATTTACATTATTTCAGTCATGGTTTATTTATTGAATCGTTGGTTTTAGTTTGGTTGTCTTTCCCCCACTCTTATAACATTCAACAACATATCGTGCAGAGTTGTCCGCAGTTATTCATTATTTCTCTATTAATTGTTATGTAGCCTTTTAATTTATATTGAGAATGTATAAGCAAAATAAACCGACACAAGGTTATATATGTCTCAAATGCAACTTAGCATTTATTATTCGTTGATACATTAGGAACACACGACAACAAAGCAAGATGAGTACTCAAACAAACACAAAACACAAAGTGAGGAATAGGAGGAGAAAAAACCTAACGCGGTAAGCATGGCCTATGTTATTCTTTGATATCACCACAACAAGCAAGTAACCACTCTTAATGCACCGTGCAAAAAATAATTCGTTACATAAAGGAACCGTAACGAGGTTTATTCAAATATATGTTGTGACATTTGATGTTATCAAGTGATAACTTAATCATGTATATGTTTCTCCTCCAAATTCATGTTCAATCTCAATGGATTAGAGAAAAAAGACATGCATTGATTTTATGGATATGTATAGCAACCATATATGTGATATTTGCAACCATCTTTTAAAATAAAGTAAAAAAGAAAAGAAAAATTAATCTTGAAAAAAATGATTTATCTGTACAGTAGCAGCTTTATAATTCATAGAAGTAGCACTTAATTCCTTAAATTTTTAGTTGAGTATCAATTTATTCACATGCTTTATGGATTATTACAGTTGTTTACAAACTAATTAGAGAAGAATTAATGGATTTGGATGGGGATAAACTGCAACTGCTTTGGTAAGTCATCACTTGACTTAATGCAAGGCACTTCCTAATAAGTAATTCAAGTTTATAGGTATTCTTAGAATTGTACATGTAGGCGTAGTAATGATTTTAAAGACCAATTGAATCTACAAGAACTAATTTTTGTGCAACAAAATGGTGGTTGCACCAGCTGACCTAGTTGGAGGTTTCATATTCCTCGGTCAAGCACTGTTTGCGGTAGTCTTATAACTTATTTCTAAGTTGTGACATTTGATGTTAACTATGTATGTCTTAGGTGTGATATTCTTATATTGTTATGGTGGAGAAGCTAACATGGAAGTTGACCTTGTGATGCTACGAAATTTGTAGAATATGACATGAAAATGCATTTTTATTGTTGTCTGAAATTTGGTTATGTATTTTTTATTATCATGTGATTCTGAAATATAAATCTTGATTATGTGGAAGGATGTTACAATCCAGCTGTGTTTTCCTTTAGGAAATATCAATTTACATCAATTATAGCTCTTGCTTAAAAGTATTGTTAATTGCCAATTTGAAACACATGGGAAGGGTTGCTAATTATCAACTTGGAACACTACTTAAGAGTTGCAGGTTGTCAATCTGAAATACTCGGTAAGTGTTTATAATTTTCAATCTGAAACACTTATTGAGTGTTGTCGATTATTAATTTGAAACACCCAGCAAATGTTGCTGATTTTCAGCTTGAAACACATGTTAAGTGTTGCAATTTATTATTCTGAAACACTTAATAAGTGTTTCAAAAATCTGCAATATACTAATCAGCAACACATAAAAAGTGTTTCTAGAAATTTTAGCTACAGTTTATTGCCGTTTCTAAATGATCATTTGGGTGTAGTGTGTATTCAAAGATTTTTGTATCGAGAAGTACTGTACCCAAGATTCTATGGTTTAACAGAAATTTGATTCTCTGTTCAGTAGTGCTTCATTACTATATTCTGTTGTATAGTTTATTATTATATATTATCCATGTGCTATGAGTTAAACAACATGTTCATTTCGAGTTATTCTACCCTGACTATCGGCCTAGCACGTCATACAGCGCAACTTTTCCATAGTTTGACGCAGGAGGTACATGGCGTTCGTCACACGCATGCACTATATCTTGAAATATAGAATCAAGGTGGACCCTAGTAGGTATGTTGCCTTAGATAGAATTTAGAAAAAATCAAGCAGGAAAGGAGAACAACTTTAATAGCTGCTGCCAAGTATTGAACCTGCAACAGAATTCACATGACAGGAGGAGCAAACCAATGCACTATACTTGTCTTTCGCAACATGTTGCCCTGCTATCATCACAAATAAAGTTTTATAGAAGCATTTATAGCATTTTGTTGCATCTTTCACCACCTCCGTCGGTGTTGCCTTAGGCGATGGTCTCGCCCGCCTTGCCCTTGCACCGGGCCTGTCTACATATGAGAAATAGACTTATTTTATTTCATTTGAAAGAGTTGAAACTAATGAGTTAGCATAAATATCTTCGTCTGTTTTACTTTACTGGTGCCTTTATGTGTGATTACAACATTTTCCAAATTTCATGTGCAGAATTACAAATAGACACTTAATTAAATTCATTTCTATCTAAGGAGCAAAATAAAATATTTATAGCCTTAGAATTATTAAGTGTTTGTGTCTTTTGGTCTAGTATCCATTTCGAATATTCAATTTGAGTAATATTTCAATTATCTAAACCATTGGACTACAAATAAAATTTCATCATATAAGCCCAATAAGCATAATTGCTGCCATCTAATCACTACTACAAAAATGGGCATATTCGACACTAATATGTGTACGTTGTATGAAAAGTGTGGCGAAAGCTATGCTTTCTTTGATCTTCTGCAACAATATTCATATGTTATTGCATTAGACGTGAATGCACTGTTGTGGTTGGAATTCTAGTGTTGTGACGTGCAACACCACTTCAAAGCATAGCCTTACATAAATACAATCTAGGTCAGCGATCCGCGTTATTAGAATAAATAAATAAACAACCGTAGATGCCTTATTAATCCAATAGTTCAAACTAGTACATGCTTTCTATCTAAATATTATCCCATCATCCAATCAATGACGTGCACCTCATTGGGTTCTCATCTATGTGAAATTTTGGCCCGATGATTTCTCGAAAATCGTTCATCTTCTGAAACATTTCTATTCTCCACTTTCCCCTTTTAACTATTTTGACCGAAGTTTAAACCTAAATTTTATGTCATCTTTGATTCACGTCAGCTAAGTCCCAACAGGCTTCTAAATTTTTTTGCTCCAATCGATCCTGCATCTCCCCAATTCGCCGATGTCGCTCTCCACCACAACCGCAGATCGAAAATCGAAAATCCTGAAGGGCACTACAGGTGTTATAAGCTTTATCGCTGTTCTAGATTCCTTCTCCAAAATCTCCTTTCGGATATCGATTCCTTCTCCGAAATCCTCCTTTTTTCATCATTTGTGTTATATCGAGGTGTTCGCTTTGTTAGTTTACCCTAATTATCTTGCAAATATGGTCCGTGAATTTTGGATTGGCATATTGGATTTTGATTTGTGACTGAATAGCACAAATAATTTGAGATTTTCAGCGATGGCGCAAACTACGAAACAGTTTTGTGTTTTGAAACCAATTTTTACTGCGGTGCCCATTGATATCGATCAACGTAGGAGCCTAGAACTAGACAAAGTATGCCAAACTTGATTTTTTTTGTAATCAACCTTTGGTTCCTCTGGTTTTACTGGGGTTTCGATTGTATTTCTGACTGTGGTGTCTGTTTATATCAAAGTTCCTACTAGATTCTGAGATCTATGAGAGTAAGGAAGCGAATTCCAAGAGAGAAGAGGTGCTAGAACAATTAGACAAGGTGATCATGTTGTTTAATTCTATTTGATATTGATATGTTGATCTTGAGTATATGTCCTTCGCTTTCTACGTATATAATTGGATGAATAGTACTAAGATACCTAAATTTAGTAGAGACTAATATTTATGTTGCTTAAGTGTTGCAGATAGGAAAAACATGGGTGAAGACATTGACACGTATGAAATTTTACACGGATAAATTGGTTGAAGAAGCTAATGCCATTATTTTGACATCTGGGTTTTATGGATTAGGGATGAGTATTTACATATTCTCTCTGCTATATCTAGTAAATTTTGGTGTGTCATAATGAAGTTTTTAATTATATAAACAAAAGGCTATGTTTGATAGAATCTCAAAGGAAAGTGTTTGCTACTACCACATAATGTAGTTTGATATCTGATTTGAGAATTCCACCTCTCATCTCAGCTGACATTTTTTGTTTTATAAATTTAACAAAAACACACTTTGTTCAAATTTCCCTACCAGAAGTGGGGTATTATCTCCACCACTGATTGATGTGAGGTGTATTATCCTTAGAAGATTCGCTCATAGGTGATGAAAGTGGCTGAGTTGTAGCAACCTTAAAGTTCATAGTTTATTTATCGTAACTCATCAATGCTTTTGGTCATGTTAGTCTACATATAGTCATTTTTGTAAGTTGCTAGTTGTTGATCATTTCTTGTTTGTATTTTATTGTCTCCATTTGATTCATTGTAATTATAGTACTCCTTTAACCTCACTATGTATACATGTTTTTAGCATTTTCAACTCTAATGTTTAAGTTTTCAATAAATATTTCTAATTACATGTTCATGGACCTGGGGCAGATATTGATGCTCTTTGTGTTGGGCCATTTAATGTCAATAGAAAGGTTATATTCTCAAGGCTTTTCATCTTTCTTTACTTCCTTTAATGCAGTTAATACTTTTTTTAATTATGTGTAATTAAGATTTAGTTTTATTGCAGTGTAATACTTTCTTTCCTTCAACCTCATTAAGATTTAGTTTTTTTAATTATTTGTAATTATGTTTGTTTTGAGGTTCGAACAAGGGTTGTGTCTCTTCAGAAAGTTGCACGGGAGAACACTTACATTGAAACCGAAGACTACAGGTTTTAAGGTTCAAACAAGGGCTGTGTCTCTTCTAAAATATATTTGTTCAAAGGATGAAATTCTCTATTTTGCTTCCAAGCTACTGAATGTAGAGCTGCCTCTCTCACTGAGATTAATTGGTATGAAATTCTACTACATAACCATATCATTCTCTTAGTTTAGCCAATTCAAATTTACACGTAGCATTCATCTTTCAACTCTGAGCTTATCACTGTATGACCTAGCAATGGTACCTTCTCCTTCTCCATGGAAGAGGTCTATTTTCTGTCCTTTGGTTTTTAGTGATGAGCGGACATTAAACGACCTCATCTTCTCAGCACGGCTCCTTGCCGTAGAATTTGCAAACTTAGCTTTCATCTCAGCATGACCACGCTCCAGATTTTCCTGCATTGCCTTTAATTTTGCTTCCCTTTATGCACTTTTTGATCCCTTCTCTTCCCTAAGTTTTTCATCTTGCTTTTTCATATATTTGAATAAAGTCTACCTTTATACTCATCTGAAGGGTTGAATTCGCCTATCTTAGGCTTCACGTTATCCATAGAATCTAAATTCTTAGCCATCTTTTTCAATAGATCAGGGTAAAATTCTTCGCCAGCACTGAAATGCCCACTTTGTACAACCTCAGGTTGCATTTTGAGAGTAGAATTTTGTTCTTCTAAACCTGAGGGTTTAGTTTTATTTCTTCTTGGAGAAGTTTCTTGGTCTCCATGAACTCTTAGCTTGTGTGTTGCAAATAGCTATTCCAACTCTTCAGCCTTCAATCATCATTTTTCGCTTGAGCATTTTGTGCAGTAAGTGTAAAAATAGGTTGGGGTTTAATTCCTTATTCTTTTCCATTTGAAAATCTGGGATATTACTTCCTTGATTAACCTGCTTTCTTCGAGAATTATTACCACCGTCAGTTGGAAATTTTAGTGAACTTTGAATTGCAGTAGCTTCTTCATTTTTAACTACGTCCTTGTTTCTTGTATGTGCATTAAACTGAGTTTTATAATTTCCTTATTTACTACTGATTTCAAAATTACCCAAGGATGATTTTGACTGCATTGAAGACTCTAATGAAAGTTTTGATATTGAGGTCTCATCTGCGGTTTTTCCTCTTGTTGTCTTGAAATTCATGACTGAAGACCCTTGAATATTTGCTTATGTTGATGTATCTTCATGACTGAAGACCCTTTCACTACAGAGTTGCTGCTGCTAGCACTTGTAAATTGTTCTTTTTTCTTGCTTTCAAATAAATTGATTCGATCTTGAACACTCAGCCGCCTGGATCCAGGTGCAGCTTGTTGAGCCAACATGTTTCTAGTGGAGTTGGTAGTTTCAGTAGTAGGATTTTGTGATGGTTCACTTGTTAATGGTTTTATCAAAGTGGAAGTAGGATTAACATCAGGTTCATCTATTGACATGTCAGAATCTGAGGAAGAATGTAATTTAGAGTTTTCGGTGCCTTTCAATTGATGTGAAGTTTGAGATGGTACCCACTGATGAGTTATTAGATCATGCCTATTATGGCATAGTGTGATGAACTTCATGCATGCTTCTCTTAAGCGGTGTGAACTAAATTTATCGGCAAAAAGGAGATGATCAACGAATGCGTTAAGGGAAAAGCCTGCAAATGATGCCCTAGAACAAGACGTTCCAAGGTCCTACTTAATGGCAGCAAGCCGTACATCAATGGCACGGAGTAGTTCTTTCTTTGTTAAGTCTGTAGCAGCTATTGCAGATGATTCATTTTTAGCTTTTCACTTGAATGCTGACTCCTTGACCCTTGAGAATAAATCTTTTTACCCCTTCCAATTGTGACATCTCTGCATCAAAATTATTGACTACTTCTAATATCTCAGGTGTGCTGACAAACGAACAAACCTCTCAACAGTTCCTTTAAACCAATTTGCAGCATTCTTCCCTTTTTTAACTTCAAGTTATATTAATTGAACTGACTTATTAAACCATTTTGTAGCATTCTTTCTCTGCTGACAAGGTAATTTGTTTTATATTTCACCCATTGATATCCTGTATTTTAGTATTCACATGATTTAATAGGGATATCACTGTTCTTATGCTTAATAGGGATATCACTATTCTCAGTTATGGTACTAAAACTAATATATATTTACTACAAGTGTTTTTGAAACTATGCTTATTTTTAAGTGTGTTACCATCGACATATAGGCAGGCAGTCTTTCCTAAATACTTCCAAGTGGATCGATGAGGTGTGCACAGAGAGGGGTGATGATGTTATCATTGTCCTTGTGGGAAACAAGACTGACCTTGTGGACAAAAGGTAAGGTTAAATTCCTCCTAATCTTAAACATATTAATTCGGTATATCAAACAACGTACCAAAAGAGGAAGAGCTGCAAACTATGATTGCTAGCAGTATGTATAACTTATATGATAGTCACACTGTTTTTCTTGGCTTCTATGTTTACATTTTCTATTAGTACATGCATGTATGCATACATATGTTGTTATAAAGCATGTATATATAGGATGTTAATTTATTGGTCTCAAATCTATTCAGGTCATTTTAGCGTTGCATTGTTCTGTGCATGGGTACTTTGATATGTTTATTTTGCATAGGATGATGCAATGGTTTGGTTGTAATAAGATGGTGTAAGGTGATACTGTTAGCGCAGGGAGATGGATGCGGATTTGCCGAGGCGATGAAATGAGTTGATGTTCTGATATTGTTTGTCAGATGATGCTTATTATTACAGTTTAGGTTTATGATAGAAGCATGTTGCTCTTATGTTCTTGTTGTATTCAGTCGAAATTTTGTTATTAATGTATTAGTTATATCTGATTTGATGTTATTTTTTTATAAGACACTCTTATGTACAAAACTCGTACTGCAGTATTTTTAATTAAAGTGTTGTATTTGCTTTCTTCTTATGTAGCATTTTCCTTCTTTACTGTTGCATTTTTTCTGATGCTGTTTCAAGATAGCGGTGTTGCATTTGAAAAAATATTATTAATTCCATTGTGGTACGACATGTGGGCCTCACAGCTGACGTGGCGTGTGACATGTGGACAACTGACATGGAGTCTGACATGTATGCATCTGACGTGGAAAGCTGATGTGACGTGTGACACGTGGCCAACTTATGTGGAAAGCTGACGTGGCCTCACTATCGTGACCTGGCAGCTAACGCTTAAGGCAACTCTGTATATTGTTGCATTACATGCAAGTACTATTGCAATAGGGTTATAATGCAACACTTTCTTTCCATGGCAGTAGATGGGCAAAAGTGTTGCCTTAGAAGGCTAAGGCAACGGCCGCGGATGCCACGCCTCTCTGGTGTTGCCTTAGCGAAAAAAGGGGCAAAGGCCACACTTTTTCGACCTACGGCCATAGAAAACTAGTGTCGAATTTGCCCACTTTTGTAGCAGTGAATAGAAGGGGTCTAGTGGTAGATTTCTCTTCTATGAAGGAATTAATAAAGGTTTTACTAGTGTCACTAGCCATTTATACTTGTCAAAAACCAATTGATGAACTTTTGAAAAATCGGTGCTTTGATACCAATTATTGGAAAATGGGTTGTACACAAAATAGTGTTGGATAGATCTTATGGCTATTAAGAAATAAGAAGCGGTGAAATGTATATTAACTACTTGTGAGTATAAACGGTATTCACTCAAACTGGAACAAGAAACAAGTAATCATAGAATAAGTAAGTAATATGCCAAAAAGTAAATAACACCCGGATTTTTATACTGGTTCAGATTAATCAATCCTACATCCAGTCTTGCCTTTTATTATGCGAAAATTCCACAATAACTGCTTGCTTTCCACGGGTGGCAAGAACAACTTTACAATCTTGGTTTCATGAGTCATAAGACACCCTTTTGATTTTACAGCCTACAAGAACACCTTCTAATTATCACCAACAACAAACTTTTGTAAGTTGTTGTATCTTCAATGTAGATTCTTGCAGACTCGATACACTTATCTTGTAGACCTCCAACGACAATATATCTATGAATTCTTTGAGGGATATGATGAAATCGGAGAGAGAATGATTTGAGTTCTAGTACAACTCTCTGATATTGCGCACTCTGCAAATCTATGAAAAATTAGGTGAAAGAGAGTGGATGTACAAAGATAATTGGAAAATATTCAATGGATTTCTATTGCAAATGTTTGTAGGAGGAGAAGTGTAACACCCCACGTCCATTAATGTCACTCAAATTAAAAAGACACATCATCAGGGAACTACCCAGAATTCTGCAGATCTGGGCTCGGCCTGGGCGCACTTCCCAGGTGCGCCGTGTATTTTTGTTCTGGCGCACTTCACAAGTGCGCCAGTTATTCTGGCCCATTTCCTGATTATTTTTCCAAACTTCTATCGTCCATAACTCCTTCATACTTTATCTGTTTTACGCAAACTCGGACTTTATCTCAAGTAGAATTCCGAGACGAACGCAATGGCGTAACCTGTTTCACTTAATTCTTATTTTAAAAATTAAGTATTCTTTAATTATCCCTTATGTCATGTTTTAAAATTGTGGGGTGTTACAAGAAGAAAATGAAAATTCTTGATGTCAAAATTCATTTTTAGAGGCCTTTATATAGTGGTTGAAGAGACGTGTCTTTTGATGAAGAGATTGAGGGAAATTTCACATCATTCAGAAATTAAAATTCAGAAAAAGGCTAGTATATCGACGTGGTAGGATACCCCATGTCAACATGAGTGTGTTGCAAAATGAACAAAAACACTAATAAGTGTTGAAAATTTTCAGCTATTTAAATTTTCTTATATTCATGGATTTTGGTGATTCGGCGGTGGTCAATGGTTAATAAGCTTCAAGTATAATTGTCATGGAATCTTCAATAAGATATTCTAACGTTCAACCAACTGCTCATCACTTCAAACACATTTTTCTTTCAACATTCGTCTCTAATAGGTTTTGGTCTTCAGTTTGTTATGTAACGACGGTCGGAACAAAGCCCCCTTCCTTGCACGCATATGAGCTGGCACACAACTCCCATATAACAAAAGGAATCCCTGATGTTACATGCCTACCAGCTCATATTTGTACACAATTCCTTCAATATATTCCATGATGTGGGACGATTGTATCCAAACTATCATTCCTCCTTAACAATATGCGAGGCAATCCTAACAGTCTCCCCTTTGACTCGCATCCTGCGCGTATCTTTTGAGAGCACTGTCTTGCCTGCATGGCCCAGTCCGTAACCTTTGGCTCTGATACCACTGTTACGTAACGTTGGTCGGAACAAAGCCCCCCTTCCTTACACTCATACGAGCCGGCTGTAACAGCCCGCACCTCCGTTCACGCACAAGATATTGTCCCCAACTTAGCCACCGTATAGGTGTGGGGTTTTGTTCCTCAAAAGGCCTCGGTGTTAGTAAGAGATGGGCTCTACTATATAAGTACCCACTTCACACAAGCTTCCATGATGTGGGACTTAGGGGTGTTACATTCTCCCCTCCTACAAAGCCCAACGTCCCCGTTGGCTCACAAACACCTCACCCAGGCGCTGTGGTCCTCACAGGAGCCACAATTCCGGCTGGGTATTGGCTCTGATACCACTGTAACAGCCCGCACCTCCGTTCACGCAAGATATTGTCCCCAACTTAGCCACCGTATAGGTGTGGGGTTTTGTTCCTCAAAAGGCCTCGGCGTTAGTAAGAGATGGGCACTACTATATAAGTACCCACTTCACACAAGCTTCCGTGATGTGGGACTTAGGGGTGTAACATTACACCTCCGTTAGGGTCACTCAAAAAGGGAATGCACTAGTTTTGGAGGAGCGTTATCGAGGTAAACAAATGCAGAAATATTACAAGACAGAACAAAAATAAAACAGTGGAAGAATCAAAAGATAAATTTTATTACTTTCAAAATAGTCAAAGCCTTTTTCATTCAAAGTACCAAATAGCCAAAGTCATTATTTTCCATTACAACAAATTCTGTCTTGCATAAACAAAGAAGCATAAACTTAAAACAACAAAAGAAGCTTAATTTCCCAAAGGTAGCAAAAATGCAGCCATAGCATAGCTCAAGATCAAACCGTACATGAGCTGAACCGAAAGCAAGCGAAATCCAAGCTAAGTGTTAGAGATTCCTCCCTGAGAACCTGGGGGGAAACGAAAGAAAAAGAGGCGAAAGAAAATGGGTCAGTCATAAAGACTGGTAAGTCCAAGTGACTTTCAGCATAAAAACAAATAAAGGTAACATGACATGTATATACTGAAAGTAAACATAGGGTTGCTGTCAAGATTGGCAAGATAGACTAAGATAGCATGATAATTCAAGTGTAAATCAAGTATATCATCACATATTCGAGGTTCGCTGCATCAATTGTACTAAAATCCCTACCCATGTCTTATATTAATCATGGAATGATCCCTTGGCCCAATATCATGAAATGACCTATTTCTAGGTCCAATGAAACGATCCACTAGTTGATCGGCTGTCTACAAGTTCTAGCCCGTCATGTGTCTGTGTCATACGGCCGTATCACGAATGTAGTCACCTGTGCTAGGTCCACCATAGGGTGTATCAAGCCCTATGGTGCCAACCACTAACACGAATCAAGCATGCACAGATAAACCTACTAATGCCCAATGCCTTCTTTTTCAACTCCGGACCACGTGCACGACCATAGCCCACCTGAACCTACACTGGCGCACCAACACAACCGTCATTCTGGTCGCTTACAATCAGCCCAGTAATCGTGCCCGACCCTGCCTAGTCCCAGGGTACCATGATACATCTAGTGGGTTACTGCTGAAACGGACCGCGCAACTAGGGTTTCCGTCCAACAGGTTAAGTGTTGTCATTTAATTTCGTGACTTAACCCCTATCAGTCTAGCATGTCAAGTTGGTTAAGTGTTGTCATTAAAGATCGTGACTTAACCCACCTACGAATCTTGTATCAAGTTGGTTAAGTGTTGTCTTACATGTTCATGACTTAACCCTATCATGTGGAATTAATTCATTAATGCACCCCAACCTCTCACATCAGACCTGTTGTTGTGGTCACTAGATATGCCGGGCGGTTCCGGGCAGAATTACACCACAACTCAGTCTGACCTCGGGATTTCATGTGCGATATGACCAATTACCCACATTGGATCCTATTGTTTGCAATAACTGGATTTGCCGGGCGATTCCGGGTAGAATTTCTCTCGAGTTGGCCATTTTCTAGTTCATTCTAGTGTCATGTCCATGTTCAAGTTTTCATGTCAAGTTTCCAAGGCAAGTTTCATGCCAAGTCTCCTATAATTTCCAATTTTTTCCAACGTTGCCCTGTATAAATATTAGGCTAACAATCTTAGCCTAATTTTTCGTTCGCATGATTTTTGGCATATAATATTAGGCTAAAACTTAGCCTAATTTAACGTACGCAAAATTGGCATAAAGAAATTCATTAACGTAAACACGACATAGGGGTAAACTTGGCATTTTTGGCATAGTCAATATGAACATCATAAGTGTGTACTTGCAAAATAATCAACATGAATATCATAGGTGTGGCCTTGCAGCGTAGACTGAACCAACATACATATATGTGAATTTGCAACATAGACTAAATCAACTTACATATATGTGAACTTGCAAATCAATCACGAGCATATGAATAAGTGTGAACTTGAAATATGCCATAGGTTTAACATATACACATAAACATGTAGATCTAACATTTAGTCACATATGTGATATGATTTTACAACCTAAAACTTGCATAACATGATAAACTACACAACTTATCATAATAGGTTATACTTTAAGTTCCTATACATATGAATAGACTTATTCATTAATTCCCAATTCAACATGATAATAAAATAGAACCACAGGCATAGATCAATATCATTCAATAACATAATCAATCTATTTTCAAGGCAAGACATAACTGAATAAATTGATTAAAACATCGCAGGCATATAGATCTGATAACGTTATTGATCATGAAAAGGTTTGAATAATAATCTAGTTTCAAGAACAAGGATAGATCTAATTTAAATAGAAAAATCCCCAAAATCAAGATCCAAGGACAAAAAAAGGTCTGAATTGAAAATCAAGCTTAGATCCCATTTTCATAGTCATAATCCTAGGCAATAACCTCATAGGTGATTAGCCACAATTGTCCTTGTCATAGTTATAGGCAATAGTCTTATATTCATAGTCATAGGCATAGACATAGTCTTATGTTCACTGTCATAGTCATAGGCATAGTCTTCCGTTCACCGTCATAGTCATAGGCATAGTCTTATGTTCACCGTCATAGTCATAGGCATATGTATAGTCTTATGTTCACCGTCATAATCTTAGGCCATTAACAATAGTTTCAACGTCATAGGCAATATTCCCAATAGTCAAGATCCAAGAAGAAAACAAGAATAGATATGAATCATACATAAATCACTTCCAATTTATACCATGCCCATATTAGATTTATAGTTTTTATCTAAAAGTAACTGGAACTTACAATTCGTGGTCTAAGAAATTTAGATGCAGAAGTCAGGTCTAGAAATTTGTCATTGAATTGTTGAATCTTGCTTTGACTGTAGAAGCAAATCCCCAATTCCTAACCGTAGTCTTCAAGAAATAATCTTCGCGTTTTATTTTTAATTTAATTTAATTTAGAGGAAGAAGAAGAAGCCATGATCATCAAGAGTTTGAGCAGCATAAGGTTAGAGAAGAATGGGGTAAAGAGAACGAGGCTAGGAGGCTGTTTATATAGAATTTCAATTTAATTATAGCCGTTAGTGAAGCTAGAGTTAATCAAGGCCATCCATCACAAGAGAAGCCAATCAGAAAGTGACAAGTTAGCCCTAGTGACATAGCAGAGCTCAGAAATTCGACCAGAACCCGACCAGGCCAGCCAGGGCCAAACCAGAAAGCTGTGCAGGCCTGCTGCTCGGCCTGGGCGCACCTGCCAAGTACGCCAGTGCAATTTTGCATGGGCGCACTTCCCAAGTGCGCCAGTGCAATTTTGTTCTGGCGTACTTTCCAAGTGCGCCAGTGCATTCTGGCCGGTTTCTGGTTTTTCTGCCAAACTTCGTTCGTCCATATCTTCTTCATACGACATTCGTTTTATGCAAACTCGGACTCTATCTCAACCAGAATTCCGAGACGAACGCGATGGCATAACCCGTTTCCCTTGATTCTTATTTAAAAATTAATTATACCTTGATTTCGGGTTTTAACACGTTATTAAAATTTAGGTTGTTACATTCTCCCCTCCTTAAAGGATTTCGTCCCCGAAATCTTCAAGGTAAGAAGAATGCATCCTATCATCCAATCAACCATCTACTCAACCATCATCCACAAGCAACCATTGTCCTTAAAAGATTTCTAATGCTATATGAACATATGCAGAAAGTGTGTATATGTTCCTTATCTAATGCAAATGATCAGGCCTGATTGATCTTCTTAATGCAAACTATGTTTAGTGCTACGAATTCAACATGTATGCAAATAGTCCTAGTCACATAAACACTATATGTGTGCACAAACATCCATCCATATGCAACATCCACATGATAACACATTCAATTTCATCCATAAACAAGTATAAACACTCATGCATATGCAATATGAAAATGTGTCTGAGTCGATCTTGTGCCTAATGTGTGTTATGCAACCACGAGCAACCACTTGCAACCACTTGCAACCATTTGCAACCATCAACCATAACATGTATCAAGCACATGTTTACATCCAATAGGGTTCTACCTAAGGTTCTCAAGATAGGATTGAGAAGATAAGCAAGATAAAACAAAGCATCTAGGAGAAGAAGTTAAAGATGTACCCCCAGAAGGTCCTGCCTGTGAGGCTTGCCCTTGCTTCTTAGGGTAGTTCTTGCTGATATGTCCAGTTTCACCACACTGGAAACATGCTCCCATCTTCATCTTCTTCTTTCTACAATCCTGAACTATATGCCCCTCAATACCACAGAAGTGGCATTTTCTTTTCTCGCGTGTCTTGTTATCATTATTGTTGTCGTTGTTCTTGCATTCTTTCTGGATGTCTTTCTTCTCGTTCTGAGACTCATCCGCCTTAACTTACCACTCATACCTTTCCTATGTAACATGTTAACAAGCATCACGGAAACTATCTCCATCGTACGGAAAACCCTCTACGAAGCTAGAAAGAAGATCAGCCGCAGGTAAAAGCTACTGCGACTAAAGATGGAGAAAAGAAAGGAAAAGAGATTCAAACGAGGAAACAAAGGATAGTGCTAATGGCTTTTGGGGAATAGCCTTTAAATAAAATAAGACTTTTCTTGAAAAATGCTTCTTTGTAAACGGTTTTGAAAATAGTTTTAGAAGGCTTTCCTAAAACTTTTGCCCAGTCTGGTAACCTTCTACTCTGATACCAAATGTAACACCCCACCTCCGCTAGGGTCACTCACAAAGGGAATGCACTAGTTTTGGAGGAGCGTTATCGAGGTAAACAAATACAGAAATATTACAAGATAGAACATAAATAAAACAGCGGAAGAATCAAAAGAAAATTTTTATTACTTTCAAAATAATCAAATCCTTTTTCATTCAAAGTACCAAATAGCCAAAGTCATTATTTTCCATTATAACAAATTCTGTCTTGCATAAACAAAGAAGCATAAACTTAAAACAACAAAAGTAGCTTAATTCCCCAAAGGTAGCAGAAATGCAGCCATAGCATAGCTCAAGATCAAACCGTACATGAGCTGAACCGAAAGCAAGGGAAATCCAAGCTAAGTGTTAGAGTTTCCTCCCTGAGAACCTGGGGGGAAACGAAAGAAAAAGAGGTGAAAGAAAACGTGTCAGTCGTAAAGACTGGTAAGTCCAAGTGACTTTCAGCATAAAAATAGATAAAGGTAACATGACATGTATAAACTGAAAGTAAACATAGGGATGTTGTCAAGATTGGCAAGATAGCATGATAATTCAAGTGTAAATCAGGTATAGCATCACATATTCGAGGTTCGCTGCATCAACTGTACTAGAATCCCTACCCATGTCTTATATTAATCATGGAATGATCCCTTGGCCCAGTATCATGAAATGACCTATTTCTAGGTCCAACGAAACGATCCACTAGTCGATCGGCTTTTTACAAGTTCTAGGCCGTCATGTGTCTGTGTCATACGGCCCTATCACGAATGTAGTCACCTGTGCTAGGTCCACCATAGGGTGTATCAAGCCCTATGGTGCCAACCACCGACACGAATCAAGCATTCACAGATTAACCTACTGATGCCCAATGCATGCTTTTTCAACTCCGTACCACGTGCACGACCATAGCCCGCCTGAACCTACACTGGCGCACCAACACAACCGTCGTTCTGGTCGCTTACAATCAGCCCAGTAATCGTGCCCCACCCTGCCTAGTCCCAGGGTACCATGATACATCTAGTGGGTTACTGCTGAAATGGACCGCGCAACTAGGGTTTCCGTCCAATAGGTTAAGTGTTGTCATTTAAATTCGTGACTTAACCGCTATCAGTTTAGCATGTCAAGTTGGTTAAGTGTTGTCATTCAAGTTCGTGACTTAACCCGCCTACGAATCATGTATCAAGTTGGTTAAGTGTTGTCTTACATGTTCATGACTTAACCTTATCATGTGGTATTAATTCATTAATGCACCCCAACCTCTCACATCAGACCTGTTGTTGTGGTCACTGGATATGCCGGGTGGTTCCGGGCAGAATTACACCACAACTCAGTCTGACCTCGGGTTTTCAAGTGCGATATGATCAACTACCCACATTGGATCCTATTGTTTGCAGTAACTGGATTTGCCGAGCGGTTCAGGGAAGAATTACACTGCAAACTCAACCCAACCTCGAGTTGGCCATTTTCAAGTTCATTCTAGTGTCATGTCCATGTTCAAGTTTTCATGTCAAGTTCGTGTCAAGTTTCCAAGGCAAGTTTCATGCCAAGTCTCCTATAATTTCCAATTTTTCCCAACGTTACCTCGTCTAAATATTAGGCTAACAATCTTAGCCTAATTTTTCGTTCGCATGATTTTTGGCATATAATATTAGGCTAAAACTTAGCCTAATTTAACGTACGCAAAATTGGCATAAAGAAATTCATTAACATAAACACGACATAGGGGTAAACTTGGCATTTTTGGCATAGTCAATATGAACATCATAGGTGTGTACTTGCAAAATAATCAACATGAATATCATAGGTGTGGACTTGCAGCGTAGACTGAACCAACATACATATATGTGAATTTGCAACATAGACTAAATCAACTTACATATATGTGAACTTGCAAATCAATCACGAGCATATGAATAAGTGTGAACTTGAAATATGCCATAGGTTTAACATATACACATAAACATGTAGATCTAACATTTAGTCACATATGTGATATGATTTTACAACCTAAAACTTGCATAACATGATAAACTACACAACTTATCATAACAGGTTATACTTCAAGTTCCTATACATATGAATAGACTTATTCATTAATTCCCAATTCAACATGATAATAAAATAGAACCACAGGCATAGATCAATATCATTCAATAACATAATCAATCTATTTTCAAGGCATGACATAACTGAATAAATTGATTAAAACATCGCAGGCATATAGATCTGATAACGTTATTGATCATGAAAAGGTTTGAATAATAATCTAGTTTCAAGAACAAGGATAGATCTAATTTAAATAGAAAAATCCCCAAAATCAAGATCCAAGGACAAAAAAAAGGTCTGAATAGAAAATCAAGCTTAGATCCCACTTTCATAGTCATAATCCTAGGCAATAACCTCATAGGTGATTAGCCACAATTGTCCTTATCATAGTTATAGGTAATAGTCTTATATTCACAGTCATAGGCATAGACATAGTCTTATGTTCACCGTCATAGTCATAGGCATAGTCTTACGTTCACCGTCATAGTCATAGTCATATGTTCACCGTCATAGTCATAGGCATAGGTATAGTCTTATGTTCACCGTCATAATCTTAGGCCATTAACAATAGTTTCAACGTCATAGGCAATATTCCCAATAGTCAAGATCCAAGAAGAAAACAAGAATAGATATGAATCATACATAAATCACTTCCAATTTATACCATGCCTATATTAGATTTATAGTTTTTATCTAAAAGTAACTGGAACTTACAGATCGTGGTCTAAGAAATTTAGATGCTGAAGTCAGGTATAGAAATTTGTCGCTAAATTGTTGAATCTAGCTTTGATTGTAGAAGCAAATCCCCAATTCCTAGCCGTAGTCTTCAAGAACTAATCTTCGCGTTTTATTTTTAATTTAATTTAATTTAGAGGAAGAAGAAGCCATGATCATCAAGAGTTTGAGCAACATAAGGTTAGAGAAGAATGGTGCAAAGAGAATGAGGCTAGAAGGCTGTTTATATAGAATTTCAATTTAATTATAGCCGTCGGTGAAGCTAGAGTTAATCCAAGCCGTCCATCTCAAGAGAAGCCAATCAGAAAGTGACAAATTATCCCTAGTGACACAGCAGAGCTCAGAAATTCGATCAGAACTCGACCAGGCCAACCAGGGCCAAACCAGAAAGCTGTGCAGGCCTGCTGCTTGGCCTGGGCGCACCTGCCAAGTGCGCCAGTGCAATTTTGCATGGGCGCACTTCCCAAGTGCGCCAGTGCAATTTTGACCTGGTGCACTTCCCAAGTGCGCCAGTGCATTCTGGCCGGTTTCTGGTTTTTCTGCCTAACTTCGTTCATCCATATCTTCTTCATACGACATCCGTTTTACGCAAACTCGGACTCTGTCTCAACCAAAATTCTGAGACGAACGCAATGGCGTAACCTGTTTCCCTTGATTCTTATTTAAAAATTAATTATACCTTGATTTCTGGTTTCAACACGTTATTAAAATTCGGGTTGTTACACCGGCAGACAACTCCCATATAACAAAAGGATTCCCTGATGTTACGTGTCTACCAACTCATATTTGTACCCAACTCCTTCAAATTATTCTGTGATTTGGGACTATTTATTCAAATGGCCATTCAACATACGAGGCAACCCTAACAGTCTCTCCCTTGACTTGCATTCTACGAGTATCTTTTAAGAGCACTGCCTTGCCCGCATGGCCCAGTCCGTAACCTTCGGCTCTAATACCATTGTTACGTAACAACGGTCGAAATTGAGCCCCCCTCCCTTGCACGCATATGAGCTGGCACACAACTCCCATATAACAAAAGGAATCCCTGATGTTACGTGCCTACCAGCTCATATTTATACACAATTCCTTCAATTTATTCCGTGATGTGGGACTATTATATCCAAACTATCATTCCTCCATAACAACATGCAAAGGCAATCCTAACACAATTGCTTTGATTATCCTTCCTCTACAATTCTTCTATTGCTCTGATTAATCTCCATCTATAATTCTTCTTTTGTACTTTTGGTTATCTCTATAAATGTATCCATAATATATCTGATGTAACTGCACAACTCGAAGATACATTACCAGTAATGTTTATATGGTTGTTGTCAGCAAAATTAATATATGAGATATTAACCATTAACTTGTTAGTACACAGTTTAATTAATTTTATACTGTTAATCACCGAATCAGTGTTGTTACATCAAAGTTGGGGAAAACATATGGATCACTTAAAACAGTGGTGGAGCCAGCGCTGTTGATGAGATAGGGCATGTAATTAAATTAAGATGGGGCAAGATTACACTTAATCAAAATTTTAGCCAGATATCACCAAACCCAGGTAGGGTTATTGCCCCATCTAACCAACTCATAGATCCGCTCCTGACTTAAAACATTTTAATTTATAAGCTGATAAGTTTCACTACATTTGTTTTAACTATTATATAGTTGATATGAACCAACTGTCACGACCCGTACTTTTAACGGATAATAAATTATTTATTTAATTATTTAAATAATGGTTTGGTAATTTAAAATGACCAGAATTAAATAATATTGAATATTTAATTAATATAAATAATAGAATAATATATTTATTTCCGAAATAATCGGAATTAAGTTGTATTGACAATATTGTGTGAATTGGACAATTTAAAATACATAATTCAGTTTAGAATTGAATTATAATAACGAATTTATTTATAAATGTCAGTTGATTGTATAATTTTTATTATAATTATAATCGAGCTCGAAATGGCGCGGCAGTTCGTAATTCGGCGATTTGAACTTTAAATGAATATACAGAATCCGTTTTAAGTCAGATTTCTGTGAAACAAGAAATGTTCGGAGCTGGTGAAGTTTATTTTTCTAATGGAAGAGAAAAATCAAGATTTTGTCGTGTAGATTTTTATTCATGTCCAAACCAAATTTTCGAAAAGTCGCTATGGAATACCTTTATAATTTATAAAGATTTATTTATATTTTAAATGGATTTTAAGTATAAATTGAATATTGATTTAATCTAGATTTGAAATGTCGAGTTATAAATTCAGTTAGGGATATTTTGGAGTTATATTATATTCTATGTGAATATATACGATAATATTAATTTATTAATATAAAATTTAATTATTTTTAAATATATTAATATTTAAATTAGTTTATTTTAGACCTTAGAAAATAGCCGTTTTTGTAAGCAACCTCCATTTTCGATGAAATCAATTTTGTTGGATCCAAAATATTAAATTATCGTTAGATTTCAGTTTTCGTCATTTTTAGAGTCAGTATGTGGGTCAGTATGTGACCGTACGGGATTTTTATGTGAAAAACAATCAATAATTTGACTTTAAACATATGCTGTGTGAGAAAACGGAGTCGGAATTCGACGATACAAGTTTCGTTGGATCCGTAATGTTGAACTGTAGCTGCGTGCCAATTTTCACGATTTTTGGGTATCGTATGTGGTCATACGGATTTTTTAAATGCAAATACAAGTAACGGTTCATTATAAATTAATATAAAAATCGAATAAAAAATATATAAATCTTCTATAAATACACCACAACCCTTCCTAACCCTAAATCATTTTTCATCTTTGGTCATTTCTTCCGCCGCTCTCATTTACTTCAGACAGTAAAAGTTTTATATTTAAAAAATCAAAATCAATTCGTATCAAATGCTAAAAATCACGCTACGTATATTATTGGATCCCTGTCGACCTTCTCTTCTCGCTCGTACCACTTTTACTGGGATCGACATGATTTTCCATCGATGGATTTAGCAGTCATCGCAATAGGGTTAAGGAAATCCAAGGATCTGCAAGTTGTTGAGCTAAATGAGTATTGGAGTTGTGGTTAGGATGTTAAGGAGCTTGATTTGTGTTATTTTTGGGAGGAGCGGTGTTAAAAGTGAGTGCAGATCACTGTACAGGGTTGGGAAGACCCAGATGACAGAATGGAGAACGTTAGTGTGAGTTTGATGTCATTGGTATGGTAATGAATAACATTGAGAAAGAGGAATAATGGTGTTTACGGTTTGAAGAATAATGGAGCATTGAGTGAATGGTGAAAGCGAGAAGGAGTGGGCAATGGCAATGGTTTGCGAGTGGTATCCTGGAGCTCAATATCGTGGAAGAAGAATACCCTTCAGGCGGGTGCGGGCTTTTAAACGGATGTTGGGCCCGATGGAAAAAGTTAAGCCCAAAGTGAATAAATATTTCGTTTATTTTAAATTTAAATTGTATAAAATGTTGTAAATAATATAACTTTATCATACGGTATCAGAATTGGATAAAACAGGATCCGATGGGATCGTATGGATGGCGGCTATGCAATGGAACTGACTGGGAGTGGATTGGAGTCCGTTACAATTTATAGCGAAATAAATTGTCCGTCTGAATCAATGACAGTTATCGTTATTTAACGATTATCGTCCAATGTGAGTAAATATCACTAACTCTGTACAGTTTATATTTTTATAAATATAATCTAGTGTTGATAAATGATGATTGATTGCTGTGTGTTGATTATTTGGTTGAATTGCTGATTTATTGGTTGAAATTATAGACAACGATATATATATATATATATATATATATATAAATCATTAATCAAATATTGATTATGTTTATCAAAATATTTCATATAGAAATGAAACTGATGTTAATTTTATTGTTTAACATCTGTGAATGCAGGGAAACAGGTTGGAGGGATCCAACTGGATTCCTCAATATTTATAATACTGTTTGTTTTCATATATTGTGATATATGATGTGATATATAATATGTGATTGATTATGGGTATGTTGATGATGTTGATCATGGTTATTTGGTATTTTAAATACCATAAGAAATACCGGAATGTGAAAAGGGAATTTTCAAAGTGTAAATTGAAAATGATATATTCATAAAATCAAAGAATTTTATAAAAGGATTATTTATATAGAAAATAAATAAAGTATAAAAGGAATATTTATTTAGAAAGTAAATAGAATTATAAAAGGGATATTTGACGAGATATAAAAGAATTATGAGAAGATTGTTTAAAATGGGTATTAAACAGAAATCTATTTTAACAAATAGATTGAGAAGATTAATTTATAAATAATGTTTTATGAATTAAATAAAATATTTATCATTTGATAAAAGGAATATATAAGATTTAATTTATATAGAGAAGTAGGAATCGGTTTTAACACTGATATTTTTAATGGAATTTGAGCAGCATTTATATAGGTGATTATTAATGGCATTATAAGTGTTAGAAGAATAAAATAAGATTTTATGTAAATGATTCTATAATTAGAAGTATAAATAGAAATTGGATTGGGGATATTTTTTTAAAGACGAAATCAAACTGTTTTGATTACAAAGAAGAAATATTATTCACATTTATTGTGAAAAATAGATTAAGTAAATATTTTGCAAATAAAATATTATAAAGAAATTTGGGGTTTGAATTAGGAATTTAAATGGAATTACTAAAATTGGAAACTAACTAGAAGTTAGTTGAGTTGAATGGCTTTCTAGGTATCGATCTGATGTTGGTTTTGACCTTCGGCGTTTATATTGGGAAGTTGTTATCTTACTTGTTTACAGCTATAGACTAATAGAGGTGGGAAGATATTGATGCGTGAATCAGAAATGGAAACGTTTTCCAAAGTTAATAAAGTATATTTTCTAATTTTAGAAAAAAAGAATTCATGAATAAATGGAAACGATAAATGGGAAATTAGGAAATGAAATGATGATTGACTGACAAGATTTCCATTTGGGAATACGATCGTTGTTCGTGCGCATTTTTTTCCTTTGATAGTTAAATCACCGACTATCAAAGATTTTGACCATTTCCATTGTCAATACGAAGAGACTGGGATCATATATATTATCTGAAAACCACTCCATATGGCATTAGCAATGCGAATCAAATATGATGAAGATAATTGAAGACATAATTATGCAAGGGCTATTCAGTAAATCATAGGTAGAAATTGCCTAAGATGGATTTCTAGCATAGTAACTTCGGTCTGTCCAGTCCCAGGATGACCTGTATGGAAGAATGTCTGGCAGAGTATATTTAATATATCAAGTAAGTTGATCTCTTGAAAACGTATTTACGTTTGGTGGCGGAGGAATTCATTTCTCTTAGATGTTTACCCGTGATATGTTTGGAGAAATCATTTTGTGATTTAGCAGGTAGGACGACGTAACATTCAAAGTGAATGAAGATGTGGTTTGAAAAGGATATGTTATGACCTCTAGCCTCACAACCAGAAATGTTATAAAATTGGGTCGGTCGCATGGCTAAGTGGTTAGCTGCCAATTAGGGTGTATTGTCACCTGATGTAACAACCCGAATTTCAATAACATGTTGAAACAAGAAATCAAGGAAGAATTAAATTTTAAAATAAGAACCAAGAAAAACAGGTTGCGCCATTGCGTTCGTCTCGGAATTCTGCATGAAATCGAGTCCGAGTTTTCGAAAAACGGAGTCCGTATGAGGGAGATATGACCCTCCGAAGTTTCAGGAATTTTCAAAATCGAAAATAGCTCAAAATTCGAATTCGAAATTCGAATTCAAACCCCAGTGCAGACTGGGCGGAAATTTTCCCGCCCAGGACCAGGTCGACCTGGGGATCGACACTATGGTCGACCTCCCAGGAGCCAGGTCGACCCTATGGTCGACCTGGTGCCAAAACCCAGTTTTGAGCCTGGGTTCATTCTGATGTATCTAGACTCGTTTCGGGACCAGATTCTTGACTCTAAACCTATATAAACACCCTCCTAGCCCCATTCTCTCTACACCAATTCTCTCAAGCCTTATGCTGCTCAAATTCTAGTTATAATTAAAAGAAAAAAAGGGACTACTTCTTCTCCATCAAGACTACGCATAGAGATTTGCAAATTGGGGGTTTTCAATTAGAACACGATTAATCAAATAGAGATTCAACATCAACTTCTGCTTTCTAAATCTCGATCCGCACACTGTAAGTTCTGGTTACTTTTAGATTTAAATATTTAATTATGATATGGCCATGTAATAAAGTGGAATTGGATTTAAGTATGTTTATCGATTCTGATCTATTTCTGTTGCTCCTTGAATCTTGAGTATTGAGACTTATCTATCTTTATGATCATGTCAAGTTTATGATCTATTCAGCGGTTTTCTTGATTTGTAATGATGTTATCATCAAGTTGTAATCTTTATGCCTATCATGATGATTTATGCTATTTTCTCTCTGATCTAGTTTTTACTGCAACTTCTACCTCCCCCTATTTATTTTCTCTTGATGAACCTAGGTCAATTTCGGACCTAGGCCTAAACCGCGATTTACGTACGATTGAATACGGGGGAAATATTGGGATATTGCCTATTTGGATATATGTGTTTGGTAGAATCGAAGGCATAACATAAAAATTGGATATTTGGGTATTACTACCATTAACCTGAAATTGGATATTTGGGTATAGTCATTATAATGGTAATTGCAAGAATGGGGATTGGCATATGTAATTTGACATGGATCTTGATATATGTAATTTGGCTAGAACTTGATATGTGTAAATTGGCATAAACTTGGAATACATGTAAAACGGCATGAATTGAACATATGTAAATTTGGTATGAATTGGGCATATGTAAAACTGACATGTAATCTAGAACTTGGGCATATGTTAATTATGTAAAATTTGGAGTTGAAACATATATGATAATTTATGACTTGGTAGAGGTTTAATATGAACGCGCCTAAGTTGGGTTTTGGGTAGTTGGCATGTATTGATAATAAAAGGCTACAACTTGGCATAACCTTATAGTGAATTAAGGTAATAATTTGGGAATACGTTTTGGGGGCAAAAACCTGAATTATGAACTAGATAATTGGCACATAACTGGAAATATGAACGTGGTTGAAACATGAACATGAACATAAATATGAACACGAACGTGAACATGGCTAACTCGAGGTTGGGTTGAGTTTGCAGTGTAATTCTGCCCGGAACCGGCCGGCATATCCAGTGACTGCAAATAATAAGATCCAATGTGAGAAGTTAGTCATATTGTGCTTAAACCCGAGGTTAGACTGAGATGTGGTGTAATTCTGCCCGGAACCGCCCGGCATATCCAGTGACCGCAACAACAGGTCTAATGTGAGTGGTTGATGCATTAATAATTAATTAATGCCAATAAACAGACATGCTAAGAATGGAAAGGTTAAGTAACATATGAATAGTCGACACTTAACCAACACAACATGTTAATTAGACCAGTGGGTAGGGTTAAGTAAACTAAGAACGCTTAACCAACATAATTGTTAATCAGACCAATGGATGGGTTAAGTAATATGACTAGACTAACGACACTTAACCGATATGACATGAATGAGTGGGTTAAGTAATATGACTAGACTAACGATACTTGACCGATATGACATGAATGGGTGGGTTAAGTAAACCTGAACTTGAACTGCTTGAATATACTTAACCAATTTGACACAATGATTTGGTAGGGTTAAGTCATGAACCGCTTGAATATACTTAACCAATTTGACACGATGATTTGGCGGGGTTAAGTCATGAACCGCTTGAATATACTTAACCAATTTGACACGATGATTTGGTAGGGTTAAGTCATGAACCGCTTGAATATACTTAACCAATTTGACACGATGATTTGGTGGGGATAAGTCATGAACCGCTTGAATATACTTAACCAATTTGGCACAATGATTTGGTAGGGTTAAGTCATGAACCGCTTGAATATACTTAACCCATTTGACACGATGATTTGGTAGGGTTAAGTCATGAACCACTTGAATATACTTAACCAACTTGACATATGATACGTAGGGCTAAGTCATGAACTTGAATGACAACACTTAGCCAATTTGACATGACACATATGCGGGTTAAGTCACGAACTTGAATGACAACACTTAACCAACTTGACATGCTAGACTGATAAGGGTTAAGTCACAAATTTAAATACAACACTTAACCTATTGGACGGAAACCCTAGTTACGCAGTCCATTTCAGCAGTAACCCACTAGATGTATCATGGTACCCTAGAACTAGGCAGGGTGGGGCACGATTACTGGGCTGATTGTAAGCGACCAGAACGACGGCGGAGTTGGTGCGCCAGTGTAGGTTCAGGCGGACTATGGTCGTGCACATACTCCGGAGTTGAAAAAGCAGGCATTGGGCACCGGTAGGTTTACCTGTGCATGCTTGATTCATGTCGGTGGTTGGCACCCTAGGGCTTGATACACCCTATGGTGGACCTAGCACACGTAACTACATTCGTGATAGGGCCGTATGACATAGACACATGAACGAGCTAGGACTTGTAGGGAGCCGATCGATTAATAGATCGTTTCATGGGACCAAGTAATGGGTCATTTCATGACATTGGGCAAGGGATCATTTTATAGTCAACACATGACACGGGTTGGGATACTAGTACGGGTGGTGTAGAGCAAATAGATATCATAGAAATATTTTAATGGTGAAGCAGAGAAATCTTGCGATGCTTGATAGAAGTCTTGCAAAATTATGCTTAGTTTATCTTGAATGGGAACCTTGCGATGTTATACTAAAGTCATGTGATGTTATTCTTAGTTACCGTGCCTGTAGCTTATCTTGTCATCATGCTTATGTTTACTTTCAGTTTATTCATGCCATGTTATCTTTACCTGTTTTTATGCTGAAAGTCACTAGGACTTACTCAGTCTTTATGACTGACCCGATTTGTTTCGCCTCTTTTTCTTCCGTTCCCCCCCCCCACCAGGTTCGCAGGGTGGGAATACAGTTTAGTTCGGATGTTACCAAGCTCCTAGGCTCTCTCATATACGGCTTGGATCTCTCTTGGCTACAGCTTGCTTTGCTTTATTGGGGAATACTACAATTTATTTTTATGCTTCTTTATTTTTGAGCAAGACAGATATTTTGGCTATGTAATTGGGTATTGGAAGTTGATGGGCTTTTATTGTAAACAATTATATTTAATAAATGATTTGAAGTACTTCTACTTTACCTTCCGCTGTTTTATATATGTCTGTCTTATAATATTTCTGTTCCAGTACCCATAATGCTCCATTGAAGTTAAGGCATTCCCTTTGTGAGTGACCTTAACGGATGTGGGGTGTTACATTTGGTATCAAAGCAGAAGGTTACCAGACTGGGCAAAGGCTTTTAAAAACCTTCTAAAATTATTTTCAAAACGTTTACAAAAAAGCATTTTTCTAAGAAAAGTTTTGTTTTACGAAAGGCATATTCCCCAAAGCCATATGCACTATCTTTTGATTCTCTGTTTGAATTTCTTCTTTCTCTCTTTTCACCATAGTTTTGTAGGCGTACGACACATGTCAGAGGGCAAAGGAGTGCCCAACCTCCATCTGTAGCCGCAGTAGTTTTACTTGCGACTAATCTTATTTCAAGCATTATAGGGTTGTCGTGCGATGGTGATAGCTTTCGAGAAACTTGTCGACAAGCTATACAAGGATAGTAAGAACGAGGATAAAGAACACAAGCCTAAGGATGAGAAACTTGTTGATATGGCTTAATCCACGAAGGAGGAAAAGGTGAAAGGGAAGAGGCCAAAGTGAAAGAATAATAAAACCCATGACAAGAGAGAGAGTATCGTTAGTATGGTAAAAAGGGACATGTAGTTAAGTTATATAGGACAAGGACAGGGGCAAAGGACAAGATCGTCGAGAGGGCACTTGTATGCTCTCACTACTAGCATACATAAGAGAGGTGGTAACGTTTCTGTTAAAAGTGTAGCTTTTCTTTTCTATTATACCGTGGGAACTTTGTTTTTGTACATCGCATCCTTTTAATTCTGCTTCGATAGTTGAGTCTCTGCACCTCAGTACTAGCGTGGTAGAGGATCCCATTTTTGTCTCAAATCCTATTGGGGAATTGGCTCATTTATTCATGACTTATTTGGATTTGAGAATGTCTATGCTAAGTGTTGAGTTTAGAAGGAATGCTTATGTTTTTGGGCTATGGGTTGATTCTAGGGATGGAGTGGTTATCCAGAAATGATACCATTCTCGGGTATGAAAAGAGGGTAGTTAGACTCTTGACTTGCCTCGGTAATGCCCTCGAAGTCTAGTGTAACCCTTACGGTTCTGCCATGCTTAGTTACCTAGAATCTCTTGATACATTTATGGATTCGCTCGAGTAGTGTTCGCCACTAAGGCGGATGGTTCATTTCGCTTATGCATGAGTTGTGGAAAATCACCTTAGTAAGTACATTTGGCAACATGGTTGACATCTGTTTATTTTCAAGAGATAGTTCTTCTGCGTGGAATACCTTATAGTGAGTAAACGAGATCAAGGATTCACTAGTGAATTTTGGAGAGCTTGCATGAAACCATGAGTACGCAGTTATGTTTGAGCCGAGTATACTAGAAAAAGAATAAGTGAAAGTGGAACGAGAGGCAACAATGAAATGAGTCCCAACTCGTATTTTGGAAATAGGAATTAAGAAGCTACCAAATTGTGAAGTTAAAGATGGTAAAAGCACAATGGAGTTAAGCTCAAGGAAATGCGACCTAGAAGATTGAAGACTAGATATGTGCATCATATCTCTTTTTAAGAGTATATCCTTGATCCCTCTTTTCCTGTAAAGCTTACTTGCATGCTATCTTTTAAGTATATCCTCTCGGTCCTATTCTCAGTCCTATTTCTGTTGCAAACCCCATAGGGAGTTTGACTCATCTGTTAGTAATACATGTTGGGGCTTGAAGGTGTTCGTTGGGTTGACTAAACTTTTTGGGTTTTTGGGTTAGTTTTAGGAAGGGATTTCTTGTGACCTAAAAGGAGTCCATCATGCTTAGAAACATATATATTGGTTGGGTTGAGAAATTCTTTGGGTATCAGTCTGATGTTGATTTCGGTCTTCGGGGCTGGTGCTTAGGGAATTCTTCTCCTAATTAGTATATATATGTGACGTAGATTTCCAGTTTTGACATTGCCTAATGGGCACAAAGTTTTTACTTGCTTCTATCATTCGACTATATCTTCAGGTAGGAACAATTGGGTGTAAACATGTGTTTGAGACATGTTATGATTGATGGTTGCAAGTGGTTGCAAGTGGTTGCTAGTGGTTGCTCGAGGATGCATATACACGCACATTAGACACTAGATCGGCTCAGTAACCTTTCATATTGCATATGCATGAGTGTTTATACTTGTTTATAGATGAAATTGAATGTGTTATCATGTGGATGTTGCATATGGATGGATGTTTGTGCACACATATAGTGTTTATGTGAATAGGACTATTTGCATACATGTTGGACTCATGGCACTAAACATATTTTGCATTAAGAAGATCAATCTGGCCTGATCATTTGCATTAGATAAGGAATATATACACACATTTTCTGCATATGTTCATACAGCATTAGAAAATTTTTAAGGAAAATGATTGCTTGTGTATGATGTTTTGAGTAGATGGATGATTGGATGGTAGGACACATTCTTCTTAACCCGAAGATTTCGGGGACGAAATCCTTTAAGGGGGGGGGGAGAATGTAACAACCCGAATTTCAATAACATGTTGAAATAATAAATCAAGGCAGAATTAAATTATAAAATAAGAATAAGGGAAAACGGGTATCTCCATTGCGTTCGTCTCGGAATTCTGCATGAAATCGAGTCCGAGTTTTTGAAAAACGGAGTCCGTATGAGGGAGATATGACCCTCCGAAGTTTCAGGAATTTTCAGAATCAAAAACAACTCGAAATTCGAATTCAAACCCCAACGCAGACTGGGCAGGAATTTTCCCGCCTAGGACTAGGTCGACCTAGGGGTCGACACTATGGTCGACCTCCCACGAGCCAGGTTGACCCTATGGTCGACCTAGGGGTCGACCTGGTGCCAAAACCCAGTTTTGAGTCTGGGTTCATTCTGATGTATCTAGACTCGTTTCGTGACCAGATTCTTGACTCTAAACCTATATAAACACCCTCCTAGCGCCATTCTCTCTACACCAATTCTCTCAAGCCTTATGCTGCTCAAATTCTAGTTATAATTAAAAGAAAAAAAGGGACTACTTCTTCTCCATCAAGACTACGCATAGAGATTTGCAAATTGGGGGTTTTCAATCAGAACACGATTAATCAAATAGAGATTCAACATCAACTTCTGCTTTCTAAATCTCGATCCGCGCACTGTAAGTTCTGGTTACTTTTAGATTTAAATATTTAATTATGATATGGCCATGGAATAAAGTGGAATTGGATTTAAGTATGTTTATCGATTCTGATCTATTTCTGTTGCTCCTTGAATCTTGAGTATTGAGACTTGTCTATCTTTATGATCATGTCAAGTTTATGATCTATTCAGCAGTTTTCTTGATTCGTAATGATGTTATCATCAAGTTGTAATCTTTATGCCTATCATGATGATTTATGCTATTTTCTCTCTGATCTTGTTTTTATTGCAACTTCTACCTCCCCCTATTTATTTTCTCTTGATGAACCTAGGTCAATTTCGGACCTAGGCCTAAACCGCGATTTACGTACGATTGAATAAGGGGGAAATATTGGGATATTGCCTATTTGGATATATGTGTTTGGTAGAATCGAAGGCATAACATAAAAATTGGATATTTGGGTATTACTACCATTAACCTGAAATTGGATATTTGGGTATAGTCATTATAATGGTAATTGCAAGAATGGGGATTGGCATATGTAATTTGACATGGATCTTAATATATGTAATTTGGCTAGAACTTGATATGTGTAAATTGGCATAAACTTGGCATACATGTAAAACGGCATGAATTGATCATATGTAAATTTGGTATGAATTGGGCATATGTAAAACTGACATGTAATCTAGAACTTGGGCATATGTTAATTATGTAAAATTTGGAGTTGAAACATATATGATAATTTATGACTTGGTAGAGATTTAATATGAACACGCCTAAGTTGGGTTTTGGGTAGTTGACATGTATTGTTAATAAAAGGATACAACTTGGCATAACCTTATAGTGAATTAAGGTAATAATTTGGGAATACGTTTTGGGGGCAAAAACGTGAATTATGAACTTGATAATTGGCATATAACTGGAAATATGAACGTGGTTGAAACATGAACATGAACATAAATATGAACACGAACGTGAACATGGCTAACTCGAGGTTGGGTTGAGTTTGCAGTGTAATTCTGCCCGGAACCGGCCGGCATATCCAGGGACTGCAAATAATAAGATCCAATGTGAGAAGTTAGTCATATTGTGCTTAAACCCGAGGTTAGACTGAGTTGTGGTGTAATTCTGCTCGGAACCGCCCGGCATGTCCAGTGACCGCAACAACAGGTCTAATGTGAGTGGTTGATGCATTAATAATTAATTAATGCCAATAAACAGACATGCTAAGAATGGAAAGGTTAAGTAACATATGAATAGTCGACACTTAACCAACACAACATGTTAATTAGACCAGTGGGTAGGGTTAAGTAAACTAAGAACGCTTAACCAACATAATTGTTAATCAGACCAATGGGTGGGTTAAGTAATATGACTAGACTAACGACACTTAACCGATATGACATGAATGAGTGGGTTAAGTAATATGACTAGACTAACGATACTTGACCGATATGACATGAATGGGTGGGTTAAGTAAAACTGAACTTGAACTGCTTGAATATACTTAACCAATTTGACACGATGATTTGGCAGGGTTAAGTCATGAACCGCTTGAATATACTTAACCAATTTGACACGATGATTTGGCGGGGTTAAGTCATGAACCGCTTGAATATACTTAACCAATTTGACACGATGATTTGGTAGGGTTAAGTCATGAACCGCTTGAATATACTTAACCAATTTGACACGATGATTTGGTGGGGATAAGTCATGAACCGCTTGAATATACTTAACCAATTTGGCACAATGATTTGGTAGGGTTAAGTCATGAACCGCTTGAATATACTTAACCCGTTTGACACGATGATTTGGTAGGGTTAAGTCATGAACCGCTTGAATATACTTAACCAACTTGACACATGATACGTAGGGCTAAGTCATGAACTTGAAAGACAACACTTAGCCAATTTGACATGACACATAGGCGGGTTAAGTCACGAACTTGAATGACAACACTTAACCAACTTGACATGCTAGACTGATAAGGGTTAAGTCACAAATTTAAATACAACACTTAACCTATTGGACGGAAACCCTAGTTACGCGGTCCATTTCAGCAGTAACCCACTAGATGTATCATGGTACCCTGGAACTAGGCAGGGTGAGGCACGATTACTGGGCTGATTGTAAGCGACCAGAACGACGGCTGAGTTGGTGCGCCAGTGTAGGTTCAGGCGGACTATGGTCGTGCACATACTCCGGAGTTGAAAAAGCAGGCATTGGGCACCAGTAGGTTTACTTGTGCATGCTTGATTCGTGTCGGTGGTTGGCACCCTAGGGCTTGATACACCCTATGGTGGACCTAGCGCACGTAACTACATTCGTGATAGGGTCGTATGATACATACACATGAACGAGCTAGGACTTGTAGGGAGCCGATCGATTAATAGATCATTTCGTGGGACCAAGTAATGGGTCATTTCATGACATTGGGCAAGGGATCATTTTATAGTCAACACATGATACGGGTTGGGATACTAGTATAGGTGGTGCAGAGCAAATAGATATCATTGAAATATTTTAATGGTAAAGCATAGAAATATTGCGATGCTTGATAGAAATCTTGGGAAATTATGCTTAGTTTATCTTGAAAGGGAACCTTGCGATGTTGTACTAAAGTCATTTGATGTTATTCTTAGTTATCGTGCTTGTAGCTTATCTTGTCATCATGCTTATGTTTACTTTCCGTTTATTCATGCCATGTTATCTTTACCTGTTTTTATGCTGAAAGTCACTAGGACTTACTCAGTCTTTATGACTGACTCGATTTTTTTCGCCTCTTTTTCTCCCCCCCCCCCCCGCCCCCGTTCGTAGGGTGGGAATACAGTTTAGTTCGGATGTTACCAAGCTCCCAGGCTCTCTCATATACGGCTTGGATCTCTCTTGGATAAAACTTGCTTTGCTTTATTGGGGAATACTACAATTTATTTTTATGCTTCTTTGTTTTTGAGCAAGACAGATATTTTAGATATGTAATTGGGTATTGGAAGTTGATGGGCTTTTATTGTAAACAATTATATTTAATAAATGATTTGAAGTACTTCTACTTTACCTTCCGCTGTTTTACATATGTCTGTCTTATAATATTTCTGTTCTAGTACCCATAATGCTCCATTGAAGTTAAGGCATTCCCTTTGTGAGTGACCTTAACGGATGTGAGGTGTTACACCTGATCTAGAGAAATTCCATTTACTTCTATTATCTATTTCAATGCTTTTAATTTCGGTAAACGGTTGCTTATCCCAACCATTGGTGAGAATACATTCGGCACACTCAAGCAAATGAGTGACTGGTCATGTTTAGCCTGGGTTACAAGACGTTCTTGTTGAGCCCGGTGTATTCTTCTCTAGAGATACACTGTTGGACGGTGGTCCCATACCTTGCCAGTTGGAATTCATTAACCAATAAGCTCCCGTGGTTTTTGATTTTATATTATGTATGTGGAACGTGAGATGAAAGCGTTCTGCTAGATGATTATTATATTGTGATTGATAGACATTATTATAATATCAAAAGGATTTTGATATAAAGATTATCATTGTTTCAAAAGGATTTTTGAATGTTGAATCAAGTGTTTGGGATTCTAATAAGGTAAAAACCTGTTCTGTGTTATACAGAGTGGTCTTATGAGATATCGTTTATTTTCTCAAACTGTTTTAAATTGTTTACTCACACCAGTCCCATGACTGACCCAGAGTTTATTTTGTTTTGTTTTCCCTAAACTCTTGGGTGCCCAAATTTGTACGGACAGTCAAGTAGTCAGGATTTTACAGATACTGAGAGCTTGGAGCAGGAGGCTTCAGGATTTTATAGCAGTTGATTATTTCCGCTGTGTTGTAAGTGTTGTACTCTTATAAATGTTATTATATATGTATATTGTTTTATTTCAAAGTTATTTTTTATTTTATTCGTTCCGCTGTGAGATTCGTGTTACTCTAATGTGTTGTATGTTCTTCTTCTTCTATTCTAGTTTTCTATCTTATCTATTCTCACCCTTTAACTTCTTTCATTCACTATCTGGTATTTCCGATGCTTGGATAGTCAACATTGAGGTTATGTTGATAACCAGGATCGTGAAAACCTGAATCGTTACAGTGGTATCAGAGCTGAAGGTTAAGTAATTACCTTAGCTCTGTGGCGTGACCCAGTAGAGATGGGGTTAGTAATACCATAGATTAGGTTGAGTGTATATATACGAGAGAAAGTATTTGTATATTTTATAAAATTTGTTTTATATTGTGGAGATTTATTGGTTGAGTTGTTTATAAGTTCTAGTCAATCAATTTGATCCACTGTATCGGTAGGAGTTTATAAACGCTTGATAGGGTTTGTTTTCTAACCTTAACAATTTCGGTAGGGGTTTGTTTATAAGTTAAGAAGTGAACAAATAATTTTTAACCAGTTAATAGGGTTTGTTTTCTACCTTAACAATATCGAGGATGAAATTATTTTAAGGGGGGAAGAATGTAACGACCTGTATTTTTAACGGATAATAAATAATTTATTTAATTATTTAAATAATGGTTTGGTAATTTAAAATGACCAGAATTAAATAATATTGAATATTTAATTAATATAAATAATAGAACAATATATTTATTTTCGAAATAATCGGAATTAAGTTGAATTGACAATATTATGTGAATTGGACAATTTAAAATATATAATTCAGTTTAGAGTCGAATTGTAATAATGAATTTATTTATAAATATCAGTTGAACGTATAATTTATATTATAATTATAATCGAGCTCGAAATGGCGCGACAGTTCGTAATTTGGTGATTCGAACTTTAAATGAATATATAGAATCTGTTTTAAGTCAGATTTCTGTGAAATAAGAAACATTCGGAGCTGGTGAAGTTTATTTTTCTAATGGAAGAGAAAAATCGAGATTTTGTCATGTAGATTTTTATTTATGTCCAAATAGAATTTTCGAAAAGTCATTATGGAATTCCTTTATAGTTTATAACGATTTATTTATATTTTAAATGGGTTTTTAATATAAATTGAATATTGATTTAATCTAGATTTGAAATGTCAAGTTATAAATTCAGACTGGGATATTTTGGAGCTATATTATATTCTATGTGAATATATATGATAATATTAATTTATTAATATTGAATTTAATTATTTTTAAATATATTAATATTTAAATTAGTTTATTTTAAAACTTAGAAAATAGCTGTTTTTGCAAACGACCTCCGTTTTCGATGAAATCAATTTTGTTGGATCTGGAATGTTAAATTATCATTAGATTTCAGATTTCGTGGTTATTGGAGTTAGTATGTGGCCGTACGGGATTTTAGTGTGAAAAACAATCAATAATTTGACTTTAAAAATATGTTGTGTGAGCAAACGGCGTCAGAATTCGACGAAACAAGTTTCGTTGGGTCCGTAATGTTGAACTGTTGCTGCATTCCAATTTTCGTGATTTTTGGGTATCGTATGTGATCATACGGATTTTTATAATGCAAATACAAGTAATGGTTCAATAGAAATCAATATAAAATTTGAATAAAACTATATAAATCTTTTATAATACTCCACAACCCTTCCAAACCCTAAATCATTCTTCTTCTTTGGTCAACTCTTCTGCCGCTCTCATTTCCTTTTAACAGTAAAAGTTTTATATTTTAAAAATCAAAATCAATTTGTATCAAATGCTAAAAATCACGCTATGTTTATTGTTGGATCCTGTCGACCTTCTCTTCTCGCTCGTACCACTTTTGCTGGGATCGACATGATTTTCTATCGATGGATTTAGCAGTCGTGGCACTGGGGTTAAGGAAATCCAAGGATCTGCAGGTTGTTGAGCTAAACGAGTATTGGAGTTGTGGTTAGGATGTTAAGGAGCTTTATTTGTGTTATTTTTGGGAGGAGCGATGTTAAAAGTGATCGCGGATCATTGTACAGGGTCGGGAAAAACCAGATGACGAAATGGAGAACGTTGGTGCGAGTTTGAGGTCACTGGTACGGTGATGAAGGGCATTGAAAAAGAGGAATAATGGTGACTACGGTTTGAAGAATAATATAGCATTGAGTGAACGGTGAAAGCGAGAAGGAGTAGGCAATAGCAATGGTTTGCGAGTGGTATCCTAGAGCTCAATATCATGGAAGAAGAATACCCTTCAGGCGGGTGCGGGCTTTTTAACGGATGTTGGGCACAATGGAAAAAGTTAAGCCCAAAGTGAATAAATATTTGTTTTCTTTTAAATTTAAATTCTATAAAATCTTGTAAATTATATAACTTTATCATATGGTATCGGAGTTGGTCAAAATAGGATCCGATGGGATCGTATGGACGGCGGCTATGCAATGTAACTGATTGAAAGTGGATTGGAGTCCGTTACAATTTATAGCGAAATAAATTGTCCGTCTGAATTAACGATAGTTATCGTTATTTAACGATGATCGTCCAATGTGAGTAAATCTCACTAACTTTGTACAGTTTATATTTTTATAAATATAATCTAGTATTGATAAATGATGATTGATTGCTGTGTGTTGATTGTTTGGTTGAATTGCTGATTTATTAGTTGAAATTATATATATATATATATATAAATCGTTAATCAAATATTGATTCTGTTTATTAGAATATTTCATATAGAAATGAAAGTGATGTTAATTTTATTGGTTAACATCTGTGAATGAAGGGAAGACGGGTTGGGGGATCCAACTGGATTCCTCAATATTTATAATACTGTTTGTTTTCATATATTGTGATATATGATGTGATATATAATCTGTGATGGATTACGGGTGTGTAGATGATGTTGATCATGGTTATTTGGTATTTTAAATACCATAAGAAATACCGGAATGTGAAAAGGGAATTTTCAAAGTGTAAATTGAAAATAATATATTTATAAAATCAAAGAATTTTATAAAAGGATTATTTATATAGAAAATAAATAAAAGTATAAAAGGAATATTTATTTAGGAAATAAACAGAATTATAAAAGGGATATTTGACGAGATATAAAAGAATTATGAGAAGATTGTTTAAAGTGGATATTAAATAGAAATCTGTTTTAACAAATAGATTGAGAAGATTAATTTATAAATAATGTTTTATGAATTAAATAAAATATTTATCATTTGATAAACGAAATATATAAGATTTAATTTGTATAGAGAAGTAGGAATCGGTTTTAACACCAATATTTTTAATGGAATTTGAGCAGCATTATAAAGGTGATTATAAATGGGATTATAAGTGTTTTTTTTTTTTTTGAGCAAAAGATGTGTGGTCTTCCGATAGGAAGAGAGCACACATATATATATATAAAGAAAAATAGATGAAGTGATACAATATCCAAATACAGACCCCAAACTAACAGAAAACTCACACAGTAATGTAAGGGAAATAGATAGATGAGTTCCGGCAAGGCCACCACCCATCATACTTCATTATCGAATTCCGGCAAGGCCACCACCCGATAAGAAGTATATCTATTCCCTTACATATAACAAACTACGTGCAAAAATGATGGTACAAAACCCCAAAACAGGTAATAACAACACTACTCCTCATACACTAATACATCCAAAGCTAGCCAAAGATGAACTATCCGAACAGCAACTCCAAGCGCTCCCCCATCACATCTACAACCTGTAGCCTGATAAACTAAAAACAAAATATCAGTAACTTACACTTATATATGAATATATGACTATTTATATATTTATATATATGTGTATATAATACATATATATAAATATATAAATGGACATATATTCTTATATAAGTGTGTAGTAAAAAAAACATAAAGCTACTAATCAAAAAATAATTATCACCCCAAGTATAAGAAATCAAAAAGCCAAACGATATCTAGAGCATCTAAAATAACTATTAATACGAATGAATAAGCTCAGATTTAATCTAACCCTGAAAAGAAAATGCCCAATTTGCACTTTGCCAAATGGTTTAAAAATATAAGTGTTAGAAGAATAAAATGAGATTTTATATAAATAATTCTATAATTAGAAATATAAATAGTAATTGGATTTGGGATATTGTTTTTAAATACGAAATCAAACTGTTTTGATTGCAAAGAAGAAATATTATTCACATTTAATGTGAAAAATAGATTAATTAAATTTTTTGCAAATAAAATATTATAAAAAAATTGGGGTTTGAATTAGGAATTTAAATGGAATTACTGAAATTAGAAATTGACTGTAAATTAGTTGAGTTGAATGGCTTTCTGGGTATCGATCTGATGTTGGTTTCGACCTTCGGGGTTTATACTTGGGAAGTTGTTCTCTTACTAGTTTACGGTTAGAAACTAATAGAGGTGGGAAGATATTGATGCATGAATCAGAAATGGAAACATTTTCCAAAGTTGATAACGTGTATTTTCTAATTTTAGAAAATAAGGAATTTATGAATATATGGAAACGATAAATGGAAAATTGGGAAGTGAAATGATGATTGACCAGCAAGATTTCCATTTGGGAATACGACCGTTGTTTGTACACATGTTTTTCCTTTGATAGCTAAATCACCAACTATCAAAGATTTTGACCATTTCCGTTGTCAATACGGTGAGACTGGGATCATATATATTATCTAAAAACCACTCCATATGGCATTAGCATTGCGAATCAAATATGATGAAGATAATTGAAGACGGAGTTATGCAAACGCTGTTCAGTAAATCCTAGGTAGAAATTGCCTAAGATGGATTTGCAGAATAGTACATTCGGTCTGTCCAGTCCCAGGACGACCTATATGGAAGAATGTATGACAGAGTATATTTAATATATCAAGTAAGTTGATCTCTTCAAACGTATTTATGTTTGGTGATGGAGGAATTCGTTTCTCATGGCTGTTTACCCATGATATGTTTGGAGAAATCAGTTTGTGATTTAGCGGGTAGGACGATGTGACATTCAAAGTGAATGAAGATGTGATTTGAAAAGGCTACGTTATGGCCTCTAGCCCCACAACTGGAAATGGTATAAAATCGGGGTAGGTCGCATGGCTAAGTGGTTATCTTCCAATTAGGGTGTATTGTCACCTGATCTAGAGAAATTCCATTTACTTCAATAATCTATTTCGATGCTGTCCCTTTCGGGAAACGGCTGCTGATCCCAACCATTGGTGATAATACATTCAGTACACTCAAGCGAAATGAGTGACCTGTCATGTTTAGCCTGGGTTACAAGATGTTCTTGTTGAACCCGGTGTATTCCTCTTTATAGATACACTGTCGGAAGGTGGTCCCATACCTTGCCAGTGGGAATTCATTAACCAATAAGCGCCCGCGGTTTGTGATTTTATATTATGTATGCGGAACGTGAGATGAAAGCGTTCTGCTAGATGATTATTATATTGTGATTGATAGACATTATTATAATATCAAAAGGATTTTTATATAAATATTATCATTTCTTTCAAAAGGATTTTTGAATGTCAAGTGTTTTGGATTCTCATAAGGGAAAAAGTCGTTTCGTGTTATACGGGGTGGTCTTATGAGATATCGTTTATTTTCTCAAACTGTTTTAAATTGTTTACTCACACCAGTCCTATGACTAACCCAGAGTTTATTTTGTTTTGTTTTCCCTAAACTCTTGGGTGCCCAAATTTGTACGGGCAGTCAAGTAGTCACGATTTTACAGATACTGAGAGCTTGGAGCAGGAGGCTTCAAGATTTTATAGCAATTGTTTATTTCCACTATGTTGTAAGTGGTGTACTCTGATAAATGTTATTGTATACGTGTACCGTTTTATTTCAAATTTATGTTATATTTTATTCGTTCTGCTATGAGATTCGTGTTACTTTGATGTGTTGTATGTTCTTCTTCTTCTTCTTCTATTCTAATTTTCTATCTTATCTATTCTCACCCTCTAACTTCTTTCATTAACTATCTGGTATTTCCGATGCTTGGATAGTCGACATTGAGGTTATGTCGATAACCAGGATTGCGAAAACCTGGGTCGTTACACCAACCAACAAAAATATATTTCAATCAAGGTTTTTGGCAAGGTATGAAATATTTAACCACCCAGGGATAGACAGTAGACAGGAGAACTCTAATTCAAAGCTTAGTTAACAAAATAATCAATAAATTTTAGACGGGCAGTTACTAGTTTCCCTTTCCTCCCCCAAGACCCAAAGCGATAACGTTCCAACTTCCAACTAGACAAAAATGAAAAGTGTTTTCACCAAAAATGGTTCAAACACCAAAGTGTACAAGGATCGTACTTCACCAATGTGGTTAGAAAATAAGTGGAGCCGCACTCAACAACAATTGAAAGTAAAAATGCAAAGAAAACAAAACGAAGACGAGGTTTTAGAGTGGTTCGGCCTTGAGCTAGGCCTACATCCACTGTGAAGGTGATTTACATTACCAGGATGATATCTACAAGATACATCAACTCTCGTTTTTGATACATCTTCTTATTCTCTCAATATATTCTCAGTTTTACATATAAATATTACTCAGATTCACGAGATTCAATGGAGGAATGGCAAGATCTATGATGAAGAAGGACGAATAGGCGATGGAGATGGAGGATGTCTTCAATCTTCTGCACTTATAGGATTTTAACGGATGCCATGGTCAAATGGATGAAAGATCTTCAGGTGATAATGACGATCATGGTTAAAAATGTTTAAGGAAAGGCTAAGGATAGAATTTAGCAGTACTTCGTGGTAGCCCCAGTCCCTCTTCTTGGTGGAGGGTCTGACCTATTTATAGGTGTGCCCTTATGGAGGTTTGAATTGGAATTCAAAAGAGTGGCTTGTCCCATTAATTACTAAAATGCCACCGCCCGGTTGTAGCCAGCTGTTAGCGATCGTCTCCAGCTGTTCAGTATAAGTGACTTTACAAGGGTGAACGACTCTGTGAGAGTGAGCGACTTCCCAGGCCCCGGACGGCTTTATATGAGCGATTGCACGCAGACGAGCGAGTTGTATTTGGTTGTAGGCGAACGGGCGTTCAGCACCATAATTGGAGGAAAGAGTCCGATTGAAATAGTAATGACAGATTGAGGAGCGAGCGACTAGGGCTGTAATCTATAAGTGGACGTAGGGTGCATGCGACCCCTAGTATCTTTGTAATTCCGTCCATCTGGTCGGGAGTGGGAAGTGTTATCGGGATAATTCTTCTCCTTGCTTTGTTCAGTCAAACTTCCTAATACGGGGATGGGCGGGCGGCCCTTCCAAGATGTGAGAGCCTTACAATTGTCATGTCACGTGTGGTCGTCTCTGGTCTCTTACAGACCGCTTGAGTGCATTTGACAGCATTTTGCACGACCGAGATTAATAGACCAACGTATGGGTGATTTCAAATGGACATAAGATCCTTAAGGGATAAACAAAAAGAATGTTAAAATTGAAATCAACAAACGTTATGATATGAAAATCGATTAAAGAATCTTTGTTTCCGTAATTGCACTTAGCTTCCACCGTTCAGGAAGACTAACAATTGTAAAAGTTGCACTGCTTTCAGATAAAACAACACATTTTATTAGGAGTCCATCTAGAAAAAAAATTCTTTCATGGACTACAGATGATCCCCCTCCAAAACCAGTTTTTCCATCTGTGCAAAACAAAATTCACCGTCCATTGACTTGCAGCAGCCATGGTATCCTAATTCTTAGAATTTCATTTACCTTAACAACGGAAGCCGTAGTGGCCATAAATTACTGATCTCTCACTGTTCTCACTACCCCTCCGTTTTCATCCAAAACACATCTTCCTCGTGGCGCAGGTTTTATGTTTTGCCCACTCCACCTTACACACAATTTACCATTGTAGAGCATTTACATCCAATTCCGATGCAAGCAGATAAACAACGTCGCAAAAAAATATAGTTCTTGGTCATGATTCTTCTCTCATAAGTAAATACTGCTCTTACATCATGTCTCAGTTAGACTTTAGGCAAGTTGATCTTTTAAATTTTGTTTGTAGAAGATTGAAAAAATGATTATCATGCTTCTTTTAGTGTATACGCATGGCTTTCCCTTTGCTGGTTATCCTTTTGGTTTGGGCAAGCTGAACGACATTACGTCTCTTCCTTTGGTAGTTTGTAGACGGAACTGATCTTGGAATCTCCTTGCTAAGTCGGCAAATTGATCAACGCACTTACGTGGGAGTCTAGGGAACCATAGTGAAGCCACACCTTCTAGGCATATAGGGAAATACAAGCATTTTATCTCGTCGGTTGCCCTAGCTCCATTCATGTATTGATTGTATTTGAACAGGAAGATGTTTGGATCTCCAGTTCCACCATAAGGCACTATAGTCGGGGGTGTGAATTTCTTAGGAAATTTTGCTTGTTAGATCCTTTTTGTAAATGGGTTTTTACTGGGTGAAAACTCCCATTCTTTCTCATCATCTTCTCGGACCGCTCTTTCTTTCATTATTCGCTGAATCATGTCCGTAATACGCTTTTCGTCGTCTGTTTGTTCCGTGGGACTGACGTCTAAGTTTTTGCTAGCGCGAACGCGGTTCGAGCTCCGACGCCTTTCATTTCCTTTGGGAGGTGTTCTTTTTTCAGGACTTGCGTTACTTTGAGCCGCATGCTTCTCTGTAAGCTGCGGAGATCTGACCTTAGAGTCCTCAACGTCGGCCTCCCCCTTATCTCCCACTAAGAAGTAAGGTCGATTAGGGTCTGAGGCTGAAGAGTCCTCTCTTTCGTCATCATGGTTCAAAGCATTTGGTGGTGGAGGATTGACTTGAGTATTAATCAAGGCATCGAGCCTTTCCATCATCATCTTGGTCATGGCATCCATTTTTTCATTCAAACCGGTCACAGTCACATTCAATTCATCTCGTGTGACAAATAGCCTGGAGGATTCTTCAACTTCTCGGTTTAAAGCCTAAGGTGTAGCCTCATCATCTTGAGCATCCTCTGTATTTGTGGTAACTTTAATGGACTTGTTAGTTTTCTTCGAACCATCCATGGCCTCGAGGAAAGAGGAAATTTAGGATTTCAACGGTGGGCTGTTTGGAATTAGAAGGAGGTGTGAAGGAAGGAAATGCTAGTCGGCCCCACGGTGGGCGCCAAATGTTTTCAGCAAAAATGGTTCAATACCAAAGTATACAAGGGTTGTACTTCACCAATGTGGTTAGAAAATAAGTGGAGCCGTAATCAACAACAATTAAAAGTAAAAATGCAAAGAAAACAAAATAAAGACTAGGTTTTAGAGTGGTTCATCCCTGAGCTAGGCCTACATCCACTGTGAAGGTGATTTGCATTACCATGATGATATTTACAAGATACATCAACTATCGTTTTTAATACATCTTCTTATTCTCTCAATATATTCTCACTTTTATATACAAATCTCGCTTAGATTCACGATATTCAATGGAGGAATGGCAAGATCTATGATGAAGAAGGATGGATAGACGACAGAGAAGTAGGATGTCTTCAATCTTCTGCACCTATAGGATTTTAACGGACGCCATAGTCAAATGGATGAAAGATCTTCGGGTAATAACGACGATCATGGTTAAAAATGTTTAAGGAATAACTAAGGATGGAATTTAGCAGCACTTCGTGGTGAGCCCCCGTTCCCTCTTCTTGGTGGAGGGTCTGACCTATTTATAGGTGCGCCCTTATGAAGGTTTGAACTGGAATTCATACGAGTTGCTTGTCCCATTAATTACTAAAATGCCACCGCCCGGTTGTAGCCAGCTGTCAGCAACCGTCTCCAGCTGTTCAGTATAAGTGACTTTACAAGAGTGAACGACTCTATGAGAGTGAGCGACTTCCCAGGCCCCGGACGGCTTTAGATGAGCGATTTCATGCAGACGAGCGGGTTGTATTTGGCTGTAGGCGAACGGGCGTTCAGCACCGTAATTGGAGGAAAGCGTCCGATTGAAATAGTAATGACAGATTGAGGAGCGAGCGACTAGGGCTGTAATCTGTAAGTGGACGTAGGGTGCATGCGCGACCCCTGGTATCTTTGGACTTTCGTCTGTCTGTTCGGGAGTGGGAAGTGCGATCGGGATAATTCTTCTCCTTGTTTGTTCAATCAAACTTCCTAATATGGGGATGGGCAGAGCGACTCTTCCAAGATGTGCAAGCCTTACTATTGTCGTGTCGTTTTTGGTCGTATCTGACCTCTTACAGACCGCTTGAGTGCATTAGACAGCATTTTGCATGACTGAGATTAATAGACTAGCGTATGGGTGATTTCAAATGGACATATGATCCTTAAGGGATAAACATTTTCCCCTTGAAGTTTGTAATTTTCAGCTTGCGAGGATTACATGATTCGAAATAATGAAATGTAGTATCATTTGATGGATTGAGTCTAATTTCCTGTGCGGCGATCATGCTTTCGCAAGGTTCATATGCACATGTATGCTTGATTATGTTTACGGTCGTGCATGTGCCGACCCACTTGGCTGAATTTAAGACCATTTGTTCACATGTCATGTACGAATGAGTGAATTGACGCATTGCTTTAGTCCGTTGATTCTTTTAACCTTCCTTGTACTTTATATACTGCCTCCCTATTTTACCGTTTCTCATTTCCTTTCTTCCAAAGAAACCTTTAATGGCGGCATTGTCCTAAGCACTTGCTCGTTGTTGAAGCTTCCGATTACTTTGGCATTTTCGACATTTCGACTTACAGTCGTTCGTGGTACCTCCACTGAAACTCTGCAACCTCAAAACCGACTTAGGCGGCCTACTTTCCCAGACTTGATATTGTTCATTCTCTTGTAAGTAGATTTTTCTTCTTAATCTTATTTCGATTGAATCTGAAACTTGAACTTGATAAACTGAAAGACCCAAAATTTAACCAAAGTTGTCCCTTATGGATTTCTCGAAGAATATTGTGATTTCAATTAGGTCTTTACAAGGTTATACAAGCAATTTTTGTCTTTTCTAGTCTTTCAATAGTGTGCTTGTCTAAATGTTTTATAACATCTCTTTATTGTATGCATGCGTAACCTTGTTGATTGCCACCCGAATCATCAACGGTTTTTATCTTCGTATCACGAAATTAAGGAATTTGTAAAAACCGTTCGTCATCTTTATCTGTCTTGATCTTTTATTTGATCTGGAAAATTTTCTTTTCCTCTATCGTGCATACTTGTGCTCAAGTTTTGTGGTCGCCCATCCTTAATTTGATATGGGTCGTTTTGGCTCAGCTTCTCTACGAAGTTGGTTATGAACGACTTATCGTGTCTGAGAATGCGCGACTTCCTTGACTCGAACTTAAGTGGTTGACATGATGCAGTTGTGCGTGCTTATGTCAAGGGCGGTATGAACTTAGATATGGAACCTGGTTATCCATATGCTAGTGATCGAAACCCACTGCAACTAGCTAATCAGATGTACAATTAGTAAAATATCTGAGTTGTTTTATTCCTTAATGGGTTAAATTCGGCTGGGTTATTTTTGTTTTCCCTATAAGGACTGGTCGTACATGGCTTTATTTTGGTTTGCACCTCCAGCTTCTTTCCTTCTGATAACACTAATTTTTTGATGACATAATATTTATGTAAGAATGCTAACTCGTCATCAATCACTCCAGAGTCCCGAAACCAGACCATGTCTGGCCAAACTGGAAGTTCTGACCAAACTGTTATAATCACACGAGATACTTCTCCTGGGGTAGATGTTGCTCGACGTTTCCCAAAGCCCCGGGATCTTTCCACTATACCTTGTGAAAGGAATCCGATAGAGCTTTCTATTAGCTCATTTCAACAATTGTGCGATCAATTTGGAATTTCAGAAAAGGAAGAAGCCAAACTGCCTGGTGAGAAAGAGTTTGTGGATGTTCCTCCAACTGGGTTTGTTGTTGTTACTCATGGTATGCTGGTGAGCAGGGCCATTCCTCCATTTAATCTTTATTTAGGAATGACTCTCCGGAGCTTGGCTATCTCCCCATACCAGTTACACCTGAATTGTTATGTGATTTTAACAAGCCTTTGTATCCTTTTTATGAGAGAAAAGCAATGTGCTCCTTCATTTGAAGATATATGCTCCTTATATTCTTTTAAAAAGAGGAATTAGCGTCCCTCCATTATTTTTATAGAAAGCCGGGTCCTAGAATTATTACTGGCCTGGTGGACAGTGTTCGAGGATTTCCTAACCAATACTTCTTTGTTCGAAGCCCTAATAGTTTCTGTGGCTTATGGATGGAAGGTGGTGAGTATATTTACTTCTAAAACCTCCTCTTTCTTTTAATCTCGTCACTCAAGTCCTTGGTTTTTCTACATCGATTCCTGATCAGAGTGTCGCCTTTAACCAAGATCTCTGTAATTCTTTACTGGCTGTTAAGGAAGGTGAGAGGAACAGAAAGTTTTTGATTACCGAAGATTTCCTGCGTCTTTATAACTTGCTTTCTCCTCTGCGCACCTTCGCGGTGGATGCTTCTAAAAAAAGGGTGCTGCTGGGAAATCTCTGGTCAAGATGCCCCAGCTCCGCAAAAAGCAACAAAGCAATTCTTAGAACTAAACCGATTACCACCAAAAAGGTTGTATCTAAGCGTCGCAAGGGCAAAGATCTCATGATTTCATCGGACCAGACTGAGAAGGAGGGTCTTTCTCTTGAGGTAGCTGATCAGGAAAATGTGAGCGTGACCTCCTCAAAAACTGCTTCAGATCTAGTGAAAGGGAGTGAGGAGCTTGACAACATCGGGGCGACTTCTAAGGTAGCTTTGAATGTTGATGAAAGTTCTCGCATTCGGGATAACCAGGAAGAAGGTGGTTCAGTGACTTTTAAAGATTTTGATGTTTCATATTTGGCTAAAGGCTTTTTCCAAGGTAATACTGTTGTTCATATATTTAAACCTCAAAATCTAGAGTACGGGAATTTCCAAAGCCCTTGTTTCTAGGTTAGGAAAGTATTTTGCAACATCTGGGACTGCTTCAGTTCCTCCTTTTTTATCTTTCCCTAGTACTTTGTATTTGTGTTGAAGTTTTCTTTTTCTCTTTCTTCAGATTCAGGAATAGGATCATCTTTATCAGACAACTTTTCCCAATAACCTGATCTTGTTAATCCACGGAAACTCCTACAGTCCTGTCTTTCTCGCTGCTCAAAGCGTCCTCGATTACCTTCAGATTCCTCAACCGATCATGCTCCTGAATCATCACAGGCAAATCAGCGGAAGAAGAGGAAGCATGGTCACTTACAAATACCCGAAAAAGAAACTTCGGGCGATGAGGATGCTAAGGAAGAGAGGGGTAATGATGAACAGGATGAGGATGAGTCCAGGAAACCTCATAAATTGACTAAGCCCTTGGGCCTTAGTTTTTTTGTCCCTCCGGGATCATCCTCTGCAACCTCTCAATCTATTGTTTCCACTTCCTATCAAATCCAAACAATCCTTGACAGGCCTCCTTACGAAATTGCCCCGGGCAATCCAAAGCTGAAGTATCGATTCAAAGGTTGGGATTTAAGGGGAATATATTTTGACTTGGACTTGTTCCCATAGGATGATTAGAATGTCGTTGGAGAGCTGGGTGCTATAAAACATTACATGACCACCTAGCTTGACATTGTTAAGAACCAACTTGAAGTACAACTAGATGAAGCTGGGGATACTAGCAGGGACCGATTTGAATCATGGAACAAATTTTGCTTTGAGTTCCAGAGGTTGAACACTCGACACCTCAAGCGTATTGAGATTCTTGAGAATGGTAAGGTTGGGGATACTAGCAGGGACCAATTTGAATCATGGAACAAACTTTTCTTCGAGTTTCAGAGGTTGAACACTTGACACCTCGAGCGTATTGAGCTTCTTGAGAATGATAAGGCCGAGCTGATTCGCATGATTAAATCTCAGGAATCTGAGATTGCATCCTTGAAGACCCAAGACAATAGGACAAGAGGCTTAGAAGCCGAAAATGAGAAGCTTCAGGGGAAGATTGATGCTATGAAAAGGCAAATTCATGAGGCTCAATTTGGCATAGAATTTACTGAATCTCAATTGGCTTCAGAACAACAAACTATAGCTTCTTTTCAGCGGGAGAGAATAGCTCTCGAACAAAAGATTACCTCCCAAGATACAACCCTCCAAACTCTGGAAGAGGTAAAAATGAAGCTAACCAATGACCTTGAGCGAGCCAAAATTAAAACTGATGAAACCCTGTTCCATTTTACGTTCTCAGTGTTATCAATCGTGGAAGCTTGAGTTTTCTGAACAAGGATTTCCCCTGAACATTGGCTCTTGTTTGGGAACAAGTACTTAAATATTCCAAGGATAAAGAAGACAACGATCTCCAAGAGACCCTCCTAGAGGCAGTAGATCATGATGCTTTAGATAAAGGTAGAAAAATACTAGCAGGCAAACGAGCCCAGTCTCTAGGGAAAGCGGCTTCGAATATTGTCTTCGCTTACACTTCTCGTCCTGCTGATGTCGAAGCTTCAAACTCTCAGATTTCTTTTGCAAATGCTTCCATTATTAATGAAAATGCTTCCGAGGCCCACTTTACTGACGATCATGCTATCCGGGATGACACCTCCAGGCAATGCACTAGGGGTGGTGAAGATGAGTGATGATCTTCAGACTGGTTGTATATGCGAGTGCCAGTCCTCACCCGCTACTTTATATTTGTGTTGCCCACTTTATGACCCTGTGTCTGATTTGTGACTTTGTGATGAATTTGTGTTTTGCTTTGTTATCTTTTCCACTGGTATGTTGCATATTATATTCTCATCGCGGTTTATTCGTACCAGATTATACTTTATTCGTCGTACGACAGTTACGATCTCACGGTGTGTAACACTAGTATTGCGGGTTCGTTTTAACGTCATAGTTATGCACCCATATCCAAGCTCGCTGAAATCTTAGAATCTCACTTCAATTCTTTGCTCCCTCTTAAGGGGTCTTATTTTATTACGCACTTATTTGTATTTCTTAATACTTTGGTAATTCAAGCCCTTTGAAGCTTGTGTTTGAATGCATGTCCCCACCCTGGGAAAGTGCATGTACCCTATAACGTGTCTATCGTGTTTCACACTGACACGGCGTCCCAAGCCTTGCTGAAACTCAATTAGACGCACACTCGTATATATATATATATGCATATTATTTTTTATGTGCACTCAACTCCATATCTCACTGACCCAGTGACCCAAGCCCATCGGAGACTGGTTTTGAGTACATGCCCGCAGGGGAGGACTTGGGTTTTAAGTTTTCGACCCAATCTTGGTCCTGTTTGATTTGGTTTATTAAGATCAAACAGAGACCTAAATTGGATACCCCTTTCGGCTAGGATTTCTGTTACCCCCTTTCGACTAGGATTTCTGTTACCTCCTTTCGGCTAGGATTTCTGAATTGTTTTGTAACGAAGCGCAGCTTTCTGGCTTGGTGCGTTCCCATCACCTAATCCGGAATGATTCTTTCTTTTGGGATTTGCGAGATGATTGGCTTGATTATCTTGCTTGGTTTGAATGGTGTTTTTGGCGTTTGATGCCGGAATCGCTCCAATCAGGATGTGCTTGGGAAGTTTTCGGTTATGGTTGAGCCGTGAATGAGCGGTCACCCATCTCTTTTTTGGCCCTATATTTAAGAGACTGATTTTAGTGTGAGTCAGCAAACATATGATTTATATAAGAAAATAACTTTCAGCTTATAAAGCTCTTTCTTAATGCAGTACAGGTAAATTACAGATTGTCTGTAGGAATATAACAAGAAGTAAAGCAAAGTAACTGTAAAATAAAGACGATGGGGGTTGCGTTGTCTTTGGATATTGAATTGTATTTGATGGTTGCTAGTCGATGACCGTCCGTAAGTCTACAGATGTTTGGGCTTTCTCATGTGGCCCGGGTTGACCGGTAGCATTACTCTACCCCTAGATGGCTGGAGCGTTCTGAGGATTTTTGACATACTGCTGAAGTTGATTCTTTTAGATGAGCTCCTCAATTACGCTTCTCAGATGCCGACATTCATTTGTGTTATGCCCTGGCTGATTATGAAACCGACAGAATTTCCTGGAGTTGGCTTGCTGCTCCATGGTCCATTGTGTTTTTACCTGAGGGAATACTCCAGAGTCTTTTGTAGCGGAATAAATCTTCTCTGGGGTTCCATTTAAAGGAGTCAACTATGTATGCTTAAAAAATCACGACTTATTATGTGCTTTATTGTCCTTCTCATCGGTTCCTCTCTTTTGCCCAAGGTAGTTCTTCTGCCCTATTTGGGACTCGTTACTTTTTCCTTCTTTGGCAGTATTACTTTCTATGCCCTTCTGAACATTTGGAGCGTCATCTTCCACGCTCATTTACTCCTCAGCTTTCTTACAGAACTTTTTTAGAGTTTTGGGTTTTTTCATTTTGAGCCATTTCCCAAATTATGATTTCTTATCGATAGCACCTTTCAGAGCTGCCAATAAGTACCATGTCTCCTGTTTTATGACCTCAGCCGCCGCAGCATGGAATCGGGTAAGGAAAGCTTTGATGGTTTCCCAGACATTTGCTTCATTTCGCTGAGCGACATTACGTCTCTTGCTTTGGTAGTTTGTAGATGGAACTGATCTTGGAATCTCCTTACTAAGTCGGCAAATTAATCAACGCACTTAGGTGGGAGCCTAGCAAACCATAGTGAAGCGACACCTTCTAGCATACAGGGAAATACAAGCATTTTATCTCGTCGGTTGCCCTAGCTCCGTTCGTGTGTTGATCGTATTTGAACAGGAAGATGTTTGGATCTCCAGTTCCACCATAAGGCGCTATAGTCGGGGTGTGAATTTCTTAGGAAATTTTGCTTGTCGGATCCATTTCGTAAATGGGTTTTTACTGGGTGAAAACTCCCATTCTTTCTCATCGTCTTCTCAGACCGCTCTTTCTTTCATTATTCGCTGAATCATGTCCGTAATACGCTTTTCGTCGTCTGTTTGTTCCGTGGGACTAGCGTCTAAGTTTTTGCTGGCGCGAACGCAGTTTGAGCTCCGACGCCTTTCATTTATTTTGGGAGGTGTTCTTTTGGAAGGACTTGCGGTACTACGAGCCGCACGCTTCTCTGTAAGCTGCGGAGATCTGACCTTAGAGTCCTCAACGCCGGTCTCCCCCCTTATCTCCCACTAAGAAGCGAGGTCGATTAGGGTCTGAGGCTGAAGAGTCCTCTCTTTCATCAGTATGGTTCACAACATTTGGTGGTGGAGGATTGACTCGAGTATTAATCAAGGCATCGAGCCTTTCCATCATCATCTTGGTCGTGACATCCATTTTTTCATTCAAACCGGTCACAACAACATTTAATTCATCTCGCGTGACAGATGGCCTGGAGGATTCTTCAACTTCTCGATTTAAAGCCTGTGGTGTAGCCTCATCATCTTGAGCATCCTCTGTATTCGTGGTAACTTTAATAGACTTATTATTTTTCTTTGAACCAGCCATGGCCTCGAGGAAAGAGGCGATTTAGGATCTCAACGGTAGGCTATTTGGAATTAGAAGGTGGTGTGAAGGAAGGAAATGCTAGTCGGCCCCATGGTGGGCACCAAATGTTTTCATCAAAAATGGTTCAAACACCAAAGTGTACAAGGATTGTACTTCACCAATGCGGTTAGAAAATAAGTGGAGCCGTACTCAACAACAATTTAAAGTAAAAAATGCAAAGAAAACAAAATGAAGATGAGGTTTTAGAGTAGTTCAGCCTTGAGCTAGGCCTACATCCACTGTGAAGGTGATTTGCATTATCATGATGTTATTTACAAGATACATCAACTCTCATTTTTGATACATCTTCTTATTCTGTTAATATATTCCCACTTTTACATACAAATCTCGCTTAGATTCACGAGATTCAATGGAGGAATGACGAGATCTATGATGAAGAAGGACGGATAGGTGACGAAGAAGGTGGATATCTTCAATCTTCTGCACTTATAGGATTTTAACGGACACCATGGTCAAATAGATGAAAGATCTTCGGGTGATAATGATAATCATGGTTAAAAATGTTTAAGGAATGGCTAAGGATGGAATTTAGCAGCACTTCGTGGTGACCATCTGTTCCCTCCTCTTGGTGGAGGGTCTGACCTATTTATAGGTGCGCCCTTATGGAGGTTTGAACTGGAATTCATACGACTTGCTTTCCCATTAATTACTAAAATGTCACTGTCCGGTTGTAGCCAGCTGTCAGCGACCGTCTTCAGCTATTCGGTATAAGTGACTTTACAAGAATGAACGACTCTGTGAGAATGAGCGACTTCCCAGGCCCCGGACGGCTTTAGATGAGTGATTTCGCGCAGACGAGCGGGTTGTATTTGGTTGTAGGGGAACGGGTGTTAAGCACCGTAATTTGAGGAAAGCGTTCGATTGAAATAGTAATGACAGATTGAGGAGCGAGCGACTAGGGCTGTAATCTGTAAGTGGACGTAGGGTGCATGCGCGACCCCTAGTATCTTTGGACCTTCGTCCGTCTGGTCGGGAGTGGGAAGTGCGATCGGGACAACTCTTCTCCTTGCTTTGTTCAATCAAACTTCCTAATATGGGGATGAGCGGAGTGACCCTTCCAAGATGTGCGAGCCTTACAATTGTCGTGTCATGCGAGCCTTCCAAGATGTGCATTAGACAGCATTTTGCACGACCCAGATTAATAGACCAGCGTATGGGTGATTTCAAATGGACATATGATCCTTAAGGGATAAACAAAAAGAATGTTAAAACCGAAATCAACGAACGTTATGAAATGAAAATCGATTAAAGAATCTTTGTTTCCGTAATTGCACTTAGCTTCCTCCGTTCAGGAAGACCAACAATTGTAAAAGCTGCACCGCTTTCAGATAAAACAACACATTTTATTAGGAGTCCATCGAGAAAAAAAAATTACGGACTACACATGACTTGCAGCAGCCATGCTATCCTAATTCTTATAATTTCATTTACCTTAACAATGGAAGCAGCAGTGGCCATAAATTACTGATGTCTCACTGCTCTCACTACCCCCTCCGTTTTCATCGGAAACACATCTTCTTTATGGCGCAGGTTTTATATTTTGTCCACTCCACCTTACACACAGTTTACCATTAATTATATTTTGGTTTCTTCTTTTATATACGGTAGTCCAATTCATCTCTTTAGTTGTAATTGGTTTGGACATTGGAGAGCATTTACATTCAATTCCGATGCAAGCAGATAAACAATGTCGCGAACAAACATAGTTCTTGGTCATGATTCTTCTCTCGTGACGTCAATACATCATGTCTCAGTCAGACATTGGGCAAGTTGATCTTTTAAATTTTGTATGCATAAGATTGCACAAAAGTTAGCATGCTTCTTTTGGTTTATAAGCATGGCTTTTCCTTTGCTGGTTATCCTTTTGGTTTGAAAAATTACAGTGTTTTGCATTTTCAACATGTATTTTATATAATACACAAATTATGGGGAAAAAAAGTGAGACATTGTCAATTCAGAAATGGCTTTTAACGTATAAAACTGAAATTGTCATTACCATTTGCATACATGTTTAAACTTTAAAACACAAAACGCATAACTCATTTTCATATGAAAAGCTACCTCAGCCATCCAAATTTTAAAGCATGATTTTGATTTTTTTTCTCAGTTGGGATGAACTATCATTACCTATGCACAAAACATTATAATGCCATACTGAATTTTCAAGGACGTATATGAATTTGCTACTTAATAATTTGTTAGTAATGTTGCATGTGTAGCAACAACCAAGTCACTCATGTGTTCAACATGGTGTGCCACCAACCTCATGCACCAACCACCACCAACCGGACCACCAACCAAGCGACCAACCCCCACCAACTATTTCTCACCTATATATACATCCCTCCTCTTCATAATTCATATCTCATCCCAATCTCATTCTAAATCCACTAAGAAGAAGAAGAGAGTGAGATCGAGTGTTGAGTGTAAAGTGTTCTGTGTAATCACTTTGTAATATTCTCTGAAATAAAATATCTGCAGCAACCCGGAGACGTAGGCATAATTGGCTGAACTCCGTTATCAAATTTGTGTGTCTCTTACCATTCTACATTTCGTTTCTTTTCTCTACAAATATAATCATAAGGAAATTTGCGTAATTTCCCAACAACTGGTATCAGAGCCATAATTTGTTAGAAAAGAAATCAAATTCGAGTGGGAGCGATGGCGACAGATGAAGAAAAGGTGAAAATCGAGAAATTTGACGGAGCCGACTTTGGCTTTTGGAAAATACAGATTGAAGATTATCTGTATCAGAAAAGACTTTATCAACCTCTCTCAGAAAAGAAACCAGAGAATATGAAGGATGAAGATTGGGCTCTTCTTGATAGACAAGCTCTTGGAGTTATTCGATTAACGTTATCTCGCAATGTTGCTTTCAACATAGCAAAAGAAAAGACCACAGCGGGTCTTATGGCGGCTCTCACCAGTATGTACGAGAAGCCATCGGCCTCTAACCATGTTCATTTGATAAGGCGATTGTTCAATTTGCGGATGACAGAAGGTGCATCGGTAGCTCAACATCTCAATGAACTGAATACAATTACTACTCAGTTAAGTTCAGTTGAAATTGAGTTTGACGAAGAAGTACGTGCGTTGATACTTTTGTCTTCCCTGCCAGAAAGTTGGAACGCTACTGTCACAGCAGTGAGTATCTCGTCGGGAAGCAATAAGTTAAAATTTGATGATATTCGTGATATGGTTCTCAGTGAAGAGATCCGGCGAAGAGATTCTGGTGAGTCATCAAAATTTTCAATTTTGCATACACAATCAAGAGGAAGAAATTCAACACGAGAAAATGGACGTAGCAAATAAAACTACCGTGGTAGGTCGAAGGACTGGAGATCTAAATCCAGAGATCCCAACGGTTCAAAGACCATCGAGTGTTGGAACTGCGGCAAGACCGGACACTACAAAAATCAATGTAGAAGTGCACCAAAGGATCATGAGGCGAAGGCAGAGGCAAATGTTACTTCTACCTCAGGAGGAGATGAAGCGTTGATATGCTCTTTGGAGAGCAAGGAAGAGTCTTGGGTGCTAGACTCTGGAGCATCGTTTCATGCCACTTCGCAGAAAGAATTCTTCGAAAGGTACGCCTCTGGAAATCTTGGAAAGGTATATCTTGGTGACGATCAACCTTGTGATATTGTTGGTAAAGCTTCTGTGAAGATTAAGCTGAATGCGTCAGTTTGGGAGCTAAAGGATGCCAGACACATACCAGACTTAAGAAAGAATTTGATCTCCGTAGGACAATTAGCTAGTGAAGGCTATACTACGACCTTCCACGGTGTTGACTGGAAAATTTCGAAGGGTGCAATGACGATTGCTCAAGGCAAGAAGAGTGGTACTCTTTACATGACATCAGGAGCGCGATGTTCGATCACTGTTGCAGCCAACAACGAAAATTCCAACATATGGCACCAGAGGCTAGACCATATGAGTGAAAAGGGAATGAAGATTATGCACTCGAAGGGGAAACTTCCAGGTCTGCAGTCAGTTGAAATAGGCATGTGCGAAAATTGCATATTTGGAAAGCAGAAGAGAGTCAGCTTTCAAATAAGTGGTAAAACCCCAAGGAAGGAAAAGCTGGAGCTTGTTCATTCCGATGTTTGGGGGCCAACGACCATCTCATCCATCGGTGGAAAGCATTACTTCGTTACTTTCATCGATGATCACTCGCGAAAGGTATGGGTTTATTTTTTAAGGCATAAATCTGAAATGTTCGAGGCTTTCAGGATATGGAAAACTATGGTTGAAAATGAGACAAATCTAAAGATCAAAAAGCTTAGAACTGACAATGGAGGTGAATATGAAGACACCAGATTCAAGCAGTTCTGTTATGAGCACGGGATCAAAATGCAGAGAACCGTGCCCGGTACGCCTCAACACAATGGTATAGCTGAGCGTATGAATCGAACGTTGACAGAAAAAGCCAGAAGCATTCGTATACAGTCAGGTCTACCAAAGCAGTTCTGGGCAGAAGCAGTCAACACAGAAGCTTATTTGATCAACAGAGGTCCTTCAGTTCCATTAGAGCACAAGATACCAGAGGAGGTATGGAGTGGAAAGGAGGTAAAATTATCACATTTAAAGGTTTTCGGTTGTATAGCATATGTGCATATTAGTGATCAAGGCAGGAATAAACTTGATCCCAAATCCAAGAAATGCACTCTCATCGGCTACGGCGAAAACGATTTTGGCTACCGCATTTGGGATAATGAAAACAAGAAGGTGATCCGTAGTCGAAATGTGATTTTTAACGAAAGAGTAATGTACAAAGACAGACACAAAACAGAAATCAACGACTCAAAGCAGAGTGAGTCAGTATTTGCAGATGCAAACGATATCCAGATAGTCTCATCACAGAACCGACTATAGAAAGTGCTCAGCCTGATGAAATCGTTGATCTGAGTAGTGTGGACCAGTCTAACACACTACAACATCCTACTCCAGTTCCTGAATTGAGAAGATCTTCTCGACCTCATGTACCTAACAAAAGATAGATGAACTATTTGTTGCTGACTGATGCAGGGGAACCTGAATGCTATGATGAAGCATTTCAGACTGAAGATGCTAGCAAGTGGGAGCTTGCCATGAAAGATGAGATGGAGTATCTCATCTCCAACCAGACATGAGAACTAGTTGAGTTACCCATAGGAAAGAAGGTACTTCATAATAAATGGGTGTATCGGGTGAAAGAGGTGCACGATGGTGCCAAGAGATACAAAACTCGACTAGTTGCCAAAGGATTTCAACAGAAGATCGATGGAAGCAAGAATCCAGTAGATATGTTGACAAAGACGGTAACTATCGATAAACTGAAGTTGTGTTCAACTTTAGTTGGTCTGCTAGAGTAAAAAGAGCAGAATGGCTGTTGCATCGATCAAGGTTGGAAGACAGATTGAAATCAGTCTTCAAGTGAGAGATTGTTAGTAATGTTGCATGTGTAGCAATAACCAAGCCACCCATGTGTTCAACATGTTGTGCCACCAACCTCATGCACCAACCGGACCACCAACCAAGCCACCAACCCCCACCAACTATTTCTCACCTATATATACATCCCTCCTCTTCATAATTCATATCTCATCCCAATCTCATTCCAAATCCACTAAGAAGAAGAAGAAGAGAGCAAGAAGAGAGTGAGATCGAGTGTTGAGTGTAAAGTGTTCTGTGTAATCACTTTGTAATATTCTCTGAAATAAAAGATCTACAGCTAGGGATGGCAAAAAAATCCGTACCCGCGGTTATCCGCGGGTAAAATCCGTTATGGATATGAAACGGATAGTTAAATGGGTATCCGTGGGTAAAATAAATGGGTATTTTTAATATCCGTTAATTAATGGGGCGGGTACGGATAGTAAGATATCCATGTCCGCGGGTACCCGTACCCGTATTGAATGTGATTTATTTTCAATAGTCAATACAAAAAATATTGTTGTTGGTTGTTCGGTATAAGTGTGCAAAATTTTACTCAACAAATTATAACTGGTTGTTGATATTTTGATGGATACTTCTGTTGTTGTCTCTTGGTTTTTGGATGTTGATTTGAATATGTATTGGTATTTTGATGTTAGCATTTAAGCATTGGTCTAATTTGTTTTTTTTACCAAATGTACTTTTGAATAATTTCAATAAATGGCTAAAAAATAAATTGAATAAATATAATGGATACCCACGAATACCCGCAATTACCCGCAACCTGTTTAAAACCCGTTTAATGGATACCCGTGCGGGTATGGGTCGGGCACGGGGCAAAAAATCATTCAACGGGGCGGGTGATGGGGTGGTAATACCCGCGCCCGCCCCGCCCCATTGTCATCCCTATCTGCAGCAGCCCGAAGACGTAGGTATAATTGGCCGAACTCCGTTATCAAATTTGTGTGTCTCTTGCCATTCTACATTTCATTTCTTTTCTCTACAAATATAATCATAAGGAAATTTGCGTAATTTCCCAACATAAGTATCACAACAAATTGTTCAGTTTTTATAATATATACTCAAATATGGATTCTTCTTGAAAAAAGAAAATGCACATAAACTTATACCAGGCTGAAACTCGCATGATTGTTCTATAAAAGTTCAACTTAGGTAATTTGCCAATATCAATATTGAACAATACATTTGAACAATACATATTCCCAATTTCAAAATTGAAAAGAAAGAAAAAAAAAAAAAAAAAAAAAAAAAAAGAACATAAACTTGATAACGCTATATGTTCGACAGCCAGAACCAAAGAGTGAATATGCATGCATAGTAGTTCTATCAGCCAGCTCTTCAAATCTTTTATTCAACCATGCAGTCCTCAGATAATTCTTCGTCTGCCAAATCAAAATTTGTACTAACTAACCTGGTACGCATGCTAAATGGACAAATAAGGCTATAGCATAATATATTTATAATATACTAAATTTGAGTTCAAACTTCAAACGGATTTTTGCTGTTCAATAAACTGCTAGTCCAGAGTCAAGTGGGTAACAGAAATATAAGATGTGAGACAAATGTGATACAATGCGGTGAGGGATGAGATTAATATAATTTATTTAAAATGTAATTTGAGAATATTAAGCAAAGGTAAAGAAATATATAAAATAAAAATTACCTGAATAACAATCAGCATTTAACCAATCTTGTGTGCATATCAATGACTCTACAAACGATGTGTCAATATGGATGCTATGTTGATTGATGAGTCTCTTATATGAGCTAAATGCTAACTTGGATGCAAAAGTGGATATCGGAATAGCTAATATATCCCCGGCCATCTTTGATAATATAGGATAATTTACAGCGTTTGTTTTCCACCACTTTAAAATGTCAAATTCTTCATCTTCTACCTTAACATACAAATCAGCATTCAAGTATGTGTCTAGATCATTCTCACTTGACTTTCTTCTAGCTTTTTTTGAGAGAAAATTTGCAAATTCAATTTCAATTTTTCTTTTGCCAACACACTTTGAAGTGTTCCTACTGCCTTGAACCTGGCTGTGATCAGGTGTGATTCCACTTTCTGCTTCTTCGTAATCATCGTAAAGTTTATAAAAATGTTCACGAATTCTATCAAGATTCTGTTGTGCATTGTTGGCATCAAAAGAAGTTTCATAGCAGAATTGAATAAACAAAAATTTATATCGAGGATCCAAGATGGCTGCAACAACAAGAACTATATTGTATTCATTCCAATAGATATTGAATTTTTGTTGCATGTTCTGGATTAAGGTTCTCATCACATCATCGCAAACAGCATATTCCTCATATAACAAACTACGTATGGTCCAAATTTCCTTGAAATACAAATTTGCTGTGGACTTGGTGTTTGATATCACATTCTTTGCATTAACAAAGGCTTTTAAGATGTTTATTAAGATCTCAATATTCTCCCAATCTTCCTCGCTAAGAGCATGAACACCATTACAATAAACTAGATCGTAACTATTAATGGCTTTCTTGTAAGATAACGCACTTTGTAGCATGTCTGTTGTAGCATCCCATTTTTTAGAAGCATCCATTACGAGTTCTATACTAGTAGGAAGTCCAAATTGTTGTGCAATATCGTTGAACTTCTGCATGTTAGTTAGATGCATTCGAGGATACATAGACAATGATCTTTCTAATGCTTTCAATTTCACGATTTAAAGCGTTAATACCATCTAATGCCATGATACTTAATACACTTTCGCAGCTTCTAACATTAGAGTAGTTTTGAATAATTTGGCGTTCCTCAGTGAATGATTCACCCACCCTTTCTGCCAAAATATTATTCATTGAAGAACTATCAAACGTTACTGCAAAAACCTTCCCTTCTAGATCCCATTCAGCTATGCACCTCACAATTTCCTCATTAATTATTTGAGGTGTGTCCAAACAGGAGATTTGTTTTAAGTTTAACAAATTCCTTTTTAAAGAGAAGTTACCATCAATATAGTGAGCTGTTACAGCCATGTATACGACATTCTTGTAAGATGACCACAAAGCAAAAGAAATGTTCAGGGGAGAATTGAGTTTTTTCATCATATCACTAACCTTTTTTCTCTGTTCTCTGTATAAAACAATGCAATCACTTCTAACAGTTTCCTGGTCGAAAAATTGAAAGGAGGGTTGTAAAGCTTTAACAAAATTGATAAATGCAGGGTGGTCTACAAATTTAATGGGCAGTCCAGCACAAATCAGTAGTTGCGCGGACAACCTTCGAATTGCATCTTCGTCAAACTGCGACCCTTCACAATCATGAGTCTTTGTTGGTTGGGATGAAAAAGCGATAACTTTTCCAGTTTTAGCAACTTCACTTGGTATTCCTTTACAATGGTATTTAGCATGACGACGTAAATGACTAGTTCCTGAATTTTTATTTCCAGATAATACAGTTTTGCATTGTTTGCATCCAGCAGCAGAAGAACCATCATGGTTATTTTCTAAGGTAAAATTATCCCAAACACTTGACCGTTTCGATTTTTCACTTTCTCTATTCTTAGCAGTACAGAACTCACTATAAAAGTCAAGAATCATCTGCAACACGATTACATAATGCATTATATTGTACAATTAGATTTCTGCTAAATAGCATGATTTAAATATCTGAATGTATTCCAAGAAAAATTATACTATGGGATGTGAGTATTTGCCGTTCTATTAACAAGTACACACTTGTCTATCTTACATTCTTTCATAGATTAATAATAGCAATTTCTAAATGATCACTCATCAATATAATGTATGAGTTTGCTACTTACATTCTACTGTACATGAATTCTTTCACGAATACACATGAATAAACCCTCAAAACATTTGTAAGTAATTAATTAAGTTTATCTTTTACCATTATACTCGCAACGATAAAGTTCAGTTCAGAAAAATTCCTAAATCTGGTCAACATCAGTGGTCATTAAGGATTGGGGCAGAATGTCAACAATAAAAAATACTTCCTAATTACCACACAAGTTACAAACATGCACAATACTTTTAGAATAATAAGTTACTTATTTCATATATATACTAGAAGCTATTAAATTTTATATCTGAATTACTTGTTCGTAACAAATTAACAATGTCGTGCTATACAAAAATTAGACAGAATGAAGCGGAACACCTGTAGCGATTGAGGAGTTGCGACTTCTATCTCCATGTCCTCCTCACTTGCAACAAGAAGACCAGAACTGCAAATAATTAATTTAAATGAGTACACGATTGAACTATTATTTTCCAGTTTTAACGTAATAATTGCACCAACCTCACTTCATGAAAGTCTTCAGTAAAGGTATGTGCTTCTTCTCCATTATCACTGAAATACATTGTTTTAAAATTTGAATCGGTAAGTAGGATCGATAAATGAAACAACTGAGGATAAAATGTAGGCAGAACTATGAATTTAGGACTTTGTACCTCCAGGTTTCATCATTTCCATACTCCGTTGCAGCCTTCCGGTTCGGAGCTTGAGACTGGTCTGGAGAAAGATAATTTTGTATTGGATTTTAAAAATAATAAAAACTCAAGGGAAAGACCATTTGAACACAAAAAATAAACATAAACGGGGAGACATAAAGTTTCCACCATAACATTACGTATTACCACCATTTACATAACGACAAAATAATCCAATGGCTCGTATTTTGTATCTTTCATCTTTTGTTTAGTTTTGTGTTTAAATAGACACCCCCAAAACTCAAAACTAATGTTATAATGCTTCCCTTGTCAAATTTTAATCCTAGAACCATTTTTAAAAATTTACATAAGAAATAGAGAAATCCTAATTCAGAACTATTTCCTTTTATATTATCTAAAATGCATAAAATGAACAAGAAGTTTTTTTTTTTTTTTTTGGGGCAAGGCTAAACAAGTGGTTATCTAGGGAAAAGAATAGTATGACCAATTGAATCAAGATTGTATAAAATCGTAGCATTAAACCATAAAGGCGTGTTAGTGTATCGGCTATAATGCAAATTATCTTTTAAGATAACAAAACGAGATAATATATGTAACAAGAGCAACGGATTTACATCAGCCATCAAAAATTAAAAATTAAACTAATGTTAAGTGAAGTACAAATCGATCATCTGGGTTCATCGGAGTCGATCTAATTGCTGTACAAATTGCACAGCCATCATTTTATAAAACAAATTTGAGATACGTTCATGTATAGATATATGTGCACGACTAATTGGAATGTGGTTAGTAAAGTAATATGATTACGGCTAATGTGAATAAGCAAATACGAAAATGCATATAAAAGTATCTAAAAAATATGTACAACTTTCATAAAATATTTTTTGTACACTTTTCACCTTATTTTCATGGTAAATATACGATAGTGCTAAATGCACCAGAGCTTCCACTAGAATGTACTAGTTAAAAATTTTGGTGCTTCATTATACTCAGTTCGACAGGTGGTACACTGTTAGCTAGCAGCATACTATCAATCGAATTTGATAAAATTAAACATCATTTTTGTTTTTCTAACTTGATACTATATTGATTTGAAAAACATACCATCAAGTGGGAAAATATGATTTTATTTTAATCAGCAATGACCGAAGGAAGATAAATCAAAATTCAAATTTTCTACACAAACTAATAACTCTGCTATATAGAACCAGAAACCGCCACTATGCTAAATAACTTAAGCGTTAGATGAAAGCTATACTCAAACAAGAAAAGCTTAATCCATTGCCTACTTACAAGATCGACTGAATACATAATCAAACGAAACTCAATTTAAAGCACGTTTAATTCATACCTATATCTGCTGTCACCTGAGATGACTTTGCCTTCTTTCCTTTGGAAGCTGCTATCTTCACCCTCGGAGCCATGGTTACCTACAGACTGAATTGTTGAATGTCCTGGTTACGGGATTTGATTCAAAAGACGAATTGAGTGTTTGCTGTGATTGGAACAACGATTCATGTGGGGTTTCAAGATAATTTTTTTCCCCTAATCTATGAGACAGACTGAAAAATTGAGTAAAAACTAGGTGGTAATGCAGAGATAATATAATCATTAAAGAAAGTACCGAGAGAAAATGAGTTGAGTAAATTAATAAGTGGATAAATAATATATGTGATGCATTTAGCACCACCCCAAAATACACTGTTTGATAATAGAGAAATGCATTAAAACTGTAAGGTCAAAAGAAGAAGCATGCACCAAATTTGTGAGTGGAAAGAGACAGAGAGGAAAAAAAAAAGTGATGCATAAATTTACACTACACAGTATGATTTGACTACAGAATGGTTAAACGATGAATCAACCTGGCTATGGAGAATACACTTTGGGGGAAAATTTAAAATGAGTTATAAAATTATCAAAGAAGAAATAATTGTTGTTAATCATTAATCCATAAAATAATTAACTCATCTTCCAAAAATACCCTGCTCATTTCTTTCTTCCCTGCTTGATAATTATATTTCTTAGTTTGAAACTCCATCAAAATATAAAATCTTGCTAACCTTCCCAAAACCATGATTAGAAATTTGTGTGGAAGAAAGAGCATAATATTTGTATCCTCTTATGCTACTGCAGATTTAGAAGATGACTCAGGAAATAAAGATTTATGTATGTTCCCCTACATTATCTTTTGTTTTAACCATGTTTTTCACAAATTTAGGGTTTTAAGTTTGAAAGAGAAATCAAATTGATTTCAAAGGCCAAATGCATGTGAAAAAAAAACATGATTACAGAAATGATAGTTTAATTATTTTGCTTTGTTTCTGTAGGGAAAAATCAAATATCTAATTCTTGCCCAACAAAAAATTTATAATTAAAAGTAGAACTTTTTCATGCCTCCAATCCTAATGGATTATTATTTAACAACTCCCTACGATTATTTAAGAGCTGAACAGCTAAAATGAAAAACATATCAATTTGCAATACTGAAAATAAAAAACATTTTCAATCAGCATTTAACTGAATCAGGAACAAAGCACATGTAATAACTGAACAATCAAAAAACATACTTATCCCTTCTAACCCTTGACAATGGCTTCCTCCTCCTCTGGTTTTGATTCTTCTTTTTCATCTTCTTCCTCCTCTATTTCGTCCTCCCACTCTCTCCCTACTCGTCTCCAGCCTCCTCTTGTCCCTTCTCCTCTTGTATATCCTTTGAATGTCCCTCTTCCTGATGGTGCCTTGTCTGGTGCTGTTAGCTCGTCTTCTGAGCCTATCTCTATCAATTCTTCTTCTATTTCTAGATCTAGTTCAGATCTTGCTCAATCTGGTTCTTTGAATGAAATGTCTCTCTTGGGCAAATTATCAAACACCTTTCAGACTGATGTTTCTACTATTTCATCTTTTAAAGGAAGTGAGCAATGTATAAATGGGTCATCATCTGTTCCTTCCAGTAGATCTCAACCTGCTAATCAGTCATTTGCAACTGTGACTCACTCTCCTGTGATTAAGAAGGATTATATCTCTCTGTTTAATTCTCTGCCTAAAAATACAGGTTCGTTTAAGCCGCAATAGTTTGAGAAGATCAAAGGTAAATCTAAGAAGAATCCTCCAGCAATAATTAAAGAAGAAGGTATCAAAAATTGGGATCAGTATCTTGTGGGTTTTTTCCTTGATGGCTCATTATCTTATCTCTCTGTAACAAAATTTCTAAGTGGATATTGGTCTTTAAATGGTGAAGTGGATATTAAATCTGATGGATTATACTTTTACTTCAAATTTTCTAATGAAATGGATAAGGATAAAAATCTGAAGGCTGATCCAATTTTCATCAAATGTCGTATGTTTATTATCACAAAATGGGATCCATCCATTGATAATGCCCAAGCTCAAATTAAGAAAGTGCCAATATGGATCCATCTTCATAGAATTCCTATCTTGCTTTGGACATTAATTGGGATTAACTGGTTGGCCTGTCAGGTTGGTAGGATTATTTGTTTTGATGCTAATACTGAGAGGATGCATAGGATAAGGTATGCTAAAGTGCTGGTGGAAATTGAAGCTGATTCTGACCTTCCTAATTGTATTGAATTAGGAGAGTTAGGAGATAGTTGTCCCCCTGTAATTGTGTCCTATGATTGGAAGCCGAGCATTTGTACTAGATGTAAGGTTTTTGGTCACTCAACTGTTGAGTGTGACATACATGTACATAATAGTAAAGTTGTAAATGAAGCTCTTGATGGCAATGGTGAAAATGGACAAGGAAATATGACTGATGTTGGAAGGAACGGACATGATAGTATGGTGGATAATCGAAGAAGACAACATGTTTCAGTTCAGCCAAACCAGTTTGGATGGAATAGAGTGAATAATAAGAAAAAACAATTTTGGAGAATGAAACAAGGAAATTTTGGGGTTGATGTACAAAAAGATGTAAATGATAATATGAATAAAATAGTTGAGATAAATGGTGGTAGAACTAATGATTCTGAGATCAATAACAATGAGAGCATGCAAATGGATACTTCAACTCTTGGAAGAGATAATGATAATGTGGTTTTAGTAGATTTGAATGGCAATAGTGTTGTGCAAAAAATTGACACTAATTGCAAAAGGAATTCAACTGAAATAGAAAATCGGAAAGGAAAGCAAGTTTTAGAAGACATTGTACATGAAAATCCTTTCTCTTCTCTTTTTGACCTGCCAACATCAGATTCATCCATCTCTTTTAACCAAAACTTGCAATCTCCTTCTATTTTAGGTTCACTATCTTGTTCATCCTCTTTTTCAACATCCTCTGGTCATAATTTGAGTGATTCGTTTTCTTTTCAAATCCCCTCTTCTGCTTCTAATTCTTCTCTTTATTCACATCTTGCTCCTCCAAAGGAAATCACTCTTCCTCCACCTCCTATTATTAATCCTCCAACTGCCAAGGAGAAAGATTACACTTCAATTCCTCCGAAATCCCTGATTAGTGACTTTGTAGTTTCTGCTTCTAAGTCCAATTTGAAAAATAAGAAAGGGAAAAAGAAACAGGTAGCTCGGAAATCTGCAATAGAAGATGATATTGATGGGGGCACAGAATTTAATCAAGAGGATGTAATCCCTATTGGTAGTCAAAAATCTCTCACAAAAAGGAAAACAAGGCAGAATTCTGCACTCTCAATCAAATCCCCTCAGTCAAAGAAATGATACACAACATATGTTTTTGGAACATAAGAGGGATGAATTTACCCTCAAAGCAAAGTGAAGTAAAAAAATTTATACATAGTAAGAGTATTCATTTATTATGTTTATCTGAAACCAAATTGGACTCATTTTCTACTTCTAAGGCAGTTTCATTCATTTCTCTTAGATGGAAGTCTAATAATAATCTTTTTGATGCCAGTTTTGGTCGATTATTGACAATATGGAATCCACATATTTTTAAGCTATCTATAATTTCATCTTCAGACCAATTCATTCACTATAAATGTGTATATATCCCATCCAACACTGTATTTTTGTTTACTTCGGTCTATGCACAGAATGCACTATCTTTGAGACTCCTCTTTCCAAACAATCTTCATAATCTTAATCCTTCTGGTGATCCTTGGATATTAGGAGGAGATTTTAACTGTATGTACTCCTCTCTTCATAAATTTGGTGGTTGTTCTCGTTCCATAAATGATATAGCTCATCTGAATCAAGCTATGATCAATTCTAAAATTTCTTCACTGAACTGGATTGGATCTACTTTTTCTTGGTCCAATAAAAGTCATACTGGCAATCCCACTCTTTGTAAATTAGATCATATCTTTGTTAATTCTGCTTTTCAAAATATATACCCTCTTTCTTCCTATCATGTTCTTCCTCCTACCATATCAGATCATTCTCCTTTACTTTTATACTGGGGTGAAGATGAAGCCATTGTTAAAGGGAAGTCAACTTTCAAATTTTTTAATTTTTGGCTTACTCATCAGGATTTTTCTAATATTTTACTGCAGGTTTGGCAGCATGGATTTGGCAGGAATCCTATGGATAAATTGGTTTATAAGTTGTGACTTCTTAAATTTCATCTGAAAGCTTGGTCTAAACACAATTTTGGTGATGTTTTTAAGCAATCAAATACTATTAGATCTGAACTAATTCAAGTGCAGAACTCTATGATTTCAAATCCTCAGGACATGCATTTGCAGATTTTGGAAAAAGAATTGCAGGACAAGTTGAAATTAATATTGGATTTTGAATTTCAATCCATGAAGCAAAAATCATTTCTTAAGAAAGAATTGGAAGCTGACAGGAATTCCAATTTTTTTCATAATTCTCTGAGATTGAATAAGTTGAAAGAAACAGTTCATATGATTCATGATACTAATGGAACTCTTATTTCTTCTCAAAATGATATTGATCAAGCTTTTGTTGATTATTTCAAGGCTCTTTTGGCTCCTGAAGATCTTCCTCCTACCAATATTGAGCCTCTATTTCATATCAATTTGTCTTTCCTTTCACAGTGTCAATCCTTGGATCTAATCAAGCCTGTTACTGATGAAGAAATAAAATTAGCAGTCCAAGGACTGGATCCAGATAGTTCAGGTGGGCCAGATGGATTTAATGCTTGCTTTCTACAAAAGTGCTGGTCAACAATTGGTAATGATATTTCTGAGGCTGTTAAATACTTTTTTCTTACAAATACATTACCAATTACATTTGCTGCCACCTATATTGCATTGGTACCCAAAACTGAGAATCCCTCACATGTTTCAGACTTTAGACCTATATCTTGTTGTAGTGTTTTTTACAAGATTATTTCTAAAGTGTTGGCTAATAGAATGCAATCTGTACTTCCTTCCATAATTTCTTGTAATCAATCAGCATTTGTCCCTGGAAGATCTATTAGTGAAAATATATTGATTGCCCAAGAACTACTTCATGGTTATGATAGGAAGAACATTTCTCCTCGATGTATGTTGAAATTGGATATTAAGAAAGCCTTTGATAGTGTCTCATGGTCATCAGTGATTGCTATTTTATCTAGAATGGATTTTCCAAAACCTTTCCTTGCTTGGATTTACACTTGTATCTCATCACCAAAATTTTCAATATCAAGGCATGGTTCTTTGCATGGATATTACATTAGTAAACGTGGAGTTAGACAAGGTGATCCAATTTCCTCGTACTTATTCATCTGTGTTATGGAACTTCTCAACTCTCTAATATTCAAACAAGTGGAATTAGGAAATTTGCAGCTACATCCAAGATGTAAAAATCCTTTGATAACTCACCTTTGCTTTGCTGATGACCTAGTTATTTTTACTATGCCCAATTTGTCAAATATTCATTGTTTGCTTAATGTTCTGCATTCATTTTATGAGATCACTGGTTTGGAAGTAAATCTGAAGAAGTCTCATATTAAAATAGCTGGTCTTAGTCAATTGGCAGTGGATGAATTAGTTAAACACTCTGGTCTGAATATTATGCCTGATAACTCCAAATACTTGGGTTTACCTCTCTTCACTGGTAGAATTTCTAAGGAAAGTTGCATGCCTTTATATGAGAGGATTATAGCTAGAATGAAACAATGGCCATCATGTCAACTATCACAAGCAGGTAGACTCACAATTATTCAATCCATCATCACTTCTATGACTTCCTATTACTCCAAACATTATATACTGCCTCTCAAACTCATCAACATGGTGGTTAGTGCCATGAATAAGTTTCTTTGGCATGGCGACCCTTTTGCTAAAAAACTTATTCCCATAGCATTCTCAAAATTATGTGATGATAAAAGAAATGGTGGATTAGGTATCATCAATCTTTTTCAATGGAATAAGGCTGTCATTTCTGTTTATGTTGATAAGATTTTTGCTGATGAGAATTGTTTATGGTCTAGATTTGTGAGGAATAATTTGACAGGTAAAAAGAATTTTTGGACAATGCATATTCCTAACTTTTGTAGTTGGAGTTGGAGGCAAATTCTAAAGCTCAGAAGCTCCTTCCTGCCAATCATTCAATGCAGAAACACTCAAATGCCAGGTTCTTTTTGGCATTTGCCTTGGGCAGGTAAAGGAATTATTTTATATAATGTGGTAGATTATAATTTGAGGTTGAATTGTGGCATTCCTGATTCTGCTAAGGTTAGTGATTTGATTCATGATGGTGAAATCATCCTACCACATTGCAGTTCTGCATTGTTAAGAAAGCTTTGGTATGAAATTTCTAATAATTTTAGATTTGATAATGAAGGAATTACCTGGATAGGAAAGAATCATTCTATCAGTTCAGTTTATAAGCATTTTTGTGGTGAGAGAGCTATTTTTCCTTGGTACAAAAGGGTTTGGAATTTCATGAGTAATGCTAAACAAAATCTCTTGCTTTGGAAGGTGATGTCAAATGCAGTAAACACTAAAGATAAATTGTTTAAGTTAGGAATCTCATCTGATGATTTATGTGTCTTCTGTCAATCTGAAACTGAGTGCAACATTCATATATTTTTTGAGTGTTGTTTTGTTCATCGACTCTGGAAGAAGATTCTTGAATTTGGGAAGTTGCATCAACCTGCAAGCTCAAGTAGAGATGAATGGTTCAATTTATTTAAGGCTACTAGATGGAAATCAGCTGGAGGATTAATTCTTTTAAGAATTTTGAAGATTTTTGTGATGGAAATATGGACAGAAAGGAATCGTAGAATTTTTACTTCTTCTGAGCTGAGTGCTGATTCTCTTTTCTCTGTGATTATCAATGCAATCCTGAAGGAGAATGGATGATTTATGGTTCAAGTCTGCCAATTCTATTTGGCAATTCAATTGCTCCAGTCATTATATTCTGTTGGCAATTCTGTTTGGCAATCTGTTTGGCTACTATGATACTTTTTTGATATTTAGTTGAGTATGGAGAGTAGTTTACAAATTGTAATTAGTAACTAGGAGTTTTGTTTTTTGTTAGCATTGAGGTTTTTTTTATTTTGCATGTATAAATCTTATCTTATTTTTCCTCAATGCTAACAGTATTAGATGAATGTTTGTAATTTTGCTGTTGTGAATAAAGTTCATTTGCTTTTCAAAAAACATACTTATCACTTATTTAGTTCAGCATTTAGCTGCAAAATTTACTAACAAACGGAATGAAGTTATAAATCAAGACATGGGGCAACACAAAGAATCTGAAACATCGAAACAATCAAAAGCACAAGATTCATAGAAATCCAAAACAATTCAAAGCATATGACGAATTTCAATTTCAGAAGAAAAGACAAATGTTCAGTAAAGTACCTTTTGTTCAGGTGCAGAAATGGAGTATTCCGGAAGGTTAGTGGTGTGATGATCGACTGTATATGTTGACGTTTACCATTATTTGTGACGATGAGTTATTTGGTACTTAATTTATTCTTGCAGCTTTGGCCAATGTAATCAAGACTGAATTCAAACTCAGTATATTCTGAATTAATTGCCATCATCTTTATGAATGTTACACGATGGTGATTTGAATTTAGTCTTGGCAGGAAGAATAAATGTTTTTTTTTGCTTTATATGTTTCTTTTCGTTTTACTGCATATGTAATAATAAAAGGGGTGTTTGCTGTTATACCTGCATATATAAAAACAGCTGTACTATCATTTTCATTTTTAGATAATAAGAAAAAAGAAGAGCCTCGTTAATGGCGTCTTCAGCCAACTTCATGTATCTCAGATCTCATTTTTCTTTCATTCATTTCAATTCTGTTATGGTATCAGAGCGATTCTAACAGAATTGAATAATTTCTGCATCTCTTCTATTTTCAGATCTGCTTTTATTCCCTTTCTAAAAAAAAAAAAAAAAAAAAAAAAAATGCCATCATCTGAAGAAACAAATTCACAAGTCCTAGATCCGAATCATGTTTTCTATTTGCATCATTCAGATAATCCTCATCATGTTTTGACAACACAGAAATTAACGGATACAAATTATTACCACTGGAAGAGATCCGTCGAAATATCTCTCGGAGCAAAGAACAAGCTGAATTTCGTCAGAGGAAATTACCAGAAGCCAGTCGCATCTTCGCCCTTGTATTCTCAGTGGGAACGCTGTAACAATATGGTGATGGCATGGCTATTTCATTCTGTGGACAAGGATATTGAGGAAACCTTGGTATATTGTGATACGGCTGATCAAGTGTGGAGCGATCTACAGATGCGTTTTGGTACGCCAAGCTGTGCTCGAATTTTTCAGGTACAAAAAGAATTGTTTACAGTTTCTCAAGGGAATCTTAGTGTTAGTGCATATTTTACGAAATTTAAGAAGTTATGGGATGAATATATTGTGCTTGTTGAAATGCCAAGTTGTAGTTCATGTGGAACAATTGGATCTGTACCTCAATTTCTCTATAATCAACAAGTTGTTCAGTTTTTAGTTGGATTGAATGATGCTTACAGCCTTGTCAGATCTAATATCTTGATGATGAAACCAACACCTCATATCAATGAGACTTATCAACTTGTTTTACAAGATGAAAAACAGAGGGAATTAAAATCATCCTTCGATGTTGGAGGTGATTCCACTGTTTTGAATGCTTACCAGAAGAGTGGTTTTGGCTATGGTAGAGGTAGTTCAGGTAATGTAAGAGGAGGACAGTCGAATTATAGAGGAGGAGGCAGAGGAAATGATAGAAGATCCATGTATTTTTGTGATAATTGTAAAATTCCAGGACATAGCATTGAAAGGTGCTTCAAAATTCATGGATATCCTCCTCGAAATGACAAGGACAGGACACAAAATCCACGAAAAGATCAGCAGAGAGGATCGGCTTTCAATGCTAACGGATCAACAACAAGAGATGATGTTCAATGTGAACCTCTTAACTCTTCATCGAATTTTGAACCAGTGCTTACCAAGGAACAATATAGTAAACTAATTGCTTTGCTTAGCAAAAATGAAATTTCAGAATCAGTACCAGACAAAGCAAGTATGATGGCAGGTATGAATTTCAGTTTAGCTGCACATATCAGTTCACATAGATGGGTGATAGATACTGGGGCAACACACCATATTACTCCACATTTATCATTATTTGAGAATTATAAAGAGTTAACTAAGACAGAATATATAACAATGCCTGATGGAAGTAAAAGAGAAATCAAACATGTTGGGAGAGTGCTTTTACATGACAATCTTATCATTGAAGATGTGCTTCATGTTCCTGAATTTGCTTTTAACTTACTGTCAGCCTCACATCTTACAAAAACCCTTAATGTCAGTTTGTTATTCACATCTACTCAATGTTTCATTGTCCAGGACCATTCAATGAACACATCTCGGGTTCTTGGTGAGCATCAAAAAGGACTTTATCTCACTACTTTTCACACAGACTTGGATAACAAGAAAGACACTGTAAAACCTGTTGCTAACTTTTGTAAAGATGATTTAGAACTTTGGCATTTAAGACTAGGGCATATTCCATATAGTCAAATGCATAGGTTGTCTTTTGTTAGAAACATTAATTCTACTGAATTTCCTTTGTGTACTATTTGTCCACAAGCAAGACAGCAAAGAAAAACTTTCCCTGTTAGTTCTATTAAAAGCACTTTTGCCTTTCAAATGATACATGTTGATATTTGGGGCCCATACTCTATTACTACTTATAATGGATATAGATTTTTCTTAACTGTGGTAGATGATTATACAAGGACTACATGGACACATTTGCTGTCACATAAAAGCAATGCTTTCCATATTTTGCAAGCCTTTATTGCTTTTGTTGAAAAACAATTTGACACAGTTGTTAAGATCATAAGAACAGATAATGGAGGAGAATTTTGCAGCCATGTGGCTAAAGATTATTATGATAAGAAAGGTATTTTGCATCAGCTTACATGCGTGAGAACACCTCAGCAGAGTGGTGTGGTAGAGAGAAAGCACCAACACTTGTTGGAGACAGCAAGAGCTTTACTGTTTCAATCCAAATTGCCACAGACATACTGGGGGGAATCTATATTGCATGCCACTTATCTGATTAACAGATATCCTTTAGCATCTTTAAAATTCAAAACTCCTTTCGAAATGCTATATCATTCATCACCAGATTATGCTAATTTGAAACCCTTTGGTTGTCTTTGTTTTGCTGCCACTGCCCAGGCATATAGAAAGAAGTTTGATCCAAGAAGCCAATTGTGTATATTTCTTGGATATTCATCAGGAGTAAAAGGATATAGAGTTTTGAATTTGGAGACAAACAAAGTTTTTATCAGCAGAGACATTATTTTTCATGAGAGAATTTTTCCTTTACAACTCCAAAAGATGGATGAAAGTACTGATACATTATTGCCAATTGTAAATCCATGTACTCAGTTAGAAGAAGATTTTACATGTATACCAAATAATTTCGAGAACAATTTGGGGTCCACACCTTCATCTTCAACGTCTTTACCAACGCAAGATAGTGATGTCTCACCAATTGTTTCTGACAATGACTTGTCAAGCACAATGTCACCAGTACCAAATAATGGAACATCATCTACAGTTGAGCCGATTAGGCATTCAACAAGGACACGACAAGCACCTTTATACTTGCAAGATTATGTGTGTAATTGCACAGTGCCAGTAGAGCAATTTCCTCTCATTTCTGGTTTTCTGTCTTCATTAGCTGCACCAACTATACAAGCTGATTCAATTGTTAACAAATTTGCATCAATTGAAGAGCCAAAAAATTATTTGCAAGCTTGTAAACACCCCCAGTGGATTGAAGCCATGCAGAAAGAAATACAAGCATTGCAAAATAACAATACTTGGGAATCTGTACCTCTACCTGTAGCGAAGAAAGCCATAGGATGTCGATGGGTTTACAAAGTTAAACTAAAATCTGATGGCACCATTGAGAGATTCAAAGCACGACTGGTGGCCAAGGGATACACGCAAAAATATGGAGTGGATTACGAGGAGACATTTTCTCCTGTGGTGCGAATGACAACCATTAGAACACTATTAGCTTTGGCAGTCACTAAAGGATGGAATGTTTTTCAGCTAGATGTGAACAATGCGTTTCTTCATGGTGATTTAATCGAAGAGGTGTACATGACAATGCCCGAAGGTATTCCTAATCCTTTAAATCATGTTTGCAAGCTTAAAAAATCATTATATGGCCTAAAGCAATCATCGAGGCAGTGGTATCAGAAATTAACTTCGACTCTCAAATCTATTGATTTTGTGCAGTCCAAATTTGATCCCTCTTTATTTCTTAAAGCTACTGGAAATGATTTTGTGATTGTAGCAGTCTACGTGGATGACATATTAGTCACAGGAACAAATGAGTATTTGATTCAGCATCTCAAGGATACTCTGCATTCACTGTTCAGCATCAAAGACCTGGGAAGGTTGAATTATTTCTTAGGTATGGAAGTGATATACTTGAATAATGGCATGCTGTTGACACAACAAAAGTTTGCTTCAGAAATATTGCAGGATGCAAATCTGGCAAATTCTTCTTCCTACGTTACACCTTTGCCATTGAATTTTAAACTTACTAGTGATGATTCAAGTTCTTTATTAAAAAATCCAGTTTACTACAGAAGTCTTGTAGGAAAACTCAATTATCTTACAAATACTCGTCCAGATCTTTCATTTTCAGTGCAAACATTGAGTCAGTTTCTTCAGAACCCTAAAGAATCTCATCTTCAAGCTCTTATACATGTTTTAAGATATGTTCAAGGCACTCTTTCGTATGGAATTTTGTTTCAACCTGGAGATACTCTCACACTGCAAGCATTTTCAGATTCTGATTGGGCAGCGTGCCCAATGAGTAGAAGGTCAGTAACAGGATATGTTCTATTGTTTGGATCAAGTCCTATTTGTTGGCGTTCTAAGAAACAAGCGACTGTTTCACGAAGTTCTTCTGAGGCTGAATATAGGGCCATGTCACACGCTGCTTCAGAAGTGACATGGCTGGTTGGTTTGTTAAACGAGCTTGGCATTAAATCTCTTACTCCGGTTGTTCTTCACTGTGATAACAAATCAGCGATTCATATTGCTAGAAATCCAGTTTTTCACGAACGAACTAAACATATCGAGATTGATTGCCATTTCACTCGTGAGAAGGTTATGGAAGGTATTTTGCAATTGTCTTATCTTCCCACTCGACATCAGCTTGCAGATGTTCTAACCAAAGTGTTGCCATCAGATCGGCTTCAACAGCTTCTATCCAAGCTGGGCATGTCTCTCGATACACCTGCTCCAGCTTGAGGGGGGGTGTTACACGATGGTGATTTGAATTTAGTCTTGGCAGGAAGAATAAATGTTTTTTTTTTTGCTTTATATGTTTCTTTTCGTTTTACTGCATATGTAATAATAAAAGGGGTGTTTGCTGTTATACCTGCATATATAAAAACAGCTGTACTATCATTTTCATTTTTAGATAATAAGAAAAAAGAAGAGCCTCGTTAATGGCGTCTTCAGCCAACTTCATGTATCTCAGATCTCATTTTTCTTTCATTCATTTCAATTCTGTTATATGATAAGGTTACAAATATATGTTTGTTTAATAGAATGCATTGATATTAATGCATTCCCTATTTATACGACACAATTAATATTTCACAGGATGCTTTCTCATTTTAATCAAATAGGCACGATCTACGTCCATTAATGTATTTTATTGAAATATTTAAAAAATAATTTGTATGAGGCTTATCGATTCCATAAATTAATTAATTGATCTACTAATGAAATAACAAATGGTTAATTGATCTACTAATGAAATAACAAATGGACATTATTGGATGTAGGGGGCATGAGGTTGGAAACAAATAGATCCAGCACGTTTTAGTGCTTCAACATTTGTTAATGTGTTTACAACTTTAGTATCATTTCTATTTTAACAACTGGATTTTATGAATGTGGATTGCTCCACATTTGATTAAGAGTAGGACCAATTTTTATTTATCTATTTATGTATTATAATTCCCACTAATCTTTAATGATTACTAATTGATCCGACCATAAAATACCCAAATGGCCCATATTTATCAAGGTTATTTAATTATTATAACCTTTAGTCCGATCTTGAATTATTCCCACTAATCTTAAATTATTCCAACTTTGTAATGTTATAAAATTGATTAAAAATATTATTTTATTGTAGTTTTTTAAATTATTTGAAACTACATACGAATGACAATATATTAAAAAAATTACATGTATTGTTACAAATTAGGAATAATTATTCTAACTAATCAAGCACATGCAAATATTAAATACATAAATAAACATTCAATAAAAAAGTCTAAAAGGTTTGATATAATTATTCAAATTATTTAATCGTTAATCTATTTATTTAATTAAATCATATTAGATTCAAATTTTTTCTTATATACGTTACTTACGTTATCCTAAACAGATTATAATAACATAACATATATCGATATAATTATTAATTAATCTAGATTCATTTAGAACTTTTCTAAGTTTCGTTTAAATAAAAGTAATATTGCATTTGGTTTCACAAATAATTTTTTATTATAGTTTAATGTGTATATAAATTAGATTGTATCAAATATACTCTTATATACATATTTGTGCAAGGTGATTACTTATTAAATATATTCACAGAAGGAAATCTTTCCTTTCCTTTCTCTTAACTTATTTAACCAATAAAGGAGCACAATTTTATTTAAGGAATGAAAATTTTCGTTTTCTTCACTTATCTTATTTCAAACTGACAAGTATTGCAAATGATATTAATTGGAGATAGAAAACTTTACATTTTCTTCTCTTTATTTAAATTGACTAATTGATTAACGATCAATTTATATGAGATATGAAATATCCGTTAATCTATTTATTTAATTAAATCATATTAGTTTCAAATTTTATCGTATATACGTTACTTAAGTTATCCTAAACAGATTAAAATAACATAACATATATCGATATAATTATTAATTAATAAAGTTTCATTTAGAACTTTTCTAAGTTTCGTTTAAATAAAAGCAATACTGCAGTTGGTTTCACAAATAAATTTTTATTATAGTTTAATGTGTATATAAATTAGATTGTATCAAATATACTCTTATATACATATTTGTGCAAGGTGATTACTTATTAAATTTATTCATAGAAGGAAACCTTTCCTTTCCTTTCTCTTAACTTATTTAACTAATAAAGAAGCACAATTTTATTTAAGGAATGAAAAACTATTTATATGAAACATATTAACTAATAAAGGAGCACAATTTTAATTGGAATTCTATAGTTTAAATAAGTTATTTCAACATTTTAACATTTCTTAATCATTTGCATATATATTCTTATCATAGTAAAATAAGCAAGTTTCATTCATTTGCTGGATTTTAATTAGAATCCATAAATTCTTTGAAAATAAAATATTTTTTAAATTTAAATATTTCCCTTTTTAAATACTAGAACATTTCTAATGCAGATGTCATAATTAGTTTTTCGGATATAACTACCTATGTGTATTTAATTTTAATTGTTTAAATGTGTAAAATCTATTAACATATACATATATGCATATACCTAAAATTATTTTCCCTGATTTCTTTCCTTTCTATTCAATGATTAGTACCAAATAACCTCTTGAATTTTGTAAAGTTATTAATATGTTTCAATTAGAGTACAATTATTTTTTACCTTTTAGAAATTAAAATTCATTTTAGAATTTAATGTTGAAATTAATGATTTTAAATTAATTGGAATTCTATGGTTTAAATAGAATATTTCAACATTTCTTAACCATATGTCATTCCTTTCCACAATCTCCCACGATCTCTACTTCTTAATTTGGTTCTATGCCTAATTTTTTACTCATTTTTCATTTCCTCTTAATTTTACTCCTCTTCCTTTTACATTTACTACAGGTTTCCCATTCCACGTAGTGATGCTTTGTAAGTTTGATGGCTTTGATAATTGAGGATTCTTTGATATCAAATTTGGTATGAATTTTCTTATTCGGGTTCACTTTACTACTCTAAACTTTACATTTAATTTGCTGATAATGACTTAGATTTTGTGTCTGTCAATTCCTTCTAATTCTATGTATTTTGTATATTTTTGGGTTTTAATGTTACTTTTTGTTTGTTGATTTTCTAGCGCATGAATTTATGATCTCTCTCTCTGTAGATATATATACATCTGTTTTGGTTGATTATTTGAAGGAGCATATAAGTTTTTCCCATTTCAATTTTCAGACTGTTTAAAACCATTTTGATTTTCAATAATTTTTTATTTGGATTGAGGATATCAACTTGATCAATGGTATGTGTTCTCCGATTTATGTTTCTGATTTTACACTTTGAACTCAACTTTGATGGTTTGAGTTGAAATTTGGTTTAGGGTTTATTTGAATTTGTTCTTGGGTTTTGGCTCGAATGTGAATCACTTCCATTTGTTGATGATGATTTTTGGTTGAATTTACAGTGTATAAAACCTTTATTTTCATATATAAGAGCTACACTAATTTTAATGCACTCATTAGCTTTGTGATTGTATTATATTCTGCTGTTACCACATTGCATGTATGACTGACTTTACTTTTGTTTCTTCTCATACTAATTTTGTTTCTTTTTTCCAGTAATTGCTTCCGGGTTTATTTGAATTGAATCATGTGAAACTTTTAATTATTTCATTCTATTTTTGCACTAATAAATTGAATCAGGTATGGAACAACTTAATTTTGAGTCCAACAATCTAGTATATACAAATTTGCACTTAATTGACTGCTTTCTGAACAACATGTATACCAATTTGCATTTAATTGACTGCCATATTCCAATTTGTTAATCAACCTTTAGTTTTATGTTCTTACCAAATATTCACTTCTCATATTTTCAATATATGAAACTCTTTTTTTTCTTTTGTCTTTTTAAATTTTACTTTACATTGGTTTTTTTTACTGTTTATTAAACCTTTACATGATTTGACATTTAAGGAAACAACAATCAATTGAGATAAGTTATGAAAGGAGTTCTTTTGCAATTACTTTACAGCTGAATTGAATCATGTGAAACTTTTAATTATTTCATTCTATTTTTGCACTAATAAATTGAATCAGGTATGGAACAAATTAATTTTGATTCCAACAATCAAGTATATACCATATTGTATAGAAATGACAAGAATAATGGTTATATAATATATACAATAAATGGTTACATAATATATAGAATTAAATCTCATCATGTACTGTAAAAATGACATAAATGATGGTTACATAATATATACGCTATATTTGAAAAAATCCAACTGCTTTCTGAACAACATGTATACCAATTACTAAAAGATAATATCAATGTTTAATCAATCAAAGTTATGGTTTTTGTTAATGTATGCCTAATGACATATGTTAAGGTTAAATAAATAATTATTAAAAGATAAGGAAATTTATTTTAAATACCTAAATTATCCATATATAATTAAAAGGGAGAAGATATATGTATGTAATTTAGCCATCTTAACATTTTCCTAAAATTGTTAGCCAGCATTCATGTTTTAAATCGTTATTCAACATAAATTTATTTATTTATTCAGTCAACATTCACCGAGATAACAAGTAATAAAAAAGGAATAAAACAAGTCATCATTTATGTTTTAAATCCTTATTCGAGTTATTTATATTAGTTTATTAGTCTTGATTGTTGCAATATATGTATTGTAAATGTCATTGAAAAAAAAGAAAAAAATTGTTAATGAACATCAAAAAGAGTTTGTCAACAAGACGCTTCTATAAAAAGATATTGTAATATAAAGATTTAAATAAAATGTTAGATGAGGTATTGAGATTCTCATCTGAATACAAAGAAAGTAATGTGAAAATCAATTAACATTTAATGATAAGATCAATGTTTAATCAATCAAAGTTATGTGTTTTGTTAATGTATGCCTAATGGCATATGTTAAGGTTAAATAAATAATTATTAAAAGAGGTAATTTCGTAACCAATAAAAATTCATGTTTTAGGAGAAAATGCAAAAGTATTCAAATTATTTCATCTTTACATGATACAAATAAATAATTATTAAAAGATAAGGAAATTTATTTTAAATACCTAAATTATCCATATACAATTAAAAGGGAGAAGACATATGTATGTAATTTAGCCATCTTAACATTTTCCTAAAATTGTTAGCAAGCATTTATGTTTTAAATCCTTATTCAACATAAATTTATTTATTTTGTCAGTCAACGTTCACCGGAATAACAAGTAATAAAAAAGGAATACAATAAGTCATCATTAATTTCGTAACCAATAAAAATTCATGTTTTAGGAGAAAATGCAAAAGTATTCAAATTATTTCATCTTTATATGATACAATCAATTAATTTGGTATATATGGTAAAGAAAGTTTGATTTGAAAAATTACCAGAATTATTTTTTCTCAAAATTAGTCTTTGTGCCTATATTTAAATATTACCATACAGTGGAGGCACAACCCAGGAAAACATAAAATAGAAAACATGAATGAAAAATTAGAAATGAAAAATATGAAAGGATAGAAAGTTAATGACATTTATTATAATGAAAGCATATCATATAGACATTAATTAGAAACAAATTATTTTTGTTTATAGGAGATTAATATAAAAAGGATTTATTTCCTTCCTTCTAAAGGCCTTGCACTTTATTCCTCTGCCATATAAATAAGTGTAGCATACATCATAACTTCAAGAGAAGGAAACGGTCCGTAAGAATATCAAAATAAATGGCGACTAGCAAAGGAAAATTAAACTTTATCATGTTATATGCTATACTGCTCTTTTGTTTGGTTGGTGGGAGCATTGCAGAATTTGGAAAGTGCGACGAGTGCTGTCTCAAGACTTGTAGTTCCTTTCACTGTTTTTTCGAATGTATTACTGTGCCAACTCCAAATTGTTGTGATAAAGAGTGCTGCTGATTTTAGCCTTTAATTCTTAAATGGTTATCAAGTGTGATCTTTTGTATTGCTAAGCCGTATTATCTGAAAAGGTTCACATGTGAACATTGTATGATTTTGTATTCCTAAATGGTTTTGTATTGCCAACAATGTTCATCAAAACCTTCAAATATTTCAAATGTTAATTTGGACTATGTGCAGCAAGTTTGTTTTCTCCCCTAAATATAATATCGCATATTTCTTAAAATTATTTATCATGCTGGCTATTATTTCCTTTCAATTCATATTAATAATGTTTTGGAAAAATTTTAATTTTTAGTTATGCATGTTGTTGAGTACCTGTTGGAAATGTTTTACAAACATTAAGTGAATTATTAAAAATGTTGAATAAGTGTATGAATGGCTCTTATGTGTGAATAGTCCCACATCATGGGATTATATGGAAGAGGCAAGGATTTATACTTATTTCTAAGAAATCATGTTGGGGCCTTGGGCTCCCAATACATGCTTTGTTGTGAGGAGGGAGACCATGCAACATGAACACCACACGCGCGCGACCGACCGACTCGACTCGACTCGACCCGACCCGGTCCGGTTCGGGCTCGGGCTTGGGCTTTGTGGTGTAGACACTTATATTTTTGGACCATAAAACTTTGCAGTTTTCGAACCATTTTTTGATGGAAAATTATTTTTTGCACCGATAATTTTTTCTGCAAAGGTAAAAAGTTTGTCCCCCGAAATTTTAGCAGATCCGATTTTTTCTCCCAAACCCTAATTCTTGTTCTATATATACTTTTTATCTGCAGACACAGAAACATATCGAATTCTACTTTCTTCTAGCCTCCTCCATTAAATCTTTCTTTCAGAAAAATCGAGCAATATTATTTTCGAAAGTGCAAATCTGCACTGATTTGTTGTGCAAGCAAATCGGTTATCTTTTTAGAGGCTGTTTTATCCTAGAGGCGGCGACGAAGGAACGAACTGGTTTGCACCTCTGACCAGATCGCCGAATCGTCTTCAAGAAAGTGACCTATTCCGCGACTCAGCCATTGTTTTCCAACAAATTGAAGACGATTCTGAAACAATGGCTTCCAACTCAACCGTAGACGATGCTGCTCCACCCTCTGCTTTCCAGAACCCTCTCATGACTGGTGCTCCATTCAAATTCGAAGGCTTGCATTTCAAGCGATGGCGTCAGAAGATGGAGTTCTTCCTCACGATCAGAAAGGCTGTGGCTGCGCTGACTGCTGAAAAACCGCAGCTACCAGATAAACCTGACGAGGCTGACGCAGCGAAGATGGCATCATGGACTGAACAGTCAAAGCAACTGCAGACCTGGGCTGAACAAGATTATCTATGAAAGAACTTTATTCTGAATGGACTGAGCGATGATCTGTATGATTACTATAACTCAGATGAGAAGACAACAAAGAAGATCTGGGAAGCACTGAAAAAGAAGTATGATACAGAGGAGGCAGGGGCAAAGAAATATGCTGTAAGTCGCTACCTAAAGTATCAGATGACTGACGACCGATCATTTGAGATGCAGTCTCATGAGCTGCAGAAAATAGCTCATGAGATCATCTCCGAAGGTATGGCACTGGACGAACAATTTCAAATTGCTGTTATAATTGACAAATTACCCCCTGGCTGGAAAGATTTTAAAAATGTTTTACTTCATAAGACTAAAGAATTTTCCTTAGAAAGCTTGATCACGCACCTCCGTATTGAGGAGGAGGCACACAAACAGGACCAGAAAGAAGAGGTGTTGATTGTCAATAACAACAACACTAAAAAGACCACACCCGCTATTCTGAAACCGAATCAGAAATCTTTTAAGAATCAGAACAGGCGCAACAAACAGAATGGGAATCTGCAAGGAAACCCAAAAGGACAACAGAAACCAGCCCAAAAGAATGATTCTGTACAGTTGTTTCTATGCTACAACTGTGGAAAACCAGGTCATATGGCACGAAAGTGTTGGAATAGGCCAAGCTCTGCACCGCAGGCTAACCTGACTGAAGAGCCTCTTACGGCTATGATTACTGAGATTCACCTTGTTGGTGGATCAGAGGGTTGGTGGGTAGATACTGGTGCCTCTCGCCATGTCTGCTATGATCGTGGCTTGTTCACTACTTACATGGCTGCTGAAAATCAGAAAGTGTTGTTGGAAGATTCTCACACCACTAAAGTTGCAGGGATTGGCAATGTGGAAATTAAGTTTACCTCTGGAAAGACTGTAATTCTGAAAGATGTTATGCATACTCCAGAGATTAGAAAGAATCTGGTGTATGGCTTTCTCCTTAATAAGGCTGGGTTTACTCAGGTTATTAGGGCTGATTTGTATACCCTAACTTATAAGGGAACTTTTGTGGGAAAGGGTTATGCTTGTGAAGGTATGTTTAAACTGAATGTTGAAACTAATAAAGTGACTACTTCTGCTTATATGTTGTGTGACTTTAATATTTGGCACTCTAGATTATGTCATGTTAATAAACGAATAATTCACAACATGAGCACCCTAGATATGATTCCTAAATTGACAGAATCTGAACTTGAGAAATGTGAATTCTGTACACAAGCAAAAATCACAAAGAAACCTCATATATCTGTTGATAGAGTTTCTGAACCCTTAGACTTGATTCATTCTGACATATGTGAACTTGATGGTACTTTGACTAGACAAGGACATCGTTATTTTATCACTTTTATTGATGACTATTCTGATTTCACATATGTATACCTTATGAAAAATAAAAGTGATGCTTTTGACATGTTTAAAACATTCAAAACTGAGATTGAGAATCAAGCAAATAGGAAGATTAAGAGACTTCGTAGTGATAGAGGTACAGAATATGAATCCACTTCAATTCTGGAATTCTATAAACAACATGGTATAGTACATGAAAGAACTGCACCCTATTCTCCTGAGATGAACGGTAAAGCTGAAAGGAAAAATAGGACATTTACCGAACTTGTAGTTGTCATATTACTAAATTCTGGTGCAGCAAAACATTGGTGGGGGGATATTTTATTGACTGTATGCTATGTTCTGAATAGAATCCCCAAATCTAAGAATAAAATTTCGCCTTATGAAATTTTAAAGAATCATAAACCCAATGTCTCATATTTTAGAACTTGGGGTTGCTTAGCATATGTTCGCATTCCAGACCCTAAGAGAATAAAATTGGCTAGTAGAGCATATGAATATGTATTTATAGGCTATGCTATTAATAGCAAAGCATACAGATTTTATGACCTTAGTGCACATAATATAATTGAATCAAATGATGCCGATTTTTATGAAACTAAATTTCCTTTTAAATTATGGAATAGTGGGGGCACTTCAAGTATGCCTATTAGAACAGAACTTAATGAAAATTCTGAAGCTGAACCTAGAAGAAGTAAAAGAGTAAGAACCATAAAAGATTTTGGTTCAGATTTTTGTGCTTTTACTATTGAGGAGGATCCCATAAACCTCCAAGAGGCCTTATCTTCCTTAGATGCTGATTTCTGGCAAGAGGCTATAAATGATGAGATGGATTCTTTAGAATCCAATAAGACTTGGCATTTGGTAGATTTACCTCTTGGTTGTAAGCCTATAGGCTGTAAATGGGTACTTAAAAAGAAATTAAAACCTGATGGCACTATTGATAAATATAAAGCACAACTAGTAGCCAAAGGTTTTAAACAAAAAGAAAACATAGATTTCTTCGACACTTTTTCACCTGTTACTAGAATCACATCCATTCAGGTATTAATCTCACTTGCCTCTATTCATAATTTGTTAATACACCAAATGGATGTGAAAATCGCTTTTTTGAATGGTGAATTAGACGAAGAAATATGTATGGACTAGCCTGAAGGATTTGTGGTACATGGTCAAGAACATAAAGTATGCAAATTAGATAAATCGTTATATGTTTTAAAACAAGCACCTAAACAATGGCATGGAAAATTTGATAACTTAATCATTTCATATGGTTTTAAAGTTAATGAAAGTAACAAATGCATTCACTACAACAAAAACACCATATTACAACTTTAATTTTACAACGGTGCATAAATCACCGTTGTAATAGAGCATTTATTACAACGGTGCAAAACGCACTGTTGTAATAAATGTTTTTCACAACGGTGAAATTATCACTGTTGTAAAGAACATATATATTACCATATCACAACCTTAATTTTACAACGGTGCATTAATAACCGTTGTAATAGATTCTTTTTTACAACGGTGCATTAATCACTGTTGTAAAGAGCATATATATTACCATATTACAACTTTAATTTAACAACTGTGGCGTCCACCGTTGTAATAGATCCCTTTTTACAACCTTGCAAAACTCACTGTTGTAATAAACATATATATCACAACTTTTCATTTTATTCGTTGTAATTGAGATGCCTAGTGCATACTTCATGTTTATAATATCTATATTTAGTAACTAATTATATTGAAACTTAATAATAATAATTAATAATAAACTTGGGAATCAATAATATTTGTCAATTATTTTTAAATAATTAATAGTTAATAAGTAGTAATTTTTTTTAATAGTTAATATATGTTAACATAACTACTTTATTAATTAATAGTAACATAAGTTTGTAATAAGTATTCCTCTCGATTATAATTAACTTAAATTTCCTTGGCGCACATGTACCATTCCATAGAAAACACATTACCTATGTATTACTTTTTAATTTTACTCAGTTTCTAGAATATGGCATCTTAGACAGTCAAACATATGATAATTGACTACTCTTTTTGCATAAGAATGGTCCCTGTTCTGTACACTATCAACATGCCTTTAAAAAAAACTATTGATATAAGGTTGTAGTTTGTTGGTTGTACAAGTAATTTATCGACATGTCTGTATTTCGGTTCAGCAAAGAAAAACACTGGCTTTTCTTCTTACATCCAATGTAAGTATGAAATAAATTATAAGATGTCAATAATTGTTGTTCTTCCAATGCTGTTTGCTTATGCTTTGTTCAAGTAATCAATGACAATTGAGTCAACTATACCGCATGTTCCAATCTATCATGTTCTCTATTTTGTTCTAAATAAATTCAAAATAAGCATACAATCAAAACAAGCATGTCTAATTATTAAGTAAAAAGGTCCTAAGTTGACATAGTACATACTTAACAAAATTTCCATAAACACAGCGTACATATCAGCGTACATAGTACATACTTAACAAAATTTCCGTCGGTTCTTCAATTAAACGTGCCTTTTGACATCGGTTCTTCCATCGTGTTCCATAGTATTCCGAATTTCCTTTTCCATCGTATTCCACCGCAAACCCTAATTCCCCTTTCGATCCACTTCACATCGCCGCTTCACATCACATCGCCACTGCTCGATCGCCGCTGCTCAATCGCCACTGCTCGATCGCCGCTGCTCAATCGCCACTGCTCGATCGCCGCTACTCAATCGCCACTACCCGATCGCCTACGTATCTCGCTAGTAAATTTTTATTCGTTGTCTCAATTGCATGTGACAATGCTCCTGTGTCATACTGATTGTAACAATTTTTATTCGGTTCACAGTACAATTTTTATTCGTTGTCTCAATTGCATGTGACAATCGCTACTGTGTCATACTGATTGTAACAATGCTCCTTTTAGGTTGAACTTTGTATATAATTTGATGACAAACCTCAATTGCATGTGACAAATTACCATGGCAAACCTCAATTGCATGTGACAATGCTCCTTTTAGGTTGAACTTTGTATTCAAACATCTATATATTTCTTCGTCTAACTGTAATTCCTGTCAATTTGCAGTCACACTCGTTTTGGACCTGAAATATGAAATTCGATCATATATATGCATATACACGTGCGCATATGTATAAACATGTATTTGGTCATAAGTTGAGTTTGTATATTTAGTTTATGATATTGACTTTTTGAATTTTTACGGGTTTGGGTATTTGTCATAAACAACCAGTATGTTAGAATGACCAAAGTTTGTTCGCTTGCATTTCATACTATGTACTGCGGTACTGACTTTGTATACACTATTAAAATCTGAAGTGGAGATGTGTATTTGGGAACACATATACTGTCTAATACCATTTGCTGTCTTGATGAAGCTTTGTCATCCTGAATAACACACTAAAATACAAGCCTACAATAGAAACAAGAATAACACACTAAAATACACCAAAATAAACAGCAAAAATCATTTGCTGTCTTGATGAAGCTTTGTCATCCTGAAGCTTTTACCATTCATATTCATAGGATCTGCAAGAACAACAAACATAGTATGAGATATTTAATTTAACTATAAAAAAGGTTGAGCATACATTTCATAAACACAGCTCCTAGTCCGCTGTTAACTTCAGAAAATGGATTAAATGAGTAATTTTTTTGTGAAACCTCTTAAAAAGTGCAGCAGTTTATAATTTACATCTAATTAATGAAATGCAAGTTCAACTCATTGGATAATACTCCAATAACTAAATTATAATATCTCATGTTTCATTTATCCTTTTAATTAGATGTTTCATTTGGATGTTTCATTTGGAAAACAAATTAACTGTTTCAGAAAACATCGGATTATTATCAAATGATATTTCATAACCAATGCTAAACTCTGTTTGGCTGTTTCATTTGGATGTTTCAGTTTAGTTTACATCTATTTGGATGTTTCATTTGGATGAAACATTGGAAAACAAATTAGTTGTTTCATTTGGATGTTTCAAAAAACATTGGATAGAAAACATTGGATAATACTCCAATGATTTCAGAAAAAATCTAATTCATTTGGATGTTTCATTTGGAAAACAAATTAGCTGTTTCATTTGGAAAAAAAATCCTGAACTAACACAACAGCCAAATTGAATAGTTCTTCTCAAAAGTTCTGTCAATTTTGGTACATGTTCTTCTCACAATTGAACCAAAACTGCAAATCCTAAACTAACAATAGCTAAACTAAATAGTTCTTCTCATATTAGTGTTTTTCTGCTTGAACTGATGTCATTAGGGTATGAAGTTTTAGATCTGAATCTCTAACTTAACATCTCAAATTAATAAATGTACAACATCCAAGAAAAATTATAAAGCTGAAGAACATGTATCATTTCTAGTATAAAAAAATTAACTTCATTTTAACATATATTACTAACATTAAACCGAACCTTCAAAGACCAGAGCAGATAGTACCTCCCTTGCCTCATGGCTGAGAGACCCTAAAATATAAATTCAAACATCGTGTCACAAATCAAAGTAAATAGAAACATGTTCAATCATTTTTCTTGTTCTGTACAAGGCATAATTTTTAGTGCAATTCAGTTTAATTGAAATTCAGAATTTGAATAATATGAGTCATATGACTTACAGAAGAACTATTCAGTTTAAGTGCAATTAGATGCCCATGTCATAAATCAAAGTATGCTCACCCCTATGTGTGATGGTCTTTTATTTGTGTTTATTTTGATGATATATATATTATTATGCAAATACGTTGTTTTAGAGGGTGGGTCGAAGTATGATAGGTGATGCATAAGAGGGGTAGATAAGGTGGGTGCGTATAACCAAGTTGTACAATAATGTTGAGCATAAGTCTTTATAGTAGGTCCGAAAATTAGAGGCGTTGTTTTACCAAGATGGACAAAGCATGGGTCAATCTACCAAGGTTTCATCATTTTGGCTATTACTTCCATAGTTATAAGTAGTGTGATGCTAAGGGCACATCATTTTCCTCTTACTAATACCACGAATAAAAATAATAAGTACAATAAATTTGATGTACTTCCTAATACCATTATAAACAAATATAAGTATTTATGAATGAGTTTGGTGTTAGGAAGAATGTAGTATAAAATTTTGGTATTAGCAAGAAGAAAACGAGGTGCCCTAGCATCACACTATAAGTATTTAAGAAGGAGTATTAATACATTTTTTGTTTTGTAGAATGACAAGCGAATATAGGCAAGCTGTGGAAAATTTTGTATATGGGCATGTTGCGAGTGAAGGGAATCCCGAAAAAATTAGATGCCCATGTCGTGATTGTAGGAATCTAATTTGGCAAACATCAAGGGAAGTTGTGTCACACTTGATTTGTTTTGGAATGGACCCAACCTATGATATATGGATTTTTCATGGAGAAAAACGGCCATCACAAAATAATAGTGAGACAGATACTTATAGAATGTATGTTGATGCGCAAATCTATGATGAGGAGGTAGAAGCCAATGTTGAAGCAAGACATGGGGAAGGTATTGAGGAAATGATGGAGAATGTCGAAATTCCTTTGTATCCCGGTTGTGCAAGCCACACAAAGTTGTCTGCTACAGTACTTCTTTTCAAGCACAAAGCGTGAAATGGTATATCGGACACGGCTTTTACAGAGCTTCTTAAACTTCTAAAGGATATGTTGCCTAAAGAAAACATGCTTCCTGATTCTACATATGCAACAAAGAAGTTGCTTAAGTCATTTGGTTTAGGCTATAAGCAGATACATGCATGTGTAAATGATTGTTGTTTATTTAGAAAAGAGCTTGCAAATAGTGATTTCTGTCCTAAGTGTGGTAAGTCTCGCTGGAAAAAAAACAAGACTACTAAAGATGGGAAGCAAACCAAAATACCTATGAAGGTTTTGAGATACTTCCCACTGATACCAAGACTGAAAAGAATGTTTGCATCCCCAGACACATCAGAACAACTAAGATGGCATAGCAGTCATAAGAGTGATGATGGTAAATTGCGTCATCCAGTGGATTCTACTCAGTGGGCTACGATTGATAGAATGTATCATTCTTTTGCTTCCGATCCACGAAATTTAAGGCTTGGCATTGCATCTGATGGCTTTAATCCTTTCGGTGATTGGAATTGTGGATATAGTTGTTGGCCAGTGTTTCTTGTTGCTTACAACTTTCCTCCGTGGCTTTGTATGCACAAAGATAATATGATGCTATCTTTGTTAATTCCTGGGCCACGACAACCGGGAAATGACATTGATGTATACTTGCAACCACTTATTGAAGATTTGAAAAAATTGTGGGATAAAGGGGTGAAAGCGTACGACGCTTACAGTCGTAGTGAATTTAGATTACATGCTATTCTTATGTGGACAATCAATGATTTTCCAGCTTACGGAAATTTAGCTGGTTGCCATGTAAAAGGTAAGAGAGCATGTCCAGTTTGTGGTGTCAATACCTGCTCAATATGGCTACCATTTAGTAAAAAGTGTGCATACATGGGTCATAGACAATTCCTTGAACCTAACCATGAGTATCGTCAACGGAAAAACTTATTTGATGGAACTATAGAGAATAGAGAAAGGCCTCAAATACAAACTGGTGTTCAAATCTTTGATGATGTTCAAGATATTATTAATGATTGGGGGAAAAAATTAAAAAAGGAAGAGAAAGGTGAAAGGAAAAGGAAAAGGAAAACTATGATGAAAAAAGGATGTACAATGTGGAAGAAGAGGTCCATTTTCTTTGACTTGCCTTATTGGAAGGTGAAATTTAACTAGAAACACATTGCTTTCCATTTTCTATTCATGTTTGCTACTTAGTACTTAATTAGTTGTGTTTTGTCAATTTTTAGGCACTTCCTTTGCGGCATAATCTAGATGTGATGCATATTGAGAAAAATATTGGTGAAAGTATTATTGGTACATTGCTTGATATCAAAGGAAAATCAAAAGATGGCCTCAATTCACGCCAAGATCTAGAAGCAATGGGCATTAGAAAAAAATTGCATCCTATAGACATTGGAAATAAAGTATTGCTCCCAGCCGCACCGTGCACCTTATCCGATCAAGAAAAAGAGATCTTTTATAGTAGAATGAAGAACTTGAAAGTGCCTGATGGATATAGCTCAAATATTGGAAAATGTTTTGCAAAAGAAGACAAGATATCAAACCTTAAGTCTCATGATTATCATGTTTTGATGCAACAACTATTGTCCGTTGCATTAAGAGGACTTCTACCTACAGGGATAAGGAATGCACTACTACGACTATGTTCATTTTTTAATGACATATGCCAAAGAGTGCTTGATAGGGATAAATTAGAATTAATGGACTATCAAGTTGCATTAACACTATGTGATCTAGAGAGGTTCTTTCCCCCTTCCTTTTTCGATATCATGATTCACTTAACAATACATTTAGGGAGAGAAGCAAGAATTTGTGGGCCGGTCCAATATCGATGGATGTATCCATTTGAGAGGTAATATTTATTATAAATAATTGACGGTTAAAAGTATCTATAGTTATGAAAGTAACTTGTTTATTCATTTTGGTTATAGATATATGAAAATATTAAAAGGGTACGTTAAAAATCAAGCACGGCCTGAAGGGTGCATTGTTGAGCGCTATGTTTCCGAAGAATGTATGAAATATTGCTCTGGATATATTAAAGATGCATTACAAATTGGAGAGAGGAAAAACTGAAATGAAGTGGAACAAAATGATTTTATACTTGAGGGGCGTCCTATTTCCAAAGGAAAACCTATTACAGTCGATGAGGAGGTGATTAATGCTGCTCATCGATACGTTTTGTTTAATACGGAAGAAGTAGAGCTGTATATAGAGTAAGTATAAGTCCAACTTAACTATGACATACAAAATAAATTAGATCCTTAATTACATTTATGTATGCAGAATGCACAAAGAGGAGCTAAAATGTTTGCATCCTCATCTTGCACAAGACGATTTGGAACTGTCAAAATTGCAATCGAAGACTTTTAGTTTTTGGTTCGGAAAAAAGGTTGATAGCTATATCTTAAAAAACTATTAATGATGAAAGTAATAGATCAACATAAATCTTTATTTAATATATTGTATTTGTCCAGGTTAGAGATGATAGACGTATATCCAATGTCAGCAACATAATAAAATGGCTTTCATACGGACCTCGTTCGCAAATAATTTCTTATTCTGGCTATATTGTTAATGGTCGACGTTTTCATACGAAAGACTTTGAGAAGGCGACACAAAATAGTGGTGTTTCCATTGAGTCAAGTACTGTTTGTGTAGATGGGTCTATTGAAAAAATAATATATTATGGGGTCTTGCGTGAGATTTTCTTGTTGGATTATCGTCAATTTCAAGTTGCCTTGTTTAAATGTGATTGGGCAAATATGTATCGTGGAGTCAAAGTTGAAGATGGATTTACATTGGTCAATTTGCATCAATTTCAAAATAAGTTTGAAAGCGACCCGTTTATCTTAGCAACACAAGCGGTTCAAGTTTTCTTCTCTAGAGAAGGTAGTTCTTCAAATTGGTATGTTGTGTTGAGAGCGCCCTCTAGAGGGTTTCATGAATTGGAAAAATACGACGAGGATGAAGAATCAACTAGTAAACCATTGGATGAGTCACAACTTGATGATAGAGACGTAGATAATGGGGATGAAAGTTACGTAAGGGAGGGTTGTAACGGTATTTTGGTATGTTATAAGCATATTTTATTGATTTTTTATTTTATGCATGTTCATATATACCATAAAATGTGTTGTTAGAATGAAAAAAAAGAAAAAAAAAAATCTGATATAAGATTGACATCTTAGCGTGTATCAAAATAACTTTATTTTCTATTTTATGTTCTTTGCATGTGTATTTTATTTTGTACGTGGTTGTTACAAAGTAGTGCTATATTTAGTGTGATGTTCTAATCCTTTGTAAATCGTTTTTTTTTTATAGGTCGACGAGGAAGATTGATCTTGTATTATCGGCGAGGAAGATGGTGCTAGACAAAGGAGAGGTATTCAAGTACATATTGCATTTTTTACCACATGTTTTTTTTTAAGTTCAGCTATAGAAGTTCAAATATTAAAATCAACTTGAATGTATGTACAAATCTTAAATATGGATCTTTTGGATATGTGATTTATGATTTAAATTTTATTTTGATTTAAAGTTTGAACTTTGCTTTTTACAATTTTTATCCCATTGAAAATTTGGCATTTCAAATAGATAAAAAAAATGTAAACAAAAACTTGTGTTTCCTGCCTTTTATTATTATTTCTATCTGTGAAAATTGGCTGAATAAATTTGCAAAATGTAGAGAAATGTTAAGTTATTAAAATATATGTTTTTACAAAACTATTTTATTAACTAATTTTTAGAAAATTCAATATTTAAAGGTATTTTTTCACAAAGTGAACTAAAATCAACATAAAGAATACTGATTAAAACCATCAGAAAAAAAGAATCCATAATTTAAATATCGCAAACACCAGAAATACGGGATACCGAACCAATGTTTCAAAATATCCTGAACTAAGACTGAGAAATACTTGACATTGTTGCAGATAGGTTGATTCCACAAATCTAATTTTGAACGACATGTGAAAAAATTGGAAAACAAAATTGAAAATAAATTTGATGTCTAAAACTGAGTTGCGAACAAACACTAAAGGCCTAATATTGTATCTGGATCAATTCAACACTGAGGAAGAGTGAAGGGAAAAATACAATTCTAAAGGAAAATAGAGAAAATGTGAAACAAGAAAAGGTAAAGGGACAAATGACACACTCCAAATGGAAGTGCAACAAGCGTACAAAGCAAAATAATTAGTATTAGTGGCACACGCTTCATGTTTGTAGGAAAAACGATTTATGAAAACATAACACGTTTAAATAATCAATGTCTAATTTTACTTATAATATGGACTATTTTGAACAAGGATTTTTTTTTACATATAGTTAGAAATAGACATAGAAAATTCAAATCGGATCTCATCGTTTATGATTCGATTTACATTTCGATTAAGCGTGCTCTATGCAGAGCTTAAAATCTTACAGATATACACACCATGAAGGTAGCTTAGCAGTTGTTTATAAATGTGCACCATCTCCATCCGCATATTGGTTTTTCCACACAGAACCTGCCTTTCTGTAAGTTGCCCTTTGTATGTTTGTCAAGTTATTTCCTCTGCATTGTTCTAGGTAAAGCTTTACAGCTACGTATTTTCTCCATATCACCCTCCCTCCTACTGCACAAGTCAATTAAACGTTAAGCTATAGAATGACACTCTACTTATGTAATGTGTTCGGTATCTCAAACAATGGACTAAACAACAATCATACGATGAATGTAATGTGATATAATCATTGTAAGTCCAGCTATTCCTATATATGCGGTAACAGTAATAATAAGAATAAGAAAAAGCTCCAGGAACAATAAGTTAATATAATGTGAGTTGTAGATTGCAAACTTGCATTAAGTTAATATAATGTGAGTTGTATGGCAAGTGCTTCACGCGTGATTTATTTGTTTATATGACTTGTATGTTTAACCTATTAACAATAAATAATTTATATGTATATTTTAATGTCAGAATAATATGTTTTTGTTTAATGTTGTAATATCTTATGATTTTTAAATGTGAATGTTCATTTCAATTAATTAATGAAAAATGAATATGTGCATAAAAATTCTTTATTAGATCAGCAGATGAATATGTGCTTAAAAAATGTGCATAAAATGAATATGTGCAAGTAGTTTTCAATAGCTAAAATGAATATGTGCATAAAAAATGGTCCTCATGTGTACGTAGATGTACTTGCGGAGAAGTGGACTCCGTCTCCACCTCATGCCCTTGCCACTTGTGGCTACTTGATCAGCAGATCGGCATCAAGGCTCCTTTATTTCCTTTTTGGTGTCAAGGTGGAATCTAGTGTAGATTTGTCATAATAATTCGATGGATATTTTAATAACCAAATACTCCTTAACGACAATTTTGTGAGTCTGATATAACGATTGGAAAACCCAAAGAACCGGCAGCCACTGATTTGGAAAATCCATTCCTCGGTTACGTTTCAAACGCGATAAGCACATTTACTCCCTACATTTTGATTAAAGACTCTATTCAGCAGCACCTACCAGTATTTATATGCCTTCCGTACGTACATTTTAAACTGAGCACTGGCAAAAAAAAAACATTTTTATGTCACTTTTATTTTACCCACTTGTACCCTTGCCATTGCTCAGTGCTCAGTGCTCAGTTTAAAATATAATCATTTCACTGTAGTCGCTTGTATTTTGATGAACAACACAGTTCGTCTTATGATGTTCATGTAGTGCTCAGTTTAAAATATATTGTATGTTCAGCCATTGAAAAATGACTTAAGATTTTTATTTTTTAGCTATTGAAAACTGACTTAATTTTTTTATTTTTTAGAGCTCAAAAATTGCAAGCAAAAGAGCAAAAAAGCAAAGTTTAGCTGCACTTACAGCTGTTCGTGCTGCTGCTGAAAGACCGGTTGGGATTAGAATCAACGAACACCCAGATGGACCACTTCCGTTGCTTCGTGAATTAAATATTGCTATAAGACGATCTCCTCGAAAACATGCTGAATACCCAATACGCACAATTCGCAAACATGGAAGCAACCTTGGCCACACTGCAGAAGGGATGCAGTCCCCTCCTCCTTCCAGTAGCATCCCCGTCGACACTACAAACCAGATACAGCCCCCTCCTTCCAATAACAGCCCCTTCGACAATACAAACCCAGCACAGCCCCCTGCCCGTCAACTACACTTCCATGAAACTCCAGCCAACGATGATTCCAGTCCAAACGAAATTCAACCCGATTCTACTGAAGATCAAAGATTGAAGCAAGCTAGAAGAAAGAGAGGCAGAACGATGATGAAATCATTAGCTATGATACCGGATGAGAAGCCGGAAGTTGAATTTAATGGACGCGGACAAGCAATAGGTGCTAATTCCAAACATTTGTCGTCATATATTGGTACTCTAGCAAGGGAGATGGTGCCTTTTACCATTAGCACATGGAGGAACGTCGGTGACGATTTGAGGGATGATCTCTGGACTTGTATAGAGGTACGTACTGATATTTGACTTGTATACCATATGTCGGCTTTCAATAGTAAATTATGGCTTTCAATAGTAAATTCTGTGAATGATAAATTCTGGCTTGTGTACGATTTGAGGGATGATCTGTGAATAATAAATTCTGGCTTTCAATAGTAAATTCTGGCTTTAAGTTGTATTTAATTTTACTGATTCTATGTTATTTATGTTAGGGAGTACTTATATGTCTCAATATTAAAAGCAACATATTATATGCCTGCTATAGTTCTCTTTATAATGACATATGCATTATGCACATTGCAATACTGTTACATATTATATGTCTCAATATTCAAAGCAACAAATTATATACCTGCTGTGGTACAACATTGCATTTTGCAATACTGTTAGAGACTAATCTGCTGTTTTTTTTTTTTTTTTTTGTGTGTGCGCGCAGTCAAGATTCAAGGTAGATATGGTGTATAAGGATTACTTGTTAATGATAATAGGACAGCGGTGGAAGGAGTCGAAATCAAGGTTAGTTGCAGCTATCAAAAAAGCGTCTCAAAATCCCGACTCTATCGATACTTTAGCAAGCCTAAAACCGTTCAATATAAAGAGCGATGACGAGTGGAATGCTTTTGTAACTGAAAAATTGTCAGAAAAGTTTGAGGTGGTTATTTTTGTCTTACTGAGTTTAACTGTTAAATATATTACATTTTCCTATATCATATTTACTGAATTGATTTTATAGGCAACAAGCCAAAGATTCAAAAGCATTAGAGAAAAGAATAAAGTTCCACACACCATGAGCAGAAAAGGTTATGCAAGATTGGAAGAAGAAATGGTAAACAAATATTGTTAAAGCAACTATTATATGTTATCACATGAAAAATTCTGAAGCTGTTAAGCTATTTTTGCAGAAAAAGGAAACATCAACATCTACTATCACTAGAGACGAATTGTGGTGCAAAGGCCACACTAGAAAAGATGGAAAACCTCCGAATTCAATTGCTGCCGAATGCATAGTAAGAATAAGTTCAAATATACAATATCAGAAACTGTTGCTATTGTTAACGTAGTTTTAATTTTAATTTCTGAATTTTGGTTGTTTTTTAATTTGTAGTCTAAGATAAATGAGCATCATAATGCCGCAAGTCAGGATTCTCATGGAGCAACATCAGTTACTCAAGATGGCGTGTCGAAGCTTTTTGGTCAGGAGCATGGAGGACGTGTAAGAGGGCTTGGTTTTGGGGTTGTACCATCTCAGCTTCGTATTCGGGGTAGCTCATCAGGTGAAGTACATGCATTGCGAAACCAAGTTAGTGGATTGGAGACCAAAGTACAGGAGCTCACTACGATGTTGATGGTAAGTGTTAATTAGAAATTTATTTTAACGGCGATTTTCCTGTTTTCCTGTTAATTAGAAACCAAGTTATTGTCGGTTTCCGGTTCCATTCCGGATATTTCGGAATTTCCGGTAAATTCCCGGTTTGATAATTGCGGTGTGGTTTTCTCATGCTGATTTTCCAGATTGACCCATGTTATTCCATTATAATGCTCCGGTTACATCGATTATTTTACCAATTGCATTTTCTTTTCGTAGCCAACGGTACCAATCAGTAGTGGGTAATGTTTTAAAACAACTCGGAAAAAACAGTGTGACCAGACCCAGTGCCACTCTAACCCAAACTATTTATCTAGGGGTTTCTGCCATGTATATATATATATTCCTCAGAAATCCATTTATCTAGCAGTTTACAGAGCCTACTCGAACATTTTCCTCCTCTCTCTTTATGGTCCTGTTTCTAAACCTTTAGCATTGTTTTTTGGAACAAATATCTGCTTCCAGCTTTCATCTTAAATTGCAACTGTTTGTCGCAAGGTTTATTATCATTAGGATTTAGGCTAAAAGCCTTTAGATCCGATTTTTCAACACTCTGCAGAATTCTAGGTATTATGGTAAGCAAAATTTATATTATTCATCAAGCTTGGTTAATTAGTTTTTGGCGTGATTTGTGCTATGTAGAGAAGAATCGTTCGGATTCTCATTGGTTTGTTGTCAAATGGAAATAAGATTTTAACCAGCTACGTCCGACTGATTTCTTCTATCAATTAAATTGAAGTTTATTTAATTTTTTCAACGTTCATCAATTTATTCCTACTCTTTGATTCGGGATCTGTCGGCTATTTCCTATTAGTTCCGGCATTATGTATGAAATAAAGTTATTTTTGTTTGCCTTCGATTTTTTATATTGAAATAAGAATCATTTCAATTTTTTATATTGCAAGACGATGCTAAGATGGTATGAGTCTGAATTCAGTGTGGATATATTCTTACATTGGCCTTCAATCTGATTGCCTTCGATTTGCTTTGTGTTATTTAACTTATTTCGGAGAGTTTTCAAATTAATACCTTAATTCTTCATAGTATGGTTGTATTAAACAAATACTCCTATTTGTGATTTTCGGGATCTGCTGGTGCTGGGTTGCTGATCAATAAACATAGGCTCCAAAATTTTAAAAAGAACCAGCAATCGCCTATGGGCTGTGGCATTTTGCTGCCGTAGCATGGAGCCAATAATAAAAACTTCACCAGAGGTAGAATGCCTTGGATTATTCTCATGATCCTTTGCCACGATATCTGGTTACATTTTAACACTTTTTTCTTTTAATTCTTAATCTCCCAGGTTAAAGAAATAAGACATGGCCGTTTGTACAATGTTTGTTCTTGGACATAACCCATTATGTCTTTACAATTGAAAAAAAATATTAAAAAAAGAGCAAAGCAAAATGCCTTTTTTTTTCATAATGTGTTTCAAATTTACGGCTTCCCAATTGTGCTAGTTTTATATGACCAAAATCATATTTTGTGCTAATTTTATATGACCTATGTATATGCAATCTTTACAGGATCTAAAAGAAAAGCAAGCTAATGCGGGAAATCCAGCAAATCCTGATCCTAATACGCCTCAGGTACCCTTTTTTATTGGTATAATTGATAAAAAGATGTAACATTTCATTGAAATGCTTTTACCGAACTGTGAAATTTTAGGGTGATTTTAAGGACAGTAAATGGAGGGGGGTTGGGTACTGTTAAACTAAATTACCGCGCATTAGAAGCTGAAGAACTTTTTAACGTAAACTAAATTCAATTTGGAATAACCTTTGTGTTTATACTGTTATCTAAAACATGCTAAAATTGGGGTACTTTATTTTTTAAAGTGAGGTGTTCATCTTTTATTATTATTGTATTCATACAACAGTAAAGGAAATTTCTCATTTCTAGATCTTACTTCACATAGTTAATCACTTCCAGTCATATATAAGTGTAGTCAACTAATAATCTATCAAAGTACTCATATCTATACCCACACTAGATTAAATTCAGAGAGTTTGCACAGAGTTTATTCACAAAAGATCCACTGTTTTCATATTTCGTCCAGTTTTTGACATGAAGAACAATTAGTTACACATACATATTCACAAACATATATGCATATATATGTGTGTGTGTGTGTGCGCGCGCGCGCCTGCATCATACTATATTCAATCACTAAGGGTTTAAAAAGAAAGAGTTTGCAGATGTATTACTGTGTTTTTCTATTGTGTTCACTATCTTTACCATTCTCAGGTTTTATAATTACATTCGTAGATTAAACAAAAATAAGGAAATTATTTGTAAAATAAATAAAGATAACAATCCATTACACATAAATTTCATAGATTCAACTCATCCACTCTTTGTTCCCAGCTTAGAAAGACGCTTCTGGTGGTGTTGTTCTGTCGTTAAATCTATTGCATTGTTCTCACAATACAACTGGCAGTAACTGAAACTGCTCCACTCAACAGCCATCAAATTAACTTAAACTTAGTCGTGTGTCTTGTCTTTGATTATACATAAGCCTTTGATTATACATAAGTGCTTACTGTCTATGATGCATAAGCCTTGGATTATACATAAGTGCTTACTGTCTTTTGTATTTAGTTCCATGTATTTATTTGCCTCACTTTCTGTTTTTAGTTTCAAGTTCAGATTTTCTAGATTTTTTTTGTTTGCAGTCACACCGTGGAAGCAATACCTTGGCAGTTCAACTGTCTAAACAAAATGGAAAGCATGCACCTGAAAATGGAAAGCAGGCACCTGAAAATGGAAAGCAATCAGCTGAAAATGAAAAGCATCCATCTGAAACTGACGGCAGCAAAACAGAAAAACAGTCTAAGCAGAAAAATCCAGCCAGAAAAACAGCAGTGCAAGCTGATGGAAATGAGGGCAGAAAGTGTAAGATATTGAATTGGGAAAAACAAGTTGTTGCGGAAGGAAGAGTGGCATCCACTGATCCAGAAGCTTTGGTGCACTTTAAAAAACTTGGATCGCAAGGCTGGAAAGATTGGATTGACGTGGCGGTGGATCCAGAAGCATTCTTGTGGAAGCCGAATTCCGCAATGACTACTATTGGAGAAGCTGTTGGATCAACTGTGGCCTGGAATAAAAATTACGTTGCCTTCAGCTAGAGTGCTTTCGTAGGGTATGCTTTCGTAGACATTCCATCTTTCTTATGTACATATTGGGTTAAATCATGCATGTATTATGAAACGGATGTGTTTTTGGTGACACGGTTATGTTATGTATATATTGGGTTATGTTTTTGGTGACACGGTTAAGTTGGTGATGTACTACGTACTTGCGTGTTATGTTGATCGAATATTATGTTAAGTAATATATATAAATGATTCTGTGTACTAATATTTGTTGCATTGAAATGTGAATCATATTATCAGTAATATATATGAATTTGTTTTACTAGTCAGGTCCATGCAAATTACAACAGAAAAAAAAGTTGTAATAAGTCATGTTACAACGGTGTGAAAATGTTGTAATATAAATCAATTCACAACGGTGGAAAAATGTTGTAATATCAATGAAATTACAACGGTGCAGACATGTTGTTATATAAATGAACACAACATTATTACAAAATCTACAACAACGGGGATAAAAGTTGTAATATAGTTTATTACAACGGTGATAAAAGTTGTTATACGTATACTCTAACTGTACTATAGTATATACGACAACTTGTAAAAAATTTTATTACAACGGTTGATAACTGTTGTTAAATAATCCTATTACAACGGTGCTGCAACGGTGCAGAAAAGTTGTAATAAAAAATAATATATTACCACGTCTGCATACACGACGGTGGGGGCACCGTTGTAAAATGATATTACAACGATGTTGCACCGTTGTAATAGGGTGAATTTGTTGTAGTGATTTATTACAAATTTGAGAATGACATTTGCACTATTATATGCATTTATGTAGATGACCTACTCATTTTTGGGTCAAACATTCATGCCATAAACTCTATCAAATCTTTAATAAGTGCCAATTTTGATATGAAAGATCTAGGTGAGGCGAGTGTAATCCTTGGTATTAAAATTACAAGGTCAGAAAAGGGAATTTATTTGGTTCAATCTCATTACATAGAGAAGATCCTAAAGAAATATAATTACTTTGACTGTAAACCTGCAAGTACACCATATGATCACAGTGTAAAGTTATTTAAGAACACTGGTGAAGGTGTAAGACAGTCTTATTATGCGAGCATCATTAGCAGCCTTCGGTATGCCACTGATTGTACTAGACTCGACATTGCCTATGTCGTGGGATTATTGTGCAGGTTTACCAGTAGACCTAGTATAGAGCACTGACATGCTATTGAAAGGGTGACGAGATACCTTAAATGAACCATGAACCTTGGATTACATTATGAAAGGTTTCTAGCTGTACTTGAAGGATATTCTGATGCAGATCGGAATACTTTATCTGATGATTCTAAAGCGACCAGTGGCTATATATTTAGCATCGCTGGAGGAGCTGTTTCTTGGAAATCCAAGAAAGGGACTATTTTGGCTCAGTCTACTATGGAGTCTGAGATGATAGCACTAGCCACAGCTAGTGAAGAGGCAGAGTATTTGAGAAACCTGCTAGCTGAGATTCCCTTATGGGAAAAACCGATACCGGATGTGTTGATACATTGCGATAGTACTGCGACTATTGCAAAAATTCAGAACCGTTATTATAACGGTAAGAGACGACAAATATGTCGTAAGCACAGCACGGTTAGAGAACTTCTTTCCACAGGTACCGTTAGAGTGGATTACGTACGTAGTGAAGAAAATTTGGCAGATCCTTTGACGAAAGGACTGTCAAGAGAGAAAGTCCACAATTCTTCTAAAAGAATGGGACTATTGCCCTTAGATTGTTGAGTCACGCACAATGGTAACCCAACCTAAATGACTGGAGATCCCAAGAACTTGGTTCAATGGGTAAAAACAAGTTGTGTAGTGATAGGAGTTGAGCATGCTATTTAATAAACCAAGAAGCATGTATTCCTGAAGTGATTAGAGGATGAGTTAATAGAAACTCTTAATGAGATCTAAACTCTATTTGGAGTGGAGTACCTACCTTCAGGAGTACTCTTGATAGACTCACCTTTGTGAATGTGGAAATGTGGCCATTTCCTATGGAGTTTTTGGGCAAAACTTCTAGAGCATTCACTAAACTAGGATAGACGTGCATGGCCATAAATGCACGGGCTTAATTGATTGCACTATAGAAAAGGTTGTGTGTGGTTTGATGTCAGGAATAGAGTTCAAGACTACGTGTCACTCTAGTAAAAACTGAATCTTACTCACGATGCAAAGTTTCAAGTCGGATGACACCTTTGTTTATGCACAATCTTATGGTTTTAGAAATTGCTCGAAAATATTTTTAAATATTCAAGTGGGGGATTGTTGGAAATGTTTTACAAACATTAAGTGAATTATTAAAAATGTTGAATAAGTGTATGAATGGCTCCTATGTGTGAATAGTCTCACATCATTGGATTATATGGAAGAGGCAAGGATTTATACTTGTTTCTAAATTCTAAGAAATCATGTTGGGGACTTGGGCTCCCAATACATGCTTTGTTGTGAGGAGGGAGACCATGCATCATGAACACCACACACGCGCGCGACAGACCGACCGACTCGACCCGACCTGACCCGGTCTGGTTCGGGCTCGGGCTTGGGCTTTGTGGTGTAGACACTTATATTTTTGGACCATAAAACTTTGCAGTTTTCGAACCGTTTTTTTATGGAAAATTATTTTCTGCACCGATAATTTTTTCTGCAATGGTTAAAACTTTGTCCCTCGAAATTTTAGCAGATCCGATTTTTTCTTCCAAACCCTAATTCTCGCTCTATATATACTTTTTATCTGCAGACACAGAAACATATTGAATTCTACTTTCTTCTAGCCTCCGCCATTAAATCTTTCTTTCTGAAAAATCGAGCAATATTATTTTCGAAAGTGCAAATCTGCACTAATTTGTTGTGCAAGCAAATCGGTTATCTTTTTAGAGGCTGTTTTATCCTAGAGGCGGCGGCGAAGGAACGAACTGGTTTGCACCTCTGACCAGATCGCCGAATCGTCTTCAAGAAAGCGACCTAGTCCGCGACTCGGCCATTGTTTTCCAACAGTACCAAAAAGAGGACTCCCCCATGCGCATATGTTTATATGGTTGGAAGAAAGTGGTAAGAAGGATTTGAAGAGTAATATTGATAAGTATGTATGTGCAGAGATCTCTGATGAAGAGAAAGATCCATATGGATATACTGTTGTTAAATAGTTTATGATACATGGTCCTTGCAGACTTGGATTTCATTCACCTTTCATGAAGGGTTCTAAATGTACAAGGAAATTCCCAAAAAAGTATGATCAAAAACTTTATTCAACTCTAAAATATAAATTAATTTTTTTGTATTTAACTCTAATTTTTCTTTTTCAGGTATTGTTCAAGTACAATGTTTGATGATTGCGGATTTCCAATTTACAGGAGAAGAAAAACCAAACATACTGTCAGAGTTAGAAATACAGAATTAGATAACCAGTGGGTGATTCCTTATAATAGTGATCTTTTGGTTTGATATTATAATATGGATCTTTTAGATTAACAATCTAGGAGAAGAAAACAGTAAATGAGATTAAAACATACTTAGATGGGAGGTAATTTATACTAAAAGAATTGTATTTTAATTTACTCTTGATCTTATATTTATTTTGCTCTGAAAACTATTATTCGTTAATGTATTTTTCTGATATGGATGTTTATTTTTATGTTGTAATTTTTTTTTAAGTTAGAATGCCTCGTATACATAAAAAAATCTAGTTAAAACTTAATAACAAAGCATACATTGAGCAACAACCACTCATACATTGTTTAGAATGCCACATATATATAACTATCTAATATTAATTACAATGCTTTATTTTTCTTTTATTTTTGATATTTAATCATTACTGTATTTTTTTTCAATAAAATAAATTTTAATGCCCAGCAAAGCGGGCAAAAAATACTAGTTGTATAATTGTTTTGGAAGGATGAAATAAATTAGCCTCTCCTTAAATATATAAATTAAAATTCTGATATTAACACCCTTATAATCCTCATTAATATAGTGTTGTGCTAAGGGCACCCCAATATGTTCTTTCTAATACCGCAATTAAAAAAAATAAAACTCATTAAATTTCGTATCCTTCCTAATATCACATTACCTCACCATTCTTATCTCTCACTCAATCATTATTTGTCAAACTAATCACGTATTAAGCTAATCTAAATACCCAAATCTCTCAAAATCGTTGTCTTCTTTACATCTCTCGCGGGAAAATTCAAATTTGTACAGTAATCTCTCAATTGTTTGATGATTTGAAAACCCTAATCTCTCATTTCCTCTTCTAATTTCCTTAATTCAAACCTTATTCACGGCTTTTGTATATTGCGGCGTCGAATTCGTTGATCGGTTATAGATCTAGGGTTTAGCTCGTTGATCGGTTTTACAAATGAGGACGAACGAATATTAGGCAAAATAGAAATAGGGTAAAACAGTGTGGTAGCCTATATTTTTTAAGTGTAAGGTATTAAGAAGAGTGTAATACTAATTCTTGTGGTATTTTTTAGTCGCGGTATTCGGAAGAACATATTGGGGGTGCCCTTAGCACCACAATTAATATAAACTATAAAATCTAAACCTTATTTAATTCTTACAATTTAATGCCACACATAAAATAAAAAATAGATATACTTAATGTAATGGAGGCACGGAAAATTTTCGTGGGTAATCAGAAGATATCAGATTTGGTAATTAATTGTAAGGGTCCGTTTGGCACAGGTCCCTATTAAGTTTCAAAATTAGGCTCACATCTGGTCCGACTTTTCACGTAAATTTAGTACCTATTTTTCAAAAATACACTAAAAACAAAAAAAATATCACGAAAATTCGTATTTAAATCAAACTTGTACTCACCCAAAAAACCAGCTCGTAAAAAAATAAAAAAAATGCATCAAAATAAAAAAATACAATAAAACAGCGAAAAATGCAGTAATTTGCATCAAATCATGCACATATTTGCAATACTTGCATTCATTTGTGCAAGTATTTCAAATGTAGAATTTGCGTTTGTTTTTTTGCATACATGTATGCAAGGTCAACAGATTCTTGCATACAAGTGTGCAACAATCTTCAGGAAAAAATTTCGCTTCATATTTTTACATGCAATACTTGCATACATGTGTGCAAGTATTTCAAATAGTTGCGTACATGTATGCAAGTTTTTTTTTTCCCGTGGACTTCTGTTAATATTTCCAGATTTTAGATTTTTTTTTTTAAATTGTAGCCCTTTTTTTTACATTGTAGCGCTTTTTTTTAATATAAAGTAAAGGCAGAATAAAAAAAAGGGACAAAGTTTCCCATTCATTTTCGCCCCCTCCTTTTGAGTTGCCGCCCAATAATTTTTGTTCCTTCCACCTTCCAACTCCTTCCACTTCGCCTTTTCCATTTTTTCACAAAAAAAATGCGCTCTTGCATTTAAAAAAAAATTTCTAAAATCTGGAAATATTTCCCTCTGTCCACGCATATAAAATAAAAGTTGCATACATGTATGCAACTATTTAAATACACATGCAAAAAAACCACAAACCTGCTGAATATTTGCATACAAATATGTTGCTATTCAGAATATCTGCATACTTGTATGCAGTAATGCGTTGAAAGGCAGAGGGCATGGCAATATGTGCATACATGTATGCAAATATTTGAAATATGTGCATGTTTTCATGCATTTTACTCCATATTCCGCTGTTTTGTGTATTTTTTGATTTTGACTTGTTTATCGATTGTTTATCCACCAGATCTTTTTGGCGTGAACATGTTTTATTTAATAATGAATTTTCGTGATTTTTTTTATATTTTTTTTATGTTTTTGAAAAATAGGGACCTAATTTACATGAAAAGTTAGGTCGGATGTGAGCCTAATTAAGTTTCGTTTTAGGGATGTGTGCCTAATTTTCACTAATTGTAATTTTAGACTGGAATTGGTATGATTAATTTATAATAAATGAAAAATTGAAAATTTTAATCAAATATGCTGTATCGAATTTGTATAATTGAGATGTTTAGAATTCGTACATTTGTTATTTGTGCTGAACTTAGTAAATTAGGGTTTAACATAAGTGACGAGTCAAGGGTAGTTAGGTCTCGTTTTCTTTTCTTTTTTAAATAAACCAGGCCTCCCCTTAACAAATTTTTTTTAGCTTGGAGTCCCTAAAATTATCCTCCTTTTAACCAAACATGGAGTCCCGTTAACAATCCCCTTATAATTTATCCCTTTTGTAAAGAGTATGTGTGTATCGTTTGGCATGTATGATTAACAAGTTCAGAATTTGTAAATTTAGAAGTACCATTTTTGAAAATCTGATAATTGAAACTTTGAAAATTTAAATTAAAAACTTGGATTATCTTTTAGTCATAGAATTCAAAAATTGATAGAATGAAAAATTAACTACTGAAAATTCAAATTTATCAATTTAAATCGTTAAAAATTCTAGTTTTAAAATTTTAATATATTGAGTAAAAAAATTAAAAGTGGGAAATTTTGCAATTTATAGAAATCAGAATTTGAAAATAGAAAATTTGATAATTCAAATTTGAATTTTAGAATAAGAAAAATTAATAATCAAAATGGGAAAGATTGGGTTTTTTATGGAAAATTTAGATCTAATAAATTTGTATTTGGAAATATAAAATCAAGTTCGAAAATTGGAAATCCAAATTTGGAAAGATGAAAATCTAAAATTTGAATTTTTAGTTTTAAAATTTGAACTTTGATTTTTCGCTTTGGATATTTAAAATTTTAAAACTTAAGTCATAAACTTTAAATTTTATAATTTTGATTATTTGGATTTTTATATTCTGGGTTTACAGGTTTAGTTTAAAAAATTTCAATTTTAAGATTTATAGATTTTCAATTTCTTTACATCTTTTTTATTGTCAAAACTACCTTTGTAGGCCAAAAAGATTAAACCAAAGCATTTCAATTCAGTAAAAATGATAATTACGATCACGTACTTCTTTTTTCAAACTTATTTGTTTTACATTTTCCTCTTTTAGAAACTATTTTCTACATCCCTCTTTCTTGGTTACCTTTCATTTTTTACTTCTCTTCCTAAGTTTAAAAGCAACCGTTGTGATGTGTATTACGAGTATAGCTATAAGTTTGGGATGTCTACCCTAAGAGCATATATTACAATTAATTTTTTTTTACTTAAATACCCATGTTAATTTCCCTTTTAAAAACCAATAGATATGTAATTTACAAAAGAAAGTTGAGAGGGACTTGAGGCTAGTTTGTATAATTATTAAGTTATATGTCAATATTTCTCAAAGTAAAATACATGGCACTTTAAAGTTGTTAATTTTAATCATATATATAGAGAGGGGAAATATATCTTGGCCCATCCATAAGGCCCTTGGTGCAATATAGACATTTAAACGCTAACCAAATGTATATGAGATTAACCTACTTATTTTGAGAACTTTCTATGCTAATGAAGAACAAATTCTTCCATAACTAACATTAACAAATGTGAATTTAACCCTAATTTACCTGATATTTTGTTCGCATTTGAACTATGACTTCGTATATGATTTTTAAAGTCCATATGCAGTATTCACGTAAGTTTCTTGTAACATCCCTTTCGGAAATTTAATATAAAGATCTTTTAGCATAATAGCTAGTAAGTGATGTTGCTTTCCAAAGAGGCGGGGTTCGAGTTCCACAATTGTCACATTAAGTATCAGAGCCTTTACCCAACCATAATTGTATGTATAATACTATGAATGTCTATAATGTGGTACTATTTTGGGTTATATACACTACTCTTAGGTGGATTATGGTTATGAACCAATGAGGAGATTGGACTCCTTACGAGGGGTAGTATGTAATATCCCACTTGAAAAGTCAGTACAAATATATTTTTAGCGCAATGGTTAGTGTGCGTAGCTTTTCGAAGTGGTATGGTTCGATTTTGCCATCCCCTTAAATCTAATAATAACTTGATACTAAACTTGTTGTGGTATAAAAATAAATTCAATTTTGTTAAAGAAACTTCGACTTTGTTACACGTGAAGATCAATGTCTATGAATGTAAGGATATACATATCACTTCAATTTTTGTTAGAATAAACTTTCGATAAATAGATAATGTTATAAGCTTTGCATCCAAATGGCGTATAGAAAATGAGTACTTCGTATATTATTGTTACACAAGATTTTCACAACTAATATGTATTTTCATGTCATTAATAAGACAACCACATCATCCATAAATTGGATGATAGTTTGCATCATCCGGTAAGACAAAACTGAATGTTTAGTATCGTAATTAATTGAACATTATATTTACTATATCCCAAAATGAAGCAACTGTGTTTGTAAGGGATTTGGGGTTAACTCTTATATTAAAAAGTATTATGATTTCTTGCATTGCAAATAAAATCATACGATATAAACTAAAAGTAATATCAAAACTTTATTACTTAGCTGATTATCGAAAGACCAAAACAAGCTAATAAATAATTGTTAAAGGAATACAATAAATTGTAGTCCTATAAGTTAATAACCATACTATTGTGCTTTTATTTTAAAAAAAAAACTACCTGATGAGATCAAAGGCAGCTAGGGAACTCCACTGTCCGCCATATGGTCCCCCCTTTTAAGCTAGCTCGACAAGGAGCATCAATCTCAACCTTTTGTGTTAGGAATAACTGGGATAACCGCTCCATGCTTTAAGGGAGAGCACAACGCAGGTAGTAGGACTCGAACCCGCAACCTCCAGGAACTTCATTCCATGATTGCTAAGCGGCTCTAACAACTGAACTATTGTGATACAATGCAAAATTGTAAATTTTGGTTATGTAGGTTAAGTCATTATTAGAAATTTGTGTCAAACATAAAGAAAATACATGAAAGATTAGTATTCGCATTACATACGTAATTTTTTTGAATATACCGTGAAGTGATTTTCATTGATGTATAAATTGTGACTCGTATAAAGTAATTCAACCTTTTTTGGTTAGATATTTAGAAACTAAGTAAGTTGATTCAAAATATAAAAGATAATATACAAAATTAAAAGATATATTATGCATACTTTGAAGGAACTGGAATGGGATACGATTGAATAAATGATGGAATTTAAAAATACGAAGGGATTTTATTGTGAAGACAAATTCATTACTTTTTCAAGCTTAAGGAAACCCACCAAAAATTTATATTCAAGGACAATACACTATAAAACCGATGCTTAAAAACTGGTTGCTAAATTCTGATACCATACACACTGTAAAACTGATACTCAACAATTAGTGGTCAAATTATGATACCATGCACATTATACAACTAATACCTAAAATCTGATGTTTTGTCCTTTAAAATAAAATTTCAGTAGGTCGTCCTTACGGTTGAAAAAATCCATAATTTTGTCCTTGACACCATTTTCTTGAAAAGTACATATTCTATTTCATATTATCATTAGACCTAATATGTATAATCGATTGTAGATCTAATAGGAAATAATTTAAACAAAATTTGTGTTAATTTTTATTTTGGAAAAAGGTTCCTATTACCGCTAATAATACAAATTATAGTACAATCACATAATGATGGTCCAACAATAATAAATCTGTATATTAAAGAAAATCAAAACACGTCATTGTACATCACATTTACACTACGTTTAATTTAATTTATTTTTTATAAAAGAATATATATTAGTTTGATTGAAATATATTCAGAAGTATATATATACACTTATTTATAAATAGGTATAGTGCAATCGTAACATACAACAAATATACAAGGTTAACACACCTATTTATATGTACTGGATATGTATTACAACAAACACATTTTACTCTTTTATAAACGTTTGTTATCCAATTTTTGTTGATATATCCATATATATATTTATTATACTTATATTTTTTAATTAAATGAATATTTTGACTGATCCAAATTATTTTGAATTAATATCTTAAATATTTTGTGATAGTTTAGAATTAAAAATTGATCTAGATCTAATTAAGTATATATCTTGAAATTTTAACTCAAATTGAAAGAATTTTATATTTTAATTTAAAATATATTTGCATGTATATCATTGAATAGTGAATATATATACATATATTTATATTTATGTTAGACCAAAAAATGGTTCTAACACCCAAATCATTATATTTCGAGCATAGAATATGAAGAAAAGACTGAAAAATAAGAGGAAAAGCAAGGAAACAGGAATTTTATAGTGGTTCGGCATTAACGAGCCTACATCCACTTCATATTTTCCCATTTCATTCGAAGATTACAATTACAATGAAAATTGCCTTTCAATCGCTCGAATTCAATGAATAATTCTCTCTGAATCCATTGAATTTTATTGAATAAGATGGTGATTATCTATGGAGAAGTGTTAGCCATATCAACCATGGATGTTGAGATATCAAAAAGTCACTTTAAAATCCTTCAAACGGTGTATTTATAGTTGTAGAGAGCTTCTGGGAGAATCATTTCGTGATGAGGTACCTGGCACCCGATCCGGGAAAGTAGGAGAACAAGTAGCCTTAAGAGTAGGTCACAATTGTGTGCAAAAGCAGGTTCGGTCTAGGCGGTTAGTGACCATAGTGTGCATCACGAACCGGGTCATAGTCAAGGGGGGCACCACGAGCCAAGGAGGCTTCACGAGCCGGGGTGTCTCACGACCAAGGTGCTTCACGAGCCAAGGAGGGGGCGAGCCCAAGGGGGCGAGCCGGTGTCATGGTCTGAGTTTTCGATGCTGGTTTACACCTGTTCACGGAAATGGGCATAACTTCCAAACCGTAAGTCCGATTGAGCCAAACGAAAGCTCTACCTGAAGCTAATTCAGAGAGCTACAAGTATATGACATTTTTAGTCCTAAATGAGGACGTTTGATAGGGGTTTTGGGACAGTTTTTCCATATTCTGCCACTCCATCCGAGCGTTTGTTGATCAATGCATGTTCATATTCAAATCCTTTGCTTTGGGTAGCCTGGTCACAAAGCAGACTAACATTTTTTCCTCCAAAGCACATCTTCTTGTAGATGAGATGTGATTTGAATACGTTGAGCTAAATCTCTCTGGAACGTCATTTTTCCTTGAGAAGGCTTTATCCAATTGTTGCATTGCCGCCATGGGAGCTAGTCAGGCCAAGTTCTATGGGAGGAGTGTTCGAGATGATCAAGTAATTGTGTAAACCTTGTCGAATCAAGAGGTCAAATTCTTTCATCAAAAGTCACGCTGGATTGTTGGCTCCCGGGCATGATTCTACATGTCCGGATCGTTGCCAAACAACGTCATCATTCTACGCAAGCCAAGTGCGTTGTCGGGTCAGACTTTCTTTTACATATGAGTCAATACATGAAGTAGCCATCCAAATCATTGAGTAGTTCATGAATCCTCGAGCTTTGAGTTGGTATCTGGATGGTTGGGACAAAGCACATCAGAATCAACATATGACTTTGTCATTTGTTCTCAAGTTTGGACTATCTTGATATCTTGATATTGATCCATGATCTTAAAATCGCATTGAATCGTAACAGTAAGTAATGCGAAAGCCATGATCACTCTGGATCGTGGTCAAAGGAATCCACAATCGCTCTGGATCGCTTCGTAATTCAATAATCACATGCAAGTCAGTAAGAGACGTAGTTGAAATCATATGAACCAGTGCTCGTATGATTGTCACTACCGTAAGGCAGTAGAGGAATTTGTTACACCTTCCATTCGGTGTAGTTTGAGTCTTTAAATTCACATTTAACCCGCAAGCTGGCTCGCTTGGTCGGGGAAGACGAATCAGATCATACTCCAGAGGCATATTGTACATTTTTGAATCTTGCTCCATGTCAGGATTTTCTTTATGGCCAGTCCGCGAATCAATGCTCGTGCCCTCAGTGCCATCAGAGGGCAAGCGAAGTCAGGGCTTATGCCCCCAACATCGATGGGGATTGAGTTGAGTCAATAAGGCATCTAATCTTGAAGATTTTATACTTCCCGTCGTTGCATCTGGTAAGGGTTGCAGGTTCAGCAGTCTTAATCGAGCCAGATCATTCTGTACTATTTCTCAATTTAGCAAAAGTTGGAATTTCATATGCGAATGGTCGAACCACATTTGCTTTGATATCGTCTCTTCTCTTTAGTGTGATAGTCAGGATTGCCTCATCGGGCGCCAGTGAATTCAGTTACTCTCATCAGATCAGTTGCGGAGTTAAGTAAGCTTGTTAAATGCGAGTGAACAAATGTCGTTATGAAGTTAGTTGGGCCCCTCCATTTATGCTTCAACATAGTCCGAAATGGTCATCACAGTCTTGTTGAGTCTCTTTATCATGCTCGATTCAATTGAGCTTGGCAAACATGATCATGGGCTCGATAAGTGGTATAGATTCTCTTTGGAACTGCACATTCTTATCATTTTTTTCCAGGGCTTTTCCTTTGTCCTTATCGTTTCAAGAATTGGAAGGTGCTCCATTCAGTAGGAAAAGCATCAAGATCGTCCATCTCGACATTAACACCTTCTTGTCATAGAAGTATGTCCACCTCAGGGTTGAATTCGTCAAAGCTTCTGAGCAAATCTCGTTACAGAGAAAATTTAAGGTCCGGGGGAATAACAGGGTATCTTGATTCCCCATGTGAAAAGGCTGTGATTGTCGTTACCCACATCATCTCGAGAAGTACTGCTTCTCGAGAAGTGTTGAATCAAACTGGCGAGTAGGTTGCCATCAAAGAAGTGCTGCACATTGTCAAGATCATGGTTGTTGCCCCTTGCATCAAATCTGGGATTACAAAAGGAGGTTTTTGCCGATTTCTTGTTTCTACGTCGATATTGCCCCCGGGTCGTGGTTCAAGCCATTCGACCCGGCCGGGTTCCTGTTCTTCGAATTGTTGCGTTCTTGCTTGGAGCTGAGTGTGAAATGTCGCTCGAGTATCCATTCGAGTTGGAGCTAAAGATGGTCGTGCATGACCTGAGTTTGTTACAATTCTTACATTTTCATCTAGGATGTTGCAGATAGCTATTCAATTTCCCATGTTTCCATCCACGATGTTCTGAATCAAAGTCGCGTGCTGCATGACTGCTGATTGGTTCATGTTCAGCCTGAGCTGATGGTTGCTATATGAATGAGCCAAGTTTGTCACTGATTAAACTTCAAATTTATCATTTCTAGCAAATTGATGGTTGTTGCTCGGTCTTCCGATTTAGCGCTGGTGCCCCAAGCGTGAAGTCTTGAAATAGGTGAAGGTCGGCCTCGGGCTTCTTGGTTCCACATGAAAAGTAGTCGTCAATCAGGCTTCTGTCATTTAATTCTAAATATAAGGATCAGGTGTTTGACCTATGTCGCTCAGGGCTCGTATCATGTACCCCCTATATATAGGGGTTTTGTTAAGTTGAACGCTTCGAATCCATATCTTCTCTAGATTCATATTCACTCCTCGCACCATGAGTCGGAGTTAAGTGCATACCAATTTGTTGTTACTCGGCCCATACTGATCTCTTGTCTCCCATCCAGGATTTGAGGATCGGCATCATATGACGGAAGGTTAAATCCTGATCGTCTCAAGTGTTCCGCTTTCCCCCTGCATCAGGGAAAAGGTCGGAAATAAGGTAGTCGCGTCACGCTTAATTGTGGCGTGGGATATGTCCAGCCTTATCTGAACTTTCCAATAGGTTGGAACCAACAAATGGACGTTCTCTTTGCATCTATTCCATGATCCTTAAGGGGCCTGTCAAGATCATAACATAAGTTAAATACAAGCTTATAAGCTATGCCATCTGTAAATATTCTCAATAGTTATGCCCCCAGTTCGGGGTAACGACATAAGACAGGTGGTGGCCGGATCACATACTTTTCGAATTTAGATGAAAGAAGGCATGTTCTGGATAGCCCGAGAAATCTTCAATTCATAAACATCCTGAATGTCACGATCGTGTTGGACCGTATTAAGGTCAGAAGACCGAAGATCGCTCAAGATCGTATTAAGGCCGGGTAGAAATCCAAGAATTCCAGGGCTTCGCCGGGTCCTTCCCAGCCACGAGTACTAGGTCGCACGACATGTCATTAGATAATTCACTCTCAAGGTATCTTTTTGGTCGCCGCCTTGAGTTACTTAGGATTCTTATCAATGGGCATCAATGTCAGCCTTCTGGACATGGCCCTTTATTTGTTTTCTGCTGGCCTGCTGTTGTTGTGAGTGCGGGCCTCGTGTTCTTGACCAGTTATCCTTTGTAAATCTGCAATTAGCAAACAAAGTGGTATTCCTGCAATATCATATATTTGCAAGTTTGTTATATCTTTCATTCGAATATATTTGTAGTTAGAGAATTACTACACTGCGTAGTATGCAATAAATCTCATCACAAATCAGATGAGGGTTTCAATTCAGTGTCCCTACAAATAAATAGCACATGATATCGTAGCCATCGTAGGGGTGTGATATCTATGTATGCCCCCAATCGATAGCGAATAAAGTGCCCGGCTAGGGCTTGTTTGGGATTGAGTAGGATTACAGTGCATTGCCCCCCATATTCGGAAATGAGGGGTTTGGGCTGAGCTTTCATTCTTGCCCCCGATCCTGCAGCGGGGTAGGATCCCTTTTGTGGCATTTAATTGCAATGCCTTTATACTCTCCTGTCGTATGCCTAGGGTAGAGTTCGAACTCAGTTTTCAGTCTGCTCCCTAATCCTTCAGTAGGGTAGGAGTTCATTTGTAGCGCACAGTCCCTGGCGCCTTTATACTCTCCCGTTAAATATCAATGGTAGAGTGGAATCAGGACGGTCTTTTATCGTTGTGAACCTTCACGCCTTGTGGACGATATCTTCCCATCCTTTATACTCTCTCTCGGATCATGAGAGTTAGAGTTACAGATTGAGTGGTCTTTAATCATGGTGCGCCCATCACACTCATCCTTGGTTTATACTTCCGTCCAAGCTCTGAGGATTAGAATTAATTGGGCAAACAGTCGAAAAACGTTTGCCAAGGCTTTGCATTCCTCTGATTGATCAATGGGCGGAGTGGTTAGCACCGATCTTTGGGGACCTACATCATTCATATTGCATGAGTTAGTCATGTCAATAACTCGGGAATCACATGAAAGTAAATAAAGATTTATGTATGTTCTCCTACATTATCTTATGTTTTAACCATGTTTTTCACAAATTTAGGGTTTTAAGTTTGAAAGAGAAATCAAATTGATTTCAAAGGTCGAATGCATATGGAAAAAAAACATGATTATAGAAATGATAGTTCAGTTATTTTGCTTTGTTTATGTAAGGAAAAATCAAATATCTAATTCTTGCCCAAGTTTATAATTAAATGTAGAACTTTTTCATGCCTCCAATCCTAATGGATTATTATTTAACAACTCCCTATGATTATTTAAGAGCTGAACAACTAAAATGAAAAACATATCAATTTGCAATACTGAAAATTTAAAAAAAAATCAATCAGCATTTAACTGAATCAGGAATTTTTTTTCCAAAGCACATGTAATAACTGAACAATCAAAAAGCATACTTATCACTTATTTAGTTCAGCATTTAACTGTAAAATTTATTAACAAACGGAACGAAGATCTAGAGCAAGACATGAGGCGACACAAATAATCTAAAACATGGAAACGATCAAAAGCACAAGATTCAGAGAAATCCAAAACAATTCAAAGCATACGACGGAATTTCAATTTCAGAAGAAAAGACGAATGTATAGTAAAGTACCTTTTGTTCAGGTGCAGAAATGGAGTATTCCAACTGGTTTGTGGTGCGATGATCGACTGTTGTGTTACGGTCCTCTCGGCGGTTGACTTTTGGCTTTAAATATTGATATAATGGTATATGTTAACATTTACCATTATTTGTGACGATGAGTTATTTGGTAATTAATTTATTCTTGCAGTTTTGGCCAATGTACTCAAGACTGAATTCAAACTCGGTATATTCTGAATTAATTGCCATCATCTTGATGATAAGATAATAAATATATCTTTGTTTATCAGTTGCTATAGAATGCAATGATATTAATAGATAGATTCCCTATTATACCACACAATTAATATTTCATAAGATGCTTTCTCATTTTAATCAAATAGGCATAATCTATGCCCATTAATGTATTTTATTAAAATATTTAAAAAGTAATTTGTACAACACTCGATAAATTTGTAGTTATTTGGTAAAGTTAAAAAAATGAATTCTTATTGCACCATTCAGTCTTTAGAAATTTCCATACTGTATTTTTTTTTAAACACATCTTCAAAATTATCATTAACTTCCCATTGTACAATTTTCTTAAGCTAATATTAACGGTTGAACAATGAGAAGTTCAAATCTACAATGATCCAATTGGGAGTTTTGTAATTTTTAAAAAATTATTTGCTTTATTGCTAATTATAATCTGAGTAGGCTTCAAGTTTAGTTTCCATGCCCCTGATTTCATGTAACTGATATACCGATCAATCACCTTTATTGATTCGTTAAATTAATTGATCTACTAATGAAATAACAAATGGACATTTTTCGAGGTAGGGGAATGAGATTGGAAACAAATAAATCCAGCATGTTTTAGTGCTTTAACATCTGTTAATGTGTTTACCACTTTAGTATTATTTCTTATTTAATAACTGGATTTTATGAATTATCCTTTTTGTAAAGGGTATGTGTGTATCATTTGGCATGTAAGATTAACAAGTTCAAAATTTGTAAATTCAAAAGTACCACTTTTGAAAATCTGATAACTGAAACTTTGAAAAATTAAAATAAAACTTGGATTATTTTTAAGTCATTGTAATCAAAATTGATAGAATGAAAAATTAACTGCTGAAAATTCAAATTTATTAATCTAAAACATTGAAAGTTCCAGTTTTAAAATTTTAATATAATCAAATTTTTTTTAATAGAGAAACTTTATAATTTGTAGAAATCATAATTTGAAAATAGAAATTTTGATGATTCAATTTAAAGTTTAAAATAATAAAATTTGAAATTTTAATAATCAAAATGGGAAAGATTGGATTCTTTATGGAAAATTAGATATAATAAATTTGCGTTTGGAAATATAAAATCAAGTTCGAAAAGTGGAATTCCAAATTGGGAAAGATGAAAATCTGAATTTTTATTTTTAAATTTTGAACTTTGATTTTCCGCTTTGGATTTTTAAATTTTTGAATTCTAATTCATAAACATTAAATTTTTGATTATTTGGATTTTCAGATTTGGAATTTATAAGTCACAGTTTTTCAACATCTTTATTATTGTTGAAACAGGAAAATGATCATAAGGATAAAATTAAGGCTTTTTTAACCGTAAGGACAACCCATTAAAATTTTAACCCCAAAGAAAAACCTATTAATAATTTAATCAGAAGGACATTACACTGTTTTTTTTAATACCCTAAATCATGCACGTTGTTTCCTTCTTCGTCAATTCGATCTCGTGCATATCTCGATCTCGTCATTCATCTCCAACGCGGTTTTTTTCCTATATATTTTGATCTCTGACAATCGTCTTCAAACATCCGTATTGCTCGCGAATTTCAGATTGCAAAATCAATCTTGTGCATTTTGGTTTGGGAAGTCGTTCTCTAGATTATTATATTCTGTGTTTGCATCAATTTAATTTTTGTTCACTGTTATAGTCGTTTTAATCTTCGTCTATTCAGTAGTTAGGTATTAGTTTTGTATTTTTTAAGGTATCATTTTTGTTTAATTAAGTCTTTTTTATATTCGTTTGTTGAGTTTTTGATGTTGTGTTTAATTTGTAGTTGCATTGCTGCATTAGATGTGTATTACAATCGAAATTGTTTTGCTTTAACCAATCAAACTATGATGTAAATATTCTTTGTATTAGTTTTTTAAAAAACATTACAGCAGTTTTTAGGTATCAGTTTTACAATTTTTTAGGTATCAGTTTTACTGTACTTACTATGTTACGTTTTTGTTCATGTGTTTTTGATATTGTACTTATTGTGCAGTTGTATTATTGCATTAAATTTGTATTACAATCGAACTTGTTTTGCGTTAATCAATCAAACTGTGATGTAAATATTTTTTGTATTAGTTTAAGAAAATAACATTACAGCAGTTTTAGGTATCAGTTTTAATTTTTTTAGATATCATTTTTACTGTATTAACTGTGTTATGTTTTTGTTCTTATGTTTTTGATGTTGTCTTTATTGTGTAGTTGTATTGTTGCATTAAATGTGTATTACAATCATTGTTTTGCTTTAATCAATCAACCTGTGATGTAAATATTTTTTGTATTAGATTTTAAAAAAACCAGTACAGTAGTTTTTAGGTATTAGTTTCATATTTTTTTAGGTATCTGTTTTAATGCATTTACTGTGTTATGTTTTTGTTCATATGTATTTACTGAATTTTTTGATACCATTATTACATCTAATTGATACCCAGTGATTAAAAAATTAATACGAATCAACTAAATTCAGTTCTCACAAAAATGATATTTATTCTCAATAATACCCACTGATTAAAAAATATTATCAATCAACTCAGTTCAATCCACACAAAAATGGTATTTAGCTTCAATAATACCCGCTGATATTAGTTCATCACTTGTATAGAATGTTGCTATAATCTAGTCACTTGTTTCATACGATACCTACAATGATACAGAACTGATACCCAATCACTGAAGGAAATAAATAACAAACAAAACCGATACCTACAGAGGCATGAAACTTAAATCTAAAAACTGTAAGTAAGAAAGTAACACAAAACTGATACCTATAGCAGTGCAAAACTGATACCCATAGACTAAAAACATTAACAACAATAAAACTGATACCTATATAGACATGAAACTGCTACCTAAAAATTGCAGTAACAAAATAACACAAAAATGATACTTACAGAGATATAAAACTGATACTCAGTAGCTGAAACAAAAAAAAACACTGCGGTTTTCATTAAATACGGTTTCCAGTGACTTTTGAAGATTTTTATCACATTCAATTAGGGTTTTCATTCGAGGTTGTGTTTGTTGATCCATCCATGGTTGATTTGATGCTGATTTTTGTTGTTCATTCGATTTTTTTGGTTTGACTGTATGAAACAACGTGGATTTTGAATCAATTGCTAGTACAAATGATTTTATGATTTTGTGATTTTTGATTTCGCAATTTTGTGGTATGATAAACGATGGATAATTTTAGACGGTTGTCCTTCTAAGTAAAATAATAGGCGGTTGTCCTTCTGAATAAATTTTTAATACAAATTGTCCTTGTAGATTACACCTTTATAGGCCAAAAAGATTAAAAAGAAAAAAGAACTTCAATTAAGTAAAAATGGTAATTATGTCACATCCTTCATTTTTCAAACTTATTTGTTTTACATTTTTGTCTTTTACAAACTATTTTCTACGTTCCTCTTCCTTGATTACCTTTCTTTTTTTACTTATCTTCCTAAGTTTAAAAGCAAGTGTTGTGATGTGTAGTACGACAACTATAAGTTTTGGATGTATACCCTAAGAGCGTATGTTATGATTAATAAATTTACTTAAATACCTATGTGAATTTCAATTTTTAAAAACATTAGAGATGTATTTTACAAAAGAAAGTTGAGAGGGACTTAAAGCTAATTTTTGTAATTATTAAGTTATATGTTAAAATATCTCAAAGTAAAATACATGTCGCTCTAAAGTTGTTAACTTTTATCATACAGATAGACCCTTCTATATTTGGTTTTAGAGAGGGAAAATATTTCTTGGCCCATCCATAAGGCCCTTGGTGCAATATAGACATTTAAACGCTAATCAAACGTATATGGGATTAACCTACTTATTTTGAGATTTTTTTTATGCTAAAGAAGAACAAATATAAAAGATAACATATAGAATTAAAAGATATAATATGCATACTCTGAAGGAAATGGAATGGGCTACAACGGAATAAATGATTGAATATAAAACTACATTGTTGACGTGGAAAATTGTCACATTCCAACACCCAATGTGTCTATGTGGTGTGAACACAGTAATCAAAAGATGTAATAAAGTAAATGCGGGAGACGCAACATTTTATAGTGGTTCGGCACTAGTGTCTACGTCCATTTCATAGTAATCATTCACTTCATATTAATCATTCATCATATATTTGTCGATTACAAAGTTTGTACAAGTTCGAACAATATCTGTATGCAAAGCGTTACAATAGAACAACAAAATATTTGTTAATTCTAAACTTTGACCACTCGGTCAACTATGTCCAAAATGTAGCTTCGATGTCCATGAAATCCAAGGAGTATCCAAAAATGTTCAAAACAGTCCAAAAGCGGTGTATTTATGCTTGTAGATGTCACCCTAGTGATGGAAAATGTGTAGGCAATGTTTTAGAGGTACATGCCATGTCCAATGGTCATGAAGAAGAAGGTGGAAGCCATTAATGGTGGTAGAGAGCTTCAAGAAGTCCAAGTAGCCAAGAAAACCAACCTCTTTTGTGTTGGAAGTGAGGGGGTATTTATAGTGGAGTAGGTGAGAAATGAGACCCACACAGTAAAATTTCGTATCCCTGAGGTATCTGAAATCCGGGCCCCAAAATCGAAGTCGGAAAAGTCAGTGTTTTGTCAAAATTTCGTACACTGGGGTTCGAAAAACTCGAATCCCCAAAATCGCATGTTGCACACGTGAAAAACAGTGATCGACACGAGTTCTGGGTCGTGCCAAGGTGATCTGCCACTTCTGGAGTGTATGCCATGCCAAAAACTTCAATTCCCAAAAATCTGCCAAAATCATGTGTTGCACATGTGAAAAACAATGATCGGTTACGTTTCTGGAAATTCGGATCCGAAGTGATCAACCAAAATTTCGTACCCCTTTTCTTTGATGCGTGTGCAGGAAATTTTTCGAATCCCTCATGCCGATCACCAAATTTCGAACCCCTTTTTTCGTATCCGATCATTGCCAGATCACAGTTTTTGTCCAATTTTTTGGTGAGATCGACCTGAGTGCAACGCGTGATTATTGGTGATCCGCATGTGCCGATCCATTGTTTTTGAAGTGCCAAACCTGATGATCGGCCAAATTCTTTATGTGATCATCCAAGGGTGCATAAGTGTTTTTTTGCCTTATCCACCGTGTTTTCCGCTAATTTTCGAAGTGCCAGATATGGTGATCGGCCAAGTTTTTCAGCTTGATCTGCTAAGGGTGCACATGTGTTTTATGCCTGATCCACCGTGTTTTCCACTGATTTTCGAAGTGCCAAATCTGGTGATTGGTTAAGTTTTTCAGCTTGATCAGCCAAGGGTGCACATGTGTTTTTTGAGTGATCGGACATGTTTTTTTGACTATTTTTCATTGTGCCAACACTGAGCTCGCCAGATTTACCAGATTGATCGACCAAGGTAAAACACGTGATTTTTCAAGATTTTCACGTGTCGATCAACTGTTTTTGAATGTCGAATCAGCTTTTTACCATATTTTGACACCGTGAGTCGCGTGAGCCATTTTTCGTGATCGACGTGTGTCGATCAGCTGGTTTTTAGTGCGCGACATTGTTTTTACCAAATCCATTTATTTTTGCGCGACGAGTTCTGCCACGTGATCGGACCATCGCGCTCAACCATTTTGAGCTCATCCGACCGTGTCGATCACGTATTTTCATTGCGCCAGCTTTTCTGAGTCCAACGACGAAGATTTTATGAATAGACGCCATTTCCAATCCTTTTTTGAATATGTCATGACTTTGATTGAATCACTTTGCGTTTTCCAATGATATTCTTGACGTGTGCCAGCTTTGACAAAAATCGTATCAACATTTGCCCCCCAAAACATATCTTACTTGATCCAACGTAGGTGTGTTTTGCGAGAAGACAAAAAATCCAGATATCCGAAAACTAAAACTAGGAGAAGTCTGAAGCGAACTTTCATAACCATAAAGCCAAAGAGCCATGATCATGCCGGATGGTATTAATGCAGGAAACCCAAAGCCGATAAACTAGAAATCCATGATCGCTCCAGATTGTATTATCCATTGACCAGAAAACCAAAAATCCTGAAATCCAATGAGAGATGACGATCGCTCCAGATCGTTTAGAGGTAAACAAAATAGCCAGAATAACCAGAGGACTGCAGGGGTCTGATAACATGAATAACCAGAAAATCCATAATTAAGAAGTCAGGGCAAACCCGAAACCCGTAAATCCAGAGTAGCTGATAAACGTATAGTCAGATAACCAGATGAATCATCGAGTGAGAATGATCTAATAACCAAACGAGCTGGATTTGTCGATCAGACGAACAAGTTCCATAACTCATCAAAAGTCAATGCAGTCTTTTCGAAGTAGGACAAGAGGCCAAGATAGCCACGAGGGGATAACCTTGTCACGTCACTGTCAAGTCCCCCCGATGTAAACTGATATCGTCTTGACAGGACGACCTTATAACCAAACGAGCAGGATCAATCGACCAGACGTGCAAGATCCAAAACTCGCCACAAATCAAGGCAGTCTCGTCGAAGTAGGACAAGAGGCCAGGACAGCCATGAGTGGATAACTTTGTTGCATCACTGACAAGTCCACCCAATGTAAAACAAGACCGTTTTGACAGGTAGACCTTATAAATAAACGAGAAGGATCTGTCGACCAGACGTGCAAGATCCAAAACTCACCACAAATCAAGCCAATCTTATCGCGGAGGGACAAGAGGCCAAGATAGCCAGATGATTATTAGGGTTCACAGTCCCGTTGTAGATTTCATACTTCACAAGTAAGAGTCCATACTTTGCAAAGTAATTTTATTAAAGTTATAAAAGTTAGGGATTATTTAGTAAAGCCAAAAGAAAACTCAACAATTTGTCGTCCGTAAAGAGCATGCCTATAGAGTTGGCTTGTCCCCATGCAGGGGTAGACGGACTTGGTCGTTTTCTGATTCCAAATTCATTTATGAGGGAAGGTGATCAATTTATCATTTACAAAGAGCATACCTTGGAACTTATTAGTTCCCTTCGCATGGGGAGGAAAAATTAGCCGTTCAAAATCCAAAGCCAAGAAAAGTAAACTTTTCATTAATAACCAGGAGGATACATTCATAGGACCAAAGTCCTTAAAGCCAAAACCCTGGGCCAAGGCCTGAGTATCCAAATTCAAAAAAGGCCAAGGGAGCCAACGCCATAGGCTCGAGAAATCCAAGGGACCCAAAAGCAGGGAAACCAAAAGTAAGAACGCCATAAGCAAGATGATCACTATCCGAAAGCCAAAAAAACCGTGAACCAAAAGCCAGTAGTCCATAAGCCAGAAAACGAAAGAAAGCCAAAATCCAAAGCGCCGAAGGCCTTAAAATTACCAAAATCCAAAAAGCGAAGAAACCAAACCAGAGTGTCCGAAACTAGGAGACCGAAAAACCAAGACCAATATCCAAAAGACCAAGAAGAACCAAGATCAAGTAACCAAAACATCCACCAAGTCGGAAGACAAGATCCGTCAGCCAAAAGATACCGATGCCAGGGAGACTTGCATCCAAGGCGCCAGAGTCAATAAGAGGTTTATTTTAAAGTGGTGCCCCAGGCGCTGGGCCCAGATTTATCCTGATTATTAGCTGGGGAATGTGCGTGTCCATACACCACAACCCGCGTTTTAACAAATCGTTCAAGCTCAACACGCTTGACACGCTCCTCGATCGTGTCTTGAAGGTGCCAGTACTCGTTTGCGTAGTGACCGGGGAGCTCATGGAATATGCAATACCGACCACAATCTCTTTGATTTTGAGTGGGCTCCTTCCTAGGCGACAGTCTGAATGAAGCAATAGGGTGAACTTCCAAAAAAATATCATGTGGGGTGTGGATAAGCTTTAAATAGGACAGGAAATTAGATCTCGTTCTATTCGCCGAGTGATTTCTCTGGGACTTGCATTTTCTCGAGACCGTAGCTCGACTATCCAAAACTTCTATAACTGCGCTTCCATCGGGAATGGGTGTGACGGCCCGCCCCGCACCAACCGACATTTACTCCAAAAGTGCGCTGCACACATGTCCAGTTAGCATGGAACGGGTCGTCAGAAGGAAAAGGAAGAAGGAAATGAACATACAAAGAACCTGTAGAATGTCTCACAGCGCATAGAATAAAATATAATAATAACGTACTTGACATAAAACAGGAGAGATAGTGCATAAGCTGAAAATCAGAACTAAACATCATAGCAGCGGAAATCCAAAATACAACTTATTACAACTTTCAAACTGTCTCAAAGCAAAAGTAAGATAAAGGAGGTACACTACTAATGCCCAAGTAGCGACCACCAACGACACAGGGAGAATGTGTATATATATATCATACGTGGAAGCCTCCTGCCCGCCTCCGAACCAACTACTCGCGCACCACCAGCTAACCTGTCTCTAGTCTGCTCGTGTGAGCACCCAGAGTAATAAGAGGAGACATAAAACTCTGGGTCAGACATAAAGCCTGGTATGAGCGATAAGCATCTAAAGTGAACAATAACAGGTAGACTAAAACATACCTAAACCTGGACCTGCAACCAAAGAGTTAGCACTACATACTGTACAACACTCTAAGGTACCATATCAAACGGTGTAAAGATACGGAGGTGGGGGAGGTGTGCATGTCATAATGATGGCAAACAATCAAGCATAGCATCCATCCTCACATCTCTCACTCAGTGCGTAAAGCATACGATGTTCACCACTTCGATCACCCAACATACCTTGCTACGATCACTCTGCCCCATGAAGTCATAAAGGGCTCCACTGCATTGATAACGTAGCCACTAATTCCTCGCTATGTCCACTTGCCCCATGGAATTATTCACCCCATCTACGCTGGCTCATAGCCTTACCAATCCTTACTATGTCCACTTGCCCCATGGAGTTGCTCACCCCATCTGCGCTGGCTCATAGTCTTACTACGCATCACCTTGCCCCTCAGGTCATAATGACCCTACTGCACTGATAACGTAGTCTTGCTACCATCACCTTGCCCCTCAGGTCATAATGACCCTACTGCACTGATAAGTAGCCATCATTCCTTTTTCGTGGTGAATCGAAGTTATGAACGTCGACAACTCCTTAGCACACGTCCCGCAGCAAAGTCCAACCATGAAGTGAACTCATCGGTTCCATACTGGATCCTGAGCTCTAACTTCCCATATCGGACTACCTTTGCATCTCGGGTTATTGGTCAATACTGGGTCGGGTCGGGTTCCTCCTCAAGCCATCGGTTCGGGTCAGGTATCCTCCATCTGTTCGGGTCGGGTCTTCTTCTGGTGCGGATCGGGTCGGGTGTCCTCCATCGGTTCGGGTCAGGCGTTTCTCCTCGGTTCAGGTCGGGTGCCACTCCCCCTCCAGTTCATGCTTCCGCTCCGATCCGCCTCCTCATCCTTTACGTGCGTCGATCCGATCCATCCTCCCCTATCAGCTCCGATCCCTACTCCCTAATCCGATCCGATCCCTGTTCAGCTAGCGTGTCCTTCCTTTTTGCCAATTTTCCCAAGTGTCAGGTTCCGATACGATCAGATTCCTTGCTCAGTTCAACATATCCGATCCGAGCCCCATATCCGATCCGATTCGAACTCTGCACTGTTTTCTGAAACTGTTCCAGCAAGTGTTTACGCCATTCGATGACGTTTTCGACCATTCTAACTATTGAAATCAATCACAAAGCATTTCATACAGTCATAGCAACATGCATAATCAACCACAAACATCAAAACATCAATATGATAGGTTAAAATGGATCAAATATACCCAAAATCCCACATTTCCCCTTAAGCATGTTTAGGTGAAACTAATGATAGATTAGCAAAACTTAACCAAATTAACCCAAATTCATATCAAATGTCTAAAACATCATTTAAGAATTTATGAACATTTTTCCCAAATTTATCATGCTTAAATTCGCTAATTAGCACTAATTACCCTTAACTAGCCATAATTAGTGTAAAACTATACAAATCACTCACCTTAGCCACAAATAAACTAAGATCTGAAATAAATCTCTGATTTGACGTGAATCTCAATGCTAAACAGCAGCTCCTATGTTGCTTTGGTGTAGATCTTCCTTGATTAGAGGTTGCTAAGCTTAATCCTTGACCAAAAGATGATTTGGAGGTGATTTAGAGGTTGGAGGCCATTTTTAGGGTTCCTTGGTGATAAGTGAAGGCTAGAAAACTGAAATGGAATGACCCTCAATCTCATTTCAGCCTTCCCATAACCCTAATCCCGAAATGGGTTATGGGCCTACTCACTAATCACCCGATTTGGCCCGGTTAAGCAGTTTTTCACCTTCCAAACCTTAATTAAGCCGTATCTCCCAAACGGTAAGTCCTTTTGGCTATTGTGACCACTCTACGGACAGGTAAACCATCAAACGAATCTAATGGAAGTGGTTTCAGGTCAAAATTCATTTCCAATCAAAAGTTATGGCCAAAACAGTACCAACTAGGGGCAAAATGGTCATTTAAAAATCGACAAAAATCATAAGCATGGGAAATGACTCTAATAGATGTTTCCCAAAGTTACATGACCATACGACTTGATACGGGAAAGAAATAAATATTCTACGATCCCCCCGATGCGTAGAATATGGGTCATTACACTCTCCCTCCCCCCCCCCCTAAGAAATTTCGCCCCCGAAATTCCCTAATCAAAACACACACAAAGGTCCCGCATGCCTATCATTCATAAAACAACAATCAAACATGCAAAACAAGCTAAACAAGTCTACCCTAACATGCGGAAAAACTAAATTATGAAGTAAGTCTTACCAGGCAAAGAGTTCTGGATATGCCTCCCTAATGCCCTACTCTGTCTCCCAAGTACAATCATTCTCGTCCTCGCCCCCACTGAACCTTGACTAGCTTCACCGCCTTCCTTCGAAGTTGCTTCATATCGTGCCCCACAATACGAATCGGCTTGCGGCTCCCAACCGCCTCGGGTTCTACTTCGAAGTCCTCTAACTGATCAGGTGAAATAGTCATATCTGAGTCGTGGACGAACTTCCTTAGTTGGGAAACATGAAATACATTGTGAACTCCTACCATCTTCTTTGGTAAGCCAACTCTATACGCCAAATTCCCGACTAGCTCAAGAACAGGGAATGGGCCAACAAATCTTGGTGCCAACTTACCTCTCCTGCCAAATCGAATCACGCTCTTTAACGGAGAGATCTTGACGAACACCAAGTCACCAACGGAGAATTTCAAGTCTCTTCTCCTCTTATCAGCATAACACTTCTGCCTATCTTGGGCAGCTTTCATTCGTTGTTGAATGATCTTAATCTTATCTGAAGTTTCTCTCACCACATCTGGTCCAAGCACAAACTTCTCGCCAGTCTCTATCCAACATGATGGTGAGTTGCATGGTCTTCCGTACAAAGCTTCAAACGGAGCCATCCCGATACTGGATTGGTAGCTATTATTATATGCAAACTCTACTAGATGCAAATGGTCATCCCACGATACACCAAAATCCAATATACAAGCTCTCAAATGATCTTCCAATATACGATTCACCCTCTCCGTTTGACCGTCGGTCTGAGGATGATACGTGGTACTGAGATGTAATCCTGACCCTAGAGCCTCTTGTAAGCTCTTCCAAAACCCACTAGTAAACAACGGGTCTCGGTCACTCACAATGCTTTTGGGTACTCCATGAAATCTCAATACTCACTTCATATACAATTCTGCCAACTTGGCTGCCGTTCTGGTCGATTTAACTGGTATAAATCTTGCACTTTTAGTCAATCGATCCACAATTACCCAAATGCTATCATATCCCGATCTAGTCCTTTGTAAACCATCGATGAAATCCATCGAGACTTGCTCCCGTTTCCATTCGGGAATTTCTAATGGTTGCAACAACCCACTAGGCTTCTTTTGCTCGGCTTTAACTAGCTGGCAATTCATGCATTTGGATATAAACTTCCCAACGTCTCTTTTCATCCCTTCCCAGTAGTAGGTTTGCTTCATGTCTCGATACATCTTATTACCACCGGGATGTATAGTCAGTTTTGAGTGATGACATTCTCTAAGCACTTCATCTCTCAAACCATTCACGTTGGGCACAACTAGTCTTCCATTCTTTCGAAGCCATCCATCTCGATCAAGCCCATACACATTCATCTCCTCATCGATACCCATCTCTAACTTGGAGATGATTTCCAATAGATTAGGATCGTCCCTCTAGCTGGAACCAATCTGCTCTATCAAGGTGGGTCTGATCGCTAAACTAGCTAGCATAACTGGATCCAATTCGCACCTTGGTCTGAAATCAAACCCCGCTATATACTCCAGTTGCTTCCATTCAAGAAACATTGCCCCTAAGCTGGCATGTCTCCTACTCAAGGCATCGGCTACCGCATTACCTTTCCCAGGTGTATATGCGATATCAAAATCATACGAAGCCAAGAACTCTAACCATCTCTGCTGACGGAGATTCAGATCTTTCTGGGAGAAGAGATACTTTAACGATTTATGATCGGTAAACAACTCGAATCTTTCTCCCAAGAGATAGTGTCTCCACATCTTCAGCGCAAATACAATCGCTGCTAATTCCAAATCATGGGTAGGATACTTCTTCTCATGCGGCTTTAGTGGTCGACTAGCATAAGCTACAACCCTACCTCCTTGCATCAATACTGCACCCAGTCTGGTACCACAAGCATCCGTGTATATCGTCATCTCTTCATTCCCTTTAGGAATGACTAACACTGGCGCACGCGTCAACTTCTCCTTTAGACTCTTGAAGGCATCCTCACACATTCCGTCCCAGACGAAGGACTGATTCTTCTTAGTCAACTGAGTCAACGGTGCTGCTATCTTGGAGAAGTCCTGGATAAACTTATGATAATATCCAGGTAATCCCAAGAAACTTCTTACATCTGTTGCATTCTTGGGCGTAGGCCAATCCTGTACCATAGCCACCTTCGCAGGGTCCACGGCAATACCACTCTCTGAAACAACATGACCCAAGAATCTCACTTCCCTTCTCCAAAAATGACACTTAGAGAATTTCGCTTTCAATTGGTGTTTCCTCAACACCTCCATCACTATCCTCAAGTGTCCCTTATGTTCCTCCTCTGTCCTTGAGTAAACAAGGATATCATCCACGAACACAAGAACAAACTTATTCAACTGATCTCTGAATACTCGATTCATAAGATCCACAAAATAGGCTGGTGCATTGGTCAGCCCAAATGGCATGACCAACCACTCATAAAATCCAGACGGCGCCCTAAATGCCGTTTTCGGAACACTCTCATCCGCTACTCGTAGCTGATGAAATCCTGTCGCGAGGTCCAACTGGGAGAACACTCTTGCTCCTTCCAGTTGATCAAACAAATCATCTATCCGCGGTAGAGGATACTTATTCTTCCTCGTCACCTTATTCAACTCGCGATAGTCCACACACAAACGAAGGGAACCATCTGCCTTAGTGGAAAACACAACTGGTGCTCCCCACTCGGAGACACTCCTTCTAATAAATCCCTTCTTCAAAAGATTGCTGACTTGCACTCCAAGCTCTCGCTGCTCCCTTAGTTCCATACGACGAAGTGGCATCACTATAGGTCTGGCATCTTTCACTAAATCAATACGGAACTCAATCTCTCGGTGTGGTGGAAGCCCGGTCACCTCCTCGAAGACGTCCGGATACTGGCCAACCACGGGCACATCTGACAACTCATCCTGCGGGATGTCGAGGTAATTTACAAAACTAGCCATAACCCCATCACTATGTAAACTACCAAACACTACCCTCCGCCCATCATCCGCCCTCACTTTCACCAAAAAGCCCTCACAGTCTACTACCACCCCGTATCTTTAAAGCCAATCGACTCCCAATATAATGCCATACCCAGTAAAGCCCAAAACAAAGCAGTCACAAACAAACATACATCCATGACTCGATAAGACCAAATTCCTGCAAATCATACTAAGGCTAGTCGAATCACCAATCGGGTTCGTCACAACCAATGGTCTATCGACAATCTCGGGTTGCAGTCCCAACCTATCTACCAGGTCACTAGATATGAAGGAACGGGAAACCCCAGTATCAAACAAAACTCGAACTGGTACATCATAAATAGAAAGCATACCTTGAATAACAACATTATTTCCTTTCTCCGCCGCAGTTGGGGCATTCGACGAAGAAGGAACAGCATCAATAGCATATGCTTTCACAATCCGCTTATCCTTGAAATGTCCCACTTGACCACAGTTGAAGCACTTCTTATCTGCTGGCTTGGCCCGACAATCTTTAGCATAATGGCCCTTCTTTCCACAGCTGAAGCACTCAACATCCTTCTTGCTCTTTTTCTGGCCACCCTTAGATTGGTCTTGCTTCCTCTTATTCTGAGAGCTATTCTTGCCTCCACCGCCTGCTTGCGGCTTTGGCCCTTCTGCAGATGCAGCCTCAGTCTTTGACTTAGGGTAAAGACTCTCTGATCTCAAAGCTTTCCCCACAATCGATTCAAAAGTCTCATCGATGTGGTTAATAAGCCTTTCCCCCAAGTATCCATCCAAGCCAGTAATGAACTTCTCATTCTTCTTCTCAAGAGTATCAATGAGAGACAGTCCATACTTCGACAAAGTGTCGAACTCAACAATATAATCAGAAACTGCCCTTCCGTTCTGCTTGAGTTCCAAGAACCTCTTAAACAACACTGACTTCTGGGCAGCTGGAATAAACTTCTCGCTAAAGCGAGCCTAGAACTGATCCCAAGTAACCTGATCCTGTGGAGTAGCTGTTCTAATGGCATTCCACCAATTCATCGCTCGCCCTTGCAGCTGACGAGACGCTAGCCTTCTCTTCATCGCATCCTCAAGACCCAAGTCATCGAAGATACGGTCACAGCTATCCATCCAGTCCTGAACATCCGTGGCCGACTCCGTTCCGTGGAATGGCTTCCCACCAAGATTAGTGTAATCTTTGCACAACTTGGCGAAATCGACCCTAGGCGTCTGCACTACTGGGCCAAGACCAACTACGGGATTGGGAACTGCCCCTTGCACTTCTCTAAGCATGTCTCTCATGAGGTTAGTAAACATCACCCTCATGTCAGCGGAATTCCCTTGGTTGGTCCCTCTACCAGCACCCCTCGTGTCTCGGCTCATCGTCAATCTGAAAAAGGGAAACGATTAACGACCCCCTAGTGGTGCTAGTGCAGTGCGACTTCATTCTTATACTGCTAATAGTATATATATAGCTTTTGAAAACCAAAGTAATCACAAATACGCGCTCTCATATACGTACTATCTCTCCCTGGTGTCTTTCCCTGGGTTAACTACGCAACCTAGAGCTCTGATACCAAGTGTGACGGCCTGTCCCGCACCAACCGACATTTACTCCAAAAGTGCGCTGTACACATGTCCAGTTAGCACGGAACGGGTCGTCGGAAGGAAAAGGAAGAAGGAAATGAACATACAAAGAACCTGTAGAATGTCTCACAACACATAGAATAAAATATAATAATAACGTACTTGACATAAAACAGGAGAGACAGTGCATAAGCTGAAAATCAGAACTAAACATCATAGCCGCAGAAATCCAAAATACAGCTTATTACAACTTTCAAACTGTCTCAAAGCAAAAGTAAGATAAAGGAGGTACACTACTAATGCCCAAGTAGCGACCACCAACGACACAGGGAGAATGTGTATATATATATATATCATACGTGGAAGCCTCCTGCCCGCCTCCGAACCAGCTACTCGCGCACCACCAGCTAACCTGTCTCTAGTCTGCTCGTGTGAGCACCCAGAGTAATAAGAGGAGACATAAAACTCTGGGTCAGACATAAAGCCTGGTATGAGCGATAAGCATCTAAAGTGAACAATAACAGGTAGACTAAAACATACCTGAACCTGGACCTGCAACCAAAGAGTTAGCACTACATAATGTACAACACTCTAAGGTACCATATCAAACGGTGTAAAGATACGGAGGTGGGGGAGGTGTGCATGTCATAATGATGGAAAACAATCAAGCATAGCATCCATCCTCACATCTCTCACTCAGTGCGTAAAGCATACGATGTTCACCACTTCGATCACCCAACATACCTTGCTACGATCACTCTGCCCCATGAAGTCATAAATGGCTCCACTGCACTGATAACGTAGCCACTAATTCCTCGCTATGTCCACTTGCCCCATGGAGTTAACCACCCCATCTGCGCTGGCTCATAGCCTTACCAATCCTTACTATGTCCACTTGCCCCATGGAGTTGTTCACCCCATCTGCGCTGGCTCATAGTCTTACTACGCATCACCTTTCCCCTCAGGTCATAATGACCCTACTGCACTGATAACGTAGTCTTGCTACCATCACCTTGCCCCTCAGGTCATAATGACCCTACTGCACTGATAAGTAGCCATCATTCCTTTTTCGTGGTGAATCGAAGTTATGAACGTCGACAACTCCTTAGCACACGTCCCGCAGCAAAGTCCAACCATGAAGTGAACTCATCGGTTCCCTACTGGATCCTGAGCTCTAACTTCCCATATCGGACTACCTTTGCATCTCGGGTTATTGGTCAATACTGGGTCGGGTCGGGTTCCTCCTCAAGCCATCGGTTCGGGTCGGGTATCCTCCATCTGTTCGGGTCGGGTCTTCTTCTGGTGCGGTTCGGGTCGGGTGTCCTCCATCGGTTCAGGTCGGGCGTTTCTCCTCGGTTCGGGTCGGGTGCCACTCCCCCTCCAGTTCATGCTTCCGCTCCGATCCGCCTCCTCATCCTTTACGTGCGTCGATCCGATCCATCCTCCCCTATCAGCTCCGATCCCTACTCCCTAATCCGATCCGATCCCAGTTCAGCTAGCGTGGCCTTCCTTTTTGCCAATTTTCCCAAGTGTCAGGTTCCGATCCGATCAGATTCCTTGCTCAGTTCAACATATCTGATCCGAGCCCCATATCCGATCCGATCCGAACCCTGCACTGTTTTCTGAAACTGTTCCAGCAAGTGTTTACGCCATTCGACGACGTTTTCGACCATTCTAACTATTGAAATCAATCACAAAGCATTTCATACAGTCATAGCAACATGCATAATCAACCACAAACATCAAAACATTAATATGATAGGTTAAAATGGATCAAATATACCCAAAATCCCACATTTCCTCTTAAGCATGTTTAGGTGAAACTAATGATAGGATTAGCAAAACTTAACCAAATTAACCCAAATTTATATCAGATGTCTAAAACATCATTTAAGAATTTATGAACATTTTCCCCAAATTTTATCATTCTTAAATTCGCTAATTAGCACTAATTACCCTTAACTAGCCATAATTAGTGTAAAACTATGCAAATCACTCACCTTAGCCACAAATAAACTAAGATCTGAAATAGATCTCTGATTTGATGTGAATCTCAATGCTAAACAGCAGCTCCTATGTTGCTTTGGTGTAGATCTTCCTTGATTAGAGGTTGCTAAGCTTAATCCTTGACCAAAAGATGATTTGGAGGTGATTTAGAGCTTGGAGGCCATTTTTAGGGTTCCTTGGTGATAAGTGGAGGCTAGAAAACTGAAATGGAATGATCCTCAATCTCATTTCAGCCTTCCCATAACCCTAATCCCGAAATGGGTTATGGGCCTACTCAATAATCACCCGATTTGGCCCGGTTAAGCAGTTTTTCACCTTCCAAACCTTAATTCAGCTATATCTCCCAAACGGTAAGTCCGTTTGGCTATTGTGACCACTCTACGGAAAGGTAAACCATCAAACAAATCTAATGGAAGTGGTTCCAGGTCAAAATTCCTTTCCAATCAAAAATTATGGCCAAAACAGTACCAACTAGGGGCAAAATGGTCATTTAAAAATCGACAAAAATCATAAGCATGGGAAATGACTCTAATGGATGTTTCCCAAAGTTACATGACCATACGACTTTATACGGGAAAGAAAGAAATATTCTACGATCCCCCCGATGCGTAGAATACGGGTCATTACAATGGGGGTACCCCCGAGTGTAGCGGGAGCAGCGCCGATCCGAGGATCGACGTCGTCCTACTGTAGAGTTTGTGAGGTTGCCACCAAGTCCTGAGTTACGAACCACTGAACATAAGCACTTGTTCAAATGATGTTCGATTGGTCAATCGACCTTCGAAAACCATGTAATCTACCTTCAATTCGAGCGAGAAAGGTGTTCATGACCTCTGCTTGCCGATCCAGACAAGCGATCAATCTTCTAGCCAATTCCGTTAAGTCCTCTCGAGTAACCAAGTCCGAGAGTTCCTCATTCGTAGAATGTTCTTCACTTCCTTCGCTACTAGTAGTATGAGCCTCAGAGGTAGTGTCGACCCTTTTACGTTTAACCATGATGAAAAGCAAGTAATAAAGTCGAAGTCGAAAACTGAAACTGAAGTCGAAATCCGAAGATGATTCCGAGAATGTAATCCGAAGCAGAGGTCAAAGTTGAGCGTCCCCTACCTGGCGCGCCCAAATGTTTACGAGGAAAATTGTTGCGCGCCAACACTAAATGTGTATGTGTAGTGTGAACACAATAATCGAAAGATGTAATAAAGTAAATGCGAGAGATACGACTTTTTATAGTGGTTCGGCACTAACGCCTACGTCCACTTCATCGTAATCATTCATAATCTATTTGTCAATTACGAAGCTTGTACAAGTTCGGACAATATTCGTGTTCAAAGCGTTACAATAGAACAACAAAATATTTGTTAACTCTAAACTTAGACCGAAATTCCCTTCTTCTTCTTTGTTGGGTGAAAAAAGTGTTGACTTGGTCAACTATGTCTAGAAAGTAGCTTCAATGTCCAAGAAATCGAAGGAATATCCAAAAATATCCAAAACAATCCCAAAGCAGTGTATTTATGCTTGTAGATGTCCAACTAATGATGCAAAACGTGTAGGAAACGTTTTAGAGGTCCATGCCATGTCCAATTGTCATAGAGGAGAAGGTGGAAGCCATTAATCGTGGTTGAGAGCTTCTAGAAGTCCAAGTAGCCAAGAAAAACCAACCTCTTTTATGTTGAAAGTGAGGGGGTATTTATAGTGGAGTTTGGTAGTGGAGTAGGTGAAAAATGGAACCTACACAGCAGAATTTCGTATCCCGAGGGGTCTAAAATTCAGGTCTAAAAATCGTAATCGAAAAATCAGTATTTTGTCAAAATTTCGTATATCGGGGTTCGAAAAACTCGAATCCCCAAAATCTGACAAAATCACGTGTTGCAGACATGAAAAACAGTGTTCAGCACGAGTTCTAGGCCGTGCCAAGATGATTTGCCACTTCTGGAGTGTTTTCCATGCCGAAAACTTCGAATCCCAAAAATCTGCCAAAATCACGTGTTGCACAAGTGAAAAACAGTGATCGGCACGAGTTATGGGCTGATCCGAGGTGATCTGCTACTTTTCCAGAAATTCAGATCCAAATTGATCAACCAAAATTTTGTACCCCTTTTCTTCAATGCGCGCTTAGGAAAATCTTCGAATCTCCCTTGCCGATCACCAAATTTCGAACCCCTTTTTTGGTATCGGATCATTGCCAGATCACAGTTTTTGTACATTTTTTTGGTGTGATCGGTCTGAGTGGAACACGGGATTTTTGGTGATTCGCGTGTGCAGATTCATTGTTTTTGAAGTGCCAAACCTGATGATCGGCCAATTTCTCTGTGTCATCAGCCAAGGGTGCACATGTATTTTTTGCATGATCCACTGTGTTTTCCACTGATTTTCGAAGTACCAAATCTGGTGATCGACCAAGTTTTTCAGCTTGATCAGCCAAGGGTGCACACGTGTTTTTTGCCTAATCCACCGTATTTTCCTCTAATTTCCGAAGTGCTAAATCTGGTGATGAGCCAAGTTTTTCATCTTGATCAGCCAAGGGTGCACACAAGTTTTTTGAGAGATCGGACATGTTTTTTGACTTTTTCATCGTGCCAACCCTGAGCTTGCCAGATTTGATAGATTGATCGACCAAGGTAAAACACTTGATTTTTCATGATTTTCACGCGCCGATCAGCTGTTTTTGAGTGCCGAATCAGTTTTTTACTAGTTTACCATATTTTGACATCGTGAGTCGCGTGTCATTTTTCGTGATTGACGCGTGTCGATCAGCTGTTTTTAAGTGCGCGGCACTATTTTTACAAAAACCCATATATTTTTGCGCGATGAGCTCTGCTATGTGATCGAACCACCGCTCAACCATTTTGAGCTGATCGGATTGTGTCGATCATGTATTTTCACTACGTCGGGTTTTTCAAGTCCAACAACGATGATTTTACAAATCGATGTTGTTTCCAATCATTTCTGAATATCTCGCGACTTTGATTGAATCGCTTTGCCTTTTTCAATGATATTCTTGACGTGTGCCAGCTTTGACAAAAAAACGTGTCAACATGCATATTCTATTTTAGACTATCATTAGACCTAATATGTCAAATTGATTTTAGATCTTATACAAAATAGTTTATACAAAAGTTGTGTTAATTTTTTTGAAGAAAGGTTCCTGTTACTGCTAATAATACAATCACATAATGATGGTCCAACAATAATAGACCTGCATATTAAAGAAAATCAAAGCACGTCTTTACACATTATATTCACATTACATTACATTTAATTTATTTTCTAAGAGAATATATATTAGTTTAATTGAAATGTATTCAAAATTGAATTTTCAAAAAAAATGTATTCAAAAGTGTATATATACTTATATATAAATAGGTATAATGCAATGTAACATACGACATATATATACAAGGTTAACACACATGTTTATATGTGCTGGATATTATTACAACAAACACAGTTGATTCTATTTGTACACGTTTGTTATCCCATTTTTTTTATACATCCATATATATAATTATTATAGTTATATTTTGTTTGTTTACATAAATATTTTGACCGATCGAATTAAGATCTTAAATATTATATGCCAGTTTAGAATTAAAATTTGATCTAGATCTAATTAAGTATATATCTTGAAATTTTAATTCAAATTGAAAGAATTTTATATTTTAATTTAAAATATATTTTCTAGTACATCACTGGGTAGTGTGTGTGTGTATATATATATATATTTATTTAATAATTAATTTTTTTTCTAACTATCATCCGAAAAGGATTCCATTTTTTTATTATGTTAATTTTTTTTTGAATTTGGCATAAATTTTATATTATAATAAATAATACATACGTTATTTAATTGAAAGGATTTATTTTTTTGTTTATACTAGTAATTATATCCTCCCTTTGCACTATAATTTGTCCTTATGGACAAAATTTTACCCCTCGTCCTTATGGAACAATGTTTTATATATTTTTTCCTTGAGACTAAAAACCCCTAATTATAATACAGAAATTAGTTTTCTTTAAAATTTGAAAAGACATACACCAATATATATATATATATATGTGTGTGTGTGTATGTATATGTTTGTGTTTTATATTATTTAATAAATATAACAACCATTATATGTACAATTACATATAACTTACTAAAAATTGTTAAAACCATTAAAGCATCATTTTAAATTTTGGGAGCTTTTTTAAATGTTTTAATTACGAATATTACAATGATGTTTAATGTTTTTTTATTTAGACAATTTTGAATGCATATACATACATACGTGTGTGTACATACATACATATATATATGTATGTATGTATGTATGTATGTATGTATGTATATATGTATGTAGGCATGTATCCATGTGTGTCTGCGTGTAAGGTTCGCCAATAAACACAAACACATACAAATATACATATAAACATAATTAATCAATTTTGTAATAACAGTTGAGTTGATCACGTATATGATTTAAAAATAACATTAAAATTAACAATTTTATCAATATATGCAACAGTTGAAATGTTCCTTGACTGAAGAACTAACTCTTAAGATCCAATTGCAACATCTCTAGTAACTGTTTAACAAATTAAAGATAAATACAATTGTTTGTTTAGATGATTTGGTTTTGATTATTTTTTGGAAATGGATGATTAACACCCTCTTGATATTTTAAGTCGATATGGGTAAGAGGAGGAACATAAATAATGAAAGTAGAGGGTTTAAATATGCACCAAGACAAAGCAGAAATCAAAGATTTATTCCCATCTGTTTGCTCATTCCTTTTTAGTAATATAAACCACTACTTTGACATTTTTAAACTCTACCCCACTTTCTGTGTTTAGCCAATACATGAGGCTTTATGTCCATTTAAAATTTCTAGACCTATTTTATAGCAAAGCTAATTAAATCATATTTAAATATTTATTAGTATCATATATTAATACATACATATATAATTTTTTATATACACCTAACTAATTACCAATGACATCAAAAATTAAATTAAATTAATGAATAATGTTTGATATATATTATTTTAATTAAACAAAATCCATTAAGTCTTGCAATATTTTAGAGAATTTAACATTAAGGTTGTGCGAATCAAGGGTAAAAATTCAGTCAGTGATTAATATCGAACAATTCAGATGGCTCTTCAATTTCTTGCTCAGTCCAAATGATACCTTAGCATTCACTCCTCCACAACGACCACTGCCATCTCTGTTGCTGGCGCTGCTACTGCTTTACCTATGGATGAACTTTTTACAAAAAAATTGAGCATTATAGACATTTCAGCATGTTTATATCACAAATACGTGGTTCAATTATGTGGTTTGCTTTATTTTAGGGGTTTGGTGAATATATTTATCAAAAAGGGTTGGGACGGTCTCTCAATAACAAAAAATGAAAATGATGAAACGTGGAAGAAAAAAGAGGGATGGTTGTTGGTTTGGCGTGTTGGTATTCAAACAGTGTTCTTTCATCTTTTAAAATGAAATGGCAAATACTTCGCCGTTTTATTTGAAATAGAAAAAAGCTTCACTATTTAAACTCCTGTTTTCTTACTTATTTAGTTACAGAGTTAGTCCATCCAATGCAACAAGAAAAGAGAGGCATAATGTAACAACCACACTCCAACGAGGCTAGTTTTTTCACAAAAAGATAAAACACAAGTCAACCGAAACATGAGTAGTTTGTTTTATATCCTGCAAATAGACAATGATAATAATATCAGAGCATAAGTAAATAACTCACAATGGAAGTAATTTAACACGTAATCATAAATAAATATTCATTAAGATACTGACCGTAACACCCCATAATTTAGTACACCATAATTATACAAAAAAGATAATAAAATGAATATTAATTAATAGAATATGAAGAACTGAGTAAAATAGACTTCATCTTTGCGTTCGTTATGAAATTCTGGTTCATATAGACTCGTGGTTTTCGTAAATTGGACCAAGTATGAACAAGTTATCAAGTAAATAAATTTGAACTAAATTTAATTTAAAATTAATTAAATCAGAATGCAATGGTCCGGAGTCGACCCAACCCTACATGGGTTGAACCTGTTTCAACTCTAGGGTCGACACTAGTGTCGACATAGGTAGTAGGTGGGTCGAACCACATTCGCCCTGTAACGTGGATGCATCTGGACTTGTTTTCTAGTTATATACATATGCTAACTCAACATGATGTGTTTTTAACAGTTTGATTTTATAACCTAATATATCCTAGAGTTTAGATTATCCTAACTTATCTATAAATAGGCTAGCAACCTCGCCATTTTTCTTACATAAAAATTTCTTAATCTTCTTCCTCCTCAAAGTTATATTCTAAATAATATTAAGAAAATGTCGAGGTACTGCCAGAACTTAGGTTGAAGCGATAATTCTTGTTTTTCTTCAACAACAAATTTAAAGGCCTATTCTAGAGCTAATACATATCTCTGTGAGTTCTAAGTTATTTTTAGATCTGCAATTTAAAAAGAGTTTTGAAAGTTATTATATTGGATTTGAAATAAGTAGTGTTTATAAGTTTATTCTTATATATTGTTCTTTTGATTACTGTCAATTATCTACTCAGTTATCAATTATTATACTGGATCTGAAATAAGTAGTTTTTATACGTACATTTTTCTTCCTTATCCCCTTTCTTTATTTTATTTACAGTCTTATAATGCCTATTTATTCAGTTTGTTTATTTCTGAGTTGGATCTATTTTCTCCTTTTCCTTTCTATTTTGCGCTGAGCTTAGGCCATCGAGGGCCTAGGCCATTTCCGTTTGAATTGCGTAAAATTGGGATAAATTGGAATAATATGTAATAACTATAAAAAGGAGATTTGGGAATACTAGATTTCGACTGTATAATTGAGATAATTATAAAGGAAGAATATGCAAACATGTTAATATGAATATATTGGATATAATTAGAACATGTTATGGAAAATATGTGGATCATATGTAAATTAAGTAAAACATGTTATTGTAATCTGTATACATCTGAGCATGTGCTTGTACGATTTGTGGAAAAGGTTTTTACATTTAATAATAAATGCCACTTACAACCGAGAAATATAACATAGGGTTATATGATGCTTATTGATGAACTTAAACCTGCTAAGTTAAACATATTTGATTAATAAGCTAAGAGGTTCCATGTCTGTTGTTATTATATTTTTGGGGGAACTCTTAAAATACTTTTACTTGAGGGACCAAGCCTAAGGGTGGATTATTTCAATCTGTTGTTGCTTGGAATCCATGTTAATCTGTACCCTCCTATTATCAAACAAGTCACGCACTAGAAAAGGACTAGGGAACGCTTTACTAATGGATGATTGTAAGAGGTTCAAATTTTAGAGGTGGATACGGGTGCGTTCCAGTGGAGTTATGAGAATGCATGGGTTCGATGGGGGAAGATAAGACAATGTAACACCGGCACATAGGGTTGTGTCTTTAAAGTTTACAGGTTCAGGACTGATATCCCCGACTGCCGTGGCTAACACAGGTTATTCGCATCTGTAAGGCACCACTCACTAGGTAGTAATTGGGGGTAAAACCTAATCTTGATAGTCTGTTAGTATGCGCAGAAATTCTGTTCTGGGATATGATTGAGAAGCTTACTCAATCTTACCTTATCTCATTTAATTCGTACTTGTCTATTTTACTGCATTTCTTATCCAGTACCATTTATCTATCTTGATACATCTTATCCTATGCTTATGCTCAAAATCACTAGAACTCGCGACACTTTGTGTCTAACCTAGTTTGTTTTTCCTTCTCTCTCTTCCTTTCCCTCCCATGATTCTTTCTTTCATCTTGGACTTTGATTATTTCTCACTCTATTTATTGCTTCAGTTTCTGTTCTATGCTTATTATTATGGCTTATGAGGGATATGATTTTTATGGTTTTTTACTTGTAATCTGATGGTTTATTTTTCCACAAGACAGAATGTTATGATTATGACTTATGGTATTTGAAAATGTAATGTTGTATTAGTTGGTTGATTGGTGTGCCTTTGGTTAATTGTTAGTGACAGCTTTTGATTTGATCTGTAGTCAAGCATGGTAGTTGGTAGCTAGAAATACTTTATACATTTTATTTTCTTTTTGTATTTCTTTCGCTGTGTCTATACTGAGTCAATGTGACCTATGGTCATAAGAAAGTAGTGAGGTCCTAGAGGGAATGTCTTCATATGAAATAATATACTTGTATATGCTTGGATATGTATTGTAAATATCTTGTTCGTTAATAAAATTTTGCGCTTAACTTTCAAAAAAATGTAATGTTGTATTTAGTTTTATAATAAAAGTTTGAAAGTTTTCCACTGCATTTTATACTGTCTTGGGAAATTAGTCTCTGTATTATTATTATTGCGCTTCAGAGAACTAAATGCATCCTCGTATGGGTAACATTATGGGACATGGAATTCCACATTTGGTATCAGAGCCTAAGGTTACAAGATCAAGGAAAAAGTTTTTGAAAAAGTATTTTCAAATAAAACCTATTTTTGAAAAATATATCCCCTCAATTCATTTACAATATTCCTTTGATCTTTTTTGAATCTTTGTTTCTTCTTATTTCAGCATGTTTGGAGCTCTTAACTTTCCCGATGGTATTCCCATTCTGGCATGGTTTTGTCGATATATAGAAGCTACCGCACTTGCCGAAGTGCAAGGCAACGTCCCACCCCCAGTTGCAGCCGTAGTAGTTCAACCCATTCATGTAGTCAACTTTCTAAGATTTGTAAGGAGTTCTGTGCAATGGGAGGCAAGATGTTTCGGGGTACTAAGAGTTTCGTGGAGGCACGCAATTGGCTTAGAGAGGCAAAGAATGTGTTCAATTTTTTGAAGCTAGATGATAGGAGAAAGATTAGTTGACCGCTTGGAAACTGAAAGAGGAAGCTTCATATTGGTGGGAGGTGACTCACGCGGGGCAGATGGTAGCCGCTACAAATGAATTTAAGCGTAGATTTGAGATGAAGTTCTTGTCGCATGCTGAGGAAGGAATGCAAATGGAGAAGTTCTTAAGTTTGAAATAGGGAAATATGACGGTGAAGGAATATACCAATAGCTTTAAACAATTGACAAGATTTGGCTTTGATTTGGTAAACACTTCTCATAAAAAGGCTTTAAGATTCGCGAGAGGGTTTAGTCAACCTCTCCAAGGACTAGCATTAACACATATCCCGATGGGAGAAATTTTGAGAGGCTAGTAGACATGGCTTTGATGCACGAGGATGGGAAAGAGGAGAAGAAAGAAGTTAAAACTGAAGAGGATAAGCCCAAGACTAATAAGAAGAAATGGTGGCCCAAAAGCAAAGAAAGGAGGAAAACATGATAAGGCATAAATCAAGATAGAGGTTAAGGGCCAGGGTTGTGGGAATAGAAAATTTTGTTAAAGACTATAGAAAGATAAAGAATGCTTGTTTTAGTTGAGGTCAAGTTGGACATTTCACCAAGAAGTACCCTTACAAGCAAGGTCAGAAGGCAAGATCGTCCGGAGGACAACTTCATGTGCTAGGAAGCTCAGGTTGGCAGACTGGATTGTGGTAGGAAAGTTACAGTTGAAGATTTGATTTCTCTTTTTCGCTCTCCTGTTAGGACTCTCTTTGATTTTGGTGCTTCTCATTTATTCTATCCAATTCTATGATGGAAAATCTGCACCTATACACTAGTATAGTTTCTGATCCTGTTGTGGTCACAAATTTCGTAGGAGGTACAGCTCACTTATCTATGATATGTAAGGGTTTGAGAATTTCTTTATGGGCGTCCAGTTTGAGTGCGACGCGTATGTTCTTGGCTTTATGGGTTACGGCTTATTCTAGGAATCGATTGGCTAGCTATGTATGGTGTCATTCTAGATTGTGATAGGAGAGTTGTTAGGCTTCTAACGTGCTACGGAAGAACTCTCGAAATTTCTTGTGGCCCACGGGGGAGGGGGGAGGGGTCAGTTATGCTCAGTTTCATAGATTCCCTTAAAGCTTCTGTTGATGATCTTCGATCAGTACTCATAGTCAAAGATTTTCTGGACGTGCTTGATAAGGTTAAAGAATTACCTCCCTAATGAGAGAGAGACTTTCGGATATACCTTGTGGAGAATGCGAAACCCGTCGCTTTACCAGTGCGCCACATGGCTCCTAAGGAGAGAAAGGATCTCAACAAGCAAGTAGGTGAGTTATTCAAGAAGGGATTCATTAGATGGATCATTTCTGAGTTGGGAGCTCCGGTCGTCTTTACGACCCAGGCAGACGACTCTCTCTGTCTATGCGTGGACTATAGAGAGTTGAATAAGCTCCCCAAGAAGAATAAGCACCCACTTCCAAGGATTGAAGACTTGTTTGACCTACTGGTAGGTGCTTTGGTTTTCTCATAATTAAATCTAGCCATGAGATTTCACCATCTGAGGGTAGCAGATGATGTTGGCTGCTTTTAGGACTCTATACAGATTCTTTGAGTGGCTAGTCATGCCTTTTAGGCTGACCAATGCACCCGCACACTTTCTGAATTTGATGAGTTGGGTGTTTAGAGAGTACCTGAACAAGTTTGTAGTGGTTTTTATGGATGACAATCTTGTTTTATCGAGGAGCAAAGAAGAACATGCCATACACTTAGAAGAGATTCTCCATACTCTCAGATCGCATTAGCTTAAGGCTAAGTTTTCTAAGTGTCGTTTCTAGAGAAAGGAAGTAATATTCCTAGGGCATGTTGTCTCCAAGGATGGAATAGCGGTGGACCCCACTAAAGTTGTCGCAGTTCAAGATTGGAAAGCCCCTAATAATGTGATAGAGGTTAAGTTTCTTGGGATTGGCAGGTTATTATATAAATTTTATTAAGGATTTTGCACAGATATCAACTCCGCTCACCCGTCTGACAAAAAAGAATTTGGTTTTCACTTAGGGCATTGATTGCGAGGATGCATTCCATTGGTTAAAGAGGGCTCTAGCGTCAGCCTCTATTCTGACTCCTCTCGAGCAAGGTGTTTACTTTCTACATGTATGCTTGTGGCACGGGTTTAGGTGTCGTGTTGATGCAAGAAGTTAGAGTGGTCTGCTATGTGAGTAGGCAATTAATGGTTCATTAGAAGAACTACCTTACCCACAATTTGGAGTTGGTGGCTATAGTGTTCACACTTAAGTCTCGGCGACACTACTTACTTGGAGAGAGAAGCTCGAGCTCTACACGGATCACAAGTCACTCAAGTATTTGTTCTCGCAGAAGGATCTCAATTTAAGGCAGCAACGATGGATGGAGTTCCTTGCTTCCAACGATTTTGAGATAGCTTATACCCCAGACAAGGGGAATGTGGTTGCGGACGCGTTGAGTAGGCAGAGGATGTCCTTGAGTCCTCTATTCGTAGAGAGGTCAAGCTTAGTTATCTCAACATTTGATTTTAGGCCAACTACGGATTTTATGCCTGGTTTGTTGGCATCATTGGAGGTGCGGCATACTCTTATGGTGCGCATTGGAACCACACAGCGAGAGTATCAGCAGTTAGTGAACATTTTGGATAGAATCGGTGGAGGAGAGACCTTTAGTCATCTAGTTAGATATTCAGTGGACGATAGAGGGTGGTTATTTCGAGATGGAAGCTTGTGTGTTACCAGAGTTGGAGACTTGTTGAGGATAGGTCTTGAGGAGGTTCATCACTCTCGGATGACTATCCATCCGGGCAGTGAAAAGATGTACCGAGACATAAAAAGAGTTTTTCATTTGACTAGCATAAAAAGGGACATTGCAGATTTTGTGGCCCAATGTTTGACTTGCCAGCGAGTAAAGGATGAACAGAGGAAACCTGGCGGATTGCTTCAGCCTTTAGATATCCCACATTTGGGAGATTCTCTATGGATTTTTTTGGTGGACTACCCATATCCAGGAACGGCAATGCCATTATATGGGTTATAGTAGAGAGATTAAATAAGAGTGCTCACTTTATCCCAATCAAGAGCAAGAGGATAGCAGCCTTGCTAGCATCGGCATACCTCAGAGAGATCGTCCGACTTCATGGGATACCTTCCAGTATTATTAGTGACCGTAACCCCATCTTTACGAGTGAGTTTTGGAGGAGCTTGCAAGAGGCACAAGGTACACAGTCACGAATTAGCATAACTTATCACCCTCGGACCAATGGACAGACTAAGAGGGTCACTAGGGTTCTCGAGGATTTATTGAGACTGTGTATCCTATACTTGGGAGGGACTTGGGAGGAGCATCTCCCATTTGTAGAGTTCGCCTACAATAATAGTTATCAGTCGAGTATTGGTATGGCACCCTTCGAGGAACTTTATGATGACCGTGCAAATCGTCGACATGTTGGTGGGAGTCTACGGACAGACTTCTACTTGGGCCTGAGATGGTTAGAGAAACTTCTATAAAGATAGACCTTATTCACAGACGAAGGAAAGCAGCTCAGGAAAGGAAGAAGTCATATGCCGATAGGATGAGGACTGACTTGGAGTTTAAGGTAGGTTATATCATCTTTATCAAGGCGCCACCTTTAAGAAATGTTGTTCTCTTTAGCTCAGTAGGGAAGTTAGCGCCGAGGTTTTTAGTGCCATTCCCTATAGTTGAGAGGATAGGTCAGACATCCTACAGAGTAAGGCTACTATAGAGACTAGCGGGAGTTCACGATGTTTTCCATATTTCTCACTTGTGGAAATGTCTACATTATGCAGTAGAGGTAGTATAGCCAAGTACGCTTGAGGATGTTGAAGTTGAGAAGGAGGCACCAGTCAAAAAAGTTCCTACCTGTATTCTTGGATTGGAAGTTAAGAAGCTACACAACAAGGAGATTAAGTTAGTGAAGGTGCAATGGGGAGAAGATCGTGATGATGTGACATGTAAACCCGAAGACAAGGTTCACGCTTCTTACTCTTTACTCTTTGATATTACGTTTTTAATTCCTTTCTATGCTTTTGAATTCGAGTTTGTTTTCCTATCGTTTGAATCTTCGATACTTACATAGAAGCCTATAGTTGAAAACATGTGTTTGAGACATGTTATGTTTGATGGTTGCAAGTGGATGCAAGTGGATGCATATACACACACATTAGGCACTAGATCGGCTCAAACACTTACATATTGCATATGGATGTGTGCGCATTTTTAATTTTCAATGGATGAAAATGGTTGAATCATCACATGGATGCTGCATTTTGGCAAATGTTTGTGCACACATATAGAACTTATAAGTACTATTAGGATCCTTTTGCATACATATTGGATACATGGCACAAACATAAATTGCATTAAGGAGGTGAACTATATCAGTAAACCGCCTGATTTTCACATTAGTTTAGGAACATTACGCAACATCTTTGCATATGTTAATACAAAGCATTAGAAATTTTAAGGACAGTGGATGCCAGTGGTCGATGGATGAGTAGATGGGTGTAGGTTTTGATTGGTAACATTCTTCTTAACTTAGAAATTTCAGGGATAAAATCCTTTAAGTCGGGAAGAATGTAACACCCCATAATCTAATACACCATAATTATATTCTGGGATATTAATGAGAAACTTACTCGATCTTACCTTGTCTCGTGTATCTCGTTTATTTCATACTTGTATGTTTTACTGCATTTCTTATCCAGTATCATTTATATGTCTTGATACCTCTTATCTTATGCTTATGCTAAAAAACACTGGAACTCGCAAGACTTTATGTCTGACCTATTTGATTTTTCCTTCTCTCTCTTCCTTTCCCCTTAGGCTCTCGAGGTGGTGGATTACAAATAGTGACCATGATTCTTTCTTTCGACTTGGACATGAATTATTTCTCACTCTATGCATTACTTTAGTTTCTGTTTTATGCTTATTGTAAAGGCTTATGAAGGGTATGATTTTTATGGTTTTTTACTTTTACTCTAATGGTTTATATTTCGACGAGACAGTTGTTTATGATTATGACTTATGGTATTTGGAAATGTAATGTTGTATTTGGTTTCATAAAAAAAGTTTGAAAGTTTTCAGCTGCATTTTATATTCTGTCTTGTGAAATTAGTCTCTGTATTATTAGTGCGCTTCACATAACTTAATGTATCCTCATATGGGTGACATTAAGAGACGTGGGGTGTCACACTTACACTTGCCAAATAATATCTCTAAACTGAACAACATTTGTCTTCTACCTACCTGCGAGTTGTTTTGAGGACAGGTTTAGAACTAGTGTTATGGTGATTGGTAAATTATATACTTTTAAATATAACACTACATATATTGTTTTGTTGTCGCTTTTGTTTTATTAGGTTTATTAAGGTTGCTAAACTCTCAACTCTACGCATAAATCATACTTGTCTACTCTCAAGTAGATTTAACATAATAAACAATACTCATATATACATACACACACACACACACACACACATATATATATATGTGTGTGTGTGTGTGTGTGTGTGTGTGTGTTGTATACCCTTTGGACTGCGTTGGTCCTAGATGCCACCTGATATACATATAAACGTGCATATTTTCACTTGCATACGTATTCTTTTTTTAAATAATTACATGTCATAATATGGCTTTTTACATGCCTTAAACAAAAATATTTTCAAGTAATCATTCACTTATTTACACAGGGAGGAAACGGTCAATTTTTGTATGGATTAATTTGAAAAAATTTACTTGTACATTTTTATTTTGTGTTGTAGGAAAATGGAAGCAAATGGAAGATAAAACATGAAGATATATGCATACACAAGTGTTAAAGTCCAAGAAGAAGAAGAAATAATTGATTCCTTCAACATGGAGTAGCCCATCTACCTACTACTTAGAATTAAAAAAAAAAAAAAAGCAAGTATAGGATTAGTTAAAGGCTAGTGATTACTTTGAACCTAAACTTTCTTAAGGTATTTTGGGCCGGATGCTAAAAATGTATAAGTGTTTTAGACATGTATAAATTAGCCCTTATGTTTCATTCAAACATAAACTTTCCTTTCATGCAAGCTGTAATTCAAAGTAGAGAATAAAAATTAGTTTCTTTTTAATGGCTTCTTAAGCCTTGTTATTTACTTTCAAGTTCTTTTAATTCTTGTTGTTTTTCCTTTATGTATTTTCATTATGCTAATATCTCTTATGTATTTTCCTTTCACGTTAGTAGCTTGGTTTCTTTTTATGCAAGTTAGATAGTTGCTTTTATTTCAAGCTCATTTCCTTCTTCTTTTTCCTTTCTTATGCGCAAATCTAGTTATGTTATCATGTATCTACTTATGGGTAGCTTGGGTAATGAAGCTCTTATGAATCATTATCAAAATTAACATAAGCGATTTAAATTATGATCACTTTTTTTGCTCAATAAAAGTTGTCTGTTTACGTACATTTGCTCTTTAATATTGAGTTTGATAGTCTATGTTTCTAAAACCAAATAGGTTACGTGTAATCAACATAAACACAAATTACCACTTCATTTGTGAAACACCTCGCACCCCTTAGTATTTCCTAAATCGGTCATACCAAGGAATGTGGAGCGATGAAGGCATAAAGAAACTAATTATAGAGACTAAGATTAACAAGACATAAAACAAAAACAATGGAAATGTTTATTTTTCAACAATTTATTATTCCAAAAACAATATTTTACATAAAATAAGATTTAATACAATTCATCGTTCTTACATAATCTCAGCTCAGATTAGAGTATACACTTAAACATTCCCCCACTTAAATACAAATCTGAATTATGACAAACACGATGTCACCAAATATAAATAAAAAAAGATCTTTGACATTAATCGCTCAAGCTGCTAGTATTTATCAAAATCTACCCTGTAAGACTACTTGGGGAAAGAAAAAGAAAGAAAGAGGAATGAGACGGACATAAATTTTGGTGATGATTGAGTGACACAGAAAAATAAATTCAATTAAAGTTCTATTGCCAGATTGGGTAAGTGTTCATGAACAACTATGGAGGCAAACATACTAGAAAGATGTGTAAGGAAATATACTTGAGCTACACGTAAAGATTTATTTGATTGTTTGCACTTTCTCAATCACTGAACGCAATAAACATGATTTGGATAACTTTCTATTGCTACCCATTAATCAACTTTATTCTACCAGTCTACCATCTCGCATAGTAACTTATGTCACACTGCGTAACAACCCAAATTTTAACAAATGAAAATAAATTAATAAATATATTAAATAATAAGCTGTAATTTTTTTAGAATCGGACAACTATAATTGCACTGTTGGGTCCGTTATGAATTTCTAGTTTTGATACATATATGGTTTACGAGAAATGGATGTAAATGAAGGAGTTATGGAAATTCAAAGTTTGAACTTTAAATAAGAATATGTATATATATATATATACACACACACACATATTACATGGGACGACCCATTATCCACTAGGTCGACCCATAGGTCGACCCAGGTAGCAAGTGGGTCGTCCTATGTGTCGACTTAGTGGATGGTTGGGTCGGTCCATGGCATGCTGGACACGTTTACATGCCTGACACGAAATCGAATCAAACATTTATTATTTTTATAGCGAGAATTTTTGACGTGGCATTTTCTGGTTGGCTTATTTCAATTCCAGGGCTGAGATGGCAAATCCTGATTGGTTCATATTTAAACCCTAAATCTAACAGACTTGGATCTTTTCGCCTATACATAAATAAACCTCTAAGTCCCCTTCATTATTCACAACACATCTCTCCCTCGCCTAGGATATCTTCTATTTGGAGACATGCTAACTTAATTTTAAATTTTAGGGGAATTGAGATTATAAATAAAATTATTTTCTCTTTTATATTTATATTCTGGAGGTGGGTTCTACCGGGGTCACGATGGAAGCTTTTTTTAGGGAGTTATATAATTATTAAAATTTCTATATTTTGAAGTAAATAGGCATTAAAAAGTTGTAGAGTTTTGCAGTTTTTTATAGTTCTTAAAGTTTTATTCATTTTTTTGTAAGTTATAATTTTTATAAATATTCTTTTCTATAAGTTATTCTATAGTTTTCCATTCTTTCTTTCTTACACTTTTCAGTTAGTTAATAATTAAAATACTGTAAGGTTGTATTCTTAGTCTTTATTCCCTTTTTGCGCCTGATTTGCAGTTTTATGTTAATTTTTGGTTATTCCCAAAGTATGCTTAGATCTGTAATATTGTCATATGTATATGACTAATTTAGGAAATTAATTTGCGTGCCTTTTCTTGTGCGACAGATAATAATCCTTTATTTTGCGCGCATTGTATACGATTGGTTTGTGCACCAAATTTTATGCAACTGATTATAATCCTTTATTTTGTGCGTGTTGGAAAATATGATTCAATTGAAATTATGTAGAAGAGCATTTGATAATTTAGTGGTAAATTTACAAATAATACAAAAATGTAACATAAAGGGAATTTGGACAGAAAATAGGCAAACTTGATAAGATTTGCAAATTGAATATGACATAGGTTATGATAGAAAATGGACTGTAGCATATTTGCATAAACATGATAGATTGTACAGACATAAAGAACCATAAGAAACAAACATGACTTAAATGGAAATATAATTATGACTTGGGGTTATAAATGAATGGAAAATTAGGCTTAATGAAATTAAACTTAAAATGATGTTTAGTTTATAAGTCTAAATCTATGGTTATTCTATGGTGGCCTTGTGATTATGCAATTCTATAGTGGCTTCGTGATTAGGCGTTCTATGGTAATTATATGGTGACCTTGTGACTAAGCAATTTCATGGTGACCTTGTAATTAGGCTATTTTATAGTGGCATTGTGATTAACCATTCTATGGTTCTTCTATGGCTATGGTTCTATGGTTGATAAACAAACAAATAGGCTTAATGTAAAATTGAACTAATATCAAGTTATAAGCCTAATTCTATGGTATGTATACGGGGTTCAAATCAAAGATGATTTGAGCTAAGTCTGTTTGTATGTTAGGGATTCATACCAGTCAACATACCTTTTTTATCACATATACTCATACTAGAAGGCGAGGGTATGCACCATGCTAATCTAGGTAGTAAGATGGTCCAAATAGAGGTGGATACGGTGCGTTTTGGCGATTCAGTATGCATGCATTGAACTGGTTGGGGAAAATAAGGCACTGTGATGCCTATGGTAATGTTTTGTCCTTTTGTTGATGGGTCGAGCCCGATAAACCCATGACCTATAGTGGGCATAGGTTATCACTTTATGGTTTAGTAGCCGATCAATGGGTAGTATTGAGAAAATCATCCTAGTTATATCATGTCCTGTAATCGAGATAGTGCAAACTATCAAATGAGTAGTGCAATAAAATAGGCAATCGAATGAGATAGAAATCGACCAAACCTTTAATCTTTGTACATCACTCCTACATGTTCACCTAAGAGTTGTGCACATACACTTCCCAACATGGCACTGAACTATTATTCTACTATTGCCTTTATTTATCAATCTTGTTAGTAATTATATCGCTCACCGAACTTTTTGTCTAACCCATTACTCTTTCCTCTTTTTTATTTCCCTTGATAGGCTTATTGGGTGGTTGTAGTGTGGATTACTTGTAGTACTTTTTCTCGAAGGTTTATCTTAGTTGTAGATGCATCCTCATTTTTCTTATTGCACCATATTCCATAAAATTGACTGTATTGATGGTTCACTTAAGAGATATCTTTTTGTTGCACTCTGATTCTATGACAGAGATGTACATTTTCATGAGACACATTGTTAACACCAAATTTGCATTGATTTAATGGAAAGGAGTGGAAGCTCCAAGACTAGAAAACAATACTGGTAACAAGTAGGAAATGCTGTATCGACATCAAAAGTTATGCAAGCGATATCGACACAAAAAGATGTAAAGAAAAATCCAGGAATATTGGCACCAAAGTAAAACCTAAGGAAGAGCCGAAGCCGGTATTGATGGCAAACAATTCAAAAGGAAGCCAATGGAATCTACACCGACAGCCAAGGGAGTAACAACAACAATGCCAGAACATCAAGAAAAGAAGGGGCTGAAAACATAGTGCAATAAGAAAATAGTTTGGAGCCAACACTGAAATAGGAAGTGGCACGTACAAAATCAACCCTGAAAGAAAGCATGAAACCGATACCGGAACGATGAAAGCCCTGGATGTTCCAGCTAAATTCCAAAGGAATTAGGAAATGGATACAAAGCCCAAAGCTCAACGGAGGAAGCATGAATTTGATATCCTAAGAGAAAGCAACAAGAACAAAGACAAATGATGAAGAATCAATACGGTAAGATCAAAACCCAGACGCTTAAAAAGGAGGCACAATACCAAAGCCAAACTCTTAAAAAGAAACGTAGAAGGGTAGTCAGAATCAAAAGCATAAAGCCTTAAAAGGGTGAAAACCAATACTAAGATAACAGTGCTATCGGCACCAACATAAGGATCACATTGCTTGTTGTCGATACCGAGACAAGAAGGAAAGGAAGCACGAAATCGATACTAACATGTAGTGAACAGTTAGCTTGGTATCGATTTTAAAGGATAGAAATAGTTGATCTAGTTTTGGTACCAAAGGAAGGAAAGTAGAAGCCAAAGTCGATACCAAAGGAGCAGGGTTGGAGCATGGAGGCGATACCAAAAGCTAATGCATTAGACAAAGGAGCATAACCAAGCAAAGGAAGCAAGTATCGGCATCAGTAGAAGCAATTTCACATAGGAGGAACATGAAGCACGATATTGATACTGCAATCGAGGTTTGAAGCCAACACCCAGATAAGAAAGCAAGCAAGAGAGTTATCGATGCCTACAGGCTTGGTATCGATACTATTACCTAAGACATGAAATTTTATAAAGGAAAAAACACCAGAGAATCGGTACCAAAGCCAAAGACCGTTGAAGCAGGGTCGATACCGAGAAAGTATTAAGCAAGCCAAGGTTTACCACCGAAGCCAAGCAGGGTGACTCCAGAACACAAAGGCAGGTTGAAACCGATACCGAATAGCTACCGCCGAAGGTAGAGGCTGCTGGAACCAGGATTTCTACTAAATCACAACCAAAGGGGCTTGAATTGCCTATAACTAGGACCCCAGGGGTCGCATTTTGGAGGACTTTTCCTCATTCTCAAATCTTGTATCCATTTCTTAGAGAGAAAAGCCTAATTTGTAAATTGATTTGGGGATTTTACTTACAATCATCTATGTACTCAATCAAATGATCAATAAAAGTGGAATTTAGAACTTATCTCCAATTTTATTGTTTCCTTTTTGTTGACTAACGACCAAGCCTTCCACTTGGGCACAAATACCAAAATAACCCCTATGAGCTATCTAGATCTCTAGTCGTGTCGAGCTTATGAAATCCTTATACAAAGGTAACTGTTCGTCCTTGAGGCTCATAAGCTAGATACTCATCTCTCGTAGGAAGTGTAACTAATCTTCCAGCTTAAGACCTTGATATCTAGGAAATGGTGAATTAAGTCAAACTTGAAATAGCTAAATAATCCCGAGGTTCCCATAAGACCACAATCATACCTCATATTTCGGTGTTGACGAAAAATAACGTTAACATTTTGGCGCTAGAAGAAGGGCCTGAACCTCAGACCTTATGGTTAACCTACCATCTCCATAGTTGATTCATCCTGTTAGTTAAACCTTGAAGAAACATACCATGGGTTAAAGATTTCAGCAAGGATCTTCTGAACCTTGAATTACTATTTCAAATATCGCCGATCTAGGAGCTAGTTAAAGGGGAGTGTAACGAGATATGCTAAAGTCCAACTAAAGATGATTAGACTAAGAATGAATTGTGAACATGACTTTAGCGCATTGCCCACTCTAGAAAGTAGCATGCTTCTGAAATTCGACACAACGAAATTGGAATTTGGAGGGCCTTCGATCTTAGAGAAGGAATCAAGTAATAAGTTGGAAATATTACATTTGGATATGCAGAATGATACCACTAGAAGAATTATTGAAGTGGACTTAGCCCGAAGATCCTCTAGGGTAGAACCATATAAGGTGAAACCAAAGACGACGACACCTCGAGGGCTCAATGGACAAATTAGATCCCCATTAAACCTTCAGGACAGTTCAATTTTGTGAAGAAATAATCAACCAATAAGAAAGGAGGTCAATTCAAAAAAGAATGGAAGCTTAATGACGCCGAAAGGTAGGAAATTACAGGAAATATTCTTCTCCAAGAAGATAATGATGGCTGAAGTACCACCTGGTATAAAAATTCCACAATTCTCGTATAGTGGGATTACAAACCCTTAAGATCAGCTCACCATTTTTGAGAGCTATATGGATTTGTATAACAATTCTGAAGCACTTCGATGCAAAGTATTCCTGACAACTCCATGTAAAGAAGCTAGCAAATGGCACATACATTATCATGGCCCGACTATCACAACTTGGGGACAATTATCTGCAGCATTCAGCACACGATTTCATGAATAAAAAGACTCAGCAATTAGCATTTATAATCTAGCCAGTGTTAAACGAAGACCAAAAGAATCATTTAACAGCTATCTATGGAAATTTCGTACCAAGTCGCTCAAAGTAAAAGGGGCGAAGGATAGAGAAAATCTAAAAGACGTGCGATCAGGATTTTCTATACCAGCCTGATTTTGGAAAGAGCTTGCCCTAAAGGAATGTGAAAGCTTGAATGATTTTTATTATAGAGCCAACAGATTCATCTGTATGGAAGAAATACTTAACACGAATAAAAGCTTGAAGCAAGATCAGAAGGCGGAAAAGCTCGGCTCCAATTCCTCTACGGAATGTTCTTCCAAACCGAGCAAAGGGAAAAATTATTATTCCTATCATAAGGAAAACAGACCCAAAAACAGTCAATGTTGTGGTTGAATAAAAAAAGAAATTAAGCAAAGAAATAAAGAAAGCTTATTTGGAAGTGTTGAAAGATGGCCAGTGGAAAACGGTCAGAGACACTGCAACATGGGAATAGATTTAAACGATAAGCCTCTTATCTTAAATAATTACTTTTATTAGTAGCCTAACTTTGTCTTTTTTCTTACAATCAAACAAATATTAACGTAAATCCAAGTGTCATTAAAGGTAAAAGCCCAACACGGAGAAAAGGCGAATCAAATAAAGTTCTTAAGAAGAGAGGCTACATATTTTCATATCCCCAAAATGAGGCCAGTATTAATAATAACATTTACACCTCCTGCAAATGGAGTACCCCCTAAGTGGGGCTAATGACAATAAGTGCATTATCCCGTATAAAGGGATTAGCGTCACTCTATAAGAGAGTAATCATTCATTTGCATATTATCATCCACTAGGAATAAAACTAGACATTAGCAACCCGATAGATGAATAATCAAGTAAAATTATCCGGATGAATGAATAAACGGCTGGGTGACCTATCGAAACTACTTTGATGAACGATCAGACAACTGAGTTGTTGGATGATTCTTATAGAAGAATAACTTATGAATGTAATATTACTTACCGATAGACAAGATGTAAATAAGACTAAGCGCTAAGCCCCAACATTGGTTATCATAGATAAAACACTCTGTAAGAAGGGGTATTCGCTCCCTTACACAAGAGGAGTAGGCATTGAGAATGGATCCAAGTTGTTAAAGGAAACGCATGAGGATTTCTGTGGAAACGCATGCTGACTACTGGCCAAAAGACATCAAGATGATCGTTCATCAATCAAGAAGAAAAAGATGGATATGTAATTGACAATCTACAATGAAATGAGTACCTGATCAATATATAAATTTTTGATTTTCTTCTGCATCTTGATTCAATACTATTTTTCTCTTCATCCGCTTCGCAATGTCGCTGGTTTCATGCGAATCCATCAAGAAATGGCCAAGTAATGATCAAATGAAGCTTTGGTGCAAAAAGCGGAAAAGAAACAAAAACTATCACTAGTATTTCTCATATTTTACCTATATTTTTGTGTCATTTCATCCCAAATACTTTTCATATTCTAGTTCTTGTTCCCGTGGTCGTTTTGATGGGTGGATCATCAAATTCTGAATAAAATTGAGTGAGAAATGACAATTTGGAGTTGGCTATCCAAAACAGAAAAAATGTTACGAGATTTCTTGCATCTCTCGTACTCTTTGGCCTACTGTACCATGACAACATCCAATTTCATCTCAAAACTGTTACTAGATTATAGCCCTTTCCTTACTCTTCGATTTCCCACTGGTTTCATCCAATTCCGTTGAGAAATGAAGGAGATATGCCTCCCGAAAGATTGATTGTTTGTAGAAAAATGGGAAGAAGAAGAAGAAGCAAAAAAATATTTATGAAGATACATGATATAACAACCCGAAATTTAACAACATGTTAAATCAAGAATCAAGGCAGAATTATATTATAAAATCTGAATCAGGAGAAACGGGATGTGCCATTGCGTTCGTCTCGGAAAAATACGCGAAATAGAGTCCGAAATTTCGTAAATCGGAGTCCGTATGGCCGAGATATGGCCTTCGGAAGTTTCACGAAAAATCAGAATTCAAAACAGATTTCAAAAACACGGAAATCAGAGTAGGCGGGAAAAATCCTGCCCAGGCAGGTCGACAGGGGGGTCGACACTAGGGTCGACCTCCCCCCAACCAGGTCGACTCTAGAGTCGACCTGGGGGTCGACCTGGGTGTCGACCTCCCTGGTCGGCCAGGTCGGCCTGGTGCACCTGTTTTGGCTCCTGGGTCCTGTTTTGGAGGCTCGTTGTGACGGCCTGGAATTTCGCTCAATCCGAATCAGTCGTTAAACCAATCCAGATCGTTCGAAACCCCTGAACGTTTGAGAGCAAGACAAATCGGAACACATACAGAAGAACATTTCATTGCTATTACAACAATTCCATCAGATACAAGAATATACAGAGTATAAATGAATAAATTACATTCGATAAATATCAGAGATTACAATGAATTACATAGCAGCGGAAAATAATACAAAGCACAACTGAAGGTGATATACGGATACAGAGCTTTCCGGATATCATTCCAGCTGTAAACCAGGATCCTGTGAATATAAATCTGCAAAACCAAAACTACTAGCTGCCCGTGCGGAAAATAGGGGCACCCAGAGTTTAGGTTAAAAACAATAAACTCCAGATCAGTCATGTGACTGGTGTGAGAACTAAAACAGTTATTAATATTGGTTTTAAAGTTAGGTAAATCAAAGGACCACGCCGTATAACACGGAACGGGTTTCCTCCCAAGAATACCAGTGCATAGAACAAACAGCGCAATGCTAAATAAAGAAAAATGAAGCTGTTATAAGACCCAGGTCCTATCACACAATGCAACGCAAGCCGGGGGATAGGGTTTTCCCTTATAATAGCCAAAGCATGTTTAATACGTTTAAAACAAATCATTTGATACTATAATAAGTGTATAGTGTCAAAACATTTCAATCATAAACATAAATCATAGGCGGCATAGCTACCATCTACTATGTCGCCATACTAGTTCTACAATTAAAGACGAATTACACGTATTGGAATTTGGATTCCGTCATGAGTCGAGGCAAGGGGCAAGCTCCTCTCCGCGTTCGAGACACTCTAGCAAATGCCTCCGGGTTACGCACTCTGGGCAACCCTGGATGCGGCTGGGCCGGTCCTCACTTACGTTAGAGGATTAGTTATTCCTGAACACACGTTTCCCGGTCCTTACAGACCTATAATCGAGGCGCCTCATTCCAACAACCACAAAGGTGAAAAGTATATATAAATGTCAGGGCTGGTAAGTCACTGACACCACCAAAGCTAGAAAGAAACGTCGTGCTCTCCCAGCGGTCCTTATCCCGTTTTTAACTCATACCGAGGTGTGAGGCTCGCGAATCCACGCTATACACAAAGCTACACCACAAAGGTCGTGCTTTGATCATCAACCACAAGACTTTGCTTTTCAACAGAAGCCTTGATCATTGCAACTCAGTATGCCACACAGGCAATTCATGCCATGCGATTGATATCTATCGATATATAACCTCTAAGCTCGTACGTCTCAGAGGAGGGCGTTAAGCAAAAGAATAAATTCTCCGCCGCCAAACAAATGTATATTTAATAGAAATCAATCAACACAGAATAAAATCCAATGTCAGACACACAATCCATTTACAAGTCCGTTCTGGGTCTGAACGAAACCGGAGGCACTTTCCTCGCATATCCATCCATCTCCAAGTACGTCTGGACGACCACCAACTATTTCCATCCTCTTGGGTGTACAGCCCAATCAGGATCGTCAGTAATTATCCAAACGATGTGAAGACTTCCGGTCTTCGACCACCGTCTTCATCTTCGACTTATCGTCGAATCGATTATTCAGAATGGGTATAAACCCGGACTTTCCGAACAACCCGCGTATATTAAAAACAAATGTTACACAATCACAACATACGCCTCATTCCAATTCATTAACCGCAAATTAGCAAGAGAACAATTTCCCAAACATTAACCCCGAAGGCCGAAACCAACATCAGATCAATACCCAGGAAACCATTCTTCTTAGCCAACCTACAGCTAGTTTCTAAATTCCACTTTCTTAGGGAAAGGTTCCCATTAGTTTTATCCAAGATAAATTTGATACTCCATATCTAACACCACGGTGTTATCGGTAAAATTAATTACCATTTCACGTTCAAATCTAATTAAAGATTTAACCATCGCTTTGGAGCAAAACTGGTAATACTCCATTCTCGTTCATTTTCTAAATTTGGAAATTTAGATTACAAATTCACATTTCAATCTAATTGCAGATTCGTTAAAACTCCTTTTACTGGGTTAAAGAACTAATGTTATTTAAAACACAGTTCACGACAAACCCAAATCACATTCTATTTATTATCGGGTTAAAGAACTAGTGTTATTTAATACACAGTTCACGATAAACCCATTTCAAATCCAATCGTTACATGTTAGAAATTCCGATTATTTAAAACCCCTTTTTAAATCTAATTTATTTATTTAAAAATAAAAACCCGGGTTTTAAATTGAGTTCAAACTAGTTCATTTCGATAAAAATCCATTTTTATCTTTTCAAATATGGAGTTTTTCACCCCAATTTTTCTCAAATCATTTCTTATGATTTTACACAAATTATTGATATTTTTAATAATTTTATCAAGGCCCGTACAGTCGATTTCCAACAATGGCCATCGAACTGCACTTACAGCGACCTTTTTCAAATTTGATTTGGACGTATCTCCAAATCCAACCGTTAGATTTCAAATTTCTAATATTCGTTAGAAAGCTCTTTTCGATACGAACCCAACGGTTTCGGTTTTAGGAGAATCCGACGGTCGGATCTCCCGTAATGTTCGTTTGAAATAAATGGTCGAAATTTATGAACTGCCACGGTGCGGCGCGTTCTATTCAGGCCATTATATTATATATAAAATATATATAATATATATTTCGTCGATTACTATTTAAAACGAATTATATAAATAGTTTTAAATTCGTTTCAAAAATAATTTCAACTTCCATATCAATTCAAATCAAAATTGGATCTTTCCTTATAAATTCGTTTTAAAATTCTTTTCTATTCAATTCAAATTTCAATTCAATTTGAATTCATTTCAATTCGCTGTCAATTCAATTTGAATTCGTTTCCAATTCAATTGGGTTTCAAAGTCGTTTTCTATTCGATTCAATTCAAATTGGTTTTCTATTCGATTCAATTCAAATTGGTTTTCTATTCGATTCAATTCAAATTGGTTTTCTATTCGATTCAATTCAAATTGGTTTTCTATTCGATTCAATTCAAATTGGTTTTCTATTCGAATCAAATTCGTTATATATTCAATTGAAATCAAATTCGTTTTCTATTCGATTCATTTCGAAATCGTTTTCAATTCAATTCATTTCGAAGTCGTTTTCTATTCAATTCATTTCGAAATCGTTTCCTATTCAATTCATTTCGAAATCGTTTTCTATTCAATTCATTTCGAAATCGTTTTCTATTCAATTCATTTCGAAATCGTTTTATATTCAATTCATTTCGAAATCGTTTTATATTCAATTCATTTCGAAATCGTTATATATTCAATTCATTTCGAAATCGTTTTATATTCAATTCATTTCGAAATCGTTATATATTCAATTCATTTCGAAATCGTTATATATTCAATTCATTTCGAAATCGTTATATATTCAATTCATTTCGAAATCGTTATATATTCAATTGAAATCAAATTCGTTTTCTATACGATTCATTTCGAAATCGTTTTCTATTCAGTTCATTTCGAAATCGTTTTCAATTCAATTCATTTCGAAATCGTTTTCGTTTCAATTCATTTCGAAATGAATAAAATCGATATAAATATCGTTCACGTCAAAATGGCGTCAATCTAATCAACACGGCTTAATGTATTTCTATTTTCAAATATTCTATTTCAAATATTTCCTATTATCAAAATATTTGTTATTATCAAAATATTTCGTTCAACACATGACTAATCTCAACGGATGAGTACAGTCAACACATGAACCTTTATTTTATATTGATAAAGAATTAAATTTTATTATTAAAATATTTCGTTCAACACATGACTAATCTCAACGGATGAGTACAGTCAACACATGAACCTTTATTTTATATTGATAAAGAATTAAATTTTATTTTTAAAATATTTCGTTCAACACATGACTAATCTCAACGGATGAGTACAGTCAACACATGAACCTTTATTTTATATTGATAAAGAATTAAATTTTATTATTAAAATATTTCGTTCAACACATGACTAATCTCAACGGATGAGTACAGTCAACACATGAACCTTTATTTTATAATATTCTTTATTTTCTAAATTGGAATGAGGCCCAATCAATTACCATATAAAGTTAATTATATGGATTTTCATACAACACATGTATATAATAGTATTGAAAAATAATCAACCATCAACCAAAGTGCACTACACTGTATAAGCATCAAATATAGATATCTAACGCTTATAACAGCCTGTCAATCAATCGATCGACATATTCAATCAATCAGGATGAGTGAACTTCAAATTTCATCCCAACACCCGTGTGGGGTTTCAAACAATCAAACCCATATTTTATTTGTGCAGTTGGGCGATGTGTAAAATTTATCGACCCAATCAATGTCCTTCAAATAGGTGTACATAAACAAACCATCCGGTCTGTAAATGAATATTTTATTTTATTCACTTTCACGTTAAAAATTATATTTTTAACGATAAAACATTTTATTTTAACATATGAATATCTATTCAGTTCATTCTTTAAATAAAATGATATTTTCTATTTTTCTAACTTATTTTAGAAAAATTTCGGTGGCATAACGGCACGATACTAGAAACGGGACGAGGCCTAGCCTTATCCCCGGTCTAGTGAAGGCCCACGCCATTCACACATCAATCAAATCCATTTCGTTTCACCAAACAATCAATTCCAATCAAATTATCTAACTAATTTATGCAACCAAACAAACAAGTCCATGGTCTGTGGACGATTGTGTCGGGTGCTACTAAGCACCGTCTGCATCCTAGTATATATATATATATATAACTAGAAAAAGAAATTGAAGGGTGAGGAATTCTCACAGATAGCTATCCAATCATCTTGACTCTTCTTTGATAGAAATCTTCGTCGTTATCGCATCTTTGTCACCTTCGTTGACCGTAGCTACTACATATATAAAAATCACCTTTTTATTTCTCTATTCCATATATAAAATCGAATTTTTACTTCGATGTTCAATATATAAAAATCATATTTTTACTTCGATGTTCAATATATAAAAATCATATTTTTACTTCGATGTTCAATTTATAAAAATCATATTTTTACTTCGATGTTCAATATATAAAAATCATATTTTTATTATGCCACTAGTATAAAAATTATATTTTTATTCTCTTCACTATATAAAAATTGTATTTTCATTCATATGATAAAAATCATATTTTTACCCTTTCTATAATATAAAAATTATATTTTTAACCTCCCTATATTATAAAAATTATATTTTTAATCTTCATATCCAATAAAAATCGCATTTTTATATATGCTATACATGTATAAAAATCAAATCTTTCTTGCTACTTCATATGAAATAAAATCAAATCCTTTTCTATGTTTCCAATACCAATCTTTTTCTATGTTAGAAATCAAATCTTCGCCGTGTTCAAAATTCAGCTTTCTAAACCATGTACGTTTATATAAACATTAAATTTAAAAACAAGGTAATTTATAAATAAATAAACGAGTAAAATCACCTTTTTAATGCGGTTTTTTTGATGAGGGAAGCTTCACGGCAGAGATGGCGATCGGGGAGGGTCGGATTGAAGAAGGAGAAAAGGGGAGGAGGGGCTTGGCTGTCCTGCGTCGGAAGAGGGGGCTCGCGAAGTGGTGGCGTCGGTTCTTGCAGCAGAGGGGAGAGGGATGAGGGCGTCCGTCGCTCAGGTGGTCGGCGCTTGACTGGTCGGAGGGCGAGGGAGGCTGGAGGAGCTCCGGGTGGCTCAGAGGGTGGCGCAGTCTCTTGCGCGACGGTGGGCTTCAACAGGATTTGGGCTCGCGATTTAGGGCTTACAGGAGAGGACGGTGTCGGAGGGAGGGGTTTGGACGGAGGGGAGTCGTCAGGCGAGGGGAGGGCCCATCGCCAGAGGCGGCGCGCGAGGGCTAGGGCACGAACGCCTAATTTTTCTTTTCTGTCTTGAGTTTGAACGTATGAAGGGGGGGGTTGACTTTGAAAGGAAAGGGAGAGGGGGTTATATTTAAAATTATTTATTAATTTATTTCACCTAAAAGCAACTTTTTATTTTGAACTCTAAATCGAACCCACCGACTATCGTCTCTAACTAATTACCCCCATTCTGAACACAATGGGATATGTTTCGTAACCCAATTCGGCTGTTACGATCAGTTTCCGCTCAAATTAAATTTTAAATCTGTATATATTCAATTAAACGCACAATTCAATTTACCGGGGTCACACACTGACTCTAAAAATTACAGAAAAATTATTTTTAGCTTCGTATTGACGATACGGTCCTAACAAAACTAATTTCGTTGAATTCTGAGACCGTTTGAAAAATGGTCATTTTCCAGTTGATTAAATTCAACTGAAACTGGTCAAACGCGTTTTCCTTTGCCACGCTCACATATTGATTCGAAAAATTATGAAATTTGGAATCTAGCAATAATTTGACATCACGGACCCAACAAAAGTGGTTTCGTCGAAATCCGAGGTCGTTTGCAAAATGTCCATTTTTAAGGGCCTGAATTCCATAGCGACTATTCAGAATTTTCAACTGGACATATCTTTTGATTCCCGCTATGAAATTTTGATTTGTTGGATTCGTTGGAAAGATATTCTCTATTAGATCCTATTATTTTTGGTTTCACTAAAATCCAGAATATTTTACACCCGGTATGTTCAATTGAAGTTTGAAATCGAATTATCGAACTACCGCGCCATTTTCAATTCTATTTATAATTATATATAAATATTTATATCCTAATGACGACGTATATAATATATACGTTCGAATAATATTCAAAATAAATTTCTCGCCGATATTATTTAAAATAATATATTTTAAATATTCAAAATTCGCCAAAATAAAAATTTTAAACTGGCCCAGATTTTCCGGGTATTACACTTGTGACTATTTTTGAGGGCTTGGATCTATCCTAGGGTTAATCTAAGGGCCTAAACTACTCCTAATCTCTATAAAAACACCCTAGGACCTAACCTAAATCACTAAAAATCATTCTAGCAACTAAACTATGCCAAAATTTCTAATGATCATGGCCTCCACTCAAAACCCTAGCCTCCATCCTCTTGTCATAAATTCTATCTTCATTCTCTTGAGAGATTAGATGATCATTTGAGTGTTTCTAAGTTACATGAGAGTTGCTAAGCTCGATTCAAGGCTAAAGTTGCAACCTTTATACTTCAAAGCAAGGATCTTTCTTATTATTTTCTCAAGGGTTTTATTGGAGCTTATTGATTTGGGGTTTTTGCTAGTGTGGCTTCGTCTCAATCTTTTTATATATTGATTTGTGCCTTCATAGCATGGTAAGCCCCCTCCTACTCTTAGATATTAACTATGAAGTTAAATGTTCATGTTGCAAGCTTTGGGTTTGAACTTGAGTAGGTTGCATGCTTAGAAACTATCATGTTATGTGTAGATTTGTACTATGCATATTCGTAAAAGTCATCACCTTGATTTTGTGGGCTAAAAGCTATAAGCTTTATGTTGAAATGTTTCATTATGCAACATAAGAACTCTCTTATCCCTTAAGTTAACTTGCATAGAATGCTATATGCGAACTACTAGCCATTTTTCTATGTCATCTATCACCATGATTCGCCTATATGCTAAGTTTTGGGGTTATGCATGTTTTTGGGGCTTAATAATGTAACATGCAAGTTTGTGAACACATTATGTCTCATATGCCACCATGTTTAACTTGCGGCTTTATACCCCTTTTGTCATACCTTTGCCAAGTTCCTTCTTTTAATCCATTATGCGTTGTTACGAATGTATATGCGAGTCTAAAAGCGTTGGGGTTACGTTATGGGTAAACTTTAATGATGATTTGGGTAAATGGGTATAAACATGACAACATGTAACTTTGGCTATGAGCATGGGACTTGAAAACTTGACACGTATGGCTTGTAAGTGTAATAAGACACTAGACCAAACATGAAAATGACCAACTCGAGGTTGGGTTGAGTTTGTAGCATAAATCTACCCGGACCCGCCCGGCTTAACTAGTGGCTACAAACAATATGATCCAATGTGAGAAGTTGGTCATGTCGCGCTTAAGACCCGAGGTTAGACTAGGTTGTGGTGTAAAACTACCCGGACCCGCCCGGCTTAACTAGTAACCACAACAAAGTCTAATGTAAGATGTTGAGAGTGCATTAATTAAATTAATGTCACATGATAAGGTTAAGTAAGTTTGACTAATGACACTTAACCGATATGACACGAATGGGTAGGTTAAGTGGGACCGGGCTTGATTTCTTAATGTCACTTAACCATATAAGACAATTAGGGGATGGGGTTAAGTAATTTACACTTAACTAATCTAAACACGATAATTAGATGGGGTTAAGTAACCTACACTTAACTAATCTAAACATGGTAATTAGATGGGGTTAAGTAACCTACATTATCTAATCTAAACACGGTAATTAGATGGGGTTAAGTAACCTACACTTAACTAATCTAAACACGGTAATTAGATGGGGTTAAGTAACCTACACTTAACTAATCTAAACACGGTAATTAGATGGGGTTAAGTAACCTACACTTAACTAATCTAAAAACGGTAATTAGATGGGGTTAAGTAACCTACACTTAACTAATCTAAACACGGTAATTCGATGGGGTTAAGTTAAACACTTAACCAATCTAAACTTGGTAATTCAATGTGGTTAAGTAACCAATACTTAACCAACTTAACATGATAATTTAATGGGCTTAAGTAACTTATACTTAATCAATTATACATGATGATTTTATAAGGTTAAGCAACCATGCTTAACCAATCTAATGTGAGAAATTGATAGGGTTAAGTCACAAGACCGTTTAAATATACTTAACCATTCTAATACGATTAGTGGATGGGGTTAAGTTAACCTATACTTAACCAATCCGACTCGATAATCCGATGAGGTTAAGATAATCTGTGCTTAACCAATCTACCACGATAAGATGATAGGGTAAGATAAACAAATACTTAACCAATTTGACTTGATGATTGAATAAGGTTAAGTCATGAGCTTCTGGTATACTTACCCAACTTGTAGGGTTAGGTCTTGGACTTGAATACTTAGCCAAATCTTGACATGATTCGTAGGCAGATTAAGTCATGAACTTAAATGACAATACTTAACCCATTAGACAAAACCTTAGTTTAGGGAACTAAGTAATAATTCTTAGTCAAGGGATGGGGACCAGTTCACAGATAGATGAGTAACCCGATACGGTAGGTCATCGTTTAAAATACGAGGTGGAGCCATATCTGATTTAGATAAAGGCTCCAACGAACTGGGTGACGAAGCGGTAGCTTCGGGGAACGTGAGGATACTCTTGGTATCCCTCTGTGGGGTTGTGGATGGTCCATGAAACCTGGCCTCACAGAGGTTAAGGTCTGCGGTAGAAGAGCCAAGGGTATGCCTTGGTTGCTGTGCGAGCAACCTAAAGACTGGGGTGGATTAGCGTGGGGTCGGCGATATTTTCACGGTAGCCCTGGATAGCACATTCGTCGGCCACCTACCATCTTTAGTCAATCGTGTACGTACGGAAAGGCAGAGAACACCCAACAAACCATACTGGCTATCTAGGTATGGGTTAGGTTAGCCGTCCGGAATGAGGGTAGCGATGGCTGTTGCGTAGTTCTCATACATGACTTTTCTTGTTTTGCCTTTCAGTAGTTGAGGGAGGGGTCACGTGGGACCATAGCCACGAATACAAAAACAGACCTTGATATCTGCATCGGCGGATGACTTAAAACTCCCGACCGAGTTCTGTATTTCTTGATTTGCCCTGGCATGGAACTCGGATGGCACATTGAGATACATGTGCGTCTAGACATGGAAAACGATTCACGATACATACGTGGGATAAAAGGGCGCGGTTGACGGGTAGCATAATCCCTAGTAGCCCTAAATGGCTAAAACCCAAACCGAGACACGGAAACGTTCATTAGGTAGCATAATCCCTAGTGGTCCTAGGTGGCATAAATCGATAGTTCATGTTAAGAAAACATAACTAGATCAAGGGTAGTAGTCCAAAACAACTTCAAGGATAAAATGGTACTACGTTAAGGCGGTATAGATTTACATAGGGAAGCATGTACGGCCTACGGCAAAGGACTGAACTCATACATGGAAAGAAACATACGAGTTGGGAAAACCTACATATGCTATATATTAGGTTGACATGGACCACTACATGACATTGGGCAAGGGACATTCATAGTTAACACATAACGCGGGTTGGGATACTAGTACGAGAGGTGCAGGGCAAATATACATGATAAATACCTTAGGATGTTATACATGATAGATACCTTGGGATAGTATACTTGATAGAAACCTGACAAAGTGATACCTTGATTTATCTTGACACCATAGTTTATTATGACACACTCGTGTATCTTGGTACAGTAGTTCATCCTGTTATTTTGGTTTAGCTTATCTATCTTGTCATCATACTTATGTTCATCTCAGTTTCTCATGCCAGTTAACTTTACTAGTTTATATACTGATAGTAGATAGGGCTTACCAGTCTTTATGACTGACCCCGTTTTGTTTCGCCTCTTGTCTTCCGTTTCCCCCCAGGTTACAGGGAGGAAATGCTATTGTTAGTTCGGGCTCCTCCTGTTTGAAGGTCATCATATATGGCTCGGACTTTTCTTGGCTATGGCTACTTTACTGTTTTACTTGGGGAATAATTTATGAAAAGGTTTTTATGCTTCTTTACTATTGCAAGACAGGTTTCCATGTAAGAAATTCTCTGATGTAAAAGGCTTTAGACCTTATTTATTAATGATATGAAAGTTGGTTTTACTTCCGCTATTTTATATGTTCTGTCTTGTAATATTTCTACACATGTTTACCAATAATACCCCTCTAAAGCTAGTGCATTCCTTTGCGAGTGACCCTAGCGGAGGTGGGGTGTTACACATTTTTGGGCCTATTTATAGTATTGAAGTGTCTATTCATTCAAAATTCAAATTCAAAATTCAAATTCAAAATTTTGGCGCCAAGTTGGTTAAACTACTAAATCATCAATATTTTTCTCATATGTTCTTTAAATTCAGCAAATGAATATACTATGTTGATCAGAAAAACGAGCCTGTTGCAATAAAGCAGATCTCATCGTCAAATTCTAGAAGATGTGAATGTGTGGTTCATGATAATGGTAGAACAACAAAAATAAGGATTGCTAAAAGAGGTACGCTTTACAATTATGTCATGATTATCATTGAATTTAGGAATATACATCTATGCACATAGTTAGGTATATAAATTTATCTCTTTTATAATTCTAGTTATTTTGGTTCATATGTCGATACACCATCGTATATATATCAATATACCAATGTAATTAAAATCTCTTCTTATTCTAAATTTGAATTTCACTACTCTTTGATTTGGTTATAAAAAATTGAAAGGACATCTTTTCAATATGGAAATGTCAGTTCAAAACTCTAGTTATCAATTTTGCTCATCTACTTATGTTTCATATATTTTGTTTCAAAAATATATATTGAAAGTATATAAATCAATAAAATTATACTACATAGATATGTTAATATGCTTGAAATAATTAAACTTTTAAAACATTTGATATTGTTATAAAAGATAAATTTATACATCATTTATATGAAGTTTAAACATACATAGTTTAATTATATACTTTTTTCACATGTAATTTCGTAACAATTTTGGGTTTCATTATCACAAATACTAATTGTAACTTAATACTAATTTTGATTTCTTATTTTATTAAGATTTATTAAACTTGTATATTTAACTTAATATTTTGGTATAAAAAGTGTGTGTGTATGTATATATATATACAAATATATATATAATTTTTATGTCTTAAATTTGTTGCTAAAATATAAGAAGTTATACTTTTATAGTTTACTTTATATTGCCATATTTCATCAAAATAATTTTGTTATAGATTTCTTTTAAAGTTTTAACATATAAATGGTTCTTTGGCAAATTAATATGTTTTGATTTCTAAAAGATTAAATTTAAAATTTATTTATATCAAAAGACTGATGTATATCTCATAATAAATTAAATTTTAAGTTCTTTTTAAAATTAGTTTTTATATATACAATTACGAATATATTACCATTAAACTCTCATCTTTACTATTCTTTCAATCTCTTTCATTAGCATCAATAACCTAAGTCTAGAAATTAATGTATATTACCTTTGTTTGATTGAAATAATTTATAATATATATATATATATGTATATGTATAATAGTTCGATAGTACTTTCAATATCTTTTACCAAAATAGATATATAACATCGACAACCGCAGGTGAGCGACTCTTTCTAGATGTTCTGAGTCCTACTGTTGATTTAAATTTTTCTCAAACATCGAGTACAAAGTATAGAAGAGAATAATTGCCAAAAGTCGTGTTTATAGAGCTTCGGGGTAATATTTATAAATGAGGTTAGATCTTGGTCGGTATACGATGTGGCGCACATCCCGGCTTGGTAGGGAGGTAAATTAACTAGCTCGTGGGATATGTCTTCTACGGTCAGATATAGGACATATCTAGATTAATCCGAAATATTAGGCGTTGTCGACTATGGATTCGACCAATAGAATAGGTTTTCAAAGTGTATTGTAATTGGGTCAGCACGGTCTGGGTCGGCAGTACCGAGCCGAGTTGGACCTACCTCTTCTTCACTTTATGAACCTTTCTGAAAGAGGGCCGAGCAGGGGTTAGGACGACCAGGAGATTGAGTGGAGTATGAGTTGCTTCCTTCGACTTAGTAGCAGGTCATGATGCCTGGATCAAATTTTCAGTACTTTGTCTATGAACTTTGATAACCTCGCCAAAAGGTGTGTCAACACCATAATTAAAAGAATTTGTCCTAAATGGGTTTACATATATTATATACTTCCCACGCATTGTGATAGTCATTGGACACTTGTTATGTTGACATGTGCAACGATACAATGATCACATTTTGATTTTGTTTGCCCAAGAAGATCAAATGAAGAAATATTTCAAGTCTAAAAGTAGCGATGATATTAGTATGGAATAATTTTTAGAATAATTTTTAAAAAAACAAAATAGACCGATGTATATTTTTTGCAGGGATTTGAACTTGAATAAATGTTACAACAGCTGTGGAAAAAGCATAATATTCAAGATATGGAGCTCAAAACAACCAAAATCCATCAATTAAACGTGCACAACAATCTTCTAACACGTAAACTTATTATTTACTTTTCCTTCTTATGAACTGCCATAAGTACTTGGCAATTTTTAATACTTATACCCACAGGAATAAAAACTGATACCAATAGAATATAGAACTATACACATATAAATAAAAAAAATGATACCCATCATCACTGTAACACCCCACCTCCGCTAGTGCCACTCTAGCAAGGACACTGGCTTTGGAGGGGCGTTAAACGAGGTAAACATGCATGCAGATATCACAAGACAGAACAAGTAAGTAAAACAGAGTAAATAAAGCAGCGGATCAAACTAGCATTTCAAAACCATAGTCAAGTTACAACAAAGTACTTGGTCATTATTTTCCAACAAACAAAGTCTAGAGAAAAGCATAAACTGAAAAACTGAAATACATAAAGTACTATCCCCAAATTGAAGTGATAAACCATAGCTAGCTCAATGTCCAAAACCGTACATGAGCAAATCCAGTAAGCAAGCTATAAAGATCCAAGCTAAGCTCCGATGTTCCCACCCTGAGGACCTGAGGGGGGAAAAAGGAAGAAAAGAGGCGAAAGAAAACAGGTCAGTCAAAAAGATTGGTAAGCCCTAACTATTATCAGTCCATGAACTAGTAAAGTTAACTGGCATGAGAAGCTGAGATGAACATAAGGATAACAACATACTGGCATGATGATTAACTAACAAGATAGATAAAGGTGTCATCGCATAATCAAGGTTAAGTTTTGCACCATGGGTGTACTAGCATTCTAACATGTCAAGTAAAAACAAGAATTGATCCCTTGGCCCAAGCTTGGCCCAATTTCATGAGGTGACCTAAATCAAGGTCCAACTACACGGTCTAGTTGATCGGCTCCCTATAAGCCTAACTCGTCAAGTGTCGGTGTCATACGGCCCAAACATGAAATGTAGTTAAACTGCGCTAGGTCCACCCTAGGGTGTATCAAGTCTTAGGGTGTCAACCTCGAACACAAATCAAGCACGCACAGTCTAGATCTACTGGTAACCGTGCCTGATTTTCCAACTCCGGACTATGTGCACGACCATAGTCCGCCTGGACCCACACCGGCGTACCTACTCAGCCGTCGTTTTGGTCGCTTACATGTCAGCCCAGTAATCGTGCCCCACCCTAGCTTAGTCCCTAGGGTATCATGATACTATCAAGAGGGTTACTGCTGAAAAGGACCACGCAACTAGGGTTTCTTAACGGGTTAAATGTGGTTAACCCGATCCAAACGTGGATTAAATTGGTTAAGTGTACCCAAGGTTCATGACTTAACCCCGATTAACCCATCAAGCCCAAATTGGTTAAGTATTAAGTGGACCATGACTTAACCCTAATCAGGAGGCATTAATTAACTTAATGTGCTTTAACCTCTCACATTAGACCTTGTTGTGGTTACTAGTTAAGCCGGGCGGGTCCGGGTAGCTTTACACCACAACTTGGTCTAACCTCGGGTTCGAGCACAACATGACCAACTTCTCACATCGGGTCCTATTGTTTGTAGCCACTAGTTAAGCCGGGCGGGTCCGGGTAGATTTATGCTACAAACTCAACCCAACCTCGAGTTGGCCACACTTATATTTTCTAAGTGTCATGTCCATTATGTTTCCAAAACATAATTACAAGCTAACATATCACGTCATGTTATAAAAATCATGTTCATGTCATAATGTTACCCAACCCCAACGTAATCCCATCGTTTACATAATCATAACAACGCATAAAGGATAAAATAGGGAACTTGGCATAATCATGACAAAAAGGTGTTGAAGCCACAAGTTAACATGGTGGCATATGAAATGTACATATGTTCATATACTTGCATATTGCATTATTAGGCTTCAAAAGTATGCATAAAACCAAACTTAGCATATAAGTGATACATGGTGATAAATGACATGTAGAAGTTGCTAGAAGTTCGCATTTAGCCTCACATGCAAGTTATCATAAGGGATATGATAACTTCCATGTTGCCAAAATGCAACCTTTAATATAAAGCTTGAAGCTTTAAGCTCGCAAACTCAAGTTTAACTTGCATAACATGATAACATGTGTATAATGATCAACCCAAACTTGCATAGCATAGCAACATGTGTCATACATAATGATTGAACCAACTTGCATAACATAATGATCAACCAAACTTGCATATCATAATGATCAACCCAAACTTGCATCATTCATTTAACTTTATAGTTCAAAAAGAAAGTAGAAAAGGGCTTACAATGCTATGAAGACACAAATGAATATTTATTATAAAGATTGAGACGAAGCCCTTATGCAATCACCCAAACATGTAAGCTCCAAATGAAAAACCCTTGAGCCAAATCAATAAAAAACCCTTGTTTTGTAATAGAAATGTTGCAACTTGACTTGAATGCAAACTAAGAACACTCATACAAGCTTGAAAACACTTGTATGACTTCAAAATCTCTCATATAAATAAACTTAGATATTTTAGCATGAGAGTGGAGGCCATGAGAGGAACTAATTTGGCATAGTTTAGTTGTAGGGTTGAATAATGGTGATTTAGGCTAGGCTTAGGGGTTTTTTAATAGAAGATTAGGATAGTATTAGCCATAGGATTAACCCTAGATCCAATCCGAGCCATCAAATCCCGTCATTAGCCACCAGACCTGACCCAAACTCAAAGTAGGCGCACCAGGCCACTTGGCCACCCGGGGGAAGGGGTCGACCCCTGGGTCGACATGGGTGTCGACCCATTGGGGGGGTCGACACTAGTGTCGACCCCTGTGTCGACCCTTCCTGGGCGGGAAAAATCCCGCCTAACTGTTTTGGTTTGAATTCGAATCTGAATCCGAATTTGAACTGTTTTCGGGCCTTGAAATTCTGAAAACTTCGTCGGGCTTTTTCTTGGTCATACGGACTCCGATTTACAAAATTTCGGACTCTATTTCGCGTATTTTTCCGAGACGAACGCAATGGCACAGCCCGTTTCCCTTTATTCAGATTTTATCATTTAATTCTGCCTCGATTTATGTTATAACATGTTATTCAAAATACGGGTTGTTACATTCTCCCCCCCCCCCCCTTAAAGGATTTCGTCCCCGAAATCTTCAAGTTAGGAAGAACGTATCCTACCATCCATCGTCCATCTACTCACATCATCATCCACGAGCAATCATTGTCCTTAAAGGATTCTAAATGTTGTATGAACATATGCAAAGGTGTGTGTATATGTACTTATCCAATGCGAAAATCAGGCGGTTACTGATACAGTAAACCTCCTTAATGCATATGTATGTTAGTGAAATGAATCCATATGTATGCAATTTCCTAACATAATTCATAACATCTATATGAGTGTACATAACATTCATCCATATGCAACATCCATGTGATAGCACAACAAGTTTCAACCATGAATAAGTGTAAGCACTCATGCATATGCAATATGAAAGTGTGTGAGCCGATCTTAGTGCCTAATGTGTATCATGCATCCACGAGTATCCACTTGCAAACACTTGAAACCACTTGCACACATCAAGCATAACATGTTTCAAACACATGTTTCATCCAAAGGGTTTTCTACCTAAGGTTCTCATGACAAGATTTACGAAACAAGATAAACTAGATAAACATGGATAAACATGGATAGCAAAAAAGAAAGATATGCTAATTAGGAAAGAGGTCGAGAATGTACCCTCAAAAAGAAATGGATAAAGCCCACGCATCTTCTCCTCGGTTTCCCAAGTTGCGTCTTCATCGGCTTCACTCCACTGAACTTTCACCAATTTGACTTCTCGATTCCTTAACTTCTTGATCTCTGTTCCCAAGATACGAATCGGAGCTCTTCTCAAGGTTGCCTCTTTCTCTACCTCCACGTCTTCAAGAATGCTTGGTTCAACCACCTCAGTGGACTCATGTAGGCACTTTCGGAGATGCGAGACATGAAAGACATTATGCACTCCGGCTAGCTTCTCGGGCAATTCCACCTTATAGGCCATCTTTCCAATTCTCTCTATGATAGGGAAGGGTCCTACAAACCTTGGTGCCAGCTTCCCTACTGCTCCAAAACGTACCACATTACGCAAAAGAGAAATCTTCACGAAAACCATGTCTCCCACTTCGAATTCCAACTCTGCCCTTCGCTTGTCAGCATAGGATTTCTGTCTATCTTGGGCCGCTTTCATCCTTCTTCTCACCAATTCAACTTTCTCGGATGTATCCCGTATCATATCGGGTCCAAGTATAAGCCTATCTGTTGTCTCCCACCAACAAGATGGTGACCTACACGGCCTCCCATACAAAGCTTCAAATGGTGCCATCCCTATGCTGGCTTGATAGCTATTATTATAAGCGAACTCTACAAGAGGAAGGTGGTCTTCCCAAGTACCACCAAAGTCAAGAACACAGAGCCTCAAAAGATCTTCTAGCACTCTGTTCACCCTTTTGGTTTGGCCATCCGTCTGGGGGTGATAGGTTGTACTCAAATTCAATCGCGTACCCATCGCTTCTTGCAAACTGTTCCAGAACTGGCTAGTGAAAATTGGGTCACGATCGCTAACTATGCTAGAAGGAACTCCATGCAACCGCACTATCTCTCGAAGATAAATAGATGTTAGCCATGATGCGGTCCTCTTGCTCTTTACTGGGATGAAGTGAGCACTCTTCGTAAGTTTGTCAACTATGACCCATATGCTTGTGTTCCCTCTCATTGACCTAGGCAATCCATCCACAAAATCCATAGAAATACTCTCCCACTTCCATTGCGGGACCTCCAATGGATGTAATAGCCCACCTGGTTTCTTCGACTCGGCTTTCACTTGTTGGCACACCATGCACTTTGAAACATACTCTGCCACATCCTTCTTTATTCCGGCCCAAAAGAAAATGCGCTTCATATCTCTATACATCTTATCTCCTCCCGGATGTATAGTCATCTTCGAGTGATGTGCTTCTTCAAGAACTTTATGCACCAAGTCTCCTACTTGTGGAACGCATAGCCTTCCATCACGCCTTAGCCAACCCTTATCATCAATAGTATATCTAGCAAGGTGACTAGACGTCTCACTACGAATCAACTTGTCCATGACCTCGACTATCTGTGGATCTTCCTTCTGCGAAGCCCCAACTTGATCAAGAAGTGTGGGTCTAAGCTCAAGGGATGCTAATGAACCCGTCATCGACTCAACAGCCGTCGTGAAATCAAAGGTTGCCAAGAATTCTAAGTTCTTCATTTCAATGAACAAGGGGCTCAAAGTCAACCTCCTTCTGCTTAGTGCATCTGCCACAACATTACCCTTGCCAGGGGTATAAGCTATCTCGAAGTCATAAGATGCCAAGAATTCCATCCACCTTTGCTGCCTTAGATTCAGATCTTTTTGCGAGAAGAGGTACTTGAGTGACTTGTGATCAGTATACAACTCAAACCTTTCGCCTAGAAGATAGTGGCGCCAGGATTTGAGTGCAAAGACGATCGCCGCTAACTCCAAATCATGAGTGGGATAGTTCTTCTCATGAACTTTAAGTTGCCTACCCCCGTAACATATCACTCTTCCCTCTTGCATCAGAACAGCACCTAACCCCGTGCCACATGCATCTGTGTACACGGTAAACATCTTACCGCTATCGGGTAATGCCAAAACTGGAGCTGAGGTAAGGGCTCTTTTTAACTTTTGAAAAGCAAGCTCACACTCCAAGTCCCATGCAAAGACTAAGTTCTTCTTCGTCAACTTAGTAAGAGGGGCCGAAATCTTAGCGAAGTCCCTGATGAACTTCCTATAGTAGCCCGCCAGACCGAGAAAGCTTCTTATTTCGGTTGCATTCCTAGGAGTCTTCCAGTCTTGAACCACAACCGCTTTCGCGGGATCCACCGCTATGCCTTGCTTAGAAACTATAAGTCCAAGAAACCGAACTTCCCTTCTCCAGAAATGACATTTGGAGAACTTGGCTTTCAACTGATGCGCTCTAAGCGTATCCATCACTTCCTTCAGATGCCTAGCATGCTCTTCCTCATCCTTTGAGAAGATCAGAATATCATCCACGAAGACAACAAAAAACTTGTTAAGAAACTCCCTGAACACCCTGCTCATCAAGTCTACGAAGTAGGCGGGTGCATTAGTCAATCCGAATGGCATAACAAGCCATTCAAAGAATCCATCTGGAGTCCTAAACGCAGTTTTGTCAATGCTATCCTCAGCTACTCTAAGCTGATGGAATCCGGTGGCTAGATCGAGCTGAGAAAAAACAGAAGCACCAACCAGCTTGTCAAAGAGATCATCAATCCTCGGTAAAGGGTGCCTATTCTTCTTTGTCAGCTTGTTCAACTCTCGATAATCAACACATAGACGAAGCGAACCATCCGCCTTAGTAGCAATACCACCGGAGCACCCCATTCAGAAATGCTTCGTCTAATAAAATTCTTCTCAAGCAGCTCCTTGATTTGCTTACTGAGCTCTCTTCTTTCTCGTGGGGCCATGTGCCTAACGGGCAATGATACTGGCTTGGCATTATCGACTAGATAAATGCGGAAATCTATCTCTCGTTTAGGGGGTAACCCCTTAACTTCTTCAAAGACATCGGGATAGTCTTGGACCACCCTTACAGATTGCAGATCATCGATGGACGAGTCAAGAGATTCAAGATAACATAACATGACGGGACCTCTAGGGTTACAAGAAATTTCTAGGGTATTACCGAGGGGAGTCATGAGCCTCACCACCCTATGCTCACAATCGAGGATGGCTCCATAAGTGGATAACCAATCCATGCCCAAAATCAACCCGTATCCCGTGAACCCGAGAACATAAGCATTACACGTGAATTCTACGGTCAGGATAGAAATCTTCAAATCCACACAAATCATAGATAGATGGGCGGAACCCCCAATCGGATTTGAAACACAAACGGGATCCTCAACTAGACTAGTACTTAGATGCAAACTTTCAACAATGTCAGAAGAAATAAAACTATGTGATGCGCCAGAATCAAATAAGGTGCGAACAGGGTAATCAGAAATATAAACAAGACTCTCTACAGAAATACTACCTCGGTCCTGAACGGGAGCAGCGTTGAGAGCGTGTACTTGCCCTCCAGAAGGTCCTGCACGCTGATTCTGCCCTTGCCCTTGTCCTTGCTTCTTGGGGCAATCCTTGCTAAAATGCCCAGTCTCTCCACAATGAAAGCATTCGCCCCGCTTCCTCTTCTTCTTTCTGCAATCCTTGGCTATGTGCCCAACAATCCCACAGATGTTGCATTTTCTTGGGTCCTTTGCCTTGGCCTTGTTGCCCTTGTTGTTCTTGTTGTTCTGATTGCTCTGATTTCCTCCCCCCTTGGAGTCTGTCTTCTTGGCTTGGGTCTCATTAGCCTTGACTTCCTTCTTGCCATTCTTATCGTCTCCTTGAAGCAATGCCATGTCTACTAGACCTTCAAAAGTGGCCCCCATAGGTATATGAGATAGGGCTAAACCTTGTAATGGCTGATTCAACCCTCGTGCAAAGCGTAAAGCCTTCTTCTGGGGGGTATTAACCATGTCCAAACCGAATCGGGCGAGCTTGTTAAACTCATTCACATACTCCCTCACTGTCATGTCCCCTTGCTTCAAAGATATAAACTTCTCCAATTGCAGATTCGCCTCAGCTGATGATAGAAACTTAAGCCCAAATCTTGTCATAAAGTCGGCCCAAGTCTCTATAGGCCTCGTAGCATTGGTGACCTCCCACCAATAAGCAGCTTCTTCTTTTAATAACCATGCTACCAATAAAACATTTCTATGATCTTGTACATCAAAGATGGCGAAGAGATCTTCAGTTTCTTTCAACCAATTTCTTGCCTCCACAAAAGTCTCCGTCCCAATAAAGTTCTTGCCACCCATCGCCTTAAAGTCTTTGCAAATCTTAGCGAAATCTGCTTGCGGATTCTGAGGAGGAGGAGGAGGAGGAACCTCAGTTATATTGGGGGTATTTGCTGGGCCCACATCGTTGGCCCTAGCTTCCAAGTACCTCCGGAACCATCCGGGAATGGTCACTCCCTCGGGAAGGTTAAGATCGGCCATACTGAAAAAGAAAAAGATAGATTCAGAACGAAGAAACGAAGGATAGTGCTAATGGCTTTTGGGGAATAGCCTTCTAAAATAACTAGACTTTTCTTGGAAAATACTTAATTGGTTTGAAAATAGTTTTTCAAAAGGTAAGTTTTTAAAAACACTTTTGCTCAAATCTTGTAAACCTTATGCTCTGATACCAAATGTAACACCCCACCTCCGCTAGTGCCACTCTAGCAAGGACACTGGCTTTGGAGGGGCGTTAAACGAGGTAAACATGCATGCAGATATCACAAGACAGAACAAGTAAGTAAAACAGAGTAAATAAAGCAGCGGATCAAACTAGCATTTCAAAACCATAGTCAAGTTACAACAAAATACTTGGTCATTATTTTCCAACAAACAAAGTCTAGAGAAAAGCATAAACTGAAAAACTGAAATACATAAAGTACTATCCCCAAATTGAAGTGATAAACCATAGCTAGCTCAATGTCCAAAACCGTACATGAGCAAATCCAGTAAGCAAGCTATAAAGATCCAAGCTAAGCTCCGATGTTCCCACCCTGAGGACCTGAGGGGGGAAAAAGGAAGAAAAGAGGCGAAAGAAAACAGGTCAGTCAAAAAGATTGGTAAGCCCTAACTACTATCAGTCCATGAACTAGTAAAGTTAACTGGCATGAGAAGCTGAGATGAACATAAGGATAACAACATACTGGCATGATGATTAACTAACAAGATAGATAAAGGTGTCATCGCATAATCAAGGTTAAGTTTTGCACCATGGGTGTACTAGCATTCTAACATGTCAAGTAAAAACAAGAATTGATCCCTTGGCCCAAGCTTGGCCCAATTTCATGAGGTGACCTAAATCAAGGTCCAACTACACGGTCTAGTTGATCGGCTCCCTATAAGCCTAACTCGTCAAGTGTCGGTGTCATACGGCCCAAACATGAAATGTAGTTAAACTGCGCTAGGTCCACCCTAGGGTGTATCAAGTCCTAGGGTGTCAACCTCGAACACAAATCAAGCATGCACAGTCTAGATCTACTGGTAACCGTGCCTGATTTTCCAACTCCGGACTATGTGCACGACCATAGTCCGCCTGGACCCACACCGGCGTACCTACTCAGCCGTCGTTTTGGTCGCTTACATGTCAGCCCAGTAATCGTGCCCCACCCTAGCTTAGTCCCTAGGGTATCATGATACTATCAAGAGGGTTACTGCTGAAAAGGACCAAGCAACTAGGGTTTCTTAACGGGTTAAATGTGGTTAACCCGATCTAAACGTGGATTAAATTGGTTAAGTGTACCCAAGGTTCATGACTTAACCCCGATTAACCCATCAAGCCCAAATTGGTTAAGTATTAAGTGGACCATGACTTAACCCTAATCAGGAGGCATTAATTAACTTAATGTGCTTTAACCTCTCACATTAGACCTTGTTGTGGTTACTAGTTAAGCCGGGCGGGTCCGGGTAGCTTTACACCACAACTTGGTCTAACCTCGGGTTCGAGCACAACATGACCAACTTCTCACATTGGGTCCTATTGTTTGTAGCCACTAGTTAAGCCGGGCGGGTCCGGGTAGATTTATGCTACAAACTTAACCCAACCTCGAGTTGGCCACACTTATATTTTCTAAGTGTCATGTCCATTATGTTTCCAAAACATAATTACAAGCTAACATATCACGTCATGTTATAAAAATCATGTTCATGTCATAATGTTACCCAACCCCAACGTAATCCCATCGTTTACATAATCGTAACAACGCATAAAGGATAAAATAGGGAACTTGGCATAATCATGACAAAAAGGTGTTGAAGCCACAAGTTAACATGGTGGCATATTAAATGTACATATGTTCATATACTTGCATATTGCATTATTAGGCTTCAAAAGTATGCATAAAACCAAACTTAGCATATAAGTGATACATGGTGATAAATGACATGTAGAAGTTGCTAGAAGTTCGCATTTAGCCTCACATGCAAGTTATCATAAGGGATATGATAACTTCCATGTTGCCAAAATGCAACCTTTAATATAAAGCTTTAAGCTCACAAACTCAAGTTTAACTTGCATAACATGATAACATGTGTATAATGATCAACCCAAACTTGCATAGCATAGCAACATGTGTCATACATAATGATTGAACCAACTTGCATAACATAATGATCAACCAAACTTGCATAACATAATGATCAACCCAAACTTGCATCATTCATTTAACTTTATAGTTCAAAAAGAAAGTAGAAAAGGGCTTACAATGCTATGAAGACACAAATGAATATTTATTATAAAGATTGAGACGAAGCCCTTATGCAATCACCCAAATATGTAAGCTCCAAATGAAAAACCCTTGAGCCAAATCAATAAAAACCCTTGTTTTGTAATAGAAATGTTGCAACTTGACTTGAATGCAAACTAAGAACACTCATACAAGCTTGAAAACACTTGTATGACTTCAAAATCTCTCATATAAATAAACTTAGAAATTTTAGCATGAGAGTGGAGGCCATGAGAGGAACTAATTTGGCATAGTTTAGTTGTAGGGTTGAATAATGGTGATTTAGGCTAGGCTTAGGGGTCTTTTTATTGAAGATTAGGATAGTATTAGCCATAGGATTAACCCTAGATCCAATCCGAGCCATCAAATCCCGTCATTAGCCACCAGACCTGACCCAAACTCAAAGTAGGCGCACCATGCCACTTGGCCACCCGGGGGAAGTGGTCGACCCCTGGGTCGACATGGGTGTCGACCCATTGGGGGGGGGGGGCGACACTAGTGTCGACCCATTGGGGGGGTCGACACTAGTGTCAACCCTTGTGTCGACCCTTCCTGGGCGGGAAAAATCCCGCCTATCTGTTTTGGTTTGAATTCGAATCTGAATCCGAATTTGAACTATTTTCGGGCCTTGAAATTCTGAAAACTTCGTCAGGTTTTTCTTGGTCATACGGACTCCGATTTACAAAATTTCGGACTCTATTTCGCGTATTTTTCCGAGACGAACGCAATGGCACAGCTCGTTTCCCTTGATTCGGATTTTATCATTTAATTCTGCCTCGATTTATGTTATAACATGTTATTCAAAATACGGGTTGTTACAATCACCATCTCCGCTGTCATCACAAGTGAAAAACAGCAAGCTCGAAAACCCCCAAACACTGTCATCATTACCATCATGCATCACTTCAATTGATCCCACATAAAAACCACAAAATCCTCCTACTCAACATTTCAAACATACCGACTATATTTTCATACCAGTTTTGCAATCTGTTGGAATTAGTTTACTAAGAGAAACAGTTTAATGTAAGCTTGTATCAAAGGTAGAAAAGGGTATTATTAATACCAACATGATTATTGGTCATGTTATATTCCGCTCGTAATTGTACACTACATAACATATTAAATTGTTATTTAGTCACCTTATCTACAGTTTAAAACGTACGCTATAAATTTTTACCAATGCATGGTCTCTATCACTTTGTCAGCTATAAACACTATTGCATGATCATCAGTCATGCTCTAAGGCTTAGGCTTGAGTATTTCAGTATTGTCCTCACTTATATCATAAACTACAACCACTATTTCTCACCAATATAATATTTCATTCATGTAGCGTAGAATGTGGAGTCTATATGATGATTTTTATTATATCATCGAATAGATCTGAAGTAACACTCGATGTTACTCCGAAATAATTGCTGAAGAGAAGAGCAAGAACTGTCTACGAAATATTAGCCGACACTGGGTATTGTTAGTATTTGGTTGACTTCATAACTGAATTTAGTAAAAAGAATTGAATGTGGTGTTGCAGAACAGTATTGAACTTGAATATGGCGTTGCAGACCGGTGTAGAACTTGAATTTATTGAACTAGAATTAAGCTAAAGGTGTATGTAGTGTTGGGCAACAATATTATGTGTAAATATACCGTATTGCACATCAGTGTTACGTGTCTTGTTGTTATTGTTTCACTTCTGTTGTATTTCGGATATTTTACGTCACTATGCCATAAACGACCTAATGCAATGAATTTGCAAGGTGTTGCCAGCTAAAATGCCCCAATAGCTATACTATTTTGGTCCTACTGCAACGTTTTATATTTAGTGTTACCTTAGCCATAAAAATGTGTTGCTCTAGACGAACAAGTGTAACACGATGCAACATTTTGTACAGTGTTGCTATAGCAGAGCTTTCCATGTCCTACGTGGCGATCCACACCATTACTTAAAACAATATCTCAACCGTCCATCCACGTTATCAATCCACATCTCGCTTATCTCTATTTCCCGGTTTTATTTTCATTCACTCATTTTTTTTCTAACCTCCAAAATTTCGAAATCTTCAATCCCTAATTTTCATTTCGTTAACCCCCAAAATTTCAAAATCTTCAATCCCTATTCTTCGATTTGGGGGGCACACATCTATAATCGGTCGATGGGTTTCAAGTGATTCACTCGTTGTTTCGAAAATAAAATCGTGGTCAAGGCATTAGAGAAATTGAGTTATTCAATGTATTCAATTTCCAGATTCCTGCTGGATTTGTTATTACGGCATCTTTTTGTCATTCTGCATAGGGTAAGAATTTTATTGTTGGATTTAAATAGTTATATTTGGGGTTTCAATTTCGTTTGTGAGTTTGCTGGTACTAACAATGACAATCCTTAAAATATTGTTGCAAGGATTGGTATCAGTTCGATGTTGTTGTAAGGATTTGGGGCTTCAGTCTCGTTTGTAATCATGCACATTTCTATTCACTATTGTCTGCGTGTGCTAAGTCTTCTTTGAGTAAACCTGTAAGGAGCATAACATCTACAAGCAGCTCCTTGGCTTCATTCGAAACTTCGCCATTCTGCTTTTCAACATGTCCTATACTTTGTGTGTTCTCATCTTGGTTGACATTGTGACTTCCAAGCCATGCAGTATGGTTGAAGTTTTGCTTTAGTAATGCATCAGGTGGTTCGGGTAATACCATTTCCTTTTCATTCATAACTTTGTGCTCTATTTTATCTTCTATTGATTGGCAACCAGTCAATTATCACTATTTGCACATTTCCATGACCCATAGTCTCAGCAACAATATTTTCAAATGACCCATTCTCTCTAACTAGAATACATTCATATGACTTTGTTGGATCAACAATATCACTCCTATTAATCTTTTTATCACTTAACACTTTCCCATGGTTATTTGCTTCAATAACTAAGTCCTTCATCTTTGCAAGACCATCAACTTCACGTTGTAATAAAGGAATGTATAACCTACCTACTATGTCAATCTGATCTGTTTCTACTTTAATTTTGTTTGTTCGTTTGTTGATTCGTAAGAATATGTTAAAATATGAAAATGTGTCTGGTAGGCCGTACCTGTTAACAGTGGGCCATCCAAAATCACCCAGTTAATACTGATAGATACAATATGTTTTTTGTCCATTGCCCTGTTTGTTGTTTGAGTGCTTGTGTAATTGATATGTCCATCTTCTTGAACATGTGTAGTTGTTAAAAAATTAATTCATAAACACAAGAATACATGCATATATTCATATTCACATGTATGCATATATATATATATATATGTATATATGTAATTGATCTTTCCATCTTCGAGTTCAATGACCACTCAATCAATTTCTACTTCAACTTCAACAACAACGACGGGAAGTAAGCATTGCCACCACAAAATCCCAGCGAAGATGAGGACTGTGAAGGTAGGGTCGAATGCGGGGAAGAAGTTTTTTGGTTGTACCATGTGGCCTGTAAGTATAAATTAAGTATTTTTGTTCCTTTGTCGATTATCGTATTTTTCAGTGATGTTTTAGTCGAGAATTTAACATATGTGCATAATGACAATTGTGGGTATTTTATATGGCATGATGAAGTGTATGAAATCATTAGCAATGCTGAAATAGAAGATACTACTGTTAAATTGAAGAAAAAAGAAAATACTATATCGCAATTGCTCATGGAAAGGAAAATACTTGAAGACAAGCTGCAAAAGTAAAAGCAAAAAAGGGCAAAAGCCTATTATGGCGTTGTTGATGAAGTTTTTTTCATGTTCCTTTTTTTGGAGTTGTTGATGATGAATTGTGATGTGTAGTGTTGTATGTTTTGAAAGAATGGTGTTTTATGCAAGTGGTGTATGTGATATTATGCAAGTAGCTTTAGTACTATTGTATGTGGTATTATACAAGTAGTTGTACTATTGTATGTGGTAATATACAAGTAGCTCACCCAAACAAATTCAAAAATTTAATAACTATAGCAACATTTTTGGATGTTGCTACAGACACCTAAGGATGTTGCTACAGACCTAAATAAGGTTCTACTGTAACAATATTTGTTGTATTGCCGTAAATAGTCAAAATGTTGTCTTTGAGGTCTGTAGCAACGGTGAAAATTGTATCACCCTAAAAACGTTGCCAAAGACCTATGCCAACATTTTTGGGCATGTGCTAACAATTTTTTGTGTTGCGTTAGGCCGTTTTTGGCGTAGTGTATGAAGCGGTTCTATTGTTTCAGAGATATTAACTGTCTTGCATAACAGTTTTATGTGTTATTTAATTTCTGTGTAGTTACTGTTATTTCTGCTATATATTTTGATGAATGAAATATTAATAATGTTGTTGTTATGCATGTATAATTATTGAACTGATACCTTTTATAATACAGTAGTGACACAGTGCAACTACATATACAATTAACGTTTTTAAAAACTGATACGTACAGAGCAATAAAACTGATACCCAGTTACTGGAAGTAGAAAAACAAAACAAAACTGATACCTGCAGAGGTATAAAACTGATATCCATTTACTGCTAACAAAACAATAGCATGACAAAATCGATACCTTCAGGAGTATAAAATTGATACTCATTTACTGTAAACAAAACAATAACATGACAAAACTGATACCTACAAGGGCAAAAAACTGATACTCAGTTACTACAATCAAAACAATAATGTGACAAAACCAATACATACAGGGGTGTAAACCTAGCAAACAGTTACTGTAATCAAAACATTAACATGACAAAACTGATACTAGTAACATTAATAAACTGATACCCAACTACCGTTAACAATAAATCAACATAAGAAAACTGATACCAGTATAGGTATAAAACTGATACCCACTTAATGTTAACAGAACAACATAACAAAACATATACCAATCAGGGTACAAAACTGCTAGTAGCGCACATAAAAACCTAATACCTATTACACCAACAACACAACAGTGTGACAATCAAATAAAAACAGTAACATATAAAACATTTCGATTAAAACCATAAAAGATTCAGCACATTTCCAATGTATCTGATGCCAATGTACTTACATGTACAAATTTATTTGAATAAAATCTGGAAAATACCTTTAAGTCCTAAAACAAATCGAAAAAAATATCACATTTTGTTAGAAGCATGGCAATTACGTTTGTTATGGCCATGTTGTTTGCACACATCACATCTATTTTGTTTGTTTTGGAAGAATGTAAACCCTACTTTTCGTTTTATAGATGGACTCCCGGCTCCACGTTTATCTTTTGGCGGCTTAATCACTTCTTCACTACTAGAATCAGCCATAGGCTTATCATAGGTAGGAACATGATTAATGGTGTTATAATATGAAGATCAAGAAGCATCCACAGTAAAAAAAAGTGTTCAACAAAGTCATAAACATTTAATTTCGATCTATTAATGCATTTTATAGCATAAGCACAAGGAAATCCTGTCACTCTCCATTGATTACAAATGCTACTCCAATCCTTAAGACCAACACAATGAGAGAATGAGGATTTCACTTCAAAAAAAAAAAGCTCGGAAGTTTTGTAAACATCTCATCCAGAACCTTTTTCAACCAACTCTTTCAGCCTACTTTCCATAGAAAGACATAAAATTATATTCCATAATCGACTTACCTCTCTCCTTTTAGCAATTTGTTCCACAACTTTAATATGAATTCCATCCAAGCACGGTGTAATAAGTAATGCCCTTTCATCTAATATCCAACTGTTAAAACTTCCAGCCATGTTAGATTACATTGTCTGTACCGTTTATTAAAAAAAAAAAAAAAAAACAAGTTAGCTCACTTATCAGATGGTTTGTCTTTCAAAAAATTCACAACCGCAACACTACCGATTTCCGAAAATTAAAAATGTGCATCTAGAAATTCACACATTTGAAGCTCTAGAACATGTTTTAAACAACTGAACAATTGAAATGTTCGCATTCCTGGACTTAACCACTGAAGTAAATTTTATTCCGTATGAAGGTAACAATAGTAGTAAAATGCCTTAGGAAAAACCTCACGAATACATGAATTTAAACTTTGATGATGATTCGGCATAAAAACCAAATCATGATTTTCTTGAAGCATTTCCTTTAAATGACATAAATATCAACTCTAATTGTCCACATTTTCTATAGAGACTAAAACCATTACTAAAGAAAAAAACCTGCAAAAGAAATTCCAAAATCAAAAATCAAAAACAGAAGAAAATCAATGATCATATAAAAAAACTAATACCAGCAATAGTGAAAACAAGTACCTAAAAACTGAAGACATTAAACTAATACTAATATTGACAAAAACTTATACTTCATAAAATTTGATACCTGAAAACTGATACTAGTAGACTTATAATAATGATACCTAAAAGCTGTAACTTAAAAACTGATACCATCAAACATTAAAATATACTACCTAAAAGTTGATATCTAAAAACTGATACCATTAGACATACAAAAATGATACCTAATAGTTGTAACCTAAAAACTATACCATTAGACATGTAAAACTGATACTTAACAGATAATAACTAAAAATTGATACTAGCTCACAGTAAACTGATATTCATAATAGACATTAAAACATAAAATGATACTGTCAAACACTTAAAACTGATACTAATGATCAACACAAAAAAGTAATAATGCAATTTAAATCAACAATCAATAACATCATACATTGGTTACCATTTTTTGCAATAGCACCCATCAATACATCGGGCCTCTCATTTAAATGAGTAGCATCTAGAAATATCAAAGCTCAGAAATACTTGAATCCAAGAATACAAGCATCTAGACCGACAAAAACTGTCTCAAATTGGTTTGAAGAAGGATTAACATCTATATCAACATAAGTATCCGGGTTATGATTCTTAAACACCTCTAAATACCATCTCAAATTGTTATAAGACATGACATCATTACTGTGCAATTCCATTAAAGTAAGTTGCTTTTTAAAATAGAATGAGTAATCCACGGACAATCGAGTGCGAAAAGAAGAATCATTGAATACAAATAGAGCCAGAAAACAATTTTCATCACTGGAAAAAAAAATAATGAACAAAAATCAATCAATAAAACAAATACTTAAAACTGATAACTACATTAAACAATTCTGATACCCACAGACATAAAACTGATATCTAATAATATAAAAATGATATCCAAAAACTGCAACTATATTAAAACAAAAATGATACATAACCACCAAAAAAAACCATTTAAATCATGGGATGTTTGATTAAAAAGGAAGCAGTTTCATTCAAAAGATTGTGATAAATGCAATAATACAAATTATGTAATAATTACAGTTCTACAATTCAAAACAAGCATATTCTTAATTTAAAAAACTAATACTTTAAAAAACAGAAACCGATACCCATTTATCACGGTAGAGTCATAGATTAAAAGAAACGACTGATCCACAAAAAATATAACAAACCCGCTCGTACTAGCACAAGAGGCCATTAATCACCAAATAAACCAAAAGCACCTGATCACGTTAATTCGAAGAAAATTATGATGCTATTGAGATGAAAAAAAATACGAAAACCAAATTTAACCCGATTTTTAGTTGAGATTGATAATTGCAGATCCAGAAAGCGAACGAAAACCAAAATTTTGAAGCAGGAAATTCTCGGACCGAGAATTAAAGATCACGCAAGCACTAAAATTAAAGATCAAAAAATAATAACAAAAACTAAGATGGAGATAGCTCACATACCAAAATTAAGGATCGAGGAATAAAATCTCAAATCGAGATAGCGCATGCACCAAAATTATAGACTGAGAAATAAAATATCAAATTGATGGAACAGGGAAAAGAATTTACAGCGTGCAAGAGATTTACAACTGATTTAAAATTGCAATGTATGGTTCTTTTGGATAAATTCTTAGTGGGATGTCCTTAGGCTTGAAAAACCCTCAAAATTCTATCCTAACCAATATTTTCCTGAAACGGAGTTCGCATAATTATTTTACTCCAGCGAAGCTTCGTGACTTTTGCTCTACTAATTTTCACAAACGATAAAATTATAAATAATAAAACTAGGTAACTAGATAAAAACCAAAAGTAAATGCATAAATATCTGCACTTATTGAGAAATACTGCATATATATGTGTGCAAATATTTACTTAATAATTGGAAATATCTGCAAATATTCACTAAAGCAAACCAGAATTTGCAAAATTAAAAATTATAAAAATGTCTGTAATTATTATTCTATAAAATAACAAATTTGTTTACAATTTTCTACTGGAATGGTTTGTTCTGTTCGTGATCGCTTTACATTAATTTTTTCTTGTTTTTTCGCACTAAATATGGTGTTAAAATAATTTAAACTAAAATTTGAAATTTTCATCAAGAGTCGTATAACTATGCATTTCTTGGTTATAATTTTTTATATACCTGCAATATTTTGAATAATTGCACATATATCTACAAATTTTTTATGGCATATTGTTTTCATTTATTCTTTTCCCATCTATTTTTTATCTGACAAAAATATGCAGATAAATATAAATTAAAAAAGGTTTTGAAATAAATAAATAAAATTGTTTTTTTTTTATGATTTTTGAAATAAAGAAGACCTAATTTACATATTTTTTTGATTAACAATGTTCATTTTGACACTTAAACGAAACAATAGCCAAACTTACCCTTTAAAATTTTCGATGCATCTATGAATGATTCCTGATGTCACTGCCTTATGAAAGCATCAACATACCTTAAAGATCTTATTAATGTCCTTAAGAATCAAACTTCCACATGATAAATCAGTTCGTCATTCTAGACAATTACGGATCCGAAGGGCACAGACATGAGAAATGTTTACATATACATCGACGCAAACCCTTTTATAGTTTAATCTACGAAGATTAATTGAAGGAATCGGTTTCAACTGAAAGTGGGAGGATCGATGGAATGAAGGGGAACCTTAAAGATAAGTCGAAGCACACAAGGTACACACTAGTGCATTACATACATGTGGCACAGAGATAACATAGAACACGAAAAGCTAAAAGAATATGTAGGTCACTTAAACATTGATTGAAACAATGTGAACACATATGATCATATAGAAGAAAACAACAGGCAAAAGTTATTAATCTTTTGTCAGACTCGTGTTTTTAAAATGAATCGTTATTACTGTGTGATTAAACGAACTTACCAAAACACATTTTTTTTTTTCTATTGCACATAATAATATCTAAATTTACAGCATAAATTTCCCTATAATACAAGCAAGTCCTCAGTACATAATATTAGAATATTGTGAGAGCAAGAAAGACTAACAAGATTTTTTTATTATTACTTGAAACAGAGAGAGTACATAATGTATATATAGCAGTTGGTGATGTAAAGGATAACTGGGCTTTTAAGCCAGGCCTGTGTACAATATAAAACAGTGGCCCATGAACATTATAAAGTAAAAATATATATCACCGTAGCTTTTCATTTGTTGTTTTATATCGCCCCTCAAATGAAAGCTAGGGTTTTCGTGTTTTCAGCCGCCACAACTTGCGATGTTAAATCTGAGAGAAATCTTCAATCTTAACTTCAAATCAGCTTCGATGTTGCTAAAACAGCATTATGATGGCGAGGATTTGAGTTATTGAAGATTATGCTTGCTTCGCTTGAGGGTATCTGCTTCAGATTGCTTTCATTCGATGCTGATCCGCTTGCAAACTTGGATTCTTCACCAATCAAGTTAACAATGTTCTTCGGCTTCCATATAAGGTTCCTCGGTATTACAGATTTCAGATCTGAACTTGTATGCTTTGCTTCTCCTCCAAGGTTTGATCTTTCAGTTACTTTGAGTTCCGATCTAAGTCTGATGAAGTTTTTATGTGATAATGGCTTTGTAAGTATGTCTGCTATCTGATAATTTGCTGGCACATGATTAATTTGTAATTTTCCCTTTATTACTTGCTCGCGAACAAAATATAGATCAATCTCCATGTGTTTAGTTCTTGAGTGCAGTATAGGATTAGATGATAGTGATACAGCACTTAGATTGTCACACCATAGCGTTGGTATCCTTTGATTTGATAATCTTAATTCACTGAGAAGTGATTGCACCCACATAATTTCTGCTGTAGCATTTGCAATACTTCTGAATTCAGATTCAGTGCTGGATCTTGAGACTGTAGTTTGTTTCTTAGCACACCAGGATATAGGATTGTTTCCCAAGTAAATACAATAACCTGATGTTGATCTTCTGTCATCAGGATCTGTTGCCCAATCTGCATCACTATACCCAGTAATGTTAAGTTGTTTGCCTTGTGTAAAGTGTAAACCATAGTTCACAGTTCCCTTTAAATATCTTAGCACTCTCTTCATAGCCTTCCAATGATCCTCTTTTGGTTCCTGCATAAATTGTGAAAGTTTGTTAACACAGTAAGTTATTTCAGGTCTAGTAATGGTAGCATATTGTAATGCTCCAACCAGACTTCTATATTGTCTAATGTTAACTATGTTTTCTCCCCTGTATTTGGATAATTGTTGGCTTGTTATCATGGGTGTAGGTAAAGCATTTGCAGCCTCCATGTTTGACCTTATAAGAATTTCATTGATATACTTCTTCTGATTCAGAAACAATTCTGATTTGGATATCCTTATTACTTCGATTCCAAGAAAATAATTGAGTTCACCCAGATCTTTAATTGAGAACTGCTTGTCCAAAATTTGAATGAGTCTTCTAATTTCAGCTTCACTATTTCCTGTAATGATTAAATCATCTACATAGATCAAAATAAAAATGGTTATGTTATTATTAAATTTGACAAACAGTGAATGATCTGATTTGGTAGATTGAAACTTTAGTTCTGTCAACACAGATTTCAATTTATCAAACCAGGCTCTGGGAGCTTGTTTAAGCCCATAAATGGCTTTATTCAGTTTACAGACAAGCTCTTTATTTTTCTGATATCCTTGAGGTTGACTCATATACACCTCTTCTTTTAGATCACTGTTCAGGAATGCATTGTTGACATCCAATTGTTGTATTTTCCAGTTGTTATGTAGAGCTATGGTAAGTATTATTCGTATGGTTGTTGGCTTAACAACTGGAGAGAATGTTTCTTCAAAATCAAAACCATATTGTTGTGTGAAACCTCTTGCAACAAGCCTAGCCTTGTGTCTATTTATGGACCCATCAGCATTCTTTTTTAGCCTATATGTCCACTTGCAATCTATTATATTCTTGTCTGTTGGAGCTTTAACAAGTGTCCATGTGTTATTCTTTATTAGAGCTTGATATTCATCATCCATAGCTTGTTTCCAGTTTTGATTATTGATGGCTTGATTGTAATTCACTGGTTCATCAAAGTCACTGATAACATTGTAGACTTTAGGCTTAAAAATACCCCTTTTTGATCTAGTAATCATTGGATGACCTGTTTGTACTTGTTCACTTTGCTGCTCATGAGTTTCAGCATTTTCATTTCTGGTATTTGATGAATTGCTTCTAACTTCTGAACTTGAGTCCTGCAGTGTATGTTCACTTTGTTGATTGTTGCTGGATTGATTGGAAGGCTCAGATGACTCACTGTTTGATGATGATGTGAACTGTTGAGATGACTCTGAGCTACCATCACCAGTATCTTTGGTAAAACTGTCAGAGTATATAGGTAGTCCTGGTATTGATTTTCTTGAATTATATACTTTCTGTGTAGTGGCAACATCTTTGCTTTTGAAAGGAAATACCTTTTCATTGAATACAACATGTCTACTAATATAAATTCTTCCCCTGTCATCAAGACATTTATATCCTTTTTGATCACTAGCATACCCTATAAAAGTACATGCTGAGGATCTAAAATTTAACTTATGAGAATTATATGGCCTTAGACATGGATAGCATAGACAGCCAAACACTTTAAGTCTATGATAATCAGGTTTGATATTATATAGAGTTTCTAAAGGACATTTGTTATTCAAAGTCTTAGTGGGCAGTCTATTTATTAAATATACAGAGGTATTAAAAGCTTCAGGCCAGAATTTCATAGTTAAATTACTCTGAGCTAATAAAGTGAGACCACACTCCACAATATGTCTGTGTTTTCTTTCAACTAAACCATTTTGCTCAGAAGTGTAGGGACAACTTAATCTATGAATTATGCCTTTTCTTTGAAAAAATTCACTTAGAGGTTTGAATTCAGTACCTCCATCAGTTTGCAAGATCTTTAAATTCTCACCTGTCTGTTTTTCAGCTTGATTAATAAAATGAATAACAACTTTGCTGGTTTCTGACTTTGATTTTAAGAAATATATCCAAGTATATCTAGAATAAGCATCAACAAAAGAAATATAATAATTGAATCCATAGTCAGAATTTATTGGGGCAGGTCCCCATAGATCTGCAGCAACAAGTTCAAGTGGTTTAGAATAATTGGTTAGGGAGTTTGTAAAAGGTAACTTGTGACTTTTGCCCATTTGGCAAAAAGTGCAAACATATGGCATAGGAATATTATCATATGAGATATTATTGGCAATTAAAACTTTCTTGACAATATTCACATTAGCATGACCAAGTTTGATATGCCATAGATCAAATACACTAATATTATCATTAATTTCTGATAGGTAGCAACTATTTTCCTTTTGTTCATTGCTTGTAGAATTCACAGCACTGAATTTGTATAGTCCATTGCATGCTTTACCCTGCAGAATAATTTCATTAGTCAATAAGTCTTTAACCAAACAATGATATGGATGGAACTCAAAGTACACATTATTGTCTTTAGCAAACTGTGATACGCTGAGTAAATTCTTTTTTATATGAGGAACCATAAGTAAATTGTTAAGATATAATTTCTTTTTACCTTTTATGCTGCCAAAGCCAATATGTGTAATGTTTACACTATCACCATTACCCATGAGTAAAGAATTTTTACCTTTGTACTCCCTCTGACCTAGATTGAGATTGTTGAGACTGTTAGTAATATGATTAGTGGCACCTGAGTCAGGGTACCAGTTGTCATCACCAATATCATCAGTTTGACTATTTCTTGTTGCATTGCTTTGACTGTCAGTTTCAACATTGGCTAGATTTGCTGCAGGATTGGCTCTTCTTTGACTGTTTTGTGTTTGACTACCAACATAGTTGTTATTGAACCTGAAATAACACTTCAAGGCAGTGTGACCCACTTTTTCACAAATTTGACACTTAGGTCTGTTATTATTATTCCATCTTCCTCTGCCTCTGCCTCTATTAGATGAACCTCCTCTCTGATTGAAAGAATCCCCTCTATTTTGAGTCTTGTTTTTGGCTTCAGCAACATTAGCAGAAATTTCATTTAATTGTGACCTTTTTGTTTCAATTCTTGCTTCATGAGCAAGAAGAATAGAATACACATCCTCCATAGAACTGGTTACCTTTTGTGATGTAATAACTGCTACAACAGCCTCATATTCTTCACCTAGTCCATTTAGAATTGATAGAATATGTTCTGAATCATTAATCTTTTGACCTGCTGCCTCTAAGTGGTCACAAATGCCTTTAACTTTTGTCAAATATTCTCTCATTGACAAGTTATCTTTCCTGGCAGTCTGTAATTGATTTCTATAGAACATTGTCTTGGCTGATGATTGAGTGTTAAAAGACTTTTCTATAGTTGTCCAAATATCATTTGCTGTTTTGCATCCAATTACTTGAGATAAAATTTTTTCACTTATAGATGACAATAGCCATGCACAAATCAACCTATCTTGCCTATGATATTTAACATACTCATCATTGCTGACTACCCTATTATCAGCATCAGTTATGAACTTGGGTGGAATAGCAATAGTGCCAAGAATGTATCCCTCAAGACCATATCCTTGTATGGCTGTTTCTACTTGCAATTTCCATAGCAAGTAGTTGTTCTCTTCAAGATGAATGGTGATTAACTGGGTTTGAGGATTTATACCTGTTTTTACAAGAGATTCTGCACTTGCCATGTTTTGATTGACTGATGTTGCTTGACTTTGATTTGCAGATGAGTTTCCAGGAAGAACTGGTTGATTTCCAGGAGGATTTGTTGAAGAGTTGTTATCATCCACCATAATGATACCAAGATAATAGAACTGATTCTTTAAGCTTTAGAATTGAGAATTCTTGAAAAGATTTCACAGTTGATGAAGTTGCAACCTGAAGTGCTTCAGATGATGATTATACGCCAATGACTGGTTATTTTTCTGATGAAGCACTCTGGTATGGCACTTTATTACTGCTGATTTTCCCTTTTCTTGGACTTCTTGATCGGTTTTAAAGAATTCAGATGGCCCTCGGCAAAAAAACTTGATCTGATTACTTTGATGCAGCCTATCTGAAGTGATATGGCAGGGCACAAACTATTATGATCAAGTGGCAACTCCTAAGTGATGAGATAGAAACTCTATCTTTGATGGGAGGGACTCGGATGATGAAATATAGCTGACGAGTCTTCTGTTTTTTTTAACAACAGAATTGCAGCTATTCAACTGATTTGATTTAAGATTTTTTTTTTTTTTTTTTTTTTTTTTTTTTTTTGATTTCAAGATTCTTGATTGCTGTTAAGCTTTGTAAGCTCTGATACCATATTAGAATATTGTGAGAGCAAGAAAGACTAACAAGATTTTTTTATTATTACTTGAAACAGAGAGAGTACATAATGTATATATAGCAGTTGGTGATGTAAAGGATAACTGGGCTTTTAAGCCAGGCCTGTGTACAATATAAAACAGTGGCCCATGAACATTATAAAGTAAAAATATATATCACCGTAGCTTTTCATTTGTTGTTTTATACATAATTCCAATGAATGACTGTCACTTATGTGGTAGATATCCGCGGACCATGCTAGGTGCAATAGGAGGGTTTTACGATTTCGGTCGGTTTCCCCTCTAAACAAATTGAAAAAAAACAAATGACCCGAAAAAAAGAGGAAAAAAACAAACAAACGAAGGAAGCAACATAGAAACGAGAACATTACGTGTGTGATGTAACTAAGAAACATTTCCAGCTTCAACCCTGAAACGAGTTTCACACTTCGTAGCTGAATCATGTTGCTCCACATGCTCACTTTACCTTCAATGCCTTCCCATCAAGGACATAAAACTCATGAACTTGAAGATGATAATTTTAACTTGGACAATCAATATTCAACTTCCGTTATGAGTTATAATCTAGAAAATATATTAGAAAAGAAAAAGACGATAAGCGCTATTGTTTAAGTGGTTAAAACACTTTGATATGGTGCAAGGTGTCACGGTTTTGAATTCCACATCGTGGGATGTAACCCGCTTGCCACGTAGTATGGTGTATGTTACTGGACTTGTATATTAAGTACAACATTTCAAAAAGAAAAAAAAACCTTAATCAACTCTCTCTCGCATATTGTGAAATTAGCTTTTTTTTTTTTTCAATTGTTTCCATCTCATACAGTATTTGCTGAATGTTGCAAACTCATAGAGTAGATTCAAGGCTGGTTGTTATTGCGTTTGTCAAAAATCTTACGATCTAAATCTCCTTTAAAAACGAATGTCTTCTGCTCCAATTCAATTAACAATTCACAACAAAATATATGATTTGTGATTAATTATATAGATGTGTAGATGGAACATATGGAAATCCAACTGCTGGACAAAACTCGCTTACCAATGATATTCACACTGCATAAATGATGAATGAAATTTTATCAGATTCAAGTGATACGACCATTGAATCCGACTGCACCCTTATCTATACATATCTTTGAAGTCTGAAGTAATAGCCTATGATTTCAACACTTCAGAGTTCAGAGTTATGTACAGTTCTTCATATAAGTAATATCCTCTGATATATATTTAAGAAACTATATCTGGACACTTTTTTTACAAAGAAGTCTGAGCAGAATGATTCTAATAGATTTGTCACATTGGATCCACGGTGTAAATAAACTCATGCTATGAAATGGATGTTCAAGATGGTATCAACTGGATTTTGGTCTTAAATAATTTTACAATGGAAAAAAGAGTCAGTGGTATAAATATAGAAATGAAATCGCATCCTAGGAAAGGCTGCATAAATATTCCAATATATAATCGCAGATTTTATTTTGGGGATTGTTAATGACACGCCCGATTCGGTTAAGAGGTGTCATTTTGTTAAGGGGAAACCGACGGTGGAAAATTTGTTAAGGGGCAACATCAAGCAAACTTTTACAGGACAAAAATAACCCTGTAAAAACGGTATGAGTATACCGTTTTTATTTAATAAAAACGGTTTCATTAGACCATTTTTTCTATCTTTATAAGAAACTTTAACAAACAACGAAAACGGTAAGAGTATACCGTTTTCAGATTAAGGGTATTTTGGTCTTATTATTGCGAATTGTTAAGGGGTGTCTAGCCTGTAGTGTACGCCCCTTAACAAAATTTTAAAAAGTGATTTTCGTGACACCCCTTAACCAAAAACGGGGTGTCATTAACAATCCCCTTTATTTTTCAGTTTTTTCCCCAGTGCTCACGTTTTCTTCTGGCATCCAAGTTGAAATAGATAAATCGAACAAGTATCGTCATTGTTAAGTGATCTAATGATATTTAAGTATACTATTAGGTAAATATTGGACTACATATTTATGCTTCAGCATGCTCTACGGTTATCCATATAGGTAATGATCACTCAACAATAACAGTTGAGAAACCATAGCTCCAAATTCAATTCAATCAAATACCTGTGATTCATTGAAGGAAAACCCAATTTTACAGAACGAATACAACAAACAACCAAACCATACACCGTGCATCAACACAAAATCCAGCACAACACACAAGAGGAATGAAGTACCTCAGATCATCCAATTCAGTAACCAAAATCAGTAAGGACCACCACCTCCAACAGCCGTCTGATACCACCCACCGTCTTCTAGACTTCCCTCGCCAGCATCCAAATCGTCCGTACTCCTAACCGCAGCATGAATCAGCACCAGTCCAACCCCAATCAAAACCGCCGAAATCACATTCATCAGCACCCCCGTCAAAATCAAAAACCCTAAAGTCAGCACCGAAAGCACAATCACCACAACCAAGTCTCCGATTTCCCTCCCAACAATCACCAGAGGCACATCCCGCAGGAAATAGAGGAAGAGCCACGCGCACATCATGGCGATGAACACGATTAGGGAAATCGGGTGCCAGAGGAGGCTGAGGAAGAGGATTACTAGGACGACAATGATGTAGTTCATGGAGAAGTAGGAGAGATTCGTGAGGATGCGAGGGTAGGCGGTGGAGATCGGGCGAGGGAGGGAGAAGGAGTGAGGGTTGAATAGGTGGCTCCATGGCCGGCGCGTGGAGAGGGAGGCGTAGGCACGGGATTTGGCGGCGGAGAGGAAGGGGAGGGGGGAGGTGTCGGTGGATGGGGTTGAGGTCGGGATGGTGCCGTAGGTCGTTGCTCTGCTCGCCATGGCTTTTTGCTTTTGGGAGTATTGAGGTCGGCAGTTGAATTATTTTAATTTCTTTAGTTTGGCACTTTAACTGGGTTGATTTATGGGCTGGCATTGGATTTACATATTTGGAAGGTCTCCCAAGGTGGGGTGATGGAGACTGACATAATTGCGTATGTATAACGAAGTAAAAAAAGCTACCAACACGGTGTAGACTACTCATTGATAAAATGTATGGCTTTAATTAATTAATACTCTAACGTTCTTTCCAGGTTATATATTGGGTTTTTGGGGTTTAAAGGTGCGATTGGGTCTCAAAAGAAGAGAAACATCTAAATAGCATAGTTAAATGGTGCATTTAAACGGAATAGAAATATAAATTATATACTTTTTTGAGTCTTTAAATGCAACATTTAGACGTGACATTTAAATAGAGTATTTCAATTTATGACTTTTAATTTAATTATTGTGCTGTTAATTAATTATTTATTTTGTTGTGTACAAATAAAAGACAGTAGGATAAACTCAATTTTTCATTTAATCACGACAACACAATCTTTACTCAAGTACTAGCAAAATAAATGAAGTACAAAAATAAACAGAACGAACTTTAAGAATAAACGATCAAGAACAATCAAAACAAACTAGAGATATATTACTACTGACTAACGTGAAACCTCCTTAATGGATAATTGAGATACTCGATCAGCACGAGGTCAGAAAGTGTCTCTACCATATCCAAGACTGAGGGATCAATGCACAATATCTTCATATTCTATCATCTATGAACGATGGTAACGAAAGGCACCAGAGAAAAACACCGCATCGTCGCCTCAAGGAAACGGTCTATCAGAACCAAAAGCTGGTGTAACAACTCAGGTTTTTGCATACTTGGGATAAAAATAATTATGATATGTGTAATTTTTAAACGAAGAAGTACAAGTTCATGAGCTTAACCCGTGTAATAATTTAAGATGAGAAATACAGAATTGTGGCTCAAGGGGAGTTGTGTGTACTGGAGTAAATTAAGTGGATTGTTAAAGGGACTTCACTTTTGGTTAAAGAGTTATATTTTTAATATGCTGTACAATTATTAAGGGGAAACAAATAAATTAGCACGCTCTCAAACATATAAATAAAAATTTCAATATTAACCATATAATCCTCCTTAATGTAAACCTTAAAATCTAAACCTTAATTTCCTTAATGTATAATCGATTTCAAACAAAAAAAGGAAGATTGGACTAACGTTTCGAGAATTTGCCCAATACATTCGAATTTGATTGCTTTCGCATCTTCATCTTCGTTCGCACCATAGGCAGAAACAAGGGTTCGTTAAGAAATTATGTTTATCGTAGTGGCTCTCAAAATTTTGATTTTTGGTTCGTGTATTGGACGCTTAGGTTTAAATTAGGGATAGCTGTTGTTATACGTAGGGTGGGTAGATTCGTCTTTTTTTAATATCCAATCCCCTCTTAACTAAAAACATATAAGAAGGTGTCCCCTTAAATTTCTACCCTCCTTAAGCAAAACTGGAGTCATTTTAACAATCCCATAAATTAATTCATTCAGAAATATAAGAAAATTAATTCTAATCCATGTTTGTAAATTATACTTCGTTGGTTTAAATGAATATTGATAATATTAAATATTGATTGGTAATCAACATTTAAATGAAAATATATTTTCAATATGAAGTGTTTGTTGAGATAAATAATAATTTGTGTTTGGAAAATGTAAGTTGTTAAAATTATAAAATGAGATAAAAACCATGTCTGGAAATGGTATAAATTGAATTGTGTTAAGATAGAAATAAATTGTAAACTATTGTAAAAGTTAATTTTAGGAATGACAACAATATTTGTGGGAATTGTGCTGTTATTAAAATGGGAAATACAAATATTGATTTGAAATCAGTATTTGTGTTCCAAGATAATTTTTATATATAAGCATGCAAATTTATTATGTCAAAATAATAAGGTTTGTATAAATTTGGAGCTTAAAAAGTGTGTTTTGTACATAAAAGAATAAAGTGTACAATTTAAGTGAAAAATGTGAAATTAGATGCTAATGGGTTAAAAATTTGTGTTAAACCTTTGTTAAAATGATTTAACATGTTATATAATTTTATGGCAAAAGGAAAGCTAAGTATGTGTTGTAATGCTGAAGGGGATACTTTGTTAACACATAATCATGTGTTATGTGTGTAATAGAGATTTGTAACACTAATAATTATCTGGAATTAGTAAAACTTGCACTAACGGGTTACTAGGTTGGTTTTGAATTATAACCTAAGCCATAAAGGGAATTTTCTAGAACTTGAGAAGGAAAACACATGGTACATATGTTTTATTTGGAGAAAAATTTCTCTTGTCCTGGCGAATTACAGAGAAAGGAAGCATGACTTCCTTCTCCTCAAAATCTCCTCAAATCCAAGCCAATCCTATATTAAATCAAAAGAGAGCTATAAACTCTCCATTTACATCTTGCAAACTAAAAGATTCATGCATTTATTTTGAAATTTGGAGAGAGAGAAATTCACAGTGGCCTACAGGGTCTTGCATGTCACTTATTTTGAGCTTACAGGCTATGATATCCAAAAGCTTCAAATTTGCAGCCTAATCCGAGCTAATCACATCTAACTTGTTAAGGTGAGTATTTGAAACTTACTCTTCTAGCTTTACATATACTTTGAGATGATTTGCATGAGAATTTTTGTTGAATTCCATTTATTGTAATCTGAAGTTAAGTTTTAGAAGTTTTGCTCATGCATGTCAGTGTTAATCTTTAGGGAATTATTTCTTCCCCAATTCTAGTTAGAATTGTGTATTTCTTTTCCCAGTTCCAAACCTAGAAGTAGCAGATCATGCATACTCAAATTCAGTTTATTTTAGGTGTGCAAACATAGTGAAATCAGTGTTTAAAATTGAACATGAAGTAGGCAGTACATCTGGGGATATTCGCGTTCCTGGCTTAACCTATGTTCAAGTCAGGTCGACCTAGGGGTTAACTCGGATATAGTATGGTCGACTGAATGGTTCAACCAGGCCGAAAGTACGGTCGACCCAGAGAGTGTGACTTTCCAAGGTCACTGGCCGTATTCTTTGCTATTTGTTGTCAATTTTTTTGTTGTTTTATGAGGCTTGTTCTATGCTTCAAATGTGTGTTTTACTCTAATTTATGTGAATTCCCATAGCCTAGATGCATTCAAGCATAAGCCAATATTCTTGTGAGTTTGAATCTCATATTTTATGGTTTTTGTATGTGAATCATGTGTTATATTTCTTAAATGATTTCATGTGATTCTTCGATACTATACACATTTTATTTAACAGTTTTAAGTAATGACTTTTACACATATATATAATTGCATTAGAGACAAAGGATTTTTATTATTATTTTTCTAAATAAACCATCTCATGATAAACATGGTATACATTATTCTCCAATATATATTAGAGTTTTCAAAGAAATAAAACAAGTGGTTTCAAAATGGCTTTATATCTTATTTTCTCAAATTAAAGTGTATTTTATTATACATAAAATCATACATTTTTGCACCCTTCAAGAAAGCGGGATTGTGATTAAACGATATGGTAAACCTCTTGGAATGTGACACGAAGGTATATGAGATCGGTCAGTTTCAAGCTTGTTGACCGACTTTTTGTCAAAGTAGTCACACGTTAAGTTTATGGTTAGTGACGCGCTCAAGTCTCGAGAATGTCGTCAAAAAACACAAAGCGATTTGGTCGAAGTTGTGATGTGTTCAGAAAAGGTTGGAAATAGCATCGATTCGTGAAATCGTCGTTAGTAAACTCGGAAAAACCAACATGGAAAAAATACGTGATTGGCTCGGTCCAATTATCTCTAAATCCTTGAGCTCGTTGGTCCGATCACGTGGCAAATCTCGTCGTGGAAAAATATATGGATTCTGGAAAATTCTTGTTTGGCACACTCAAAAACATTCGATTGGTGTCGATCTCATATAATAGCTAGCGCGACTCACGGCATCAAAATCTAGCATTTGGTAGATTGGTAAATTTGGCATTCATTTTCATGTGATCGGCATGGTGAAATCTCAGATTTTCACGTGTGCGTGTTGCGTTGGTCACCTTCGGGTTTTGTCCTAGTGGATCAAGTACATGACTCAAGATTAATACAATACTAGTGTGCCTAGTGGATCTATTCAGAATAAACATAATACAACCAATAAAACAGATCATGAAACAGCAAACACAACTATATATAGATACATCAAGTGTAATACATAGTGATACATAAGCGAGTGGTTATACGACCAACATATATATACAACAAGTCCAAAAGAATATGTACACATCAGAGTAACACAAATATAGTACTAGATGACTACGCAAAATATGCTTAAGCATCATAAGATAATAAGGTAGACCGAAGCAAAAGCATAATAAGTAGATATTAATAGCAGACCCTAATATGAAACAACTCAATCTGACACCAGTATATAAAAATACATGGGTTATTCTAGCTTAAGCCAGATGATTAGGATATAAAAGGTAAAGTACAATATCACATAAAGGTAAAACATCTCAATAGAGAAGTAACAACATAAGTTTCCAATGTCATAAGGTACATGAGTAAAGTTCAACTAAGTCAACATGTCAAGGTCTCATGTATTAGGTAACAACTACACAAAGGATTCCATCAACACAAATTGCCTAAGCCTTTGCTTTAGGAAATCTCAAAATTTATAAAATCATCTATATGGGAATCAACATGATAACAACATATAGAACACGTTTAAGAGTTCAAAGCAATTAAAATGTGATCGCTATATCCAAATCAATGATTAGCTGGAATGTTGTTTTTTAACAATATATTCAACATCAACAAATGGTGAAAACACTTAGAAATCATCAAAATTCCAAAATTCAAATTAATGAGATCTATAAAGCAACAAAAGTCTAAAAAAGGATTCAATAATGCAATGAATAGCCCAACTCTTGATACATTTTCAACAGCCCAATAAATGACCCAACCACCTGCCAAGAACTATTTATTAAGAGACTCAACAATTTTAACTAGGACCAACAACCCAATGTATAGCACAACATCTTGATATATATAGGACCAAACAACCCAATAAATGGCCTAACATCCTGGTACTGGCAAAAAAACAAGACAATCACAAACTCCTAAATAGTCATCCAAATAGTGACAATAATTCATCTCATACCGCACGTTCTCACTTATCCGTTTACTATAATTCAGTCAATTCCATATGGAAAATAGCTTCAGTCATGGGCATTTAAAGCGCTTAGCGGTTCTATAGCGGTGGAGATGCAAAAGGGTGTAGTGAAGATAAAGCGGGGAAATAGTGAGGATATAGTGGAGGCGCAAAAAGGTTCATTAGATATGAATTCAAATATTTAAAATTAATTTATTATCACTCTCACATTATATATGCAGAAGATACTAACATTAACTAGTCTTATATAACAAAATCAAAGAACATCATGTTACACATGCTAGATTTGATTATTATAATAGGTTTCTATAATATATCGGACAATTATGCCTTAAAATTAGCTCTTTACACTGATTTTATTGGTTCCTTTTGGAAAGAGAACTAGTTAAATCAAGCTTTGTATATTAATATTGTAAAGTAGTTGGCCTTGATTTAGCGGATGCAATGAGAAATATTGAGGCTAAAAGCAGATCTACAGTTCATCGGCGCTAAATTGTAATAGCGTAGCAGTTAAAGAGCGATATGAGCTATAGCGGGGATTTTGCGGGGCTTTAACTACATAGCTTCAATGGAACAAGTATGAAATTAACCAATATAATAAACCTATGTATCGCATATCACTTGGTTTACTACATAGTTTAAGTCGCATTCCTGTTCTAATGAAGAGTTCCAAAATGTGTAGTTTTATATAGAAAAATATATTTTGAGAAAACGAGTTTTTAAAGCAATTTCAAAAAACTATTCAGAAAGCATTTTGTTAACAATAAAAATCGTCACTACCAAAATATAAGGTTACGATTATGGACCTAGGGGAACCTAGGGATAATCTTGTTCCTCTGAGCTCGACTTAATTTACCATTTCCCAGATGTCAATTCCCCAAGTTCGAATATTAGTTACCCTTTCGTCAAGAGTGAGTATCACGCTTATGAAACTTAGGAAAATGTTATCTTGGGATAAGGGCATCATAAGCTCGACACCGGTTGGAACTAAATGGTTCATAGTGGATGATTTTTGTGATTATTTCCAAGTTAAAGGCTTGAATGTGAATTAATAGGTGAAGGACAAATGTAATTGGCAGTAAGTGGTAAGTATTCTCTTTATTGATCAATTGATAGAGTACATAGAAGAATACAAAAGAAATTCCCAAATCAATTTCTAAATTAGGGTTTTGACTCTTAGAATCAAGTACAAGATTTTGGAATGAGGAAAAGTCCCGCGAAATGTGACCCCTAGGGTTCTATTTATAGAAGATTTGGACCCCCTTTGGTAGCGATCAAGTGGAAAGGCTCACTTCTGCATCGTTCTTTCGGTATCGGCCCATTTGAATGATCTCTGGCATCGGTTTTGGTATCCCTGGATTCAGTTCCGCTTTGATCTCTCGCCGCTTTCTTTTCTTGGTATCGCATCCGTGCTCTTTCCTTAGAAACTTCCGTGCCTGCTTTGTGCAATAGTATCGACACCAAACATGTTGGCGTTGATTGTGCTTCTTTTCTTCCATCCCGCTTATTACTGATCTTGAGCTTCCCTTTTATGCATTCGATTTCGGTATCGTACTCTAAGCTCGTGTATCCGGTGTCGATTTGATTGCTCCCCTCTCTTTGTGCTTGGTATCTCCACTGATGATGTTGGTTCTTCAATACTTGGTTTTATCCTTCTGTTGCTTAGTGTACTAACTCCCGGTATCGCCTTCGTGCTTTAACCTTGCTTTCCTTGGTATTGGCTATTATGCATCCATCTTCCTTGTTCAATATCAACACTAAGCCAGCTGCGTATTGCATGTCGGTACATTTATAGCCATCTCTTCCTGGTATCGGCGCCAAGTCATTTGTTCCTTTGTGTTGGTGTCGACAGTATACAAATTCGTTATTTTGTTGTTATCCTCCTTTGAGTCCTTGGTATCGATCTTCTATTTAGGTATCAGTTTCCCTGCTATTGCTTCAAATTATTATTGTCGGCTCCATTATTATGGTTCCAAGATTTCAAAGTCGATTTCTTCTCTAATCCCTCTTGTTTTTGGCGTCGGCTTGGTTGTTTCCTAGGCCTTTGCTTCGATATCGATCCCATTACGATGCCCCTTCACCCTGTTTCGGTTTTCGGTGTCAAATTATTGTGATAACATTTATCCTCTCCCCTTTAGGGGTATTCTTGACTTTTCAAGTTAGCGGTTTAAACATTTGTTAAAATAATACTCGTCCTTGCTTTTTTTCGTTGTTCTCTTCTACATAAATTATTCCTTTTCTCTTCTCCTGCATTCAAAATTTTCTTGTGCGTGTATCAACAAATTCAACATACTTAAAGTTATCGAGATATATTCCTGCATAATCTGGAGTAAGTTTTGTTCCACTTTCTTTTAAAATGTTTTGAAAATTTTCTTTTAATTTCCTAAAAACACATACAGTGCTAATGCACCAAACTCAAACACCCCAGTGAAGAAATGGTTGTGAGTTAGTTTTAACTTTGCTTGATGTGGGAAGATAGAGTACCAAGTAGTTTATTTAAATAACCAGGTTTAGTCAAATTATGTTAATATAGATTAGCTTAAGGAAGCTTGCATAGACGTAAAACTAACAAAATTTAAGTTCATTTATGTAGAAAATTTTGAAAGACTTACATACAAATAAACATAGCATAGATTACTACATAAGTTATTTGAAACAGATTAAGAAGATTTTTTAAAAAAAAATTGAATTCATCAAAAATATCACTAGGACTTTAGAATTTAGCAATATTCCTATCATTATTCATTATAACATGATTTACAAGAAAACCATAAAGTTTGACTTTCTTCAAACGGTAAATCCAGGAGGTAACTTCAATTTTCTTCGCAAAGTTTCAATGCAAAAGGTAGCTTCATTTTCAGAATTTTCACTGCTGAAAATTGTTGCATTTTGGGCAAGTATTAGGTACGTTATCTAATTATTACTCGTTTGTTGCAGTCGTACGTCATGGAAATTCTTAAAAAATCATGCTAAATACCTTATGTGAATGTTCCAATAGCTTCGGCATATGTGACGTTTCAGTTTAATTCTCTACAAAATTTGTTGTTATCTGACTCATGTGCACGGCACAAGGAAAAGAGATATTGTCCCATTCATAAATTTCTTTTATAATACTTAAATATTTTGCAGTTAACAACATCGTTTTATAGCTAATCAAAGTCAAGTACGTATACACTAATGAGAACAGTTTATAAGTGGGGAAGTCTGAGTACTAAAGTTCTTATGTTTGGACGAAAATGCCATGCACCTAATAAGCACATATAGCTGTTTCAACACAAATGGGTTGTTACAAATCTCGTTACATTTTTTTCTATGCTTCTTCTAACAAAACTTTCATTTAAGTTTGACATTTTATGTGAAGAAATTGAACAGAAAGTAGTTTAGACACTTAGAGAATAACCATAAGTTCTTATTTGCTCGAAATTTGATTAATTAGTTATGTTGTTGCCTTGTTATGCCTTTGACATTGTACTGACTCTTTGTATATCATTATTTATTTAATTGCCACTAATTCCAAATTACGTGGGATAAATCTATAATCTGCATCTCCTTCATTATGCATAAACCAATATATTTGTTGGTAGGTATGTGTTGGAAATAACAGCCTGAAAATGGCATTCTTACTATTTGAAGAGGTGAAATGATGTAGTGTAAAACCTGATTTGGTTAATACTTCTGTAGTCCATCTTTATAGTTTATCAACTATTGCTGCACTTTTATACTCCCCGGCATGCACACGCTTTTTTAATTAATTTTTATTTATATGGAGGTATTAGTTAGTTTCATGTTTGTCATAGAAACAGATTTATACCTATTATTATTCTCTAACTAGAAATATGTATGTAATGTCCCGTATTTTTAGTGGTCAGATATTTAAATTATTTTATTATTTTAAATAATTTATTCGGAATTATAAATGATGCTATAATATATGTTTCGATTATATTACGAAGTTTGAACATTAAATTTATATATGAAAATAAATCGAGCTCGTAATGGCGCGGTAGTTCGTAATAGTGAGTTTTGAACTTCAGTTGAGTATACAGGATTTGATATAAGTCGGATTTCTGTGAAACAAGAAACGTTTGAATCTTATTGATTATAATTTTCTAGTAGAAGAGAAAATTCGAGATTTCATGTTGTGGGTTGTTAGTTATGTCGAAATCAAATTTTGAAATAGTCGCTATGGAATTCCTAAATAGACGATAACGTTTATTTAACAAATTTATAATGGTTTTTATATATTTTGGGTACTATTTTAACTCAAAATTGATGATGTTGAATTATAAATCCATATTTGTTATATGTGAAGCTATATGATAATTTATTTTTGATAATAATAATTTATTATTATTTAATTCAATTATTTTGGAATTTATATAATATTTTATCGATATTTTATAAGCCTTGAAAAGGGTCATTTTGCAAATGGCCTCGGTTTTCGATGAAATTAGTTTCACTGGAACCGTAACGTTAAATTATTATATGAAATAAAATTTCGTTGTAAACTCGACGTCGTATGTGACAACCGTAGCCGTAAATGTCTCGATTTTGATTTAATTGTTTTGTCAATTTAAATTGGAAATTAAGAATAATGGGTTATCTAACGAACTCCAAATTTAAGAAAATAAGTTTTATTAAATCTATAATAATTTATAATTATAGTGTTTAAATTTTCAAGTTAGGCGGATTTATTTTGTGATCATACACAATTTAAATCCATGTCGATTCACATTGTGAAGTTATAAAGGAATTTTTACAGACGACCTCGGAATTCAACGAAACAGTTTTCATCGTGTTCGGAATGTTGTTTATGCTAGGATGTCAATTTTTTATCTCGATCAGATGTTGTTAATGGTTGATGATACTTCAAGTAAATCTAATAAATAATATTTTGTTTCATTGGTTGGCTATATAAGGAGATGGAACCCTAAAATTTGTTGACTTAGTTCAGGCGTGGTCAATATATGACCAGCTGCCACCCTAAACTATCTATGGCTGAAACTTCACCATGATTTACCGTCCGACGCCTCTATCTACTAATCTATTTATGATCCGATCAACTACAAAAATATTGAGGGCTATGAGTTCCGTTATTTGAACGGAAATGATCGGGCACGACGGTGACTGGAATTTGCCTCGAGGACGTTGGCATTTAGGGGGATTTTGGCAGCGACTGGGTTAGTCGAGCGGCCTGAAATTTGGCGTCGGGGTCACGGACGTGAAGGCACATTGAGCACCAACCTTCAATTGGCTTTTACTGGTGCAGTTGGGGCTGACGATCGTGGGTTGAAGCTGAACGAAGGTGGAGCAGCGTGGTTTTAAAACAAAAGGGGTTGAGATGGAAGAAGACCTGGGAGATGTCAAAAAGATCGGTCGAAATCCTTTATTTAAAACATAATTAACTTATTTTGTTTAAATTAAAAATTGATAAAGGAATATGAGGAAATGATTATTGATTACGTGGTCGCCTAATCCTTTAATTATGTGTTCCTAGTCAAACTTTTAACGTAACGGGTTTGTCTAAGCATACTATATATAATTAGAGTATCTAGAATTCAAAAATCATTTATTAGATAGAAGGCAATGGTATAACATATTTACAACTACAGGGATTTATAATATCAGTTAAACTGTAGAGCAATATTTCATAATAAAAGAAATGGAGTTGGGCACGTTTTGAACGAAGGAAACGAAGGCTTAAATTTGGGCAGTTTTTTCAAATTCAATATAAAAACTGTCGGCCCAAGTTTGGTTAATTAAACAAACGTAATTAACTTATATAAACCATGTGATTAAGAAATAATTAATTTAATTTAAATCATATTTATTTAACGTGGGTAACTTTTTATTTCATTTACATAATTGAGGCGAACCAAAGACAAATGGAATCGTGGTGACGAGCACTTTATTGCGGAAACAGTTCTGGACAAAACTGAAGAAAACAAGAATTTACAGTTAAATTAAACACCTATTTAATTTAACTGTAACTTGGCCACTTTAGCAATAAATGAAATAAAAGTGAGTTAAGCTCACTCAATTCTTCCCACTTATATTTTGTATAAGTCGGGTTTTTATTTTGTGTGCTATGGTTGCTAATGGTTGACTGTTTGTTAAATATATTCATATATTGATTGAATCAATGAGATTAAACATTGTTTAATTTCAATGAAACATCAAATCATTATTTTAACGATTAGAACCAATTGAGGTAACTTGCCTTATTGGTTACATTTATAATAATATAAACATGTTTAATTTAATTGTTTGAATTGTTTTGTTAATATAGATTGATTGATGTTAAATAGTCGTTTTTTACTGTTTCAAAAATTATTAGTTTAAATTTGATAATTCTTATCGAATGATTTTATTTGAGGTAATGTATTTGAATGCAGGAAAAACAGGTTGGAGGGATCCAATTGCATTCCTCAAATTATTGTTTATTTTCATATTACCATTATATGAACTATATGACCAACCTGATTAGATGATTGATTTGTTTATTGATTGTTGAATCGTAATTCAACATTTATTATGATATTAACCAATAGGTAATATTGGTTGAGTAATTGAAGACAGATGGCTTAAAAATCAATCGTTTTTAAATATGGATTTACCGTCAGGTGAATCGACAGAAATGAAGTTATAAAATTTATTTTATAACTGAAGATAGATTTTGAAATTTATTAATTTGCATAGAAGTTTGGAATCTATTGATTTAAATAAAAGCTTATTAAAAGGAAATTTATATTCATATTTGTTATTTATGTTCATAAATAATTATTAAATGTTTTATAAATCAAATTCTTATGTAAATAAGATTTATAAGTAGTTGAGCAGAAATTAAAGTACCGGTTAAGAATTTGGATTAATTGTTCAAAGAAACAATAAAAATGGAATTATTTAAATTAGTTATATTATTAGTTAATTTAAAGGAAGACTAATTGGAATTAGTTAACGAGATAACGGGGTTTGAGTTGACTAAGTCAACCGTTCTAATTGGGATAGATTATTAAATTAGGTTGTTTTGAATTTATCTAACGAAATAGTTTAATGAATATTTGTTTTAATTTTAATATGATTTTAAAAAGAAGTTTACTATTTATTTTGGTTAATAAAGTAATTAACTAATTTTACAATAGTTAATGTTGAAGTAAATTATTATTTTAGTAATAATAATTTAAGTAATTACCTTATGAATGAAATCCATCGAAGTAAAGAAATCGAAGATTGAAATGGAATCTAATCGAATTGTGAAAGTGGTATATGAACAATTTTATTTAAAACATGAGATTTCAAATGAAGTAATAAAAAGTGGTTTTAAGTGAACACGATAGCTTAAATTTAATGTTTACTTAATATTTTAAATTAAGTACAACGAAGTGAGATAAAACGGTTTTATATTAAACCAGGATTGTATAAACGAGGTTTATGAAAAAATGAGAAGTCAAAGTGTTGATTTTGAGTTGGCGATACTTAATAATGAAATTAAGTAGGATGAATGGAATTGAAACGAGATTTTCAAAGCGGGAAATGGTTGAATGGATTAGAAAAATGGATTGTTAAAAGTGAATTTGGTAAAGGAGTGAGTAATAGGATTTTATAACAAAAATCCATGTTATAAAACGAATTGTTAAACAAGTAGAAGTTAAAGGTGATGTTATAGTAAGCAACTACTTAATCAGTGAATTAAGAAATAATGGTCATATTTCAAAAGGGAGATTTTCAAAAGTAAGAAGGTTTTATAAAACCATATTTCAAATAAAATAGTTAAATGGGATGTGTCTGATATTAGAATGAATATCGATTTTTGAATTACAACGCATATCTATCTTAAGATAAGAAAGTTGTTGACCAAAATATGAAAGGTAATTAAAATACCCCAACTTGAACGACTTCAGGATTATCTGAGGATGATATTAGTTGTACTGGTAAAGAGGTTAGCAATAATTTGTTACTTCCATAAGAGAAATATAATGTAACGTTAATTGAAAGGAGTTGGGAATATATAACGGTATTTCCAAAGTAACGGAATAAAAGATTTGAGAATACATAATATGATTTCTGAGGCAGGAGGACTCGAGCATATATAATGGGATTTCCAAAGTAACAGAAATGAAAAGACTTGAGAATGTGTGTGTGTGTATGCATAAAATGATATCTCCAAAATAAAGGAAACAAAAGGAAATTGTGTGAAAATATAACGATGTTTTTGAGGGAATAAGGAAATGAAAAGTGGAGCTTTGGAAAGGGATTATTCTAAAGGAACAAGGGTTGGTTATTGTTTTTCAAGCAAAGAAATAAAAGAGATTCGTAACATTAATTTAAAAAAAATAAGCTGAACTGATTTCCCAGTTATAGATAGTGAATATTGACGTTGCAAATGTTTTGCAAATGATAATAAGACGGGAAACTTGATATGATTATAAGATATTTTTTCTAAATATATGAAAAGGAAATGATTTTTAATATATTCATATACTAAAATAAGAAGTGGAAAACTATGTTTGAATTATTGAAAGATATTAAAAAAAAATTAACCATTCGTTAATTATTTTTAATAAAGAAGCCAAGTGATGCTGACTACTGAACCAGTAGATCTATTTTTATTTTTATGATTGAATGGTCGTTTATTTGATAACTAAATAACCGACTATCAAATCTGGCCTATACGATTGTTGGTACGGAAAGACCGGGATCAAATTTATATTCGAAAACCATTCCGACCAGCAAATGTGTAAATAACTAAAGATACAGATGCTAATCGAGACGGAGAAATTGAAGCCCGTGGATCTTCATAAAAAGGTACAATTACTTATAATATCCGGTTGGCACTTGGAGATAAACCGTGATTCTGTCGTGGTTGGAATCTAGGGATTGCAAGGACTACTTGCTACTGATCCATAGGGTGATACCTAGGATGTGGTAGGAGGGTGCCTTCGGTTCATCCTGTTCCTGGATGACTTGAATGGACGGATGTATGACAGAGTATTTCCAAAGTCATTACGTATGTTGATTTCCTCAAACGTATTTCTGTTGGTGGCGGAGAAGACATCTTCTCATTAGCTTAACAACTAGAGTATTTTTGGGAACGTCAATTAGTGATTTCTGGCGGATACGACGATGTGACGTTCAAAGGGAATGGTGGCCAGATTCTAAAGAGAATTATAACCTCAAGTCTTATCAACTGAGAAATGATATAAAATCGGGTAGGTCGCATGGCTAAGTTGGTCGCTCCCAATTAGGGTGTACTGTCATCATCTAAAGAATATTCATGTTTGTAACTTCTTTCCATTTCTGTATCTCCCGGGAACTATGGTGGTCGCGACAAAAAGTCGTAAGGTAACAATACATTCGGTACTCTCAAGCGAAGTGAGGGGCAGGTCATGTTTAGCCTGGGTTGCAAGATGCTCTTGTTGAATCCTGGTGTATTTCTCTTTAGAGATACACTGTCGGAAGGTGGTCCCATACCTTACCGGGAAATCAATTCTCCAATAAGAGCCCGCGGTTTTGATTGTATACTATATAGGTAGAGCGTGAGATGCAAGCGTTCTGCTAGATGGTTATTTATTTGTATTTATACATTATTATAATATTAGAAGAGATATGATTTTCAAATTGTTTTGGGTTATCATAAGGTAAAAAAACATCCGTGTTTACGTGTGGATCGGTCTTACGATTATCCTTTTTTCTTGAAAATATTTTGACTTCAAAATCAAGTTGGATGTTGCTTACAAAATTAGTGGGTTTCTCACTCTGGTTCACCAGACTGATCCGACTTTTGTAATGTTCGGGTTAGACCGAGTTTATAGGTTCAGATTATCGGATGCAGTGAAGAGACAGGATGGAAGAGTCAGACGTGTTATAATATAGTATTATTTCGTTGTGTGATTGTATATTAGGACATGTTATTATAACTATCCAGATTGTAGTACTCTGATGATTGTGTGTTTTTTAATTTTAAGCTCTTAGTAAAGATTTATTTCAATATTATATTTTGTTATGCTGCAATGTGAGACTCTGCGTTGTGTTGGTTCTTCTTCTTTTATTCTAATATTTCTTTCTTTCTTTTCTCACCCTCTAATTTCTTTTTAATAGCTATCTGGTGTTTTCGATACTTGAGTTTTGGAAAGTAATACAGGGTTATGTATTATTGTAGAATCTAGGCGTCGAATTCGTAACATACCGACTTTTTCGTACCCTTTGAGTTGACTAATTACAACTCAAGTCCAACCCAAATTACACGAAAAAGCAGATAGTTAGTAGAAAGAAATTAGAGGGTGAGATAAGAAAGAAGAAATATTAGAATAGAAGAAGAAGAAGAAGAAACACACAACACAGAGTCTCATATCGCGGCAGAACAAAATATAATATGGTATTAAATATTTACTAAGAGCTTTAAAATTACTTACAATCACCAAAGTACATCAACACACCTGGAAAGCTATGATAATCTATCTGCATATACAACACACAGTGGAATACACACCAAATATATATCGTACGTCTGAACTCCTCCAGTAAGTCTTCTGAAATTTGCAGCATCCAAATTTGAACCTGTAAAACACGGTCTAACCCGAACATTACAAACGCCGGATCAGTCTGGTGAACCAAAGTGAGAAAAATATACTAAGTTTAAAGGTATCATCCAACTTGATTTTTAAGTCAAAATCTTTTCGAAAGAAAGGATAATCATAAGAACAAATCCACACAAAAATGCGGGTGGTTTTTACCTTACGATAACCCAAAACATTTTTGAAACCAATATTATTCTAATATTATGATAGTGTCTAATACAAATAAATAGCAATCTAGAAGAACGCTTGCATCTCACACTCCACATACATAGTATACAATCAAAACCACAGGCTCTTATTAGAGAATTGATTTCCATGGCAAGGTATGGGCAACCACCTTTCCGACAATGTACCTCCGGAGATTAATACATTAGTTTTCAACAAGAACATCTTACAACTCAAGCTAAACATGATTGGCCCCCCACTTCGCTTGAGAGTACCAAATATATCATTACCACGGTTGAGGGCCTTCCAAACGAACCGATATCAGACGTACAAAAATAAAAAGGGAAGACCAAAGGCAATTGATTTCTCCAGATCAGGCAATGATATACCCTTTTGATGGGTGCAACCCACATAGCTATGTGACCTACCCGATTTTTACCATTTCTCGGTTGATGAGGCTTGAAGTTAAATCTTCTTTATTTATTCTTATTATTTTAGAACATCTGGTCACCATTCACTTTGAATATCACACGTCAGATCCATCAGATATCACTAATTGATGTCCACAAAAATACTTTAGTTGTTAAGCAAAGAGAAGTGCCCCTCTCCGCTAGCAACTATGGTACGTTTGAAGAAATCAACGGACATAATCCCTTTGGAAATACTCTGTCAAACATCCTTCCATATAAGTCATTTAGGAACAGGATGAACTGAAGGCACCCTCCTACCACATTCTAGGTATCACCCTAGGGATCAGTATTGAGTAGTCCTTGCAATCCGCAGATCTCAACTATGACAGAATCAAAAATCAAATAACTCTAGTTGCAAGGCAGAGAAATTCGACAAGTAGTCCTTCCGCTTATGAAGATCCACGGTCTTTAATTGCTCCATCTTCAATATGCATCTTCACGTATTTGCTGACTTGGAATGGTTTTTGAATATAAATTCGATCTCAGTCTTTCCGTACCAACAATCGTATGGGTCAGAATTGATAGTCGGTTATTTAACTACCAATAAACAACTATTTTGTTTTAATGCTTAGAAAAATATCCTATAATTATATCCAATTTCTATTTTACTATCATTTTCAAAACATTTCCTACATCATTACTCATTATTTATAATTGGGAAAATCAATTCAACTTATCATTCGTACAATAATGTTACGAAATCTCTTTTGTTTCAATATTTGTAAACAATAACCAACCCTTATTCTTCTAGAATAAATCCATTCTAAAACTTTCCTTTTCATTTCCTTTTACTTTGAAAATATTGTTATAATTGCACATAATCTCCTTTTGTTTCCTTTACTTTGGAAAATTATTATATATATTCTCAAATCTTTCCATTTTCGTTACTTTTGAAATCTCATTCTACATTCTTAAATCCTACAATTCACGTTGCGTTATTATTTCTCATGTGGAAATAATAAATACCTTAGTCTCTTTCCAATTATAAACTAACATCACTCGCAGATAATCCTGAAGTCGTCCAAGTTGGGGTATTTAATTACCTCTCAAGCCTTGATCAACAACGTTCTTTTCTTAAGATAGATATGAGTTGTAATTCAAAAACCGATATTCATTCTAATACTAAACACATCTTATTTAATTATTTTATTTAAATTATGGTTTTATAAAACCTTCTTACTTTTGAAAATATCTCTTTTTAAATATAACTTATTATTACTTAATTCATTGATTAAGTAAATGCTTATGAAAACATCACCTTTCAACCTTCTTTAAACAATTCGTTTAATAACTCGGATTTTTCTTACAAAATCCTATTCCTCACTTCTTTACCAAATTCACTTTAAACAATCCCTTCTCCTAATCCATTCAACCATTTCCCGCTTTGAAAATTTTATTTCAATTTCCTAAATTTTACTTAATTCCATTATTAATTAACGTTAATTTAAAATTAACGCTTTAATACCTCATCTCTTTGTATAAACTTCATTTATATAATTCTGATTTAAGATAAACCCTTTTATTCTCAATTTCCTTTTACTTAATTCAACATTGAGTAAACATTAATTTAAGCTATTGTATTCGAAATTCCTTTTTCAACTTTGTTATAAAAACTCGGATTTTAATATAAAACTCGTTCATAAATTCCTTTCAAAATTTAATTAGATTTCATTACAACAACACCTAAATTGTTATTAATTAAAACAAATTTTACTTCATCATTAACTACTGTAGAAGTAGTTTACTTCTTTATTAACTAAAATAAATAGTGAATTACTTTTTAAAACCTTATTAAAATTAAAATAAATATTCGTTAAGCTATTTCATTGGGTTAATCAACAACAAACTAATTTAATAATCAAACCCAGTTCAAACGGTCGACTTAGTCAACTCAATACCCAATTAATTCGTTAAACGATTCCAATTATAGTCCTTCCTTTAAATTAATTAATAATTTAAATAATTTCATTTAATTGTTTCTTAAGAACAATTATCCAAATCTTAACCGTTTGGTTAATTCCTGCTCATTTGCTTATAAATCTTATTAACGTAAAAAATTGGTTTATAAAATCATTTAATAATAACTTATAAATTTAAATAACTAATAATGAATATTGCTTTCCTTTTAATAACTTTGATTCAAATAATATATTTCAAAATTTATCTTCAGTTATAAAATAAATTTATAACTTCATTTCGTCAATTCCCCTGACGGTAAATCAGTATTTCAAAATGATTGATTTATAGGCTATATGCTGCTAATTATCAACGAATACTGCCCACTAGTTAAAACAAAACAAATGATGAATCCCAGGTCAATGATCAACAACCAAATCAATCATTCAATAATAATAGTTCGTATAATGATAATATGAAAATAAATAACATCTAATATATTTGAGGAGTCCAGTTGGATCCATCCTATCTGTTTTTCCTGCATTCGAATCGGTTAACTCATATAAAACCATTCAAATTGATTTAACTGATTATTTCCATAAGAGTAAAAATGACTATTTATCATCAACCAATTTATTTAACAATAACAAACAATTCAATCAATTCATTAAATTTAACACGTTTATTTTATAAACGTGACCAACAAAGTAAGTTACCTCCATTGGGTCCAGTCGATAAAATAACGATTTGGTTTTTCACTGAAATTAAACAATGTTTAATTTCATCGGTTCAATCAATATATGAAGATATATTTAACAAAAAATCAACCATTAGCAATCATAGCACACAATTATAAAACTGACTTATATAAATATAAGTGGGAAGAACTGAGTGAATTTAACTCACCTTGATCCGGTTTATTGTTTAAATGGCTCATTTCGGTTAAATTAAACATGCATATAATTTAACTGAAAAATCCATTTGATTTCAATCACATCCAGTTTTGATCCATAATGTAGGTTTCGTCGATACGGTTCCAGCATATCCTGGATTGTCCAATTTTGATAATGCAGTCAAAAGATATTTACGTTTTAATATTAACACTATTTGATTAATAAAATAAATCCTTGATTATAATTTAAATAACGTTAATTACTTTTAAATAAGTTTACAGTCTGATTATCCCTTTCCATCTTCGTTCCAGTTTTTCCCCGATACTATCTCCTCAATTTCTACACCATCGAGTCCCTGAATCACGCACACAAGTTATAAAGAATTAAAGTCGATTATTTAATTAATAAATAAATCTCTTTACTTAAAAGTTAATTAACTTTAATTACATAGTTAGTAAAACAAATTACATTACTTAATCGAAACCCAGGATGAACTATTTCTTCATCTCACAACTCGTGCCTTCATTCTTGATTACAAACTGACTCATGCCGACTTCGATCAAACCACCGCACTACCAATCGCTGATTGGCGGACAATCTGAACCCATGGGCGAGTGTGTCTGAACCTTCTCCGTGTCTGACCAGAACCGCGAGTTGTCATACCCTCCCAAACGCCCGCAAAACCTCACGAACCATAGCCACTTCGAGGCCTTAATCCAACCGCCTCATGTTGACTTTTCCGATCATCACCGTTCAAGTGATAGATCACATAGAGCAGAAGATAATTTCAGTTGGAAGATCTTTGCATTGGTGAATGATTTTGGAGTTAATTTATGGAGAAGGATGGGGTGTTTTTTGCCGTTAATTGTTTTATGTGGCGGCAGTTTTCTTATGTTGACCACACACATATTTGTTTGATGCACATGAAGGGTTTCAATGGGTTATATTTATAAGGGTATAATTAATAATATTATATTCTTAATGAAACTTATGCCTTAAGCTTCACTCAAAAACTAGCCCATACGACTTTCAATTGTAATGAAAATTACAATCCTAGCATAGAAAAATATTCCGAACACGATGGGATATGTTTCGTCAAATTCCGAGGTTGTTTTTAAAAATCCCTTTCTAATCCACATGTGAAAAATAACGCATTTAAATTGCCTACATTCACAAAATGAATCCAAATAACTTGAAACTTGAAACACTACAACATTTAACTATTACAGATTCAATAAAATTAGTTTTGTTGAATACGAAGTCCATCTGCGAATTAGTTACTCTAAATTTCCAATTTAAATCGATAAAACGATTAAATTAAAAATAGATACGTTTTTGGCTACTGAATCACATATGACATCAGTTTACAACGAAATTTGATATCGTACAATAATTTAAAGTTACGGTTCCAATGAAACTAATTTCATCGAAAACCGAGGTCGTTTGTAAAATGACTATTTTGAATGCTTATAAAATATCAAATAAATATTAATTCTATTCCAAATGAATTCAATTAAATAAAAATAAATTATTATTATTGTAAATATCCAAATAAAATTATCATATAACTTCAAATATAAACAATTGTGGATTATACAACTCAATATCAACATTCTGAGTTAAATGATATCCAAATATATGAAAACCCTATTATATTAATAATAAACGTTATATTTTAATACAATTTCCACAACGACTTTTTAAAATTTTAATAGACATAACTAACAATCTATAACCTGAAATCTGGTTTTTTCTCTTTTATATGAAACTTATAACCAACTAGATTCAATTGTTTCTTGTTTCACGGAATTATGACTTATATCGAAAGTTGTATATTTAATATTAGTTCAAAACTCAATATTACGAACTACTACGACATTACGAGCTCGTTTTAATTTAATTATAAATTAACGTTAAAACTTTGTTTTAAATAAATGAATTTAATATTAAAATCCATTAATATTCCAAATAAAATATTTAAAATAAATAAAATATTTGACTACCAAAAATATGGGACATTACGGAATCCTTTGTCGGGTCGTTACACTTGGTATCAGAGCCGGTTGCTTGTTGTGTGCTAGATATGCATGATAGGGGGTTCTCACTTCGCGTTTGGTGGTGAACGAAAGACTCTTACCTCTACATGTCCCAAAAATGTGGGTTGGTCGAGTCGATAGACTGGCTGTAAAAGCAGTTCTGAGGTATCATTGTAGTGCCACGGTGGCAGTTTAGGCCACTAGTTGATGGTTGAAAAGCCTAGACCTATTACAGTGGTATCAAAGCTATTGGTTTAATAATAACCTTGGCTCTATTGCGTAACTCGATATAGATGGGGTTAGTAATACCCTAAAATGAGTCGTGTGTATATACATGAGAGCGCGTATTTGTAGATTTTATATACAAATGTTTTTTATTGTGTTATTTGATCGGTTTGATTCTGAATTGGCTATGGACACCATATTATTTTTTAAAGCGGGTAAATGAAATAATTTTACCTAAATTATATTTTTGTATAGAAAATAAATAAATTTATTAATTTATTGAGATATTGGTGTGTTTGGTTGATTTGATTCGAATTCAAATTGGATTAAGAATTTGGAACAGTTTAATATAACTACAAGAAATTTCACATATAAAATTGTGAATAAGAATTGTAATGTGGAATTGAATGAATCAGAATTTAACTTAAGACAAGTTAAAACCAGAATGAATGATTTTTGAAATAAAATTAGAATTGGGATTTTAAAATGAAAATAAAATAATTGAAAGATTGGTTAGTAATTGAATATGAAATGATACCTATCTTGGTTTAGTAAATATTAATATTGAATATTAATAGCTAATAAATGCTGAATGATTGATTAGGTTGGTTGTAAATTGATTGTTGCTAGTTGTTACTGGAATGAATGTAAATCATCAATGGGTTAATATCAAAAGGATGAATGAATTGAAATAAATTCCAATATTATTGATGTGGAATGCAATTGCATATGAAATGGAATTAATGGTTTAGCCTGGTATTTGAAAATGAATTGATGCTCGTGTTTGATTTTGGATTTGGTGTTGATATATTTGATGATTAATGAAGTATTACTTTAAAATTTCATGTAATTGTTATTTACGTGTTGAATTGAGTTATGTACTGTCAGTTGGCTATGAGAATCGATTATGGTTGCGTAGACTTCACGTAAATTGAGCAAATATGCTTAATAGCGCTCGTAAAAGGTACACGTACGCAAAATTATAAAATTTTGGTTTTTGATTTTGATTTTCCGACCGTGTGGGTCGATGTATATATTTTTTTTGTTCCTGCGATATTGCATGTGTCACTCCATAAAGGGTAGATTTTAGCGAATTTTCTAGGAATTTAAGGTGTCAAATTTTTTTTTGATATTTTTTAATTTTTTTATTTACAATAATGAATTGGTTTTTGATTTAAAATAAATTGGATTTTAAAGTGGATGGGTTCGTAACATTTTTCCTACCTAGGTAATTTCGGGAACAAAATACTTTTAAGGGGGGAAGAATGTAATGTCTCGTATTTTTAGTTGTCAGATATTTGAATTATTTTATTATTTTAAAAATTTTATTTGGAATTATAAATGGTGTTACAATATATGTTTCAATTATATAACGAAGTTTGAACGTTAAATTTATATATAAAAATAAATCGAGCTCGTAATGGCGCGTAGTTCGTAATATTGAGTTTTGAACTTCAGTTGAGTATACAGGATCTGATATAAGTCGTATTTTTGTGAAACAAGAAACATTTGAATCTTATTGATTATAATTTTCTAATGGAAGGAAAAAATCGAGATTTCATGTTATAGGTTGTTAGTTAGGTCAAATAAAATTTTAAAATAGTCGCTATGGAATTCCTTAATAAACTATAACGTTTATTTAACAAATTTAGTGTAGTGCTAAGGGAACCCTAATATGTTCTTCCTAATACCACAATTAAAAAAAAAACTCATTAAATTTTGTATGCTTCATAATACCACATTACCTCTCCATTCTAACCTTTCACTCAATCATTATTTGCTGAACTAATCTTGTACTAAGCTAATCTAATACCCCAATCTCTCGTAATCGCTATCTTCTCAGCATCTCTCATGGGAAAATTCAAATTCATGTGGTAGTCTCCCAATTGTTTGGTGATCTGAAAACTTTAATCTCTCACTTCCTCTTCTAGTTTGCTTAATTCAAACCTTATTCGCGGCTTTTGTATATTTCGGCGTCGAATTCATTGATCTGTTATAGATCTAGGGTTTATGTGAAAGCCCGCCCCGCACCAGCTGGCATTTCCTCCGAAAGTGCGCTGTCCACATGCCCGACTAGCACGGAATGGTCATCAAAGAAAGGAAAGAAGAGAATGAACTAATCGAAAACCTGTAGAATGTCTCATAGTGCATGGAACAATATATAATAATAATATACTTGACATAAAACAGGCGAGACAGTGCATAAGCTGATAATTAAAGCCAACATCAACATCATCATCAGAGTAGCGGAAATCCAAATACGGCTTATTACAACTTTCCAAATTATTGTCTCTAAACAAAAGAAAGAAAGGTACACCACTAATGCCTAAAGTAGTGACCGCAGCAACACAGGAAACTATCTATATATATTTATATATATCATATATGGAAGCCTCCTCCTCTTCTCCGGTACAGCTACTTGTGCATACCACCTACCTGTCTCTAGTTTGCTCGTGAGAGCACCTAAAGTAATTGTAACGACCCAGATTTTTGAACAGTTATTTTAAATATTTAGTATGGTTTTAAATATTGATTCAAAAAAATAAATGGATTTTTATTATAGAATTTATCAGTTTAAAAATCATTATATGATTTAATATCGAATAGAACGATAATAATAGATTTTTATCGATGAATTTAATGTTATAAATCGTATTTAATATAATTCGTTAATTTAAAATAGTTCTCTCTTCTATACAGTCGAAATAAAATTTCAAAGCCAGATCCATTAAATTCAGAATAGCAGTATGGCTTGAAGATGTCATTCGTTAAGTTAAAATAGGGGTTTGTGGTTGAGGTTGGGAACCGTAAAATATCTTGGAATAGAAAACTAATTAAAAATTCAAATCAAATTTAACTACTGTCTGTACTTAACCCTGCATACGTCCTTCAGCCGACCTCTATTCTTCAATTCGCAGACCTATACTCTTCTCCAGCTGTAGAAAATGTCTCTCCCTTTCAGGATCAAGCAGACAACATTTCAATGGCACGTACTATTTGTTTCTCTTCCCTTTGCTTATTTAAACCATCGCACCTTCATTCCTTCATTCAACAGAAAACAAGCGAGGGTTTGGAAATAAAAATGGTTTCTCCAATTCAAAAGATCCCGAGCTTTTTTTCAATCAAAGCCGCACACTTCAAAGGTCACCGCTGCCTCTTTTTCTTTCTTTTTGAAACCAAAGCCACCGTATATTAAAAAGGGTTAAATTGAAAGGGTAATCGCGACACAAATGTGATTCTCTCAGTAGCCGAGCCGAGCTGGGTACTCCATCGATGGTGATGGCACTAGGGGATTTAGGGTTCATCTTACTGATTGGGAGGTCGGAGTATTTTTCAAGGGTTCGGTGAGGGTGCGATCGAGATTTTGGGGAAAGTGAAAACGAGACAAACGGGCTTAGGGCGATGCGGGATGGAGGATGTACAAGCAAAAGGGTTGTTGGGTTCTGTCAGGGTTCGACAGCGGGATTAGGGATCGATTTAGGGTTGGCTTGGCTCGAGACTGGCGAAGTCGGAGGAAGTTTGGGTATGGTTGGAGATTGCGGTGTATGTTATTGGCCAGGGTGAAGGAGTTAACGATGGATAGAGATTGTTGGCGAGGTGTTTGGTGAAATGCCGGAAAGAAAGAAAAAAAAACAACAGCGGGATTAAGGTAAACATAAATTATTTATATTTTTTTTTAGGTTAATTGCATGATAATTCAAATAGAAATTAATTTAGTTGATTTAGTTTTAATTACTAAGTTAATAAATCGGTCCCTTAAGAAATGTTTAAGTTAATATGTGTAAATAGTTAATTCATCTAATATAGACTATTTAAGTAATTTAATTAAATAGTTCAAAATTTGATGAGTAAAAGATTTTATTTTAGGTGCAAATAAAATCCATTCAAGACGACTCGAGTAAATTCTTAAACGCATCAATTTGGAATGAGAATGCTCGACAAATAAAATCCCTGGTGAGTAAATCTCACTCACCTTTAAAATTATTTTTATTTCATTTAAAAATAATTGTTTGTTGCTTGTGTGGATGCTTTCTGCTTGTTTTATATATTAGTTATTTAGGCTATATATATATATATATTGGGTTGATTCATTGGTTGGATTCCCGCAGTCTCATTAGCGGATGCCCGCAGTTTCATAGCGGATGATTACCCTATACGCCCCACGCTATGATTAGTGGATGACCTTCTATACCGCGATATTCTGCCACGAAGCAGAATGGGTATTATTTATGTGCTAACATCTGTGGATGCAGGAAAACAGGTTGGAGGAATCCAACCGGATTCCTCAAAAATATATTATCTGTTGTTTATTTGATTGCATATATATTGTTATATATGATGTGTTAGAAAAATAAATAATTCGTCGCTTTGTGTGTTTAAATATCACTGGGCTTATGTAATGATATTTAAAAATATCGTAAAAAGGATATTGGAGATTTAAAAAGGGAAAATTCTATTTTTAAATAGAATTTGAATTTTAAATGGAATAAAAATATAAACTTGTTTTTTTTTAAAATAAAACAAGTAGTTTCTTTATAAACGAAGTTTATAAATAGTTCTTTTATAACGAAGTTATAAGTGAAGTGAAAGAATTCTCATTTGATAATTCAAAAATAGAAATACCAGCGTGAAATTGGAATTTGAAATGGAATTTCAAAACAGGATGTGAAAGGAAAATTTTAAATATATAACTCAAATGAAATTTGAGTATAACATTTGGATTTTAAAAGGGGTTTAAATATTTGAATTTTAAGAAGAGATTGAATATTAGAAATTCAAATAGAAGTTCAAATAGAATTTGAATAGACGAAATTGGAATGGAAAAATAGAATTTGAATTCAAGAAATTGAAATAAAATTCGAATTCAAAGGAATTCGAATAAGAAATTCAAATAGAGATTTGAATGTAGAATTTCAAAATAGACCTTGAAATATAGAATTTCAAAGAAGAATTAAATAGAATTTGAAATATAGTATTTCAAAGAAGAATTGAAATATGAAATTTGAATAGAGATTTGAAATGGAATTCAAATATGAAATTTGAATTGAGATTTGAAATAGAAATTCAAGTATTGAATTTGAACATAGAAATTCAAATGGGGCTGAATATTTGAATTTCAAAAGGGAATTCAAAATGGAGTTGAATATCTAAATTCAAGTATGAATTTCAAATATAGAAATTCAAAAAGGATTTGAAATGGAATTCGAATAAAGGATTTGAAATGGAATTTGAATAAAGGATTTGAAATGGAATTCGAATAAAGGATTTGAAATGGAATTCGAATAAAGGATTTCAAATGGGATTTGAATACAGGATTTAAAACTATGGAATTTGAAATGTAAAGATTCAAAGGGAATTTGAAATATATATGAATATATATATATATATTAGAATGAAGTTGAATTCATTTTAACGAAGTTTAAAAAGTTTATATATATAAATATAATTAAAACGAACCCGCCGCAGCGCTGCAGTTCGAAAATTAGCGATTCGAACTTCAATTGAGTATACAGAACGCAATTGAAGTCGGAATTCTTCGAAACAAGAAACGTCAGGACCGGTTTGATAATAGTTCTCTAATGAAGGAGAAAAATCTGGATTTCGTCGTATAGATTTTGAGTTATGTCAAAATCAAATTTTTAGAAAAGCAGCGCCAGAATCGTTTTAAAACCATAATGGTTTATTTAAGGTTATAAAAGGATTTTAAGCAAATAAAATACGAAGTTCGATTTAGAAAAATTTCAGAGTAAGTTGCAAAATATATGCGAATTCAAGTTGTGTAAACGAACATGATTTTTGAAACAGAAACCAGATTTTTATTTATTGAATAGAATTAACTAAATTGAATAGAAATTAGTTAATGAGATTTCGAATGGATATTGGGGTTTGAATAAGTAAATTCGATTTGATAATTTATATTCGACATCAAAAAGGAAACTAGAATTGAAATTGAAATTGAAATTTAAATTGGTTGTGAGCAAGTTAAACATTTTATTTGAACATGTTATGTTCAAACAAAGAAGTGAAATAGGCAAAAGGGCTAATTAAAGAATATTGAGCGAAACCAAATTCAAACGATTCAAATTGAAGTCAAACGAATGGATGAGTTGAATTGAATTGGAAACAGGTGAACAGGTGTTAAACAGATATGGGATGGAGTATATGAAGATTTTGATTTATGTGCCCGACAGAAAGGTACATGTTTAATTCATATATGGGTTTTATGCGCCGTATCGGCAAGCCGCTTGGCTTTTCCTTTTTCTTTTTGATTGAGGAAGATACCGGGAAGCTATTTGAAATTTCCCGATGCTCCCGATACAGGGGAGGTTATGGCGAAATTTTCCGGAAATTTAAAGAGTTAGAATATTTTTAAGATATTTCGATAATTTGAAATCATTGTATCGACGTATTGAATTCGATAGTAAAGTAAATATAAAAATCGAATGTTGTAAACAAAAAAAGGATAGAGATAAGTGATTGGAATTGTTTTCAATTGCAAATAGAGACATTTTCTAATATATAGAAAATAAAAGAAATTAATATTTGGAAACGTTTTCCAAATGGCATAAGAGGCCAAGATGTTTATTGAAATATTTGGTTAACAAATATTGATAAAGAAATGGAGAAGTGATTTAATTAATGAAATATTAATTAAAGAGCCCAGTGATTTGTTTGATATGTTTGGATGAACACTTGTTTTTATTCGATAGTTAAATCACAGACTATCGAAGTTTTTGACCATCGTTGTCAATATGGAGAGACCGGTTGGATTATTATCCGAAGAACCACTCCGTATCGGCATAAGCGTTGCGAACCAAGTATGCTGAATATATTGAAGACGGAGTAAAGTGCAAGGGCTTTTCTATTTATAGAAATAGTGCCTTCGGTTTCGTTCAGTCTCAGAACGAACGTAAATGGACGAATGTCTGACAGAGTATTTCCAATGATCAAATGGGTTGGTCTGTATGAATATATATGGTTGCAACGGATTTATCCCTTAGCATAATATCCAGAATATTTGTGCAAACTCAACTAGTGATTAACGGATCTGACAATGTGGCATTCAAAGTGATTGTGTTATCAAGGAATGGTAAGTAATCGTAGCCTCAGGCCTCAACAACCGGGAAAGGACAAAAATCGGGCAGGCAGCATGGCTATGTGGGTCGCACCCATTAGGGTGTATAATCACCTATCTAGAGAAATTCCTTTTGTTTCTAAATCTATCGATTCTGCCCATTCGGGAAACGGTGGTTTGAGTCCAACCGTTGGTGATATACATTCGATACACTCAAGCGAAATGAGTGGTCGGTCATGTGTGGGCCGGGTTGCAAGATGTTCTTGTTGAACCCAGGTGTATTCGCCTCTAGAGATACATCATCGGAAGGTGGTTCCATACCTTGTCATGTTGGAAATCCAATCTCCAATAAGCGCCATGCGGTTTTTGATTTTATAATATATATGTGGAGCGTGAGATACAAGCGTTCTGCTATTTGGTTATTTACTTGATGTAGACATTATTATAATATCACTGGATTGATATCAAAGTGTTTTGGGTTATAGTAAGGTAAAAGCCGTCCGTGTTTATGTGTGGGCTGGTCTTACTATTATCTTTTCTTTTGAAAGGATTTTTAAAGTTAAACAATTGGTTGGAGTTTACTCACACCAGTCCCATGACTGACCCAGAGTTTATTTTGTTTTGTTTTTCCTAAACTCTTGGGTGCCCAAATTTGTACGGGCAGTCAAGTGTTTCAGGCTTTTACAGATACACTTGAAGGAGCTTGAAGCAGGAGGCTTCAACGTTAGTTATTTAGAGTTACTTCCGCTGGATCAAATTGTTATGTGTACTCTGATGATGGTATGTATATATGTACAAAACAGATTTGTATTTCAAAGCTTATGTTATATAATATATTTTATTCGTTCCGCTGTGAGTTGTGATCTTCGTTCTTCTTCTATTCTAAGTTTTCTATCTTAACTATTCTCACCCTCTATCTTCTTTCTAATAATGAGTCGTATTTCTGTGCAATTTGAGTTAGACGTGTGGTGTTTTTAGTCAACTCAGATAGCTCGGATTTGCGGGCCTTTACAGTAATAAGAAGAGACATAAAACTCTGGGTCAGACAAAAGTCTGGTATGAGCGATAAGTAGCCAAACAGAACAATAACAGGTATACTAAACCATACCTGAACCTGGACCTGAATACTCTGAGGTGCCACTAACACATGGTATAAAGGATACAGGGGTAGGGGTGTGCATGTCATAGTGATGGCAAATAAATCAAACATAGCAACCATCCTCACATCTCTCACTCAGTGCGTAAAGCATACGATGTCCACCACTGTCAATCACTAGACCCATCGAAGTAGTGATAGAGTTCGACTTGTACAACTACTGCTACTACCAAGCTCACCCCATGGAGTCATGACCAAATCTTTACAAATGACCCCACTTCATTGGTCTATAGCTCTTTAGTCGTACCTAGGCCACTGTGGCCCTGAACCCGTTCACGTACCTCCTACACATAGTGATCCAAAGTTATAGACATCGACAACCCTTTAGCACACGTCCCGCAGCAAAGCCCAACTCATGAAGTACACTCATTGGTTCCCAAATGGATCCTGAGTACAAACTTCCCACTTGGACTACCTTTGTATCTCGGGTTTTGGTCTCCTCCGGATTGGTTCGGTCCTTCTATCTTCAGTTCGGTTCGGTTCGACGCATCCTCAGTTCGTGCTCAACATCTTAGTTCGTGACAAGCTCCTTCGGGTCAGATCGGGTCGTGCTCCTTCCACCAGTTCGGTCTTGGTCATCCCATCGGATCGTGGTCTCCGTTCGTGGTGCAAGCAGCTCGAGTCTTCCTCTCCACTCCGGGTAGGATAGGAGACGCATAAGTGGTTTGGGTCGGAGATCTTCTGGCGGATTGGGTCGGGTCATGTGTCCTTCCATCGGATCGTGTCGAGCTCCCTCCATCGAATCGATCGTGGATGCATACTCGCGGCGGCTCGTGAAGATGGTGTCACGACCGGGTCGGGTTCGGAAAAGGCGGTCTGATCCGGTTGCTGGCCAATTTCCTGCAGTTCTTCCAGCGACTGTTTTATGCCATACGACGGCATTTTCGACCATTCTAACTTTTCTAATCAATCACAAAACATACCATATAGTCATAGCAACATATAGAACTGACCACAAACACCAAAACAACAATTTGATAGGTTAAAATGGATTAAACATAGCAAGAACCCCATATTTTCCCTTAAGCATGTTTAGGCATAATTAATGATAGGATTAACAAATCTTAAACAAATTCTCTAACAGAGGCCTAAAACATTCTTTTCGAATTTATAAATATTTTTCCAAAATTTTATCATGTCCAATTTCGTTAATCTTCACTAATTACCCTTAATTAACTGTAATTAGTGCAAAACCGTGCAAATCACTCACCTTTGCCACAAATAAACTTTAGATCCGAAATGATTCTCTGTTTTGGCGTTGTTCCCAAGGCATCACAGCAACTCTATCTCAATCTCTTTGCTAATCCACCTCAATTTGATGTAGATTAGGCCAATACTTGATTAAACGATGATTAGAAGGTGTTTTAGAAGTTGGAGGTCATGGCTAGGTTGAGAGGAATGAATAGTGACGGCTGAAAAATGAAAAAAAGGTATTCTTTAAACCCTAACATACCTTTTAAACTCCTAATCCCGAAATTCCCCTTTGCGCCTAGCTGTTAATCACCCGGTTAAATTCAATTAAGCTGTTTTTCACCATATGAAACTTGTTTCAGCCATATCACTCAAACGGTGAGTCCGTTTGGCTAATGTGACCACTCTACGGAATTGTAAACCATCATCTGGATCAAATGGAAAAGGTTTCAATACAAAATTCCTTTTCAGTCAAAAGTTGTGGTCAAAACGAGATCAGCTAGGGGCAAAACGGTCATTTAAAAATCGGGAAAAATCATTAACAAGGGAAATGACCCCAATAGTCGTCTCCAAAAGTTACATGACCATACAACTCTCTATGACGATGAAATAAATATTCTACGATCCTATGATGCGTAGAATGCGGGTCGTTACACTCTCCCCCCTTAAGAAATTTCGTCCCCTAAATTTCTTAACCCAAAACATATAAAGGATCCCGCATGCCTACCAACTATATACAACAATCAATCATGCGAAACAAACAAAACAAACCTATCCTAGCATGCGGAAAGACTTAATTGAAACTGTAATCTTACCAGGCGAAGAGTTCTGGATACGCCTTCCTAATACTCTCCTCTGTCTCCCAAGTACGATCATTTTCATTCTCACCCCACTGAACTTTGACTAATTTCACCGCCTTCCTTCGAAGCTGCTTCGTATCATTCCCAACAATACGCATAGGCCTGCGGTTCCCAACATCCTCGGGTTTAACCTCGATATCATCCAACTGATCAGGTGAAATAGTCACATCGGGGTCGTGCACGAACTTCCTTAACTGGGAAACATGAAACACGTTGTGAACTCCAGCCATCTTCTCTGGTAATTCAACTTTATATGCCAAATTCACAGTTTTCTCTAGAACTGGGAATGGACCAACGAATCTTAGTGCTAACTTGCCTTTCCTGTCAAATCGTATCATGCTCTTCAACGGAGATATCTTGACAAACACCAAGTCTCCAATGGAGAACTTTAATTCTCTTCTTCTCTTATCAGCATAACTCTTTTGCCTATCTTGGGCAGCCTTCATTCGTTGTTGGACAACCTTAATCTTAGCTGAAGTTTCTCTTATCACATCTAGTCCAAGCACAAACTTTTCACCAGTTTCTAACCAACATGACAGTGAGTTGCACGGTCTTCCGTACAAAGCTTCAAATGGAGCCATACCAATACTAGATTGATAACTATTATTATATGCAAACTCTACTAGATGCAAATGGTCATCCCATGATCCATCAAAGTCTAATATGCAAGCACTCAAGAGATCCTCTAATACTCGATTCACCCTCTCTGTCTGTCCGTCGGTTTGAGGATGATACGCAGTACTGAGATGTAATTCCGATCCTAACGCCTCTTGTAAGCTTTTCCAAAATCCGCTAGTGAACAATGGATCTCGGTCACTCACAATGCTTTTGGGTATTCCATGAAATCTTACTACCCACTTTACATATAGTTTAGCTAACTTAGCTGCTGTCTTGTTTGATTTGACGGGTATAAACCTTGCACTCTTAGTCAATCGGTCCACAATCACCCAAATGCTATCATGGCCCGACCTAGTTCTTGGCAACCCATCAATAAAATCCATTGAGACTTGTTCCCATTTCCATTCTGGAATCTCTAATGGTTTCAACAAGCCACTAGGCTTCTTTTGCTCGGCTTTAACTAGCTGGCAGTTCATGCATTTGGATATAAACTTCCCAACGTCTCTCTTCATCCCTTTACAATAGTAGGTCAGCTTCATGTCTCGATACATCTTGTTACCACCGGGATGTATAGTCAATTTTGAGCGATGACATTCTCTAAGCACTTCATCTCTCAATCCATTGACATTGGGTACAACTAGTCTTCCATTCTTTCTAGGCCATCCATCTCGATCAAGCCCATACTTGTTTATCTCTCCATCGATTCCCATCTCTAACTTTGAGATGATTTCCAATAGGTTAGGATCGTCCCTTTGACTGGAACCAATCCGCTCAATCAAAGTGGGTCTGATCGTCAAACTTGCTAACATTTCTGGATCCAATTCGCACTTTGGTATGAAATCATACCCAACGATGTACTCCAGTTGCTTCCATTCTAGAAACATAGCCCCTAAACTGGCATATGTCTCCTACTCAAGGCATCATCTAACGCATTGCCCTTTCTGGTGTGTACGCGATATCGAAATCGTAGGAAGCCAAGAATTCTAACCATCTTTTTTGTCGGAGATTTAGATCTTTTTGAGAGAAAAGATACTTTAGCAATTTATGATCAGTAAACAACTCGAATATTTCTCCCAAGAGATAATGTCTCTACATCTTCAATGCGAACACAATCATTGCTAATTCCAAGTCTTGGGTAGGGTATCTTTTCTCGTGCGGTTTCAGTTGCCGACTTGCATAAGCTACAACCCTACCTCCTTGTATCAACACAGCACCTAATCCGATACCACATGCGTCTGTATAAACCGTCATCTCTTCATTCGCCTTAGGAATGACTAACACTGATGCACATGTCAACTTTTCCTTTAGACTCTTGAATGCATTCTCGCACTTTCCGTCCCAAACGAAGGCTTGATTCTTCTTGGTCAACTAAGTCAATGGTGCTACTATCTTCGAGAAGTCTTGGGTAAACTCACGATAATATCCAGCTAATCCCAAGAAACTTCTTATGTCCGTTGCATTCTTGGGAATAGACCAGTCCTGTACCGTAGCCACCTTCGCAGGGTTCACGGCAATACCATTCTCTGAAACAACATGGCCCAAGAATCTCACTTCCCTCCTCCAGAAGTGACACTTAGAAAACTTTGCTTTCAATTGGTGTTTTCTCAACACCTGCATCACTATTCTTAAATGTTCCTTGTGTTCTTCCTCTGTCCTTGAGTAAACCAAAATATCATCCACGAACACAAGAACAAACTTATTCAATTGATCCCTGAATACTCTATTCATAAGATCCACAAAATATGTTGGGGGCATTGGTCAACCCGAATGGCATGACCAACCACTCATAAAATCCAAACGGCGTCCGAAAAGCCGTTTTAGCTATACTCTCGGCTTCCACTCTAAGCTGATGAAAACCTGTCGCGAGATCCAACTGAGAGAATACTCTCGCGCCACTCAACTGATCAAACAAATCATCTATCCACGGTAGAGGATACTTGTTCTTCCTCGTCACCTTGTTCAACTCGCGGTAGTCTACACACAATCGAAGGGAACCATCAGCCTTGATAGCAAACACAACTGGTGCTCCCCATTCAGAAACACTCCTTCAAATAAATCCCTTCTTCAAAAGATCGTTGACTTGCATCCCGAGCTCTCGCTGCTCCCTTGGTGCCATACGACGAAGTGGCATCACTATAGGTCTGGCATCTTTCACTAAATCAATACGGAACTCAATCTTTCGGTGTGGTGGAAGCACGGTCACTTCTCCGAAGACGCCCGGATACTGGCCAACCACGGGCAAACCTGACAACTCACCATGCAGGATGTTGAGGGAATTTGGAAAACTGGCCATTACCCCATCACTAGGTAGACCACCAAACACTACCCTATTCCCATCATCCGCTCTAGCTGTCACCAAAAAGCCCTCACAGTCAACCACCACCCCGTATCTTTGGAGCCAATCAACTCCCAAAATAATGTCAAACCCAGTAAAGACCAAAACAAAGCAATCACAAACAAACATGCATCCATGACTCGATAAGACCACATTACGGCAAATCATGCTAAGGTTAGTCGAACCACCAATTGGGTTCGTCACTACTAAAGGTCTATCGACATTCTCGGGCTCCAGTCCCAACCTATCTACCAGATCACTAGATATGAAAGACTGGAAGCTCCGGTATCAAACAATACTCGAACAGGAACATCATAAACAGAAACCATACCTTGAATAACGACATTCTTTCCCTTCTCCGCCGTAGTTGGGGCATTCGACGAAGAAGGAATAGCATTAAGGGCATATGCTTTCACCATCTGCTTTTCTTTAGGGGGTTGCGGACACTTATCCTTGTGATGTCCCACTTGGCCATAGTTGAATCACTTCCTGTCTGCTGGCTTTGCTCGACAATTACTAGCATAGTGGCCCTTCTTGCCACAGCTAAAGCACTTAACATCTTTCTTCTTCTTCTGGCCATCCTTATTCTGGTTCTGCTTCCTCTTATTCTGAGAACCACTCTTGCCTCCACCGCTTGCTTGCGGTATTGTCTCCTCTGCAGATGCGATGTAATAACCCGGAAAATGTGAACCAGTTTAAAATTTTTAAATCAGGTTATTAACAAGAAATTTGAATGATTGAAATGGCATATTTCAATAAAATATAGAATTGGGTATAATATTGCAGTTTGAAATTTTGAATACAAACTTGGTCTGACTGTACCGGGTGGAAAATATAACATATTTTAACGAAACTGAAAATATTTAAATCTGTTTATCAATACCTTTCTAACGAATCTGAAAAATCGAAATTTCATAACGGAAATCAAAAGTTATGGCCAAATGAATTTTCAGAAAGGTCGCTATATAGTATATATAGCCCTTGAAAATTGAGATTTTGCATACGACCTCGGAATTCGACGAAACCACTTTTGTTGGGTCCGGGATGTCAAATTATTGCTAAGTTTCAAATTTCGTAATTTTTGAAGCTAGTATGTGAGCGGGGCAAAAGATAACGTGTTTGGTCAAATTCTGTTAAAATGGGTCGACCTAAAAATGGTCGTTTTTCAAACGAGCTCAGAATTCGACGAAACTGGTTTTGTTAGGACCGTATCGTCAAAACAAAGCAAGATTTATTTTTCTGGAGTTTTTCGATTCAGTTTGTGGCCCTGGCAAATTGAAATGTACGTTTAAATTAAATATCGAATCTTTTATATTTTAATTTGAAAAATAACTGACTGTAACAGTCGAAATGGCCAATGAAACATATCCCACTGTGTCTGGAATGGGGGTATTTAGCTAGGGGCGACAGTCGTTGGGTTTAAAAAGGAGTCCGTTTGCAAAAACACTATTTAAAAATTTTCTATAAATTCTGGCCAATAGGAAATTTTCATTTAAAAATATATATATATATATATAAAAAACTACGGAACCCTAGCCGCCACCCTGCTCTGGACGATCCACGTTGCTCGAAGCTTCTCGTCCCTTTTCTGATCGCCACAGGCGACGCTAGGCCGCGCCACCACCACCAGTCGACAGCCCTTCGCCTCCTCTCCACATCCGACCCAACGCCGCCCCCTCTCGTCAGCTCCTTCGCCTGAACGACGTCGAGAAAGTCGTCGCCTTCCTGGAGCCGCCGCCGCCTCAATTCGCCATCGCACCACCTCAGACTACCAGCGCCGGAAAGCTCTTCCCTCCCTCGACGACGTCCAACAGTCCGATCATCCTATAGAGCTACGAATCAGGAGAAAAATCCAAACCTAGATTTGAGCAGGTTTGAAAACTAACGGCTTATATAATTTTAAACTGTTTTTACACTATAAAGCGTTGCAAAACTTTGAAAAATAATATCTTTTTCGTTGTTTAACGAAATTCGATGAAACAGGAGACACCGTGACCGCAAGGAGGCTCTCTACATTCTAGAAGAAGCCGCGGATTTTTCTGACCTTCCTACGATTTTTAGCACTGCAATAACCAAAGTGAGAAATCTAAACCATTTGTGTGAATGGAATCGCGTTGTATATATTATATAAGCGAAGTGTAAATTATATACGCATTGTATACCTCATGTACATGTGTTGTATAAGTTATATTAGCGATGTATAAATTATACAAGCGTTGTTTGAAACATATATGCTTTGAATTGTGATGAAATGCAAGTGAATTATTATATTATATATATATACTCCCCTCATCCACAGACCATGGACGATATTTATTGCTTGTGATTGACGTGATATCATATGGTTTGACAAATGGTTGGAAATAATTGTTTGTGGTTGATATTATGGTTGAAAAATACCTTTGTGGTTGAAAAATACCCTCTTGTGGTTGAAACAAAATAGAATAGGATTGTGGAATTGAAAATAAAACATGCCGCTTGCGTGCGAACTAGATGCATGATCCCCATTGTCAAAAACCGCGAGGTTTTAAGGTAGAGCGAGGAGCCGTACTAGGGACGGTCCCGGTTTTAACTACCCTGCCGTTATGCTGCCGAAATTTTCTGAAATATTTATGTGTTAGAATAATTTTCATTCGTTGAAATTATTTACATATGCTATATAGGATATTCATGTGTTGAGTTGCAATTCATTCGTTGAGTTGAAATTCATGTGTTGAATATTATTTGAATTTAAACAAATGGCTTTAGCAATAAAAATCACATTTTTATATATATACAAACGATATCGAATATTCATGTGTTGAGTTGCAATTCATTCGTTGAGTTGAAATTCATGTGTTGAATATTATTTGAATTTAAACAAATGGCTTTAGCAATAAAAATCACATTTTTATATATATACAAACGATATCGAATATTCATGTGTTGAGTTGCAATTCATTCGTTGAGTTGAAATTCATGTGTTGAATATTATTTGAATTTAAACAAATGGCTTTAGCAATAAAAATCACATTTTTATATATATACAAACGATATCGAATATTCATGTGTTGAGTTGCAATTCATTCGTTGAGTTGAAATTCATGTGTTGAATATTATTTGAATTTAAACAAATGGCTTTAGCAATAAAAATCACATTTTTATATATATACAAACGATATCGAATATTCATGTGTTGAGTTGCAATTCATTCGTTGAGTTGAAATTCATGTGTTGAATATTATTTGAATTTAAACAAATGGCTTTAGCAATAAAAATCACATTTTTATATATATACAAACGATATAGGATATTCATGTGTTGAGTTGCAATTCATTTGTTGAGTTTAAATTCATGTGTTGAATATTATTTGAATTTAAACAAATGGCTTTAGCAATAAAAATCACATTTTTATATATATACAAACGATATAGAATATTCATGTGTTGAATTGCAATTTGTTCGTCGAGTTGAAATTCATGTGTTGAATGTTATCGTCTTCTAAAAATAAAATGAATCGACAATGAAAACTATATTTTTTATAGTGAATAAGAAGTGTTAAAAATACACATGTGTCGAATAAATATTTTTGATGATAAAAATATTCCTTTTATCACGTATACGCTTAGTTAAAAATACACATGTGTCGAATAAATATTTTTGATGATAAAAATATTCCTTTTATCATGTATACGCTTAGTTAAAAATACACACGTGTTGAAATAAATAATAGTTTGCTAGAAATATTATTATTAGCTTTGTTCTGCATATATATACATGTGTTGAACAGGAAAAAATGGATTAGCTGTAGAGTAAAGAAATTATTTGCGTGCCCGACAAATAGGTAAACCTTGATGAGTTGGCTGCGCAATTTTATTTATATATCAACTCCTGTGAATGCCATTGGATGCGGAGTGCTGGTTTTCCTGTGTGAAATAATAAATAATGCCATAGGATAGTAACAATTAATTTTGAACTACACTACATGGCATACTTCTTGACGATAGGCATACTTCATCATATTCCACATAAGCAATTGGAGCTTGTGTGACGAGGTGGAAGATTTACCATACAAGCAAGAGGCTTGTATGGCGATGACTATGTACTACAGGTTGAACTGATGACTGATATGGACTATATAAATTATAACGATAAATTGCCAGATTAATAAAAACCCCACACGGGTCTGGAGTTGACATTAATCACGTCGCTCTAGTTATTAGATACGGCACATGGACTATTTATTTCCACACAGAAACGGGGTGACGGGAATTTATTCTCTGGAGTGATTATCGGTACATGCTCCCCCGTAAACACCAAAATATATCACTAAAAATATGTGAATGCTTTTTAGGATTTATTGGGTACCTAATACGGCCCAATAAATTTCCAAACCCCTCCCCGTACAAAGGAGGTTATGGCGAAATTTTTCAAAATATTAAGGCGTTAGTGAAATATTTGAAGTGAAAACGAAGTTGAAAATATAAAATGAGCTATAGTTGAAATTATAGGATGAACTATATTTATATATATAAATATAAATATAATAAAAAGGAATAGAGGCCGTGCAGTTCGTGTTTCGGAATCATAATTTGAAATGATTAGTACGAGGAATCCGACCATCGGATTTTCCCGAAACCGCAATCGCGGAGTTCGCCTTGGAAATATCTTTCCAATGGCACCAACCTTGTAAAAATCCAACGGTTGGATTGTCCGGAATGTTTAATTCAAATCTGAAGAAAAACAGTGCCAGAATCGTTTATATTTATATATAAATATAAATATAATTAAATTTAATCGAATAACGACGCTGCTGTTCGAATTTTGAAACCGTAACTTCAAACGACTAGTGTGGAAGATCCGACCGTCGGATTCTCACGAAACTGGAACCGTTGGGTTCGCTTTGGGAATATTTTCCCACTGATATAGACTTTGTAAAAATCCAACGGTTAGATTTTCCGATATGTGTAAAACAAATTAGGAGAAAAACAGCGCCGGTGCCACGGCACGACCTGAAACGTCGTTTAATTAAATATGGCCATTTTTAAATAAATAAAAATGGCGAAAAATCGCTATAAAATATTATAAGCAACATAGGTTGCAAATAAACCAATTGTGCTCGAATTGTTTGATGTTTGATGGTTGTATGTGTATGACATGAAAATAACACTAAAGAACCGAAAGATGGATGTCGAATAATACAACCCTAAAATAAATCGATTTAAATTCTAATGACGTGAGTTATTTGAAAAGGCCGAGCTAACCCTCATTTCAAATAATTTATCGAGCGACTCGAATTGGAAAATGCAAAGACGATTCAAGACCGATGATCTTCGTATCGGTTGCATGGGCGCTACTGAGGTTCCTAACCGGAGTAGCTATCGGAAGGGGACGGAAGTAGTAGCCGTCTGAACGTATGTGTTGATTGTACGGATTTGCGAGGGATTTGACGCCTCCGGTTTCGTTCAGACCCAGGACGGACTTGTAAATGGACTGTGTGTCTGACATTGGATTTTGTTCTGTACTGATTGATCTCTGTTAAATATATATCTGTTTGGCGGCGGAGAATTTATTCTTTTGCTTAACGCCCTTCTCTGAGACGTATGAGCTTAGAGGTTATACATCGATGGAAATCAATCGTATGGAGTGGACTGCCTATGTGGCATGCCAAGATGTTGTGAGCAAGGCTTCTGTTGCAAAGCAAAGTCTTGTGGATGATGATCAAAGCAAGGTCTACGTGGCCTAGCTTTGTGTATTTCGTAGATTCGCGAACCTCACACCCCGGTATGAGTTAAAAACGGGATACGGACTACAGGGAGAGCACGACGTTTCTTTCTAGCTATGGTGGTGTCAGTGACTTACCAGCCCTGACATATTTATCTACTTTTCACCTTTGTGGTTGTTGGAATGCGAGGCGCCTCGATTATAGGTCTGTAAGGACCGGGAAACGTGTGTTCAGGCATAATTAATCCTCTAACGTAAGTGAGGACCGACCCTGAAGCATCCAGGGGTTACCCAGAGTGCGTAGTCCCGAGGCATTTGCTAGAGTGTCTCGAAGCGGAGAGGAGCTTGCCCCTTGCCTCGACTCATGACGGAAATCCAACTCCCAATACGAAATAACGGTCTTGATTGTAGAACTAGTATGGCGACATAGTAGATGGTAGCTATGCCGCCTATGATTGATATTTATGATGCTATTCGTTTTGAAACATATATGCACTAGTAATAATATCAAATGATTTTGCTTTATACGTATCAAGCATATTTGGCCCTTATAAGGTAAAACACTATCCTCCGGCTTGCGTTGCATTGTATGATGGGACCTGAGTCTTATACTGGCTTCATTCTTTCTAAAAAGCATTGCGTTGTTTTAAAAAGAATTTACTTTGTTTTAAATGCACTAGCAATCACTGGAGTAAACCCGTTCCGCGAAAGTGGCGTGGTCCTATGATTTGCTATTTACTGTTGTTTAACTGTTAAATAGATTCCTCATACCAGTCCCCATGACTGACTCGTTGTTTGTTTCACTTTGCAAACGCGGGTGCCCTTATTTTCACACGGGCAGCCTAGTACACAGGTGACAGGTGGTTTTTGGTTCTGCACTGCTGCATAGAGTGCACTTTTGGCACATGGCGAGGCTGACTTCATAGAGATGACTTTGATATTTTCCGCCATTACTGTATACATATTATGATTCCGCCACTGGCGATGCAGACTGATTTACTTTCCGTATTTCTCACTATATGTATATGTATTCCGCCTTTGGCGATGATGACTGATCACTTTCCTTTTATTTACTAAGTATATCCCACGTTATGCTATTCTGATATTCCTACATGTTGTGATTCCGCTGTCATATCCATGTAAAATTGTTTTATTTATTGTTTCTGCTATTATCTGTACTCTGCTATGATGATTAATGTGTTATTTCCTAATGATTATCCTTAATACCGCCCCTCGGATTTTGGGATCGTCACATGAGACCTCAGTCTTCGACTTAGGTTAAAGACTTTCCGATCTTAAAGCTTTCCCCACAATCGATTCAAACGTCTCATCGATGTGGTTAATTAGTCTTTCCCCCAAATATCCATCCAAGCCAGTTATGAACTTCTCGTTCTTCTTCTCAGCAGTATCTATTAGGGATAACCCATATTTCGACAAAGTGTCGAACTCAGCAATATACTCCGAGACAGATCTGCCATTTTGCTTAAGCTCCAAGAACTTCTTAAATAACACTGACTTCTGAGCAGCTGGAATGAACTTATCGCTAAAGCGAACCTTAAATTAATCCCAAGTAATCTGATCTTCGAGAGTAGCTGCCTTTATAGCATTCCACCAATTCATTGCCCGTCCTCGCAGCTGACGGGATGCTAGCCTTCTCTTCATCGCATCCTAGATACCCAAATCTTCGAAGATACGCTCTCAGCTATCCAACCAATCCTGAACATCCATAGCCGATTCCATTCCGTGGAATGGCTTCCCACCAAGACTAGTATAATTCTTATTCAACTTGGGGAAATCGGCCCTAGGCGCTTGCACTATTGGACCACCTCCATTATCAGCATTGGGAGCTGCCCTCTGAACATCTCTAAGCATCTCTCTCATGAGGTCAGTAAACATCGTCCTCATCCCGGCAGCATTCCCATTATTGGCTCCTCTACCAGTACCCCTTGCGTATCCGCTCATCGTTTAATCTGCACAGAGAAAACAGTTAACTATCCTCTTTGTGGTGTCAGTGCAGTGCGACTTCATCCTTAGCTATACTAATAATATATATACAGCTTTTGAAAACCAAAATAATCACAAATACGCGCTCTCATATACGTATTATCTCTCCTTAGTGTCTTTCCCTAGGTTAACTACGCAACCAAGAGCTCTGATACCAAGTGTGACAGCCCGCCCAGCACCAGCCGGCATTTCCTCTAAAAGTGTGATGTACACATGCCCGACTAGCATGGAAAGGTCGCCAAAGGAAGGAAAGAAGAGAATGAACTAATTGAAAACATGTAAAATGTCTCACAGCGCATGGAACAAAATATAATAATAATATACTTGACATAAAACAGGCGAGACAGTGCATAAGCCGATAATTAAAGCCAACATCATCATCAGAGTAGTGGAAATCCAAATACAGCTTATTACAACTTTTCCAAATTACTGTCTCTAAACAAAAGAAAGAAAGGTACACCACTAATGCCCAAAGTAGTTACCGCAACAACACAGGGAGAATATCTATATATATTTATATATATCATACGTGGAAGCCTCCTGCTCTTCTCCGGTACAGCTACTCGTGCATACCACCTAACCTGTCTCTAGTCTTCTCGTGAGAGCACCCAGAGTAATAAGAAGAGACATAAAACTCTGGATCAGACAAAAGTCTGGTATGAGCGATAAGCAGCCAAACAGAACAATAACAGGTATACTAAACCATACCTGAACCTGGACCTGCAACCAAAGAGTTAGCACTACATACCGTATAATATTCTGAGGTGCCACTAACACATGGTATAAAGAATACGGGGGTGGGTGTGTGCATGTCATAGTGATGGCAAACAAATCAAACATAGCAACCATCCTCACATCTCTCACTCAGTGCGTAAAGCATACGATGTCCACCGCTGTCAATCACTAGACCCATCGAAGTAGTGACGGAGTTCGACTCGTGCAACTACTGCTACTACCAAGCTCACCCCATGGAGTCATGACCAAATCTTTACAAATGACCCTACTTCAATGGTCTATAGCTCTTTAGCCGTACCTAGGCCACTGTGGCCCTAAATCCATTCACGTACCCCCTATACATAGTGATCCAAAGTTATAGACATCGACAACCCCTTAGCACACGTCCCGCTGCAAAGCCCAACTCATGAAGTCGACTCGTTTGTTCCCAACTGGATCCTGAGTACAAACTTCCCACTTGGACTAGCTTTGCATCTCGGGTTTTGGTCTCCTCCGGATCGGTTCAGTCTTTCCTTCTATCTTCGGTTCGGTTCGATGCATCCTCAGTTCGTGCTCAACATCTCAGTTCGTGATAGGCTCCTTCGGGTCGGATCAGGTCGTGCTCCTTCCACCGGGTCGGTCTTGGACATCCCATCAGATCATGGCCTCCGTTCGTGGTGCAAGCAGCTCGAGTCTTCCTCTCCACTCCAGGTCGGATCGGAGATGCATAAGTGGTTTGGGTCGGAGGTCTTCTGGCGGATCTGGTCGGGTCATATGTCCTTCCATTGGATCGTGTCGAGCTCCCTCCAACGGATCGGTCATGGATGCATACTCGCGGCGCCTCGTGAAGATGGTGTCATGACCGGGTCGGGTTCGGAAAGGGCGATCCGATCCGGTTGTTGGCCAATTTCTTGCAGTTCTTCCAGCGACTGTTTTATGCCATATGACGGCGTTTTCGACCATTCTAACTTTTCTAATCAATCACAAAGCATACCATGCAGTCATAGCAACATATAGAACTGACCACAAACACCAAAACAATAACTTGATAGATTAAAACGGATCAAACATAGCCAAAACCCCATATTTTCCCTTAAGCATGTTTAGGCATAATTAATGATAGGATTAACAAAACTTAACTAAATTCTCTAATAGAGGCCTAAAACATTATTTTCGAATTCATAAATATTTTCCAAAATTTTATCATGTCTAATTTCGTTAATCTTCACTAATTACCCTTAATTAACTGTAATTAGTGCAAAACCATGCAAATCACTCACCTTTGCCACAAATAAACTTTAGATCTGAAATGATTCTCTGTTTTGGCACTGTTCCCAAGGCAACACAATAGCTCTGTCTCAATCTCTTTGCTAATCCGCCTCAATTTGATGTAGATTAGGCCAATACTCGATTAAACGATGATTAGAAGGTGTTTTAGAAGTTGGAGGTCATGGCTAGGTTGAGAGGAATGAATAGTGACGGATGAAAAATGAGAAAAAGGTATTCTCTAAACCATAACAGCCCTTTTAAACTCGTAATCCCGAAATTCCCCTTTGGGCCTAGCTGTTAATCACCCGGTTAAGCCCAATTAAGCTGTTTTTCACCATCTGAAAGTTGTTTCAGCCATATCTCCCAAACGGTGAGTCCGTTTGGCTAATGTGACCACTCTACGTAATTGTAAACCATCATTCGGATCCAATGGAAGTGGTTCTATTTCTAAATTCCTTTCAGTCAAAAGTTATGGTCAAAACGAGATCAGCCAGGGGCAAAACGGTCATTTAAAAATCGGGAAAATCATGAACATGGGAAATGACCCCAATAGTCATCTCCCAAAGTTAGATGACCATACAACTTTCTATGACGATGAAATAAATATTCTACGATCCTATGATGCGTAGATTGCGGGTCGTTACAGTTTAGCTCTTTGATCGGTTTTATAAATGAGGACGAATGGATATCGAGCAAAATAGAAATAGTTTAAAACAGGGTGGTAGCCCCTATTTTTTAAGTGGTGGTATTAAGAAGAGTGTAAAACTAATTCTTATGGTATTCTTTAGTTGCAGTATTAGGAAGAACATATTGGAGTGCCCTTAGCACCACATAAAATTTATAATGGTTTTTATATAATTTGGGTACCGTTTTAACTCAAAATTGATGATGTTGAATTATAATCCATATTTGTTATGTGTGAAGCTATATGATAATTTATTTATGATAATAATAATTTATTATTATTTAATTCGATTATTTTGGACTTTATATAATATTTCATAAGCCTTAAAAAAGGTCATTTTGCAAACGGCCTCGGTTTTTGATGAAATTAGTTTCATTGGAACCGTAACATTGAATTATTGTACGAAATAAAATTTCGTTGTAAACCGATGTTGCATGTGACAACCATAGCCGTAAACGCCTTGGTTTTTATTTATTATTTTGGCAATTTAAATTGGAAATTAATAATAATGGGTTATCTAACGAACTCCAAATTTAATGAAATAAATTTTATTAAATCCATAATGATTTATAATTATAGTGTTTAAATTATCAAGTCAGACGGATTTATTTTGTGATCGTACACAATTTAAATGTGTGTCGATTCACATTGTGAAGTTATAAAGGATTTTTACAGCCAACCTCAGAATTCGACGAAACCTTTTCCATCGTGTTCGGAATGTTGTTTTATGCTAGGATTTCAATTTTTATCTTGATCGGATGTCGTTAGTGGTTTTTTTTAAATGATACTTCAACGGCATGTTATTTCATTGGTTGGCTATACAAGGAGATGGAACCCTAAAATTTGTTGACTTAGTTCATACGTGGCCAATATATGACTAGCTGCCACCCTAAGCTATATATGGCCGAAGCTTCACCATGATTTACCCTACGATCTCCCCACCCACTAATCTATATATGATCCAATCAACTAAAAAAATATTGAGGTCTATGAGATCCGTTATTTGAATGGTTATGATCGGGTTTTCTTCACTATGGTGGCTAAAATTTGTCTCGAGGATGCTGGCGTTTAGAAGGAATTCAGCGGGAACTAGGTTAGTTGAGCGGCCTGAAACTTGGCGTGGGGGGTCACTGACGTGAAGGCACAGAGAGCAGCAGCCTTAGACTGGATTTCAGTGGTGCAGTTGGGGTCGACGATTGTGGGTTGAAGCTGAACAAAGATGGAGCAGCGTGGGTTTAAAACAAAAGGGGTCGAGATGGAAGAAGACCTGGGAGATTTTAAAAAGATCGGCTGAAATCCTTTATTTAAAACATAATTAACTTATTTTGTTTAAATTAAAACTTGATGAAGGAATATAAGGAAATGATTCTTGATTACGTTGCCGCCTAATCCTTTTAATTATCTTTGCCTAGTCAAACTTTTGACATGACGGATTTGTCTGAGCATAATATATATAACTAGAGTATGAGGAATTCGAAAATCATTTGCTAAATAGAAGGCAGTGGTATAACATATTTACAACTACAAGGATTTATAACATTAGTTAAACCATAGAGCAATGTTTTAAAACAAAAGAAAAGGAGTTGGGCATGTTTTGAATGAAGGAAACAAAGATTTAAATTTGGCCAGTTTGTTCGAATTCAATATAAAAACTGTTGGCCCGAGTTTGGTTAATTAAACGAACATAATTAACTTATATAAACCACTGATTAAGAAATAAATAATTTAAATTAAATCGTATTTATTTATACGCGAATAACGTTTTATTTCATTAATAGAATTGTACCGAATCAGAGACAAATGGAATTGTGGTGACGAGCGCTTCATTGCGAAAATAGTTCTGGACAAAACTGAAGATAACAGGAATGTACTTAATTGTTTTTTATAAATCAATTTTTTATGTGAATAAGATTTATAAGCAATTGAGCAGAAATTAAAGTAACGGTAAAGAATTTGGAATAATTGCTCTAAGAAACAATAAAATTGAAATTAATTAAATTAATCATATTATTAATTAATTTGAAGGAATAGTAATTGGAATTGGTTAACGAGATAACCCGGTTTGAGTTGACATAGTCAACCGTTATAACTGGGATTGATTATTAAATTAGTTATTTTTGAATTTATGTAACAAAATAGTTTAACGAATATTTGGTTTAATTTTAATAAGATATTAAAAAGAAATTTACTATTTATTTTAGTTAATAAAGTAATTAACTAATTTTACAATAGTTAATGTTGAAGTAAATTATTATTTTAAAATGAAATCCATCAAAGTAAAGAAATCGAAGATTGAAATGGAATTTAGTTGAATTCTGAAAGAGGTATATGAATAAAACCTGAGATTTAAAATGAAGTTATAAAATTGGCTTTAAGTGATAAATTTAATGTTCACTTAATATTTTAAATTAAGTAAAAGGAAGTGAGATAAAAACGGTTTTATATTAAATCAGAATTGTATAAACGAGGTTTATGAAAGAAATGAGAAGTCAAAGTGTTGATTTTGAGTTAGCGATACTAAATAATGAAATTAAGTAAGATGACTGGAACATAAACTAGATTTCCAAAGCAAAAAATGGTTGAATGGATTAGAAAAAGGGATTGCTAAAAGTGAATTTGGTAAAGGAATCAGTAATATGATTTTATGACAAAAAATTGTGTTATAAAACGAACTGTTAAACAAATAGAAGTCAAAGGTGATGTTTTAGTGAGCAACTAATTAATCAATGAATTAAGAAATAATGGTTATATTTCAAAAGGGAGATTTTCAAAAGTAAGAAGGTTTAATAAAACCATATTTTAAATAAAATAGTTAAATGGGATGTGTCTGATATTAGAATGAATATCGGTTTTTGAATTACATTGCATATCTATCTTAAGATAAGAACGTTGTTGAACAAGGTCTAAGAGGTAATTAAAATACCCCAACTTAAACGATTTCAGGATTGTCTGAGTATGATACTAGTTGTAATGGTAAAGAGGTTAAAAATAATTTGTTATTTCCATTAGAGAAATAATAGTGTAATGTTAATTGAAAGGAGTTGGGAATATATAATGGTATTTCCAAAGTAATGGAAATACAATATTTAAGAGTATATAATATGATTTCTGATAAAAAAGGAAATAAAAAGGACTCGAGAATATATAAAGGGATTTCCAATGTAACGAAAATGAAAAGAATTGATAATGTGTGTGTGTGTGTATATATGTATAAAATGATATCTCCAACATAAAGGAAACAAAAGGAAATTATGTGAAAATATAATGATGTTTTTGAGGGAAAAAGGAAATGAAAGTGGAGTTTTGGAAAGGGGTTATTCTAAAGGAACAAGGGTTGGTTATTGTTTTTCAAGCAAAGAAATAAAAGATATTCGTAACATTAATTTACGAAAATTAAACTGAACTGATTTCCCCGTTATAGATAATGAATAATGAGGTAGCAAATGTTTTGCAAATGATAGTAAAATGGGAAACTAGATATGATTGTAAGATATTTTTTCTAAGTATATAAAAAAGAAATGATTTTTAATATATACATATATTAAAATAAGTGGAAAACTATGTTCGAATTATTGAAAGGTTTTAAAAGTTTTTAAATTAACCATTCGTTAATTATTTTTAATTAAAGAAGCCAAGTGATGTTGAATATTGAACCGGTATATCAATTTTTATTTTTATGATTGAATAGTTGTTTATTTGATAGTTAAATAATCGACTATCAATTCTAGCCTATACGATTGTTGGTACGGAAAGACCAGGATCGAATTTATATTCGAAAACCATTCTGACCAGTAATACGTAAATAACTAAAGATATCAGATGTTGATCGAGACGGAGAAATTGAAGACCGTGGATCTTCATAAAATGGTAGAATTACTTATAATCTCTAGTTAGATCCCGGAGATAAATTGTGATTCTGTCGTGGTTAGAATCTAGGGATTGCAAGGACTACTTACTATTGATCCATAGGGTGATACCTAGGATGTGGTAGGAGGGTGCTTTCAGTTCATCCTGTTCCTGGACGATTTATATGGACGGATATCTGATAGAGTATTTCTAATAGGATTACGTACGTTGATTTCCTCAAACGTATTTATGTTGGTGGCGGAGAAGACAACATCTCATTAGCTTAACAACTAGAGTATTTTTGGGGACGTCAATTAGCGATTTTCTGGCGGATATGACGATGTGACATTCATAGGGAATGGTGACCAAATATTTTAAAGAGAATTATAACCTCAATCCACATAAACCGGGAAATGGTATAAAATTGGGTAGGTCGCATAACCAAATGGATCACTCCCAATTAGGGTGTATTGTCACCATCAAGAGAATATTCATATTTGTTGCTTCTTTCCATTTCTGTATCGTCTGGGAACTACGGTGGTCACGAAAAAAAGCCGTAAGGTGACAATACATTCAGTACTCTCATGCGAAGTGAGGGGTTGGTCTGTTTAGCCTGGGTTGCAAGATGTTCTTGTTGAATCCTGGCATATTCCTCTCTAGAGATACACTTCGGAAGGTGGTCCCATACCTTACCAAGAAATCCATTCTCCAATAAAAGCCCGCATTTTTGATTTTATACTATATATGTAGAGCGTGAGATGAAAGCGTTCTGCTAGATGGTTACTTATTTGTATTTAGACATTATTATAATATCAAAAGAGATATGATTTTCAAAATGTTTTGGGTTATCATAAGGTAAAAGCCATCTGCGTTTACATATGGACTGGTCTTAAGATTATCCTTTTCTTTTGAAAAGATTTTGACATTAAAATCAACTTGGATGTTGCTTATAAACTTAGTGGGTTTCTTATTCTGTTTCACCAGAATTATTCGGCATTGGTAATGCTCGGATTAAACCGAGTTTTACAGGTTTAGGTTATCGGATGCGATGAAGAGATGGGCTGGAAGAGTTCAGACATGTGATATTATAGTATTATTCCGATGTGTGATTGTATATGAGGACAGGTTGTTATAACAGTCTAGATGTGTTGCACTCTGATGATTGTAAGATTTGTTTATTTTAAGATCTCAATATAGATTTATTTCTATATTATATTATTTTTCCACTGCGAATGTGAAACTTTGTGTTGTGTTGGTTCTTATTCTTCTTCTATTCTAATATTTCTTTCTTTTCTCACCCTCTAATTTCTTTTTAATAACTATCTGGTATTTTCGATACTTGATTTTTGGCATGTAATGCAGGGTAATGTATTATTGTCGGAATTCAGACGTTGAATCCTTTAGCGGGTCGTTACAATGTACCATTGTTGGTGTGATTTCGGTTTATCTCAATTTTGGATCTAATCAAACTTCATCTTTCCAATGTGGATAGAATTCATGTGATCATCTTTTGTTTTTAACTGCCAAGAATATTAATTTAAACATCACATCATGGTCACCATGAGTGTTACATGGAAGTAACATAGAGCAATTGTTATTCAGGTCGCATGTAATACTCTTCTTAGAGCTCGCATAAATTATGGATCATTGCAGGAGGTCCAACAATGTTTGACTGTGTACCAGGATATACACAATGCTAGGTATGTGAGATCCTTTAGTGAACTCTTACCTGCTTGAAACTATTCTATATCTTAGTAAGGATGGTTAGTATTTAGCTTATGAGTCGTGAAACTGGGTGGCTCAGTTTCGCGTAGTTTCGAGATTGAGCACTAATTTTGCAACTAAGCCTTAGTCTTAGTCGCGAACTGTTGTTGAGTCTTGAAACTGAGCCAGCGGCGCTCAGTCTCAAGACTGAGACGACTGAGACTCAGAGTCAAAACCGTGCATGAGGTGCTTAGTTTCTCTTACTTTGAATTCTTCTTCCTCCCAATCATTGCAACGCCATTACCGACGCAGTAAACTGCTGCAAATTCTCGAATTTGCAACATCTTATCATAAGAAATATATATATAGAGTGTTTTTTATCGGATCAAAGTCGTACAAACTTTGAATCTGATTGTTGTTCCAAGGCTTTATTGAAACTTGAAAATCGATAGTTCGATAACCTATTTGTACCTGGTGGGTTGAATTATTGTCTGAAAAAACTATTTCATAAATCCTAAAATTCTGAAGTACGACAATCATACGACGCTCATCATCATCCAATAGCCTCAAACCACAAAATACCCAACAAATTTTCAGACAATATCTTCAACTATGGATGGTTTGAGCGCATTAAAAATTATGAATCAGCATTTGACGAAATTGGACCTATTTGATGACGAGAATTTCACTCATTGGAAAGAGTCAATGAAGTTCTTTCGGATCACCATCATATTGTTCTACATCTTGGAAGACAGATTGGATGTGATACTGTAGGAAACCGATAAGGATACTACCGCTCTAAAAGAGAAATGAGCAAAGCGCAAAGAGGATGATTTTCTGTGTAGAGGGGATATTCTGAATGCATTGTCTACATCAGTCCACAACGCTCACTGGACCTTGGAAACTGCAAAGGACCTCTAGACTGCATTGTAGTGCAAGTATTGCATATCCAAGGAAAGCAATAAAAAAAATTCTTATTTATAATTTTATGGATTTCAAAGTGATTGCCAACAAGTCCACATTTGGACAAGTAAGTGAAATACTACTGTTGGTGAATCAATGTAAAGATGTCGTTATTGATCTCCCTGAATTTTTTGTGTTGGATTTACTATTTCGAAACTCCCTAATTCTTGGAATGATTATAAGAAAAAATTGAAACATGCGGAAATGGATTATAATTTAGACAGTTTACAGCGTCATCTTCGTATTGAACAGGATTCTCGTAAACGCAAACTAGACGATAATCCGCAAACTGAGTCTCAGTCTAAGGAAAATAATGTTGAAATCACTGATAAGTTAAAGCCTAAGAAAGAGACACAATTTAAGAAGAATAATAATTCCACGAACAAAAAGAAGGGTTCCTGTTACTATTGTAAACAACCCGACCACTATGCCTGAGACTGTCATCTTCGGAAGAAACAAAAAAAGCAAATTTGGTCGAAATAAAGCTTGTTGTTATTGTACAAGAGGCGAACTCCATTAGTGGCATTGATAATGATTGGTGGCTTGATACTGGAGCAACCAGTCTTATTTGCAAAGACCATAATCTGTTCAAGACATACAAAGAAAATAATGGAGAATCCAACGAAGTTACTGGCGCAAACAAAGTTGCAAGCAAAGTTTTGGGAAAAGGAACAGTTGAACTTACATTCACCTCTGGAAAGGTTCTTACATTAGTCAATATATTTTATGTACCTAATATGTGTAAGAATTTGGTCTATGGATACCTTCTTAACAAAGGAGGATTCAAGATGGTGTATGCGTCTGATAAGATAGCGTTGTCCAAGAATAACAAATTTATTAGATAGGGATATTCTTGTAATGGCATGATTAAGTTGAACCTGGTAAAGAAATCTTCTGCTTATATTCTTGATTCAGTTAATTTATGGCATGGTGGATTAGGACATGTTAATTATAAGTCTCTTAGAAATATGCACAAATTAGGATTAATTTCTGATTGTGATTTTGATTCTACCTCTAAATGTGAAATTTGTGTTCTAGCAAACATACACCGGAAATCCTTTAAATCTGTAGAAAGGAAAACTAGTTTGCATGATTTGGTATATAGTGATGTGGTGACTTAAAATTTCATATCACCTATGGTGGTAAGCAATACTATATAATATTTATTGATGATTATACTAGATATGCATATGTATGTCTAATGAAATCGAGAGATGAGGCCTTTGAAAAATTCAAAATTTACGAAGCAGAAGTCGAAAAACAATTAGGAGTTTAAATTAAAGTGTTACATTCATATCATGGTGGTGAATATATTTCAAATGAATTTACATTGTTTTGCAAAAAAAATGGTACAACTCACCAGTGTACCTCCCCATATACACATAGCAAAATGGTGTTGCTGGGAGGAAAAATAGAACTTCAGTAGAAATGGTCAACGCCAAGCTTATAAGTTCTAATTTACCTCATAACCTATGAGGTGTTGTTATGTTATCTGCATGATACATTTTAAATAGAGTACCACTTAGAAAGAATAATATTTCCCCCTATGAATTACGGTTTAATAGAAAATCTAACATCACTAGACTTAAAGTTTGGGGTTGCTAAGCACATGTTAGAAAACTAAACCCTGAACAACCAAAGTTAGGTAATAGGGCATTTAAATGTGTTTTCATAGGATATTCTCTTAATATTATAACTTATAATTTCCCTATTCTTGACACCTTTAAAATTATAGAATCTGTAGATGTAGAATTTTTTGAAAATCAAACTATTGAGAATCCATTGACATCATCTAGTCCGAAACCAACTAATATCAATGATGATGAATATGCACCTGCTCAAAACAGCAAGGAAGTGTCAGTACCAGATAATAATGCTGAACACATAAGAAGTAAAAGAGCGAGAATAGAAAAGGACTATAGTCCTGACTTCACAACATATCTCGTAGAAGGCAATAAGGACGAAGTCATTAATGTGACAAAGAATGTAATGAACGTCGATGATGATCCCAAAACCTATTATGAGGCTATGAGATCTAGAGATTCTAATTTCTGGAAAGAAGCTATCAATGATGAAATGAATTTCGTAATGTTAAACCAAACTTGGGTTTTAACCAATTTACCTCCTAGCGCTAAACCTATAGGATGTAAATGGATATTCAAGAAAAAAGTTGAATACAAATGGATCCATTGATAAGTTTAAATTCATATTAGTTGCTTAGAGATATGCGCAAAGACAAGGAGTAGATTATTTTGATACATATGCTTTGGTTGCTCGCATATCCTCCATACACTGTTAAATAACACTTGCATCAATTCATAATTTGGCCATACATCAAATGGATGTAAAGACAGCTTTTCTAAGTGGAGATTTTGAAGAAGAGATATATATGGAACAACCTGAAGGTTTTATAACCCAGTCTAAGAAAAGAAAATTTGCAAATTATTCAAATCTCTTTATAGCCTAAAGCAAGCTCTCATGCAATGGCATGAGAAGTTTGATAAAGTTGCACTATCATTTGGATTCATTGTTGATGATGTTGACAGATGTATTTATAGCGAATCAGATAACAACTATTATGTTATAATATGTTTATACGGTAATGAAACTGAGAAGTTTTTATCTTCTAAATTTGATATGAAAGATCTAGGAGACGTAGATGTAATTCTAGGAAGTAAAATCACTAGGAAAGAAGTAGAGTTATTACTAACCTAATCTCATTATATTGAGAAGTTCATAGAAAATATGGTCCTAAAGATGACAAACCAGCACAACCTCCGTTAGATCCAAGTATCAAATTAGAAAAGAACAATGGACATACAACTTGTTAATTGGAGTATTCTAGTGTTATTGGAGTCTTATGTATGCATCCATTGCACTAGACCCGACATCGCACATGCTATAAGTGTGTTGTGTCGATTTACGAGTACTCCAGGTTTTGAACACTGGAAAGCTATTTCCAGAGTTTTAGCTTATTTAAAAAGAACCATTAACTATGGTTTATCTTCTAAAGGATATCCTGCTGTAATAGAAGGATATAGTGATGCAACCTGGAACAATGTAGAATCCAAATCCAAGTCTACGACTGGATGGATATTTACATTAGGAGGCGCTGCTATGTCTTAGACTTACAAGAAGATGACCACTATATCTGATTCAATTATGTTGTCAGAATTGGTTGCATTAGCAGATGCATGTACGGAAGTGGAATGACTTAGGAATTTATTAATGGAAATCCCATTGTGGTTGAAGCCTTCTCCAGTAGTCTTGATTAATTATGATAATCAAGAAACACTATATAATGTCTCTAATAAGACATATAACGGAAAATCTATACATGCGAGTCTAAGACATCGGATGGTAAGATAATTACTCAGAAGTGGAGTTATAACTGTTCACTACATAGAAACAAAGAAAAACTTGGTTGACCCACTTACAAAAGGGCTTCCAAAGGCTATTGTTTCTATAAATTCAAAAGAAATGGGACTAAGGTCTGAGAATGAAGAATGATCATCCTTAACAGAAACCCAACTTGTGTCTTGAAAAGGATAGACAAAGTTCAATGGGTACCAACAAGTTAAGAGTATGATTATGGAACCCTAAATCAATAATCGTATAAAATTTAGTTTTGGATTCTTCAAGAACAAAGGATAAATGTCCTTAATAAGTCTGGAAATCTTAAAAGGTGCTTGCAGAATCACCTTAAGAAACTTACCTATGGAAATTAGGTCGTTTCCTCGGAAAGTTAGACCACTTTCTAAAGTAGACTCATGAACCAGGATTAAAGCACATGGACATTAACATGCTGAGCAAAACAGAACACTCTAACTAAGGAAATCAACGTGTCTGATTGTTCTGGTTTTATCATTAAGGGATACTTGGTTCAAGATTCATTCACCATAGAATTCGATAGAGCTTTGAATGGTTTACACTAAGTAAAGGTTCAAATCCAAAAGATACCTTTCATTTATGTGTTGTTTTCAACGATGATGCAAAACTTGATATTAGAACTACATAGGTTTGATTCCACTAGGGTATGTAGGAAGTCACACTAGTGATTCAACCGTTCACCTTATTTATTTTTCTTTCTTTTGAAAATGAGAGGCGATTATTAGGAAATTTTCAAAACGTTGGTTTTGGGCTTGGGTTTGTTTTTTGAAGAGGAGAGAAAGAAAGAGGGAAGAAGATTAGTCCCACATTGTGGAATATATGTGGGCATGCTAAATACTTAAGTAGCCTTCTCAAGAGGATGTTGGGACCTTGGGGGACCCAAATGCTTACTTTGTTGCGAGAAGGGAGATCATGCATCTCAACCACACACGCGCGTGTCGCCATCGCCGTCCGTCCGACCCAACCCGCCCGGGTACGGGTGCGTGTTGCGGGTCTCGGGTTCGGTTCCAATAATAATTTTTTTTTGATGGATTTTATATATGGTAGCGGGCCGAATATCAAGCCGTTATGGACTCTAATTGAATTTAAACTAGGCAGGAACGTTTCTGAAGTTAAAAAGTGCAATGTTTTGAATTGCAACGCTTCTGAATGTTGCAAATGAAGAGGCATGTCATTTCGAATTTAAATGAAGGGACGCGACCATCCAAACGGTCGCGAAGCCTGCCAGCTGTCGCTTCCTTTCGTTGTTTATAAAATCCACGCCAGAAAACTATTTCACTTACTTCGAATTCTTTTTCTTCCTCCTGGTCTTTGTAGTGCCATTACCAATGCTGTAAAATGTTGCAAATTCTCGAATTTGCAACATTTTATAGCGTTGCAAAATCGATTCTTCCTCCTCTTCTTTTGCCTTTTATTCTTGCATCATCAGAATTATATATATAATTTTCTTGATCGGATCAAAACCGTACAAACATTGAATCCAAATTCTCTGTTCCAAGGCTTTATTGAATCCTGAAAATTGATAATTCGATAACCCGTTTGTACCTGGTGGGTTGAACCATTGTCTGAAAGAATCTATTTCATAGATCCATAAAGTCTAAAGTACAACAATCATACGATGATCATCATCATCCAACAGCCTCAAGCCGCAAATTCGCAAATAAATTTTCAGATAATATCTTCAACTATGGATGGTTTGAGTGCATTACAAATTATGAATCAGAATTTGATGAATTTGGAGTGATTTGATAGCGAGAATTTCACTTGTTGGCAAGAGTCGATGAAGTTCTTTCTGATCATCGTCAAATTGATATACATCTTGGAAGACATATGGGAAGTGATGCCGTAGGAAACCGATAAGGATACTGCCGCCTTAAAAGAGAAACGATCAAAGCGCAAAGAGGACGAATTTCTGTGTAGAGGGCATATTCTTAATGCATTGTCTAATTCAGTCTACAATGCTCACAGGACCTTGGAAATTGCAAAGGACTTCTGGACTACATTCTAGAGAAAGTATCGCATATCCGTGGCAAGCAATAAAAATTTTCTTATTTGTAATTTTATGGATTTCAAAATGATTGCCAACAAGTCCATAGTTGGACAAGTAAGTGAAATACTACTATTGATGAATCAAATTAAAGATGATGTCCTTGATCTACTTGAATCTTTTGTTGTTAGAGTTATTATTTCAAGAGTCCCGAATTCTTGGAATGATTATAAGAAAAAATTAAAGCATGCAGAAACGGAATAATTTAGATGGTATACAACACCATCTTCGTATTGAAGATGATTCTCGTAAACACGAACTAGATGATAATCCACAAACTGAGTCTCAGTCTAAGGAAAAAAATGTTGAAATTACTGATAATTTGAAGCCTAAGAATGAGACACAGTTTAAGAAGAACAATAATTCCAAGAACAAAAAAAAGGGTGCCTGTTACTATTGTAATAAACCCAACCACTATGCCCGAGACTGTCGTCCTCGAAAGAAAAAAAAGCGATTGTGGTTGAGGAAAAGCTTGTGGCCATTGTACAAGAAGCGAACTCCACTAGTGGCATTGATAATGGTTGGTGGCATGATACTGGAGCAACCATTCATAACTGCAAAGACCGTAACTTTTCAAGACTTACGAAAAAATAATGGAGAATCCAGTGAAGTTACTGGAGCAAACAAAGTTACAAGCAAAGTTTTGGGAAAATGCACAATTGAATTTAGATTCACCTCTGGAAAGGTTCTTACATTAGTCAATGTATTTTATGCACCCAATATGTGTAAGAATTTGGTCTCTGGATACCTTCTTAACAAAGGAGGATTCAAGATGGTGTATGAGTCTGATAAGTTAGTGTTGTCCAATAACAATAAATTTGTTGGATAGGGATATTCTCGTAATGGCATGATTAAGTTGAATCTAGTAAAGAAATCTACTACTTATATTGTTGATTCTGTTAATTTATGGCATGTTAGACTATGACATGTTAATTATAAGTCTCTTAGAAATACGCACAAAATAGGATTAATTTCTGATTGTGATTTCGATTCTATCTCCAAATGTGAAATTTGTGTTCAAAGAAAAATACACCGGAAATCCTTTAAATCTATAAAAAGGAAAACTGGTTTGCTTGATTTGATATATAGTGATGTGGGTGACTTAAAAAGTCATATCTTCTATGGTTGTAACCAATACTATATAACATTTATTGATGATTATACTATATATGCATATGTATATCTAATGAAATCGAAAGATTGGGCTTTTGATAAATCCAAAATTTACAAAGCAGAAGTCGATACACAATTAGTAGTTAAAATTAAAGTGTTACATTCAGATCGTGGTAGTGAAAATTTTTCAAATGAATTTACTTTGTTTTGCAAACAAAATGGTATAATTCACCAGTGTACCGCCCCGTATACACCACAACAAAATGGTGTTGCTAAGAGGAAAAATAGAACTTTTGTAGAAATGGTTAACGCCATGCTCGTAAGTTCTAATTTACCTTATAACCTCTGGGTGATGCTATGCTATTTGCGTGTTACATTTTAAATAGAGTGCCACTTAAAAAGAATAATATTTCCCCTTTTGAATTATGGTTTAATAGAAAACCAAACATCACTAGACTTAAAGTTTGGGGTTGCTTAACATATGTCAGAAAACCAGACCCTAAATGACCAAAGTTAGGTAATAGGGCATTTAAATGTGTTTTATTAAGATATTCTCTTAATAGTACAACTTATAGGTTCCTTATTCTTGACAAATTTGAAGTAATAGAATCTGTAGATGTAGAATTTTTTGAAAATCAAACTATTGAGAATCCATTGACATCATCTAGTCCGGAACCAAACAATATCAGTGATGATGAATATGCACCTGCTCAAAACAGCAAGGAAGTGTCAGTACCAAATAATAATACTGAACACATAAGAAGTAAAAGAGAGAGAATAGAGAAGGACCATAGTCCTGACTTCATATCTCGTAGAAGGCAATAAGGACGAGTCCTTAATGTGACAAGATATGTAATGAACGTCGATGATGATCCCAAAACTTAATATGAGGCAATGAGTTCTAGAGATTCTAATTTCTGGAAAGAAGTTATCAATGATTAAATGAATTCCATAATGTTAAACTAAACTTGGGCTTTAACCGATTTATCCCCTGGTGCTAAAACCTACAGGATGTAAATGGATATTCAAGAAAAGGTTGACTACAAATGGATCCATTGATAAGTTTAAAGCTAGATTAGTTGCTAAAGGATATAAGCGAAGACAAGGAGTAGATTATTTTGTTACATATGCTCCGGTTGCTAGCATATCTTCCATATGTTGTTTAATAACACTTGCATCAATTCATAATTTGGTCATACATCAAATGAATGCAAAGACTGTTGTATATAACATTGTTGTTGTAACACCCCACCTCCGCCAGGGTAACTCTTGCAAGCACACTAGCTTTGGAGGGGCGTTAAACAAGGTAAACATGCATGCAGATATCATAAGATAGAACATATAAGTAGAACAGAGTAAATAAAGCAGCGGATTAAACTAGCATTTCAAAACCATAGTCACGTTACAACATAATACTTGGTCATTATTTTCCAACAAACAAAGTCTAGAGAAAAGCATAAACTGAAAAACTGAAATACATAAAGTAGTATCCCCAAAGTGAAGTGATAAACCATAGCTAGCTCAATGTCCAAAACCGTACATGAGCAAATCCAGTAAGCAAGCTATAAAGATCCATGCTAAGCTCCAATGTTCCCACCCTGAGGACCTGAGGGGGGGGGGGGAACGGAAGAAAAGAGGCGAAAGAAAACAGGTCAGTCAAAAAGACTGGTAAGCCCTAACTACTATCAGTCCATGAACTAGTAAAGTTAACTGGCATGAGAAGCTGAGATGAACATAAGGATAACATACTGGCATGATGATTAACTAACAAGATAGATAAAAGTGTCATCGCATAATCAAGGTTAAGTTTTGCACCACGGGTGTACTAGCATTCTAACATGCCAAGTAAAAACAAGAATTAATCCCTTGGCCCAAGCTTGGCCCAACATCATGAGGTGACCTAAATCAAGGTCCAATTACACGGTCTAGTTGATCGGCTCCTTATAAGCCTAACTCGTCAAGTGTCGGTGTCATACGGCCCAAACATGCAATGTAGTTAAACTGCGCTAGGTCCACCCTAGGGTGTATCAAGTCCTAGGGTATCAACCTCGGACACCAATCAAGTATGCACAGTCTAGATCTACTGGTACCCGTGCCTGATTTTCCAACTCCGGACTATGTGCACAACCATAGTCCGCCTGGACCTACACCGGCGTACCTACTCAGCCGTCGTTTTGGTCGCTTACATGTCAGCCCAGTAATCGTGCCCCACCCTAGCCTAGTCCTAGGGTCTTATGATACTATCAAGAGGGTTACTGCTGAAAAGGACCACGCAACTAGGGTTTCTTAACGGCTTAAATGTGGTTAACCCGATCCAAACGTGGATTAAATTGGTTAAGTGTACCCAAGGTTCATGACTTAACCCCGATTAACCCATCAAGCCCAAATTGGTTAAGTATTAAGTGGACCATGACTTAATCCTAATCAGGAGGCATTAATTAACTTAGTGTGCTTTAACCTCTCACATTAGACTTTGTTGTGGTTACTAGTTAAGCCGGGCGGGTCCGGGTAGCTTTACACCACAACTTGGTCTAACCTCGGGTTCGAGCACAACATGACCAACTTCTCACATTGGGTCCTATTGTTTGTAGCCACTAGTTAAGCCGGGCGGGTCCGGGTAGATTTATGCTACAAACTCAACCCAACCTCGAGTTGGCCACACTCATATTTTCTAAGTGTCATGTCCATTATGTTTCCAAAACATAATTACAAGCTAACATATCACGTCATGTTATAAAAACTTTGTTTATGTCATAATGTTACCCAACCCCAACGTAATCCCATCGTTTATATAATCGCAACAACGCATAAAGGATAAAATAGGGAACTTGGCATAATCATGACAAAAAGGTGTTGAAGCCACAAGTTTAACATGGTGGCATATGAGATGTACATATGTTCATATACTTGCATATTGCATTATTAGGCTTCAAGAGTATGCATAAAACCAAACTTAGCATATAAGTGGTGCATGGTGATAAATGACATGTAGAAGTTGCTAGGAGTTCGCATTTAGCCTCACATGCAAGTTATCATAAGGGATATGATAACTTCCATGTTGCCAAAATGCAACCCTTAACATAAAGCTTGAAGCTTTAAGCTCACAAACTCAAGTTTAACTTGCATAACATGATAACATGTGTATAATGATCAACCCAAACTTGCATAACATAGCAACATGTGTCATACATAATGATTACACCAACTTGCATAACATAATGATCAACCAAACTTGCATGTCATAATGATCAACCCCAAACTTGCATCATTCACTTAACTTTAGAGTTCAAAAAGAAAGTAGAAAAGGGCTTACAATGCTATGAAGACACAAATGAATATTTATTATAAAGATTGAGACGAAGCCCCTATGCAATCACCAAAAAGACCCAAATATGAAAGCTCCAAATGAAAAACCCTTGAGCCAAATCAATAAAAACCCTTGCTTTGTAATAGAAATGTTGCAACTTGACTTGAATGCAAACTAAGAACACTCATACAAGCTTGAAAACACTTGTATGAACTCTAAATCTCTCATATAAATAAACTTAGAAATTTTAGCATGAGAGTGGAGGCCATGAGAGGAACAAATTTGACATAGTTTAGTTGTAGGATTGAATAATGGTGATTTAGGCTAGGCTTAGGGTCTTTTTATAGAAGATTAGGATAGTATTAGCCACAGGATTAACCCTAGATTCAATCCGAGCCATCAAATCCCGTCACTAGCCAACAAAACAGGTCAAAACAGCCAAAATAGGTGCACCAGGTTGCCTGGGTCCGACCGAGCAGGTCGACCCCCAGGTCGACCCTGGGGTCGACTCCCCAGTCGACCTGGTCCCACCCAGGTCGACACCCAGGTCGACCCCAAGGTCGACCTGGTCTGGGCGGGATTTTTCCCGCCTACCCTGAATTTCTGAAATTTGAATCTGTTTTGAATTTGAATTTTTCGTGAAACTTCGCGAGGCCATATCTCGGTCATACGGACTCCGATTTTCGAAAACTCAGACCTATTTAGCGTATTTTTCCGAGACAAACGCAATGGCACAGCCCGTTTCCCTTGATTCAGATTTTACAGTTTAATTCTGCCTTTATTTATGTTATAACATGTTATTCAAAAATACGGGTTGTTACATTCTCCCCTCCTTAAAGGATTTCGTCCCCGAAATCTCCAAGTTAGGAAGAACGTATCCTACCATCCATCATCCATCTACTCAAAACATCATCCACGTGCAGTCATTGTCCTTAAAGGATTCTAAATGCTGTATGATCATATGCAAAGGTGTGTGTATATGTACTTATCTAATGCAAAAATCAGGCGGTTACTGATACAGTAAACCTCCTTAATGCATATGTATGTTAGTGAAATGAGTCCATATGTATGAAAATTTCTAACATAATTTATAATCTCTACATGAGTGCACATAACATTCATCCATATGCAACATCCACGTGATAGCATAACAAGTTTCATCCATGAATAAGTATAAGCACTCATGCATATGCAACATGAAAGTGTGTGAGCCGATCTTAGTGCCTAATGTGTATCATGCATCCACGAGTATCCACGTGCAAACACTTGCAACCACTTGCAACCATCAAGCATAACATGTTTCAAATACATGTTTCATCCAAAGGGTTTCTACCTAAGGTCCTTATGACAAGTTTAACGAGATAATATGATAAACAGGATAAACACGGATAAAAAGAAAGATATGCTAATTAGGAAAGAGGTCGAGAATGTACCCTCAAAAAGGAATGGATAAAGCCCACGCATCTTCTCCTCGGTTTCCCAAGTTGCGTCTTCATCGGCTTCACTCCACTGAACTTTTACCAATTTGACTTCTCGATTCCTTAGCTTCTTGATCTCCGTTCCCAAGATACGAATCGGAGCTTTTATCAAGGTTGCTTCTTTCTCTACCTCACTGTCTTCAAGAATGCTTGGTTCAACCACCTCAGCGGACTCATGTAGGCACTTTCGGAGATGCGAGACATGAAAGACATTATGCACTCCAGCTAGCTTTTCGGGCAATTCCACCTTATAGGCCATCTTTCCAATTCTCTCTATGATAGGGAAGGGTCCTACGAACCTTGGTGCCAGCTTCCCAACTACTCCAAAACGTACCAATTTATGCAAGGGAGAAACCTTCACGAAAACCATGTCTCCCACTTCGAATTCCAAATCTGCCCTTCGCTTGTCAGCATAGGATTTCTGTCTATCTTGGGCCGCTTTCATCCTTCTTCTCACTAATTCAACTTTCTCGGATGTATCCCGTATCATATCGGGCCCAAGTATAAGTCTATCTGTTGTCTCCCACCAACAAGATGGTGACCTACACGGCCTCCCATACAAAGCTTCAAATGGTGCCATCCCTATGCTGGCTTGATAGCTATTATTATAAGCAAACTCTACAAGAGGAAGGTGGTCTTCCCAAGTACCACCGAAGTTGAGAACACAAAGCCTCAAGAGATCTTCTAGCACTCTATTCACCCTTTCGGTTTGGCCATCCGTCTGGGGGTGATAGGCTGTACTCAGATTCAATCGCGTGCCCATCACTTCCTGCAAACTGCTCCAGAACTGGATAGTGAAAATCGGGTCACGATCGCTAATTATGCTAGAAGGAACTCCATGCAACCGTACTATCTCTCGAAGATAAATAGATGATAGCCATGATGCGGTCCTCTTGCTCTTTACTGGGATGAAGTGAGCACTCTTCGTAAGTCTGTCAACTATGACCCATATGCTTGTGTTCCCTCTCCTTGACCTAGGCAATCCATCCACAAAATCCATAGAAATACTCTCCCACTTCCATTGCGGGACCTCCAATGGATGTAATAGCCCACCTGGTTTCTTCGAATCGGCTTTCACTTGTTGGCACACCATGCACTTTGAAACATACTCTGCCACATCCTTCTTCATTCCATCCCAAAAGAAAATGCGCTTCATATCCCTATACATCTTGTCCCCTCCAGGATGTATAGTCATCTTCGAGTGATGCGCTTCTTCAAGAACTCTATGGACTAAATCTCCCACTCGAGGAACACATAATCTCCCATCATGCCTTAGCCATCCTTTATCATCAATAGTATATCTGGCAAGGTGACTAGACGTCTCACCATGAATCAACTTGTCCATAACTTCGACTATCTGTGGATCTTCCTTCTGCGAAGCCCCAACTTGATCTAGAAGTGTGGGTCTAAGCTCAAGGGATGCTAATGAACCCGTCATCGACTCAACAGCCATCGTGAAATCAAAGGTTGCCAGGAATTCTAAGTTCTTCATCTCAATGAACAAGGGGCTCAAAGTCAACCTCCTTCTGCTTAGTGCATCCGCCACAACATTACCCTTGCCAGGGGTATAAGCTATCTCGAAGTCATAAGATGCCAAGAATTCCATCCACCTTTGCCGCCTTAGATTCAGATCTTTTTACGAGAATAGGTACTTGAGTGACTTGTGATCAGTATACAACTCAAACCTTTCGCCTAGAAGATAGTGGCGCCAGGATTTGAGTGCAAAGACGATCGCTGCTAACTCCAAATCATGAGTGGGATAGTTCTTCTCATGAACTTTAAGTTGCCTACCCCCATAACATATCACTCTTCCCTCTTGCATTAGAACAGCTCCTAACCCCGTACCACATGCATCTGTGTACACGGTAAACATCTTACCACTATCGGGTAATGCCAAAACTGGAGCGGTAGTAAGGGCCCTCTTGAGCCTTTGAAAAGCAAGCTCACACTCCAAGTCCCATGCAAAGACTAAGTTCTTCTTTGTTAACTTAGTAAGAGGGGATGAAATCTCAGCGAAGTCCCTGATGAACTTCCTATAGTAGCCCGCCAGACCGAGAAAGCTTCTTACTTCGGTTGCATTCCTAGGAGTCTTCCAATCTTGAACCACAACCACTTTCGCGGGATCCACCGCTATGCCTTGCTTAGAAACTATATGTCCAAGAAACCGAACTTCCCTTCTCCAAAAATGACATTTGGAGAACTTAGCTTTCAACTGATGCGCCCTAAGCGTATCCATCACTTCCTTGAGATGTCTGGCATGTTATTCCTCATCCTTTGAGAAGATCAGAATATCATCCACGAAGACAACAACAAATTTGTTGAGGAACTCCCTGAACACCCTACTCATCAAGTCTACGAAGTAGGCGGGTGCATTAGTCAATCCGAATGGCATGAAAAGCCATTCAAAAAATCCATCTGGAGTCCTAAACGCAGTTTTATCAATGCTATCCTCAGCTACTCTAAGCTGATGGAATCCGGTGGCTAGATCAAGCTGAGAGAAAACAGAAGCGCCAACCAGCTGGTTAAAGAGATCATCAATCCTCGGTAACGGGTGCCTATTCTTCTTTGTCAGTTTGTTCAACTCTCGATAATCAACACATAGGCGAAGCGAACCATCCGCCTTAGTAGCGAATACCACCAGAGCACCCCATTCAGAAATGCTTCGCCTAATAAAATTCTTCTCAAGCAACTCCTTGATTTGCTTACTAAGCTCCCTTCTTTCACGTGGGGCCATGTGCCTAACGGGCAATGATACTGGCTTGGCATTATCAACTAGATAAATGCGGAAATCTATCTCTCGTTCAGGGGGTAACCCCTTAACTTCTTCAAAAACACCAGGATAGTCTCGGACCACCCTTACAGATTGTAGATCATCGATGGACGAGTCGAGAGATTCCAGATAAAATAACATGACGGGACCTCTAGGGTTACAAGAGATTTCTAGGGTATTACCAAGGCGAGTCATGAGCCTCACCACCCTATGTTCACAATCGAGAATGGCTCCATAACTGGACAACCAATCCATGCCCAAGATCAACCCATATCCCGTGAACCCGAGAACATAAGCATTACACGTGAATTCTACGGTCAAGATAGAAATCTTCAAATCCACACAAATCATAGATAGATGGGCGGAACCCCCAATTGGATTTGAAACACAAACGGGATCCTCAACTAGACTAGTACTTAGGTGCAAACTTTCAACAATGTCAGAAGAGATAAAACTATGCGATGCGCCAGAATCAAATAAGGTGCGAACAGGATAATCAGAAATATAAACAAGACTTTCTACAGAAATACTACCTCGATCCTGAGCTGGAGCAGTGTTGAGAGCATGCACTTGCCCTCCAGAAGGTCCTGCACGCTGATTCTGCCCTTGCTTCTTGGGGCAATCCTTACTAAAATGTCCCGTCTCTCCACAATGAAAGCATTCGCCCAACTTCCTCTTCTTCTTCCGACAATCTTTAGCTATGTGCCCAACAATCCCACAGTAGTTGCATTTTCTTAGGTCCTTTGCCTTGGCCTTGTTGCCCTTGTTGTTCTTGTTGTTTTTATTGTTCTGATTGCTCTGATTTCCTCCCCACTTGGAGTCTGTCTTCTTGGCTTGAGTCTCATTAGCCTTGACTTCCTTCTTGCCATTCTTATCGTCTCCTTGAAGCAATGCCATGTCTACTAGTCCTTCAAAAGTGGCCCCCATGGGTATATGAGATAGGGCTAACCCTTGTAATGGCTCGTTCAACCCTCGTGCAAAGCGTAAAGCCTTCTTCTGGGGAGTATTAACCATGTCCAAACCGAATCGGGCGAGCTTGTTAAACTCATTCATATACTCCCTCACTGTCATGTCCCCTTGCTTCAAAGATATAAACTTCTCCAATTGCAGATTCGCCTCAGCTGATGATAGAAACTTAAGCCCAAATCTTGTCCTAAAGTCGGCCCAAGTCTCTATAGGCCTCGTAGCATTGGTGACCTCCCACCAATAAGCAGCTTCTTCTTTTAATAACCATGCTGCCAATAAAACCTTTCTATGATCTTCCACATCAAAGATGGCGAAGAGATCTTCAGTTTCTTTCAACCAATTTCTTGCCTCCACAAAAATCTCCGTCCCAATAAAGTTCTTGCCACCCATCGCCTTAAAGTCTTTGCAAATCTTAGCGAAATCTGCTTGCGGATTCTGAGGAGGAGGAGGAGGAGGAACCTCAGTTATATTGGGGGTATTTGTTGGGCCCACATCGTTGGCCCTAGCTTCCAAGTACCTCCGGAACCATCCGGGAATGGTCACTCCCTCGAGAAGGTTAAGATCGGCCATACTGAAAAAGGAAAAAGATAGATTCAGAACGAAGAAAGGAAGGATAGTGTTATAGCTTTAGGGGAATAGCCTTTTTAAAATAACTAGACTTTTCTTGGAAAATACTTAATTGGTTTTGAAAATAGTTTTTCAAAAGGTAAGTTTCAAAAACACTTTTGCTCCAATCTTGTAAACCTTATGCTCTGATACCAAATGTAACACCCCACCTCAGCCAGGGTAACTCTTGCAAGCACACTAGCTTTGGAGGGGCGTTAAACAAGGTAAACATGCATGCAGATATCACAAGATAGAACATATAAGTAAAATAGAGTAAATAAAGCAGCGGATTAAACTAGCATTTCAAAACCATAGTCACGTTACAACATAATACTTGGTCATTATTTTCCAACAAACAAAGTCTAGAGAAAAGCATAAACTGAAAAACTGAAATACATAAAGTACTATCCCCAAAGTGAAGTGATAAACCATAGCTAGCTCAATGTCCAAAACCGTACATGAGCAAATCCAGTAAGCAAGCTATAAAGATCCAAGCTAAGCTCCAATGTTCCCACCCTGAGGACCTGAGGGGGGGGGGGGGAAACGGAAGAAAAGAGGCGAAAGAAAACCGGTCAGTCAAAAAGACTGGTAAGCCCTAACTACTATCAGTCCATGAACTAGTAAAGTTAACTGGCATGAGAAGCTGAGATGAACATAAGGATAACATACTGGCATGATGATTAACTAACAAGATAGATAAAAGTGTCATCGCATAATCAAGGTTAAGTTTTGCACCACGGGTGTACTAGCATTCTAACATGTCAAGTAAAAACAAGAATTGATCCCTTGGCCCAAGCTTGGCCCAACATCATGAGGTGGCCTAAATCAAGGTCCAATTACACGGTCTAGTTGATCGGCTCCTTATAAGCCTAACTCGTTAAGTGTCGGTGTCATACGGCCCAAACATGAAATGTAGTTAAACTCCGCTAGGTCCACCCTAGGGTGTATCAAGTCGTAGGGTGTCAACCTCGGACACCAATCAAGTATGCACAGTCTAGATCTACTGGTACCCGTGCCTGATTTTCCAACTCCGGACTATGTGCACGACCATAGTCCGCCTGGACCTACACCGGCGTACCTACTCAGCCGTCGTTTTGGTCGCTTACATGTCAGCCCAGTAATCGTGCCCCACCCTAGCCTAGTCCTAGGGTCTTATGATACTATCAAGAGGGTTACTGCTGAAAAGGACCACGCAACTAGGGTTTCTTAATGGCTTAAATGTGGTTAACCCGATCCAAACGTGGATTAAATTGGTTAAGTGTACCCAAGGTTCATGACTTAACCCCGATTAACCCATCAAGCCCAAATTGGTTAAGTATTAAGTGGACCATGTCATAACCCTAATCAGGAGGCATTAATTAACTTAGTGTGCTTTAACCTCTCACATTAGACTTTGTTGTGGTTACTAGTCAAGCCGGGCGGGTCCGGGTAGCTTTACACCACAACTTGGTCTAACCTCGGGTTTGAGCACAACATGACCAACTTCTCACATTGGGTCCTATTGTTTGTAGCCACTAGTTAAGCCGGGCGGGTCCGGGTAGATTTATGCTACAAACTCAACCCAACCTCGAGTTGGCCACACTCATATTTTCTAAGTGTCATGTCCATTATGTTTCCAAAACATAATTACAAGCTAACATATCACTTCATGTTATAAAAACCATGTTTATGTCATAATGTTACCCAACCCCAACGTAATCCCATCGTTTATATAATCGCAACAACGCATAAGGGATAAAATAGGGAACTTGGCATAATCATGACAAAAAGGTGTTGAAGCCACAAGTTTAACATGGTGGCATATGAGATGTACATATGTTCATATACTTGCATATTGCATTATTAGGCTTCAAAAGTATGCATAAAACCAAACTTAGCATATAAGTGATGCATGGTGATAAATGACATGTAGAAGTTGCTAGGAGTTCGCATTTAGCCTCACATGCAAGTTATCATAAGGGATATGATAACTTCCATGTTGCTAAAATGCAACCCTTAACATAAAGCTTTAGGCTCATAAACTCAAGTTTAACTTGCATAACATGATAACATGTGTATAATGATCAACCCAAACTTGCATAACATAGCAACATGTGTCATACATAATGATTACACCAACTTGCATAACATAATGATCAACCAAACTTGCATATCATAATGATCAACCCCAAACTTGCATCATTCATTTAACTTTAGAGTTCAAAAAGAAAGTAGAAAAGGGCTTACAATGCTATGAAGACACAAATGAATATTTATTATAAAGATTGAGACGAAGCCCCTATGCAATCACCAAAAAGACCCAAATATGAAAGCTCCAAATGAAAAAACCTTGAGCCAAATCAATTAAAACCCTTGCTTTGTAATAGAAATGTTGCAACTTGACTTGAATGCAAACTAAGAACACTCATACAAGCTTGAAAACACTTGTATGAACTCTAAATCTCTCATATAAATAAACTTAGAAATTTTATCATGAGAGTGGAGGCCATGAGAGGAACAAATTTGACATAGTTTAGTTGTAGGATTGAATAATGGTGATTTAGGCTAGGCTTAGGGTTCTTTTTATAGAAGATTAGGATAGTATTAGCCATAGGATTAACCCTAGATTCAATCCGAGCCATCAAATCCCGTCACTAGCCAACAAAACAGGTCAAAACAGCCAAAATAGGTGCACCAGGTTGCCTGGGTCCGACCAGGCAGGTCGACCCCCAGGTCGACCCTGGGGTCGACTCTCCAGTCGACCTGGTCCCACCCAGGTCGACACCCAGGTCGACCTGGTCTGGGCAGGATTTTTCCCGCCTACCCTGAATTTCTGAAATTTGAATCTGTTTTGAGTTTGAATTTTTCGTGAAACTTCGCGAGGCCATATCTCGGTCATACGGACTCCGATTTTCGAAAACTCGGACTCTATTTCGCGTATTTTTCCGAGACGAACGCAATGGCATAGCCCGTTTCCCTTGATTCAGAATTTACAGTTTAATTCTGCCTTGATTTATGTTATAACATGTTATTCAAAAATACGGGTTGTTACAGTTGTATACAGGATTATATGATTTTTGTTTGATGATAACGAACAAATATATTTTATTTTAAATATGTTTGTTACTGTATTGTTTCATATCTACATCTCAGACAGGAATATAATATTTATATTTAAACAGAATACATCTATACACAAATTAAAATATTTACACAGTATTTTGTTTAAATATAATACTTTATTTCAAACATTTAAACAGTATAAATTTACAACTCCACTATTTGTATATAATCATCGATATACAATGTAGTTCAAACTTTTTCGCTCATACAATGCTCCTCACTAAAAAATATTGTCACTCAGTGATGCAATTTTATATATACATTCATTTTTCACTTATATACAGGCTAAGCCACACTCATTCACTGTCTTCAGTCTTCTGTCTTCACAGCTCACTGCCAGTCAATTCATCATCTGCTTACCTATCGCATGAAACACACACAGTACACTGCAATAGAAATAAAACTGAATACATGCGAATATAAATTTTATTTTTAAAATTTTATTTACCTTAGATTTCTAGTGTGTTTCTCATCATTTTTCAGGACTTGATTTGATTCATCTGTGTCTAGACAACTTGTAATATTCACAGTGAAACACTATAAATACCACAAGGCAGACAGTTTGTATATATACAGGGACAGAAAATAATACTGTATGGTTGCATATTCATATGTGCATATATATACACGTGTGCACTACCGCGCCAATCAGCGAGCAACTAAAGAGCAGCCACATGGACCAACTCGACTCGGTGCACATGAAAACAACTCAACATATCACAAAATAGTCGAGTCTCAACAAATACATAGCTTTAGAAAAATGGTCAACATACATGGTGATGACAAGCTACAAGATCAAATAATATACAGGCAGCAAGTAGTCGAGCAAGTGAATGGTGCATCATGAACAATGTTGACGTAGCAAAGACATCAGTACCTGGACAAAGTGGTCCAGACTCACAAGTGCAACTCACAATTCAGCAAAAACTCAGGTGAAATATAAACATGGCAGATCATATGAACAAGGTAGTTTTGTTAAGTGACAAATTGTATGCATCCAAATACAAAAGGGAGTAGCATGGTGATGTAAGCTAGTTTAAATGGTAGTGCATGTTTCATACATCATGGTCACACAACAAACTTCAAGGGTCCAAGCATGTGTGCACATTTCATTTCAGGCAGGTTAAACATAGTCATGCACAACATACAAGAACAGTAAAGCACAAGCAAGGGTCCTTCAGTTTCAAGTGTAACCAGTACTATAATCACAAGCATGTAGACAATTTCATATGCAAGGTCACAACACAGCTTCAAGAGTAGAAAGTTTAAGAGTGCTACAGATCAGCAACTTAGGTGTGCAAATAAAATGGAGTGCATCAGTTCATACACATGCACAAGACAAAAACACTGGTTCGAGCTCAGAAAGAAAAGGCTAAATGCATATGGTGTTGATAACAATACACAAGTACACCAGTGCTCAACATAGTATCAAAGACTAAGTTTGGCAAGTTTTAAAATATTTCCAGAAATGGCAAAGTTTATGAAAGGGAAATGTTTTGTCTCCTTTTTTACTAGGTTATGTCAAAATTAACATAAATGTTTTTCGCAAATCAATCTCCAGAAGTCATTCAGGATAGAAGATTTATTGTGTCTAATATCTCAAAATTTACATGTGTCAAAATTGGCATATATACCATTCAGATTCAGCATACAGTATCAATCAAGGATTCATGCAAGGGCCACAAATATTTTTATTTCCAGAAAAGAAGTTCAAGTGTTTAAGTGTATTGATTTGTGGCAACGCCATTTCAAGTCCTCAAATGTTTCAAATTTTCGAGTGCACAATTTTTGGAAAGTGATCGAACAAATTTTTCCAGTTTTCATTGAGTCATGCAAGGCATCAGTTTTAAATTGCCAATGATCTAAAGGGGAATTTTTTTATATTGTTTCCAAAATTTAGAAATCAGAGAAAGTACCATTTGTGAATCTTCAAAAGTTATCAATCATGCATAAGTCGATGGCATTTAATCAAGCAAAACAAAAGAGAACTTCACAAAGCAAATCACACTGATTATTCAAAGAGCAAACATTTTGGGAAAACAATCAACGTCCAGATTCATTGAAGGGAAATTTCATGACTAGGTTCTTTTCTTTCAATGCCAATTTCAACCATATTCATGGAAAATTTCAAAGCAGAAATTACGCATATAATCAACCAAGTCAAATATCGAAATCAGCGCAAGTATAGGATTTTATTATCCTATTTAAACAACTATTACATCATTAGCATTTTGCATCGAAAACCAGAGAATAACTAGAAAGTAAAATTCAGAGAAAACTCACAAATTAATCCATTGTTTTCGATCACCTCATCTCAAATCGAAGCATCAGAAAGCAAAAGCAAATTCGAGCATCCGAGAACTTCATTTCATCAAGCATCGAATTGATTTAGGAAGTTTGAAAAAACCCTAGAAATTTTTCTAGAGCCACTACCGCCATTTCAAAAGAGGAAAGAGATCGGAAATAAAGTGAACAAAAGGGTGGAGTGTTTTTTTAAGTGGGTCGGCCAAATTGAATATAAAGTGAGTTTTATATTCTCTTTTAAAAACTAGGGTTTGTAGTTTATTTTTGTATTAGTTTTAATTTGAGATGTAATTCATCGATCAGTTTCTAGTGTCTGTAAAATACTAGGGAAACCAGTTAGGGTTTTAACTGGCAGTTTACTAGAGTCTGTAAAAACTAGGGATACGGGTTTGTAATCCGGGGAAATCTGATCTAGGGGATATGGACCAGTCTAGAGTTTTGAGCGTAGGGTTAAAATAGGAGCAAGGGGTTCGCGAGTTTACATGGTCTTATAAGTGGGATCTGTTCTATTACCTATTAGAAACCTTAGGAATGCAGCAGTAGGCCGGGTTTTGCCGAAGCTGGGTATATCTGTGTGTCATTTACTTTCTACATTTCTATTTCTTCTATATTATGTGATCTGTGAATATTTTAATATCTCGATAAAATCCAATAAACCCAATTCACCCCCCCCCTCTAGAGTTGATCTAGATCCAACAAGTGGTAACAAAGCAGGTTATTTTTTATTCTAGAGTCATGGGTCATCCTTTGTCAACCATCTAAGAGTCAGTCTAGTTCATATCCAACTATTTTCGATGGAACAGATTTTTAAGCTGGAAATCCAAAATGGAATTTTATTTAAAATCTGTTAATATTAAGTGTTGGGATATTGTTATCAATGGGATTGATATGCCAGATAAGAGAAATAATGTTTTCAATATTCGTGCTATAAATATCATATTTGATTATCTTAGTGCTGAATAGTTTATTCATACATCTCGTTGCTTAACTGCGCAGGATATCTGGAGAACTCTCGATGCGTTGTATGGAAAATCTGACAACTGCTCAAAACCCCCAATTGTCAACTCAGATTCAGATCTATGCTTAAAAGGAGAAACATATAGATCAAACAATGGAGATTCAACAGATGCTGAAACTGGAAATTTCTCATACAAAGATTTAGTTTATATGTGCGTTAATTTGATTATATCTATTGGTAAACTCCAATCTAAAAACAAATCTCTGAAATCTAGGAATTATGAGCTGAACAGCAGAATTAATGATTTGGAAACAATACTTGAATGCTCTAAAAATTCTTCAAACTCTGGTTGCAAAAATTGTTCAAATTTGGAATATAGTCTTGTTCATCTATATAAAAGTATTCAAAAGTTTGAAAATGGAATTTTGATTTTAAAAGAGGACAAGATCGAGGTTGAAAGTACAAACAATCTTTTGCAAAACGAATTTGAAAATTTTAAGATGTCTAAAATCTCCAAATCTGAAATGTTTGAAAAAGAAAGTTTATTGAAAACTGAATCCAATATGAAAGAGCTTGAAAAGGAGATTGAAAATTTCAAGTGATCTGAGAAACAACAACTTGAAAAACAAATTCAGTTTGAATCTAAAATTTTTGAATCCAAAACAAAAATCAAACTGCTTGAAAACAAAAATTTGATTTTGAAACATAATGATACTGAAAGGAGAAAGATTAGCATTAACCGTTGTTCAAATCTAATGAAAGAAAATTCTGATATTAAATCCAAAATTAACAATCTTGAATTGAGTTTGAAACGTTTTTCAACCGATGAAAAATCTTTGAATATGTTGTTGAAAAATCAATTTTCTTCTGGTAATAAAAATGGTCTTGGTTTTGGAAAACAAATGTTTTTGAAAATCTGAATTCCTGTGATTTTAAAAATCCTTCGAACTGCTTTAAAAAGAAACAATTTGAAAATCTGAACTTTGATAACTTCAAAGGATTTTTAAATCATAAACGAGATGTGAACTTGTTTTGTAATAATCCACTTAAATAGCCCTGGATCCCAAAAAGAAATAAAATAAACTTTGTTAAATTCAAACAGATCTGGGTTCCTAAAGGTACGAAGATAGATTCGAAAGGATTATTATGCAAGCAGGTTTGGGTACCTAAACGTACGAATACAACTGTAAGTGGTTTTACTGCTTTTGTTAGACCACTCAATCCTCTAAACAGTTAGGTACCAGAGGAGGCTGTGGAACTGCTTTGTGAAAGAGAAACTGAAATCAAACTGCCTCATATCATTGAATCATTCAAAGTTCCTTAGCCAAATCTATTAAGTTAGAGATTCTTTTGCTTACATCATTTTTAGGTATGATCTCTAAACTCACAATTTCTTTTGTATATTCTCTGTTTTTATTTTTCCTATTTTTTCCTTATTTCCTAGCTTTTTTTTCGATTTGATTTGCCACTGCCATATTTTTGTTTCCACTTGGGCTTCATTAATTTCAAATTGCAGAATTCATATTTTTCTAGAAATTCGCTTCATTTAAATAAAACTTTGATGTTTTATTCTTTTTCCAGATCTTGAATTTAAATTTGTAAATATATGCAATTGTTTTGAAGTTTATTTTTTGATTTCTGAATTCATAACAGTGTTGATGTATTCTTGTCATATCTTGAACACTGTTAATTTAAATTCTAAATTTTTTAAGATCTGAAAGTTTAATGGAATTTCACAAACCGCTGTTGTTCTGAGTCTCTTCTAGTACATTTTAGAAAAGCTTGAAATGTTATACTCATTATAGCACACTGCTACTTCTCAGTTGTGATAATTTCATTGATTTTCAGATTGGCTTGGATATTTTTAAGTTGTCTTAAATCACAGTGATACATCTTGAAATTCATCTTTATTCATGATCATTATGGTTGAAATTTGTTTGTTTGAAATCATCTGAAATTCTTGATATTTTGAATCTCACACACCTCTTAAGTTTGAAATTATTAATCTTGAGTGACTGATTCATTTGAAGTGATTTCAAATAAATTATTTTTAATTTTTTGGATCATGAACATCTCTCAAACTTAATGTAAATGATTTGAAATTACTCTTGTACTTGTCAGAAATACTTGAAAATTTCTTTGAAAAAAATCTAGTCCTTGAAACTTAATGTCACTTCACGATTATTTGATTTAAATATTTGATTCTTTAAAATCATTTGAAACTATTGATTTCTTGAATCTCACGCACGTCTCGAATCTGAAATTTATAATCTAGTGTGATTGATACATTTAATTCTGATATTTTCATATTCCTTCTAATGATTTAAAATGATTTAAAATAAACTATATTTTTAAATCTTAGATCATGAATCATCTTTTGTGACCATATGAAATATCTGAGGAAAAAATTTCTTGATGAGTCTGCTTTGAAATCGACTGTTGTGCTGCTCTAATAAATGAAAAATGTTTTTTTCGGGACTACTTGTTTTGGTATCGTCTGCTACTCTGATAAAATGGTCTGAATTGAATCATGATTTGACCTCTTGGATTTGTTGTAAATTGTCTAAGAACTTTTTTGTGAAACTTGTTTTGAACATGTCTTGTGACTCTGATTAATGAAACTGATTTGCTAGTTTTGTTTGCTTGGACATTGTGATTAAAATTATGTTGTATATAATATCCTTGTTCGACTCCAGTGTCATTTTTAAAATCCTCATTAATAGAGACATCAAGTGATATCAGTTTAGCAGTGTTGATTTGTTTATTCTCATCATGTATATATATTTCTTAATCCTTCATGTCGTGTATAGATCTTCGTAACCCTCTTGTAATTAATTTTCAATTTTAAAATTATTTATTGATTATTCATTCAGAAATTGAAATCAATAACCAAATTGAACTGTATTTATAATTCATCAAAATTGTTATTAGATTTTGAAATTGTGATGAATTGTGACTGCAGTATATTTCACAACAAGAGGAGATTTTCATGATGGTTGAACAGTTATTATAACATCTATGGACTGGCAATTATTTTACGAACATCTTTATTATCCATCATCATTCTACCATCCATCATGATTTTATATTAATGTGGAGAGTTTAATATTTTCTAAAATCTTAAATAAATAGTGGAAATATTTGTGATAGAAATGGGACGATGTTATTATTCAAAATTAGTGATAATTGAAAATTTTCTATGATCCCAGTACAGTTGAGCATATTTCATAATATGATTAATTTAGAAATTTATTTCACAAACCATTTTTCTACTTACCATATTTCGATCATCCATATTGGTTTAATATACTGAGGAGTTTTTCTTTTGAAACAAAAAAATGATAAACATATATATAATTTTCATTAGTATGTCTCTAATCTCATTTAAAAATTCAAGCTCTGGTCATCCATGGTTAAGAGATTACTTACAATTTAAGCTGCGACTGACCTCATTTAAAAATCCAAGCTCTGGTTATGCTGGTCAGTGTGCTCTTAAATAAAAAGAAAAATGAATAAATTGGCTAAATAAATTTTTATATGAAATTCTCCTTGGTGTGTAAAAACCAGACTATCAATCCACGTTTCTAATTTGTGAAATGTGTTAATATCTTTGTTAGCATGCTTTGTGACCAGGCTACCCAAAGCAAAGATCATGTTGACACACCTCTGGGTAAATGCTGTCTCATATGGAATCTCTGGATAACATTACTCCCTGGCAGTGGAAGCATCGTCAGAAGCCACAAGGCAGTTTGGTCAAAATCACAACATCAGTATAAACTAGCCCGAAACCCCTATCAAATGACCTCATTTCGATCTATTCACCTTATATACTTGTAGCCCTTTGAATTAGCTTCAGTTTGAGCTTTGGTTTGGCTCAATCGGACTTACGGTTTGAGAGTTACGCCCATTTCCGTGAACGGGTGTAAGCTGGCATATGACCGCGATCCGATCCCCCCTTGCCTACGCGATCCGATCCGCCCTTGCCTACGCGATCCGATCCGCCCTTGCCTACGCGATCCGATCCGATCCCCGAGGACGTGGCGAAGCTCCTAACTAAGTCCATCACGATCCGAGATGCATGGATCTCGCGACACCTGTCCACAACTGTCATATTGACCAATTCTTCATCAAGCCTCGATCCGATCCGATATTCTCGGAATTTGCGCCACGTGTGACCACGATCCGCCTGACAGAATCAGCTATAAATACACCTTCAGAGGGCATTTTCAAGGGACTTTTGACATCTCAACATCCATGGCTGCCATATCTAACACTTCTCCATGAATAACCACCATCTTCCTCAATAAATTCAATGGATTCGGAGAGAATTATTCATTGAATTCAAGTGATTGAAAGACAATATTCATTGTAATTGTTATCCACGAGTGAAATGAGAAAATATGAAGTGGACGTAGGCTCATTAACGCCGAACCACTATAAAAATCATGTTGTCTTGCTTTTCTTTTCTTTTTTCAGTTATTTCTTCATATCCTACGCTCTAAATACGATAATTTGGGTGTTAGGACCATTTTTTGGTCTAACATTTTGGTGCTTTCACTGAGAATTGACTGATTCTCAACCATATATCTTCTCGTCTACTAATGGATATCATAGTTCATTGAGGGGAGATCCGAACCTGATTTGAATGATTCACCGACTACTTAAACGCATAAATATTTATGGAGGTGAGAGATGAAACCATGAATATATGGATGCGAACCATGTCTTGTAAATAACGTAGACTACATATACTATTTTGCGGATTGCACAAAATAAGAGATGATGAATTAGGGCGTTCTGCTACAGGCAAAAGAAGCTGACATGGCTTCATGATGGGTTCGTGGAGACATCAACATTCATGTACGCATCAGGTTTGGCACGTAACTAAAAACCGGTTCGTGATCATGGATGGTTGAAGACCTATGTACAGTTCACAACTAATAGTTAATTCATGAAATGTGGGGTCAGCTCGTGCAATGACGTCAACATGCTACCCATAAATCACTCACACCTATCGATCCGCTCATAATTAAACCCGAAACTTCACAAGAAGACCCGCTCGTAGATTCCCCGTTGAATGCACAGGGATCGCAATGTTGACCCACGACCCGATTCAGTGGCTATTCCCCATCACCTCCACGATCCGTTCCTGTTTGAGAGTGATCCCTCGCCAAACCGTCATTCCAAATTCAGCGTACTAGCACTAAAACTGATAGCGATGGCTCTGAGACAACACATTCATTCCGAACAGCTGCTACTAATGAAATCCACTACCGTACAATTTGTAGTAGTTCAAAAATTACTTCAGCTTTAATCAACGAGATAACTAACTGTACCTGTTTACATTTGTAAAAGAGAGTGTGAATTTGGCATTCTTAATTAGTAACAACAGCTCCGACATACTGCAGTCTTCGGTTCGGATGAAGTTTGGCAGCAGAACATCAGTCCGTCTTGGAAACTGAATGGTCCATAGTGTAAATGACTTGATGCGTTATTTTCTTGGATCATGTTATAATAGGTTATACGCATGGAGAATGCTACATATGTCCGGATCGTGCAGGGTGCATTCGTGGGCCAGCTCACATTCAATAATTGGGACAGTTTACAAATGATGGATCAACAATATTAAATAAAGTATATGAGGCAGTGACCATATATTTTATTACCACGTGTATCGATAATAAGTTGGATACGTGGCTTAAGAACTAATCAGTAATAAGTTTCGCTGGCAATATGCCCCACTCGTGGAAAAGAGTGAAAATGATTCGCTGAAATAGTGAGAAAGCTGAGACTCACGTTCCAGGATATATCGAACCGACTCCATGGAACAATCACGACCCGTGAAAACTTGGCCGAACCGTGAGCTGCATTGAGACCACAAATCGAAGAGAGGAAGGACTCTACCCATGAATCGCAACCCGATCTGGATATGATACCGCGACCCGGAGGGACTTCCTCGACTCACGATCCGAATTGAAAGGGGAAGGCTTCAGTTCATTCGTGATGGAGTGCTGCCCACGAGTCAAAGTAACGTCACGTAATGATAGTATACAATACATCGTTACTTTGGCAGTATCCGTATAAACTGAAATACATGTTTTCTTCCCCTGACTACGTGTGTTAAACGATTGATCATCCAAGGGTGAAAACATATTTCCAATGATCTGAAAATACTTGCGAACCATGACCCGCTCAGCTCGTGGTGATATATGCAAGCGGAATCCCCGAAAAATCAACGACCAACAAGGGTCACGACCCGATCCAAAAAAGTGACAATTTTTGGAAAAAATACAATTTTCAGATCATATCAGAAAAGGCTCCATGTTTCAAAATCGAAAAAATCGTGCGGGACCCCTGACTACGTGTGTTAACCGGCTAGGTCGATCGCCGCCGGGATTGCGGGGCCCCGGACCCCCGCCGGCACTGCGCCCGGACCCGCTGACGGCCTCGCCTTCGTCTCGGAGCATGGCTCATCTTCAGCTCAACATATATGTTGGCCAACAACATTCATCAAAGCTTGTCAATGAAGAATAAACGGATTGTCAAAGAATTTGACAACGGAAAGGCGACGATTAGAATTCCTCCAGAAGCCATGACCTCTATCTACCGATGTTATTAAATGTGAGGAGTTGTTGAAAAGATTCGACATGCTGGCTATGGTAGTATACAAAATAATGATGGTCTCATAACAGCCCCCTCTTCCAGAGCTCCGATGGTGTAAAGATCGCCCCAATGCAACCGATGATGTTCCTGAACGAATAGTGATCACCTAGTTTACATGACTTAAACCTCCCCAATAGGCGGAATCCCATATTATATTGACATAGAACAATCCAGACACTATTCTGTAGATGACTCAGAAGATCCCAATGACCAAAATTCTCAATGGTGGGATACCCGATGGCAAGTAAGGATCCTAGCACTACAAAGTTACCCTCCACCTGAATGGCACGGTGTAAGACATGTGTCCTGCAGTTCACTCCCTGAAAGGCTTAGCTAACATTTGTGATGCCTATTTGCCGTCAACCGCGTTAATGAAGATTGATTTCCGTCATATAAGGGTCACGTCGACACGTTATGGTGCCCAGAGTCAGGTACCAATTGTACCACTGCAAGCCATGATTGGACCTAGGGATCCTTGCCCGGATGTTAGCAACATTGACTACTCATTATCCACCATACGACCTTGGTCATAAGAAGAGAGCTTGACATCAACGCAAATATGGAACAACCATTAGCCCCCCTCTTGATGCAACAAGTTGTGACAGAATATGTGAACATTCCTTGAAGCATTGCAAATCATGCTATCGTATTCAAGCTTATCTGATCAAGGTCCAGACAGACCAGCTCCAACATAGTTCAGATCTTGCATTGCACCCTAGTGCTTATTTCTAAATATCCCAACCGAAGATAGATTAGGGATTGTCTACGGTGGCCAACTTATTGGAGAAGGCGATTATTTAGCTGGATGGAATACGCTACACAACAGAGATGGCATGAAACCCGAAGACGCTTCCCCTTCAGACGAAATGGAGTGTGAAGGTGGTGTTAATATTGTGAATAAAGGGAGCATCGCAAAGGGAATTGCCCGATGATCTGCCCGAAGATATAGATCCCATAGAGGATGAAGATTCAGGATGCAGAAGTGCGGCATCTAACGTAGCAACTGCCCAAAGTTGGAAAAGCTTGCTTGAAGCTCGTTCATTGTTTCGACAAAACTCCGTCACTATTGACATTCACCTGATTGTGATACACATTGATTAGATACTACGACAGGTCCTACAACAACCTGAGGCTTTTGGAAGACAGCTCGAATGGGACATAGAGATGAACCAGTTTGATCTCAATTTCATCCTAAAGAAGCCCATACGAAGGCAAGCATTAACCAACTACATCGCCGAATGTACCACTCCCGAAGAGGATGTGGCAGATGTAGAAGATGCACCTGGAAGATGTAATCAGACGGTGCAAAGAGTGATTGACTGTCCGACGCCGGTGTCTTATTAATAACCCCTAAAGGGCGGTCAATTTACTATGACTTGCGGTTGAAATTCTCCGCTACTGACAACGGCTCCGAAGACGACACCCTGATTATCGAATTGAAACTCGCTAAGGAGTTGGGAATAGTGGCATTGAGCATATTTTCTGGCTTTCACACTGTTGTTCGCCAGGCTCGAAAGGAATTCCAGACGAAGGAGCCACCACTCGCAGCTTACCTAGAACTGGAAGAAGGGTTGTTGGATGTATTAGAACGTTGCAACATATCTCATGTCCTGCGAGCAGAAGGTCAGAAGGCGGATAATCTGACCAAGTTAGAAGGGTCCGACAATCTAGAAAAGATAGAGATGGTCCTCATCAAGACACTATGAAATACAACCATTGATCAGATGGAAGTTGATCCAACGTTGGAGACCAAACCCAGAAGAGAGTCATGGTTAACTCCATGATAAACTTCCTACAGCACATAATGCATCTAACAAGGTGAAGTGGAAGGCGTGCAATCGTTCTTTATGCCTCGAGATATGACATGTAATTCGACATTGCCTATTTCCCTTGGGAGGTTGTCCTGAGATAGAAATCAGCGAATCCCATTGCTAAATTCACCGCCCTGGATGATTTAACTTCCCGTTAAATGGGAGATGTACATGAATGAAACTTCCGATGAACAACATTTTGAAGCTAGAAAGTGAAGATTTACACTTCCGCTCCTTTCATCGATTATATGTCAAGTAAACTCATGCCCCAGACGCTGGGGGCAATTGGAGATTTGAGCATGGATTACTCGAGATTACATCAACTGATTCAAAGCTGATATGTCAGGAGTTCGAACGACCGATTGCCTTAGTCTTGCCTGAAGGTTAGCAAGTTGAAGGTTTAGAACGCTTACGCCCGAAAGATGATTGGTTGTTTTCCCACCAATCCTTCTCCCCGATATGGAATCAAAGGCATATCGGGAAATTTATGAGATATGACAATCTCCCCAGCAGTAATATCCTATTTCCTAGCATGGAAAGTGCAAAATTTTCTATAAGCATGAATCCATTGTTCTCTTGCTAATTTACAACCTAACACTAATGCAAAGATGTGCTACCATTAGCAATCCAGTCATGACTTCCTGACACTCTATCCTTACCCTCAGCACGGGGGCAAAAAGGCGATTTGAAGGAGATGCGACCTCATCACTCGCTTATAGTACCTACCTAGCCGCCTTTGCCATCTCAAGACCCCGACCAAGGTCTATTCATTTTTTGGGACTGCCGCCCCCATGATAGTCTGAAAAGATACCCCTCATCAACTAAAGGACTTTGGCATCCCTTTATTGGCAGAGATAGGGCGAAGCAAAATGGACCTGCAATGAATATGCAACGCCATTTTTCACTCAGAATGATACTCATTCCTTTAACAGGATTATTCTATAACCATGACTCTTATATTTGCATGATTTATGAGTTATTGATGTAATTAACTCAGATGAATTAATATGTGGATGGTGTAGGTATCCATGATTTGCTACCGATCAAACTTGTAACATCCGCATATAGAGCCACAGAGCAATACTATAACGAGCTCGACTGAACTGCTCGTTTACAAAGCCACGCTCTTCGTCTAAACAATGCTGTATAGCTCAAGGTGGATCCGGGATGACCATCCAATCCTTGGCTCACACGTGGCAGACCACAAGACAATCGTACATAAATCATTGAATCGCAAAGTCGTAGTCCGACTCCAGATGGACGCGGTGTGACCGCCTACATGGCTCGATTCTATGCTCGAAGCCACCAGATTACATGAATTCAAATAAAGGGGGCAACGCTGCCCCTTGATATTCTCACTTTTAAATCATGCAATTTACTTTCACATGCTTTCCGAGTTATTGACATGACTAACTCGTGCGATATGAATAACGCAGGTACCCGAAGTTTGGTGCCGACCACTCCTCCCAAAGACTGTTCGGAGGAACGCGAAGCCTTGGCAAACGTTTTCCAACTGTTTGTCTGACTGACTTTAATCCTCAAAGCTTGGATTAAAATATAAACCTAGGATGAGTTTGATGGGCGTGCATGATTGAAGACTGCTCGATCCATGACTCTAACTCTCATGATTCGAGAGAGAGTATAAAGGACGAAAAAAAGACGCCCGCCACTCTAACTCTCAAGATCCGAAAGAGAGCATAAAGGACACGAAGATGACGTCCACAAGGCGCGAAGATGCACCATGATAGGAACCGCCTCGACAACACTCTAACCTCGGCGAAAGCTAGGAGAGTACAAAAGCGTCTCCGATTGAGCGCTAAGAAAGAGCTCCTACCCCGCTGAAGGGTCGGGAAGCGACGGAACTGCTGAGCTCGAACTCTAATCTCGGCGACTGCCAGGAGAGTATAAAAGCGTCCCTGATTGTGCGCTGAGAAAGAACTCTTACCCCGCTGAAGGATCGGGGAGCGACAGAACAGCTGAGTTCGAACTCTAACCTTGGCGACCGCCAGGAGAGTATAAAGGCGTCTATGATTAAGCGCTGAGAAAGGTGCTGGAGACTCAGCACCCCCTATAATTTCTGCTCCGCTGAAGGATTGTTGAGCATATCATGAAACAAGCTAGAACTCCTACCCCGCTGAAGGATTGGGGAGCATATTGAAAGCTGAGTTCGAACTCCAGAGAGAGTATAAAGGCGCTAGAGACTTAGCGCCACAAGGGCTCCTACCCCGCCAGAGTGTCGGGGGACTGACTGAACTCCGAGCCTGGATCCTCCATGTCCGGATATGGGGGCAAAACAGTTAAGATCCTAATCAATCCTCAATAAAGTCCTGGCCAGGCACTAAGTTAATGATTGATTGGGAGCATACCTATACACACATACTACTTTAGTGCATTTTCATTTATAATTGCATTGACTACTTATAACGCTTCATGACTTATTTGCCCATTCGCAGGTACAAGACAATGCGAAAGGAACAAAATTTTTATTATTACTAAACGCAGGTTTACAAAAGATAACTAGTCAAGAACGCGGGGGCCTCACTCGCAATGATGGCAACATGCTAATGGAAAACGAACAAAGGGTCGCGTCCAGAAGGATGATGCAGGCCCCTTGAAGACCAGAAAGCAGATGCAAAGAGAACGTCCATCTGCTGATCCCAACTTACTTCCAGAATGGGAAGCTCAGATAAGGCTGGATATATCCCACGTAATAATTGAACATGATGCCACCATTTCGTCCCCGACTTTTCCCTTGATGCAAAGAGCAAACGGGAGTACTCGAGGCGACTACAATCTGACCCTTCACCGCTTGATTTCTGTCCTCGGAGCTTGGATGGAAGACTAGGGCTTAGCATGGGCTGAATACCAATAATTCATTTTTGCACTCAACTCCGGCTCTTGATGCGAGAAGTGAACATGAATCCAGAGTAGACATGAATTCAAAGTGTACTGCTCAACAAACCCCCCTGTGGATAGGGGGCACATGATACGAGCCTTGAGCAGCATAGTTCAATTACTCAATGCCTCCGTTCCCAGCCGAATGACAAAAGCCTGATTGACGGCTAATGCTCGTGTAGAATCAAGAAGCCCGAGGCCGACCTTCACCTATTTCAGGAATGAACTGGAAGGCCGAGCAACAATCATCAATTCGCTGGAAATGTTAAAATTGAAGTTCAGGTAGTGACGAACTTGGCACAGTCTGATATCAACCATCAGCTTGGGTTGAACACAAACCAATCAGCAGGCGCGCAGCATGCGGTTTCGATTCCCTACGTCATGGATGGAAACACGGGCAATGGAACAGCTACCTGCAACATCCTAGATGAGAATGCAAGAATTGTGACAAACACAGCTCATGCATGACCAGTTTTAACTCCAACTCAAATGAATACTCAAGCGACATTTCATACTCAGCTCCAAGAAAGAACGCAACAATTCGAAAAACATGAACCTGGTCAGGTCGAATGACTCGAACCATGACCCGGGGGTAATATCGACGTGGAAACAAGAAATCAGCAAAGACCCCCTTTGTAATCTCAGATTCGATGCTGGGGGCACCAGCCAGGATCTTGATAATGTGCATCAATTCTTTGATGGCAACCTGCTCGCTAGTTTGATTCGGCGCCTCTCGAGCGGCGACACTTCTCGAGATGATATGGATAACAACAATTACAGCCCTCACACGTGGGACGTCAGGATCCCCTGTTATTCCCCCGGACTTTAAATTTTCTCTATAACAAGACTTGCTCAGAGATTTTGATGAATTCAACCCTGAAGTGGATAGACTTTCATGACAAAAAGGTGTTAGCGTCGAGACGAATGACCTAGATGCCTTCCTGACTAAAGAATGGAGTATCTTCTAATTCTTGTAACGATAAGGACAAAGGAAAAGCCCTGGAAAACAATGACAAGAATGTGCAATTCCAAAGAGAATCTATACCACTTATCGAGCCCATGATCTTGTTTGTCAAGCACAATTGAACTGAGCATGAGAAAGAGACTCATTAAGACTGTGATAACCATTTCGGACTATGCTGAAGCATAAACGGTGGGGCCCAACTAACTTCATAATGACATTTATTCACTCGAATTCAACAACCTTACTTGACTCCGCAACTGATCTAATGAGAGTAACCGAAGTCGCTGATGCCAGATGAGGCAATCTTCACTATCTGACTAAAGAGAAGAGATGATATCAAAGCAAATGTGGTTCAACCATTCGCATATACAATTCCGATTTTTGCTAAATTGAGAAACAGTACAGAATGGTCTGGGTCGACTAAGATTGCTGAACCTGCAACTCTTACCAGATGCAATGACAGGAAGTATAAAATCTTCAAGATTAATTGCCTTATTGACTCAACTCAACCCCCATCGATACTGGGGGCATAAGTACTGACCTCGCTTGTCCTCCGATGGCACTGAGAGCACAAGTGTCGGTTCATAGACTAACTTTGAAGACAATCATGGCATGAAATGGGATTCAAAACATGTACGTCATGCCTCCGGAGTACAACCTTACTCATCTTTACCGACCAAGCGAGCTAGCTTGTGGATCGAATGTGAACTTAAAGACTCAAACTACACCGAATGGAAGGTGTGACAAACCTATCTACTACCTTACGATGGTGACAATCCTATAGGCACTGGTCCACATAATTTTAACAACATCCCTTACTGACTACTTCATATGTGAATATTGGATTAAGAAATGATCCATAACAATTGTGGATTCTCTCGACTGCGATCCAGAGTGATCATGGCTTTTGAGTTCCTTACTGTTATGATTCAATGCGATTTTAAGATCCTGAATCAATATCAAGATATCAGGCTAGTCCAAACTTGAGTACAAATGACAAATTCATATGTTGATTTTGATGTGCTTTATCCCAACAGTCCAGTTGTTAGCTCAGAGCCCAAAGATTCTTACATCTCCCCATGATTTGGGTGGCTACTTCATTTATTGACTCATATGTAAAAGAAAGTCCAACCCTACCACGCGCTTGGCTTGCATAGAGTGATGATGTTGTTTGGCGACGACCTATGCGTGTAGGATCACGCTCGGGAGCCGACAATTTAGCATGACTTCTGACGGATGAATTAGATCTTTTCATTTGAGAAGGTTTAAACAATTTCTTGATCGTCTCGAATACTCCTCTCACAGAACTTAGCCTGATTAGCTCCAATGGAAGCAATGCAACAATTGGATAAAGCCTTCTCAAGGACAAATGATATTCTAGAAAGATTTAGCTCAACATATTCAAAGCACATCTCATCTTCGATAAGATGTACTTTAGGGGGCAAAATGTTAGCATGCTTTGTGATCAGGCTACCCAAAGCAAAGATCATGTTGACACACCTCTGGGTAAATGCTGTCTCATATGGAATCTCTGGATAACATCGCTCTCTGGCATTGGAAGCATCGTCAGAAGACACAAGGCAGTTTGGTCAAAATCACAACATCAGTATAAACTAGCCCGAAACCCCTATCAAATGACCTCATTTGGATCTATTCACCTCATATACTTGTAGCCCTTTGAATTAGCTTCAGTTTGAGCTTTGGTTTGGCTCAATCGAACTTACGGTTTGAGAGTTACGCCCATTTCCGTGAACGGGTGTAAGCTGGCATATGACCGCGATCCGATCCGCCCTTGCCTACGCGATCCGATCCGCCCTTGCCTATGCGATCCGATCCGATCCACAAGGACGTGGCGAAGCTCCTGACTAAGTCCATCACGATCTGATATGCATGGATCTCGCGACACCTGTCCACAACTGTCATATTGACCAATTATTCATCAAGCCTCGATCCGATCCGATATTCTCGGGATTTGCGCCACGTGTGACCGTGATCTGCCTGACAGAATCAGCTATAAATACACCTTCAGAGGACATTTTCAAGGGACTTTTGATATCTCAACATCCATGGCTGCCATAGCCAACACTTCTCCATGAATAACCACCATCTTCCTCAATAAATTCAATGGATTCGGAGAGAATTATTCATTGAATTCAAGTGATTGAAAGACAATATTCATTGTAATTGTAATCCATGAGAGAAATGAGAAAATATGAAGTGGACGTAGGCTCATTAACGCCGAACCACTATAAAAATCCTATTGTCTTGCTTTTCTTTTATTTTTTCAGTTATTTCTTCATATCTTACGCTCTAAATACGATAATTTGGGTGTTAGGACCATTTTTTGGTCTAACAATCTTATAATGTATTATGATTTGTTGATTGATAGCTATTGGGATTTGAGATTATATGATTGCATCACTTAAGTTGAATTTATAATTATAGTCCAAATCCATCACTGTTTTTGTGCCTCATTTTTGAAAATTTTATTAAAATCATATTTTTCTTATCTCTCTCTCCATTTATATAAATTTCATCATAAATCCATCATTCTCTACAATGTGAAATATGCCACTAGTTCTTAGAATATTACGATTTTTGTTTGACTGATTGAGATTTATGATGACCGTTCTTCCTCTTATGCTGATATTATATTTATTAGTCACTTTTCATCTATATTTTAAATTTTGAATCCTTTTGATGATAACAAAAGGGGGAGAATGGATTGAGATTTTGATTTATGAGTGAATATTTTATAAATATTTTTAATTTTGAAAATTCATTCAATTTTCATTTTTCACTCATGCATAGTTATACGGTGAGTTTATGTTGTAGGGGGAGCATTCAAATAGGGGGAGTTTAGTCCTGCACTGTCAAACACATTTACTGTATTCAAAATCTTAATATTTGTTTGCTATCTTCAAAAGTGGGAGATTGTTGTATATAAGAGTGTTGTATACACAATTATATGATTTTTGTTTGATGATAACAAAAAAAATATTTTATTTTAAATGAGTTTGTTACTATACTGTTTCATATCTACATCTCAGACAGGAATATAATATTTAAATTTAAACAGAATACATCTATACAGAAATTCAAATATTTACACAGTATTTTGTTTAAATATAATATTTTATTTCAAATATTTAAATAGTACAGATTTACAACTCCACAATTTGTATATAATCACTGATATACAATACACTTCAATCTTTTTCACTCATACAATGCTCCTCACTACAAAAACACTCTGTCACTTAGTGATACAATTTTATATATACATTCATTTTTCACTTATATACAGACTAAGCAACACTCATTCACTGCCTTCAGTCTTCTGTCTTCACAGCTCACTGTCGGTCCAGTCATCATCTTCTTATCTATCGCATGAAACACACACACAGAGTACACTGCAATAGAAATAAAACTGAATATATGCGAATATAAATTTTATTTGCCTCAGATTTCTCGTGTGTTTCTCATCATTTTTCATGACTTGATCTGATTCATCAGTGTCTAGAAAGCTTGTGATATTCACAGTGAAACACTGTAAATACCACAAGGCAGCCAGTTTGTATATGTACAGGACAGAAAATAATACTGTATGGCTGCATAAACACATGTGCATATATATACACGTGTGAACTGCCTCGCCAATCAGCGAGCAACTAAGGAGCAGCCACGTGGACCAACTCGACTCAGTGCACATGAAAACAACTCAACATATCACAAAATAGTCGAGTCTCAATAAATACATAGCTTCAGCAAAATGGTCAACATACATGGTGATGACAAGCTACAAGATCAAATAATATACATGTAGCAAGTAGTCGAGAAAGTGAATGGCGCATCATGAACAATGTTGATGCAACAAAGACATCAATACGTGGACAGAGTGGTCCAGACTCACAAGTCCAACTCACAATTCAGTAAAAACTCAGGTGAAATGTAAACATGGCAGATCATATGAATAAGGCAGTTTCGTTAAGTGACAAACTATATGCATCCAAGTACACACGGGAGTAGCATAGTGACGTAAGCTAGTTTATATGGTGGTGCATGTTTCATACAGCATGGTCATACAACAATCTTCAAGGGTTCAAGCATTTGTGCACATTTCATTTAAGGTAGGTTAAACATAGTCATGCACAACATACAAGAACAGTAAAGCACAAGCAAGGGTCTTCCAGTTTCAAGTGTAACCAGTGCTATAATCACAAGCATGTAGACAATTTCATATGCAAGGTCACAACACAGCTTCAAGAGTAGGAAGTTTAAGAGTGCTACAAATCAGCAACTTAGGTGTACAAATAAAATGGAGTGCATCAGTTCATACACATGCACAAGACAGAAACACTGGTTCGAGCTCAGGAACAAAAGGCTAAATACATATGGTGTTGATAACAATACACAAGTACACCAGTTCTCAACATAGTATCAAATAATAAGTTTGGCAATTTTTAAAATATTTCTAGGAATGGCAAAGTTTTTGTAAGGGAAATGTTTTGTCTCTTGTTTTACTAGGTTATGTCAAAATTGGCATAAATGTTTTTCGCAAATCAATCTCCAGAAGTCATTCAAGACAGAATATTTATTGTGTCCAGTATTTCAACATTTACATGTGTCAAGATTGGCATACCATTCAAATCCATCATATAGTATCAATCAAGGATTCACGCAAGGGCCAGAAATATTTTTATTTCCAAAAAAGAAATTCAAGTGATTAAATGTATCGATTTGTGGCAATGCCATTTCAAGTCCTCAAATGTTTCCAATTTTGGAATGCATAATTTTTGGTAAGTGATCAAACAAATTTGTCCAATTTTCATTTAGTCATACAAGGCATCAGTTTTAAATTGCCAATGATCAAAAGGGGAAATATTTTATTTTGTTTCCAAAATTAAGAAATCAGAGAAATCACCGTTTGTGCATCTTGGCAAGTTATCAATCATGCACAAGTCGATGGCATTAAATCAGGCAAAACAAAAGGAAACTTCACAAAGCAAATCACACTGATTTTTCAAACAGCAAACATTTTGGTAAAATAATCAATGCTAAGATTCATTGAAGGGAAATTTCAAGACCAGGTTCTTTTCTTTCAACGTCATTTTCAACCATATTCAAGGGAAATTCGAAGAAGAAATTACGCATATAATCAGCCAAGTCAAATATCGAAATCAGAGCTAGCACAGGATTTTATTATTCTATTTAAACACCAATTACATCATTGGCATTTTGCATCGAAAACCAAAGAATAATCAAAAAGTAAAATTCAGAGAAAACTCACAAATTAATCCATTGTTTTCGATCACCTCATCCCAAATCGAAGCATCAGAAAGCAATACCGAATTCGAAAATCCGAGAACCTCATTTCATCAAGCATTGAATTGATTTGGGAAGATTGAAATAACCCTAGAAATTTTTCTGGAGCCACCGTCGCCATTTCAAAAGAGGAAAGAGATCGGAAATAAAGTGAACAAAAGGGTGGAGTCTTTTTTAAGTGGGCCGGCCAAATTGAAGATAAAGGGAGTTATATATTCTCTTTTAAAAACTAGGGTTTTTAGTTTATATTTGTATTTGTTTTACTTTGAGTTGTAATTCATCGATCAGTTTCTAGTGTCGGTAAAACACTAGGGAAAGCCAGTTAGGGTGTTAACTGGGAGTTTACCAGAGTCTGTAAAAACTTGGGATACGGGTTACGGGTTTGTAATCCGGGTAAATCTAAGCGGGATCTGTTCTATTACCTAGTAGAAACCTTAAGAATGCAACAGTAGGCAGGGTTTTGCCGAAGCTGGGTATTTCTGTATGTCATTTACATTCTGCGTTTCTATTTCTGCTATATTCTGTGACCTATGAATATTTTAATATCTCGATAAAATCCAATAAACCCTATTCACCCCACCTCTAGGGTTAATAGTTCCAACAAAGACAACTTTTCTAAATGGAGATTTAGAAAACGAAATATATATGGAACAAACTGAAGGTTTTATAACCCCATGCCAAGAAAAGAAAGTTTGCAAATTAGTCAAATCTTTTCATGGCCTAAAGCAAGCTCCCATGCAATGGCATGAGAAGTTTGATAAAGTTGCACTATCATTTGGATTCATTAATTAATAATGTAGATAAATGTATTTATAGCAAATCAGATAACAACGGTTATGTTATAATATGTTATACGTTGATGACATGCTAATATTTGGTTCCAATGTATCTTGTGTGAATGAAAATAAGAAGTTTTTATCTTCTAAATTTGATATGAATGATCTAAGGATGGCTGATGTAATTCTAGGAATTAAAATCATTAGGAAAGAGGGGGAATTATTACTAACCCAACCTCATTACATTGAGAAGTTCCTAAAGAAGTCTGGTCATTATGATGACAAACTAGCACCAACACCTTTAGATCCAAGCATCAAATAAGAAAAGAACACTGGACGTACCATTTCTCAATTGGAGTATTCTAGTGTTATTAAGAGTCTTATGTATGCTATGCATTGCACTAGACTCGACATCGCACATGCTATAAATGTATTGTGTCGATTTACGAGTAACCCAGGTTTCGAACACTGGAAAGCTATTTCCAGATTTTTAGCTTATTTAAAAGGGACCATTAACTATGGTTTATCTTCTAAAGGATATGCAGCTGTAATAGAAGGATACAGTGATGCAACCAGGAACAATGTAGAATCCAAATCCAAGTCTACGACTGGATGGATATTTACAATAGGAGGCGCTGCTGTGTCTTGGGCTTCCAAGAAGCAAACATGTATATCTGATTCAACTATGTTGTCACAATTGATTGCATTAGCAGATGCACGTAAGGAAGTGAAATGGCTTAGGAATTTATTAATGGAAATCCCATTGTGGAAAAAGCCTTCTCCAGCATCCTTGATTAATTGTGTTAATCAAGCAAATATAAAGTCTCTAATAACACATATAATAGAGATTCTAAACATGTGAGTCTAAGACATCAGATAGTAAGACAGTTACTCAAAAGTGGTGTTATAACTGTTGACTACATAGAAACGAAGAAAAACTTGGCTGACCCACTTACAAATGGTCTTCCAAAGGCTACAGTTTCTATAAAGTCAAAAGAAATGGGACTAAGGTATGTGAATAAAGATTTATCATCCTTAAGAGAAGCCCAACTTGTTTCTTGAAAAGGATAGACAAAGTTCAATGGGTACCAACAAGTTAAGAGTATGATTATGGAACACTAAATCAATAACCCCATAATATTCATTGTTGGATTCTTCAAGAACAAAGGATGGATAAATGTCCTTAATAAATCTAGAAACCTTAAAAGGTGTATCGTAGAAACACATTAAGAGACTTACCTATATGAGTATGGAAATCAGGTCGTTTCCTAGGAAAGAAAGACCGCTTTCTAAAGTAGACTCATGAAGCAGGATTAAAGCACATGGCCATTAATGTGTTGAGCAACACAGAACACTCTAACTAAGGAAATCAACATGTGTGATTATTCCGGTTTTATCATTAAGGGATACTTGGTTCAAGATTCGTTCACCATAGAATCTCGATAGAGCTTTGAAGGGTTTACACTAAGTAAAGGTTGAAATCCAAAAGATACCTTTTATTTATGTGTTGTTTCCCACAATGATGAAAAACTTGATATTAGAACTACATAGGCTTGATTCCACTAGGGTATGTAGGAAGTCACACTAGTGTTTCAACCGTCCAATTTATTTATTTTGAAAATTGGAGGATATTGTTAGGAAATTTTCAAAACATTGATTTTGGGCTTGGGTTTGTTTTTTGAAGAGGAGGGAAAGAAAGAGGGAAGAATGTTAGTCCCACATTGTGGAATATATGTGTGTATGCTATATACTTAAGTAACCTTCTCAAGAGGATTTTGGGGCCTTGGGGAACCTAAATGCTTACTTTGTCATGAGGAGGGAGATGATGCATCTTAACCACACACACATGTGCCGCCGCTGCCGTCCGTCCGACTGAATCGAACCAGGTCGGTTACGGGCGCGTGTTGCGGGTCTCGGGTCCGATTCCAATAATAATTTTTTTTAATGGATTTTATATATGGTAGCGGGCCGAATTTCAGCCCGTTATGGACTTGAATTGAATTGAAACTAGGCGGGAACGTTTTTGAAGTTAAAAGGTGCAATGGTTTGAATTGCAATGCTTCTGAATGTTGCAAATGAAGAGGTATGTCATTTCGAAATCAAATGAAGGGACGCGACCATCCAAATGGCCGCGATGCCTGCCAACCGTCGCTTCCTTTCGCTGCTTATAAAATCCATGCCAGAAAACTATATCATTTACTTCGAATTCATCTTCTTCCTCCTGATCTTTGCAGCACCACTACCGATGCTATAAACTGTTGCAAATTCTTAAATTTGCAACATCTTAAAGCGTTGCAAAATTGATTCTTTCTCCTCTTCTTTCCCTTTGATTCTTGCATCATCAGAATTATATATATAATTTTCTTGATTTGATCAAAGTCGTATAAACTTTGAATCCAATTTTTCTGTTCCAAGGCTTTATTGAATCCTGAAAGTCAATAGTTCGATAACCCGTTTGTACCTAGTGGGTTGAAATATTGCCTGAAAGAATCTATTTCGTGGATCCATAAAGTCTGAAGTACGACAATCATATGACGATCATCATCATCATCCAATAGCCTCAAACCACAAAATCCCAAACAAATTTTCAAATAATATCTTCAACTATGGATGGTTTGAGCGCATTACAAATTATGAATCAGCGTTCGATGAAATTGGAGTGATTGATAGCGAGAATTTCACTTGTTGGCAAGTGTCGATGAAGTTCTTTCTGATCATCGTCAAATTGTTATACCTCTTGGAAGACGGATTAGAAGTGATGCCGTAGGAAACCGGTAAGGATACTACCGCTATAAAGAGAAACGATCAAAGCACAAAGAGGACGATTTTCTGTGTAGAGGGCATATTCTTAATGCATTTTCTAATTCAGTCTACAATGCTCATAGGACCTTGGAAACTACAAAGGACCTCTGGACTGCATTGGAGAGAAAGTATCTCACATCTGAGGAAAGTAATAAAAAAAATTCTTATTTGTAATTTTATGGATTTTAAAATGATCGCCAGCAAGTCCATAGTTGGACAAGTAAGTGAAGTACTACTGTTGATAAATCAACTTAAAGATGTCGTTATTGATCTACTTGAATCTTTTATTGTTGGAGTTATTATTTCAAGACTCCCGAATTCTTGGAATGATTATAAGAAAAAAATGAAACATGCAAAAACAGATTATAATTTAGTCGGTTTGCGTCGTCATCTTCGTATAGAAGAGGATTTTCGTAAACACAAACTAGATGATAATCCGCAAACCGAGTCTCAGTCTAAGGCAAATAATGTTGAAATTACTGATATGTTGAAGCCTAAGAATGAGACACAGTTTAAGAATAATAATAATTCCAAGAACAAAAAGAAGGGGGCCTGTTACTATTGTAATAAACCCGACCACTTTGCCCGAGACAGTCGTCTTCGAAAGAAACAACAAAAAGAGATTGTGGTCAAAGAAAAGCTTAGGGCTGTTGTACAAGTGGCGAACTCCATTAGCGGCATTGATAATGATTGGTGGCTTAATACTTGAGCAACCATTCATAATTGCAAAGACCGTAACTTTTGAAGACTTACGAAGAAAATAATGGAGAATCCAGCGAAGTTACTGGCGCAAACAAAGTTGCAAGCAAAGTTGTAGGAAAATGCTCAATTGAATTACATTAACCTCTGGAAAGGTTCTTACATTAGTCAATGTATTTTATGTACCCAATATGTATAAGAATTTGGTCTCTGGATACCTTCTTAACAAAGGAGGATTCAGGATGGTGTATGAGTCTGATAAGTTAGTGTTGTCCAACAACAACAAATTTATTGGACAAGGATATTCTTGTAATGGCATGATTAAGTTGAATCTAGTAAAGAAATCTTCTGCTTATATAGTTGATTCTATATTTATGGCATGTTAGATTAGGACATGTTAATTATAAGTCTCCTAGAAATATGCATAACTTAGGATTAATTTCTGATTGTGATTTCGATTCTATCTCTAAATGCAAAATTTGTATTCAAGCAAAAATATACCAGAAATCCTTTAAATCTACAGAATGGAAAACTAGTTTGCTTGATTTGGTATATAGTGATGTAGGTGACTTAAAAAGTCATATCACCTATGGTGGTAACCAATACTATATAACATTTATTGATGATTATACTAGATATGAATATGTATATCAAACGAAATCCAAAGATGAGGCTTTTGATAAATTCAAAATTTACAAAGCAAAAGTTGAAACACAATTAGGAGTTTAAATTAATGTGTTACATTCAGATCATGGTGGTGAATAAATTTCGAATGAATTTACTTTGTTTTGCAAACAAAATGGCTTAATTCACCAGTGTACCGCCCCATATAAACCACAACAAAATGGTGTTGCTGAGAGGAAAAATAGAACTTTAGTAGAATTGGTTAACGCCATGCTTATAAGTTCTAATCTACCTTATGACCTATTTCATGATGCTGTGTTGCCTACATGTTACATTTTAAATAGAGTACCACTTAAAAAGAAAAATATTTCCCCTTATGAATTAGGATTAATAGAAAACTTAACATCATTAAGTGTAAAGTTTGGGGTTGCTTAGCATATTTTGGAAAACTCGACCATAAACCACCAAAGTTAGGTAATAGGGCATTCTAATGTGTTTTCGTAGGATATTCTCTTAATAATATAACTTATAGGTTCCTTATTCTTGACACCTTAGAAAGTTATAGAATCTGTAGACGTTGAATTTTTTGAAAATCAAACTATTGAGAATCCATTAACACTATCTAGTCCGTAACCAACTGAGACTACTGATATCAATGAAGATGAGTATGCACCTACTCAAAACAGCAAGGAAGTGTCAATACCAAATTATAATACAAAACACAGAAGAAGTAAAAGAGAGAGAATAGAGAAGGACTATTGTCCTGACTTCTTAACATATCTCATAGAAGGCAATAAGGACAAAGTCCTTAATGTGACATGATATGTAATGAATGTCGATGATGATCCCAAAACTTTTTATGAAGCTATGTGTTCTACAGATTCTAGTTTATGGAAAGAAGCCATCAATGATGAAATGAACTCCATAACGTTAAACCAAACTTGGGTTTTAACTGATTTACCTCCTGGTGCACAACTTACAGGATGTAAATGGATATGCAAGAAAAAGTTGAACACAAATGGATCCATTGATAAGTTCAAAGCCATATTAGTTGCTAAGGGATATAAGCAAAGACAAGGAGTAGATAATTTTGATACATATGCTCTGGTTGCTCAAATATCTTCCATATGTTGTTTAATTGCACTTGCATTAATTCATAATTTGGTCATACATCAAATGGATGTAAAGACAGCTTTTCTAATTGGAGATTTAGAAGAAGATATATATATATGGAACAACCTGAAGGTGTTATAACCCCAGACCAAGGAAAGAAAGTTGAAAATTAGTCAAGTCTCTTAATGGCCTAAAGCAAACTCTCATGCAATGGCATGAGAACTTTGATAAAGTTGCCATGTCATTTAGATTCATTGTTAAATGATGTAGATAAATGTATATGTAGTTATAATATGTCTATATGTTGATGACATGCTAATATTTGGTTCCAATATATCTTGTGTGAATGAAACTAAGAGGTTTCTATCTTCTAAATTTGATATGAAAGGTCTAAGAAAGGCTGATGCAATTCTAGGAATTAAAATCATTATGGAAGCGGGGGAGTTATTACAAACCCAGTCTTAATACATTGAGAAGTTCCTAAAGAAGTATGGTCATTACGATGGCAAACTAGTACCAACTCCTTTAGATCCAAGTATCAAATTAGAAAAGAACACTGGACGTACCATTTCTTTAATTGAAGTATTCTAGTGTTATTTTGAGTCTAATTTATGCTATGCATTGATCTAAACCCGACATCGCACATGCTATAAGTGTATTGTGTCGATTTACGAGTAACCCAGGTTTTGAACACTGGAAATATATTTCCAGAGTTTTAGCTTATTTAAAAGGAACCATTAACTATGGTTTATCTTCTAAATGATTTCCTGCTGTAATAGAACGATATAGTGATGCAAAGTATAACAATGTAGAATCCAAATACAAGTCTACGACTAGATGGACATCTACATTAGGAGGCACTGCTGTGTCTTGGGCTTCCAAGAAGAAGACCTCCATATCTGATTCAACTATGTTGTTAGAATTGATTGCGTTAGTAGATGCATGTAAGGAAGCAGAATGGCTTAGGAATTTATTAATGGAAATCCCATTGTAGAAGAAGCCTTCTCCAGCAGTCTTGATTAGTTGTGATAATCAAACAACAATATATAATGTCTCTTATAAGACATATAACGAAAAATCTAGACTTGTGAGTCTAAGAAATCAGATGGTAAGACAGTTACTCAAAAGTGGAGTTATAACTATTGACTACATAGAAACGAAGAAAATCATGGCTGACCCACTTACGAAAGGTCTTCCAAAGGCTGTGGTATCTGTAAAGTCAAAAGAAACGGGGCTAAGGTCTGTGACTGAAAATTGATCATGCTTAACAAAAACCCAACTTGTGTCTTAAAAAGGATAGACAAAATTCAATGGGTACCAACAAGTTAAGAGTGTGATTATGAAACACTAAATCAATAATCCCATAACATTTAGTGTTGGATTCTACTAGAACAAAGGATGGATAAATATCCTTAATAAGTCTAGAAATCTTAAAAGGTGTATCGCAGAAACACCTTAAGAGACCTACCTATATGAGTATGGAAATCAGGTCGTTTCCTAGGAAAACAAGACCGCTTTCTAAAGTAGACTCATGAACCAGGATTAAAGCACATGGCCATTAACGTGATGAGCAATATAGAACACTCTAACTAAGGAAATCAACATGTGTGATTGTTCCTGTTTCATCATTAAGGGATACTTGGTTCAAGATTCGTTCACCATAGAATCTCGATAGAGCTTTAAATGGTTTACACTAAGTGAAGGTTCAAATCCAAAAGATATCTTTTATTTATGTATTATTTTCACAAAGATGCAAGATCTTAGAACTACATAGGCTTGATCCCACTTGGGCATGTAGGAAGTCACACTAGTGATTCAGTCGTCCACTTTATTTATTTGTCTTTGTTTTGAAAATTGGGGGGGATTGTTAGGAAATTTTAAAAACACTGATTTTGAGCTTGGGTTTTTTTTAAGAGGAGAGAAAGAAAGAGGGAAGATGATTAGTCCCACATTATGGAATATATAGGTGTATGCTAAATACTTAAGTAGCCTTCTTAAGAGGATGTTGGTGCCTTAGGGCACCCAAATGCTTACTTTGTTGTGAGGAGGGAGACCATGCATCTCAAACGTACACGTGCACGCCGCCGCCGTCCATCCGAATGAACCGAACCGGCTCGGGTACGGGTGCGTGTCGCGGATCTCGGTTCCGGATCCAATAATAATATTTTTGGTCGGATTTAATATATGGTTGTAGGCTAATTTTTAGCCCGTTATGGTCCTAAATTGAATTTAAACTAGGTGGGAACGTTTCTGAAGTTAAAAGGCGTGATGATTTGAAGTGCAACGCTTCTGAAGGTTGCAAATGAAGAGGCTTGTCATTTTTGAAATCAAATGAAGGGACGCGACCATCCAAACAGTCGCGACGCCTACAAATCGTCGCTTCCTTTCGCTGCTTATAAAAGCCATGCCAAAAAACTATTTCACTTACTTCGAATTCTTCTTCTTCCTCCCGGTCTTTGTAGCACCATTACCGACGTTGTAAGTTGTTGCAAATTCTCGAATTTGCAACATCTTAAAGCGTTGCAAAACCGTTTCTTTCTCCTCTTCTTTCCCTTTGATTCTAACATCATCAGATATATATTTATATATACATATATATATAGTGTCTTAATCGGATCAAAGCCGTACAAACTTTGAATTAGATTTCGCTGTTCCAATGCTTTGTTGAGTCATAAAAGTCAATAGTTTGATAACTCGTTTGTACCTGGTGGGTTGAACTAATGTCTGAAAGGATCTATTTCATAGATCCTTAAAGCCTGAAGTACGACAATCATATGACGATCATCATCATCCAATAGCCTCAAGCCACAAAATCCCCAACAAATTTTCATACAGTATCCTCAACTATGGATGGTTTGAGCGCATTACACATTATGAATCAGATTTGACGAAATTGTAGCGATTTGATGGAAAAAATTTCACTCATTGGCAAGACTCATTGAAGTTCCTTCTGATCACCATCAAAATGTTCTACATCTTGGAAGATGGGTTGGAAGTGATATCGGAGGAAACCGATAAGGATATTACTGCTCCAAAAGAGAGACAAGCAAAGTGCAAAGAGCAAAGAGGACAATTTTCTGTGCAGAGGGCATATTCTAAATGCATTGTCTACTTCAGTATATAACGCTCACAGTTGCTTGGAAATTGCAAAGGACCTCTGGACTACATTGGAGAGCAAGTATCACATATCCAAAGCAAGTAATAAAAAATTTCTTATTTGTAATTTTATGGATTTCAAAATGGTCGCCAACAAGTCCATAGTTGGATAAGTAAGTGAAATACTACTGTTGGTGAATCAACTTAAAGATGCTAGTATTGATCTCCCTGAATCTTTTGTTATTGGAGTTATTATTTCAAGACTCTCAAATTCTTGGAATGATTATAAGAAAAAATTTGAAACATGCGGAAACAGATTATAATTTTGATGGTTTACTGCGTCATCTTCTATTTGAAGAGGATTCTCGTAAACACGAACTAGATGATAATCCGCGTACTAAGTCTCAGTCTAAGGCAAATAGTATTGAAATAACTTGTAAGTTGAAGCCTATGAATGAGACACTGTTTAAGAAGAATAATAATTCCAAGAATAAAAAGAAAAACTTGTGGTTGTTGTACAAGAGACGAACCCCGTTAGTGGCATTGATAATGACTGGTGGCTTGATACTGGAGCAACCAATCATATTTGAAAAGACCGTAATCTGTTCAAGAGTTACGAAGAAAATAATGGAGAATCCAGCGAAGTTACTAGCGCAAACAAAGTTGCAAGCAAAGTTATTAGGGAAAGGTGCAATTGAACTTACATTCACCTCTGGAAAGGTTCTTACATTAGTCAATGTATTTTATATACCCGATACGTGTAAGAATTTGATCTCTGAATACTTTCTTAACAAAGGAGGACTCAAGATGGTGTATGAGTCTGATAAGTTAGTGTTGTCCAAGAACAACAAATTTATTGGACATGGATATTCTTGTAACGACATGATTAAGTTGAATCTATTAGAGAAATCTTCTGCATATATTGTTGATTCTGTAAAGTAATGGCTTGGTAGATTAGGACATGTTAATTATAATATAAGTCTCTTAGAAATATGCATAAATTAGGATTAATTTATGATTGTGATTTCAATTTTATCTCTAAATGTGAAATTTGTGTTCAAGCAAAAATACACCGAAAATCCTTTAAATTTGTAGAAAGGAAAACTGGTTTGCTTGATTTGGTGTATAGTGATGTGGGTGACTTAAAAAGTCATGTCACCTATGGTGGTAACCAATACTATATAACATTTACTGATGATTATACTAGATATGCGTATGCATATCTAATGAAATCGAAAATGAAGCCTTTGATAAATTCAAAATTTACAAAGAAGAAGTCGAAACACAATTAGGAGTTAAAATTAAATTGTTACATTCAGATCGTAGCGGTGAATATTTTTCAAATGAATTTACTTTGTTTTGCAAACAAAATGGTATAATTCACCAGTGTACCGCCCTGTATACACTATAACAAAATGGTGTTGCTGAGAGGAAAAATAGAACTATAATAGAAATGGTTAAACCCCATGCTCATAAGTTCTAATTTACCTTATAATCTATGGGGTGATGCTATGTTATCTGCAAGTTACATTTTAAATAGAGTACCACTTAAAAAGAATAATATTCCCCTTATGAAATATGGTTTAATAGAAATCCTAACATCACTGGACTTAAAGTTTAGGGTTTCTTAGCGTGTGCTAGAAAAACAGACCCTAAACGATCAAAGTTAGTTAATAGGGAATTTAAATGTGCTTTCTTAGGATATTCTCTTAACAGTATAACTTGTAGGTTCCTTATTCTTGACACCTTGGAAGTTATAGAATCTGTAGATGTAGAATTTTTGAAAATCAAACTATTGAGAATCCATTGACATCATATAGTCCGGAACCAACTGAGACTAATGATATCAATGATGATGAATATAAACATGCTCAAAACAACAAGGAAGTGTCAATACCGGATAATAATACTGAACACATAAGAAGTAAAAGAGCCAGAATAGAGGAGGACCATGGTTCAGACTTCACAAAATATCTCACATAAGGCAATAAGGACGAAGTCCTTAATGTGACAAGATATGTAATGAACGTCGATGATGATCCTAAAATTTATTATAAAGCTATGAGTTCTAGAGATTCTAATTTCTGGAAAGAAGCTATCAATGATGAAACGAATTCCATAATGTTTAACCAAACTTGGGTTTTAACTTATTTACCTCCAGGTGTTAAACCTATAGGATGTAAATGGATATTCAAGAAAAAGTTAAATACAAATGGTTCCATTGATAAGTTTAAAGCCATATTTGTTGCTAAGGGATATAAGAAAAGACAAGGACTATATTATTTTGATACATATGCTCTAGTTGCTTGCATATCTTCCATATGCTGTTTAATAACACTTGCATCAATTCATAATTTGGTCATACATCAAATGGATGTAAAGACAGCTTTTATAAATGAAGATTTAGAAGAAGAGATATATGTGGAACAACCTGAAGGTTTTATAACCCATGGCCAAGAAAAGAAAGTTTGCAAATTAGTCAAATCTCTTTATGTCCTAAAGCAAGCTCTCATGCAATGGCATGAGAAGTTTGATAAAGTTGCGCTGTCATTTGGATTCATTGTTAATGATGCAGATAAATGTATATATAGCAAATCGGATAACAACGGTTATGTTATAATATGTTTGTACGTTGATAACATGCTAATATTTGGTTCCAATATGTCTTGTGTGAATGAAACTAAGAAGTTTCTATCTTCTAAATTTGATATAAAAGGTCTAGGAGATGCGGATGTAATTCCAGGAATTAAAATCATTAGGAAAATGAGGGAGTTATTACTAACCCGATATCATTACATTGAGCAGTTCCTAAAGAAGTATGGTCATTATGATGACAATCCAACACCAAATCCTTTAGCTCCAAGTATCAAATTAGAAAATAACACTGGACGTACCATTTCTCAATCGGAGTATTCTAGTGTTATTGGGAGTCTTATGTTACTATGCATTGCTCTAGACCCGACATCACATATGCATAAGTGTATTGTGTCAACTTACGAGTAACCCAGGTTTCAAACACTGAAAAGCTATTTCCAAAGTTTTTGCTTATTTAAAAGGAATCATTAATTATTGCTTATCTTCTAAAGGATATCCTACTATAATAGAAGGATATAATGATGCAACCTGGAACAATGTAGAGTCCAAATCCAAATCTACGCTGTTGTGTCTTGGGCTTCCAAGAAGAAGACCTGTAAATCTGATTTAACTATGTTGTCAGAATTGTTTGCATTAGCAGATGCATGTAAGGAAGCGGAGTGGCTTAGGAATGTATTAATGGAAATCCTATTGTGGAAGAAGCCTTCTCCAGAAGTCTTGATTAATTGTGTTAATCAGGCATATATAATGTCTCTAATAAGACATATAATGGAAATTATAGACATGAGAGTCTAAGACATCAAATGGTAATACAGTTACTCAAAAGTGGAGTTATAACTGTTGACTACGTAGAAACGAAGAACAACTTGGCTGACCCACCTACAAAAGGTCTTCCAAAGGCTATGGTTTCTATAAAGTCAAAAGAAATGAGATTAAGGACTGTGAATGAAGATTGATCATCCTTAACAGAAACCCAACTTGTGTATTCAAAAGGATAGACAAAGTTCAATGGGTACCAACAATTTAAGAGTATGATTATGGAACGCTAAATATATAATGCCATAATATTTAGTGTTGGATTCTTCAAGAACAAAGGATGAATAAATGTCCTTAATTAGTCTTGAAACCTTAAAAGGTGTATCGCAGAAACACCTTAAGAGACTTACCTATATGAATATGGAAATCAGGTCCTTTCCTAGGAAAATAAGACCGCTTTCTAAAGTAGGCTCATGAACAAGGATTAAAGCACATAGCCATTAACGTGTTGAGCAATGCAGAACACTCTAACAAAGGAAATCAACACGTGTGATTGTTCTAGTTTTATTATTAAGGGATACTTGGTTCAAGATCCGTTCACCATAAATCTCGATAGAGCTTCAAATTGTTTACACTAAGTAAAGGTTCAAATCCAAAAGGCAACTTTTATTTATGTGTTGTTTTCCACGATGATGTAAAACTTTATCTTAGAACTACATAGGCTTGGTCCCAATTGGGCATGTAGGAAGTCACACTAGAGATTCTGTTGTCCACTTTATTTATTTTTCTTTATTTTGAAAATTGGGGGAGATTGTTAGGAAATTCTGAAAACATTGATTTTGGGCTTGGGTTTGTCTTTGGAAGAAGAGAGAAAGAAAGAGGGAAGAAGATTAGTCCCACATTGTGGAATATATTTGTGTGTGCTAAATATTTAAGTAGCCTTCTCAAGAGGATGTGGGGTCCTCTTGAGACCATGCATCTCAACCACACACACTCGTGCTGCCGTTGTTGTTCGACCGAACCGAACTGGGCCCGGTACAGGTGCAGGTTGCGGGTCCGGATCCAATAATAATATTTTTGGACAGATTTCATATATGGTAGCAGGCCGAATTTCAGCCCGTTATGGATACGAATAGAATTTAAACTAGGCGGGAACGTTTCTGAAGTTCAAAGGTGCGACAGTTTGAATTGTTATGCTTTTGAATGTTGCAAATGAAGAGGCTTGTCATTTCGAATTGAAATGAAGGGACACGACCATCCAAACAGTCGTGACTCCTACGAACCGTCGCTTCCTTTCGCTGCTTATAAAAGCCACGACAGAAAACTATTTCACTTACTTCGAATTCTTTTTCTTCCTCCTGATCTTTGCAGCACCATTACCGACGCATTAAACTGTCGCAAATTCTCGAATTTGCAACATCTTAAAGCATTACAAAACCAATTCTTTCTCCTCTTCTTTCCCTTTGATTCTTGTTTCATCAGAAATATATATATATATATATTGTTCTTGATCGGATCAAAGACGTACAAACTTTGAATCCGATTTCGCTATTCCAAGGCTTTATTGAATCCTGAAATTCGATAGTTCGATAAACCGTTTGTACCTGGCGGGTTAAAATATTGTCTGAAAGAATCTATTTCATAGATCCTTAAAGTCTGAAGTATGGTAATCATACGACGATCATCATCATCCAAAAGCCTCAAACCACAAAATCCCCAACCAATTTTCAGGCAATATCTTCAACCATGGATGGTTTGAGTGCATTACAAATTATGAACAAGCATTCGACAAAATTGGAGAGATATGATGGTGAAAATTTCACTCTTTGGCAAGAGTCAATGAAGTTCTTTCTAATCACCATCAAATTGTTCTACATTATGGAAGACGGATTGGAAGTGATACTAGAGGAAACCGGTAAGGATATTGTCGCTCTAAAAGAGAAAAGAGCAAAGTACAAAGAGGGTGATTTTCTATGTAGAGGGCATATTCTGAATGCATTGTTTACTTCAGTCTACAACGCTAACAGGACTTTCGAAACTGCAAAGGACCTCTGGACTGCATTAGAGAGCAAGTATTGCATATCTGAGGCAAGTAATAAAAAATTTCTTATTTATAATTTTATGGATTTCAAAATGGTCGCCAATAAGTTCATAGTTGGACAAGTAAGTGAAATACTATTGTTGGTGAATCAACTTAAAGTTTCCGGTATTGATCTCCCTGAATCTTTTGTTATTGGAGTTATTATTTCAAGACTCTCGAATTCTTGGAATGATTATAAGAAAAAATTGAAACTCGCGGAAACGGATTATAATTTAGATGGTTTACAGCGTCATCTTCGTATTGAAGAGGATTCTCGTAAATGCGAACTAGATGATAATCCGCAAACTGAGTTTCAGTCTAAGGCAAATAATGTTGAAATTATAGTTAAGTTGAAGCTTAAGAATTAGACACAGTTTAAGAAGAAAAATAATTCAAACAACAAAAAAAAGGGTGCCTGTTACTATTGTAATAAACCCGACCATTATGCCCGAGACTGTCGTCTTCGGAAGAAACAAAAAAATGAGAATGTGGTCGAAGAAAAGCTTGTGGCTGTTGTACAAGAGGCGAACTCTATTAGTGGCATTGATAATGATTGGTGGCTTGATACTAGAGCAACCAATCATATTTGCAAAGACCATAATCTGTTCAAGACTTACGCAGAAAATAATGGAGAATACAGCGAAGTTACTAGCGCAAACAAAGTTGCAAGCAAAGTTATGGGTAAAGGGACAACTGAACTTACATTCACCTCTGGAAAGGTTCTTACATTAGTCAATGTATTTTGTGTCCCCTATATATGTAGGAATTTGGTCTCTGGATACCTTCTTAACAAAGGAGGATTCATGAGTCGTATAAGTTAGTGTTGACCATGAACAACAAATTTATTGGACATGGATATTCTTGTAACGACTTGATTAAGTTGAATCTAACAAAGAAATCTTCTACTTATATTATTGATTCTGTAAATTTATGGCATGGAAGATTAGGGCATGTTAATTATATGTCTATTAGAAATATGCATAAATTAGGATTAATTTCTGATTGTGATTTCGATTCCATCTCTAAATGTGAAATTTGTATTCAAGCAAAAATACACCGGAAATTCTTTAAATCTGTAGAAAGGAAAACTGGTTTGCTTGATTTGGTATATAGTGATGTGGGTGACTTAAAAAGTCATATCAACTATGTTGGTAACCAATACTATATAACATCTATTGATGATTATACTAGATTTGCATATGTATATCTAATGAAATCGAAAGATGAGGCCTTTGATAAATTCAAAATTCACAAAGCAGAAGTCGAAACACAATTATGATTTTAATATTAAAGTGTTACATTCATCATGGTGGTGAATATTTTTCAAATGAATTTACTTTGTTTGACAAACAAAATGGTATAATTCACCAGTGTACTGCCCCGTATACACCACAACAAAATGGTGTTGCTAAGAGGAAAAATAGAACTTTAGTAGAAATGGTTAACGCCATGCTCATAAGTTCTAATTTACCCTATAACCTATGGGGTGATGCTATGTTATTTGCATGTTACTTTTTAAATAGAGTACCACTTAAATGAATAATATTTCCCTTTATGAAATATGGTTTAATTAGAAAACCTGACATCATTGGACTTAAAGTTTGGGTTTGCTTAGCATATGTTAGAAAACCAGACCCTAAACAACCAAAGTTAGGTAATAAGGCATTTAAATGTGTTTTCATATGATATTCTCTTAATAGTATAACTTATAGGTTCCTTATTCTTGACACCTTAGAAGTTATAGAATCTGTAGATGTAGTATTTTTTGAAAATTAAACTATTAAGAATCCATTGACATCTTCTAGTCCGGAACCAACTGAGACTAATGATATCAATGATGATGAATATGCACCAACTCAAAACAGTAAGGAAGTATCAATATCAGATAATAATACTGAACACAAAAGAAGTAAAAGAGCGAGAATAGAGAAGAACTATTGTCCTGACTTCATAACATATCTCGTAGAAGGCAATAAGGACGAAGTCCTTAATGTGACAAGATATGTAATGAACATCGACGATGATCCCAAAACTTATTATGATGCTATGAGTTCTAGAGATTCTAATTTCTGGAAAGAAGCTATCAATGATTAAATGAATTCCGTAATGTTAAACCAAACTTGGGTTTTAACTGATTTACCTCCTAGTGCTAAATCTACAGGATTTAAAAGGATATTCAAGAAAAAGTTGAATACAATTGGATCCATTGATAAGTTTAAAGCCAGATTAGTTGCTAAGGCATATTAGTAAAGACAAGGAGTAGATTATTTTGATATATATGCTCCGGTTGCTCGCATATCTTCCATAAGTTGTTTAATATCACTTGCATAAATTCATAATTTGGTCATTCATCAAATGGATGTAAAGACAACTTTTCTAAATGGAGATTTAGAAGAAGAGATATATGTGGAACAGCCTGAAAGTTTTAAAACCCCAGGCCAAGAACATAAAGTTTGCAAATTAGTCAAATCTCTTTATGGCCTAAAGCAACCTCCCATGCAATGGCATGAGAAGTTTGATAAAGTTGCAAAGTCACTTAGATTGATGATGCAAATAAATGTATTTATAACAAATCGGATAACAACGATTATGTTATAATATGTTTATACCTTGATGACATGCTAATATTTGGTTCCAATATATTTTGTGTGAATGAAACTAAGAAGTTTCTATCTTCTAAATTTGATATGAAAGATCTAGGGGAGGCTGATGTAATTCTAGAATTAAAATCATTAGGATAGCTGGGGAGTTATTATTAACCCGTTATCATCACATTGAGAAGTTCCTAAAGAAGTATGGTCATTACGATGACAAACCAGCACCAACTCCTTTAGATCCAAGTATCAAATTAGAAAATAACACTGGACGTACCATTTCTCAATTGGATTATTCTAGTGTTATCGGGAGTCTTCTGTTTTCTATGCATTGCACTAGACCAGACATCGCACATGCTATAAGTGTATTGTGTCGATTTACGAGTAATCCAGGTTTCAAACACTAGAAAGCTATTTACAGAGTTTTAGCTTATTTAAAAGGAACCATTAACTATGGTTTATCTTCTAAAGGATATCCTGCTGTAATAAAAGGATACAGTGATGCAACCTAGGCAATGTAGAATCCAAATCCTAGTCTATGACTGGATGGATATTTACATTAGGAGGCACTGCTATGTCTTGGGCTCCCAAGAAGCAGACCTGTATATCTAATTCAACTATGTTGTCATAATTGATTGCATTAGCATATGCATGTAAGAAAACTAAATGGATAAGGAATTTATTAATGGAAATCCCATTGTGAAGCCTTCTTCAGCAGTCTTGGTTAATTGTAATAATCAAGCAACAACGTATAATGTCTATAATAAGGCATATAATGGAAAATCTAGATATGTGAGTCTAAGACATCTGATGGTAAGACAGTTACTCAACTGTGGAGTTATAACTGTTGACTACATAGAAACGAAGAAAAACTAGGTTGACCCACTAACAAAAGGACTTCCAAAGGCAAGGTTTCTATAAAGTCAAAAGAAATGGGACTAAGGTCTGTGAATGAAGATTGATCATCGTTAACAGAAACCCAACTTGTGTTTTGAAAAGGATAAACGAAGTTCAGTAGGTGCCAACAAGTTAAGAGTATGATTTTGGAATACTAAATCAATAATCCCATAATATTTAGTGTTGGATTATGCAAGAACAAAGGATTGATAAATGCCCTTAATAAGTCTAGAAACCTTAAAAGGCGTATCGCAGAAACACCTTAAGAGACTTACCTATATGAGTATGGAAATCAGGTCGTTTCCTAGGAAAGTAACACCACTTTCTAAAGTAAACTCATGAACCAGGATTAAAGCACATAGCCATTAATGTGCTAAGCAATACAGAACACTTTAACTAAGGAAACCAACATGTGTGATTATTCCAGTTTTATCATCAAGGGATACTTGGTTCAAGATTCGTTCACCATAGAATCTCGATAGAGCTTTAAATGGTTTACACTAAGTAAAGGTTCAAATCCAAAAGATACCTTTTATTTATGTGTTTTTCCCACGATGATGCAAAACTTGATCTTAGAACTATATAGGCTTGATCCCACTTGGGTATGTAGGAAGTCACACTAGTGATTCGGTCGTCCACTTTAATTATTTTTCTTTATTTTGAAAATTGGGGGAGATTGTTAGGAAATTTTCAAAACATTGATTTTGGGCTTGGGTTTGTCTTTTGAAGAGGAGAGAAAGAGGGAAGAAGATTAGTCCCACATTGTGGAATATATGTGTGTATGCTAAAAACTTAAGTGGCCTTCTCAAGAGGAAGTTAGGGCCCTGAGGCACTCAAATGCTTACTTTATTGTGAGGAGGGAGACCATGCATCTCGATCACACACGCGCACGTCGCCGCCGCCGTCCGTTTGAACGAACGGGCCGGGTATGGGCGCAAGGTGCGGATCCGTATCCAATAATACTAATTTTGGACGGATTTTATATATGGTGGCGGGCAGAATTTCATCCTATTATGGACCCAATTGAATTTAAACTAGACGGAAATGTTTCTGAAGTTAAAAGGCGCTACGGTTTGAATTGCAACGCTCTTGAACGTTGCAAATGAAGAGGCATGTCATTCCGAATTCAAATGAAGGGACGGGACCATCCGAAGGGCCGCGACCCTACTAATCGTCGCTTCCTTTCCCTGCATATAAAAGCCATGCCAGAAAACCATTTCACTTACTTCGAATTCTTCTTCTTCCTCCCAGTCTTTCCAGTGCCATTACTGACGCAGTAGACTATTGCAAATTCTCGAATATGCAACATCTTAAAGCGTTGCAAAACCGATTCTTTCTCCTGTTCTTTCTCTTTGATTCTTGCATCATATATATATATATATATATGTATATATATATAGTTTTCTTGATCGAATCAAAGTTGTACAAACTTTGAATCCGATTTCGCTATTCCAAGGCTTTGTTGAATCCTGAAAGTCAATAGTTCGATAACTCGTTAGTACCTAGGAGGTTGATCTATTGTCTAAAAATATCTATTTATAAATCCTTAAATTCTGAAGTACGGCAACCATACGATGATCATCATCATCCAATAGCCTCAAATCACAAAATCACCAGCATGTACAATTCCTTTTATTAGATCTTAGACAAAATACAAATTGGATATCCTATCATCACATGTTAAAAAATTGTTGTTCTTCAGTACATCCACAAAAGCTATTAGTTTCATTTTTCAAAAAAAAACTTCATATAATAGAGAAAAAATTAGTAAGGCAGTTACAAAATCTTTCTATAATGTCCAACATATGTAAGCATCATATTCTGATTAAGTAATATTCTCCAATTTGTGTTGAATACAGATTAAGAGTCATATTGTAAGAAATAGTTGGATAATTGCTTAAGGTAAAGTTTTTGTTCTTTCATAAGAAAATAAGTTGTCATATGCAAGTTCTTTCTTTGTATAATAGTTGTACAATTAAATATCAAACTGAAAATAATTGAACTGGCATTTCAATGTTTATTCTCCCTTTTTGAACATCTGAGCTGGATCATTTGAATTGCATTGTACATGCTTAATTTTTTAACTGTTAATCCTTTTGAATATTGTATTCTATTTCTATGCCATATAAAAATAAATTATTAGTGGTATAAGCCTGTTTTTATGTCTCCCGGCTATTTTTAAGTCTCCCAGCTATTTTTATTAATCCATTAAACACTCTGTTACCAACTTTGGGTAAACGAGTGATATTGTCTGCTAACCTTCTGTGATCAACTAAGAATATCAATCATTATAAATTGATCAACTTTTTTATATGACAGTGAAATAAAAACTAATTAATCTTTTTTGTTTTATAATATCACTCATTTAATTACATGTTTCAAGCATCCTATTTACCTACTTTTTGCTTTTGTGCTTGGACAATCTATGTTGCATTTACCTGCTCTTTAGTTTTTTGAAATGATTCAATGAAGTAACGTGACTTAGTTTTTACTGCAGAGTAACTGTTGAAAAGAGCAAAGTATGTGGTGTCAGAGACCTATAGTATTGTCATATGGCTAATTCTATTTAAACCCAAGGAAATGTTGAATTCACCCAGAAAAATTAATGACCAAACTACCCCTGTTTTGCTTTTTATTTTTTTTATTTTCAGCATACAACGTAGGGACCCTACGAGGTTCCCTTGGTAACCTCGTAGAGACTCCACGGGATTCTCTAAGTAACCACGTAGAGGCTCTATGAGGTTCCCTAACGACACCTTATAGGGGATCTACGAGGTTACCTACGAAACCTCGTAGGATCTCTACAATTAAGCATAAAATTGTGTTTTTTTAAATATTACATGGGTGAACTCAGCAAAACGTTGGGTTTCTCCCATTTTTTCTGTTTGGCTGGGTGAACTCGGAAAAACCATGGGTTTAAATAGAATTACCCTTGTCACATAGCACCAATATAAGCTGCTACGATTCAGAACGTGAATTTCAGTTATGTCGGTGTTATAACGTGGTGGGAAGATAAAAGATGTATTCCTATCTAATTGCTAAATTACTTTTTTTTGTTTAATAAAAATTTAGGACAACTCTGCACCTACTTTAATAAAAGAGTATAGAGTCGGTAAAATATAATGTTAAGCACTGTTTGTTTTTTATTCTGTTTTTTGTTAGACTTTAAAAAAAAAATTGAACTATTTTTTTCAGATACTTCGCTATTTTATTTATATTATTTAGATGTATTATTATACTGATTTACTTCGCTTATGGTTTAAACGATATAAAATATTTCCTACTCTATTTTGGACTTTATGATCGTATTTCCTTCAAATTGACTTATATGGCACAAATCAAGATCTAACAATTCAAATATATAACTACAACTGACCAAATTAACCAATGTTATGACAACCTATTCTTGCTTACACATTGCATGTATGCGTAGCACGGCCAACTTACTAGTGAATAAATATGATGAGAAGTAGTTTTGAGTAACAACAACACAAAATATAGTCTTGATAAACAACAAATACTCTTGCCCGCATTTATAGTGTTAGTTTTAATTAACAATTTTGATAGAGCTAGTTATCAATGTAATAAACATTGATCATTGAAATAGATAAAAATTGTTGGTAATGCGTATAAGCGTGTTCTTCCTCATTTGAATGATTGCCATGCATTATTGTTGGTCTGGATAAAAATCCTAATGACTCACACTTTTTTTTTTTTGAAATAAAGGGTACTTATATTACATAAACCAAGTTACAAATAAAAGATCAAGCTGTATACAAAATATGAGCACACAAAATTAAAAATATATTATACATAACCAAAATAAAATTCAGCTCGATCTACAAGACATTGCAAACAACCAACTAAATACAATAGTAAGCCTAGAAAAAACACTACTACAACAATACACTAAAGACACTTAAAATCCAGCAGAGAGCAACCTCCACGAAGCCAAGAAAACACACTACAAACAAAGCCCACCAATAGACAGGAGGCCCATTAAAAAGACCACCAGAAATATGCAGAATTCTTCAATACCACGCAGCACAATAGATGGCCAACGTCAGCAAAATAAAGTAGCAAAAACTCTTACAAAGCAACACAATAGCTCCACTAATCAAATAAACAACTACTAGTTCCACACAAAACTCCAACATCTGAACAGAACCCCACTAACAAAAATACAAACTCCAACAACAAAGAGAAGATAATACCACCATAACATCAAACAAATAGAATACTTGAAGCAGAAGGACCATAGCAACAAAACATCAACACATCAAAAAACCCAACATTATCTCCACTAACTCAGAATGAAGACACAACAAACTAACAAGCTCAAAGACAAGAGGAAACAAGATACCAAAAATCCAAAGAATTTTTAGAGGGAAAAAACTTACTTCTTAGAAATGCCACCCTTCAAAACTCCTTCAGGAGAACTACTATCCTTTTTGGCTTTCTTAGTTTTTCGATCTCGTTTGAAATAGTGAAATTAACTTAACCCATTCTAATTAGTTTCGGTTAATGGTTCTCCACTCATAACATTCTTACCATTCTTGAACTTACTATTCTTAAACTTTGTTCCGTTTCTCCTAAAAATACATGAAGAATTATCTTATTCATCTATAGAAAAATCATAATTCCTATATTCATCAATAATCTGCATTGCATTATGGGTTTTACTATCAATCTTACCATTAACTACAGTATTAGGCTTAGTGATAAGAAGCTGCTGGTTCTTAGGTAGGAAGATAGATTTATTTGAGGAAGAAGACACAGTAGAGAAGAGAATGAAGTTGTTTTCGATCTTATTGTTACCATCCATTTACATACATATATAACCATCTTAGCTAACCAACTTGCCTACGTGTACTTAGGGGACCATTCTAATGAGAACCTTTGCATCAAAAGGAAAAACAGAAAGTAAAAATAAAAGGAAATACAAACTTTGAAGCAAAAAATGAAAAACATAAAGTAAAAAGAAAGAAGAAAATATATTCTATCTCTAATAAATTGTAGTGAATGGAGACTGTGATGTATCATTACCCACCCCTTCAAAAACGGCCTTGTCCTCAAGGCCGAAATTCTAAATCCGGTGGTTTATCTAGCTCTGAAAATGATTCTTCTAGGTATGGTTCGAATTTGGGAAGTAGTATAAGAAGTTGTGGAGTTTGGCAACAATGATTGGGAACATATTTAGCATCACAATTGAAACATAGACCTTGCGCTCGACGTTGTTGCATCTTGGAAGGGGTTTGGTAAGAGGAACTAGCCATGGGTTTTGGTGGGGGAATTGGTGGTAGTGATGAGAGTGGGGTTGGTGTTGGGTTTGGACAAAGAGTGTTTTGAGTTTCGATGGATTTGCTTTCAATTAGTTTGGCTAAATCGATGGCATTGGAGATGGTGGAGGGCTTTAGGACCAGGAGCTCGTTTTTCATATGTGGTTTGAGTCCGGATATGAAACAATTAAGAATTGCGTCGGGGGGTAGGTTAGTGATTCATTTGCTAATGGTTTCAAACAATGATTGATAGTTATTGACGGTGCTTGTTTGTTCAAGTTTGAATAGTGTTACTTGTGGGTTGATTTGTAAGGGTGGTCCAAAGTGTTTTTCCAATGCTTTCGTTTGCGCATTCCATGAGGAGAGTTGGTGGTTCTGATTCATCCATTGGAACCACGTGAGTGCTTGTCCGTTCATACGAAAACTTGCGATATCAATACTTTGTTCATCGGGTGTGGCATGATAAGCAAAGAAACGTTCGACTTGGAAAATCCAATCAAACGGATTTGATCCATCAGAATTAGTTAACTTACATTTGGGTGGTCTTGTGAGTATGGTGTTTGGGGTTGGAAGGAATGGGGGTTGTCGAGACTGCTGTGTATTGTTGTTAGGGGATAAAAGTGCTAATTGTGGTGGAGATAATGGTGTGTGGTTGTTAAGTTTGGTGGTGAGTTCAGTGATTGCTTGAGTGATCTGACGGATGTCTGTCTTGATATCGATGATGTCAGCCCATTGGTTGTGGAGTTCGGTTTGGATGGCTTCAATGGTTTGTTGCTAGGTGGAAGATGAATCACGGAGTTGTTGGATAGCTTCGTCTATTTGTCGGGTCATAATGTAGTAAGGAGAGGGAGGGCAAGGAGAGATTAGGTGAAAGCACCAAATGATAAGAAGCTGCTGGTTCTTAGGTAGGAAGATAGATTTATTTGAGGAAGAAGACACAGTAGAGAAGAGAATGAAGTTGTTTTCGAAATATTTCTTCTTACCGTTACCATCCATTTACATACGTATATAGCCATCTTAGTTTACCACCTTGCCTACATGTCCCTAGGGGACCATTCTAATAACAACCTTTGCAGCAAAAGGAAAAATAGAAAGTAAAAATAAAAGGAAATACAAACTTTGCAGCAAAAAGGAAAAACAGAAAGTAAAAATAAAAGAAAATGCAGCCTGTCTCTAACAAATTGTAGTGAATGGAGACTGTGTTGTATCACTCAGACTTAGCAGAAGTAAAAATATTTCACTCAGACTGTGTTGTAGTGAAATATTTCTTCATACATACGTGTCTTTTATTCACACAGATGGATTCAATCTTGCAAATAAAAAGAGGAAAGCAATACATAATCAGACCAAGCCATTAGTCGAAATCAGAGGCAATAAAGGATTCTAAAATCCTATTTAAACACCTTCTCATCACCGGCAATTAGAGCGAATATAAGAGCATAATCGAAAAGTAAAACTCAGAGAAAACTCACAAATTTTTCCATCGTTTTCGATCAAACAAATTCCAAATTGAAGCATCAGAAAGCAACAGCGAATTCGAGTATCAGAGAACCTCATTCCATCAAGCATCAAATCGCTTTGGGGATTCTAGGAGAAAACCCAAGTTTTGGATTTCATAGCCGTCATTTTTATTTCCACATGAGAAAAGAAAGTGATCGGGTCAAAGAAAATAAGTGGTGCACCTTTTCTACAAAGCGGCCGGCTAAGTCAAGTGATAAAGGGGATAATTTAAACTCTTTTTAAACTAGGGTTTTAAATCATTTTGTCTTGTTTTATACAGTTGTATTTTTAGTTTGCTTTTTCGAGATGCTTCTTGATGGCTGACTTCAAAACTTTGATGATTGCTTCAACTTGCCCGTTGGCCTGCGGATGAGCAATGACTGCAAAACATGTAAACAACATGGATATAGTGTACTGTCACCGTACTTGGACTTCGCACATCGTTATACCGTACGCTGCTACTTTCCTATATTATAAAACATGTACGTACTCGCATTGGACATAAATACATTCCGGCGGTTAAACTCATATCCACACATTTTTGTTTGGATAAAAAAGCAGCGCCAAAAAAAAACACTTATATCCAGCTGTTGTTTCTTTTCAATATATATTATAATGTTTCAAGTTTTCTTTTCTTTTCTCTATCATCAGTTCTGCGTAGATCAAAAAACAAATTATTTTTTGTTTATTAAAAAAAAAAACGATTGGAAGAACCCTGCTTGCATCAGGTGACCTCACATAGCACGGGATGGTTCGAAATCCTGGCTCCGCCCCGGCAAATCACGGTGTATGAACTTTGAATCAATTGGAAACCTTCTCCATATCACGGTATTTGAACATTGCAAATTGCTATCCTGACCTATCGTTACTACTGATGCCCATAAGGGTTACCTCTGTTATATAATTAGTGCATGTTTACCTGAAACTACAGTATTGATATACGCAGAATGTGCATGCAACTCTTTCAGTAATATGGTACTTGAACTTGTGTACCAAATCTAGCATAAGTCAGTTAGTTTTTTTCACCCAATTCACAACCAGACTTCATTCCAACCGTGCACATAATCTATCCTTTTGGATTCTCTCCACAATCATATAATCAATGTTTTTTTTGCATTATTGACATTTCATTTCACATGCGGACAACTTGAATGACATGGACTCTATTGTTTACGTACAAATGAATTTCACTGCTACAACAAATATGTGTAACATCAGGTTGATCAACATAAAACATCAACTTCAGCTTTGTCCAAATGAACTTCGGATTATTTATGTTTTTAAAAATTATTAAGATGTTTATAGAATGTTTTCGGTAAACCTAACAGTATATAAATTAGTCGTTCTAAAATTACATCAACTTCAGTTTTGTCCAAACATCTAATACAAATATCATTTTATAGTGTGTTTTAGATTATGAAGCTGACATCTACATCCTTTTAGGCTCACTTAATTCCTCTGCAGTATAAATGTACTTGCATACGAAATACTCAACGCTATCATTATTTATTTGCACATACGTATGCTTTGTCCTTGACTGGTGCTGCTTTAACTTTACTATATTTGATCTGAAGTCTGTAAGGAATCGTAGGGTAAGTCAACGGGAAATTTGCAAATGAATCGTAAGGCAGAGGGTAAGGATGATCGAATCGTAAGGCAGAAGACTTATCTTGTCGCATATGCAAAAAAAATAAAAAGCACAAGTGAGTGATACAATGGAAATTGATGTCTGGGTTTGATAAGAGATGCATTTTCGGACCCAAGTACAACCTTTATTTTTTAATTTGTTGGGAAATTTGTGCGAAGCAAGACTCGAACCCAGGTCTATTACTTGAAATTCAAGTTGAATTTCCATTGTATCACACCTGTGAACGTTTAGATTAGTATTAATTGTAATTTATATTTTACTTGAGGTAAGCTCAAAGGCTAAAACGACCGAAGATAAACCGATTGCAGGTATGCTAACTTGAGCTAGGCAATCTAACGGCCAACGATATTTTCACACAAAATAGACGGAGAGATTTGCATTCAAAGTAAAACTGCAGTGTCCGCAATACTATATTGAGTTGGATTTAGGGCCGTCAATACTCTTTATTTTCTTAGTTTTGGCATATATAGCTTTAAAAATCATAATTTTCGAATAATTCTTTTTTTATTTTTCATTTCATAATTTTCTGGATTTTTTGAAATTTATTTTTTTTTCACTTTTTTCAAAATGAAGGGTATTTTTGTAATTTTAGCATTTTTAGCTTTAAAAATTGTTATTTTAAAATAATTCTTTTTATACTTTTCATTTCGTAATTTTCTGAATTTTTTTTGTTTTTTTCACTTTTTTCAAAATGAAGGGTATTTTCGTAATTTTAGCATTTTTAGCTTTAGAAATCGTTATTGTAAAATAATTCTTCTTTAACTTTTCATTTCGTAATTTTCTGGATTTTCTGAATTTTTTTCGTTTTTTTCACTTTTTTCAAAATCAAGAGTATTTTCGTAATTTTAGCATTTTTAGCTTTAAAAATCGTTATTTTAAAATAATTCTTTTTTTACTTTTCATTTCATAATTTTTTGGATTTTTTGAAATTTATTTGTTTTTTTCACTTTTTTCAAAATGAAGGGTATTTTCGTAATTTTAGTATTTTTAGCTTTAAAAATCGTTATTTTAAAATAATTCTTTTTTTACTTTTCATTTCGTAATTTTCTGGATTTTCTGAAATTTTTTCACTTTTTCCAATATGAAGGACATTTTCGTAATTTTGGTCCTTTTAGCTTTTAAAATCATTATTTTCGAATACTTCATTTTTTAATTTTCATTTCATAATTTTCTGAATTTTCCGAATTTTTTCACTTTTTCCAAAATAAAGGGTGTTTTCGTAATTTTTACATTTAAAAATCGTTATTTCAAAGTATTACTTTTTCCCTATTTGGGTAAGTGGGTTGCGCATTTGTAACCCTTTTAAAAATGAGTCAGCCCTTTTATGATTCATTTAATAAAAAAATGTAAAAAGGTTGACCCAACGAGGTTGTAATTAGGGTAAAAAAGGTAGGATAAAAGGGTAGTGCCATATTTTGATAGGTCTAGCACTACTTAAGCACTTGCAAAATGTTGAATACAGAAAATTTTCCAGTTGTTATCATACTTTCCTTTTCTGAATTATTTTATCACTATCGGTTCAACTGAAAGTCCGTGCTTAAGCGCTTGCAAAATGTTGAAGTTATCAACATGAAATCAAATTATTATTTCTATAAATGATCAATACTGAAAGAAATACTGCTTTGCCAATACTGAAGGAAATACTTCAACAGACATGTGTACGTCTATTGTACTCTGACCTTAAACAAAACTTGTACTGGAGGGCTCAAGTTGTACCAAAGTTCTGTATGTAAATCCTCCAGGTACTGCATTTTCTGTTTTGTTTTGTATCCTTTACTCTTCTTTTTATTCTACATACAGTTTAATATTCAAATTGTAAATGCACAAGTATTGATCATGGTAAGAGTTGAATAGTTAATAAAGAAACATGCTATGAGAAAGAATCATGGAAGATCATTAGCTTAGTGTTGTTATTCACTTGCTATGCCGAATGAATGCTTGTCTCAAATTCTTACTAAGCGCGGCCCAAGTATTTACAGTTTTGAATTCCGGCACAAATATATTTCATTTAAATGAGAGGCAAAATTATTGGACTTTTTTCATTAATCTCATCATTAAGTGTATGGAATATCCGGTGAATAAAGTAACTTGTTTTGCATTCTTATGACCTACAAGGTTAGGTATTGTAGGGTAAAACCAAATGTTAAGTTATTGCTTTTGGACATAATCATACACTGTTAGGTTCTATCGTTGTCACCTATCATAGTCTCATTTAGTAAAACTTGTTTACATAAATCAGATATAACTTATAAACTAACTTAACCATGTATAATTTCAAATAATTCGTGAACATGAATCACATATTTTGAACTTTGTAAATTCGCTAAAATAAAAGGTGCGTGACATGGTGCAAGGTGCAATGATCACCCTCTTTTGCTTGATGCAGGTGAAAAATGCACTGAATTATGCATAAAGTGCAAAGGTGCACTTGATGCCACACACAAAAGGGTGCATCTTGACAACATTTTGATATTTTATTGCATTTTCCTTTCTTTTTCAACATTCCAAAATCAAATAAAAGTTTGTATATTCATCATGTGATTTCTTTTACAAATCTATGTTTGTTTTTTGTTTTAGAAGATGCATTTTCCCTTTATTTATTTTTTGCTTGGAAAAAAAATATATGCTGCTATTGATATGAAATTAAGCTCAGTCCCTTTTATGTGATATCCGAGGTCTATCAATGACTGCATTCAGATTCAAATAATGCCATATCCGCATTTGTATCTGAAGTTATTTTCATGTGCGTGCGCGCGCAGCGTGCATGCTTGCACGTGTGCGGGCGTGCATGTGTATTTGACATTTATTCATCGACGATTGATCGATTTAAAGCAAATAGAAAATTTTAATGCAACATAATTTTATTTGTCGTGCTGATTATTGAAATACAACAAATAAATATATATGATGAGAAGTAGTTTAGGGCAGCGAACTTGAATTTGTATACATACAATACAAAATATTATCTTGATAAAAAACAAATACATATAATACCTTATACTAAAATACACATAATACAAGTTGATTAAAATTGGATGGATAATTTTCGAATGTGGATACCTTCATATCGCATTTGTATTTGTTTTTTTTTTTTTTTTTTTGATACTGGATATTTATTTGTTTTTCAAATACATATAATTTTCGAATTTTCGAGTAGCTATTGAAAAACATATAACTTTGTTTATGTAAACACTAATATTAATCAGGTTGGGGCTGACTAAGTAGTAAAGGAATAACTCTTGCCCGCATTTACAGCATTAGTTTTAATTAACAATATTGACAGAGCTAGCTACCTATGTAATAAACATTATTCCAAGTGTTTGAAGTAGATACGTAATCAACTATCTTGTTATTTATATATTTATCTATAGGAAATAAGCCGAGGTTAATGTTTAAAATTGTTAGTAATGCTTATAAGCGTGTTCTTCTGCATTTGAATGATTGCCATGCGTTATTGTTGGTCTGGATAAAAATCCTAATGACTCACGCACATGTTTATATATTCTCATTAAGTTATGCATTTACATTTGGATATGTTACTGGATGGATGTCGTTTTTCCTTTAAATGGCATATTCGTATGCTTGAAGCATGTATATATCGTTCTTATATTGAAGTGTATCTCCATTCAATAATGATACCTAATATTGATCTGTATACTACTTTCTAAGAACTATAAACATTTGATTTTAATGATGGTGAAAAATCATTTGTATAGTACTAACAGTCACCTTGTGTTTCTAATCCACATATTTTCAATATTCGGAATTATTTGTAGTACATGTGCAATTATTGTGGATCTGTAGCATCCATCTGACTAGAAGTCTATTGAATCCATTGTATGCACATACAGTTCAATCGGATTGGTATCACCTGGATCCAGTTCTTCCTGGTCCGGTGGTCCCAACCAATGAAATCACCTCATTCGAGGGTGATTTACACTTTGTCCATCTGAATTACACCCGAATTTCAGGGGGGTAAATCCAAAATCCTCCGAATGAGGGTGATTTCATTGGTGCGGTTATCCGCTTATGTACAATGAAAGGCTCTCAAGAGCACTCATCTTAAGATGGGCCAACTACAGATGTTTTCAGCGTTATCCGCTTCAAGCATTGGAAACTCACCAACATTTGTGTTACTCATGCCGACATTCTCATTTCCTCTTCATCCCAACCTTCTTGTATTGGTGCTTCCCACCAAGGCAAAGTACTTCCCCACGACTGCATTTCAATATCTAATATCGTCGACAGATTATTTAGCTCTGCTAATCTTACCATTCATTTTGAACTGTTTCTGTTTGAGGAGAACAACAAGCCATACATCAACCACTGTTTTCGCAACAATTAGATAGTGTCACAACAAGAACATATACTACATTACACAAAACAAATTTGGAGAAATTACACCCATTTCCATGAATATGCAGTCGACCCAGAAACAATTATGATTTTACATTGAACAAAATGAACATGCAGTAAATCAAACTAAATTCATTCGAAGTATTAACTATGTACATGATAACAAATAAGTATATAGTTGGCATAACTTAACAAATCCTTTGCAGTTTGTCATTTCAAATGGGTCGGAACTAAATATGATCAAGTTATTATGATTTTTACAGTAGTTGCCAATCATCTTCACTTGTATAGTCACGGTCACCACTGTAATTTGCGTTGCTTTCATCATGTGTCTCATGACCTTCGCAACCAAGCGAGTTAACTGATTTTGTTGTCGTAAGAGACTGAGTAACAGTGAACAATGGTGCGCCATTCGACCTTTCCACAAGCTCGGAAACTTGAGAGCGTAAACTTCCCCCTTGAATCGCAAGCTTCTCCTTGAATTGACAATAATTGGTTCTTTATAAATCATCAATAATTGTCATAATTCAATGTGTATACAACATTCATATTTTTACACAAGGTAAATTTTTAAGTCATGAGCTTAAACGTGAAAGTGGCAGCCCTCAGCAGGTTCATTTCCAAAGCCACCGAAAAATGTGTTCATTTGTTCGATGTTATAAAGAAAAAGAGGAATTTCAAATGGAATGAAGAGTGTAGGAAGGTATTCCAGGAATTAAAAATTTATGTAGGAATGCCTTCGATTTTATCCAGTCTCGAGAAGGGAGAAGTGCTATACCTATATATGGCTGTTTCGGAACATGAAGTAAGCTCAATCCTGATAAGAGAGAATAATGGGATTCAGCATCCCATCTACTACGTTAGCCAAAAGATAAAGGATGCAGAATCCCGATACCCTGTTATAGAGAAATTAGCATATTGCTTGATCCTAACCGCACAAAAGCTCAGAGGTTATTTCCTAGCTCTCCCTATTAGGGTCTTAACTAGCTTTCTTCTCAAGCAAGTATTCAGCAAACCGGAAACCTCAGGGAGGCTAATTAAATGGGGTGTCGAGCTTAGCCAATACGAGATTGAGTTCTGTTCTCGGGTAGCAATTAAAGGATAAGCTCTCGCATATTTTATGAACGAGTGCACGAGCTTCATTTCAGAATAATCAGTTAAAGAAAATGACTTAAAAACTAAATGGCAACTCTTTGTAGATGGAGCCACCAACGAGCAAGGAGCAGGGGCAGGCTATGTTATAATTACCCCTGACGGACACTGCTTGCACTATGCCATGAAGTTAGGATTTCCAGCAACCAACAACGTGGCCGAGTATGAGTCAATGATAACTGACTTGAATCTTGCACTACAGTTGAAGACACTATGGATAGAGATCTTTAGTGATTCACAATTAATGGTAAACCAAATAAAACAGACGTATCAAACAAAGGATAAGCGGCTGATCCTATACATGAAGATGGTACTGAAGATGCTTTCCTTATTTGAGGACTTCTCAGTTCATCAGATACCCCGCAGGGAGAACGCCCAAGCGGATTCGCTAGCCAAATTGGTCAGCTCCCGAGGGGCTCCCGAAACACGAATAGTGCCGGTGGGATATCAGGAAACTCCTAGCATCGAGTAGGAAGAATGGGAAACATGGAAAGAATTACTATCCTTAACCAGATCCTAAGCCTTAAGAAAGGGAGACAAAGGAAACCAAGAAAGAAATTTCGAGAGGAAACCCCACATAACAGAAACAAACCGCCAGCAGGAGACCACATGGATGACTCCCATAGTAGACTACCTCCTAAGAGTAACCTTACCCCTTAGTAAGCAAGACGCGAGAAAGGTAAAACACCAAGCTCCTACGTTTGGGATTGTAAACGACATACTCTACAAAAAGGGACATTCACTTCCTTACTTGAGGTGTGTAAATTCCAAAGATGGACTTAGCCTGTTAAAAGAAGCTCATAAAGGATGGTGCGGGGACATTCCAGTGGAGTTAAGCTAGCCAAAAGGGTCATGCGACATGGTTATTATTGGCCGCGGATGGTTAGTTAAGCAGTTGAGTACGTCAAGAGATGTGAAAAATGGCAGAAGTACTCAAAGATGCCATGGCTTCCTCCCAGTGAACTAACCACTATATCAAGCCCCTGGTCATTCGATGAATGGGGAATAGATTTAATTGGGCCTTTACCACTCGCCAAGGGTGGAGCTAAATATGCTGTAGTAGCTATCGAATACTTCACCAAGTGGGTGGAGGCAGAACCCCTTCCGACTATCATGTCCAAAAAGGTATTAAGATTAGTAATAAAAAATATTTTTACCCGCATTGAAATTCCTCACAAAATCATATAGGATAATGGAACACAGTTTGAGAGCGAAGAGTTGACTTGATTATGTGAGAAAAATGAAATCACTAAAAGTTTCTCCTCAGTAGCCCATCCGAAAGCTGACGGAGCGGTGGCAGGCGCCAATAAGACGATTAAGACAATCCTTAAAAAAGGCCTAAATCAAGCCAAAGGAAATTGGGCAGAAGAGTTTCCTTTAGTGCTATGGGCGTACAGAACTTCCACTAAAACAGCCACGAGACATAACCCCTTCTCCCTAACATATGGATGTGAAGCTATACTTCCAGTTGAGGTTGAAATCCCGTCGTATAGGAGGATAGCATACGCGTTTGACCCCAACCAAGAGTTAAGGAAGGAATCACTAGACCTGATACAAGGACTAAGAGATGAGGCTGCAATCAGAACCGATGAATATCAAAGAAGGATTACAAAATATTACAATTCAAAGGTCAGAGCTAGAACTTTCACTAAAGGTGAATTAGTGCTACGAAGGGTGATGGCTAACACTAAGAACCCAGCAGATGGACCTCTCGGTCCAAATTGGGAAGAACCCCTAATCATCCATCAAGAAGTTATGCCCGGAACATATAGGCTGTGCAGACCTAACGCCGATCTTGTTCCTAGAACATGGAACTCGGAACATCTGAGACCATATTTCTCAACGGTAAAGGAATAAGAAACAAGACTTTCCTTTAAAAGATAATTATGGAGCAAAGGGCATGGAAACCCTTCCAATGACTCAAGGGAGGCCCAAAAGGGGGTCGAGTCGAAAAAAAAAGGATTAAATCCCTCGCCTTTGCCAAATTGGCCGGGGCGAGGCATCCCTCGAAAGGGGATGGTATGTTAGTCTTTCTCCATGCCTGAATCAAAGGGGACAGGGTTAAAGAATCAAAAGCGTAAGCCTCTGTTTCACACCAGAAATGGTTGTGGCGGTGCATCTAACTTTAGCATGCCCTGCCTCTGCTCGTAGAAAAGTACGCCTTGCCTCTGCTAGAACTAAGCACGTCCTACTTCTGCTCGCAGAAGAGCACGTCCTACCTCTGCTTATGTTCCGCGTTACCCGCAGAAGGGAACGCAAACCCCTATAATCATCTGCAATGGTCAGGATAGGGCACCCCACGGAGGGTGGTGGTGTATATGCCTCTATCAGAACCTACGATGGTCCGTATGGAGCGTCAAAAGAGTAAACCTTAGTTCTGTGTCTACGATGGCCACGTCTAAGTTTCTAAGACCTTATCATCGCCTACAATGGTCAGGGTAAGGCGCCTCTTGGAGGGAGGTCGGGTAAGTCCTTGGCCCCTGCTTGTGGATAAACTAGCCAAGCGCTCCGGACGCACAGGTCCAGAGAGTGGCCAACAAAGCATGTACATTCTCTGCTTTGACATCAAAAGCCCAAGAAGAGGCTCAAGAAGCACGTACAACCCCTGCTTCACTACTTGAATCCAAAAGGGATACCGAAACAACAAATACCAGAGGGGGTTCCAATCTTCTATTACTAAATACCCGAATCTGGGTCAGTTCTACACTTCACAAATATCGGAGGGAGTTCCGGTCTTCAATCTTATTAATACCTGAATCGGGGTGGATTCGGCTCTTCATTAGTAACAAAAGGGTTTCCGGTCTTCAATCTATAAATACCCGAATCTGGGTGGATTCGGCTCTTCATTAGTAACGGAAGTGTTCCCGGTCTTTAATCTTTAAAATACCCGAATCTAGGTGGATTCGGCACTTCATTAATACCAGAAGGGTTTCTGGACTTCAATCTTTAAAATACCCGAATCTGGGTGGATTTGGCTCTTCGTTAATACCGGAAGGGTTCCCGGTTTTTAATCTTTAAAATACCCGAATCTAGGTGGATTCGACTCTTCTTTAATACTGAAAGGGTTTCCAGACTTCAGTCTTTAAAATACCTGAATCTGGGTTGATTCGGCTCTTCGTTAATACCGGAAGGGTTCCCGGACTTCAATCTTTAAAATACCCGAATCTGGGTGGATACGACTCTTCGTTAATAGCGGAAAGGTTCCCGGACTTCAATCTTTAAAATACTCGAATCTGGATGGATTCGGCCATTCGTTAATACTGGAAGTGTTCCCGGTCTTCAGTCTTTGAGTCTCTGAATCTGGGTAGGATTTAAATTTTCATTATTATTACTGAAAGGAATTTCTAGACTTCTGTTTATATCAACGCTCAAATTTGGGTCAATTCATTTCTCCACAAACGTCGAAAATGGACCTCTTTGGCGAGATCCATGTCATAATCCAACATTGAAAGACAACTAGCGACTAAATTGGAGAGAGATTGGAAAGAGAAGTTTGACTTGGAAAATCGAAGACACCCCTTCACTAAGGGGGTGGGGAGAAAATGTTACTACCAAATTTCTCTTAGCATAAGATGGCAGTGAAGGGATGTTGAATGAGTATAAGTACGGAAGGAAGAACCCAAGAGCAACATAGACCCGCACCTTTCAGGAAGAAAGGAGCTCAAGACCTTCAGAACGACAACAAATTTCACCCAGTGGGGTCCATCCGATGGGGACTACCCAAAGGAGGGTTCCATGATGAAAAGTAACCTAAAGCAAGGATCAGGAAAGAGGAAAGCACAAGCTCCGCTTATCGAAACCCTAAGGACTATCAGGATCAACCCACATAACGCCAACACACCATAGGAAGAAGAGTATCAGACTAATACATAAAGATTGTCCAAGCCCAACTTCTGAGAATCGACTTCAGGTATAATGAAGGGTTACCTTCACAAGTAACAGAAATATCATCGGAAGCCACCTTCTGGAGAACCAAACCGTCTTAAAAGCTTTACTGAAAGGTTAAAACAAGACCCAAGCAGGGATACAGGCTACCCGTATTAACCCACCTAGCACCTAAACCAACAACGGTTTCAAACCGGCATGTATCTATGTACATCATGAGGACAGGATCCTCTAAGTACTCACAATAAAGCCGAAGGTCTACATCCGGAAGCTTACGTCTGAGAGCTAACGCCCGGAAGCTGCTACCAGAGGTTCAAACATCGTCCATAAAACGCCACGACAACAAACCCGTGTCGGTCTCGGGGAAGCCCAAGTCGTCAGGAACCCTCACTTCGAAGACCATAATTGGCACCACAAGGACAACCGAGAGCCAGACGCCCGAGACCATGAGAAAAAAGCGGCCAACCGTGGCCCGTGCAGGCCCAATAGTTTGACAACGAAAGGATCCCGGATTCTCTATAAATAGGACCCAAGGAGTCACATATGGGGGGACGAACTTTTTATTCCTCAAATCAGTTATTCTCTACTAAGGAGGAGAAAATCATCAATTCTTGTAATACTTCTACAATTTATGAATGGAGAATTTTCGGGTCTTAAGCATCTTGCAATTTGATAATCTTTTTGTGCCATAATGATGAAATAGGGAGTTAACACTAACGTACTGATGAGAAGATCAATCGGGATACCCTAGCAATGGAAAAGGAACTATGTAAAAATACAGAGTCTGTTTCCCCTCGCCTCAAGGATTTGCCCTGACTGATCGACACTCTCACGATGAGCCTAGCATTTCTTGACCCTTGAAGAAGGAGGTTATCTGTGGGTTCATAACTTGATCTTCGACGTGATTCTGACCCCTCTCTGGTATTGGTCAGACGTAGAAGGATCATTAAAGTCAATGAACATCATTTTACCTTCTTCCCTGAGGTCGGGGGAAGTGTTAGCCTGTTTTCTTCTTATTACAGTACATCGCGCCATCTTCATGACTTGGCAGGGGCTATCAAATTCACAAATCTTAGTATTATTAAGCTAGATAACCTTCCCAAAAGTCAATTCGAAACACCCTCACACAATACGTACGATATCCATTCCTTGGGAATAAGATAATTAATCATAAGAGTTGAGATTCTTATACCCAGGGGAAGGCAGTCTAACTTAAATTTACAGGTTTCAGAATGTATTTCGATAACTCTGAGTCATGACGGTGTCAGATCCCGTGAACACGTATCTTATATCTCATAATCCGGGTTTTGACGAAAAATATCGTTAACAAATGGAATTCAATTTAATAATAATCTAGATGAGCTTCTGTGAATGAAGACCGTTACCATATATGGAATTTAAAAGGCTTTGTCGTTATTCCATTTATATTATTAGTCTGATATGGAAATTTATATCGATTATATATTGATCTATTTTCCATGAAGATTCCATAGTTAATGGAAGCTGAATTGGGTTTATCGTGAACTGCGTTTTAAATAACATTGGTTCTTTAACCCGGTTAAAGGCATGATTAATTTTCCTAAAAGTTGAACAATCATTAAGTAATGATTTTTGGAAGATTAAAACTAAATGGAGTTTTAACGAATCTTTAATTAGATTGAAAGTTAAATGGTAATTAAATTTACCAAATTCAAGAAATGTTTCGAGATGGAGTACCACTAGTTTTATTTCATGCGATAGTTAAATCTTTAATTAGATTTGAATGTGAAATTGTAATTAAATTTACTGGTAAAATGATGGGCGTTAGAAATGGAGTACTACCAGTTTTGCTCCGTGGGATGAATAGATTGGGATTGGAAATAATAAAATAATATATGATTACTTCGGTAAATCTTGATAATCCCAACTAGTTTGATAATCCTTAATTAGGTTTAAATTGTTAAAGGATAAAATAAAATCTTTTGAAATTGATATCCAAAGGAAGATTAAAAAATAAGTTTAAAAGAACTTATCTTTGATAAAATTTATGGGAACCTTTCCCCTAAGATGTGAGTATTTGAAAAAAAGAATATTCTTGATTGGAATGAGGTGTATGATGTGTTTTTATAGCACTTGATTTTGATTATAAAATACACGAGTTATTCAGAATGACTGGGTTTATCCCATTCTGAATAACTGATACGACGACTAAAAGTTGATGATATGAAGACAATGGTTGAAGACCGGAGATCTTCACATTATTTGGATGATTACTGATGTCTTGATTGGGCTGTACACCCAAGACGAGATAATAAGTGGTGATCGTCCAGACGTAATTGGAGATCGACCAGATATGCAAGGACCTCTCTCCTTTATTGGACATATAGGACGAGGAATAAGGTGCCTCCGATTTTGTTCAAACCCAGAACGGACTTATAAATGGATGTGTGTCTGACATTGGATTTCATTTTTTGTTGATTGATTTCTATTAAATATACATCTGTTGGTGGTGGAGAATTTATTCTCTTGCTTAACACCCTTCTCTGAGATGTACGAGCTTAGAGGTTGTATATTGATAGACATCAATTGTATGGCATGAATTGTCAATGTGGCATGCTAAGATGCAAATGATCAAGGCTTTTGTTGGAAAGCAAAGTCTTGTGGAAGATGATCAAAGCACCGCTTTAATTAGCATAGCTTTGTGTATAACGTTAATTCGCGAGCCTCACACACCAGTATGAGTCTAAAACCGGATTATGGACGCGGGGAGTACATACGTTTCTTTCTAGCTAGAAGTGGTGTAATGGTGTGGAGCCCAGACATTTTTACCTATGTGGACGATGGATGCGAGGCACCTCAGATATGATTGGTCGACATACTGACCATTTTGGAGGTCCAATAGGACCGGGAAACATATTGTTCAGGAATAATTAATCCACTAAAGTAAGTGTGGACCGGCCTTGCAGGAACCAAGAGTTGCCCGTAGGTGTGATCCTGATGCATTTGCTAGAGTGTCTCAAATCGGAAGGAGTCATCCCTTGCCTTGACTCATGATGAAAACCCAATTTCCTACGACATCGTTCGGTTTTAGTTGTAAACCTATGTATGGCGACATAATATGTGGTACATATGCCGTCTATGATTGATACATTTATATTTGAAGTTGTTTTGACACTATGCACTTATAGTAACATCAAAATGATTTGTTTAAAAGCGTATCAAGTATGCACTTATAGTAATATCAAAATGATTTGTTTTAAAGCGTATCAAGCATGTTTGGCTATTATAAGGGAAAACTCTATCGTCTGGATTGTGTTGCATTGTGTGATGGGACATAAGTCTTATAATAGCTTCATTTTTTCAAAGGCATTGCGTTGTTTACAAATGGTTTTATTTCAGAGTATTCATGAGAGTGAACCCATTCCATGACATGCGGCATGGTCCCGTGATTTACCTAATTTTAAAGTGAAGTTTAATAACTGTTTTGAGCTCTCACACCATCTCATGATTGACTCGGAGTTTATTGTTTCTACCAAAACTCTGGGTGCTCATATTTTCCACATGGGCAGCTAGTAGTTTTGGTTTGCAGATACTTCTTTTCACAAGATCCTGGATTACAACTGGAACTATATTCAGAAAGCTTTGTATCCATGTATTTCTTTTAGTTGTATTAGTTGATGTATTTTCCGCTATACATTGTATGTATACATTTTATATTTATGTATTTGTAAATCATTGATACTTGTTTATTCGTTGTATATTATTTATTTGAACTCTGATATATTCTTGTACTCTGATGTAAATTATTGTAATAGCAATGAAATGTTGTCATGTTTTTGTTCTGATGCGTCATGTTCTCAACACAATCCGGGCTCCTCCGTCTCTTCTGGGATCGGGGAAGTCTGGGTCGTTTCATTATGTCTTAAATATGTAGTTTAAATATAAGAAGTTATAGTTTTATAGTTTAATTTATATCCATATTTTATAATTTTGCTATGACTATAGATTTCTTTTTAAAGTTTTAACATATAAATGGTTCCTTAGAAATTAATATATTTGATTTCTAAAAGTTTAAATTTAAATATTATTTGTATCAAAAGATTGATTTATATTTCATAATAAATTAAATTTTAAATCCTTTTCAAAACTAGTTTATATATATATACACACACACACGCAATTATGAATATATGTTAAAAAAAGTTTACTTTGTATGATATAATTATATATGCTATTTAAAAAGATCTTCAATTTTTACTATATTAAAGAAGCACCCTACTAAGATGATTTAACTCCACATTTCTCATAGAATTATTCTAATTATTATCTATTAAGAATACCTAAAACTTTCATCTTTACTATCCGTTAAATCTCTTTCATGAGTGTCATTAACCTAAGTATAGATTTACTATCATTACACTTTTTATTTCATATCATACATCATCTCAAATTAAAATCACTTGCATCACAAGTTGCATTCAATATATCACTTCATATAGTTTTGCATATGACATAGTCCATTAACCAACACACATTATGTAACGACCCGGAAAATCTGAACCAATTTAAAATTTTTAAATTGGCTAAAATAGTAGATTTTAAATATTTAAAATAAATATTTTAAATAATAGAAATGAAAAGTGAGTTTGAATCGATGTTGAAAATGAAAATAATTAATTTGAATTATAAACAAGGCCTGAAATGGCGGGGTAGTTTGAAAATTTGAATTCAAACTTTGACTGACTGTACCGGGTGCAACACAAAACGGATTTGAGTGAAACCAAAAATATTTAATTCTGTTAGTGAATATCTTTCTAACGAATCTGAAAAATCGAAGTTTCGTAGTAGGAAGCAAAAGTTATGGCCAAATGAATTTTCAGAAAGGTCGCTATAGAAATTATATAGCCTGTGAAAATGGCCATTTTGCATACGACCTCGGAATTCGGCGAAACCACTTTTGTTGGATCCGGGATGTGAAGTTATTACTAGGTTTCAAATTTCATAATTTTTGAAGCTAGTATGTGAGCGTGGCAAAGGAAAATGTGTTTTGGTCAACTAGTTTTGTTGGGACCGTATCGTCAAAACATAGCTAGATTTATTTATTTTGGAATTTTTCGAATTAGTTTGTGGCCCTGGCAAATTGAAATGTACGTTCAAATTAAATATTGAATGTTTTATATTTTAATTTGAAGGAAAACTGACTGAAACAGTCGAATGGACCTACGAAACATATCCCATTGTGTTCGGAATGGGGGTAAAACGCTAGGGACGAAAGTCATTGGGTTTGGATTGGGGTTCGTGTGTGAAAGGGGGTATTTTCCAAATTTAAAAATATATAAATTAAAGAAAAAATTCTATTGGCCCATTCCACCTTTTCTCTCCCCGCTCCCTCTCTCCTCTCGACGGAAATCACCTTCGCAGCTTCATAGCCATTTTCCGGCCACACCATGCCCCGAAACCACCCACTCCAGTGAAGTTTTTCGTAGATCTCCTCCCCCTCTTCCAATCCATACCATCCTCGACCCCCCAAGCCTCGTCTCCACCGAGAATCGCGCCGAGGAAGATCGTCGGCGTCGAGCCAAAATCCGCCGCAACCAGTGATTCGAACCAAGCGCCACCACCACGCGCGGATAGCCCCTTCCTCCCTCTACCACGCTGCAACCTCCGATCGTCCTACCTCCTCACGGTTTCCATGAAAAATCCAACCCTAAATTCGAAGCTCAACTAAAAGGTGCTGCCTTTACATATTTAAACTGCTTTATAGCGCTTTAAAGCGCTACGAATTATGATTTTAGAATAAAAATCATATCTTTTTCACATGTGATCGAAATCAAGTGAAACAAGAGACATCGGGACCGTGAGGACATCTTCTACAATCTAGGAGAGACCTCATATTTTTCTGAGCCTTCTGCTATTTTTGGGGGGAGTGGAACCCAATGTGAGATTTCTAATTTATAAACGATATGGAAAATGACGATGTATAAATTATATAGTCGATGTATGACTTGTATAGGCGTTGTACACCTAATGTATAAGCATTGTATAGGTTGTACACCCCATTGTCAAAAGCTGCGAGGCTTTAAGGTAGAGCGAGGAGCCGTACTAGGGACGGCCCCGGTTTTAACTACCCTGCCGTTATGCTGCCGAAATTTTGAATAATATTCTTGTGTTAGAATTATTTTCATGTGTTGAAACTATATTCGTGTGTTGAATAGAAATTCATCTATTGAACGACATTCTTGTTTGAAATAAATTGTTTTGCTATAAAAATCACCTTTTTATCTATATATATAAACTATAGAAAACCTTCATGTGTTGAATTGAAATTCATTCGATGAATAGAATTCATGTGTTGAACGGTATTCGTGTTTTAAATATAAAAATCACCTTTTTATCTATATATATAAACTATAGAAAACCTTCATGTGTTGAATCGAAATTCATTCGTTGAATTGAAATTCATGTGTTGAGTGGTATTCATATTTTGAAAGAAATTGTTTTATAATAAGAATCCTATTTTTATCATCAATATGAACTATATAAAATACTCTTGTTTTTAAATAAATTGTTTTATAATAAAAATCATATTTTTATTACCTATATGAACTATATAAAATAATCGCGTTTTGAAATGAATTGTTTTACAATAAAAATCACCTTTCTACTGTACACATGAATTGTTAAAAATAGTGAAGTGTTGAAATAGAAGGCAGTTAGATATAAATATCATTTTTATCAAATGTATGAAAATCATATAGTTTTGAAATCGAAGAATCGATACATATATATAAATAGAATTGAAATATATCGAATAACGAAGCTACAGTTTGTATTTTGAAACCGTGATTTCAAACGATTAGTGCGGGAGATCCGTCCATCGGATTTTTCTGAAATTGCAACCGTTGGGTTCACTTTGGAAATATCTTTCCAAAGGCACCAACTTTGTAAAAATCCAACGGTTGGATTGTCTGGAATGTTTAATTCAAATCTGAAGAAAAACAGCGCCAGAACGGATTATATTTATATATATATATATAATTATATTAAATCGAATAACGACGCTGCAGTTCGTATTTTGAAATCGAAACTTCAAACGATTATACCGGGATATCCGACCGCTGGATTTTCTCGAAACTGGAACCTTTGGATTTGTTTTGAAATGATCTTTCTAATGATGTAAATTTTGTGAAGATCCAACGGTTAGATATTCAGATATGTGTAAATCAAATCTGAAGAAAAACAGCGCCACGGCCGCGTTATGGCCCGAAGCGTCGCTTTGAATAAATTGGCTATTTTAAAATAAATAAAAATAGCGATAAATCGTTATAAAATATTATAAACGATATGGATGCGAAATTTAGAAACTAACTGGAGGTTGGCTAAGTCGAATGGTTTCTTGGGTGTTGATCTGATGTTGGTTTCGGCCTTCGGGGTTAATATTTGGGAAATCGTTCTCTTACTGATTTACGGTTAGCGACTAATGAATTGAAATGATGCGTATGTGTGTTTGTGTTGCACTTGTTTATTATATACGCGAGTTGCTCAGAAAGACCGGGTTTATCCCACTCTGAATAACTGAATCGACGATAAGAAATCGAAGATGAAGACGGTGGTCGAAGACCGGAGTTCTTCACCTCGTTTGGATGGTAACTGATGTCCTGATTGGGAGGCATCCCGAAATATGCATAATGAGTGGTGATCGTCCAGACGTACGTGGAGATCGATGGGTTTGCGAGGTATATAGTGCCTCCGGTTTCGTTCAGACCCAGAACGGACTTACAAATGGAATTTGAGTCTGGCATTGGAATTCATTCTGTGTGATTGATAGCCATCAGTTACATGGTGTGAATTGCCTGTGTGGCATGCTAAGATGCAGTGATCAGGGCTTCTGTTGAAAAGCAAAGTCTTGTGGTTGATGATCAAAGCACCGTCTGTGTGGCGTAGCTTTGTGTATAACGTGAATTCGCGAGCCTCACACCCCGGTATGAACCAGAAACGGGAGAGGACATCAGGGAGGGCATGCGTTTCCTTCTAGTTAGAAGTGGCGTCAGTGGTTTTACATGCCCTGACGAGTTTAACTTATGTGGTTGTTGCTGTTGCGAGGCGCCTCTGTTATATCGGTCGATCAGGGACCGATGGAGTCATTTGTTGGCTCCATTACGCCCCCAAAGGGCGGGGAAACGCATTGTTCAGGCATTTTAATCCACTCCGTGTGGAACGGTCCTGACAATCCAAGGGTCACTCGAGCTCTGATCCTGAGGGGCGGGCTAGAGCGTCTCGAAGTCGGTAAGGACTATCTTTTTCCTTGGTTCATGACGGAAATCCAATTTCCAAATTCGTGACTGTGCGATTTTGATTGTATACCTATATATGGCGACATAGTGGTATGGGGCATTAATGCCATCTATGATTGATACTTATGATTTGAAATTTTTTTTGAAACATATAAACACTAGTAATAGTATCAAATGCTTTTGTTTTATTCGTATCAAGCATATTTTGGCCGTTATAAGGTAAAAACTCTATCCTCCGGTTTGCGTTGCATTGTATGATGGGAACTGAGTCTTATAATGGCTTCATTTTTATAAAAAGCATTGCGATGTTTAAAAGAATGATTTGTTTTAAAGCACGGGCAATCCAATGGAGTAAACCCGTTCCGTGAAAGTGGCATGGTCCTGTGATTAGCCATATTATAGATTGTGTTAAGTAGATTTCTCATACCAGTCCCATGACTGACTCGTAGTTTGTTTCACTTGCAAACTCAGGTGCCCCTTTTTCTACGCGGGCAGCCTTGTGTTCAGTTTTTTTTAGCCGGCTCTTTCTGGATAGCTGGAGCTGAAGATGGATTCTACCATTTATCTATTTTTATGTTGTTCAGCTCCTATTGTACATATTATGTTTGTATCCGCTGTAGACATTTATGTATAGCTGAACTGTATTCGTACTAAGTATGATCCTGTATACTGTGTAACTCTGATGATTATGTTTATCCAGGGATTATTTGTTCATTACCTGGTGTATTTATTTATTTCTGTTCTGCTATTATCTGTTTCTGTGTTATATTCCAAAGATTACCATTAACACCGCAGTACGGTTTTGGGGTCGTCACATCGTGGTATCGGAGCTTTGGTTAAGCTTAGTTCTGGAATATAACATATTAACGAACTCGTCAGAAATAGAACCAGTTGTGTTCTAGGACGAATAACTCATTACAGATAGGATCAGTAATATCCTAGTATGAGTAGCAGAATGAAATAACACCTTGATAGATACATTTACATTTAAAGTATTTGTTTCTATGTTTTAAAATATCTTTTCTGTGACCTGACACTAGATCTGCTATTTGCAGAAATACTAGAAAATGCGTGTCAGAAACAGAAGAAATGCAGAACCAGATCTAGAGGCTCTATTAAAGAGATATCGAAATCTGGGCGGAGCACAATTCTCGGGCAATGAATCTATAATTCAGACTCAAGCTTGGATGAGTTCTGTCAAAATAATATTTGAGCGTATCCAGCTGAGAGATGATCAGAAAAGATTAGTAGCATCTTGGGCGCTCAAAGAAGAAGCTTTAATCTGGTGGGAAACAATCATCAAAGATAATCCAGAAGGTGATATCACCTGGGATAGATTCAAAGAGATTTTCCTAGAAAGATTTACTCCTCCTGAAGCGACTGAGCGATTATGTGATGAATTCTCTTATCTGATACAAGGAGATACGACCATTCCAGAATATCATAGGAAATTCAACGAACTTTCTCACTTTGCTCCTCATCTGATTCAAGATCCAAGGAGGAAGAATCTAAGATTTATTCATGGCCTGCAAAGGAAATATTAGAATAGTGTAATGAGGAATGTAAAGCTTCCTTTTTCTGATATGATATACATGGCTGACCAGTACGAGGATCTTGACAAGAAAGGTATGTTGCGTTACGAAGAGGAGGTCAGTTCTAGTAATAAAGTTGAGTCTGAAACTGATTGTCCTGAGGCCAGTACGATGTCTGAGGTGAGTCAGAAGCCCATTGCCAAGAGGAAAAGGGCTAAATTTGGGAAAGAACCAGTAACGACCGCCACGTGCTCAAGCTGCAATAGACAAGGACATTTGGCGATAAGTTGCAAATCTTGGAACCAACAAAGAAAGAATAAGTTCAAACCCAAGAAGGGATTTCAAGAGAATAGAAAGTGCAGTGAATGCCATCAGACTGGTCATCTTTCAAAGGCCTGCCCGCTATTCAAGAAATCTAAAACAGTACTTGTAAATGAAGTAGCGGAAACTTCTGAGCCCTCGGCTAGTCAGGAAAGGGCAGATGTTTTAGAAGGCACACTTAATGTCAAAAATATTCCAGTTAAAGTATTGTTTGATACAGGCGCGTCGCGAAGCTCTATTGCAAAGAATGCAGTTAAGAAACTGGATTTCAATTTGAAGAAGCTCAAAGAACCAATGACTGTCCATAATCCGGTTGGGGGTTCTCTCGATCTTAGTTGGGTTTGTGCAGTACCTGTCTCTTTTTCCTGCTATAAATTCCCTACTATCTCTATCGTCATGAATTTTACTGAATTCGATCTTATTTTGGGATTGGATTGGTTAACCAAATATGAGGCAGAGGTTAGATGCGCCAACAGAGTTGTTAGGGCAAAGATTGAATCAGGTGATTATATAACCATTCCCTGTGAAGGTCAGAATTCTAATAGAAAGGACTTCTGGGCAGCTTTGGATGTTTCTCCTGCTCAAATAGAAAATATCCCTGAAGTCACAGAGAATATTCCCGACCTAGTGAAAGATATTCCTGTCGTCAACAATTTTGCGGATGTGTTTGAAGAAGTTGTTCGCTTACCTCCGCAGAGAGAAATAGATTTCAAGATTGCTTTGATTCCGAATGCAAGGCCGGTAGTTAACGCTATTCGAAGAATTTCCTTGAAAGAGAAAGAGGAATTAGACAATCAAACGAGACAACTCGTAAGGAAGGGTCTGATTAGGCCTAGTTTCTCTAATTGGGGGGCAGCAGTGGTTTTTGTCCCAAAGTCTGATGGTACTCTGCAACTATGTGTGGATTACCGTGATTTGAACAAGCAGACAATAAAGAACAAATATCCATTGCCACGAATTGATGATTTATTGGATCGTCTGAATGGAGCACAAGTATTTTCAAGGATGGACCAAGCTACAGGCTTCCATCAGCTTCGGATTGCCGAAGAGTGTGTTTCTATGACAACATTCAGAGGTCCAGACTTATTCTATGAGTGGTTAGTAATGTCGTTCGGCTTATGTAACGCTCCAGCATACTTTGTCGATTTGATGAATAGAGCGTTCAGAGGAGTTTTGAATAAGTTTGTTCTGGTTTTTATCGATGATATTCTAATCTTCTCTAAATCAAAGGCCGGGCATGAAAAGCATTTGGAGCAGGCTCTAGAAATTCTGAGAAGAAATGTATTGAAAGCTAAACTATCCAAATGTATATTCTGGCAAGATGAAGTGAAATTTCTAGGCCATGTCGTATCGAAAGAAGGAATTGCTGTGGATCCAAGTAAAATCACGGCTATTCAAAACTGGAAACAGCCTAGTACTCCTACAGAAGTTCGCAGTTTTCTTGGATTGGCTAGTTATTACCGGAAGTTCATTAAAGATTTTTCGAAGATATCTAGTCACTTAACGAAGCTTACAAAGAAGCACTCAAAATTCAAATGGACTCCAGAATGTGAGGTGGCTTTTGAAGAGCTAAATTTAAGATTAACAACAACTCCAGTGTTAACGATTATCGACGGTAATCAGAATTTAAAAGTCTGGACAGATGCCTTTAGAGAAGGCCTTGGTGCAGTATTAATGCAAAGAGGTCAAGTTGTTGCTTATGCTAGCCGTCAACTGAAGCCACATGAAAAGAACTACGTCACTCATGATCTTGAGTTGTTGGCTATAGTATTTTCTTTGAAAATCTGGAGACACTATCTCCTAGGTGAGAAATTCGAACTGTTTACAGATCATCAGTCGTTAAAGTATCTGTTCACCCAGAAAGACTTGAATTTGAAGCAGCAACATTGGCTAGAATTCCTTGCAGCATACGATTTTGAGATCCTATACACTCCATGGAAAGCCAATGTCGTGGCCGATGCGTTAAGTCGAAAGAATGTAATGATCGCCAGCTTTATTATTACGACTTCCTTGATTGACAAAATATCTATTCTTCAGAAGGATGATAATTTTATTAAGGATATGATCAAAAGGATTCAGAAAGGCGAGCCCTCGTATTTTCAAGTAGATAACGATGGAATCCTGAGATTGAAAGGAAGGATTTGTGTTCCTAAAATCCCCAAGCTAAAAAGGGAAGTGTTGGACGAGTGTCACAAGTCCAAGCTGAGTATTCATCTTGGGGTGGCCAAAATGTATAACGATCTCAAGCGAACATTCTGGTGGAAGGCTATGAAAAGAGACGTTTCAATATATGTTAGCCGATGCCCTACTTGCCAACTAGTCAAAAGCGACTAACAGAAACTAGCTGGATTGTTGCAACCTCTGGACGTTCCAGGTTGGAAGTGGGAACATATTTCCATGGACTTCATAGATGGTTTTCCCAGAACCAGAAAAAGAAATGATAGCATTTGGGTGATCGTAGATCGCTTCACGAAGACTGCCCATTTCATACCTGTTAGATCAAACAGAACTGCTCAGAGTCTGGCGCAGATATATTTCAAGGAAATTGTTAGACTACACGGAGTGCCAATCAGTATAGTGAGTGATAGAGATCCAATATTTACTAGCAAATTCTGGGAGGCATTTCAAGTAGATCTGGGAACAAAGCTGAATCTAAGCACCGCTTATCATCCTCAGACAGATGGTCAACATGAGAGGGTGAATCGTATACTAGAAGATCTATTGCGGGCTTATGTTCTAGATTTCGGTGGATCATGGGAAGACCATTTACATTTGGCTGGATTCTCATATAACAATAGCTACCAAGCGAGTCTGACGATGTCGCCATTCGAAGCATTGTATGGTAGACCATGCCGATCTCCTGCTTGTTGGGTCGAACCTGGTAATAGACTTGTATTGGGACCTGATATGATCCGAGAAGCTGCCGACAAAGTCGATTTCGTTAAGAAACGATTACTCGCCGCTCAAAGCCGATAGAAGAGCTATGCTGATAAAAGAAGAAGAGACATATCATTTGCTGTTGGCGACTATGTATATTTGAAAGTATCACCGATGAGAGGGGTTATCCGGTTCGGTAAAACTGGGAAGGTGGCGCCCAAATTCATTGGTCCGTTTCCTATTCTTGAACGGATTGGAACTCTCGCATATAGGGTTCAATTGCCTGATTGTTTGCCTGGAGTACATGATGTATTTCACATATCTCAACTTCGAAAGCACGTTTATGATCCAGACTTGATCGTGGAAGAAGCAGCTCAACAGGATATTGAAATTACTCCAAAATTAGCTGTGAGAAGAGAGCCGCTTAAGATTATTGGCAAAGAAACCAAAGAGCTGAGGAACAAGAAGGTTCACTTAGTCAAAGTGCAATGGAGTGGAGATCCACGAGATTGTACTTGGGAAACTGAGGAGAGCATTCAGAAAGCCTATCCTAAGTGCCGAGTGGATATATCTGATTGACTCCGGTGCAAGGTACATTTACCATACTTTGCATTACCAATTAGTTCTCTACTCTGTTGTTATTTTCTTTCCACGGATGTGCACTTTTAATTCTATAGTCTAAATGATTTTAAAAGAGTATAGAAACTGATTGGTATATTTTTGAAAAGTTAAAAACAAATTGATTGTTGTTTGTGCTATGTGATAGTAGATTTGATTAATTAAATTATTAGAACGATAGTTAATTTAATCAATAGGAGAATGAATGGTAGGATTTATCCGATTATATCACACATTGAAATGAGTTAAAAATAGATAGCAATATATACATGTGCATTATATATGTTTGAACAGGTAAATGGATTAGCTGTTGAGTAAAGATTTTATTTGTGTGCACGACAAATAGGTAAACCTTAATGAGTTGGATGCGCAATTTTATTATTATATCAACTCCTGTGAATGCCATTGGATGCGGAGTGCTGGTTATTCTGTGTGTAATTAATAAACGTCGCCATAGGATAGTAACAATTAATTTTGAACTACACTACATGGCATACTTCCTGAAGATAGGCATACTTCATCATGTACCACATAAGCATTTGGAGCTTGTGTGACGAGGTGGAAGATTTACCATACGAGCGAGAGGCTTGTATGGCGATGACTATATTTTACAGGTTGAACTGATGACTGATATGGACTATTTAAAAATTGTAACGATAAATTGCCAGATTAATAAAAAAAACCCACACGGGTCTGGAGTTGACAATAATCACGTCTCTCTAGTTATTAGATACGGCACATGGATTATTTGTTTCCCACACGGGACAAGGTGACGAGGATTTATCCTCTGGAGCAATTAAAATACACACTCCCTCAGGCTTTGACAGGGTGACGAGAATTTATTCTCTGGAGTTATTATCTATACACGCTCCCCTGTAAACACCAGAATATATCACTATAAATATGTGTATGCTTTATAGGATTTATTGGGTACCTAATACGGCCCAATAAATTTCCAAACCCCTCCCCGTACAAAGGAGGTTATGGCGAAATTTTTCGAAAATTCTGGGTGTTAGCCAAATTTTTGAAGAATTTGAAAATTCTCATAAACTAAAAAGTTGGAGAATGGAAGCCAGATTGAACGTAGAGTTGATTAATCAAACCACTTTCGACTTTGTTCCTTTTTGGGGACGAAAGGTTTTAAGTGGGGGAGATTGTAACGACCCGGAAAATCTGAACCAATTTAAAAATTTTAAATTGGCTAAAATAGTAGATTTAAAATAAATATTATAAATAATAGCAATGAAAAGTGAGTTTGAATCGATGTTGAAAATGAAAATAATTAATTTGAATTGTAAACAAGGCCTGAAATGGCGCGGCAGTTTGAAAATTTGAATTCAAACTTTGACTGACTGTACCGGGTGCAACACAAAACGGATTTGAGTGAAACCAAAAATATTTAAATCTGTTAGTGGATATCTTTCTAACGAATCTGAAAAATCAAAGTTTCGTAGTAGGAAGCAAAATTTATGGCCAAATGAATTTTCAGAAAGGTCGCTATAGAAATTATATAGCCCGTGAAAATGGCCATTTTGCATACGACCTCAGAATTCGACGAAACCACTTTTGTTGGATCCGGGATGTGAAGTTATTGCTAGGATTCAAATTTCATAATTTTTGAAGCTAGTATGTGAGCGTGGCAAAGGAAAATGTGTTTTGGTCAATTATAGTTAAATTGGATCAACCAGAAATGGGCCATTTTGCAAACAGTCTCAGAATTCGACGAAACTAGTTTTGTTGGGGCCGTATCGTCAAAACATAGCTAGATTTATTTTTCTGGAATTTTTCGAATCAGTTTGTGGCCCTGGAAAATTGAAATGTACGTTCAAATTAAATATTGAATGTTTTATATTTTAATTTGAAGGAAAACTGACTGAAACAGTCGAATGGGCCTACGAAACATATCCCATTTTGTTCGGAATGGGGGTAAAACACTAGGGACGCCAGTCATTGGGTTTGGATTGGGGTTCGTGTGTGAAAGGGGGTATTTTCAAAATTTAAAAATATATAAATTAAAGAAAAAATTCTATTGGCCCATTCCACCTTTTCTCTCCCCGCTCCCTCTCTCCTCTCGACGGAAATCACCTTCGCAGCTTCCTGGCCATTTTCCGGCCAAACCACGCCCCGAAACCACCCCATCCAGTGAAGTTTTTCGTAGATCTCCTCCCCCTCTTCCAATCCATACCATCCTCGACCCCCCAAGCCTCGTCTCCACCGAGAATCGCGCCCAGGAAGATCGTCGGTGTCGAGCCAAAATCCGCTGCAACCAGTGCTTCGAACCCAGCGCCACCACCACGCGCGGATAGCCCCTTCCTCCCTTTACAACGCTGCAACCTCCGATCGTCCTACCTCCTCACGGTTTCCACGAAAAATCCAACCCTAGATTCGAAGCTCAACTAAAAGGTGCTGCCTTTATATATTTAAACTGCTTTATAGCGCTACGAATTATGATTTTAGAATAAAAATTATATCTTTTTCACATGTGATCAAAATCTAGTGAAACAAGAGACATCGGGACCGTGAGGACGTCTTCTACATTCTAGGAGAGACCGCATATTTTTCTGAGCCTTCTGCTATTTTTGAGGAAGTGGAACCCAATGTGAGATTTCTAATTTATAAACGATATGGAAAATGACGATGTATAAATTATATAGTCGATGTATGACTTGTATAGGCGTTGTACACCTCATGTATAAGCGTTGTATAGGTCGTACGTTCGATGTATAAGTTATATATGCGTTGTAAAAATTATATTTGTGTTGAATAGAAGTGAAATGCTTATATAAAACATATATATATACGCCCCTCGTCCACAAACCATGGACGATATTTATTGATTGTGATTGGTGTGAAAATTGATTGATTACGAATGGTTGATTATAATTGTTTGTGGTTGAAATTGATTGGTTGTGGTTGAAAAATACCCATTTGTGGTTGAGAATTATTTGGTTGAAACCATATAGGATTAGTTTGTGGAAATGAAAAATATATACATGCCGCCTGCGTGCGAACTAGATGCATGATTCCCCATTGTCAAAAGCTGCGAGGCTTTAAGGTAGAGCGAGGAGCCGTACTAGGGACGGCCCCGGTTTTAACTACCCTGCCGTTATGCTGCCGAAATTTTGAATAATATTCTTGTGTTAGAATTATTTTCATGTGTTGAAACTATATTCGTGTGTTGAATAGAAATTCATCTATTGAACGACATTCATATTTGAAATAAATTGTTTTGCTATAAAAATCACCTTTTTATCTATATATATAAACTATAGAAAACCTTCATGTGTTGAATTGAAATTCATTCGTTGAATAGAATTCATGTGTTGAATGGTATTCGTATTTTAAATATAAAAATCACCTTTTTATCTATATATATTAACTATAGAAAACCTTCATGTGTTGAATCGAAATTCATTCGTTGAATTGAAATTCATGTGTTGAGTGGTATTCATATTTTGAAAGAAATTATTTTATAATAAAAATCCTATTTTTATCATCAATATGAACTATATAAAATACTCTTGTTTTTAAATAAATTGTTTTATAATAAAAATCATATTTTTATTACCTATATGAACTATATAAAATAATCGCGTTTTGAAATGAATTGTTTTACAATAAAAATCACCTTTCTACTGTACACATGAATTGTTAAAAATAGTGAAGTGTTGAAATAGAAGGTAATTAGATAAAAATATCATTTTTATCAAATGTATGAAAATCATATAGTTTTGAAATCGAAGAATCGATATATATATAAATAGAATTGAAATATATCGAATAACGAAGCTGCAGTTCTTATTTTGAAACCGTGATTTCAAACGATTAGTGCGGGAGATCCGACCATCAGATTTTCCCGAAATTGCAACCGTTGGGTTCGCTTTGGAAATATCTTTCCAACGGCACCAACTTTGTAAAAATCCGACGGTTGGATTGTCTGGAATGCTTAATTCAAATCTGAAGAAAAACAGCGCCAGAATGGATTATATATATATATATATGTATATATATATATATAATTATATTAAATCGAATAACGAAGCTGCAGTTCGTATTTTGAAATCGAAACTTCAAACGATTATACCGGGAGATCCGGCCGTCGGATTTTCCCGAAACTGGAACCGTTGGATTCGTTTTGAAAAGATCTTTCTAATGATGTAAATTTTGTGAAGATCCAACGGTTAGATTTTCAGATATGTGTAAATCAAATCTGAAGAAAAACAGCGCCACGGCCGCGTTATGACCCGAAGCGTCGCTTTGAATAAATTGGCTATTTTAAAATAAATAAAAATAGTGATAAATCGTTACAAAATATTATAAACGATATGGATGCGAAATTTATAAACTAACTGGAGGTTGGCTAAGTCGAATGGTTTCTTGGATGTTGATTTGATGTTGGTTTCGGCCTTCAGGGTTAATATTTGGGAAATCGTTCTCTTACTGATTTACGGTTAACGACTAATGAATTGAAATGATGCGTATGTGTGTTTGTGTTGCACTTGTTTATTATATACGCGAGTTGCTCAGAAAGACTGGGTTTATCCCAGTCTGAATAACTGAATCGACGATAAGAAATCGAAGATGAAGACGGTGGTCGAAGACCGGAGTTCTTCACCTCGTTTGGATGGTAACTGATGTCCCGATTGGGAGGCATCCCGAAATATGGATAATGAGTGGTGATCGTCCAGACGTATATGGAGATCGATGGGTTTGCGAGGTATATAGTGCCTCCGGTTTCGTTCAGACCCAGAACGGATTTGCAAATGGAATGTGTGTCTGACATTGGGATTCATTATGTGTGATTGATAACCATCAGTTACATGGCGTGAGTTGCCTGTGTGGCATGCTAAGATGCAGTGATCAGGGCTTTTGTTGAAAAGCAAAGTCTTGTGGTTGATGATCAAAGCACCGTCTATGTGGCGTAGCTTTGTGTATAACGTGAATTCGCGAGCCTCACACCCCGGTATGAACCAGAAACGGGAGAGGACATCAGGGAGGGCATGCATTTCCTTCTAGTTAGAAGTGGCGTAAGTGGTTTTACACGCCCTAACGAGTTTGACTTATGTGGTTGTTGTTGTTGCGAGGCGCCTCGGTTATATCGGTCGATCCGGGACCGATGGAGTCATTTGTTGGCTCATTTACGCCCCAAAGGGCAGGGAAACGCATTGTTCAGGCATTTTAATCCACTCCCTGTGGACCGGCCCTGACGATCCAAGGGCCACTCGAGCTCTGATCCTAAGGGGCGGGCTAGAGCGTCTCGAAGTCGGTAAGGACTATCTTTTGCCTTGGTTCATGACGGAAATCCAATTTCCAAATACGTGACTGTGCGGTTTTGATTGTATACCTATATATGGAGACATAGTGGTATGGGGCATTAATGCCGTCTATGATTGATACTTATGATTTGAAATTGTTTTTGAAACATATAAACACTAGTAATAATATCAAATGCTTTTGTTTTATTCGTATCAAGCATATTTTGGCCGTTATAAGGTAAAAACTCTATCCTCCGGTTTGCGTTGCATTGTGTGATGGGAACTGAGTCTTATAATGGCTTCATTTTTATAAAAAGCATTGCAATGTTTAAAAGAATGATTTGTTTTAAAACACTGGCAATCCAATGGAGTAAACCCGTTCCGCGAAAGTGGCATGGCCCTGTGATTAGCCATATTATAGATTGTGTTAATTAGATTTCTCATACCAGTCCCATGATTGACTCGTAGTTTGTTTCACTTGCAAACTCGGGTGCCCCTTTTTCTACGTAGGCAGCCTTGTGTTTAGGTTTTTTTTAGCAGGCTCTTTCTGGATAGCTGGAGCTGAAGATGGATTCTACTATTTATCTATTTTTATGCTGCTCAGCTCCTATTATACATATTACGTTTGTATCCGCTGTAGACATTTATGTATAACTGAACTGTATTTGTACTAAGTATGATCCTGTATACTGTGTAACTCTGATGATTATGTTTATCCAGGGATTATTTGTTCATTACCTGGTGTATTTATTTATTTCTGTTTTGCTATTATCTGTTTCCGTGTTATATTCCAAAGATTACCCTTAACGTCGTAGTACGGGTTTTGGGGTCGTCACACATTATTACATGTTAACTTTAACTCCATACATATCAAGTATACAATATGAGAAGTTTTTATCTAATTAGAAATATAGGATTATTACTCAAATACATAACATATTCACTTTGCCTTGATTAACTTGTTTGGCTTGGTTAACTTGATTGAATTGATTGGCTCGATTGAATTGATTGGATTGATTGACATGTTTGATTTGTTTGACTTGAATAACTTGATTGACTTACTTGACGTGGTTAAGTTTCATTAGTCGTTGATAGGTTTGTTAGGAAAATACTTATGCATTTATAGTTGATAGGAGCTTTATAGGTTTTTAGGAAAAATAGAAGTTGCAAGAAATGTTTGACTTTATGTTTTGATGTTTTGTGATAACGAAACTTGAATTGGTTGATTGTTTAGATTAAATTACCTGAACATTGACTTATTATTACTTGAATATTAATTTAAGTTTTATCATGGCTTTAAGGATATCTTATTTCTTAGTCTAGATTAAAGTCTTAAGGAAATTAGAGTTTAGGCCAGGTTTAATCGTGTATTAGATTAAGGGGGAGTTTTATAGTTTCTAGGATTAGTTGAAGTCTCAAGAAGTGTTTTTTGAATAGACTTGAATTGCTTGTTTGTTTGAATTGCTTGTTTGTTTGAATTGCTTGTTTGGATTGATTTGCTTGTTTGGATTGATTTGCTTGTTTGAATTGATTATAAATATTGAGTTGTTTGCTTAGTTTATTATCATTTTATTTAGTTTATTAGACTAGCATAATCATAATTTTAGGGGGAGGGGGGTTAAAATATTTTAAGTTTAGAATTAAAAGTTTAGAGGAAAATATAAGGTTATTCAATTTAGGGAGTATTATATAGTCATTTTTAGCATAAATTTAGGGATTAGTATTAGAATGGTTATAATAGAATAAGGATATAATATAGGTTATAGATGTAGGGGGAGTATGTTTAGAATTTCTTTTTGATAATGACAAAGGGTGAGAAATTATAAAATAAGTATAGTTTAGTTTAAGGGGGAGTTAGAAGGAATTCGTGGTGAAAGGGGGAGTAATTGAAGAATCAGATTATCAGCTATGAATAGTTTATAAACCAAGGTTGTCATCATCAAAAGGGGGAGATTGTTGGAGAATGGAGTTTTGATGACAATAACATTGTTTCAATTATCACTGATTAACAAATGTAAATACTAACATCTCTATCTAGAATATTAGACATATATATGCAGGATTTGTATACAGGACTTAAATACTAAAGACTATACAGTTTTAAAGATTTAAGAGATTCGTAATTCAGAGAAGATTCAAGACTCATAAGTAATCAAGTTATCAATATTATCAAGATTTCAAGACTTCAAGAAAAATATAGTAACATAGTCCAGTTTATATGTAAGACTCTGAATAACACTCTAGGTTCAAATTCTGTTTTTCAAATTTCAAATTATCATTTTCAAATTTCAAAATTCTAATTTTCAAATTTCAAATTCTAATTTTAAATTATTTTACTTATGATTTCAAACATATAAGTTTAAAGTTCTAATATATATATATATATATATATATATATATATATATATGTTGATATAAGTTTATTTAGTTGTATAGCTTTATAGTCTTAAACCTTATAACTTTTTAAATATGTATATGATTTTATACTATTTTACACTTTGGCATATTTACTATATTATTAAGTTTTGATTAAATAATTTCAAACTAATGATTTCAAATATATTTACTAATTTATAAGAATTCTTATTTTTATAGTTTTATTAAACATATTTTACTAAGTTTATATTTGATTCTTCATATAACTTTTTGTTTATACAGATTATAAATATCTCTTTATAATTTCCTACATATATATTCACTTATAATCATGTTATATATGTTTATAATTATCACATATATTAAGTTTTTAATCATATATTTAAATAATATTTTCTTATGTTTTTATACTTGAAAAATAATGTTCAAACAATTAGTTTTGTTTCCGGAATTTCCAGAATATATATATATATTGATTTAAATAATTTAAAAATTATTTAAAAAATCAAAAAATGATGGATATGTCGACATACATACATGGGTGTGTCGACATATAATTGTCAGATATTTAAATTTCAAAGGAAGTGTCTTTTCACCATTTGTAACGTTCCAGAAGCGTTGCAACCTTTCAAATCTTATAAATAGGGTTGATTTCGAGTTTTTTTAATCATTCTTCTTCTCCATCTTCATCCTCTTTCATTACGCCATTAATATTTCATATTTTTATGATTTCTACACTATAATTTTCCGATTTCAAGTCTAATTATATAAAACTTCTTCTCTTCTCACTCTCTACTCATTACTCTTTGAATTGAATTGTTATTGAAGAGTTATAGGGCTGTTGTAATCATTTGGGATACTTTTGGAAATGGTGTGTTCCTTGTAGCCATGAAATCAAGGAAGGATTATTGTTAACCTTAACCCAGGGAAATCAAGGGGAATATACTTGATCAAGGGTGTTTGGAATCGGTGGCAATCTTATAGCCGTAAAATCCAGAGTGTTTGAATCGGTGGTAACCTTGTGGCCGTGAAATCAAGGGTGTTGTACTCGGATATTGATACAATAATAAAACTATGCACAATCAAGCGTTGTGTAGGATTGGACGTAGGAGTAATCCGAACCTGTTTAAAATCCGGTGTGTCCTTTTCTGCATTTTATTTCTATATTTGTGTTTGATTCTATGTCTGTGATCATTTCTGTGGTTTGATATTCATATTGTAGATCATATAAATTTATATTTTCTTAAATTCCTTAAAAACACTATTGACCCCCCTTTAGTGCTAGTTTTGTCTTAACGATCTGTTCCGCATTCCCTAACACCTAGGACACCTGTGGCTTCCATTATACTCTCCTCAACTTCCACTCTTTGCGCTTGTTCAGGGTCACAAGTCGAGCAAATTGCGGCTTTGTAGTACTTGGTTGACCATACAATCTCTTCGGGAGGTGGCGAAGATCCTATTGACGAGAAATAGACCGTGGAAGGTGGCTCGAGGAGTGTGAAGGAATCCAAGAAGAGGCGTGGCGAAAAACGCAGTGCACGCAAGAAGATAAAGGCTACTTCCACAACTGATGATGAGGTTAACCCTGTTGTCTTTTCTTGTCCTCTTCTACCACTACAATGTCAACCAAGCCCAACAAGTTAACCATCATTGAGACTTCTAAGGACGGAAGAAGAAGGATTGATGCCCTAGCCTACTACCCATTTCTTGTTTTCTTGGTCGTGAATTGTGTGAGCTTCGGCCCTCGCTTTTGACAATGTTTTTCATATGATTTTGTAAGTAGTTATTGTTAACGAAACACATCTTTCTTTTGGTGTACCTCTTTATTGAATGGTTTATGACACTTTTTGGTGCACTTTCTTCTTTCATGTTTCGCTTTAGTTGCAACATTCCATTGTTACTATCCTTTGTGAGCATTTATTTTGCCTTAGTACCGGGGACGACCTTATGATATTTCTTGCCTTAGAGGTAATGAAGGATGTTGTATTGCCCTTATATCATAAGTTCGTCATCGACGCTGTAGCTACTTTATCCAAACTTTCTTTATGCGAGGACCAATAGGTTTCATTATTTGTTCGATGTTTGTTTATTTTCACGAGCTTTTGGTAAGAGTCGACCTATCCTGGTCATACTCTTCCGAAATCGGAGGTTCCTGCAATATATGTCGTGCGTGCCTCTTAATAACGAGGTCTTTTTACCCTTGATTTTTATCGATGGTCATATGGCCTAGTTGGGATTGCGAGTACCGTGGTCTGACTTAGCGCGCAGTATCAAGAGTGCCCCATAATGATGAGGTCTTCTCGTCCTCGATTTTTACCGTGGTTTAACAACCCGAAGTCCGATAGGTTGAATATTTTTCAAAAATTCCAATCTACCGTAACCTGAGTTAGCTTGATTGGTATACTACAGAAAAGGCAGAGATATAAATTTATCATAGCTTAGAAAATGTAACAACCCGCCTGGAATGTGCCTAAGTTTCAACTCAGAAAAGGCCCATCAAAACTTATAGCCATTCTAAACGGGTCGTAGGTTCCTGCAAGGAATTACATTTGCGTAGATAATATACGTACACTTCGAATGAAATCTCATGCAACGGAACGAGAAAATATAATATTGAAATATTATGTACCACTTTGTTAAAAATCACAAAATTCCAACACATCATTCAAGATTTACATTTGTTCCATGGGTACATCAATATACTCATTCTCAAAAGTTTCCATTAGAAGTACAACAATAACAACTAATAAAAGCATAACGTCTTCGTCTTCAGCCACCATCATTATTTCGTCCATGGATTCTACCCCACCTACTGACCTGTTTGATATGTTAAGCAAATGGATCAGAACAAAAAGGTTTGTGTGACTGAAATATAGTATCTGCTTAATGTCCATACCCTAGTTTTAGCAGGTTGCATATGTCAAGGTTTGTCTACGCAACACTCAATAATTCACACAATCACAAAGTATCTAATCAATAAGGTGGATATCCGAGTCAATCTATCATTAGTCTTTTTAGGGCAAAGACCTAGAGGCGGGCATTCTCAGTCACTTATGACGTTATTAGAGGTGGATTCTTTGATCTCTTATAACTTGAGGCGGACCCTAGCCTCTTAAGACCCTGTCCTAGTACGTCAACGTTCTTAAGTATATACTCAATTGTGATATTAGAAGTAGTATTGCGAACATTACTACTTAACGAATATTATAGTAGAACACCTATGTCGCTTAAGACTTCCCTTAGACAGCTGGTGAGCATGCTATGGCCACAAATCTTTTATATATATACCAATCATGTAACTTCCCACAACTTTTATAGTTCTAAAACAAAAGTAATTAAGAATTAATTTTTACTAAACGATAAACCAAATGTTTTATTTATAACCATTGCGAAGATCTTTCTGAAATGATCAGTTGGATATATATTTTTGTTATATTTGGAGTTATGGTTTACAAAGTATTAGTTTTTTTAAGAATGGAAGATGCGCACATGAAACTATTGATTTTCAGTGTTGTAATTTTTATAAAACAGAAAAAGAAAATAGTGTTTGGTGTAGTGGTTAAGTGAGTAAACTTTAATACACTAAGCCATGAGTTCAATTCCCATCAATGATATATTTTTGAATTTTAAGTAAAACAATCAAATTAATGCATGTTCCAAACATGAAGTATTTGTGTATGTATGCACATATAAATAGGAGACATATAAGATCAAGAGTTACATATAAGGAAAGATTTTATGTGTTTGTATGTATATATGTTACATATATACGAGATGAATATTGTTTCCAAATTATAATACATAGGCTGTAAATTAATTGCATGTTAATTAACATGTTATTCAAATCCTCTATGTGTGTATGCGTGTATAAACATATATGCATATATATAACTTGATCATGTGTTGACTTTCTATGTTATGGGAAGTAGCAAAGAAAAAAAGAAGAGAGATTTAAAATTATATACGTGATTTCCACTTTTGAAAATATGTTAGCAATCAATTTGCATTAATTGACAATATATTTTAATTATGGATGGCTGTGGGGTTTATGCATATTTTTGAAGCTATCAGACATTAATTGGTATAACTTTGAATTGTCATATACATGCAAATGTTGATTAATTGTGCATGTGAGGATTAATTAGGCACCAACTGACATGTATATTAATTGATTTGTTTTTATTAGGAATTTATTTCCTAAAGACAAGATATTAATTCACTTGTATTAATGGTAATTTTTTGACAAGTTTTAAAAATACATTTATATGTTACTTTTTTGGTGTATTCAAATCCCTTTTTATCATGGGTTGGATAAAAATAATAGCAATAGACATATGAGATGTGCCTTAACATATTACTTCATTGCAAAGTAAATAAGAGAGAGGCTATGGTTTAATTTGAGAATCCCTAAGGTTAATCTTATGTACTAAATCAATCTCTAACTGTTCTATAAGTGAGCCAAATCTAACCTTAACCTCCATCTTCTTTCTTTCTTCTTCCTTTTTGGAAAAGTATTCAAACACATCCTATTTACTTCTTCAATTTTTCCTTAATGAAAATAACTAAAAGATTCATTCTAAAATAAAGAATAGAGAGAGGATCAAAATAAAGCAGAAAAGGGAAGAAAGCTTACACAAAGTTCACAGCTATGGTAAAGGGGAATAAGTGTTAGATAAAATGGAGATGATACATGCATATGGCTAATATGAGTATGGATACTATTTTCAAAAGCATAGGTATGAGTTCTCTAACTTAACTAATTGAATTTAAATTATTAATTTTGGTGTATCTTGGAGAATATTTATGATTATTAATTTTTGACATGATATGTTGACAATTTCTTGATATTTGAGATTTTTTGGTGTGTTGGGTCTAAGTTTACGATTCATTACTGATTATTGCACTATTCGAATTTTGATTGAAATTAGTTACAGATCTGAATATAGGAGCTATTCATTAAAATGAATACAATTTAGCAATGACGTTGAAATTGGCTAGGTAAATGAAAAAAATGATTATCCATAGTGTGTATGTATTAACGCTTTCTGAAGGAAAAGAAAAAAAAAACAAAACTAATTAGAGATGTGAAATAATGCTATTACTTACTAATTCCTGAACAAAATCGTAAATAATATAGAAGGATGTTTATTTTTATTGTAAAAAATAAGATTTTACAAATGATAATATAGATTTCCTATAGATTGCATTGTTTTGCGAAAAATGGAAATAACATGACTTTTTAGTATATTAGAAGAATTTAATATGCAATCACTATTATTCTAGCATTCAATTGATTTCCAAAGTGATTTGATGAGGTTATATTTTGATAAATATAACGTTTCGAAAGATATGAAGCAACAAAAATTCTAAAAGAATAAATTAAACAAGAAAGGTCCTTTAATAAACAATAATAAGATAATCTTGTACTCGTAAGAAAAAGAATTATCGTAAATTTGATTGAATGGTTGCAATGCATGGTTAATGTAACGACCGGGAATTTCGCTCGATCTGAATCAGTCGCTAAACCGACCAAGACCGTTCGAATCCCGCATACGCTAACTCTAGGCATACAACACATCAGAACAAATAACAGAAGACTTTTATAAACATCATAATAATGTTACATCAGAGTACAAAATATATCAGAGTATATCGAAATATAATACAGCGGAAGATTAATTTACATCAAATGTAATACAATGCACAACGAAAAATATAAAATAACACAGCGGAAGACGATAAATGCACTGGATACAGCTTAAAGCTTCAATCCAGAATCCTGCTCAATATATCTGCAAAATAAAACTACTCGACTGCCCGTGTGGAAAATAGGGGCACCCGAGTTTGCAAGGGAAACACAAACTACAGGTCAGTCATGGGAGTGGTGTGAGAAACTCTAAACAGTTAAAATTAACTTATCAAAATGATAAGGCAAATCACGGGACCACGCCGCTAACGCAGAACGGGTTTACCCCCATGAATGCCAGTGTATAAACAACAATCAATATAGATATATGGATCTACTATGCATCAATCAACATGCAATATCCCAATCTACCTATTTAGATTAATCACCACACTTAGATTTTCCAAATCAATTCAATTTACAGAAATTATTCCTTTGGATTTTATTCCCGATTTCTTATTTCAAATCATTTAAAATACATATCTTACTTTCTATATCAAAGTAGATTTCACTTTGGGATCTCAAATCAAATCGTTTGGAAATATGAATTCCAAAACATAACAATGCATACAAACAAGTATGCAACAAAATATCGTGCTCCCCATCGACAAGGCAAAGGGTACGCAGCTACCAACTCGATATATAAATGTGCACCTACCCCACATAGGAGCAGGCTACACTGACGATGCACCTCCCACACATGGAGCAGGCTACACCGCCCTCTCACCCATACTTTTAGTCTCAGGGTTACCCAAATCTTTAGCCACATACTAAATCATTTCATATCCCGAAGTGGGGAAAATCTTTTCACAACATATTAATCACAAGTATAATCAAATCTACAGTACTTCACATCAGCAATTCACACATATGATCAGTCACTATTAATCACATAACCTTTGAGCTCGTACGTCTCAAAGAAGGGTGTTAAGCAAGAAAATAAATTCTCCGCCACCAAACAGATACATCATTAATAGCAACTAATCGAATATGTGATGAACTACAATGTAAAACCATAATACATTTCCAAATCATTTCGAAATCATTCGGGTTTTAACCCTCGAAATCCTTTCTGTTTTATAAAACATTTTTATAAAACATTCCCTGTCCAAAATCGGGAATACATTTCTTTTCCCTTAAGAAAAATATATCATTTCACAATCATTCATTAAATTTGAAATGAACACAACATCGCTAAACACCTTATCGTCAAATCGTGAAGTGTTTCACAAGGTGTAAACACAGATATCTTTACCCAACCCAATGCTAAATGTAAAGGCATATTCTACTCATAAACTGGTCGAGCACCATCCAAACAAGCAATCAACCACAATCAATATCAACAACTAAGTAAATTTGGTTTAATCACATCACGTGTTTTGGTAAATTTAATCACCATTCATTCATCCAAATCTAATTAAAGATTTATTCAAACCCCAACTGGTTTCATCTCTAAAATCATTTCATATTGATTGTTCTACTTTTTGGAATTAATCCTGCTTTTACGCGGGTTAAAGAACTAATGTCATTTAAACACAGTTCACGACAAACCCCAAATCCAATTTGATAGTAAACACGAGGCTCTGAATAGAAAATAGTATCGGCTTATATTCAACATCAAATTCTGAAACCAACAAATATCGTTATTGGAACGATTTTAATATATCTTTCAAATTTCCACAACCATATCTGTATAATAATGAAATCCAACATTGAAATATTCCGAAAATAATTTTGATTCAAATCCATTCCAATTCATATAATGGAAGTTCAGGTTATTTTTAAAACCATTTCAAATCCAATTTATTTATTTAAAAATAAATATATTATTATTCTAGTTAATAACTAGTTCATTTCGATAAAAATCAATTTTTATCTTTTCAAATATAGGGTTTTTCATTCCAAATCATTTATTATGATTTCCATCAAAGGCCATCGAATTGCACTTACAGCGACCTTTTCCAAATTTGATTTGGACATAATTCCAAATCCAACTGTTAGATTTCAAATTTCTCATATTCGTTAGAAAGCTCTTTGCGACACGAACCCAACGGTCCCGGTTTCAGGAGAATCCGACGGTCGGTTCTCCCGTAATGTCTGTTCGAAGTTAACGGTCGAAATTCGCGAACTGCCGCAGCGCGGCGTGTTCTATTCAGGCCATTATATTATATATATAATATATATAATATATATTTCGTCGATTTCCTTTTTAAAACGTATTTTATAAATCGTTTAAATTCGTTTTCGAAACGATTTCAACTTCATATTCAATTTCTAATCAAAATTGAATATTCCACATCATCGATATACAAATGATAATATTTTCAAAACGTTATATTTTAAAGTCACTTTCTTTTCTATATTCACTATAAAAATGAATAAAATCGATATAAATATCGTTCACGTCAAAATGGCGTCAATCTAATCAACACGTCTTTATTTTGAATCCTATACATTCGTTTGAACTTTGAAATCAAATTTTCAAACTAGAAATTAAAATAAAAGTGAGGAGTTCTCACACCAGTCTATTGGAAATATATAGAAATCCCACTTTCGTCACTCGAAATAAAATATTGGTGATGGTATACTTCATCATCAGGACCATGTCCGGGCGACTAGAGTGTGATTCTATATCTATCCAGTATATTAAAACTTCAAATACACGCGGATCAGATGTATACGCAAAATCTCTATATACCTGATAGTCCAAATCAATATAAAATAAATAAATATTCAAATACAAATAATTAAGTTTAAATTTTCAAAACAAAATTGGTTTTTATTTTAAAAATATACTCTTCACACTCGTTCTAGGATACTACTGATCCCATCTCTAACGAGTCATTCCCATTGGATATTACCAATCCAATTTCTGATGAATTGTTGTAATAAGCAATGAAATGTTCTTCTATTTGCGTCTCGATGTGGTTTGTTCTCAACTCAATCCGTGATTTCCCGTAAGGGGGATTTTGGGTCGTTTCAGTTAATAATTAAGTTCTATTTACATCATGTTTTATTACATGATGATGGATCACATTAAGGATGAATGTGTGATGTTTTACGATTATTACTACAAGTTAAAGTGTAATTAATTATGGTTATTTAATGATGGATGTTTTGTTACTAATACTGGTTGGAATAGTACATGTTCGGTGATGTTAATGACCTCGTTGCTATTCAAGAGTAATTAGTATACAATGAATTGTTTATACTTACATTGATGGCGTATTATTATTGGTTGATAAATAATAATCGTGTAAGTATATTTTAGTTTTTATCTTCTTATCTTATAATTTGGAGTTATTATTAGATATTGTTAGTGTTTGATGACTACATGTTAACATTATTACGATAAGTGAGTAAGATATTATTTTCTACTTTTATTTGATTATGTTGGTGCGGTGATTGCATTAATTATATTGACTGCAATGTTTACATTGGTACTAAATTATATTGATTGCAATGGTTAAATGGATGAAATGGTTGAATGGATGTAATGGTTTTAATGCACTAACAAGTATTTGGATGCAGGAAAAGAGTAGGAAATAGAACTACGTGGGCTTGATCCCTCAAAAGGGGTACGTAGGCAGTCTTTTCCTATGCAATAGCCACTGGATCCTTAGGTTGGGCTGGGGTGTATAGGGTTAGGCACAATCCAAATATAGTTGAAACTCTATTATTTCTCTTTGTATAGAATTTGTAAAGTCAGAAGATGTGAGATTTCAAAAAGAAGACAAAAGAAGAAGCAGGGGAGCTTAGCCTCATGTTGGATCCACAGGTTGTTTATTTTAAATTCACATCTTATGTATTGCTGCTGTATTGTTCTATGGATGTTTGATGTAATAAAATGCATAATGATGATTTATTTATGTAAATTATTCCGTCGTGAGATCTTCCAGATTATTCATTGTTTCTAGCATTTTTTTTCTTATATACTTAAGGTCCACTACTTTTAATATCTAAAATTAGTTGTAAGAGTTGTAAGCGTGTTTTGATGACATTTATAATTGATTTTGGATCTTTAAAAATAGTGGGCCACTACATTTGGTATCAGAGCTTAGGTTTAGCGATAACCTGAGCCTTGGGTAGGCTTGACCGTTATGTTATAATGATCTACACTTTGAGGTTGGTTTAAATAAAGGAGAAAATGTTTTGATTTATAATTGCATGCTTTATACATACATACATACATACATATATATATATATATATATATATATATACACACACACACATATACATACACACACACACACACACTGTTTGTTTGATCATTATTACCTCATTCTACAACGACGTTTATTTATATGAGTGATTAACATATTTATTCACTAATTATGGCTAATTAGGGATGATTAATGATAATTAGCGAAATTATACACCTAAAAATTATGGAAAAATATGCTTAAATTCTAGGATCATATTATATGTCACATAAACGACTCGCCATTTTGACTGTGCCGAATCGACAAAACATGTCAACTCGAAATGTCTAAAACATCAGATTGTTATTAGCTTCTAGGGTAAATAAAATAAATCACAGAATCACAAATACAGAGCAATATAATACCTCACAGCGGAAATTACAAAATACAATAGTAGTTCATGAAGATACTAAATAAAAATTTACATCAAAGTTTACATAAATAATATAGCAGAAGTCTAATACAATGAATTTCATATACATAATAATAGTATGAAACAGAGACGATAAGAATAACTGAAACTGGATCAACCGTATAGGTCGACACAAGTGAGAAAAACCGATGTAAGCTCCAACTCCAAGGATGAATCTCAGAAACTGTATACGATCTGACCCGTGCAATAATGCAAAACAAAACAACTCGGATTAGGACTAACATTCTCATGGAAGTAAATCAACTGAAATCAAATATTCGATGAAATGCAATCAGTAACTTAAAGGATGCTTGGGATCACCGTCCTCTAAGGATCCGTCAAACTAATACTATATAGTATAATACGATATATACAATAGTGTTTATCAGTAAAGTATCAAAATAGTGTAAGCGGGATAACCATTATTACCCTTACTCCGTTTATATATTCCATAGTATATACAGTATTGTAATTCCTCCATAAACTGGAGGGCTATCAAAGGGCGCTCCATATAAAATAGTACAAAACAAAATCGTAGTAGGCTCGTATAAGGTATGTGATAAGGCACACAAATAATGCCAGGGTGGATTCACCATTTGCATAGTCGGACTGGTGGTAACGCATAGCAGCTACTATCGCCCACCTCGATACACACTCCCATAATCAAAAGGGCCCAAATAGAATCTCAACAATTATGGAATAATATCGAAGAAGTGTGCTTGATAGGAGGTACGACCTTACTTGGTCCATGCGTAGCTCCTGTTCTAGTCACATCAAGCTGACTCAAGGTAGTCAGGATCTCGCAATTAATATGAAATAGAAAATAGATTCGATCACCATCCATCCTACTTCATTCTGGAACTCCACCGCGTACACAGTTGCTAAAGTGGTTTTTGGTATTAGCAGAGAGTATGACAATTGCCGATCCCGGTCTCTTTAACAACCAAACATTGCATTTTCACATCATGGTCATTATTTTATAAATCACTTTATAAAATAGTTTATACGAAATCTCATATTCAAAATTTGAAATCTAAATTCAAATATCTATCTTCAATTATAATTAAATTTGAAAAAAACAACTTAAATCACTTATCAAATCAGTTCAGAACTATATAGTTAAGATCTCAAATATAGTGTAAACTAATACTATAACTATTTAACTTCGATTTTATTTAAATTCCGAAAATGTTCATATAACGACATTCAACTAGAATCCAAAATCGACTTATATACGAATCATAACTTAAAGAATTAAATTGCCATTTAAATCTATACCAAAACATTTAACTTTGATAATATTTGGTTTGATTTATATTCGCAATAATTCAAGTTCAAAACAATTCAAATGATTCAATTTTACCTTTTCAAGATATCGTTCAAATTGATTCATAAAATCCCACAATTTTGTTCGAGTTCAATATAGACAATACAAGTCAAATTTAGTTCAAATAAGAATTCAATCGATTCGATTCAAAATCCTAATACTTAAGTTCAAACTCAGTTTATATAATTTGAATCAGTCTTATATTTCGTTTTAAAACTAATCATATCATATTTACAACTCAAGTCGTAACAATTCGAATTTCATTACTTATAAATCCAAATCAATATATTCAAATAATACTTGTCATATTTCAATTCCAGTCGTACCATTTAAAATCATTATTTATAAATTCAAATCGTATGATTTAAAACCATTCTTATAAATTCGATTTAACAAATTTCCCAATTCAAAATCAAACGATTTATAAAATCAATTCTATATAAAGTTTACATATATTCAAATTCACATTTTTAGTTACTAAGGAGATTGGATTCATTTCATATCAAATATGGTTCAAATTAGACATCAATTTACAAAATTTAAATTTATTTCCTATATAAGTTCATATTTCAAATCTAATTCAAATTCGCATTCAGATGATAAAAAAAATCAAATTTATTCCTTAATTAAAAAAATTCATTTTCAAAACAATTTCCCAATTCATGTTCATCTCTTATAAGTTCAAACCAATTTGAATTCAAATTGATTTCATTTTACCTAATTCAAATTCATCTCTACTAAAAGTTCATATCAATTCGAATCCATAACTTAATATGATTTCATTCATTATTCAATTATCGTTATATAAATTTACACCTTTAACTTTGAATATAAATCGCGAAATTTAACTTATCCATCTTGATTTTATTATTAAAGTTTATAAAATATATAAGAAGATTAATTTTGAAAATAGAGATATATATATATAAGTTTATATATTTGTAAAATTAATTAGAATATATACTATAAACATATAAGTTTAAAATAAAATAAAAATAAATTTAAAGTAATATTTATTATAATAAAATAAAATTAAAATACTTATTGGAATAAATTATATGGATTAAGATAAATAAATAAATTATAAGTAAAATCTTAAATAAACATTTAAATCTATATTTACTCATAAAATCATTTTAAAACATATAATTCAAAATTTATAAAATCTAGTTTTGAAATATAAATATATATAAAAAAATCTTAAGTTAAATTCAAAATCATTTTACTTCGAAAATACGACCAATGGTGTCCGTATATAGTTTTCTACCCTATGGTCAAGTGATACGGATATTTATCATTTCAACCCGCAATTTATAAAATTTATACGGGTCTATCATTTCAACCCGCGATCCCAAATTCAGTAAAAATCGTTCGGGCCTATCATTTCAATCCATAACGATTTTTCCATATTCTAATGTCCATTCGGGTATGTATCATTTCAATCCTTAGTGATTTTTCTAAACTAGAGGTATCAACAATCACATATCATCAATTACAACACATATATCATCAATGCAACTACGTGCCATATGAATATATCGTGTCACATATGAAATGTGCACATATATCAAATCAAACCATTTCTAATAGTATCCTATACATTTCATTTAACAGTTCATTATTAATCTAACATCCATGAAAAATGTAAGTCAGGTGTGAGATAAACTCACCTTTCGTGGCATAGAAATGGAGACGACGATTGACGGATTGATGTTTAATGTGACGACAACTTCCAGGCAACACTCGAAATGATTTCAACTCGACGATCACTCAATATTATAATTTAATTTATAAGAGGATGCTAGGAAATGTGTCAGTGGATTGGTACGATTATTGGATTTTGGGACGGTTCGACTATTTGGTTTAGAAATGGTTTCGGACTCAACCTTAAACCCGACTCAAAATAAACACAATAATTTTTACAAAACAAATTTATATTTATATATATTGATATATACATACACAGAAAAATTATAATCTGTATATATATAACGCACACCATCCCATACTTCAAAACTACATACATTATGAATTATATGACACCAAAACCATATATAATATATATAATATAAGAATACGCACGCAGAAACAACACACACAACAAAATAAACAACTCAACACACACTGACGCCACGAGATCAACACAAGAACTCGACACAGTGTATATATATAATACACTCAACATGCACTCTTAAATCACACTCACGCATCCCGCAAATTCATAAAGTCACACAAAGAAACTCACGCGAGCAAGAGAAGGGAAAACACGCTGGAGACAATAGCATACATGGGGGGAGACAACAGGGACAGGCGGAGCTTCAAATGAGGTCACTGACCATTGGAGAGGAGAGTGAGCTGGACCTAAACGAAGGCTTCGGAGAATGCAGCTGGTTCGAGAAGGTGTTGGTGTGGGAATGGGGAGGAACAGCGACTCAAGGGGGGTCGACGCGGAGGAAGGGTTACCCAGCATTTCAGGGAGGTGGAGAAGGTGGCTTAAGGCGCAGTTCTGGTCATCGGGCATAAGGAGGTGGCTCAGCACTGGCATAGGGAGGGAGCGAAGGTCAGCTTGGGTCCGCATTGAGCGGCTTGGGTTCAACTCAGATGTTGCGGAGCAGGGTCACGAAGGCAACCGAGGGGGAGGGGTCTCGAATTTTTGGCCAAGGTCTGAGATCGGCCGAGGCACTGAAGGAGGAGGGCGGAGGTTAGTCGGCGTAGGAGTGGGGACTCGGTCTGGTTGAGGGAGACAAGGGGAAAGATGGATGAACAGATCGCGACGGAGAGAATGGCGATGGGTAGATGAAATATACAGAAGTCGTTTTGAAAAAGAAAACTGTTCTTTTTAATCATACGAGATGAAGTTAAAAAGGCCATCAGGAGCAGCTTCCTTTACGTTTCACGCAATCCTACTTTTTGAAAGGAACAAAGTTTGAACAGCTTGGGAACCAAAAGAATAGTAAATATATATATTATTTATATCATATTTTCCTTTAGGAAAAGGGAAGAGATGCCTTATTATTACACAGCTTTTGAACGATGAGCAATTAGATGGATATATTGTCCACCAAGCATTTTGAAAGATGAAGAGTTTTATGTTTCATTTCGCCAAAACAAAAGGAAACTGTTTGAATTTGAAAAGAACAACCTCTAGGAACACATGGGTTCGAAAATAAAATGAACGAATGATTTGCAAATAAAAAAAATGAACGTTTGAAATATACAGAACAATACGAGTTTAAATTTAAATTAAAATCATAAGAAATAATTTCAAATCCAAATAAATAGACTCAATTAGTTTTATTTAATAACTAAGATAGAAAAACCAATATTGATTTGCATTACTAAAATATATTTATATCGAAATCAAATTCATATAAAATTCAAAGTAAATTTATTTTTAAATCAAAATCAAAAGATACTTATCTTAATAAAATACAAGTAAATTGAGTTTTAAATAAATAAAATAAAATAGAAATCAAGATTTAAATTAAATAATTAAATAAAAATACATTTAAAAATGCAGGGTTGTTACATATATGAACTTGGGTTGATTTGCATTAAGTTTGCTAATCCCGGAATTTAGGGGATTAAGGGGAAAATCATGGATTTGGGTACGTTTGATCTAAATTAACATGTATACTTGATATTTTAATGTTTTTGGTTGAATCTATATGTTTTTACTGTTGTTTGTTATGTTTCATGATTGCACAGGAAAGTCAGAATGGTTGAAAAAGCCGTCGTATGGCGAGAATGGACGATACAAGTTTGCTAGAAAAATGCCTGAATTCCGGTTCGGATCAGATGGGGTTCGAACCGAATAGAGATAGCTGAACCGAGCCGAAGCTTAAGCATAAGGAGCCAAGGCGAAAAGGTAGGCCATCTGGATCAAATTGGAGAAGGGTATCGGATCGGAGATGGAAGAGAAAACTGGACTGGAATTTGGAGACGAGGGGGAAGCACCATACGAGCCGAACTGGGGCTGAAACACCATTCGAACCGAACAGAATTGGGATGGTCGAACCGAACGGGAAGTTTGAGCATTGAAAGGGGAACCGAACTGAACCACATGCATGAGAAGGATACGAACCGAACAGGAGAACCGAACCGAACTCCAATTCGACCAAAACCCAAGATGCAAAGGAAGTCCAAGTGGGAAGTTATTACTTAGGATCTAGATGGGAACCAACAAGTTAATTTCTAGAATTAGGCTTTGATGCGGGACATGTGCAAAAGAGTTATCGAAATCTAAAACTTTGGTTCACTATTGAGAGAGGGGGTATGTAGACGAATCAGAGCCTGCGAAGTGTGGGTTGGTTGGCCCGTATCCCAGAGCCAGGGAAGTGTGGACTAGGTAGGGTTATTGACTATAGACCAGGGCAGTGTGGTCATAGCAATAGTTGTATAGGGTGGGACCTCGTCATATTCCCAATGGATCTGGTGATCAAAATGGTGGATTTCGTATGCTTTACGCACTGAGTGAGAGATGTGAGGATGATTGCTATGTTTGATGTTTGCTTATTAGTTCATTTCAAGATTGTTTGGATTAATTCTTTTAGTTGAATTGATTATTGTTTTCTTGTTTGATATGTTTAATTTGCTTGTATGTTATTCATTTGTTTGTTGTCAATGTTAATTGTAGGATTAAATAGTAAGCTAGTGCTGAATATTGATTGAATTTACACTCGAAAAACAAAAGGATTGAAGGGGGGACATGACTAGTTTAGGCATAGTGTGAATATGTTGTTTTCTAAACTAAAGAAGACTAGTATTTGGAATGACTAAAAGTTTTGAAGATGTTCCTTGAAGGTAGGAAGAGTAAAATGGGGAATTTTAGTGATTAAAGACTTAATGTTTAGCACTTAGAAATATGTATGAAAGTTGAAGTGATTCAAAATGCATATTTATTAAGAAATCTTTTTCAAATAATTACCAGCTTCCATAACTTCAACAAAAAAAGGAACTTAGAGAAATTTGCCAAAGAATTTTTATTTTTTTTATTTTAAACATAGATGGAAGTTTTGATTTGAAGCACAATCTTAATTTTTTTTATGAAGCACTCCTATCTAGTGGTCCCTCTTTTGGTATTTTGGACGGTTTAACTTTATCATCAAATGAAGAAACTTGCTATATATGGATTACCACTACTTCAATGCAACGACGAAGAACTTTTTTGAAGATATACTCCAATCAATTAAAATCTGAGATGAAAAGGCAGCTCAAGAAGGAAATTGTCTTTAAAGGTTCAACTGGGGACCAAGGGATTGAAGATGGAATCACGGGGTTCAAGTGGGAACCAAGGGTTCAAGTGGGAACCAATGTGTCAACATTCAAATTTGGGATTTGAAGCAGGACGTTTGCAAAGGGGAAGTTGGCGTTCGAGACTTTGGTGAATCCTTGAGAGGTTGGTGCAGGAAATGTAGGGGACTCCACCATGTGAGGAGTTCCAGATGTTGGTTCCACTGTGTGAGGAATTAGTCTATCTGTCGTGTGCTTGGGAGCATTCACTGTACCAGAATTGATTGGATAGCCGAAATAGCGAATTCCATACGCTTTACGCGCTGAGTGAGTAAATGTCATAGTGAATGATGGACACAGTAGTAATAGGAGATGTCGTACTAACCATTATAAAGATTTATGAATGTGCACTTATTATTTTGAAGGAATGACCATATGTGGGTGCATAAGATATTCTTAAAGAGGAAAGAAAGAAAGGCACATCATTACTACAAATGTGATGCTTTGAGGAATTTCATTACATTTTTATAGAATACACATATTAGGATGATTATATGGTTAGTACATTAATGAACATACACGTGTTCATTGTTAGTTTGGCAATGTGTTAATTGTTCTCTTGGTTTACGTATGCTTTACTCTTATGAACAATGTTGATTGTTAATTTATGTTTGTTCTTTTATTTTTATATGGATGTCGTAACAAGCTCTATTTCCTACGGACCTCAATTATAGTCAACTAAAATTGAAATATTATGGTGCATTATTTTCTTTTATTTGTGACTCTCATTATCTCACCCTATGTTGATAAATTATTATTTTTACACACCCTATGTTGTATAGAGTGAAAAAACGCATATTTCAATGTACTTACAGAAAATTTAATTTATTGTAGTGAATGATTTGTCGCATATTGTGAATGATGAGAAAATATAGTTATTATTGCATACTATTTTATGTAAAGATAACTCATGATTGATGAATTTTCATAATTTTGTCATAAAACCCGTAAGAAAGATTTGTTATTTTGAGTGGGTTTTATATTTAGGGAATTGCGGGGGCGTAATTCTTTTGAGGGGGAAGAATGTAACATCCCACTATTTTTACAGTTCTAAAACAAAAGTAATTAAGAATTAATTTTTACTTGAGGATAAACCAAATGTTTTATCTATAACCATCGCGAAGATCTTTTCGAAACGATGATATATATTTTTGTTATATTTGGAATTATGGTTTACAAAGTATTAATTTTTTTAAGAATGGAAGATGCACACATGAAACAATTAATTTTCAATGTTCTAATTATTAGAAAAAAAAGAAAATAGTGTTTGGTGTAGTGGTAAAGTGAGTAGACTTTGATACATGAAGTCATGAGTTCAATTCCCATTAATGATATATTTTCGAATTTTAAGTAAAACAATCAAATTTATGCATGTTAAGTATTTGTGTATGTATGCACATGTATATGGGAGACATATAAAATCAAGAGTTGTATATAAGGAAAGATTTTATGCGTTCGTATGTGCATATGTTACATATATATGGGATGCATATTATTTCCAAATTATAATACATAGGCTGAAAATTGATTGCATGTTAATTAACATGTTATTTAAATCCTCTATGTGTGCATGTGTGTATAAATATATATGCATGTATATATAACTTGCTCATGCGTTGACTTTCTATGTTATGGGAAGTAGCAAAGAAAAAAAAAAAGATTTAAAATTATATACTTAATTTCCACTTTTGGAATTATGTGAGCAATCAATTTGCATTAATTGACAATATATTTTAATCAAACCGACCGTTACGGAGGTTTGCCTAATGTAAGAGCGAAAAACAAATTGTTTGAGCCAATCAATTTCGGTGTAATTTTGGCTCCAACTCCGATTCTTTCCTTTTCGCGGTTTTTTCTTTTTATTTTATTTTCTAGGACTTCTTTCTCCCTCAAATCTGAAATTCGCATTCCTCAAATTTTAAATTCCTTTTGTTCTTTGCCACATAAAATCATCTCCCTATCATGTTTAAACCTGCAACTGATAATTCGGTTATCAAATTCGATAATAAAATTTCCATTTTTTTTTGGATATGGGAAAATCAATAAGCCCGTAGATGCAAACGAAAAGAATTGGAATTGATGCGAGGAAACAGAGGGAAAATGATGTATGGATTCGAAAGAACAAAGATTGGGCTTACAGTATTTATTATGTCTTCCTCTGCCTTCTTCTTGGATGGATTTTACGGATCTATGCTATTTTCTCAGGTACTTTTTTATCATATTTTACTGTTAATTTGCTCACTTTTCTGTGGTTTTGGGACTAATATTCTGTGCGTTGGACATTTGGTATGTATCAGAGAGAACTAATTCAAGGATTCGGGAAAAAGATCTATTAGACTAAGGTATGTTTGGTTGTTTCAACGACTATTCAGTGAGAAGCCTTTGAATTTAACTAAATTCATTATACGTGATGTGAATGGAAATGCTATGCTCAATCATTTTTAATCAGCGTTTTATTGGTTAATATATTGATTCAAGGAGGACTGATAATTAACTTCTCTTTTTCATTAATGAATGAAACCATAGAACTTGCTAATACTGAAATGATATTGCTTGTTGTTTTACCTTATGCTCAGCGTTTTCACATGTTTTGTTTCTTTTTTTGGGGGTTGATACTACAAATTTACAGTAGTATGACAAGTGATATTAATATTATTATTTTATGTACAGGATAAATAATTAAATTTTTATTTCCCAACAAAAAGTTAATGAATAATAGTTTTATATATGGTATGGTTGAGTTGCCAAAATATATTGGATTATACTAGCGCATTTGAACAATGTCAAGTTTTGAGCAAACAATAGTTATATCAGAGCCTATATGCGAAATTTGAACACACATATCTATGGTTTATAAAATATATGTATGTTCAAATTTATTTGCTAAATTTGAACAAGTTGATTTCAAATATGATTCACAAACTGCTGCCATGTTGGAAACATTGTAGTGCCAAAAATACAATGATTAAGTCTGACTTATGTTCTTGCCAAAATAGAAATGCCTTCATATTTGCGGTCTGTCTATATCATATATATTATTTAGTATGATATTATGTTTTTCCAGTAATACATTTATCCAATTCACACATTGAGATCCGAGTAGTTTATCATAATATAATATAGAAGGGTTATGGTTTAGAGCATTTGTAATTATGTTTTCTTTTTTCAGTTTTGGTATTTCTATACAATAAAATTATTAGTAGCTTACAAGTTCTGTTGCATAGTCATGTCAGGGGCTTCACTCTGGTGGAACGTTAGGAACTCAATTCATTTGTCTTAAAAAAAATATTTATCTTTTTTGGTTGGAACTTAGCTTCAGCCTTCGCAATCTATTATTCAAAATACGTTTTGATAATATTATATAGGGTTTTTATTGTGATAAATTATGAAAGCTCAATCAATATGTCATGAACATGGTAAGCTTTAATTTGTAGAATGAGTATTTTTGTCCGTTGCCGGTCCTTCTACTTTATATTGGAATCATAACGATCATGGTAAGCAAACATGACCAACAAATTAACCTATTTGATTGAGCATTTTCAAGCATATTTAATGTTAAGAAGCGGTAGAAGTAGAAGATCGATGCTTCATTATACATATTATCTTCTTGGGTTATGCCGCAAGCAAAATTAGCCTAAAATACAAATTTCAAACATTGTAATTACTACATGCACAGCTTGATTGATGTCTGTGATAAAATGATACATAAAAATGCCTTTAGCTTAAATTTGCAATGTTTGATAATATGTGATTGCATGTAAAATGTATTATTGTCGCTGTTTTTGGTATTATCATTACTGGCAGGCTATTAAGTTTTCCATGCAAGATAAGTTTATTCAGTCTAAATTCATTTATGTTAATTTAACAACTTGAAATAATTTCTTAGTGTCTTGATCAATGAGAATGTTTCTTACACGGAAGGGCATCTGAATTGTATTAAAATTTCATGCATTTCCATCCTTCTATATCTGCTAAATTATAATGGTACTAGCTACATCTATTAGGTGACTTAAACTTGATATTTTACGCCATTTGTCCTGGATAGCAGGGTTGAAAATCTGATCTATTATAGTATTTGGGCATTGAATTTTAAATTTATCCCAGAATCTACACCATAATTTGTTTAAGTATCAATATGTGTTGTATCAAAGTTTGGATTTCCACACTTTTTAGATGGTTGGTGACAATAAATGTTATGAAATCAACCAACGTTTGTTTGAATATTGAATGGCTTAGGATTGTAACAAAATTGGGTTTAGGCATGGATATTTACCTATATTTGAATTTTAGATCTTTAGTTTATATCTTGGACTTCGATACTATTTTATAGGTCCCTTTTTTGTTTTTCTTCATTTGATTTAAGTGTACAATGCTACATACTGAGTTTAGAACTTACAATTTTATTTCTGTTTGTTTACAATAAAATGTTCCCCATGAACTGTAAAGTATTTTACTGTTGTCAAATGTACCAATCAGTTTTAAAGAAATAAATTATAGCGGTGTTTATATGATAACAAAAAAATTCAGTCTTTAAATATATAAGAGTTCTATTGCTTGCAATGTGGTCCTCATTGCAATTTATTATAGTACTTATGCTATGCTAATGCACTGAAGCACATTACAGATAGTACTAATTCATTTTTTAGGTCATCCAAAGTTCAACGTTTGGAACTTTGAAATTACCAATTCATTTGTACAAAAAGAGAAGTTAAATGCTTGCCCTGAAGCCTGCTCAGTAGTTTTTTCATGGAGACAATGAGTTTCAATGATTATTTCTTTTTCCTATTTGAGATTATTGTCTTAGCGATGTGCTTTTCAAAACCAGAGATGGGTATCTAAAGTTCAGTAGCGGGTGAAAAGGTTCAACCAGCTTTGATAGCTTGGATGCTCTCGCTTCTTTCATGCCAGTGATGTCTCACACTGCAATTACAGGCTTTATGAAGAGTAGGTTTCATTTGACCAACAAAGCAAAGATTGAATTCTTCGTAAATTGGTTGCAAATTGTGAAAGAGGGATATTTGTTCATAACAGGAGAAAGACATGAAAGGTAATTTGCAGTCCATCCAAAAGATACAAAAAGATTGATTCAAATTCATTCAATATGAAATTTTTTCCCATATTTTGACTGTCATTTTTCTTAAGTTACTACCTTATTTTTTCTTAGCCACATATACACAAATGAGTTACAGGTATTTCCAAATGAATAATTGCACTAATCTTGAATTTTTATGGGTTTTTGAATTTTACTAGCTTTGAATTTTTGTTAACTGTTGAAGTCACTCTTCGTACGCTTCCTCTGATTTGTTTTCCCCATTAGAGTTAAATGGTTATTTTCACTTGGTGATCCGGTAACACGTGATGAAAGTCTCTGCCCTTCATCTAAATGTTTTGTTTAGATGAACGTATTTGTTTACGAAATACAATACAGGAATTTCAATCTGTCTACTTTATAATACCCAATAAAGAAAAGAAATACCTATGCACTAATGTGACTAAGTGAGTGCTTTCATTCGCCAAGGAGTTTTCTGTATATTTTCTAAAATATCACAATGAGATTGTCATATTTCATTCATGTAAAGAGACACCTTGATTGACTCACTAAATGTTATTTTCAGGTTATCGTCTTAACACTGCTCAATGAACTACTCAAATGATGGAATTGAACTGGAAACTCCCCTTTCTTCAGATTAATCATGCAGTAAAGGCCAATAAACAATAGGTTAAGAATTGATCAAAGGTAATAAAGGTTGGGAAGCACACAAAGGTTAGTACAATGATGTGCACTAAAGTCAGATATAGTTACTATTTTCTAACCGACACCGTTGACTTCCTGTTTGTATAATTTTCTGTGTGTTTTTAGCTTTTGATCTTGATTTTCAGTCTATTTACCTGTATTTCTTTCTTTTGTTCCTAAGTTGCACCTCACTAAATAAGGCCATGGTAACTTTCACCATCTCCTCTACTATGTTTTTACTTTACTCCAATTCCTCCTCTGCCTTCCTCTGTGAAATTCAAATTAAATTAAACTTGCACCTTCCTCATGTTTCTCTTCTACTAACATCTTTCTTTTCCGCAGTCGTGCTATTTCGCTTGGCCAGTTCCACTCATCATACATCGTCTGTCGGCAGTACAACATTGACCGTACAAGGTTAGTTGAACACTACTCTATGCATCTTCCTGCACTGTTTTATTAGACTAATTCCCCTCATGTTCTAATTCGCGCCCTGCTTACTAAATCCCATGCCTCTAAGGATGCAGAATTTTAATACTATGATGTGCATACTTTATCTACTAATTGGTCATTGCGTTGTGAACCTGTTCTGGTTATACAAATGGTTTATGTATAAAAATGCTGGGAATTTGGTTAATCACTGTTGCTTTTCTTCTTTCTTTGTCTGTTTTATCCTACCCCTACTTAAACCATGTCTACCCATGTAGTGTATTTGCTTATGCAGCAACTGTTGTGTATTGCTTTTCAGTGGTATAATATGACTCAGGACTACAAGTATTTGAAGGTTATTATGCACATGATATAGTTGAGTAAATACCATAAACATTTTTCGACTACATTGTATGCTTTTTCCAGCTTTTGACCTAAAACGACTAAACCTTTCGTTGTTCACTAACTTACCAAAATAAAACATTGAAAAGAAGAAGAACAGTCAATAAAAACGCCTTCATTAGTCTTAGCCTCCACTTGATTCAGATGCAAATGACTAATTTTGTTAGCTAATTTCAGTTACCTGTAAGAATAGGACTGACCAGCGCCTCCCTTTAAAACCTGTGCTATTGGCATATGATACATTAACAATATTTGTATATATTTATACTTCACATCTTTATAGCTACTTGATTCTAAAAGCATATGTCTACTATATGTTAACTGCACATCATCAAATTACAATTTTCATAAGTTCTAAATGCAACTCATTTATGAAATATTACCTTCTGATTTTTGAACTACAATACAATTTAAATTGCATAAACTTATGGTTCGTCTTTGCAAATATTTCGTATATCTACTGATACATTTAGTATGCATTTGTAAATTAATACTTTAATGCAATTCGGTTCAAAGCAAACCTGAGAGGGAGCTGATGCAGAGACATTCACAATGTACACATTATTTAGCACAGTTTTGATGCTAACGTATGTTTAATGCTTTTAAATTGCATATTTCTTTGTGCTGTTTAATTTGCATTTTCCACAACCTTGATGATGCTGTGATTATCGTAGAAGGAATTGAAATGGATGCAGATGCTAGACATGAAGATGCAAGGGAATTAGCTGAGCTCAGAGTCACAATTCAGACGCGTTGAAGATTATTGGATTAGCAATGGCGACATAGGGTACTCATATATATGGGGTCTATTCAAGCATAATAAATAAAATTATTTACAGAAATGTATTTGAAATACATGCAATATCTTATCTATTCATTAGATATTTCAGAATGTTCATCTACGCTAATTTAATTGAGTGGTCCTGTTGTACAGTGTTGCCCTTTTTTATAAAATTGTACAGGAATTTGAACGTTTGACTGTAAATGTGGAACTGATTTATTTACATAATATCTTCTTTGTTGCTGTTCTTGCTACCTTCTTTGCACAAAATAAAGTTTATGCAACAAAACCAAGTTTTAATTCAATTGTCTATGCGCATGTCCAACGGACGTGCCAAAGTATTGGTGTATGTATGTGTGTGTGTGTGTGTATATATATATATATATATATATATATTGTGGCTGTCATAATATTTATATGTTAATTTTAATTTTATCGACAAGATATTAGTTTACACTCAAAGAGATTGGAAGCAAATGATGGTTGTATATTTGCTTTTTTTTTTGAACTTCACAAAAAAGCAAGTAATTTGGTATATACACTAAATGTATGTGTCCATTTGAAATGCTTTTTCCAATTCAAATGATAAATAATATTTTACGTGTAAAAGTGGGTATGATTGCGTTTACCATTGTAACTTTGCTAAAATTGTATTCTATGGAACTTCATGTCACAATTTCTGAAAATTTCATTACCTTCTCCTGCCATTCCTAGTATGTGCTCAATAAAAACACTGTCCATTTTAGCAGTTGAGTTGTTGATTCTTGCATACCAAAGAAAAATTCTTTCACTCTGGCTATAATTTCGGCTATGCACAATGTCATCCCTTTTTGATTTTTTGACTACTCTATCAACAAATTTAATTATTCATTTTCGTGGCTTAATGCAGTTGGTTTCTTTGAAACTTAACGTTATTCTTTCTTCCATTGTGAATGAAGAAACATATGAGACAATGATATTACCAGTTGGTTTAATTGTAAAATTCATTTCAACTGAATTTTACTTTTTTTAATTATTTCTATTTTCTTTTAAAGTACCCTATGAATTTTTCAATAATCTAACTTGAAATATATTTTAACAAATAATTTTATATTGAATGTCATAACAGTCGGTTTTCCCACCATTCTACGGTAATACTAGTTATGGATCGTTGTGGGCTTATGCATATTTTTGAAGTTATCAGACATTAATTGGTATAACTTTGAATTGTCATATAGATGAAAATGTTGATTAATTGTGCATGCTAGGATTAATTTGGCACTGATTGACATGTATGTCAGTTGATTTGTTTTTATTGGGGGTTTATTTCCAAAAGACTATATATTAATTCACTTGTATAAACGATAACTTTTTGATAAGTTTTAAAAATATGTTTATATGTTACTTTTTTTTGGTGTATTCAATTTATCACGGGTTGGATAAAAATAATAGCAATAGACATATGAGATGTGCCTTAACTTATTACTTCATTGCAAAGTAAATAAAAGAGCGGTTGTGGTTTAATTTGAGAATTCCTAAGGTTAATCTAATGTACTAAATCAATCTCTAACTGTTCTATAAGTGAGTCAAATCTAACCTTAACCTCCATCTTCTTTCTTTCTTCTTCCTTTTTGGAAAAGTATCCAAACACATCCTATTTACTTCTTCAATTTTTCCTTAATAGAAATAATTGAAAGATTCATTCTAAAATAAAGAATAGAGAGAGGATCAAAATAAAGGAGAAAAGGGAAGAAAGCTTATACAAATTTCACAGCTATGGTAAAGGGGAATAAGTGTTAGATAAAATGGAGATGATATATGCATATGGCTTATATGAGTATGGATACTATTTTCAAAAGCAAAGGTATGAGTTCTCTAACCTAACTAATTGAATTTAAATTATAATTTTTGGCGTCTCTTGGAGAATATTTATGATTATTAATTTTTGACATGATATGTTGACAATTGCTTGATATTTGAGATTTTTGGGTGTGTCGAGTCTAAGTTTACGATTCATTACCTATTATTGCACTATTCGAAATTTAATTGAAATTAGTGATAGATCTGAATATAGGAGCTATTCATTAAAATGAATAAAGTTTAACAATGACATTGAAATTGGCTGGATAAATGAAAAAAAATGTGATTATCCATAGTGTGTATGCATTAACACTTTCTGAAGGAAAAGAAAAAATAAAACTTATTAGAAATGTGAAATAATTTTATTACTTACTAATTCCTGAACAAAATCATAAATAATGTAGAAGGATGTTTATTCTTATTCAATAAAGTAAGATTTTACAAATGATTACATCGTTTTCCTATAGATTGCATTGTTTTGCAAAAAATGGAAATAACATGACTTTCTAGTATATTAGAAGAATTTAATATGCAATCACTATTACTCTAGCATTCAATTGATTTCCAAAGTGATTTGATGAGGTTACATTTTGATAAATATAAAGTTTTGAAAGATAAGAAGCAACAAGAATTCTAAAAGAATAAATTAAACAAGAAAGGTTCTTTTGATAATGAACAATAATAAGATAATCTTGTACTTGTAAGAAAAAGAATTATCGTAAATTTGTCTGAATGGTTGCAATGCATGGTTAATAATAAAGTTCTATTTACATCATGTTTTGTTTTATGATGATGGATCACATTAGGGATGAATATGTGATGTTTTACCATTATTACAACAAATTAATGTGTAGTTAATTATGATTATTTAATGATGGATGTTTTTCTACTAATACTTAGTAGAATAGTACATGTTCGATGATGTTAATGACCGCATTACTATTCAAGAGTAATTAGTACACAATGAATTGTTTATACTTATATTGATGGCGTATTATTATTGGTTGATTAATAATAATCGTGTAAGTATATTTGTGTTTTTATCTTCTTATCTTATAGTCTGGAGTTATTATTAGATATTGTTGGTATTTGATGGCTAAATGTTAACATTATTACGATAAGTGAGTAAGATATTATTTTCTACTTTTATTTGATTACGTTGGTGCGGTGATTGCATTAATTATATTGACTGCAATGTTTACATTAGTACTAAATTATATTGATTGCAATGGTTAAATGGATGAAATGGTTGAATGGATGTAATGGTTTTAATGCACTAACAAGTATTTTGATGCAGGAGTATAGTAGGAAATAGAACCACGTGGGCTTGATCCCTCAAAAGGGGTACGTAGGTAGTCTTTTCCTATGCAATAGCCGCCAGATCCCTTAGGTTGGGCTGGGGTGTATAGGATTAGGCACAGTCCAAATATAGTTGGAACTCTTTTATTTCTCTTTGTATAGAATTTGTAAAGTCAGAAGATGTGAGATTGCAAAAAGAAGACAAAAGAAGAAGCAGAAGGGAGCTTTGCCTGCATGTTGGATCCATGGGTTGTTTATTTTAAATTCACATCTTATGTATTGCTGCTGTTTTGTTCTATGGATGTTTGATGTAATAAAATGCATTATGATGATTTATTGATGTAAATTATTCCGTCATGAGATCTACCATATTATTCATTGTTTCTAGCATTTTTTTTCTTATATATTTAAGGTCCACTACTATTAATATCTAAAATTAGTTGGAAGCGTGTTTTGATGATGTTTATAATTAATTTTGGAACTTTAAAAATAGTGGGCCAGTACAAATCATGTCCCTAGTTGAGCCCTTATAAGCTTCTACAGGAAGTGGAAATCCCCCATGAACTACCCTACTCCGTTACTGCTTATGCCTAACCACTTTCAGAGAAGGAGGACCCATAGACTTACTTCAAAACTAATAATGGTGGGTCCTATGAATTTGGTTCCACTTTAATTATCCTAGTCCTAACCACTTAAGACCCAAATTAGATAAGAAGAGAGTTATCCACTTAAGACCTTCTCAAGGCATTGTAAACCTGCCTATCTTCATACAAAATAGACTTATATATATATATATATATACACACACACACACACATACTACACCTCTCACATTAAATCGTATACCTGCAGATGATGGATTTGCTGAGCTGTTCCGGCCAGACTTCTACTACAAGTAGGTTTAACCTTGTTTTATAGTGTACCAAGTTTGAATGGCCCATAGAGCCCAGACCTCTCACATTAGTTGGGTCTACTTGTGGTTACTGGATTTTCCGGTTGGTTCTGGGCATGCTTATACCACAAATTGCAACTAACCTCTTGTCTTTTGTCACTATATATATATATATATATATATATATATATATATATATATATGTAAAGTCATTCTATACACACACACAAAAGCAATCAGCACATATGCAGGGACATTTCAAATTCGAACTCTATCCTAATCGCATTTATTACGTTATTAGTACATTAATTATGTTAATTACTCTATATAAATATGATAATGTTAGACCTAAAAGTGGTCCTAATATACAATTGAATGATAATTCTAAATAAAATAAAATAAAAAGTAACAAGAACACAAGATTTATAGTGGTTCAGCGTTAACGAGCCTACATCCACTTTGTACTTCTCTGATTGATGAATTGAATACAAATACAATGACAATATCCACTCAATCCTCACTAGTACAACCAATAATCACTCTAAATTTATAGGATTATACTCAATGAGTTTGGGTACAATCTGAAATAAACAGAGGAATATAGTTGGTGATGAAATTAGAGTAGATAAATGGCCAAAATATCCTTCAAAATGGAGTCTTGTAATGTATTTATAGGCATTAAACATGGTCGGGTCGGATGCCACGTTGGTCCCATCCCGTAAATCTTGAGCTTAAATGTCTTGTGTTGAGGACAACACATCGGCAACGTGGGTAGATGGGTAGTAACCGCCCTGGATATGTAGGAACATGGTGCATAACCGATGTAGTTCCAAACTGCGATTCAGATTGGATGGTGAGACTACGGTCCGAATCGGATGTTTGTAGGCCAAACCGACCCGGGAGTGTCATCTAGAGCTGGTCTACTGGCTTTCGTGTAGAAGAGAGGAGGTTAGGCTATGGAGCCCCGAACCGATCCGATGGCCCTTTCTGTGACATCCTTTATTTTCAAGTGTATCCATTAATTAATTCCTTAGCTTTATATCGCCTGATTACAAAGCAAGCTAACATTTTGCCCCCTCGAAGTACGTGTTTATTGCAGATGAAGCGTGCTTCAAAATGGTCAACTTGTTTGTTCCTAAATTAGTGCTAGTCAATGGTTGTATCTTTCGGTAGAGTCGTGATGATTCATTAAGTCGCGTCTTTTGGTATCTGCAAAGCCTATAAATACATCATAGGATTAGGAGTTATTTCAATTGCTCCCAATAACTTCAAAACTCCATTTTAGGTCTAAGCAATTTCCCAGGTAATCTTTTTAATGTGTATATATATGCAGATCTTGACGTTTTCTTTTTAATTTCCTTATTCCTCTTTCATGTATTGGGTAATGTTATTGGATTGGTGATCATGTTACGTTTCAAATTAGTCTAATCTGACCCATCCCGCACCCGGTCTGCCGCTATATTACTGGGCTTAAAGGCTTTGAATTTGTTTTCTGCGCGGGTCGAGTTGGATAGTCAAGTCCGTAAGAATATGAATAGTCTTTCAACTCTTATATAAATTCACCATCCACCATCTTTATTCACCTTTATTCTCTATTTTCCTTGCCGCTGCACTTTCATTTTCACTTTGCAAAAAAGAAAATCCTAATTCCTTATTTATCAATTCCGTCACAGTTTTATAAATTCGAGAATAGGCAGTATTGGATTCTTGTTTTATATAATTTAATTTTTGAAAGGGGATAAAAATGCTCAGATTCTCGAATTATGCAGTGTTGATTTTCCTAATTTGATGGCGGATTTGTCATCGAGGTTCTTGTACCCATCGCCTTCGACGACGATATCTTCATCGCCTCAAGGCAGCGGTGCTGGTGAACCTTGATTAATATTAATGAAATCGACGCAGGTGTTTGCTTGGTTCAGTCTATGGGGTAATGAACTGAAGGAGGAAGACGGTAAATGAGAGGGGATAGGTGAAAAGGGAGGAAGAAGGCGATGGGGAGTCAGGAAGAGTAGGGACTGTTCGGATCGGTATAAATGTTGTTAAAGAAGATCCCGATAATGCTTGAGTGAGAGGTTTGAATTGGTTCTGTTTGGTACTCACCAAACCGGATGGGTAAGGCTTCACAAGGTGCCGATTCGATTCGTTCTGATGAAGTTGTTCTAGACTTCCTGACCTGATCCTACTCCGGAGTATACAGAGGCCTCCGAGCCGACCCGGTGTTCTCCCATATATATCTCTGAACCGATCCGATTTCTTGACCTACCCATGACCGACCCGATCTGGTGCCTTTTCCATGGGACTTGTACACAACTTGACTTCAACATATTTTAACTAAAGCTAAGGCCTTGACAATGTAAACTTATGGCACACAGTCTTGTGAATAGCTTAACTGTAACGGCCCGGATTTCGCCCGAACCGATCGATCGCAAAATCGACTAAGGCGTTCAAAACCCGAACACGTTAACTTTGGGAATACAACAACATCAGAACAATAACAGCAGACTTTTATAAACATTACTATAATGTTACATCAGAGTACAGAATATATCAGAGTACATTGAATAAAATTACAGCGGAAGATAAATTACAATAAATTAAATACAATAAACAGCGGAAGACTTCTATGCTCTGGACACGGCTTTAGGCTTTGATCCAGAATCCTGCTCAAGGGATAAATATCAGCAAAAAGCTACTCGACTGCCCGTGTGGAAAAGAGGGCACCCGAGTTTGCAAAGTGAAACAAACTACAGGTCAGTCATGGGACTGGTATGAGAAATCTAACTAATATAACTAATAGCAATAAGGCAAATCCAAGGACCACGCCGCTAACGCGGAACAGATTTTATTCCAATGGATTGCCGGTGCATAAATTAAAGTAAATCGTTAAACAACGCAATGCTTTTTAGAAAAATGAAACCGGAGGATAGAGTTTTACCTTATAATGGTCAAAAATGCTTGGTACGATAAAACGGATTTGATATTATTGTTAGTGTATATATGTTTCAAAAACATTTCAATCATAATGTATCAATCATAGACGGCATAGTACCTCATCCTACTATGTCGCCATACTAGTTCTACAATCAAAACCGCATGAGGTCGTATTGGAAATTGGGTTTCCATCATGAGTCAGGGCTAGGGAGGAGCTCCTTACCGATTCGAGACACTCTAGCTAATGTCACAAGATCCACCGCAGTGAACCCTTGGAAAGCTGCAGGGCCGGTCAACACATACGAATTTGCGGATTGGCAATTCCTGAACACACGTTTCCCGGTCCTGTTGGACCTAATATCCGAGGCGCCTCATTCCATCATCCGCATAACTAAAATGTCGGGTCGTGTAAAACCCAAACACCACTTCTAGCTAGAAAAAAAACGTGTTGCTCTCCCTGCATTCCCTTCTCCCGTTTTAGACTCCAACCGGGTTGTGAGGCTCGTGAAGCTACGTAATACACAAAGCTATGCTTATTCAAGCTGTGCTTTGATCATCAACCACAAGGCATGCTTTTCAACAAAAGCCTTGATCATTTGCATCTTAGCATGCCACATTGTCAATCCATACCGCACCATTGATTCCTACCAATATATAACCTCTAAGCTCGTACGTCTTAGAGAAGGGTGTTAAACACCAAACATATATATATATATATATATATATATATTTATTTAGCAGAGATCAACGAATACCGTATAAAGGAATACAACGTCATACATACAATCCATTTTCAAGTCCGTTCTGGGTCTGAACGAAACCGGGGGCACCTTATTCTTCACATATCCGAACAGTCAACAGGTAGTCTGGACGACCACCATCGTAGCCCCTTCAAGTTAGCTACACCAATCATGGGCGTCAATGGTAACTCATCCATTCGACGCGAATATCGTCGGTCTTCAATCACCGTCTTCAACTCTTCGACTTAGATCGACGAATAATCATTTGAAATGAGATTGAACTCGGACTTTTCAAATGATCCTCGTATATGTATAATTTAAAATCATTTCTTATCGTTAATATTAATTTATAACGATTAATCTGTTGGATCTAGATTAACCCTAGAGGGGGGGAGGTGAATAGGGTTTATCACAGTTTTTAAACTGAATTAAAAAACTGTCAGGGTATTAAAATAATAAACAAATCAAAGAATCCAGCAGAAATAAAGGTGCAGAAAATAAATCACACACAGATATACCCAGCTTCGGCAAAACCTTGCCTACTGCTGCATTCCTAAGGTTTCTACTAGATGTTATAAACAGATCTCGCATACAAGACCATGTACACTCGCAGCGCCTGCTCCTGTCCTAACCTTACGCTCAAAAACCTTAGACTGATCGATATCCCCTCCATCAGATTTCCCCTGATTACAACCTCGTAACAAGTAACCCAGATTTTATAGACTCTGTCAACTGTCAATCAACTCCTTAACTGAATCCTAGAATTTTTACAGACTTCTAGAAACTGTTTGATCGATTGAACAACACAATTTAAAACGACAAAAAATAAAATAAACACAAAATAGAAACAAAATTAAAACCCTAGGAGTTAAAAACAAAGGGTTATCCCCTTTTAATACTCAAAAAGGCTTGGCCGGCCTGTTAGTATGTGTGCACCCTTTATTCCTTATTCTCGTTCACTTTCCTTTTGAGGAAATACAGAAATGGTGGCGACTCTGAATTCCAAAGCTAGGGTTTCAGCTTTCTCCCCAAATCAGATCGATGTTTGTTTGATGAAGATGATTCTCCGATGCTTGAAGATGTCGTTGCCCCTGTTCTTCGACTGATTTGAGTCGGCTTCTGATCGAAAATTAATTGTGAGTATTAGAATTTTATTTCTCAGACTGCTCTTGATTTTGTTGTTTTATTTTCGATGCGATCTATGATGAAAATGGTGTGAATAAATATAGGGTAGAATCGAACCCTAGACCTCTGATTTCGTGTAAATGACTTGATCAGATTCGCTGTGGCTTTCCCCTTTGTGTTTCTCGATCAAAATTGATTTTCTGAAATCATTTGTTGCCTGATTTGATTAATTCGACATTGAATGGAATGAAGCAATTCTCTGGAAAATAATTTCCTGGCCCTTGCATGAATAATTCCTGATTTAAAAAAATTGCCTTGAAAGAATTTTCTGATTGATTAAAAAAACTGGAAATAAAAGATTTTGTCCATTTGTTTGCAGGAATTCTTTTTTAAAGAAATTCTCTTTATGAATCTGATTGTTGCTTGTCCATGAATTCGACATGAATAATTCCAAAAATGATCGAGCAATTTTTATGAGATTCCTTGATTGTGCTCGGCCCCTAATATATGAAATGCTTTAGTACTGGCAATTCGAGTAAGCTATGAATCTGCACAATAATTATTCCTTCATATGATCCCGATTGGTTTTAAAAAAATACTTTCTTCATTTGAATTGTTCCCATAAAACCTCAAATCATTTATTCCCTTCTGTTGCCTTAAGTTAGTCGAAATGATTCACTTGCCAAAAGTGATTTGTGGAATCAAAATTGTTTAAATCTGAAAAATATATTTGTCCATTTCTGGAAAGATTCTTCACCATTATATGTGCACGTTCACATCCTCCACACTGCTTTAGATATGTTGTTCCCATGATGTTTGAACTGTGCATTCTTGGATTTCTCGACTTGTCCCAAATGCATACAAGCTCTGTTTTGGTTCCTTGGAATTTTGGTTTGGCTATTTGAAAACTGCCTCGACATCCTATATTGAATTTTCTTGCTTGCATATGTATTCATGCTTGAATAAATTTGCCTTGACCATCCTTGTCACTGAGTTGAGTCTCCCATCTAAATTTGTATTGCTTGTGGCCAAATGTGGCATAATCATGCATCTTATATTTGCACTTACATCTACATATTTTCTGTGTACATGAACTTTGACTTGATTGTAGTCGCATTTGTATTGAGCTTGCCAGTTGTGTTGTGCTGCCTTGCCCACATTTTCACTTGTACTTGACACCATGCATGCACCAAACCATTTTGCTGTGTGAACATATTGTTGCTTTGCACCAATTTTCTTGCTGACTTGTGTTGTGCTTGCGAGAATAGCTGAAGCACTCTATGTTCATGTGCACACTTGTCTTGTCATGTTTTTCCTTGCTTCATCATGTGCTCTGTTGCCATGCCACTTGTAGTTCCTGACTTGAACTAGGCTGAGTGCACTTGTGCACATTCATGTATATGCTGCTCCACCTGAAATGTAAAGAGCTCCATGTTGTTGTGTTTTGTTTGCTTGACCATACATTGCTGGGTGCACCATCTTTGCACACTCTCGACCATTTAAAAAAAAACTGAACCCATGCTGCTCCATTGTGCAATATGATCTGCCATGCTTGCTTGTACACCACCAGTTTGCATCCACAATGTTAATGCTGCTCTGTCCATTCACATTTGTTAACTTCAATGTTGTGTCGACATTTGGCTTTGTTGATTATGTTGACTTTGCTTGATGATGACTCTGTCATTTTTATTTGTGCACTTGAAATATATATTATTTTATATCAGCAGATTACTGCACTGCGTTGAGGCTGGTCAGAATCAGCTAATTTGACGCTTGGTTCTGATCAGCAAACCAGTGTGGCAGGTTGAGGCTGATCAGTGGGCACTAGATGAATACAAATCAGATCGAGTCAGAAAAATGATGAGAAAACACACCAGAGAACTGAGGCAAATAAATAATAATTTTTTTTAAAAGTAAAACAAAATAATATTTGCTAGTGTATGAAATTATTTTTGTTCAAGATTACTGTGTGTGTTTATGTTTTATTTGACAGATAAGCAGAAAAAAGACTGGACTGATAGTGAAGTGCTGTGAAGACTGAAGCTTGAAGAACAGAGTGTCAGTGTTTGTGAATGTATATAAGTCTGTATGTGTCAATGCAAAATGTACTGAGTGTAAGAGTTGATATAGTGAGGAGCTAATGTATATGAAAAAGTGATTGTACTGATTATTTGTAATAAACAAAATCTGTTTGAAATAAAATATTATTTTATTGTGTTCAAACTTATGTTCAAACACAGTTGTTTATTGTATTCAGTTATATACAAGTACAATTTCAAGTTAAGTGTTTAAATAGTGGAGTTATAGAAAGATGTACTGTTTAGTTATTGAAATAGAATATTCAATTTAAATAGAATACTGTAAAAATATACCTATGTCTGTATAGTCGTATTCCATTTAAATATAAATATTATATTCTTGTCTGTGATGTATATATAAAACAGTACAGTAACAAACACATTTATATTAATATATATTTGGTTGTTATCATCAAACAAAAATCATATAATTGTGTATACAACACCGTTATATACAACAATCTCCCCCATTTGATGGTGACAAACAAATAAAAGATTTTTATCGCAACAAATGTGTTTGACAGTGAATATTGAACTCCCCCTATTTATTAGCTCCCCCTACAACAGATAACTCCCCATATAACCGTGCATGAGTGAAAAGTGAAGATTGAATAATAATAAATTTTCAAAATTAAAAATATTTATAAAGTATGCACTCATAAATCAAAATCTCAACTCATTCTCCCCATTTTGTTATCATCAAAAGGATACAGAATTTAAAATATAGATGAAGAATGACTAAAAATATAATTTCAGCTTAAGAGGAAGAACGATCATCATAAATCTCAATCAGTCAAACAAAAATCATAATAAACTAAGAACTGGTGGCATATTTCACATTGTAGAGAATGACGGATTTACGATGAATTTTATACATAATGGAGAGAGTTTTAAAAAGAACAAATCATTTCCAATTATTTTCAGAAGATTTTTTTATAAAAATAAAGCACAAAAACAGTGATGGATTTGGACTATAGTTAACAATTCAATTTAAGTGACAAAAACGAATAATCTCAAATCCCAATACCCATCAATCAACAAATCATAATACGTCATAAGATTTCAACACATTTCACAGATTAGAAGATGGATTGATAGGCTGGTTTTTATACACAGAGGAGAATTCCAAATTTATTTCAATTTATAGCACATTTTCCTTTTCCTTATTTATTTATTTAAGAGCACACTGACCACGCATAACCAGAGCTTGGATTTTTAAATGAGGTCAGTCGTAGCTTAAATTATAAGTTGTCTCATAGCCATGCATAACCAGAGCTTGGATTTTTAAATGAGGTTAGAGACACACTTATATATTTATTATCATTTCAGTTTTAAAAGAAAAAAAACTCCTTGGTATATGAAACCAAAATGGATGATAGAAATGTGGTAGGTACAGAAATGGATTGTGAAATAAATTTCTAAATTAATTATATTATGAAATAAGCTCGACTGTACCGGGATTATTGAAAATTTTCAATTATCACTAATTTTGAATAATAATATAGTCCCACTTCTATCACAAATAATTTTCACTGTTTTAAAACAAGATGATTTTAAAAAATAAACTCTCCACATTAATATAAAAACATGATGGATGGCAGACGGGTGGTAGAAAAGAAGATGATCGTGAAATAATTGCCAGTTCAAAGATATTATAATAAATATTCAACCATCATGAAAATCCAAATAAAATCTCCTCTTGTTGTGGAATATACTGCAGTCACAATTTATCACAATTTCAAAATCTGATAATAATTTTGATGAATTATAAATACATTTCAATTTGGATATTGATTTCAATTTCTGAAAGAATAATCAATAAATAATTTTAAAATTGAAAATCAATTACAAGAGGAATTTATACAGATTTATACAAGGGGAAAAAATGGGTATGATGTCTATACAAGGTGAAAATTCAAAAACAGATGGATGAAAAAGCTGATACCAATTGTAGTCTCATTTATCGAGGAATTTAATTACACCCTGATGGACTAACATGGATATCTCAGACCAAAGAAATTTAAACACAAAGCCCAAGTAGACAAAACTAACAAATTTGGCACATTTATCAGAGCTGCAGACAAGAACAAGCAATTATTTGAAGAACAGTATCAGAGCAACAAACAGATCATAAACAACAATTACAGAATATTTTCAAAAACAATATCTGATGGGTGAACCAAATATAAGGCACTTCTAATACCACTTGGTGTCTCTATTAATAAATTTTAATCACAAAGATACCGATGACAAACCAAGGTATCACAGTCAGCAGAAATTTAAAGACCAAGCAGACAGTATAACAAATTAGCCAAGCAACAGACAAGTTAAAACAGGCAGTTCTCTGAAAAACAGTATCAGAGCAGCATAACAGAAACAGTTTCAAATCAGACTTGACAAGATGTTGGTCACACAAGATGATTCATGAACCAATGATTAAAAAATACCGTTTCTTTGAAATCATTTGAGGAATATGCAGATTTCAGGATTCAATGAATCGATCACACCAGATTATTAATTTCAGCTTCAAGATATGTGTGAGATTTAATAAATCAATAATTTCAAATGATTTTAAACAAACAAATATTCAAATTAAATTATCATGAAATAACAGTGATTTTTAAGACTTGATTTTCAAATCAAATTTTCACAAAAAATTTAGACAAGCCTAAAAGAAATCTCAGATCATCTATATCAATTTTGAAAGGTATTCATGATCCAGAAAAAATAGAATAATTTATTTGAAATCACTTGAATCGATGTCAAGTTTTAGAATATAATGAATCACTCACACAAGGTTGATAATTTCAAATTTAGGAGGTGTGTGATTATTCAAAATATCAATAATTTTAGATGATTTCAAACAAACATATTCTACCCATAATGATCATGAGTAATGATGGTTTTCAAGATGTATTACTGAGATTTAAGACAAATCAATATATCCAAGCCAATCTGAAAATTTCTGAAATTATCACAAATGATAAGAAGTAATGTACTGTAATGAGTATAATATTTTAAGCGTTCCCAAAATGAATTGGAAGAAACTCAAAAACAGCATAAGCGTGTGAAATTTCAATAATTATTCAGATCTTCAAAATTTTAGAATTCTAATTAACAGTGTTCAAGATATGACAAGAATACATCAACACTGTTATGAATTCAGAAATCAGAAAATGAATTTCAAAACAATTGCAGAAGAAAAAAAAATCAGCATCTGGAAATGATTAAAAGTATTAGAGTTCTATACACGCAAAAACAAATTTCCAGAATATCATGAATAATGCAATTCAAGAAGCACTAAGAAAATACTGCAGTAATAAATCAAATTAGAATAGACAGAAGAAAGAGATAGAAGGGAGAAGAAGAAGAAATAAACAAAAGAAAAAAAAATCAAAACATAAAATATTTACAGAGGTGAGTTTAGAGATCATACTAGAATCTAGTGTAAATCAGAATCTCTAACTCATCAATCTTGGCTGGAGGAACTGTGAATGATACAGAAGTATAAGTCAGCTTGATTTCAAGTTTCTTTTTGTACAGCAGTTCCTCAGCCTCCTTCGGTACCTAACAGTTCATAGAATCAAGTGGTCTAACAAAATTAGTAAAACCACCCACAGTTGTATTCATATGTTTTGGTACCCAGACTTGTTTGTATAACGAACCATTAGAATTAACTTTTGTTCCCTTAGGAACCCAAATCTGTTTGAACTTGACGAAGGCCGTTTTATTTTCTGGGATCCAAAAAGGTTTATTATAAAACGATATCTCGTCACAATTTTGACTCAACAAACCTTTGAAATTCTCAGTGTTCAAATTTTCTAAGCAGTTCTTTCCAAAGCTGTTTGAGGTATTTTTCAAATCATTTGAATTTTGTTTTCCAAAAACATCGTTTTTCCCGAAGCCAAGACCAGATTTATTTCCAATAGAAGTTTGGTTTTTCAACAACATATTCAAAGATTTTTCACCATTAGAAAAACGTTTTAGACTCAACTCAAGATTGTTGATTTTGGACTTAAGATCGGAATTTTCTTTCATCAGATTAGAGCAACCATTAATGCTGATTTTCCTTCTCTCAGTATCATTTTGTTTTAAAAATAAATTTTCATTTTCAAGAAGTTTGATTTTGGTGTTGGACTCAAGGATTTCAGAATCAAATTTAATTTGTTTTTCAAATTCAAGTTTCTTGAGATTTTCAATCTCTTTTTCAAGCTCACTCAAAATCTGATCCGTCTTCAACAAACTATTGTTCTCAGCAATTTCATATTTGGAATTTTTAATAGACTTAAAATTTCCAAGTTCCTTTTGTAAACAATTTTTTGTGCTTTTTAACTCGATCTCGTTATCTTTTAAAATAAGAATTTCTTCTTCAAGCTTTTGAATGTTTTTGTTGAGATAAACGAGATCAGTTTTCAATTTCAAACAATTCTCACAATCAGAATTATCTAATTTTATGACGTTTGTACATTCTGATTCCAAATAGTTAATTCTGCTATTCAACTCGTGATTTTTAGATTTTAAAGATTTGTTTTTACGATGGAGTTGATCAATGATTTTTGTTAAATCAATACACATATAAACCAACTCTTCATATGAGAAGCTTTCAGTCTCATTGTCTGTTGAGTCTCCATCGTTTGATCTACTTGAATTTTCATTTGTTTCTCCTCCTGAGCATAGATCTGAATCTAAGTTGTCCATTTTGGATTTTGAGCTGTTGTTGTCAATATTTCCATACTTCGTATCGAGAAAATTCCATATTTCCTGCGCAGTCAAGCAATGAGAAATAAGGTTATATTGGACATCATCAATATAAGAATACAAAGTGTGAATAGCACGAGAATTAAATCCAATATCATTCCTATTGACCATATCATAACCATTAATAACAGTATCCCAACATTTCATATCAATAGATTTTAAATATAATTCCATTTCTAATTTCCAATTTAAAAAATCGGTACTATTGAAAATAAATGGAATACGACTGGACTGATCCTCAGAAGACTGACAACTAGTGAACACCATTTCTCTAGAGTTAAACAGAATACCTGCTCTGATACCAAATATTGGATCTAGATTAACCCTAGAGGGGGGGGTGAATAGGGTTTATCACAGTTTTTAAACTGAATTAAAAAACTGTCAGGGTATTAAAATAATAAACAAATCACAGAATGCAGCAGAAATAAAGGTGCAGAAAATAAATCACACCCATATATACCTAGCTTCGGCAAAACCTTGCCTACTGCTGCATTCCTAAGGTTTCTACTAGATGTTATAAACAGATCTCGCATACAAGACCATGTACACTCGCAGCGCCTGCTCCTGTCCTAACCCTACGCTCAAAAACCTTAGACTGATTGATATCCCGTCGATCAGATTTCCCCTGATTACAACCTCGCAACCAGTAACCCAGATTTTACAGACTCTGTCAACTGTTAGTCAACTCCTTGACTGAATCCTAGAATTTTTACAGACTTCTAGAAACTGTTTGATCGATTGTACAACACAATTTAAAACGACAAAAAACAAAATAAACACGAAATAGAAACAAAATTAAAACCCTAGGAGTTAAAAACAAAGGGTTATCCCCTTTTAATACTCAAAAAGGCTTGGCCGGCCCATTAGTATGTGTGCACCCTTTATTCTCTATTCTCGTTCACTTTCCTTTTGAGGAAATACAGAAATGGCAGCGACTCTGAATTCCAAAGCTAGGGTTTCAGCTTCCTCCCCAAATCAGATCGATGTTTGTTTGATGAAGATGATTCTCCTGTAACACCCCGAATTTTAGTTAATACTAAAATTCACTAATTACAGGATAAATAATCTCAGACATGGGAATTGGGGGTAACGGTCTGCGTTATTGCGTTCGTCTCGGAAAAATACGCGAAATAGAGTCCGAGTTTTCGAGAATCGGAGTCCGTATGGCCCGGTTATGGCCCAAAGAAGTTTGCAGAAAATTTAAAGCTAAAAACGGATTTAGAAATTCAAATTTAGATTTTAAGATAGAACCAGCGGGGCCAGGCGGGAAGATTCCCGCCCTAAGCATGTCGACAGGGCTGTCGACAGGGGTGTCAACTTGCCTGTCGACACGGCGTGTCGAACCAGGGGGCTTGGGTGCACCAGATCTGGTTTTTTGGCTAGGGCTGGGCTGGGTTCTAGAGATTTCCTAAATCTAACGGACCTAATCTAATCTAGGGTTAATCTAAGGGCCTAAAACACTCTCCTAATCTATAAATACACCCTAAACCTACCCTAATCCATACTAAAAATAGAAATGATGGCCTCATGCCGCCAAATTAAATCCTAGAAGGAGCCTCCACCAATTTATGAAGGAAGTTGCAAGCTAATCCCTCTCTAATCAATCTCTAATCATTATCTTCTTCATATTTAGCAACTAATTCCACTTCATAAGTTTGCTAATCTTGAGTTTGGTGAGTTTCTATCACTTTAACATCAATTGTTAAAGTAAGTAGATTGGGTGTAATGAGGCTTATGGTCTTAAATGCGGATTAGTGAGTTTGAATCATTTGTAATGATATGCTACTCTATGTTTTACTATGATTATGCATAATTAATAAGTGGGTTTATGCATGTTTGATAAGTTGGCTTATGCATGCTTAATAAGTTGGTTTATGCATGTTTAACAAGAGGGTTTATGCATGTTTAACAAGTGGGTTTATGCATATTTAATAAGTGGATTTATGCATGTTTAACAAAGTGAGTTATGCAAGTCATAAGCAAGTTAAGTATATGTTTAAATGCAAGTTTAACATGATATGCAAGTTATGCATGCTTATGCGAGTATATGAATGCTTATGCAAGATATGTATATGCTTAAATGACATGATATGCAAGTTATGCATGCTTATGCAAGTATGTGAATGCTTATGCAAGTATGTGAATGCTTATGCAAGTTATGTGTATGCTTAAATGCATGTTTAACATGTTATGCAAGTTATGAGAATGCCTATATGCAAGCTCAACATGTTATGCAAGATATGTGTATGATAATATGCAAGCTCATATGCAACATGTTATGCAAATCATGTGTATGATAATATGCAAGTTTGGGTTAAATGTAGTTGGGTTAATATGTGCTCATATATGCAAGTTGACATCCTCTTAACCCATGACAAAGTTATATGCTAAACCCATGATATTTGTGATGGATCTTCCCCTTTATTATGTCATGAAATGAGAACGATTTACGTGGGGAACGATGGGGTTGGTAAATATGTTAATAAATGTATGGTTGGGTATGATTAAGCATACCATAAAAAAATAAATTACCATAAGTGGGAATTTACCTATTGAGTTAGGTCTACCCCATGGGAATTTACCTATTGAGTTAGGTCTACCCATGTTATGGAAAACTTGATATTAATTAGGGATAATTAATATGGGGGTGATTAATTAGGTGTAATTAATCGACTAAGACACGAGGTTGGACTCATTTGTAGTGTAAAACTGCCCGGACCCGACCGGCTTAACCAGTTGCTACAAATGTCAGCCCAATGTGAGAGGTCTTAGCCATAAATTAAATACGTGATTAAAGTAAAGACACGAGGTTAGACTCTGTTATGACGTAAGACTGCCCGGACTCTACCGGCTTAACCAGGCGGTCATAACAGCCAGTCTAATGTGGGAGGTCTTTATGGGAGATCACGGTCTTAATTAATTAAGAAACACTTAACCATATTAGCATGTAGTGGGACATGAGGGGTTAAGTGGGTGCCTTGGGTGGCATGTGGAAATTTAGTGGGTGCCTTGGGTGGCATGTGGAATCTAGTGGGTTGCCTTGGGTGGCAATAGAAAATACGATTAGAATACTTAACCAAGTGGAAACATGGAATTAAACATGATTAAAGGGTTAAGTGGGATACACTAGATATGTGACAAGCTTAGGTGGGTAGCTTGTGGGGGCCCATTTCAACCAATATCCCAAACGTATCTTTGTGGGCTCGACCCATGTCGAGTGACGGGACACGCATATTGGGCTTGATTATAAGAGGCCAAAAACGGGTTAGCGGTGGCAACGCAAGTCCAACGGGTTTCATATGCGTGTGTGGGCCCGGGCTGGTAGATAAGCCGTTGTTGCATCATGTAGATATAAAGCCGTGCACCGTTGATATTATCAGGTGGCCACCTTGGGGAGTGATACACCCCACTGTGGGACCAGCACGGGTATCTACGGTAGGGAGCCGATCGCTTGGGGAGTAGTGGGTACACCTAATGAAGATAGGGGCAGACGGCACCTATGTAGGGGTATACGAAACTACTGGGTAAGAATTACTGAGTACACCTAGTGGAGATAGGGGCAGACGACACCTATGTAGTGGGCTAGGAGTACATGAAACTACTGGGGAAATTTTCTAAGTCCTTGGAAGGGATCAACCTTTAAGTAGGAATGACTGGTGTGGTGCAGTTAGTAATTATCCTTGGGTGGGTAGATGCGTCCTTACGGTTATCTTAGTTTATCCTAAGTCTACCAAGCTGCTTAGTGTAGCCATTCATCCCCAGATATTACCGTAGGTCAAGTTTATGTCTTCTCTGGTTACTTTAATGATTGTATTGTTAAAGTTATAGGACTCACTCAGACTTATGTCTGACCTCGTTGCTTTTATCTTTTTCCCAACCCTCAGGTCCTACGGTGGATCCTAGCGGTAGTGGAGCTTGATCGGATTGTTGTTCCAGTCTTTAGGAGCTTGGATAGATGTAAAGCTCCAGTTATCCAGTTATCTTTTCTTTTTGTTCTGGCTATTGTATAAGAGAGTGGGATTATGTACTTCTTTATTTTGACGGATATTGTACTTGACTTTTATCGTGGTTTTATGATGTAACCAGACATGTTTATTTCCGCTGTTATGAGATGATGTTTTAAATTTCAAGTACTATTTATATCTGTCTTGGTGTAATTTTTCTGTTCTATATTCACTAAAATACTTCACCGATGCTATGGCATTCCCTTAGTGAGTGACCATAGCGGACGTGGGGTGTTACACGTGGTATCAGAGCAAAGGTTACCGGAACAGATAAAATTTTTAGAAAACTATTTTTCTAAAACATTTTTGGAAGAGATATTTTCAAAAACATGCCTTTTAAGAGAAAAGTTTTTGAAAGAAAAGCATAATCCCCAATAGCCATATCTATATCCTTCGAATTCTCCGTTTTGAATCTTTCCTTTTTCGTTTCAGCATGGCTGAGAATCTTAACTTTCCGGAGGGTGTGACGATACCAGTATGGTATAGGAGATTGATGGAGGCTAGGGCCACCACTACGGGTCCAGCAAATGTTCCTCCACCAACCGTAGCACCCGATCTTCCTCCTCCCCCTCCTCCTCGCACGGATACTTTTGCTAAGACTTGCAAGGAATTTAAAGCTATGGGAGGAAAACCTTTTCAAGGATCTGAAACCTTTGTGGAGGCTAGAGATTGGCTTAAAGAGGTGGAAGAGTTGATAGATATCTTTGAGATGGAAGAAGGAAAGAAAGTCAAGTTGGCTGCTTGGTTAATGAAGGGAGAGGCCTCATTCTGGTGGGAGGTCACTAATGGAGAACGGCCCGTTGACTCTTGGGCGGATTTTAGGCAAAGATTTGTGGCAAAGTTTCTCTCAAGGGCGGAGGAAAACTTGTATATGGAAAGATTCTTGACTCTAAAGCAAGGGAATCTCTCGGTGAAGGAATATGTCAACAAGTTTAATCAATTGGCAAGGTTTGGCCTAGATATGGTGAATACACCGGAGAAGAAGGCTTTGAGGTTCGTGAAAGGCTTGAATGAACCAATGCATGGGTTGGCTATGACTCATATCCCTATGGGGGCCACCTTTGAGAAGTTAGTTGACATGGCACTCATGCATGAAGAAGAGAAGGGTCCCAATGCTAATAAGGCACCCGAGAAGAAGGGAGATCAAAAGAGACCTCAGCAACAATAACAAAACAAAGGTGGGAAAGGCAACGGTGGCAAGGGCAAGAAGAAGAAGTGTTTCAATTGTGGGACACCTGGCCACCTAAGCAAGGATTTTCGCAAGAAAAAGAAGACTGGCTGCTTCCACTGTGGCGAAGCAGGGCATCTAGTGAAGGATTGCCCTAAGAAAGGGCAAAGGACGGGGTCTACCTCAGGAGGACAGGTGCAAGCTCTTATGGCACCGAGTCAGGCTAGGGGGCAAGTACAGGCTCTCGTGGTTCCACCAATTCAGGAAAGAGGTAGAACTATCTCCGTTGAAAGTTTGGTTTTTCTATTTGATCATCCTGTCCGTACATTGTTTGATTCTGGCGCATCGCATTCGTTTATCTCATCATCATTAGTTGAGTTACTGCACTTAGACACCAGTCTGGTAGATGATCCCTTGGTTGTTTCAAACCCAATTGGGGGCTCCACTTATTTGTTCATGATATGTTTGGGTTTGAAGATTTCTATACTTAGCATTGAGTTTAGATGTGATGCTTTTGTATTGGGCTTCACGGGCTATGGGTTGATTTTGGGCATGGACTGGTTATCCAGTAATGGAGCCGTTCTTGATTGCGAAAGGAGAGTTGTTAGGCTCATGACCCGCTTGGGTAACACTCTCGAGATTTCTTGTAATCCCATGGACTCTGTTATGCTAAGTTATCTTGAATCGCTTGACGCTTCGGTCGAGAGTTTGCAATCTGTTAGAGTGGTCCGGGAATATCCGGATGTGTTTGAGGAGGTGAAGGGCTTACCTCCGAAGCGGGAGATTGACTTCCGAATATATCTGGTGGATAATGCTAAACCGGTATCTTTACCAGTGCGCCACATGGCTCCTCGTGAGAGGAGGGAACTCCATAAGCAAGTAGGGGAGTTGCTTGAGAAGGGGTTCATAAGACGGAGTATATCGGAGTGGGGTGCTCCGGTAGTATTTGCTACAAAGGCAGATGGGTCCCTCAGACTTTGTGTAGACTATAGAGAACTCAACAAGCTCACAAAGAAGAATAGACACCCATTGTCGAGGATTGATGATCTTTTCGATCAGTTGGTTGGCGCTTCAGTATTTTCTCAGTTGGACTTAGCCACGGGGTTTCATCAGTTGAGGGTGGCTGAGGATAGCATAGACAAGACTGCCTTTAGAACTCCGGATGGTTTCTATGAGTGGCTGGTGATGCCATTTGGGTTGACGAACGCCCCTGCATATTTTGTTGATTTGATGAGTAGGGTGTTCAGGGAGTTCCTTAAATAAATTCGTGGTGGTCTTTGTGGATGATATCTTAGTATTTTCTAAGAGTGAAGAAGAGCATGCCCTACATCTTGGGGAGGTATTGAAGACTCTTCGAGCACATAGCCTTAAGGCTAAATTCTCTAAATGTCACTTCTGGAGGAAGGAAGTACGATTCTTGGGGCACGTGGTCTCCAAGGAAGGGATAGCAGTGGATCCCGCGAAGGTAGTATCAATTCAGGATTGGAAGGTTCCAAAGAATGCTACCGAAGTAAGAAGTTTCTTGGGGTTGGCGGGTTATTATAGGAAGTTTATTAAAGACTTCGCAAAAATATCAGCCCAATTAACCCGCTTAACGAAGAAGAATCTTGTTTTCACATGGGACGTAGATTGTGATGATGCGTTCCGACGGTTAAAGAGAGCTTTAACCACTGCTCCAATTTTAGTGTTACCAGATGGGAGCAAGCCATTTGTTGTCTATACCGATGCCTGTGGGACAGGACTTGGCGAAGTCTTAATGCAAGAGGGAAGGGTTATAGCCTATGGTGGAAGGCAGTTGCGGGCACATGAGAAAAATTACCCTACCCATGATCTAGAGCTGGCTGCTATTGTTTTTGCGCTTAAGATTTGGCGCCATTATCTTCTTGGTGAGAGATTCGAGTTGTTCACTGACCATAAATCATTGAAGTACTTATTCTCTCAGAAGGATTTAAACTTAAGACAACAAAGGTGGATGGAGTTCTTAGCATCTTATGATTTTGAGATAGCGTATACCCCTGGCAAGGGTAACGTGGTGGCGGACGCCTTGAGCAGGAAGAGGTTGTCCTTGAGTCCATTGTTCGTGGAACGACGAAGCTTGGAATTTATCTCGATGTTTGATTTCAGACCTTCCGTTGATTATGTACCCGGTTTGCTAGCATCCTTAGAGGTCAGACCTACTCTTTTGGGGCAGATTGGAGAAGCACAGAGGGACGACCCACAGTTAGTTGAGTTGGTAGAGAAGCTCATAAGGGGGGAGTCGTCCAGCCATTTGAGTAGGTACACCCTAGACGATAGGGGGTGCTTGCGTAGAGACGGTAGACTTTGTGTACCGCAAGACGAGGGTTTGAGGAAGGCTATTCTTGATGATGCACACCGTTCTAGGATGACCATTCATCCCGGTGGGGACAAGATGTACCAAGACATGAAGAGGGTTTTCTTCTGGACTGGTATGAAGAAAGATGTGGCTGAGTATGTCGCTCGATGTTTGGTATGCCAACAGGTGAAGGCGGAGCAAAAGAAACCAGGTGGGTTGCTTCACCCATTGGAGGTTCCGCAATGGAAGTGGGATAGCGTCTCGATGGATTTTATTGACGGGTTACCCAGATCGAGGAAGGGTAATACAGGAATTTGGGTGGTGGTAGACAGACTTACTAAGAGCGCCCATTTCATACCTGTGAAGAGCAAGAGGACTGCTCCATGGCTAGCTTCAGTATATCTTCGAGAGATAGTTCGATTACATGGGGTACCCTCTAGCATAGTAAGTGATCGAGATCCTATCTTCACTAGCGAGTTCTGGAGAAGTTTGCAAGAAGCAGTGGGGACTCAATTGTGTCTAAGCACCGCATATCATCCTCAGACAGACGGCCAGACTGAGAGGGTGAATCGTGTTCTAGAAGACCTTTTGAGGCTTTGTATCTTAGATTTTGGAGGTACATGGGAAGAGCATCTTCCATTGGTGGAGTTCGCATATAATAACAGCATTCAGTCCAGTATTGGTATGGCTCCTTTCGAAGCTCTCTATGGAAGGCCTTGTCGATCACCTACATGTTGGTGGGAATCTACGGATAGGATCTTGCTTGGGCCTGATATGGTTAGAGAGACTTCTGAGAAGATTGACTTGATTCGAAGAAGGATGAAAGCAGCGCAGGATAGGCAAAAATCTTATGCGGACAAGAGAAGGACGGATCTTGAGTTTGAGGTTGGGGATATGGTTTTTTTCAAAGTATCTCCGTTGAGAAATGTTGTTCGCTTTGGATCCGTTGGGAAGTTAGCACCGAGGTTTGTTGGGCCGTTTCCTATTAAGGAAAGGATTGGACGGATGGCATATAGAGTGGAGTTGCCTGACAGACTTAGTGGTGTCCATGATGTATTCCATGTGTCCCATTTGAGGAAATGCTTACATGAGACCGCAGAGGTGGTAGAACCGAGCTTGCTTAGAGATGTAGAGGTAGAGCGTGATGCGACGATTCGACGAGCTCCTACTCGCATCCTTGGGTCAGAGACTAGGAAGTTGAGAAATAGAGAGGTTCAACTAGTCAAAGTGCAATGGGGAGAAGATGAGAGCAACGCAACTTGGGAGACGGAAGCGAAGATGCGTTCATTGTACCCATTTCTTTTTTAGGGTATGTCTTTACTTTCTCCTTTATCGCTTGTCTAGTACTTATCTTATCTTATCTTTGGTATGTCCTCTCGTTAGTACCTTTAACCTTTAGATAGGGTAAACCTATGGTTGAAACATGTGTTTGAGACATGTTATGGTTGATGGATGCAAGTGGATGCAAGTGTTTGCTAGTGGTTGCTCGTGGATGCATATACACACACTCTAGGCACTAGATCGGCTCAGTCACTTCATATTGCATATTGCATAAAATTGTGTGTAGGAAAATATATTTATGGATGTATAATGGTTGTGTTATCACATGGATGATGCATTTTGGTGAATGATTGTGCACTCATGTAGATATTGTATGTGTCGATAGGGTTCTCTCGCATACATAATGGATGCATTGCACTATCATGGTTTGCATATGTTCATACATTAGATAGGGAACATATACACACACTTTTTGCATATGCTCATACATCATTAGAAACTGTTTAAGGACAATGGATGCCCGTGGTTGATGATTTGAGTAGATGGTTGTTTGGATGGTAGGATATGCATTCTCCTTAGCTTAGAGATTTCGGGGACGAAATCCTTTAAGGAGGGGAGAATGTAACACCCCGAATTTTAGTTAATACTAAAATTCACTAATTACAGGATAAATAATCTCAGACATGGGAATTGGGGGTAACGGGCTGCGTTATTGCGTTCGTCTCGGAAAAATACGCGAAATAGAGTCCGAGTTTTCGAGAATCGGAGTCCGTATGGCCCGGTTATGGCCCAAAGAAGTTTGCAGAAAATTTAAAGCTAAAAACGGATTTAGAAATTCAAATTTAGATTTTAAGATAGAACCAGCGGGGCCAGGCGGGAAGATTCCCGCCCTAAGCATGTTGACAGGGTTGTCGACAGGCCTGTCGACAGGGGTGTCGACTTGCCTATCGACTTGCCTGTCGACACGGCGTGTCGAACCAGGGGGCTTGGGTGCACCAGATCTGGTTTTCTGGCTAGGGCTGGGCTAGGTTCTAGAGATTTCCTAAATCTAACGGACCTAATCTAATCTAGGGTTAATCTAAGGGCCTAAAACACTCTCCTAATCTATAAATACACCCTAAACCTACCCTATTCCATACTAAAAATAGAAATGATGGCCTCATGCCGCCAAATTAAATCCTAGAAGGAGCCTCCACCAATTTATGAAGGAAGTTGCAAGCTAATCCCTCTCTAATCAATCTCTAATCATTATCTTCTTCATATTTAGCAACTAATTCCACTTCATAAGTTTGCTAATCTTGAGTTTGGTGAGTTTCTATCACTTTAACATCAATTGTTAAAGTAAGTAGATTGGGTGTAATGAGACTTATGGTCTTAAATGCGGATTAGTGAGTTTGAATCATTTGTAATGATATGCTACTCTATGTTTTACTATGATTATGCATAATTAATAAGTGGGTTTATGCATGTTTGATAAGTTGGCTTATGCATGCTTAATAAGTTGGTTTATGCATGTTTAACAAGAGGGTTTATGCATGTTTAACAAGTGGGTTTATGCATATTTAATAAGTGGATTTATGCATGTTTAACAAAGTGAGTTATGCAAGTCATAAGCAAGTTAAGTATATGTTTAAATGCAAGTTTAACATGATATGCAAGTTATGCATGCTTATGCGAGTATATGAATGCTTATGCAAGATATGTATATGCTTAAATGACATGATATGCAAGTTATGCATGCTTATGCAAGTATGTGAATGCTTATGCAAGTATGTGAATGCTTATGCAAGTTATGTGTATGCTTAAATGCATGTTTAACATGTTATGCAAGTTATGAGAATGCCTATATGCAAGCTCAACATGTTATGCAAGATATGTGTATGATAATATGCAAGCTCATATGCAACATGTTATGCAAATCATGTGTATGATAATATGCAAGTTTGGGTTAAATGTAGTTGGGTTAATATGTGCTCATATATGCAAGTTGACATCATCTTAACCCATGACAAAGTTATATGCTAAACCCATGATATTTGTGATGGATCTTCCCCTTTATTATGTCATGAAATGAGAACGATTTACGTGGGGAACGATGGGGTTGGTAAATATGTTAATAAATGTATGGTTGGGTATGATTAAGCATACCATAAAAAATAAATTACCATAAGTGGGAATTTACCTATTGAGTTAGGTCTACCCCATGGGAATTTACCTATTGAGTCAGGTCTACCCATGTTATGGAAAACTTGATATTAATTAGGGATAATTAATATGGGGGTGATTAATTAGGTGTAATTAATCGACTAAGACACGAGGTTGGACTCATTTGTAGTGTAAAACTGCCCGGACCCGACCGGCTTAACCAGTTGCTACAAATGTCAGCCCAATGTGAGAGGTCTTAGCCATAAATTAAATACGTGATTAAAGTAAAGACACGAGGTTAGGCTCTGTTATGACGTAAGACTGCCCGGACTCTACCGGCTTAACCAGGCGGTCATAACAGCCAGTCTAATGTGGGAGGTCTTTATGGGAGATCACGGTCTTAATTAATTAAGAAACACTTAACCATATTAGCATGTAGTGGGACATGAGGGGTTAAGTGGGTGCCTTGGGTGGCATGTGGAAATTTAGTGGGTGCCTTGGGTGGCATGTGGAATCTAGTGGCTTGCCTTGGGTGGCAATAGAAAATACGATTAGAATACTTAACCAAGTGGAAACATGGAATTAAACATGATTAAAGGGTTAAGTGGGATACACTAGATATGTGACAAGCTTAGGTGGGTAGCTTGTGGGGGCCCATTTCAACCAATATCCCAAACGTATCTTTGTGGGCTCGACCCATGTCGAGTGACGGGACACGCATATTGGGCTTGATTATAAGAGGCCAAAACGGGTTAGCGGTGGCAACGCAAGTCCAACGGGTTTCATATGCGTGTGTGGGCCCGGGCTGGTAGATAAGACGTTGTTGCATCGTGTAGATATAAAGCCGTGCACCGTTGATATTATCAGGTGGCCACCTTGGGGAGTGATACACCCCACTGTGGGACCAGCACGGGTATCTACGGTAGGGAGCCGATCGCTTGGGGAGTAGTGGGTACACCTAATGAAGATAGGGGCAGACGACACCTATGTAGGGGTACACGAAACTACTGGGTAAGAATTACTGAGTACACCTAGTGGAGATAGGGGAAGACGACACCTATGTAGTGGGCTAGGAGTACATGAAACTACTGGGGAAATTTTCTAAGTCCTTGGAAGGGATCAACCTTTAAGTAGGAATGACTGGTGTGGTGCAGTTAGTAATTATCCTTGGGTGGGTAGATGCGTCCTTACGGTTATCTTAGTTTATCCTAAGTCTACCAAGCTGCTTAGTGTAGCCATTCATCCCCAGATATTACCGTAGGTCAAGTTTATGTCTTCTCTGGTTACTTTAATGATTGTATTGTTAAAGTTATAGGACTCACTCAGACTTATGTCTGACCCCGTTGCTTTTATCTTTTTCCCAACCCTCAGGTGCTACGGTGGATCCTAGCGGTAGTGGAGCTTGATCGGATTGCTGTTCCAGTCTTTAGGAGCTTGGATAGATGTAAAGCTCCAGTTATCCAGTTATCTTTTCTTTTTGTTCTGGCTATTGTATAAGAGAGTGGGATTATGTACTTCTTTATTTTGACGGATATTGTACTTGACTTTTATCGTGGTTTTATGATGTAACCAGACATGTTTATTTCCGCTGTTATGAGATGATGTTTTAAATTTCAAGTACTATTTATATCTGTCTTGGTGTAATTTTTCTGTTCTATATTCACTAAAATACTTCACCGATGCTATGGCATTCCCTTAGTGAGTGACCATAGCGGACGTGGGGTGTTACATCTCCGATGCTTGAAGATGTCGTTGCCCCTGTTCTTCGACTGATTTGAGTCGGCTTCTGATCGAAAATTAATTGTGAGTATTAGAATTTTATTTCTTTGCCTGCTCTTGATTTTGTTGTTTTATTTTCGATGCGACCTATGATGAAAATGTTGTGAATAAATATTGGGTCGAATCGAACCCTAGACCTCTGATTTCGTGTAAATGACTTGATCAGATTCGATGTGGCTTTCCCCTTTTGGTTTCTCGATCAAAATTGATTTTCTGAAATCATTTGTTGCCTGATTTGATTAATTCGACATTGAATGGAATGAAGCAATTTTCTGGCCCTTGAAAGAATAATTCCTGATTTAAAAAAAATGCCTTGGAAGAATTTTCTGATTGATTAAAAAAACTGGAAAGAAAAGATTTTGTCCATTTGTTTGCAGGAATTCTTTTTTAAAGAAATTCTCTTTATGAATCTGATTGTTGCTTGTCCATGAATTCGACATGAATAATTCCAAAAATGATTGAGCAAAATTTATGAGAATCCTTGATTGTGCTCGGCCCCTAATATATGAAATGTTTTAATACTGGCAATTCGAGTAAGCTATGAATCTGCGAAATAATTATTCCTTCATATGATCCTAATTGGTTTAAAAAAAAAAACTTTCTTCATTTGAATTGTTCCCATAAAACCTCAAATCATTTATTCCCTTCTGTTGCCTTAAGTTAGTCGAAATGATTCACTTGGCAAAAGTGATTTGTGGAATCAAAATTGTTTAAATCTGAAAAATATATTTGTCCATTTCTGGAAAGATTCTTCACCATTATATGTGCATGTTCACATCCTCCACACTGTTTTAGATATGTTGTTCCCATGCTGTTTGAACTGTGCATTCTTGGATTTCTCGACTTGTCCCAAATGCATACAAGCTCTGTTTTGGTTCCTTGGAATTTTGGTTTGGCTATTTGAATACTGCCTCGACATCCTGTATTGAATTTTCTTGCTTGCATATGTATTCATGCTTGAATAAATTTGCCTTGACCATCCTTGTCATTGAGTTGAGTCTCCCATCTAAATTTGTATTGCTTGTGGCCAAATGTGGCATGATCAAGAAGCTTATATTTGCACTTACATCTACATATTTTCTGTGTACATGAACTTTGACTTGATTGTAGTTGCATTTGTATTGAGCTTGCCAGTTGTGTTGTGCTGCCTCGACCACATTTTCACTTGTACTTGACACCATGCATGCACCAAACCATTTTGCTGTGTGAACATATTGTTGCTTTGCACCAATTTTCTTGCTGACTTGTGTTGTACTTGCGAGAATAGCTGAAGCACACTATGTTCATGTGCGCACTTGTCTTGACATGTTTTTCCTGGCTTCATCATGTGCTCTGTTGCCATGCCACTTGTAGTTCCTGACTTGAACTAGGCTGAGTGCACTTGTGCACATTCATGTATATGCTACTCCACCTGAAATGTAGAGAGCTACATGTTGTTGTGTTTTGTTTGCTTGACCATACATTGCTGGGTGCACCATCTTTGCACACTCTCGACCATTTAAAAAAAAAAAACTGAACCCATGCTGCTCCATTGTGCAATATGATCTGCCATGCTTGCTTGTACACCACCAGTTTGCATCCACAATGTTAATGCTGCTCTGTCCATTCACATTTGTTAACTTCAATGTTGTGTCGACATTTGGCTTTGTTGATTATGTTGACTTTGCTTGATGATGACTCTATCATTTTTATTTATGCACTTGAAATATATATTATTTTATATCAGCAGATTACTGCACTGTGTTGAGGCTGGTCAGAATCAGCTAATTTGACGCTTGGTTCTGATCAGCAAACCAATGTGGCAGGTTAAGGCTGATCAGTGGGCACTAGATGAATACAAATCAGATCGAGTCAGAAAAAATGATGAGAAAACACACCAGAGAACTGAGGCAAATAAATAATAATTTTTTTTAAAAGTAAAATAAAATAATATTTGCTAGTGTATGAAATTATTTCTGTTCAAGATTACTGTGTGTGTTTATGTTATATTTGACAGATAAGCAGAAAAAAGACTGGACTGATAGTGAAGTGCTATGAAGACTGAAGCTTGAAGAACAGAGTGTCAGTGTTTGTGAATGTATATAAGTCTGTATGTGTCAATGCAAAATGTACTGAGTGTAAGAGTTGATATAGTGAGGAGCTAATGTACATGAAAAAGTGATTGTACTGATTATTTGTAATAAACAAAATCTGTTTGAAATAAAATATTATTTTATTGTGTTCAAACTTGTGTTCAAACAAAGTTGTTTATTGTATTCAGTTATATACAAGTACAATTTCAAGTTAAGTGTTTAAATAGTGGAGTTATAAAAAGATGTACTGTTTAGTTATTGAAATAGAATATTCAATTTAAATAGAATACTGTAAAAATATACCTATGTCTGTACAGTCGTATTCCATTTAAATATAAATATTATATTCTTGTCTGTGATGTATATATAAAACAGTACAGTAACAAACACATTTATATTAATATATATTTGGTTGTTATCATCAAACAAAAATCATATAATTGTGTATACAACACCGTTATATACAACATAATCTCTATTTTTATAAAAATAATTAAATTTTATTTAACAACATTTTATGTCAATCGGCGACCTTGGTGCTGTTTTCACCCAAATTTGTTTTACAAGTTTCTCTAAATCTAACCGTTGGAATTTAACACAATTCATATCGTTGGAAAGATCTTCCCAAGGAAAACCTAATAGTTATAGTTTTGGGAAAATCCTGCGGTCGGATATTTCAGTATAACTATTTAAAGTTACGATTGTCGAATCGCGAACTACTGCGCGCGATTCGTTTAATTATAATTTACATATATATACTTATATATAATTCCGTCATCCATTTCATTTCACTATATTTTGTTAACATCGAATATCCCTATTTGTGTATATAATATCGAGGTATAACATGGCACACAATAATGTTTATTTTATTTTAATTCACATACACATGCTATATCCAACAATGTATTTTTTTCTTCTTTCATCTTTCAATTTACACCCAATGTATATTTGGTTTCATTATTCCTTTTTATTAAAAACCCATTCCTTAAAATGTAAATTTCTAATCTTTTTATTTACATAAAAAAGAAAATGTAAATTTCTATTCCTATTTTATTTACATTGAGAAATGTAAACTTATATTTCAATATATTATTATATTGAAAATGTAACTTTTATTCCATATTCTATTTACATTGGAAAATGTGAATTCCTAATCATTCTTTTATTTCTTTTGTTTACATTGAAAAATGTAAATTCTTTTATTTAAATACAAAAATAAAAAAAAATTCTATTTCATCCTTATATACAATGAAAAAATGTAAGTTTCTATATTTCTCTAATTACATATAAAAATGTAACTTCCTATTTTTCTTTTATTTACATTGAAAAATGTAACTTCTTTTTACCGCCTCAAAATGACGATAAAAATATATAACAATTATTCTATTCTTTTATCGCAGCTAAGGTGACGATAAAAATATACTTTTCATTTCTACTCTTTTTATCGCATCTAAAATGACGATAAAATTATACATTTTAATTCCATTATTTTTATTCACATTAAAAATGTAAACTTTTCTTTTTAATATAATCTACATTACATTAAATAAATTTGCAATGTCAAAATCTAATCTTTTCATTACATAAAATTGAAATTTTCTTTACCTTAAACCTTAATTACATGAAAATGAAATTTTCTTCTTTAAATATTCTTTACATGAAAATGTCAATTTTCTCTCTAATTCTTTTACATGAAAATGTAAATTTTCTTACTTCAAACCTTATCCACATTAAAAATGTAAATTTTCCTTCTTTACCTTATTCACATTAAAAATGTAACTTTTCGTTTTACATTAAAAATGTAACTTTTATTTCTTTATTCTTTTATTTACATAGAAATGTAAATTACATTTCAATGTTGCACTTCATTCTTCATTCTTTTAATTCTATACTTATGATTTCATGGAAAATTCATTCTTTTAATTACATATAAATATAAGTAACATTACACGTCAAATTTTGTCTTTTAGTTTGCAATGTAAAATTTCTATCTTTTTAGTTACATTAAAAATGTAATTAATATTACATGACAAATCTTGCTTTTTTTATCCTTTAATTTGCAATGTAAAATTCTACCCTTTTAAGTTACATTAAAAATGTTATTTTAATTACACCGTCAAATTCTACTTTTAAATTACATTAAAAATGTAATTTTATTAACATTGAAAATTCTTCTAAATGCAACATTTTACACTAAAAATGTTATTTTTTTTAAATGCAACATTTTTAACAAAAGTGAACCTTTATTCTTTATGCAACAATTTATAAGATAAAAAAAATGTTACTTTTCTATGCTAACATTTCATATAATATGTTAGATCAAAAAATGGCTCTAACACCCAAATTGTCGTATTTTGAGCATAGAATATGAAGAAATAATCGAAAAATAGAGAAAAAAGCAAGACAACGAGATTTTTATAGTGGTTCGGCGTTAACAAGCCTACGTCCACTTCATATTTTCTCATTTCACTCATGGATTACAATTACAATGAATATTGTCTTTCAATCACTTGAATTCAATGAATAATTCTCTCTGAATCCATTGAATTTATTGAGGAAGTTGGTGGTTATTCATGGAGAAGTATTGGCTATGGCAGCCATGGATGAGGAGATGCCAAAAAGTCCCTTGAAAATGCCCTCTGAAGGTGTATTTATAGCTGTAGGAAAGCTCCTGGGAGGACTGGTTCGTGATGGGGTACGTGGCAGGCGATCCAGAAAAATAGGAGAGCCAGTAGCCTTGAGAATAGGTCAAAACAAGCTGCGTTTGAACAGGTCCGAAGGTCGGATCGCGGTCATAGGTCGGATCGCGGTCATGGGTCGGATCGCGGTCATAGGTCGGATCGGATCACGTAGGCAAGGGCGGATCGGATCGCGTAGGCAAGGGCGGATCGGATCGCGTAGGCAAGGGCGGATCGGATCGCGTAGGCAAGGGCGGATCGGATCGCGGTCATATGCCAGCTTACACCCGTTCACGGAAATGGGCGTTTCAAACCGTAAGTCCGATTGAGCCAAACCAAAGCTCAAACTGAAGCTAATTCAAAGGGCTACGAGTATATGAGGTGAATAGATCCAAATGAGGTCATTTGATAGGGGTTTCGGGCCAGTTTATACCGATGTTGTGATTTTGACCAAACTGCCTTGTGTCTTCTGATGATGCTTCTAATGCGGGAGAACGATGTTATCCAAAGATTCCATATGAGACAGCATTTACCCAGAGGTATGTCAACATTATCTTTGCTTTGGGTAGCCTGGTCACAAAGCAGGCTAACATAATAAAAATGATCTTTTCTAGTGCTAACATCTTAAATTGGGTTTTGCCCGATTTAATAAAAATATTACTTTTGTCTAATCTTTCAATGGAAACAAAAATGTCATTTTTATCTTCATTCTTTTAAAGTAAACAAAATGCTAATTTTTCTTTAATCCCTTTTAATGATCAAAATGTAATCTTTCTTCTTAATGAACAAAAATGTATTTTTGTTTTAAACTCTTTTTAATGTATAAAATATACATTTCCAATTCATTCTCTTTTAATGTACAAAAATATACATTTCTAATTCATTCTCTTTTAAGGTAACAAAATGAATGTTTTCTAATTCATTTCTCTAAAGTGACAAAGTTGAATGAATTTACTTCATTCCTTTCAAAGTGACAAAATGAATGAATTCTTTCTATAATCCTATTTTCACAAAAATGTGATTTCACAAAAATATGTACTTTTATTAACGTCAAAAATTTGTACTTTTAATACGAACCAAAAATACGTTCTTTTTATATGAACAAAAATATCTTCTTTTTATAACGTACAAAAATGTGTTCTTTTATAACATACAAAAATGATACTTATGTTTGAAATAAAACGACGCTTAAAATTTGCTCTTTTTATTTTGAAACAAACCGACATTAAAATTTCATCTTTTTATTATAAACAACACGACATTAAAAAATGTCATCTTTTTATTTATAACAACACAATGCTAAAAATCAAATCTTTTCATTTTAACAAAATGATGTTAAAAACCCAATCTTTTCATTTTAACAAAACGATATTTTTAATATGAACAAAGCGATATTAAAATGTTAATCTTTTTAATATGAACAAAAAGAAAGACATTAAAAATTATTCCCAACAATTCAATAAACAAATATGATGAATTTGGTTTAACTATTTCCAACATACACAAATGCAAATTTTAAACACACAAATTCTAAGGAACCATTCGTATGTATGTATAAAAATCTCAATAAAAAATGAGATTTTGATCGCATTGACAAAACTGAAATAATAGAACTGAAATAAAGAAGTAAATAGCAGCGCAACATCAGATCTGAAATAATGGATCTGGAATTAATAATAAATTTCATTGCGAATTTAGAACATAAATTTGAATATCAATAAATATGATATTTTAATCGTATCAACTCAAGCGAATATATCAAACACAACAGAAATATATAACAAGTAAATCCTAAATTACCATAGCGCAGAATAATATACATATAGCGGTTCAGAGGCGAGAACTATAATTAAAATATAATTATTTATAAAAATAGATAAGATTTCTCACCTTTCGTGGATATGATGAAGACAAGAAAAGGGCGACCAATTGATTTGCAATTTGAAGATCCTTTTTCTTTATTCCTTTTGAGAACGATGATGGATAAAATTGAAGAAGAAGAGGATACAACCAATTTTTCTAATTTCATATTTATAAGCAGGGTAAAGAAAAATAAAATAGAGAGGAAGAGAGACTGCTGCCACTGAAGAGATGAAAATTTAGGCGGCGACTTCAGAAAAGAGAACGAGAGTTTGTGAAGGGTTACGGGTATTTCATAGTGGAGGAAGATTTCCTTTTATCCCCTTATATTTTTAATTTACTCAGTTATACCCCCCTTGTATATTAAATTTATTCAATTATACCCAATTCAAATATATCTTAAAACTACGATATACAACAATAGGTACGAATTTCTTATTAAATAAAAATATCATTATTACTGCAACAAACATTGCAAAAATACATATATGTATTACCGAAATTTACCATGATAAAGGTTACACTTATTACTCTAATTTAGCGTATGTCATTAAATAGGATTCCATGCATATATGTATTTCAAAAAAGTTTCTCTTTTGATGATTTTGTTGAAATAGGCAATAATTAGGGAATTAGTACGCTGATTAGATAATTATTTATTTTCTTCCTTATATTGCGCATTTCCTTTATATTTTTAATGAATGCGCACAACGATGTTCGTTTTAAATTCTAATATTATAGAAGAAACTATAATAATGTGAACGTATCTTATTTCATAATTTATTTCTTGTTTTGTCATGCTGAACGCACCATCATTAATTAAATAATTAACATTTAACTGTTTTTTTAGGCATCTATTATTATATATTTTTCTTCGTTTAGCAAGCAGCAACTCCCTAGCCTACAGAGAAAATGAGTTAGAGAAAGAAGGAAGAATGGTTTTCCCGAATAAAGGAATTGGTTCGTGAAATAAATATAAAAAGAAATGCACCGAAATCAATACGCATGTCTTTCCAAATTTTCAATGTTAAATTATTGAATTGTTTAATTAGTGGCTGATGTGTCCATTGCTTTTCCAATGAGGTATGATTTATATGGAGTAAATCATTTATTTAAATGTTATCAATGTTGATTGCTTACACCGCCACATTAATTTTTATTACAAATGTTGACGAATTTAATGAATTAAAAACGCACATATATTTATTATTTAAATTTCCATCTCAGAAATATAAGGTTTCAAATTATACAAACTTCCAAATTTCACACTATTGATATTTAGATTTGACTAACCGACAACCGTACTTTTTCATCTATTATAAACACAAAATACTGTCCTAGCCTTTCTTACTTCAGTATTTTAGTCTAATAGATTTTTTTTATATTAATATAGACATGGGTAATTTATGGTACTAAATAAATGAATGCATGTATGGTTTAAAGTTAAAAAGGGAACTTGAAATAAAGACAATTTGAAAATGAATAATTACCGCATGTATATTACCATATGAAACGTTGTTTGTTTAGGAAAAAGTGCATATGTTGAAAATATAACTAATTATGGCAGTTCAAAATTTACAGTGCATGCATGCATTTAAAAAGGGTAGGCAATGCATGCCTTTTTGTTTTATACATAATAAAGGGCCTACAGACTAAATAACCCTTTTCACTTAAATACTAAAATAAATAAATCAATACATTGGAGATATATGGAAAGGTTGGACAATAAATATATTTTATGTTTTGTTTGTTTTCTTTTATATTTATTTATTATTATAAATGTTAATATTAATTTTCATTAACTGCGATAGTTAAAACGTACATTATATATCGTTGACACGCAGTGTCTTACAATTCTTTCTATATAAAATTAATTTGGAAACATGCATAAATTTATTTTTAATTATCACAAATAAAAATTTTAAATCGTTCATTAATAACATCATAATTTAATTCAGGACCAATTTATATTCAATAATTTAATTTAATAAAGAAACATTTAAATTCTGATGCATTTTTCTAACAAAATTTCCTTAAAATAATTTTTTTATTTTTGCCCCGAAATTCAGGGTTGTTACAGTCTTCCCCACTTAAAAACTTTTCGTCCTCGAAAAGGAATGAAGCTAAAAAGTTGTTTAATTAACTAACTAAATTTTCATTCTTTTATTTGTTTCTATAATTTTATTAGTTGAACTAATAATTACACTACACAACCATCAATCGATTAGTTGATTAGCTTTTAAAATATATAACTTTATATATTCAAAAATCATATTTCCAAAGATCAGATTATATATAATCAAAAATATGTTAATCATTAACTGGGCACTCTCAACTCATTCTAGGGCATTACTAACCCCATCTCTAATGAGTTTTCTCATTCTAGGATACTACTAATCCTATCTCTAATGAGTATTCTTATTGGATATTACTAATCCAATCTCTGATGAGTCTTTTGCTCAGTTCTAACGAGTTGTACCCCAAAGATTTGAGCTAACCAGAGCTCTGATACCAACTGTAACGGCCCGGATTTCGCCCGACCCGATCGATCACAAAATCGACTAAGACCGTTCAAAACCCGAACACGTTAACTTTGGGAATACATATAAACATTACTATAATGCTACATCAGAGTACAGAATATATCAGAGTACATTGAATAAAATTACAGCGGAAGATAAATTACAATAAATTAAATACAATAAACAGCGGAAGACTTCTATGCTCTGGACACAGCTTTAGGCTTTGATCCAGAATCCTGCTCAAGAGATAAATATCTGCAAATAGCTACTCGACTGCCCGTGTGGAAAAGAGGGCACCCGAGTTTGCAAAGTGAAAAAAACTACAGGTCAGTCATGGGACTGGTATGAGAAATCTAACTAATATAACTAATAGCAATAATGCAAATCCAAGGACCACGCCGCTAACGCGGAACGGGTTTTATTCCAATGGATTGCCGGTGCATAAATTAAAGTAAATCGTTAAACAATGCAATGCTTTTTAGAAAAATGAAACCATTATTAGACCCAAGTCCCATCACACAATGCAATGCAAATCGGAGGATAGAGTTTTACCTTATAATGGTCAAAAATGCTCGGTACGATAAAAAACGGATTTGATATTATTGTTAGTGTATATATGTTTCAAAAACATTTCAATCATAATGTATCAATCATATATGGCATAGTACCCCATCCAACTATGTCGCCATACTAGTTCTACAATCAAAACCGCATGAGGTCGTATTGGAAATTGAGTTTTCATCATGAGTCAGTGCTAGGGAGGAGCTCCTTACCGATTCGAGACACTCTAGCTAATGTGTCAGGATCCCCTGCAGTGAACCCTTGGAAAGCTGCACGGCCGGTCCACACATACGATTTTGCGGATTGGCAATTCCTAAACACACGTTTCCCGGTCCTATAGGACCTAATATCCGAGGCGCCTCATTCCATCATCCACATAAGTAAATGCCGGGCCGTGTAAAACCCAAACACCACTTCTAACTGGAAAGAAACGTGCTGCTCTCCCTGCGTTCCCTTCTCCCGTTTTAGACTCCAACCGGGTTGTGAGGCTTGTGAAGCTACGTAATACACAAAGCTATGCTTATTCAAGCTGTGCTTTGATCATCAACCACAAGGCCTGTTTTCAACAAAAGCCTTGATCATTTGCATCTTAGCATGCCACATTGTCAATCCATATTGTAACATTGATTCCTACCAATATATAACCTCTAAGCTCATACATCTTAGAGTAGGGTGTTAAACACCAAACAGATATATATTTAGCAGAGATCAACGAATACCGTATAAAGGAATACAACGTCAGACATACATCCATTTTCAAGTCCGTTCTGGGTCTGAACGAAACCGGATGCACCTTATTCCTCGCATATCCGAACAATCAACAGGTAGTTTGGGCGGCCAGCATTGTAGCCCCATCAATTTAGCTACTCCAATCATGGGCGTCAATGGTAACTCATCCATTCGACGTGAAGATCATCGGTCTTCAATCACCGTCTTCAACTCTTCGACTTAGATCGACGAATAATCATTTGAAATGAGATTGAACACGGACTTTTGAAATGATCCTCGTATATATATAATTTAAAATCATTTCTTATCGTTAATATTAATTTATAACGATTAATCTCTATTTTTATAAAAATAATTAAATTTTATTTAACAACACTTTATATCAATAGGTGACCTTGGTGCTGTTTTCACCCAAATTTGTTTTACCAGTTTCTCTAAATCTAACCGTTGGAATTTAACACAATTCATATCGTTGGAAAGATCTTCTGAAGGCAAACCTAATAGCTTCAGTTTTGGGAAAATCCTACGGTCGGATATTTCAGTATAACTATTTAAAGTTACGATTGTCGAATTGCGAACTACCACGCGTGATTCGTTTAATTATAATTTACATATATATACTTATATACAATTCCGTCATCCATTTCATTTCACTATATTTTGTTAACATCGAATATCCCTATTTGTGTATATAATATCGAGGTATAACATGACATACAATAATGTTTATTTTATTTTAATTCACATACACATGATATATCCAACAATGTATTTTTTTTCTTCTTTCATCTTTCAATTTACACCCAATGTATATTTGGTTTCATTATTCCTTTTTAATGAAAACACATTCCTTAAAATGTAAATTTCTAATATTTTTATTTACATAAAAAAGAAAATGTAAATTTCTATTCCTATTTTTTTTTACATTGAGAAATGTAAACTTATATTTCAATATATTATTATATTGAAAATGTAACTTTTATTTCATATTCTATTTACATTGGAAAATGTGAATTCCTAATCATTCTTTTTTTTCTTTTGTTTACATTGAAAAATGTAAATTCTTTTATTTACATATAAAAAAAAATATAATTTCTATTTCATCCTTATTTACATTGAGAAAATGTAAGTTTCTATATTTCTCTAATTACATATAAAAATGTAACTTCCTATTTTTCATTTATTTACATTGAAAAATGTAACTTCTTTTTACCGCCTCAAAATGACGATAAAAATATATAACAATTATTCTATTCTTTTATCGCAGCTAAGGTGACGATAAATATATCTAAAATGACGATAAAAATATACATTTTGAATCCATTATTTTTATTCACATTAAAAATGTAAACTTTTCTTTTTAATATAATCTACATTATATTAAATAAATTTGCAATGTCAAAATCTAATCCTTTCATTACATAAAAATGAAATTTTCTTACTTTAAACCTTAATTACATGGAAATGAAATTTTCTTTTTTAAATACTCTTTACATGAAAATGTCAATTTTCTCTCTAATTCTTTTACATGAAAATGTAAATTTTCTTACTTTAAACCTTATCCACATTAAAAATGTAAATTTTCCTTCTTTACCTTATTCACATTAAAAATGTAACTTTTTGTTTTACATTAAATATTGTAACTTTTATTTCTTTATTCTTTTATTTACATAGAAATGTAAATTACATTTCAATGTTGCACTTCATTCTTTATTCGTTTAATTATATTCTTATGATTTCATGGAAAATCCATTCCTTTAATTACATATAAATGTAAGTAACATTACACGTCAAATTTTGTCTTTTAATTTGCAATGTAAAATTTCTACCTTTTTAGTTACATTAAAAATGTAATTAATATTACATGACAAATCTTGCTTTTTTTATCCTTTAATTTGCAATGTAAAATTCTACCCTTTTAAGTTACATTAAAAATGTTATTTTAATTACACCGTCAAATTATACTTTTTAATTACATTAAAAATGTAATTTTATTAACATTGAAAATTCTTCTAAATGCAACATTTTACACTAAAAATGTTTTATTTTTAAATGCAACATTTTTAACAAAAGTGAACTTTTATTCCTTATAAGATAAAAAAAATGTTACTTTTCTATGCTAACATTTCATATAATAAAAATGATCTTTTCTAGTGCTAAAATCTTAAATTGGGTTTTGCTCGATTTAAGAAAAATGTTACTTTTGTCTAATCTTTCAATGGAAACAAAAATGTCAATTTTGTCTTCATTCTTTTAAAGTAAACAAAATGCTAATTTTTCTTTAATCCCTTTTAATGATCAAAATATAATCTTTCTTCTTAATGAACAAAAATGTAATTTTGTTTCAAACTCTTTTTAATGTATAAAATATACATTTCCAATTCATTTTCTTTTAATGTATAAAAATATACATTTCTAATTCATTCTCTTTTAACGTGACAAAATGAATGTTTTCTAATTCATTTCTCTAAAGTGACAAAAATGAATGAATTTACTTCATTCCTTTCAAAGTGACAAAATGAATGAATTCTTTCTATAATCCTATTTTCACAAAAATGTGATTTCACAAAAATATGTACTTTTATTAACGTCAAAAACATGTACTTTTAATACGAACCAAAAATACGTTCTTTTAATACGAACAAAAATATCTTCCTTTTATAACGTACAAAAATGTGTTCTTTTATAACGTACAAAAATGATACTTATGTTTGAAATAAAACGACGCTTAAAATTTGCTCTTTTTATTTTGAAACAAACCGACATTAAAATTTCATCTTTTTATTATAAACAACACGACATTAAAAAATGTCATCTTTTTATTTGTAACAACACGATGCTAAAAATCAAATCTTTTCATTTTAACAAAATGATGTTAAAAACCCAATCTTTTCATTTAACAAAACGATATTTTTAATATGAACAAAGCGATATTAAAAAGTTAATCTTTTTAATATGAACAAAAAGAAAGACATTAAAAATTCTTCCCAACAATTCAATAAACAAATATGATGAATTTGGTTTAACTATTTCCAACATACACAAATGCAAATTTTAAACACACAAATTCTAAGGAACCATTCGTATATATGTATAAAAATATCAAAAAAAAAATGAGATTTTGATCGCATTGACAAAACTGAAATAATAGAACTGAAATAAAGAAGCAAATAGCAGCGCAACATCAGATCTGAAATAATGGATCTGGAATTAATAATAAATTTCATCACGAATTTAAGACATAAATTTGAATCTCAATAAATATGAAATTTTAATCGTATCAACCCAAGCGAATATATCAAACACAACAGAAATATATAACAAGTAAATCCTAAATTACCATAGCGCAGAATAATATAAATATAGCGATTCAGAGGCGAGAACTATAATTAAAATATAATTATTTATAAAAATAGATAAGATTTCTCACCTTTCGTGGATATGATGAAGACAAGAAAAGGGCGACCAATTGATTTGCAATTTGAAGATCCTTTTTCTTTATTCCTTTTGAGAACGATGATGGACAAAACTGAAGAAGAAGAGGATACCACCAATTTTTTCTGATTTCATATTTATAAGCAGGGTAAAGAAAAATAAAATAGAGAGGAAGAGAGACTACTGCCATTGAAGAGAAGAAAATGGAGGCAGCGACTTCAGAAAAGAGAATGCGAGTTTGTGAGGGGTTATGGGTATTTCATAGTGGAGGAAGATTTCCTTTTATCCTCTTGTATTTTTAATTTACTCAATTATACCCCCCTTGTATATTAAATTTATTCAATTATACCCAATTCAAATATATCTTAAAACTACAATATACAACAATAGGTACGAACTTCTTATTAAATAAACATATCATTATTACTGCAACAAACATTGCAATAATACATATATGTATTACCGAAATTTACCATGATAAAGGTTACACTTATTACTCTAATTTAGCGTATGTCATTAAATAGGATTCCATGCATATATGTATTTCGAAAAAGTTTCTCTTTTGATGATTTTGCTGAAATAGGCAATAATTAGGGAATTAGTACGCTGATTAGATAATTATTTATTTTCTTCCTTATATTGCGCATTTCCTTTATATTTTTAATGAATGCGCATAACGATGTTCGTTTTAAATTCTAATATTATAGAAGAAACAATATTAATGTGAACGTATCTTATTTCATAATTTATTTCTTGTTTTGTGATGCTGAACGCACCATCATTAATTAATTAACATTTAACCGTTTTTTTAGGCATATATTATTATATATTTTTCTTCGTTTAGCAAGCAGCAACTCTCTAGTCTATAAAGAAAATGAGTCAGAGAAAGAAGGAAGAACGGTTTTCACGAATAAAGGAATTGGTGCGTGAAATAAATACAAAAAGAAACGCACCGAAATCAATACGCATGTCTTTCCAAATTTTCAACGTTAAATTATTGAATTGCTTAATTAGTGGCTGATGTGTCCATTGCTTTTCCAATGAGATATGATTTACATGGAATAAAATCATTTATTTAAATTTTATCAATGTTGATTCCTTACACCGCCACATTAATTTTTATTACAAATGTTGACGAATTTAATGAATTAAAAATGCACATAAATTTATTATTTAAATTTCCATCTCAGAAATATAAGGTTTCAAATTATACAAACTTCCAAATTTCACACTATTGATATTTAGATTTGACTAACCGACAACTGTACTTTTCATCTATTATAAACACAAAATACTGTCCTAGTCGTTCTTACTTCAGTATTTTAGCCTAATAGATTTTTTTTGTATTAATATAGACATGGGTAATTTATGGTACTAAATAAATGAATGCATGTATGGTTTAAAGTTAAAAAGGGAACTTGAAATAAAGACAATTTGAAAATGAATAATCACCGCATGTATATTACCATATGAAACGTTGACTGTTTAGGAAAAAAATGCATATGTTGAAAATATAACTAATTATGGCAGTTCAAAATTTACAGTGCATGCATGCATTTAAAAAGGGTAGGCAAAGCATGGCCTTTTTGTTTTATACATAATAAAGGCCCTACAGACTAAATAACCCATTTCACTTAAATACTAAAATAAATACACCAATACATTAGAGATATATGGAAAGGTTGGACAATAAATATATTTTATGTTTTGTTTGTTTTCTTTTATATTTATTTATTATTATAAATGTTAATATTAATTTTCATTAACTGCGATAGTTAAAACGTACATTATATATCGTTGACACACAGTGTCTTACAATTCTTTCTATATAAAATTAATTTGGAAACATTCATAAATTTATTTTTAATTATCACAAATAAAATTTTTAAATCGTTCATTAATAGCATCATAATTTAATTTAAGACCAATTTATATTCAATAATTTAATTTGATAATGAAACATTTAAATTCTGATGCATTTTTCTAACAAAATTTCCTTAAAATAAATTTTTTAATTTTGCCCCGAAATTCAGGGTTGTTACATTAACCAAAACCAATTACAGCTTATAAACTCGTGGATAGTTAGGATAGTGCCTTCATAATTGGACATTCTCAGACTGAATGAACAAATGATTGCTAACTTTCCATTACACTGCATTCCATTCTTCTTACTTTTATATTTTCTGACTTCAACACTGCATACACCATCACATATTAACATACATACAAACACGGGAGGCATGGGCATTCATATTCTAATTTCTGTTATCTCTTGGATAATGCAACAATCATGTCTGGAAGACGTTCAGCTAGGTTGGCAGAAAGAAGAGAAGTTGTAGGACCATCTAAGAATCCTAATCTCGAATATGTTTAATCTACTTCGGACTTAGAATAGGACAGTGCGGGCACAGACTATGACATAGAAATTCATGGGATCGGTGTATTGTCTGGAAGTGAGGTTTCCATAGGCAAAGAAGAGGAAGGAGGAGTGGGGGACAATCGTGCTCTTGATGAATTTGAGAGTGCGACTATCTTATAAGCACCTTCGAACTCAGTTGAGTCGATGATTGATGATCCCAAGCTTAGATGCCTGTGTTTAAAACATGGAATTCTCCAAAAAGACACTAAGGTGGCTATTGAAGAAGATAAGCCTCATAATCCCCCCGAAGGAAACATGCCAATTAGTCGGCTGATGCGTGTTGTCGGTGCTATCCCTCCATTTCCACCAATCGTCATCGATTTTCTAAAATGAATGCGAATCGCTCCATTCAACTTCATCCCAATGCGTATGCCTATCTATATACATTGTATATCGTTTATAAAGAAATTGGATAGAGCTCACTTTCTAATACGTATGCTTCTTCTACAATTTCAAACACCGAACAAAAGAGACTTCGCCCTTCGTATACTTCGAGTTTATGCCAAAAAGGAATATCATTGACGAACCATTCAACAGTAAAGTGGGTGGTGTAAATCCCGAATGGTTCTATATAAAGAAGCAACCGGGATGTGCTAGGCGATGGCTCAAATCAAGTAAGCTTCAGATTCCGATATTCTGATCTTAATTGTTGTTATGAACATGCTGACTTACCTTATTATTTTGCAGTTGATATTCTGAAAAAAGAGGTGCACCAAGTGTACTTTGAATGCATGAACCGTTTGCTCAATGGTGACCAGAAACTATTAACTGTTAGAGAACGTCTAGTGGACGACTATCTTCATCGTCACCACCTACTCATCATGACTCGGAGCATAGACCATGTGGGAAGGTGTTTATGTATATGTGCCCCCAGTCGAGGGATAAGCTGGAACTTTAGTCGAGAAGGGAGAGAGTTCGAAGGGTCAAAAACTCGTAGGATCCAGCCAGGAAGTGCAATTAGGTGATGAAAGAACGACAAAGGGTGAGGATCCAACTGCATTTCGAAAGAGCCTTTCTCCTATGCCAATTCAGGAAGATGTACTAGCGAATATACCTACTGGAGGTAGGCATAAATACGTTACTCCTGAGGATGCCACCACTCCCGAAAGACAAACTTCTCCAAAGAAGCTGCCATTAACCAAGTCTCAAGATGATGATTCTCTTATAGACGAGTTCATATATCAGGGTTTGGGGAGGCTTCCCCTGCCCAATGCCATTTACCCTTCGCAAGATTTTGGAATAGGCTTCCAGGCTCTGTTCCATTGGGGGTACCACTTAGGACATATACACCACACTTTCACCGCATGTCACTGCAGTCGTGTACTATATTAATCCCGATTCTAATGTTTACTTGTGTTGCTTTGCAGAAAAAATGACGTGCTATCGCTACCCTCTCAGAGATGTTCGCTCAATTATGCCCAGATTCGACCTCGATGTAGAACATGATCGGGATGATGGTCGCGAGCGAGATAGAAGGAGACATCATGATTCCAATCGTCCTTATTCTCCACATTCCCATTCTCCTCGTCAGTCAGATACTGATGAGCATAAGAGTCATCAGGACATTCATGAAGGAGACAAGTCACTACCCAAGGTTCCAACTCCACCGAAGGAAAAACATCATCAGGAAAGGCCACCACCAAAACATTCCAACCCACGAGACAAAACCAAAGATCTGAAAGAGGGCAAGAGAAAGGTAAAATGTCCCTTGTACCTACCGATCGAAGAAAAGTCGAACTATCAATGGCGAAACCTGTGACACTTGACTTCGAGAATAAAGCAAAGTTGAAAATTATGAAGAAGAAATTTCAGGATCATCACTTTGAGAATATGCTTTTTGTTTCTTCTCCCGAGCTTGTGCCTTCAAAGTGGGCAGATGAAGTCATGGCAAAAATAGACTTAGTGGATAGGCAGTATAAGCAGATGTACAACTAATCGTGAAACCTCTCTAAAATCATTCGAGACTTGATAATTGATGTGAATAACAATAAGGAAATGGCCGAGGATGATTAGATTATCTTGAAGGAAACATAAAAAGAAGTAGACGATGCACAGGCACAACTTGCTCTTGCACAACGTGACATTAGCAACTATAAGAAGCAACATGAAGAGTCGCAAAAGCGTTATCATACCGAACTTGATCTCACAGCAAATAGCACTTAGACTTGAAGAAGCAAGTTGAGGATGCTAAGTCCGACAACATCAAGGCAAAGTCAGACCGTGCCCGGCTTGAGCAAGAGAAGGCGGAGTTAACAAAGAAGAATACCGATTTGGCGGCTAAATTTGCGGAGGTTGAATCAAGGGAAGTTCCCGCTGAGGGGAATGCAAACATCGCTATTAAATCTGCAGAGGATGATAATGCAAAACAAGGCGAAGCTCAAAAGGAACTGGATGATTATGGCAAGACCATGATAGAATTCTTTGGTCAAGTGATTCGTTCTACGGACATCTCTTGGGTCAAAGACTATCCAACAATATTTGTCTACTTATGGGATCAGGTTGTTGAGTAGGAGAAAAAACAACTTAAGGTGGACAACATCGATGAGGGGAAACTCATCCAGAAATATCTGAAGGGAGAGTACCCAGAACGCTTAGTAGAAGGGGATAAACTAATTGCTGCTGCTATGGAGGAGGAGACACGCCGGCTTAAGGGAAAACAAACTGCTGAAACTGGTTCTTCTTCTACCGTCCCTGGAGCCATTGAAGCAGAAGGGTATGATCCTGAGAATCTAGGACTTCCTAAGGCATCTCTCCTGTCTCCATTGTTGAAACAGCTTCAGAAGTTCCTGCCACTCATGTCGAAAAGTCATCTGAAGGTATCTCCACCTTTTCACCTCAATTCGTTAGAGTTATCTCAATTTTATGTCATATTGTTGGAGCATTATTGAAGAACCCAAGTTCCCCTGAGTTACCGTTGCTTCTCGTTCTTTAGGTGAGAATCCTGCTGAGAAGGCCAAGGAGAAATAGGAAGAGGTCACCGACGCAAAGTATACCGAGAAAACCAAGGAAAAACAAGAGGAGGTCACTAATAAAGCTATCAACGTCTAGTACTGTGACTTCCATGGAAGGAGACATTATATATGCTCTAAAGGACGGTGACGAGAATGATGGAAATGAGGGAGACGATGATGTTATCGTACCTGGAGGCCTGAGAGAAGCTAACGGCATGACTTTGGCTGAGATGAAAGTGAAGACTGATGCTCTTTTGAAAGTCAAATTTAAGGGAGAAACCGAAGAACCCCTTAACATTATTCTTATCTAGTCAGTACCTCCTAGGCAGATGATATTCGTTAAACTTTCAAAGTCAATCACTTCTCAGTTAGCGTCTCAGTCCTCTGTTGCTTCCCAAGTTACACCTCCAGAAAAGTAGAAGTTGAAGAAGTGCATTCGCACTGATGCTGGGAAGGAAGAAAAAGAAACAGAAGGTTGCTCGAAAGTCCAAGCCTTCTTCCAAATCCAAATGAAACATGGTTTAAGCTTATCATTTTGTTTTTCGCTAGTTTGCTATTGTTGTAGCGAGTGTGACCCTCGCATCTTTTAATTAGTCTCCTTGTATAAACCTGCACTTATGAAAATAAAGTAGCTTATTCTTCTACAATGTCAGATATTTGCAAATTTTTCATTTATTTCAATTAAGTGCATTAGTGGTCAAAACATTATAATTGTAAGCGACAAATGATAAATCACATCGTAGATCATCAAACAAAAAGTCCTATACGAGCTTCCCTACAAGCCATAACCTATGCAATATAAAATCATTACTAAGCTAAGTGACGAAAAACAGGGGGTGTGATGTGTATGGCCCCAATCAATCTTGAATAAAATGCCTGGACAGAGCTTGTTCGGGATTGATTAGGTTTGACATTAGATTGCCCCCACTCCTTCAGTGGGAAAGGATCCTTTTTCATTAGCGCTTGTTCTCAACATCTTTATGATCTCTTGTCATATGACCCGGTTAGAGTGTGGTCAAGGCGGTCTTTGATCGTGGTGCACCATCACGCCCTGAGTATGCCATCTTCAGTCCTTTATACTCTCCCTCGAATCATGAGAGTTAGAGTCTTGGATGTCGTCTTCCCGTCCTTTATACTCTCTCTAGAATCATGAGAGCTAGAGTTTAGAATGTAGTCTTCTCGTCCTTCATGCTTTCTTATGCAAACGGTTTTCCTATTTGCTCCGTTTTTTCTTCTGCACCCAATTATTTATGGAGGAATCTCATTGGTTTCTATGCCAATGTTGCTCCCAGTTCTAATTCAAGTTGTTTATTCTAAGCCCAAAACAAAACAATCATAGGACATAAAGAAATAAATGCAATAAATGTAAATGACACGCAATATTTTATAGCGGTTCAGCTAAATCATTGCCTACGTCCACTTTATATTCCTTTGTTTATATCAATTAGACTGTTTTAGGCAAGTCACGCCTTTGTACATAGTTTACAGAACAAAAGAAACAATACAATCTTAAGTCAAACAGTGCTGCAAGTTTTGGGCATTCCACGCCCTGGGGATTTCATCACCATCTACAGTCGTCGGCTATAAAGATCCTCCGTCAAGTTTCCGTTGAATGGTGTATGGTCCTTCCCATTTCAGACCCAGGTAGACGGGGGTCCGGAAGACATGTTTCAAGACTAAGTCTCTAGGTTCAAAGGTCCGGCGCCGAACCTTCCTGTTGTAATATCGAGCAACTTGGTGTCGGTGCCTTGAGGCGCGCAAGTCTGCTTCATCTTTCTTTTCCACAATCTCATCCAAAGACTCGACGAGAAGTGCTTTGTTCGTCATTAGATCATAGTATGTTGTCCTGTGAGAGGGAACTTCCAATTCCACTGGAATAACCGCTTCTGATCCGAATGAAGGCGAGATGGGAGTATGACCTGTCACTGATTTATAGGTCATTTTGTTGGCCCACAATGCTAGGGGCAATTCATCAATCCACATGGCTTTTGCCTGCTTCAATCGCTTATTAAGAGTGGTCTTGATAATCTTGTTCACTGCTTCGACCTGCCCATTCGATTGTAGATGAGCAACTGCGGTATATATCTTCTTGATCTTGTATTTTTGGCAAAAATCTTTAAATTCAGTGCTATCGAACTAGGTTCCATTATCAGTTGTAATGGTTTGGGAATCCCAAATCGAGAAATATGTTCCTGACCACAAAATTAATCACCCGCTTTGTCATGATCGTAGTTAGTGGCTAAAGTAGTCTATGGCCACGATTGCATATTTTGCTCCACCTTTAGCGATTGGCAGAATTCCAATGATGTCTATTACCCACACAGCGAACGAACTTGGGCTCACCATTGACTTAAGTTGACTAATGGGTGCTCTAGGAATCTTTGCGAATTTCTGGCATTGGTTGCATCGTCTTGAATAATCAGTTGCATCCTGATTTACGATAGGAAATAAGTAGCTATAATGCAATATTTTCTTTGCTAGCATTTGACCTCCGTTGTGATCTCCACATTCACCTTCGTGCACTTCTCTCAGTACACGTTTGATGTCCTCATGTGCTACATATTGGAGCAGAGGCATCGAAAATCCCTGATGATAAAGAACTTCATCTTGAATGACATATCTTGTAGCTTTTCGAACCCTGGCCCGTCTCTCATTCTTTTTTGTCGAGAGTGTTTCGTTTTGCTGGAAGTTCTTTATTGGCGCCATCCATGACTCTCTTTTTGGTTTGGTTTCCAGTATAGAATCGATTTCCATCTGCTTGATGCTTGGGGATCCTAGTACCTCGATCGGGACCATCTCAGTTTCCTCTGGATTGTCGGAACTCGCCAACTTAGTTAACCTATCCTCTTTTTGATTTTCTTTCCGCGGAATGTGGGTTATGCTATAATGCTCTAAGTTGTCTAATAGCTCCTCCACCCTTTCTAGGTAAGTGAGGATTCAAGGTCCCTTAGTCTGAAACTCCTTCCAAACTTGGCAAACGATGATCTTCGAAGCATAGAAAATGTCTAGCGTTGTTACCCCTAATTCCTTTGCGAGTTTCAACCCGACAATCAGGCTTCATACTCGGAATCATTGTTAGTCGCAGAAAATTCCAATCACAAAGCATAGTAAATTGGTTGTCCTTAAGGAGTTATCAAAACAACTCTTGCGTCATATCATCAATTATTTTTAGCTCCATCCATGTATACTTCCCAGAGGCTTAGTTCTAACTTCTATTCTGAGGGGCCAGACTTTTCGTCCAACACATCCTCCTCGGGGATCGTGAATTCAGCGATGAAGTCAGCTAATGCTTGCCCCCTTATTGATCTTCTGGGTTGGAAGTTTAGGTCAAACTGGCTTCGTTTAGTATTCCATTTAAGCAATCATCTAGACGCTTTAGGTCATTGTAGAACCTGTAGGAGCGGTTGATCTGTATATATAATAATTGGATGAGCCTGGAAATAATGGCAGAGTTTTCTAGAGGCAATCAATAGGTTATAAACAAGTTTTTCAATTTTTGGACAGTTGCGCTCTGCCGCCGCCAACTTCTTTCTCACATAATATACTTGTCTTTGAACTTTGTCCTCCTCGCGAACCAAAGCTTAACTGATGGCATGAGACGACAATTCCAATACAAATAAATCTTCATGATCCACCAGTTTAGACAGTATCAGAAGTTTTCCTGGGAGATCCAATAGGTTCTGAAAAGCTTCTACACAATTTGAGGTCTATTCAAAATTGCGCTTCCCACGTTTTATCAAACCGAAGAAAGGAACGCATTTGTTTATGGCCTTAGAAATAGACTTGCTTAATGCTGCAATCTTTCCTGCTAAACTATAAACATCTTTGATCTTTCGTAGTTCTTCAATATTCTTGATTGTCGCAATTTGATTGGGGTTAATCTCGATTCCGCGGGAACTGACTATAAAGCCCAAAAAATTTCCCGATGCAACCTCGAATGAGCATTTCAGAGGGTTCAACTTCATTCCATATCGTCGGAGGATGCTGAACATTTCTAATAAGTCCGTATTGTGGTCGGATGATCACTTTATGAGCATATCATCCATATAAACTTCCGTCGTTTTCCCAATTTGGTTGTAAAACATCTAATTTACTAAGCGCTGATAGGTGGCACTGACATTCTTTAATCCGAAAGGCATCACCTGAAACACCCCACCTCTGTTAAGGTCACTCACTAAGGGAATGCATTAACTTTGGTGGAGCATTTTGGGTAAAAGGCATAGATAATTTACAAGACAGACATATAAACAGCGGAAAACTGAAATCATTTCATAAATAACATGGCTCAGTCAAAACATTACAAGCATTGTCTCAAAAAACCCAACTTCTAAATTATTACAATAAAACACTTGTCTTGATTTAAAACTCCAAGTACATAAAGAAGTATAAAACAGTAGTAAAGCAGCATAAATCCCCAATAAAAGTGTAACCATAGCCATAGCCCAAGAAAAGGGAATCCAAGCAATACATCTACTCTCTTCAAGCTAGAAAAAGGTCTGCACTAAGCTGAAGTATTCCCTCCCTATGGATCGGGAGGGGGGAATGGGAGAAAAGAAGGCGAAAGAAAACAGGTCAGACATAAGCCTGGTAAGTCCAGTGATTATTCAGCATGTAGATAACATAAGATAAGGCAAGATAAACTGAATATACTATCGCACTCATTTCTATTTCTCTGCACCTACTAACGAATGTTCAACTACCATCATGTGTTCATAATAAAGTGATCCCTTTTTCCGATCAGCTTCTACTCGCATGCATTTATTACTTGTGTCATTCGGCCCCGCTTGATTGTAGATACCTGTGCTGGTCCCCCCATAGGGTGTATCAAATCCTATGGTGGCAACCCGACACAAATTCTAGATGCACAGTGTATACTACTGATGCCCCGTGCCTGCTTTATCCACTCCGGAGTACATGCACACCCATACTCCGCCGGAACCTACACTGCTGCACCACCTTCGCTATTTTGACCGCTTATAATCAGCCCAGTAATCGTTCCCCACCCTGCATAGTTCAGGGTACCGTGATACATCTTTGTGGGTTACTGTTGAAATGGGTCCCCGTTACTAGGGTTTCCTAATCAACATGTTATAACGGTTAAGTGTTCTCACATTTACCTAACCCCACCCAGCTGTTTAACTAACATGTTATATTGGTTAAGTGTTGCCATAATTAACTTAACCCTACCATTCTTAGCATGTCTGTTCCTTAGCTTTAATTCATTCATTAAAGCACCAACCTCTCACATTAGACCTATATTGTTGTGGTCGCTGGATGTGTCCGGCGGTTCTGGGCAGTCTTACACCGCAACTCAATCTAACCTTGGGTTTTTGGGCTTAATGCGCTAACCTCTCACATTAGATCTATATTGTTGCGGTCGCTGGATGTGCCAGGCGGTTCCGTGAAGTCTTACACCGCAACTCAATCTAACCTTGGGTTAGCCATGTTCATCTTTAGCCATTTTACATATTTGTCATATGTGTCCACGTTTTATGTCAATATTTCCCAAGTGTAGTCGGTACAAGTTTTATGCCACATTCACATGCTATGCCAAAATTTGCTCAATTAAATTATACCCCATTTTCCCGCGTTATAATCGCACGTTCAACGAGATTCAATCTAAGTTCCGAATGGACTTAGTATTCATAAAAGAAAATAAAAAGGGAAAAATAGAGAAGGAGCATAAGAATTGACATAAGGAAAATTAGGCATGTAAAGGTATACCCAATTCAATAATCATGTTTCAACAGGTATGTTGTACATTAATAATAAGTGTGGGTAAGCTAAGCAATTTACACCATAGGTATAAAAATTAGATAGGATTGGACTTAAGAGAAACATTAATTTTTTATGTACAACATGATAAGTCCCATTATATCAATCACAATAGTCTCGGCGGCATAGGATGTACGACATGATAAGTTCCATCATATCAATCACAACGGTCTCATAGGCATGATAGGTTCCATTACGTCAATCGCAACAGACTCATAGGCATGATAGGTTTCATTATATCAGTCACAACAGTCTCATAGGCATGATAGGTTTTATTATGTCAGTCACAACAGTCCCATAGGCATGATAGGTGTCGTTACATCAATCACAATAGTCTCATAGACATAGGCAATTCGGATTTGATAAAAGGATAAGCATGAATTAGAATTAGGCATAGTTCTAAATTCGATTATTACAGTCATGATTTCTGTTAGGTATTTAAATTGGAATAATAACTAAACTTACAGACAAAGGACGGATCTTGTATTCTGGGATCTGATTTTTGAATTTGTTAAGATAATTTTTTGATTTAGACCTTTTGATTTGAAGTTCTTCTAATCGATTCCTAGTTTGGATTTGATTTTCTAGTTTGGATAAGATGAAGGAGGCTAGGCTAGCTTGTAGATGAACAGCATGACGACACCATAGTTTTAGGGTTATGAGGTTAGGGTTTAGGTTTAGCTACGTATATATAGATGTCTAGGATTAATTCTAGCCTTTAGATTAGTCTAGGAGAAATCAGAGCCATCCAAACCAAAGAGATGTGTCATCTAGCCAACCACAACATGACACATAAGCCCTAATACCTTAGAATTTGTCATCAGGCCAATCGGAGAAGGCCACATCAGCTCAGGGCTATAAAAATTCGTCACTGGATCTGGATCACAAAAGGGGTCGACTCCCTACAGGGGGTCAACACCCCTATAGGGGGGTCGACACATATGTCGACTCCCCTTGGGGGGAGGGGGTCAACACCTCTGAGCGGGAAATTTCCCACTCAGCCCGCTCTGACCAAATTTCAAGTTTTGAACAGTTTTGACCTTTAGTTATTATTTTAATTTAACTTCTGCTTAAACTTGAAATCTTCCGAACTCCATAACTTCTTCATACGGAGCCCGATTCATGCAAACTCGGACTCTATCTCAAGCAGAATTCCGAGAAGAACGCAATGGCTTAACCTGTTTCCCTTAATTCCTCTTCTAAAAGTTAAGTATTCTTTAATTCGTTACTTTAATATTCATAGAAAATATGGTGTGTTACATCACCACATAGCAATACAACCCCAAGTCTATGATAAAGCTGGCATGCTCCTGGTGTGGCACGTGCTTGGAAATTTTATTATAACCCGAATATGCATCCATGTAGGAAAGAAGTTTATGTCCCGCAATTGAATCTACCAATTGGTCAATTTTGGGGAGTGGAAAGTTATCCTTCAGGTAGGATTTATTTAGATTTGAAAGGTTGATACGCGTTCGCCACTTCCCATTGGATTTCTTGACAAGGGCAAGGTTTGATATCCAGTCAAGGTATGTTGAATCTCTGATGAATCCGTTATCTCTTAACTTTTCTACTTCCTCTTTCAAGACTGCTGACCTCTTTGGGCCCAACATTCACCTTTTTTGTTTCATAGGGGGATGTTTTGGGTTTATGCTTAGTGAATGGCTCATAATTGAAGGAGAGATTCCACACATATTAGCGTGGGTCCAGAAAAACACATCCAAGTTTGCTTTCAAAAATTTAGTTAATTCCTTCATCCGGAAGGAATCCAAGTGGGATCCAATGTTCAAGACCTTTGTCGGGTCGTCGCTATCAATCGAAAAGTCTACGGTTGCTTCATTAGGCGTCGCCTTCCTGCTTCCTGGTTCTTCGTCCTCTCTAGGATTGATATCCTCGGGAAGGTCATCAGGCGATTCCCTCGGTGGTATTTTTTTCTTGCTATGCTGAACCCTCCTCAGCAGGAAGGGAAGTATTATTGGTATCCATATCTTTTCCATTGTGCAACATCTTTAATTCTGCCATATAATAAGCTCTCCTGGTGACTTGGTCGCCTCGAACCATTCCCATCCCGGCTTCAGTTAAGAATTTCATTAATAGGCACCACGGTGCAATATAGGCCCTAAATTCTACAAAGGTCGGTCGACCTAAGAAAGCATTATAAGGCGGGTCAATGTCCATAATCATGAATGGGAGGATCCTTACTCCTCGACAATCCCCTCTCCTATCTCCACAAACAAATCCACCATACCAATTGGAGCCGTTGATGATCTGTTAAAGCCACGTATCCAGCCTCCATATGGCTCTAAACCCTTTATTTCTAGCTTCATCTGATCAAATGCTTTTTTAAACAAGTGTTGACAGAACTCCCACTATCCACAAGGACTTTCTTGACTAATGCAGGTCCGATAATGGTAGTTATCACCAATGGATCGGTAATGGGTGCTTCGACTCTGACACTCTATCTTTATCAAAAGATAACATCATCAGTAGTTGTCTTTTTTTGCTTTACTGGTGCATCTTCTTCAAGATCACTACACTCTCAAATTTCTGGATGTTTGACTGCGTTAACATACTACTTCATTGTTCTGTTGCTAGATCCGACCAGATGTGGTCCCCCCAATTATAGTATTAATGACTATACCCTACCCTTTTGTTGTGCAGTGGGTTGGTTTTGGTTCATAAGTTGTCCTCCTTGCCCCCTATCTTTTGGGGAGACCTTGTACTCATCCATTGTTCCAGCACGAAGCAATTTTTCAACGACATCCCTCAGATGACGACATTTGTTCGTGGAGTGCCCATAAGTCTCATGCAACAAGCAGAACTTCCCAGTTTCACATTCTTTATTGGTCGAATCCCTTGGTTAAGGTTTCTTATATTGGACAACATTGAAAGTATCCAAATAGATATTCTCCAAAGTTCCATTCAGTGGCGTGTAATTTTAAAAGGTCTGAAATCGTGGTCTCTTTCGAAAATCGTTCCTCCGATTTCGATTTCTTTTGCCACCATTTTTGCTTTGGCACTCATTCCCCCCATTCTTATTACCTACATTCACTTCGACATTTCCTACGCTGTATCCAGACTGCTTGATGGCAACATTGCTCTGAATGTCTTATATGGGAACTCCATTAGACTTTTTCTTTCGGTTGGCATATATTTCTTCCTGTAACACCCCGAATTTCAGTTAACACTGATATTCACTAATTACAGAATTAATAATCTCAGATGTGAGAATCAGGGGAAACGGGTTACGTCATTGTGTTCGTCTCGGAAAAATACGCAAAATAGAGTCCGAAATTTTGTAAATCGGAGTCCGTATGACCCGGTTAAGGCCCAAAGAAGTTTTCGGGAAATTTGAATTTCGAAACATGCAGAAATGGGGGCCAGGCGGAAAAACTCCCGCCCAGCCAAGTCGACTTGGCTGTCGACAGGGCTGTCGACTTGCCTGTCGACAGGGCTGTCGACTTGCCCTGTCGGCTGATTCTGGCCTGGGTGCACCTGGTTGAGTTTTGGGCTGGGTTGGAGGGCTTGGGACGAAATCTGACGGACCTAAACTAACCTAAGGTTAATCTAAGGGTCTAAAACACATCCTAATCCTATAAATAAGACCCTAAGCTAGCCCTAAATGATCATAATCCTATCCTCTAACTAAACTATGCCAAAATTTTCTATGATCATGGCCTCCACTCAAAACCCTAGCCTCCATCCTCTTTCTAAACTATTTCTATGAAGGCTTTCATGTTCATACAAGCATTTTTAAGTTGTATGAGTGATCATTAGCTTGCATTCATCATCAAGTTGCAAGCTTTATTTTCAAGGCTAGAGTTTTTGGGTGATTTTTGGCAAGGGTTTGCTTATTGGAGTTTAGTGGTGAGTTTCTATAGCCATAATAATAAATTGTTAAATTGATTATGATAGGATATGATAAGATATGGCTACGTTTGTGGATCAATGTGTTTATGCAAGTTTAGTATAGTGTATGTTGTGTGTTTTGCGAGTTTTATGCTATATGTTATGCAAGTTTAATGCTATGTTTTATGATGCTCATTATGCAAAACACTATGTTGAACATTGATTCATATGTAACATGTTATGCAAGCTATATGTGAGATTATATGCAAGTTCATATGTAACATGTTATGCAAGTTATATGTGAGATTATATGCAAGTTCATATGTAACATGTTATGCAAGCTATATGTGAGATTATATGCAAGTTCATAAGTAACATGTAATGCAAGTTATGTGCATGATTATATGCAAGTTCATATGTAACATGTTATGCAAGTTATGTGTTTGGTTATATGCAAGTTATGTGCATGATTATATGCAAGTTCATATGTAACATGTTATGCAAGTTATGTGTTTGGTTATATGCAAGTTATGTGCATGATTATATGCAAGTTCATATGTAACATGTTATGCAAGTTATGTGTTTGGTTATATGCAAGTTAACATGTGACATGCTATGCAAGTTCACACCTTTGTATGACATAAGAATCATATGCAAGTTACCCCCTTTGTGACATATGTGCTTCATGCAAGTTTGGGTTAAATGCTAGTTGGGTTTAATGTATGCTCATATATGCAAGTTGACACCTTTTAAACCCATGATAAAGTTATATGCTATGATTGGTTAAACCCATGGCATTTGTGATGAATCTTCCCTTTATTATGTCATGTTATGAGAACGAATTACGTGGGGAACGATGGGGTTAATATGCATGTTAATAAAATGGTGTGAAATGGGTATGCTTAAGCATAACATAAAGTGAATGGACATAATTGGGAATTTACCTATTAAGTTAGGTCTACCCATATTATGGAATTGGGAATTTACCTATTAAGTTAGGTCTACCCATATTATGGAAATGGGATTTTACCTATTGAGTTAGGTCTACCCATATTCTTGAAATTGGTAATTAATTAGGGATAATTAATACAAATTATGGGGGTGATTAATTAGGTGTAATTAATCGACTAAGATACGAGGTTGGACCCTTTTGTAGCATAAGACTGCCCGGAACCAACCGGCAAATCCAGCGGCTACAAATGATTGGCCCAATGTGAGAGGTCTTAGTCATAAACTAAATACGTGACAAGTGTAAAGACACGAGGTTAGACTCTGTTATGGTGTAAGGCTGCCCGGAACCAACCGGCATATCGAGCTGCCATAAAAGACAGTCTAATGTGAGAGGTCTTTACAAAGGTTACGATTTTAATTAATTAAGAAACACTTAACCAAATTAGCATGTAGTAGGGCATGAGGGGTTAAGTGGGTGCCTTGGGTGGCATGTAGTAATTAGTGGGGGTGCCTTGGGTGGCATGAGGAAACTAGTGGGTTGCCTTGGGTGGCAATAGAAAATACGATTAGAATACTTAACCAAAGTGGAACATGTAATTAAACATGATTAAAGGGTTAAGTAAGTGCCTTGGGTGGCATGTGGGAATCAAGTAAGTGCCTTGGGTGGCATGTGGGAATCAAGAAAGTGCCTTGGGTGGCATGTGGAAATCTAGTGGGTGCCTTGAGTGGCAATTAAAATATGATTAAAAGACTTAACCAAATTTTATAACATGTAAGTGGACATGGTTAAAGGGTTAAGTGGGATTCACTAGAAATGACAAGCATAGGTTGGTAGCTTGTGGGGGCCCATTTCAACCAATATCCCAAACGTATCTTTGTGGGCTCGACCCAAGTCGAGGACGGGACACGCATATTGGGTTTGACTGTAAGAGGCCAAAACGGGTTAGCGGTAGCAACGCATGTCCAACGGGTTTCATATGCGTGTGTGGACCCGGGCTGGTAAGTAAGACGTTGTTGCATCGTGTAGGTATAAGCCGTGCACCGTTGATATTATCAGGTTGCCACTTTGGGGAATGATACACCCCACTGTGGGGCCAGCACGGGTATCTACGTTAGGGAGCCGATCGCTTGGGGAGTAGTGGGTACACCTAGTGGAGATAGGGGCAGACGGCACCTATGTAGTCAGCTAGGGGTACACGAAACTACTATTAAAAATTACTAAGTACACTTAGTGGGATCAACCTTAAGTAGGAATTACCCTTGGGTGGGTAGAACTGGTGTGGTGCAGTGTAGGAATTACCCTTGGGTGGGTAGAACTGGTGTGGTGCAGTGTAGGAATTACCCTTGGGTGGGTAGATCTGGGGTGGTGCAGTGTAGTAATTATCCTTGGGTGGGTAAATGCGTCTTTTCGGTTATCTTTGTACATCCTGTGTTTAGTTGGCTACTTAGTGTAGTCATTATCCCCAGAGGTACCGTACCTTATTTATATCATACCCTAATTACTTTAATGATTGTATTGTTAAGGTTATAGGACTCACTCAGACTTATGTCTGACCCCGTTGTTTTTTTATCTTTTTCCCAACCCTCAGGTTTTCAGAGTGGGCCTAGCACTAGTGGGCTTTGATCAGACTGCTTTATCTATCTTTTGGAGCTTGGACCGCGAATGTAAAGCTCAGTTTATCTTTTCTATTATGGCTATTAAGTTATGTAGTGGGATTATGTACTTTTGTTTTATCAGGATGGATATTATGTACTTGACTCTTGTTTATGGTTTTGGTGTAACCAAACATGTTTTACTTTCCGCTGCAATGAAATGATGTTTTAAATTCTCAAGTATTACTTATATCTGTCTTGTTGTAATTTTTCTGTTCTATATTCACTTAAAATACTCCACCGATGTTATGGCATTCCCTTAGTGAGTGACCGTAGCGGGTGTGGGGTGTTACACGTGGTATCAGAGCTTAAGGTTACCAGAACAGATAAAATTTTTAGAAAAACTATTTTCTAAGAATATTTTTGAAAGGAGTATTTTCAAAAACATGTCTTTTAAGAGAAAAGTTTTTGAAAGAAAAGCATAGTCCCCGATAGCCATATCTTTATCTTTCGAATTCTCCGTTTTGAATCTCTTCCTCTCTCGTTTTGAGTTTCCCCTCCGTGTATAGATGATCTCTCTAAGATAGATAAGAATGGAAAACCACTTCAAGGGACTTAGACGTTAGTCGGATTAGAAGTTGGTTCAAGAAGGAGGAGGACTGGTAGGTACCTATTGGATAGACGATGGGAGGAAGGCTCAAATAGTTGTTTGGTTAATGAAGGATGAAACCTCATTGGTGGGAGGTTACGAGTGGAGAATGGGAAGAAGAAGGCGAGTAGTTATCCTTTTGGGAGGAATAGGACACCTTATTAGGGTTGTCCAAAGCGGCAAGGGCAAGGTATGGAATCTTCTGGAGGGTAGTTGTATTCCCTCACGGCTAGTGTACCAGATGGGGATAAGACCGTCTAGGTTGGAATTTGGATTTCTTTATTATCCGGTTCGAACTTTATTTGATTCTGACGCATCGAGTTCGTTTATCTCATCGTTGTTAGTTGAGTCACTACACTTAGACACCAGTTTAGTAGATGATCCCTTAATTGTTTCAAACCCAATTGGGGGCTCCATGATGTGTTTGGGTTTGAAAGTTTCTATACTTAGCGTTGAGTTTAGATGTGATGCTTCTTGGGCTTCACGGGCTATGGGTTAGTTTTGGGCATGGACTGGTTATCCAGTAATGGTGTCGTTCTTGTTTGTGGAAGGAGAGTTGTTAGGCTTACGACCCACTTGGGTAACACTCTCGAGATCTCTTGTAATCCCATGGAATCTGTTATGCTAAGTTATCTAGAATCGCTTGACACGTCGGTCTAGAGTTTGCGATCTGTTAGAGTGGTCCGGGAATACTCGGATGTGTTTGAGGAGGTGAAGGGCTTACCTCCGGAGCGGGAGATTGACTTCCGAATATATCCGGTAGACAATGCCAAATCAGTATCTTGGCCAGTGTGCCACATGGCTCCTCGTGAGAGGAGGGAACTCCATAAGCAAGTAGGCGATTTGCTTGAGAAGGCGTTTATAAGACGAAGTATATCGGAGTGGGGTGCTCTAGTAGTTTTTGCTATGAAGGCGGATGGGTCCCTCAGACTTTGTGTAGATTATAGGGAGTTTAACAAGATAACAAAGAAGAATAGACACTCATTGCCGAGGATTGATGATCTCTTTGATCAGTTGATTGGCGCCTCAGTGTTTTCGTAGTAGGACTTAGCCACGGGGTTTCATCAGTTGAGAGTGGTTGAGGATAGTATAGAGAAGACTACCTTTAGGACTCCGGATTGTTTTTATGAGTGGCTGGTGATGCCATTTGGTTTGACGAACGCCCCCGCATACTTTGTTGATTTGATGAGAAGGGTGTTCAGGGAGTACCTAAATAAGTTCGTGATGGTCTTTGTAAATGACATCTTGGTCTTTTCTAGGAGCGAAATAAGTTTTCGTATGTGCTCAATAGGTTGAGCAAAGCCAGTTATGGGATAAACGGTGGTTTTGGAGCGAGACTGGCGAGGACATCCAGAGTTGGACAAGGGCTTAATTATTTAGCCGTTTTTACTAGTATCATCTCACGTAGGTCGTCTGAATTCGAAGGAGGTATCCCTTGGGTGTTTGTCTGATATTGGTTTAGGCCTTTGGGCTTGCATTTGGGGGATGTCGAGTTCGACTAGGGTGGTCTGCGTGAGAGATGGACAGTTGTGATGATTTTGGATGGGGTAATATCCTGGTTTTCTCTAAAAATGGAGAAGAGCATGCCCTACATCTTAGGGAAGTGTTGGAGACTCTTCGAGCGCATAGTCTTAGGACAGCAAAAGTGGATGGGATTCTTAGCATCCTATGAGTTTGAGATAGCGTATACCCATGGCAAGGGTAACGTGGTAGCGGACGCCTTAAGTAGAAAAAGGTTGTCCTTGAGTTCATTGTTCGTTGAACGACGGAGCTTAGAGTTTATTTCTATGTTTGACTTTAGACCTTCCGTTGACTTTGTACCCGGTTTGCTAGCCTCCTTGGAGGTTAGGCCTACTCTTTTGGGGCGGATTGGCGGAGCACAGCGAGACGACCCACAGTTGGTTGAGTTAGTAGAGAAGCTCATGAGGAGAGGGAGTCGTCCAGCCATTTGAGTAGGTACACCCTAGATGGTAAGGGGTGGTTGCGTAGAGACGGTAGACTTTGTGTACCACAAGACGAGGGTTTGAGGAAGGCTATACTTGATGATGCACATCGTTCGAAGATGACCATTCATCCCGGTAGGGACAAGATGTACCAAGACATGAAGCGAGTTTTCATTTGGGCCGGTATGAAGAAAGACGCGGCCGAGTATGTCGCTAGATGCTTGGTGTGCCAACAAGTAAAAGCGGAGCAAAAGAAACCCGGTGGGTTGCTTCACCCATTGGAGGTTCCACTATGGAAGTGGGATAGTGTCTCGATGGATTTCGTCAATGGATTACCAAGATCGAGGAAGGGTAATACGGGAATTTGGGTTGGGGTAGACAAACTTACTAAGAGTGCCCATTTTATACCCGTGAAGAGTAAGAGGACTGCTCAATGGCTAGTTTCAATCTACATTCGAGAGATTGTTAGATTGCATGGTGTACCTTCCAGCATAGTGAGTTTGATGTTGGGGACATGGTCTTTGTCAAAGTATCTCCGTTACGGAATGTGGTTCGCTTTGGATCTATTGGGAAGTTAGCACCAAGGTTTGTTGGACCGTTTCCTATTAAGGAAAGGGTTGGACAGATGGCCTATAGAGTGGAGTTGCCCGACAGACTTAGTAGTGTACATGATGTATTCCATGTGTCACATTTGAGGAAGTGCCTACATGAGACCGCAGAGGTGGTAGAGCCGAGCTTGCTTAGAGAAGTAGAGATAGAGCGTGATGCGACTATTCGACGAGCTCCTACACGCATCCTTGGGTCAGAGATTAAGAGGTTGAGAAACAGGGAGGTTCAACTAGTCAAAGTGCAATGGGGAGAAGATGAGAGCAACGCTACTTGGGAGACGGAAGCGAAAATGCGTTCATTATACCCATTCCTTTTTGAGGGTATGTCTTTTAACTTCTCCTTTATCGTTTGTCTAGTATTTATCTTATCTTTAGTATGTCCTCTTGTTAGTGCCTTTGACCTTTAGATAGGGTAAACCTATGGTTGAAACATGTGTTTGAGACATGTTATGATTGATGGATGCATGTGGATGCAAGTGTTTGCTAGTGGTTGCTCGTGGATGCATATACACACACTCTAGACACTAGATCGGCTCAATCACTTCATATTGCATATTGCATATAATTGTGTGTAGGTAGTTATATTTATGGATGTATAATGGTTGTGTTATCATATGGATGATGCATTTTGGTGAATGATTGTGCACTCATGTAGATATAGTATGTGTCGATAGGGTTCTTTCGCATACATATTGGATGCATGACACTATCACGGTTTGCATATGTTCATACATTAGATAGGGAACATATACACACACTTTTTGCATATGCTCATACATCAGTAGAAATTGTTTTAAGGACAATGGATGCCCGTGTTTGATGGATTGAGTAGATGGTTGTTTGGATGGTAGGATATGCATTCTCCTTAACTTGGAGATTTCGGGGATGAAATCCTTTAGGAGGGGAGAATGTAACACCCTGAATTTCAGTTAACACTGATATTCACTAATTACAGAATTAATAATCTCAGATGTGAGAACCAGGGGAAACGGGTTACGTCATTGTGTTCGTCTCGGAAAAATACGCGAAATAGAGTCCGAAATTTTGTAAATCGGAGTCCGTATGACCCGGTTAAGGCCCAAAGAAGTTTTCGGGAAATTTGAATTTCAAAACATGCAGAAATGGGGGCCAGGCGGGAAAACTCCCGCCCAGCCAAGTCGACTTGGCTGTCGACAGGGCTGTCGACAGGGCTGTCGACTTGCCTGTCGACATGCCTGTCGACTTGGCAGTCGACAGGGCTGTCGACTTGCCCTGTCGGCTGATTCTGGCCTGGGTGCACCTGGTTGAGTTTTGGGCTGGGTTGGAGGGCTTGGGACGAAATCTGACGGACCTAAACTAACCTAGGGTTAATCTAAGTGTCTAAAACACATCCTAATCCTATAAATAAGACCCTAAGCTAGCCCTAAATGATCATAATCCTATCCTCTAACTAAACTATGCCAAAATTTTCTATGATCATGGCCTCCACTCAAAACCCTAGCCTCCATTCTCTTTCTAAACTATTTCTATGAAGGTTTTCATGTTCATACAAGCATTTTTAAGTTTTATGAGTGATCATTAGCTTGCATTCATCATCAAGTTGCAAGCTTTATTTTCAAGGCTAGAGTTTTTGGGTGATTTTTGGCAAGGGTTTGCTTATTGGAGTTTAGTGGTGAGTTTCTATAGCCATAATAATCAATTGTTAAATTGATTATGATAGGATATGATAAGATATGGCTATGTTTGTGGATCAATGTGTTTATGCAAGTTTAGTATAGTGTATGTTGTGTGTTTTGCGAGTTTTATGCTATATGTTATGCAAGTTTAATGCTATGTTTTATGATGCTCATTATGCAAAACACTATGTTGAACATTGATTCATATGTAACATGTTATGCAAGCTATATGTGAGATTATATGCAAGTTCATATGTAACATGTTATGCAAGTTATATGTGAGATTATATGCAAGTTCATATGTAACATGTTATGCAAGCTATATGTGAGATTATATGCAAGTTCATATGTAACACGTAATGCAAGTTATGTGCATGATTATACGCAAGTTCATATGTAACATGTTATGCAAGTTATGTGTTTGGTTATATGCAAGTTATGTGCATGATTATATGCAAGTTCATATGTAACATGTTATGCAAGTTATGTGTTTGGTTATATGCAAGTTATGTGCATGATTATATGCAAGTTCATATGTAACATGTTATGCAAGCTATGTGTTTGGTTATATACAAGTTAACATGTGACATGCTATGCAAGTTCACACCTTTGTATGACATAAGAATCATATGCAAGTTACCCCCTTTGTGACATATGTGCTTCATGCAAGGTTGGGTTAAATGCTAGTTGGGTTTAATGTATGCTCATATATGCAAGTTGACACCTTTTAAACCCATGATAAAGTTATATGCTATGATTGGTTAAACCCATGGAATTTGTGATGAATCTTCCCTTTATTATGTCATGTTATGAGAACGAATTACGTGGGGAACGATGGGGTTAATATGCATGTTAATAAAATGGTGTGAAATGGGTATGCTTAAGCATAACATAAAGTGAATGGACATAATTGGGAATTTACCTATTAAGTTAGGTCTACCCATATTATGGAATTGGGAATTTACCTATTAAGTTAGGTCTACCCATATTATGGAATTGGGAATTTACCTATTGAGTTAGGTCTACCCATATTCTTGAAATTGGTAATTAATTAGGGATAATTAATACAAATTATGGGGGTGATTAATTAGGTGTAATTAATCGACTAAGACACGAGGTTGGACCCTTTTGTAGCATAAGACTGCCCGGAACCAACCGGCAAATCCAGCGGCTACAAATGATTGGCCCAATGTGAGAGGTCTTAGTCATAAACTAAATACGTGACAAGTGTAAAGACACGAGGTTAGACTCTGTTATGGTGTAAGGCTGCCCGGAGCCAACCGGCATATCCAGCTGCCATAAAAGACAGTCTAATGTGAGAGGTCTTTACAAAGGTTACGATCTTAATTAATTAAGAAACACTTAACCAAATTAGCATGTAGTAGGGCATGAGGGGTTAAGTGGGTGCCTTGGGTGGCATGTAGTAACTAGTGGGGGTGCCTTGGGTGGCATGAGGAAACTAGTGGGTTGCCTTGGGTGGCAATAGAAAATACGATTAGAATACTTAACCAAAGTGGAACATGTAATTAAACATGATTAAAGGGTTAAGTAAGTGCCTTGGGTGGCATGTGGGAATCAAGTAAGTGCCTTGGGTGGCATGTGGGAATCAAGTAAGTGCCTTGGGTGGCATGTGGAAATCTAGTGGGTACCTTGAGTGGTAATTAAAATATGATTAAAAGACTTAACCAAAATTTATAACATGTAAGTGGACATGGTTAAAGGGTTAAGTGGGATTCACTAGAAATGACAAGCTTAGGTTGGTAGCTTGTGGGGGCCCATTTCAACCAATATCCCAAACGTATCTTTGTGGGCTCGACCCAAGTCGAGGACGGGACACGCATATTGGGCTTAACTGTAAGAGGCCAAAACGGGTTAGCGGTGGCAACGCAAGTCCAACGGGTTTCATATGCGTGTGTGGACCCGGGCTGGTAAGTAAGACGTTGTTGCATCGTGTAGGTATAAGCCGTGCACCGTTGATATTATCAGGTTGCCACTTTGGGGAATGATACACCCCACTGTGGGGCTAGCACGGGTATCTATGTTAGGGAGCCGATCGCTTGGGGAGTAGTGGGTACACCTAGTGGAGATAGGGGCAGACGACACCTATGTAGTCAGCTAGGGGTACACGAAACTACTATTAAAAATTACTAAGTACACTTAGTGGGATCAACCTTAAGTAGGAATTACCCTTGGGTGGGTAGAACTGGTGTGGTGCAGTGTAGGAATTACCCTTGGGTGGGTAGAACTGGTGTGGTGCAGTGTAGGAATTACCCTTGGGTGGGTAGATCTGGGGTGGTGCAGTGTAGTAATTATCCTTGGGTGGGTAAATGCATCTTTTCGGTTATCTTAGTACATCCTGTGTTTAGTTGGCTACTTAGTGTAGTCATTATCCCCAGAGGTACCGTACCTTGTTTATATCATACCCTAATTACTTTAATGATTGTATTGTTAAGGTTATAGGACTCGCTCAGACTTATGTCTGACCCCGTTGTTTTTTTATCTTTTTCCCAACCCTTAGGTTTTCAGAGTGGGCCTAGCACTAGTGGGCTTTGATCAGACTGCTTTATCTATCTTTTGGAGCTTGGACCGTGGATGTAAAGCTCAGTTTATCTTTTCTATTATGGCTATTAAGTTATGTAGTGGGATTATGTACTTTTGTTTTATCAGGATGGATATTATGTACTTGACTCTTGTTTATGGTTTTGGTGTAACCAAACATGTTTTACTTTCCGCTGCAATGAAATGATGTTTTAAATTCTCAAGTATTACTTATATCTGTCTTGTTGTAATTTTTCTGTTCTATATTCACTTAAAATACTCCACCGATGTTATGGCATTCCCTTAGTGAGTGACCGTAGCGGGTGTGGGGTGTTACACTTCCCGTCGTAGACGGATTGTGATGACCCAGATTTCGGGGTCCTTTGAGCTGACTAAATACCACCCAAGTCCAACCCAAAGAACATGAAAACTCAGGTGTCGAAGAAAGAAATTAGAGGATGAGAAAATATAAGATAGAAAATTAGAATAGAAGAAAAGAATATCACAACAACAGAATCAGAGTAAACACGAATCTCACAGCGGAACGAATAAAATATAATAGATATATATAATCACTTTTGTAATACAAATTGGATTTGAACTTACATACATCATCAGAGTATAACCATACATAATACATCGGAAAATAAATTCTATATATCTAACGTTGATGCCTCCTACTCCAAGCTTCTCCAGAAAATCTGTAAAAATCCTGAACTACTTGACTGCCCGTACAAATTTGGGCATCCAAGAGTTTAGGAAAAACATAGAAAAAAAACTCTGAGTCAGTCATGGGACTGGTGTGATAAACGATTTTAAAACAAATTGATTTTAACTTTCAAAACCTTTTGAAAGAAAAGATAATCGTAAGACCAATGCACACATAAATACGGATGGTTTTTACCTTACGATAACCAAAGCATTTTTGAAAGCATATATATCTTTTGATATTATAATAGTATCTAAATACAAATAAATTGCAATCTAGCGGAACGCTTGCATCTCATGCTCCACATACATAGTCTGCAAACAAAACCGCAGGCGCTTATTGGATAATGGATTTCTGACTATGATAAGGTATGGAACCACCTTCCGATAGTGTATCTCTAGAGAGGAATACACTGGGTTCAACAAGAATGTCTTGCAACCCAGCCCACACATGACCGACCACTCATTTCTCTTGAGTGTATCGAATATATTGTCACCAACAGTTGGGCCCAAATAACCGTTATCCGAAGATACAGAAGCGAAAGAAGAAACAATATGAATATTCTCTAGATAGGTGACAATACACCTTAATGGGAGCGACCCACATAGCCATGCTGCCTACCCGATTTTTATCATTTTATGTGAGGCTTGAGGTCAGAACTTACCGTTTATAAAGCACATCTTTATTTACTTTAAATGCCACATCGTCAAACTCGTCAAATCACAAATTGATTTCCCCAAAACCACGGGTAGAAAGCTAAAAAAACGAGTTCCTCCGCCACCAAACATAGTTTTGAAGAGATCAACTTACGTGACCTGTTAGATATACTTTGTCAGACATTCATCTATACAAGTTGTCCTGGATCTGGACAAACCGAAGGCACTATTCTGAAAATAGAACAACCCTTGCATATACTTCGTCTTCTATAATCTCTGACTTAAAACGTATGAGTCGAATCGAAATGGAATTAAATTCCGGACTCTTCGAAACGATAACGTAAAAGGTCAAGATTTGATAGTCAGTGATTTAACTATCAAATATAAAATAAAATGAATAGATTTATTTTCATTGAATCTGCTAAGCCTTATTTAAATAATTTTCAGTTATTTAAATTCAAATATTAACTTTTGTTTATATTTATCTGGAAACGTAAGTATTACTTTTAACTTATAATAATTCTTATTATAAATCTTAGGTGATAATCTCACTCTTTAATATATGTTTCATAGCTGAAACTGTTATTCAGCTCTAACACTTATTTCGAATATAAAACTAATACTATCTATCGGATAATAGTGAAATCGTTCAAGTTGGGGTATTTAATTACCTCTCAGACGTTGCGTTGAAATCATTCTTATCGTTAAGATAAGTAGAAGTTCGATATTCAAAATATTCGATAACCCGGACTTTGTAAAGCCGATTGATTTTGAAATCTTAAATTATTCAAAACAACGTTGATGTTTGAAAAATTGATCCAGTTAATTTAAATAATTAAACCCAAGGAGCTTAATCAAATTAACTTACTTTCCTTTTCTTTCATAATTAGATTATTTTAAAATTTACTTAATTAAGGGATTTATTAGGTTAAAAATATTATCTTGGATAATATATAAATTTTAACTTCTCCATTTCATTGTATAATCATCTTACCAAAACATTTCAACGTTTAACCATTATTTGACAAAACTATTCTACTAAATTAAATGGACACGGATTTATTTAAAAAAATGAATTTCCATTAAATAGTTGATTTCAATCAAAGTAAACACAATCTGATTAACTTATTACAGTTAACTTGCATATTTAAAATAATATAATTAATTTAAATAAATCACCTTCAATTGTTTCTTAAAGACAATTATTAAATCTAATACTTCTTAAGTAAATCTCTGGTTTATTTTACTAAAAATTATAACTCAGCAGTTCCAATGGCGTATAACAGTTCTAAACGACATTCAAGTCTTAGATCAAATTTACATAAAACATATATATAAATATAATCAAATATTATCAACTGATGATATAACAACTCAACAACGTATATTTACTGATATATCAACTAACATAATAGTAGAACGATGTTTATGTCTGCTAACAGGGTGTCCAAACAATTTAGTCAGTTTAATTAATATTGGAACCGTGTTTGTTTTTCCACTAACAGATGTCAATATATAGTATATAATTACAATTAACGTAATTTAAAACAACTCAATTAATTTAATAACTAATTGAACAAACAATTCAGGAGTTTACTGAATTTACAGATAACAACCGATCCATTATTTATAGTTTAGGCGTTAATTTCATTCTACGACTAAACCTATGATTATAATAAATGGTCGTTATAAATAAAACCCACTTTTCTTATTTAATAAGTTAATTTAAATTAGATTCGAACTGTTAAAACTCGACAGCTACGTCGAGTAGCTTACACTACACGTCTTATCGATTTACACATTCATGCCAAGATCTATTCAAATACCCTTCTATCTTTAAAACTTATATATTAATAAACATACCCATATATATATATATATATATATATATATATATATATATATATATAAATTTAATTTAGTTTTGAATTTAAACTTTTTATCTCATTTAGAAACTGGACCAAGCCCAAACGAAACCCTGCCCATCACGCACCTACCAGCAATCCTTTCTCATTCCAAGTTTTCAATCCCTGTCTACCACTTCGTTTGTATGCGGTTAATTCATAATTTATCCACTTCTCATTTCTTCTTAATATAAAACCAACGTGGGTTTCTTCTAAAGCCCAAAACTCATATGCAAGTATTTGCTAACCTATAATTCATTTCCAGTATTCACCCAAGGTTCTTCCGTTCTTTCTCTCCTGTTTTCTTTCTTACCTGTACCCTTCGCTGCTTCCTATTTCACCTTCTCTTGTTTAATTTTATTTATCCCTTTTACATTTATTAACTTATTTTTATTTCTATTTATTGATTTCTTCTATACCTTCGCTGCTTCCTATTCCACCGCTTTTCACGCCGGTGGAACAAGCAAAGTCCTTTCCTTTCGACATTGCTGCTTCAACCGGTGAAATGCTAACCGGGATAGTGCGGAAGCAATGAGAACCACATGATTTAAAACCATCCTCATGATATTTGTTGTATATTTACCATTATGCCCCATGAATCGCGTTATTTTCTACTGCTCCGTGCATTTCCACCGCTTTTCACGCCGGTTGAACAAGCAAAGTCCTTTCCTTTCGACATTGCTGCTTCAACCGGTGAAATGCTAACCGGGATAGTGCGGAAGCAATGAGAACCACATGATTTAAAGCCATCCTCATGATATTTGTTGTATATTTACCATTATGCCCCCTGAATCGCGTTATTTTCTACTGCTCCGTGCATTTCCACCGCTTTTCACGCCGGTTGAACAAGCAAAGTCCTTTTCTTTCGACATTGCTGTTTCAACCGGTGAAATGCTAACTGGGATAGTGCGGAAGCAATGAGAACCACATGATTTAAAGCCATCCTCATGATATTTGTTGTATATTTACCATTATGTCTCCTGAATCGCGTTATTTTCTACTGCTCCATGCATTTCCACCGCTTTTCACGTCGGTTGAACAACCAAAATCCTTTCCTTTCGACATTGCTGTTTCAACCGGTGAAATGCTAACCGGGATAGTGCGGAAGCAATGAGAACCACATGATTTAAAGCCATCCTCATGATATTTGTTGTATATTTACCATTACGCCCCCTGAATTGCGTTATTTTCTACTGCTCCGTGCATTTCCACCGCTTTTCATGCCGGTTGAACAAGCAAAGTCAATTTCCTTTCTTTTCTTGTTTTACGGTATTTTGATTCTTTTTCATTCAAACGCCATAAACATGGCTCTATTCGCGAAAAAATGGTCCCTCCCAGAAAAAAATCGCGATGAAAAAAAACAGAGAAAAAAAGGACGGCTGTCCTCGCTCTCGTCGGCTTCTTTCTCCCTCGCGTATTCAACTCCAAATCATCTCAAACAGCTCTCGATCCTCATCTCCACTCCACGTCGCATTTCCAGATCCAGTTTTCAAATGGACGGTGGGTTTTTACCTAATTTTTAATTTGATTTTAAACCTAGTTTTGCTGTTGGAATGTGTAATTGACTTCGAGCTCGAACTATGAATCCTCCTGTACAGATATTCGAGTTTCGGCTCAAACTTCGAAATTGAATTTTGGACTCGATCCACTGGAAATGGGATGTTGCTAACTGAATTTCGAAATTCAGTCCATTGGAAATGGGATGTTGCTAATTGAATTTCGAAACTCAGTCCACTGGAAATGGGATGTTGCTGGAAATTGATTAAACCTAATTTAGTTAAACCTAATTTTTTTTACTGCAAATATTTTATGATATTGTTTACTGCAATTGGTTTCTAATTTTAGATATTGGTTAGTGCAATCGGTTACTAATTTTAGATATTGCAGACTTAATAAAAAGTCTGGTTTGATGATATTTCTAATTTTAGATAATGCGAAAATATTTTAAGAGAACAATCGAAGATGTTTCTATTGAAGTTGGAGCTTCTGCGCGTGGTAATATGGTAAGCGTTGATATTCAAAACATAGTTAATCCGAACTTAGTAACTCGAAGTCGTATTCAAGTTGAATTATTATGATGGATATATATATATATATATATATATATATATATATATATATATATATATATATATATATATAGTTGTTCTTGTTTGACATTTAGAAGTCATTATTCATGCATATAATTATATGGTTGGCATGAAAAAAAAAAAAATTTCGGGGGCTGCCGCCCCCGAACCCCTAGAACCAACAAGTTGCCCCCCCCCCCCTCCCGTGATCTTTCCTGGCTACGGTGCTCCATCAATAACGAAAGTTACATCTTGCTATAATTCAAATAGATGCACCCCGTGAATAAATTATGTTTATATATTTATGGTATTTAGAAATAGTTTTTTATCTTTTTTTCCCAAGATTTCCGTGCCAATACTCCAGATTTTCATGCACACAGGCGCTGTTGCCTTCCCATTGCTTCCTCCCATTCAGAGCCGGCTATTGGGCTAGGCCCAATAGCCTACTGCCTAGGGCAGCCCATCTAGGCCCAGTAACCCCCACGCGATGTTTAAAAAAAAAAATCAGAATGCGAAAAGTTGAATTGCCTTCTCAAACGCGAAGAGCCGGCTATCTCGATCTCGTTTCCTTCTGCGGCTGCCTTCTCCAATTTCTAAATCCAAGTTTCAGTTCCGCCTTCTCAAAAGCTGAATTGCCTAAACTAGTTCTTTCTCTCCTTGTTTATTGAGCTACGCAGAAGCCAAAACCTAGTTCTCTTTTTTCCTTGTTCAGGTATACCAATTTTCAATTCTGAATTATTTTATACAATTTGCAGTTGAAGTTGATGTTAAGTTGTACCATTTTATATAATTGCAGGCTTGCAATTTTAATTTGCTGTTGAACTTGAAGTTGCAGTTGAATTATTTTATACAATTGTAGGCTTGCAATTTTCAGATTTGTAATTTGCAGTTGATGTTAAATTTGATTGCAGTTGTTATTTTAATTGCAGTTGATGTTAAATTTGTATTTTATGTTATTTTAATTGCAGATGATGTTAAATTTGCAGACTTGCAATTTACAGATTTGTAGGCTTGCAGCTTATGTTTATAAAATTTAGTTTATGTTAAATACTTATAGTGTAATGAATGATAATGTCGATGTTTAATAGCTTGAGTCATAAAAAACAGATTATCACCATCTTTGTGTTTGTTATTTTTTACTTTCTCCTTCGAGCAGGTCTTATGCTAAAAATATTGAAGAATGCATGGGAAATCCAGATGCTAATACTGTAAACCCTGTCCTGAAACAGGAGCAAGAAGCTCAAGTTACATTCTTATTCTAGTTAATTGCTTTGTTAGCATTGTTATATGTTGAGCTTTCGAAATCATTATATTTTTACATATAGATATGGAAAGGCTCCAGGAGTGATGTCACCATATTGCCTACTTTTGTAGTCAAGGATCACCAATATCAAGGTTCATTTCTATGTCAGTTTGTTTTGTTATCAATGCACCATGTTTATGGAATAAATTTGGCAGTGAACATGTAAACCATTTTGGCAAATGTTTGATACATTTGAATCATACTTGTTGTAATAAACCTTCTAACCATTTTTATCTGTATTTGCTTTGCCTTCTGTGTTATCGATCTTAAAAGTTGTTACTTCATTGTTTATGTGCTTATTATTTTAATTTATTTATTTTCCTTTCAACAAATGGTCCTGGGAGGTGATAAATTAATAACGGTGGATGTTGGCATGGTAGTCAGTATCTATTCTGCATGTCAGGTTAGTTTCTAAACTAGCTAAAACTTATCAAGTTTTGTGCATAATTTATTGATTTACCTGTAAATATCATGATGGACTGTGCTGCATGTAGGAAGTTGGAGACCATAAATGCAAATGTCCTCTATATTACTGGAGCTACTGTATCATTGCGTTTAGCACCAATATTGGTTTTTCTTCTTCTTCTTTTTTTTTTCTTTTTTTTAAGGGCAACAAATTTGTAAATGGCCTAGGGTATCCAAAATGCTGGAGCCGGCTCTGCTCCCATTCATTCTCCTTTTCTTTCTATGTTTCTCCTGCGTGTTTTCTCTCAACTGAAAGGACAACGTACATATATGCAACACTTCATCATGACAGCAAACAGGGGATGGAAACTAGGACTTACGATAGATAGCACAAGATACATATATAACCGCTCCAACAATTATATTTTGCAAAAGCCGTCGGTTGTCTTTGTTAGGTGGTATGATCATTTAGGTTGACCATTGGACACATTTGATTTTAGCCGTATGTCGAACTGGGAGGTTTATATGTCGAACTGGTACATTTGACCCTTGGGCGCAAGTATCCCCATATTGCTATTTCCAGTATCCAACGTAAAGCCAACTATTTGTTTCCAGTTTATATATATAAAATGTTCCAGTTTATTAGTTGCTTGGTGCTTGCTAAACTTATTAACAGCTAGGCCAAACCAACTTTTATATATAACAACAATAGCCATTCTTTAAGAAACGAAGTTCGCGCAATTAGACATATCAACCTATCCTATGGTAATTTGATTGTACAGCAGTATTGAACCATTGAGCAAACTAAAAAAATGAAAAAAATAAAAACCCTTACTTCATCAGATAATGTATACAGTGTATAAAATAATTAACAGAGGAAGTTTGCGCTCAACAGTGTTCAGTGTCTTTAGCTATTTAGTTCAGGTTTCAATTTAAGTAAAGATTTATCCCATTAAATCAAAACAAGCATGCATCATTAGTACAAAGATTTAACTAGGGATATAAAGGAAGTTTTACTCGCACAATCATTTCACTGGTCTCTTATCCTCTGTTTCATGCAATTCACTTTCCGGTTTGACCTATATAACTTGTCAACTAATACTACTCATTGGATTAAGTATGCATGCATATATTATATAAGAGTAAGTTTACTCACTTACAAAGTTCCCCTGCTTTTCAAGCTATAGGTTTTAGCTCTTTGGTTTGTCGCATTTCAGGGTTTTGACAACATAACATGAACACACACATGCATGCATGCATGCATATATATATATATATATATATATATATATATATATATATATATATATATATATATATATATACATATGTATATGTATATGTATATGTATATATATGTTTACTAATCATATAACAACCAGTGGAAACAAGGGGAAAGGTTTACTCACAGAAATATGTTAACAGTTTGATCCTTGTTCACTGGTTTCTCTGCATCTCCTTGTTTGAGTTGCTATTTCTATTCTACTTTTAGTTTGGTTTCACTGATTTTGTGTGGAGATTTCAAGGCATACTAGTGTGTATTTATAGATGAATATAAGTGACAACCCATTGTATACATTAAGCTATGGATAGGGTATAGACTGGAAAAGGTGAGCTGCTATATTTGTGTTGATTGAAAAGAGGGCTATTGTCATGGCTTTTCATATTATCAGTACCAGTATTTCACATGTTTGGCCAGCTAGGATAACACGCGAATTTATGTACTAAAACGTTTGAAAACTAAGGATTGGTTTCTAAATATTTGTAAGTTATCACTTTCCTTGATTTGAATAACATGACTGCCCATATAAGCTACAAGGAGGATGTAGCTTACAGTAAAACTGTACATTTATTTCGATTTGAATGAAATGAGGCAATATAGGCTTAGTTTTGCCCATGTCTTTGATTTGAAATGTATCATGCAGCAATGTACATCTGCAAATATATTTTGTTGATGGATTACAGAAAAGATTGCCTAGGTCCTAGCTGGTGCAAATGGAAATGTGGCTAAGGTGTATAGCTGTGTGTGTTGGTTGAAAGTGATGAGGCTAAGTTTGATTAAAAGAAATGTCTAGGTTAGTTTAGTTGTGCCTTGTTTTTGCCTGAAATGAGAATGGCTATGCATAGAGCCTTGTATGTTTTGATTGGAAATAACATAGCTGTGCACTTGTGATTGAAATGGCATTCGATGGATGTGTGTACTAAATGTTTCAAACTTCAATTCCAAGCAAATCAGAACATCAAAATTTCCTAATGTACTATATAGATTTCAAATATATATAAAAAGGAACAATTTGACAACACATTATTTACTTATTTTCATACACATATTACATACATACACTGATTAGAAAATCATAAACCATTAATATATACACTTAGAATTTTCCCTCCATTTATTTATTTAAATTTATTTAACGTAAACGAATTATTGAAATAATTCGTGTAAACTATATTATAAACTCAGTCAAAACCCGGGACATTACACGAATATTTGCCTTTTCATAGAAAAGTTCCCTGGTTAATGGCGGTTTTCCAGCCAAGTATCCTCCAAACTCGGTACCCTTATCAACTCCATTTGTCAGTGCCATCAGGATGGTATGGTCATGCGGGTCACTCACTTCTGTAACTGCCAAATTGAACCGGTTTAAATACTACTTTAGGGTCTCTCCAGGAGGTTGTCTGATTGCTGACAATTCAATGACACTCTTAGACTTTCGTGCGTGAAGTCGGAACTGGTTCATGAAGCTCTCACCTAGTTCTTTGAAACTAGAAATTGATCGAGGAGGGAGTCGGGTGAACCACATCAATGCCACGTTTTAAAGATATATGGGAAAAGCTTTGCATTTCACAGCATCGCGGGCTGCTGCGGCGTTCATGTACCACTAATACCTCATCAAATGCTGCATTGGATCGATTCTTCCTCCTTATCGATCCATTTGGGGCAGATTAAATCGTCTAGGGAAACAGAAATCCAGTATATCGTCTATGAAAGGGGTATGGCTATGCTCAAAGCCCCAGTCTTCATTGGTGTAACCCCTACTGTCAGCCATAATCTGGCATACCATCGCCTCCACCTCAACGTTGGTTAGTGTTGGTTCAGGATCTGTACTTCTGGTTCTCCTAATATATCCAACTCCCACATCAGGGTGCACTCTTCGGCTTCTCGTGGGTGTCGGACTTCCTTGCCTCACACGTTTCCTATCATTTACAGGACTAGTTGGCTGGAGGAGTTGTCATTGAGTAGGATTAGTAATATTGGGGTCTCTGGGGAGGACACGAGATCCTTGCATTGGTAGCAACAATGATTCTCTCAAGCAAGGGTCATTAGGTCCCAAGATATGAGCTGCATCCTCGCGGGATCCCAATGATCCAAATGTCATTTGCTCGAGGTTCTCGGGCCTCTCGTATGGACTCTTTTGATATGGATGCCTTTCCTCTGAAGAGGAAGAGTAATTTGCATTGAGGCGATGAGTTGTTGATGGCGTTCTTTGCCTGCGAAGTTCATCTATTTGTCTACTCACGTCCTTCATGATTTCCCGTATAGTGACACTTTCACGTCCCTGGACCTAAGGCGTCATTTGTTCTATCCAACATATCAAGTAGGCGTGAGAAATCCATGTGTGAGACGGGTGAAGAGGCAGTAGTCTGATCATCAGTTGTCGCGGTTGGCATTGGAGCACTTGTAGTGGCTCGAGTAGAAGTACCAACCTCAACTGCAGCCGGTTCGGGGGAGGAGATAGTTGTGCTACCAGGTTGCTTGGGAGAAGAAACATTGGTCTCGGTCGGGTTTTCGGTTCGGTTCAGTGGACCATGTCCGGTTCGGGTTGGTGCTTTCCCTCCTGATCGGTTTGGTCCTGAACCGTGCCCTTGTGACCTGGTGACAATCATTGCCTGCTGATCTTCACTCGCCTTATTTTCCCGAGAAAATTGCGGTTCCTTTCCTTTTCTTTGATACATGAAGTTTGATTCTTTTGAGATTAACATAAACTTTGAAACAGTGGAAAAAGCGGACTAACTTCTTCGAACTTGAGAATCCAGACAGTAGAACGATAATCCGAAATGCCGAAAATTCAGATTTCTCAGTGGAAGCTCGAAAATGTTAGACCTAAAAGTGGTTCTAACACCCAATTGAATGATAATTCTAAATAAAATAAAAAGTAACAAGAATACAAGATTTATAGTGTTTCGACGTTAACGAGCCTATGTCCACTTTATATTTTTTTTTATTGATGAATTGAATACAAATACAATGATAATATCCACCCAATCCTCACTAGTACAATCAATAATCACTCTAAATTTGTAGGATTATACTCAAGGAGTTTGGTACAATCCGAAGTAAACAGTAGAATATAGTTGGTGATGAAGTTAGAGTTGATGAATGGCCAAAAGATCCTTCAAAATGGAATGTTCCGGTGTATTTATAGGCATTAAACATGGTCAGGTCGGATGCCACATGGGTCCAATGCCATAAATCTCCGGCTCGGATGTCTTGAGGTAAGGAAAACGCATCGACAACGTGGGTTGATCGGTAGTAACCACCCCGGATATGTAGGAACGTGGTGCGTAACCGATGTAGTTCCAAACTACGATTCGGAAAGGATGGTGAGACTATGTTCTGAATCAGATGTCTATGCGCCGAACCGACCCGGGAGTGTCATCTAGAGCCATTCTATTGGCTTTCGTGTAGAAGAGAGGGGGTTCGGCTATGGTACCCCGAACGGATTCCATGGCCCTTTCTGTGACATCCTTCGTTTTCAAGTGTATCCATTATTAATCCTTTAGCTTTGTATAGGCTGATTACAAACTAGACTAATAGATAATAATACCGCATAAACAAGGCTAATGTTCATATGAATGAGAGAATGTTATAACAAAATAAAAAAAATTCATCTTGTCCTAAGGTTAAAGGTATACAAGATAATTTCCTTATTTTGACTGCTACATTTTAGGCATGATGGCATAATCACATAATAACAGATAGTAGTGAATGGAAAATACGACATACATACAAATTTCAACTTGCATCTTAGGCTTATTGGAATGATTTTAATAATGGACCAAGAATAGAGTATAATATACACATATATTCATAAATATATACATTCTTTTATAAGCTCCACTTTACGTAATTCACCCTTTTTTGGTGTATTGCACATAAAAACATTTATATTTGGTAGACTTCAAGTTTGAATTCATTTTGATTCAAAAATATAACCCAAACCTAACTAAATCATGAATCAAATAAAATCTAAACCCTTTTTAGGTTAAAATCCAATATTTAAACATAAGGATGAATTACATAAAGTGGAAACACAACACCCCGTTTATTCACCATTCCATATTAAGACCAAGATCCATAAACCCAATAAATTGAAAATTCTTACGCAAAACAAAAAATAGAGGATTTTGGGGGTTTTTATATTGATGTTATCGTTTTGCCAAATCCCCTTAGGCATACTAGTCAATAGGCTAATCTACAAAAAAGTAGAATATGCCTAAGAAATATAATATTCCACTCACATTGATTTGAAGAGCATAAATTAAACGTTGTTGTGCCCTTTGAATGAAATTCCTAACTCTAGAAACCTATATATACATAAAAATAGGTTAATTAGATTCTTATATATATATATATATCATATGAATTCCAGAATATGTTTCTAATTTAAATTTATTAGAAGAGATTTAGAGAAAAAGAGAATTAGATTAGAAGAAGATAGAAAAACCTAATTCTGGATTTCAATGGAGGCAGAGGCAAGGTGGTGGCACACTGTAGAAAAATGGCTAAGGTTTAGTTGTAAGGTTTGAGGGTCTCTATATAGTCGCTTGTGCAAGCTTGGGTCTTTGAATTATTTAGATATAATCATGGTCATATATTAACCCTAAAACCTAGCATTATTGGGCATTTTAGTCGCCAAGCGGTCGACCGGCGGTCGATACCTCTTCTAGGGGGCGGTCAACCTCCTGGTCGCTGAAGTGCCCAATAAAAGAGTATGGGCAGAGGTGTTTAATTATATATTACGTTACTTTATTTGTTTAATCACTTGCCTTGTTTACAATATTCTTTGTCCCCTCTATCTTATCCTCTGTTTGAAATTCAGAACTCATCCATATTTATCCTAATATATTTTGGATATATATATATATATATATATATATATATATATATATATATATATATATATATTACTCATCTTATTATATATATATGCGTGTGTGTGCGCGCGCGCTTTACTGTGCAATTTCATTTGCTTGTAAGTTCTTCATACTTTCACCGCTTTCGGCATATTATATATGAAAACGATTCAAAATTTCGCCATGAATCCAAATAAAAGATTTCGTAGCCAAATTCCTAAATTTGCAAAATCTCATTTTCCATCCTCACCATTAAATTGTTTATTTTTATTTATTATTAATATATATGCCTTTAGGTATGTTTTATGGGGTGTTACATTCTTCCCTCCTTATAATAGATTTCATCTCGAAATCTGTTTGAAGTGGCGAAAAAACACAACTCGCTTGTAACATCCATGTTATTTTTAATTCATCCATAGGAATCTATGACTCATAGTGATTATGAACTGCAGACCCACTAAAATGAGCTCAATACTTTAGTGTAGGTGTAATAAGGGATGCAATATTTATGCAACAACCTAATTATGTAAATATTTCTATATGAGTGCGTTGTGCAATGGTGTTGCATCCATTTCCTAACATCCAATCTATCAATCACAATGCATCTATAATCATTATTTTGAGGAAAAATTAGCCGAGAAAATTTCTGGGTGAGTCAGTATCATCATGTCCTCGGTCTCCCATGTGCTTTCTGCAGGATCATTTTACCATTGTACTCAGACAAGGCGAATAATATTGTTGCGGAGTCTCTTGATTCCGTGTTCTACAATCCTTGTAGTGGCACGGGCCACCCTGGACTCCAACTCGAATTTTGCTATGTCTCCAATTTCATCAAGCTCGATTCTGATAGCAGAATAATAAAGGCATTTCCTTAGATGAGTTACATGAAAAACTTTATGGATTCCTGATAGACGCTATGGGAGATCCACTTGAAGATCGTATCTTCCCGATGATGCGAAAAGGTCCAATAAATCTGGGTGTTAACTTTCCAGTCTTCCCAAAATGAACAGTCTTCTTGAGAGGGGATACTTTTATGAATACCAAGTCTCCAACATTAAACTCAAGCTCCCTTCTTCATTTATCGGGATACGATTTCTGATGGTCATGGGATGCCTTCATCCTCTGTCAAATCAAGGATATCTTCTTCGTGGAATCACCACTGAAGTCTGGTCTGAGTAGAACATTGTCGGTAGTTTCCCACCAAAGAGTTGGTGATTTACATGGCCCCCCATAAAGCGCTTCAAAAGGTTCCATACCAATCGTCATTTGAAAACTATTGTTATAGTTGAACTGTACGAGCGGTAGGTGCTGCTCCCATGCTCCCCCAAAGTCGATGATACAAGCTTTGAGCAAGTCTTCCAAATCTGATTTACTCTTTGTGTCTGGCAGTTAGTCTACGGATGATAGGTTGTGCTTAGATTGATGGTCGTTCCCAATGCTGCTTGTAGACTCCTCCAAAATTCGCTTGTGAATAAAGGGTCTCTATCACTCACTATATTTGATGGGATACCATGTAATCTGACTATCTCTTTGACATATAGTTGGGCTAATGAGGCTGCAGTCCTTGTCTTCTTGATTGGTATAAAATGGGCGTGTTTGGTTAAATGATCTACCACATCCTAAATGGCCTCATTACCCCTTTGGCATCTAGGATGTCCATCTACGAAGTCCCTGGAAATATGTTCCCACTTCCACATGGGAATCTCTCAAGGTAGTAACAATCCTCCAAGCTTCCCTTGTTCTGCCTTTTCTTTTTAGCATGTCAAACATTTATGCACGAACTCAACTATATCTTTCTTTATTTCTTCCCAATATAGATTCCTCTTCATATCTTTGTACATTTTATCCCCATTGGCGTGTATGGTCATTTTTGACCTATGACACTCTTCTAAAATTTCTTTCCTCAATCCTTCATCTTTAGAGACGTTGTTACTACCAAAATTAATGTCGAAGCAGGCTCGCAGTGAAGGGGTACCGGATAACCCGAAAAACTACATCAACCAAAACCCTCCTGTTACTACCAAATATCAACAGCGAAGTGATCTGACGGTGAAGCGGTGTCGAAAGACCGAAAGCCCGTAGGAGGCTCAATAGAAAGTGGGGCCAAATACTAAGAAGGGAAGGAGCAGGAAGGGATAATCCAAAAAGCCGCAGTAACCGAAACCCTCTCCCTCCCCCTAAGGGAAGAGATCATAAGTTACTATAGGATGTAAACGACAAGATCTCTTCGCCAGGGTCAATTCAACAAGATCCTTCCGGCAGTGTCGGCTCGACAAAAGACTCCGTGTAAGGAGCCACCCTAATCTAAAACAAAGTAAGCCAGAAGCAATAAACCCGATGGGCAAAGCCCAAAGGAATCTTCAATAATGACATGCCCAAATGCAGATACACCTGAAGATGAAAGCATTGAAGGCAGTAAACCGGAAGAACATGAAGGCCACCCAGAACCAACTTTCGGAGCATCTACCACACGAATACCGAAAGGTCACATCCGCGAATAAGTAAGAGTGAGACCAGAAACAACCTTCCAAAAATACATGCTACCACAAAGGCCCTACCGGAGGGCTAGCCAAGACCCCCGCAGGATACAGGCTACTCGTACTAGGCTACCTAGTATCGAAACCCGTAGCGGTTTTGACCTGGCAGCTATCAACATACACTACGAGGTTAAGCCCCTCTAAGTATTCATGATAAAGCCAAAAGCCTACATCTGAAAGCTCATGTCCGCAAGCCTACATTCCGGAGCTGCGTTCAAGAATTCAAGTATCATCTAGAGATCATAACAAAATACACCAAAGGCAGCCGAGGGTCAAGCACCCAAAACCAAGAATACAACGACCAACAACGACCCATACGGGTCCAATAGCCTACCAATGGAAGGGGCCCTGAATCACTATAAATAAGACCCCCGAGGTCATATTTTGGGGGTTGATCTTTTTTGCTTAATACTTGTACTCTCAAAAATAACTTAGTAAATAAGATCTATGGAGGGGTCCTCCCTATGACATTTATATACTCCCAGCAAAAGTTTAATGGAAAGGGATCTTCTTATATGAAAATTGTTCTGTAAGTGTGTATTATTATTTCTCTAATCATAGTAGTTGTCTTTTTCTACTCATCCTTCAGATAAGTGCGGATCCCCATCTCAATATGTCCTCGAAAAGGGAGACGAGCTTTATCTTCTGAGTTTATATCCAACTTAGTAACCCCTAAGTGATCCTGTCCTCCCAGACTTTAGTATCTAGGAAAACAATCCGTAGAAAATAGCCAAATCGCCCATTTCCTCCTTTAGATCCGTCCCAGTCGACCCATCTTCGGTGTTGACGAAAAACATCGTTAACATTTTGTCCCTAGGAGGGCTTGAACCTCCGACCTTGTGGTTAACAACTACATATCCACTTGTGTTATTCTGTCCTGGATCGGACTAGCTTTGAAGAAGCGAAGTTATGAGCAAGAAACCCAGATGAAGATTTTTAGGATCTCGAGCGGATAAGTCAAGAACCACCAGCCTTAGGGTAATGGAGGAGCAAGGGTTAAGAGCAGAAGCCTTGCGGGTAATAAAGCAGAAGAGGAAAATTGAACTACATGCTTACGATATCGGGAATAGTAGCTCTTCCCACATAGGACAAATTGTGGCGTTCCCACCTAATGGATCTACATTAAAGGACACTAACATTTTCTTCCACTTAAGGGATGCTCTCTATGGGAAAGTTAAAGGAACGACACTTGAACGAGAAATAATGGAAGATTTCAACCGCTTCGCCAACAAATGGTCTAAGAAGATGTCAACTCAGTTCCAGTATGCTCCAGAAAGAAAGGACAAAAGTATGGACACCACAACTGGGATGATTCATAGGAGGATTAGACCCTGACAACAAAGAGAAGAGTGTACGCCATAGATACCCAAAGAATGTTGTCTCGCTACTTCGATGGAGAATGTTTACTTCCTAACAAAACACGAACTCGACTATCAGATGTCCGCGAATAGGAAGCCTAAATACGAAAGAAAAACAGGAGGGTCTTACTACCATTACCACTTGATGAATGGACACTGCACTAATCAATGCAGAATTCTCGGGGAAATCATCTTTTAATTTGTCAACCAAGGCCAGTTATGAGAGTTTATCAAAAAATTAAGATGAATTCGAGAAAATCCTCAGGAAAAGGATTAATGAGTGTCTACTAGGTTACAGAGAACTCATCTCTCAAAATGTAAAAGGGAAATCCAAAAGGGGTCCAACTAGAAATAGATTAAATCCTTCGCCATCGCCAAATTGGCTGGGGCGAGGCATCCCCCGGAGGAAGATGGTGCGTTAGTCTTTCTCCATGCTCAAACCAGAGGGGGCAGGGCTAAAGCTTCAAAAGCGTAAGCCGCCGTTTCACACCAGGAATGGTCATGGCGGTGCATATAAAATTAGCACGCCCTGTCTCTGCTAGAACTAAGCACGTCCTACCTCTGCTCGCAAAAGAGAACGCCCTACCTCTGCTTATGTTCCGCGCCATCCGCAGAAGGGAACACAAACCCCTATAATCTCCTACGATGGTCAGGATAGGGCACCCCTCGGGGGGGGGGGGGGAGGGGTAGTGTATAAGCCTTTATCAGAACATACGATGGTACGTATAGAGCGTCAAAAGAGTAAACTTTAGTTCTGTGTCTGCAATGGCCCCGTCTAAGTTTGTAAGACCTTATCATCGCCTACAATGGTCAGGATAAGGCGCCTCCTAGAGGGAGGTTGGGTAAGTCCTCGGGCCGAGACGCACAGGCCCAGAGAGTGGCCAACAAAGCACGTACATCCTCTGCTTTGACATCGAAAGCCCAAGAGGAGGCTCGAGAAGCACGTACAATCTCTGCTTCACCAACTGAATCCCAAAAGAGATATCGAAGTAACAAATACCGAAAGGGGTTCCGGTCTTCTATGATAATACCCGAATCTAGGTCGATTCGGTGCTTCACCAATACCGGAGGGGGTTTCCGGTCTTCTATATATTAATACCTGAATATGGGTCTATTCAGCTTCTCATGAAAATCGGAAGGGGTTCCAGTCATATACATATTAATACCCGAATCTGAGTCCATTCAGCTCTTCACAAAATACTGGAAGAGGTTCCGATCATTCTACATATTAATGCCCAAATCTGGGTTAAATCGAGTTGTCAACGAAGTCCTAAAGCAAGCCAGCGGTCTTACACACCAAAACTCGGAACAATTCTGAAGAAAATCACCGTCGGATGTGGAATCGCTAAAGTGACACTAAACCTAACAAGGAACCAATTCATGGCCCAAACAAAAAGGAATCGCTTTTCCCTTTTGGAAATCCAAGTGGGGGTTCAAGGTTTTCCACCAAGGGTGGAATCATAAACTTCTCAGGGAAGTGTCTTTAACTTATACGTCCATTGGTTGTTTTCCTTTTCAATATATCAATCTCATACGCAATTCCTAAAATTACATCGTATCATAACACTGGTTCAAAGAGCAATTAGGATGAAGATTACAAACGTTTCTAACAACGCCCTTTGACTGACTATCCCTTTATTTGTTCTAAGCGATTTTTCATTAGGAATATTTCAAGGAAAATTGTTTCATGAAGAAGTTTCTTCATCGACATGTAGCATTAGTAGATTTCCATTCAGTACAGCACCATTGGGTCATAATAACATTGTTTCTAACAAGAGCAATACAAAAAAAGTCGTGTGGCACACTGACAGTTCCACTGGAGATCACGATGCACACCGTTATATAGACACAGTCATTATTCTAAGAAATAAAATCTCCACACCCCAAACATGCAGTAAAAATCTCTCATTTCGGATCGGGGTTTTGCAAAGAAAATTCCAAAGAACGCAGTCCTTTTCAGCTTTCTTCAACTCATCCTCTAACTTATCGATTTGTTGGTATAATCTACCAACCACCGCATTTGTGCTCTCGGAGGATCTTGTTGCCAACTTATGTTGTAAATTGCAAAGAGCTTCACCTTTTTCTTTCAATTGCTTTTCCAAATAGGACACTTGTTCCTTGAAGTTTATGATTGTCACCTTCTGGAGGTAATACACCTTTTTGTATCCTGATAGGGGAACGTCGCCAAAAATATCTCTACAACCAATGACGTTCGGACTTTCCTCTCTAAATTGCAAAGAGGGGGGTCTGGAATGAATCCTCCTAGCCACAGACAAGATGAAAAATTGTAATAAGAAAATTGCAAACGTCAAGTGTATGATTAATTACATCATACTTCCAAGAGAAAAAGCAATCACATAACATTTATTGGTTCATGCACATTATAGATACCATATTCACACTAACACATTATCACGACACCATACACTATCGAGAATCACAAAATCAACACAATTCACGAAAAAACCACAAGAGAATGTATGCTTAATACAACAACATTCAAATCCTTTGTTAGAACCGTTTGCGCTGAACCAATCTCCTTGAGTTTTTCCCCTTAAATTTCTAAAACGCAGAATCTAAAACATAATTGAAGCTCAAGTCTTCGGAGAAACAGAGGATTGCTGTAATACGGGAAACACAATTATTAATGAAACCCAAGGGAAAGGAAGACACCTTGAGAGCGAAAGCCATACCTGTGCGACATTAACGTCAGACCGGTAGAGGGTCCCTTTCCTCCCAGAATCTAAAGAACCTCCGTCCATAGAGGGAAACCCTGTAAGGAGTAGGTAGATTTTTTAGCATCTTTCCCGGATCCATCTGGCTGACCCACTTGACCTTCCATCTCTTCGTCCGCTATGTATTCTTCCTCCCCCTCGTCCTCATAATCTTCAACAAATTCATCAACGAACAACAACGACGCGGGATCTATCTTGTTCGTTGGTGGAGCCTTATGCTCCTGTCTCACCTGCTCGATCTTCTCTAAGACTCTGTCTCGAACACAGGGATCAATCGAAGTAAGGTTAAATTATGAAAGTCTTTCATATATATCTGAAAAAGAAAGGATGAGGGCATCTTCATAATACTCCGTAGCAATATTGTTGAGGTGGACATTCAAGAATTTTGAAATTCTATCGTTGGCCTCATAAATAATTCTCTTCGCACTGGAAAGCTGAGTATTCATCTTATCCATCTCAGCAGCATGATCAATCTCCAGTTCTGCTTTCTGTGCCTTAAGGTCCTCGGCCTGCTTCGTCAGCGCCTCGTTAGCCTTCCTCATCTCCTCCAATGAGGCCGTCAACTTCTTATGCTTGTTATCCCTCTCCGTATTCTTCCGCTGCAAAGAATTCACCTTATCTGACAGTACCTTATTCTCTTCCCTTAAAGTACTAACCTCAGTCGCGGAAGTGGAAGCTAGTCCTTGGGAAACATACCAAGTTTTCATCACATTAAGAAGAGGGATAGATTAAAAAAACATAATAATAGGAAAAGAGAAAGAAGGGTGTATGTGTGCATAATACCAAAAGGAAATCCCTGATTTGTTGTCTGAAGAAATCTTCTGAGTCCAAGGTGGAAAAGGTTGCGGTAATATCCGCTACCTCAGGAGAAAGAAGAGCCAGTTCCACAAGCATATCAAAATCCAAAGCCGGCGAAAGAGGTACGGAATGAGAAACGGACTAGGAGGAAGACGCTGCCGGAAGATCGAGTCTTCCCCCATCTATTTCGCCAACAACATCCAAAGGAGTAAGGTCACTCATGGATTTACCTTTCGGGGAGACTTCCGGGGAAGCATCAATGTCTACCGCATGTTTGACAGCTATAGCACAAGGATCAAAAGTTCGCCTTATTCTTGGAATAACGGTAGTATCTCTTGAGAAGCTATCTGACTCATCGTACTTGGGATTCTTCGGTGAGGGGTCAACGGTGGGCTAGGCAAGCGTCTTCATGGCCTGAGCACTGGCCCGGCTATAAGCAACAATGACAGTTGTATCCTGAGAAGCTGAAGATCCTAACCAATGGGAAAAATGAATTAGAAAATGCAACAACAGGAAAACAAGAAAAAGAATGGTAGAGGTTGCCGAGACAAACAAAAGGTTCTCGTCTAAAAACACTTGGGCGGAGGGGAGATCCTGCATTAAACACATCAGAACTCGGCAATATTCATTTTGAACTAGGGAATTGGATGAGGGGTTGCCTCAATATCTTTTGTCCAGGAGGAAGCAAACCATACTCACGAAATCTATCGACAGTCAAAGGAAACGATGTGCACATATTCTTTACCAGTGCGTTGAAGATGGCATCGACCACTTGAGCCTTCGATTTCAAATTCATTTCAAATTCATTTCAACTCCATTCAACGCACATATGATTTTTACAACATACATATAACTTATGCATCGCACATATAATTTATACAATGCTTATACATGAGGTGTACAACGCTTATATAACTTATACATCGATTATATAATTTATACATTGCCATTCTGTTCAAATATGAAGTCAGAAATCTCACATTGGGTTCCACTCCTTCAAAAATTGTAGGAAACTCCAAAAATTCTCTGGTCTCTTCTAGAATGTAGAAGACGTCGCCACGAGTCCAATGTCTCTTGTTTCACTGAATTTCGACAACATAGCAAAAAGATATGATTTTTATAAGCTTGCAATGATTTTAATTGTCGAAATCAGTTTAAAATAAACAAAGCCGTTACCTCTCAGTTTTCGTTCCAAACTAGGTTTGGATTTTTCACGCAAACCGATGCGCTAAGGGACGATCAGGTTGTACAGCGTCGAAGAGGACGGAGAGAGATTCCCGCACGCGGTGGTGGGGTGCAGATCGATCACCCCTGGTGATCGCGGTGGCGCTCTGAAGTCGTCCATTTCGTGGGCTCGATCCGATCAAAATACACGACGAGGAGGGGCGAGGTTGGTATAGTTTTGAAGCTCTCCGAGAGTACTATAAAAAGTTCCAATGGGCCATTGGGTTTTGTTGCACGGATTTGAAGAAACGGTGGAGAGAAGGTAGGAGGAGCCGTCGTCGTCGATAGCAGGGTATCACGGAGAGAGAATGCGGTTTTTTATTTTTTTTGTTAATGAATGGAATTTTCTGATTCGCCGATATTTATATAAATTCAAAAAATATCTGTTTCTCCAAACGAACGCTAATTCAAACCCAATGAATGTTGCCCTTAGCTAATTACCCCCATTCCGGACACAATGGAATATATTTCGTAGGCCCATTCAACTATTTCAGTCGGTTATTCTTCAAATTAAAATATAAAACATTCAAATATGGATTTGAACATACATTTTAATTTGCTGAGGCCACATACTGATTCTAAAAATTATAGAAAAATAAATATGCTATTTTTGGACAATACAGTCCCAACAAAACTAGTTTCGTCAAATTTGGAGACCGTTTGAAAAATGGCCATTTTCTAGTCAATCCAAATTGACTAAAATTAACCAAACACATTTTCCTTTGCCATGCTCACATATTAATTCCAAAAATTATGGAATTTGAAACCTAGAAATAATTTGATATTCCAGATCCAACAAAATTGGTTTCATCGAAAACGGAGGTCGTTTGCAAAATGTTTATTTTCAAGGGCTATATTAATTCCATAGCAACCTTTCTGAAAATTCATTTGGCCAAAACTACTAGCTTCCCGTGTGGAAAATAGGGGAACCCAGAGTTTAGGTTAAAACAATAAACTCCAGGTCAGTCATGTGACTGGTGTGAGAACTAAAACAGTTATTTAAAACTTTACTTTAAATCAGATATATCAAGGGACCAAGCCGTATAACACTGAATGGATTTCCTCCCAAGAATACCAGTGCATATAACAAAACAGCGCAATGCTTTTTGGAAAAATGAGGCTATTATAAGACCCAGGTCCCATCACACAATGCAACACAAGCCGGAGGATAGGGTTTTCCCTTATAATAGCCAAACATGCTTGGTACGTTTAAAACAAATCATTTGATACTATTATAAGTGCATAGTGTATAAAACAACTTCAAATATAAATGTACCAATCCTAGACGGCATGGGTGTCATATATCATGTCGCCAATACTAGGCTCTACAATCAAAACCGCAAATGTCACGTATTAGAAGTAGGATTTCCATCTGTGAACCATGGCAAGGGATCGTCCTTACCGCTTCGAGACAATCTAGCCCATGTCTCAGGCAAGCGCGCAGACATGCCTTGGATCGTCAGGGCCGGTCCACTCGATGTGGATTAAAATGCCTGAACACTACGTTTCCCCGCCCTATGGGGCGTAAATCTGGTTTGTATAAAGACCATCCATCGGCTCCTCAGAGACCGAAATAACCGAGGCGCCTCGCTATCCATCATCCACATAAGTAAAACGTCAGGGCTTGCAAAACGCTGACACCACTCCTAGCTAGAACGAAACGCATGCCCTCCCTGAGGTCCTCTCCCGTTTCTGGTTCACACCGGGATGTGAGGCTCGCGAATTAACACTACATAAAGCTATGCTATATTAAAGTCATGCTCTCTGCTTTTCAACAGGAGCCTTGATCATTTGCATCTCAGCATGCCATACAGGCAATTCACGTTATGCAACCGATGTCTATCAATCACACAGAATGAAATCCGATGTCAGACTCACATCCATTTACAAGTTCATTCTAGGTCTAAACGAAACCGGAGGCACCTTATTCCTCGTCCCGTATGTCCAATACAAAAGAGAGGTCCTCGCTATCCGGTCGATCTCCAAGTACGTCTGGACGATCACCACTTATTACCTTGTCTTGGCTGTACAGCCCAATCAAAACATCAGTAATCATCCAAATGATGTGAAGACCTCCGGTCTTCAACCACCGTCTTCATCGTTGACTTATCGTCGAATTAGTTATTCAGAATGGGATAAACACGGTCTTTCTAAATAACTCGCATATATAATAAACAAGTACTATAAAAACACAACATACGCCTCATTCCAATCCAGAATATTCCTTTATTCAAATATTCAAATCCTTTGGGAAAGGTTCCCATTAATTTTATCAAAGATAAATTCTTTAAATTTATTCTTTAATCTTCCTTTGGAAATTAATTCAAACCATTTTAAGGTTTTACAAACCAGTCAGGATTGGCGAATCTTACCGAAGTAATCTTTTGTTTAATTTCTCAATCCCAACCTATTCATCCTATGAAGTAAAACTGGTAGTACTTCATATCTAACACCAGAGTGTTATCGGTAAAATTAATTACCATTTCATATTCAAATCTAATTAAAGATTTAACTAACGCTTGGAGCAAAACTGGCGATACTCCATTCTCGATCACTTCTTGGATTTGATAATTTTAGTTATCAAATTCACCTCTTAATCTATTTAAAGATTCATTAAAACTCTAACTTAGTTTTAATTTCCAACAATCATTACTAAATGATTTTTCAAAGTTAATATTTCTTTAACTGGGTTAAAGAACTAATGTCTTTTAAAACACAACTCATGATAACCCGAAAATCTCATTCCATTAACAATGGAATCTTCATGGAAAACAAATCGATATATATAATCGATATAAACTTCCATATCCAACCGATAATATAAATGGAATAACGACAAGGCCTTTTAAATTCCATATATGTTAACCGTCTTCCTCTATAGAAGCTTACTTCGATTATTATCAAATCGAATTCCATTCAATTCCAATTTAATATGTTAAATTGGAAAACTTTACTTTGGAAAATATCCTTTAAATCTTAAAAAAAGACTTATAAATTCCAAATCCCATTTCACTGTAAATCGGGTTAAAGAACGAATGTCTCTAAAAAACAGTTCACGATAAACCTAATTCGCATTCCATTTTATTCCAATTATTAAATACAATTGGAAACTCTAATAATCTTAATTAAAAGATTTATTCTCTTCACATGGGGTTCGAGAGCAGTGTTATTGAAGACACCGTTCACGACAAACCCAAAATCCCATTTGATATTAAGTACAAGACTCTGAATAGAAAATATATCGGCTTATATTCAGTATCAAATTCTGAACTCAACAAATATCGTATTGGAATAATGATATATATATATATATATCTTCCAAATTCCTCCACAATGCCTGTATAATCACGGAATCCAATATCAAAATATTCCGAAGATAATTTCGATTCAAATCCATTCCAATTCATATATTGGAAATTCTGGTTATTTTTAAAACCATTTCAAATCCAATTTATTTATTTAAAAATAAATGGATTATAATTCTAGTTCATAACTAGTTCATTTACATAAAATTTTATTTTTATCTTTTCAAATATGGAATTTTTCATCCCAATTCTTTCCAAATCATTTCTTATGATTTTACACTAATTATTGATATTTTTAATAATTTTACCAAGGCCCGTACAGTCGATTTCCATAAACGGCCATCGAACTGCACTTACAGCGACCTTTTCCAAATTTTATTTGGACATAATTCCAAATCCAACCATTAGATTTCCAATCTCTAATATTCGATAGGAAGCTCTTTTCGATACGAACCCAACGGTTCCGGTTTTAGGAGAATCCGACAGTCGGATCTCCCATAATGTCTATTCGAAGTCAATGGTCGAAATTCGCGAACTACCGCAGCGCGACGCGTTCTATTCAGGCCATTATATTATATATATAATATATATTTCGTCGATTTCCATTTAAAACGTATTTTATAAATTGTTTTAAATTCGGTTTCAAAACGATTTCAACTTCATATTCAATTTCAAATCAAAATTGAATATTCCATATCATTAATATATAAATGATAATATTTTCAAAATATTAGATTTTGAAATTGATTCCTTTTCGATATTCATTATAGAAATGAATAAAATCGATATAAACATCGTTCACGTCAAAATGGCGTTAATCTAATCAACACGACTATATATATTTAAATATATTCGCGTCCTTCCCAAATCAGACATCAAAATCATATTTTGATCTTTTACTGAATATTATTTTAAAATATTTGTTATTTTAAAATATTCATTATTTTAAAATATTCGTTATTATATAATATTCATTCTTTCTGAACTGGAATCAGACACAGTCAATTACCATACAATGTTATTATATGGATTTCATGCAACACATGTATACAACAACAGTGATAAATAATCATCCATCATCCAAAGTGTATTCTACACTGTATAAGTATTAAATACAAATATTTAACGCTTACAACAGTCTGTCAACCTATCAATTGACATACAACTAAACAGTTAGGATTAGTGTACGTCAAATATCATCCCATCATCCATGTGGGGTTTCAATCAACAAATAATGAATTTTATTTGTGCAATAGGGCGATGTGTAAAATATATCGTCCCAATCCATATCAATCAAATGGGTGTACATAAACAAATCGTCTGATTTGTAAATGAATATTTATTTTATTCATATACACATTAAAATTTATATTTTTAACTATAAAATATTTATTTCAACACATGAATATTTTATTCAGTTCATTTATACAATAAAAATGATATTTTTATTGTTCTAACATATTTTTAGAAAATTTTGGCGACATAACGGCGCGATATCAAAATCGGGTAATGTCTAGCATTTACCCTTCTCCTGATACTGGCTCGTGCCATACACACATAACAATTTTAATCAATTCATTTCACCCAAACAACCAAATTCAACCAAATAATCTAATCAACTAAACCAAACAATCAAACAAGTCGTCCATGGTCTATGGACGACGGGGAGCAGTTCATATATGCAGTTATAAAATAAATAACTGCATAAAAATTAACTCCTCCATTCTTTATTTCTGAACAGTTCAGATTTGGATTTTTCTCCCACTAGTTCCATCGCAATTCTCTTTCACGCTGTTCATAGTAAAAATCATATATATTTTTTATAGCTTCATTCCAATAATTAAAATCATATTTTTATTTCTACTTCCTATATATAAAAATCAAATTTTTTTAACGCTACTTCATATATGTAAAAATCGAATTTTTATCTCTACTTCATATATGTAAAAATCGAATTTTTATCACTACTTCATATATGTAAAAATCGAATTTTTCTATAATGAAAAATCTAATTTTTCTATAATGAAAAATCTAATTTTTCTACAATGAAAAATCTAATTTTTCTTCTATTCAAAAATCAAATCTTTTTAATGAACAAAATCTAATCTTTTCTGTGATAAAAATCTTAACTTTATTCCATGATAATATATAAAAACTGAAAAGAAATTTAAATAACATGTAAAAAAAAAACTCACTGCGTTGCATAATGAAGAGGGGGGAGCACCAACATCGCTCCGGTCGGAGGCATGAGCGATGGCGCTACAGGCGATGGGGACAATAGGGGGTGGCGCGATGATTTAAATCAGTTTAGGGGGGAGGGTTTTGCTCGAATAAGAAGGGGAGAGGAAGGAAAGAGAGAGGGGGGGGGGTCCGACGAGGTGGGGGCGGAGCAGGAGGGCGGCGGTCGATGGTGCGGGGGGGGGGGGGGGGGAGGAGCTAGGCGTCGGTGGATCTCGCGTGGTTTTTTCTTTCGATTTTCTGATTTTTGAACGATAAAGGGGAGAGAATGGCCTGGGTTGACATTATATATAATATTATATATTTATTTTAATTATATTTTATAAAGTTACCTTTTCTATTTAACCCTAAATCGAACCCAATGACTATCGCCCCTAGCTAATCACCCCCATTCCGAATGCAATGGGATATGTCCCGCAAGCTGATTTAACTGTTTCGATCAGTTTTCATTTACATTAAAATTTAATTCAATGTATATTCAATTTAAACGCACATTTCAATTTACCGGGGCCACATACTGACTCTAAAAATTCCCGAAAAATAAATCTAGCTATTTTTTGACGATATAGTCCGAACAAAACTAATTTCGTCGAATTTGAAGACCGTTTGAAAAATGGCTATTTTCAGGTCGATACAAATTGACTGAAGCTATCAAAACATGTTTTCTTTCGCAACGCTTACATATTGATCCCAAAAATTATAAATTTTGTCATCCAGTAATGATTTGACATCCCGGATCCAACAAAAGTGGTTTCGTCGAAAATGGAGGTCTTTTGCAAAATGGCTACCTTTAAGGGCTATATTTCCATAGCGATTATTCTGAATTTTCAACTGGGCATAACTTTTTATTCCCGCTATGAAATCTGGATTTTTCAGATTCATTGGAAAGATATTTTCAATTAGATTCTAATATTCTTGGTTTCACTAAAATTCGGTTTATTTTGAATCCTGTACATTCGTTTGAAATTTGAAATCGGATTTTCAAACTACCACGCCATTTTCAATTAATTTTATAATTAAAATAAAATTTTATATTCTAACTTCGATTCAAATAAATATATACGTTCTAATTCTATTCAAAGTAAATTTCTCGTCGTTATTATTTAAAATAAATCATTTTAAATATTTAAAATAAACTAAAATTGCTAAAATGAAAATTTTAAATTGGTTTTGATTTTCTGGTTTGTTAGAGAAAGCATGCTCGGAAGGGGAGCCATTGGTTAGGCGCGACCTCCAAGAGTTGAGTGAAGGTGAGGGTGAGGCTCCATCGTAGCCTCGGGGCCTAGTTCAGCCGCTGCTGGGATCGCTTGATCGTTATTGGACTAAACCATACCCATTCTTGTTGGGAGTAATGGGCTCGGGCGAGTGGTGCCCATCTGGAATTCGGCACAGCCCCTGCTTGGGGATATGTTAGAAGGAACTACGGTAGTGTTTTCCTCCGTATGTTGGGGACCATTGTGGTAGAGTGGTCTTGGTAAAGCAAAGGGATAATGTCACTAGCTCTTCAATTAAAGGAGAGGTGGCATAAGGCAGGTTTGCAGTAAGACGTTGGGTCGACCTAGGTGTGACAACATTCCTGGTTCTGGCCGACCCACCGGTTGGGCTTGTTCTGGAGCTAGTTGTCCAGGGAGTTGTGTTGTTTCCCATACTGGAGTAGGTTGGTCGACTGATGCTGGACTCGGTTAGTGTCGTCCAGTGATTCTGTAGCAACCAAAGTTCCACCAGAGGCAGGAAGTGATGCCTCTGGTTGTGACCGATCGGGAAGTGAAGTTGAGACGGGAGAAAGCAAAGGTGTGGACGGATCTAGGGCTTGGATTTCCATAGATCAAAGATCAATTGTTGCCCCAGCCTCGCCCAGTAGAGGAAATGATACTGGAATGTGAGGTCCCTTTTCCATCCAAGCGAGGAGGTCGTTCATCACCTTCTGCTGATGTTTGAGAAGTTCACTCTGAGATGCCATTTGATTTCTGAACTCAGAAAATAGTTTATTCACGTCGTTCCCAGTGAGGTATTGGGATGTGTCTTCGTGGGAGGAAGCCTTATGACTTCCCCCGCTGGTGCTGCTCCTGCTGCATCAATAGGTAAAGGATGAGAATTTGAAGCATCCTTCTTCCGCTTGTTCGCCGTGGTCGACTTAGAAGTTGTTGAAGGCGGTCGAAGGTTCGCCCTTCCTGGCATGCCAAACTGTTGACATCAAAATTTGGTCTATAATGGCAGTCAACCACCAATTGTGCTTAGAACACATAAATAACAATCACAAATCATTAAAAAATAAGCAAAAATGGGGAGTACACTTAGAATTTTTATAGTGGTTCAGCAAAATCGGTGCCTACGTCCACTATATATATTGATTTGCCTTTGATTACAAGTACAATCTATTTGCTTTTTTGAAGAAATTGGGAGATGAGAAATATGAACACAAAATACTTGTTTTTGAGTGGAATAAGAGTTAGCTATTTTTGGAGTTAGCCGAAAGTTTTTGTCAGAGAATCCAGAATGCCAGAATTCGATCTCTTTCCTCCTTGGGGAAAGAGGTATTTATAGGTGGAGAAGTGGGCTGAACGAGGCGCCACGCGGCTAGCTTCTTTTGCGGAGCTTGGACACGTGGATCTCGATCCATTGGAATAGTTGCAGCGGTGGGACCTGGTCCACTGCTGAGTAATAGTTATCTCAGATATTGTGGCTTGTGTGTCATCCGAGATGAGGTGTATCAAAAGTAGAGCTCTGGCTGGGAGTGTTGACCGCTTTTAATTCCTTGAGAATCAGGCTAAGCAATGAATGATTCATCTGGATATTTCAATGTAGATCCCAGGATATCTGATCGATCTGATCTTTAAGGGAATGATTGACTCGGTCAATCGGAGAGAACGATTACGCCGGGACACGAAATACTGCCATTTGAGGGAGGCCAGCTCGCACCAAATCTTGCTTGGCCTTTCCGAAGTAGAGGCCATCCGTTGGGATCAGTTGATGCTGAATCGTGACCCTTTTGACATTATGCTTCGATTGGTTAAACCATGACAGCTTTTTCCAAAAATTGGGTCAACACGTATATATACATAAGATTAGATTAATCAGATTCTTATATATGTATCATATAAGTTCCAAAATATGTTTCTAATCTAAATCTATTAGAAGAGATTTAGAGAAAAAGTGAAGTAGAATAGAAGAAGATAGAAAAACCTAATTCTGCATTACAAAGGAGGCAGAAGCACAGTGGCGGCACATTGTAGAAAAATGTCTAGGGTTTAGTCGTGAGGTTTGAGGGTCTATATATAGTCGATTGTGCAAGCTTGGGCCGTTGGATTATTTAGATATAATCATGGCCATATATTAACCCTTAAAACCAAGCCAAACCCAACCTTATTGGGCATTTCAACGGCCAGGTGGTTGACCTGGGCGGTCGACCTGGGCGGTCGATACAGCTTCTAAGGGGCAGTCGACCTCCCGGTCGCAAAAATGCCTAATAAACGGATATCGACTGAGATGTTTAATTATATACTACGTTACTTTATTTGTTTAATCTCTTGCCTTGTTTACAATAATCTTTATCCCCTCTATTTTTCCTCTGTTTGGAATTCAAATTCATCCATATTTATTATAATATATTTTGGATATATATATATATATTACTCTTCGGATTTTACGTATATATATATATATATATGTATATATGTATGCGCTTTACTATCCAACTTCAAATGCTTGTAACTTCTCCATACTTTCAACGGTTTTAGATATTATATATGAAAACGATTCAGAATTTCGCCTCGAATCCAACTAAAAAATTTTCATAGCCAAGTTCCTAAAGCTGCAAAATCTCAGTTTCTACCCCTATTATTAAAAAATTTATTTTTACTTATTATTAATATTTATCCCTTTAAGTATATTTTATGGGGTGGTGTAGAAAAATCTCACGACGGAATTGAATAAAATATAATATAATTGAATATACTCTTACCAAGGAAATAATACTGCCTAGCCAGTATCCAAAGCCATCATATCTCTACCAAAATCCTATCCTGCGGGTATGTCATGAGGAGGGGGCCAGAACATAAGTTCTGGTGACTGGACTTAATTACACATTATGAAATAATCCTACCTATATCATTCAATTACTTTTTCTTGTTTATTAGGTTATTTTAGGTTAATAGTACTCAAGGCTTTACACACATGTCATACCTATCTACCTCCTAGTAGATTATCCTAATATTGTGCATATGTAGCTACCCCAATGTCAAGGTATTTCCAATGGTACCCTTCTCGCACGGTCTCTGCCTTCATGCCATGGAAGCATATGCAACTCTCATCCTACACCGGAGCAATGTACGGATTTCTGCAACTCTCATCCTACACCGGAGCAACGTACGTATTTCTATAAAATTACATCACGTTCCACATGAAACAACCATCGCCATGCTACGGAAGCGTACAGACCTCTATATCCACATTTCTCGACCAATTTGGGTCTTAACATGGAGAAATGCCTTAGCTTCTACGATACACCACTTGGTGCGACGTGCATGTATTTAGAGCCTAATATGTACGTAGTGTCTACTGTACCCTGAGTTCCATAATAGTGTTGCATCTGAATGTAAAGAACTTGTCCGGGAGCCTTTTCCATATCTGTATAGGTCTGCTAAAGAGGCCTAAAGTACATATATCTAAACTATGTTCTGCATTTCTATGGTGGCTATGATCCATTCTCGACCCCTTCCTCAACTAGTGAAAGACTACATCAAGAGCTAAGTGACGTGCCCCTGGCAAACAATCTACATCCAAATTGGCGTGTCCCACAACCAAAGTCTCAATAGTGAAAGATCGATGGTCTATTGGTTTAGCTCTAGTATTTCCGCATCACACCGACTATCGATGATAGGTATCCGACGATTACTATCATGCGTTGGTCATGATCCAGCCTATTTGTTGGTGAAATTGTCGAATCACCTACGACACCCTACAACCTTTTGACTGCCAACTACCGTCGCAGTCAAGGTATACTCATTAGATGGTCTTGCGCAGACCCAACCTCTGCGAGTACAGCCCGAGCACTGCCACTGCACAGATGACCACCAAAGAGTACCCTCCCGCGTCCCTCGGAAGTCGCATGCTTCCTTCCAGTGCCACAGAGCCAGTAAGAAGAATATCAGCAGAATACTTAAATGGACGTGCTCCCCTTGTGCCTCTAAACACCACGATGATCTACCCCGTTGGGTTCTTCACCTTCAGACGTGTGGACTGGTTCAAGTGCATCACGTTAACGTGTTATTTAGACCCTATGTTTAAACGTTTAATCAAACACTTGTTCTATTTTATCAGCTTACTAATTAACTCGATTACCCATATTTTATCTTTTGTTCAAGTTATCTGGTTTTCCTCGAGCCCCGTATAACTCTGAGGAATGGAAGCCTCTCGCTTATTAATTCATTGATATAACTTAACCCATTTAAGTTCATTAATCAGCCCATAACATGTTTGTCCAATTTCAGGTTCACAAGTTACAATAACATGTTCTACTTAATGTATAATTAAGTAATCTTATCTAAATCAGTAGATTTCATGATAACATGTTACTTAATGTACATCATTAAGTACAACTCATTTCATTTCTCTGTCACCTCAGGTTACCATATTCATTAGCACACAATTGGCTACTTACTTCTTTCAGTTCTATGGCGCTTGAGAGGCACTTATTATTAATTTCTTTTATTAGACTTCATAATTCTATTTTATAAGTCTACCAATAATAAGCCTACTTCATTCTTTTTCATTAACCATGACTTGGTTTAATACAACCTCTTGTTGTTATTTACTTATTTACTCAGTTCTTTAAACTATGGTTCATCAATAAGTTTCTTTCCATTTATTATAACCTACGTTACAATTTCCACTTGTCCCTAGGATAAGCGTACCTATATCTTCCATTATTTCATTCATACTTAATCACAACAGGTTATTATCATTCCCCATTCATCACATTTTCCTTCATTCTTTAACATTAACCAAACTTTTACTGTTGTAACATTTATTATTTATAATTAATGCCATTTATTTATTTCCCATTACATACATATATTCATATATGTAGTTTATGCACCAGTCCTCTCACATTAAGCTAACCACTTGTGGATGCTGGATTTGTCGGGCGGTTCAGGGCTGACTTCTACCGTAAGTTGAACTTAACCTCGTGTCTTAGTCCAGTTATTTAAAATTTCCCAATCACTGTAAAATTTCATGTAATTAAGGCATATACATTCTTTAATCACTGTCATGCACATTTCCTTTATTTTAGGAAAACCTTTCACACACCTCATTAGTTTGATTTATAGAAAGATATAATGATTTATTTCCATAACACACACCGACTTAGACCCATGCTGCAAGCCATTTTCTTTATTTTAAGTGTGGATATATATGTGAACTTTATTCAATTAGTATGCAATACAGTAAAAGGATACACATTTCACACTATCCCTTTTTCTTTTAGTTTCCTTTCAACTATGTTCTTAGTAATTTTGTTGTTATAGAAATATATCATTTCCCCAAATCCAACTAACGCAGTCCACTACCAATTTTTTCTCTTTTTATTTTTGAGATAGATATTGAATTACTATTCCATATACTGTTCATAATTACTGTAAATTTTATTTTCTAATAAGGAAAATTAATTCTATACTCATGATTAATTCATGTTCCACAATTTCAGCGTTTGCACTAATTCCCAAATCATATAGAATATTCAATGGAAATATTTTTTATATGATAGTAGCAATTTCAACATATTCTAGATAGGTTTAATAGCCAATTTCCAAAATTATCAATTATTCAACATATTAAATATAATGGGGAATGCAACCAATTGATATACCGTCATTTAAAAAGGTATAATTTAATCCACTCACCTAACAGCTTTCCAATCCCTGAATCTAATCAAGGTTTAGTATTTCGTGGTCTTCCTAACTGAATTTAATATTAAAACAGCCACCGATTCATAAATTTGATACTAAAGAAGAAGAAAAGAAAGGAAGAAACCTAAGCAGATCAGATTCAAGAACTTACCTTACATTGATCAGAATTCTAGACACCTATGTTGTAGATCTTAAACTCTTATCTTCAAACCTTGAATCAGAATCCCTAAGAACTAATGTTTTATTTTCTGAAAAGGTTTGGAGAGGAAGGAGAATGGCAAAGCCTAAGCAGCACCTATGAAAATATGAGAATAAAGCTACGCCCTGCTAGTCTATTTATAGGCATACTACAAGAGTCTGGTCCATCAGATTTAATTTATAAAAATACGAACTGCATACGTCAGCAATACCACGTCAAAAAAACACATCTAGATGCCACTTGGGTCGACCTTCCATATGTGGTTGACCCATGAATCGACCCATAGGTCGACCCAGGCAGTATGTGCATCAACCCATGCGGGTCCAGGCGAGCGTTTTTGTGATGCTGAGATTGCTAAGTATAAACGTTTAATTAAAAATGTTAATTACTTGATATACATTCTGCTTCTGAATTAATTTATTCCTCTTATATATCAAAGTTAAGTTTGAATTCAATTTTACACACATACACACACACAAACACACACACACACACACACACACATATATATATATATGCATACAATCTTCTGTTTCAAATGTAAATTAATAACATTAATTCTCTTCCAAATATAACTTGGGGTATTATGTAATCTTATTGTTTGAATTGCATGTTTATATACGCATGCATTGGTTCATTCCTCTTGTTGATTCATTTCTATTTTTAATTCATTCTAATTATTTTCATGCGTTAATCTTTTTTTTCTTTTAAACCTTTTTAATGCATGCATTGATTCCTTTTAATGCATTACTTGATTACATGCATTCATTCTTTTTTTTTATTTTAGCATTAATGTTTATGCATATATATATATATATATTCATAATTACTCAGTTAATATTAAACAAACGCTGGGTGTTATAGTGGTCGTGTGGCCTGGCCAGGATCACATTTCCTGGGGCCTGAATTAGCATGCAATATCGGAGGTGCCTCATAAAAGCGAGGTCTTTTTTCACTCGATTTGTATCAGTGGTTGTGTGGCCTGGCCGAGATCGAATTTCCCCAGGCCTAACTTACCGCAGTGTACATTGACGATGCCTCGTGATGACAAGGTCTTCTGTTAGGTTACCACTATGTTAGTGTTAGCTATTCCTTTCTATATCTCTTATGTTGTTCGGACATGTTGCCCGCAAATTTTTAAGTTGAATTTTAGTGTTTTTCAATCTCGGAATAAGAGAATGAAACTTTTAACTAAAAGACAAGAATTCACATAACATATAGTTAAAATCAAAAGCAAGCTTAATAATTTAAATTACATAAGTTTTAATACGATGCCCATCATGAACGGTGTCTTATTTCAAGTAGCAAAAGGAAAAAAAAATAAACAGTACAACACCCAAACATTTCATGAAAAGTAAGAACCTAGGTAATCTTTGTTCCAAGCTCGGGGAATTAGGATCCCGTCTGTGGTAGTAAATTTGAATGAGCCGTTAGAGGGCTTCTGCCTTATCATAAATGGTCCATCCCAACATAGTCTGAACACGCCTGTGCTGGTCATAATCCTTTCCAAGACAAGGTCGCCGACCTCGAAGGAGCGGTGCTAGTCTCTAGACTTGAATTGCTTTGTGAATTTTCTATGATGTGCTACTAGTCAAAGTTCTGCTTCTTCATTTTATCATCTAACTGATCGAGAGCCTCTAGCATTTACTGCTCATTTCCAATTTGGTTAAAGTGAATTTTTCGATTAATCGGGACTTCCAATTCAATGGAATTATTGCTTCGGCGCCAAATGCCAAGGAGAACGATGAATGCCCAGTGGTGGATTTATGAGTTGTTCGATAGGTCCAAAGAGCGAGTGGCAACTCATCAACCCATCCTCCTTTGGCCCTCATCAGCCTCTTCCTGATGGTGGACTTGATTATCTTGTTAACGGCCTCCACCTGTCCATTTTCCTTTTGGTGAGTTACAGCTACGAAACTGTTTCGAATATGGTAACACATGCAGAAATCTTAAAATTCTCTGCCCTCAAATTGTGTCCCATTATCAGTGATGATCTTTTGCGGCACACTGAACCGGAAAATGAAACTTTTAATGAATAAGTTAACAGCTTTCTAAGTGGTAATTGTGGCCAGCGGCTCCGCTTCAGCCCATTTCCTAAAATAGTCCATCATAACTATTGTATATTTGGTGCCTGCTTTGGCTATAATCAGCACCCTGACCAAGTCAAAGCTTCATATTGCGAATGACCATGAACTGGGAATTTGTGTGAGTATGAATGATGAAGCCCTTGGGATTCTGGCAAACCTTTGGCATCTACCGCATTTTCAAGTATAGTTTGCAGCGTCTCTCTTCACTTCTGACCGGAAGTAGCCATATTAGAGTACCTTTTTTTGCTAGAATATGACCGCCGTAGTGGTATCTACACTCTCCTTAATGTACCTCAACTAAGATTCTTTTAGCTTCTTCCTAAGTTACACATCATAGTAGTGGCATAGAAAATCCCGTTCTATACAATTTTCTGTTTTTCATGATAAATCTTGGGCTTTTCTACGTAGCCTTTTCCTTTCGCCTTAACTTTTAGGGAGTGCTCCACTGGGAGATACTCCTTTAACGGGGTCATCCATGACTTCGTCTCCCCTGACGTATCCATAACATATTCGATTTCCATTTCGTTGATGCTTGGATTATTGAGGATTTCAACTGGTACTAGCCCTAAAAGGTGGACATCCCCTGAACTTGCATGTTTTGCAAGTGAATCAGCCTACATGTTCTCCTCCCACAGGATGTGCGTGATATCGAAATGATCGAGTAGTTTCCATGCCTTTGACAAGTAAGGATCCAAATTTCCTCCCTTTTCTTGAAATTATATACGAACCTGACACACCATAAGTTAGGGGTCGCTGAATATTTGGAGAGTCTTGAGATGTAACTCTTTTGATATTCTCAATCCAGCTATCAAAGCTTTGTATTTCACCTCATTGTTGGTGGACGGGAATTCCAATCACAACGCATAACAAACCAATTGTCCATCGGGGGTTTCCAGGACCACGCCTACGCCGATATAATACTCGTTCATAGCTCCGTCCAGATAAAGTTTCCGTTGAGTCTTTACTTCTACCGTTTCTTCTATGTCGTCACCCTTCCGCAAAGTGAACTCTGCAATAAAGCCGCTTAGTTCTTGGCCATTGATTTCTCTTCGAGGATAGTAGGTTATTTCATACTGGCTTAATTCCCCGTTCCACTTTAGAAGATGCCCTGAAGTCTCTAGTCCAAAGAGGACTTGCTTTAATGGTTGATCTGTCAGTTCTTTGATCGAATGGGCTTAGAAATTGGTCGCAGCTTCATTGGTGCAATCAATAAGCAGTATGCAAGATTCTCCGTCTTTGAACAATTATTTTCTGCTCCAGTAAATCGCTTGCTGATGTAGTATACTAGCCACTGGACTTGCAACTCTTCACATAACAAAGCTACGCTCAGAGCGTCGGATGATACTACAAAATAAATAAATAGATCTTTCCCGTTGTTAGGCTTAGAGAGCATTGGTGGTGATTCTATGTGTCGTATAAGCTCTTCAAAGGCGGTTCGACATTCCGTTGTCCATTCGATGTTCTTCTTTCCTTTCTTCAAAGCATCGAAAAAGGGTATGCTTCTATCAGTCGCCTTTAAAATGAACCTGCTTAATGCTGCGATCTTCACACCGAGACTCTGGAATTCCTTTTTATCTCAAGAAGGTCTTAAATCCGTCAAGGCCGTTACTTGCATCGAGTTGGCTTCGATGCCTCTCACACTAACCATAAACATTAGGAACTTCCCGGATGACACATCGAACGGACATTTCAATGGATTTAACTTCATTCCATACTTCCAGGGTCCTACCAATCTGGGACTTGAACATCATAATAATTAGCCACTGATATGTTGCCCGACATTCTTCAAACCGAAAGGCATCAACTTGTAGCAGTATAATTCCAAGTCCATAATAAAACTAATGTTTTCCTGATCAGTCTCATGCATCATGATTTGATTATACCCCGAATACGCATATATAAAAGATAGTAGTTCATGTCACACTATTTCGCCTATAAGCTGGTCAATCCATTGTAAGGGAATGCTGTCTTTGGGACACGCCTTATTAAGATCTGAAAATATATGTATACTTGCCACTTGCCATTCGCTTTCTTGACTAAAACTGGATTAGACACCCAGTCTAGGCATGTTGATTCCTTGATGAACCCGTTGTCCATAAGACGGTTGACTTCTTCTTTCAGGGCCATTGGTCTTTCTGCAACTTGAATTCTACATTTCTGTTTTACTGGGTATATCGACGATCGATATTTAAAGCATAACTTGCAACCTTCGGTGATATCGCACACACATCTGTGTGATTCCAAGGGAATATGTCTAAATTCGCTTTAAGAAAAACAATCAATTCTTTTTACATTCTTATACTAAATTGTGATTTAATACTTAATATTCGGGTCAGATCGATCAATTGAAGCAGACACCGTCATCTCCGTGGGCACCGCCCTGTTATCCCTTGCACTATTTTTTGGTGGATCCATAGCTTTCCGAGCGAGACTATGCTCTACAGTGCAGAGGTTTCCCTTTAGTTGCTATAAGGTGTGTTCTTGGATGCAGAGGGGTCCCTCCACATTCTTCTTCTTCTCATTCCTCTTGGCTTCTCATATTCAGTTATATAGCATTCTTGAGCAATGTTTTGATCCCCTTAACAATCCAATACCATTCTCGGTTGGGAACTTTATCATGAGGAACCATGGCGCCAGGGCGAACTTGAACTCCACTAACGATGATCTACCAAGGAATGCATTGTATGCTGAAACTTCACCGAAAACTACAAAAGTATGGATTAACACTACCTTCATTTTGCCTTCTCCTAGCTCGATGGGCATATTGATCATTCCGATAGGTTACTCGGCTAGCCCGAGAAGCCATGGATTTTGGCTTGACAAGATGACACGTTAGTCATTGACAACTTCAATTGGTTGAACATCTTCCTTAAGAGAATAATCACGGATGCCCCACAGTTGACGATACCCTTCTTACTATAGTCATCCTTATGCCGATTTTTACTACCATTGGATCGAGCATAGGAGTTTCTATTCCTTCCGTATCTCTAACCCTTAAAACCATATCATCGTTGAATTTCCTTTGTTCCTTTGCTGGTGTTCTATCTTCCAAAATAAGACATGTTTCATTCTTTGGAACAAACTTCAGGGCATTCGAGTACCTCTCCATTTCTCCCTAACTATTTTGCAAGGTGCGGGCCACACGAAATAGTATGAATGACCAATTTTCCATTATTCTGACCCCTATTCCAGTTCTACGTCTTGCTTGGTTTGCGGGGACAGCCTACCTATGAGTAGTACAGATGGTTGGACTACCTGAGATTTCTTGATATAATACTAACTTATTATCCCTAATGAATTCTTGTATCAAATTCTTCAAGTGTCTACCCTCATTGGTATTATATCTTGGTTGATTATGAAATCGACAAAATTTGTCAGAATTTCTTTGATTCTCAGTAATCTTCAAAGGAGGTGGCTTTGGGTACCGTTCCTTCTTGTTGGTAGCCAAAAAGATATTCTCATGGGTGTCATTTAGGGGCGTGAAATCATCGAGCTTGTAGTATCAAAGGCGTTTTCCATCCTTTTTACCTTTACCGTTTCCATTGCTGGATCTTTTTCTAACCCCCGCCCACTTTTTTCATTCTTCTTGGGTGGACCCACATTCTTTGTGACTATTGTCAGGATGGTTTGCATAGGACTAACAATATCCATAGCTATCAGATTTTCCTCTCTCACCAGAAGAATTCGTCGGCCCTCTTATAGAATTTCTCTATAGTTTTATGTTCTTTCATTTTAACCCACTTTTCAAACACAATCTCCTTATCAATAGATCAAACCAAAGCCATTAGCACCATCCCGGTTCTGAGTTTCCGACTTCCATCACTATGGTATTGAATCAACTTAAGATGGTCTTCAAAGGTTCTTTTGGCATTTGAGCCATTCCCGATAAAGAAATGATGTCCTTTGTTTTCGAGGTGTACAACGTAAATTGCTACTTGAACTTTCAAGATAAAAGTCTTAAAATTTGTCGACTGAATTTGGGGTGAGCCTTGTAAATCACAATGATGCTACACCCTCCAACTTCACTCATAAATATTGGCACTTCAATTCATCAGTTGCCCGAGCACTGTTCATATGTTAGTCGTATTTAAATAGGAACAAATTATGATTTGTTGTTCCATTATATGCCGGTATCGTCAGTGGGACGAATTTCCTAGGATAGTTAGCTTTTGGTATTTTGCTAGTGAAAGAGTCTCATTGGGAGCAAAATCCCAGTCGTCCTCTTCCTTTTTCACCGCATTTTTTTTCCAGATTTGTTTAATAATTTCTGAGATATACTGCTCGTTGTCATTTTTCTCCATGGTGCGGATGCCGGATACCTATCCAAGCGTATGGTTAGACAGACGACCTTAGTTAGTAGGCTGGGATCCTGACCCTCCAACTCGTGGAGGTGCCCTTCTAGTGGTGCTTATGATTTTTTTAGAAGAGGGTCTTATAGGATTTTTTTGCTTGTTCTTGTCAACATTAATTCCTTCATTATAAACGTTGGCATTATTATCTGAATTACCGTTAGCAACTAGTATCCTATCAAGATCATTGCCACCATCAGCTCGTCATTCAAGATTATCTCCCATACTCATGTTTTTGGGAATAACACCATAACTCTTTCCTGCATTGGTTCGGGCAACATTAGCATCATGCAATCCGGGGGCACTCTTCGGATCCCATTCCTCCGATTTGAAGACGAAGAATGTGCTTGCGCTTCTAAATTGATTTCAACTCTATCAATCCTTGGGTTTGGCCTAGTATTCTAAAGAGCATCAATTTTTTCCATCAACATCTGTTTTGTGGCCTCCAACCGTGGGTTTATCCATTCTACTATGCTATCAAGCTTTCTTCAGGTAACAACCTCTCTAGGGGTTTGAGTTTTTCTAGGGTTACCAGCTACAAGAGAAACCTAAGTATTACCAACCAGGTTTCCGGAGGTTTCGCCTGCTCCAAATTTGCTTTTACTTGTGTTCTTTCTAGGAGAAGCCATGATATCTACCAAACTTTTGCTTCTTGATGAAACTTTTTCCATGGATCTTCCTTGTAAAGCTTGGTGATATATAGTAGAAGTACAGATCTGGGCCTTAAATTCAATTCTCAGTGAAAGCACTAAATGTTAACTCCACAAATGGAAGTAACGCCTGATTAATTGCGAAAGCACCCCCTTGATGGGGAAACAGAATAAAGTAGTAAAAGTTAATTAAAACAGGAAAGAATTAGAGAGAAAGGAAAGAAGAAGACAATTTTATAGTGGTTCAGCTTGGGATCAAGCCTACATCCACTTTCAACAATATTATTATTTATGCATAATTACAAAGATCTCCAAAGTAGAGAATAACAAACAATCACTAGTATTATTGGTTATCAGAGAATCATGATAACCAGCCTAGGTGACTTGGAGTAGCTATTTCTGGAGAAGGAGTTTTATTGTTAGAGGAGAGTAATGGCTGTGGAGATGAAGAACTATCCTCGCATAGCTTTGGTAGAGCAAGAAATTAGAACCCCTTTGATGTTGGAGTCAAGGGGTATTTATAGGTGATCTTGAAGGAGTTGCGCCAAGCCCACTTGTAGGAAGTACCAAAGAAACATGCTGACCCATCACAAAGACTACCATGGTCAAGTACACTATGGGCATGGGTCGTTGCCGACTCATTATGGGTCGGTGCCGACCCACGACCTTAGTACATTTTTGGCACTAGACTTCATGGTTTTGACGTTCATACCATGATTAGTTTGTAGATGTAGTGTGTTGTTGTATGGACATGGTTTGATGTTGCACCCTGGCTCGCTTCTTGATCTCTTGACCTTGCTTCTTAGTTTATTGGGTGATGATATACAAACGAGCTAGAATGACACCATATTTCTTATGTAGCATTCTGCTTATATTATGAGAGGGTTAGAGTAGGTCACGGATCCATGACCTTTGAATATATGGGCCTGTGGCAACACATATACGTACACATTTTGGTCTTCTGTTTTGGGTGAGTGGTTTAGACAGGTTTTGGTGGCTTTGCTGGTATAGTTTCATCCAATTCTTAGGTTGTGTCTCTTTGTTCCTTACTATGACCTTGTATGAGTACCTATCAGGGTTATATCCAGGTTAAAAATTATATTATGAAATGATAATAACTCTTATACTTTTCAAAAGAATAGGTCACTGATTTAAAAATCAAAAGAGGCTTAGAGATCACAATGGTTCTTGTCAAATTTGGTTTAACTTAAACAAGTTATACTAATAGCAGACGTTGAATTGTTCTACTAAACACATGTCAAAATTAACAGTGTAGCAGAAATGTAAAAAAAAATCCAATAGATGTCCAACATAACTAACAACAAAGTTATAGAAGAATGGAAATGAATTCTACTAATAGATTCCCACACATATTTGTCTTCACAAAACATGTCAACAACAACCAAAATATAACATGTTTACTTTAATATTGTAACAAGAGGGCGATTTATCTTGTTAAAGAGATGTCAAAATTTCACTTAGCTTCTAGGAGAATGGATTTTTGTTCTACTGATAGTATCCCTAATATTCAATTTGTTTGAACCAATTAGAAGAATGGCGTTTGGTTGTACTAATAAATGCCACATAAGTTTGGTTGTACTAATAAATGCCACATAATACCGAACCCATGAGGTTATTTGAAGATAATTGATAATGAGATCCAATGGAATAAAAGTACCATTCTAAATGCCCTTAAAAAAAAAGAGATTCAACTTAGAAATCTTTATTTAACAATCTTATATTATTAATCTCATTATTAAGTAATAATAACATATAAATAAAATTATTAAGTAATTTAATTCCAAACCAATATTAAAAAATTAACTAAATAATTAATAACCTTTCAATTAAATAATAAAACATTCATTTAACCTTTTAAAATAATAACTAATTATTAAATATCCCCTTTAAATCAATAATTTAATAATAATTATTCCTTAATTAAATAATTAAAGATTAATTTAATCTTTACTAAATATTTTAACAAGCATTAGACTTCAATAAGTAATTAAACAAACCTTATTCAAGTTCTTAAGTTAAAACTTTACTTAAACATTGATTAACTTTTAACCTTTATTAAGTAAATAATTAATTAAAATAAATGTTAATCAGCTAAATAATCATATTTAATACTAAATTAAAGTCATTCAAGATGTGGTTAGCTTTTATTAAACATTAAATTATAGTAACTTACATGAAATAAAACTTAAGTACAAAATTCCTTAATTAACTGATAATTAAGTACTAATTAATCTCTTTAATTAATAAAATAATTATTAAATAAATTAATAATAATTAAGTAATTTTAATTACTTTTCTAAACTTGAATCAAATTTTGAAAATATTTACTAAACATACTTAAAGTAAAAACAAGTCAAAACTTGAAAAACAGTTTGTTTTAGCGAACTACGCTTATAGCGACTATCGTTATAAAATCTGTAATTTAAAAAAATCAGATTTATACATAAAACAACTTCAATAATTATTTCTTTTGTACTTAAACCTTTTATTGACTTACTAATTAAGTTTTAAAACAAAAGTAAGAATTCTGAAAACACTATAAATAAATATCGCTTAAAACTCTATGCTTTTAAATCAAATCTCAAAAGTACTGTTCATTTCCAAAAAATCTCAAATCAACATAAAAATTCAGAATTAAAGACTTTCAATACTAAAACATGACTACAACATCAAACATACATGACTACAACATCAAACATACATGATTATACCATAAATACTCAATTCCAAACATCAGTCCATAGTTAAAGACATAAACTTGCAAATTATATTGAAATTTGCTTTGTAACCTTTTCTGACTTCCAATCAAAATAATATATAAGCAACACGCTTGAATATATTGGCTACTTACATATCAACCATCATAATAACATAATAAATTACAACAAAACATGACTATAAACCAAAGCACAAATTTAAAGTTAGAAACATAAGTAAACCTCACATCAAGATTAATTTAACCAAATTAATAATTTATTGATACTAAAAAGGTTTATTTTAACTTATACATGTGTGTTTTATTTATTTTCAAATTTTAACAATATCCTAAACTACTTTTACACGATAAAAAATCAGCCCTTTTGAAAAATTATTTCAATCGCATTTTCTGCTTTTCTTTTAACAATATATTATTGTAAACCAAATTAAAAGTTATTTTCGCATCATCTATTATTAATTAAGTGAGAGTAATTTAGTTATAAAAACCATAAGTTTGAATATTTAGAATTAATAAAATATTCCTTTACAACCCTGATTTTTAATAATGAATATTTAATTAATTTAAATAATTATAATGATTAATTTTAAGATTTAACGACTTGAAATTAATTTAAGTAAGAATTTGGTTGTCGATTTATCATTAAATTGTAAATGTTGAGTTTTCAAACCAATTAAATCTATTTTGAAGTTATATGAAATTCTATTTGGTTGAACGATAATAATAATTAATTATAAATGAATACGAGTGTTTGGAGATCGATTACATTTTATTGGGTTTATTTTATAATTTAACACATGACAGTAGACATTTTAAAAATAATCTTGGATTCGACGAAACCAGTTTCATTTGATCTGGAATCTCAAACCATTGTACGATTTCAAGTTTCATATCAATCGGGTTTATTTTATGGTCATGTGAGCTTAAAGCGTTTGACATGATTTAATTAAATAAAATATTTAAAAACTAGCCTATAAATAATCTCATCCCCTAACCTAATTTTCCACTTTCATCTTCCTTTCTTCCTTGTACTTGATTAACACAACCACCATTTTCAAGAAAAACAAAGAGAGGTGTCTTCCTTTATAAATTGATAACAAATAAAATAAAATTTTGAATTTATAAAGGAAACATCATTGAGTTCATGTGGCTGTCCTCTTCAGATCCATACCCATTAGAGCTGATGCGATCTTGTTTTATCCAAAGTCGGTAAAGGCTTATGATCCAGGGTTCGGATTTGTAACACCCCACATTTTTCTACATGCAAATTTCGACAAAAATTGAAACTCAAACACATCCAAACATGGAGCGTGTAATCTGGTACATGCAATAAATGAGCATCAGCATAATCAGGGTATGATAAAGTAAACTCACAGTGAAACAAAATAGGATAACTAGTATTAACTCAAGTAACTATTTTCAAAGTAAGTCATTTTTCCAAATACCGAGCATGAGAGAACGAGAACCGAAAGCCAAACCTAAACACCTGTGTGAACCCGACCTTCTCTAGGAAACCTGGGAGGTTGCAATAAGGATGGGGGTCATAACAACAAGTTCTAGTGACTAAGAAATGTACAAACATATTATAATAAACAGATGTATCCGATTTGGTTCTACCCAAGATGTATGCCTATCAAGGTTAGTAATTCTGGCCTAACCTTGTAAATGTTTACTCACAACTTTACTACCCTTCCTAAAGTAATATTTCCAATGTATAATACCGAGATAGGACGTTTACACATATTTTTAGCAGTTTAACTATATCAAGGTATTTCTATGCAACCCGCAAGATTCACACGAACACCAAGTATCTAACCAATGAGGTGGATATCCAAGTCAATCGCTCATTAGTGTCTTTAGGGTGAAGACCCAAAGAGGTAGCATTCTCGGTCACTTATGGACCTATTAAAGGTGGATTCTTATGATCTCTTATGACCCTGAGGTGGACCTTAGCCATTTAAGACCCCGTCCTTGTACGTCAACGTTCTTATTGTCTATACTCTCACTTGTAATATGAGAAGTAGTATTGCGAACATTACTACTTAACTGATATTACCTGGTAGGACACCTATGTTGCTTAAGACTTCCCATAGACAGTTGTGAGAATGCAACGGCCACATATCTTTCATATCTTCCCATGGACATCCCCCGTGAACTAAAATACACCGTTACCGCTTATGCATAACCACTTTAGAGAAGAAGGACCCAAATACTTATTTTAGATCTAATAATGGTAAGTCCCATGACTTTGGCTGGTTGTAATATATACATATACTTATACATATACATATACATTTACATATACATATATATATATATGTGTGTGTGTGTGTACTAGGCCTCTCACATTAAGTTGACTACTTGCGTATGCTGGATTTGCTGTCGGTTTCGGGAAGACTTCTACCAAAAGTTAAACTTAACCTCGTTCTTTGGTACATTTATTTTTACGCGTTATACCCCTCACATTAACCTGACTACCTATGGTTGCTGGATTTGTCGGTCGGTTCCGGGCAGGATTATACCACAAGTTTAGCTTAACCTCGTGTCTAAGTGTATTTATAATTCAAATTTACTAATTGAGGTGTGCAAAATTAATCCTAATTAATTTAGGAATTGTAACCATTATCCTATAATATTCACTTTTCCCATTCAACGTTTGGTTACAATTGTTATTTATTGATTGCGGTCCTATTTGTAGCAATTAATTATATTGATTGCTACAAAGGGTCACCACACATATATTCATTTAATATGGGATAAGATTTACATATATGATTCCATAAATGAATACTATTCAAACATTCAATACTATATGTATCTTTTACTGTTTTACGCTGAATTGGACGGATATTAATATTTTCGTACAGTCAACGTAGTTCTCTTTTGTTATTATTATTAATTTTTATTTAAATGATTTGGTTTAATCAATAACCAACATTAATTCTTGCATTCAGTCTTGCCAATAGGTTTCCAATCTTCCAAAAAGACCATTAGCAGTAATTATTGTAACTTATGCCAAATTTGCAGAATAGACGCAATTCAAATTCACAAGAGATATATATTTTAGAATAGTCGATGCAAACTACGCATAAATATATTTTTTATATATTTATACGTACGTTTGCACCACATTTCCATTTTTGATCTTTTTATCATACCTTTTGTAATTCAAAATGACATCTTTTTGTTCAAAAAGAAGAAAACGGCATATGTACAATAATTAATCAAAAACCCAACAATACTGAATACAAATAGGTATAATTACAATCACATAATTTAACAATCACATTTTTCCAAATTCATACAATTTGTTTTTCAATACTAAACTAAAGATCTGGAATGTAACTACATATAATTTGTGTTTAATGGGACTGATTTCCAGATCTACAATGTTATGCAATATCCACAAAACATTTTATAACACAATTGCAATATATTTCATGACATTACTGTAGCAAAAGGTGTAAACAAGTTTAAGGAATCCTACAATTCATTTTATGAATAAACACAATGTACAATTCACAAGTTTTAACACTATTTTATAACTAGATCTGATGGGTGTAAGTCTAATTACAACAATTTGTTTACCAGATCTGATAGGCATAGGCATAAATATAAAATCTATTACAAACGAGAGAAATACACTATTGTAAATGTATACATAAATTTCCCACTCACCTTATGGCTTTTAAATTCAAAGTTCGAACCCTTTAGGCCTACAATCCCCAAATTCTTATAAATCTACAATATTTCTGCAAAGGGGAAAATTCCAGGTCTGCATAGATGTAAGAAAAAGGATAGAGAGAGAAGAATCTGTTGTTGAGCGTTGATTTGTATTTTTTTCCATTGAATCTATTAATCCTCTCAATTCTACGTACATTTGATTTGAATTGTTCGTATGTATATATTTTTAACTGAAGAAATTAGGTTTGGAGAAGGAAGAAAATGGCAGAGCTCCGCTGCCTCTATAGATTTGAATGGAAAAGAATGAGGCCTTACTCCTTTACTTATAGGGGCGGAATTGGCCTTGGACCATCATATCTATTTTTATTAACATCCCGTCATTCATATTATAATTTTATATGACAAAACCCTAACCGTCACTGTCTGGCTCGACCAAGCAGTCGCTGCCAGCGGTCGTCCTCCTGGTCGACCTGGCAGTGAGGTGGCTGGGGTAATTAATTCTTACTGTATATTAATTATGCTGGTTTATTTATTTTCCGACGGTTTTCGTATTTCGTCCGTAACTTTTTCATACATACTCCGTTCGCCAAACACCAAACACGAAAGTTGACCAAAATTCCAAGACGAACGCAACGGTTAAAGTTTCATTGTCAAATTTCATTGCTTGTGGAAATTCCTATTTTTGAGCTTCTAATAAAATAACTATTTATTGTAAAAATTCTGGGTTGCTACATTTTTCCCTCTTAAAAGGAATTTCGTTCCGAAATTATGACAACCAGTTATCTTATCCTACACAACCAATTTGTGTACATCCACTTTGCAACCATGTGTATATGTGCATGGTGTATATAATGCATTTCAACCGTAAAATATGCATGCAAGGTGATTCTAAATCGAGCCCTCTATATGTATGTATTGAGATTTTTAAAATATTTTCAAAAACATGATGCAAAATATCCTAAATATATTGGTAGTTCTATATAAATGCAAATTTTGAATATTTTTTCATCCATAACCTTCAAACAATTATGAATAAAAGTGTGAAGTAACTAATTTTGCATCCAAACCCTACCATCCAAAACGTTATGCAATCTGATCGTTCCCTATTTAATTTCTCCTAAATCGAAAAATGGAAAACAAAGCGAAGAATTTTAACATTTCTTCCGCTTACAAATATTCCATTTCCCGCCCTATAGTGGAAATTTTCACCTCAGTTACCTAAAATACTCTAATGATTTTCAACTGTAGACTGTAAAGGAGGCTTAAAACAAGCTCTAAATGTAAAATAAGTTAATTAGAAACTCTCGCGCATTATTGACATGGTATGGAAACAGCATTTCCAAGGCTAAAACAGCCTTTTTCTTATTGTCGTTAACGTTTTTTTCATATGATCAATGGGAACGTTTTTTCATATGATCAATCCCATTGCACTGCTAAAACACGCACACAAAGCATAAAAGTCTTCCTTACGCTATTCATATGACCAAAAATCAAAATTTTTCATAAAACTAATTTCCACTTGAAACTTCTTATGTTTATTTTGAAAATTTCTTTCCAAAACCGTTTCACTTTCCTATAAAATAAGAAAATGATAAAAATGTATTTTTTTTCAAATAACATTTTCCCAAAAGCTTTTAAAAATGTATTTTGTAGAAATTTAAACAATTTAAGTTATATGTTGGCGAAGAAGGAAGTCAGTCACGCCAAAAATGCGGAAACTGAAATCATACACAAAAGACCAAAATTAATTTTAGCTTTAATAAGGAACAATGATTTATTTATTTATATACCCGTGACATAGAGCCAGTCCTTTGCTAAAATTTGTCCAAAACATAATTCTATTCTTCCCAACCCTAGAACAACTGTTAATTTAGATAAGAAAAACGAGAATTCATTCAAATAGGCATGCGTTAATGACATAGATATCTCCAAACATAGAAATCTCATTAACCTAAGTCATGCGATTTAAAAAACACTAACATTACAAGCACCAATCACCACAAAACCAAGACGCCAATGCTGGAAAGCGATAACAACCAAGACAACGACAAAATCACACCAAACTCCCAAAAAAATGGCTATGAAAAGAGATATATTGCTCCATGGTTGGATCTCAAACCAAACTTTATGATATTTAATTAACCATATCATGGTAGCAAAAATGCTTAATCTCGTGCTACAAAGAATGTTAGTGTTATTGGAGGTTTCCACATCACCATTCTTCTAAGAGAGAATTTATGATGAGAAAAGAAATCTACCACAAAACTGCTTCTCATGGAAACCCCCCTAATACTGCCTACAGACAACAGTAAATAGGCAAATTTACATAAAGTAAATCCATGAGACACAAACAAAGATAACATGTTGATCCGAATATGATGTGACACCAAATGATGGTTAAGCCATCGATCAAGAAAAGGTAAATTTTCGCACCCTGCGACTCATCTACTCATAACTTCCCATTTATAACATGATGTGCTAAATGGGTCACACGTCTATATGGGAAGTTCGAACATAGATTCCCAAATATAAAAACCCGACATCAAGAAAAAGAAATTTGCTGCAAAATCTGCAAAGATGGTCAAACAAGAGACCAAACAATTCCGCGTAAGACATGGGTTCCTCTAAAATTTCATCAAGATTCTCCTTAGAAAAACCATCAAGAGATTGCTTATCTTCATCTCTGAAACGACGATCGCCTTCGAAAGGACCTATTCAAAGAAGGTATAGCAAAGGCGGATGCAGTAAAAACAACAATCCTATTCTAAGGAATCTAGTATTGGTCCCGTGTAAGTCAATGCCATGCCAAATTTTCTTATCCCTAAAGCGGTGGGACCTTTTTACACATTCTTATCCAACCAAATGGCCTCTACCTAAGGAGGAGACTTTAATGGTGGGAGTAGGATCGAATATTGCAACTAGGTATTACAGGCCTTGAAATGGTCGGAGAGAAGAAATTAGATCTTGGAATATTTGTAAGGCAAGATCTAATGCGCAAACAAGCGCGAAAAAGAGGAGACGAGGCGGCAAAAAAGAAAGGATAAGAATGTGGTTCAACTAGATAAGGAAGGACGAAAGAAGGAAGTTAAGGGGTAATTTGGATGCAACTTTTACAGTTAAATCCATGGTCCAAGTTGTACCAAAACTCATCAATTAGTTGACCATCCTAGTTTATCACTAAACGGTCAACTACCTAATGGGCTTTTGATAGAGGTTGGACCTTGACCTTATCAGTCCGGATTAAAATATTAATCGTCCTGCGTTATCTTTTAAGATTCGACGCGATCCGAAAAATAGTTATCCTCATTACCTTGGTATTTAAGGACCGTAGTTAAACTCTGAACTAGCTCCAAGGACTTATGGTCTCAATAACGATGCTTCGACTACCCAACGAACGAGCAAATTTCAAAAATAATTCAGTTAGAAATCCGTAGTATAACTAAAACGGATTTCCCCCTTACCTAGCTGAAAACAGACGATTCACGAAATCAAATACCCCAAAAATCAAGATGAAGTATTTTCCTTAACCTTCCCAAAGAAAAATTTAAAACTTTTCCAAAAAAGGAATTTATTTATAAACTAAGGGTTTCATATTTATAAATGTCTTTTTATTATTACTGTTATTTATATTTCACACTGGAAAACCTTTTCGTGTTCAAAATGTTGGAGCTTTAAACTATTAAAGATTAATTGTGATAATTATAAATTAATATTTAAGAATTTCTACATATTTTTCCAAATTTTTATGATGCATAATTTCGATAATTATCACTAATCACACTTAATTAGCCGTAGTTAGTGAATAAAAGTGCAAATCACTCACCTTAGCCACAAATAAATTTTCAGATCTGAAACTCTAATGGATTTGGGTCGAATCCCTATGTGTTCTAGTAGCTCTATCTCGATTTTGATGTTAATCCACCTTAATTTGATGTATATTTGGCTAATATGTGATTAGAAAGTGATTTGAGATTGATTTAGAGGATGGAGGCCATTTCTATGGTTCAAGGAAAGAAAGTGGCGGCTAGAAAACTGAAATGAGATGTTTTCCCAAACCCTTTCAGCCCTCCCATAACCCTAATCCCGAAATGGGTTATGGGCCTAACTGTTAATCACCCTACTAAGCCCGGTTATGTTGTTTTTCGCCTTCCAAACCTTATTTCAGCCATATCACCCAAACGGTAAGTTCGTTTGATTAATGTGACCACTCTGGGGAAAGGTAAACCATCATCTGAATCCAATGAAAGTGGTTTCAGGTCAAAATTCCTTATCAAACTAAATTTATAGGCGAAACAAGATTCGTCAGGGGTAAAGCGGTCATTTAAAATCCGGAAAAAATCGTGAACATGGGAAATGACCCAATAGTCATTCCCTAAAGTTACACGACCATACGACTTCATATGAAAATAAAATAAATATTCTACGATCCTCTGATGCGTAGAATGCGGGTCGTTACACTCTCCCCCCTTAAGAAATTTCGTTCTCGAAATTCCTTAACCAAAAGCATACAATGGTGTCCCGCATGCCTATCAACCATTTGGAACAATCAAACATACATAACAACACTGCAAGCCTATCCTAGCATGCGTTTACTAATAAGGGGATAATTATTGTTATTAAAATCTTACGAGGCAAAGGGTTCTGGATACGACTTCCTTATGTTCTCCTCTATTTCCCGAGTACAGTCATGCTCATTTTCACCCCCATTAGACTTTCACTAGTTTCACCGTCTTCCTCCGAAGTTGCTTCCTATCGTACCTGACAATACGGATCGGTCTGCGGTTCCCAACCACCTCGGGTTCTACCTTGATGTCGTCCAACCGATCTAGTGAAATAGTCATATTAGAATCATGCACAAACTTCCTTAACTAGGAAATAAGAAATATGTTGTGAACTCCCGCCATCTTGTCAGGTCATCCGAGTTTATACGTTAAATTTCCCACTTGCTCTAGAACTGGAAATGGACCAGCAAACCTTGGTGCCAACTTACCTCTCCTGCCAAAACGAATCACACTTTTCAATGGAGAAATCTGGACAAATACCAAGTCTCCAACGGAGAATTTTAAGTCTCTTTGTTTTTTATCAGCATAACATTTCTGTCTATTTTGGGCAGCCTACATTCGTTGTTGGATAACCTTGTTCTTATCTGAAGTTTCCCTTATTACATCTGGCCCAAGCACAAATTTCTCACCGGTTTCCAATCAACATGATAGTGAGTTGCTCGGTCTTCCATACAAAGCGTCAAATGGAGCCTTACCAATACTGGACTGATAACTATTATTATATGCGAACTCAACTAGATGCAAAAGGTCATCCCGTGATCCTCCAAAGTCCAATATACAAGCCCTTAAGAGATCCTCTAATACACGATTCACCCTCTCTGTTTGACCATATGTTTGAGGATAATATGCGGTACTGAGATGTAATTCTGACCCTAAAGCCTCTTGTAAGATCTTCCAAAGCCCACTAATAAATAATGGATCTCGGTCACTCACAATACCTTTAGGTATGCCATGGAATCTCACTACCCACTTCATATATAGTTCTGCTAACTTAGCTGTTGTTCTATTAGACTTGACCAGTATAAACCTTGCACTTTTGGTTAGTCGATCCACAATCACCCAAATACTATCATGACCTAATCTAGTTCTTGGCAAACCATCGATGAAATCCATTGAGACTTGTTCCGATTTTCATTCGGGAATTTCCAGCGGTTGTAACAAACCACTAGGATTCTTTTGCTCGGCTTTAACAACTAACTGGAAGTTCATGCACTTGGATATAACTTCCCAACGTCTCTCTTTATCCCTTCCAGTACTAGGTCTGCTTCATGTCTCGATACATCTTGTTACCACCGGGATGTATAGTCCGTCTCGAGTGATGACACTCCCTAAACATTTCATCTCTCAATCCATTAACACTGGGTACAACTAGTCTCCCATTCTTTCGAGGCCATCCTTCTCGATGAAGACCATACTTGTTCATTCGCTCGCCGTCGATACCCATCTCTACCTTGGAGATGATTTCCAATGTATTAGGATCGTCCCTCTGACTAGATCCAATCCGCTCAATCAAAGTCGGTCTGATCATCAAACTTGCTAACATCTCTTGATCCAATTCACACTTAAGTCTGAAATCATATCCTACGATATACTCCAACTGCTTCTATTCAAGAAACATAGCCCCCAAACTGGCATGTCTCCTACTCAATGCATCGGCTACCGCATTGCCTTTCCCGGGTGTGTATGCGATATTGAAATCATATGAAACTAAGAACTCTAACCATCTCTGCTGACTAAGATTGAAATCCTTTTGAGAGAAAAGATACGTTAATGACTTATGATCGGTAAACAACTCGAATCTTTCTCCCAAGAGATAATGTCTCCACATCTTTAACGTGAACATGATCGCTGCCAATTCCAAATCATAGGTAGGATATCTCTTCTCATGCGGTTTTAGTTGCCGACTAGCATAAGCTACTACCCTACCTCCTTGCATCAGTACAACACCTAGTCCGGTACCACAGGCATATGTGTATACCATCGTTTCTTCGTTCCCTTTAGGAATAACTAACACTGGTGCACACGTTAACTTTTCCTTTAGGCTCTTAAATGCGTTCTCACACCTTCCATCCAAAGCAAAAATTTGATTCTTTTTGGTCAATCGAGTTAACGATGCCGCTATCGTGCAGAAGTCTTGGATAAACTTACGATAATATCCAGCTAACCCCAAGAAACTTCTTATATCTATTGCATTCTTGGGCGTAGACCAATCTTGCACCATAGCCACCTTTGCAGGATCCACGGCAATACCATTCTATAAAACAACATGGCCCAAGAACCTCACTTCCCTCCTTCAGAAGTGACATTTTGAAAATTTTGCTTTCAATTGTTGTTTCCTCAACACCTCCATCACTGTCTTTAAATGTTCCTTGTGTTCCTCCTACGTCCTCGAATAAACTAGGATATCGTCCAGGAACACAAGAACAAACTTATTTAATTGATCTCTGAAAAGCTTATTCATAAGATCCACAAACTATGCAGGTGCATTGGTCAACCCGAATGGCATGACCAACCACTCATAGAATCCAGACCGCGTTCGAAATGTCGTTTTAGGGATACTCTCAACTGCTACTCAGAGCTGATGAAAACCTGTCGTGAGATCTAACTGGGAGAACACTTTCGCTCCATTCAACTGATCAAATAAATCGTCTATCCACGGAAGAGGATAATTATTCTTCCTCGTCACCTTATTCAACTCGCGGTAGTCCACACACAATCGAAGGGAACCATCGGCCTTGGTAGCAAATACAACTGGTGCTCCCCACACGGAAACACTTCTTCTTATAAATCCCTTCTTCAAAAGATCGCCAACTTGCACTTCGAGCTCTCTCTTCTCATTTGGTGCCATACGACGTAGTGGCATCACTATATGTCTGGCATATTTCACTAAATTAATACGAAACTCAATCTCTCGATGTGGTGGAAGTCAGATCACTTCCCCGAAGTTGTCCGAATACTCGCCAGCAATAGGAACATCTGACAACTCATCATGCGGGATGTCGAAGTTATTTAGAAAACTAGCCATCACCCCATCACTAGGTAGGCTACCAAACACCACCCTCAGCCCATCATCCGCTCTAATGGTCACCGACGACCCCTCACAGTCTACCACCACCCCGTACCTTTAGAGCCAATCGACTCCCAAAATAATGCCAAACCTAGTAAAGCCCAAAACAGAGCAATCACAAGCAAACATACTTCCATTACTCAATAAGACCAAGTTACGACAAATCATACTAAGGCTAGTCGAACCACCGATCGGGTTCGTCACAACTAAAGGTCTATCGACTATCTCGGGTTCCAATTCCAAACTATCTTCCAGGTCACCAGATACGAAGGAATGAAAAGCCCCGGTATCAAACAACACTCGAACAAGAATATCATAAATAGAAAGCATACCTTGAATAACGAATCCCTCTCCTTTCTACGCCACAGTTGGGGCATTCGACGAAGAAGGAACGGCGTTGATAGCATATGCTTTCATGATCTGCTTCTCTTTAGGGGATTGTGGACATTTATCCTTGAAATGTCCCACTTGGCCACAGTTGAAGCACTTCCTGTCCGCTGGATTTTCTCGACAATCTCTAGAATAATGGCCCTTCTTTCCACAGCTATAACACTCGATATCTTTTGTGTCCTTCTTTTTCTGACCATCCTTGGTCTGATTCTGTTTCCTCTTATTCTGGGAATTATTCTTGCCTCCACCGCTTGCCTACGGCTTTGGCTCCTCTGCAGATATAACAGCAACCTCGGTCTTCAACCTCGTGTAAAGACTCTCTGAACTCAATGCCTTCCCCATGGAATGTCTCATCGATGTGGTTTATAAGCCTTTCCCCCAAGTACTCACCTAAGCCAGCTATGAACTTCTCGTTCTTCTTCTTGGCAGTATCAATAACATATAACCCGTACTTACATAAGGTATCGAATTCGGCAATATACTCTGAGACTGCCCTACCACTATGCTTAAGCTCCAAGAATTTCCTAAACAACTCTGATTTTTGAGTAGCTGGAATAAACTTATCACTGAAATGAGTCTTAAACAGATTCCAAGTAACTTGATCCTCACGAATAGTTGCTTTAATAGCATTCCACCAATTCATAGCTCGTCCTTGCAGTTGATGTTATGTTATTTCTTTTCATTGCATCATCGATTCCCAAATCCTCGAAGATGCGCTCACAATTATCAAGCCAATCTTGAACATCCGTAGCCGATTCCATTTCATGGAACGGCTTCCCACTAAGACTAGTATAATCCTTGCAGAGCTTGGCGAAATCGACTCTAGGCGCCTACACTACTGCACCACCACCATTAGGGACTGCACCCCGAATATCCCTGAGCTTCTCTTGCATGAAGGTAGTGAATATCGTCCTCATATCAGAGACATTCCCATTGTTTGACCCTGAACCCGTACTCTTTGTTCTTTGGCTCATCGTTCAATCTGTAAAGAGAAAACGATTAACCATCTCCTTAGTGGTGCCAGAACAGTGCAACTTCATCCTTAAATATACTAATAGTATATACATATATAAGTTTTTTTTGAAAACCAAAATATCACAAATACGTGCTCTCATATAAGTATACTATATCTCCCTAATGTCTTCCTGTAGGTTAACTACGCAACCTGGCTCTGATACCAAGTGTGACAGCCCGCCTCGTAGCAGCCGACATTTCCCCGAAATGCGTTGTGCTCATGCCCGACTAGCACGGGACGGTCGTCAAAGGAAAAAGGTTTAAAACTATGAATCACCAAAGAACCTGCAGTATATCTCACAGCGTATGAAATAAAAAACAATTAACATAACTTGACATAAAACAGGCGAGATAGTACATAAGCTGAAAACTAAACCATCATAGCAGCGGAATCCAAAATACAGCGTATGATCCAAACCATCATTATTACAACTTCAAAATACTGTCTCTAAAGAAAAGTAGAAAAGGTACACTACTAATGCCCAAAGCAGTGACCAACAACAACACAGGGAGAATATATGTAAATAGTACGTGGAAGCCTCCTGATCGTCTCCGAACAGCTACTCGTGCATACCACCTAACCTGTCTCTAGTCTGCTTGTTTAGGAGCACCTAGAGTAATAAGAAGAGACATAAAACTCTGTCATACAAAAGTCTGGTATGAGCGAAAGTAACAAAACAAAACAATAACAGGTATAAATAATCATACCTGAACCTGGACCTGCAACCAAAGAGTTAGCACAACAAGATGTACAGTACTCTAAGGTAACACTAACATAAAGTGTAAAGTGGAAGTGCACATGTCATGGTGATAGCGGACATCAAACTACTAATCATCCTCTCATTTCTCACTCAGTGCGTAAAGCATACGATATCCACCACTTCGATCACCAAATCCTTTGCTTTTACTACGACCACTTTCCCCCTTTGGGTCATGACGACCCCACTGCACTGGTCCATAGTCAACAACTCCTTGCTACAATAACTTTGCCCTTTGGAATCATGACGACTCACTGCACTGATCCATAGCCATGCTACGATCACTTTTCCCTTTTGAATCATGACTACTCCACTGCACTGATCCACATCCTATAATCCATCTCTCAGTGGTGAACCAAAGTTATAGATACCGATAACCACTTTGCACAAGTCCCGCAGCAAAGCCCAATCATGAAGTTAACTCGTTGGTTCCCATCTGGATCCTAAGTAATAACTTCACATTTGGACTTCCTTTGCATCTCGGGTTTTTGGTCTTCTTCCGGTTCGGTTCGTATGTGCATAGTGCCCCAGTCATCATCGATTTGGTTCGGTTCGGGTTTCATTCGGTTCAAGGTGCTCTATGGTCTGGGTCATGCCACTTTACTGGGGTCAGATCGGTTCGTGATGTCCTCCCCCGGGCAGTTCAAGGTAGTGATGCCTCCTCCAGAGCATCGGGTCGGTTCGTGCTTCTTCCACCGGGTCGGGGTGCTTCAGATCGTGGTATCTGTACCGAGCGAGTTCGTGCTCCTTCTGCTCGTGGCATCGGTTCGTGGGGAGTAGGTGGTGCAATCAAAAGGTCAAAACATCAAGCATATAGGTTGTTTTAGATCAAGCATACACTAAAGCCATGATTTTCCCCTTAATCCCCTTAACCATGTTTTGACTATAGGATTAACAAACTTAATCCAAATTAACTCAAATTTCTGCCGGAGGCATAAATTAATATTCAAGAATTTCTACATATTTTTCCAGATTTTTATGATGCATAGTTTCGCTAATTATCACTAATCACCCCTAATTAGCCATAATTAGTGAATAAAAGAGCAAATCACTCATCTTAGCCACATATAAATTTTCAGATTTGAAACTCTAACTGATTTGGGTCGAATCCCTATGTATTCCAGAAGCTCTATCTCGATTTTGATGCTAATCTGCCTTAATTTGATGTAGATTTGGCTAATATGTGATTAGAAAGTTATTTGGGATTGATTTAGAGGATGGAGGCCATTACTGGGGTTCAAGGAATGTAAGTAGCGGCTAGAAAACTGAAACGAGATGTTTTCCCAAACCCTTTCAGCCCTCGCTTAACCCTAATCCCGAAATGGGTTATGGGCCTAACTGTTAATCACCCTATTAAGCCCGATTATGTTGTTTTTCGCCTTCGAAACCTTATCTCAGCCATATCTCCTAAATGGTAAGTTCGTTTGATTAGTGTGACCACTCTACAGAAAGGTAAAAAATCATTCGAATCTAATGGAAGTGCTTTCAGGTCAAAATTCCTTACCAAACAAAAGTTATAGGCGAAACAAGATTCGCCAAGGGTAAAACGGACATTTAAAATCTGAAAAAAATCGTGAACATGGGAAGTGACCCCAATAGTCGTTCCCCAAAGTTACATGATCATAAAACTTCATATGAAAATGAAATATATATTTTACGATCCTCTGATGCATAGAATGTAGGTCGTTACAAAGTTTAAGTTCAAATAGATCCAAGGTTTACGTAAATTGGATTAAATATTAAGAAGTTACTCATATAAGAAGATTGCACTAAAATATTTATAGAATATATATAAATTAAATTAAATAAACGACGTAGGGAAAGCAATGGTCATTGGGAGACCTAGCCCGACCGGGTCGACCACTGGGTAGACCCATGTCTAAGGGAGGTCGACCCACCAGCATGCAGGCCGTGCATTTGTATCTGGACAACTTTATACGCCGTATTCATTTGCTGGCTCAGCTTGAGGTGCACGGTTGGATTTATAATCCTAATATCCAATGGTTTCAGATTATCCTAACTAATCTATAAATAGGCTAGCAGCCTGATTGTATTCCTGCACACAAACATTCTTCATTCTTCTTCCTCCAAGCCATTTCAAAATAAAATTAAGAAAATACTAAGGTGCTGCTAAAACATAGATTAATGCATTCTCATATAGGTGACATTAAGGGACGTGGGGTTTCACACTAATATTAATTAAACATATATTTTTTGGATGATAATCTTTTCTGCAATGTCAATGTGCGATATAAGATTTTTTATATAATTTGTAATACTTATGATAAACAAGGGTTTTACATGTGACTCATATACGTACCATTTAAAGAAAAATAAGAACACGTTTTTTTTACTGTATTTCAATTTTAAACATGCAGTAATTATGTCATCTTGCTTTTTGGTAGGGTTTTCCCTGTAAGAAAAGAAGATATCATTGCCAGCGCTCTTTCCGGTTGATCAGTTGGTGCCATATGTCCAGCTCCTCTTATCGTTACAAGTGTTATTCCATTATACTCCACTATATAACCTCCAACCTTATTCAATTTAATAAAAATTAGAATTTTCTCTGTATATATATATGTTTATACTGCATGTGTAAATATATCCTTGGTAATTACTAACCTCTTTTCTACAATACCATGGACGCCATCTATTGATTATTGGCAAATTGAGCATTTTGATTGCAAGCCTTGTTGATGATACTGGAACATTATCGTCAACATCACCACTGCATTAATAGATAAAATGGAACTCGAATTAAAATAATAGCTCTAGAACTAGTGTGTTCGCATTAAAACAATTTCATATTAAGCTTCTATCATGTACACCAAACAGTTTTTGTCATCATTGATTTTTCCTAAAATATGGCGCACCTCTGTTAGTAATCAATTTAATGTGGATGATTACTAAAATCGACTGGATATAGGAATGTGCAGTAAGGGGATAAATAAATTTGTTTTCTCTTAGTAACAGACTTTACCACCATAATTGGTTTTATTTTACATAATATTAAAAGTATTCATCCATTACAAAAAGTTACTAAACATGAACTTTTCCATCGTGGACCTATTTACAACAAACAAACTTCAAATTGTAAATGATATTTTGTATTTACCTATAGAGCCAAATATTTAATCCATTGGCGATAAGATCTTTGATGACTGGTAGCGCAGTTGATGAATATTCGACAGACTTTACGACTGAATAATTACTAAACAGAAAGATAATTCAACATTTTTAGAAAAATATGGATTCATATATACTCGGTGATGATGAGTACTATAGATAAGTTATACCTGCAAAATGTCCAAGGATAAGATACCTTTGTAATGTTTGCATGAAGTGCCATTTGTATTTTTGGTGTATTAAGATACGTCGTTACATAGTCTCTGGAGCAATACCTCTGATGTACCAAATAACAAGCAACACAACCCATTATACATAGAAAAATGTATGTTATATGAATAAAATTTGTTGATACAAAAATTCAAAATCAAAAAAGGATACATACATATGTATTATTTGGTTCATCGCAATTTGGATTCCAAGGGTCATAGATATTGTTAGGATATATTAATCCCGTTAGAGCTTCATTTTTTCCTTTTTGGCATTTCGTATTATTGGTATCACCATCTGTAAATTTGCAGTTCTCTTTTATGAGGTGATATACATTATTTGAAATAAGAGCACGACTCCAATCGAACTCATACTCTCCTTCTTTCGCGATTTTGTCGTCCATATATGCATTTCCAATCTATGAAAAAGAAGAGTTTAAATAAGTTACAAATTATCATACGGACACATATATGACGATGTCCTTCTTCATAAATTACGACAAAAACAGTAAAACTTACAGCTATTCCAAGAAGATTGATGGTAGCATGACGTTTATTTTTGTTACTATTTAGAATAATTTGTGCAAGTTGAGGTATAGCAAAACCTGCGTAACTTTCTCCCGCAATAAAAAATCCACGAGTTTTGTAGTGGGGAAATCTTTCAAACCAATTTATTAGGAATGTAAATGAATCAATTGCAGTCCTCTTGTCTGTTACATTATGATAATCCGAAGTAGTATTCGAATATGAAAAGCCTGTCCCTACTGGAGAATCCAAATATAATACATTTGCCACTGCAATTACAGACCATGCAATAGTTAACTATTTGGAACTTTGATGATATAGTCTTAATTTAAATTAGTTAATATGTAAGTAAAGAAATGAAATCGTTAACATAAATTATAAATTATGCTTGGTGGGAAAAATTTTGTATATATTTTCACCTAGTTAAAAATAGGTGACCTACTTACCTGTATTCCATGAGTTGTTACTTCTGAATAAAGTTCTACCATTCCTATCTACTCTAAATGGTCCATTTTCAAGCATGGCTCCAAAGCCTAAAGATGAGCAACCAGGCCCTATTTTTGAATAAATCAATAAGTAAGTAAATATTAACATGTAAACTTAAATATAGTTATAGAGTTCATCATATAACATGTAAACTTATATATACAGAGATGCTTGTAAATGCCAAAGTTTCCAAACAATGCCCAATAAGAGATTATTATATAATAATAATGAAATTAAAACACATATCACCTCCATTGAGCCATAATAGAAGAGGTTTTGTAGAAGAATTCTGTTGAGACTCCACAAAATAATAATACAATGCCCTTCCATTTTTCTGATCAACGGTTACATAACCTCCGTATTGATTAAAATCAACCTTTGGCTGGCCTGGTAATTCAGCAATTTTATCTACTTCCATTAGTCCATCTTGGGAACTTTCATGAATATTGGAATATAACTTAGCAGAAATGAATGATGAATCATAATAATATGCGCTCAGTTTCTCCTCTATTGGACTAGTGAGATGTTTCATTCGTTGATCAATTTGTTTTGCGTCATTTCTATCACTTAAGAAAATGCCAGAAGAAAATGATATGTATAACCATAGCGTGAAAATTTTCATTATGAATCTTCTCTTCAAAACCTTTTTTCGTGGGTATTTTTGAATATCATTTATAGTGATCACAAGTATTTATTTATAAATGAAATTCAACAATTAGCCAGATAGGGATGAAATATTTCTCAAGCATTAACTGATTAATTAAAATGTATATCTATAAAGATCACGACATATATCTGTCAACCTATTAAATAATAGTAAAGTGGAAAATTTTGAAGATCGCTCATTAATTGTAGGACTTTTCTCTCTTCTCATTAATTCCCTTTAGATAATTTATTTTTAATTAGTTTATTACTGCACTTATTTACTTATTTACTCAACACTTTACACCTTTGTCATTTTACGTTTTTGAATGATAATTATAAAGCATGTACAATTGTTCAGATAATTTAACAATCATCTCCTAATATTTTTTATTTAAGTTCATAGATGTTAATTTATTACATATCTACAAATTTAAGTTGTTTAATAAATTTAATTAAGGAATATGTCTTATAAATACTAAAGAATGTCAAGATTATGTTTTTGCTCAAGAAACCAATAATTGAATTTTTTTTTATGATTATTTATAAAATGCCTATCATTCTTTCTAATATTTTACATTCAATACCATACGGTATTATCAACTTCATAATTTGAAAATTATGTAACTAATTTTTTCAAACTGTCGTTCATTGATTCGTCTAATAAATAATATCAGTACTAACCATATTCATATTAATAGAAATGAGAGAAAATTCATTCATATACATAAATATATCAATAAAATAACATAGATTATATACTTAAATAGTAATCATACCCCATATTGCATCAATGCATTGTGTAGCAACATCAAGCACCAACATTTCAAATCTAATGTAGTTATTTAGAAAACACTTCATGGTATCTCTTAAAATTATACATTTGAATTAATAAAATTGATTAGCTATGTGATCTTAGATTTAATATATAAATTCACTCAATAAAAAGTTTTTAATTCAATTATTTAATGCTATATCTAGTAAAAAAAAAAAGAGTAAATTAGAGAAGTTTGAATCTCTTACACTGATCTTAGGACATTTCCCTTTTCACATTAATTTTATTTTCAAATCAATTTATTATTTTACATTTATTTACAAATTATCTATAATATTTCACCTCCTTCTCGATTTAAATTTTTGGCATGGGTATTAAACAGTTTATATAATTATTTATAATTAATTTATCAGTTATCACATAACATTTTATATTTAAAATTAATTTATCAGTTATCACATAACATTTTATATTTAAGTCCATTGATATGAACTTATTACATAACTCAAAATTTAAATAGTTTAGATAAATTTAATAAACTAATCTGACTTATATATAGTAAAGAATAACAAGATTATGTTTTTTTACTCTGAAAACTACAATTTAAATAATTTATGATCATTTACAAAGTGCCTTTCAATTTTTCTAACTAATTTACATTTAAGACCATATGTTATTATTAAGTACATAATATGAAAAAGGGGTTTTTAGGCACAAGGAAAAACCCAACAAATTTTTTATCAATAATGAAAAGAGGCTAAAATTTTAACCGTAAGGACAATTTTCAGTGTAAAGGGAAGAATTCAGGGGACCACTACAATTTCATACTTTACACTATAGTTTGTCCTTGTGGTTAAATTTTTTGCTCCTTGTCCTTATGGATAAATTTGTTGTTCATTTTGTCCTTCACACTATTTTCCTATTTACTAAACACTCCATAGTATCACATAAATTTTTATATGTAGGTAGTATATTTAAATTAGTAATGTGATCTAGGATTTAGTAAATAGAGTAATTCAATCAACAAATATTTGTTAATTCATTTAATTAATACTAAACACCACATCTTAAAATGCATACCATATTCATATATCTACGGATTTAATATAAATTTAATAGTTGCTAAGTGAATAAATAAATTTAGTATTTCATTCACATATGAAGCTATATAAATCACACAACATAAATAATATATAAAAACATTAATAAAAATATATTCATTTATCTAAATAAAATTGTCATACACTAAAAGAAAACAAATAACTTCAAATGCTAATATTTTAACATTTCTACAGTTATTTACTTAACCCACTCAATTCTTTCTAGATGCTTTATTTTTATATTAATATCTTTAAACTACTCCATAAACCTTAAATTCAATTTATTTAAACAACCGTAGTGAATACGAGGTCCATTTTTCTAACATGACTTGAAAATATACATAAATTTTAATATCTATATATACACACGCACACACACATACGTACACACACAAAATGTTATAAAGGAAAAAAATTCCATTTAACTATAACAATGTATGAATCATAAAAAATAAATTATGTATATAAACAATGAAAACAAATATAAATTGTAAACAAATTATCACTCATTTATTCAAAGAATTTATCATACATTTTATCATAAAACTATTTTTAACATCCATAACTCCAAAATAAATTTATACATCTTTTACAATGTTTTCTCCAATATTCCCACTCTAAGTCCCTATATTTAAACAAATCTCATATTTTTCAATTGAACTTAATTAAACAAATTTCATTAAATAATATTTGCTAATTCATCTAATAAATCACTAACATACTTTAGTTTCCATGTACAAAGTATAGTCATATAAGCAAGAGCAACAAATAATTTCGTTCTCGAAACAAAATAAAATAACAAATTTAATTTATATTTTATATTTCATCAAAATTTACTATACATTGCATAATAAATTTCTCTTTTAAACGTTAAAATGATAAATATTATTTTTAGAAATTTGTCATGTGCAACAGGATATACACTAGTTAGTATTAAGTTTTAACTTTCAGACCGATATGAATGAATTCCTCAAGCATTTGTTGATTATTAAAACATAAAGGCTGCATGTGATTATATATGGTTACAAAATTGAGTAGATTTTATTCATACTATACAATAATTACTGTGTTTGGTTTCAAGAGTGCAATATGGATCAAAGGTTTTTTCCCCCAATTTTAAACCTAAATGTCTCGTATTCATATTCTACTTACCGTTTGTTATGCGTATCCTATTTCCTTCTATTCTTTCTCCCTACGAAATTATGTTATAATACTTTACCACTACTACAAAATATGTCTATTGCTTCACCTTATTTGCATCGATTGTGCTCACAACTGGAGCAAATAATATAATTTGCATTAATTTCAACTTAACAACCGATGTAATTTGTAATAACTAGGAATTTTTTTCCTAGAAAATGGATTTTTTATAAATGAGTAGTCAGTTTAATATTAGACTTTAAAACTTAAATAAAAAAATTAAATTAATAACTAATGCTGGAGATATCATTTTTAGTTTTAGTTTGCATTGAGATTTAGCTTGAAAAGAAACAGAAAATATGACAAGATAATATTTTCGAAAAAAATCAATGTTTTGGCTTCAAAACATCATCAAAAAGTTGTGATTACTCAAATGAACCTATAGTTACTTAAACAACATTTATAAATTTTGTTAAAATAGATAATAATTAAGTATTCACTAACAAGCGAATCATTTATCATAAAAAGGATGAGCTAATAAATAAAGTAGGAATGTGACATAAAGCTTTTTATTTTTAAAATAAGGAGAAAAGTAAGAAAAAAAACACTATAAGCACCATTATTACTTACACAAATGGTACTAAAAGGAAACTAGGTGTAATTTTGGTTGTTGAGTAAGGAGTTGTTGAAAAACGAGGTGACATGGAAGTGTAAGAGATTGTATGAGTGAGTTGTCAAAATTCTAGAGATGGTTATGTACTTTAAAGGGTGCTTTAGTAATTTCACCTTCTGGTTTATATAAGTAACTTCATTCTCCTCCGTGCATTCCATTTCATTTTTATATTCCTTCTTCCTTTCTAAGCTTTTACAAAAAGTTTTAATGGCCTTTCTTTTGAGAAAAAATATTTCCAAGGTTAAAATTTTGATTCTTCCTTTCCAAAATAACTTGAAATTCATTTCTAAGCCTTTAACTTCATTTCTACAACCTCCTCTTCTACTTGTAACACACCAAACCCTCCTTACTCCCAAGGCCATAAATATTCAACTAAAAACAGCCCAGGTCTAACCAAAATTGTAAATAATCCCCTTAAAATTTCATATTTGAAAAGCTAAGGCTAGGGCGAAAGTTATTTCCAAGTTTTGGGGCAAAATAGCTTGGATATTCTTACGTTTTTAGTGAGTAGAACCCTTCCCTATTCAGGAAAAAATAATAGCTTTAAATTGATTAATTATTATTTATTTGACATGTTGAATGATGGTTGTATTCACATAATCTTTGGTTGTGACGTTGCGTGAAATTTGTAGTTGGAAAGTAGATTTGAATTTTTAGTCTAACTTTGTACTTTACTTTAATATTACAATCTTGTTGTGTTATAGTTTTTATAAAGGAAAATTAAAACTTTATTCACTATAACAATGTACAAACACAAGTTCAACTCTCAGCTATACAAGCTAATAGCATTGAAGAAAAAAAAAACAATGAGATATACAAGATTATACAGGAAAAAACTCAATGCTATTAACCGAACTAATCTAAAGCAAAAACAACATTACATCAGTTAACTCTCATCAAAGAATCAACATCTACCACTCAGCTAGAATCCCGAAGAATTGCTACATCTGAAGAGCAACTGACAATCAACTAGCAGCTTCATATGATTATCAATTGTATCAACCAAACATTCATCCAATTTTCCTTAAAATTGCATTATGAATCAGAGTGAAAAGCTCATCTGCATTCAATACTACTGAAGTGAACACCCTTCTATTTCTTTTTGCCCAAACTTCGAACACAAAAATCTTTAAAAAAAATTAAAAGCAACAAACTCCTACTCGTCTTCCATCTTGTTGCCTTAAACAGATTAAACCATTCATCTCTACTACTGCTAGCAGGCTGATGAAACTTCCCAAATGCAAGCACTCGTCACCATAATTGAAATATAAAAGAGCATTCAAAGTATAAATGAGTGTTACAATCAGAATCTGCCCTATAGAGAACACAAATGTCATCAGGAATAATCCCCAATTTAAACAACTTGTCTTTCGTATTTAAAGCATTAGACATAACTTTTCAAAGAAAGAAATTCGGTTTTGCATTGCTCATCAAGCTCCAAATTCTTTTATACTAAGGAAAGAGAGGCTTATCACTACTTAATAGATCACAGATTAAACTGATATAGTGTTTCTTTCCCATCCATGTTATATTTTCATTTGTAGACTTAAAGTTAGACGATATTTCAGACCATAACCTTCTTAACACAGTTGGACTACTATGAGGCAATAGTAGTTCACCTTCATGAATCATATCATCCACTGCAGCTGAATTTGCAATACCACTGTTTCTCCTCAAATTGTAATCTACAACATCACTTAAAACCAACTCTTAACCTTCCCAAGGAGAGTGCCAAAAAGATAAACCAGGCAATCTACTAGCAAAACATTGAACAAAATGTAGGAAAAGGCTTCTAAGCTTCAAGATTTGCCTCCAACTCCAACTGCAGAAACTTGGAATATGCATGGTCCAAAAGCTTTTCTTACCAATCAAGTTATTCTTCACATACTTGGACCATAAGCATGTATTATCAGTGAAAATCTTGTCGATATACACTAAAACAACAACTTTATTCCATTGAAAGAGGTTAATAATTACTAAACCACCACTCCTTTTATCTTCACATAATTTTGAAAAGGCTATAGGAATAATCTTCTTAGAAAAAGGATCAACATGCCAAAAAAACTTATTCATAGCAATTACCACCATGTTAATGAGCTTTAATGGAAGAATGTAGTGCCTAGAGTAATATGTGGTCATGGACGTAATAATAGATTGAATAACAGTAAGCCTTCGAACTTGAGATAGTTGACAAGAAGGCCATTGCTTCCTTCTTTCAATGATTTTTTCAAATAAGGGCATACATTTCTCTTTAGTGATCCTTCCAGTGAAAAGAGGTAGCCCTAAATATTTCGATTTATCAGGTAGGACCTTCAATCTAGATAATAATACAAGTTCATCCTTTTTAGATTGACTTAACCCAGCAATTTTAATATGAGATTTATTCAAATTGATTTCCAATCCAGTAATCTCATAAAAGGAATACAGTACAGAGAGTATGCATTAAATATTGCTTAAAGATGGCTTAGTGAAAGATAATAAGATCATCAGCAAGACACAAATGGGTAATCAATGGATTTTTACATCGAGGGTGTAGCTGAAAATTACCTAACTTCACTTGATTGATGATCAAAGAATTAAGAAGATCCATAACACAAATGAACAAATAAGAGGAAATGGGATCTCCTTGCCTAACTCCACACTTTCCTTTAAAATAACCATGCAATAAACCATGTCTAGAAATCGAAAACTTTAGCATAGAGATGCAAGTATAAATCCAGGCTAAAAAGGGTTTTGGAAAGTTCATTATCGACTAAATGGCAATTGTAGAAGACCAAGAAACACTATAAAACGCTTTCTTTATATCAAGTTTTAACATATAACGAGGAGATATATTCTTTCTATCATATCCATAGAGAAATTCTTGAGCAATCAAAACATTGTCACTGATGGATCTACCAGGAATAAATGCAGACTGATTGTATGAAATTAGAGTAGATAGAACAGCTTGAATTCTGTTTGCCAAAACCTTTGAAATAATATTATAAAACACACTACAATATGATATTGGTCCAAAATCTGAGACACAAAGGATTTTCCACTTTAGGCACCAAGGTAATAAACATTGCAGTTAATGTAGGAGGTAAATAATTCGTAGAAAAAAATATTGGATAGCTTCAATAACATCTTTGCCAATAATACCCCAATTTTTTTTTTGAAGAAAACACGCATTAAACCCATCTAGCCCACCAGAACTGGAAGGATCTAAACCATAAACAGCTGACTTAATCTCATCACTAGTAACAGGTTTAATAAGCTCCATAGATTGACAATGTGATAAAAAAAAGGTAGCTCAATTTGAGATAAAGGATCAAATTAGTAAATGGTAAGGAAATGGACGCTAATAATGAACTAAAGTAGTTAACAAAAGCTTTGTCAATATTAGCTTGAGTAGATAAAAGGTTACCTTCTACATCATATATCATATAAATAGCCTCTTTCACTTTATTGATTTTCAGAGAATTATGAAAATAATTTGAGTTCCTATCGGCTTCCAAATCCCTTTTTAAATATGCTCTCTATTTCAAGGATTGAAGTCTGTAACTCCTTCTCAAGAATATAAGTTGTGAATCATATGGATTTCTGTCCAAAGAATTTTGCACTTGAATAAGCTCAGATCTCACAAGAGTTGACTGCTTGAGAGCATCTCAAAAAGTATGCTTAGACCAAGCTTTGAGATGTAATTTTAGTAACCTCAATTTATAAAGAAATTTATCCAATTGATTTCTTCCATAGCTTCGATTCCAGACCTGCAGCAAAATACTGGTAAAATCTACATGAGATAACCAAAAATTAAAAAAATTAAAAAAGAAGACTTCCCCTTTTCAATGGCATCAACATTCCCCCAGTACAAAAGAAGAGGGCAATGATCTAAAATAGTGGGTGGTAGAGTTTGATAAGAAGGACAAGAACAAATGTTAAGAAAAGAAGAGTTAACAAAGATATGATCAAGCTTACAAATAGTAGGATTTCCAGAATGACTTTTGCTTGACTAAGTATATGAAGGACCAATCCAATTAAGTGAAGTCAATTTAGATTTAATGATAGCTTGATTTAGAGGAGCTATATCATTAACACACAGAGGGAGAGAGAGAGAAACCACACAATTTTTGAGAGGTAGAGAACATGTTATTAAAATCCCCACCTAATATCCAAGGATCACCTTGAGGATTTAGATGACAAAGATTATTAATAAAAGCAAGTCTCATAAAAGAAACATTATGAGCGTAAACTGATGTGAGAAGGAAAACAGAATTAGAAGGAATATAGACACACTTATAGTGTATATACTGATCCGAAGATGATAATTTAGAAAGATTAAAAAATTGAGGATTCCACAAAGTTAGAAGACGACCAAAACTTGCATCAGTAAGATTATGATCAGATTTCCATCTTGGAGATATAAATGACGCTGCTTTAGATGTTGAAATCATATCCAGCTTTGTTTCAGATAGATATAATAGCTGAATATTCTTGCTATGAATGAAGAATTTAACCTCACTTTGCTTTGAGGGAAGGTTCATCCCTCTAATATTCCAAAAACATATATTATGAATCATTTCTTAACTTATGGGGATATAATTGATGGAGCAGGATTCTGCCTAGTATTTCTTTTCGAAAGGGATTTTTGACTTCCAATTGGCAAAACATCATCTTGTTTAAATTCAGTACCATCATCAATATCATCATTTGCAGCTGAATTCAAAACTGATTTCTTCTTTTTACCTTTCTTTGATTTCAGAGTAGTCTTTGAAGCAGAAGCCACAAAATCACTTACCAAATATTTTGGAGGAATTGAAGTAAAGTCCTTCTCATTAAAACATGATGATGAAGAGACATTAGAAGCATCAGGACCATCAGTTTGATTAGGAGGTGGAGGAAGAGTGATGTCATTAGGAGGAGCAAGATGGGAGTATAATGATGAAATGCAACTAAAGGAAGAAGTTGAAGGTATTTGAAAGCTAAAAGAATCACCTGATTTTGATTACCTAGTGATGAAGAGTATGAGGATGAACAAGATAAGGAGTTTTGTGAGGAAGACAAGCTTTGAGCAAGTAGATTATAATTCAAAGAAATTGATGAGTCCGATGTTGGTAAATCAAAAAGAGACGAAAAAGGATTATCATGGATAATGTCATCTTGCACTTATTTGCCTTTTTGAATAAAACTATCTTCAGTTTTTTTTCTAGAACTATGATCAACTTTACTTTGCACAACACTATTACAATTCATGTCAACTACCACAACATTATGATTATCCCTGCCAAGAATTGAAGTATCAACATCCATACTTTCATTATTATTTACTTGATGAAATACCCTAGAAGAACCATTACCCTTAATCTCAACAACTTTGTCCAATGCTTCATTAACATCTTTTCGCACATCAGTCCTAGATTTGCCTTGTTTCCTCATCCAAACTTGCTTCTTCTTATTATTAACCCTATTCCACCCACACTGATTATTATAAACTAGAACTAATTACCTAACTTTACTTTCAACTACATTAACAGTCTCATTCCTCTGCTTACTATCATCAAAATAAGGTTCAGTCAAACTATCATTTAGCTTGGCATGAATATCACATTAAACAGTTAAATGACCAAAGACTTTGCATAGAGTGCAAATACTAGGCTTCCAATCATATGAAACAATAACTGGGGGACAATTATCACCAAAATCACCTAATTCAATACAATGGGGTAATTCTGAATCAACATCGACCTCTACAAGCACTTTAGTATACTTAATTCTATGCATTTTCTCTGTATTCGTATCAAAACATATAAGCCAACCAACTTGACAAGCCAACTAGTTTATTCCCATTAAGGTCCATAACAGCAAGGGAATACGGTGTAGATGAATCCACATAGGTGCTCTTTTAATTTGAGAATGTGCATTACCTATAGATGGATCCCATCTAGCAATTATGAACATACGGCCGTTGATGAAAATAGGATCTGCTTTCAAAACTTTCTCTCTATCCATATCATTCGAAAATTAGAAATAAAAATAGAGACCATCCGATTTAATATCTACATCTCCATTTAAAGTCCAAAACCCACGAAGAAAATTTGCAATAGACAAGTATGATAAAGATCCATCAAGAAAGAAACCCACAAGATAATGATTCCAATATTTCATACCTTCCTCTTTTACAATTGCAAGAGGATTTCTCTTTGAATTATCCTTGATCTTTTCAAACTGCAGTGGCTTATATGAACCAGCACTTCTTGGCAAAGAATTGAACAATGAAAGATAATCCGACTTTATAACAGGAGCATGATTCTGAGAGACATTCGACGAATTGATTAACAAAGAAGTAGAAGGATCGGATCTATCAGGAACCAACGAAGGATAGAAGCAAGAGTTAGATCAGCCAGTAATCTGACTCATGCAAGATGATTTAAATTGGTTGTGTTTTTTTGTGCTATAATGTTAGCAACTTGAACTCGATAATGGCTTAATATCCTTTGATTTTACAAAACAAATGTTTTGATATATCGGAAAATGGAAAAGTTTTCGAAGTCTACATCTTTGTTTGTTATAAAAATTCCTTTTTGCATAATTTCAAAAGTGAATGAAGATATTAAGTAAAGGTTTTTAATGTATACTTATAAAGAAAGACCTAAGTTACAATGTCCTTTGTGATAATCCCTGTGATTGTCGTTTAATGATAAAACCACAATTTTTACTAAAACCATGTTTTTACACTAAAATGGTTTTAAAAATATTTTATAAACTTGTAAATGATGTTTTAACTTACAAATGAGAACTTTATAAGTTAATTAAGCTTTATTATAATTAATTATTAATTAATTATAAATAGTGATTAATAATGAATAAACTTAATAATTAAGATATATTTAGTTATTTTAAGTAAAGTTAATTTACCAACTTGTTAACTTTTTGCACAAGATTAATCTTTGATTAATTTTTTGTTGATAAGTAATAAATAAATTATTTAAAGATAATTTAATTGATAACTAAGAGGTAATTTACACTTATCAGGTTAATTTAATTACGATTTATTTACTTAAAAAGGTAAATTATGATTAAATTAAATTAATTAAGTTTATTATTTAAATTTTACTTAATAATAGTTTATTATTTAATTAATAACAAACTAAAGTTTATTATTAATTTATTTATAATCAGACAAGGTTAGGTTTGTTATTTCAAATTAAGGCGGAACCAAAATTAATTAAAGTTTAATTATGATTTGATTTGGATTTAATGATGAGTTAATAATCATTTTTTTTTCAATTAAGCTAGTTAATATTAACTTACGTTTGTACCTAGTATAGTTTCATTTAAACCTTTTCTAGTTATGTTTTCAAGTTAGCTTTCTGTCTTAAAGGAAATTTCTTTTCAACCAAACATCTATTATCTACACCATTAAGTGGTCAAACAAATAAGAGTTGTAATTCTAAATTGGGGACATGCTTTAATTGGAAGTATGCCATCTTGTATTTTGCATAATGCTAAATGTTATGAATGTGCTAAATATAAGAGGATTACTTTCGATAAGCAGGTCATGATAACAGAAGCATATGGAAGGAACTTCTATATTTAAATTATGACACCCTAGATAATGGAGTTGTTGATTATCGAGTAACTTGACAATTTTTAATTACCAAATGTTGCTTTAAGGAAACCTAATATGATATTCAATCATCAAAAACTGCTTCGAACCAACATAGCTTTCGTATTATGGAAAATCCAAGGTATCACTTAAAAAAGACTTTGAAGTAATTTGATTTGTTCAAACATAGAACGACTTGCATGGATGAATGATAAGCATTCTAAGTCAGTAGCCCTTATATGAAGGAATAACTTAGCCTTAGGTCTCATCAACGGACAATGGCTAAAAAAGGGATATGTAGCAGGGCTATGTGGGTCGTACTCATTAAGGATTTTTTATCACCAAATCTAAACTGGTTGACCCTATTATAAATTCTTTGGTATGGTTACTGATCCCAAACGTAGTGCTAACATATATGGTACTATCATGTGAATGGTAAGTCAATCATGTACTAGTAAGGGATATGGATGTGGTCCTCGGCATGCTTATCTAGAGAGTTACTATGACATGCAGTAACCCAGAACCTAACCATTATATGGAATCCATTCTCCAATTCGAACCCTTACACTATTGGTTGTATACCTAATATGCTGGAATTTAATTAATGCAATAATTTCATCTATATTCTATATTTACTTTAAACACTTGACATTATGGTGGTATCACTGACTTTCAACAAAACATTTTGGTTATGCTAAGTGTTAACGATATCTTTCGTTAACACCGGAATCAGGTCTACGGAAGTGGACCTAAGGCAATTAAAGGGTTTGTTCAGTTTCTACGAGCTTGAGTTAGTTCATCGTTTCCTAGATATCAAGGTCTTAAGCCCCAAGATTAGTTACTCTTCCTTCAAATATGTGAGTATCACGCTTACGAGACTCAAGGACCAACAGTTAACTTAGGATAATGGTTCCCTATGCGCAATGCAAGTTACAAAGCTAAACGGTTTGTAGAAGGGTATTTTGGGTAATTTTGCTCATGCATGGAGCCATAACGTGAGGAAGAATTAAGAAATTAGCATCATAAGAGATAATGGAATTCAGGATATAAATTTTAAGTATGGATCCTCTCTTTCTTGACCGCATTTGTTGAGTACATAAAAGTTTCCTAAGAAAAATCCCTAAATCGATTTAGAAATTAGGGTTTACTCTCTAAGAAATGATTACAACAATTGAGAATGAGGGAAAAGTCCCCCAAACTGAGACACCTAGGTTCTTATTTATAGAAAGTTGGGCTTCCTTTTGGTACCGATTTAGCAGAATCCCATTTGCAGTGATTTCGACTTCGACAATGAGAAAAGAGCTTGGTGTCTGCCGCTGCATTGGCTTTTGGCACCGATTATTGAGTTTCGACCTCTCACATTCTGAACTTCGCTATCGTCTTTCAATCCTGGTGATAAGATCCAGTTTCAACAGCCAATTTTGCACTTTTCTTTCGTGACTTTTTATTTTGGTATCCACACTAAGCAGGTTACTGTGGACGACCTTCCTTTCACCAGATTTGACTCGTTTTACCATCTTCTAAAAGTTACTTCTAGACTTCAACATTTGGTGTTGGCTTTCTTTCCTCCTCTAAGCTTTGTTATCGGGTCTCCCTTGCTTTTAGAACACATCTTTCGATCCTTAGTGATTCGTGACTCAATTTTTTCTTTCGGTTGTGTATCAATACTTACCAAGTATATTTGTGTGGATTGCCTCCATAGTAAACCTTTCTTTACTAGCTTTTGAATTCTTCCTGGTGTCGGTATCGATACTAAGCAAGTTAGTGTCGATAGCCCCTTTCGCTTTATCTTGGCTTAGTCTTATGCTTCCCTTTCCTAGTTCCATAATTCTAGTGTCAGATCATCTGCTTTCGGTCATTTCCCATTTTTTGCTTCTGGTATAAGTTACTTCGGTAGTTGATCTCGAATAGTGTGCTCTTGGAGTTGAAGCTAGACTAACAGCTTTAGGAATCAGTACAAGGTTGATGGCTTTTGGTTTTGGTGTTGTAATCACTCTTAATTGTTAATTTTTCACATGTTTCTTTCGGAATCACCCTGATGTCATCTTCCTTCTGTCGGCACTGAGTCTGTATGGCTTGTGTTGACGTCGATAACTTGTAAATCTGGTCTTCCTCCTCTTGCTTTCAACATAGGGTTTTTCGTTGATTTGGTTATGGTTTCGTGCTTTCGAGACCGACTCTTATTGCTGGTTGTGCTCCGATACCACTTCGGCTTTACCCAATTTTGGTGCTGAGATTCGGCTGCAACATTTTCCCACTTAAGTAAGGGGTATTTTTTAACTTTTCAAGTCAAACTTCTAGCTTTCGCTCCATGCTTTAACTACCCGCCTTTTCGTATTCCTGATTGATTTGAGTCGTTGACTAGCGCTCCTTTGTGTGAGCCAGATTTAGTGGTGCTTTTGATATAAAGTTCATCTTCTCCATCATCATTTATTTACCTACGAGTGAACGCTTTCAAACAAAATTATTGTTATCCAAAAATTTTCAAGCTTTCAAAATTTGCAGCTCCAACCGATCATCTGTAAGTACTTTAATTGATCAAAAATTATGGTTCAAAAATTATTACTATAGCTCTATTATGAAATCGATAATGATTCTCGTTCTTAAGATCAAATTAAATGATGATAGTGGTTTCAGCAATTATTCATGGGTGAAAGTATAGGTTATTTATTCCCTTAACATATTTCTGAGGTCAAAGATGCAAAATTGACATATAGGATGTTAATTTTTATTGTAGAGATGATGGTGTACCAATGAAATCAATACCAATCTATTGTCGGTTTTTTTAATCCCGGTTTTACCGACATCAACATTTGTGTCTTACTTTGCTTTCGATTCAATTTGTATCGAGACAATATGGAAGTGTTGTTGAAAGACATGTTTTCCCTTTGTTATTGTATAAGTAAAACTTTGAGATTCTGACACTGTGATATTTTGATTTTGACATCGTCGAAATTGGGTCTCAAGCTTTTCTCATCACAAGGTAAGCTTTCGGTATCAATTCCAAAAAAATTGGTCTCTATTACATAGATATCAAGCCTTTTAAATAACATAGCTTCGACTCCCCAAAGATTGGCCCCTTTTGTCTCTTTGGTTTCATTGTTGGGGCAGCTAGCAAGATCAACACCAAATACTTAATTGCTTTCAGGCATATGCAATGTGCATCATGATGCACGAATTTTGCCAAGGCCTCAACACTAATATTTTGCATTGTGCTTCAACACTTATGGGTTCATCAAATAACTAATGCTAGCAATTCTCTATAATGAATAAGGTTTTATAGATAATTCAAATGAATTTAAAACATAGTACTGATACTCGTTATGGAATAATATCACCTGGCAGCATTATGTCTGATAAGAAAAGCACTAGTAAATCGAGATTTTGTGGCTCTACCACCCCTCAAGCCAGGAGGGTATTCACTCCATAGCCATCTTCGATAAATACTCAAGGTGAAGTAAATGCCATTCTCCAGAGCTTTGGCATGTCTGGGATAGATTCCACCCCTGCCACTGGCCAAGATACCATCTAGAAATTGTCAGAGAGATACTTTGCATAAACTATCATTCACATTTAGCATGGGGGTTTCTTCCCTTTTCCGTCTTTTATCTCCAAGATTTTGCGTGATTTAGGAATTGCGCCTATCTATCTTATACCATATACATATACTCTCCTCTTGTGTCTTGAAATTTTAGTGCTTGAATCGGGCCAGCCTTCTCTCAGCCCCAACCTTATTTGTTATATGTTATGTTTCTCCAAAGGAGAGGATTCCCCTATCTGTCAACGAACCGAAAATTGCCGCCCTTCGAACTGAACATAAACCGTACAGGTCCGAATCAAAAGACAGAAATCCACGGATTTTCACGATAACACAACGCATTAAAACACAGAACAAGAGAACTTTTCATTGCTATTACAACAGTTTACATTATAGTATAAGAATATCAGAGTCATATATTAATACATAGCGGAAAATATCATAGAATAATAAATAACAAAAGCAACGGAATTTTAAATACATAAATATAATCAGCGGAAGATTACAACGTAATCCAGAGCATAGCTCCATCCATAGTCCAGGATACTGTTAAATATAATATCTGCAAAACCAAAACTACTAGCTGTCCATGTGCAAAATAAGGGCACCTAGAGTATATGTGGGAAACAATAAACTCCGGGACAGTCACGGGACTGGTGTGAGAACTAGAACAATTATTAACTTTATTTCAAAGTTGGGTAATCAAGGGACCATGCCGTATAACGCGGAACGGGATTACTCCCCATGAATACTAGTGAATAAAATAAACAACGCAATGCTAAAAAGAAAAATGAAGCTATTATAAGACTCAGGTCCCATCACACAATGCAAGCGCAAGCCGAATGATAGAATTTTTCCTTATAACATCCAAACATGCTTGATACGAGAAATTTCAATTATTTTATCATTAGCGCGTAGTGCAGAAAACAATTTCAAAAATAAATTTATCAATCTTAGACGGCATAGTATATCGCCATATAGTTCTACAACTGTAATCGCAAAGTCACATGTCGGAATTTGGATTTCCATCATGAGCCAAGGCAAGGTATCTCTCCTTACCGAATATAGGACACTTTATCCCATGTCTCAGGAATAGAACGCATCGTCCCTTGGAGCGGCAGAGTCGTCCCATCTATCCGTAGTGGATTAGGGTTACTTTTGAACATTACGTTCCCCGGGCCTATCGGACCTACTATTTGTTCCGTATGTCGACCATCTAGGCCTTATGCAACCATATATGTGGTACCTCGCTTTCCATCATCCACATAAGTAAATTGCCTGAGCTTCTTTACATGGCATCACTTCTAGCTAGAAGAAAACGTATGTCCTTTCTCTACGGTCCTTCATCCCGTTTCCGGCTTATACCGAGGTGTGAAGCTTGCGAATAATGTCATACAAAAAGCAAAGCTATATAAGCTATGCTTTGATCATCATCCAAAAAGCTCTGCTTTTCAACAAAATCTTTGATCCATGTATCTCAGCATGCCACATTATCAATCCACACCATACCACTGATTTCCACCAATATATAACCTCTAAGCTCATACGTTTCAAAGAAGGGTGTTAAACTAAGAGAATAAATTCTCTTTCACTAAGCAGATATATATATATATATATATATATAGCATTGATCAACGAATACATTACACAATACAATGTCAGGAATACAATCCCAGGAGAGAGAACCTTGCATATCCGGTCGATCTCCAAGTACGTCTGGACGACCACCACTTATTACCACGTCCTGGGTGTATAGCCCAATCGAGAAATCAGCAATCATCCCAATGATGTAAAGATCCCCGGTTTTCATCCATTATCTTCATATCTTTGATTTTTAATCATCGTATCTGTTATTCAGAATAGATTAAATTCGGTCTTTCTGAATAACTCGCGCAACTTTGTAATCAAGTGTATATAAACGTATCAAATGCCTCATTCCAATCCAGAATATTCTTTTATTTAAATATTACTTACTCTGAGAGAGATTCTCATTAATCTTATCAAAGATTATCTCGTTTAAACTTATTGTTTAATCCATTCCTTAAAAACTATTTCAAAAGATCTTTTAATATCTTTTCATAACTTAAACCAGATCAAGGTTTATAAAACTGGTCTGGATTTTTGAGCCTTACCGAAGTAATCATTCATTTTATTATCCCAATCCCAACCCATTCATCCCATGGTGCAAAACTTGTGGTACCCCCTATCTAACATCCATCGTGTTATCGTTAAATTTAATTACCATTTAATGTATCAAATCTAATTAAAGATTTAACTATCGCATAGAGTAAAACTAGTGGCACTCCATCTTTAACACTTCTCGAATTCGGTAAATTTAATTACCCTATTTACATTTCAATCTAATTAAAGATTCATTAAAACTCCAACCTAGTTTTAATCTCCACAAATCATTGTTTACTGATTATTCAACTTTAGGTCATCCTGCCTTTAACTTCATTTTCAACTAATCTTAAGAACAGTGCTATTGAAGACACCATTCTTTACAAACCTAAAATCCAATTTGTTATTAAATACAAGGCTCTGAATAAAAAAACATATCGACTTATATTCAATATCAAATCTGAGTCTAACAGATATCATATTAGGAATAACAGAATCTATATCTCCCAAATTCTTCAACGATATCTGTATAATCACGAAATCCAATATCGAAATATTCGAAGATTATTTTCATTCAACTCCGATCTAGTTTATTATCTTGGAAAATTCTTGTTATATTAAAACCATTCACAGTCTAATATGTTATTTAATACCATTGGATTCTTACACTAGTTGTTAACAAGCCTACTCAGATAAAATTTTCTTTTAAATTTTCAAAACTAGAATATTTTGTCCAAAAATATTTTCATCATTTATTATAATTTATCATAATTTATTCATATTTTTATCAATTTTACTAAGGCACTTATAGTCGGTTGCAATATCGGCCACCGAACTACATCCATGGCGACTTTTTCCAAAACTGATATGGACATATTTTAAAATCTAACCATTGGATTTTAAATCTCTTATATTGAATTAAAGGATCTTTTCGATACGAACCCAACGGTTCCAATTTCAGGATAATGTGACGGTCGGATCTCCCGTTACATCAATTCAAAGTTACGTGTTGAACTTCACGAACTGTCACTGCGCGACACGTCCAATTCATATCTGAATCAATTTATAATTAAAAAATAAACCAAATCAATTTCTAAAATAGTCCATAAATTATATAAATTTGTTGGAGAATGGAGTTTTGATGACAACAAGCTTGTTTCAATTATTAACATTATTGATTATAAATATATACTAACATTTGTTACCCAGAATATATATAGATATATATGTAGGAATTATATACAAGTGAAACAGAAGACTGTACAGTATTAGAGTTCCAAGATATCAAGGAATTCAAGAATCATGAGTATCAAGATATCAAGATTTCCAGAGCTCAAGATTGTCAAGTAATAGAGTCTAGCTTATATGTAGAACTCCGATTAGCACTTTCAAATTCTGTTTTCAAAATTTGTTTTGAAATTCCATTTCAAATTGATTTTAGAATTATTTCAAACTCCTTTTCTAAAATGATTTCAAATTATTAAGATTTTACTTATGATATATATTTATATATGTGTGTGTGTGTGTGTGTGTGTGTGTGTTTATAGTTTATAAAGATTAATAATATAAATGTTTATAATTTTATATTATATATTTTTATAAATATGTTTATATTATATATCACTATGTTTTTATATGTTTTTACACTTTAGAAAATTCATGTAAAACACTAGTTTTGATTTAAGAATTGCTAGAAAATATATATTGGTTTTAACACTTGAAAAGGTGATTTTAAAAATTAAAATAACATATTGCATATGTCGACAAGTGCAATTTGGTATGTTGACATATAACTGTCATATTTTCAAAATTCAAAGGAAGTGTCTTTTCATAATTTGAAACGCTTCAGAAATGTTTCAACCTTTCAAACAATATAAATAGTGGTTAAATTCGATTTTTTTATCAATTCTTCTTCTCCATCTTAATCCTATCTCTAATCACCATTATCATAACTTAATTTCTTGATTTCTACACTTATACTCTGCCGATTTCAACACAAATTTTATTTATCTTCTTCTTTTCTCAATCTCTATCAAATACTCTTTGATTGGAAGTGTTATTCAAGAGTTCTAGGGCTATTGTAATCATTTGGGAATGGTTTGGGAAAGAGTTTGTGCCCTGTAGCCTGAAAATCGAGGAAAGGGAGCGGTGTAAACCTTGTAGCCGTGAAATCAAGGGTGGTGAAATTAGTGTTAACCTTGTAGCCGTGAAATCAAAGGTGTTTCAAGATTGATACTAGTACTAATAAAACTCTACGCAATCCAGTGTTGCGTGGGACTAGACGTAGAAGTAATCTAAACAAATATAAAATTCGATGTGTTCTTTCTTTTTGTACACTTTATATTTACTTATATCTGTGTCTGTGATTTTTTCTTTCTTTTTGATCATTTCTAGTCCGATAATCATTGTATGATTCAAATAGTAATTCAAGTTAATTAAAGATTTCTATAAATTTCTTATAAGCACTATTCACCCTCTCTATTGTTATTTCTGCCTTAAGATACTTATTCTGCATCCCTAACAATTGGTATCGGAGCTAGTTAGAGAATGTGATAGGGGTTCTCGCTCAGTTGTTTGGTGGTGAGAAGGAGACTTTTACTCCTATATGTCCCCATGGTTGGATTGGTTGAGTCGCAAGGCTAACCGTAAATCAGTTCTGAGGTACCATTGTTATGCCACGGTGGCAACTTAGGCCACTGGTTATTGATGACCCATAACAATTAATATCAGCGCCTAGGTTTTCAAAATTTCGTAACATGGATTTTGGAAATATTAAATGGTTATTTTTACACTATTTTTCATATGGATATGTCACAAAATCATCATGATGTTTTTATTCAAAATTACAATCAGTTATTTTTGAAAAGTCACTTAATTCATTGAAAAATTATGTTGTTTTGCAGGGGAAGAGTTAAGTCTAATGACTACTGCCCAAAAGACACCAATATGATCGTTCATTAGTCTAGAAGAAAAAGATGGATATGTAATTGATAATATACAACGAAATGAGTACCTTCTCAATATAAAACTTTTGATTTTCTTCTAAAACTTGATTCAATACTAATTTCCTCTTCATTCCCTTCGTAGTGCCACTGGTTTCATGAGAATCCATCAAGTAATGGCCAAGTTATGATCAAATGAAGTTTTGGTGCACAAGGAAAAAAACTATCACTGGTATTTCTCATATTTCGCCTAGATGTCTATAATATTTCATCCCAGCTACTTTAAAAATTGTAGTTCTTATTCTTTCTGTCGTTTTGATGGCAAATTCCGATCAAAATTGAGTGAGATATGGAAGTTTGAAGTTGACTATCCAAAACAGAAAATTGCATACGGGATTTTCTGTTTTCCTCTCACTGATTCGTCATACTGCACCATAATATCATTCAAATTCTTCACTAAACCATTACTGAATCGTAGCCCTTTCAGTCCTCTTCGATTTGCCGCTTGTTTCGTCCAATTCCATTAAGAAATGAAGAGGTTAAGCCTCCTAGAAAATTGATTGAAAGTGGAAAAAAGGGAAGAAGAAGAAGAGAGAGAAAATTGTGAAGAGGCATGACTTTTCGGCCTATATATAGTAGTTGAAGCATCCATTCATTCAAATTTAAATTTAAATTCTTGGCGCCAAGGTTGCTAAACTACTAAATCATCAATATCTTTCTCATACGGTCTTCAAATTTAGCAAATGAATATACTATGCTGATCGAAAAACGAGTTTGTCGTAATAGAGGAGACCTTATCATCAAATTCTGGAAGATGTAAATGTATGGTACATGACAATGGAAAAACATCAAAAAGAAGGATTGCGAAAATAGGTACGATTTACAATTATTTCATAATATCATTCAATTTAGGAATATACATCTATGCACATAGTTAGGACAGAAATTTATTTGACTAGTTTTGCTTGATTAATTTGTTTGACTTGTTTGGTTTGATTGATTCGTTTGACTTGTTTAGCTTGATTGATTTGTTTGACTTGTTTTGCATGATTGATTTGTTTGACTTTTTTGACGTGGTTGGATTTGATATGTGTGTGTTGATAGGCTTGAAATATACTTATACACATGTAGGTATTAAATAATATAACTATTTTTTCACATTTTATTACATATAGCTTTTCTAGTATTAAATTAAGGGGGATGGGAGGCTTTATAGTTTCTATGATTAGTTGAAGTTTCAAGAAGTATTTTTGAATTTACATATATTTTTGCTTTGATTGATTTGGTTTAGATTGTTTGGATTTCTTATTTTGATTGCTTATAAAACTTATTTGAATTGCTTGGTTTGTTTATACAATGTTTGATTATACTCTTGTTTAGTTTACTTAGTAAAATTGCAATAGTATAGCCATAAGTTTAGGGGGAGTTACAAATTTTTAGATATAAATTTAGGGAGAGTTATAGATTTAGGGGGAGTTATATATAGAATTAGTCACTAGGATTATTCTAAGTATAGACAGATGTACTTTTTGTTGATGACAAAGGGGGAGAAATTATAAATTAGGCTATAGTTAAGATATGAATAGTTTAAGGGAGAGTTAGAACGGATTCTTTGTGATAGGGGGAGTAATTAAAGAATCATATTAAAAGATATGAATGTTTTATAAACCAAAGTTGTCGTCATCAAATATGGGAGATTGTTAGAGAATGAAGTTTTGATGTCAACAACCTTGTTTCAGTTATTAACATTATTGATTATAACATATATACTAACATCTTTTACCCATAATATATATATATATATATATATATATATATGCAGGAATTATGTACAGGTGAAATAGAAGATTATACAATATTAGATATTTAAGATATCAAGGAATTCAAGACTTATAAGTATCAAAATTTCAAGAGCTCAAGATTATCAAGTAACAGAGTCTAGTTTATATGTAAAACTCCAGTAAGCACTTTCAAATTCAGTTTTCAAATTCAGTTCTCAAATTCCTTTTCAATTTGATTTAAAATTTATTTCAAACTCCTTTTCTAAAATGATTTCAGATTAATAAGATTTTACTTATGATATATATGTATATATATATGTGTGTGTTTATAGTTTATAAAGATTTATAATATATATGTTTATAATATATATATTTTATAGTTTTATATTATATAATTTTACAAATATGTTTATATTGTATATCTTTATGTTCTATATGTTTTTACACTTTAGAAAATTCATTCAAAACACTAGTTTTGATTTAAGAATTTCCAGAAAATATATATTGGTTTTAACACTTGAAAAATGATTTTAAAAATTAAAATAACATGTATATGTCGACATGTGCAATTGGGTATGTCGACATATAACTGTCATTTTTCAAAATTCAAAGGAAGCGTCTTTTCGTTATTTGACTCTAACCACCATTATCATAACTTAATTTCTTGATTTCTACACTTATACTCTGCCGATTTCTACACAAATTATATCAATAATTTTCTTTTCTCAATCTCTATCAAATACTCTCTGATTTGAAGTGTTATTTAAGAGTTTTAGGGCAATTGTAATCATTTGGGAAAGGGTGTGTACTTTTGGCCTGGAAATCAAGGAGAAGGAGCGATGTGAACCTTGCAGCCATGAAATCGAGGGTGGTGGAATCGGTGTTAACCTAGTAGCCATGAAATCAAGAGTGTTGTAAGATTGATACCGGTATTAATAAAACTCTGCGCAATCTAGCGCTGAGTGGTAGTGGATGTAGGAGTAATCCGAACCAGTATAAAATCCTGTGTGTTCTTTCCTTTTATGCATTTCATATTTACTTACATTTGTGTTTATAATTGTTTCTCTGTTTGTGATCATTTTTTGTGTGGTAATCATTGTGTGATTCATACAGTAATTCAAGTTAGTTAAAGATTTCTATAAATATCTTATAAACACTATTCACCCCCCTTTTAGTGTTATTTCTGCCTTAAGATCCTTATTCCGCATCCTTAACAAAATTATCTTCAACTACCATTTGAAATTCCATTTCAATATTTTCCTTTCAAAATCATATATTTTCATATTAAGCCATTATATTATATATAATAGATTTCGTCAATCTCCATTCATTGCTTATTTTATAAAACATTTATAATCTCATTTAAAAACGATTTCAATTTCCTCTTCAATTTTTATATCAAAATTGAACATCCCATATTATTATAATATTAAAATAATAATATTTTTAAAATATCATATTTTGAAATCAAATTTTCTCGATATTCATTATACAAATAAATAAATTCGACACAAAAATCCATTTGAGTTAAAACGTCGTTTATTTACTTAACTCAAGTTCATATTTTGAAAGTACTATTCATTTCAAAATAAACTTGAATAAACCATAATTAAATGAAAATTAATTCAAATCAGTTATGAATATTCATGGATATTTAATATTTTCGTGTCCATCCAAAATCGGACATCAAAATTAAACTTTGATTCTTCATTGAATATTATATTAAAATATTCGTTTTTATTCTGGATTGGAATGAGATTCAACCAATTACCATATAATTTTATGTATACGATTTTAATACATCACATGTACTTGACAATAATTAGAAATAACTATCAAATATCCAATTCATATCCAACACACCGCATCCAACTCACACACAAAGTGATTTATCTACACATATGGGAGACGTGTAAAATTAGCATTCCAGGACCCCTGTGGGGTTACACCACATCCAATTCAATCCAATCGATAACACTTAGATGAGTGAACATAAATCAGTCGTTCGACTTGTAAATGGATGTTTAATCCAATATCTACTACCTCAAATATTTTAACAATGTTTTTAACATGTTAGTTAACTGAGAATTGCATTCATAACTTATCACAATCAATCGTTCATTCATCCATATGGTTTTCAAACAACTGGTGATGTGAGCTACCATATACCGTATAACAATTTGTGATAAGTAAGCAGATAAAAATCAGCATAGATAATCAATATATATTCAGTTATGATTATAATAACTGTACAAAAATCAGTTGAGTTAGAGAATTCTCATTTTAATAAATTTTGAAATCGTTATTAAACGATTGTTCTAATTAAATTAACCTGTGCATTTAATTTAATCAAAATTTGCAATCAGCTTCAATCCTATTTTAGTCAGTTCCATACCGTAGTGTTTGACGATGCTATTCCAGCGCATCTGAAATCGTTCGATTCCGTTTCTGTTTGAACAAGTTATGGCCTTATAAACATTAAACAATTAAGTACATAACTAACTATCCATTATTTATTAATCTATACTATATTACTAAAGCTGAGTTAGATTTTAGTTGGCTCACAAGTCCCTCCAAATCTATTACTTTAAATAGTAAAACAGGAACCACCAATTGCTTATGTATCTTTACTACATTATAGCATTTTAAAATAGCGAAAAGCTGTTACTTTACTCTATTTTTTGTTTGAATAGTGCTACATCGACCGAGAAGAAAAGCAATGAAATTCACCGGATTTACAATCGGACAACGGAAATTTATGGGAAGAGGCCAAAATTCATGGAGAAGAAAAGAATCCAACGGCTACTGCCGTTATCGGGGAAATTAACTTACCAATTTTGGGTCGAACGAGCATAAGCGTTTCTACTTTAACATTACAACACAACTGCTTGCTCCCACGTCTCTTGACCCGCTTCTCATCTCTCCCCCTTATGTGTCGAACAGTGCTACAAAGCACGAAGGAATTTTAGTTAGATTGTACGAATTTCAGATCGAAGCGTGTAAATCACGGGTGCTAAAGGTGCCACGTTGGATTGAATGCGTGCGATTGTTCTGGCAATTTGCCCTACCTCAATTCCCGGGCCTAATAGCATTGCTGTTATGGGCGTTATCCACGTCTCCACCAACATGTTCTCACTCCAATCTCTTCCTCGCAAATTCCTTCCTTCCTTCACACGACTTCTTAGGTACTCCTCCAATTTCAGTTTTGGCATGATATTTACCCACATCTACCCTCCTTTGATCAACATTGTTCCCTAAACGGAGGTTCTAAATTACTTAACTTAGCTCCTCATTCATCAGTGTAAGGCTTTACTTGTAAGGTTACTATTCCTATTTATTTTCCTACCAATTACTAACCTAGATCGGTCATTTTCTCTCTTCATAATTAGACGCTAAAAAGGTTTTTGTTCAAACTCTGCCTGCGGCTGTTCTCAACGAACGGGGCAAGGGCTCCCTACTGTCTACGGGCCGATGTGCAAAATGTAAATGGTAATACTCTTTACTCCACAACATCCCCTTCATATTTATTATTTGTTATCTGTACTGGCAATCGTTTTCATTGAGCACGGTGATTAATTATTTTATTGACAGAATTATTAACTCCTTTGCTATTGGAGGATTTCATTTCCGTTTATTACAAGTTTCCTTTATGTCCATTATATTGAAGTATCTTTTGACTGAAATTGATAAATTTGGGACTCATAGGCTGCAACAACTTTTAAATTTTGTCTATAATGACTTACGCCGACCCTATCTTTTTTGCTTAGACGTAAGTTGTCTGCTGAAATTGTTTGATGCCCATCTCTACGAACACTTTATATGTACTTTGCTTCACTACTTTATGTTGACTTGCATTCTTAAATTAGAGTAAGTTAATATAACTATTCTAACCTAGACGGTAAATTATTTCTGCAAACCAAATGAACAAAAAAAGCTCACCTTTTCCGCAGTTGTGATGGCGGACATAGATGTTTTCCTTCTGTTGCGACTGTTTGCCCTAAGCTCACATTTGTGTGCTGTTCTATGAAGCCTTGAACCAAAATATCAGTGCCATCTTCAATCGGTGTGGCCGAATCAATGCAAATAGCAAAAAAATAATAAACTTGTTGACACCAATGCAAAATAAAAATAAAAACAAGAGTAGAAAAAAGGTGCTTTTCTATGTATATACATGAAGGCCTACTTTTATTTTAGTGAAAGTGGTGGTGTGCATCCATTTTTTTTAATAGTCATCAGTTAAAGTACAGGAGAATTACAGTATACAAGTAGTAGGAAGCAGCTGCCAAGTCAAGAGTAAATATTAACTTTGGAACTTTAAAGTTAGAGTGAGACAACGACATTTTATCTCTAGACGAATCTACTAAATTTCTTCTCTTACTAGAAAACTGTACCAGAACCTATAATCAATATGTATTGACATTTTATGATACCATGTAGGCAATTTGATATTCCAAAATGTAATCCATTTGATTTATACTTTTTGATCAGTATTAATTTTAAGTTGAACTGCATTTTTTGCTTTATATATAAAAATATCGATGTTTAGGAGAAATTGGGGTAACGAAATTGAAAAATAAAAATATTCTCTAGGACATTTGATATCTTTGGGTCGGCACTGACAATGGTTGCATTCATTTCAAACAAGTAGTTGGATTGAATTTTGATCAATTTAGACTGCACTTATCTGCAAGAAAAACGATTTAATGGTTAGTAGATTCGATTGAAAAAGTTACTACAACAGCTGCTTAATGACATGAACATAAGAACGCTTCAACAACAAACACCATTACAACATGTGCAAATAACTTGCAAAGTAGGATGAATCAACAAGCTCAGCGAAACTTGGACAATGCCTAATCTTTTTTTTTTTTTGAAAAAAATAAAATATAATATAACAAAAGGGATAATCTAGCCATTCTCCAACGGCTCACAAAACCAGTTTCTGCAGAATGCAGAAACTGGGCACACACAAATAGTGGAAACTATTGGATAATGCCTAATCATGGATGAATGAGGTTTCCCAAGTGTCATCTGTTTCATGGCAGGTAATTCAGGAAGCTGCATCTGTCTCTTTATTCTTCGTAATGTTGTTGATATAATTATACCAGCTCTTTATCGTTGCAAATTGTGGTACGCAAGTTAACCTTAGCCTTCTTGCAATTATTTGCTTCCCTTATTCTGATTTTGCATAATCCCTGGCCTCCTTGCAATTTTATAAAAGCCGAGTTAACTAGATATCAAACTCCAAATATGATCAAAATATGTTCATAACACCATTGATTATGTTAAGGGAGAAATATTATCATTTTCCTGAGTACACTATTTGTTCACATCCATGTCACTGGATACCATTAAGTTAATAATGGGTAGAGTGGAAAAATAAAAACCAGATATCAAACTCCAAATATGATAAACCTATGGTCATATAGCACCATTGATTATGTTAAGGGGGAAACATTACCATTTTCCTGAGTCCACTATTTGTTCACATCAATGTCATGGATACAATTAAGTTAATACTAGATAGAAGTGGAAAATAAGTTTTTTATTGTCTTAATGTATTAATAAACCCCTTGAAATATATTTTCCACCACATGCTTCACACTGTAGAGCATACACTTTCAAGCAACCTTTGGTCCTTATGAATTTTTAACTATCCTTAAACTTATGGACAAAAGCAAGCAGGGGTGCTTAATATTGTTTCTACTTGAAATCGCACAAATGCTTGCAATTTTTACTGCGATCGGCATTCTATTATCTGATGTATTTACGAGCCAGCAACGGTACTAGATTTTAAAGTAATTTCCTAAACACCAAGGATTTATTTTCGAATTTTACACCTGTGACCCTATCCAAGGTATTTCTTGTTTCTCTACTGCATTTTTTTCTATAACATACCAGCTAAAACATCCCACCTACATGTCGACTTGTAAGCTACTCAATTTTCAATTAGGCAATAGATAGGCTGAAGATGTATACTTATATTTTCTTTTGCATGGTTAGATAAAACATACAAGTTCTCTTGAGTAGACTATTTTGTTTCATCGTTGTTTATGTCCTTCAAAATATCGGTTATATTTATACAATGTCATAAGTTAGAATACTTTTGTCCTTCAGAATATAGATTATATACTTTGTCACAAGTTAGAATATTTTGGTCATAGATATTTTAGATTGTAAAATTATTATTTGTAATTTAATATGGGACCATTATTTTACTTCAAGCATGCAACGAGGATCCTTACTGGTTTGAAAAGGATACAATTTGCTGACAATTTAATGTGCACTAAAATGCTTAATTGATGGTTTATTTGGCATACTGTGTGGTTTACTCAGTTCTGTACTGATTAGATACGTTTTTCCCACCTGATTAGTAAAGATCAGTTTTACAAATCACACAAACAACAAGAGATTTAGAGTGCAAAAAAACTATGACAAATTTTGTGTTGCTTTTTGTGGAACTTTGGTCTCTTTGTCCAAAAAAAAGAGAGGTTTAGAACAACAAAATACACATCAATGCTCTAAAACGATGCAACCTTTAAAACAAACAAATATTCAACTATTTCACCAAGAAGTTAATACACTCATTACAAAAATTAGTTCTGATCCTTTTTTATTTTGAACTTTGAATTATCCTTATCGTGTGCTTTTGCGGTCAATGTTCGTAAACAAGCCCTAGGTGAAAAATCCAGCACACAAAAATCTGTTTTGAATATGTTTTAGGAAAATAGTCTAAAAGTTTTTTTTTTAAAAAGCACATCTTATATTCGAATAATATGAATATAGTGGTCGGTGGTATTTTATTGATGGATTTTGCCCTCTTCTTGAGGAGAGATTTCATTGGAGCTATTCATATCTTTATTGGCAACATAACATCTTTGAATTTATATCTTATACGCAAACCAGAATTATGAATTTGGAGATCCTATGTTGCCCAATATTGGATTTTGTTATATATATATTCATTTTCCTGAGTACACTATTTGTTCACATCCATATCACTGGATACCATTAAGTTAATAATGGGTAAAGTGGCAAAATAAAAACTAGATATCAAACTCCAAATATGATCAACTTATGGTCATAACACCATTGATTATGTTAAGAGGGAAACATTATCATTTTCCTGAGTCCACTATTTGTTCACATCCATGTCATAGATACAATTAAGTTAATACTGGGTAGAAGTGGAAAATAAGTTTTTTATTGTCTTAATGTATTAATAGCCCCCTTGAAATATATTTTCCACCATATGCTCCACACTGTAGAGCATACAAGCAACCTTTGGTCCTTATGAGTTTTTAACTTTCCTTAAACTTATGGATAAAAGCAAGCAGGGGTGCTTAATATTGTATTTGCTTGAAATCGCACAAATGCTTGCAATTTTTATTGCGATCAGCATTCTATTATCTAATGTCTTTACAAGCCAACAACAGGTACTAGCTTTTAAAGTAATTTCTTTAACACCAAGGATTCTATTTTTGAGTTTTACACCTGTGACCCTGTCCAAGGTATTTCCTATTTCTCTACTGCATTTTTTCTATAACAAGAAGCCAGCAGTCTATACAACATTCCACCTACATGTCGACTTGTAAGCTACTCAATTTTCAATTAGGCAATAGATAGGCTGAACATGTATACTTATATTTTAGGTTGCATGGTTAGATAAAACATATAAGTTTTCTTGAGTAGACTGTTTTGTTTCATCGTTGTTTATGTCCTTCAAAATATCGGTTATATTTATACAATGTCATAAGTTAGAATATTTCTGTCCTTCAAAATATAGATTATATACTTTGTCACAAGTTAGAATATTTTGGTCATAGATATTTTAGATTGTAAAATTATTATTTATAATTTAATATGGGACTAATATTTTACTTCAAGTATGCGACGAGGATTCTCACTGGTTTGAAAAGTATACAATTTATTGTGCACTAAAAAACCTTATTGATAGTCTATTTGACATGTTGTGTGGTTTACTCAGTTCTGTACTGATTTGATACGTTTTTCCCACCTGATAGGTAAAGATCAGTTTTACAAATCACACAAACAACAAGAGATTTAGAGTGAAAACAAATCATGACAACTTTTTGTGCTGCCTTTTGTGGAACTTTGGTCTCTTTGTCCAAAAAAAGAGAGAGAGAGATTTAGAATAACAAAATACAGATCAATGCTCTAAAACGATGTAACCTTTAAAACAAACAAATATTCGACTATTTCACCAAGAAGTTAATATGCTCATTACAAAAATTAGTTTTGGTCCTTTTTTATTTTGAGCTTTGAATTATCCTCATCGTGTGCTTTTGCGGTCAATGTTCGTAAACAAGCCCTAGGTAGAAAAATCCATCACACAAAAATCTGTTTTGAATATGTTTCAGGAAAATAGTCTAAAAGTTTAAATAAAAAAGCACATTTTATATTCGAATAATATGAATATAGTGGTCTGTGGTATTTTATTGATGGATTTTTTCCCCTCTTCTTGAGGAGAGATTTCATTGGAGCTATTCATATCTTTATTGGCAACATAGCATCTTTGAATTTATATCTTATACGCAAACCAGAATTATGAATTTGGAGATCCTATGTTGCCCAATATTGGATTTTGTTATATATATATACATATATATATATATATATGTGTGTGTGTGTGTGTGCGTGCGTGTGTGTTTGTGTGTGTGTGTTTGTGTGTGTGTAGTGTTTGATGTTCTTCAATTTAAAGTTATTCTCCAATTTTAAAAATCTTTACATGATATGGACATTCTCTTTTACTTTGGTTCACTTAAAAGTGCACTACACATAATGGTTTCAAAAATCAATGAAATATTGAGCTAATCACCTTGCAGATAATGTAAAGACGGAAACTGTAACAACCCGCATTTCAACAACATGTTAAAACGAGAATCAAGGCGGAATTTAATTTTAAATTCGGAATCAAGTAAAACGGGCTATGCCATTGCGTTCGTCTCGGAAAAATACGCGAAATAGAGTCCGAGTTTTCGAGAATCGGAGTCCGTATGACCCGTTTAAGGCCCAAAGAAGATTTCTGAAAATTTGAATTTCGGAAACAGTTTTGGAAATCAGAAATGGGGCCAGGCGGGAATTTTCCCGCCAAAGCCCATGTCGACAGGGGAGTCGACAGGGCTGTCGACACCCCTGGACCCCAAGTCGACAGGGCTGTCGACTTGGGTGTCGACTGGGCCCAAAAACACAACGCCGTGTTTTGGTGGCCTGGTGCACCTGGATGCAGTCTTGGTCTGGTCTGATGGGCCTGTGACGATTTCTGTGGTCTAGATTAACCCTAGATCTAATCCTATGGCCTAAAACTATCTTAATCTCTATAAAAAGACCCTAAATCTAATCTAAATCACTAAAAATAAAACCTAGCAACTAAGTGCTGCCAAAATCAACATTGATCATGGCCTCCATCTCAAATCCCTAGAGCCTATGCACTCAAATCAAGTTCAAATCAAAAGGTGCAAGCTTGCTACACCAAATCAAGGCCAAATCAACGTAGCTATGCGAGTTCCATGACGATTCTTCAACAAAGGGGGCACCTTTCTTAGCCAAGATGATTCATGCTTCTTTGCCTAGGCCTAACTATGTAAGTTCTAGCTACTTTTGGGTCAAAACGGTATTTTAATGTTGACATGGGATAAAATGAGGCTAAACATGATTATGCGAATCCATATGAACCTTACCATGCCTCTTGTGTTCATATTTATGATTTTAGGCCATGTGAGTGACTTAATCATGCCTCTCATGCTATGCATAACCTAGTTTAACTTGCAAGTTTGGATCTTTATGCATGAAATGCTAGTATGAACCTTTAGGAACCATTTTACTTGTGAAACATTGGCCAAGACGAGATTTTGGGGCTTATGCATGTTTATGAACTCAAACCCTTTTATGCTATCATGCAAGTTTGTGGCCAAGTCCTTTATGAGACTATGCATGATTATGGCCAAACCCTTTGTGATAATATGCATGTTTGTGGCCAAAATTACCTTATGACACTATGCATGTTTATGGCCAATCCCTTTACGATGTTATGCATGTGGAAGCCAAGCCCTTTTTGGCATCATGCATGGTTTGTGACCAATATGTGGCATAGTATCCTTACTATGTTGACTCGATTTGCTTGCGTTGGGAAAGCACGATTTGGGTAGTTAGATAAACATGAACTTGTCGCAAGGTCTTAACTTGAATAGGACATGCGTTTATACTTGAAAATATGACTTGAAAGATAACATGGAAGATGACATGTAAGTATGCATAAAAACATGAGCTTGGGAATTTACCTATTAAGTTAGGTCTACCCAAATGCTCGGAAACTTGTAACATGTTTTGGAAACATGATGAACTTAGATAATATGAGTGTGGCCAACTCGAGGTTGGGTTGAGTTTGCAACGTAAAACTACCCGGAACCGACCGGCCTAACTAGTAGTTGCAAACAATAGGACCCAATGTGAGAAGTTGGTCATGTCGCGCTTAAGACCCGAGGTTAGACTAGGTTGTGGTGTAAATCTACCCGGACCCGCCCGGCTTAACTAGTAACCACAACAAGGTCTAATGTGAGAGGTTGAGGGTGCATTAATTAAATTAATGCCACATAATAGGGTTAAGTTAATTTGATTAATGAGGCTTAACCAAATATGATATGGACAAATGGGTTAAGTAATTTGATTAGGCTAATGATACTTAACAAAACATGATAAGCTTGGGTAGGTTAAGTAACTTGATTTGCCTAATGACACTTGACCATTTTTTTTATATACGACTAGTGGACGAGATTAAGTTAACCAACACTTAATCAATCCAACACGATAACGTGATAGGGTTAAGTAAATTTTCTTAGTGACACTTAACCGTACAATACAGTTGATGGACGGGGTGTTACAGAAACGCCAAGGCATCATATCCACATTGCAATATTTATGTCTGTTGTCACAATGCAATGATATCACCATTGAAACATAATGTTCTTTTGAAAAAAAAAATCTCCTATGCAGCCAGTTATTTGTTGGGGATTTTGTGGTTTGAGGCGCTTTTGGAGGAGTAGAATTTGTCGTACTTCTGACTTCAAGGATTTGCGGAGCAAATTCTTTCAGACAGTAGTTCAACCCACTAGGTACAAAAGGGTTATCGAACTATTGACTTCAGGATTCAATGAAGCCTTGAAACAGCGTAATTGGATTCAAAATTTGTACGATTTTAATTCGACCAAGAACACTCTGATATTTGATTTCTGATGATGTAATGTAGAATATAGAAAAGAAGAGGAAGTAGAAGATGACAATTCTGCAACAGTTTCAGAATCGAAACACTATATAAGTGTTTCAGACAGAACTGTTTTTCAACAGTTTGACGGCGTTGCAGAATTCTAGCGGAAGAAGAAGATTTAAATCAGATTATCTGAAAAGAATTTGCCCAGTTCTATACATAGGTGACGAGAGGAGGCATCTATTAGGAAAACGTTGCAACCATTAATTGCAACAGTCATTTCTGTTCGAATCAGAAACATATGCACCCTTTCAGTTTTGCAACGCTTCTGATGCGTCGCTTCCCTTTTGCGTTGAAACCAGTTGACCGCTCAAAAGTCATCGGTCGACCGTTTTCAAATAGAGAACAAAACGGTCGACTGGTTGAATTTTGGCCTGTCGAATGATTTGTTTCCACAGCCTAATGGATCACGAGACCCCAAGAGCCCTAAGGCCCATCTTTTAGCATTTTAAATATTATTATCTATGCCAAGCTCATGCTTAAGGCCCATTGCCTTATAGCTCCTTCTCTTCTTTCTTTTAATATCACATGTCAAGCTTTTACCTATATAGAGACAAACTCCTTTACATTCTACAATGTGGGACTAACCCTTTACACCTTATCTTCTTCCATTCTTGCTTCCTTCTTCAAAAACAAACCCATATCCCAAAACTAATTTTGAAAATTTACAACAATCTCCCCCAATTTTCAAAATAAATTAAAGAGGACGGCTGAATCACTAGTGTGACTTCCTACATACCCAAGTGGGATCAAGCCTATGTAGTTCTAAGATCAAGTTTTGCATCATCGTGGAAACAACACATAAATAAAAGTATCTTTTGGATTTGAACTTTTACTTAGTGTAAATCATTCAAAGTTCTATCGAGATTCATGGTGAACGAATCTTGAACCAAGTATCCCTTAATGGTAAAACTGGAACAATCATGCATGTTGTATTCCTTAGTTAGAGTGTTCTGTATTGCTCAGCACGTTAATGGCCATGTGCTTAAATCCTGGTTCATGAGTCTACTTAGAAAGCGGTCTTACTTTCCTAGGAAACGACCTGATTTCCATACTCATATAGGTAAGTCATTTAAGATGTTTCTACGAGACACCTTTTAGGGTTTTTAGACTTATTAAGGATTTTTATCCATCCTTTGTTCATGCAGAATCCAACACTAAACATTATGGGATTATTGATTTAGAGTTCCATAATCATTTCCTTAACTTGTTGGTACCCATTGAACTTTGTCTATCCTTTTCAAGACACAAGTTGGGTTTCTGTTAAGAATGATTAATGACCATGTGCTTAAATCCTGGTTCATGAGTCTACTTAGAAAGCAGTCTTACTTTCCTAGGAAACGGCCTGATTTCCATACTCATATAGGTAAGTCATTTAAGATGTTTCTACGAGACACCTTTTAGGGTTTTTAGACTTATTAAGGATTTTTATCCATCCTTTGTTCATGCAGAATCCAACACTAAACATTATGGGATTATTGATTTAGAGTTCCATAATCATTTCCTTAACTTGTTGGTACCCATTGAACTTTGTCTATCCTTTTCAAGACACAAGTTGGGTTTCTGTTAAGAATGATCAATCTTCATTCACAGACCTTAGTCCCATTTCTTTAGACTTTATAGAAACCATAGCCTTTGGAAGACTCTTAGTAAGTGGGTCAGCCAAGTTTTTCTTCGTTTCTATGTAGTCAACTGTTATAACTCCACTTTTGAGTAGCTGTCTCACCATGTGATGTCTTAGACTCACATGTCTAGACTTTCCATTATATGTTTTATTAGAAACAGTATATATCGTTGCTTGATTATCACAATTAATCAAGACTGCTGGAGATGGCTTCTTTCATAATGGGATTTCTACTAACAAATTTCTAAGCCATTCCGCTTCTTTACATGCGTCTGCTAATGCAATCAATTCTGACAACATAGTTGAATTAGATATACAGGTCTGCTTCTTGGAAGCCCAAGACACAGCAACGCCTCCTAATGTAAATATCCATCCAGTCGTAGGCTTGGATTTCGATTCTACATTGTTCCAGGTTGCATCACTATATCCTTCTATTACAGCAGCATATCCTTTATAAAATAAACCATATTTTATGGTTCCCTTCAAATAAGCTAAGACTCTGGAAATGGATTTTCAATGTTCGAAACCAGGATTACTCGTAAATTGACACAATACACTTATAGTATGTGCGATATCTGGTCTAGTGCAATGCATAGCATACATAAGACTCCTGATAATACTGGAATATTCTAATTGAGAAATGGTACGTCCAGTGTTCTTTTCTAATTTTATACTTGGAACTAAAGGAGTTGGTGCTGGTTTGTTATCATAATGACCATATTTCTTTAGGAACTTCTCAATGTAATGAGATTGGGTTAGTAATAACTCCCCCGCTTTGCTGATGATTTTAATTCCTAAAATTACATCAGTCTCTCCCAAATTTTCATATCAAATTTAGAAGATAGAAACTTCTTAGTTTCATTCACACATGATATATTGGAACCAAATATCAGCATGCCATCAACGTATAAACATATTATAACATAACCGTTGATATCCGATTTGTTATAGATACATTTATCTGCATCATTGACAACGAATCCAAATGACAGTGCAACTTTATCAAACTTCTCATGTCATTGCATGAGAGCTTGCTTCAGTCCATAAAGAGATTTAACTAATTTACAAACTTTCTTTTCTTGGCCTGGGGTTATGAAACCTTCAGGTTGTTCCATGTATATCTCTTCTTCAAAATCTCCATTTAGAAAAGCTGTCTTTACATCCATTTGATGTATGACCAAGTTATGAATTGATGCAAGTGCTACTAAACAGCGTACCTAAGATATGCGAGCGACTGGAGCATATGTATCAAAATAATCAACTCCTTGTCTTTATTTATATCCCTTAGCAACTAATCTGGCTTTAAATTTATCAATGGATCCATTTGTATTCAATTTTTTCTTGAATATCCATTTACATCCTATAGGTTTAACACCACGAGGTAAATCGCTTAATACCCAAGTTTGGTTTAACATTATGGAATTCATATCATCATTGATAGCCTCTTTCCAGAAATTAGAATCTCTAGAATTCATAGCATCAGAACAAGTTTTGGGATCATCATCGACGTTCATTACATATCTTGTTACATTAATAACTTCGTCCTTATTGCCTTCTACGAGATACGTTATGAAGTCAGGACCATAGTCCTTCTCTATTCTCTCTCTTTTACTTCGCCTGTGTTCAGTAATTTCATCTGGTACTGACACTTCCTTGCTGTTTTGAGCAGGAGTATATTCATCGTCATTTGTATCATTAGTCTCAGTTGGTTCTGGACTAGTTGATCTTAATGGATTCTCAATAGTCTGATTCTCAAAAAATTCTACATCTACATATTCTATGACTTCTAAGGTATCAAGAATCATAAATCTATAAGTTATACTATTAAGAGAATATCCTATGAAAACGCACTTAAAAGTTCTATTACCTAACTTTGGTCGTTTAGGGTTTGGTTTTCTAACATATGCTAAGAAACCCCAAACTTTAAGTCTAGTAAGATTAGGTTTTCAATTAAACCATAATTCATAAGGAGAAATATTATTCTTTTTAAGTAGTACTCTATTTAAAATGTAACATGCAGATAATATAGCATCTCCCCATAAGTTATAAGGTAAATTAGAACTTATGATTATGGCGTTAACCATTTCTACTAAAGTTCTATTTTTCCTCTCAGCAACACCATTTTATTGTGGTGTATAAGGGGCAGTACATTGGTGAATAATACCATTTTGATTCCTAATTGTGTTTCGACTTCTGCTTTGTAAATTTTGAATTTATCAAAGGCTTCATCTTTAGATTTCATTAGATATACATAAGCATATCTAGAATAGTCATCAATAAATGTTATATAGTATTGGTTACCACCATAGGTGATATGACTCTTTAAGTCACCCACATCACTATATACTAAACCAAGCAAACTAGTTTTCATTTCAACAAATTTAAAGGATTTCCGATGTATTTTTGCTTGAACACATATTCCACATTTAGAAATAGATTCGAAATCACAATTTGAAATTAATCCTAATTTATGCATATTTCTAAGTGACTTATAATTAACATGTCCTAATCTACTATGCCATAAATTAACAGAGTCAACAATATAAGCAGAAGATTTCTTCATTAGATTCAACTTAATCATGCCGTTACAAGAATATCTCTGTCCAATAAATTTGCTGTTCTTGGACAACACTAACTTATCAGACTCATAAACCATCTTGAATCCTCCTTTGTTAAGAAGGTATCCAGAAATCAAATTCTTACACATATCACAACACCAGAAAAGGGTTTTTCTAACAGTTATTACCGTTACTAGTATACTTTGTAACAGTTATAACCGTTACTACAACATACGTAACAAACAGTTGTCACGAATATTGTAACGGTTATAACCGTTATAAAGTGCATATATTACAACGGTTATTACTGTTATGAAATTTCCGTTTTATCACACTTATAACCGTTAGTACTGGAATATTTATCACACTTATAACCATTATAATAAAAAAAATAACACTAATTACTGTGACAAATATTAAATATGTAACAGTTATTACTGTTAGTACGTAAAACTAACTATTTCATACAATAAATTTAATAATAGTTATTACTATCACAAACTTGAATATTGTACCACACCTGTATTAGGTAATTCCTCATAACAAATAGAAATCATGATATGCTCTAACTAATTTCATAAAGCATATAATAATAAGAATATACAACATATTATAATATAACAATATCCCAAAATGAAAAAACATATCACAATTTGTATCCAAAAGCAAATTCTATTTCGAAAAACATCTAACTATCACAATTTAACATACAACCATTCATCATCCGTCACAAGTATCAAATTAATAACATCAAAATATCACAATTTAACATACATATTATCCTTAGACTGAGTTTCGTCGTCAGCTTCTGATCTTGCCTTTCTTCCACTATTTCAATTAAAGCATACGACGTTCAACAAATTTAATAATATGAGTCAAGACATGAAAACAATGCATATCACCCCTTTTAACAAATATGTTTATAAGTCAAATATTTCATAGCTAGAAACAAGCACAAAATAACATGATGACAAATTATACGAGACGAGGAAATCAATAGTAAATGAACATCGCTAGTCTACAAGCAATTCACCCATCAAATAATTGATGTTCCTCAAAAGTTGCATGATTATTCAATCTTAAAAATACAATGTACACAAGCTTCATCCAGCTAAGGTAACATACATACAACATTCATTACAAAAAGAGCACAATAGTACACAAAGGAGCTAGTAAGAGTCTGTTTCATTTTCCCTAAACCGAGAATCGCTCGGTTTCGGGAAACTGAAACCTGTTTCAGGTTTCACCCAGAAATCTGAAACAGGTTTCGGTTCCTGTTTTGATTTCAGGAAAACAAAACCTGAAAAAGGTTTCGGTTTCCCGAAACCGAGCGACTACCTGAAACAGGTTTTGGATGCTCGGTTTCGGGAACCGAAACCTGTTTCAGGTTTCATCCTGAAACCTGAAACAGGTTTTGATTCCCATTTCAGGTTAAGACTCACTGAGTTAAAACTCAGTTACATTTGAGTTTGTGTAAGGTTGTTCCTGGTTTATTTATTTTATAATTTAAGAAGACGTAAAACTTATTGGGATTCCAAGTTTGGAACCCGCCTTGGTTTATTTACAGTGCACAAGAATTTCGGGTTAATCTTGAAGATGAGGATGCAAGCTAATCCAAACACATACCTAAATATCAATAAAAAGAAAATGCACATACTTATGTCTCTTTTGGATGATTTTGGTCGACTATGCAAATTAAAATCACTTGCTTCTCTATATGGCTGCTGTATGATATTCTCTGTGTTATGAATTGGTGAAGCTGGTGCTGTACATATGTGTCACCTAATAGCCTAAATAACAAAGTATAAAGCAGTGTAGGTAGTTCAGAGACTGAGATAAACTAAAGAAAAAATTGCAAATTAAGTATAAAAGGAGATAAAGCATGCAGGTAGCCATGCTACAACCAAATCTATGGCAAGGGGATAAAACTATTGTCTAAAATATAATGATAGGATCAATAATTTGGTCTTAAATCTAAACAAACTGGGACAGAATGTTAAGACAATTCTATGGTAAGGGGATAAAACTATTGTCTAAAATATCAGCAACATCATGCTTGTTGTGAATTAAATTAGAAAGGGTAACACATTAAAGCTACAACCAAAGATTGAGCCAATCAGTATCATGGCCAAAAACACAAAAAACAAGAGCTATCAGATAGATGCATAAATAAAAACTCACTGATAAGGACTTTGATAAGCAGGTGGTGATCTGCATTATAAACTCATTAAATTCCCATTTGTTGTCTCTTTTCAATCATCTAGAGTCAAAAATAGAACTACGCTTATGACATTGAATATTATGTTCTTTATTTCCCATGTTCTTTTCACTCAAATCCACCTGATCATCAGCGGTTTATGAAAATGCCTTGCTAATTTTATGATCAGGCAAAGCTTGCTTGTCGTTATTTGCATTATTTGAGGCCTAAGGACTTTAAAGGTAAAGAATCACTTCATGCGGATGACGTTTTTTTCCTTCAAAATGACCACATGTATAGAGTATAAAATAAGATAAACATACAATCAAGAATATAATGCCATGTGATCACACAGAAAGTAGAAAGTAAACAACACTGTATGAACATCTAGTAATATAAAAGCTGGAGTTTTTTATGGGAAATTTAACTATATAAAAAGGTACTGCTGGCAATGAAAAATCATTAAAGCGGCCATCAGTTCATACGTACAGAGCTCCTAGTCTTGTCCGTGTCATCTCCTTCGAATAAATTTAGGCATTAAATTTAATTTTAGTGAGCAGCAGTCCATATGTACAAAAAGGAATTCTAAATGAAACTACCATTGCGTGCAAATAATAAAAAGGGATAAATAAAAATAAATAATTTGGATAAGACTTCCTAGCAATTTGAATAATACCGTCTACTTGCAGGGTGCAAGTAAATAGTGATTGGATAAAACTTCATGTGTTATAAAAATACTAAACATTTTGTAGTTTAATAAGATATTGTTCAGGGCGAAAAAGATGCATGTATATTTAACAACTAACTTATGACTACATCGTATAATTATATAATTAATACAAGAAAAAGAATTAAAGCACTTATAAACACTAACTATTTAAGATATAGTTCATTGGGTTACCGTAATTTGTTCCTCCAAGAAAACTAGCTATATCGCCACTAGTGAACACTCCACATCCCAAATGGAGCTCCGATAAATTCGTCATTGCATTTGCATCCTCGATTATGGTGGTGGAAAAAATTAAATTGCTGCTTCTTCCATCGTCGAGCCCTTGATCATACAAAAAAACCTTTGAATACATGACCGCTGATTTTAACCATTGCTTGATATGCATACTCATCTTCACCCTCATCCTCGATTGATGTAACTCAACACATTTGAATTATGCAAGCGCTCTTGCTCCTTGACGGCTGGATGGTGTTATTTCAATTTGCAAGTGACTATCGAATCTGTGAAAATTACAGTCATGTTACCCTACATCGTACTCATAAGGCGAGGCGTAAGCCTCGAGGTCACTACAAGAAAAAGCGGATTTGGCAGCGGCAAAATCCGCTGCTAATCCGTCGCTATATTGCTTTTAGCGACGGATTTCCTGTAAATCATGGTAGTCGGTAAAAACCACTACGGTAATTGTGTCAAAATTTTGCGACAGATTTTAGTGTGAATTTACCGACAATTTTCCGTTATTATCCTAAATATATAATAAAAAAATAATTTTATTTATTAATTTTATTTTATTTTATTTACCGATGATTTACCGACGGAAAAATAATTTATAATAAATTATTATTTATTAAAAACATTGGTAAACCCTTGCTAATTAGCTAGAGATTAGCGACGGATAATAAACGATAGTAAACCCATTTTGACGGTAATATGTCGCTATTTCCTTTCTGATCTGCTAATAAACATTCAACCTATTTTTCACTTTCAGCTTTACCGACTATAATCATTCAACTATGAATACTAAAAATAGCATAACAAAAAAAACAATGATAAATTCGCCAAAAATATACAAATTGTATCACATGCAATAATATTAATATCAAGAAAGAATATAACATTGTCTCACATACAAACATATCCTAGATACAAACATGTGTGTTCAAATTGATATACCATCTCCACTACCTCACAACCCAGCAGAACTTGTAAAATAAACAACAACATGCTACTGTACACAGCAAGGCACATATATGTAAGAATCTTTATTTCCTGAACCAACAAGAAGTTTGCATGCAACCTCCCTTCTGTTTCGTAAGTGTTGCACGGTGCTCAATTTTGCAGCTGGGTCCATTGGGTCTGTCGACAATAGTATCCAATGGCTATGAACATGGTAGTGGCTTTCCTAGTAGCATTTGTTCTTGACAATACAGTTCCTGGAAGCAAAGAAGAAAGAGGGATTTAATGAATACAAGTAATATCATTTTTTTAGCTCTAAATATAAAAGTATAATAGCATAAATGTGAATAATAATGTGTTCATGTGGGTTCGAGTGTTTTACTGATGTCAGTAATGTGAGTAAAATGCTCAAAATATGAAGACGGATATATGTAAGTGCTATTGTTGGACACTCCATTTTGCAATACTTGGATAATGCAATTGGCTCCATTTTCCCATTGTCTTTTCTTTCATCTATTTAGGCCATCTTAAAAGATTTTTTTTTTTATAATGAATCTCTGTCCCGATTTTGTAAATCAGACTGTGAGTCCTTTTTGATTCACATCACTTGATCCACTAGATTTCATAAGAAATCTATATCAAAATAGAATATGGTACCAATATCAATCTGCGTAATACAGTGAAGTTATCGTACTCACAAGTTTAAACTGTATTTATAAACTATACAAAATGAACACTTGTGAAATATGCTGGATACTGTGTTTTTAAACTATACTGAGTACTTGTGAAATATGCTGCATACCAGGATACGCATGCACAAATCAAATTTTATTTGACATATTCCAGTGACACCCTATATGCCCAGTTTTTATACTCTTGTATAACTTGAAACCACAGTATTTATATCTGTTTTTCTGCTTCCAAACGATTTAATATTATAAAATAGTGTGACACAATTACCTCTCTAGGATTATTCTCGCGGATTGGTACATAGCCAGTGTAGCCAGGCAGTGCAAGTCCAAGGTCTTCAATGTGTGCACCACGAAATCTTAAATCGGGAATAACATGCTTGTTTCCTCCTGAAACAGATTCAAAATTCTTTTCCTATAATCAAGAGCTTTAAATTCCAATAAGGTCCTTCCCAAAACAGGATCAATAAACCAAGCTCCTGTTCAAGGACGGCTTTACAAAAAGCTTTAGAAAATGGTATATCAAATGTTCTCTTATCTTTTACTGCTTCTGCAACAAGCTGCCCAAGAAGTTTGAATCTTTTAAGCACATCACAAAAAGTGTACTCCATTTGATATGCTCTATTGCTTTGACCAAGGACGAGGAAACAATCCAAAAGGAGCATAAACATATTCAGTTCCATCATCACTTGATAAAGATGTGTCGCCTATCCACATTCCTGGTATAAAACAAAAACAATTCTTTTACAGTTCACAAAAGAAGTCCATGGCTGATTATGTGGGTATCTGAGCATGCATTCGTCTGTTCAATTCTAAAGTATTAGAGAGTGAATTGAACAAGCTGGATTACGAAAATAACAGTCATATAACAATTATATATTATGTACCTGCATTCATGAATTTGCTTACTCTTGTCCACTTCAAATAAGTGCAGACTCTGTCTGCTTCAAATAGTAGTCTAAGACCATTGAGAGTAATTGTAAAGAAAATCTCATGTGTCAAAAGCCTACGTTCAAAATGTTCAAACTTCAATCAACCTGCTAGATATGAACGAAGTGATGTATATAGATGAGAGAAGAAAGTGTAAAAAAGAAAGAGAAAATAATTGGAGGATTCTTAACTAGCGTAGACTGGAAAAGAGATGAGCTTGTTCAAAATCTGAACTTACAAGACTTCAAAAGTTGAATGAGCATTAGTCTACTACCAGCATACAATGAAACCTGCAACGTACAAGAAACTTGTAACGTACAAGAAACTTGCATAGATCTGATCTGAACTTTAAATTGCAACGTACAAGAAACTTCCATAGATCTGATCTAAACTTTAAATTGCAAAAACTACAGGAAAAAACAAACAAAAGTGGCACCTGAATGACACTGTTCTTACCAGCACTGCGCAAACTGAGATTGCATATGAGCGTCGCTCGCGAGAAGACAACAAGAGCAAAGCGATCCATAGAGTAAATTCTGGATCAGCAAACATTGAATTCTGGATCCAGATAGTTGATTAAGGGGAACTCTTAGGCTACGAGGTACTGAAGTGGATCTGAGTTCGATTTTAAAGGGCGAGATAAGGAAAAGGACAAGCTACAAAGGCCATGGAAAATAAATAAAGCAAAATTGAAAAAATAACGAGGAAATTGGGGATAAACATAGTGAGACGGAGAAGTGGGTAACAACTTACGAGAGTAGCAGCAAAAGGAGAAATGTTGGAGAGGCGAAAAAGCAGATCCATGGAAGAAACTTGGAGGCGGCAAACCCTATCTGAAGAAAGACGAATCGCCATGGGCGATACTGCTCCAGATCTAGATAGTGATTTTTGTTCGACGTCTAATTTAGGGATGGGAAGCCAGTTTGGAATGGTACGGTGGCATTTCTCCAACCAATCAGAGATGAGTGCATAGATTGTTGATTTGAACCGTTGATTCTGATGTTAACCAACAACAGGATCTTAACATTGAATTATGGTTTGGATCACACAGTTTTTTGGCTTAGAAGCTTTCATAGATCTGATCTGAACAACCAAATATTAACAAAATGAATTGTTAAATATCAAATATAAACTATTAAAAGTTAAATATTAACAAAATTTATCATTTATTACTAAACAACCAAATTTAAATATTAAAATTTTATTACTATTTATTTAAATTAATTATTACTTAATAAATAACCGTTAATTATTAATTGTTAATGTTTGTTATTTAATATTGATTAGTTTCTTTATATTTATCATTATTTATTTTTTACTTTTTAAAGATTGCGTCCCATTCATTAATTATTAAAAATTAATTATTTAATAGTAAATATTAAATGTTAGTCTTAGTTATCAATTATTAATTACTGATTTTAATTACTACTGCTTAATAATTTCTTGATATATATTAATTTAATTAATCGTATTAAAGACTATTAAATAATCATTGATTATCAAAACAAATTTAATAAACATCAAACAACAATGTATTTTATTAATTACTATTACCTCTTGTTTATATTATATATTAATTAATAATTAATCAGCATTAATTTTCAAAAAAAAAATCAGCATTAACTATTGAATTTTATTTACTTCTAATAGTTATTATTTATTACTAATTACTAATGTATTATTAACATTAATTATTTAAAATTAAAATTTACTAATTAATTACTAAGTAATAACACAAATTTAAAACATTTAATAAATAAAAAATATAAAAGTTCGTTTCAAATCTCTTGGAAAACTGCAGGAAAATAGCTTCAAAACTATGTCGACGGTAATCCGACTCTATTAGCAACGGAAATTAGCGTCAAATATTATATTACGGTAAAGAGCTGCAATTTCCATTGATTAAGCGACGGAATTAGTATTCGACGGTAATAATTTATAATAAGATGACATATAAAATCCAAAATATTTTCTCTTACAAAGCCCACGGAAATTCGCCGCTAATTAGCGACGGAATTTTCCGCTGCTAAAAATCTGTCGCTAATCTCGGTTTTTCTTGTAGTGGGTGAATGTTTTCAAAGCAAAAATTGAATAAATGAATATCATGGAATTAAACATGTCAACTAATCAATCAGTAATTCATTACTGTTATTATTGAACAATAAATAAGCATTGTTCAATTTTTTTTACTAAACAACAAACATGTTCAATGATTAAATGGTAAAGATGCATTGTTTATTTATACAATATTAAGTTAGCAACATTTGACTTTGCACATAAGTTGACAAGTTGGCAACATATAATTTAGTAACAACGGCGTATCAATTTTCAATCAAAACTGAAAGATGATATTAATTCATAAATAATATTGTGTATACACGAAGTAATTTTTCTTAACATGATGTGTCCATTAACAGTTATAACATGTTAAGCTCTCAGTATTTCCACTGTTACAGTTACAACATTTAAAACAACTCCATTCAGTAACTTACCACGATCTATTCATTTCTTCTACTGAAACTAAAAAATAGTTTGAGAAAAAAAATCAATATTCTACTCTTAGACCTGCACTTTCTACTAAAACTAAGAGAGATCGTTTGTGTTTCTTTTTTGTCTTGTGTTCAGACTCTTTAATTTAAACCCATTTTGCAGCTAAGAAAAGTATCAGACCTTGATATTCCTTCAACTAAGCCAAAGGAAGATGACAGAAACTCATTGCTTGAGACAAAAAACATGGTAATCGTCTCACATAATATAAACTTCATTTTATACGCAGATATGTACACATAATAAAAAACATGGTATCTCATTTACCCCAGCTTCAAACACAGGGGCATGAATTTATTTTACCTAGCTTTTTTTTTTTGCAGTATAAACTGTTGTATTTTGATTTAATTTTACAATGTGACACTAAAATTGACTATTGAGATAACAAACGATCCCAATACTCATATCCACTTCCTTGTCATCGCAAATCAACATTCTAGTCTTAGACTTGTCCTTTCTTTTTTGAAATCTCAAACCGTTCAAAGGAAAAATCATTTACTACGACTACAATATTGCATTAGAATTTCATAAATTTGCATTCAATCACCTTAAACATGTTATGCAGTTTTGATAAGTTGCGCTTAAGAAAACAGATCAAAAGTGACATTTTAATGATTGAATTTCTAGGTCTATCTGTACTCCTTGGTCTAGTATTGTTTCAATTAAAATAAATGAGTAAACTACTAAATGAGTAAATTTAATACTAAAATAGTCAAATTTCATTGCGGCTTGATGTGTTAAACATGTCCAAATATACTGAAAGGTAAACTAATAATATCAACAACCATAAATTATATAGTATTTTATATACAAAGAAGTTAACTATGTATGAAATCATGTTTTTTTTAATGAATGATAGCATTCATTATCTGCATCCAAAAACCAAAATATACAGCAATATAATGAAATCATCCCTCATGATTATGTACAAAAACTGACATACGAAACTTAGATTAAAATTTTCAAGATCAATAGGCAAACCTTGAGATTTTTGTCCCAACTTCCAGTGCACAGTGCACTGCCATCTGCAGAAAGACTAAGACAACTTATTCTGCCTTCATGCAAGTTTTGAAGTGTTTCCAAGTTCAAAACTACCTTCCAAAAATGGAAAATGTGATAGATATAACAATATGAGCATCACTGTCATTATCACTGTGCTATTGATTGTAAATTTGAAGCTGATGACCTGTCCTCATATCAAACAGCCTACACGTGCCATCATCAGAGCCAGCTCCAAATCTCTGTCCATCTGGAAAGAACTTCACAGTGTTAACATCGCCTTCATGTCCATGATAGGTATGCACAACTCGACTAGCTACATGTGCATCCCATAACCGAGCGGTTGCATCACAGGAACTAGAAACTAACACGTTTGAATTTGAGTTGTTGATTGAGACACTTAAGACATCAGTTGTATGTCCAAATGGAAATTCTCCTCCAAATACGGAGATTCTTTGACCAGTTGTCACATCCCATAGACCGCATGTCTGATCACCTGAGCTTGTAATAAGTTTATTTCCTTCATCTGTTATATACTGACACGAAGACACGTAACCTTTATGCCCCGTCAGTGTTTTAGAAGCTGGTGTATTTCCATCTTTGTCAGCTTGAGAATTAAGATAAAAAAAATAGAGCACACATACCACCACAAGCAACATATTGACCATTCGGAGAGAAGGTGCATGTCACGACCCATGCACACGGGAACTTTATTGCATGAGTCTTCTGACTTGTTAGAGCATTTCGTATTATAAGCCTACCATCCTGAGCAGCCCTCACTATTCGGTTTTTCTTAGATGTCCAATCTAAAGAGTATACTTTTCCATTGTTCCTCTGAAGAGCCCTACAACAAACCAGATCTGTAGACACTAGTACAAAACTGCTTATTTGCGACGCGTTATTTGCGACAGTTTAGCTAAAAACAGTAGCACATAGGGTTATGTGCGACGGTTCCAGCTACAAACCGTAGCAGGTTGTCTGGAAAATGATGTAGAAGATAAATTTGCGATGGTTTTAGTTAAAAACAGTAGCAAATATTTACAGTTTGCGATGGTTATATATGAATCCGTGGCAAATAAAATGGGGTTGAAATTGGTGAAGTTTCATTTTGCAATGGTCAAGTATAAACCGGTCGCATATATCTTTATTTGGGTCCGTTCCTTACCCTATTTATTTTCTTAATCAAACAAATTAAATATCCACCAGCCGATTTGGAACAAAATTAAATCTCCATCAGGTTTCGAAAATACAAAATTAAATCTCCTCCATATTCCGCATTAATTGATTCATTGTACTGCGCTGTCTTCCATGACAACTACTGCTTCTGCTCTATCTTGGTTGCTAATAACGATACGTAGACCGTCATCAAAGTTCTACTCAAAAAAGGTTTCTATTTGTAGTTACTGTGAATTTTTGATGCGTTGTTGTTGTTGAAATCACATGAAGTTTTATTTTAGCGAATATATTTGTCATTTTATTTCAAACGTGGATTTTTTTTCTTAGATTTTTGTATGTGTTAATTCCTGCATGCCAAATGTTCGGAGAAATGCCAAATCATCTGTGATGGATTTATTTATCTAACACTGCGTGACTGAAATGTAAAATTTGATTTTGGATGCATAAGTTGGATGTTATTTGTTACGTCTCAACAATAATACCAAAATAATGTGCCCTGGTTTCCTGAAAAAGGGAAAAGCTGAATGCAAGAAACTGTATGTTTTGTCTACGCATTGACATTTTTAATAAGCAAACACTAAAGCATTTTCAAGGAGCACTCATGGCAAAAATTGTTACTATAATATTTTGTTGGATGAAGAATGTTGCATACAACAAGGTGTAATAAAAAAAATTAAAGCATTTACGATTTTATTGAAAGATTTTCCGATTTTATCCTGTAAGTCCACAAATTTTCTTTTTTTTAAGCAAGATTCTAACTAATTAAGTCCACAACGTAATTTGCAGAGCATTTGTTAGTTTGATTAAAAAATACTCTTTTCCAGATAAAAGCAGAAAGTAACATTGAAAATAGTTTGTTTGATCGCATCAAAACCAACCTTGTAAGCTTTTTTATGAAGTAAAAAAATACTGCTTTTTAAAATTGTGCAAGGGGCCCTAACAATTGAGGTGATGTCCTGTATAACTTTGGTTTGCTGTTTTAAAGTACATAGAGTTTACTAATACTTGGTCTTACCAGACCCATGAACATGAAAAGATGTTAAATATGACCATTCATAATATTCTTAAACATATAGCTATTTGTTGATGATAATTGCAGGGTGGTTGTAGAGTAGGATTCAGGGTGTTAGCAATATATAGAGAAGACGAGGGAGAAAGTTTGCAGAAAAAGAGTTCATGGGAAGCCATTTTTGATGTAGAGGACCCTAGGACTAAAGTTCCTTTCTATAACGGGCTCCGCTGTAAAAGATAAAATCTACAGTAGGATAGATCGCAGCCACGTACCACAGAATCGAACCTTCAAACTATATGCAGCGTTTTAAGTTTGTATGCAAAAATGCAAAAAGGCAAAAAGGTATGTTATATCAATTGCGTTTGTTGGTATTCTTTTTGAACTACATATTTATATAAACTTATATACGTTAATGTGTTGTATTAGTTCGTTCAGAGCAGCAGCCTCATGTGATATCAGTAATAGGGTTCGGTCTCACTTCAACTATTTTCTTTTCGTTTATCGTGACAATGTATCATGCATACGGTAATATCATTTTCATTTTGGCAGGTTTTTTCACAAGTTACTTCGTTTTTAAACATATTTTTAAGTGTGCTTGCGTCTGTAAATTGGAGAAGCAATAGTAGTCGAGGAGGCATTAGTTTCCACTCCTATCAATTGATTTAAAAGATCATTTGTTAGTGCAAATTTACTTACAGATAAATTTTAAGAAATTTATCATTCATGTGACATATGTTACTTTAGTTTAGTATTTTACTTAATTATATAATATAATGTCGATTGCACTTTGTTGTGGAATAGCATGTGTTGTGTGTTTTGGGAGTGCATATCTTTGAGAGTGAGTGTTCGGTGTATATGGATATAACGTGTGTTTGCAGCGGGGTTGTGTTTAGGAGTTCATGTGCACTGTATGTTCTGTTGTGTAGTTGGGTACAAGTTTAATTGTGTGCGAGTTTATGCATATGCATCATATGTGTAAGCCTGCATCAGTGTGTATTCCGATTTTTTGGTGTGTGTTCATGTGTATGTCATTGTTTTGTGTGTTCATAACTAGATGCAGTCCCTATATTATTATATATTATCAGCGTTTTGCATTCTTGGTACGCTGTCAATGCTGGTTTTATGACCAAATAACGTGATACAAGAATGCAATATAGACAAACACTGTTCATGCTTCAAGATTCATTATTGCTGCAGACTGCATATACACTTTCATTTGTCTATAGTTTTCACCCTTAAGACAGATCAGAGCAAACTGAATCAAAGTTTACTCATGTGCATCCCATAAATATGTACTACATGGTAGCATGGTAATAGTAATAGTTACAGAATGGTGGATATATGTTTATATCTCAAGATAAATTTCCCCTGCAGGCTTATTATAAGGTCTTAAAATAAATGCAATCTAAAATTATCATCAATAATCTTTCAATGAACTGGAACATGTTTTCATCTGTGTTTCTAACTACTTTACACCAAGTTAATGGTATTTTTGTCCGTTTTCATCTTAATTTTCAGAGACTTTAGATACAATTGATGGTATCTCTACCCTCTGGGTTGTGGATGATACGTACATGTTGTTTACTTTTCATTTGCCAAGGCACATTATAACGCTTAAGAATAAATTTTATAGTTTCAGTTGCTTTACATTAAAATTCTCCTCCACAATGTTATAGAAAAAAAAAGTGTAGTACAATGTTGTTTTACATATGCAACTTTTATTACAACTACAATTATGTTATTTTTATTACTGCAGTTTTCAATCCTATCTGTATGTGTTCAAATTCGTAATGTTAATGATTACATTATAAGTCAAAAAACTTTTCAATCTGGATTGAGCTGGGCAAATACACTGAGTCCGTAGATCTTAAACAGAGATATTGCAAAGAAGTTATTGCATTTTTTATGTCACCTCCACTAGCTTTGGCTACAAGATCTATCCGCTCTACGTTGATATCACACTTCTCATCCGCATAGATTCTAAAATGTGTTTTGTTTACAGAATTTAGTGTCAAAGGATTAAAACAACCTGAATAAAATTGATTAGTAAATCGTTGTCCGACTCAGATATGGTGAAATACCTCAATTTGATAGGCATGTAATATACTATGTGAGCTGTTTGTTACCTTAAGAGCCCTAGCTTTTTCAAGGTTAATTGGTTCGTCTGAGCAGTCCTGTACATTGTTTGTAGATTCAGTTTTATGATAATCACTTAACCAATATAAAAGTAGGAACTCGAGATAACCGGACTAGACCTGTTAAACATTTCATGAGTCTGACAGAAATTTATTCAACTGCCTTGTCCAGGTGGACTTTGCTGGTGTTGCAAAGTGACCCACAACTGCTATGATAGATGCCGAGGAAATAAAAAAGAATGTGAACAAATATGTCCTGCTTAATTAGTTTTGTGTTATTCAACAATCTTATGGCCTAAGTTGGATGAAATGAAAAAATAAAATGAATTTTTGGCTCTTTTCATTTTTCTTCGCAGATGCAGTATAGCATCAGATCTTTTCTTCCATATATGTTCTGGCCGTGAAGTAATTGTTTGTATTTGAATAAAATTATGATATTTCTTTATTATACAAGTGAAATCAAGAATTGCAAAGCAGGTGTTTGTTAATGTTTTTGTATATTCTCAACCATGGAGAAACGTCCCTAATTTATACTCTTTCTTCAATCTTCAATTAGTAAAGGATTAATTATGGGTTTTTTGTTACTCTGTTTTGCAGTTTTGGCATCACAGAAGCATGTGGACTGAGAACTGCAAGAAAACTCAATTAGAAGCATAAGATTTGTCGGCTACTTATTTGGGTCTGTGCATGATATCATACAAAAAATAAACCAATTCATGTGCTGACCAACCCGTATCTGAGTAGGTCTTGACTTGAGCACCAAAATATTTTGCATTAAAAGAAATGAAAAGAACACTATTTGTTTTCCAGCTTTTTTAGGTAGGAGTAGAGATGCTAAATGAAAGAAACAATACTGTGAGTGACGTGTATTTGTCTTCATGCAAGTAGGTCAATTATAATAGTTTAACATACACACACGTCCACACGCATATATTATATTTTCTCATATGATCCATTTTAAATCACGAAATGCTGATCTAAAAAACCGAGGGTTCTTCGTTTTAGCAAGTGAATTCTGTTTGAGATGATTCCTAACAACACATTGACCCCAATATACAAATTAGAAAATTCTATGCATTTGACAGAAATGGATTAATGTTAATGCGACTTTTTTTCTTCTAACAAAAAACAAAATTGTATTTCGTTTGGTATATAACTTCATTTTAAACTGATTACTGGATCATTTTGTGACATTGTTATAGTGCCCTCAACAGTCTGCATCAATAGATTGTGTATATTATGTGATGAGGTATATACATGAAATAGTAAAAGGCCATCGTCAGAACAATGATTTAAATGAGGTATCACTTCAATTTATCCTTTATATTTTATGTTAAACAATTATATGATTAATGTTTCAAAATAATCTCTTAATTGCAGTACTTTTTACAAGGATTCTTATAGCCAAAGGGAGATGGACGAGGTTCGGGATAATTTAGACGATTATAACATCCATACCTGGATGTAGTCTTCTTATAGAAAGAGAATTATTGGTGAGCATTTCCTATCCAATAATTTTTTTAGTCTGCATTTTTTATTTTGAAGTGGAAATAATCCTATAATCTTTTAATTTTGCTTAGCACGCCTCACTTATAATAAAAACCATAAATTTCTCGCTCGTCATTTATAACAAAAATCTTTTATCCGTTTGCAAATAGTTTTTTTTTTCTCACCCACATCATGACACTGCGTTTTTAGTACACAACATTATTGCTTATTATCCTTTGTAGTTTGTAAACAACAATATGAATATAGACAAATTTGTACCAGTCTTTTATATCACGGACTTGCAAGATACAAAAAACAACATTTCACCGATATAGCTACGTAGCCTCGTATAGTTGTTTGACCTTTTAATTGATGGTATCATTTGCTGTGCAACATGATACTGTGCACACCAACCAGAATTATTAACAGTGTATAAGTGCAGCATAATATTGTGCACACCATATTGATGGACATAAGAGAGCGTTATACAAATGGTTCATTACTAAAAAGATAAACATGTATGAGTGCAGTGACAAGAAATGCTATACAATATGTTTCTGTACATTTGAGGGGCATGTACCTTCCTGTACAGATGTCAGAACCATTATAAAAAAATTAAATTCTTTCAAAACTGAAAGATCTAGAAGGTGAAATCGTATCTAATTATTATTGTCTCATGTGTACATCGGGTCAGATATAGATACAGAGTTACAGGATAAACAAATAAAAATGCTTTGTAATCAAATGCTATGATTAAACATTTTAATCACTTTTTGATGATGCAAATCAAGTATAGACAGTTTGTTTGTTTTTGTAATGCATAGAGATGAGTTTTTACTATACATCTTTTCACCAACAATGTAGAAACTGAGCTTTCTAGCTCTTGATAATCCTATTCGAATTGCTACCCTTCACCGAGTGGCTCAGTAAACTGAATAAATACCTTCAATGAGTTTAACTGAAATAACACAGTTAATAATGCAGTTAATAAAGCTTTTTGTTTTCCTATTTGTTGAATCCTTTATATCCCACTCTATTGCAGTCTTATCATTCTAAGTCATCGTTTTTATGCAGCTTTATGATGATGAAGTGGCGTGCAGCAACTATGATCTCCTGGAAGCGGCAACATTTCTGGATTTGGGTATGACATCTAATAATTTTGGATTGTTGTTGATTATTCATCGGTTGCTAAGGAGATTACTATGAATACGTGCACTTGTGTTGTCTTGTAAAAGTTAGATAATGCAATCTCAGTATTATGAAGTTAATAATAAATTATATAACATGTGAATTTGTGTTAATTATGGTAAATGTGACCATTGGTATTATTTTGATTTATGTTAAATGTTGATTGTTGGAAGTATGTTTGATGTCCATTCATTTATAGTTTATGCTGAGTTATGTGTGACACTAAATCTATATGGATGTAAATTTGACAATATCAGCAATTTTTGGTGGATACAGGGTTGTGTAAATTTGTGACGGTTAATATTAAAACCCGTAGCAAGACATGAAAAACATAGATCATTTGCGATGGTTTTTAATAAAAAGCAGTCGCATAACAAGACATTTTTGCGACGGTTGTTATTAAACCGTAGCATAACAGGAAAATTCAAAACCAAAACAATGTTCATTTGCGACCGATTTTATTAAAACCAATCGCAAAAAGGTATTTATATGCGATGGTTTTTTATTAAAACCAGTCGCAAAAAGTACCCTTTTGCGACAGGACTAAAACCGTCGCAACATATTTTTAGTATTTGCGACGTCTGCATTTGCTACGTTTGTTTAACCGTCGCAAATCATGCTAAACAACCGTCGCAAATGGCCTGTTTTGTAGTAGTGAGAGCTAAATTTAACTGCATTCTTTCCATGACTCTTTGCATAAGTAGCTACATCAGTGTCTAAAAGAAGCTGCCTCCTTTGCTTCAACTGCACTCGTACAAATCTCACCGTCTCCGTCGCTGCCATGTGGCACTCTTTAAGCTCCGCGACAGACATTGTTTGAGTAGGCTAGATATTGTGCTTGGAGGGCTAAAATCTAGTGTTGATGAAATCATGTCTTTGAAAATGCAGTATTTTATTAATAAAGCAATATAACTAAAGATGTATGTTTAGTTCAAATTAAAGGTAGTCCAAATAAAATTTGGTGTATTTCTGAAATCTTTTAAAAAGCAACCACCAAGATTATATTATCAAAAAGTGGAAATAACTAATTGTGCCATTTTCACAAACTACATAACCAAAGTATGTTATATAGCAAGCTTTGAGAATAAATCAAAGTATTAAAATGAAATTCAGTTTTGCAGTACAATGTTTGTATGTTTAATTTAACATGTAACACAAATTAATCAAAAAGAGCCAGCAATGCTACCAAAATATAGGAGTTAACATGCTCATATAGTTTCTTTGCATTAAAAATTGCTAAAAGGCAGCAAGAAATGGTGTTAGTGTTGAAAAGGTACAGACATCAATAAAGAGCAAGAATGAAAATTGCAGGAAAAAGCTTTAGTATTTAAACATAGAGGCACAATTCATGTTAACAAAGATGATGCTAACAAATCAGTATGCTAGCTGAAATAGGCAAAATCTCACTAAGTTTAAAAAAAAGCCTTATTATGGATGTAAAAATATACAAAATAAGATGCTAAGTCAAGGAGCTTTCAGTGAAACTTATTGTTGTTAAACTATTTTATCCAGTCAGTTTTTATTTAATGATGCTACTGCGTCATTCAATTCCACTTATTTTCTTTATTGGAAATCTTGTTTCCTCACCACCTATACCATACATAAGGGGAAAATGGGCGACTTTTTTCTTTTGACTGGAATAATGAGAGAAATAAACAAAAAGGGGTTTGTGATACATTTTCTCTGCAATCTTTTTTTAAGCAACATTCTCTACCTAAAAGAAGTGAACATGCACTAGTATTATTCTACAGTAATGATACAACATGAAAAATAACAGATATCTGCAACCCATATGTACAAACATTTCATGTGCATAATTAGTGTACAATAAAAGACAAAAGAAAAAGAGTAAAAACATGGATATGTACTTAAAGGCAGAAGCATAACCAATAGTATGAACATACAAAAGTTCAAAAAGAAAAAGTTCCATGAAACAAAACGTATTTACAGTAATATTTTGATATTAACCATTGCACATTAGAAGATAAACAAATATGGAAAAAGAGAGAAATGTCAACAAGAAGAGGTAGATTGACTCAATTGTCATTGAAATAGATGTACAATGGCAATTGCTAGAATGTGTGAATCGTACGCAGAGTTCACAAAAAATCATACGCGTTGTTTACATTAATGATTCTTATTTTTCTTTTTTCTTTTTGATCAATTTAGCAACAGGAAAAATTGCTATGCTATTTGTCTTGTTTAAATTTCTCAAATATTTTGCTGTGTTATTAGTCTAGGGCATTTGATATGTTCAAGCCGACACAGCTACTCGCTAAAGTACTAAACCCTAAATTTAACTAGGCTGGGAAGCATACTATCTTCTCCTCAAACAATTCCAATAAAATAAAAGGAAACGACCTAAATTCAAATAATAATTAGAAAGGTAATAAATAAATCAAAAATAAAACTACCAACACAAATTCAGAGGCGATCCAGACTACGACGTCGGCGGTGTAATAAAGTAGTCAGAATCGATTGAGGCAGCAACCGCAGTGGCTTTGAAAGATGGGTTATGATGGAACAACCGGAAAATCAAATTGCGGTAACTGTGAATCTGAATCTTACAGAGGAAATCAGTGGAAACCATATCCATTTTCATCGGTGGAAACCGTATCCATTTTCATCGGAGGAAATCAGGGGAAACCGAAAAATCGAATTAGACCTATCCTTGAAAGATGGGGGATCGTAAGTGTGACTCTGGTGATAACGAAAAAGAAAAGGAAGGGTTAGAAAGGAGGGGCATGGGAAATTACTATCTTACCCACCGAGTGCAAATATCGTAACGGTAATAACCATTGGAACCAATTACAATAGTAACGTGATAAATTAGTAACAAATAGAACCGTTACTAATAGGACCCGGGAAAATGTTACAAAATAGCCTGTTTGGTGCAGTGTATTAGGTACATAAAATACATTGACTAAAGTAAGAATTTTCTTAGAGGTGAATGTCAATTCAATAGTGCCTTTTCCCAGAACTTTGCTTGCAACTTTGTTTACGCCAGTTACTTCGCTGGATTCTCCGTTATTCTCATCGTAAGTCTTGAACAGATTACGGTCTTTGCAAATATGAATAGTTGCTCCAGTATCGAGCCACCAATCATTATCAATGCCACTAACGGAGTTCGCCTCTTGTACGACAGCCACAAACTTTTCTTCGACCATATTCGCTTTTTGTTGTTTCTTCCGAAGACGACAGTCTTGGGCATAGTGGTCGGGTTTCTGACAATAGTAACAGTCACCCTTCTTCTTATTCTTGGAATTATTACCTTTCTTTTTAAACTATGTCTCATTCTTAGGCTTCGACTTATCATTAATTTCAACATTATTGGCCTTATATTGAGACTCAGTTTGTGGATTATCATCTAGTTCGCGTTTACGAGAATCCTCTTCAATACGAAGATGACGCTGTAAACCATCTAAATCATAATCTGTTTCCACATGCTTTAAATTTTTCTTCTAATCATTCCAAAAATTCGGGAATCTCAAAATAATAACTCCAACAACAAATGATTCAGGGAGATCAATACCGGCATCCTTAAATTGATTTACTAACAGCAGGATTTCACTTACTTGTCCAATTATGGACTTTCTGGTGACCATTTTGAAATCCATAAAATTGCATATAAGAAATTTTTTATTAGTTGCCTCAGAGATGCGATATTTTCTTTCTAGCGCAGTCCAGAGTGCCTTCTCGGTGTCCAAGGTCGTGTGAGCATTGTATATCGGAGTAGATAGTGCATTCAGAATGTGGCCTCTGCATAGAAAATCTTCCTCTTTGCGATTTGCGCTTTGCCCTTTTAGCTTTTAGTTTCGCACTATCCTTATCGGTTTCCTATGGTATTTTCTCCAATCCATCTTCGAGAATATGAAATAATTTGACTGTGATCAAAAATAATTTCATGGTCTCTTGCCTACGAGTGAAATTCTCTCCATCAAGTCGCTCTAACTTCGTCAAATGCTGATTCGTTACTTGTAACGCGCTCAAACCTTCCATGGTTGAATATATTGTCTGAAAATTTGTTGAGGATTTTGTGGTTTGAGGCGCTTTTGGAGGAGTAGAATTTACCATACTTCTGACTTCAAGGATTTGCGAAGCAAATTCTTTCAGACAATAGCTCAACCCACCAGGTACAAAAGGGTTATCGAACTATTGACTTCAGGAATCAATGAAACCTTGAAACAGCGTAATCGGATTCAAAATTTGTACGATTTTAATCCGACCAAGAACATTCTGATATTTGATTTCTGATGATGCAATGTAGAATATAGAAAAGAAGAGAAAGTAGAAGATGACAATTCTTCAACAGTTTTAAAATCGAAACACTATATAAGTGTTTCAGACAGAACTGTTTCTCAACAGTTTGACGACGTTGCAGAATTCTAGCGGAAGAAGAAGATTTAAATCAGATTGTTTGAAAAGAATTTGCGCAGTTCTATATATAGGTGATGAAATGAGGCATCTATTATGCAAACTTTGCAACCATTAATTGCAACAGTCATTTCTGTTCGAAACAGAAACATATGCCCCCTTTCAGTTTTGCAACGCTTCTGAAACGTCGCTTCCCTTTTGCATTGAAACCAGTCGACCGCTCAAAAGTCACCGGTCGACCGTTTTCAAACAGAGAACAAAACGGTCGACTGGTTGAGTTTTGGCCTGTCGACTGATTTGCTTCCGCAGCCTAATGGATCACGAGACCCCAAGAGGCAAGAGCCCCAAAGCCCAAGGCCCATCTTTTAACATTTTAAATATTACTGTCTATGCCAAGCTCATGCTTAAGGCCCATTGCCTTATAGCTCCTTCTCTTCTTTCTTTTGATATCACATGTCAAGCTTTTACCTATACAGAGACAAACTCCTTTATATTCTACAATGTGGGACTAACCCTTTACACCTTATCTTCTTCCATTCTTGCTTCCTTCTTCAAAAACAAACCCATATCCCAAAACTAACTTTGAAAATTTACAACAATAGTTTCATACGTTAACTCATTTGCAATCTTTGTAAGGCGGTTCATTCCTTTCATTGATGGTCTGAAGTTGGCATTGTTTCAGATTTCAGAATTGGTACACTTCTGCATTCGTACAATGTTATATTATCATGCATTTGCTATTGTCAAATTTCAGTACTTACACATGGTTTCTGATGCTCTTTTCTTGATATTGCAGGAGTTAAAAAAAGTTCTTAGCTTTGGTTTCAGCGAGTACAACCAACCCTTATTTTCCAATTATGATTTCAGTTGCGTACAACCAACCCTTATTTCCAATTATGATTTCAGTTGCGTGGATCTCCAACATATACTGTTGGAAGTATCATATGTAGAAGACGAAATTGCAATTGCTGAGATAGTTGAGATGCAAATTTATCTACTCCACACTAATAATATTGGAGTATGAAAAATTGGAGCATTAATATAGCTTTATTATTACTAATAAACTACTGCTTCGAATTATATTTGTTATTCAAATTGTGACTTATAAATTGCAGTTTCATATTACGATATTGTGAACTATATTATCTAATTAACACTGCAAGTACGGCAGTCAATGGATACCAGAAAAATCTGAAATCCGTCCGCATTTGTATTCCAAAAGTGGATAAATATCCGATATCCGGATAAACGGATGCAGATACGGTTACATAGACATCCGCATCCGAAATTTAGTCGTTAGATTTACTTAATATTATGCTAAAAAGTATATGTATTTTAGTACAATAAATGAGACTTACTTATTGTTTTACTAAGTCAAAGGTTTATATTATAAGCACTAAACACATACTAGATGCTCAAATTAATTTAATTTCAATACATATGTTTATTTTTAACACTTTTATGATCAATGCAATTGAAAAACATTTATGCTAAACTAAATATTTTCATTTATATTTCTTGATTTATCGATCGTTGTTGGATAGGATAATTATTCGATATATGTCTGTATCCGTGAATACGGATATTCGATATCCAAAAATGATTTCAGATACGGATATAGTACTATTCGTATCCGAAAGTTTTGTTGATATCCCTAACTGGAAGTGTCACTACCTTTGATGCAAACTAACGTTTCATACTGAAAAGATGGATGGATATTATGGCTCTGCTTAAAACATTGATGATCCCAACTTCCTCGGTAACATGAGCAATAAGAAACCAGCGTGTCGTAATATTACAGTTGTAGTTTGTCATAAGCATGTGAAAAATGAAACATTGCCAACATAAAGAGTAGTCAAGCTCTCTTTATTCGCTGAACTGCCACGTTGAGAATCTTATGTATTGTAAAACAAAATCATAGCTTTCAATCTTGCAAGAATATGAAACTGATTTGTAATCATTTACATAGTTTCCTGACATCAATTTTTTCTTAAAAAGTATATTATACTTCTTACCAGATTTTTGTTTTCTAGATATAAATGCTCTATCTACTTTGTTAAACTATCAATTCCATCCAAAACCATTCTATGTGACAACGCTACTATACAACCTATCATCCCTGTGTGTTCAGCCTGAAAAAGGTCCAGTCTATTGAATTAACTCCACAAAATCGCTGGAGGCGACTAACCTACAAATTTTGGTCTTCTTGAGCATAACTGTACTATGGGTAGATGGACTATACTTACATTTTATTAGAGAGCATTTTTTATTTTTGGCCCTATTTTTTTTTTCATTTTTAGCCTCTTTTTGCAAAATATTGCAAACATAGCCTCTTTTTAGTCACGTAAGCCATGACCGGGCCAAAACATTTGCACCAGTTTTTTATGAAGGGCATTTTTCATTCTTGACCCTATTTTTTTTAATCCCACATTTAGCCTCTTTTTGCAAAAAAATGCGAAAATAGCCCCTTTTTGCCAAGTCAGCATTGAGTAGGCCAAAATGCAATGGCGTAATCTGGGAATGCACCGTTACACGTGTACACTGGCACAATCCGGGATTGCGTCAGTGTGTACTGAAAATAAAAAAAAAATTGCTTTCTCTTCTTGGGCGCAATTTGAAATTGCGCCTAACTGGCGTTCTTACTGGAATATGAAGTCTAAGCTGTTCACAATCACATTGGACAACTACTGCTTATCTCATGACATTTTTACAGTGCAAACCTTAGAGATCACCTTTCAAACAAAAACATGCTCATGCTCAAAGGCCAGCTCTTTGTCGTCAGCTGTTATCCAAACATACTAAACGTTGCTCAAGATTTGATAGCTTCGATTCATGGTATCATATACAACATCCGAAATCGCCCTTCAGCTTGAGATCCCAAGTACAAAATCTCTATCTTTACACATTGCTATAGAATGGGACACAACATATCACATGTTAATCTCCGCCTTGGAGGTACAAACAAGCGTTCACTGTGCTAGAAACATGTGATGACCACTGCAACGAAGCTTCATCTATCGAAGCCTGGTAGATCGCACATGAACTTACTCATAACCCCACGCACGAGGATCCTATCATAGTGGTTTCGGGAAAGAGACGCATGAAAAATTTGATAAGTATTAGAAAGACTGCAGCCTCTCCCATCAACGAAGAGTACGTTTGCCAACCTCTCCCATCAGCATCGACTTACGAAGAACAGTCTAACATGGTTAATGGGAATGGCACCGGTGCTTATGTCATACACGCCCTTTACTTACGTCTTTTCATAACCATGTTGGATACGTTTGGTTATGCAGTTCGGATACTGCTTTGTTAATCTTCACTATTAGGCGATCCAGCGCTCGCGTTTGGCGCAGTAGAGGTAGAAGACGCAGTCGACGTTTCACTTTCCTTCGAGGTCGACGCTCCGCTTGCGTTTGGTGCGCTCGTGCTAGCCTGTGGTGCCACCGTGTCATGCTCCACACCCACCACCGGAGCCACTGTCGCGGATGAGGATCCACCATAAGTTGGGAAAGATGCGGATGAACTAGCAGTCGGAGTGGATATCGTTGCGCCGTGCAAACATGTGATAAGGAACTATGTGAAAGACGGGCGGGTTCGATGATCAGCTCATTCTGATCGTTCCGACTTTGACGTATTTGCTCATGAATTTGTATTCCCAATCCTTAGGTGCTTCAAGCTCAAACGGTCCAAATCCTGAAATGTCTCCGGTTAGATCTTGCTGTTTGAACGACATCTTTGCTAAAGTCCTGCTTGCATCTTTGCCTGCAAATAGTGTGTATGGTCCTCCAGGTCCATAGAACATCCTGAATGTATGCAGGTTAGGATATATATTGGATACAGGAAGTTAGATACATGCATGAATAACATTCTATAATAGATACAGGCAGGTAGATACAAACAACTTCAGTCCTTAATGAGGTATTTTTTAGGCTACAATCATGCAAATAGACTTTGAATCTTCGCTATTCCTAAATGCATTTCCATACCGGTATGTCCCACTAATGTTTATGTTCTGTAGTGTTCCTGCATTGTACTCCAGCATCAAGTGTGACATACATCTGCAACACTACGGTACTGCTCCACTGTGAGGCGATTCAGCACTTGCGCTTGGTGCAATCGAGGTAGAAGATGCAGTTGACGTTTCACTTCCCTTCGGGGCCGACGCTCCACTTGCCTTCGGCGTGCTCGTGTCAACCTGTGGTGCCATCGTGTTGTGCTCCACACCCACCACCGGCGCCACTGTCGCGGACGAGGATCTACCAGAGGTCAGGGCGGATGCGGATCGACCAAATCCACCGCATTGCTCGAGCATGACGATGTCACGTCTCCATCCGCCACCCAATTTTCATCCGCATCCAAATGGAATATACCGTCCCTCGGAGAAAATGCATGCGCTAGCGTCTTCAAACCACCATCGAATGGCTTTTTGTCACCATGATCTCCCGAGTAGAAGCAGATTTTAAGTGTGTGGATGGAAGAGAATATCATATTCATGTGGTAGCTGAATGTGATGAACTCGAAACCGTAGAGAATGTATGCAGATAGGAGTACATATCTCAACGTAATATACGTGTTGTTTTGTTTGGTGCAACAAATCCCACACATGACATATATGCACTGGATATGGGTTGTTTTTTTGAATAGTTTTACCACACTGAGGTGTTAACAAGATCTGGATTTTATGTGTATGAAGGGAAAATGGTAGACATCATTAACTTGGCGATCATGGGATTTCATGATTGATCCAATGGGATGCTTGCTGATGAGCATGAGGATTTAATATCTTTGTGGATTTCATGAATGTGTTGTCTTTGTGAATTGCGCCTCTTTATTGGACGCATGAAGTTGAATGCATTGCTAGATGCCATCAGATTTGATAAAACGCATAGGAACATAAGGGAATATGCATTAGCATTGGGACATCTCCAGATTAGCACTAAGGTGATTTGTTGGATGTAGGAAAGCAAGCTGAGGCCGATAAAAAGCAGTCATTCTTGTGAAAATTGTTGGGGCGCAATTTCGGATTGCGCCCCAGAACTGATCAAATTTTTCTTTCACACTTTAAGCAGACTGGCACAATCCGGGATTGCGCCAGTGTACATGTGTACTGGCGCAATCCCAGATTGTGCCAGTGCATTTTGGTTTGTTCTGACCAACCCAGCGTTGAGTTGGCGAAATGGGGGCTATATTTGCATTTTTTTTGGCAAATGGATGCTAAAAGTGGGATTAAAAAAATAGGGCCAAGAATGAAAAATGCTCTTTTAAAAAATAAATTTCCTTTGGGGTGCAATCCAGGATTGCGCCCCGCGAGATTTACAAAGAACCGAAAGCTCTCTGTAAAATCCCCTATGCTGGGGCACAATCCTGGATTGCACCCTTAGTGAATATAGGCTAAATTTCTCTCAGGGCGTAATCTAGGATTGCGCCCCGAGAGATTTACAGAGAGAATATAAACTTGCTTTTCCTTTGTTTTCTCATTCTCCATTTCTCATTCTTCACTCCTCAATAAAAGAACCCAAAAGCTAAATTTAAAAACTTCAGATCCTTCATTGTTATTCAACAAAACAAGAATCTTTTATTACGGATCAAAGTGAGAAGCAAAAGAGTTTGGTTTTTGTTAGATTATCGAAAGTTATGGGTATGTTTTTCAATTTTTTTTCTTTTCAGATCTATCCAATCTAAGTTTTTATGAACTTGCGTTTAACGTAGAATGGCGCCAAACTATATTACTACTATATGCTATTATGACAAAGAATTGGTTGTTAATGAACATAAATGTGGAACATATAACGGTGGATCTAGTAAATCGGAAATAGTTTTAAAAGGATCAAACTTTGTACAATTGAAGGAGGCAGTCTATAAAGCTACTAAAATTAAATCGGATGAGTTTGCCATTGAGTTAGTTTGCAATTGGCCAACCGATTCCGGATCTAAGGCAATTAAAATTGGAGACGATGCCGACGTTGAAATTATGTTGTCCGCTGTGTCAAAATCTATTGAATTATTTGTAATGAAAGAGAGGAGATTGTCGGCAGAGCCACATGTAAATCCAGTCGTTGCAGCTCCCGCAGCATACCATCCAAATCCGGCTATGAGCCTACCTACTTATGAGCAACAACAAATGTGTTTTGGTTGGAATCCATTCGTGAATTCGCAGCCTGGCTATCCGTATCCGATGCAAGATGCTGTCCAAAATATGACTCAAGGGTAATTCAAACTATAGAATTCTCCTATTGGATAATATAACCATTGTCTTGTGTATGATTAAAAAAAATTGTTGTATGTTTCAGGTTTTTTTGAACTACTTCTCGACACAAACTACAGCCGGACCATCTACAAGTTACCATTGTGCTCTCATGCACCCAACGCCCTCCGATGTTAATCACGTGAGCCAACAGTAAGTTACTTGTGTTATTGATGTAAAAATTATGTTGCATATTAAAATGTACTCAAAAATATGTCGCTTACGTACTCAGGTATCCGACACAAGCTACCGAAGGCAAATCCAACGTAGAACCGAATATTCCTGACGTTGATATGGAAATAGATGAACCAGACCTGAGCGAGTTAAATCTGGATCCTTCACTTGATAGCATGACCGTTGTTAGCCTTCCTGATAATGACACGACAAGAGTTAAGTCAATGCAAGTAAACAATGCTCCCATGAATTTTGATTTCGGAGGCGAAGACAATGCTCCGGAAAATAGTGATGACGAGGAGCTAGAGCCGGTGTTCGACGTACCATTGGATGATGATTTGTGCAATGCACAAATGTTGGCTAGATCCGTGGCTACTAATATGCAATTCAACAACGAAATTTTCTCATCGGCTTGTGTTTAGAATGGTTTCAAAGTGGGTTTGATGTTTGAGAGCAAAAGAAAATTTCTTCAACAACTTAGTGAATGGTCAATTTTGCATGCGGTTTCGTTTAAGCCGATCCGGTCAAACAAAAAGATATACACTGCTATTTGCAACAAAGATCCTAACCTTCCCTGGAGAATACGTGCCATAGATTCTAAAAAATAACAAAAAGGTTGGTGGATTATTACAGAATACACAGCTGAACATAGTTGCGTAAATCCAACAGTTAACTCCAATCACAAGCAAGCAACGTCCGCGTTTTTGGTTCGAAGATCATGCCATTTGTTAAAGCAGATTTGAGTATTACTCCTGGGACAATGCAAGTGTTAATACAGGAGCAACTATTTATAAACATTGGTTATACTAAGGTGTGGAGAGCATTAAGCACAGCAATCGAAGGGATATATGGAGACTGGGCGGAGTCATACTCCACCCTACGTCAGTATTTCAGCGAACTTATCAAAGCTAATCCCGGAAGTGTTGCCCATATAGTAGCCAAACCATGCGGTGCATTTGAAGAGAATTTTGGGCATTTGGGCCTTGCATTGAAGGATTCGTACATTGTTGAACTTTGCTTTCCATAGACGGTACACATTTATATGGTAAATACAAAGGTACGTTACTGGTTGCGACTGCTGTAGATGCGAATGATTCACTATCCCCGTTGGCCTATGGAATTGTTGAGGCCGAATCAGCCGATACTTGGGGTTGGTTTTTTGTGTGTATTCGAACATTCATCCATAGTGTTACCAATCGACGAATCACTTTCATTTCTGATAGGATGAAGGGAATACCGATAGCCTTAGAGGATCATTGGAGATACCCTCACAGACATAGATATTGCGCAAGGCATCTAAAAGCCAATTTTCAAGCTGCCGGGCATAAAGATAAAAAGTTGACAGGTTTATTTTATGCAGCAGCATGTGCTTCAGAGGTGATTGAATACAAAAGGATTCGTGACGAACTTAAACTAACCAGTGTTGATGCACATAATTGGATCGAGCATAGTTTGCGTGGGAAGGAAGAGAACCGGGCTTTATGTTTCGATGAGGGGGGAAGATTTCATGTCATGACGACAAATGCCTCCGAAAGCTTTAATGGTGTACTTAAAGGTGCACGATCATTGCCCGTCAAAGCTTTAGTTGCTCGCACGTTTTTCCGATCGGTAGATTATTTTTGTAAACGAAGAGAGCTTGGTGTGTCACCTACGGCTAAGTTAACCCGAAAATTGGAGTTAAAGAGATGTGAAAGGGAAAATGCAGCAAGTCATCGCCGCATTGTCCAATATAACACATGCGAGTGGGGAGTGATTACACATTTTAGTCACGAGTACAAAGTAATAATCGATGGAAACACATGTTCCTGTACATGTAGAATTCCTTTACTTCAACATCTTCTATGTGAACATGTAATGGCGGTGTAAAGACCCGGAAATTCCCGCTCTTTGAATCGACCATAAACCACACAGGTCTGACCCAAAGGTTGGAAATCTTCGAATACTTTAACTTTGGGAATACAATACATCAGAACAATAACAACAGACTTTTATTACATTATAATAATGTTACATCAGAGTACAGAATATATCAGAGTACATTGAAATAAAATTACAGCGGAAGATAAACTACAAAAGATTTAATACATTAAATAAAATACAGTAAACAGCGGTTGACTACTAAGCTCTGGAGACAGCTTTAGGCTTCGATCCAGGATCCTGCTAAAAGAATAGATATCTGCAAAAAGCTACTCGACTGCTCGTGTGGAAAAGAGGGCACCCGAGTTTGCAAAGTGAAACAAACTACGAGTCAGTCATGGGACTGGTGTGAGAATTCTAAACTAACATAACTAATAAGACAAATCCAAGGACCACGCCACTTTCGCGGAACGGGTTTACTCCTATGGATTGCTAGTGCATAAACCAAAGTAAATCGAGAAATAACGCAATGTCTTTTTGGAAAAATGAAACCATTATAAGACCCAGGTCCCATCACACAATGCAACGCACACCAGAGGATAGGGTTTTACCTTATAATGGTCAAAAGATGCTTGATACGTGAAAACGATATTATTATTATTAGTGTGTATATATATAGGTATATATATAATATACATTTAAATCATAATGTATCAATCATAGACGGCATAGTACCCCATCCTACTATGTCGTCATACTAGTTCTACAATCAAAACCGCAATGGCGTATTGGAAATTTGGATTCCATCATGAGTCGAGGCTAGGGGCAAGATCCTCTCCGATTCGAGACACTCTAGCAAATGCCTCAGGATTCCCCGCAGTGAACCCTTGGAAGCGGTAGGGCCGGTCCCCGCCTATGGGCAGTGGATTAGTTATGCCTGAACACACGTTTCCCGGTCCCTTTGGACCTATAGTATGACCACCAACGGCCTATAAAAAAAATGAGGCGCCTCAAAATCCATCATCCACATAAGTAAAATGTCAGGGCTGGTAGGTCACTGACACCACTCTAGCTAGAAAGAAACGTGTGCACTCCCTACGGTCCATATCCCGTTTTTGACTCATACCGGGGTGTGAGGCTCGCGAAGTCACGATATACACAAAGCTATGCCTAAACAGACTATGCTTTGATCATCAACCACAAGGCCTTGCTTTTCAACAAAAGCCTTGATCAATGCAACTTAGTATGCCACATTGTCAGTCCATACTATACCATTGATTTCTACCAATATATAACCCCTAAGCTCGTACGTCTCAGAGAAGGGTGTTAACCACCAAACAGATATATATTAAGAGAGATCAACGAATGTAGTATAAAGGACTACAACGTCAGACATACATTCCATTTATAAACTTATGCTCTGGGTCTGAGCGAAAGTCAAATCCGTACAAATCAACACTACGTCCGGATAACTACCATCTTAGCCCCGTCTTGGGAGAAAATCAATCAAGGACCTCAACGCTAGTTATCCATTCGATGTGAAGATCGTCGGTCTTCAATCGCCGTCTTCAACTCTTAGATTTAAAACGTCGTATAATCATTTGAAATGAGATTGGAATCGGTCTTCTCAAATGATTCTCGCATATATATATAATTTGAAAACATTTCATATCGTTATTAATATTTGATAACGACCTATTGCTATTTTTATTTATATAAAAATAGCTCGAATAAATTTAACGACGCTTCGGGTCAATGGGCGACCCTGGCGCTGTTTTCAACCAAATTTGACTTACGCATATCTAACCGTTGGATTTTGATGAAATTTATATCATTGGAAAGATTTTCCCAAAGCGGTCCTAACGGTTCCTGTTTTGGGAAAATCCGACGGTCGGATCTTTCGGTATAACCGTTTAAAGTTACAATTGTCGATACGCGAACTACCGCGCGTGTTTCGTTTAAATTTAATATATATATATGTATATATATATATATAAATCGTTTTACTATTTCAATTATAAAAGTCTATTCTTTTTAACGCATCTAAAATGGCGATAAAAAAATATCACTTTTAATAACTCTGTTTCGTTTACACTAAATGTAAATAAATTATACTTTTTTTTTTACCTAAATGTAAATAAATTATATTCTTTCTATGTTTTAATTTATTTACCCTAAATGTAAATAAATTACATTCTTTTTCTTACCCTATTTATTTACCTAAATGTAAATAAATATATTCTTATCTTTTTCTTACTTATTTACCTAAATGTAAATAAATGTTGTACTTTTACTTTTGTTATATTTAGTTACATTAATTGTAAATAAATGTATATAATTTCTTATTCATATTTATTTACACTATTTATAAATAAATGGTTTCAATTTCCTTTGCAAATCCTATTTACATAACAAATGTAAATAATTGTATTTCTTTACTTCTTTTCTAATATTCCCTTTTAACATAAAAAGAATACCTTATGTTAGTTCTTTTCTAACCTTTCTTTTTATTATTTACATAAGAAAATGTTAATAATTACTATTTACAAATTGATTCTTTTTATTCACATAAGAAAAATGTAAATAAATACTTATTCACATAATTATTATTTTTATTCTTTTTATTTACATAAGAAAATTTAAATAAATTCTTATTCACATATTTGTTCTTTATTTTCTATTTATTCTTAATTACATAAATGTAATTTTCTTCCTTATAATCTTAATTACATAAAAAAAATGTAATTTTATTTCTTATAATCTTAATTACATATAAATGTAAATTTCTTTACAGTGTAAAATATATTCTTTTAATTACATATAAAAATGTAATTTATTTAATCTCTTATTTACCTAATGTAAATATATATGTCTTCCTTTGTCTATGTTTTATTTATTTACACTAAATATTTTGAAGTAACTTACATATATAAAATGTAAATTTAGAAAATTAATATATATGCTTTAACCTCTCACATTGGATAGGTATTGTTGTGATTACTGGACAACCGGGCGGGTCCAGGCAGGTTTACATCACAACTCAATCCAACCTCGTGTTAAGCACCTTTTTTTTCTCTCTTATTTAACAAAATGTATATTTTATCTTTTATTCTTTTTCTACTTTAACAAAAGGTCTATTTTATCTTTTATGCATAAAAATGTGTATTTTACTTTAATTGTCTTTTTATACACAAAAATGTATATTTATCCTTTTTCTACCTAAACAAAATATCTATTTCTATGTTTATTTACATTGAAAATATAAATCCCCTTTTTATTTATATTGGAAGTGTAAGTTCTTTTGTTACACACGGAAAAATGTGGATTCTTTATTTTCCCTTGAAAATGTAAATTCTTTTATTTTACCTTGAAAGGTAAATTCCTTAATTTCTTTTATTTACATTGAAAAATGTAATCTTTACTTTTATATCCTTTACATTACAAAATGTAAGTTTCAATTTCCTTTACTTTCTTATTGAAAAAGGAATAAGGTTTTCTATTCTCTTCTCTTTACATAGAAGAATGTAAATGTCTTCTTTACATAAAAAAAAGTGGTTTCTATTTATTTTACATAGAAAAATGATGTTTTCTATTGACTTTTCTTTACATAGGAAATGATGTTTCCTAGTTATTTTTCTTTACATAGAAAAATGATGTTTTCTATTTACCTTTCTTTACATAGAAAAATGATGTTTTCTATTTACTTTTCTTTACATAGAAAAATGATGTTAATGTTTTATTTTGATTTACATTGAAATAAATGTTATCTTTCTATTTCTAAGTAATATTTGCATTTTACAATGCAAATGAAAGAGTGGACTTATATTTCTAATGTATACATCTTTTCTAGTATCAACATTTCTAATATGAATATATTTATATGTCGATCTTTGATTCATTTCCACTATAATAACATGACGGTGTAATTTATGTCATTACAACTAAAATTAGCACAACGATGTTTTTGTGTCATTACAACTAAAATTTAACACAACAATGTTTTGGTGCCTTTACAAATAAAATAACACAATGATGGGTTTTTTGTTATTACAAATAAATTAACACAATGATGATTTTGTGTATAAATTTGATGAATCACAATGAAAGGCCTCATCCTTATTTTTATTTGTAAATCAAATAAAAACATTTAATCTTTACTTTATTTTATGAAACAAATAAAATATCTAATCTTTATTTCTCTTTAAAAGATCCAAACTTTCCTTTATTTCATAAATCAAAATAAAGGTTCAAACTTTCTTTTAAATTTGTAATTGAAGATGAAATCAAACAATCTTTTAATTGATAAATAAAAGGATAACTTTCTTCTATGTAAATAAAAGATTTGAGCTTTTCTTTTATTTTGTAAAACAAAAAAAATAAAGATAAGAACTGGTTACTTATATTGTAAACAAAAATAAAGATAAAATCTTCCATTTATTATGTTAACAAAATTAAAGATAAAAACTTGCTTTTTATTATGTTAACAAAACAAAGGATAAGAATTTGTATTTTATTTTGTAAACACAATAAATAATAAACTTGGTATTTTATTTTGTAAACAAAATTGAGATTTAAATTGGCATTTTAATTTGTAAACCATATAAAAGATTAAAACTTTCTTTTTATTTTGTAAACAAAGTAAAGATCAAGATTTGCATTTTATTTTTGTAGACAAAAATAAAGATTAAAAACTTTGTTATATTTGTAAATCAAACCCAAAGATTAAAACTTTATTATATTTGTAAGTCAAAACAAAGATTAAAACTTTGTTTATCCTTTAATTAAAATGTAAAAGATCTAAGCTTTCCTTAATTTATAAATCAAAAATCCAAAATAAAGATTTTTTTTTTCTTTTTGTATAAATCAAGATAAAGATTCACCTTTCTTTTTATTTTGTTAACCAAAATAAAAACACAACTTTTCATTTTATGTTGTGAATCATAAAATAAAGGTTTAAACTTTCTTTTGTAAACCAGAAATAAAAAAAACACTTTACGTTATATTTTGTAAGACAAAAGCAAAGGTTAAATTTCTCATTGTATTTAAGAAACAAAGATAAAAATAAATAAGGATGAGAATTTCACAGAGATTACACTAAAATTTACAGATCTAGAATAGCATCACAGGCATTACAAATCACAATCAGTCATATATTACAATCACAGCACAATCAACATCCAAATGAATATATACAACATAAATTTCATGCTGAGTGAATACAGTAAAATAAATAAATAATTAATTCTAATTTTAAAATAGGAATTTCACAGTCGTGCGTGATTTTAGTCAAAATTTCAAACAGTCCAGAATCAGCTCCAGTCAGTTTAGATGCGTAGATCTCAGTCACACGATCACATAGCTTCTGAAATCGTTAAATTTCGTTGACGTATGTGTTAGTTATAGTCTAAACAAGATTAATGATATTTATATTAATTAATTAATTAATTAATTGGAAAATAACCTCTCTTCTTCCTATACAATTATCGGCCGTGGGTTTTTCTTTTTTGTTCAATTCCTTGATTCGAATTTGCATCCAATCCAAAGCACTAGAGCTCGATCGAGAAGTTGCGCGTCGGAGCTCTACCCGAGGCGCACCTGCGGTGTAGAGGGGGGCCCACTCGGTGGAGGCTGGTGGGTGCTACGGCGGTCGAGGCGGCTCGACTTTGGTGGCTTGGTCCTCCAGCTACGGGCGTTGGTTCGGGTCAAAACCCATATGGATGTGAAGAGGAAGAAAGGGGCTTCGAAGTGGCGTATAGTTTGGGGTCTGAAAGTTGGTGATGGAGGAGAACTTGGAGGAAGAAAGACGGAGCGTTGGTAGCCATTGCTTTCCTGTATACGGCGGCCGTATACTCGATTTAGGGTTAGCGTATAGGGGTGTATTTATATAGTATTTATAGCGTATTTTAATTAATTAATTCGAATATAATTTCTATAACGCTCCTAATACCAAATCAAACCCAACGAGTGACGCCCCTAGCTAATAACCCCCGTTCCGGACACAATGGAACAGGTTTCGTAACCCAATTCGGCTTTTACGATATGATTTTCCTTAATTTAAATATAAATCAATTTATTTTTAATTTAAACATACAATTTAAATTACCAGGGCCACATACTGACTCTAAAAATTACAGAAAAATTATATTTGGCTATGTTTTGACGATACGGTTCTAACGAGACTAATTTCATCGAATTCTGAGACTGTTTGAAAAATGGCTATTTTCCCGTCGATTAAAATTGACCAAAACTGACAAAACACAGTTTCTTTTGCCACGCTCACATATTAGCTCGGAAAATTCTAAAAATTGAAACCTAGCAATAATTTGACATTTCGGTTCCAACAAAAGTGGTTTCGTCGAAAACAGAGGTTGTTTGAAAATTGGCTATTTTCACTGGCTTTAAATATTATTTAAAATTGAAAATTTTAAATTCTGGCACATTTTCCAACAAAATTCTTTAAAATAAAAATTTATAAATTGGCCCTGATTTTCCGGGTTGTTACTGGCGGCTTGTTCAAATGTAACCAATGACGCTAATCGATTTCATCATGACATTTCTTCAAAGTGGTATTCGGTGGAGAAGTACTACGCATCTTACAAACCGAAATTTCATCATATTCTAGATAAACGGTACTGGACTGCATTAGAGGGACAGTTCTTCTCCCGCCAACGGTGCGTAGAGCAGTTGGGAGACTTAAATCAACAAGAATTAAAGGAACCATGGATGAAATGCGGGCTCCTAAAACAAATAGATGCAGCAAGTGTAGAGTGATAGGTCATGAAAGAAGCCAATGTAGATCAGTAAATTAGTATTTTGTTTTGTAGTTTATGTTTGAACTATTTGTATTAATGTTTGATTGTAGAAGAACTTCTTTCTTTCGCTCAATGACAACAATTTGCAATGAGCTTATATTCATCAATTTCATTCGTACATTCAAGCAATACATACTTTGACTAATACATTGCCGCAAACTACTTTAGCATTTGGATACATTTGATACATTGGTACATGGGTACTACTCATTGGGATATCGTGGAAGCTGGGCCTCTAAGTCCGAGTTCAATAATTTCAAACGGAAAATCTCCTTTTTAAGTCGTTCATCCTCATCCTGCATCTCCAATGCATACTCATGTCCTCTTCGGCACATCGGAGGATCAACCCACTCGCAATAGTTACAAACTCGAAAGGTTTTCGAATAAAGGAGGGCTCATTTCATAGCGAGTACATCTATACATCCTAAGCCTTGTACTAACGCTTCTATTTTTGTTTACAACCACGCAGTAGTCTGACCCGCAATAACAAATTTTTCTTGGTACTGGCTTGCCGATTGCTAGCGCTCGACCTCGATTAACATATTTACCTCCATCCACCACAATGAAATACTTTTGTGGTGCGCAAGGGAGATGATCTGGGAGTTCAACTATTTAATACATTTCTAGCTCGGGGAAAATTTCCTTACTCGGTCGACGAACAATTGGTGACAATGGAGCTTGTGATGTAGCATCAACATTTTGAATGCTATGATACGCTCCTGACATCAAACTTTCCCAATTCTACGATAGAGTCTCATCGTCAATTACCCATTCATCCATCCTACCTAATGATAAAATTAAACTTGGGGAGACCCAATCGTATAGCATTCAATGTATGAGAATAAGGGAAATCTTGAACATACCTTTGAATTTGAGCTCCAATGTTTGATTTCCAATTTTTATAAAGCAGAAGTGAAAAATGGTTATAAGAGATTAGTTTTTTGTGAAGGAATTTGGTGAAGTTTTGAGGAAGAAAGGGAAAGTGATTGGGATGTAGTAGTTGAGGGGGAATTTAAGAGAGCTGTTGGTTCCCTGTAAATCTCTCGGGCCGCAATCCTGGATTGCGCCCTAGAGAAATTCAGCCTATATTCACTAAGGGCACAATTCAGGATTACGCCCCAAGATAGGGGATTTTATAGAGAGCTTTTGGTTCTTTGTAAATCTCTAGGGGCGCAATCCTGGATTGCGCCCTAAAGAAAATTTCTTTTTTTAAAATACTGGCGCTATCACAGATTGCGCCAGTATTCATGCCTTGGCCCGGTCAAGACTTACGTGACTAAAAGGGGGCTATATTTGCAATATTTTGCAAAAAGAGGCTAAAAGTGGGATAGAAAAAAAATAGGGCCAAGAATGAAAAATGCTCTTTATTAGAAGCAGTACAACCATTACAGATTCTAATAAATGTATAGGTACTGCTCACTTAATATTTGTTCCTACGTACTATCTTAGGCATAGCTTATGTCAAAATTAAGTTTCTTTTCAGTATAAATTTGTACATACACTACAGTGTCAAAGAGTTTTGATTAAAGCGTTTTGATCTTCATCTTCTGCAGTACAGTTTATACACTGCCGTACGGTACACGATTTCTATCAATTCATGCAGATAGATGTTAAACCCTGCGTTTTCGTACAGACTATTCTCCTAGAATCATAACTATATAAACAGATGGTACACATTACCTGTGTGTGAATCATGATGCACTCACTAGTTATTATTACCATACAACGTAAGACCTGGAATGTTTACTCATCCTTGTTCTGCTTCTACACATTTGCCTTTTCCATCGGATAGTTTCCCTCGCCCTTCTCATCTATCTGACCCTCCCCCCTTTTTTTGCTGCTTACGTTCCCTTTTCCTATCCAATCGCCTAATTACCTCTCCGCCGTTTTACAAAACCTTCTGTGCGCCTTCGCCCTCCCCTTCTTCTCTCACACCTCACAGGCTCCGCTCTTTAAACCCTAAATTGATTTGGTCCTCCTCGGTCTCCGCCTTCACCCCTTTGACCAGCAAGCATCCCGTGGTCGTGGCAGTTATCCCTTCGTGTTCCATCCACATATACGCCCGATCTACCGATCAAAATGTTGTAAGTTACTGTCCTCTTTTTTTTCCTCCCATACAGTCTTTGGTTCTTTTCGTCATTTCTTTGTTACAGGCATCGAAAGTTTACATTATTTAGTGACTATATTTTACCTATTTTAGTTATTACTTATTTCTGCTACGTAAAGTATGTTGAGGTTTGATAGTTATTAGCAGACTTAAAACTTAGCTGTAAATAGGGCGATATTAATATCGTGTTTCTTATCTATTATATTATATGAAAGCACAATCTTCCTCCAAAGACCTTTCAGTTCCATTTCTGCCAAAAAATCAATACGTTGACATGTGTCCAAATAAATTGATCAATGGTGGAAAATGAGTTTAAACATATGCAACTCTTGGTTTTCTATAGTAACGTTTCACTGTTAGACATTCACAATTTGAAACTTCCCCTATTAGACCTTTCGGTTCAATTTATGCCAAAAAATCAATATGTTGACATGTGTCCAAATAAATTGATCAATGGTGGAAAATGTGTTTAAACATATGCAACTATTGGTTTTCTATAGTAGACATTCACAATTTGAAATTTCCCCTATTAATGTTAAAAACTTACAATCCCAATTTCTTTTCACATACTTGCTAAAATTATTGTCAATTGAATGCTTCTTTATCATTCTTATTATTAATTTTATTATGTAAATAAAGTTCAATAGAATTGAATGTAATTCTTTCAAATCTTTCTTCATAGTTTGCATCCTTGCTCCATTCAATTATAAATTAAGCAATTACATTCAAAAGTTTTCACTTCTATATTTTCAAGTAGAATTAATATTCAAATCTACACACTTTATGTTCATATATTTTTTTCCTTTCAGCACTACTCCATTCTAATATAAATTCAACAATTAATATTCAAATATTTTCAACATCTACAAAATCGAATTGTGTTTTCATATAATATAGTAGATGAAAGCACAATATTAATCTGGAGGCTTTTCATTTCCAGTCTGCTCAAAAGCTCACGTGGTGCCATGTGTTATCGAAGTTTAATTGTCTTAAATTTTTCATTAATTTTGCTTATTGCAGGTATTTCTTAAATGAATTCTAACGGACTCATGAATGTTTTGTTGATTATCTTCCTATTATACACTTATTATATTTATTATATCTATTATATAAACAAAGTTTAATTTTCTTAAATATGTCATTACTTTTGCTTATTGCATGTATTTCTTAAAAGAATTCTAATGGACTCAACATTTTTTGTTGATTATATTCCTTATATATATATATATATATATATATATATATATATATATATATATATATATATATAACATATCACTACAACAAAAACACCATATTACAACTTTAATTTTACAACAGTGCGAAAAACACAGTTGTAATAAATGCTTTTTTACAACTGTGCAAAACGCACTGTTGTAATAAATGTTTTTTACAACTGTGAAAAAATCACTGTTGTAATAAACATATATATCACAACTTTTGTTTTGGGCCTGTTGTAATAGATGTCTATTACAACTTTTGTTTTTGTCAGTTGTAATAGACGTCTATTACACTAGCTAATATTTAATAACTAGTAATTTTAATATTCAAAAATAATTAATAAAAAATAATTATTTTTTAATAAATAGTGTTAAGTGTTTAATAATTAATAATCGGTAACATACACATACTATGCTTTTAATAATTAATATTCGGTTATAACTACGAAGAAATAAGTAAAAATTAATAGTAACAATTATTCATAAGTAATATTTAATATTTTAATAAAAATTAATTCTCAATAAATCCATATTAAATTTGATATAAGTTTTTTACTTATAAATTCTCAAGAAATCGACTATTATAACTAAATAATAATACTTGATTATTAATCAAAAATATTAATAATCAATAAATACTATTAATTAATAATTGTTATTTAACTTATAAAATTTAAATTTCAATGATGTGAATATTTAAATATAATAAAAGTTTAATAAATAGTTACTGCATAATATCTAATTGACAATATTAAATAACTTTCAAAATAATAGTTAAATGATGGGATTAGTAAGACACTTCCCTTTGTATCGACAATTTTCGTCTACATATATCACCAACACAACACTTAATTATCATACTAAACAATTTTCAAAGCAGCTGGACAAAATCCCAAATGCTTCCCGCCATACGAAAATTTTGGCTCCAACCCAAAATTGAAATTACCTCCCTAAACTTCCAACCGCTTCCAGCACTTAATTTTATATTTACTTTTATGTTGAACCCTTCAAGTCATATTTCGGTCATTATACTGCCTTCACAATTTCCAATCACATACCCTTTCGTTTTCCTCCTTTGCCAAATCCATACCACTATCCATATCCGACTTATCCCTTAATCTTTTCAGTTGTGAATCGCTTCTCAATCCGACTCTTCAGACCTAAGTTATTAAATCGACATCTCCGATTCAAGCCGAATTCGCGTCACCACTTCCACTCGATGGCACCAGATCAAAATTGGTGAACTTGCTTTATTTGTAGATCGAAAATAGCATGAAAGCATTCGCCAAGGTCGATGTCGCGGAGTGGTTTTTTGGGTTTCAGGTTCTCGCGTATTTGGTTGTGAATTTTGTGTATTTAGTTACAGGATTCGATTTACTAAGTTTCAACAATATGAATCTGGTGCGGATTCGATTTACTAAGGTCAATGTCGCGGAGGGTTTTTTTGGGTTTCAGGTTCTATTTTTATTCCAGCTGTTTTGAAGTGATAATATAATGAATTCTACAAGTCATGTACTGATGGAGGTTGTGCGAATTCGATTTACAGGTTTGGTTCCGCAAAAGACGGCTTTGACGTTGTTTCTGGAGCTTGACTTGAACGAGCCCATGGGTGACCATGACCATGCTGCAGTCTTACCTGAAAATGCAGCTGCTGGAGACCAAATGACAATACTCTACAATGGGGATGTGCTCACTTCGGATAACATACCTTCGAAAAGTGCTGCGAGTTTGATTAATTTTGCTAGGAAATGTACAAGCGCCATGAATATAGAAATGCTGCCAATGACCAGAAGAATTTTGCTGTAGAGATTTCTTTAAACACGAAAGAGTAGGTAAGACAGTTTTCCTGTTTACATTTTTATATGGAGATTGTTCATTGATTCAGTGGTTGAGTATTAGAACATTACAGACGGTTAGGAGCAAAATTATAGATATTCCTGTACAGCAAAGCTGTTTTTGATTAGTATGTGTTTTTATTACATTCCAGGATTATGTGGATGGATATACAATCATAACAGCTTTCCATTATACATTAACTGGGAAAATAAGATGCACTGCAGTTACAACAACTCAAAGCAAATTAGATGCACTGCAACCAGAATTCACATCGGTTAGGATCAATGAGACAACGCTCGATTGTAAAATAAAGACCTCGCTAGGTAAAAGATTTAGAATGGATGAGTCTGTACAGGAAGATGAACGTACCAATAATAGAACGAAGACTGGAAGTGCCAATAGTCCTTTGAAATACAATGATACAGAAGATGGTGGCTTGACTTTTAGGTATGAGATGGAAGAAGATACTAGTCTAGGTCGAGGAAATAAGGAAAACGATTCGAGGCTCAATGGGCTTTGTTGTAGTTACTTTATGTACTTGAGATACTTGTATGATTTATAAAAAAATGATGAAAGTTTGAAAATTCTAATATATTGTTTTGGTTCATATTTTAAGTTTGTTTGATATCTTCATTTAAAATAACATGTTCTGAAATGAATTCTTTTATTCATAATATTTATATAATTTGTTCATATATTGCAACTTTAAATAATACTTTTAATAAAATATATTACAACAATTGTAAACAGTTGTAATAAATTTTATTACAACGGTGGAAAAAGTTGTAAAATATACATATTACAACGGTGTTGCAACGGTGCAAAAAAGTTGTAAAAGATTTTAGTCTATTACAACTTCTTAATACACGACGGTTAGCCCACCGTTGTAAAATGTATATTACAACGGTGTTCCACCGTTGTAATAAGGTCATTTTGTTGTAGTGTATATTTTTATTATTATACAAAATAAAGTAAATATGATGTTGACTTTTCTTGCACCACATTTTCTTTTAGTTCAAATCCTCTACCCTTATTCATTTGGATAGAAGTTTACAATCGGCCCACCAAAAATAAAAAATATTTCTCAAGCATTCCCTATATAACAAGAATTCTCTTGATTTATGGCTCAAACTTTTCACTTACTTGCTTTAAACATTTGTTCAATGGTTTCCGCATTGTCCTGATTTGCAAAAATTGTCCAAAATCATTAATGATGACCGTTTCTTTTCTTTATATTTTATCCTTAACTGTGGCCTTTTAATTTTCACTCTTCTGTTTTCATTTCTTACATGTTGGAATTATTAATTGCTTTTATCCTCATGTACTAAATTCATTTTCTAATTACTAAAATATAGTTTACTATACAAGAAATTAAGTTTTGGTTGACTGGTTATCGATTTCCAAATCAAGTTTAGGTATCTGCTTCCTTTGATTAAGTCCTATTGCTTTTCCCTTTTTGTTTCTTCACTGAAATTTGTACTTTTCATATTAATCTAATTGATTCTTTGTCCAACTTCAGGTATGCTCTTCGTTTGGTTATGTTCCATTGTATTATGCTTTTTGGTTCATCACCAAAATTCATTTCTCGATCGTGATCTAATTGACTTTGTACTCTAAATAGGTAGACGTCATTCTTCTTCGTTCCTATTTTTGGATATTAACTTTATTTTTAGGTATTTCCTATTTTTTGAATTTATAGATCTTCACTACGTAGGTTGCTCTAAATATAATTAATGGTTTCAACGACTTTGAAATTTTTATGATGTTTGTTTTTCTAAAGACCGCTCTAATGGTTGACTTAATAACAACTTTTTTACAAATTATTTTAAAGCATATGTTTCATCATTCTTTTTGGATTTCTGTTTGATATTATAATGCTTCATTTGTGCCTTTTGTGTTCCAATTATCCAAGTACATAAAAATAATGATTGATTTTGACGTGAACTTATTTAGCAGTGAAAATGTTGTACAAAAATAATTTTGGTTTTACGTTACAATTTATTTTCAATTATAATTTTCAGAATGTATTATATATAAAATCGAATATAGTATCCGTAATCATCTCTTCTCATTCCTTTTCACCTTAAAACTAAATTCTCTTAGTTTTTACCTTATAGTTTTCATTTACCATTTTCAAACATGTATTTAATGTTTACCTTAACATTTTCCTTAAATGCTTTTAGGTATGTAATATTCAACTCATTTTAGGTATGGGTTGAAATATTACATTGTGCTTTTTTTTTTACCAAAAAAATATATATTTCTATCTTAATCTAATTCAATTTCTAAATTAAAATAGAGATATGTCGGCCTTCTTCATTCCTATTTTCGAATTTTAACTTTGTCTTCCATTTTTTATTGATTTCTAAGTTTATAAATTTTAATTCTGTTTTATGTATAACTAACGACTTCCAAGTTTTTTGATGATCTATATGTTGTTTCAATGAGTTATGCCTTAAGACTTGCTTTACGAACTATTTTTAGGCATTTGTTCTTCAATTTCACCGAAAAAACTCAATTATCCTAATTGTTAACTTATAATTTTTATTTACCTCTTTCAAACATGGATTCAATGGTTACCCTAGCATTGTCCTTAAATACAAAAATTGCTCAGTATTATTAATAATAACTGTTTCCATTCTTAAATTTTCTATCTTCAAAAAATGCTCGACTTAATCTTTCCCTCTTATGTTCTCTTATAATCAATGCTTTAGATTTCACCTTAAGCTAAACTTATCTTGCAGTCTATTAAAATTGTTTGTTTATTTCATTTTCATTTATAAATCTACATTCATAATTACTGTTTTCAATATTATAGGATAAATTTTCAATACATTTCTTCAAATCTACTTTATTATATGAAAGAATAAATTTAGGTTGAATATATGGTGATTTCTTGCTCAATTTTAGGTATGTATTATTTTCTTCAATTATGTTGTATTATTTTATCCTTTTTGTATCTTCACCAACCATATTTCAATTTATGCTAATTCATTTTATACCTTAACTAGATAAATGCGATCCTTCTTTTTTCCCATTATGGGTTATAACTTTGTTTTCAAGTATTTATCACTTTCTAATTTTACAAATCATCATTTTGTTCTACGTCAAACTGAATGAATATGAATATGGGCTTTAAAATCATATGCATATGCATCTTAATGCGCATAAAAATGCTGATGTCTCGATACTGTAATGAACTGGAAAAATATTTATTGTATTTATCATGGACATTCTTCCTTGAGAATAGGTCCATTATGATTTTAAGATCTATTACTTTTGAATGTTTAATGATAGAAATAGTTGTCAAATATAGGTGTTCGCCGTCACTATAAAAGCCGAACGGCTTTGCCAAAAAAAATAGTTGTCAAATAGCATCATAAATTTTTAGTTCTACATAATAATTTGTTTGTTATTAAGATATGGGCATTGTTATTGACACTCCATTTTCGGTTAAGGGGAGGCCAAATTTTAAGAACACTCCACTTTTTTTAAATTGTTAAGGGAGGGATCAATGTAGATGACTATTTTTTTTTACTTTTTACGTTTTTACCCTTACTTCTAAAAATTACTCACCATAAAGGCAAATTCTATTTATACAGCAAAAATTCCTTAACATACACCATTATTTTTTCTATAAAATTTTATTACTAAATTACCCTTTTCTCATAGTTGCTTTTTTAATACTTTTGCATATAAAAAGTCAAATCATTCTTAAAAGTATTGAAATTTGATACAAACTAGATATGTTAATGAATTATTTAATCATGAAATCTAAAATTTCAATTAAGAAAACATTCATTAATAACGGTCTAATTTAGAAGTGTTGATTTATTTTGTAAAATTACAGTAATTTTGTTGAAATTGATTTTTTTCATAAAGATAATAAAAGTTGCAATATTAGTACAACAAATATATTTCATTTTGTAAAATTTTACTCAATTTGATGCAAAGAGTTTCTAATTTTTAGTAATTGTGTTTTAAATTTGAAAAAGGAAAGAAAAAGAAAATGAGAACAAGGATATTTTAGTAAAAGAAACGGTATGTAAAATAATATATGGTGTATATTAGTTTATTATAATTTTTGGTATATGTTTATCAATTTTGGGTGTATAAATAGAATTAGCCAACAGTAAAATCATAAGTCTCCTAAACCACAAAAACCCAAATTAAGCCTAAATGGATAATAATGTAAAAGTACATTTATTTGTTAAGGGACTATTTTCCTCCTTGGTACTCCCCTTAACAATTTTTTAGAAAATAAAAAATTGGCCTCCCCCTAATAATATTTGGAGTGCCAATAACAATGCCCTTAAGATATTTAAAATTTCCACTTATTATTTATAATCACTTTTTCCATATAACTAATGGTATGTTATAAATTGCTTGATTCATTGTAACTCTATTACGTATTGAAATAGATGTGCTATTATAATTTTGAGTTCAATATTATGATTTTTTTAAAAATTATGATTGTTTAAAGCTACTAATTTGGCTGATTGTATGATTAAGTGGTGTTTAGGTAGCAAGCGATGAGTAAATTGACTTTATATTTTTAATGATATTTGTATTTAGACATATTATAGATTTGAAAGCTACTTGCCGTATAATGTTGGATAAGAATTGGTTACTCATTTATAACTCTAGAAAAGTTCCAATAAGTACATATGTTTTGTGGATTATTCCACATGCGTATAATACACGATTTTTTTCCTAATAAATGTAAAGTTGTATCTCTCCTTTTTTTTGAACTTTTTGTCCTTTGTAATTTGTGTCTTTCCATTTTGCTCTATGGTTCATAATTGTTCAAAGAAGATTTCTTATGCTAACGGTGGACAAGCATAATCAATTGATCTATAATAGACCGTGAAAGATTTCATGGTTTGAAAGACAAATTGAAGCATGAGATGGAAGTGGATCCTATTTTGTAGCAAAAATCCGGAAATTCAGAAAAAGTACAAATAGTGTGCAGACTGGAATGCAAATTTGTTGTTAGCATGGTTAAATGCGTAACATGTGCCTATGAATTGTGAGATTTTTCATCAAAGAGGTAATGTTGCATTAATCCAAATTTTAGTAGTTAGTTTTTTTTAGTTGTATTTGATCTATAGTTTTCTATAGTTTTGATAAACTTGAAGTATGATGCAGATATATAATGTTTTTTCTAATTATTGATCCAAATATTATGATTGGTTTTCACTTGGAATATTTCTATTATACATGAAATTGAATACGGTATCATTTTCACCTTAAGAACTTAATTCTTCTAATTTCCAACTTATAATTTTTATCTGCACCTTTCAAATATTCAATGGTTTTCTTAACGTTGTTCTTATGTGCAATGATTACCCAATATCATTAATAACTTAGTGCTCTTTTTTAGGTTCCTATCCTCAAATATATTGAATATAATATCCCCTTCTTTTGTTTTCTTAACTTCCATATGTTAGATTTCTTTTGCAATGAAACTCATCAAGAAAATTTTATTAAGATTGTTTTTGCTTTCATTATCAGTTTCATTTACCAAATTCTATTTTCTGTTATATTTTTCGTAATAGAGTATCAGTTTTCAATTTATTCCCTCAAATCTGCTTTATAATACGAAAAATTCAGTATATACATATTTTATATATAATAAAAGCTAAAAAAATATCTTAATTTGTAATGATTTATTACAGTTATAAGTATTCTGGATGTATACACAAAATATTACAGACATTCATATTGGCAATGGATTAATGCCTTAGTAAAAATTCATAGATAACGTCAAATTCGAACCTCAAATAAAGCAATGACCAGTGTTTAGAGCTATGATTTTATTCGTAATTAAAAAAGATTAAGGATGATTGCATGAGAAGGCAAAATGAAATTCAAAAATGATTGCCAAAAAACTAAATTTAAATGAATTATATTTTAAATTTTGAGTTGCATATAAGATGGTTTTATTTGCCCAAGGAGGGGAATTAAAATGTTTCCTTTCTGTCAATAACATTGGAAATATTGATGATATTTATCATATTTAATCGATGCTCAAGTTTTATCTTAGATTTTCATCAAAGAAACACATAATTTATCTCCAAATAAGTTATAGTTACTAAAAAATTTGTTTCATGATAAAACTAAATTACTTGGACAATTTTTGACATTTTGCCGCATAACATTCCAACTTCTATTTTATCTTCTTTCTATGCTAATATAGTCTCGTCTTTGTGTTGTTTACAATACACCTATCCATAATAAAAAAAATCATTTTGATAATAATCTAAGTTTAATGTATATTTTTATAACAAGTTCGATACTTTAGTTATATTGTTCTCTCATTATGATATCTCAAGGGCACTAAACCATAACCTGTAGAACCATCATCTAAAATGCCAAACTTCTAACCATTGAAACTAGCGGTCCTTGACACTATTTCTAACAACTCAACGTGTTAATTGTTGTTCTTTACACCATTCCATCTTATTATGTTTTTGTAACGAAATGTCATCAAAAATTAGTTTTATGCATGTTACATGTATTTCATTTTAAAGTGATATACAATTTTGCATTAAATTACGTTAATTGCTATGTTGGTTTAGTTGTTTCATGTATGAATAATTAAATTAATGGAAGATGATTATTATCAAATTGTTCTAAAATTTTGATTGTATTCATATTCTACACGTATTTTTTATGTCATATTATCCTATGTATGTTCAGAAATATAATGTGCCAAAGTTACTTTAATATTTTTATAATGCATTTAGTATTGGATAATGTCGAAAGGTAAGCATATTCTAATCTTAGATGGTATTTTTTTTAAACCAAAATTTTAACAATAATTTGGCTTAAGTGTTATTTTTGGTTAAGTATGGAAAACTTCTATAGACAAACTATGTGCTTACATATATGAGTGTGTGTTATAGAATAAACGTATATTGGCTATATTTTTCTTAAATTGGGAAACATAACATAGTGATGCATTTCTTAATATGTTAAGAATAATTAATTGCTAATATTATCTTTACTTATATGAAGTTATTATGCTTTAAAAATGTGTTATACGTTGTATGCTTTGAGATTACTTAAATACATTTTTCAGCAAATATTTATCAATAGTGTTTAAAAAAATGTAATATATTATATAAAATATATAAACATACTATTCATCATTGAAACTTAAAAAACAAAGAAGCATAAAACAAATTATGTTGTGAACTCCGTGTGCGTAGCACGGGTTCGCACTAGTTTATCATTGACATTTGTATAATGTGATGATGAAACTATCTTTTTTTGGTTTGTACCAGCAACAATGACTGAATGATGTTGGTGACGTTTGTATCTATAGTTTTTACAGTTTAGCATCTTCTATTTCTATGTAATATTCATACTATACTATATATTCTGCTATTTCATCATTTATTTGTTTCTATTAAATGTTTTGATCATGCTAGGATAGGATTGATGAGTGAATGTGAAATTATTAGTGTACTTTTGACATTTCATATCATTGAATTTAGTTACATATGACCGTTTATCAATTGGAATCAGCAGCCCTTCTTCGCCTTTGTTAAAACATCATGACGTATTGTATATGGGTTTAGTGGACAATATTCGCTTGCATGCATTATTAGTAACACAGAATTTGCTGTCTTTCTCGATTCCAAATCTTAAGGTTCACGTTTATTTCACGTTGTCTTTCCCCATCTTATTTTTTCTATCTTGAATTGATCATGACTATTTTTTTGCACTTATAACCATTTACATATCAACTGATTGCATTTTCTAATGAGAAAACTCAAGAACTGTGAGGTTGATAGACAATAAATTCACACCAAAACTTTTCGTTAAATAATTAACTTGGAAAGGAGGAACAAATTAAGCGACAAGTAAATTGTGCTTTTAAAATAGCATTGCATGTTAAATAATATCACAAAGTATTTTCCTTAAAGTAAATGTGCCTTTCTTGGTGTATGAATGAGAGAAATGGAAGTTAAATTCTTCTATGGAGATATTCTTTAGTCATTCGATGATAGAAACGACAGATATACTGGATCATGTAGATAGTTGACTTCTTTTCATAACATCTATTTATATACTATTTTATGATATCTTTATGTGCACCCAATTATTATTTATTGTGAGCACAATGTACTTAAAAGTGCTTAGGTCAATTAATATAATCTATGTCTCTTTTTTTCTTATTTATTTTTATGGTTTTCTACTAGTTTCCTGTACATTTCTTTTGCTGTAATTTTTTGTCATAAGAAGAATGCTGCTTTAACTATTAAAAAATGTAGTGTTTATCATCACTACTATTTACCTGAATATTTGTTACCACCAATAATGAAATATTTATGCATCCTCTTATTCAGAATTTAATAAAATGGTATGGGGTAAGAAAACTTTCATACATGAGTGATTATATATTGATTGTTTGTACTGAATTTACTTGCATCTTCATATACTTGCTAATGTAAAAGATCTAATCAATTATGATTGATTTTCAACCGTTTAAGTATGACCATAGTGTGGTTGTTAATTTGCTAATAATCAAACCTTCATATTATGTGACAATATTTTTCTTGATCGTATATGCAGTTAAGGGTATCTTTTATGGTTTATGTCAGCAGATTGGAAGTTCGATCTCTTAAACACTATACTAAGAAGATTTAATTTTTGATAACTCCCAGCACTTTAAAGATTTGCACTACTTGTTCATTGATGAGGTTAATTTCTTTTGAGATCTATTGTAATAATGTGTCTGGTTCCCTAAACATTGGTTCTAATAGTAATTTAAATGCTTATTTGTCCTCATTATTAATTGCAATTAGTGTCTTCAGTTTTACTTCTTCCTGCGTATTTTAGTTTCTACAATCTCATGCGATTTGACAGGTTTTCGTTTTAGTATTACTTGAACTATTTTCATTCAATACATGTACGAGCAAGTTTAATATGGCTTATTTCAAAATTCGACTATCTGTTTCTAAGTTTATTTTCCTAGATGCTATGGTATTATCTTTTTTGAATCAAAATTTGAATCTTTTGGATCTCCATATTTCATGCAAGATGCAACTTTATAGATATTCAAACAATAATAAGCTTCATAGTTAGTTTTTTTTAATGCTTTCTGTTTTTATATGTTCGTTATCTTAGATTAGGGAGATTTTACTCAGTGTTTGGACATGTAACTGAAAATGGTCCTGATTTAGTTTATTTCATTTGTGCTCGCTGCAAGTGATTAACTTACCTATTACCTTGGTTGATGTTTGTATTTAGCAAACTATCTGGATGTCTTAAATTAGTGTGCACGTTCCTTCTAAAATTGTTACTTTATATAAAAGTGTACTTAAGAGATCTAAGATGAATCTCCCATATTAAAAGCAATTGTTTAAGATGGACTTATTGTGTTATATATAATGCCATCGAGAATTTTATATCCTAGGAAAATGGAAACTTTTATCCATTTATTTCATAATATAGTTGATTCGTAGCTCTAATCTTTTCTAAATGACCATAGCAATTTAAAACCTATTAAAGCGTAAGCGTATAATAAAGATGGAAGCGCATTATTTTATGGACTTCAAATTTGAGATGCTTCAACTAAGATTGCCATCAAAGAAACGAGGTATAGAAACACAAAATATAGACTTTTTCTTCACTTCGTCAAACATGCATAATTAATATAAATGTTACAATTGAATAGTAAAGATGCTTTGAAAAAGTAATGGGTGCAAATGTTTTTATAGAATTTTGTATCAATAATTTGACGTTTACTTTATTGTTTTTAATTTTTACGATCCTTGATCATTTATCTTACCAACAACATTTAATCCATTTTATTATCTATATAAGGGAGAACTATGTCTGATTCAATCATTTTCTTTTAGTATTGTGATAAAGATGTTCTTTATGGTACCTATTTTATGTGACTCCATGCTGTAATTTGAGAGATTATTTTAGCTCTAACTTAACTTAATGAAAGGCTTTGTTTTTCTGTATAGTTTATGTTATGAAATTACACTTGACAATGCACATGAAAGTTCTTTAATAAACACAGGCAAAATAACACAATCAAAACTCCTCCCTGATTTTAAAGTTTTAAACTCATGATATATAATTATGTGCCTTTTGTGTGTGAAATTATGTGGCTGATTTATGTGATGCATGCTGATATTCAATGAAAATTTCACTGAAGCTGTTAAATTGAATTCTAAAAACTTTCGTATTACATTTTAGCTTTCGTCTAGCCGTTAAACTTATTTTAGTTTGTTCATTTTTTTAAATATGTATTATAGAAAACTATGCACGTATGTGTGTATGTTTGTGTGTGTGTGTGTATATACAAACATCATACTTGATTTGATGGTACCATGCATTTAAAGTTGCATAAGAAAAAGTTCAGTCGAATTGGCATGTACTGATAGTACGCATTAGCTAGATAATAATCTTTAAAGGCAAGCCCATATTCAATTTTTGTGCATGCAAATTAGGGTTATATTGTTATGTTTCATTCTACAAGCATCCTTTACGTACTGTGGATTGGTTTTTCAGCTTATTCATCTAGGATATTTAAGTTCATAATCAACTCAATACTTGCGTCCTTTGGGTCTGCATTTATATTTCTGTTGTCGCACATTATTACTTTTCAACTGGTTGTCATGGAAGCATTTGTGCGACAATAGGGAATACTTTATCATAGTTGTGAAATAGGAATGCTATGCAAATGATAATTGAAAACTATTTGCTACTCTAAGCTGAAAACATACACGTCGATAAGAATACAACGGTAGCTCATAATGAAAATGTTATGTGAATATTAATTCAGAAATGTTGATCAGAAATATACCTGTATCTAGTATCTTATAGAATTTACATAATCATAAAGAAATAACACCTTTTGGTATATTAGGGTACAAAATTCCAATAGAACTTCTAAAATTATGTTTTTGTTACTGCCTTGAGTTCCTTTAATGATTTGGGTTCATGTGTTTATATGTGTTTCATCATCATAGTTGTTGATTATTGCAACTCACGATGGCCACCTATCCCCTTGCAATCACTCAAGCCTTTTGCTATGTTATGACGGTGATAATTTTCATGACTCTCATTATCCCCTGCTCTGGAAATTATGCACCAACCTTCATTTAACTATAATATGAAGTAGAATGATCTTCAGGCTGTAAACAATGAGAAGTCTTCAACTCCAGTTGAAAACGATTTTAATTTGTTATGTGTATTGTCTACTATCTCAATAGTTCATATGCTTCGTTGAATTATGAAAATATATAATGCTTAGTAGGATTTGGAAAATTTGTTTTACCTTAGTCCAAGTTTTACCATAAAGCGCTATAATCCGTTTTGATTCTATAACCTGCATATTATACAACACAAATTGATACCAACTCATCCAACCTTTTTTACTTTGCCAGCTGAAAGTTGATTGATTAGCATGCTCAGATATGGTCAGCAGTGAAATTCGGTATTATCTTTTAACCTTGCTGATATTATGTAAGGTTGTACACAACCCATATCCAATCAGACCAAACCCAACAACCCGACCGACCTAACCCACATAAACCCAACACATCCTAGTTCGGGCCGGATATGGCTTACAATTTGTAACTCATACTATATATGGATCGGGTTTGATATTTTGTTCAACCCAACCTTATTTTAACCAAACCCAACCACATATTAAAAAACTAATTTAATATCAGCCCACTTAAAATCCTAAAATAGTGTTTATCTATTCTATAGTATATATACAAAAAAACATATTTCATTTCATCCCAAACTAGATAGAATTTAGCAAATATATTTTAAAGAGTTTTTTAATGTATCTTAAAATGAAAAACTTGTTCTACTATGTACTATGTAGTAAATTAATTTCATATGATTTGTTTTACAATGAAATTTTAATAAAATATGTCTTATATTGAATCAGTTATTTTAAATGCATCATGCTAGCAAAAATCTGATATATTATGCTGAAAATTTTAATATATATATATATATATTTTTTTTAAAATCCCTCATATTCTCATTTTTTATTACATTCAAGCAACCCAACCCGACCAACTCATACTTCAACCCAACACATATCCAACCTCATATCGGGTCGGATACGGTTGAACTACCTTAAACCCATACCTATGTGGGTCGGATATAGTATTTGGTCCAACCCATACTTTGTGCAGCACTAGTATTATCGATTGATAAGAGATTATGCATGGGAGTTTTTTAGCAGTTTAAACTTTATCATGAATATTTTTTTGTTTGAGCTCATTATTAGTATAAATATCTCAAAATTTTGTTCTATTCTCTGCTATAATATATGTTGAAAAGTTCTCTTGAAGTATTTTTTTTTTCACAGAATTTATGAAATAATTGATAATGGTTTTGCATGAAGAAGAAATTTTTTGGGCCATAGACTTCATCTTAACAAAAAACCTCTTTTATTTTTTTAATTAGAGAGGTTAGTTATTCCAAGAATATTTTTTATCTTTATCATCTAAGGTAAGTTTTTCAAAAAAAAATCGCATTCCATTGGTCTTTATATTTCTAATCTTTGTGTGCGTAATATTCATACGGAACAAAACTTATGGTGATTAATTTAGCCAATTGATTAAAAGGCTAGATGTATGCACATGGAGATAGTCACATAGAGATAACTTCATGGAGATAACCAAGTGGAGATGTATGATATGTTAGTATCGAACAAATGATCTGATTAATTCAACATCACATATTCAACCATTTGGAGATACATGGTTTCTTCCATTAATTCAAAATTTTATTTCATTGCTCGAATTAGTTTATTCATGAAGATAATCATGTTTAAATCAATTAATTAGCGTTTAATTTATGTATAATGTGATTTGTTACCAAGTAAGAATTCTTTTTATACATATTTGATGCTGCTTAATAAGATGCATGCCTTGGAAAGATCTATCATCTTAATCCCATATATATTTGGAAAAACTACAAGCAATAAATTACATTAAACTTATCTATTTCTTTAAATTATAGCCGACTTGGCCCAGTTAGCTCATACAACTTGCCTCTAACGCATTCTCATTTGCTAAAATACTTCTAAGAGATGTTAAATAATATGCATCATCTTTCCAGTATATTATGTAGCTTATCAAAGGCACTCATAATTCTTACTTGCAGTTCCCAATTATTAGCACAGTTATATATGTAAGCTTTTTCAACCTTCATGTTCTTAGATATGCTCCTGAAGCCATAATGATAATGTGCAAGACTAAAAATGCACTTCTATTTGTGGTATGTGTTGGGAATGGGTCCCTTCCTATGTGGAAAAAACCCATATTTAATTGGTGCAATAAGTGTTGCTACGGTATTTCGTGCTTTTATTTGATAAGGTGACTTATTATCCTTTGGTGTGCCTAGGTAATTGCAGCTTGATGGGAAATGTCATCTTATTAAATAAAGTTGTTGAATGGAGACTTCAAGGTGCCTCTTTGGTAGCTGTATATACATCCACATTTTGGGTAGCAAAGAATAAACAACAACATCAAAACTTTGTCAGCTTCGCCGAGACTTTGTGGACTGCTTCTACTACTTTGAGATTGCCCTTTGCTTGCGTGTTTTTTGCGAGATCTCTCAACTTTCTGAGCTCTGTTTCCCCTTGATATTTTTCATTTTTCTCACTTTTGTTTTGATGCTATTATTGTTAGTGATTGTTGGATAATTTGTATATCCACTTTGTGACTTAGATTTGGATTTGCGTATCACTTCATTATCATAATAAGAGAAGTTTGGGTGAACCCGCATCATTGGTCATGTGGTTTTTACTCTTTGAATTGAAGAGTTATTCCACGTTAAAATTTCATATGTGTTCTTACTTCATTATTATCTCTTGTTCTATTGATTATTTTTATTTATCATTGGTGATTGTGGTGCATTTTGCTGGGTTTGTCTGTGTCATTCATAACAAAATGGTATCAGAGCAAGGTTGGTTAACTTGTTGTATCCTCAGATGGATTCTAGTAATATCAACACTAGTAGAATGATTAGTTTGAATGGAGCTAACTATCATATTTGGAAGAGAAAAATGAGAGACTTGTTGTATGTCAAAAGTTGGCATTTACCTGTGTTTAGTGATGAAAAACCAGAAGGTAAAACTGATGAACAATGACAATTTGAACATGAACAAGTGTATGGATTTATTCGTCAGTGGATTGATGATAATGTTTTGAATATATAAAAGATGATGCTCATGCAAGATCACTATGGAAAAACTAGAATCCCTTTATGCTAATAAGTCTGGAAACAATAAATTGTACCTTATCAAGCAATTGATGGGTTTGAAGTACAATTTAAGAAAATCACTTTCTGATCACCTGAATGATTTTCATGATATTATTCAACAATTATATGATATGGATATAAATTTTGATGATGAAATTCAGGGACTTTTGTTACTTGGCACTCTTCCTGATTCATGGGACACTTTCAGAATGACACTTTACAACTCAACACCACATGACAAAGTTACACTAGATATTATCAAAGTTGGTATTTTGAATGAGGAGATGAGGAAGAAATCTCATGGTGTGTCTTCTTCATCCGAGGAAGCATATGTTGTTGAAAACAGAGGGAGAAGCAAGAGTAAAGCTCCAGTTTCCAAAGACAAAAGCAGAAGCAAATCTCGTGGAAGATACACGAATATGAAGTGTCATTATTGTGATAAATCAGGCCATATTAAGAAATATTTCTACAAGTGGAAAAGAGACAATAAGGGTGGTAAAGGCATAGAAGATAAGAAGCAAGATAAAAAAAATTGCAGTAACGATGATCAATTTGCTACTGCAACTAATGGTGATCTTATCATTCTACATGATGAGAGCTATGTGAATCTTGCTAAATATGAGTCGAGTAGGGTCATTGACAGTGGAGCATCACTACATGTGACATCACGGAAGGAATTCTTCATATCTTGTACACCTGGTGACTTTGGGGTGTTAAAGATGGGTAATGATGGGCTGACTCAAGTTGTGGGTATTGGAGATGTATGTTTGGTGACGAACATTGGAGCAAAGTTAATGCTTAAAAATGTAAGACATGTTCCAGAAATCCGATTAAACTTGACCTCTATTGGAAAACTCGATGATGATGGCTACTGAAACACTTTTCATGGTGGTCAATGGAAGCTTACTAAAGGAAACATGGTGTTAGCTCGTGGGAAGAAGCACACAAGCCTGTACTTGCTGCAAGCCTCAATTCCCACTGATTCTGTAAATGTGGCAAATGATGATCTTGCAAAATTGTGGCATAGAAGACTTAGACATCTAAGTGAAAAAGGGCTAAGTTCACTACAAGAGAAAAGTTGTTTCCAATGGCCAGGGGCAGTTGGTATAAGGATCAACGGTTTCCAACGACTTCCAATGCAACCGACGCCTATTTTCCAATGGTTTCCAACCGATACATTTGGCCACATGTCACCTTATTCTGGCTAATGGGTCGATGAAAATGGTTGAAATCCGTTGGAAACAGGCTGTTGAAAGCCATCGAAAATAATGGACTTGTAAGCCGTTGATTACCGTTTCTTGCCATTGGAAATTTGGGTGTTTTTTTTTTTACAGATTTTAGACTTGCCACTTCCAGCCACAACCACATATATAATCATCAAAACCGCTCCATTTCGAGCATATAACTCAGTCTCATCGACATATACAACCAACACAAGAAAAAAGGAAACTCAAAAATAAAACACATAACATGCATTAACCAATATTTACATAATACAACAACCAAACGTCGCCAAAGCGACATAATTATACATACCATGTCCAAACTGGTCATAACCAACACCATGTCCAAACTATACCATCACCAAACCATCATAACATCACGTCCTAACCAATATGTACAACCATCATCATGTAGCAAGCCTCACCAACTCTCAAAACATGGACATCATCAAAACAAGCTAACCTGATCAACTCTCTCCACCAAAAGATGAAGGTGGCATAATGACTTGTCAATGAACTCCGCCAGCCACTGGTTAAGCATCTTCATCTGTTCTTCACGGCGATGATCACGCTCATGAAGCTCTGCAATCTGTGCTTTCAGTTGTGCGATTTCTTCCTTGTCCTGAGCCCTCTGATACATCTATTGAGATGTTGTAATCTGTATATAATTTCATATTTTCAGTATTTCATAATAGCATTTCGAATAAATTTGAGTTTTTATTATAAATTTTAGTATTACCTCTAGATTTCCATAACCATATCGTTAGTTCCAGGTAGGCGGATCCATGACAACATCAAATATCTTGTCCTCATCGTCCTTGGTCAACTCAGTCCTCCCAATAGATTCCAGTATCTGCGCCCTTTGTGCCTGAAATTTCTCCTGTTAAACAAAAACAAATGAATTTAGATAACACTATTTTAATTAAATTATAAGTCTAACTTAACTATTTTATACTTACATATGTCTCATGTACCTTATCATCTTGGTCCTAACTGTACGAAACTGAGCCTGCGTCATCAGTCTAACTCAACGCATGTGTATGCTCGAAAACATCATAGTACGACACAGGAACCATACGGAAATAAGCATGTATATATATTTATATATATATGTGTGTGTGTATGTGTGTGTGTAAATTAAAACTTAAAGTTAAATCAATTATTAATTTTAACAAGTTATAAATTAAAATTTTAAACTGTGCAATGACAAAATATACCAAATCCTCACGATGATGCTAAAATTACTTGGACCCACCTCGATGCGTAACCGGATTCTTGCCCCTGTTAGCTGCATTTCTCTCAGACAAGGCCTATACATTAAAATTTAAAAAAATGTATAAAGTTTAGTATCCGTCTCATAGATTCAAAACCAAAAGGGACTATAGTATAAAGTTTAGTTAAGCAAATGAAAGTCCATTTTTTCAAGTAGTTGAAAATACATTTTCTATGTAGACAACCATTTTTATTATTTTTATAACATTAATAGTTGAAATAGATTCACAATTTTTGCGTCCGGTCGCTAAATTCTCTAAATTCCCATATAATTTATATATGCGGTCACAAATTTGTATCTGTCTCATGATAAAATATTAATATCTAGTTTCGTTTGAAAAGCTCAAACATTAAGATTGTATTTTAATGAAAATATTTCTTTTACGTATTAATTATGATGATAAAATTTGCATTTACATTTTGTTAAAACAATTTTAGGCCTGAATGCATGTTATGTTAATTGTTCATTTACTGGTGGGTCATCCTACCTCCCATTACAAATACAATAACGTAATTAAATCGCATAAATCTTTTCAATCTAAGTGATTCGACAAAATTTCGGCAGCACTTCCCTTTAGGTCCCTGAACAGTACACAATTGCGTGTACACAGGGAACATAAAGGAAGTGCTTCCGAAATTTTGAGAACTATTTAAAATGAAATGATTTATGAGATTTAATTTCATTATTGTGTTTGTAACTTGTCCAATACAAAAGGAAAAATCCAACAAATATTGTATATGATAAATATAAATGTCCGTTTTGTTAATAAAACGAACATTCACATTACGATTATATACAATACTTATCAGACGGGGCCAAAAAAATTCTCAAAGGCTTTATGAATATAACATATCAGGATTTGGTTATTTTTCGTGATTTTAGGGTTTTTTTTCAACTTCGATTTCGAAATTTCAACTTCAAAAATTCGTGCTCCTTTGTGCGCCTTAGCGCCATAACCACTATGAATTGTACGTGTATGAGTTTCATCACGTATACGTATATTTTCAACATTAAATCGAACTATATAACCGTACGTTATATACAAAATTAATTGTTGTTTTCGCTAAATTTTTATAAAACATAAACTTTAATATTTCCCTTTCCACTACACGTTTTCGAAAAATTAAATATCGTTTTTAATGAATTGGGGATCAACCAAATAAACAAATGAATGGATTGATTACCAACTATACATACATAAAACACTATATATATGCATGTATACATATACAACTTGAACTAATTAAACCCTAGATTAGCAACATAATCAAATAAGTCTATAAATACAAACTCATTAACAACAACTAATTAATCTAATTAAACCCTAGATTAATAACTAATTAATTTATAAATAAAACCCTAGATTAGCAACTTAAATGATTAAACCCTACATTAGCAACTAATTAACAAAACTAGACACACAAACATACAATCTAATTATGCTTAAATTACTAATTAAACAAAATTAGGGTTAATTTATACCTTGAAATCAGAGAGAATCAGAGATTATAGAGGAGGAGAGAGTGCCTTGAATGAATTAGAGAGACCCTAGGCGGTTGATGGCGTGGTGTGGTTGATTTCAGAATTAAGGGGGGGGGGTAAATTTTGGGGGATTGGAGAAATATTTCGGTGGATTAAAGAATGGGAAAGAAGGTAACAGGCTTCGGCTATTTTCTGCTCAACCCGTGTAACGGGTATCAACGGCTTCCAACGGAGATAAAACCAACGGCCGCCAATGGTTTCCAATGGCATATTTTTTTACACCGTAAGAAAATACCAATATTTGGCTTCCGTTAGAAGCCATTGGTCAATGGCCGTTGGAACTGGCCATTGCTATACTATACAATTCTAGTTGTGGTTGTTCGATGAAGAAAAATGTACTACGTGAGTTGAAGTGTGTAAAATTGGACAAACGTCCTCACTGTTTTGCAGGAAAGCAGAATCGGGTCTCCTTTAAGAGACATCCTCCTTCAAGAAAATCAGGTTTGCTTGATCTTGTTCATTTTGATGTTTGTGGTCCGTTAAAAGTTAATACCTTTAGTGATGCACTTTACTTTTTTACTTTTATTGATGACTGTTCAAAGAAATTGTGAACATATGCTTTAAAAACAAAAGATCAGGTACTTGATGTTTTTAAGCAGTTTCAAGCTTTGGTTGAAAGACAATCTGGTAAAAAGCTAAAGTGTTTACGTTTTGGCAATGGTGGTGAGTACATCGGTCCACTTGATGAATATTGTAAGGCTCAAGGTATTCAGCTTCAGTTTACACCAAAAAAGACTCCACAATTGAACGATGTAGTAGAGAGAATGAATAAGACATTGTTAGAGAGAATGAGGTGCATGATTTCAGAGGCTAAGTTACCAAAACACTTTTGGGGTGAAGCTTTGTTTACAGCTACACATGTGATTAATTTTTCTCCTTGTTTTTCTTTGAATGCTGATGTTCCAGATAAGGTTTGGCTTGGCAAGGAGATTTCTTACAGTCGTTTACGTGTCTTTGGGTGTAAGGCATTTGTGCATGTGCCTAATGATGAAAGATCGAAGCTGGATTCCAAGACTCGACAATGCATGTTTGTGGGCCATGCTCTTGATAAGTTTGGCTACATGTTTTATGACCGTATAGAGAAGAAATTGATTCGTAGCAAGGATGCAGACTTTGTTAAAGACCAAACAATTGAAGACATTCAGAAATCACAAGAATATGCATCACATAGAGGCCATGATCTGGTTGATTTAGATCTCCCTCCATTGACTCCTGCAACTCCAATAGCCCTGCACCAACTCCAACTGAGCATGTACAAGAAAATGACAATGAAGATCATGTACCTGAGGAAGATGATCTCCATGATGAAGTTGCTGAAATTGATTATCCTTCTTCTTCTGAAACTCAAACAACCTTTGTAAGGCGATCTACCGGGGAACGACACCCTTCCACTAGGTATCCTTCTTCCGAGTATGTTCTTGTAACCAACGGAGGAGAACCTGAGACTTTTAAGGAAGCAATAGACAGCGACGATATGCAACTTTGGTTGGATGCAATCAAAGAAGAGATGAAGTCGTTGCATGATAACAACACTTTTGATCTAGTGAAACTACCAAAGGGAAAGAAGGCTTTGAAAAATCTTTGGATCTACAAGCGGAAGCAAGATGAAAATGCAAAGACGCTTCGGTACAAAGCAAGACTTGTAGTAAAATGATGCAACCAAAGAAAAGGAATTGACTTTGAAGAGATATTTGGGCCGATTGTTAAGATGTCTTCCATCAGAGTTGTTCTGGGTCTTGCTGCTAGTTTGAATTTTGAAGTTGAGCAGTTGGATGTGAAGACCTCTTTTCTTCATGGTGACCTCGAAGAAGACATTTACATTGAACAACCAGAGGGCTTCAAAGTTGAGGAGAAGGAAGTATATATGTGCAAATTGAAGAAGAGTTTATATGGTCTAAAACATGCTCCAAGGCAATGGTATAGCAAATTTGACTCTTTTATGGAGGAGCAAGGCTACAAAAAGACATATAATGATCATTGTGTTTTGTTGAAGAAATTTGCTAACGATGATTTTATCATTTTGATACTTTATGTTGATGACATGCTTATTGTAGGACAAAATGTAGATCGGATTGCTAGTTTGAAGAAACAGTTGAACAAGACTTTCTCCATGAAGGAACTTGGTCCGGCAAAAAACATTTTAGGAATGAGAATTATTCGTGATCGCAAGGCTCGAAAATTATGGCTATCACAAGAAGCATATATTCAAAGAGTGCTTAAAAGGTTCAATATGGAGAAAGTAACAATTGTGAGTACTCCACTTGCCATGCATTTTAAGTTGAGTTCTCAACAGTGTCCTTCGATATCAGAAGAGAAGGAAAAGATGGTGCACGTTCCTTACGTTTCGCTGTAGGTAGTTTGATGTATGCAATGGTTTGCACTCAGCCTAATATAGCTCATGCTGTAGGTTTGGTTAGTAGATTTTTTTCTAATCCAGGTAAAGAGCATTGGAATGCTATGAAGTGGATTATGAGATACTTACAGGATACTGCTGATATGAAGCTTTGTTTTGGGAGTGACAAGCTTTGTCTCATTGGTTATTCAGATTCTGATATGGCAGGAGATATTGACTCGAGAAAATCTACTTCGGGTTATTTGGTCAATTTTGTGGGGGGGGGGGGCAGTGTCTTGGCAATCTAGACTACCAAAATGTGAGGCTTTTTCTACTACTGAGTCAGAGTTTATTGCAGCGACAGATGCATGTAAGGAGTTGTTGTGGATGAAGCAGTTTGTTCGTCAGCTTGGATTTTCATAAAAGAGATATGTGTTTTATTGTGGTAGCCAAAGTGCAATCCATCTTGCTAAGAATTCCATTTTTCATGCCAAGTCAAAGCATATTGATGTGAGGTATCATTGGATACGAGATGTTCTTGATAATAAGTTAATTGAGCTTAAGAAAATTCATACCAATGATAATGGTTCCGATATGATGACTAAAGCTTTGATAAAAGACAAATTTGAGACTTGTCAATCAATTGTCGGAATGGCAACCACCTCCACTTAGTCGGGAGGAGGAGGTTTGTTGGGAATGGGTCCCTTCCTATGTGAAAAAAACCCATATTTAATTGGAGCAGTAAGTGATGCTATGGTATTTCGTGCTTTTATTTGATAAGGTGGCTTATTATCCTTTGGTGTGCCTTGGTAATTGCTCCTTGGTGGGAATTTTCATCTTATTAAATAAAGTTGTTGAATGTAGACTTCAAGGTGCCTCTTTGGTGGCTATGTATACATCCACATTTTGGACAGCAAAGAATACACAACAATATCAAAACTTTGCCAGCTTCCCACAGACTTTGTGGGATGTTTCTACTATTTTTAGATTGTCGTTTGTTGGCGTGTTTTTTGCGAGATCTATCAACTTTCTGAGCTCTGTTTCCCAGTGATAGTTTTCACTTTTCTCGCTTTTGTTTTGATGTTGTTATTGCCAATGATTGTTGGATAATTTGTATATCCACTTTGTGACTTGAATTTGGATTTGTGTACCACTCCATTATCATAATAAGAGAACTTTGGGTGGGCCCCTGTCATTGGTCCCATGGTTTTTACTCTTCTCATAGAAGATATTTTCCATGTTAAAAATTCGTGTGTATTCTTACTTTATTATTATCTGTTGTTCTGTTGATTATTTGCATTGATCATTGGTGATTGTGGTGCATTTTGCTGGGTTTTTCTGTGTCATTCATAACAGTATGTATTTCTCTTTATGACTTGATATAACATAAAACTAGTTTGCTAAATTCATATTTACCTAACATCTTGAGAATACCAAGTATTTTATGTGTGACCGTAGAAAGAATGGTAAAAACAGTGCTTTTTCATTGGTAGAATACTAGAATTTGTAGTTGGGTTGAATCGATGTTTTTGAGGTTTATTACCTTAACCATTATGCTTAGTAGTTAACTAAAGTATAATTTAGTTTTCTTAACATATAGATTATATTTTTATTTCATATTTTTTCATTTATAATATCTAAAACATGGCATTTGGTATAACGATTTTGATTAGATAATTATTTTCTATTGATGAGATGACTTATATTCTAATGTTATCAAGATTTTACTGTAAAAATTTGTCTTGTGATGCTTCGCGCTTAGTTTGATCAAATAAAAACACCATAGAAAGTGCATCTAAGAAAATAGAATGTTACTATATTCGTCAAACCTATGTGTATGGCCTTTGTTTTATGTTTAAGTTTTGATTTTATTCCAGTCAGTAAATTATATCAGTGATGTTGTGAACGGACATATACCCACCAGTGTATTCCCATCAACAAGGGTTTCCTTACCCTATGTTTAGTCGTTCACTGACATATGTAAGCATGAATGGCGAGATGGAAGGATAGTACAGTAAAATTTGTGAAGTTGGTGGCTAAAATTAGATTAATGATATCACACATCGTCCTAAGATACATGCCAAAATATGGGGTGAATAAAGTAGCTTGTTTTGCATTCTTTTATGTGACCTACAAGGTTAAGTATTGTACGGTAAAACCAAATACTAAGTTATTACTTCTGGACATAATCATACACCACTAAGTTCTATCGTTATCATAGTCTCTTTTGGTAAAACTAGTTTAAATAAATCAGATATAACTTATTAACTAACTTAACCATGTATAATTTCAAATAATTCATGAACATTAATCACTTATTTTGAAATTTATAGATTCTTAATATAAAAGGTGCGTGACATGGTGTAAGGTGCGATGATCACCCTTTTCTACTCGATGCAAATGAAAAATGCACTGAATTATGCATAAAGTGCAAAGATAACTTAACGCTAAACACAAAAAGTTGCAATATCCTGTCAACATTTTGTTATTTTATTGCATTTTCCCTTCTTTTTTAACAATCTAAAATTAAATAAAAGTTTGTATTCATCATGTGATTTCTTTTACAAATCTGTGTTTGTTTTCTGTTTTAGAAGATAAATTTTCCCTTTATTTATTTATTTTCTTGAAACAAACATATGCTGCTATTGACATGAAAAGCCCGGTCCCTTTTATGTGATATCCCTGGTCTATCAATGACTGCATTCAAATGCAAATAATGCCATATCCGCATTTGTATCTGATGTTATTTTGTGTGCGCGCATGTGTGTGCGCGCATGTGTGCACGCGCATGCGGCTGTGTATATGCGCGCGCGCGCGTGTGTGTATATTAGACATAATTTTATTTGTCTTGTTGATTATTGAAATACAACAAATGAATATATATGATGAGAAGTAAAGGAAAATCTTATTTGAACTTATAAATTTCTAATTTTATATACATATAAATTTCTAATTTGTTTTTCATATACATATAAATTTCTAATTTTAGGTTTCTATTGGAAAAACTTATAACTTTCTTTATGTAAGTTGTGACATAAATTGTATCCAAACTTGTATTAATTGGGTTGGGGCTAAGTAGGTAGTAAAGGAAAAAATCTTGCCCGCATTTACAGCGTTGACAGAGCTAGTTATCTATGTAATAAACATTGATCCAAGTGTTTGAAGTAGATACGTAATCTTCTCATCTGTCTTGTTATTTATATATTTGTCTACAAGAAACAAGCTGAGGTTAATTTTTAGTGTAAAGGGAGGAATTCAGGGATCCGCTATCATTTCATACTTTACACTAACGTTTGTCCTTATAGTTAAATTTTTTGCCCCTTGTCCTTATGGATAACTTTTTTGTTACTTTTGTCCTTAACACTATTTTCATGTACTTTCTGGATTGTATGTTACTGGATGGATGTCGTTTTGCCTTTAAATGATAGTGTTCCTTTCCGTGGTAATTTTGCGGCATATTCGTATACTTGAAGCATGTATATTTCTTTCTTATATTGGAGTGCATCTCTATTCATAGTCCATAATGATACATAATATGGATTTGTATATTACTTTTTAAGAACTATATAAGACTTTTTAATGATGGTGAAAAATCATTTGTATAGTATTAACCGTCACCATGTGTTTTTGATCCACATATTTTCAATATTTGGAATTATTTGTGGTGCATGCGCGATTATTGTGGATTTGTAGCATCCATCTCACTAGAAGTCTATTTAATCTGTTGTACACACATAAAGTTTAGTCTATATGATATTAATTAAGTCTCTACTTTTTATCATTTAAAAAAATCGTCTTTATCAACAACAATTTGCGAAAGATGAAATGATGTTATAAACAAAGATGTTAGATGTCGGTAAGTCCTATTTTATTTCCTAGGAGCATAAAGATAAAAAAATTATAGTTGAAGCAAAGTGTTAAATAATGCATGAACGTGAGACTGTTATGCAATACACTACAAGAATCGGCTTAGTTAGCGACGCCAAAAAACCATCGACGGCCGTCACCAGCCGTCGCCAGCCATCGCTAACGGCCGTCACAAAATATGTGGACGCTAAGAAAATAGCGTCGAGCTTGGTGATGGCTGTGAACACCAATTTAGCGATGGCAAGGATGCCACGTGGACAAAGGCAATATTTTCTACAGTTGTCACCAGCCGTCATCATATAGCCGTCGCTATTCATAGTAAGACATTGCAAAAGAGCCGTCACCAGCCGTCACCATTCGTGGCAAAGCTGTGTAAAAAGCCCTCGCAAGCCGTCGCCAACCATCACCCTACGTGACCAGAAAGCCGTCGCTAGCCGTCACTAAACTATAATTTTTTTTTTGTTTTCCAGCAGCTAACAAGCCATCGAACCACACCAACTCAAACCCAACATATCCGCAACTCATATACAATCAATTTCGCATTCCATCACCTCAAATTCACATTCAGTCACCTAATAAATGCTATAAATCAACTCATACACGACTAAATATCTAATAAACGATGAATATAAACAATAAACGGTCAAAAACCCTCAACACGTCCACATCAAGTAAACAAACCATCATCGTCTCCACAAAACATCACAAACATCTCAAGTTCACGATCAACAAGTAGTTTATTTTTACAAACCAAGTCCAAAATTAAAAAAAAGGACAAGTACCTACTCATCATGATCATCCTCGTCGTCCTCGCCCTCCTCGTCCTCTTCCACGGTAGCAGGCTCACTCGGCGGCATTACCCCATGCTCCTGAAGATATGTAGCAATCCGCGCATCCAGCACGGTCTCAAGCTTGTTCTTCTGAAAATCCTTTAGAGCTGCAACCTGTTGTCGAAGCATGATGATCTCCTCCTCGTCCTGACGCCTCGTATAAGAGGCCTGAGTCCCCGTTATCTGTAATTATTATATTATAAGCGTGTATGAGATAAATTAATATTTCAATGGTATTGCAATGTGGCTTGGTTAATTTATCGTATTATTTAAAATTAATACTGGTTGTTATTGCAATGTAGACATATATATATTTACATTATATAAAAAAACATTGAATTTTCAGAAAATAACATTTCTTATGTATTGCAGAAAGAGCTTCTACTATGTTTGGAATGCACTGTAATATATCTATTTTAAAATATTCATGCTAGTATGAGATAAATTAATATTTCACAGGGAGTGATATTTGTTTACGTGGATTGAGTACCTAAGTGATATTAATTAATAGCACTTGGATATGTTTAAATCCTTTAATAAAACGCTTTACCTCTATGTTTCCAAAGCCGTAGCACCTACCCCTAGTAGGAGGGTCGATGATTTTGTTCCAAATGCGATAGCACTCCTCCACGTCCGGCTCTTGACGTAACTGCATCGCTCGAGCATTTAACGCCATCATGTATTTGTCCTGCGATAGCGGACACTTATGGAATACATTAAATATTCAATTTCAAAATAACAATGTGAAATACAAATTATTACGAATGCTAACCATCACTTCACGGGACTTAGTGTCCGTCCAGGTATATGAGGTGTTACCCTCCTCATCTGTCCGCTCGACGACATGAGTCTGTGTAAACACCTCAGTAAGTGTAGGCTCCCGTTGGAGAATCAACATCTGAAATGATACAATATATATTTGGAATTTATCAATAAGAATATAAAAGTTTAGAACTATTTGTAAATGTGATTTATCGTTCGTACCAATTCGCGACGATGCTCGGAGAAAGACTTAGACCCAGCCCGATGCAAAGAAGGATTTTTGAGCCTGTTTGCTCAGTTTCGCTCTGAAAGCTTTTGTATATTTGATTATATGATTAATTGATGGATATACAAAATAAAATTTTGAAATAAGCTTAATTAATTTACCCTCGCAGCTTTCATGGCCCACATTTTCTTGAAATCGACGTATACCTCCTCGCTCATCCACTGGGGCCTCTTTCTCGCTGCTTTTGCCTTGTATACATTGCCTGAATAATTTTTCCTCATTTTCTGGTTCCATGCGGTGAGGAAAACATCCATATCTTCATCCCATACCCGTACAACAACCTATAAAATAACAAACAAATTATATTACATATTTTATATAATTTTGCAAATGAGAAATATATTTATACTTACAAGAACCTCTGAGAGGATGGCATTCCTAATCTAAATAGGAATATAGTCCCAGTGAGGCCACGCCTGTGTCCACCTAGGGACATATACATTTCTAGACACACCTAAAACAACATCTCCTAGAATAATATCAAACCCCCTGCAGAAAGTACGATATTAGCATAATGTCAACACGAGTCACAAACCAGCATAATGTCATGAGCGAGGGTCGGCACCCGCTTATACAACCGGTCTAAAAGTTCAAAAGGAGACAACCAAAGACGGGACAACAAAGTTACAATCCTTGACCTTCCTGGGCCTACCTACCTTCCTCTTAACATGACCAGAACAAGATGGAAGTTCATCAGCACGTTTAGAAACCACCGACTTTACATCTCCTGGAGCAAAAGAAGCAACAGTGCTATCTTTGGATCTGAGAGCACGAATCAACTTCGCCTTATCAACTTCTAAAACAGAAATACGCTCAAGATTGTCTTTAAAAAGCTTTTGGATATCGCAGGCCAATGTATGCCAACCATTCATCTGTTTCACAGAGTGATTTTTGAGTAGATCCATCTGCTTTCCAAATTGATGCACAGCAGTTTCGAGGCAGGCTAACATATGACCTTTCGCGGCAATCATATCACAAGAAAAGGTCTGGGAATGAGACTGGGATATATTCACATTAGAAGGTACTCCCTGTAAGCTCCACCCCCGGAAACGCTTAGCAAGCCTAGGATTGCATGGCCCAGGAACATAACGTGCCCTATTAATGATAGTCTGAAGCTCTGTATAAGATGGACGTAAGGGGGAATTCACAGACAGTTGACCAGTTGATTGAATCTCATCTATCGGAACATCCAAATCAAAGTATCTTTCTGGTCGATGTCGATCTGGGGACGAAACCATCCTGTAGAGGGACCAGTGAAAAGTCACACAAACAAAGTATTTAAAGGCATAAACAAAGCAAGATGGATTTACTCTGAGATTCCAATAAATAGTAAATTCCAAAAGAAGAACTAGCATAAGTAAGAATCGAAAAACCTATGCTATGCAAAGTGGCGATAAAAAAGAAACGTGGAGTTTTTTAGTTGAGAAACCTCGTTAAGAAAAATAAAAGTGAGATAGAATGAGACATAAGTAAATAAGAGGGAAGATTAAAGGACACACATCAAGAGCACTCTCACCAAGTCAACTCAGTACTCGATTGCAGAAATAAATGTCCCATCAAAATCCAGCTGACATGATCATCTCCCTATGATTCAACCGTTGATAATGATGAAAAGATAATTCAAACGTCTCGCCCTCAAAAAGGAATGACATCAACCTACCGCAACGAAATGATCCTGAGTTTTGCACTAATGACCCTTCAGTAAATCAGATTAAATCTTCCAAACAATGTTGCAACCAGTCATGTCGAAGCCAGTAATTCTTTGTTAAAAAAAATTTACGGACTTCGAGGGGCAAATGATGTTCCCTTAAAAATCCACACGCACATTGAGCTAATCAAATCTGAGAAGAAACCTACAGAACGAGCGCCATAAGGGTCGTTCATACATATTGATTGTCCAAGGCGCTTAAGCGACTCACAAAAGGAAGGCAGCAACTGCACATAACAAAGGCCAAGGGTCGCGCATATATTCAATGACCGCTCATGAATTGCAACTCCGACCGCTCATATGTTTTATTGATCGAACGCCAACACTTCGATCAGACATCACCTATCAGTGGTTGGATGCCCACTCTTAGGATACGCACGCTTACATCTCAAATCACAAGCCTTGATCGGTGTCCTCCAGACTATAGAAAAGATTGCCCGCTCACTCATATTTAGACATAGCTGCATCAGAGAGTCAAGATCGTCCGACCGCTTATTCAAATCGCTCACTTTTGTGCTCGCACATGACAACTGAGTACAGCTGTCAATAGCTGGTTACAGTCAGGCGATGGCATATTTGTAATTAATGCAGTAGACGACCCGTCGCCTACATGTACAAGCTTCAGTTCTCTTTTCCAATAAGGCACATCTATAAATAGGCCATGGCTACCAACACAAAGGGGATCGAATCTTTTGAACCACGGAGTGCTGCTAAATTCTACCTTTAGTCATTGAATATTTGGGTCATCTTCTCCATCCATAAGTTCATCACCGATTTGGCTATGGCATCCAGCACAACTTTGTAATCGGGAAATAAAAGACATCCTCCTTCTCAATCATTCATCCATCCTTCCCTTCCTCAAACTTTACCATTTTATCATAAAATCCCAGGATTGATATGTATAAACGAGAGTATTTTGAGTGAATATAGAGATGTATGAAAAAAGAGAGTTGACGTATTTTGTAATCTCCATTTTAAGAATACAAGTAATCTTCGTAGTGGATGTAGGCCTGGCGCAACGCTGAACCACTCTAAATCTCGTCCCTATTTTTCCTTATTCGCATTTTTATTGTCAATAGTTATTAAGTATGACTCCATTTATTTTCGTACCGTATCAATGAAGTACAATTCTAGTACCTTTGGTGTTTGAGCCATTTTTTTGGCGTAAACATTTTGATGCCCACCGTGGGGCCGTGTTCGAAATTTCTTGCTTCGTACTTCCTTTTAGTCTCAGCAATAAAAATCCTAAATCGTTCCATGGCCGGATCTAAGAAAAGCGGCAAATCTACTAAAGTTGTCGTAACCAATGATGTTAATGGAGCTAAACCGCAAACGTTGAACCAAGGGGCTGGGGGAACCCCTAGGTTATCTGTAACACGAGATGTGTTGAATGTGGTTGTAACAGATTTGAATGAGAAAATGGATGCTACAATGAAGATGATGATGGAAAGGTTTGATGTCCTGATTAATGCTCAAACCAACCTTTAGCCACCAAATGCTCCAAATAATGTTGATGAAGAAGAAGACTCATCAACCTCAGACCCTAGTCGATTCCACTTCTTAGCGGAAGACAAGGAAGAGGCCGGCGGTGAGGACTCTAAGGCCAGATCCCCGCAGCGTAAAGAAAAACGTGCGACTCAAGGTATCACAAGTCCCACCAAAAGGACACCTTCCTGTTGACACACTTTTTGGTCAAAGCTGTCACATATGGAATTCCTTAATAGCAACACGTTCAAGTAGTGGAAACAACGTTAGAAGACATAAAGCGATTTGGTCGAAATCACACCATCAACGTAAAATGGCCTGAAACTCCTACCAGACAACCTCTTTTGGGCCCGAAAACAGCAATTACGGAATTAACCTCAATAAATCTTGTAACCCTCTAAATGAGCTTCAAGTAGAGCTTTCGTTTGGCTCAATCGGACTTACGGTTTGAAAGTTATGCCTATTTCCGTGAACGCTCATAGAAGAGCTACTCCGGTTCGTGAGCTTGGTCCCGATTCGCCCTCAACATGACTCTTCCTACTCGTTGGACCCCCCTTGGCCTCGCCCCTCCTCGGCTCGTGGAGCCCTTTCAACTCGTGAAGCACCCTCCTCGAGTCGTGACGCACCCTCGTCTCGTGAAACCAAGTCTAGCTCGTGGAGCTCGGGTGGACCACGACCCTCATCCACGACCCGACCGTGGACACAAGCTTCATCACTCTAGCACGAGACCATACCTTGGTTCGTGAAGGCTTCATCATGACCCTATCCCATAACCACGAACCGATCACCGAACCTGCTAATACATGCATAGATCTTGACTTGTTCTCAAGGCTATTCCTGTTCCTACTATCCTGGATCGTATGCCACGTGCCCTATCACGAACCGGTCATCCCAGAGGTTGTCCTACAGCTATAAATACACCTCTACATGGAATTTTAGGGGGATTCTCTCTGATTTTTGACGAAGGCCTTTCTCCTATTTCTCCACAGCCTCGACCATTAATGAGTGCAAGGATTTTGCACCTTTCTACATATAAATTCTCCTCTTGCAATCTCAATTAACACATGAATTGTGTATCTGCATGTAACTGATTCTTGTAATCTGTCAGTATAACACTAAGATTATAAAGTGGATGTAGGCTACATCTTCAACCGAACCACTATAAAAACCTCGTGTGTTCCCTCTGATTTTACTTTTTACTGCATTCGGTGATTTGTGATCTGCATTTGGATGTTAGTGCCATTTTTTGCTCTAACACTCCCAAAAGAGGTGCAAGGCATCAAATCTCAATTCGTGAACGCACTGATAAGAACATCGATGCTGATCCTGTGGAATAAGAGATCGATGAGAGACACATCACAGACATGATCCAACGAATAATGAAGGAGAAAGCGACCCGAGAAGATGAAGAGAGAGAATGGGAATTTTCACCTACCAAAAATCCGTTTACAGAAAAGATCCGTCAAGCAAAGTTCCCCAAGAAATTCATGCCACTAACAATAGCACCTTATGGCGGAGTTGGAGATCCGAACATCTTCCTATTCAAATACAACCAACACGTGAATGGAGCTAGGGCTACCGACGAAGTAAAGTGCTTATACTTTCCTGTATGCTTAGAAGGTGTGGCCTCGCTATGGTTCACCAGACTTCCACCTAAATGTATCGACCAGTTCGCCGATTTGGCAAGAAGGTTTCAATATCAATTCCGAATAAAACCATTAAAGCAGGGGATGTGATGTCACTTAGCGAGATGGAATAAATGCCTGGGGAAGCCATCAAAGCTTTCATTGCACGCTTCCATGCTGCAATAGCAGTGGTCATAGAGCTAGAGCCTTGGTACTTGTTGGCAGCTCTGAAAGGAGCCATCGATAAGAAGTCAGAATTTGGGAAGAGGCTCAAGATGAAGAAACCAAAGACTTTAAAGAAGTTTTATAAGAAAGCTGAAGAATATACGAGTGTAGAAGACTAAGCCCCAAACATCTAGAAGGCTATAGAGAATAGCGCTGCCAGAGAAGGAAAAAGTAATGAGTTCCGAGCTGAGCAGAAGAACGACACAGGGCAAAAGAGGGGGAGCGACGAGAAGGATAACAAAGCCTATAAGATGACGTGGTTGTACAAGTTATCCGAATTAACCCTCCTAAATGAAACTCCAGAAAGAATTTACTCCGCCACAAAGGATTCAGGTATCTTTCCTCAGACAAAGCCACAGAAGATAACTGAGCAACAAACAAATTCCGGCAAATTCTGTCAGTTTCACAACCAACCAGGACATAGCACCAACGAATGTCGGCACCTAAAGAATTTAATCGAAGAACTCATCAGGAAGAATCAACTCCAACAGTATGTGAAAAATCCTCAAAATGCTCCGGTTGCACAAGGGCACAATAGTACGGTCTTCCACCCCGACTCAAGTGAGGAAGATCAAATATCAGTTGATTCAAGACCAGTAATGAACAAGTATTTGGGGGGCCTCACCCGGTTGGAAACAGTTGGGCAGATATGGAAAAGTATGCCAATGAGTTGAAGGAAGCCACAAGAGAAGAAAGATGTATGACCCTGAGCAACGAGCTTTCAATGAAATTTCCCAAAACTTCGATCGATGATGTGGTATTCAAAGACAAAGACAAAGACGGGTTAGTTACACCAACTATTGACGCCATGGTGATCATAATTGGTCTTGGCCCTGCAGTTGTTAAAAGAGCCCTGGTTGACACAGGGGCGTTTGTTAATGTGATATTCATAAGCACATTCCAAAAAATGAATCTCCCTATGAGCAAAGTACGTGCATATCCAAATAAGATCCACGGTTTCACGGGTCAGCCTACACAACCCATCGGTACAATAGATTTACTCGTGGAATTGGCAGACAGAGAATGCAAGGTCTCTATGGTACAAACTTTTGTCCTGATAGATGAGTTCTCATCCTATAATTCTTTCCTTGGGAGGCCAACTCTTTCAGGTTTTAAGGTTGCACTGGCTTCATGGTGTCTGACCGTGAAGTTTCCAACTGAAAAGGGGATTGGTGTGATTAGAGGTGACCAGATCGCTGCAAGGGACTGCTACGTGACAGAGTTAAAACATGCTAAGAAAAAATACTCAAGAAAGGATGCGGAGGCTCTCCCTCGCATTCACAAACTCCCTTTATAGCAATTAAAGAAGGGTCCATGCACTGGCGAACACAGTGGAGCGCGAAAAGAAATCGACCCTAGAAAAGCAGTGTAGAGGACGAAAGAGCGACATCTGCCGAGGTCACAATTCCTATAGTTGTAATTCCGAAAGACCCAAACCATTTGTTAAACATAGGATCTCGGTTAATTCATGAACTAAAGAGTCGATTGATTGTCTTTTTAAGAGCTAATTTGGATATGTTCGCGTGGAACCATTCCAACATGTGCGATATATCTCCAGATATCGCGGTCCATAAGTTAAACATTGACCCGCGTGTTCCATCTGTTAAGCAGAAAAGGAGAACCCAAGAGTCGGAAAGGTCGCGCGCTTTAAAGGAAGAAGTAGACAGGTTAATGTAAAATGGTTTTATCAGAGAATCCACCTATTCGAAATGGGTTTCCAACCCTGTGCTCGTAAAGAAAGCAAACAGCAAGTGGCGAGTCTGTGTAGATTACTCAGACCTTAATAAAGCTTGCCCGAAAGACAGTTTTCCTCTCCCCAGAATCGACCAGCTAGTGGATTCTATGGCCGGTCATGAATTATTGTCCTTCATGGATGCATATTCCGGCTATAATCAAATCATGATGTACGAGCCGGACCAGGAAGACCCAAGTTTCATTACTGATCTAGACTTATATTGCTACAAGTGATGCCATTTGGCCTGAAAAATGCGGGGCCAACTTACCAACGATTGGTAAATGCTATGTTCAAAAAGAAAATTGGCAGGACAATGGAAGTCTATGTCGATGATATGTTAGTAAAGTCCAAAAGAGAAGAAGACCATTTAGAAGATCTAGCCCAGATGTTCGATATCCTACGACAATATAGCATGAAGCTGAATCCCTTGAAATGTTATTTCGGGGTCGGTTCGGGCATGTTCCTAGGATTTATGGTCAACGCCAGGGGCATAGAAGCTAATCCAGCCAAAGTATCAGCTTTGAGAGAAATGCGCCTCCCAGGAACCAAGAAAGAACTTCAACGTTTGAATGGAAGGATTGCGGCCTTAAATCGCTTCATATCCAGAGCAACGGACAGATGCCTTCCATTTTTTGATGCCCTTAGGAAGGGGAAGAAAGAGATACAGTGGGCCCCTGAATGTCAGAAAGCCTTTGAAGAGCTGATCCAACACATGCCAACACCTCCCATGTTATCAAAACCGGAGACAGAGAAGAACTATTTCTATACCTGGCAGTATCCCCCATTCTCTAAGTGCAGCATTGATTAGGGAAGATTCGAAGGTACAAAGACTAGTCTGTTACATCAGTAAGAGACTATCTGGGGCAGAATTGAATTATCCAAAGCTTGAAAAACTCACTTATTGTTTTCTTATTGCATCAAAGAAACTTCGGCCCTACTTTCAGGCCCATCCTATTAAAGTTCTCACTGATCAGCCTCTAAGGCAAGTTATGTTCCGACCAGAGACCTCCGGAAGGTTATTAAAATGGAATATTGAGCTTAGTCAATACGACATTACATATCATCCTCGAAAAGTGATCAACAAGCAAGCGCTCGCTTATTTTATCCCAGAATTTACTAACCGAGGAGAGACAAAAGAGGAAGACGATATTGGAACTAACGTCCAGTGGAAATTATTTGTTGACGGAGCCTCGAACGATTACTGTTCTGGGGCAGGGGTAGTCTTGGAAACCCCCGAAGGAAGATCTCTATGATATGCGCTAAGGCTAGAATTTCCACCGACAAACAACGAAGCTGAATATGAAGCTCTCATCGCATGAGTAAAGCTAGCAAAAGAACTACAGATAAAAACTATACAAATTTCAGCAATTCCCAGTTGGTAGTATGCCAAGTTCTAGGAGAATTCCAAGCCAAAATGGGCAACTTGCTGAATTATCTTTCAAAAGCCTTGGAACTATTGGATGCATTCGAGCACTACACCTTATCTCACATTCCCAGGGGAGAAAACACCAAAGCTGATTCATTAGCAAAATATGCAAGCACAGGAGATGCACAACTTATGGAGTTAGTTCTGGTGGAAGTCCTTTCTAGCCCAAGCACGGGAAAGACCGAGTTGGATTGGATCATGAACGTAACCGATGAACCAAACTCATGGATGTCACCGATCAAAGAATACCTCAAAATGGGGCATCCCCGACGGAAGCCAAGCAGCGAAGGAAAATTTTACGAAAAGCCTCTTTCTATCTCGTTCAGGATGGTCGGCTATACAGACGTGGATTTTCTACACCCTTACTTCTTTGTGTTACAGAAAAAGAATCAAAGGCAATCATGTCGGAATTACACGAAGGGGAATGTGGAGGTTATACCGGTGGACAAACTTTGGCTAAGAAGATCTTGTGATACAGTTACTTCTGGCCAGATATCAATAAAGACTCCATGGCCTACACTAAAAAGTGTGAAAGATGCCAAAGATTTACCAAGATTCCTAGGATGCCATCCACAGCTATAACCCATATGGTCAGCCCATGACCATTTGCTATTTGGGGCATCGATCTCATAGGAGCCCTTCCCAATGCAAAATCTGGTTTTAAATACGCAATTGTTGTCGTTGATTACTTCAAAAAATAGGCCAAAGAAGAACCACTGGCCACCACAACTTCAAAGAAAGTCATTAATTTTGTCTTAAAAAATATCATATGTAGGTTCGGGGTACCACAAAAAATAATCATAGACAATGGCACCCAATTTGAAAGTGAAGAATTCCAAAATTTCTGTGCTAGGTATAAGATCCAGAAAAGCTTTTCAGCAGTTGCCTATCCACAAGCGAACGGGCAAGTGGAAGAAGTAAACAAAATCATTAAAACAACCATTAAGAAACGGTTAGAGAAGTCCAAAGGTGGTTGGGCAGATGAACTCCCACTAGCATTATGGGCATATCGCACCACGCATAAAACCACGACCGAGCATACTCCCTTTTCTTTATCCTATGGCTCTGAAGCCATGATACCAGTGGAACTGGAAGTCCCCACCCACAGAAGGATATACTTTGATTATAAAGAAAATGAGAGATTGCTAGGGCTGTAAATGGATGCAGTCGGTTACGGATAGTGCCGTATCCGAATCCATATCCGAAAATGAAAATCCGTATCCGAATCCGTATCCGATATCCGCGGATACCAGTTAAAAATATCCATATCCACTGATATTTTCGGATATCCGAAAATATCCGTATCCGCCTTAGCGAATACGGATATCCGAAAATATCCGAAATATCCGTATCCGAAACTTAAAACTGTACATTGGATGTGTATATCCGAAAACATCCGAAAAAATATCCGAAAATAAAACAATAAAAGTTTACAAATACATCACTCACATACAAATTTGGCTCATAAAATATATTTTTTGAAAATGTGAATACATCTAATTAAAAATTACAAGCAGGACATCAATCAAATAATTTTCTTACAACAAATATTTTAAGACATAAAGTGTTCAAAATATGAAATACACAACCCTAAGACTAAAATAAAACAAAATATAAATCATAGAAGCACATACACAATTATGTTTTAATTATAACCATACCACAAAATAAAATGAGTACATGATTTAAAATGTTGCATAATACAAAATACAACTTTCCTTTATAATTAAATAGTTGAGTTTTGGTTAGCTATTTTAAGGAAATTTATATATTAACTTAATCTTAAATATAAATTAAAAATTATATAATATATATACTACATACACGTATCAGAAAATCGGACGGATATTTTTTGGATACGGATACCACTATAACCATATCCGTATCCGAAATGATTTTCGGATATCGGATATCTGTATCCGCATCTCGGATAACTGATATTTTTCGTATTTTCGGATACGGATGCGGACGGATATCGGATTTTTCGGGTACCCGTTGACAGCCCTAGAGATTGCAACTCGAAGCCCTCGACCAACACGAGGAAAGAAGAAAGGAAGAAGAACTCAAAGTGGCTGCACATCAAAGATGGGTGGTAAGGCATTTCAATTCAAAAGTAAGACACAGGACTTTCGAAATTGGAGACCTTGTGCTAAAGAAAATCATGACTGGTACTGGAGTGTTTGGACCCAACTGGGAAGGGCCCTATGTTATAAACCAAAAACTCCAAGATGGTACTTTCAAATTGGCTACCAAAGATGGAATCCAGATTCCACGAGCATGGAACAACGAGCACATCCGTCGTTATTTTTTGTAACACACAATTCGAATACATGGAAAGGGTTGTAAATACTTGCAAAATTTTCGCATTCGAATTAAGTACATAAAATGAATGAATGTGGAATTCCGTTTGCATATATAAATCACACATTTACGAAATCCCTACTAAAAGTTGACTTCTTTTATGTAGGCAAACAAGTGACCAATGGGCGCCAAGCCAAGGAGCTCTGTCTTTCATCATGAAACACCAAACCTTTTGGCACACGTCTAACAAAAGGATTGGCACCAAACTAAGGAAGCAATGCAGAGTTGAAAGCAACTCAAAATGTCCCACGGTTAAAAATTGCTAAACACCATAAAAGGGGCACCTTATTAGGTGCATGACATGAGTTCTTTGACTCGAGAAACAACTCGATAAGATAAACTGATGTCTGCCTCCCAGGGTAAAGCATAAAGTCGAAAAAACCGACATTGTCCAAAAGCAAAAAAAAAAAAAAAACGGGGAGCATCTTGTTAGGTGAAGGACATTAATTCTTTTAATCGAGTTAAAACTCGATGAGATGAATTAGTGCCCACTTTCCGGAATCAAATATGCCGGAAGGACCAGCACAAAGCAAAAATCCTAGCCGAAAGGGGGTATTCGATTTTGTTCTTTATTGTTAACCAAGTCAAAAAAATCCAATATTGGCTTACAACATTGTAACCCAAGTCCTCCCATAGGGGTACGCATTCAAAACCCGTTTCCGAAGGACCTAGGGCACCGAGTTAGCGAGACGAGGGGCTGAATGCATCCTAAATCTACAATAACATATATACAAACATACATCTAATTTAAAATACCCAAATAACTTAATTGCTAAAGTTAAAGAGAGGCGTGGATCTTACCAATTAAGATAAATATGAAAAGATGATCGCTTTTAGCTCAATAAACCCGTAATAAACCAATTATGACGACGTATTAATAACGCTAAAAGTAACGCGACGTAATTACGATACTAACGTACGATCGTCAGGAAAATCATAATGTAAAGCCTAAAAAAATTCTTTTTTTGGTAAGCAGGGTAATAGGACATGATGTGGCAGACAAAGCACAAGAGCATCATAAAGCCAACAAAACAACCATTCGTCAAGCCCACAAAGTGTCAAAGGTCAACACGACCAGCATAATGTCATGAGCGAGGGTCGGCACCCACTTATACAACCGGTCTAAAAGTTCAAAAGGAGACAACCAAAGACGGGACAACAAAGATACAATCCTTGACCTTCCTGGGCCTACCTACCTTCCTATTAACATGAGCTGAACAAGATGGAAGTTCATCAGCACGTTTAGAAACCACCGACTCTACATCTCCTGGAGCAAAAGAAGCAATCGTGCTATCTTTGGATCTGAGAGCACGAATCAACTTCGCCTCATCATCTTCTAAAATAGAAATACGCTCAAGATTGTCTTTATGGAGCTTTTGGAGATCGTAGGCCAATGTATGCCAACCATTCATTTGTTTTTCAGAGTGATTTTTGAGCAGATCCATCTGCTTTCTAAATTGATGCATAGCAGTTTCGAGGCAGGCTAACATATGACCTTTCGCGGCAATCATATCGCAAGAAAAGGTCTGGGAATCAGACCGGGATATATTCACGTTAGAAGTACTCCCTGTTAGCTCCACCCCCGGAATCGCTTAGCAAGCCTAGGATTGTATGGCCCAGGAACATAACGCGGCCTACTAATGATAGTCTGAAGCTCTGTATAAGATGGATGCAAAGGGGAATTCACAGATGGTTGACCAGTTGATTGAATCTTATCTATCAAAACATCCAAATCAAAGTATCTTTCCAGTCGACGTCGTTCTGGGGACGAAACCATCCTGCAGAGGGACCAATGAAAAGTCACACAAACAAAGTATTTAAAGACATAAACAAAGCAAGATGGATTTACTTTGAAATTCCAATAAATCGTAAATTCCAAAAGAAGAACTAGCATAAGTAAGAATCGACAAACCTATGCTATGCAAAGTGGCGATAAAAAAGGAACATGGAGTGTTTTAGTTGAGAAAACTCGTTGAAGAAAAATAAAAGTGAGATAAAATGACATATAAGTAAATAAGAGGGAAGATTAAAGGACACACATCAAGAGCATTCTTACCACGTCAACTCAGTACTCGATTGAAGAAATAAGTGTCCCATCAAAATCCAGCTGGTATGATCATTTCCCTATGATTCGACCATTGATAATGATGAAAAGATAATTCAAACGTCTCGCCCTCGAAACGGAATGACATCAACCTTCCACAACGAAATGATCCTGAGTTTTGCACGAACGACCCTTTAGTAAATCAGATTAAATCTACCAAATAATGTTGCGACCAGTCATGTCGAAGCCAGTAATTCTTTGTTAAATAAAATTTACGGACTTCGAGGGGAAAATGATGATCCCTCAAAAATCCACATGCACATTGAGCTAATCAAATCTGAGCAGAAACCTACAGAACAAGCGCCATCAGGGTCGTTCATACATATTGATTGTCCAAGGCATTTAAGCGACTCACAAAAGGAAGGAAGCAACTGCACATAACACAGGCCAAGGGTCGCGCATATATTCAATGACCGCTCATGGATCGCAACTCCGACCGCTCATATGTTTTATTGATCGAACGCCAATACTTCGATCAGACATCACCTATCAGTGGTTGGATGCCCACTCTTAGGATACACATGCTTACATCTCAAACCACAAGCCTTGATCGGTCGCCTCCAGACTATAGAAAAGATCGCCCGCTCACTCATATTCAGACATAGCCGCATCAGAGAACCAAGATCGTCCGAAAGCTTATTCAAATCGCTCACTTTTTTGCTCGCATATGACAACGTAGTAGAGATGTCAACAGCTGGTTATAGTCAGGCAATGGAATATTTGTAATTAATGGGATAGGCGACCCGTCGTCAGCACATACAAGCTTCAGTTCACTTTTCCGATAAGGCACATCTATAAATAGGTCATGGGTACCAACACAAAGGGGTTCGAATCTTTTGAACCACGGAGTGCTGCTAAGTTCTATCTTCAGTCGTTGAAGATTTGGGTCATCTTCTCCATCCATAAGTTCATCACCAATTTGGCCATGGCATCCAGCACAACCTTGTAATCGGGAAATAAAAGACATCCTCCTTCTAAATCATTCATCCGTCCTTCTCTTCCTCAAACTCTACCATTTTCTCATAAAATCCAGGATTGATATGTATAAACTATAGTATGTTGAGTGAATATAGAGATGTATGAAAAAAAAGAGTTGATGTATTTTGTAATCTCCATTTTAGGAATACAAGTAATCTTCATAGTGGATGTAGGTCTGGCGCAAGGCTGAACCACTCTAAATCTCATCCTTATTTCTCCTTATTCGTATTTTTATTGTCAATTGTTATTATGTACAGATCCATTTATTTTCTTAACATATCGGTGAAGTACAATTCTAGTACCTTTGGTGTTTGAGCCATTTTTTGGCGTAAACACTCTGTTTTCGACGAAATCACTTTTGTTGGTTCCGGAATGCCACATTGTTGCTAGATTCCAATTTTCATAATTTTTGGAATCAGTATGCGAGTATGGCAAAAGAAAACGTGTTTTGACAGTTTCAGTCAATTTGGATCGACCAGAAATTGACCGTTTTTCAAACGGTCTCCAAATTCCATGAAATTAGTTTTGTTGGGACCGTTTTGTCCCAGCATAGCTAGATTTATTCTTCAAGAATTTTCGGAGTCGGTCTGTGGCCCCGGTAAATTAAAAGGTGCGTTAGAATTTAAAATATAATGATTTATATTTTAAATTTAACGGAAACTGATCGAAACAATCGAGTTGGCGTGCGAAACATATCCCATTGTGTTCGGAATGTGGGTGATTAGCTAGAGGCGACGGTTGTTGGGTTTGATCTGGAGTTTGTATGTAAAAACACAAATTTTTGTAAATTAAAATAATTAAAATATATAAATATATAGGCAAGTCAAACTATGGTCATACCCTCATTCCCCCAATTACATGGTCAACGCGCAAAAGAACCCACCGCTCCTCTTCAAAAGTGACAATCCACGTCTTCAGTTCTTCTCCCTCCTCTAATTCACGATCCGTTTAACAATTCGCGATGTTCCAAAAACAAAAATCAACGTGCTCTCCACAATCTTCCAATTCATATGAGGTTGGGCGTTTATCATTGCCTGAATCGATCAGTTTCTAGGCATGAAGACAACCGCTTTGGAGCGGATCTCGAGCCACCAGAGAGCTTCGAGTTGGGGCCCACGATGGGCGGTGGAAGCGGGAGCGGCGCCCTTCGAGTTGATGACCTTCGATTGGTCTCCGGCGCGGCGTGGGCGATGCTGGGAGGAACCCTAGTGGCGAATGACGGCTTCAGGTAATTAACAGTGAGTTTTTTTTGTTTTGTTTAATTAGTTTAATTAAATTAGCCTTATAAAATAATGTGATTTTAAATATAAATTACATAGGAAAAACATGTATAAACATTTATTTTCAGTTATTAAAAATGTATAAACGTTTATTTTCACTTTTTTTTATTATAGTGGAGTTGTTTTTAAAATATAAATATCTTTGATTTAAAAATATAAATGGTGTTGTTTTCAAAATATAAATATCTTTGATTTAAAAAATATAAATATTGTTGTTTTAAAAATAGAAAGTGCATTCTATAAAGATTTGATTTTTATGATATGAACACAGCTATAAAAATTTGATTTTTATAATATGAAAAGCATTGTAAAAATTTTATTTTTATAATATGAAAAAGCATGGTAAAAATTTGATTTTTATAGTTATAGCGTTGAAATAAAAACGTGATTTTTATTCTATATATAGCTTTAGTTAAAAATATAACATAGGATTTTTTAAAATATTGAAATGAGATTTTTATCTTATGAATCATAATGTTTTTAGTTATATAAAAATTCGATGTTTAGTTAGATAAAAATTTGACTTTTAGTTATATGAAAATGTGACCTTATATATATATATATATATATATATATATAGCGATATAAAAATGCGATTTTTAAATATATAAACATCATATTTAAAATGTGATTTTTACTATGAACAACGTGAAAAGATTGCGTTAGAATTTTGGGCAAATCCAAACTGTTCAGAAATTCAGAAATAAAACTGAAGTAGTGGATCCCAAAGGTGAGAACTTCTCACACTAATTTATTTTCTAGTTAAATATATATACTAGGATGCAGATGGTGCTTAGAAGCACTCGACATCTTTGTTTGAAACCATGTTTGTTTGGTTGATTGATTTATTTGTTTGAATTTGGTTTGGGAAGTGAAATAAATTGATTGGAATTTGGTTCGTATATGGCGCGAGCCATTATTAGGCGAGGGATAAGGCTAGACCATACTCTGTTTCTAGTATCGCACCGTAATGCTACCGAAATTTTCTAAAATGTTAGAACAATAAAAATATCATTTCTATTGTATAAATGAACTGTATAAAATATTTATGAGTTGAAATAAATATTTTATCCTTAAAAATATAATTTTTAACGAGTATACGAATGAAAATAAATATTCATTTACAAATCGGAAGATTTGTTTATATACACCCATTTGACTGAGATTGATTGGGACGATATATTTTACACATCGCCCAACTGCAAAAATAAAATCTGTATGTGTTGATTGAAATCCCACACGGGTATTGGGATGATATTGACGTACACTAATCCCAATTGTTTAGTTGTATGTCAATCGATGGGTTGACAGACTGTTGTAAGCGCTAATTATTTGAATTTAACGCTTATGCAGTTGTGTAATGCACTCTGGATGATGGTTGACTGTGTTTGATTATCATTGTGTATATGTGTGTATGAAATCCATATAAATAACATTATATGGTAATTGATTGTGTCTGATTCCAATTCGAAAATAACGAATATTTTAAAATAATATTCTGTAAAGGATTAAAAGCTGATTTTGATGTTCGATTTGGGATGGACACGAAAATATTTAAATATATAAAGCCGTGTTGATTAGATTAACACCATTTTGACGTAAACGATATTTATATCGATCTTATTCATTTCTATAATGAATATAGAAAAGGAAATGATTTCAAAATCTGACATTTTGAAAATATTATCATTTATATATTATAATGAAAAGGAAAATTCAATTTTGATTTAAAATTGAAAATGAAGTTGGAATCGTTTTAAAACGAATTCATAAATGATTTATAAAATACGTTTTAAATGGAAATCGACGAAATATATATAATCTATGTATTATATATATTTAATTGCCTAAATAGAACGTGGCGTGCGGCGGTAGTTCGCGAATTTTGACCATTGACTTCGAATGGACATTACGGGAGATCCGACCGTCGGATTCTTCTAAAACAGGAACGGTTGGGTTCGTATCGAAAAGTGCTTTCTAAAGAATATGAGAGATTTGAAATCTAACGGTTGGATTTGGAATTATGTCCAAATCAAATTTGGAAATGGTCGCTGTAAGTGAAGTTCGATGACCGTTTATGGAAATCGACTGTACGGGCCTTGATAAAATTATTAAAAATATTGATAATTTGTGTAAAATCATAATAAATGATTTGGAAAGAATTTGGATGAAAAATTCCACATTTGTAAAGATAAAAATATTTTTTTATCAAAATGAACTAGTTATAAACTAGATTTGAAATCCAATAATTTTTAAATAAAATAAATTGGATTGAAAAAGGGTTTTAGTATAATCATAATTTTCCAATGTATAAATTGGAATGGATTTGAATGGAAATAATCTTCGGAATATTTCGATGTTGGATTCCATGATTATACAGATATTGTGGAGGAATTTGGAAGATATATATATCATTATTGCCATTACGATATTTTTAGATTTCAGAATTTGATATCGAATATAAGCCGGTATAATTTCTATTCAGAGCCTTGTATTTAATATTGAATTGGATTTAGGTTTTTCGTGAATGGTGTCTTCATTCACACTGTTCTTAAATCTAGTTGAGAAAAGAATAAATCTTTTAATTAAGATTTAGTGAAGTTTTCTAATTAATTAAGATTTAATTGGAATTTAATAAAAGGATTGGATTTTGGGTTTGTCGTGAATGGTGTCTTAAATAACACTGTTCTTAAACCCCATGTGAAAAGAATAAGTCTTTTAATTAAGATTATTAGAGTTTCTAGTTAATTAACATTTAATTGGAATTAAAATGGAATGTGAATTGGGTTTATTGTGAACTGTGTTTTTAACGACATTCGTTCTTTAAACCGATCTACAGTAAAATGTGATTTGGAATATATAAATCTTTTATTAATATTTAATGGGATTTTCCAAAGTAAAGTTTTCCAAATGATTAATATTTAATTGGAGTGGAATGGAAATCGATTTGGTAATAATCGAAATGAACTTTTGTGGAGGAAGACTGTTAATATATATGGAATTTAAAAGGCTTTGTCGTTATTCCATTTATATTATTAGTCGGATACGGAAGTTTATATCGATTATATATATTGATCTGTTTTCCTTGAAAATTCCATTGTTAATGGAATGTGAATTTGGGTTTATTGTGAACTGTGTTTTAAATGACATTAGTTAGAACCCAGTTAAAGATAAGATTAATTTCTTAATTTTGAATAATCATCAAGTAATGTTTTTTGAGATTAATACTGAATTAGAATTTTAATGAATCTTTAATTAAATTGGCATGTGAAATGGATAATTAAATTTATCAAATTCATGAAATGATCGAGAATGGAGTATCACCAGTTTTATTCCAAGCGATAGTTAAATCTTTAATTAGATTTGAACATGAAATGGTAACTAATTTTACTGATAACACCGTAGGTGTTAGATATGGAGTACTACTAGTTTTGCTCCATGGGATGAATAGGTTGGGATTGGGAAATATAATAAATGATTTCTTCGGTAAGGTTCGCTAATCCCGACTAGTTTGGAAAACGTTAATTTGGTTTAAAATTGTGAAAAGAATATTTGAATAAAAGAATGTTCTGGATTGGAAGGCGTATGTTGTGTTTGTGTAGCACTTGTTTATAATATACGCGAGTTATTCGGAAAGGTCGGGTTTATCCCATTCTGAATAACTGATACGACGATATGTCGACGATGAAGATCGGAGGTCTTCACATCGTTTGGATGATTACTGATGTCTTGATTGATCTGTACACCCAAGACGAGGTAATAAGTGGCGATCGTCCAGACGTACTTGGAGATCAACCGGATATGCGAAGACCTCTCTCCTGTATTGGACATATAGGACGAGAAATAAGGTGCCTCCGGTTTCGTTCAGACCCAGAACAAATTTGTAAATAGACTGTGTGTCTGACATAGGATTTTATTCCGTGTTGATTGATCTCTATTAAATATATATCTGTTTGGTGGCGGAGTATTTATTCTCCTGCTTAACACCCTTTTCTGAGACTTACGAGCTCAGAGGTTATATATCGATAGACATCGGTCGCATGGCGTGAATTACCTGAGTGGCATTCCTGAGTGGCAAGTGATCAAGGCTTCTGTTGAAAAGCAGAGTCTTGTGGTTGATGATCAAAGCACGACTTTAATATAGCATAGCTTTGTGTATAGCATTAATTCGCGAGCCTCACACCCCGGTGCGAACCAGAAACGGGAAGGACCTCAGGGAGGACATGTGTTTCCTTCTAGCAAGGAGTGGTGTCAGGGTTTTGCAAGCCCAGACATTTTACTTGTGTGGATGATGGATAGCGAGGCGCCTCGGTTATATCGGTCACTACGGGGCCGGTGGATGTGCTGGTCGACATACTGACCAGATTTACGCCCCATAGGGCGGGGAGATGCATGTTCAGGGATTTCTAATCCACTTAAAGTGTGGACTAGCCCTGACGCTCCGGGTGCAATTGCGACTGAGACCTGAGACATGGGCTAGATTGTCTCGAATTGGCATAGGATTTTCCCTTTGCCTTGGTTCACAGATGGAATCCAATTTCCAGTACATGACATTTCAGTTTTAATCGTAGAACTAGTATGGCGACATAGTAGCATGGGATACTATGCCGTCTACGATTGATACATTTATATTTGAAGTTGATTTCTTCACTTATAGTAATAATAAAAGATAAATTTCACATACCAAGCATATTTGGCTACTATAAGGTAAAAATCTATCCTCCGGCTTGCGTCGCATTGTGTGATAGGACCTGAGTCTTATAATAGCTTCATTGTTTTTTATTTAGCATTGCACTGTTTGTTTTATGCACTGGTATTCTTGGGGGTAAACCTGTTCCGTGTTATATGGCGTGGTCCCTTGATTTACCTAACTTTAAATTCAAATTAATAACTGTTTTAGTTCTCACACCAGTCATATGACTGACCTGGAGTTTATTGTTTTAACCTAAACTCTGGGTGCTCATATTTTTCACACGGGCAGCTTGTAGTTGGGCTTTGCAGATATTATATTCACAGGATCCTAGTTTACAGCTAAAGCAATATTCGGAAAGCTCTGTATCCGTGTATTTTTTTCAGTTGTGTTTTGTATTATTATTCCATTGCTATGTATTTAAAAGTAATATAAATCTCTGATATTTATCAAATGTATAAAATTTATTCATACTCTGTTATATTCTTGTACTCTGATGTAAATTGTTGTAATAAGCAATGAAATGTTCTTCTGTTTGTGTTCTGATTTGTCGTGCTCTCAATTCAATCCGGGCTTTCCTTTACAGGGAAGTTTGGGTCGTGTCAGTATAGCACAAAAAACTATAATGATTAAATTCGGATCTAGTTTGTCATGCGGACAACATGTATTAGCCTGATCATCCATATTTCCAGTTTTACAAACTGAGCAAACGCCGGCATCAAAATTAGTTGTTAAACAACGCCGTCTTTAGTGCTTTATATGTTTTCTTACTGGAATAATACATGATATTCATTAGGTTTTTCTTTTACTCAAAAGAAAATCTACAATTGTGGTTTTGTTTATAGCCATTATCGTAGAGCAAGGCTCAAGTATTCCTGATAAAATAGTTGATGGCATCCATATTGTGCTTTGTTTGTGTTTTCCATGTTTTATAGATATTAACAAGTAAAAACAACAACTGAAACCTATAAATTAAACAATGACCACTCAAAATTATTAATCATGGTGTATCAATTCTTCTTTGTCTGCTTTGGACAAAGATATCTTATGGGAGTTTGATCCAAAGAAATCATATAAAAATTTATTTGCAAATCTAAATGTACATTTTACATATATATATATATATATATATATATATATATATATATTATAAATTTTACTGTCTTAGTCATATAATTTGTTGATTTAAAGTCTATTTCTAATCCCAGCGACTAAGTCCAAATTATTCGAGTATAAAGATTTTAAATGAGATAGCTGTAATATGTAAATCGAATTGAAATTTTGAAAAATAAATGTTCTTAAAATATGGAAATTTGAAATTGAAGTATAATCCAATAAATGAAGTTGAATTAGGATCTAAAGTCTGGATTTTGAATTTTGAATCGATTTTCGGAAAATGAAATATGATGTCAGGATCTTGAGAATATTCTTGTGTTGAATTAGTTGTATATGTCACCTGAACATTTCATTCTAGTTAATTTTACATGCATAAAAATATTATTGCTGACTCGAGTGTTTTGAATTTTTGCATAACGCTCAAACCATACCAAGTATTTCAGCATTTTAAAGACCTTTATTCTTGAAGACAGAAGATGGAGCGGAAGACTCTAATTATTATTATATTACTATTGCTTATTCTATCTGATAATGTGTATAATTCTGTGTATTATGTATGAGTGAAATCAAATGTAAACGGTTTCATGAACCGCTTTATGTACTTATGATATTTGATTATTATATTTTAATTTTTCAGCTGCAAGATTTTGTACTTATTCATCTGAATTTTATTTATTTATAACGAACCAATTAATAATCTATATTTTTAAATGGTTTGCATCTGACATTTGTAGTTTATTGTCGATTTAAAATCGTATGAAAATGTGAGTTGTTACATCAACAAAATACCATAGATCATTATTGTGCAATTATCAAGATTTTCAGCATGACACTTCTACAACAACATGAAATCCATGTTTTTACCACAAAGGCAAGAAAAATTAAAAATCAAAAAAATAAATAATAGCTAAAAGTTCATATGTGCATAAGTGTTTTCAAAAAGTTCATATGTGCATAAGCAGACAATAAGATGCTCTTTTAACATGAATACATATAATGCTCTCGTGGACTTACTCCAACATTTTTATGGGTAACTCCACAAATTTTAACGCTTCAATTGGTTATTAATGTAAGTTTTTTGAAAGAAAACAAATTCATTGGCTCTTTATAAATCATCAATAATTGTCACAATTCAATGTGTATACTGTATACAACATTTATATTGGTGAAAACGGTAAAGTTATTTACTTAGTCACATATGGTAGAAAAAAAAAGCACAAGTGCATGAAACAATGGAAATTGATGCATGGTTTTGTAACTAACGTATGTTCAACTTCAAGTACAATGATTTTTCCATTTGTTGAGAACTTTGTGCGAAGCAAGACTCGAACACGGGTCTGTTATCAAGAATTCACATGGAATTTCCATTGTACCACACTTGCCAACGTATATATTACTATTAATTTTAATTTTTATTTTACTTGAGGTAAGCTCAAAGGCTACAACCATCTTATGCGTAAATTAATCCGTGACTTCATAAAATTCCATTTCAAATGCTAAAACGACAGATAAAAGACCGATTGCAGGTATGCTAACCTGAGATGGGCAATCTAACGGCCAACGATATTTTCGCACAAAATAGACAGAGAGATTTGAATTCAAAGTAAAACTGCAGTGTCCGCAGTACTGTATTGAATTGGATTCTTACTAAAGTGGAGACCTAAATCCCAATCGTTACCTCGAATCAGAAAATTGGTACAAAAAATTGGGACAAAAAACGTTCCTGAAAGCAAAGCCAAGCTTCTTTTTATCATCACTCTCTAATGGTCGGAAATTGCAGTGGATCTCAGAACAGCTTGCAGTACTGGATTGATATCCTAGGTCGGGCAAGCCATCGAAAGTTGGATGAAATTCCAGATCGTGGAGGTACTCAATTTGTTTTGATTTTCCAATTATTATCGTACTTTCTTTTCTAAATTATTTTATCACCATCAGTTCAATTGAAAGTCTGTGCTTAAGCGCTGGCAAAATGTTATCAACATGAAAATCAAATTATATTTCTAGAAATGATTAATACTGAAAGAAATACTGCTTTGGCAATACTGAAAGAAATACTTCAACAGCATTAAGTGTATTGTACTCTGACCTAAAACCAAATTTGTACTGGAGGGCTCAGGCTGTACCAAATTTCTGTATGTAAATCCTTCAGGTTCTGCATTTTTTTAGTTTTCTATCCTTTACTCTTCTTTTTATTCAATAGCGAATGGATATTAGACGTTTATCCATTGATGATTGATCAATGTAAAGGCAAATAGGAAATTTTAATGTAACATAAATTTTTTGTCCTGCTAATTATTGAAATACAACTACTGAATAAATATGATGAGAAGTAGTTTTGAGCAGTGAACATGAATCTGTATATATATGATACAAAATATTGTCTTGATAAACGGCAAATGCATATAATTTCTTGTGCTAAAATACACATAATGTAAGTTGACTAAAATTAGGTGGATAATTTTCGAATGTGGATACCTTCATATCCACATTCGTTTTTTTTTTTTTTTTTTTTTTCAAATGCATACAATTTTTGAATTTTTTAGGTATCTATTGAAAAACTTATAACTTTCTGTATGTAAGTTGTAACATAAACTGTATCTGATCCTAATAGTAATCGTGTTGGGGCATAGTTGAACTCAACTAGTAAAGGCAAAACTCATGCCCGCATTTAATTAATACCCTAATAGCAATCTATGTACTAAACATTGGTCCAAGTGTTTGAAGTAGACCTGTACTCATCTGTGTTATTATTATATTTATCTGTAGGAAAGAAGCTGAGGTGAATCACAACAGGGCAAAAGATGATGGCAAAAGGTATCTAGGCATTTGTGTCTGTCTAAAGCCCTTCCAAACAAAACGTAAACCATGCGACCATCAAATCCCTTCTGCTCCCTCTCCTTCGTCCGCTGCTTCTCGCTCAGACCAAAACCAACTCCATCTGCCCCATTGCCGGAACTCAAAAACATCGCCAACCGCCGCCACCGCGTCCCAGCTATGTCGGCGGTTGAAACGGTTCATCCAAGTGCTTGTCCATGCCAAATTCAATGAAGACGCGGACGAGCTGAGTCGCAGATTGAAACGGTTCGAGGAGTTGGGGTTCAGACGCCCTCCAAGTGCTTGTCCATGCCAACTTCAATGAAGACGCGGACGAGCTAAGTCGCAGATTGAAACGGTTCGAGGAGTTGGGGTTCAGACGCCCTTGCATTGCTGGCCTTGTCTTGCGTTTCCTTGGGTTCTGAAGAGCGATGTCGAAAAAGAAGCAGCATTGTTGTTTAACGATTTAAGTCCTTTTCTCTTATATTGCAAATCCAATGATGCATGGTCAGTATTTGAGATGTGTCAAAAATTGAAGGTGTTTTATGAAAATGCAACAGGGAAGAGGGGATGTCTTTTTGTGGAGGCCGGAGAGGAGGTCACGAGGCAAAAATTTGGGATGAAGGAGGAGGATAGTCGGATGATCATATTGAGTCATGTCAGCGTTTCAGATATCAATTTAGGGTGATTGGAGATTGTTGTACTGGATGTTTTGATGAAGCTTTTAGGTTTAGACGAAGAAGAAATCAAAAAGCTTCATAGAGTGCACCCTCATATGATGGGGAGTAACGCTGTAGGGAATATTATGGGAATTTTGAAAGCCATTGATTTGGAGACACTATATAACGATCAAACTGTGAATGTGGACCTTCATTGTTTGAAGGTTTTGAGCAGTGAAACTGCCATAAAATCTTGTGATAATGACATGGACAATAAACAGTTGGATGATAAGCTTCAATTTTTGTTGTGTGTTGGTTTCGGAAGAAACAATATTACGTTGAAGGTAGCATCTTCGATGCATGGGGCAAGAGATAAATTGCAAGAGAAATTTGATTGCCTTGTTGGACTTGGAATTGGACGTGATGATGTCTGTAGAATGGTAGCTACTTCTCCTCGTGTGTTGCATCAGAATGTGGACCTGATCCAAAGGAAAGCGAGTTACCTTTGCGACGAGTTGGGATTTCCGGTGGATTATTTACAAAAATTTACGGCTTATTTATGCTATGATTTGGAGAAAGGGCGAAGCCTAGGAACAATATTATGAATTGGCTTAAAGAAAATGGATTAGTGAAGAAAGAAGGTTCCTTTACTGTTCTTATTTCTCATGCTTCTAAGCAATGGTTAGAAACTTTTTCAGCGGTGAGTTTAAGTTTAAAATTGTTGGTAATATACTTATACGTGTTTCTTCCACATTTGAATATTTGAGTTTGAAATGCATTATTGTTGATATGAATAAAAATCCAAATGACTCATGCACATTGTTTATATATTTTCATTAAGTTATGCATTTACATTTGGACTGTTTATGGGTTCAAAATTTTATGTTATTGGATGGATGTTGTTTTTCCTTTAAATGACAGTGTCCCTCTCCATGGTAATTTTAGGGCATATTCTGTATGCTTGAAGCATGTATTTACTTTTCTTATATTGAAGTGTATCTCCATTCATAGTCCCTAATGATACGTAGTATTGATCTGTATATTACTTTTCAAGAACTATAACAAGACGTTAGATTTTAATGATAGTGAAAAATCATTTGTACAGTATTAGCTTTATCTATCACCTTGTGTTTCTACTTTCTAGTCTGTATATTTTTTAAATATTTGGAACTATCTGTAGTACATATGCAATTATTGTGGATCCGTAGCATCCATCTCACTAGAAGTCGATTGAATCCATTTTACACACATACAGTTCAATCCATATGATATTCATTAAATCTTTGCTTTTTATCATTTTGAAAGAGTCGTCTTTATTAGCAACTATTTGCAAAAGATAAAATGACGTTAAAAAGAAAGTCGTCAGAAGTTGATATTTGAATCATAATTATTTCCTAATCATATTTTATTTGCTCAGGACATAAAGGTAACAGAATTATAGTCGAAGCCGAAGCGTTAAATAATGCATGAACGTGAGACTGTTATGCAAGGTTGTTCCGCCGATGCAAGTCGAATCAAGTCGACAGAGGTCCAACTGGCAACTAGTCATAGATAAGTCAGGCGACTAGTCATAGACTAGTCGATAAATAAATTAATATGTACGTACATGATAATTGCAATTAGTATTACACTTCGGGTTACTTCTTCTTCAGGTCGTATTCTACTTCGTGATTTATGGTCGATCTCCGGTTAATTAAGATGAGATCCGAAATATAATTAAATGTAGTTCCGGTTGATTCTTCCCCGTGTTAAATAATGCATGAACATGAGACTGTTATGCATACCCATTGTACATTAACGTTGCAGAACAAAATATATTTTTAGCTGTTAAGTATATGGTGCAATATTAAAGCGGGAGTCTCCGGCGTCAGCACATTGTTTGATATTTTGATGTCAATATGGTAATTACAAAGATTATTCTTAGTATTTGCTGTTGATAACATTAGATAAAAACAATCAATTCTTATTTACTTCTTCACACGATTTTCACGTATTAAACTTTCAATATGAATGGTTATTTCCATAGTAAATGTGAAGCATAGATGGAAAAATTGATTGAAAATAGATGGACATTGCACAAATTAATTGAAGAGTTGTTTCATGTCAGTGAATTTAAAAATATACATAACAAAATTATTATCTCTACTAACACCTTTGATGTCATACTATTTTAATATACACGTGAACTACCAAAAATGCATATTTAGATATTATTAAAATCCCACTATCGCTTAATAATATGATCAGACATGTAAGCTTATTTTATCAATTCAAAATGCATTTCTACGAATAGTACCAAATAAATTTTAATATAATGTAAAAGTAGAATATAAAAAATGAACTTTTTTAACCAATTCAAATCGCACCCCTTTTCAATAAGTGATTAGATCATATCAATTAAAAATAGACTTCAAGATGTTTGACTCAACAAGTCCAGGCCTGCGAGCCTAATGAGGGAGAAAAAGAAAGAAAGAGTGATGGATTAGACATAAAGTCTGACGAATGAAGTAATTACTAACATGATTAAGCAAGATAAATATAATAGACTTGCTAATAATTCTAGTATCATAAGGTAATATGTACTTGCACAACATAGAATAGTTTCTGAGGTAATTGGGTTATATATCTAGTTCAAACTGGAATGACTATTTGATTGTTTGCACTGTTTTACTATTATCAAAATCTGATTAGAATAATATTTTCCTAATTCTACTCATTGATCGAATTTTCCTACCTACCACCTCATAGCATAGTTTCCTACCACCTCTTAGCATGGTAGTGTGCCATTGAAAAACTTCCCGTTATGAAACCGTATCTACATGAATCACCTTCTATCGATCCACTAGAAAAAGACACGAATTACCGCATGGACGCAATAGTGGATTATTTACCCTAATTCATGTCTCACATGCATGGTCATGCCGACACACATAACCCTATCTCCCCATCTCTTTGACCTATTATTTGGCTGTTAACGATAATTTTTGCCAACACCAGAATAAGAGGATTTAGCTGTGTACCTTGGAGAACCTTGGGATTGCTTAGTTCCTATGAGCTTGAATTAGTTCACCGTTTCCTAGATATCAAGGTCTTAAGTTCGAAGATTAGTTACTCTTCCTTCAACAGGTGAGTATCATGCTTACGAGACTTAAGGACTAACAATTACCTTGAGATAAGGATTCCCTAAGCGCAAAACAAGTTAGAAAGCTAAACGACTTGTGGAAGGGTATTCTGGTAATTCAGAAACATAGTCACTACAAGAAAAGCTGTATATAGCGGTAGATTTTTAGCAGCGGAAAATTTCATCGCAAATTAGCGACTGATTTTTGTGGACTTTGTAAGGGATAATATTTTGGATTTTATATGTAAACTAACTTTAAATTATTACCGTCGAATCTAATTTCTGTTGCTAAATCATTGGAAATTGCAACACTTTTCCATCGTAAAAAATTTAACGCTAAATTCTGCTGTAGATAGAGGCTGTTTACCATCGTCAAAATTTTGCCGCTATTTGCAGTAGTTTTTCAAGAGATTTGAAAAGGACTTTAATATTTATTATTTATATAATGTTTTACATTTGTGTTTCTACTTAGTAATTAATAAGTAAATATAAATTTTAAATAATTAATGTTAATAATATATTAATAATAAATAATAAATAATTACTATTAATAGTAATAATATTCAATAGTTAGTATTGATTAATTATTAATTACAATAAAATATAAATAAGAGGTAATAATAATTAATAAAATAGATTAATATTTGCTGTTTAATTAAATATATTGTGATCAGGGCTGTCCCTGAGTCTTAGAAGGCCCTAGGCAAAATAAATTTTTGAGGTCCCCCACATTAAAAAAAACGATGAATAGAGAAAATAAGAAAACAATAATATTACATTCATACAAAATGATAGTTGTGATTACATAGAAATATCAAAAGAGACGTTTACAAAATAAGTTCACATCATACTTAATCTTCTTACGCTTTGAGTTGTAAAATTACTAAGCAAATCACTTAAATCAAACGATTCTAAATTCTTTTTTTCAATGGATATTGTCGCCAATCCATTTAATCTTTCTTACGACATAGTCGTCCGAAGAAAAGATTTAATTAGTTTCAATTTTGAAAAACTTCTCCCAGCCGAGGCAACGGTCATGGGAATAGTCAATAAAATTTTATAAACAACCCAATCATTAACATAAAGACAAGAGTATCCTGCAAAAATAATGATACAATAACTTAATTAATTATGATTTCACCATTTTAACTTTTAGTATTGCATCACACAACTCTCGTTAGCAAAAATAAAAAATAACACTGTATTTTCAACAGAAGCCGTTTCTTTTAGTACAAAAATTAACACTGTATTTTCAACTCTTATTACCCCAAAAAAACTTGACACTTTTAGTATTGTATCATGAAAAATTAACACTGTGTATATTCAAAATAATTGAAATTGGGTTGCCTGCGATTGATAAAAAATAACTGAAATTGGGTAACTACTAAACAGTCAAATATTTTTTATCAATCACAGGCACATATTGCTACTAGCATCAACAAAAGCAGACTTTTTTACCAATCGCAGGTACAAAGTGTGAACCCAGTGCTTACAAATACAACAATTGATGTATATACAAACACTAACAGTCAAATATTTCCAACACACCGGGTTCTCTACTCTAGTTGCTGCAGTGTTTGTCTTTATCAAATAACAAAAAAATGAGTTGTAAGAAATTTACCCAATTTTGTGAAACCCTAGCTGCTACAGTGTTGGCGTTGCCCTATTTCAGCTGCAATTCAATTTTGCAATCCCGAATCTACATGCTTTCTTCAATTTCTGGATTGTTTTGTTTGATGTTGGTTTCCCCTCTCCGCATGTGTTATCTCCTTCGCTGCTGCGTTTTCTTCCTTCCGTAACCTGTTTGAACCCTACGCCTTTCTTCCTTTTCAGCAGCGATTTTGTTTGTTTTTTGGGGCCCCTTAAATTTTTGGGCCCTAGGCCATTGCCTAGTAAGCATAGGGCCCGGGCCGATACTGATTGTGATAATCAATGGTTAATAAGTAATCTTTAATACGACTAAAGAAATTACTATTGAGAAATTATTAATAAATATTTACTTTTCAGAAATTGATTATAGTGTGTACTAATTAATAAATAATTAGTAATTAAGAAAAACAAAATGTTCAAAGTTTAAAAAAGAAGAAATTGAATAGATATTAAAGAATTTCGAAATTCAAAAAATTCAAACATTACCATACAAGTTATTATTTTCATGCATATTAATGTACTATTAAATAATTAATAATTGATATTAATGTACTGTTAAACCATGATACGTTATTAATAATTACTACTAGACAATAATTAATAATTAAAAATAATTTTTTGCATAAATTGCTTTATAATTTGTGTTTGAAATAGGTATTTTATGGATATGTTAATTATTTGTTATTATAAATTGATAATTAACAAAAAAAAACTTTAACTTAATTAAAACAAATGTTTAGTAATTCATAATTAACAAACAATATTAATAACTAAGAACTAATATTTAGTATTTTATAATTAATAGTTATTGATATAGTATAATTTATATTTGATGATTGTTAATAAATAATAATGTATAATGATGTCTTAATTTTTATAACTAATATTTTATTATAATCTATGATTTATAATTAAATATTAAAATAATATAACCAATGATTTGTCACTGAATTTGCTGTTATGCACCCCTTCCTAGACCCGATCACACATACATACGAGATTCTCAAATAATAATTTAACATTTATAATTAGTAATATATTTTTATTATAATATTAATCTAAAATCAACAGATGGCGGTATCTGAAATTTCAAGACTAGCCACAACTTTCAGATCTAAACATCGATCGCGCCACTCAGAATTGCCATAACCCTAAATCCCAAATCCTTTTCTACTCCCGTGCGTGATCTTTAATTCCAAATCCATCCCCACTTAGTCTTGTAATTCTGTTTGCCCTTTGCAAATCGCCTACCATTTCACAAGCATCAACCCAAAAGACGAATCTGAGGATCTTGAAAATAAACGATTAACAGTTGCAACTTGCTTTTCTAGCATGGGCGAAGTTAATCAGATCCAACTCTGTATCCTAGGTAACAAGCCATTCTTTCCTTGCTAGTGTTGAAAAAATCAATTGTTTCAGCATACAAGTTATTGCTTTTTAACCCTGTGTTTATACTTCAGAATACCTAATCGTGACTGTGATCCTATTATGTTATTAGTAATATAACCTAATTAATAGCTTTTTGGAAATCAGATCTCTTCTTCTAATAATATTTGGAGAATTATGTTTGAAAGTGAGATTTATGTCTGTAAACTGCGAATGTAATAGTTGTGAGTATGGAGGAAGTGTCATTTGTGCTTTGTGATTCATTCCCATGCCACCTAGCTAAGCATTGTTTTGTTTCTCATTTTAAGGCATTAATAGACCACCCAAACTTCTTAGCAACATCAGTAGCAGCATATTCCAACTCCAGACTGGCTTTAGATCATCTGCTACATCCCATCTGCCACATGTAAGACTAGATTAAACCGGAAGATTCTGCAAAATGACATATGCTCCTCTGCACTGCTTTGTTTAGTTGGCACTTGATACCATTTGTATAGAGCCTATGACTTCCAAGGTGCAGAGGCTGCAGACCCGTTGGCCTTAAAATTTGGACATAATGTTTGATAGGTACTATTCTGTGCACTCTTCTTTTATTCCAGCACACTCACATTTAACTGTTTCTATTTCCATTGTATTCCCAAACTATGTCATCTGTTTTTTTTGGTTAAGTTTAGTGAATGGGAGTAAAATTGATGGCAACGATGATTTATATAGTTAGGATGTTAGTGTATCTATTTTCAAAGGGTTTACAATTTTAAACATAGTTTCTCTTTTTTTTTTCATTTTTAAAATCGGTTTATACCACTTTCCAAAACATATTATATTTTAGTATGTTTTTTTGACATGGTGTTTGTTTATACCACAGATTTTTTTTATATTAAGAATAGAATATTACTTAAGTGGAATCTTCTCTGGATTCTATATACAATACTAATTATATATATTCAGTCCTAATTTCTTCAGAATACTAATTAAACATTTTGCTTCTTTAAGTAGAGCAATTTATTTTCTTATGTTTTAATTTTTGATTAGTCAAGTAGAACACAAGGTTTGTTGTATTGTCTAGAACAAAAGAAAAAAAAGGATGAGAAAAAGTTTGGCTTAATTTATCAAGGCCCTTGCACACCCAACTGTCCAGTGGTTCCAGTCTTTTTTTCTCACCTCTGTATCATATTTGCCAGAATAGTTTTAACTTGTTCTTCATTTATTTTCAAGTCCTTATTTTCTTAACTTTGTCAAATTCATAAAACTTTTCATTTCACGAGCAGGAAACATTTGCAAGTTGGGAGCCAAGATTTTCAAAAAATTGCCACCAATATCCATTGCACTTGTATGTGAAGCTTGGAGGAGTACCTAGGCATTTTGAGTGTATGTTGTTGCTCTTCACGGGTGCTTAGAGTCAGAATTACAGGTTCAATATTTCATTACCTTATCAGTTCACTAGGTATAAAAGTATGTTTGGAGGAACTTTTAACTGTTGAATCAACAATATTCCAAGTCAAGTTGTAGTACCTTATCAGTCCATTTTGAAAGGACAAGAATATATGATTATGGATGATTTCTAGCGATTTTGAATGGCCCTAAGATTTTTAGCTGTTGAGTCAACAACATATATTTCTATGTGTGGTCTTGGACATTTGAAGCTGCACAAGTGTCTAAATATTAAGGGGTGATTGTTTTAACATGAATTATTTGTGTTGTCGTACGCTATGTATTGTTTGAAATTGCTGCTAGTATGCCTTCAAACATATGTTTTGTCTGAAAAGTGTTATTTGCAAGAATAGAAACAACCAATATGTGTTCATTGTTTAGTCATTTTGCTAAATAAGATTGTGTGTTTTTTTATCTTTAGAAGTTTACTTATCTTTCTATTTATGATCTTGAAGTTGTGCCTGAGCTGAATATGTAACTGAAATCAGCTAAAAATTCCTTATGTAGATGGAGATGTTTTCTTTCTCCTATGTCTTTTGTTCAGTTGTTCAGTTTTTTTACCTAGTGTACTGGACGATTCAATCTTTAAGAAAATGTCTTATTGGAAGTTTTTATTGAAAGCTGTTTTGTTGTAGTGACACCTAAAAGGCACTGTATAATATATGCTAATTAATTAAGATAAGTGGCTCACAATAAATGTAAAAAGTTTCTAGTTTAATTTGTTGCATATGAGATATTCATTCAAATAAACTTTGTATTTATGTTACTGATCACATTCGTAAAGAATGGATTTGATTATTAATAGTCTAACATGAAATTTTACATTGATTGTTAGGAATACGTTCAAAGTTGTTGATTAAAGCAAAGCCTGCCCATAACTTTGAAAAGAAATAGGATTTGGAATACGTTCAAAGTCATTGATTGAAGCAAAGCCAACCAATAACTTGGAAAAGAAATAGGATTCTCATTTGTTGGTAATTTGCTGTACAATTTTACAATTACCTCAGGAGCTACGTTCAAAGCTTTCGAATGTTTCACAGTTTTAATTTAGATTTCCTTATGTTTTTGTTTGGATTTCGCATGTAACTAAAATCCAAAAACATGTGCATTATGTCATACTATTTTGTGTTAAATAGTTACAAATTTGTATATTGTATTCATGACTACATTCTTTATTTTATTTTGTTGGGTTATGCTATTTATCTTACTAAAGACAGGTGAAGGATAGTATTTGTTAAAGTTGTAAGCAGGAAATATGAGAGAATGTCTATTGGAAGAATAGAAAGGGAATAGCGACGGACTACCTACAGAAGAAGATTGATCAAAAAAATATTTTATCGCTAATCCCTTGCTAATTAGCAAGGTTTTACCAACGTTTTTGTATGAATAATAAATTATTAGAAAATACTTATCCGTCGGTAAATAGTTGGTAATTAAATTAAAATTAAATTAGTAATTAAAAGTATATTTCTATTAAATAAATAGTAAAATGACGAAAAACTGTTGGAAAACTCATGCTAAATTCCGTCGCTAAAATCTGACACAATTACCGTCATGGTTTTTACCGATCATCGTGTTATGCATGAAATCTGTCGCTAAGGCCAATATAGCGACAGATTAGAAGCGGATTCGACCGTCGCTATATACGATTTTTCTTGTAGTGAGTAGAATGCAATCAGAAACATAGTAGAAAACAATATAATGTGCGGAATAATAAGAACACGACAATTTATAGTGGTTCGGTTCTGATTGAACCTACGTCCATTTTAAGGGCTTTGATGATTTTATTCATGGTGGCGATCACAAGAGAAATCACTAATTTGATTTACAAATTAGGGTTTGGGCTCTCTAAAATGAGTACAAAATTTGAGAATGAGGAAAATCCCCTAAAATGGGACCCTTGGGGTCTTCTTTATAGGCATATTAGGCCCTTTTATGCTGTCGCTGCTTAGCATTAGTTTTTAGAGCGCTAAACTGTTTCGGCTCGCTTATGCATCTCTTGGTTTTGATGCCGGAGCTTTGTAAGTGCTATGATGTTGGCTTTATCATCTTCAACTTCCGACAATTGCTTTCGGTTTTGACCCATCTTGGTGGCTTTCAGTGCCGATTTCTAGGTGTCGGTCTCCTTGGTTTCGGTACCGTTTTCCTCTAGAATCTCTCCGCCTTGGTGCTCTGCTTCCGAAGTAACTATCTAGTGTCACCATTTCTTTAAGAGTTGTTCCAATACTCTTTTCCTATTAATCATGTGTCGCTCTCAGTATCGCTACCAAGCCTGTTGGTAGTGATAGCATTTTTATTTGCTCTTTTACTTTATGGTTGGTGTTATGCTTCCACTGGATCTTGGTATAGTGCTTCCTTTTCTTTGTGAACGACACTGTTCTCTCTGGTGCCAATACCTAGACTTAATTCTTTGCTTTACTTCATTGTTTGCTTTCGGTATTGTCTTAATGCTTTAATTTTGCTTCCTTATCATTTTTGGCTTTGGTATCGTCACTAGGCATGTTAGTGTGGATGACCTTTCTTCCTCCTAAGTTTCGGTTTACTTCAGCAGTCTTTGGTTTCGGTTTCGGCCTTGCGACATTGTTGTTTCAGAATTCCTTCTGATGACTTCAAAGTTGCTTCCTTGTTACGGTATCGATACCAAGTATACTGGTATCGATAGCCCTTTGCTCTAGCCCAACTTGGGCTCGTATTTTCCGCTTTCATGAACCTGGGTTTCAGAGCCGAAACATGTGCTCTTGGAATCTAAACTGGGCTGATTACTCTCGATGTTGGTACTATATCCATTCTTGATTGTTTATTGTTCCCATGTTGTTTTCGGTGTCGCGTTGCCGTTGTCTTTCTTGTACCGGCATCAAGCTTTGCTTCCTTGTTGATGCCGATAGCATACTGACCAACTCTTTTTCTTCTTACTTTCGATATCAGCTCTCTCGGTGATCTAGTGTCGCCCTTGTGCTTCTAGAATACCTTCTTTTTGTGCTGGCTCTACTCCGATACCCCTTCGTCGTCACTGGTTTCAGTTTCGAACATCCGGTAGTAAAAGCCTCCTTGCTTCGGTGTCAACACCAAGCTAACTTCTCATTGCATGTTGGTGTCGACACTATGCTTTTGTTTTCTTCTTTCCTTACTTTTTTGATATTGTTGTTTCTGTTCTTTTATAACCCGCCGTCGGCGTCACCTTGGCTTCCCCAAAGGCTCCTTCTGCTTGATTCCAGCTTCGTTGTCAAGAGCCCTTTGTTCTTCTGACATAGGAGCTTCAGTCTCTTTAAATCTACATGTTGCAAATTTTGTTGTCAACAGTTAGCCCCCTGGTATAAAGAGGATTTTGTTCTTTATGACAAAAATCCAATGAATCCTGCATTGCCTTTCTGTAACCTAGAATCAAGGGGCTGTTGGGTTGTGCCTTCATGTATACTTGGGAGGGTGACACAATGCTTTTCTTCTTCAAAGAATAGAGGTATCCAATGTCTTCTCCCGACGGTTCAATCTGCAGCCACTCAACATACAAGATGTAGGTTCCAAGCAGGAAGGCATGCACTTTTGGATGAAGTTGTGTTGGCGCCAATCGAAAGAAGTATAGAATATCCCTGATGTACGCACACGACGGGGGCACACATTCAGCGGCACACATATGCTTATTCAAAGCAATTTACCCCCTCTAGGGGAGCGAGTGCCATGTCTTCCACTCCATGAACTCTAACATCATCCCAGTGTATTCCATACTTCATACAGATTCATCACAACGAAGCTTCATCTATCCACGAAGCAACCGAATCTGGGGGATTCTCGAGAATCGCTGTATCTATCACCATATCCGGTGCAATGAAAATGCCTTCCTGGTTACCACTACCATCCACTCTTTCAATTGGGTCCTCTCCGACAATCCTCGATCCACCTTCGACTATCGACTCGTCTATATATACATTTGGATGAAGAGACCCTTTGGGTTATGCCCCTTGTTCTTATATGCTAGATGGGCCCACTTATTAAGATGCACTGGAGGTTTCGGATTTCACATTACTGCTCGTTGATGAGCTAGAATTGTTGGAAGACTCACCGGGACTCAGAGATACTTCTACGGGATCGACTTCCAAGCCTCGAAGTCATCTGGAGCTTCCCTATGTCATCGCGAACTGTACTTACAATATAGTCGCGTTAGAAACCACAATGGAAAGCCTTTGCCCCTCGTGTTGGTGTAAACTAACATGAAATGTGTAGTGTTGTGAGGTGCTAATATGATTATGATATATGAACTTGGAACATCGCAGCGATCTCCAATTCCTAAAAACTACAATCATCGTTGTCATCGACCAGTATCGTCTGGCTCGCATCAGATCACGACTACGTCGTGATTGGAGTCAGAGATAAAGCTCAAAGACCGGTAATTCAGTCATATGCCCATAGTTCAATTTTATGCTCTACCCTATTTGCAGTTCCGAATTATTAGTTCTTGTGCAAGCATAAAGGCATTAATAGTCAATGCATTTGAAACAAGTCTTGTCCAACCACGTTACATTGCGATAATGATGCAAGTCCAACAACAAATCTCCTCGATTCAAACACTTATTAGGGATAGTGGGATACAACATTGCCAAAGGGGTTCGAAGTCGACCTTTCCCCAGGATGTGTTTTTGCATCCCTAAGGCCAGGATACTTCGTATCCCATGCCAATGCAGAAAATCATATCCCCTTGCTCTTACCCATTTCGTATCTTGGGTCTCATGATATGATCTTCGTATCCCGTGCTAAGAATTTTTTTTTCATCCCCCATGTTCTTGGCCGTTTTCATATCCCGCATATACCGAATTTCGTATCCTGTGCCTATGTAGGAACTGTCATGGGGAAACGATATTTTTATGTCCTGGGACTTAAGAATTTTTGCATGCCCAGCTGCTTTGAGATACGAAGACCATAACCAACCAGAATACGAAAAATAGTATCCCTCTGATTATGAAAACTTTCGTATCCCCGCGATGGCATCGGGATGCGGAACTCCCAACTCTGAGACCCTTTTCCTCCTCCTTTTCTCCCCATCTCTTTCTTTTCTCTTTCTCTTTAACCTCCGCCTTCGCTCCACATCCTCGGCGATTTGCCTCCCTCCGGCACGAACACGCCCTGCTTTCCCTCGAACTCCACTACCATGGCATTAGAAAATTTACTTCTCATTACCAAATCACGAGAAAGCGCATAAAATCGACATTTAACCCCCTTTGTTTAGTCGAGATCGGTGGGGGTGAGGTGTCTAGGGTTGTGGTTCATTTTCACAAAGGCGTTCGAGTTTCGGATGGAGTCGAAATTATGTTAGGTGGAGGAGGAGGGATTTTTCATCCCGACTTTTATTCGAAGGGGGGAGTACAAGAGACTACGAAGTCGTATCCCATTGTGACGCGATTTCGCATCCCACTTGGATGTGAAAATTCACATCCCTTCGGGGTATGAAAACTTCGAATCCTACCCGGATGCAATTTTGCATCCCACCGGGATGCGAAAACTTCATATCCCACCGAGATTCGCCTTCCTACAACTCGAACACACCCTGCTTTCCCTCCAACTCCACTACCATGGCATTACAAAATTTACTTCTCATCACCAAATCACGAGAAATCGCATATAATGAACATTTAACCCACCTTTCTTTGGTCGAGATCGGTTGGGGCAAGGTGTCTAGGGTTGTGGTTCATTTTCACAAAGGCGTTCGAGTTTCGAATAGAATCGAAGTTATGTTAGGTGGAGGGGGAGGGATTTTTCATCCTGACTTTTACCCAAAGGGGGGAGCACAAGAGACCATGAACTCGTGTCCCATTGGGACGCGATTTTGCGTCCCACTCCGATGTGAAAATTCACGTCCCTTCGGGGTATGAAAACTTCGTATCCTACCTGGATGCAATTTTGCTTCCTAACGGGACGCAATTTTACATCCCCTCGGGATATGGAAAATTTCGTATCCTACAAAGAAAAAGAGAGCCCGAAATCGGGTTTTCAATCTCAAGAATTCACGACTCCGGATACGAGCACGAATTTTCAAAACAACGACCGATGAGACTAATTCGATTTGCTTACCAATCATACATTTATAAACTTAAGCGACTCAAAACATATGTCAAGCACTCGAGTTCACGATTCGATATCGTTTTCGAGAACCAACACATGCAAGCCGACAACATAATTACCTATTATGCTACTTATTTCAAACTCCAGTCGTATCGCATAAAACCATGTTCAAATGTGTGAGTGTGTACGACTGCCTGTGTCGACAAAAACTTATTTACATCTTGGCGTAAACGAGATTCAACGTCTGGCATTTTATTTCTTGAGTCTACAAGAAATGAGTATTCACTCGAACGATGCCATAGGATTCCAGTCCGAGAAACCAGGATTCTCAACAACACTATAACTCCGTGTTATCATCACCAAAACACAACAAGAAGGGCGCGAGAAGTCATCCAGCATAACTCAAAGATTCGTCTGATCAACAAGGTATCTGGCTCATCACAGTGCTCGTTGTATTATCGCAAGACATCCTTTGGAGGCAAGTGTTAACCGGCTTTTTGAACTAGTTTCCAAGAATGGTTAAAGACCACCCGACTTAGACCATCGCGTGGATCAACATCCCAGAAGCGTAGCGGAAACATTAAGAGCCCGTGCCTGGATGGAAGCAAAGACATTTGATTCGGCTCGGCCTAACCACTCGACAACGAGTCAACGATCCAAGATCGGACCTCGACCTCATCATCAGCTCATACCCGACACCGCATCTCCACGAGGCCTACAACAGTGTGAATATCGTATCCCTATCACACACGAATTTGTATCCCTTGTGGAATACGAATTTGTATCCCTCACAGGATATAATTTCGCATCCCGCTTACATCCCACAGAATGCGACCCCTCCAAATTCACATCCTACTTCCTCCTCATGGGATGCGAATTTGCATCCCTTACGGGATGAAAATTTGCGTCCTGGCCATACCATCATTGGCGTTTTCGAATTCCGAACGCGGGATAAAAAATTATATCCCCATCAAGGGGATACGAATTCGTATCAGGCCCTATATGAGATGTGAAATTCCCCCAGCACGCGTGATATGAAATTGTGTTGTCGCACTCCTCTTTTCACGTAATCTTCTACCAACCCACTCTTGTAAATACCCCCTCATTTATAACGTGTAAAAGGTTGGTTCTTGCTCACCTCCAAGCTCTAATGGATGCTTAAGAAGATATCCTTCCTAAAGCCTCCCTAACATCTTCCATCACCTTAGGAAGAAGAAGAAGCATATTCTTGGGCACTTAACATGTTATTGGAGACTTGACCACACTTTTGGACAAACAACGATTTTGGGCTATTTTGGCATCTAGGAAGAAGGTAAGTCATCTTTGGACCTCCTTGCCACCATGGCCATGTTTCCAACATGAAAGCTTCGTAATAACGTCATACGTACTTGACTAATCTTGGGATCCTCGAACACTCGAAGCTTCCTTTTTCCGCTTCCAAACATTCCAATCACGAAGAAGAATCTTCCTCCTCCACCAAGCATGGCATTCAGAAATCACTTGACTATGTATCTGAAATCATTTTAGGTCATGTATACTTAGAAATATTCTGGTCTATTGTTGTAACCTATATCATGAGCATAATAAAGGAGTGAAACCGTTTAAAGTGGACGTAGGCTCCATCGAGCTGAACCACTATAAATTCTGTATGATCGTTTACTTGCGTTTCCCCCTATATGTTACATCGCTACTTACTTGCTTTCCATCGTTGGAGATTTATTTTTACTCATGTTGAAATCACAAGCGTTGATGACCACCGTTCGGCGACAACAATATATATATATATATGTGTGTGTGTGTGTGTGTGTGTGTGTGTGCATGTGTGTGTGTGCGCACGCGCGTGTGTGTGTTCGCGTGCATCGTACATTTGAATTTTTTAAGAATTTTACATAGAAGTACAAATGGAGTAATGCCTATGCTTTTAGTTGTATCATAAACCGTTAAAAAAAATAACATCCAGATTTTCCCTTGATTTGTACTCACTCTATGTTAACATCCAGATGCCAGATAACTTCTGATGTCATAGAATATTTGTCAAACAGTATGTTTGATTTTAGTGAATGAAATGCATCTGATGATTCATATGCATATGTTTGTTGTGCCCTAAATTTATAACATGATGATAACTGAATGTGTAAACACATTAACATTGACTGATTCTGATTTCTAACAAATCCATTCTTTAATTATGAGCTCGATGGAAAAAATGTTGCATTACTATTCCATCATGAACATATGTTGTGCTTGTCAAAATGAACCTAGCATATGATAGTTCATAATATACTTTTTAACATGTTTCTAGAGGTAGTAGAATTTGTAAGGTCCTACTTCCTCAGCTATGATACACTTAATACATTATGCGCTTTATGTAGTTAAACTAGCATTGTAATGGAATGCAGAGTTGAACAATAAGCTGAAGGACTTCCAATAATGTAGCCATTAGATTATGTAAAACATTGCATATGCTATTTTATAAGTTTCATATGCATTTTAATGCCACTAATGGAGACACGACAAAATTGCTCTTAGAAGCCAGAACCCTTTATAAGACTGTTGCAGTTAGAACTCTTTAGAAGACTGTTGCTTCTTAGTTTATTGGGAAGAGAGAGAAAGAATGAATATTAAAATCGGAATGAGTAGTTGGAATTCAGAGGGAGATAAAGGTTAGCCTAAGAGATGTAGCGGAACATTTCCTTATATATATGACTTGCTAAAAGGGTTTACTATGTGCATACGCTACGACTAGCCATTTGTGTGGTATCCGCGGACCGGGCTAGGTGCACTAGGAGGTTTTACAGCTCCGGTCGGTTTCCCCTCTGAATAAATTCAAAAATAAAATAAAAATGAGAGCGATTATTGGGATACAAAATAAAACACACAAATCGTGAATCGTTGGATTTTTTTGTCTTTATGTGGAAAATGTAATTCATAGGAGGATCTAGTGGTTGAGATTTGTTGAAAAAATTTACCATATACCATATTACATGGCTGCAGCTACTATAGAACAATAGCTCATTTGAGAAGACTGATGTTTTTATTTCACCACTTTAATTTTAAAAAACACATACCATTTATAATTAGTGCATTATATATATAGATTGTGGATGTCAGCAAACGTGATAGTCAAGAAAGAGACAAAGAAAAATTGATTATTGACAAAAATTATAACACCGCATTCTTTAAGGTTAGAACCTAAACGCTACAAATGCTGCAGTCATCTCTAATTTCAACTCTTGGTGATAGAAAATTAAATGTTTTTCAATCTTGACATCAGATAGAACAAAAGAATGATTTTTTTATAAAACAGTCAGAAATAATAATATTGCATCTATGTACCCATTTGCATATAATGTGTTCGGATAAAATATAAGTTATTGTAAAATAACATTGAAAGCGACATATGAAGATGCCCCTCGACTGATCAGGGTATATATATACAATTGCATTCATAAAACATGCTGATACATCCATAAATCATATAACAAACTGATCAAAACATAACACAATGGAACACCAAAATAGTTATCGTATTCTACTTGCCCCTTGAAGCTTATTCATATAAAATACCTGAAAGACCTTAACCTTCGGCCTATTCAATTGAGTACCCGAGAGTTTAAGGGGGAAAATAAAATTTATGTGTCAGACAAAAAGACTAGTATGGATAATCACTTGATAACCCGATATCATCAATATCTAACGACACCAAACCACATAGCGGAACGGGTTCCCCTCTCACTAGTATCACTTACAAAACCATATTAGCCCTGCACCCCTGCACCCCTGCACTTCAATGGTTAGACTCCTGCACTTCAATGGTTAGACTCCTGCACTTCAATGGTTAGTTCAATTATCGTAAGAACACATATAAACATATAGCAACAACATTTGTCATATTTATCATGCAACACACAATGGATCCCATCCTCAATGTTAATCTTTTTGGTGCTTCTGTAAAGAACTGTTTTGCTAGGCAATGGATTCAAAACCCCATTCTATTATCGGTTCCCTTCCAATACTTGTGGTATCGTGTCCTGCCTATAAGGAACCAACATCCCCTTCAATCACCTCAGTGCTTCTTAATGTCCATCCCCACCAACATGAAACAGAAGGATCATTCCTAAATCCTTTATACTGCGTGAAGCAACGGATCCAAATGCATTATTAACATTTTATTTTAATAGGTGAGTATCAATTCCCACCCCTAGGACCCTCCCACTGTCCCCCACACAAAAGCAATGTCCAAAAAATGGATACAACCAAACACATAATATTTTAAGGGAATCTAGGCAAAATCCAACATACATTACATTGAATAAGACACCTCTATCATCTCCATTCTACTTCGACTCCCACAATGATATCGAAGCACATATCCAAGCTATTCTAAAAGGGAAATCCTTCCGGCATCGTTTCGTAAAATGTAACAGCGCTTGTCATCCTGCGATGATGATGAGCAATGGAGGCAGACGCTCTATTCCTTGATTTAGAAAACATTTAGATAAAAGTTCCTCGGTCGTCATCACCAACGCTGACAGCCGTAGAGGCGGAGCCTCAAAACATTTGGTTTATAAAGAAGTTCCTTAACATCGTCTTCAGTGCCTAAGGAAGCGATTTAGACAATGGTTTTACGAAGGCATGTTTGCATAAGCAACAACTTCAAAGATTTCCTTAGTATCAGAAGCTTAAGCTTTGGTGGGAAACCCCTTCCAGTTCCAACGAAAGATCCATAGGCATATACTCTAAGTTCCTTTCGAAGTCACTTTTTAAAATTCTTTTTTATATACATAGTTCTTTTATAAAAAATACCCCTTCGACCTAGCCGAAAGAGCAGAGGCAAAAGCCTCCCATGAAGCGGTTATCTTTTAAAACCAAAATGTTTATAAGTATCAGGACCAATTTCGAAACTGAAAGGTAAGAGGCGGAATCCCTGAATGCTTCATATACCATACTTATGATATTTCAATCATCCAGTGCCATAGAAGGGTGGTTCCGAACATTGTCGGAGGTACTTCTGGATCTAGAAATGACACTGACAATAATAATAAGAAAAACTGTTTTATTTCTTTATAAAAAGTTTCTTTTTACCAACTCCACAATAATTTTCGAAATTCTATTGGTTTACCAAAAGGTATTGAGAATAAAGTTTGTACAATTTTCCAGTGCTTTATACTACATAAAATAGAATTACATGCGCTAATACAAGAATTAACATATGATCATTCCTAAAGCATGCAACCTTAGGAAATGCATAACAAATTCATACCATCATAAAAATTCATAAAATTTGAAATCCATTTCCATAATCATTCAAAGCATATCATACAAATGTTTTATGTTATTTCGAGATCTCTATCTTAGGTTTTCACCCTATGAATTAATCATTTTTCATATTTTCCACATACAAAACTGACTTATAGCACATCACTAATCATGGGTAATTCATAGTAACACATAATCAAAACAAGACGAAATCAACAAAAACAATCAACACCGCTTCAGGATATACTAAGATAACCGAAACCATAGGGGAAAGTGTATTATTCACCTTAGTTGGATAGAGAAGATGAGAACTGCTGATGAAATATTCCAAACTCTAAGTTTTCCTAGGTTTATCTTCTTCTTCTTCTCCTAACTTGTAATGGCTAACTTTTAATTAGTTTTTTTGTTTTTGTTTAGATTTTTAAATGAGTACTGCGAATGAAATGTTGGAGAGCATGATACATATATCCATGGGCCGAAAGTTTTATTTTTCCCTCCTCGTGTCTCCCTTCCTTATGCATGTTTTATTTAGTTTATTTGGTAACAAAGACCAACCTTCAAATTAATTTTTTAAGCACTAATTTCATTACATCATCACCATATTATTACAATTTAATTACAAAATTAAGTTATTAAATAATGTCTTACTAAAATCGGGGATGTTACATCCTCCCCCCTTAAGGATTTTTTTCCTCGAAATTTTGACAAGGTCTAAACAATCATAGCAACAAGTAATCAAGAAACAATGTTATCTTCAAAGCAATAGGGGTCATATCACGAACAAATCTGGGTAATCTTCTCTAATTATCCTTTCGGTTTCCCAGATGCAATCCCTTCTGTTAATATTCCACTGGACTTTTACTAGTTTAACTGTCTTGCTTCTCAATTTCATTTTGTCGCTATCTAAAATTTTCACTAGTTTTCATACTATAGTTAGATTAGGTTCCACCACCTACTCTTTCGACGCCTTCAGATCCATGGTAGCATCAAGATCGTGCACAAACTTTCATAGTTGCGATACGTGAAACACGTTATGGACTCCTACAAAGTCATTCTATAACATTACCCTATAGGAAAGCTTTCCAGTCCTTTCCAATATGGGGGAAGGTCCTACATACCTTGGTACAAGCCTTCGGTATTTCTCGAAATGAAACATGCCTTTATCGGTGACACCTTAATGAAAAATCTATCTCCAATTGAAAATTCCAAATCTTTAAGCCTATCATCAGAGTAACTGTTCTACTTAGATTAAGCTTCCTCTATCCGCTTTCAAATGATCTTAATCTTCTCTATGGCTTCTCTTACTAATTCGGGATCAAGAACTAATCTATCGCATGCCTCCAACCAGCATGATGGCGACTTATTGAAAAGTGTCACTCCTATAATAGTCTAAAAACTATTATTATAGGAAAATTCCACTAAGTGTAAATGGTGCTCCCGTGAAACTCCAAAGTCCAATACACAAGCTCTTAACAAATCTTCACATGCCTTCTTTACCATTTCGATTTGACCATCTGTTTGTGGATGATACAATGTACTCATCTTAAGCTTCGTTCTTAATGCCTTCTGCAGGCACAGTGAATCCATGTCGCTTACGACACTACCAGTATTCGGTGAAGTCTTACAAAATTACTTTCGAATAACTCAACCAAAATCAACATTGTCCTATTAGACCTTACGTAACGACCTTATTTTCAACCCATAGAGTTGATACTAATACATCCATAGTATTAACATGCCAAAAATCCAAGTGTTGGAAAACCAGTTCATTAGGGGTTTAAGAAAAAGAAGATAGAAAAGAATCTCACAATCGCAACGGATAACATATAGTAATCATAAAATAATTTACAAAGTCATTTACAAAACTGATTACATCAGAATTATACTAGAACAATTCTACCTTAGGACAGTTATAGTAGCATGTCCATGTACATCAGATACAAAGTACATAATATACAGAGGAAATCTTAGATATCTAACTATCGATGAAGCCTCCTGCTCCAAGCTCCTCCAAATGCCCCCTTGAAAACCTGAACTACTTGACTTCTCATAAAAATTTGAGCACCCAACAGTTTTTGGGAAAAATAAACAAAACTTTGGATCAGACATGGGCCTGGTGTGAGAAAAAGCAAACAGCTTAATTATTATATTTAGAATCATTTTGGAAACAAAAGGTATCTCGTAAGACCATGTAGCACATAAACACAATGAGTTTTTACCTTACAATAACCAAAGAACTTTATAGAAAATCCAATGATATTATAATAATGTCTAGAAAATCACAAATAAAATATGAAAGTAGCAGAAGTGCTTGTATCTCACATTTCAACATATTTGTGTACAACTAAGTCTATACAATACTTATTGGAGTTTGGATTTCATACAATGACTGGGCACTTGTGTACCATCCATCGTAGTGCCTCTCTAGTTAAGCGTACGGAGAGCCTCGCTTGGATTCCCTATGAATCGGGATCGACCAACCCGTCTCTGGATTGTACCAAATATTTCACCCCTTGGTTGTGATCAACAACCAACCACAACATAAAATAATCAAAGGCTCATCCATTCTAGAATGGGTGGTGAAAATACCCTACTTGGGTCCTACCTACTTAGCCTTAAAGCATATCCTCTATTTTAGTCATTACCGGTTGTTGAGGCTAGAGGCGACGTTTTTACCTTTCATACATGACATATACCCATCTTGGGATGTTACATCGCCGCTACGTCAATCACTAATTGACGTCCATAAAAATGTTACCTCCGAGCTCATACGTCTTAGAGAAGGTGTTAAGCTAAGAGAAGTTGCCTCCTTGTCCACCAAACAGATGTACGTTTGTAAAAATCAGTGTACATGACTAAAGAAATGCAATGTCAAATATTCGTCCATACAAGTTGTCTAGGAACAAGAAATACCAAAGGCACAAATCCTACAACATCTAGTTTGGGATCACCTTTAGGATTTGTAACAATTATCCCTTGCACTTTAACTCCATCTTGATCTCTTTGTCTTCAATAAATACCATCTTCGTCGCCCAGCTGGATCGAAATGGTTTTTCTACCACTAGATCTGACCTCGATCACTTCAAAACAACTTTCAATAATTTCCAGTAAACTCAATCCTGGTTCTTTAGGAAATAAACGACCAAGGATAAGAGTAGAGTTTTCACCTCTCAATCGTTTGTAGATGGGTTCTCTTATCGCTTGTCCCAAGAGAAATAAATGAGGTTTATACGCACAGTGCATCATTAAAGGGGATGATTGTGTTGTATAACTCACACGTTTCCCCTATATATTTCAAAGTAAGATTTTTGATCTAGATTTGGTAGTAAGTTATTTGACTATCAAAGGACACACATAAAACAATCAAAGGATTATTTAACATAATAGTCACTAATCCTCATTTAATTAATCTTTCATTAATTAAATTTCAAATCTCTTCTCTTAAAACATTCATATACTATCCTTCGATATAAGTATGTATTTAAAAGTCAATTAAAATGGTTTCTCATTTCTAATTCGCCGCTAGTGAGTTACTAAAACCCAAATCACTTTATTTGACTTTTAAGACTTTGTCTTTTAAGTAACAAATTATTAAAGGAAATAATGATTTAATTTCCAAAATCTGCTCTCGATATCAAACTAATATTATTCCTTGGATAGAAATGAAGTCGTTCAAGCCGGGGTATTTTATTACCTTTCAGAACTTGACTCGACATCACTTTCATCCTTGAAATAATAGAAATCTACTATCTCATGTTCTAAGTATCCAACTTAAGTTGAATTAATTCCAATATATTTTTTATAAATCCAATCTTTAATAAGATATCGACTCTCCTTTAACTCACTCAAATTTTTTTACCTAATTCTTTTCATTAAGAAAATTCAATTATAAAATCAGCTTATTTACTTCAAATCTAATTCAACTTCAATACTAAACTTGACGCTTACTCTCAAGTTAATTGAATTAACTGGAATATTTCTAGTTAATAAATTAATAAGCTATAATAAAACTATTTATCTTGAATACACTTAGTAAAATTATTCATTTAAATCCTAATTCATTTAATAAATTCTTTGATAAATATCTTGATCACTGACCATTTCCATTTCTTTTTGTAAGGAAAGATTCCAAATGTCTTCAAGTAAACAAGTTACTTCTTTAAAAGAATTCTTCTTTCAAATTATCTTAAACCCATACAACAATTGATGGCTTTTATCAATCGTTAAAAGCCTTACATTACCGCAGGATATCTTTAATAATATCATTTCTTAAATATCTTCTAAGTATTACATTTTAAAATGATAATAACTCTTATATTTGTCAAAAGAATAAGTTATTGATTTCAAAATCAAAAGGGGCTTAGAGACCACAATGGTTCTTATCTAATTTCGTTCAACTTAGCCAAGTTATACTAATTGAAAATGGTGAATTGTTCTGCTAAACACATGTCAAAGTTAACAATATAACAAAATTGGTTTTTGTTCTGCCAATAGATGTCAAGCATAATTAACAACTAAATTATAGTAGAATGAGGATGAATTCAACTAATAGATGCCCATACATATTTGTTATCACATAACATGTCAACAACAACCAAAATATAACATGTCCACAACAAAATTGTAATAAGAGGATGGTTGATCATGTTAAAGAGATGTCCAAATTTAACTTATCTACTAGCAGAATGGATTTTTATTCTGCTAACTAGTGTCCCTAATATTCAATTCATTTGAACTAATTAGAATAATGGTTCTTGATTCTACTAATAAATGTCACATAATACCTAACCCATGAGGTTATTTAAAGTTAATTGATAATCAGATCTCATGGACTAAAAGTAACTTTCAATATATCCTTGGGAAATAAGAGATTCAACTTAGAAATCTTTATTTAACAATCGTATAATATTAATCTCATTATTAAGTAATAATTAAACTTCTAAATAAAATTATTAAATAATTTAATTTCAAACCAATATTTAAATAATTAATTTAATAATTAATAAACTTTCAGATAAATAATTAAACATTTATTTAACATTTCAAAAATAATAAATAATTATTAAATATCCTCTTTAAATCAATAATTAAATAATATTTATTCCTAATTAAATAATTAAAGCTACTTTTAATATTTATTAAATAGTTTAGCAAGCATTAAACTTCAATTAGTAATTAAAAAAACCTTAATTAAGTTCTTAAGTTAAAACTTAACTTAATTAACATTGATTAAGCTTTAACATTGATTAAATATACAGTTAATTTAAATAAATCTTAACCATCTACTTAATCATATTTAATACTCAATTAAATAATTAAATACGGATTAACTTTTATTAAAAATTAAATTATAATTAACTTACTTAAAATAAAGTGGAAATTTGGCACACGTCCTTCTTTTCAAGTTTGGTTGGAACGACATCCCTCCATAAACTTTATTATAAAGAGGGTCCCTATTTGTGAAGTTACGTGTTTTTTCACATTTTTTGGCGTTGTTGTATAAAAAATTCAAAAAATTGCAAATATTTAGGTTAGTAATCTAAAGAAAAAAAAAATCAAAATCAACAATAATAGTGAATAATTGCTGATATATCAACAATAATTCACTATAATTGCTTATATATCAGCAACAATGTTAAAAAATGTTGCAATGTGAAATATTACAGATATATTAGCAATAATTGTGTATTATTGATGATATACCAGCAAGTTGATGAATACTTGATCATATATCAGCAATAATAGTGTATTATTGTTGATATATCAGCAAGTATTATTTACTTAATGTAAAACTATGTTAACGAAGGGCAGATGGAAAATTGTAGCAAAATCTGCAATTATTGCTTTAGATTGCTAATATATAACTAATAGTTGTACATGTGATGCAAGTAATTGCAATTGTTGCTGAATTATTAGCAATAATTGCAAATAATTGCATTGTTTGCTGCAATATACTAGAGCTGCGTGATTTTTTTGTTTATGATTCATTTTTGGTAGTTTTTTTGCATGAAAACGATGATGAGCATGTGGTGAATTTAATTATGATTTTTCATGGTTTTTTTTTTATATTTTTTGATGATTTTACGAAAAATAAGGACGTAATTTACAATGTTTTAAGACAATCAGTTTTTGTGTATTTCAGAACCTAAACTGTAACCGAGCCAAACTTACCCTAAAATAAAAATTTAAGTACAAAATTCCTTAATTAACTAGTAATTAAGTACTAATTAATTTCTTTAATTAATCAAATAATCATTGAATAAACAAATAATAATTAAATAATGTTAATTACTTTTCAAAACCTGAATAAAGTTTTGAAAATATTTTCTACATATATTTAAAGTAAAAAAAGTCAAAATTTTAAAAACAATTTGCTTTAGCGAACTACACTTATAACGACTATCGCTATAAAACTCGAAATTTCAAAAAATGGATTTTTACATAAAACAACTTCAATAATTATTTCTTGTATACCTAAAAACTTTTATAGACATACTAATAAAGTTTTAAAACAAAAGTAAGAATTTTGAAAATATTATAAATAAATAGCACTTAAAACTCTATGCTTTGAAATCAAATTGCAAAGGTATTATTCATTTCCAGAAGATCTCAAATCAACATCAAAATCCAAGATTCAAATTTATTAACCCTAAAACATGACTACAAAATCTAACATACATGAGTATACCATAAATACTCATATCCAAACATCAATCCAAAGTTAAAGACATAAACTTGCAAGTTATAATAAAATTTCCTTATTAACTTTTTCTAACTTCCAAACCAAACAATATATAAGCAATATGTTTGCATACATTGACTACTAACATAGAAACCGTCATTATAACATAAGAGATTACAACAAAATATGACCATAATCTAAAGCACAAATTTTAAGTTAGAAACATAAGTAAAAATGTGAGCTTTCTCACGTTAAAGTAGCCAAAACTTTTACAAGCTCACAAACATGCCTAAATCTAAAGATTTTCAGAAAACAAAATGTGTTTTTGACCATAATTGGCCACTCTTGGTACAACTAAGGCCATATTCGGCTCATCCAAGCATTTTGATGAGGTGAAAGCATTTGAAAATGAAGAAAGAAGTGGAGGAATGAAGGTATAATGGTTTAAATATGAATTTTAAAGGTGTTTAACTTATAAAAAAAATTACTTTTAAAATCTTTCAAGACATGAAAGCCGTTAAGAGATTTTGCAAAAGCTTCAAAAGAAGATAGAAATTGAGAATGAAATGAAAATGGAAAGGAAAAAGAAGAAACACGTTTTATACAAAAATTAATATGTTATATTACCAAACTAGGCTCCTCCAGAACCATGCCACCTCACTCCTACCCATCCCCACCTTTTCCTCCATGGTTGCTACGTCATCTAGGTTCCATCCTCTCACTTTCCACTCCATAAAATGTAACGAACCAGATTTTTGGTCGATCTATTTTGAATATTTAATATTGTTTTAAATGTTAAGTTGATAATATAAATTGATTTTTATATATAGTTAATTGATTTAATAATCGAAATACGATTTAGTTTCGAGTACATCCAATTACCATAATACAGAAATGACCTATAATTGAATTCGAACTTAAAATTGAATCGAAGCGATTTAGTTGATCAATATCGATTCTATTTAAATAGAAACGATAATAATAATAATTTATTATCGAGGAGATGATTGTTTTAAATTTAAATTATATTATATCGACTGAATATTAAACTTAAGAATAATCAATTCTCAAACGTGCTCAGATTTCATCGAAATTAATTTTATTAAATCTGTAATATTTAATTGGGGTTTTTTCCCATAAGGACAAAGTCAACTAAAAATTTGCCCAAAAGGACGATCAACAAAAAACTTGTCCAAAAGGACAATTTTTAGCGCAAATGGTGGAATTCTGGGGGTCCCATGTTTTCCCACTTTGCACTACAAATTGTCCTTTTGAGTAATTTTTTTGTGCCTTGTCCTTTTGGGTAAATTTTGTCTACTTTTTGTCCTTCACACTATTTCCCTGATATTTAATTATGCCTAGATTTCAAATTTCATGGCAATTGGAAATATTTTGCGATCAAAGTAAATTAAACGCGTATCGATTCATGTTGGTTATTAAAAGGAAGTTTTACAAACAATTTCGAAATTCGACGAAACGAGTTCCATCATGTTCTAATTATTAATTTGTTGCAAGTTTATGAGTTTCATCATGATTAGAGCTCGTATATGGTCATTTAAACATGTTACTTTGGTCTTACGTTTCACCTGAATATTTTGTATTAAATTTTCTCTATAAATAGACACCCACACCCCTTTTTCTCCTTTATTTTCCCCTCTTATATTTCTCCGTTCGTTATTTCCAGTATTCCAAATTGATATCGAAGTTCCCTATTTATTTTTGAACTCTTCCTCAAATCAAAATTTACCATTCTAAAGTAAAAAAAAGGTGAGGAGAAATTGAATTCGATTTTCGAATTCGTCTTTGAGGCAGGGATGCACGAGCGACAGAGATAGTCTAGTTAGGGTTGCAAGTAGTCTCCAATGCAGTGGGAAGTAGGGGTGTTGGTTGGCATCATGGTGCTCCTAGGAGTGGGGACAGTTGGTGGAGAGATTATGGTTAGTTCTGGTCATAAATGGTATCGATGTTGGCAATGATACTGGGTTGTAATCGCGATGCTAGGTCAAAAATTATTGCGGTGCTAGGTTGAAATCACGATGATATTTTAAGGTGTTGTTCGATCTTGTTTGGGTGGTGCTAGGTGGTATGACTACCGTTAGATAGACTGTAGGGAGGAGTTGGTGTGTGTTAGGGTAAAGCTACAGGTAGTTCGATTTTTTTACAATGGAGGAAAGTAAATATGGATTAAGGTATATTCATTAGAATTTAGCATATCCAAGATAATTTATTTAATTAGTTTAAATTAATAATAGTTTAAATCGATTAATAAGGATATAATTAATCATAGGTGCAAGTAAATTTCATTTGAGGCGAATCAAGTGGATCGATGCAGCAAATAAATTCTAGGATGGGTTGAGATTTTTTTATTCTTGTCATCAAATCAAGGTGAGTAAACTCACTCTATGGTTCGTTTATAATTTATTATAAACAAATTTTTATTTAGTATTTAATTTTTATATGATTTTTGTTGGTTGGTTGGATGCGTTGATAAATTTTCACTGTATATATATATATATATATATATATTAGTTATATTTAGGCTTGGCATTTGGATATTTCATGCAGCATTATTAGTGGATGAGACCCTACACATCCCACAATATATACAGTGGATGACCTTCTATACCGCGATATCCAGACTCGAAGCGGGATTGGGATTATTTATGTTTACTGATGTATGTAGATACATGGAAACAAGTTGGAGGGATCCAACTGGATTCCTCAATAATTTTATTGTTTGTTTTCATATATTATGTTATATGATACCATAAATAACCTGTGATTGATTTTTGGATGTTTTGAATGTTTGAATAATACTAGCCCTAAACACTGGTACTTAAATATCATAAAAATATGTTCGAATTAATAGAAAGAATTTTTGATATTTTAAAAAGGAAAATTTATTTTTTTGAAATAGAAATTGAATTTTTGATGAGCTAGAAAATATTAATTTTTTTAATAATAAAAAAAAGTGGTTGAATTTGTAAACGATGTTTATAAATAAAGAGAAATAATTATCATTGGATAGTTTGGGATGTAAATTCAAGTGTGATTAAAAGGGAAATCTATTTTCCTAAAGTAGACATTCAATTTCATTTGGGTTGGAAATCGAGACTTGTTTAAATATATAAACAAGTAGTATAGTTATAAACGATGTTTATAAATAAAGGTGAAAAATATCATTGGATAATTTAGGAAGTTAAATTCAAGTATGAATTTAAAAGAGAATTGGGATTCTTTTAAAAAGGAAATGTTGAATTTTTTCGATGTTTGAAATGGAAATTCAATTGAAATAAATCCATATGGATTTATGATTAGAATTCGACTATGTCAAATTTATAAAAATAATAAATTATTTCTAGAAAGGATATTGGAACTGTATTAAGTAGAAACTAGAAAGTATGAAAATAGTTTCTATGTTTGCATATATATATATATATATATATAAGTTATGATAATAAAATATTCCAAATGGTAATCGAGTTTCAAATGGATTTTTAAAATATAGCTTGTTTTAATATATATAAAATAAGGAAGTTAATTTATAACATCGTTCATAAATGTAATGAGATAATTTTCATTGGATAATTTGGAAATATATGTTCCAAGTGTAAGAGATGGCCATTAAAAAATCATATATCAAATGAGATAGATGATGAGATGTTTGTGACAATATAAGTAATGTTGGTTTTTTAATTATGAACTTTTATCTATCTTAAGATAAGAACATTGTCGATCAAGGTTTGAGAGTAAATAAAATACCCCAACTTGAACGACTTCACTATTATCAAGGGAAAGCACTAGTTTGTAATTGTAAAGGATGTTGAATTAATTGATTATTTGCATAAAAGGAATATTGCAACTTCTTTGCAAGATTTTGAGATATAATTAAAACTATTGGGTTTTAAAGTGAACAATGTATAATTTAACAATGTTTGGCCCAAGCATGAAGTGTGATGACACTTGTACCATTCGGTTAAATATACAGCGCTATTTTCAAACAATGAAAATAAAATGGTATTGGAAATAAATTTGTTATAGGAAATAAAAAGGGAATTGTGAAATATTGTAATATTTCCAAAGCTAAGGAAATAAAATGGGTTTAAATGAAATTATAGAAATAGTTTCAAAGTAAAGGAAATGAGAGGATTTGGTGAATACGCTATTAAATTTATATAAAGGTATGGTTATTATTCCAAGGAATTGGAAATCATTCGAAAAGAGAACGACATACTTTATTCCAAAATTCGGAATATAAACTGAATTGAGATAAATCCAAGGCATTAAAAATTGAAATTCGATTATATGGAATTTTATAAAATAATTTATGTCTATGGAAATTGGAATTTAATATAGAAATTGAATTGTGAATAATTTATAATCAAGTTATGAATTTTGAATCAAGTAATCAATGATTTTGGAATAATCAAAATGTTTAAGTTAAATTGGAAAACTATTTTAATTTATATTAATTATGGAAGATTGGAGTTGAAATTTATATAATAAACGAAGTTTAAATGTTATATTTAAATTTAATTAAAACGAACTCACCGCGGTGTGGAAGTTTATTGTTTTACATTTTTAACTTTAGTTAAGTATGTCGAACTCAATATAAGTCGGAATTCTATCAACTAAGAACCGTTTGGAGCTATCGAGTATTCTAATGGAAGAGAAAAAAAACTAGATTTCGTCTTATAGATTTTGAGTTATGTGAAAATCAATTTTTCAGAAAAACAGCGGTATAATTGTTTATAAACCATAACATTTTATTTAATAAAATAAAAGGATTTTGAGTGAATAAAATTCAGATTTCCATTAGAAAAATCTAGGCTTGAGTTATAAAATAAATATGAACTCAAGTGGAGTAAATGAATTGTTTTTTGAAACAAAAATCAGATTTTTCATTATTGAATGAAGTTAACTAAATAGAAATTAATTAGTTTAAGAAGTTTTTGGACTGACCTTAACTTTGGTTAAAAAGAATTAGATTTGCAAATTAAAATTTGAATTTAAATATGAAACTCGAGTTATGAAGTGGATTCAACTTATGTATAAGAGAATTAAAAATATATTTTGAACTTTCAAATAAAAAGGGGATTAGGGAAAAGAGCTAAATAAACTAGATAATTGAGCTAAAACGAATGGATTGAAATTTATAGAATGAAATCTTGGGAAGTTGGAAGAAGAAACGTATACACGCTTCAAAGTGAATAATTGGCAGTATTTTGGTGTATAGTAACGATGTTTTACACAACATCCATTTTGACCCAAGTAAGTTTGATTTTAAAAATATAATATGAATATTTCCTAAATATAGAAATGAATGGTTTCTAGAAGGGATAAGTAATTCGAAATGTTTTCCAATGACAAATAGAAGATATTATCTAAGTATAGAAAATATAAGAATGGGGGATATGGAAATGTTTTTCCAAATATTTGTAAGAGGCTAAGCGATTTAAAGCATATTTGGATAATAAAGATTGAAAGGAAATCGGGAAATGATTTAATAAATATTAATTAAAATGGCTTAGTGATTGTTTTGATAGAATTTTCTTTTGGGAATAAGACCTTTGGATGAATGGTTGTTTCTTTGATAATTAAATAACCGACTATCGAAGTATTAACCAATAAAATGTTATCGTTGTCAATACGGAGAGACCGAATGGATTTATTATCCGAAAACCACTTTGTATAGGCGTAAGCGCTGCAAATTAAATTATATGAAGATAATTGAAGATGAAGTGAAGTGCAAGGGTTGTGCTGTTTATCTTAGGTAGAAATTGCCTAAGATGTATTTTTAGGATAGTGCCTTTGGTTTGTCCAATCGCAGGACAACCTGTATGGACGAATGTCTAACAGACTATTTCCAAATGATCGTGTACGTTGGTTTTTATAAATATACCAAGTTTGGTGGCGAAGAAGGAAACTTCTTTTCGCTTAACACCTAGAGTATATTTGTGGACATCAATTAGTGATTTGATGGATCTGATGACGTGGCATTCAAAGTTAATATGTTTTAAATCATGACCACAAGCCTTATCAACTGGGAAGTGACAGAATTTGAGTAGGCAGCATGGTTATGTAGGTTATACCCATTAGGATGTATTATCACCTGATCTAGAGAAAATTCAATTGCTTCTTATTTTATCGCTGATGCATGCCTCCGGTAACGTTGTCGATCACAACCGTCGTGATATAGATTCGATACACTCAAGTCGAATGAGTGGTCGGTCATGTGTTGTCGGGTTACAAGGTGTTATTTTTGAACCTAGTTTATTCCTCTCTAGGGATACACTATTGGAGGGTGCTCCTATACCTTTTCATAGGTGGAAACTCATTCGCCAATAAGTACCCTATGGTTTTTGATTATATGTTATGTATGTGGAGGGTGAGATGCAAGCATTCTGCTAGATTGTTATTTATTTAATTTAGACATTATTGTAATATCGGAATAGTTTTGATACAAAGAATATTTCAAGTTATCGTAAGGTAAAAACTATCCGTGTTTAAGTGTGGATTCGTCTTACGATTATCTTTTCTTTTGAAATGATTTTTAAAAGTTAAATTAAGTAATTAAAGTTTACTCACACCAGTCACATGACTGACCTAGAGTTTATTTTGTTTGTTTTTACCCTAAACCCTTGGGTGCCCAAATTTGTATGAGCAATCAAGTAGTTTAGGTGTTACAGATACCCTTGGAGGAGCTTGGAGTAGGAGGCTTCATCGTTAGTTATTAGTGTTTATTTTCGCTGTATTTGGTTTATCTGATGTACTCTGATGATGTATATAAGTACAGATACAGTTTTGTATTCTAAAGGTTATTATATATAGTGACTCAAACTACTTGTTCTGGGGTTGCTGCGATTACCCAGCGACTACCAGATCCGAGATTCTTATGACACTAGTCTAGAAACTCTTGAGGCTACTGGTTCGGGAACTCCCGTGATTATCAGCTCTGGAACTTCTATGACTCCGTCACCTACTTTTCATACTTCCCAGCCTTTCCTAACTACTTCCAAGTCCCCAACGATTCTTACACCCCTGACTAGTCTGCAGTGAAATCAGAGTCAGATCACACTATAAAATTTTTATACCATACACTTAATATGAGAATTTTCTTGCATTACTACTCTCGGTTTTAATATCATTGCTAAGTCGAGGCTCTTTCTTTATAGGTTCTGCCATAAGCTGTCTGTATGATCACTATGGTGATTTCTCGCATCGCGCTTCTAAAAGTTTTTGAGATCAAAACTGTTTTCATCCGCAACGATGATGTTAGAAGAAAGAGGAGAGGAGAGATAGGAAAGCTCATGAGGCTCGAGCGAAATATAATCACAAGGACCATGAGGACCGTGACAGAAGAGATTGCGTTGAGCGGGCTAGGAAGGACTATGACCGTCGTGACCGCGATCACCGCCATGAGAAAGAAAAGCACGGAAAGGGTGATAAGGATGATAAGAATAAGGAGGTTGTTACTGGAGAGGCGTCTAAATGCAGCAAAACTAATCAGTGTTCAAATCCTCTTGTTGCTACCTTGGCAGCTACTGCCCCTGTCAACCTAGTTATTGTTGATCCTGCAACTACCATCACTGATAAGGCTGACATTCATACCATTGTGAAGAGACCTCCCTATGCATATCCAATTCCTCCTAGCCAGCTTTCGAAGAGGTTCCCGGAGTGATTTCTGAAGGGAGTGCGCTTCGACTTGGATGCAACTCCGATTGACAGAGAGGAAATGTTGAAGAATATAGAGATTTATAAACATGACGTGGAAAGACTTTCTAACTGGAAGAAGGTAGTCTCAGAACTTCAAAGGGTTAACATATTGAATTATGAGGCTCGGCTAACTTTTGAAAGTGATCGTGCCGGATGGAAGTAGTCCTTCCAAGAGCACGATAGGGAGATCGGCAGAATGGATACTGCTTACGAAGCGATGGAGATTGCAAAGAAGAAAGATGAGGATAATTTGAAGACCGCAGTCGAATCCTATCGGGAAAAGGAGGCCCTTACAAGTGCTCAACTGTGTGATGCCCATTATGCATAGAAAAGGTTGAGGATTTGCTGGAGGTAGAGAAAAACACTTCGGAGGATTATTGCAAAAATGTGGTGAATCTTCCTATCTCTTTAAATAACGAGTGTCTCGAGGTTGCAAAATTGAAAGCACAGCTGGCTAAAGTTCTACAAGAATGCTACTAGGCAATAAAGGAGAAAGCCGTTGTCGAGGAAGATCACGCGAAAAACACGGACACTCTTAATAGCAACATGTTTGAGTTTTACATTCTCTTTGTCATGGGAAAGGGGAGTTTGGAGTTCCTAGAGGAGAGGTACCCCCGGACTCTAGCTGAGGTGTGGAAGGAAACTATGAAGCACACAAGTGATGGCTGTTATACCGAGGAAGAACATCTGGATTTTTACTTGGATGACAAGTCGAGGGTCGCTTTGTCTAGAGTACAGGAAGAATTAAGGCAGGAGAGGGGAATTGTTACTACTAAAGAAGTTGGCCTTCCAACCAACCCTCTACATCCTCAAGCCTCTACTGAAGCTTCTATGACTTCTTGTGAACCATTTCATACTGGGGTTGCTTTTACGAGGTCACTGTTAATTATACCACTGCTCATGCTGATGTTACTCTTGCTACCGTTGCCTTTGTTAGTGTTACTACTAAAGTTTCGCCTCCTTAGTCTACCACTGTTGATGATGCCACAACTGGGGAAAACCTGTCAAGTGATGAGGGCAACGGTCTGGATACTCAGGGGTTTAAGATCATAGCACGGATGTCCTTAGAAGCAGGTAACACCAATATTGTCTGTGATTTGGGGAACCGCTTCCTTCCTACATATGAGTTTGATGACTTATTCGAACAATATTTGATTGATGTAGGATTGGATTTACCAATCACTTTCCGTCCTAGTGGAAACTCATCAGGGGCTACTGCTATTTTTATCCCTTAAATTACTTTTACTACTGAGGCTGTGCTAGGGACGACTTTTCTTGAGACACCTGTGGCTTTTATTATACTCTCCTCAACCTCCACTCTTGCCTCTCGTCTAGGGTCACAAGTTGAGCAAATTGCTGCTTTATAGGACTTGGATGACCATACGATCTCTTCGGGAGGTGGCGAAGATCCTATTGAAAAGAAAGAGATCGTGGAAGGTGGATCGAGGAGTGAGAAGGAATCCAAGAGGCATGGCGGGAAACATAGTGCGCGTAAGAAGACAAAGGCTGCTTCCACCACTAATGGTGAGGTTAACCCTGTTGTCTTTGCTTGTCCTACTTCTACCACTTCAATGTTGGTCAGACCTACCAAGTTAACCATTAAATCAAGCGAGACTTCTAAGGGCGGGAAGAAGAAGGACTGATGCCCCGGCCTACTATCCGTTTCTTGTTTTCTTGGTCGTGATTTGTGTGAGCTTCGGTTCTTGCTTTTGACAAAGTTTTCCATATGATTTTGTAAGTAGTTGTTGTTAACGAAACACGTCTTTCTTGTGGTGTACCTCTGTATTGACTGGTTTATGAAACTTTTTGGTGTGTTTTCTGCTTTCATGTTTTTCTTTAGTTGCAACTCTCCATTATAACTTTCTTTTATGTGCGTTTATTTTTTCTTAGTACCGGGGACGACCCTGTGATATTTCTTGCCTTAGAGATAATGGAGGATGTAGTATTGCCCTCATATCATGGGGTCATCACCGACACTGTAGCTTCTTTATCCAGACTTCCTTTATGCGAGGACTGGTAGGTATCGTTATTTGCTCGATGTTTGTTGATTTTTACGAGCTCTTGGTAAGAGCCGACCTATAGTGGTCGTACTCTTCCGAAATTAGATGTTCCTGCAATATATATCGTGCGTGCCTCATAACAGCGAGGTCTTTTTACCCTTGATTGTTGTCAATGGTCGTATGGCCTAGTTGGGATTGCGAGTACCAAGGCCTGACTTAGCACGCAATAGTGCCCCAGAAATATGAGGTCTTCTTGTCCTCGATTTTTATTGGTGGTGTAACAACCCGAATTCTGATAGACCGATTTTTTTTCAAAAATTCCAATCTACCAAATCTAGAGTTAGCTTGTTTGGCATCCTGCAGAAAAGGCTGAGATATAAAATTTATCAGAGCTCAGAAAATGTAACAACCCGCCCGGAATGGGCCTAAATTTCGACCTATAAAAGGCCCATTGAAACTTAGAGTCAATCTAAATGGGTAGTAGGTTCCTGTAAGGAATTACATTAGCATAGATAATATACATACATTTCGAATGGAAATCTCACATAGCGAAATGAGAAAATATAATACTAAAATATAATGTGCCACTTTATTAAAAATAATAGAATTCCAACACTATAGCCAAAATTTACATTTGTTAAATGGGTACACCAATAAATTCATTCTCAAAAGTTTCCATAAGAAGTACAACAATAATAACTAATAAAAGCATAACGTCTCCGTCTTCGTCTTTTGCCTCAATCATTATTTCGTCCATGGATTTTACCTTGCCTACTGACATGTTGAATATGTTAAGGAGAGGGGTCAGAACATAAAGATCTATGTGACTGAAATGTAGTATTTAATTAAAGTACATACCCTAGTTTTTAGAAGGTTATATATGCCAAGGTAAGTCTACATATTCTGGTGACTGGACTTAAATTACACATTCTGAAATAATCCTACATATATCGTTCAGTTACTTTTTCTTGTTTATTATGTTATTATGGGTTAATAGTACTTAAGGCTTTACACACACGTCATATCGATCTACCTCCTAGTAGATTATCCAAATATTGCTTATATGTAGCTACCCCCAATGTCAAGTACTTCCAGTGGTACGCTTCTCGCACGGTCTCCACCATCACGCAATGGAAACATATGCAACTCTCATCCTATGACGGAGCGACGTACGGATCTATATAAAACAACGTCACATTCCGCACGAAACTACCATGACCATGGTTGCAAGCGTACAGACCCCGTATCCATATTTCTCATCCAATCTCGGCCTTAACACGGAGAAATGCCCAAGAGTCTACGATACACCTCTCAGTGCGGCGTGATATACCTAGTCCCTCACACATACGTAATGTCTACTACACCCCGAGTTTCGTAATTAGGCTGCATCTAAATGCACGAAACTCGACTGGGAGCCTTTTCCATATCTGTATAGGTCTGCTAGAGAGGACTAAAATACGAATATCTAAACTATAGCCTGCATTTCTACGGTGCCTATGGTCCCACCTCGACCCTTCCCTCAATTAGTGAAAGACTACATCAAGAGCTAAGTGACGTGCCCCAAACAAACTATCTACATCCAAATTGTCATGTCCCGTAATTAAAGTCTCAATAATGAAAGATTGATGGTCTCTTGGTTTAGCTCTAGTCTTTCTACATCACACTGACCGTCAATGATAGTTACCTGATGATTACTATCCTACGTTGGTCGTGACCCATCTTATATGTCGGAAAAATCTTCAAGTCACCTAGGTCTCCTTACAGCCTTCTGACTGCTAGCTACCATCGCGGTCAGGGTACACCCATTGGGTGGTTTCGTGCAGCCCCAACCTCTGCGAGTATGGCCCGAGCGCTACTACCGCACAGAGGACCACCACAGAGTACCCTCCTACATCCCTCGAAAGTAGCATGCTTCCTTCTAGTCCCACGGAGTTAACAAGCAGAATATCCGCAGAATACTCAAATGGGCGTGCTCCCCTCGTGCCCCTAGACACCACGATGATCTACCCCATTGGGTTCTTTACCTTCAGATGTGCGGATTGGTCCAAGCACATCACGCTAACGTGTTATTTAGACTCTATGTCAAAACGTTAAATCACACGCTTGTTCTACTTTATCAGCTTACCAATTATCTTGATTACCCAGATTTTATCTTTTATTCAAGTTATCAGGTTTTCTCTGAACCCCTAATATCTCTAAGGAATGGACCCCTCTCACTTATTAATTCAGTGATATTACTTAACCCATTTAAGTTCATTAATAAGCCAATAACATGTTATTCCTTAGATTGTAATTAACGAAAGTAATCTACAATCTTCTTACATTATTCGTTGTCCGATTTCAGGTTTACAGGTTACAATAACATGTTCTACTTAATGTATAATTAAGTATATCTTATTGCAATCAGTATGCTTCAAGTTAACATGTTACTTAACTTATGTCATTAAGTATAACTCATTTCATTTCATTTTCATCTCAGGTTACCAGATTCATTAGCACAAAATTGGATACTTATTTCTTTTAGTTCTATGCCGCTTGAGCGGGATTCCGCTTATTATTAATTTCTTTTATTAGACTTCATAATTCTCTTTTATAAGTCTACCAATAATAAGCCTATTTCATTCTTTTGCATTAACCATGACTTGTTTTAATACGACCTCTTATTGTTGTTAACTTATTTACTTCGTTCTCTTAACTAAGGTTTATCAATAAGTTTCTTTCCTTTTATTATAACCTACATTACAATTTACACTTGTCCCTAGGAAAAGACTACCTTTTATCTTCTATTCTTTCATTCATACTTAATCATAATAGGTTATTATCATTCCTTGTTCATCACATTCTCCTTGGTTCTTTAAAATTAACCAAACTTTTACTGTTCTAACATTCATTCATTACAATTAATGCCATTTATTTATTTCTTGTTATATACATATATTCATATATGTATGTTATGCACCAAACCTCTCACATTATGATGACCACTTTTGGATGCTGGATTTGCAGGGAAGCTCTGGGCAAACTTCTACCACAAGCTAAATTTAGCCCCGTGTCTTAGTGCAGTTATTTACGATTTCCCAAATACCGTAAATTTCCATGTAATTATGGCAAATCTGTTCGTTAATTACTATCATACATATTTCCTTTATTTTAGGAAAACCTTTCACGCACCTCAATAGTTTGAATGATTTATTTCCATAACGCACACTGAATTAGATCTGTAGTTGCAAGCCATTTTCTTTATTTTTAGTGTGGATATATATGTATATATGCACTTTATTCGATTAGTAGGCAATGCGGTAAAAATTATCCATTTCACACTAATCTCTTTTCCTTTTCCTTTTCCTTTTCCTGCAACTCTGTCGTCAGTAATTTTGTCGTTATAGAAATATATCATTTTCCCCAAATCCAACTAACTGAGTCCACTACCAGTTTTTTCCCTTTTTATTTCTAAGTTAGATATTGAATTCCTGATTCAATACTGTTCATAATTACTGTAAATTTTCTTTTCCAATTAGGAAAATCAGTTCTCAAGAATATACTCATGATTAATTCAAGTTCCACAATTTCAAAGTTTACAATAATTCCCAAATCATATAGAATTCTAATGGAAACAGGTTTTATATAATAGTAACAATTTCAACATATTCTAAATAGGTTTAATAGACAATTTCCACAATTATCAATTGTTCAGCATGTTAAATATAACTGGGAATGCAAACGATAGATATACCATTATTTAAAACGTCATAATTTAACCCACTCACCTAATAGGTTTCCAATCTAAGAATTTGATCCAGATTTTCTATTCCGTGGTCTTTCTAACTGAATCTAATATTAAATTAGCCGCGGATTCACAAATTTGGTACTAAAAGAAGAGGGAAATAAAGGAAGAAAAACAGATCAGATTCGAGAACTTACCTCATGTTGATCAAAATTCTAGACGCCTATATTGTCGATCTATATCTCTTATCTTCAAATCTTGAATCATAATATCTAAGAACTAATATTTTATTATCAAAAAAGATTTGGAGAGGAAAGAGAATGGTAGAGCCAAGGTAGCACCTTAGAAAATATCAGAAAAAGCTAGGCCTGTCTAGTTTATATATAGGCGTACTAGATGAGTCTGGTCCATCGGATATAATTTATTAAAATTCAAACCACACACATCAGCAATACCACGTCAAAAAAATGCATATGGACCCCGCTTAGGTCGTACCCTGGGTCGACCTACCCTATGTCGGTCGACTCAAGCAGTAAGTGGGTCGACCCATGTGGGTCCAGGCGAGCATTTTTGTGATGCTGATATTGCTGAGCTTAAACGTTTAACTAAAGACCTTAATTACTTGCTAACATAACATATTATACCTCAATCATTATTATTCCACGCGATGAACAACTATGATTTGATGTGAATTTTCACTGTCATTTCATTAAACTAAAAACTATCATTTTGTATAAACAACCACTAACATTTCAACTTTTCATGTAGTTTAATATCAACAAATTATATAAATGACAATAAAACATGTACTTAATAATTGATTTAATGTCACGTAATAAATGTAACATCCCATATATTTCAACCATTTAAGTTATTGAATATAATTTAATTATTGAATGTAAAAATGGTTTTTAAATAAAGTTTTTCTATTATTAATGAAATTTATTAATTTATGCTGAATGTTTGATTTAAAATAATATGTGGCTTTTAGATGAAATAAAATTATATATATATATATATATCGTTGGCCATGGTCTTTAATTATTTCCTTTTCTTTTCAAAATATAACGTGTAGAAATTTGAAATAGGGATCACATGTTCTAACCTTCATTAATTAATTAATTTTAAATTGTGAATAGCTACATTTATTTTAAGTGTCCTCCTTTCTTCGTTATTTCATTAATACTGCATCATTCCTCTCCTTCAAAGTTCACACATTCTTTTATTTATCCTTTACTAAATATTGCATTGTATTTTTTTCTTCTCCTCTTCTTTCCCTTTTCACTTCTATCTCATGCAACTTTTCCTTATATTTAAAATGACGTTTTCCCGATTAATGCTTTTCAAAGAAAAATAAATTATGCATAATTTCTTTATACATTGACGTTTCTCGCAAGTTATTTTCTTTCATTAATCATGCATTTATTCCTTTCTTTCATTCAAATAATGTATTTCTCTTATCTTATATATCATGTTGTTTATATTTAATAGAAAAAAAGAAAATACCATAAAACTTTTAACATTATTTATGTAAAACCTTTAACACATGTTATTTAATATAATGTGATTTAAAATTTGAAAAGTCACAAACTTTCTAACAACTAGAATTAAACAATAAATAAGTATCAATTACTTTCCATTTTTTTCTCTTTTTTATGTAATTTTCTTTTGAATTTTGAATGAGAGATAAATATTGCCATCTCAGCATTAGTCAGCCACACTTAATTTATTTGTAACTTGCCTAATACAATAAGGCATCTTAGTTAAATAAATCATGTTCATTGCCTTCTTTCTCTCCCCCTCTCCACGTTATTTTCATCCCTAACATTATATCCTTTACTCCATTCAAGAAAAATATAAAAATAAAGGAAAACAAATAACGAACACATGACAAATAAATGAATTGAAAAGGTCTCGCACCATTATGTGTATAAAAAAAAGAGTCATGTTCGTCCATTTTAATTAATGAATAAAAGGAAAGGACATCATTTGGTTTTTCTTCCCTTCTCTCTTCGCTGTAACATTTTATATTACATATATTATTTATAGTATAACATAAATACTTCATATTCTTTCCTATTCTTCCCTAAGCACATTTTAATGACGGCATCTAATATATAGCACAAAAATTTTTGTAAAACAAAATACTTGCATAAATGAATTTATGCATATTAATTGTTCCCACTTATGTTTCCAAGCCATGCATACGTTTCTTATTAGATGTCTCTCCCCTGTTTTGTTGCCCATAACGTTCTTATAAAACAATGAAATTTTATATGAATATTAATTAATGAGTTTTCAATGTGCTATTACCTATTTATATGGACTCACAGACAAAAATGATAACTTATTTTATACGCATAGATTGAATTTTAAATTATTACTGGGTTTGTTCATAATATATCCAACTAAGGATTACCATTTCAAATTTTTAATTAAGTTACTTTGAATGGTAAACACTGATATTTTTAAGTCTATAAACTCGTTGGAATTGTTCAAAGAGAGACATGTGAGATTTGTTGCATCCTTTATTTATATGGGTACACTCTCTCTCCCTGCTTCTATCTTCACGTTTGCATTCCCATTCCAGAAATTAATTCCTCCCCAAAAATTCTCGTTAATGGCCTCCACCAAAAAAAAACCCTTCTTCCTAAAATTAAATATGTCCTCCTCAAACGATGGCCGCCGATTGGATTTCGCACCTATGTTGGCTGCCTCCAGTATGTTTTCAAATCACTTGAACCATCGCAGTCACCCGCCTAGAGACCACCATGACAACCCTTCACACCACCGACTCATAGCTCCTTCGTCCTCTCTGACCTTCTTGTCCGCCAACGAACCCTCTAGTCTCCGGCATGTCGCCTCCATAGCCAAGCACCCCAATTCGTTCCTGTTTTTTCTTGCTGCGCAGGTGAGTTCAGTACTCACCACAATGAATTCAAGTTCTCCAATTTTGTTTCATTACCTGTTGTTGCTTGGTTTGCCTGTACACTCGAGCTTTCTTATGCTATCCATGTTCATCATGATGTTAATATGATTCACGTTGAAGCGGTAGGGTCTGCATGCATTTTGGTGGGGTTAAGTTATGGTTATATTTAGTGGACCGTGTACTTAATTTAATTTAAGTTTGATTTGTGCAACTGTTAAACCATTTATAAAAATAAATGTTTAGGGAGAAGGAACGTTTAAGGGATGGAATTTTGGTTATATTATTGAGAAGGTTGAGGTTAAATCAATTCAAAATTGTCGTTATAGTGATCTGAATTAGAAGTAAACTTGAAGTTGGATTTCGAGTATGAAAAGTTTAGTTATACATGTTCTATCACTTGTTACTTTTGAATAATTAAACTTATATATATAAATTTTAAATGGTTCAGACCATTAGAAATTTTGATTATTGACCAAATTTATAAGAGTGTATTTTGAATAATTTAACTAGATTATTCGATAATCGTAAACTTAATGTAAAGGATATTACATGATAAACTTGGTAGGTATATATATTCTTTAATTAAGTTGGACTTAACTTGACAACAAGTTGAAAATTCTGAGATGTCATTTGTAGTCAATTTATGTTTCATTTACCGTGGAAAAATATAGTTTGCTACATCTGCATAGTTTGGGGACATCACATTTCTCTTCCCTCCTATTATCAGTATTGTAAAATGCCATAGTAATGCTATGTTAAATCTTTAAATATGTGTTTCATGCTTGCAACTATACAAAACATGCCTCGACTTTGTGTGACCTACATGATTTTCTCTCTGTTCACCATTCTAGTTGAAATTACAAATTGACATGGAACTCTTGTTGCGGTAGTACTGGATATTTATGTGTGTTGATTCCATGTTGAGTTCATAACCAGTGATATGCATGCTATGTCACATTTTTCACAACCTACACTAGACTTGTATTGAAGTTAGGATTTTCATGAGTCTAAAATTAGATTATTGCATTTGATGTATAGTTTTTTTTACTTGAATACAACCTAACCCGAGTTTTTGTTTTTCTAGGGTCGGGGTCAGACCTGAGTAAATTATAGCTTAGGTTCGAAGTTGACGATGACGAAGGATTCATGAATATTCGTGAAGACACATGTATGCGTGCAAGCCCGGTTTAAAGTGTAAAGCTTTATTTTAAAAACTCGTTTATATATTTTTATTCCGCTATGCAAAATGTTTTGTAAAACTCGGATATTTGTATTAAAATTATTCCACTGCAAACATTTCTGTTCTGTGATTTTCTGTGTATTGGTTTTGTTAAACATCATAAGCAATAACAATTTGTCATTTCAAGCGGTTTAAGTTGGTTTAATTTCCGACTTGAAGTGGTCGAAAAGGCAAGTTGTTACAAGTGGTATCAGAGATGGTTAGCGAACGTGATAGGAGGTTCTCGCTTGGCTATTTGGTGGCGAGCAGGAGACACTTACCCCTATACGTACCAGTGGGAAGATTGGGTTGGTTGTTGCAATCGAGAGGCTGGCCGTAAAATCAGTTATGAGGTATCACTGTGTGTCACGGTGGGAGGTTATCCCACTGCCTGATGGTTGCAAAGCCTAGGGTCGTTATAAGTGGTATCAGAGCTTTGGTTTATACAAAGTTTAACTTATGAGGTTTAACTAGAATTGTCACTAGAATCTCTAGGGACAACGTATTTTGAAAATTAAGTATTTTTTAGTGTAAATTAATTTGAAAAAAATAATTATTTTGGAATTGAAATTAAAAGTACTTTTGAAGTGTATATTAATTGAAAATATAATGTATTTAGAAGTATACATTAATTTGGAAATATACTTTGTTCAGTGGTATAAATTGACATGAAACATAAAACAATTTGGAATATAAGTTAACTTAAAGTATTGTTATCCATCTGATCGATCCAAGTGAATATGGGTCGATTTTAAGCGTTTTGAAGAAGGGATCGGTCCTGTCGTTATTAAAAGGGAGCGGTCGTAGCGCAAGATTCCTGGTCGTCCTAAAGCTGGTAGCTTTCAGATCGCTTCAAACACGAAGTTGTTTCGGTCGTTCCAAAGAACTAAAAACTTCTGGTCGCTCCGAAGGCCAATGATTACCGATCGCTCCAAATATTCAAGATAGTTGGTCGCTCGAAACATACCAAAGCTCTTGATCATTCCAAAAGTACAGAAGATTCTTGGTCACGTCAAAATATATAAAGAAAGTTGGTCTCTCTAGCGCTGGTCGCTCCAGAAGCCAAAGGCTCCTGGTCGCTCCAGACGGCTAAAGAGATCTGGTCGCTCCAGATGGCTAAAGGGATCTGGTCGTTCCAAAATACTGAAGAGTTCTTGGTCGCACTAGAATGCAGAAGATCTTTGGTCGCTCCAAATATACAAGGTATCTGGTCGTTTACTAGCTCTTGATCGCACCAACAAGCTTCAAGGCTTCCTAGTCTGTTTGTTCCAAGCATCCTGGTCGGTCCGCTCCGCATTCTAGCCTCCTGGTCGTCCTTTCTTCTGGTGGAAGCTCTTGGTCGGCCAAAGCACTAGAATCGATCTCTGATGGTGTGACAGCTGGAAACAACTGGTGACAACTGGCATTGGCATTTCCGTAAATACCAAAAATACCGACCAGGCCCCTGAATACAAGATTTCAGCCATTTCTCCGCCTATAAATAGGACCCTACCTCCATCACTTTGGGGGACTTTTTGGGGGAACTACAAGGAGGTGTTGTCCAATTGCTTTCGGGATTTCTCCAAGCATTTCTTCATCCCTTCTCTATCATCGATCATAAATCTATGGAGTTTTGGAGCATGTGGAGCATAGCTTTCATGGAGGAACAAGCATAAGCATTCCATGCACTACTTCATTTCTTCTTGATCATTCACCTGAAGATCTAAGGAGCTTTTATCCATGGCTTTCATGGAGGGATTGGCATAAAATACTTCAAGCTTTCATCCATTCTTTCAATCGGTTGTAAGGACGAATGCATGCCAAAGGAGCTTGTATGAATGTATAATGGAGCAAATGTTGTAATCTTTTGGTTATTAATGAAATTCAATCTTCAAAGTGGATGTAGACTCAAATAAGAGTCGAACCACTATAAAATTCTTGTCTTCTTTCTTTATTTTGGTATTTTGATGCTCTTGAATGTTAGATATGGCCTCACACAACTCTAAAGGTTTTCTAACGCCCCGCCTCTGAAAAGGTGACGTGCTTTCTAAGCATCTCGCCTCCGATTAGGTAACGTGTTTAGAAATACCATTTTGGTTGTTATACCAATTTTCGGTATCAACAATTAGGCGCCCACCGTGGGGCCAGATCTACTTTCTGGCATCAAATATACTACGAAGATCTTGAGATCTTGAAGTTAAGCTTTAAAATAGCTCGCTCCAGCTTGCGATTTGGACCTTCCAACGAACTCTCCTCAAAGTTCAAGTTGCTTTCTGAAATAATGCCACCAGAAGCAAATAAGGAAGCTAGAATTAGAATCTCTAACGGAGAAAATCGGGATGAGACCCCCGTGGCTAACCGATTTGAAGTGGGAGAGACATCTAATGGAGGTGTGAATGTCACAAGAGGCGAGCTTGATCAAGCTGTCGTTGGATTGACGCAACAGCTAGAGATAGCTAACAAAGCCATGTTGACAAAACTTGATTCGCTCTTTGCTCTTCAAGCCGCTGCGGCAAAAGTGGCCTCTAAGCCCATTCGTGCAGAGGATGCTGCTTCTTCTTCTTCTAGTCCAAATCGGGAAAAATCTTTTCAAGAAATCTCTAATCCTGGTAAAGGAAAGCCCAATAATCCAAAGCAAGCCGCTTGGAACCATAATGGGGAAGCTACTTCTTGTCGAGTTGCCGATGCTGCCAAAGGGGCACTTTCCAATCGAGAAAGGCCAGGGCCCCTAAGTCGCAACCGTGAAGGTTTGCAAAGGCAAGCCTCCGGCCAAGACACAGGCGTCCGCCCCGCAGAAAGCCTCGACGAGAAGGATCGCCTTCTGAAGATGGTCCGACAGATCATGAAGGAGGACAAGCACCGAAACGAAAATGAAGCAGAATGGGAATTCGCGCCATCTAAAACCCCCCTTACCGAAAGAATCAAGAAAACGACCTTCCCGCGAAAGTTCAAGTCGCCCACCACCCAAGCTTATAATGGGACAGGTGACCCTAATGTGTTCTTGTTCCGATACGATCAACACATGGATGGAGCACAAGCAACTGACGAGCTTAAGTGCTTATACTTCCTGGTATATTTGGAGGGGGTTGCGTCATTATGGTTCACAAAGTTGCCTCCCAGATCTATTGATAACTTTGCCACATTGGCAAGATGCTTCCGAGACCAGTTCCGCCTCCAAACAACAAAGGTCAGAGATATCATGTCCCTCAATGAACTAGAACAAGCTCCTGGTGAAACGATAAGGTCTTTCTTGAATCGTTTTAATGTTGCTGCTGCAGAAGTAGGGACCCAAGCGCCGAGGCTAATTCTAATGGCCTTAAAGGGGGGCATTGATAAGCTGTCTGAGTTCGGAAGGTGGCTAAAAAGAAAGAAACCTGAGACGCTAGAGAAATTTTATGACAAAGCCGAGGAATACATGTGTCTTGAAGATGATCCTATATATTCCGTTGGCAATGTCAAAACTAAGGTGGTCCCGGAAAGGAAGGTAGCTCCCAAAAAGAATAGTCAAGAAAATTTTGGGGAAGGTCAAAAGAGAGGAAGCAATAATGATGCTAGAAATGATAAGGATTCCAAGAAACGGCGTTTCTTCAAGCCAACGGATTTTACTCCGTTGAATGATACAATCGAGCACATATATATGGCAACGAAGGATGCAGAGGGCTATCCAAGCCCAAAGCCAGTAAAGGTGTCCGAGGAAGCTGCGAACTCTGGAAGGTTTTGTCGATTTCATAATCGACCAGGCCATGACACGGATGAGTGTCGACACTTGAGGAATCTGGTTGAAGAATTAATAAGGAAGAATCGCCTCCAAGAGTACGTAAAGCGGTCAACAGATGCCGAGCCTACTCAGGGGCAGCAAACTCGTCCGACTCAAGATGGAAGAACACCTGCAAGTGACTCCCGACCAATAATCAATACGATTAGTGGTGGCCCTCATCCTGCAGGGGATGCTTGGAAGGATATGATCAGGTATACTAATGAACCAAGAAGCATTCTAAAAGGAGACAGTTTTGAGGTTTGCGGTAATTCTCTTCGTCGAAAAATGCCTAAAACATCCTGTGAAGATGTTATCTTCCGGAATCGGGATTCCAATGGAATGTTGGTTCCAACTGGTGACCCGATGGTTATCACTATTGGCTTGGGTCTAGCACTAGTAAAGAAGGTGTTGATTGATAACGGAGCATCCGTGAACGTTCTGTTTTACAGTACTTTCTCTAAAATGGGTCTATCCATGGATAATGTGCGAGCTAGCAAAGACGAAATACACGGGTTCACTGGCGTACCAACTCAGCCAATAGGAGTGATTGATCTCCTTCTAGAGCTAGGAGAGGGAGAGAGGCAAGTCTCTATGATACAATCTTTCGTTATAATAGACCCACCTTCAGGGTATAATGCATTCTTGGGAAGGCCAGCACTTACCGACTTCAGGATAGCTCTTGCTCCTTGGTGCTTGATGATGAAGTTCCCGGCCGCAAATGGGGTGGGAGTTATCAAAGGGGATCCTCAGGAATCGAGGGAATGCTATATGACAGAACTGACTGAAGCTCGAAAATACGAAATTCAGAAGGATGCGGAAACTCCTCTCTGCATCCATGAAACTCCTCTATAGCAATTAAAGACCTCCCCCGTGCAGGAGCATATAACGACATACAGGAGTCTTTGGCCCCAATTGGGAAGGGCCGTTTATTGTCAATCAAAACCTTCTGGACAGTACCTTTAAACTCAAAACTATAGATGGAGTAGAACTCCCAAGGGCCTAGAGCAGTGATCACCTCCGTCGCTATTTCAAATGATTTTCTAACTCATGTTCTTTTGTATTTTTCTATGAATATAGTAAATACTTTGTATGAAATTACATGAATATAAATCCAGCAGCACTTCTGATTCTGTCAAAGCTTTATATTCGTGTGTCTTTGATCATATATCCAAAAGATGCACAGCTATGGATACAGGACACGATACCTCTATCACCCTGCTTTCCGACATAAAACTCGCCATAGCTTTACTGAAGAAATATGGTCCAAAAGCAGGCGCAATCTTAAGCCAAACCCTCTCCGAGGATTCTCAGTCGAATAATAAACTGAGTCTTCTCCAGGGGTGCTCGGTCAAATAACCCAAAGTCAGACAAAATCTGATCGCGTTATAACCGAGTTTCTTAACCCAAATCCTCTCCGAGGATTCTCAGTCGAATAATAAACCGAGTCTTCTCCAGGGGTGCTCGGTCAAATAACCCAAAGTCAGACAAAATCTGATCGCGTTATAACCGAGTTTCTTAACCCAAACCCTCTCCGAGGATTCTCAGTCGAATAATAAACCGAGTCTTCTCCAGGGGTGCTTGGTCAAATAACCCAAAGTCAGACAAAATCTGATCGCGTTATAACCGAGTTTCTTAACCCAAACCCTCTCCGAGGATTCTCAGTCGAATAATAAACTGAGTCTTCTCCAGGGGTGCTCGGCCAAATAACCCAAAGTCAGACAAAATCTGATCTTGTTATAACCGAGTTTCTTAACCCAAAACCTCTCCGAGGATTCTCAGTCGAATAATAAACTGAGTCTTCTCCAGGGGTGCTCGGTTGAATATCCCAAAGTCAGACAAAATCTGATTGCGTTATAACCGAGTCTCTTAACCCAAACCCTCTCTGAGGATTCTCAGTCAAATAATAAACTGAGTCTTCTCCAGGGGTGCTCAGTCAATAAATCAAAGTCAGATAAAACTTGACTACGATATTACTGAGTCTTTGACAAGGAAAACCTTCAAAAGGCATTCAAACATTTCTCGAATATCTAACGCATTAGGACGCAAAGGATGGAAAATTCCAAACAAAGCATGCAAAGTTCGTATAAAAACATCCAAATATCCACCTTCAATATATAAAGGTTGAAACAACCCATTGGTACGGGGGCATATCACATATCACGACACAAAGCAAAAAGCAGCTCCTTGATTTCTCACACACCAAAGGATCATCTCAAACGTTTATAGGTGGGAAATTCGTAAATGAGCAAAATAGGCAAAGTGTGGTGTGCGAGCATGATGTATAACCCAGAATATGCAGAAGAAAGTAAGGACAAGGTTAAGAATGCAGAAACACAAAGCATCACCACACTACATTCAAACACAGAATCAAGTCACGACATTATTAAGTGCAAATGGTTCAAGTCATAAGCGAGGGCCGGCACCCGCATATACATCCGGTCTGAATGAAAGATTGATAAATGCAAAGCAAGGATCCAAGCCACTATTTCTTTGGGTATCCAGATCTCAATGAAGGACCCCTAAGAGTTGGCGAATCAATGGTCTTCTTCTTCTTGACAGCACGCTTATGATGTTTCCGCTTAGAAGGAGAAGCATCCTCTTTACCTGAATCAACAATGATGTCGTCGATAGTTGCCTCAGAATCATGCTCTTCTTCCTCACGAAGCTTACTAATATCTCGGACAATGGTTTCGATAGCATCAATTCTCTCCTCCTGCGAACCTGGTTGGGAGAATGTTAGTCCTTTGGAAACACCAGCAAGTAAGCCTGTATTGAATAAAGGCAAGTCAGTTTCAACGGCATCCATCACCATAGCAGTATACCCGCCAACAAGAGGTGATGGTGAAAGCGAATTCGTTGCATAATTATAGCAACTCATGAGCTTAAAATACTCCAAAGAAGCAAAAAAGTAATCTAAATCTAGTATCACTTCATCCATATCATCTCTACCTGGAGCAGGAGGATGTGTGCTGATTTCATAATCATCGAGGTTTATTGTTTCCTCCAAATCACTGTTTCCTCCAGCTGCAGAGGGAGGAATTGCAACATCTGCATGGAATATAGGGCTTGAGATTATGGTACCATCAGTTAATTTGGTGAAAGTATCCTCAATAAATATACCTGAAGACTTAACCCCGGATGATTCCCCCCGATGGATCCCAAGAGAATTTCTGCCCTCAGCTAAGGCCTCTCGATCATCTTCATCCAGCAACTCGAGTTGGTGCTGGTAGTCATCAGAATCTTTATAACGCTTCAAAACCTCCTCCCAAACACGAGCAAGTGTATTTCCATAGCCTTCTCCTAGGAAGCGGAGGCTTCCCCCATACATAACACTGCAGACATAGAATTCTAGGAAGGTTGCTTCATCTTCTTCCTTAATTCTGCGGGCTTGGTTCGGAGATTCTTGCTTCTCTTTTTCTAAGGAGGAGGACTTGGCAGTTTCGACTTCAAGCTTATCGCGAAGAGAGGCGATTTCAGACTCAAGAACAGACACAGTCCTTCTGCTCAAAGCCAGCTGAGCTTCAGCTTCTTCTTGTGCTTTTACAGCATCGTCAGCCCGCTTAGTAAGCTCGACCTCTGTATTCTTGGCATCTCCGAGCTCCTTACGAAGCTTTTCAATCTCGGATTCTAGCTCATTAACCCTGGAACCCCATTCTAAAACAGAAATCTTCGTATCCTGTGCTTTCACAACTTGAATAAGTTGAGCCTTTTCGTCCTCCAGGGTTTTATTGCTTTCAATTCGTGTGTTAAGATTCTGAAAATCATAACAAAATTGTTCCCATGCTTTGAGGCGCTGATCAACGGTTTTGCCAATATCATCCAGGATTCCCCGAGCTTCCGCCACCATCTCTGTCATGTCCCGTCTATCTGTGGGATGGACATCCACATCAAAGTTCAAACCCCTCAAATCCCAATCTCCAAACCTATGACTAAGAGGGGGGCTGGGGCATCCAAGTTCCCTTTCCACATCAAGTATTTCACGCGGCCTCGACATGATAGCTTGAAGCTCGGCCTGGGTTGGATAAGGAGGAACGTATCCTGGGGCACGCTTCTGTGGGATCTCCGTAAGAGGGTCATCTCCACTGCTTCGTCTTCTGCCTGGGGCACGCTTCTGGGGGATCTCCGTAAGAGGGTCATCTCCAGTCCTTCGTCTTCTCCTTTGAGGCTCCTCCCTTGTCTGCCTTGCCTCCTCCTCTGCCGATTGTTCATAATCATCAAGCCAGGCTCTCTGCTCTGGAAGCTGTTCATAAGAAGGATGAGAAGAAGTGGGATGTTGGCCGTGTGATTTTTGGGGTTGAGGAGGAGCTTGCTTAATCTTTTTCTTTGGCCGAGCAAGTATATCAGAACTTTGCCTCCTTTTCCGAAAATCGTCAATGAATGATGACTTCATTCCTAAAAAGAAAAATAATAATGAGTTCATTTAGCACTTGAGAACATGGAAGTAAACCAAGATATAGAGTAAGAAGTTAAAAGTGCAACTCTGAAAGCAAGCTTAGTCCTAAAAGCAAAAACAAAAACATGCCTAATAAGCCTGTGTTAGACTCCGATCCTAAGTTTATTCTCGTATTTGGAACTGGTCCAGGAATCTCCGGAATGTTGGGATCAGATTGAACATTAGGAACTGCGAAACCTGAAACAGGGGTATCATCTTTGCTAAGGTATCGCATAGACTCTAGATCAGGAAGTTCGCCAAAAGTACCCGCGGAGTCTCTATCTTGAGTACTTGCCATAGTCGGATCCTCAAGAACATCTCCAATGTTCTGTTCAACATTTAAGGTAGTTTCTCCTACCGCGAGTTGCTTACCCTCACGTTGAACAAGTTCTTCTTCAGTATTTGAGGGAGGCTGATCCCCCGTGGTTTTCTCTGGGATTTCCGGGATGACAGCTTGTTTTTCAGAAACGGCCTCTGTGGCTCTCTCCGGAATCGTCAAGACATCGACCTGCTTTTTAGGAGAATCTTTATGTTCCTTAAGGGCACTCGAAGGCTTTTTACTACCACTACCACTGCCGGCTTGTGCACATTTTGTCAAGTATTTCTTAGCCGTTCTTTTAGCCGTTAGGGTACAGGATGGGGGAAGCAGCTTGTATTGTCGAAGGAACTCGTCGCAAATTAAAAACTATCTACTTCTTTCAGTTTCGCTCACGGATAACAATGATTCCAGCAGAGGCTCATTAATGTCTGTGTCATGATCAGAAGGAGTCTCTGTAAAAAGAAAAAGAAAAGTAAAATCAATACATAATCATCGGAGGTAAAATAGAATTCCTATGAACATTTACCTCCTTCGGCCCATCGACCGAAAAAGTTGTCGGGACACCGCACATAGAAAAATTGGTCAGGAAATCCTTTGATACTCTCAAATAAGCCAGTTATAACCCTGGATCTCCTGCTTTCCATGCAGATAAAGGAGGGACGCTCCTTCTTTCGTCTCTTAAAAGAGTATAACGAGCATATATCCTTGAAGGTGGGCTCACGCTTTAAAACTCTCATAAACAACACATATAAGCATGTAACAATGAAGTAGCCATTGGGAGCCAGTTGATAAGGAGCGATAGCCAAATTTTTCAGAATCATTTCTAAGTAAGGATTGAAGGGAGGGATCGCTCCACTCTGTAACATCCCCTTACAAACTGTTACGTATCCAACGGGGGGGGGGGGGGATCAGATAAATCGTCTCTTTCTGGGAATTTGACTTCATCCTCGGAAAGGCTAAATTGTTTGCATATTCTATGATACGCATCAACGTCAAGTTTTGACACACAATTATCAGCAGGTGTATAAGAAAGACATCGAATGGTTGGGGAGTTCTGATCAACATTCATCTCAGTGGTAGCAGCAGAAGAAGTTTCAATATTTTGATCAGAGGTCCCAGCTTCTCTAGTTGGAGAGGTTCCCTCAACAAAATGGCGAGATTTTCGTTTGGTCGTCATTTCTACACAAACAAGTATGTTGGAAAAACAAACTACAGGAATATCAATAAAGCTCAAAAACAAGGTCGGCGTTGGCTGGTCAAAACTAGAAATCCTTGATCGCTCAAAAACTGGTTAAGACCTGGTCGCCCGAACCCCGTCAAGGCCCAGTCGTTCAAAACTGGAAAAGTTCCTGGTCGCTCTAAAAACAGCCAAGCCCCGGTCGCTCAAAACCGGCAAAGCGTCTGATCGCTCCAAGCCAGTCAAGCCCCGGTCGCTCAAAAGCTGATAGAGCATCTGGTCGTTCCAAGCCAGTCAAAACCTTATCTCGCAAAATTAGCCTCTTCTGGGTCGGTAAAAACATCCTAAGGCTGGACATTATAAAATTAATTCGAAATCAGTTTCAACCTGGACGGTCGAGGTTAAAATTCACCTGGTTCGGTCCTGTCAGATAAAGTTGATTCAAGCCAAACTGTTCTGGTCGGCCAAAAAGAGGGCTACTCGTCTAAAACCGACCACCCAGTTGGTCTAAAAACAACCAAGCTGTTCGCATAGAGGAAAATAAGCATGATTTTTTGTTGAAAATACATAGCGATTCAAGTAAAAATCATACATGTTCGAATCATTCAGACATATACACAAGCATATCATGATCAATATCGCAGCAAAGAAAAACATGAGCGTTCTCATTTCAAAATCATCACTTACCAATTCAAATTGGATGCTACTTTGCTAGTAAACATTTCAATACACACAGGGATTCAAGTTCACAAATTCAATCATAGGTTACAATTATACATCCAAGACCGGTTCGAATTCACAGGTTTAATCACATATTACCATACTGCATCTAAAACCGATCCAAATACAATCCAAACCCAAGAATGTAGCCAAATCCAGAAGACAATGTTGGTTCTACACGAATAAACCAAAAAGTAAGAGCATATACCTGAGATCGGATTAGCAAGTTGAAAAAGCTTCGATCGAATTTCCAAACTCCAGCGATATGCAAAGTTGAACGATCGTGATTTGAATTATTTGCAGATGGATTGAAGTCTTGATTCAAACCGGTAGAAACGGGATGGAGATCGAAGAATTCTTCTTCAAAGGAGCGCCGCCATTAAAGTGAAGAATTATGGGGTCGAGAGTGTGAGGAACACCAAGGGTCAAAAGAGTTTTATATAGGCAGGACGACCGGCCTCTTCACATTTGAGACCGACCCCTCAAGTTAATTCCAGAACCGACCCATGAGAACTGCATCCAAGACCGACCCTTAATTGAAGCAGATCGATCCACTAATGTTTCGAAGCCCACAGTTTTTACAAAAACTATGAAACTTCGAGGGGCAAAATGTTATCCATCTGATCGATCCAAGTGAATATGGGTTGATTTTAAGCGTTTTGAAGAAGGGATCGGTCCTGTCGTTATTAAAAGGGAGCGGTCGTAGCGCAAGATTCCTGGTCGTCCTAAAGCTGGTCGCTTTCAGATCGCTTCAAACACGAAGTTGTTTCGGTCGTTCCAAAGAACTAAAAACTTCTGGTCGCTCCGAAGGCCAATGATTACCGATCGCTCCAAATATTCAAGATAGTTGGTCGCTCTAAACATACCAAAGCTCTTGATCATTCCAAAAGTATAGAAGATTCTTGGTCGTGTCAAAATATATAAAGAAAGTTGGTCTCTCTAGCGCTGGTCGCTCCAGAAGCCAAAGGCTCCTGGTCGCTCCAGACGGCTAAAGAGATCTGGTCGTTCCAAAATACTGAAGAGTTCCTGGTCGCACCAGAATGCAGAAGATCTCTGGTCGCTCCAAATATACAAGGTATCTGGTCGTTTACTAGCTCTTGATCGCACCAACAAGCTTCAAGGCTTCCTGGTCTGTTTGTTCCAAGCATCCTGGTCGGTCCGCTCCGCATTCTAGCCTCCTGGTCGTCCTTTCTTCTGGTGGAAGCTCCTGGTCGGCCAAAACACTAGAATCGATCTATGATGGTGTGACAGCTGGAAACAACTGGTGGCAACTGGCAGTGGAATTTCCGTAAATACCGAAAATACCGACCAGGCCCCTGAATACAAGATTTCAGCCATTTCTCCGCCTATAAATAGGACCCTACCTCCATCACTTTGGGGGACTTTTTGGGGGAACTACAAGGAGGTGCTGTCCAATTGCTTTCGGGACTTCTCCAAGCATTTCTTCATCTCTTCTCTATCATCGATCATAAATCTATGGAGTATTGGAGCATGTGGAGCATAGCTTTCATGGAGGAACAAGCATAAGCATTCCACGCACTACTTCATTTCTTCTTGATCATTCAACCGAAGATCTAAGGAGCTTTTACCCATGGCTTTCATGGAGGGATTGGCATAAAATACTTCAAGCTTTCATCCATTCTTTCAATCGGTTGTAAGGACGAATGCATGCCAAAGGAGCTTGTATGAATGTATAATGGAGCAAATGTTGTAATCTTTTGGTTATTAATGAAATCCAATCTTCAAAGTGGACGTAGACTCGAATAAGAGTCGAACCACTATAAAATTCTTGTCTTCTTTCTTTATTTTGGTATTTTGATGCTCTTGAATGTTAGATATGGCCTCACACAACTCTAAAGGTTTTCTAACGCCCCGCCTCTGAAAAGGTGACGTGCTTTCTAAGCATCTCGCCTCCGATTAGGTAACGTGTTTAGAAATACCATTTTGGTTGTTATACCAATTTTCGGTATCAACAAGTATGAAGTATTTTGAAATCTTATGATGAGAAATAAGTTGAAATAAATTGGAGCATAAAAAAAATTGAATCAAAATAAATTTTTGGATGCTAATGTGACCAAAATGAATTTGTATATCAAATAAAATATCATTTTAGTTGAATGGGAATCTTGATAAGCCTTCATAAGTAAGGTTATGTTTTGTAAATTATTTGGAAATGTAAGTATAGTGTATTAACTAACTTGATTGAATTAAGTTATGTTTCGCAAATTGTTTAGTAATATAGTATGAGTATGATTAACAATTCTGATATTGAATTAAGTGTTTTCAAATCTCTTAATGATTGTTTTTTTCCAACAAATGAGTTTTATTATATAAATTGCGTATAGAAAATATCGATGTTAAACATAAAGAGTGTTATGTATTTTCGAATAATATATTCGTAGGGGTAAATTGAAGCTTGTCTTTATTGTAGTATGTTTAAGATATACTAATGGGTGATAATTGATATTCAGGTTAATATATTAAAAATGTTAAACCATTGATGAAATATGAAATGTATATCGTGAAAAAAATAACATATAGATTTGAATAAAACTAAGGAGAACGTTTGACTACAATTTGAGAATTTGATTCCTGAAATTTGCGAAATTGATTTATAATATTTTGAAGAAAAGACTATTTGTATACACAAGTATTTTCAAATAAAATTGTTTGAAGTATTTTTCAGAATTGTTTTCAAAAAGAAAAATATGTGAATGGAGAACCCACTTTTGTCGCTAGAAAAAAATTTCAATGATAATTTTACTTCATTGGAATTCATTCTCGAGTCTCAAAGTGGGGGATACCACTTTAATAGCTTTACTACTTGTTTATCTTGGTTAAATGAAGCTTGATTTTTGAAGCATGATTTGACATGCAAATATATATATATATATATATATATATATATTTTGAATGATTGAAAGAAAATCTGGAATTGATTCTCGAGTTTAGTCAAATGGTAATCCTATGTATTATAGGATAGTGCAATTATACATCTTAAAGAGATATCTTGATAAGAAATGGTTGAATGTAAATATTCAATTGAAAAATGATATTTGTGATATGTGACCCAAATTGATAGTTTTTAAAATTGAATTGATTGTTAATATGAACTAGATCTGAAATGATATTAAATATTCAAATCAATTGTGAAATCAAAAGTAAATTGATATTGAAATGAAAATTTTCAAGATTTATCGACTTATGAATAATGTGATTTGAAATTTTTGAACTTATACGACTTATATAGATACGACATTAATTCGAAAACCACTGATTTGGAAGATAACTGATTGAAATAATAGTGTTATATAATAGAATTTTTATGAGAATGATATGTTGAAAAAAAACATGATTTGAAAAGAAAATCTTATGTAAATTGATAGTTATGTAAGTGTGGTGTATGCGAAACGTGAAATGAAGTACTATATACATTTAGTATGTATGTTTTCCAAATGTAGATATGGAAAGTGCCTTTCAATGGAAATTGAAAATTGAAAATCGTAGCTACGTTGGTGCTCCGTTGATTGGAGTATCCATCGATATCAGAATCCCACTCGGTGGGATCACATTAATTTTTATTACTTATCTGTTCTAGCGTAATTTGAGTGGTGTGAAACCTACATTTACGAGCGGTTCCACTGAGATAGTGGTCGTAACCGTCGCGTAACTGCGATCTAGACGCCATAACGAAATTTGAGGGGCGCGATGCCTATAGTACATGCGGTTCCACTAAGATAGTGGTCATAACCGCTGTGTAACTGCGATCTATGGCAACAACCATTGCGAAATTCGAGGGGTGTGATACCTATGATTAAAAGCGATTCTACTGGGATAGTAGCGTAACCACTGAGTAACCACGATTCATGGGGGAACGTATTTTCCATACCTTTTTTAAATGTTTTAAGTATTTTCACTGGGAGTTGAAACAAGTATATTTAGTACTTAGAGATTTTAGTCATGTGTCTGGCTAGCATAAGCCTAACGTTTATAAGAACGACAATAAACTTGTTAAACTTCGAGTTATCAAGTATTTTCAAACATTAAATAACAAACCAATAACCAACAATTAAATTTATATAACTTCAACATAATAAATTAAGAAAGAAAAGTTTGAAACGCCTTAAGAATACAACAACTTTAAATTTTCAATAAAATTCTTATTTCCTAATTCAAAAGTTGTTTTCAAACACGGGAATCATATTTTCAAGTTTTGTTATTAATATTTTAAGTTTGTTTAAAAGCCTATTTTTATTTTGTTTAAACTAAATTTTGTATTAGTATGTATTTTGTTGTATACATATGCATAAATTTTCTACCTTTCCTTTCCGAGGACGAAAAGTTCTGAGTAGGGGAGATTATAACATCTCATATATTTCAACCATTTAAGTTATTGAATTTAATTTAATTATTGAATGTAAAAATGGCTTTTAAATAAAGTTTTGTTGTTGTTGGTAATGAAATTTATTAATTTCTGCTGAATATTTGATTAAAAATAATATGTGGCTTTTAGATGAAATAAATTCTAACAATATATATAAATATATATATCTTTGGCCATTGTCTTTAATTATTTCCTTGACTTTTCAAAATATAACGTGTAGAAATTTGAAATGGGGATTGTTAAAGGGACTCCATATTTGGTTAAGGGGAGGATAATTTTAAGGGGACTCCAGCTTATTTTTTTGTTGTTAAGGAGGGTTTGGTTTATTTGAAAATGAAAAGAAAACGAGACCAAACTACCCAAGGCTTGTCACTTATGTTAAACTCTAACTTACTAAATTCAACGCAAATAACAAACTTGGAAATTACTAAAAATATCAATTACTCAAAATTAGATACAACACATTAGATTAATTTTTTTTTTGCATTTATTTTAAATTAACCAAACCAATTCTAATATGAAATTAAAATTAATTACCTAATCTGATGCCTTCTGATCACCATGAAGCTTTCTTGTGTCTCCATTACATTAAATATATCTATTTTTTACTTGGAAAATTCTATTTATACACCGAAAACCACTTGACATACACCATTATTTTTCTATAAGTTATATTACTAAATTACTCTTTTCTCATAGTTGCTTTTTTAAAACTTTTGCAAATAAAAAGTCAAATTATTCTTAAAAGTATTAAAACTTGATGCAAACAATATATGTTAACAAAGATGTTAATGAATTATTTAATCATGAAATCTAAAATCTCAATTAAGAAAGTATTCAGAAATAATGTCTAATTTAGAAGTGTTGATTTATTTTGTAAAATTACAGTAATTTTGTTGAAATTGAATTTTTTTCAAAAAGTTTATAAAAATTACAGTATTAGTAAAAGAAATAAATTTCATTTTATTAAATTTTACTCAGTTTGATGCAGAATTTCTAATTTTGGGTAATTATGTTTAAGTTTGAAAGAGGAAAGAAAAATAAGATGAGAACATTGATAATTTAGTAAAAGAAACGGTGTATGTAAAATAATATATGGTGTATAGTAGTTTATTACATTTTTTTGTTTATGTTTAGCAATTTTTGGTGCATAAATGAAATTAGCCTTTTTGTTTTTATGTGCATTATTAAATTGTTAGCATTAATTAAGGTTTAAGTTACATGGTTTATTTAATGAGGATTATAGGGGGTTAATATCGGAATTTTAAATTATATGTTTAAGGGGAGGCTGATTTATTTTGTCTCCCCCATAACAATTATACAACAAATAAAAATTGGTCCTCCCCTTAACCAATAGTGGAGTCCCTTTAACAATCCCCTTTGCAATAGGGATTACATGTTCAAACTTCGTTAATTAATTTATTTTAAATTGTGAATAGCTACATTTGTTTTAAATGTCCTCCTTTCTTCATTATTTCATTAATACTGCATCATTCCTCTCTTTCGAAATTGACAAATTCTTCTATTTATCCTTTACTAAATATTGCATTGTATTTTCTTCTTCTCCTCTTCTTTCCCTTTTCACTTCTATCTCATGCAACTTTTCCTTATATTTAAAATGACGTTTTCCCGATTAATGCTTTTCAAAGAAAAATAAATTATGCATAATCTCTTTATGCATTGACGTTTCTTGCAAGTTATTTTCTTTCACTAACCATGCATTTATTCCTTTATTCAATTAATGTATTTCCCTTATCTTATATATCATGTTGTTTATTTTTAGTGGAAAAAAAAAAGAAAATATCGTATAACTTTTAACATTATTTATGTAAAACCTTTAACACATGTTATTTAATATAATGTGACTTGAAATTTGAAAAGTCACAAACTTTCTAACAACAATAATTAAACAATAAAAAATGCATTAATAACTTTCCATTTTTTCTCCTTTTTTTTATATAATTTTCTTTTGAATTTTGAATGAGAGATAAATATTGCCACGTCAGCCTTAGTCGGCCACATTTAATTTATTTGTATCTTGACTAATATAGGCATCTTAGTTAAATAAATCACGTTCATTGCCTTCTTTCTCTCCCTCTCTCCACATTATTTTCATCCCTAACATTATATCCTTTCCTCCGTTCTTAAAAAAAATTAAAAAATAAAGAAAAACAAATTAACAAACGCATGACAAAAAAATGAATTGAAAAGGTCCTGCACCATTATGTGTATAAAAATGAGAGAGTTATGTTCGTCCATTTTAATTAATGAATAAAAGGAAAAGGACATCATTTGGTTTTCCTTCCCTTCTCTCTCTGCTGTAACATTTTATATTACATATATTATTTATAGTATAACATAAATATTTCATATTCTTTCCTTTTCTTCCCTAATCACATTTTAATGACTACATATAGTATAAAACGTTTTATAAAACAAAATGCATGCATAAATTCATTTATGCACATTAATTGTTCCCACTTATGTTTCCAAGCCATGCATATGTTTCTTACTAGATGTCTCTCCCCTGTTTTGTTGTCCATAACGTTCTTACAAAACAATGAAATTTTATATAAATATTAATTAATGAGTTTTCAATGTGATATTACCTAGTTGTATGAACTCACGGACCAAAATGATATCTTATTTTATAGGCACAGATTGAATTTTAAATTATTATTGGGTTTGTTCATAATATATCTGGTAAAGGTATACCATTTCAAAATTTAAATTAAGCTACTTTGAATGGTAAACGCTGATATTTTTAAGTCTATAAAGTCGGTGGAATTGTTCAAAGGGAGACGTATGAGATTTATTGCATCCTTTATTTATATGGGTACACTCTCTCTCCCTTCTTCTAGCTTCATGTTTGCTTTCCCATTCCAGAAATTAATTCCTCCCCAAAAATTCTCGTTAATGGCCTCCACCGAAAAAAAAACCCTTCTTCCTAAAATTAAATATGTCCTCCTCAAACGATGGCCGCCAAATGGATTTCGCACCTATATTGGTTGCCTCCACTATGTTTGTAAATCACTTGAACCACCGCAGTCGCCCGCCTGGAGACCACCACGACAACCCTTCGCACCACCGACTCATAGCTCCTTCATCCGCTCTGACCTCCTTGTTCGCCAGCGAACCCTCCAGTCTCCGGTATGTCACCTCCATAGCCAAGCACCCCAATTCGTTCCTGTTTTTTCTTGTTGTGTAGGTGAGTTCAGTACTCACCACAGTGAATTCAAGTTCTCCAATTTTGTTTCATTACCTGTTGTTGCTTGGTTTGCCTGTACACTCAAGCTTTCTTATGCCATCCATGTTTTTCATAATGTTAATATGATTCATGTTGAAGCGGTAGGGTCTGCTTGCATTTTGGTGGGGTTAAGTTGTGGTTATATTTACTGGATGATGTACTTAATTTAATTTAATTTTGATTTGTGCAACTGTAAAACCATTTATAAAAATAAATGTTTAGGGAGAAGGAACGTTTAAGGGCTGGTATTTTGGTTACAACGTTGAGAAGATTGAGGTTAAATCAATTCAAAATTGTCGTTATAGTGATCTGAATTAGAAGTAAATTTGAAGTTGGATTTCGAGTATGAAAAGTTTAGTTATACATGTTCTGTCATTTGTTACTTTTGAATAATTAAACTTAAATATAGAAATTTTAAATGGTTCAGACCATTAGGAATTTTGATTAATTACCAAATTTATAAGAGTGTATTTTGAACAATTTGCCTAGATTATTCCATAATCGTAAACTTAATGTAAAGTTTATTACATGATAAACTTGGTAGGTATATATATTCTTTAATTAAGTTGGACTTAACTTGACAACAAGTTGAAAATTCCGAGATGTCATTTGTAGTTAATTTATGTTTCATTTAACTTGGAAAAATACAGTTCTGCTACATCTGCATAGTTTGGGGACATCACCTTTCTCTTCCCTCCTATTATCTGCATTGTAAAATGCCGTAGTAGTTCCCATGCTTTGTTAATTCTTTAAATATGTGTGTTTCATGCTTGCAACTACACAAAACATTCCTCGACTTTGTGTGACCTTCTTGACTTTCGCTATTTTCACCATTCTTGTTGAAATTACAAATTGATATGGAACTCTTGTTGCAGTATACTGGATATTTATGTGTGTTGAGTTCATAACCAGGGATATGCATGCTATGTCATAATTTTCACAACCTACACTTGACTTATATTGAAGTTAGGATTTTCATGAGTCTAAAATTAGATTATTGCATTTGATGTATAGTTGTTTTACTTGAATACAACCTAACCCGAGTTTTTGTTTTTCTCGGGTCGGGGTCAGACCTGAGTAAATTACAGCTTAGGTTCGAAGTTAATGACGACAAAGGATTCATGAAGATTCATGAAGACACACGTACGCGCGCAAGCTCTATTTAAAGTGTAAAGCTTTATTTTAAAAATTCATGTATATATTTTTATTCCGCTATTCAAAATGTTTTGTAAAACTCTGAAATTTGTATAAAAATTATTCCACTGCAAACATTTCTGTTCTGTGATTTTCTGTGTATTGGTTCTATTAAACCTCATAAGCAATAACAATTTGTCATTTCGAGCGATTTAAGTTGGTTTAATTTCCGACTTGAAGCGGTCGAAAAAGCAGGTTGTTACAATAAACAACTAACAATCAAATTTTCTTATCACAATGTTATCATCATTTCATTCGATGTCAATACTTGCAAAAAGAACGTTGATCATGAGCGGAAACTCACCTTGCATGGATTTGATGATGGATACAAGCAAACACAAGATGGTCAATAGAAGGTAGCAGCAAAAGCAAAACAAATTGAAGATTTTCCCTTTTTTCTGTCTCTTATTTTTTTTTTAGAAGAGGGGAGACAATAGATTATAATTTTAGGAAGAAGATGGTGATTTACTGAGAGAAATTGGGATTTATAGAAAGAGATGGAGATTTCCACAGAGAGAGGTCTGGGTTTGGGAGAGAGAAGAGGGACTAGAATTTAAGTTTAGAAAAAGGAAGATTTAAAGAGCGTAGGAATGTTAATAAAATGATTGTTAGGTTTGTGATTTAATGGTGGAAAATAGAGAGAAGGACAAACTTAACAAAAAAAATTGGTGAAAAGTGTGAAAAGTTTAGAATTTGGTGAGAAGGACAAATGTTAATGTAAATCGGAGGAGGATAATGGACCCCTTGAATTCCACTTTTAGTGTAAATGTATCATTATACCTAATTTTGAAACTTTCCATACTTTTCACTAATTTTTTTTGCAAAGTTTGTCATTTAAAAGAAAATCCTTTGATTTAATGTAGGTAGCAATATAAGGGATAAAAGATAAAAAAAATTAATGTGTGATTAATGATGAAATAGAGTGGAAAGAAATACGTGATAAATTTTCCTAAGATGTCTCTTTGTATAATGCAAGTTACAAATAAATTAATTGTGGCTGACTAAGGCTGAGGTGGCAATACTTATTCTCATTCAATATTCAAAAGTAAATCATAGAGGGAAAGAAATTAAATAGAAAGAAATGAATGCTGCTTTAAGGAAACAACGAAGAGGGAAAGGCACTGAAAACGAATGCAACTATTTGCATTTCAAAATTTTATTAATTAATGAACGTTACACTTTGAATTGATAGGTGGAAAGTATTACAGGGGATGGCCAATATATGTACAAGTAAGTTGTTAAACAAATCCATCTAGAATATACACATTATTTTCAATCAATCTTTCAAAAGAAATTAATAAATTTCATAAATTTTATTTAAATACCATTTTAAATTCAGTAATTTAATTTAATTCAACAACTTAAACGGTCAAATTTTACGGGATGTTAAGTCTCTCCTACTTAAAACTTTTCGTCCTCGAAAAGAAGAAGTTGTAAAAAAAAAAAATGTTTACGTATATAAGAAAAATATTCTTACTTATACAAATTTTACAAACACTACAAGAAAAAGAGTTATCTACAATTGCAACTCACAGCGTTTTGGTCTCCATGCTGTAGAAATAACGCAGAATACATTCGTTTTATATTGAAACGCTAACATAAATTTAAGCGGGAATGAATTTTTATTTCCCTCCACTGTTACTAAAATCGGCGTTGAATCCATAATATTTCCCCAAAATTTTAAATTCTCAATTACAATTTTTCCATCCAATTTTCATCATTCGCCTGGTCTCCGTCTCACTTTCGAATCTTCGGTCACTTCTCACGTTTGCTCTTGGTCTCTCGGTTGTCATAATGGATGGCAATCGGTTCTAGTGGAGGAATTTCCATTCCAGTGGAGGTCGGACCCATCGATCCCGTTCAGCCTTCATCGTCCTTAAGTCGCTGTAAGCGTCGCCTTGATTATTTTATCTTTTTCATTGATTAGCCAATGTTCAGTTTTTTCTAACATCTGGTATGCCTACTGAAAATGTTGACTATGTTATTAGCAGTTAAAAGTTGTTGTGTCTCATTTAGTATCACTGTTTTATTTAAGTAGTTATGTTAATTTGCTTGTACTCAACAACAGACTATTACTTCAAATTTTAGAAATTTGTTTGCTTATGTAGTAGATGATGATGGATAAAAATTGGGTGAAACTACACAGGCAACTACGTAATTCTCAACATAAATGTAGTTTGAAAATCATATCCTATATTTTGACGGAAGCTAAAAGATAAAAAAAAAATCAAAGAACTAGTAGTGAGTATTAGCAAGGAGCTCGGAAGTTTGTGCATACCGCTATGAAAAAAATTTGGAAATGTAGAAAAAATTCTATGTCCTTGCTTAGATTGTCGAAATATTAGTCATCAATATGAGAAGGTGGTAGTTGAGCACCTGATTATAAGAATAATGGATCGTGTAATATGGTTATTACGGCGGTAAGTCGAGTCGACAGAGGTCCAATTAGTCGACTAGTGGACTAGTCGATAAATAAATATATACATATATATAATTATAAACTTCTAACTAATACAGTCTGTTAGTGTTGTACATGGAGCAATGAATGGACTATGTGGCTATGGTCAGATAGCAAAAAGTTGTAGATTAATTAAGATTTAGCGTTCAAAAATTGTGAGTGGTATAACTTTTAGTTAAATATATGTAGATGATTCTAGGGTTGTTTCTTTAGTCGTTAATCCGATGCTTGACTCCACTACAGTGTTCTTTATTTTGTTTAGCAAAAAAAATATTTAACTAGATTAAGTTTTAGACCGAATTTTTGAGGCGTAAGCTTTATGCGCGTTGTATGCCGCAAATTTTTTAGCGTAAGCTTTAGAGGTAAAAAGCCTTTTGAAATAAGCCTCAAGGCGTTTTTTCTCTTATTTCCTCGAGGCGAGCCTTGAGGCGGGTTTTTTAAAACAATGTTTAAGGCATAATTCTCTTACTTAAAAAGACAGACAACTACACAAATGCTAATTTTTTTTTTCTGGTAACAAGAGCTGCAAAGTGAATGCAATGAGAATCCATTCGTGCGGTGGCTTAAATATATATGTATGTGAAAAAACATTTTCATTTTTTGTCCAAAATTTTGCCTTCCATACTTTACTTTATGTTGATAAATTATTCCTTTTCAGGATCAAGAGATTGCAAAAAGAATTTATTGTGACAAAGCCCTGCTTCTTTTTGCAAAAAGAATAAATTATTCCTTTTTAGGACCAAGAGTCCATCCATTATAATGTTATCAATATTGGAGACCTACTTCTTCCTTTTCTTTTTCTTTTGGTTTTGGGCCCAAATTGAAACAATTTGAAACCAGTTTGTTAAGTCGAGTCGACTAGTCGGCTGACTAATCGACTAGTTGCTCCATGTCGTTTCAGTCGCTTGACATATTAACAAAATTCATGTCGAGAGTCCTAAACTACCGTTATTTGCTGTGAAAAGCAATGTTGTTTTCCTGTAAATGACATATTGTGGTGTAGCATATTCAGGATGGCCTTAGCGCACAAGTGTTTGGATTGTATAGTTGTGCTATATATTTTATGTTTTCCCTCATGTTTTAGTAATAGGAAATGAGGGCAATAACGCGGCAACAGAAAAAAGCAAAGGAGCCAAAAATATATTGTACAAGCCTAATAAACGGAAGAAGCATATTGAAGACAACAACGTTCAAAGCGAGGGCAATCCACAAGTAGTAGTAGAAGATAATGCACAAGTAGTAGTAGATAATCGAGCACAACCAGTAGAAAATAATCCACAAGTAGAAGATAATCGAGCACAAGCATTAGAAAATAATGCACAAGGAGTAGAAGATAATCCTAGTGCATTTGAGAACCATACAATGCAAAACGAACAACGCATGGAAGCCGATGGACCAACTGAAAATGAAAATGCCAATCGGCCAAAGAAAAGAAAGAGCCGAGGTCATCCGAAAATGAAGATACTTCCTTCAGACTTGACAAATCGTGTTGAAGTTGAATTTAATGAGAATGCTGAACTAATAGGTCAAGGATCAGTCCATTTATCGTCTTTTTTAGGACCACTTATACGAGAGCATGTTCCAGTCACACTTAGTAATTGGAGACACCTTGACGCTGGTCTAAAAGCCATTTTATGGGATTGCATTCAGGTATATTTTGTATTTTTTATCTAGTTGTGTCTGTTTAACTCATTGTTTTATACCAAATAAAAAATCCAGAAGTCTGGATTTAATATCCGACGTTTGGATACCTATTCAGGCATAACATTATAGGCGCAGAAAAATATAAGACGTCTAGATAAAATACCAAGATGTCTGTATTCTTCTGCAAATATAATTCTCTAGCCCTAGAACACTATCAGACGTCTGGATAAAATATCCATACGTCTGAAAACAGCTTCAGGCATTTTACTTTAGACCGGAGAAAAATCTAGACGTCTGGATAGATTTTCAGACGTCTGGTTGATATTAAGATTGCTTTCTTTTTCTACTCTCAGACGTCTGTAAAAATATCCAGACGTCTGACACACCAGTTTCTCCTGTGCATGTCTTCCTTGTTGTCGAGCTATAGCCATATATAATTAAAGTTCCTTATCCACAATATTTTCCATCCACAATAACATACCGGAATTACATAACAATAGCATATCCGAATTACATAACAATAACATACCCAAATATCATGACGAATATAGCAACGACATGCCCAAATTGCAGATTGAACATAACATATCCAAGCTGAAGGTTTTAAATTAATTTCTAGTTAAGAATTTACTCGGTGATTCAATTGGTGGATGTATTTTAGCGCACGCACCCCCCGGGATTTCATGCTTATTAACTTTATTCAAGTGACAAATGCTGCTTCACTTAACATAATGAAAATTGCAACTCCTTGCAGTTCAGCAATTTATTTTGAAGCAACCTTTACTATGTTTAAAGCAAACTGTGTAGTGAAAGTAATATACATTTGTGTTGCTGTACATGGAAATTGTTTTCATGGGGTTATCTGTTTTTCCATTGCAGCAAAAGAAAAAGAGATAACCTCAGGAAAACACTTCCCTACAGCAACACAAATGTATATTACCTACACTACACAGTTTGCTTCAAAGATAGTAAAAGTTGCTTCAAAATAAATTGTTGAACTGCAAGTAGTTGCAAATTTCTTTACGTTAAGTGAAACAAAATTTCCCTTGAATAAAGCTATTAAAGCATGAAAACCCGAGTGGGTCCGTGCGCTAAAATACATCCACCTATTGGATCACCGAGTAAATTCTTCAGCTTGGTCACGCTTCGTCTGCTTCATAATCTGTAAACAGTTAAGATGCATGCATTAGTACATCACTCAATCAACGAGAGTCACAACTAAATATGGATAACTTGAACTTTAATCACAAGTTTAATTTTAAACATACACATACAAGTTTTATACAACAAAGTTAGGCAAACTTACTGGTAGGAGGCGGTTGACAATAGAAGGACACCATTGAAGTTAAATTCAGAGGAAAATTTTGATTTTTGGCCATTGAATTTAATTTTAGGAGGCCACTGAAGTTTGTACCCAAATGACGCCTAAACCAGTAATTTATATCCGTTATAAGTTCTCAGAAGAGGGCTAAATGAAAATTTTCCTTTTTTTAATTACAGGCTAGATTTGTGTTGAATGAGGAATGGCAAAAGGTCCCCATATTTCGGAAAATGGGGTGTATTTTTAGGTGTTCAAAATGCATGTTAGTTAATAAATTGGTCAAAGCAAAGTCCAAGGAGGAAAGACTTCAAATGAAACCGGATAATATCAAAATTATGACGGAGTGGAATGATTTTATCAACTTGAAAACCACTCCACAATTTAAGGTAAATTATGTATAAATGGTCTGAATTAACTAGTCAGTATATTTTAATTTTTTATTTCAATAACAAAGTGAAACATTCAAAGCCATCAGACGCAGACAGATGCCACATACATGCAGCCGTAAAGGAATGGCACGCTTAGCTGTTGATTTGGTCAGAAATAATTTTAATGTTGTCATCTTGTCATGCCATTTATAGAGTTATGATAAATTATTTTATTCCAATTTTTATTACCGTAGAAAAACGAGAGTCCAGATCCCTCTTCTGTCGGTCGATCTAATGTTTGGATTAAATCTCACACTCGAAAAAGCGGTGAGCCGGCGAGCTCGGTTGTTGAAGAAACTATTGCATGTGATTTAATTTTAAATTGACATATTACAAATGATTTTAGAATGTGATAATGTTGAAAGTTACAATGTATGTTGTCCTTTACAGGAGAAGATTAAAAAGTTTAACGCTGAATCACAAGCTACCTCGACAACTTCTGTGAGAGAAGATGCTCTTTCAGTAGTGCTGGGAAACGATAGACTAGGACGATTAAGAGGAATGAGAAGAGGTATGACCCACACCAAGTTTGTTTTGTCACAATCTAATCAAAAACAAACGATGCAACTACAAAACAGAGTTGCGGATTTGGAGAAGATGGTTCAAATGCTAGTATCACAAAACCAGGTATTTCTAAAACGAATGGCAATAAGTTATAACTTGTACTTAGAAATTAGTTATTTGCATTCTGTGAGTTTAGAATCGTAGTAAATCATTGAATAAACTCTTTGTTGAGTAATGACTACATAAATAATTCATAATAAAATTCAAGTTGTCATATAAACCCAAAGATAAAATAAAGATTGAGTACATGCAACATTTTCTTACTTCACTTTTCTCAAAACCAAAAGACGAATCCAGAGATAGAATAAATTCAAGCTGGACACTGCTGCATGTACAGGCTTGACACTGCTGCATGTACACATGGTTTCTATGTTGTGGTACGCTCAAAAGGTGAATTAAGGAATCATGGCTATATGCCAAAACATAAAAAGTTGGACCTTGTTCATAAAAAATGACTCAATATGTGTATATACACGTAACTCCTCATCTAGAACTTCCTGTCTTCACCATACTTCAAAATATTATGATAGACCACACTTATAGAGACATAGTAACTTAAAGACACAGTCCTACTATTTTTAAGTTACTTCTTTCTCTTACACAAGCCTTATTACCATGTCAGTCAAGAAGCAGTGATGTCATGCTCACATCTATTGGGAGCAAGCCATGGCGCCTTGGTGAAATGAAGCCATGCTGCCTTATGCCTTGGTTAACGTTAGTACTGTCATGAGGTTATTTCCAGATGTCTGACTGCTGCTTCATTTACAATTTTTTAGGACGAGAGGAATTTCAAACTTTTGAATAAAAATACCAGACGTCTTCATACTTCATCAGGAATAATATTTTAGACAGAGATGAAATCCAGACGTCTGGGTAAAATATTAGATGTCTGATTATTATTCGGATGGTTTTATGGTTCTAATATCAGACGTCTGACACATCAAAATCAGCTGTGCATGTCACAAAATCATTACATTCTGATATCCGTCTGCATCCGAAAATTAAGAGGATACGGTTATCCGATATCCGAAAATTAAGCGGACTATCCGCTATCCAAAAATAATTCTGGATACGGATACGGATATGGCACTATCATCGAGTTATCACAAGCTAACATACGTCAAAGTCACAATCAAAACACAACCATAAAAGTCACAATCAAAACACAACAAACTAACATCATCTAGTTATCACAAGCATAGCACACATCAAAGTCACAATCAAAACACAACCATGTCAAAAAATAAAGTTTAATACATAGATAATTTTTCATAAATTGTAAATTAAGCTTCGGTGTCTTTAGGTTCGACTCTCGCTTTTGTTGAGTCGCTATCCCCCTCTTTTTCGTCCACTCTCTCCTCCTTGTCATCGGATATCTTTGGATCATCTTTTTCTTTAGGTTCGACGATTGCTTCTTTTGGGTCGCCTTCCCCCTTTTTTTCTTCCTCTATCTCCTCCTTGTCATCGGATTTCTTAGGTTCGATGCTCGCTTCTTTTGGGTCGCCTTCCCTCTCTTTTTCTTCCACTTTCACTTCCTTGTCACTAGATTTATTTGAATCTTCTTTTTCTTCAGAATTATCTACTGAAAAGCTGAGAGGTGGTGGAGATGGCAGAGTCCGTGGTCGAGTACATCGTAAAATTTCAGTGAGAGACCGCGCTTTTTCACTCATTGTATTCTCAATAGTTGCGAGACGAGACGCTAATGTAAGTTCCATATTCGCAATACGATTCCGCAAGGCAACTTGATTTTGATACAATATTAGTTGATTATGCATGACGACTTGACGAAATGATTCATTTGGAAGAATTTGTTCCTTGGGAGAAGTCATACCTTCAAAAGTTCGATAGTGAAAAGCTTGTCGGGAGGAAGATTCTGGCATATCCTGAATATGCTCTTGAAGATGCTCTTGCGGCGGAACTTGTTTACCTTGACGTTTAGCTCTCCACTTGTCCAGAGTGTAAAATGTTTGATGGTTCTTCCGGGAGACGCATCAAGGAGAAGAATTTTTTACCTGCTTTCTTAACCGGAATTTCCTCAAACGTTGATAAATAAGTCAGAACTTTTTTTGCCTTTAATAATCTCATAACAAACGGAGCATAGATAATTGTTTGTCGAGACCTACTCCAAAATTCCTTTAGTTCATCAAAGATAAATTGAGCCCAGTTAACTTGAATACCACCAAATATAGCATATAAGGCCCTATGCTCTAGATAAGGTATTTTTTCATGGCTTCCAAGCCGAGGAAACACTGTATTTATCAGAACTCGGGTAAGAAATCTCGCTTTTGGTCTTAAATATTTAGTACAAAACTGAGGCATATCATCTTCCCAAATTTGATGAGTAATGTTATCCCGTGGCTTAAAACGCATATCGAGAATATCATTGATATTTGTCCTGGTGTTAGAACATTGCACTATATCTTCTATGTCCTTAGCTATGAATCTAACAATAACCCCGATAACACTTGACCAAATCCAATCTTTTTCTACTTGAGGATTCCAAAAACCTGTACTATCTAAGTTCGCATTGAATAAAAATATGGATAGCTGGTCAATGTTAAGGTGAGTAGAAGGGAATGAGACCAGTGTTACAAGACCAGCATCCTGGCATAAGCTATGTAAATCATACATCGGAAAATCAATGAGACTGTAGAATGGACCAGTATGTAGGATTTTATTCTGCATCAATGCATATCTTTCTATTCCCAAGGGTTCTTTGTTCATCCATCTCTCGATTTTTGATTGCGAAACTGGTTTGCGTGTTTCTACAGTAGTTTGTGGAGGATTTGATGATTCTATATCTTCCCTCTTTCATTTTGATGAAGTTTTTCTTTTAGGACCCATGATTTGGACTGGATTTGGGATGTTCGGGTTACAGAAGTTTCAATTTGATCAGTGAAATGGAAGAGTGAGGAATAGAAAGTTGCAGTTATTTTTATATAGAAATAACTGACGTTTTATAAATCAGACCTCTGGTTTGAAAAACAGATGTTTGATTTAGGGTTTTTCAACCCGATGAAGTTATCATACGTCTGTGAATAGTTTCATACATCTGTGGTGGATGTTTTTTTAACCCGTGTTTATTTTCAAACGCCTGCTAATTTTTTCAGACGTCTGATTTTAGTTTTCCTGTTTTTTATTTTAACCCTGTCAATTTTCAGACTTCTTGATTCAGACGTCTGGTTTTTAATTTTTTGTGAGACATCCCCTTAATAATTTGCATAATTATTTACATAATTGCATCACGATCACCACCAATTAATAATTACTTGCATCATTGTTTATCAGGTTAAAGGAAGCAGCAGGGATGAGAGTCCATCTCAAGCGGTACAAATGATTTATATTATTGTTGCCATAAAAAAGAAATTTATTTTCATTTAACAAATAATATAAATGATTTTGACTAAATGTAGAGTATGTATGACCAACGAAATGTTAGATGTAATTTGTTGGATTGGACTGGGAAGGACGAAATAGTAGCTGAAGGAAGCATTATTTCAAATGACTCTAAAGAGCTTTTATACAATATTCCACTTGGACCAAATGTCATGAAAATTTTGATAGAAATCCTGAAGTAATTGAATGCTTATTTATGGAGGTCTACCCCTAGGATGATCTCACATATTGGAGAAGTTTAGGATGAGTTAGTAGCATGGCCATCTGGCAGAGTTGTACTCCACACTACGATGTCTCTGAAAATGATGAAAATGCGATATACTTAATTCTTTATGCACTCATTAGCTCTATGATTTAATATAAGAACCTGATAATATTTTTTTCACTAGAGTAAAACTTCATCAACAAATAAGAAATGCAAGTTGTATGATTGGATTGGAAGCAAAGAATTAGTTGCCGAAGGGTGGTTGTACTCTACTGATCCAACTCAGCTCGTGGATAATATTCCACTTCGACAGTCTGCTGTGCTAGTTTTGATTAATGCGGAAAAAAATCAGATGCATTCTTATGGATAGCACCAGTTGGTATGACATATATTGGAGAAGCTATTGGGTGCAAAGTAGCTTGGTCACAAAAAAAATGTCATTCTTATGGATATTAATGCTACGGAATCTGCTGATACGCCAAATATAGTATCACATTCAGCAGTAATGTGTACTTTATGTATTTAATTTATAAAAACATGCATATACCTTAATACTGTTTTATTATTATAATCACTTCTGTTTTGTAGAAAACATATTTAAACTGTTTCAAATATTCCATGACAGACCACTAGTTTCAAGCCAAACATTAAATGCAAGTTGATTAGTGTTCATGGAGAGAAAGAAGTTGTTGCTGAAGGACGCGTGTCTTCGACTGACCCAAATGCGATGGTCCATTTTTTTCGTTTGGGAGAAGGTGCCGTTAAAGTTTGGGTTGATATTGTTAAAGTCCAAATGCACCTTTATGGAGACCTACATCTGCGTTTGAGTTTATTAAAGATGCGATTGGTTCTACTATAGCTTGGCCTTCTGCAAATGTCGCCACAGAATCATCTTCAAGTAAGAATGACTTATACTTCTCTTTACTTATCATCAGTATGAATGATGGAAATACTCCTTATTATGATTGTTTTGGTAGAATTTCACTTCAAGTATGATTTCCCTTTTCACCTCTCAAAACTGAATTAATATTTAAATTTCGTTTAGGTAAGATAAAACCGGCAAAAATAGAAGATACGGTGACCTAGATGTGCTCAAACATTTTGATCTTATACAATTTTTCTTTCTTGCAATTTGTTCGTACTAAGCCGTACGTATATTTGTTGACACAAGAAATGTTGTGTAGTTTAGGATGCTGGTTGGAAAAAAAATATGCTGCCTGTGCATGGAACTGAACCATGGCCCAACGTTGTCAAGTAGTTTAAGCACTATGACTAGTCAAACAAGCCAATATTAGAAATGTTATATTTATACCGGATCCAACTACAAGATGACTTGATCACACTTGACCTCGTTTTCTTTTCATTTTGCCATGTTTAGCCGTACTTTTTAGTTCAGTTGTTAGCAGTTTCTCAATGTCATACATATACAGCAAAAGTAGTTATGTATTTTCTTATTGCCAAATTAGGTGTTGATGTTTGATGCATGACGGAAATTCAACTTTGGAGCACACAAGCTTGGACTTTGAACGGTTTATATTTTTCTTTTTTGTCAGTAAGCATCTTTTGTAAAAAAAAGTTATGGGAACATCGATTACAAAATGTTATGTCCAACTATTGTATATTTGGCATACAGAATTATTATAACTTATGTGATATAGTTTTATATTTATAATTCTTTTGTGTTGTTTGAATTTCATGATGATTTTGAACTGCATTACGTAAAAATGATAAATGCTGATAGACGTACTTCAACCACTCTGCAGAAACGCTGTGATATATCTTGAAAAAACACTGTGGCATGCAGGAAAGAACAACATTTGTAGATGATAAAAAACATTGTGATATATACAGTAAAACGCTATTATATGTAGAGAGTAACAACTTTTCTACCCAGAAATAAACGCTGTAATATATGTTGGGAAACGCTGTGCTATATGGGCAGGTGTAACGTTTCTAGGCTTTATAAAACGCTGTTATATGGTCTTAAAACGCTGTAATATATGAGCACTGACAACAGTTATGGCCATATAAAACGCTGTGGTATGAAGACGATAACAACGTTTCTGCCGATATAAAACGCTGTTATACATGTGATGAAGGAGGAATGATTTGTGTTAGTTATGCAAGCATAACAGTACAAAACGCTGTATAAGCATAATGACAACGGTATTAAAACACTGTACAAAACGTAACAACAATACCAACTAAAACGCTGTAGTATCTCCTTTTTCTACAGCGTGTTCAAAGTATTGTTGTAGTCCCCTTGACCTATAACATAGTGCTTCGAAACGCTGTAAAATTATATAATAGCGTTTTTTCAACGCTGTCCACGAGCATATTTCTTGTAGTGAAAGTTTGGAACAAAATAAATCATAGGATCTTAAATTCGAAGGTTCATCCTTATTTTCTAAACTTGAATCAGCTTTTGAAAATATTTTCTAAACGTACTTAAATTAAAAACAAGTCAAATTTTGAAAAGTAGTTTGTTTTAGCAGACTACGCTTATAGCGATTATCGCTATAAAATCCATAATTTAAAAAATCGGATTTATACATAAAACAACTTCAGTAATTATTTCTTTTGTACTTAAACCTTTTAGTCACTTACTAAAAAAGTTTAAAACAAAAGTAAGAATTTTGAAAACACTATAAATAAATATCACTTAAAACTCTATGCTTTTAAATCAAATCCCAAAAGTATTATTCATTTCCAAAGGATCTCAAATCAACATAAAAATTCAATATTAAAGATTTATCGACACTAAAACATGACTACAACATCAAACATACATGAGTAAACCATAAATACTCATGTCCAAACATCAATCCATAGTTAAAGACATAAACTTGCAAATTATAATGAAATTTTCTTAGTAACTTTTTCTAACTTTTAATCAAAACAATATATAAGCAATATGCTTGCATATATTGGCTACTTACATATCAACCATCATAATAACATAATAGATTACAATAAAACATGACTATAAGCCAAAGAACAGATTTAAAGTTAGAAACATAAGTAAAAATGTAAGTTTTCTCACCTAAACTAGCCAAAACTCTCACAAGCTTACAAACAAGCCTAGATCTCAACATTGTCACAAAGGAGAATGTGTTTTTGACCATAATTATCCTCTCTTGGTTCGGCCTAAGGCCGTATTGGGCTCATCCAAGCATTAGATATGGTAAAAGCACTTAAAAATGAAGAAGGAAGTGAAGGAATGAAGGTATAATGGTTTAAACATCAATTTTAATGGTGTTTAACTAATAAAAATTTCAAGATATGTAAGCCATTAAAAGATTCTGTAGGAGCCTGAAAAGAAGAAAGAAACTGAGAATGAAATGAGAATTGAAAGGAAAAAGAAGAAATATGTTTCATTCTTATAATTGTCGCACTGCCTGTAGTCATGCGTAAGGAAGGCCATGAACGAAAAATTGGAGAGGGTTGTGAGTTGTATAATGTGTTGACGACTTAATGTAGCATGAGAAGAGGAGTACATTGGTAAAGTTGAATCAGAGTTTCGTGAAGTATGGTGGATGAATGGGAGGGTAGAAGTAGTGGTGACGGTGGGTTTTGTCACTAGGAGGGAACGCTAATTTAAATAGAGAAAAAGATGGGGGAAGGTCATGTGTTTGAGAGGAGGGGGTTAGGATTAAATAGTCAAGTTAATTTCATTTTAATCATATGTATAACAATTGTACTAATGTCATACGTGATTAGACTTTGACGAAATGAGTTGCATTGGACTTGTAACAACGATACCTACGCATATGAAGTGGATTGGATGATTTCTAGATAGCTTGGATTTTTATCCAATTTCAAACGTCTGTTTGAAATTAGATAAAACGACGTGAAGTCGTAGATCGAAATTAGATGGTGAATTAATTCTCACACTTTGTGGAATATTGTGAATGTTGTTATTTCATATAATATTTGCGTTGTTGTTAGTATATAAATTGTATGTTTGGATGTTTTGGATGATTTATTGCTTTGTTGGTGATTGTTGATACAAATATATTCTCATCTGTGAACGGATGACCATTGACACTACCAGCTTTTAAGAGCAAGATTCATCTTAAATGGATCAGATTAGATTATCTATTGTATATGCATATATAAACTAATATATGAGTTGTGATGCAGGGGGGCAGGTTGGTGGGATCCAACAGGATTCGTCAATGTTTTGGATGTTACTTGCTTTTATATTATACACATATGAATTGTCTAACATATGTAACATTAAAATCTGATTTGGATTTTGATTGTTGAATTATATTCAACATTGATGAGTTATTATTATAACAAAATCAAGGTTTTAATTTTATTTTATATCAAGTTATACAAAACAATGGTTTTATAAATAAATCAATGTGTATAGTTGGATTTTGTAAAGGAAATTACTAAATGATTTGTGTAACGAAATTCCTATTTTATAAATAATTTTTATAATTGGAGATTTCGAGCGTTAAATACTAAATCAAGTTTTCATAAGTAAGTTGGTGAAGTTATAAAGCCAAGTTTTATAAATGAATGTCGTTTTAAGTGGTATTAAGCTGTTTTGAATAATTTTAATAAATAGTTTTGTTGAACTTGAAAAACGACGTAGAAATGATATTTATTTTTAGATAAAAAATTATAAATAGTTAGATGAGGACTTTCTTTTAAAGGAAATTTTTAGTGAGAAATATGGGAAGTTTCAAAATTAGGGAGGACACATTTATACTAAAGGTGGAATTCAGGGGGCTCACTAACGTTTTTTCATTTACACTATCATTTGGCCTTCTCCCTAAATTCTAAACTTTCCATACTTTTCACCAAATTTTTTGTTAAGTTTTTCCTTCTCCGTATTTTCCACTAGTTAGATATTCATAAAGTGCTTATAAACAATGTAATTTAATTCCAAGCTAAGTTTTAAGTGATTGATTTAGAATCAAATCAAGGTTAATAAGTTTGAGGTTTATAAAGAAAAGGAAACCAAGTTTTGTAATAAGGAAACCAAGTTTTGTAAATAAGGTTTATTAAAAAATATTTAAAGTTAATATTATGGTTTTAAATGAGGTTTTACTTAATAATTGAATTAAATAAAAATTATTGTAGGTGAATAAGATTTTCAAATGCAGATATGGTTTTTAAACGTTATTTGGATTGAACGGTGAATAAAACTTATTATCACATTTACTAGATATTAGGTTTTGCATTAACAAACTTTTATTTATCTTGAAGATAAGAACGTTGTCAAGTCAAGATTTGATAGGTAAATAAAATTCCCCAACATGAACGACTTCATTGTTATCCAAGAGATTATACTGGTTTAAAACAAAATTGGATGCTGAAAATTGAACTGTTTTTTCATAAGTGGTGTAATAAACTTTAATTTTCAAAGTTTAGAAATTAAATAAAACTTTAGGGTTTTATAATAAACAATGTTTCTTATGATATTATTAGGCCAAAAAAATATATGTAACTATAGTTATGAATTTTTTTAAGTATATAGCATTATTTTCTAAGTAGGAAAAACAATATGGTTTTATAAATATATTTATTCCAAAAGATGGGTGTATGGTGAAATTTTTCTAGGAATGGAAACAAGAGATTTACGAATACACTTATCCCGTTGAGATAAGTATATGAAATCAATTTTCAAAAATTAGTGAAATGTTTCGATGAAAATTTTAACTAAAAGGGCATGTGCTGCTAATGTACTTAACTGTACATACATGGACTGATAGTTAAAGATTCGACTATTAATGGGTTTCCCTTTTAACTTATAACTGTTGGTTCGAGGAACCAGGATTGGAACAAGATCCAAAACCACTTCAAACTGACTTTGTGTTAAAACTAAAATTTGCATGTATGCTTGTGCAATGGCTAAGCATTGAGAATGCAAGGGTTACTTGCTGTTAATCCTATGGATGTAGAAGAAGTAATGCCTTCGGTTCGTTCTGTTCTTGAAAGACTTGTATGGATGAATGTTATTAGTAAATTGCCACTGAAGGGCGATGCACATTCAAAGATGAAAGTGCCATATGTAAAAGGTAAAAATGAAGCCGCTAGCATCATCTTCCTGTAATGACTAAAATCAGGGGAGAAGCTGCAAGGCTGTGTGGGTTGCACCCATTTGGGTATGTTCACCACCAATCTAGAACAGTTGAACCTTAGATTATTTTATGCTTTGGTGTGGTTTCTAATCACAAACATGGTGGTGACATATTCGGCACTATTAAGTTAAGTGGTCGGTTGGTTCCATTTTAAAAGGGGTGCGTGATGTTCTTGAGAAATTGATATGCTTATCTAGAGAGGTACTGTGTCTGTGGTATCCCAGTGCAGAGGTACCTTGTCTATGGTACCTCAGTGCCCAGTCTTTGTATGGAATCCAAACTCCAAAACGAACCCGTGCAGTTTTATATGTAAACCTACTATGCCGAAACATGTGATGCATGATTTTTCGCTATATTCATATTTTATTTTAAAAAGATTTAAAAGACATTATTATAATATCACTGATTTTGATATAAAAGTGTTTTGGTTATTGTAAGGGAAAAACAAATGTCAAGTTTATGTGTGATCGTGTCTTACAAGAGTTCCATTCATTTAAAAGGATTTCTAAAATTAAGCAAGTTGTCTATGATGTGTGTTTTCTCACTATAAATATTCTTGGCTGATCTAGGTGTTTTTTCTTTTCTTTAAAATGTACTTGGTTAGACTCTATATATTTTCTATGTTTGCTTTGGATTTGTTTGGAGCTGCAAGAGAGGAGTTGGAGTCGAGACGTATTCTTGTGTTAACTGTATTAATTTATTTCCATTGTGCGTGTTGTATTCATCAATCATTGTACAGATAGAATGTTATGATTGTATAAGATTATCTAGTTGTATAATCCGATTATTTATTCATGCATACATACAGTTTTTCTCTTGTGTAAAGATTATCTGTATATTATATTTTATTCATTCTTCTGTGAGATTCTGATATTTTCTGATTTCGATGTGTATGTGTTCTTCTTCTTCTGTTATAACCTTTCTTTCTTCTTTCTCACCCTCTAACTTCTGTCTTTTAACTTTCTAGGTTTTTGGTACTTGAGTTTAGGCACATGAATACAAAGGATGTTTTAGCGTTGAAATTCGAGGATCAGATTTCCAAATTTGTTACAATTCCTAACCAGTATCTAATCAATATACGAAACCATGTTGCATAGTGGAATAGTTTCCCTCTTGTTTGTACCACATATGAAAACATACTAACCCTACAACCCAGCACTTCAATGGTTAGTTAATTATCACAACAATACATATAAACATACAACAACAATATTCATCATATTTATCATGAAAAATAAAAATGAATCCCCTCTGCCAATTCCACTCCTTCTCTATTCTTTCGCAGTGAACTCCTTTGCTAGGCAACAGAGTCGAAACCTCATTCCATTGTGGGTTCCCTTTCAGTGCTTTGTGATATCGTGTCCCACCTACATGGAACCAGCATCCCCTTCGCCCCCATCAATGCTTCTTAGAGTTCCTCCTCCCCACTAATAAGAAACCAATGACTCACTCCTTAATCCTCCATACTACACGAAGTAATGGATCGAGATAGCATTATTAACATTTTATTTTAACCGGTGAGTATCCATTCCCACCCCTAGGACCCACCCAGTTCCCCTTACGCAAACACAATGTCCAAACAATGGCTATAACCAAACACATAAGATTTTGGGGGATTCTAGGCAAAGTTTAACATACACTACATTGGATAGGACTCATGTGTCATCTTCACTCTACTTCGACTCCCATAATGATTCAAAGCCCATATCCAAGATATTAAAAAGGGAAACCCTTTCAGCTTTGCTTCTTAGCAACTAACATTGCTTCCTATTCCAAAATGATGGAAAACAATAGAGCCAAAGCCTCTATTCCTTAATTTAGAAAATATTTTGATAAAAGTTACCTTGTCATCATCGCCAACATCGACAATCATAAAGACAGAGCCTCAAAACATTTGGTATAAAACAAGTTAGTTAACTAACTCTTTAGTGCCTTAGGAAGTAATTTGAGAAAATGGTTTTATGAATGCATATTTGCGAAAGCCAAGACTTCAAGGATTTCAATAATATTGGAAGATAGACTTCAGTTGGAAGCCCTTTCTGGTTCCAACAAAAGACTCAGAAGCACATAGCTTATGTTCCTTTCTACATCACTATTCTAAATTCTTTTCCATAAAAGCAGTTTTTTTAGAAAATACTCTTTCGGCCTAGCTGAAAGAGCTAAAATAGAAGCCTTTTGTAGAGAGGCTATCTTTTAAAACAAAAATATTTATAACTATCAGGACTGGTTTCCGAAACCAAAGGAAAGAGGCGGAAGCCCTGAATGCTTCATACACTATACTTTTGATATTTCAAGCATCCTACGCCATCGAAGGGTAGTTCCAAACATTTCTGGAGATGCTTCCAGATCTGAAAGTGGCACTGACAGAAATAGTAGGTAAAATTGTTTTACTTCTTTATAAAGCATTTCTTTCTACCAACTCCACGATATTTGTCGAAATCATGTTGGTTTACAGGAATATTTAGAATAAAGTATGTACAATTTTCCAGTATATGTACTATATAAAATACAAAATACTTGGACATATCATTACGTACACCAGTACTAGAATTAACGTATGATCTTTCCTAAAACATGCACTCTTAGAAAATTCATAACAAATTCATACCATCATAACAATTCATAAAATTCGAAACATTTTCGTTTTGCTCTATAACATTTTCGTTTTTGACAATAACATACGAAATCAACTTATAGCACAAAACTAAACATGAGTAACTAACAACAACATATAATAATCTAGAACAACATAAAATCAATACAAGCAATCAACACAACTTCCGGATATACCAAGATAACTGAAACCATAGGTGCAAAGTATATTACTCACTTTGGTTGGATAGAAATGATGAGATTTGTTGATAAAATATTCCAAGTTCTAAGTTGTCCTAGCTTTATCTTCATATTCTTCTCCAAACTTGTAATGGTCGACCTTTCTTTAATTTCCTTTAGTTTTTTTTAGGTTTTAGAATAAGTATTGTGAATAAAATGTTAGAGAACTGGACACCATATACATGGGCCGAATTTTCCTATTTTTCCCTCCCATGTCTCCCTTCCTTATGCATGCTTTATTTAGTTTATTTGGTTACAAAGGCCAACTTCTAACTAATTTATTAAGCATAAATCTCATTACCTCATCCATCTCATTATTCCAATTTAATCACAAAATTAAATTATTGAATAATGATTTACTAAAATCAGGGATGTTACAAAAACTCAACAAGTAGTTCCATCGGAAGTAAGTGAAAAAGAAACGCACATTCCGATGTTTGGAAATATTTTTAGAAGAACAAAATTATTGAAGGCAAAAAACTTACATGTTTTTGCAAAAAATGTAAAAGAAAATATATGCGTGTAGATAATTATAAGACAAAAAATTAAAAAGACATGTGAAAAAGAGCTATGGCATAATATGGAAGACATTCAGAAAAGAATCTTTAGTCAAAGAAATATAGGGATATAGTGACTATAACAATTATTCAACACAACTTACTATTTAATTTCATACAATTTGAAAGTGCTTATGAATCGATTTCTTATTTGGATGACGAAGATGTGCATTTATCTATAAATACCTCGTGTTTCAATATCATAAAAATTTATGAGAATGAAAAAGTTCAACTTAGAAATTTCTTGAATTCGTGTAGTGAGAGAGTGAGCATAACATCTGATTTATGGACTTCAATCAATATATATGGGTATATAACTTTGACAACAGATTTTATCGATAACAAATGGAATTTAAATAAAAAATAATTAGTTTTTTCTTAATAGAGAAACTACTTAGTTTTTGCCTAATGCCACCTCTTAATTCCGGTTCTGCCATTTTTATAGAAATTTCGAACTTACTACCTAGTTAGGGAATAGTTAACAATATATTTACATTAACATTGGACAATACATCTTTCAATAATAAGTTTGTTGAATTGTTAAGAATACAACTCACCTACAGGAAATTAGGAATGGCAATGGGGCGGGTTGGGGTGGGTTTCTCGTGCCCCAGACCCGACCCGGACTTTTTAAACCCCGCCCCAGACCCGCCCCGTAGACCCGGTGCGGGTCTGGAATTTCGCCCCGTACCCGAAACCCGTACGGGTCAGGGTAGACCCGACCCGCCCCGCCCCGCGACCCGGTGATATCGTGTTCTAATGTACACAAATTTATATACTTATATTTTTTATCAATAAATTATATAAATGTTATAATGTGTTGACAATGATAAGAGAATATAATATAATGAGTTGTAAGATAATAGTTCAAAATGTATGCATTTGTTTATTGTATGATTATCATTTATGCAACTTAATATTATGAAAATGTTATAGTTTGTTGATTGAAAGAATATAATATTCAAGTTATAACCATGTATACCTAAGAAGATTGACAAGTAATCATTATAGTTATAAAGTGTTTAAATGATGTTTCAATCATGCGGGTCGGGTTGGAGCGGGTTAGCCGTGCCCCAGACCCGACCCTAGACCCGGACCTCCAAAAGCGGGTCGCGGGTCTACCCGCCCCGAAGACCCTATGGGGCGGGTCTAAATGGGTCAAAATAGGGGCGGGTCAAGCGGGTTTGGACCCTAGACCCGCCCCATTGCCATCCCTACAGGAAATCATTGGTTGTAGATGGTCAATATTTCCATGTTAGATGTGCCGCACATATACTGAATTTAATCATTCAAGATGGTTTATAATTCATCACTTCTTGCTTGAGTAGCATAAGAGAAAATATAAAGTATATCATAGGATCTTAATCAAGGAAAAAAGTATTGTAGAATGCATATCCGGTATTTCTTTAGATAATACTTAAAAATGATTACGTCAAGATTGTCCAATTAGAAGGAATTCTGAATTCGCTGTACTAAAAAGCGCAATGCACATGAGCAAACTCTTTACCGCTTGAAACTTGAGAACCCAAGTTATATTTTTTATCCATGATTTGAGGGTGGGTAAAAGAAAAAAGAATTATATGTTTTTTGGAAGTTTTTTACAGTTCAACATTCCTATTCTCTGGTACAAAGTACCCAACTACCAATTTGTTTCTCCCGGAAATTTTTATAGTTAGTTGTATTTTGAAAAAGACCTTGAAAAGTAATGATTTTATGTCCCATATGGCGATAGATATGTTTGAAAAGTTAGAAAAATATTGGAAAGAGTTTATTGTATTTCTTTCTATTACTTGTATTTTCGACCTATACTAAGTGAACTTTGTTTAATTTTCTTATGAGAGGCTATATGAAAGTAGATTAGCGCTAAAGTAAAGAAAAATTTGGAAGAATTATTTTTTGAGTATACAAAAAAATTCAAAAAGAATCACCTTTTGAAATAAATGCTTCAGAAGATACGGATTTTCTACATTCATTTTAGGGCCCTTATTCACAAGAACATAAAGATATATTGAAATAATTTGATTCTAATCGACATTTAGAATTTATTGGTAGTTCAAGTAGATTGGATCCAGATTCATATTTAAATTATGGGTTGACTAATGTACTCTCATTTTGGAAACACAACAATACCAATATATGTTTATGTCTCTCATGAACAAAATATTTTATCCACGCCAATTACTATGTTTACTTCACAAAGTGCTTTTAACATTGGTGGAAGAGTACTCGGGGATTATCATAGTTCACTAAAAGATGATGTCGTAGACACATTATTATGTTTAAGGGATTGGTTGTATGGTTGTGCTATAATGCAAATAAGAGAAGATCAAACAGTAGACATAACATGGTTATATTTTCTATATGGATCTATAGTTTGCAGAAACAAGCAATTTTTATTTAATAATTGACGTTTCATTTTTACCAAAAACGGTAATTCTTAATTGTGTCATATTTCAAAAAACGCATTGAATCAGTTACAAAACCTTGAAAATGATGTTCTTCATCCTATTATTAGCAGTTGAGTGGCTACTTAGCATTTTACAAGTTTAAAGTATCATTATAGTCTTGGAATTGGATGTAAATATCTTGTTCATTTTGGATGAAATCTGATTACAGAAATTTGGTCAGTATACAAATTATAAACTGAATTGTTAGTTGTATACAAATTTGGTGGATGCCCATCTCCATGCAGTTGGGTTTTAATTCAATTCTATTATTCACACGATTTAATTAAAAGAACCATGTTTACAATCTCAAATCTTTAGTGATGACAACAAAACTACTATGGTAAATTAAAAAAAACATTTGCCTTCCTTTTGTTATTGACTAGTTAAGCATTCATTAAGCTATATATCTGTATACTATACATTTGTAATACATGTGTTGTTTCTCTAATTTTATTTTCATTTATTTGTATCTTAAAGAGGGAAAGTTTTATTAGGACGGACCTTAACAAATTGTTCTGTAAGGAAGAAAAATGCAATCACAAATAAGATCAACTATCCACTCTTATGATTTTTATTAGGAATCAATATATCAAACTCCAAGTAGTATGCATATGTTTTATTGAAGAAACATATCAAGTACATAACCTCTGTTTAGTGTTATTTAGTAATGAATATAGAAGCCTTGTTTAGGTTGTCATGCATCAATAAGGCCTATTTCTGTTCATACAATAATATAACTCATGAGCATTGTATCAATGTTAGTTTTATATTTTATTAATGCACCATGAAACATAATAACATGCTTATAAGGAAGTACATGCACTTTGATTTTATAACATTCTCATTTCACTTTCTTGTTCTGTGCAGATTGTGAAAAAGGGCCATTCTAGTGGAGAATACGAAGATGCAACACACCGTATCTTTGAAGACTATGTGTTAAGACTTACTTGGTATAGTCTAAGGACTAAAACATTCTTGTTTCTTTTTTGGAACATATTTTGCAATGTGTTATTTGTTTTAGTTTTAGATGCATATATAAGATTTAAACCATTTTTATGTTATCTGTTTAATTTCCTATCTTATTTGTTGTGGCTTAAATAACAATCGATAAACTTTTTGCTATATGCAATGCACTTTGTCTATTGATGAAGTTTTTTATATGTGGAACAACTTATTTTTATAATAGGATAATGAATATTTCTCAAGTGGGTTAAATAGGTCGAACCTGTTATGAAGTGGGTTAGGTCATATTATTATTTCAAAAAGTAACTTAGATGGGTTGCGTCACAAAATGGGTTGGGTCAGTTATAACCCAACCCATTATGACCTGACTCATTTGATGGGACTGCTTACTTATGTTGTTATTTTTATAGTTAAAGTTTAACACCCCGCTTTTTTAAAATTAAATAATAAAAAATTGTAAAATTTCTAGAATTTGGTCAAGGAACTAGCGTCATTGCATCTATGGTGATTTTCTTATCAATTTAATCATATGGTTTGCGGAAACGAATTTAAAACGAAGAAGATATCTTTACATAAAGTTTTAGAGAAAACGTGAAAAGGAAGATATAAGAGAAACACAAATAAGAACATTAGCTACCAATGTTTATTGTCTTTTGAACCAAAGCTAAGTTAGATGAGTTGGTAAAGCATGCACTTCCCAAGGTGGAGATCAAGAGTTCGGGTCCTGCCAATGTCATGTTTTTAATTTTAAGAGGGCCAACTAAAAGAATACATGTTCTAAGAGAAAAATATATGTGAATGCACATGTAAGGAAAAAATTATATATAGGTGAGTATGTATACACACATGTATATATATATATATATCTGTAGATAAATATATATTTATATACATAATTCAAAAGTAACATGCAATCAATCAAAAGAAGTAAGAAATAAATATCGGGAAAATTCTCTTTAAAATTTGAAAATAAATGGGGTTGTGCGTGTGTGTGTATATGTATATATATATGCATAGATTCAAAAATTGAAATTAAAGCGTAAATTAAGGGCAGAAGATAATTATGGAATAAATGCGCACATTTATTTACCTGTGTGAACACACGTTAAAAAAATTGGAAATAATTTAAAAAGAAATTTGGAAAAAGAAGAATGTTACAAATAACATTTATTCTGCAGCTATTAACGGATATGGAAAATAAAAAGTGATTTATTTGCAAATAATAAGGAATTTGAATTTTGAAATAAATTGGTGCATGCACGCAAAGGAATAGGAAAAAAGTTAACAGCCAGTACATACATAAATAATTATAATTATAATTCAAAATTCAAAGGATGAATGTATGCGCATAATAAATAATGTTAGGAAAGGAATTAATGTTCATAAAGGTGGAAAATTAATATGGTGACTAATTGGGGTTAACGATAAAAATCGTCAAATACCAAAACATGGGGTTACAGTTGTTGACCTTGGGGAAATCCAACCCTTCTAGGCTCAACTTAGTTTGTTGTTTCTTAGATATCGATGTCCAAGTGTGAAGATTAGTTACTCTTCCTTTAAGAGATGAGTATCGGGCTTAAAATACATAGGAAAAAGTTATCTTGGGATAAGGGCTTCATAAGTTATTGCTAGTTAGAACAAAAAGGTTTTTTGGGGATGGTTTGGCAATCTTTTCCAATTTAAGGGTTTAGATTCGAATTAGTAGCTTAAATATTAGCGCAATTGATAGTAGGTGCTAAGTACTTCCTTTATTAATCAATTGATGGAGTACATGGAAGTTTACAACAGAAATCTCCAAATCGATTTCTAAATTAGGGTTTAGTATATAGGAATTGAGTACAAGATTTCAGAACGAGTAATAGTCCCTCAAAATGTGACCCCTAGAGTCTTATTTATAGAGGATTCGAACCCCCTTTTCTCTAGCAATCGGGCGGAAAAACCCCATTTCGCATCACCCTCTTGGTTTCGGCCCATCTTAGTGATTTCTGGCTTCGGTACCTGCTTTAGCACCTTGCCGCTTTCACCTATGAGTGTCGCTTCTATGCTCTTTCCATTGGAACTTTGTCATCGCCTTTGTGCAATAGTATCAACACCAAGATTTTAAGTGTTGATAACATTTTTTTGCTCCCACCATATTTGTTATTGGCCCTACGCTTCCTTTCAAGCATTTGGTTTCGGTCTCGCATCCCAAGCTTATGTATTTTGGTGCCGATTTAATTGCTTCCTACTCTTTGTGTTTGGTATCGTCTCCAGTTCTTCTGTATTTCATTCCGTCTTTTTGCTCAATGTACTAGCCTTCGGTATCGTCTTTATGCTTCAATACCACTTCTCTTGGTATCAGCTCTATGTATTGTCCTTCATTGTTCGACGCCTACACTAAGCCAACTTCTTATTGCATGTTGGTATTGACAAAGTACTTTATTATCATCTTTTCTTGGTATTGGCACCAAGTTGTTTCTTCCATTACGTTGGTGCCGATAACATATTTACAAAGTCCTTGTTCGGATGTCGCCCTTGTTGATTCCTTCTATATCCTCTGTATTGATTCCATATCTCCAATCTTGTTGTTTCAGTTTTGTTGTTATGACTCCACTTCTTAGTGTCGGCTCTACTTCTATCCTTCTTATCATGGTGTCCACTTTGTTTTTCCTTGACCTTATGTTATCGGTTCCGACTCCACCTCTGCACCCTCGTGCTTTGGTATCGAAGGAACACTTCCTAGCCTTCTACTTTGGTGTCAGTTCTATTACGATACCCCTTCACATCGTTTAGGCTTCGGTGTCGAATTCTAGTTGTAATATTTGCAATGACCTAACGGAGAGAAGTAAAAGCTTCGAAACCAGATGAATAGATGGATTAAGCAAAAAAACCAGAATCAAGCAGGAAGAGCTTTAGGGTTAGCAAGATTGGCACCAAAAGGCATGGTTTGAAACTACGAAACCGATACCAGAAGACATCAAAGGGAAGGTCAGTAGGGCCGACACAAAAGTAAAAGCCTGGAAAGTAAAACCGGTACCAAAGTAAGAAGTTCAAGAGGAAACCAACAGAGTTAGAGATGATACCAAAATATAAAGGAGAATCCAGTAAAATCGGCACAAAGTAGAGGTCTGAATTGCCTAATCGATACCGGAGCATGAAGGTGTCGTTTCGTCATCGATACCAAAGAGTTTGGAAAGGAAAGACCACAGCAGCGATGCCAGAATAACAAGAAAAGAAGAGAATGAAGGCATGGTGTTGGCACCAATGTACAATAAGCAATTAGTTTTGTGTCGACACCGGGGCAACGAAAGCAGCAGTTATAAAGGCTAATACTAAAGCAGACATGAAACCGAAGTCTCAAAACGGGAAAACATTGGATCGATATTCAAAATGAAAGCAGCAAGGAAAGAAACTAATGTTAGGAACTAATATCATAGGAAGCGATACCAAACACTAATTGAGGAAAGAAGTTGAGTCCACACCAAATATTTAAGCAGAAGGCACAAAGCCAAAACTAAGCTTATAAAGAAAAGTGAAGATCTAGAAACAAGTATGATGGAGCAAAAGCGAGCTATCTATACCAATGGATTCGATACCAATACCGATGTGCAAGGACATCACCCAGTAATACAAGTAATAAAGGAGGAACCGAGTACCGGAATCCAAGCACAAAGAGAAGCAAGCAATAGGACCAGCACTAAAGTCAATACAAAAATCGTGGTATTGAAATCAGAAGGCATGGAAGTGGATCTACACTGAAACAAAAGACCCTTCAAATGGGCTAGAACCGAAGGGATGGAACGAAAGGAAGGTTTCAACCCGATAGCTACAAAATGGGCATGAATCTTTTATACATAGGACTCTAGAGTCACAATTCAGGGGATCCGAATTTCTCTCCTCATTCCAAAACCTTGTATTCTATTCTAAGGGATTAAACCCTAATTTAGAAATCAAATTGGGGATTTTCCTTGTAACCATCGACCATGAATAAAATCCTTAAGGCCTTCAAAGTGGGCGTAGATTCAACCTGAATCGAACCACTATAAATTGTTGTGTTCATTATTTTACAGTATATTTTATTGTCCTTCCAACCAGTGTCCCGAATAATTACCAATTTTTCCTTAGTGCGTATTCTAGCTCCAATTAGCCACAACTTTTGAAGCCTTTGTCCCAAAATAACTCTTTTCTAAAGTATTACAAGGATGATACTCTCCTCCAGAAAGAAGAGTAACTAATCTTCATATTAGGTACATTGATATATAGGAAATGGTGAATTCAATCAAGCTTAAAAGAACTGCATTACCCCAAATCCACAGCTATAACCCTACTTTTTGGTGTTGAAGAAAAATATCGCTAAGATATTGTACTGATATTTATGTAATTATGGAACAATGTTACCTTGCAGAATTATGGCCAAGAAATAGACTGTGGATGAACCAACACTGGTCACAAGATGTGGTGGATGCAACTCTCAATGATTTTGGGATGACTTGTGTTGAAGCTATCTTTCTTTCTGAAAAATAATATCATTCAAAATCCTCGAGAAGGATTCTTTGCATATTTAGCTATCCACATTTGGCATGGTGGCTTTTTCCCTTTCTCGGGCTTTATTTCCAAGCTTCTACCATTACAAGAAGTTGGCTCTAATTCAACTGACTCCAAATATGTATACCTACCTTTTGTGTCTCAAGCTGCTAGTACTTGAGTCAAGACAGTCTTTGTAACATCCCGCAACTTTTACAGTTCTAAAAGTTAAGTAATTAAGAATTAATTATTACTAGAGGATAAACCGGATGTCGTATCTATTACCATTGCGAAGATCTTTTCGAGACGATCTGTTTGATATATAATTTTGATATATTTGAAATTATTATTTACAAGATATTGATTATTATTTTTAGAATGAAAGATACAAACATGGAACCATTAATTCTCAATGTTCCTATTTTAAGAACAAAAATAGTGTTTGATGTAGTGGTTAAGTGAGTAGACTTTGATACATGAAGTCATGAGTTCAATTCTTGTCAATGATATATTTTTAATTTTAAGGTGCATGTTCCAAGTAGGAAGTATGTGTATATGTATCACTACAACAAAAACACCATATTACAACTTTAATTTTACAACGGTGGTAAAAGCACCGTTGTAATAAATGGTTTTTTACAACAGTGGTAAACGCACCGTTGTAATAAATGGTTTTTTACAACGGTGGTAAAGACACCGTTGTAATAAATGGTTTTTTACAACGGTGGTAAAAGCACCGTTGTAATAAATGGTTTTTTACAATGGTGGTATTCCCTAAAGTTGTAATAAACATATTTTTAACAACTTTTTGTTTTGTTAGTTGTAATAGATGCCCATTACAAACTTCATGTTTATAATATCTATATTTAATAACTAATTATAGTAATATTTAATAATAATTAATAATTAATAATAAACTTAGGAATCAATAATATTTATTAAATAATTAATAGTTAATAAGTGGTAATTAATGTTTAATAGTTAATGTTAACTGCTTATTAATTAATATTTAGGTGACATATACATTATAAGCTTTTAATAGTTATTACTCGATTATAACTAAGTAGAAATAAGTAAAAGTTAAATAATAACTATTGTTAATATGAAATAATCCTAATTAATAATTAACATTTAATTAATAACTAATTAGTAAGTAATAATTAATAATCAATAATAAGTAAACAAATAAATATTACTTAATTAATTAATAATTTACAAATAATTCATCTGTCTGGAGTTCACATGTATTTGCGTGTGAGGTTCAAGTATGTTTTTTTTAAGATGTACCAATTAGTTTATAATCTATGATGAACGTAATTTTTTAATTTAATAATTATTAACTAATAATAACTATAAAAAATAAATTTAATAAATAATCAATATGTAACAAAATATTTAATAATTCAAAATTAATCACCATATTACAATTAACTAAATATTTGCAACGTTCGATAGACGACAATTGCAATAACAAATTTATAAAAATTGATTTTTCTCGACATTTGTAATAAAGGGTTTTTATAATTGGTTTTTCTTGATAATAACTTATACACGTCATTATTTATAATTTAATATTTAACATCAAATGTTTGATGATCAATATTTAACATTTAATATTTCATTTATAAGTAATATTTAATATGTAACATTAATAGGTAATAACTAATAACAAAAAGTAATATCTAATACTATTAATAAGTATATTTACCCTTATGATCTGTCGGCCCAACCAAACGTACCCGACCCGCCATCCCTTATAACCCTAATTCCATCGTAACCCCCTTCCTTCACTCAAGCCGCCTCACAAATTTCTCAAAACCGAATTGAAGAAAAACCCTAGATCCCCTTTTCTTCCTCCGTAACACGAGATAACCGACTTCGCAACTACCGCTTCGACCTCCTCAATGATTCGCCATCAACCCTAAACCTCCACAGACCACCAGTTCGGCCATCGCCAGCCAACCCCCGAGCCTTCACGACGAGCGATCTCGAATTAAGCTAAGTTTCTCCTTTTTACTCGTTTTAAATTAGCTGTAATATTTTGTTTGTTTAATTTGGGTTAGATCTATATTTCGATTCATGTGATTTCAGAACCATGGGGCTCGTATTGGGTTAGATCTATAGTTCGACCATCAGATTGTCTGATTTCAGATATGATTTCGTATTGGGTGTGATACGAATTAAGCTTTGCACTGCTACGGTATGTCTATTTTGCTTTTTTCGATGGGTTCTTTGCTTGTTGAGTGGATTTTGGAATTGGTTTATTGAGTTATCGAGGAATTTGAGGAACTGTTAGTTGGTTGTTGGTTTTGAGGAAGTTTCGAAGGGTTTGTTGTGGTTCTATGGTCTTGCAGCCTTGTGGTTCTATGGTTTTGCTGCTTGGGATTATTGTGATATGTTCTTGCAAGTTTTATTTTGGTTTGTCTGTGCATTTTGTGTTCTAATTCTAGGCACAGGATGCTATTTTGCTTATAAACTTGATGAATATGCAAAAAAGCTTTGCTGCGGCATAGCTATGCAGTGATTGCACTGCAAAGCTTTGCATTGCAAAGCTTTGCCTAAGCTTTTCATTGCAAAGCTTTGCACTGCTATTTGCAGTGCAAAGCTTTGCTGTGCAAAAGCTTTGCCAAAGCTTTGCTGCGGCAAAGCTTTGCACTGCTATTTGCAGTGCAAAGCTTTGCTATGTAAAAGCTTTGCCAAAGCTTTGCTGCGGCAAAGCTTTGCAGTGCAAAGCTATGCAGTGATTGCACTGCATAGCTTTGCCGCGGCAAAGCTTTGCAGTGCATAGCTTTGCCGCGGCAAAGCTTTGCACTGCTATTTACAGTGCAAAGCTTTGCTGCGGCAAAGCTTTGCACACTGTGCAAAGCTTTGCCAAAGCTTTGCTGTGCAAAGCTTTGCTGCAGCAAATCTTTGCACTGCAAGTAGCAGTGCAAAGCTTTGCCGCAACAAGCTTTGCACTGCAAAGCTTTGCCGCGGTAAAGTGATTGCACTGCATAGCTTTGCCACGGCAAAGCTTTTCAGTGCATTGTATATAACAAAATGAATCATCCAACGTTACATGCATTGTATATAATGGTCAGGTTATTTACGTATATAATGGTTTGAATGCATTGTATTAGCTGTTTATTTTGTGCACTCACATTTTTCCAATTTTTGTTACATGCATAAATCTATACTGCAGCACTAACAGTTTGATAATTTCTTTCTTAGGAACGGATATTAAGGAGAAAAAGGAGCACAAGGAGATTAACAGGAGCAGAAGAAAGTTAGAACTGTTATAAAGTCTTTGTATCTTCAGTTTTGTCAATGTATTATGTAAAAAAAATGATGAGTTTGAAATTAATAATATATTGTTTTGGTTCATGGTTTAAGTTTGTTTGATATTTTCAGTTTTGTAGATAATATGTTCTGCAATGAATTCTTTTATTAGTAATATGTATATAATTTGTGGATATATTACAATTGTAAAATATAAAAATTGTAATAAAATGTAAAAATTAAAACAACAACGGTGCATAACTGTTGTAATAAACTTATTACAACGGTGGAAAAAAGTTGTAAAATATACATATTACAACAGTCTTGCAACAGTGCAGAAAAGTTGTAAAAGATATTAGGCTATTACAACTTCTTAAGACACGACGGTTTGCCCACCGTTGTAAAAACCCTATTACAACGGTGTTCCACCGTTGTAATAGGGTCATTTTGTTGTAGTGTATATAGATATAAATGGGACACACATAGGTTTAAATGTTGCATATAAGAAAAGATTTTCTCTGTGTAGATATATATGTATGTATACACTGGGCGTATGCTACTTCCAAATTATAATACATTTATTTCATAGGCTGTGAATTAATTGTACATTAATTAACATATTATTCAAATCCGTCGTGTGTGTATACGTGTGTGTGTGTATATATATGTGTGTAAATATGTGTGTGTGTGCATATATATATATATATATATATATATATGTATGTATATATGTATGCAACTTCATTATGCATTGACTTTGCATGTTACGAGGAAATTAGTGAAAATAAAAGAGAAGGATCTAAAGTCATATAAATGCTTGTTCGTAAATGTTGATTAATTGTGCATGTGAGGATTAATTAGGCACTGATTGATGTGCATGTTAATTGATTTATTTTTATTAGGGATTAATTTCCTAAACACTAGCAATTAATTCTATTATAAGTAGCAATTTCTTAATAGGTTTTAAAAACATATTCATTTATTACCCATTTTAATGGTATATTCAAATCTCTCTTTTGTCATGGATTGGATGAGAATAAGAACGGACATATGAGATGTATTTTAAGATCTTACTTCATTACAAAGTAAACAAGAGAGCGGCTATGATTTAATTTGGGAATCGCTAGGACGAAATCAATCCCTAACTCCAATATAAGCAAGCTAAACCTAAATGATATGGACCGGGAAAGGGCGTCTATCTTCTTTCCTTCTTCCCTTGGGAAAGTTCTGTGAACACATTTTATTTTTCCTTCAAAGATTTTTCTTCAAAAAATTATGGAATGATAAGTTATATAGAAGAATGGGGATAACCAAAATAAAATAGAAAAAGAAAGAGAATTATCAAAGGCGAGATAGGTATAGAATCAGATCCAAGAGGCAGAAAGCTAACATAAGGTTCATTATAGATTTTCTATAGCAAAAGCATTGGTATGAGTTATTTAATTTAATTAACTGAATTTAAATTATAATTTTTTTTGTCTCTTGATGAAAATCTATGATGTGACATATTGAAAATTGTTAGCTATTTGAGATATCTTGGATATGTTGTGTCTGCCTTGGCTATTTAATATTATTGGTTATTACACTATTAGAATTTCAGTTGAAATAAGTGATGTGTTTGAATATGGGAGTTATTAATTAAATAATAGTTTTTTTTGGAAAAAAGATATAATGAAATTAATTTGAGGTGTCGAATATGTTTATTATTTTTGAATTTGTGAAGATATTCACAAACAGTAACAAAGGACGTTTACTGTTATTCGACAAAATAAGTTTTTATATCCAGTTTTACTAAAAATTGCATTCCTTTAGAATAAATGGAAAAAAAAACTTTCTATTTTAAGAAGCATTTAATATGAAATTGTTATTTTATGTAAGACAATAATGAGTTGATTTGCAAAGTTATTTGATATTTTATGTTCTCATAAAATATAATGTTTTGAAAGATAAGAAACAATGAAAATTCTAAAACTGAATAAAACAAGAAAGTTTCATTTATAGTGAAACAAAATATGATAGTCTTTTACTCGTAATAAAAACAATTGTGGTAAGTGTGATTTAATGGTTCTAATACATGTTAATAATTATGTTTTATTTATTACATGTTTTGTTTCACGTTCATGGATCACATTAAAATGTTCATGCGATGTTTTACCATTGATTACTACAAGTAAATATGTAGTTTTTGATGGTTATTTAATGATGAATGTTTTGATACCAATATTAATTGGATTACTATGCGGTGATGACAGTGTTACTAATTTGGGTTGATTTGTATAAACAAAATGGTTTATACTTACATTGATGACATACAATTATGATTGATAAATTATAATTGTGTAATTATGTTAAAGATGTTGCCTTCTTTTATAAGTTGGAATTGCCATTGGATATGGTTGGTTTTTGAAGGCTGCATGTTAATTTTATTTTGTTTATTTCATATGGTGATATGTTTGGATAATATTTTCTGCTCTTACTTGATTGTTTTTTTACATTGATCGATTATGTTGATTGTAATGTTTACACCGATTGTATTGAATTACATTGATTACAATGGTTGAACGTATGAAATGGTTTTAATGAACTAATGAGTATTTGGATGCAGGAGAAGAGCAAGAAATAGAACTACGTTGGCTTGATCCCTCAAAAGGGGTACGTAGGCAGTCTTTTCCTATGCAATAGCCATCGGAACCCTTAACTTGGGTCGGGGTGTATCGGGTTAGGTGCAGTCCAAATATAGTTGAAACTCTTTTTATTCCTCTTTGAACATAATTTGTAAAGTTGGAAGATATGAGATGGCAAATAGAAAAAAGAAAAGAAAAAAAAGGAGCTTAGTCTACATGTTGGATCTAGAGGTTGTTTATTTAAATTTACTTCTTATTGTATCGCTGCTGTTTTTGATTTGTGGATGTTTAATGTAATAAAATGGATTATGATGTTTTAGTTAAGTATTATTTATTTTATTCCATCACGAGGTCTTCCATATTATTAATCATCTCTAGTATTTTTAAATATTATGTACTTAAGGTCCACTACTTTTAATATCAGAAATTAGTTATAAGCATGTTTGATGACGTTAATAATTAATTTTGGACCTTTAAAAATAGTGGGTCTTTACGTTTGGTATTAGAGCTTAGGTTTGGCGATTACCTGAGCCTTGGATAGGTTTAACCATTATGTTGTAATGATTTGCACCTTAAGGTTGGTTTAAATATAGGAAAAAAATGTTTTGATTTATAATTGCATGCTTGAAGTGTGTGTACTATTTGTTTGGTGTACTATTTGTTTGGTCATTATTACCTCACTCTACAATGTTGCTTATTTATGAGAAACCTTTTATGGAGGATAAAGAAAACAAGGGTGAAGCAAGATAAAAACTTATAGGGAAGGTTATGTGTTTCGTTGTAACCTAAGTGACATACACACGGTGATTAGGTTGCAATTGAAACCCAAGCTTAGTAAAGATTGAATCGTTTTAAGTGCACAACAATGGTGTAGAATTATTGTTTTTAACATATATCCCTCATTTTAAAGCTATCTCATTAGTTAATAGAAAATGGTCATTTATGAGTGATTTGCATGTTTATACCCTAATTATGGCTAATTAGGGGTGATTAACGATAAATAGAAAAATTATGACTCTGAAAATTATGTGAAAATTTTAAAATTATTTAATATCGCTGGTATAAATTTGGGTTAATTTGGATTAAGTTTGCTAATCATACGGTTAAATGTGGTTAAGGGAAAAATCATGGTTTTGGGTATGTTTGATCTAAAATAGCCTATGTGATTGATATTTTGATCTTTTTGATTGAACCTATATGTTGTTACTATTGTTTGGGATGTTTTACGATTGTTTAGTAAAGTTAGAATGATTGAAAATGCCGTCGTATGGCAAGAACGAACGATACAAGCTCGCTGGAAAAACTGCAGGGTTTCGGATCAGATCGGGGGTGGAGCACCGAACTGGAGCTTGGAAAAGGAGGAAGCAAGGCAACAAGGAAGGCCTGTATGAGTCGAGTTGGGGTCGGATCGAATGGAAATGGAACTGGGGCGAGGGACCGAACCGGAACCAGAAGACCGAACGGAACCGATACCAGAAGACCGGACTGAACCGGAACCAGGAGACCGAACCGAACCGGAAGTGGAGGACCAAACGGAGGACTTAGGCACTGTATCTCCGAACCGAACCGAACATGTCGGACTAAGCCAAACCGAGGTGGAAAACCGAACCGGACCGGATGTGTGCTACTAATTCAACGCGATGACTCTTCTGAAGACTAACTCCAATCCGACCAAAACCCGAGACGCAAAGGAAGTCCAAATGGGAAGTTATTACTCAGGATCCAGATGGGAACCAATGAGTTAACTTGATGAGTTGGACTTTGCTGCGGGACGTGCACAAAGGGTTATTAATATCTATAACTTTGGTTCATTATTGAGAGAGGGGGTATTGACTATGGACCCAATGCAGTGGGGTTAGAGGTTGTATTGGGTTGGACTCCATCAGGAACCCAAAGGGCAAAGAGGTCGTAGTGATAGTTGTATGAAGTTGGCTCCATCATAGCCCCACATGGTTCTAGTGATCAAAGCGGTGGATATCGTATGCTTTACGCACTGAGTGAGCGATGTGAGGATGATTGCTATGTTTGATGTTTTCTTATTAGTTCATGACATGATTGTTTGGATTAATTTTTTTAATTGAATTTATTATTGATTTCATATTTGATATGTTTAGTTTGGTTGTATCATATTTGTTTGTTTGTTATTTATGTTAATTGTATGACTAGATAGTAAGCTACTGTTGAATATTGATTGAATTTATATTTGAGAAACAAAAGGATTGAAGGGGGGCCATGATTAGTTTATTCATAGTGTGATAACATAGTTTTCTAAGCTGGGGAAGACTAGTATGACTAAAAGTTTTGCACTTGCTCCTTGAAGGTGAGGATAGTAATTGGAAATCTTTTGGTGATTAAAGACTAATGTTTTCCAAGGAAAAGAAATTTATTTTAAAACGTAGATTGAAGTTTTGATTTGGAATATAAAAAAGTTGATATATTAGGCACTCCTAGCTAAAGGATCCCTGTTGGTATTTTTGGCGGTTCACCTTTGTCACCAAATGAAGGAATCTAATATATATGGATTTTGGGATCAGGGATTGTTGGATAACCGTGGATCCATCAGAGTAAATGGTAAAGAGCTCAAAACTTTTTGAGGTGAATTGTGTTGTCTCTCATGGGTTGTTGGTGAATTTTGGTAGAAAAGGACTTCGGATTGTCGATATGCAACTCGACGATGGATGATGTTTCGATTGTGAACTCAAGCAGGAGTGGTCGAAGCTAAGTTGATGCGATACTGGTCATGGGATGGTATACGATATAGTTTGATGATGGGTTTACTCAGGTAGGAGTTAATCAGGGATGATAATGGAATTAGTTCAAGAGGCAGCTTGGCTTAAAAAAAGTGAAATCGCCAAAAAGAAAGGCTCGACGGATTTGAAGTTCTAAGGAATCGTTAGTTATCGAAGGTTCTAGCGAGCTTAAAGCAGGGGTATAGGGACACTTAAAAGACTAGTGGGACTAGTCAATTACCCTGGGCACATGGGATGAGCCTAGTTGTCTTAGGGAGGCAAATGTACATGGGACGTGCATTAGTCTGATTAGAACCGGGGTTTTCCATTAGCCCTTTTGATCGATGAAATGCAAGTTCGATAACTGATGGATTCAAGGCTGTAGTCGGTGATAGCTAGGACATTGGATGTTATGGTTACTATGATTGATTTTGTGTTATCTTCTATGTTTTCTTTGGGTAGGCTATCACCATTGGTACTAAAGTAAAGCAAGGATTGGGGATTCTATTTTGACTAGTATCTATTATTATAAGGATGAGGCTTTGAGGCAGTTCATCACATTTTTGGGAATTTACAAGTTAGGTTAACTATACGATTCACACATGAATGGACACACACATGTTCATTGTTACTGTTGATGTGTTGATTTTTCACTTAGCTTAGGTATGCATTATTCTTGTGAACCATGTTAATTGTTAATTTATGTGTGTTCTTTTATTTGTATGAGGATGTTGTTTGCTATGGATTTCAATTATCGTCAATTAACGTTGAAATGCTATGGTTCATGTTGTCAAGTAGTGATTTTCATTATCTTACACTTTGGTGATGGATTAATAGTTTTACACACCACTGTTTCATAGAATGACAAGAAAGTACATATTTTATTATAGTATGTTGTGTGATTGGCAAGAAACTATGGTTATTACATATGGAAAGTTAACTTATGATGGATGATTTTATTTTTTAAATCCTAATGAAAGATTTATTATTTTGAATGGGTTTTATATTTGGGGAATTGGGAGGGCGCAATTCTTTTGAGGAGGGAAGAATGTAACATCCCGCAATATTTACAGTTCTAAAAGTTAAGTAATTAAGAATTAATTATTACTAGAAGATAAACCGGATGTCGTATCTATTACTATTCCGAAGGTCTTTCCGAGACGATCAGTTTGATATATAATTTTGATATATTTGAAATTATCATTTATAAGATATTGATTTTTTTAGAATGAAAGATACGCACATGAAACCATTAATTCTCAGTGTTTCTATTTTAGGATAAAAAATAGAGTTTGGTGTAGTGGTTAAGTGAGTAGACTTTGATACATGAAGTTATGAGTTCAATTCCCATCAATGTTATATTTTTAATTTTAAGATGCATGTTCCAAGTAGGAAGTCTGTGTATATGTATACAGATATAAATGGGAGAAACATAGGATTAAATGTTGCACATAAGAAAAGATTTTATGTGTGTAGATATATATGTATGAATGTATACATAGGGTGTATGCTACTCCCAAATTATAATACATTTATTTCATAGGTTGTGAATTAATTGTACATTAATTAACATATTATTCAAATCCGTTGTGTGTATGTGTGTGTGTGTTTGTGTGTGTGTATATATATATATATATATATATGTGTGTGTGTGTGTGTTTATATATGTAACTTCATTATGCATTGACTTTGCATGTTATGGGGAAATTAGTGAAAAGAAAAGAGAGGGATTTAAAGTTATACACTTGATTTCCACTTTTGAAAATATGTTAGCAATCAATTTGCATCAATTGACAATATATTTTAATTACGGATGGTTGTGAGGTTTATGCATATTTTTGCACCATTTAGAGATTAATTTTCATAACTTTGAATTGTCAAATAAATGCATGTTTGTAAATGTTGGTTAATTCTGCATGTGCGGATTAATTAGGCATTGATTGACATGCATGTCAATTGATTTATTTTTATTAGGAATTTATTTCCTAATGACTAGCAATTAATTCTATTATAAGTGGAAATTTCTTAATAGGTTTTAAAAACATATTCATGGGTTACCCATTTTAATGGTATATTCATATCTCTCTTTTGTCATGGATTGGATGAGAATAAGAACGGACATATGAGATGTATTTTAAGATCTTACTTCATTACGAAGTAAACAAGAGAGCAACTATGATTTAATTTGGGAATTGCTAGGACGAAATCAATCCCTAACTCTTACATAAGCAAGCTAAACCTAAATGATATGGACCAGGGGGGCATCGATCTTCTTTCCTTCCTCCCTTGGGAAAGTTCTATGAACACATTCTGTTTTTCCTTCAAAGCTTTTTCTTCGTAAAATTATGGAATGATCTCAAGCTAGATAAAAGAATGGGGAGAACCAGAATAAAATAGAAAAAGAAAGAGAATTATCAAAGGAAAGAGAGGCATAGAATTAGATCCAAGAGGCAGAAAGCTAACATAAGGTTCATTATAGATTTTCTACAGCAAAAGCATTGGTATGAGTTATTTAATTTAATTAATTGAATTTAAATTATAAATTTTTTGTCTCTTGATGAAAATCTATGATGTGATATATTGAAAATTGTTAGCTATTTGCGATATCTTGGATATGTTGTGTCTGCCTTAGCTATTTATCATTGGTTATTACACTATTAGAATTTCAGTTGAAATAGTGATGTGTTTGAATATGGGAGTTATTAGTTAAATAATAGTTTTTTTGGAAAAAGATATAATGAAATAATTTCGGGTGTCGAATATGTTTATTAATTTTGAATTTGTGAAGATATTTACAAATAGTAACAAAGGACGTTTATTGTTATTCGACAAAATAAGATTTTATAAATATATATCCAGTTTTACTGAAAATTGCATTCCATTAGAATAAATGAAAAAAAATAACTTTCTATTGTAAGAAGTATTTAATATGAAAATGTTATTTTATGTAAGACAATAATAAGTTAATTTGCAAAGTTATTTGATATTTTATGTTCTCATAAAATATAATGTTTTGAAAGATGAGAAACAATGAAAATTCTAAAACTGAATAAAACATGAATGTTTCATTTATAATGAAACAATAATATGATAATCTTTTACTTGTAATAAAAACAATTGTGGTAAGTGTGATTTAATGGTTCTAATACATGTTAATAGTTATGTTTTATTTATTACATGTTTTGTTTCACGTTGATGGATCGCATTAAAATGTTCATGCGATGTTTTACCGTCGATTACTACAAGCAAATATGTAGTTTTTGATGGTTATTTAATGGTGAATGTTGTGATACCAATATTAATTGGATTACTATGAGATGATGACTGTGTTACTAATTTGGGTCGATTTGTATACTCAAAATGGTTTATACTTTCATTGATGACATACAATTATGATTGATAAATTATAATTGTGTAATTATGTTAAAGTTGCTACCTTCTTTTATAAGTTGGAATTGCCATTGGATGTGGTTGGTTTTTGAAGACTGCATGCTAATTTTATTTTGTTTATTTCATATGGTGATATGTTTGGATAATATTTTTTGCTCTTACATGATTGTGTTATTACAGTGATCGATTATGTTGATTGTAATGTTTACACTGATTGTATTGAATTACATCGATTGCAATGGTTGAATGTATGAAATTGTTTTAATGTACTAATGAGTATTTGGATGCAGGAGAAGAGCAGGAAATAGAACTATGTGGGCTTGATCCCTCAAAAGGGATATGTAGGCTATCTTTTCCTTTGCAATAGCCACCGGAACCCTTAAATTGGGTCGCGGTGTATAGGGTTAGGCGTAGTCCAAATATAGTTGAAACTCTTTTTATTACTCTTTGAACATAATTTGTAAAGTTGGAAGATATGAGATGGCAAAAAGAAAAAAAATGAAGAAGAAAGGAGCTTAGTCTACATGTTGGATCTAGAGGTTGTTTATTTAAATTCACTTCTTATTGTATCACTCTGTTTTTGATTTGTGGATGTTTAATGTACTAAAATGGATTATGATGTTTTAGTTATGTAATTATTATTTTTATTCCATCATGAGATCTTCTATATTATTAATCGCCTCTAGTATTTTTAAATCTTATATATTTAAGGTCCACTGCTTTTAATATCTGAAATTAGTTGTATGCATGTTTGATGACGTTTGTAATTAATTTTGGACCTTTAAAAATAGTTGATCTTTTCAGTTTTCTCTCAGTGTCCGCATTCTTCATCATCTTCTACGATTGTCTACCGTTAAAGGAGCAGATTCTCCCATCATCCGTGTGTGAATCCTATGAAAAACTTATCGAAGGTGGTATTAACAAATTTAAAGATTTGGAAACACGTTTTTTCTATATCAGGTGTCCCCCGGGTATAACAGGCACTTTCTCTACTCCTGGTGAGCTTTACGCTTTTCTTGATTTTGTTATCTTCACGCTCTGGCTAATCTTTGTTTCTTTTCATCTTCCACCACCAAATAGAAAATCCTGAATGATGAAGAAGCAAAGATCATTGAGGGAACTCAGAAGGCTTTCGAAAAACTGGGATAATGATCCCTTTTGTTACCAGGGATAATCTCCTAAAGTATTCTCTTCTCCCTTCGGGACAAAGGATTTTTGGGCAACTACCTTATCATTCCCCTAGTGCTCCGCCTTTATCTTTGGGTACCAGCGTATTCACACAGCTGCCTCCTCTATTTCTAGGAACTTCAAGTTAGATTGCTCTTCTAAAGAGTTTTCAAAATCTAGTTTCTTATCATTTTTATCTGACTCTATTTTTTTACTATCATTACTTTGATTAGCTACCTAAACTTCTGCTACTGGTCTTTTCTCATTAGCCTTGAAAGCAGGGAAATCTGTTCTGGCTGTTATACCCTAGTCCAAAGATGCAGCTTAGAGAAAGTTTGGAACAGAATCTTCTGATGAGACATCCTCTGAAAAGCACAAGGGCGAAGTTTCTATGCCGTCCTCTCCCTACGAAGGTGTTGACACTACACCTGCTGAGCACCCTACCCGTGGTCCTATTTCTCCTTCCACAGGTGTTACTCCTTCCATCACACCTTCCCAAAAACGACCGTAAAGAGTAATTTTGTTGCTCATATTTTGGTGTCTGACTCTTTGAGGATTTTGTATTCAATTGGTCGTGAGCTAAATTTGACTTCATCTCCCAAAATGTCAGTCCCTCAAAGCCTTCTTTTCCATCACAAACTCAAGATTTTAACGAGATAGTAATTCTTGTCCTTTCTTATGAAAATACTGCTAACATCTCACTGCCTTCTTCATCCTCAGACTTGATGAGCCTACGACAGTCTATTGTCGAACAATAGCTTTTGGTATAACTTTGTTTCTCTTAGCCACTTTTGTCTTTTATTCTTACATAAATGCTACTTTTGCTTCTCTCCTATAAGATAAGTAAAAGTTGGGTCTCACTTCAAAAGGTTACCGCCCAGTCTTCTTCCAAAATTGCAAAGCTTAAAGAGGAGAAATCCAACCTAGAACTCAAAATCAATGTTTTTAATGCGGCGAAGGACGAACATGAGAAAGAGTGCATGGAGCTAAAATCATCTATTGAGAAGGTTGATTTGGAACTTCTAGAAGTGAGGAAAGCTAAAAACTCTCAGTCCGATAAAATTATGGCTCTTAAGTTATCTCGGTAAGAGCTTGAGGATGAAATAGCAAGAATGGGAGCTAGCCATGCTGAAAAGTTAAAAGAGAAAGATGATCGTCTTTCCAAATCTCAAGTTGCAATCTCTAATGCTAAGCAGAACATTTCAGAGACCAAACAAAGAATTTCTTTATTCTTAGAATCCCATTTTCGAGACGCGATTTTAAACTATTATGAAGACGCTCTTTTCATGACATATTCCGATAATTATCAAAGTGCCCCGAAATTGAATTTCCTTCAGTTTCCTTTCCATTGCGGACGAAGTTATAAAAAAATTGAGCTAACTAAGCAGAGAATTCGAGTTCTAGAAAAAGAAGTAATTGATCCTGAGCTACTTCTTTCCGTTTAAGATTTTCCTAATGAATTGGACTCGTGGGAAGGAGTGGAGAAAATTGATAATGTCTCTACCGATCATGTCCAAGATAATGACGATGATGACAGTCTATATCTTGGTGCCAGATATGAGGACTATCGCGATGACTTTACAGAGGGAGAGGACAATACTCCTTCTTCTATTGGTGGCAGATCCCGTGAAGGCCAACCTTGATCCTTAAGATACTCCTATTATTCTGGGTACGACGGCTACTTCAACAAAAAATAGTTGTCCTTCCGACAAGGGAAAAAAAATAAATGGAACTACTTATTTAGGCTGAAGTCCCTGTTTCTTAGGTATGGCTTTCACTTTCAAAATGCTTTCCTTCCTCTCGAATTCACAGTAACTGATTCCTTACAATTTATAGACAAGGAAAAATACTTCTTCACCTTATATGGTAGAGTTAAATAAGTAACAGAAAGAAATAACTTAATCTTGTATAGAGCAAGATAAGATGTTGAAAGACTAGAATGCTTTATCCTAAAAATAATATTATCTTGATAAAAGTGCCTTAAAAATTATGTCTTTCAAAGAAAACAAAGCCGGGCCAAGATAATAGGAAGCTCTACTTCGGTATGAGAAAATTCTTAAGGAAAACACATAGTTGATGACTATATTGTTGATGTTGATAGAGGATAAGGTTATTTTGATAGATTTCATGTATAAGATTTATAATTGATTTGAAACTGTAGATTTTTCCTTCTTGAAGGATTTCAGAGGTGGTTTACTCCGACGTCTTTATAGATGGCATTTAGATGAGCGTGGAGTTGATCTCCATCTTGGGGCTTGTTGGAATCTGCGCGGGTTTAATCAATCCCCGGAGACTTACCTTTAGAAAACCTTAAATATAAAAGAATAGACATATTGCTGATGTTGACCAGTTTTTTTGGCAAAAGCCATCACAACCCAAATGGATCAAGACTTATTCTCGAAGATTACAGAACTGGTTCTTTCCTTCCAAGATCGACCCTTATTTGGTTCGATTAATGATGGTTTGACCCGAGCCAACCTAGCTAAAGATGTAGATGTCCTTCTTTGAGCCTGGTCTGGACTTCCAAAATCAAGTCGGTCGATCGAACAGATCGATCCTTAAATATCACACCAAACCTTGCGCTATAAGACAAAGTCCTATTCCCAAAGCTACAGAACCAGTCAACAGAGACCTGTACTCTACTTTTCATGAACCAAATCTCTAATTCCATGTATGCCAAAGTTATTGAGAAGAACTATTCCCAAGCAGGAAACCAGTTCTTACCGCATACAGCTGATATTCTGGATGGAGCGACACGTAGTCAGCCCAAGGGTAAATGACTGCCACGTGGAACTCTGGTCGATCCGGATTCTTGCATGTAAGCGTACCTTTCTAGAAATGCGAAAAGGGGATATTCTCTTTTGAAAAATTTATGGCTGGCATTCTAAAAATAGCCTACGTACACTTTGATCAAAAACCATTGTAGCACAAGGATTTTGTGTTAAACCACTTCTTTCTCTACTTTCTTTCAAGAAAAGCAACTGTACCCTGTAATCGACAATATAAATAGAGATTATAAAGTGGATGCCGACTTGGTTGAAGTGGAACCACTCTGAAATTATTATGTTTCCCGTGTTTATTTGTTTTCTTTTACATTATTTAATTATAATTGTGTGTGGTTTACGTACTTTGGGGGTTGACTGTCACTAGACCAACTTTTGACGTCAACATTTTGGCGAACTAGGAAGGGGTGTCACACGCAACAGCCCTCAGTAAATTCTATATTGAAGGTTTTGAAGAGCCATTTGTTGAAGAAACAATGGTAAAGCTGAAGAAGGATGCAACATATTCCCATGCTCAAACCGTTGGCCCAGTAGATGCAGCAGCGGAGGTAAGCCTAGAGGCTTCCTCTCATGAAGAACCTTCCTAATATTTGACTAGGGACAAGATGGATAGAGTTTTAGCCGAATCCAAAGCATAAATGGCGCACCAAGATGAACTCCTCAAAAAACAGCAGAGCATGATAAGCAATTTCTTTGCTCGGATGGAAGGAAGGCCGAGCAATCAATCATCACTCCTTGCAACAGGCCAAACTAAGGCAGCATCTACATTTCCACCAATGAAATCCGAGCACCAGATCGGTCTACCAATCTGCACCACCGGGATCGACCCAGCTTCTAGACAATCAGGTCCTAATTCGATTCAACTTCCCGTTCGACTGAATCTTGGGTCGGATTATTCGATACAACCTCTGGATTGACAATAGCCTAGTTCGATGCAACCATTGGTTCAATCCAATATCTTACCGCAAACTGGACATATGCTGCCTCACACTTGACCTTGCACCACGATGATCTAAGCCTAGCTTAGGGCAGCAGCACACCGTCTCTCCAAGACCGTAATACCACATCAGCTCCCAATGCGATGGAGGTAAACGCTAATGTAAACCACTCTGATATCGCATTAGGCGGGGGCAACGCCGAACCCAGAGCTGATAACGCTTACTCAAGTCGGTCCAATCCTACCAGCATGGATATGGATTGGCCCAACACGCATGCCAACCAAGGGGTCCCGAACTATCTGGCACCAACAACCCACGTTGTGGGCAACTTCACCCATCACTCATGGGCCGCACCGTATTGGCCCCAAGAACTCGAGGCATGCTTCCACCCTGTACTAAGACCATTGCTGAAGCCACCGGTGCAGAATTGGATTCGTCGCAATGACTTCTCGGGATGGGAACCAAATCGCCAGTATCATTAAGCACTTCACCAAAGGCACTACTTCCCAACTAGACACATATAACTTCCATCGCAGTTCTTTCACATGGAAAATCAAGAATTCTCATAACCCACCTGACTTCAAACTTCTAGTTTTGGAACCATATAACAAAAGAATACATACTACTATTCATCTCTTGCGTTATATGCGCCATATGGAAGTACTATTAGCATCAGTCAATGTCATGGACAAGTGCTTCCCACTTTTCTTAACCGAAGTCGCCGGAATGTGGTTTCGACATCTAACAACTGAATCGATCAACAATTCGAATATGTTGGTCACTCGCTTCATTGAACAATTCAGAGTTCACATATCTTGGCATAAGAGAATCATGTTCCTCACATCTATCATGTAGCAGTCCGGCGAGATATTATGCTCCTTAGAAAGAATCAACACGACTGCAGCATCGATCGATCAACCTGAACCATCAATGGTACTCTTGGCCTCCATAACTGGTGTTCTGGAGAGAACAAACTTCAAAATCTCCCTTTAGAGGGACCCTCTCAAAGACATTGGAGATGTCTACTCTAAGGTAGAAAGGTTCCTCTGACGAGAGGATGTTAACATCAAGAAGGAGAATCTTGACATGCTAGCTAAAAGGATGGAGGGTCGTCCACTTTTATCAATAACAAAGGAAAAGGGGAAAGCCTCAAAAAAGAACGACATGAATGTGCGGTTCCGGAGAGAGCCCGAATACGATAGATACACTGATCTCAGTTCCTCACTGCTGGACATATACCTCGACTTACGAGGGACTCTACCTTTTCCTAAGCCACCCAGGAGGGAGCCAACTCTATGAGAACGTGAATCAGGGAAGCACTGCATGTTTCATGATATGGCAGGCCATGGCACCAATGACTAAAAGCACTTGTGTGATGTCATCGAAGAACGGGTTAGACGTGGAGAGCTACCCGAGTATGTCAAGAAATCTGCGGCACTGTGCCGCCATTATTACCCTCCAGTGCTCCTCATAATAGTTCCCATGCTCCTCGAAATGGGAACGATCCCGAGCCTTGCATTCACGAAATCATCATCATCAACTAATATGGATTAGATCCGTTGGAATTGCTACATTTCTTAGGATATAAGAAGTGTACTAGATTTCAAATTTCAAATTTCCCAATTGCTTATTGACTCATGTACGTAAGGGGGTTAGGCTTTTAGTCTTGGGCATTCCATATTCTCTACGATACAGCTACTCTGTGAATAAAGTGGTTGCATTGAAGTACACATGTAGGAGATTAGTATGTAATCCCAAGGCATGCTCTGGGTTCAACCATAAACCAGTTAGGATTTGTTTTGGTTGTGTAATAATTTTTAGGCATTAATAAAGTTTATTTCTCAAGCATGGATTATGTTTGAAGAACATAATTGTCTTGCCCGGATGTGGCAAGGTCCTCAATCTAAACCCGAGTATGGCTTGTACTCGTCCCTGTGCTTCAGATATGGCTGGTACCTAGGCACACAACCCACTTGTCAGGACATGACAAACGAAACTCTCTCCTATAAAATGATTTTGTTTTATTCTCCACTGTGTGGTATGGATCATATCGCGAGTATAGTTTATACTCATTCCTCTACTTAGGGTATGGTTAATACCTACGCTTAAAACTCTGCTATTTAGGATGTGTCAAATTCTTCATGAGTTTGGATTATACTCAAACCATAATACTAAGTATGGACTATATTTGGACAAAATAAACTACCTTTCTAGGATTTGTTAAGAAAACACTACTAAAACCCGAGTATGGTTTATACTCAATCTCTTGGTATCAATCACCACCCGAGTATGGTTTATACTCGACCCGCATGTATAGCTTATACCTGACAAATCAAATTATCCTACCAGGATTTGGCAAAGCAACTCGATCCCTGCTCGAGTATGGTTTATACTCCAAACTGATCTCTAAGCATAGTTTATGCTCGAAATGATTAGGAAGTTCTGTCAGGATTTGGCATATCTATTTATTACTATGTAGGTATAGGTTGCTTTCGGAAATGGATTGGCTCGGTGAGACCCTGATCTTTCTACTTTTCTCTGAATACGGTCTGATGCAATCGATTGGTCTTTAAGTATTCTTGGATTTATTTGTCGCCTTAATATGATCTTCTGTGATCGTCGGTTTTCTGGCCTTCTTATAATATAATTCGGCACAACCATGGCTTTTTGAGTTTCTTTGTATTAGATCTTTATGCATCAGTTTCTTGAAGATCTAGAACATACCTTCCTTTACCGAGAAAGATATGTTCTGGGGGATAATGTTTTGACCAACTTTTTTGGCAAAAGCAGTCACAACTCAAATGGATCAAGACTTATTCTTGAAGATTACAGAACTGGTTCTTCCCTCCAGGATCGATCCTTATTTTGTTCGATTAACGATGGTTCGACCCGAACCTACTTTGCCAAAGATGTAGATATCCTTCTTCGAGCCTGGTGTTGACTTCCAAAATCAAGTTGGTCGATCGAACAAATCGATCCTTAAATATCGGACAAATCCTTGCGCTACAAGATAGAGTCCAATTCCTAAGGCTATAGAATAGGCCCACACAGACCTACTCTACTTTTCATGCACCAAATCTCATGCCCTACGTATGCCACAATTATCGAGAAGAACTATTCCCGAGAAGGAAACCAGGTCCTGTCATAAGGCACCTGATATTCTAGATTGAGCGACATGTGGTCAGCCCAGGGCTAAATGACTGACACGTGGAATTTGGTTGATCATTCTTGCCTATAAATATACCTTTCCAGAAATGGGAAAGAGGGAACTTCTCTCTTGAAAAGTCCATGGTTAGCATTCTAAAATTATTCTAACATACACTTTGATCAAAACCATTGTATCTTAAGGATTTTCTGTATAATCCACTTCTTTCTCTACTTTCTTCCAAGAAATGCAACTGTACCCTATAATCAATAGTATTAACAAAGATTATTAAGTGGATGTAGTTTTGGTTGAAGCCGAACCACTGTAAAATTATTATGTGCCCCTTGTGTTTATTTGTTTTCTTTTACATTCTGTGGTCATAATTGTGCGTGGATTACGTACTTTAGGGGTTGAACATCACTAGACTAACTTTTGACATCAACAACTGAATTATTAAAAAAGTCAATTTTTTATGAACAATCTGATCATCTGTAACATTGCAGAATTATAAATGTATATTTCTAATGATATCTTCTTACATCAATGATTTCTAATTTCATTTCATGTTATGGTAGAATCATACTACACAAAGATGTAATTCTCAAAGATGCCTTACAATAATTTTTTAGATTAATGAGAGAATATTCAACAAAAACCATATCTCCAACAACAACTAGATTTGGGAGGGATCGTTTCTTAGGAGGCCTTTGGCGTATTTACATGGAATACCCACAAATTCCTTTAGACTTTTTAGGTGGTGACCAGTAATTAATTCTAAAGAGACTTAGAACCTGTCATGCCAAATCAATATGTAGTCCAAATAGTAGGTATTCTGATCAACGGGATCACACTTAGTAATTTTCAGTGTGTGTATCTTGTGTATCCTCAAAATAGTTCAAATCTTGATTGAATACGTCTAAAAGTTTTTGTAATAATCTTTCATGATAATGGCAAGTACAATTTTATTAATGCTATTATGTGTAAGTAGCACTTGTGAATAATCTTATTTTGTTTTGTCGTGAAAAGGGAGATTAATCTGAAATTGTGCCCTCCTAAGCCATAGAGAACATAAACGAATCATTAGCAGTAGTAAAACAAGGGGATGTTCCTACAGATGCACCCGCTCCAACTCGAGAAAGAACATTTTGAATTCAGAAGTGGCCCATTAAAAAAATTAAATGAGCAAGTAGCTACTTTAGAAGGTCAGCTAAAGGAAAAGGACAAAACTATTATTAAATTAAAGGGACAAATAAAGGCCAATCCCTCCATTGAATTTGATGAAGAGATGAGTAAATTGATTCAATAGATTACTAACTTGGAAATTGAATTCGACAATGCAAAAGCAAGTTGTAAGGCATGAGATTTTGCCTTGGGGGGGAGGGGACACTATTCTCAATGTGGTTGATGCTGCCCCTATGTCCTCCAGGACTGCAAATAGGTCAAAAACCTTAGCCATTTAAAAATTCCTTCACTTGGTGAATCACCCCTGCAGGATTAGAGGAGTCAGTCATGCCGAATGGTGCAAAGGGGAAAACACTGAAGTTAATAGGTATTATGAGACTAAATATAAGGATGACATGCTTCGTCATATCAATGATTACATCTCCCGAATTATACAATTACAGAAGGAGAAGTATATTAAGAAGAAGCATGTCTTTGAATTGGAGAAAGAAAACAAAAACCTTAAGAGTTGCGGGTAGAGCTTTCAACAAAGCTCTAATGTTTCAAAATGGATCCATAGACAGTTCTGATGAGATTAGGAAAAATGAGAGAAAGCTTAATGAGCTCATGTGTATCACAATCCTTCATTCTGTTAATCCTTCTAAAACTGATGATCTAAATAAGGAGGTGTAAGATGTTTAATGTAAATGTAATACCAAGATCCAACTTTTGTACCTGGAAATATGTAAAATGACATTGTGAATAAATTTGTTGAATAACTTTGTAAATTGTGCAAATACCACCTGATGTATAACCTTTGTCTACGTTTCAAACATCGTCATCTAGGATTTCCTCTTCATCATTCTGCATAAAACTCAACACATAACATTACTGTGTTTGTCTTTTTTGCTTAGGGCAAGGATGTATACAAGAATTTGCTCATCTTATGTGAGAAACCATCAAAATTCAAAACCAAGAAATAGATCAAACTTGCGGTAGAATAATAGGATCATTCGTATTTTATATTTCGTTGACTCCTCCCTTTGCCTTCTCCCGACTTCGATCATTCTTAAAGCGTCTGAAGAATCAGTTGTGTGCTACAACATGTATGAAGGAGATAGAATTGCTCAAAGCCACAAAATTAGTGTTGGAACTTCCCATTTTGGCTTCTTCTGACTTCCGCCATATCCAAATTTCCCACCTTGAGATTTTTGACTTCGATTAAAGCAAGATTTCGCTCCTTCCCCTTAAAGGACAAACTACTTCATTGAATAGTATAATTCATCCACGCGATGAACTTATCTGCTTGGAAATGAATATCTTGCAAGCAATTGCATCCACGGATGTAAAGCTCTTTCAAGAATGAGTGTTCTCTTTCAAGAACGGAGTGTACACAATTCTTGTCACGGTCGTTCATGTCCTTTGTGTTCAAAGCTTTAACATAAAACCTTTGTAGATAATCACCTAAAGATTCTCCTTGCCTATTCTTTATATTCGCGATGACGTTGTAGTCCACAGTTGGATCCTTGCAAATGCAGAATAGTGTACAGAACTCATAAGAAAGCTACTTCCAAGAATATATGTCATTCTCCCAATACTGATGATACCATTTAGAAGATGCTCCTTGAAGTGTCATTGGAAATAATTAGCATCAAACAACTCCTGAAGCATTGTGAAGATAAAGTTGGCTATCAAAAGCAGTAAGATGATCATTTGGGTCAGTAGTTCCAAGATACATCATTGTAGGGATCTTCAAACATGATGGTATAACCGTGTTCATGATTTCATCACTGAAGGGGACCACTCTTTCGTTGTTATTTACTTGTTCATCCAAGGTTCTCTTCCCATTGCTTCCTAGCTAGTCCTTGACAGCCATCATTTCCATATCCTTGAAGTAAGCTTCTATATTATCATAGTTTGATATGTTGGGACTATATCCTTCAGTAGTCATGCTTTCAGATTGTTCTTTCCTCTCATTGTGATCTACCTCTGAAAGATTGGGTCTCTTCTTCTTAGAGGAAGTCAAATTGATTTTATCCTTTTCCCTAGATTGTTGGATGGGTGCGTTTCTCCTTAGAGAATCAACTTTGTCTCTTTGACCCAATCCTGTATTCTTTAAAGACTTTTATGCATAGGTATTTTGTCACAGACAACGCATTTCAAGAAGTTCTTGTTCTAGAGCCTTGATTTTGATGGCATTCTCATTTATGGAATTCAGGTTTGATGATTGCGCTGGATTAGAGGACCCGCCTATTTCAGCAGCATTCAAGTGGAATGAAAGGTTATGTTTTCTTCGACAACAAGCCCCACTACAACAGAAAACCTTTTTCGCAATAGGCAATATCTGTTACAGTATGCCTATTGCAACAGACTAGCGATTGTCTATATAGCCAAAGTTGTAATAGGTTAGTCTCTTTTCGCAATAGTTTTTGCCAGTTGCAATAAGATGTTGCGGTAGACTTTTTTGCAATTGACCACTGATGTTGCAACAAATTCTCTTGCAACAAAAAATGTAAGTTGCAAACTAGGAATAGACATTGGAAAAGTGAGATAGTACAACTATTTCTGACAGTTGCAAATGACTCAACTACAACTGTTTAAGACAGTTGCAATTTGATCATTTACAACTCTACATGCCCGTTGCAAAATTAAAAAAATGATTTTCAACTATAATTTACCATATCTGCATTTAATAATGTAATGATGAAAGCATATATTACTAAGCACTAAGTTAACATAACCTTCCAATAGACACAAACAAGATAAAATCAGATTCACTAGACTCTAACAGACATTTCAAAATGTTAATTAAAGTTACATTCAAAGTTCTACCATATTAAAACATGTAATCCACACATAACCTAAACGCATATTGTAGTGACGATTCCAAAATACAATACAATACAAAACCATAAAGCTAAAAATGCACATACTTCTATAATGAAATGAAGTTTTTGTCTCCTCAGTCTTCATAATATTCACCATAGATGTTAAAGAATATTATTATTCCTGTATATGAGAAAATAATCATCAAAACTATAAAATACATGAACTTAATGAACTAACTTTTATTTGCATCAACATATGCATTTTAATAACAAAATAATAAATTATACTAGAAAACAAAACAACTGCCTATCGTTTACAACTACTTATTTTTCTACCGCTGTTGGTTCAGTAGTACCTGAAGACACACATGAAGAAACTTCAGATGGTAATTAGATGTAAATGACTGTACTAACTACGTATCATCTTACATCCAATGCTGTTTTATGAAATGTAATACTGTAAGTTTTGAGTCAGTGGTTAATTTTGTATGCCCAGTGTGCAAAACCGTGCTTATGTTTTATGATGTATTCATCGACAACAATACTGAATGAGAGGATATTAATTTTCGTATAATTTTCTTCATTAAAGCCAGAAAAAGTAATATCCAACCACATTGTACAAAATACTCTGAATTGGAGGAGAATATTAATTTTCATTTAATTTTCTTCATTAAAGCTAAAAAAGTAATATCCAACCAAATTGTACAAAATACTCAGAGTCTTCTTCGTATGTGAACTTCCATTGCTTCAAATACAACATGGATTCCCAGTATCTATCTATGTATCTATTACTTATGCTGGAAAGTTAAAACCAAGACGTTTCAGTGGTGACATCTGTCCTTTTTAAGTTACGCCTTTTTTCATTCTCAACGATTATCAAATTTTTCAATTTAATGTTCGGTTCATTTCCCTACCCTATCTTCCTCCTCCTTTCACACGGCATCTCGGCCTTCATTGTTCAAATGATGTACTGCGACAATCAGTCCTAAACCGTCCTTGTTATCCCTGTTTACATTCCCCTTTCTCGATTATCACCAACTTGAAACACCCCACCTCAGTTAAGGACACTCACAAAGGGAATACCTTAACTTCGGTGGAGGTTTATAAGTAAAAGTCACAGATAAAACACAAGACATATATAAACACACACACACACACATATATATAAACAGCAGAAAAACAAACAGACTTTCATATCATAAATACGTGGTCATACAAAACATTTCCATAATTGCCTCAAAACAAACTTCCAATTATTACAACCATAATACTGTCTTGATTTAAAACTTAAAGAAGCATGAAACATAGTTAAAACTGCATAAATCCCCTTAGAATGTTCAAAGCCATAGCCCAAACGAAAGAGATCCAAGCAATACATTCTCTCTCTTCAAGCTGGATAAAAATCTGGCTAAGCTGAGGTGTTTCCTCCCGGTGGACCTGAGGGAGGGGACGGAAGAAAAGAAAGCTAAAGGAAAATGGGTCAGACATAAGTCTAGTAAGTCTAGTTATAATTCTAGCATGAGAACAATAAAAAGATCATGACTTGCATAAACTGAGAACAGGACAATACCAGAATATAAGACAAGATATGGCAGGAGATACTAACTATACTAAATGCACTCACCATTACTTCTCTGCACCTACTAACTAGCCTAACTAGCACCACGTGTTCATGACAAAGTGATCCCTTATTCGATCGGCTCTTACTCGCAATGTTTTCTTCATGTGTCATACGGCCCCACATGATTGTAGACACCTATGCTGGTCCCACCATGGGGTGTATCAAGTCCCATGGTGGCAGCCCGACACAATTCTAGAATGCATAGGTCATACAACTGGTGCCCAGTGCCCTGTTTGTCTGCTCCGAAGTGTATGCACGCCCGCACTTCGTTAGAACCTACACTGCTGCACCAACCGCCGTTTCTTTTGACCACTTACAATCAGCCCAGTAATCGATCCCCACCCTGCCTAGTTTCAGGGTACCATGATACCTACTTGGGTTACTGCTGAAATGGGTCACCGTTACTAGGGTTTTCTAGTCAAACATGTTAAGTGGTTAAGTGTTCAGATTAACCTAACCCCACCCATCAGTTTTAGTTAACATACTGAGTTGGTTAAGTGTTTTGGTTAACTTAACCCTACCAATCCTAACTTAGCTTTAATTTATTCATTAGAGCACCAACCACTCACATTAGACAGGTATTGTTGCGGTTACTGGATGTGCCGATAGGTTCCGGGTAGGTTTACACCGCAACTCAGTCTAACCTCGGGTCCTTAATGGGCTTAATGACTTAACCGCCCACATTGGATAGGTATTGTTGTGATTATAGGACAGTCGGGCGGGTCCGGGCAGGTTTACATCACAACTCAATCCAACCTCGGGTTAAGCATACTCGTATTTTCTAAATTTACATATTTGTTCTTTTATCTTATATGTAAATTTGTTAACAATTAAATGTTATGGCCCACTATCCAAGTTCATCATTTTTGGTATAAGAATTTATACCATTTAAGTGTCACCAATTATTGGCATGTGCCAAACATGCCAATTTCATATATTTTTATGTCTAACCCCAACGATACCCCCCGTTTGTACTTCGCAAGATTTTAATGAGTGTTGGGCTCGATATTTCAGCCCAACTTATCAACATAAAAGGGGAAAGCGATAAATATGAAATATTCTAAATAACAATAAGGGTGTGTGACATATGAACTTGCAACTTTTATGATCTAATAATCATAAATCATGGGTTTCAACTTGTCATGTGAACTTGCATTGAAAGGGGAATCTAACTAAACAGGTGTCACTTGAATTAGCATATGATTTAGACAACATAAGCTCAAACATGTTAAGATCTACGCATAATCTCAAACACAAACTAGTATATGACAAAATTATGTCATGTCCATAAAGTATGTATAATTTTTAACACATAGGTGTGAACTTGCAACATAGACTAAATCAACATACATACATGTGAATTTGCAACATAGACCAAATCAACTTACATATATGTGAACCTGCAAATCAATCACGAACATATGAATAAGTGTGAACTTGAAATATGACATAGGTTTAACATATACATATAAACATGTAGATCTAACATTTGGTCACATATGTGATATGATCTTACGACCTAAAACTTGCATAACATGATAAACTACACAACTTGTCATAACAGGTTATACTCCAAGTTCATATGCATATGAATAGACTTATCCATTAATTCCCGATTCAACATGATAATAAAATAGAACCATAGACATAGATCAATATCATTCAAATCCACATATAACATAATAAACATTGTTTTATTATCACTTTATTTCCAAGGCATGACATTAATTTTGATTCGCATCCCAAAACATAACTAAACTTACAACGAACGACGAACTTGAGTTCTGGATTCTGAGTTCGGGAATTGAGATGCTTTCCTTTGGGTAGATAAACGTTCTTTTGATTTTAATTGAATTATATTTGTTCGTCTCTTAGCTTTCTTCAAGTGGAGGCTCCTCTTTGTTTTCTCCCGACAGCATGGCGGTTCTGGTTCTATGTTTTTTTTTTTTGGTGTGAATTTAGGTTGGAGACTTAAGTTGTTTATATAGAATTTCAAACTAATTAGAGCCGTCAGATGATCATAGATGAATCTAGACCATTCACATTGAGGAGAGACAACCAGAAAGTGAGTGACACACCAGAACGCAGAAAATCGCTCAGAACCCGACCAGGCTAGCCAAGAACTGACCAGGTCGACTGGGCAGGTCGACCCATAGGCCGACTACCTGGTCGACCTGGGTACCCAGGTCGACCCCCTGGTCGACCTCGGTCCTGGGCGGGAGTTTTCCCGCCCAGCCCAATTCTGGTCCAGTTTTCGAATTTTGAACTTGTTTCAGGCTGTTTGAATTTTAAATCGATTTCTGAAACTTCCGAAGACCACAACTTCTTCATACGGAGTCCGATTTACGCAAACTCAGACTCTATCTCAAGCAGAATTCCGAGACGAACGCAATGGCATAACCCGTTTCCCTTGGTTCTTTCATTTAGAATTAATTATACGTTAATTTGTTAATTTATTGTTAACAGAAAATTCGGGGTGTTACATTCTCCCCTCCTTAAAGGATTTCGTCCCTGAAATCTTCAAGTCTAGAAGAACATATATCCTAACATCCAATCGTCCATCTACTCAACCAACAAACACAGGCGTCCATTGTCCTTAAAAGACTTCTAATGCTTCATGATCATATGCATAGTGTGTGTATATGTCCTTATCTAATGCAAAAATTAGGCGGTCTACTGATTCAGTTGACCTCCTTAATGCGAATCATGTAAGTGTCATGAATCCATTATGTATGCAAAATTTTCCCTACTTATAATTCTACATGAGTGCGCAACCTTTCATACAAATGCGACATCCATATGACAACATATCAAGTTTCAACCACATACAAATATGAATACATATATGCATATGCAATATGGAAGTGACTGAGCTGATCTAATACCTAGGGTGTGTGTATATGCATTCACGAGCAACCACTAGCAACCACTTGCAACCACTTGCAGCCATCAATCATAACATGTTTCAAATACATGTTTACATCCATTAGTTTCTACCTAAGGAGTTGGGAGAAAAAGGACCAAGAAGATACACTAAAAGGTAGATACAAGCATAAACTTATGGAAAAAGAGAGGTCAAAGATGTACCCTCAAAAAGAAAAGGGTAGGCAGCGCGTATTTTGTCCTCAGTTTCCCAAGTCGCGTCTTCCTCAGCATCGCTCCATTGAACTTTAGCCAGCTTGACTTCATGGTTGTGTAGCTTTTTGATTTCAGTTCCTATGATTCGAGTTAGAACTCTCCTCACAGCTGTTTCTCGTTCTATTTCAACTTCTTCTAGAATGCTTGGCTCCACCACTTCCGCAGACTCATGTAAACATTTCTGGAGATGAGAAACGTGAAAGACATTGTGAATTCCTGCCAACCTTTCAGGCAGCTCTACTCTATAAGCCATCTTCCCAATCTTCTTGATGATAGGGAACGGTCCTACAAACCTTGGCGCTAGCTTTCCTGCGGATCCAAAGCGAACGACGTTTCTTAAAGGAGATACCTTAAGGAAAACCCTGTCCCCAACCTCAAACTCAAGGTCGATCCTTCTTTTGTCTGCGTAGGATTTCTGTCTATCTTGGGCAGTCTTCATTCTTCGTCGTATCAAGTCCACTTTTTCTGAAGCCTCTCTAATCATGTCTGGCCCAAGTATAAGCTTGTCTGTAGACTCTCACCAACAAGTTGGTGATCGGCACGGTCTTCCATATAGAGCTTCGAAGGGCGCCATGCCGATGGTGGCTTGGTAGCTGTTGTTGTAGGCAAATTCCACTAAAGGAAGATGATCCTCCCAAGTCCCTCCAAAGTCAAGAACGCACAGTCTCAAAAGATCTTCTAATACTCTGTTGACCTTTTCCGTCTGACCATCAGTTTGGGGGTGATAGGCCGTGCTCAGGCATAACTGTATGCCTACAGCTTCTTGCAGACTCCGCCAAAACTCGCTTGTAAAGATAGGATCTCGGTCACTCACTATGTTGGAGGGTATTCCATGGAGTCGAACTATTTCCTTGAGATAAAGAGAGGCTAGAGATGAGGCAGTCCTTCTACTCTTGACAGGTATAAAGTGGGCGCTTTTTGTGAGCCTATCCACTATTACCCAAATGCTAGTATTGCCCCTTCTTGACCTAGGCAACCCATTAACGAAGTCCATTGAAATGCTATCCCACATCCATTGCGGGACTTCTAGAGGATGAAGCAGTCCTCCAGGCTTCTTCTGTTCCGCCTTGACTTGTTGGCATATCACGCACTTAGAAACAAAATCTGCCACGTCCTTCTTCATGCCGCTCCAAAAGAAAACTCTCTTTACGTCCTTGTACATCTTGTCTCCACCTGGGTGTATTGTCATCTTGGAATGGTGTGCTTCCTCGAGAACCATCTTTACCAAATCCCTTGCATGTGGGACGCATAGTCTTCCATCCCGCCTTAGCCAACCCTTATCATCGATGGAGTACCTACTGAGGTGACTGGAAATTTTACCCTTAATTAGCTTATCCATCACATCAACAAGTTGAGGGTCTTCATGTTGTGCGGCCCCTATTAAGTCTAAAAGAGTGAGCCGTACTTCTAGTGATGCCAACAAACCAGGTACAAAATCATAGGAAGGCCTAAAGTCAAAACTGGCTATATACTCCAAGCTTTGCCTTTCTACAAAGAGAGGGCTTAAGGTCAGCTTCTTTCTACTCAAGGCGTCTGCTAGTACGTTGCCCTTGCCAGGAGTATAGGAAATCTCAAAATCATATGAGGCAAGGAACTCCATCCACCTTTGTTGTCTTAAGTTAAGATCTTTCTGCGAGAAAAGATACTTCAATGATTTATGGTCAATATATAATTCGAACTTCTCACCTAGGAGATAATGGCGCCAAGACTTAAGCGCAAAGACGATGGCAGCTAACTCAAGATCGTGGGTTTGGTAGTTCTTTTCATGAACTTTCAATTGTCTTCCACCATAAGCTACTACCTTCCCTTCTTGCATCAGAACAACGCCTAGTCCCATACCACAAGCATCCGTGTATACTGTAAACATCTTGCTTCCATCTGGCAATGTAAGAACTGGGGCTGTTGTGAGAGCCCTTTTCAATCATTGGTAAGCAAACACGCAATCCAAATCCCAAGCGAACGCTAGATTCTTCTTTGTTAGCCTTGTGAGTGGAGCTGAGGTTTTCGCGAAATCTCTAATGAATTTTCGGTAAAAACCTGCTAGCCCGAGAAAGCTTCGGACTTCGGTTGCATTTCTTGGTGCCTTCCAATCTTGCACCGCCACCACTTTCGCGGGGTCCACAGCTAACCCCTCTTTGGACACTACATGTCCAAGAAACTTTACTTCTTCTCTCCAAAAGTGGCACTTGGAGAATTTGGCTTTCAGCTGATGAACTCGAAGAGTTTCCATGATCTCCTTCAGATGCTGAGCATGTTCTTCCTCATTCTTTGAGAAGATCAAAATATCGTCTACGAAGACCACCACGAACTTATTGAGGAATTCTCTAAACACCCTGCTCATTAGGTCTACGAAATAAGCGGGTGCGTTTGTCAAGCCGAAAGGCATGACAAGCCACTCCAAGAAACCGTCTGGGGTTCTGAACGTCATCTTATCAATGCTATCTTCAGCTACCCTTAGCTGATGGAACCCAGTAGCCAGATCAAGTTGGGAGAAAACCGTCGCACCTACAAGCTGATCAAACATATCGTCTATTCTGGGAAGCGGGTGTCTATTCTTCTAAGTCATCTTGTTTAGCTCCCTATAATCCACACAAAGACATAGTGAGCCATCTGCTTTGGTGGCGAACACCACTGGAGCACCCCATTCCGAGATACTCCGCCTTATAAACCCCTTCTCGAGAAGCTCCTTAACTTGCTTACTGAGCTCCTTTCACTCCTTTGGAGCCATGTGTCTAACATGTAAAGCTACGAGCTTTGCATTATCAACAAGATATATGCGGAAGTCTATTTCCCGCCTCGGAGGTAAGCCCTTCACCTCTTCAAAGACATCCAGATGTTCACGGACCACTCTAACAGACTGCAAATTCTCAACAGAAGCATCAAGCGACTCTAGATAACTAAGCATAACAGCATTCAAGGGATTACAAGAAATTTCTAGAGTGTTACCGAGCCGAGTCAAGAGTCTAACCACTCTCTTCTCACAATCAAGAATGGCACCATTACTGGATAACCAGTCCATGCCTAAGATCAATCCATATCCCGAGAAACCCAAAACAAAGGCACTACATCAAAACTCAACACTTAGAATAGAGATTTTCAAATCCAAACAAACCATTGACAAATAAGCTGAGCCCCCAATTGAATTTGAAACAACCAAGGGATCTTCTACCATACTAGTGTCTAGGTGTAGAGATTCTACTAAAGCAGATGAAATAAAGGAGTGTGATGCACCAGAATCAAAGAGAGTGTGAACTGGATGATCATAAAGATAAACTACACTTTCTACAGAAATATTTCTACCTCGTTCCTGCGGAGGTGCCACCAGTGCGTGAACCTGTCCCCCTGAAGTGATCCAATCCTCTGTCCCTGCCCTCGCTTCTTTGGGCAGTCCTTAGCCGTGTGTCCAGTCTCGCCGCAATGGAAACAACCACCATTCATATTCGCCTTCTTCTTTCTGCAGTCTTTCACTATATGTCCAACAATGCCACAGAAATTACACTTTCTCTTTTCATGGGATTTCTTGTTCTTCCCGCCTTTCTTGAAGTCTGTTTTCTTAGCCTGTAAACCCTCTTTCTTTTCTTGAGACACTTCCACCTTTGCCTCTTTCTTGCCTTTATCTTCCTCATGTAGCAGCGCCATGTCCACCAAGCTTTCATAAGTCGCTCCCATGGGTATATGGGTCACAGCAAGGCTGTGTAGAGGCTCATTCAGACCTTTGACAAAGCGAAGAGCCTTCTTTTGTTGGGTGTTTACTAAATCCAGCCCAAATCTGGCCAACTGATTAAACTGATTGACGTACTCCTTGATCGTCATACTTCCTTGTTTAAGAGTTAGGAAATTCTCCATCTGCAAGCTTCTTTCAACTTGGGAGAGGAATTTCATCTCAAACCTCATCCTGAAATCTTCCCAAGTTTCCACTGGCCTCTCAGCATGGGTAACTTCCCACCAATAAGAAGCTTCGTCTTTAAGCAACCACACTACTAGCTGTATCTTTTGCCTGTCGTCAACTTCGAAGATGATGAACAAATCTTTGGTCTCCTTCAGCCAGTTCCTTGCTACAACAAAGGATTCAGTTCCATAAAAGTCCATTCCACCCATAGGCTTGAAGTCTCTACACGTCTTTGCGAAAGCATTTCCACGAGGAGGAGGAGGAGGAACCGCTGCCACTGGGGGAGGAGGAATGTCTGCTGGGCCCGCGTCATTGGCCCTAGCCTCTAGGTACCTTCGGAACCAGCCAAGTATCGGTACCCCTTCTGGAAGGTTAAGATTTCCAGACATGCTGAAACAAAAAGGAAAGATTCAAGACAAAAGGATAGAGAGATAGTGCATATGGCTTTGGGGAATTATGTCTTTTAAAAACAACGCTTTTTCTTGAAAAAAAACTCTTCTTTAAACTTCTTTTTGAAAATAGTTTCAAAAACTTTATCTAATCTGGTAAACCTGTGCTCTGATACCAAATGAAACACCCCACCTCCGTTAAGGTCACTCACAAAGGGAATACCTTAACTTCGGTGGAGGTTTTTAAGTAAAAGTCACAGATAAAACACAGCACACACACACACACACACATATATATATATAGCGGAAAAACAAACAGACTTTCATATCATAAATACGTGTTCATACAAAACATTTCCATAATTGCCTCAAAACAAACTTCCAATTATTACAACCATAATACTGTCTTGATTTAAAACTTAAAGAAGCATGAAACACAGTTAAAACTGCATAAATCCCCTTAGAATGTCCAAATCCATAGCCCAAACGAAAGAGATCCAAGAAATAAATTCTCTCTCTTCAAGCTTGATGAAAAATCTGGCTAAGCTGAGGTGTTTCCTCCCTGTGGACCTGAGGGGGGGACGGAAGAAAAAAAAGCAAAAGGAAAATGGGTCAGACATAAGTCTGGTAAGTCTAGTTATAATTCTAGCATGAGAACAATAAAAAGATCATGACTTGCATAAACTGAGAACAGGACAATACCAGAATATAAGACAGGATATGGCAGGAGATACTAACTATACTAAACGCACTCACCATTACTTCTCTGCACCTACTAACTAGCCTAACTAGCACCACGTATTCATGACAAAGTGATCCCTTATTTGATCGGCTATTACTCGTAATGTTTTCTTCCTATGTCATACGGCCCCACATGATTGTAGACACCTATGCTGGTCCCACCATGGGGTGTATCAAGTCCTATGGTGGCGGCCTGACACAATTCTAGAATGCATTGGTTATACTACTGGTGCCCAGTGCCCTGTTTGTCTGCTCCGAATTGTGTGCACGCCCGCACTCCATTAAAACATACCCTGCTGCACCAACCGCCGTCGTTTTGACCGCTTACAATCAGCCCAGTAATCGTGCCCCACCTTGCCTAGTTTCAGGGTACCATGATACCTAATTGGGTTACAGCTGAAATGGGTCCTCGTTACTAGGGTTTTCTAGTCAGACATGTTAAGTGTTCAGATTAACCTAACCCCACCCATCAGTTTTAGTTAACATGTTGAGTTGGTTAAGTGTTTTTGGTTAACTTAACCCTACCAATCCTAACTTAGCTTTAATCTATTCATTAGAGCACCAACCACTCACATTAGACAGGTATTGTTGGGGTTACTGGATGTGCCGGTTGGTTCCGGGCAGGTTTACACTGCAACTCAGTCTAACCTCGGGTCCTTATTGGGCTCAAAGCCTTAACCACCAACATTGGATAGGTATTGTTGTGATTACTGGACAGCCGGGCGGGTCCGGGCAGGTTTACATCACAACTCAATCCAACCTCGGGTTAAGCATACTCGTATTTTCTAAATTTACATATTTGTTCTTTTATTCTTATATGTAAATTTGTTAACAATTAAATGTTATGGCCCATTATCCAAGTTCATCATTTTTGGTATAAGAATTTATACCATTTAAGTGTCACCAATTATTGGCATATGCCAAACATGCCAATTTCATATATTTTTATGTCTAACCCCAACGATATCCACCGTTTGTACTTTGCAAGATTTTAATGAGTGTTGGGCTCGATATTTCAGCCCAACTTATCAACATAAAAGGGGAAAGCGATGAACATGAAATATTCTAAATAACAATAAGGGTGTGTGACATATGAACTTGCAACTTTTAAGATCTAATAATCATAAATCATGGGTTTCAACTTGTCATGTGAACTTGCATTGAAAGGGGAATCTAACTAAACATGTGTCACTTGAATTAGCATATGATTTAGAGTACATAAGCCCAAACATGTTTAGATCTAGGCATAATCTCAAACACGAACTAGTATATGACAAAATTATGTCTTGTCCATAAAGTATGTATAATTTTTAACACATAGGTGTGAACTTGCAACGTAAACTAAATCAACATACATACATGTGAATTTGCAACATAGACCAAATCAACTTACATATATGTGAACTTGCAAATCAATCACGAACATATGAATAAGCGTGAACTTGAAATATGACATAGGTTTAACATATACACATAAACATGTAGATCTAACATTTGGTCACATATGTGATATGATCTTACAACCTAAAACTTGCATAACATGATAAACTACACAACTTGTCATAACAGGTTATACTCCAAGTTCATATACATATTAATAGACTTATCCATTAATTCCCAATTCAACATGATAATAAAATAGAACCACAGACATAGATCAATATAATTCAATTCCACATATAACATAATAAACATTGTTCTATTATCACTTTATTTCCATGGCATGATATTAATTTTGATTCGCATCCCAAAACATAACTAAACTTACAACGAACGATGAACTTGAGTTCTGGGTTGGGGAATTGAGATGCTTTCCTTTGGGTAGATAAACGCTGTTTTGATTTTAATTGAATTAGATTTGTTCGTCTCTTAGCTTTCTTCAAGTGGAGGCTCCTCTCAGTTTTCTCCCGACAGCATGACGGCTCTGGTTCTAATTTTTTTTTGTGAATTTAGGTTGGAGACTTAAGTTGTTTATATAGAATTTCAAACTAATTAGAGCCGTCAGATGATCATAGATGAATCTAGACCATTCACATCGAGGAGAGCCAACCAGAAAGTGACAAATCAGCCCTAGTGACACACCAGAACTCAGAAAATCGCTCAGAACCCGACCAGGCCAGCCAAGACCTGAGCAGGTCAACTGGGCAAGTCGACCCATAGGTCGACCTCTTGGTCGACCTGGGTACCCAGGTCGACCCCCTGGTTGACCTGGATCCTGGGCAGGAGTTTTCCCGCCCAGCCCAATTCTGGTCCAGTTTTCGAATTTTGAACTTGTTTCGGGCTGTCTGAATTTTAAATCGAATTCTAAAACTTCCGAAGACCACAACTTCTTCATACAGAGTCCGATTTATGCAAACTCGGACTCTATCTCAAGAAGAATTCCGAGACGAACGCAATGGTGTAACCCGTTTCCCTTAATTCTTTCATTTAGAATTAATTATACAATAATTTGTTAATTTATTGTTAATAGAAAATTCGGGGTGTTACACTACTTCTCAACCGATTCATTCGTTGACAATCTCCTTTTCCCCATCCACTCCATGCGCTGATTGTATTTGTTATGATAAGTACTTTTGGACCGCAATTTGTCTATTCTTCTTAAACCTTTCTCTGCACACCGATTCAATACGTATACCCTTTGCACCACTTGCTTCTTTTACCAGCTTTGGTAAGGCAGCGAATGAGGTAAACCCCCTCCCTCTTCTACTTTGCTTCACCGTTTAATCAATTTACCCCGATTTTTTAGTTGCTCCTTTTTTTTATTGTGTTTTACAGTGTTGTACTTATTATCTCATGCACCCGCTATCTACTTTTTTGTCGTTGATGTTTCTCTATCGTTACAACAACTGCTAATTTGACGATACTTATTTGTAGTGCACCTGAAAATAAATTGTATGTTTTTTATGTCTTCAAATTTGATAACCGAAGTTTATTTGTATGGGACATTTGTTATTGCAACATGTAATTGGACTTACATAATGATGCATGTTTTCTGTACTGTTTTAACGGTCCATAATAGATACCAAATGATTTTTAGGTGGTTAATAAGTAAATGTGTTTCAACTGGTCAAATATAAGTACTTACAACAAAAATTGAGAAAAATTCATCATTTACCACCTATTGTGATACTAGGAGGAGGGATTATTTGACCCAAAAGACTGCATATTGTTCAAATAGGAAATTTCTGCTCTTAATAGCGGTATTCCTAATAATATGTTTAACTTTTGTTTGTTGTAATATATATATATATATATATATATATATATATATATATATATCTTTATAACATGGCCCTGCCATTTTTTCATTGTAATTGTATAATTATTTTCTTTTGACTGTTTATGTTATACATCACTACCTCCATAAATTTCATTAACATTTGTATGCATAGTTCCAAGCCACTGATACAAGAATAACTACAAAATCTTTCCTCCTCATCGGATTGGCATTTGACAGGAACTAATTTAAAAAAAGGATAGGATAATGCAGGCTCATAAGAGTAATCAATTGTTGTGGGTTCATCGTGTCTACGACATTCAAGTAAGAAGTTAAAAGAAAATGCGCTGAAACAAAATTGTAAAATAAAGAAACTAAATTGAAAAAATAAAATAAAAGGACCGAGTAAGCTCGTAAGAGTAAACAGTGGCTGCAATTTCGGTAAATGTATATGCATCATGCAAGTAAGAAGGAAGTTAAAAGCATGGGCATTGAAATCTACCATTGATTACTCTTATGAGCATGCATTGTGCTTTTATTTCCTTTTTCTATTTTATTTTCCAATTTAGTTTTTGTCAGATATTGAACGGATGTAGATGAAAGACTAGGTTGTCAATTAACCGACCTTAAAAAAATTGGGCAAACATCCATTACTTAAATAAGAAAGAAGGAACCAGATCATTTGTACGTTGACACATATCCTTTATTAACCAAACTATATTGTTTTTGAGCAATCGTAGATTTCTCTGAAACTGTTAGTTTCATATAGTTGGTTATTTTCTTTTATCTAGAGCTTAAGTACACACTGTTTTGGCAATGCATGAACATTCCAAAAATTTGTTACCATTAAATGAAAAGAGCTTACATTCACTTAGCCAGTGTTCTGAGAACTTCCATGACAAACAATTGATGAAGGAATATCAAGGAAGAAATTCAACAACAACCAATGTATAACGCAACTCCCACAAATGAATCCTAGCTCGTGTTATACTGTCTACTAAACGATTCCACATCTTACTTTTTTAAGGTTTAAAATATTAGGTGATGCATGCTGCTTTTTTTAGGATGCTTATTGTTTTCCGAAGACGATCATTGTTTTGATCCAAGAAATATTTAGTGTAAATTGAATACAATATTATCTGGCCAAGTAGGATAAAATGTTTAACCTCTATAGTGAATAAGGAAAGTATGAACATTGAATTACACTTTTTTTTTCAACTTCTACATTTTTAATTGAAATGAATATCAAGTTTTTAAGCCAGTTAGATTTATATTACATGTTTTCTTATTTTGCCGATTTTTCCTAAAGTTCAAATATCACATATTTTCTTATATATATATATATATATATATGTATATATATATAGTCCAGTTAATTACCATAAGTTATTTTATGGAGCTATCATAAATCTTTTCCACTAACTATCCATTTTTAGGTTATGTAGATTTATTTTAATGTTGAATTTTAAGTTTAATAAAATATTCTTTGTTATTCTTACCAACTGTGTATTTCCGAATCTTTAAGAAAACTTGAATTAGTCAAATATTGCAAACCTATTACTTGTACTGGAAAGTTGAAACCAAGACGTTTTGGTTGTGACATCTGTCCTTTTTAAGTTACTCCTTTTTTCATTCTCAATGGTTATCAAATTTTGCAATTCAATGTTTGGTTCTTTTCCCTACCCTATCTTCCTCCTCCTTTCACACGGCATCTCGCCCTTCATTGTTCAAACGATGTACTGCCGTAATCAGTCCTAATCTGTCCTGGTTATCCCTGTTTACATTCTCCTTTCTCGATTACCACCTACTCTCAACCGATTCGTTTGTTGACAATCTCCTATTCCCCATCCACTCCATGCGCTAATTGAATTTGTTATAATAGGTACTTTTGCACCGTAATTCGTCTGTCATTCTTAAATCTTTCTCTGTAGACCGATTCTATACATATACCTTTGCACGACTTGCTGCTTTTATCAGCTTTGGTAAGGCACCGAACTAGGTAAACCCCCTCCCTCTTCTACTTTGCTTCACTGTTTAATCAATTTACCCCGATTTTTTCATTACTCTTTTTATTGTGTTTTACAGTGTCGTACTTATTATCTCATGCACCCGCTACCTACTTTTTTTGTCGTTGATGTTTCTCTATCCTTACAGCAACTGCTAATTTGACGATACTTATTTGTAATGCATCTAAAAATAAATTGTATGTTTTTTATGTCTTCAAAATTGATAACTGAAGTTTATTTGTATAGCACATTTGTTATTGCAACATATAATTGGACTTACATAATGATGCATCTTTTCTGCACTGTTTCAACTGTCCATAATAGATATCAAATGAATTTTAGGTGCTCAATAAGTAAATGTGTTTCAACTGGTCAAATATAAGTACTTACAACAAAAATTAAGTAAAATTCTTCCTTTACTGCCTACTGTGATACTAGGAGGAGGGATTGTTTGACCCAAAAGATTGCATATTGTTTAAATAGGAAATTTTTGCTCTTAATAGCGGTATTCCTAATAATATTTTTAACTTTTGTTTGTTGCAATATATGGAATCTATATCTTTTTATAACACGGCCTTGCCATTTTTTCATTGTAATTGTATAATTATTTTCTTTTGACTATTTATGTTATACATCACTTCCTCCATAAATTTCATTAATATTTGTATGCATAGTTCCAAGCCATTGATATAAGAATAAGTACAAAATCTTTTCTCCTCATCCAATTGGCATTTAACAGGAACGAACTTAAAAAAAGGATAAGATAATGCAGGCTCATAAGAGTAATTAATGGTTGCAGGTTCACCATGTTTGCGCCATTCAAGTAAGAAGTTAAAAGAAAAGGAACTGAAACAAAATTGTAAAATAAATAAAATAAATTGTAAAAAAAAAAAGGACTGAGTAAGCTCATAAGAGTAAACAGTGGCTGCTTTCGATAAATGTATATACGTCATGCAAGTAAGAAAGAAGTTAAAAGCATGGGCACTGAAATCCCTACCACTGATTACTCTTATGAGCATGCATTGTGCTTTTATTTCCTTTTTTGTTTTATTTTCCAATTTAGTTTTTGTCAGATACTGAACGGATGTAGATGAAAGAATATGCTATCAATTAACCGAACTTAAAAAAATTGGGCAAACATCCATTACTTAAATAAGAAAGAAGGAACGGGATCATTTGTACACTGACACATGTCCTTTATTAACCAAACTATATTGTTTTTGAGCAATCGTAGTTTTCTCCGAAACTGTTAGTTTCATATAGTTGGTTATTTGCTTTTATCTAGAGCTTAAGTACACACTGTCTTAGCAATGCATAAACTTTCCAAAATTTCGATACCATTAAATGAAAAGAGCTTACATTCACTTAGCCAGTGTTCTGAGAACTTCCATGACAAATAATTGATGAAGGAATATCAAGGAAGAAATTCAACAACAACCAATGTAAAATGCAACTCCCACAATTGAATCCTAGCACACGTTATACTGTCTACTAAACGATTCCACATCTTACTTTTTTAAGGTTTAAAATATTAGGTGATGCATGCTGCTTTTTTTAAGATGCTTATTGTTTTTCGAAGATGATCATTGTTTTGATCCAAGAACTATTTAGTGTAAATTGAATACACTATTATCAAGCCAATTAGGATAAAATGTTTAACCTCTATAGTGAATAAGGAAAGTATGAACATTGAATTACACTTTTTTTTTCAACTTCTACATTTTTAAACGAAATGAATATCAAGTTTTTAAGCCAGTTAGATTTACATTATATGTTTATTGGAATTTGGTGATACAATATTTCCAAATATCAATTAGATTTTTGGAGATATTTGTCGTAATTTCATTACCCGTTTTGTGCAAGAAATGAATGGAAAGAATTGGAAGGAATATTCATGAATAGGGGATATTAGAGATATTTGCCATCTAATTTGTTCCCATGTTTCGTGGAAAAGAAACGGAAAGAAATTATAATTGGAAAAGGGATTGATTGATGGAGAAAATAGAAAGTTATCAATCAATCAATCATATGACAATCAAATTAATGGGAATATTAGCCTTCCATGATTTGATTTATTTACATAAATCAAATTAATTCATCCCCAAGAAACGTTTTCCTCTATATAAAGAAAGGCATAGAGGATGTTATGACATGATATGTGAGAACATTTGTATTCTTCATTTCTTTTGCTCAACTTTAGAAAACTCTGTAATCTCTTGAGTATTTATAAAATCTCTTCCCCACTGAAGTGGACATACACTATCTCATGATAGTGGAACCACTATAAATTTGTATGTTCTCTATTGCCTTTATTTTTTTTGTGATCTGAGATTTATATTTATTTCAAGCTGTTTGTTCTATCACATCATTGCAAGATCCTATTGAGGTTTTTCCACTAAAAGGGATTGATCACCCCTTACAACTGGTATCAGAGCTAGATTCGCAAAGAAGGTGTTTGGTAGAATGGCAGGAGGAGATGAAAACAATAAAAATAACACGTCTATGCTAGTAGTTGCTCCATACGTCAGAGGCTCCTATGTGGCGTTAGGATCACGGTAGACAATAGAGAAGTGGAATGGTGAAGGAGATTTTGAAAAGTGGCAGTGGATGATGAAAGCGATTTTGAGAAGAAATCGCGTTCATCGGGTAGTATTTGATACAGAGACATTGCCTGCTGATGTTTCCTTAGTGGAATTAGAAGAGATGGAAGAATGGGCCTTTACTACTCTTCAGCTTGCTATGGGAAAGAATGTAATTTCTGAAATCAGTCAGGAGACAACAGCTGGACGCATTTGGAAGAAGTTAGAGGACCTCACTTTCTTCACTTATAAGATGAAGGAATGTTCTTCAATTAAGACACACCTAAGTGTGTTTGATGACCTGTTGATGAAGATGAAGTCTGCTGAGTTGAAGATTGATGAAGAACAAAAAGCAATGGTTCTGTTGTGTTCGCTTCCAGAGCGATACACTGGTTTCGCTAACAGCCTTATCTATGGTAGAGACACACTGAAATTAGATGATGTGAAGACAGGTTTGCTCAGTGAAGAGTTGAGAGATCAAATGAAAGTTTTTGGTGTTGGTGATAGCAGTGGAGGAAGTAGTAGTTCAGGCTTATTTGTAGAGAGAGGAAGAGAAGAGAAGAAAGTGAAGAATAATAGAGGGCGTTCCAATTCTAGGAAGCCTAATTCGCGGAGTAAATCTAAAGATGAAAAGTGCTATAATTGTAGGAAACCAGGCCATTGGAGAAGAGACTGTCCAGATTTGGAGAAGAAGACTGATGGTTCTTCATCTATTGTGATGGAGAAAGGCGGGTAGCGATTTGTTTACAGCGGTTGTATCGGATGTTGCAGACCACTGGATTCTAGATTCTGGAGCATCATTTCACATGATTCCTAATAAGGATTATTTTTCTTCCTTCGATGCCAAAGAAGGAAGTTTTATCCTTATGGGGAACGATGCTACATGCAAGTCTATGGGAGTTGGTTCAGTTCGCAGTCACATGTATGATGGGATTGTTCGCACATTTTCAAATGTTCGCTATATCCCAGGTCTTCGGAAGTCTTTGATATCATTAGGCCAATTGGCATTATTGGGATGCAAGATAACCATTGTCAAAGATGGTTTGAGAGTTTCTAGAGAGGCACTTGTGTTGATGAAGGGTGTTATGGTGCGAAATCTGTATTTGCTAATGGGTACCACTGTCCATGGAGAATTATGTGTTGGAGTCGATAGTTCTAAAAGTTTGGATGCTACCAAGCTTTGGCATATGAGATTAGGTCATACTTCGGATAAGAACTTAGAGTTTCTTCATAAGAAGAAAAAGATCAAGGGAGAAATCTTTAACAAGTTGGACTTTTGCAAGGAGTGTGTATTGGCAAAGCAAACCAGAGTTTCTTTTGGTGATGACGTGCATACTTCTAAGAGGGTACTTGATTATGTGCATTCAGATGTTTGGGGGCCATACTCTACAGCTTCTATTGGTGGATCATATTATTTTGTTTCCTTCATTTATGACTACTCGTGCAAGATTTGGGTGTATGTAATGAAAGCTAAGTTGGAAGTATTTGAGAAGTTTAAGGTTTGGTTAGCTCTTGTTGAAAACCAAACAGGAAAGAAACTGAAGATTCTTAGATTCGACAATGGTGGCGAATATGCCTCTTAATAGTTCCTTGACTACTGCAAACAGCGTCATATTAGAAGATATTTTACTACACCAGGTGATCCGCAATCCAATGGGGTTGCTGAAAGAATGAATAAGACTCTACTTGAAAAGGCCCGTTGCTTGATATTGACTACGGGTATGTCTAAGGGTTTCTGGGCTGAAGCTATTTCGACTGCGGTACATATTATTAATCGAATTCCGTGCTCATCCATTGATGGGAAGATTCTAGAGGAGGTATGGAGAGGTAAAAATACTTTATTAAGTTATTTTCATATATTTGGATGTCCAGTTTATGTTCACAATACAGGACATGAAAAGCTGGAGCCTAGGGCCTCCAAATGTGTTTTTCTTGGTTATACAGATGGCTTAAAAGGATATAGAATTTGGAATCCAATTACGAAGAAAGTTATACATTCCAGACATGTGACTTTTGATGAGTCAGCAATGTTCAAACCTTTGGAAGGTTTATCAGAGGGTTCATACTCAGTTGATGAGAAGCCTGAAAAGATCGAGATTCCCAGTTTTCAAACCCGAAGTAGAGCTATCACTGTTGATAATAGTGACAGAGCAATTGATGATACATCACATGATAGTCCACAGATTTCCTCTAGTAGTGATGGTGATGGTCATGAAGCTAGAGATGATTCAGCTCAAGGTGGAGCTGAAGGAGAGTCAGGCGATATAGTCATTCGGGCTAGTCAGAGACCAAAGATAGCTCCAATTAGATATGGAGACTGGCAGTATGCAAATATGAGCCTTGATGATCAGTTTGAGTATGCTTTACATGTAATTCATGATGAACCATTGAGCCTTGAAGAACCCATGAAGTCTAGTGACAACTTGAAGTGGAATCACGCTATGGAAGAGGAGATTGTCTTTGCAAAAGAAAAGACTTGGGATTTGGTACCACTACCTCAAGGAAGCTGAGCCATAGGTTGCAAGTGGGTGTTCTAGTTAAAAGATGATGGTAGATACAAGGCAAGATTAGTAGCCAAAGGGTTTTCACAAAGAAAGTGGTTAGAGTATGATGAAATATTTGCTCCGGTTGTTAGATAAACTTCAATTTGAATCCTACTTGTAATAGTTGCCGCTTACGATTTGGAGTTAGAACAACTTGATGTGAAGACCGCTTTCTTGCATGGTGACTTAGAGGAAACCATTTACATGAAGCAGCCAGAAGTATTTATTGCAGATGGAAAGTCAGATTGGGTATCCAAGTTGAAGAAATCTCTTTATGTCCTAAAACAGTCGCCTAGACAATGGTACAAAAGGTTTGATTCTTTCATGCTTTAACATGGTTTTAATCGTAGTACTAAAGATGCATGTGTTTATTTTAAGCATTTAAAGAATAATAATTGGGTGTATTTACTTTTGTATGTGGGTGATATGTTGATTGCTTCCAAGGATAATGTTGTAGTTGAAATTAAAAGCGGAATTTGATATGAAAGACCTTGGAGAAGCAAAGAAAATTTTGGGGATGGAAATCCAAAGAGATAGAAAGCTTAGACTTTTGAGACTTACTCAAAAGGAATATATTCAAAAGGTGCTTGCCGGTTTAGCATGGATGGTGCAAAGGCTATAAGTACACCCATGCCTTTGCATATACAACTTTCTAATCAAGGCTCTCCGATCTCAGAAAAGGACAAGGCCTATATGAAGAAGGTGTCTTATGCCAGTGCAGTAGGTAGCTTGATGTATGCTATGGTGTGCACTAGACCTGACATTGCTCAAGTTGTTGGATTAGTTAGTAGATACACGGCAAATCCGGGAAAATTGTATTGGGAGGCAGTGAAGTACATTTTTAGATATCTTAGAGGAACATCAGATTATGGGATTGTTTTTGCGGCAGAAATAAAGATTTCAACTTGGTTGGATTCTGTGATTCAGACTATGCTGGAGATAGAGATAGAAGGAAGTCAACCTCAAGCTATGTGTTCACACTTGGAGGAACAGCTATTAGTTGGAGAGCGAGGTTGCAGACTATTGTTGCTTTATCTACTACAGAGGCAGAGTTGATAGCTGCAGTTGAGGCAGCTAAGGAGGCACTTTATTTGAAGAAGTTATTGTGTAATTTGGGTTTCATGCAAGATGCTTGTTTGGTGAATTGTGACCGTCATAGTGCAATTCATTTAGCTGAAAATCTGGCTTTCAATTCTAGAACAAAGCATATAGAGGTAAGAGAGTCTTTCCTTATCTCTATGATTGAGGAGAAGTTAGTTCGTCTTCAAAAGATTCACATAAATGAAAATGCAGCAGACATGTTTACGAAGGCATTACCTTCTACTAAGTTCGAGCATTGCTCGAACTTGATTCACTTGATGAAGTGTTAGGTGCCACATGGTGGCACAATGAGGAAGAGAGCGACTTGGTTTAAGTCAAGAGAAGATATGGTATTCTTCTTGTATAAAGAGACAGGAGTTGGTTGCACAATGTCTACCTTGTTTTTTTTTTGAATGCTTCCAACATTTTGTTAGTGGGCGGTGGCCTTGGCGGAGTTCACTGACAAAGTGCAATGAGGGGTGGCTTTTGTAGGAACTCACTGGGAAGCATTCACAATGGAGATTATTGGAATTTGGTGATACAATATTTCCAAATATCAATTAGATTTTTGTGGTAATTAAGTTACCCGTTTTGTGCAAGAAATGAATGGAAAGAAATGGAAGGAATACTAATGAATAGGGGATATTGGAGATATTTGCCATCTATTTGTTGCCGTGTTTCATGGAAAAGAAATAGAAAGAAACTAAAATTGGAAAAGGGATTGATTGATGGAGAAAATAGAAAGTTATCAATCAATCAATCATATGACAATCAAATTAATGGGAATATTAGCCTTCCATGATTTGATTTATTAACATAAATCAAATTAATTCATCTCTAAGAAACGTTTTCCTCTTTATAAAGAAAGGCACAGAGGATGATATGACATGATATGTGAGAACATTTGTATTCTTCGTTTCTTTTGCTCAACTTTAAAAAACTCTGTAATCTCTTGAGTATTAATAAAATATCTTCCCCATTGAAGTGGACGTACACTATCTCGCGATATTGGAACCACTATAAATTTGTGTGTTCTCTGTTGCCTTTATTTTTTCTGTGATCTGAGATTTATATTCATTTCAAGCTGTTTGTTCTATCACATCATTGCAAGATCCTATTGAGGTTTTTCCGCTGAAAAAGGTTGATCACCCCCTTATAATGTTTTCTTATTTTGCCGATTTTCCTAAAGTTCAAATATCACATATTTTCTTGTATATATATATATATATATATATATATATATATATATTCCAATTAATTACCATAAGTTATTTTATGGAGCTATCATAAATCTTTTCCACTAACTATCCATTTTTAGGTTATGTAGATTTATTTTAATGTTGAATTTTAAGTTTAATAAAATATTCTTTGTTATTCTTACTAACCGTGTATTTTCGAATCTTTAAGAAAACTTGAGTTAGTCAAATATTGTAAATAGTAAATAGAATCTTGTATGCTAGCTTTATTTCAATTTGAAACCATGTACTTCTATTATTATTTTTAAATCTCAAGGAGGATCAAATCAGCTATTTATGTATATTGTAATGTTAAACAACATTTTGTATTTGTCATGTTGGAGCATAATTAAAACAATTTTATGTTCCTTGATTTGTAATGCAGAGTTGCACATAGCAAGCCATGGCTAAAAAGTCGCAATTTATAGATATAACGTTACTACAATCACTTTGATTTTATTTTTCATATATATTTTGTCATATATATTAAGAAAAGGGATGAGTAGTCATCATCTATTGTTCTTCGCAGTGCATATCATTTTTGAACATCTTATGACGGTAATGGCTATAAATTATAAACTTATTATTTTAGACCCTGGTTTTGGTCCATAAGCAGTAAGATGCATTGAAACAATGCAACAAGGGTAGAAATTAAAACAAGGTGGGCAAGATGTTTACAGTACCATGCTGACTATTTGTGACAATGCAGAAATGATGCACTAATGTTTTCAACTGGGAAGATGTGATGCAGTATCACCGTAACTGAATTCTGAAGGCTAAACCATATTACTGGCCTTGAGATGCTGAACTGTATGTTAAGAGCCGAATACACACAAAATGAGTGTAAGCGCTTAGTGGGGATGCCGACTGAACTACTGAAGTGAATTTGCTATGAGGAGGTGTGTACACGCACGCGCGCGCACACACACATACACACGCACACACATACGTGCATATATATATATATACATATACATATATATATATATATATATATATATATCATTTGTATTCAGTCATTGGATTACTGTCGGTTTGACGTTGCTTTTACATAACTTACATATTATAAGACACTCAACTGTATAACTTTATTCTTTACAATTACGCTAAAATCTCAATTAAAAATAAAATAAACCAAAGTATTATAGTAGTTATCGATGTTCATCTTCACTTCTATGAACTATCAGTAAATCCAAAATGTAATCTTATCAAAATTTCTTTTAAACCCTGAAACCATGCATACATAAGTTAATTTTCAAATTTATGTACATATAATTATGTTGCTTAGCACCCAAACCTAACACCTATGATTGCGTGAATCCCTTGCGAATTGAGGAAGTTTACTTTTATTTTTTTAGCTTTAATTTAACTGGTAAAACTGTCAGGTTATAAGACAGATGTTTCTATTTCATGCAAATTTAAAACAATTATAGGTAAGTGGGGTGAATTTATTAAAAGGGAACTTCCACGAAACCGAAGTGTTATATTCAATTCTCCCTTATTAAGCACTGACTTATTAAGCAATCAGTTGAAGGCATAAATAGTTAAAGGGCATAAGTAGTTAAAAGGCATACATAGCTACTACTATTAATTTGAAATCTTGCTACATTTAACTTAACATGCTGAAGTTTTGGTGTTTCATGTGGATATGATACTTATTATTTACTATTAATAGATTATTTAGGACAATCCAATTAGCAGAAGCGTTGGTTAACAGGTCAGTTAACCACGGTTAACCTGGTTAGTTCTGAATGCGTAGATCGTTAGACCATAACTAACAATCCGTTTTGTTCACTTCTTCTCTTTCATCCAAACAAATCACAACACAACCAGCAATACAAAACTAGCCACATCCAGCGACAAACCACTTTAAAAAAATATTATATAATACCAAAGGTACAAAATAGCAAACACCTCTTTCATTCAATATTACCTCTTTTCACCGCAGCAAACAATGTTTGCATTCTTTTTTATTATTAAAAGTTTATAACGGCAAAGACTTCGCTGTTATACATTTATAACGGCAAAGACTTCGCTGTTATAAATTTATAACGGCAAAGACTTTGCCGTTATAATCACCAACCTCTGTTCACTGAACTGGACACGAACCACATCCAAACTAGTCACGGATGACTGAACAAGCCATACCTGGTTGCTTCGTGGCATGTTTAGTAACTGAACAAGCCGTTGTTGGTTGTGCTCTTATAAATGGTTCTACAGTACTTTTAAAACCCCCAATTCTTTTGTTAGTATTCATGTATATATGAAATAACTTTTCCATGATGCATTGGAGATTAAAATTAATTATTTTTTGGTTTCATGAAAAAAAACCGATTCGGTCAAACTCGATCATGTACAGGTCTGGAAATTTTGAATTCCATGGACTTCATCTAATGTCACTTACTTTATCCACTAGGGAATATCATAATATTCCATTAAACTTTGACCTATGGTTGTGTTAGACCAAAAAGTGGTTCTAACACCCAAATTGATTAAAAGCAGAATGAAATGAGATCAAAAGTAAAATGAACACACAGGATTTATAGTGGTTCGGCGAAGAAATGCCTACGTCCACTTGTCTTTCACTATTTTCAATGATTTAGTTGCAAATACAATGAAATATTCACTTGATTTCTCTCACAACTCACTTACATTCACTCAATTGTCTAAAAACAAATAATGAAAGAAGATTTGGATTTTCCGGGAGTGCTGGAATTCGGGTTATGAAGGTGGTTGAACTCTCAAAGTGCCAGAAAAAAGATCCTTTTCTTTGTCTCCAAACAGGGTATTTATAGGTGAGAATTTGCTCAGAACCCGATCCGGATCGGAGCCACGTGTCATCCATCCCATCAGCCTCGGGTTCGGATGGATTTCTATGTTGAATACGCATCAGAGCAGTGGACGTTGTGGGTACGAACTGGTCATAGCCGCTCCGAATAACCAGGCGCTCATGCAGGGGAGTGACGTGGAAGACAGGCTCGGATCGGAAGGGTGTGCACAAGGGGTTCGGATCGGAGTACCCGATCCGACCCGGGTTAACTTAGGACTAATTCTTGTTTTTACTCTGCTCCGCTCCGATCTGTCTTTGTTGCAAGTTGCTCTCCGTTCCAACTTGAAGTAGGTTGCTTTCCGATCCGACTGGAAGTAGGTTGCTCTCCGATCCGAACAGCCGAGCCTCTCTGATTCCAACAACAATAGTTCACCGATCCGAACAGCAGACATTATCCGATCCGAACCACTACACTGCTCAGATCCGACCCGTTTCAGTGTTTTTCAAGTTCTTCAATATTTCACATCTTGACTTTGTGTTGCCCAGTTCACAAAGTGGGCTAACATTTTGCCCCCTCAAAGGATGCTTCTGTTGGAGACGGAGCATGCTTTGACTATCATTGCACAGCGCTCTTCGAGGTGATTTTTCTTTTGATTTTCCTTGTGTTTTCATCTTTTCCTCCAAATTTCAATTTAATTCGTTGCTGAGCTAAAGAACTCGGTTCGGTTCGGATTCCGATCCGAACAGACCCCTTCTTCTCTCCATCTTTCATTGGACTATTGGGTCAATCTTTGCTTCTGGACTGTCCATCCGATCCGAACGGGGGTTCTTCTACTAGGCTACCGATCCGAATGGGGAGACGAATGGACACTCTACTCCTCTATATAAGCTGAGTCTTCTTCCTTCTCTCACTTTTACTGTTTTACTCCCCAAGTTCTGCAAAGTGAGAAAAAACTTAATTCGTGAAACATCAAAATTCCTCTTAATTCTCGAAGTAATTACACCGGTAGGTTATAAAACTTTGAACAATTCCTTCTTTAATTGATTTCGATTCGGATTCGTAGACGATTAGGATGATTTGAGTATGAAACTCTGATGACCTTGCCACCGTGACCCCCCTCGTCATCGTCGCTAGTAGACTCGTCGCCATCTCGAGGTTGGAACGGAGGGGATTAGAATCCGTTGTTGAGTGTGCCAACGCATGGTTGCTTGGCTTTGATTTGAGTGACTGGCACGAAACTGGCCTTGGCGTCGGTTAGGGAAGAAAGAGGGTGAAGGGGAAGAAGAAGATAATAGGGAATCGGTTCGGTTCGGAGGGATATGGAAGGTGAAAAAACAAGGGAAGAAGGAAGGAAATTCAGGAGGTCGGACTGGGTCGGGGCAAGTAAAGAAAGAAAAAAGAAAAAAAAATTCAGGAGATCGGATCGGGTCGGAGCAAGTATTTAAGGAAGGGGGAAAGGGAGCTTGCCTAACCGGATCGGGTCGGACCATAAGATAAAAAGGAGGAGAAGTATGACTATGTGATCCGATCCGAACCGTTAGGGGACTCTACCTCCGAACCGATCCGATTTTGATTTATGAGTTCCACAGTTTATCCGAGCCCAAGTCGAGGCCGCATCCCCGATCCGATCCCCATAAGCGCGCCCGAACCGAACCGAAAAGCAGTTCACCTTAATGCATAAGAACTTGTTTAACTGGCCCAATCAACTTTTGGCATAATCTTCAACCTAATGGACAGTTAGGATAGTGCCTTGCAAACGTAACTGGACATCAAGAACTACTTCAACTCTTTATATTTTGCCAAACTTTTTTCGTCGCACTTTTAAACATTTACTTTGCACTTTTCCATATACATTGTTTACACTTTAGTTTGCACACATGCACGGGGGGATACGGGCTAATTTGCTCTAATTTGTGTTATTGCTTCTTCAATAGTTTTATGACCATGAGACCCAGACGCTCTTCCAGACTAGCTGAGAGGAAAGAAGCCCTGGAAACCTCTAACAAAATTACTCTCGAGGACATATCTTCTCCGTCGGATCCAGAATGGAATAATGAGGGTTCATACTACGGGGTTGGAAATCGTGAAAGTGGCGAGGTGTCTTTAGAGAATGAAGTTTCTCTAGGTTTTGAGGAGGAAGGAGGGATTGGTGACGACCGGGCTCCTGATGAGTTTGAATCGGCTGTCATATTGGAATCACCCCAAGATTTTGTTGAATCAACAATCGATAACGACCGACTTACCCGAATTTGTTTGAAATACGGGATAATGAAAAGGGACACTCTAGTGCCTTCGATCTCTGACCGTCCCCACAACCCTCCAGAAGGATATATGGAAGTCACTCGGTTGATGTGTATGGTCGGCGCTATCCCTCCATTTTCTCCCTTCATCGTTGACTTTCTAAGACAAATGCGGATTGCCCCCATGCAGCTGCATCCCAATTCTTATGCCTACTTGCACACTTTATACATAGCATACCGTGAGATCTTAGGCATAGAGCTCACTTTCGATGACGTTCATTTCTTCTATAACTTCAAGCATCGGACTCGAGAGACTCCATCTTTCTGCTATTTTGAGTCTGTTCCTAAGAGGAAGATAATCTCAGCGCCATTCAGCAGTAAAGCTGGAGATTCCAGACTGGAATGGTTCTATGTGAAGTGACAGCCTGGATGTGCCAGGAGGTGGACGAAATCAAGTAAAGCACTAATTTTCTAAATCCGGGCTCTATACACTCGAGTCATCGACTTAACTTGTTTTTCTTTTTGCTTCCAGTCGACAACCCAAAACAAATATCAGATCAGGTGTTCTTTGACCGGATGCACCAGCTTCTTAGTGGCGATCAGAAATTCCTGACTATTGATGAAGTCCTTAAGGACGAATATCTTCACTTTCATGGGTTGTTATCCATTTTTCGTAGTATCGGTCATGGGACGGCTCCATACGTATATATTCCTCCAGTGGATGTAGTCCCAGAGACAGGAGAAGGTTCGGGAGTTCCTACAGTGCCTCTTCAAACTTCACCTTCTCCATCTTCTACTCAAGATGACGAATTGGCTAACCTGGCCGAAAAGCATCGTGAAGGATATACTGCCCCCGAGGAGGCTACTTCTCTGGAAAAGTCAACATCCTCCAAAGAGTCGCCACTTAATGCTTCCGAGGGAGATGTCCCCAGTACTGATGACCCATTATTTCAGGGTTTGGGGGATCTCCCCTTACCTGAAACTATATACACTTCAGAGGATTTTAGGAAGGATCCCTTAATCTTCACCTCTTCTGAAGAGACTACTCCTGCTAAGGCCAAAGAGCCTGCCCGTACTAGTCTAGCTTCAGACTCGGGTTGGTTGGGGGGAAACACACCACTTAGGACACACTTTATACAACAGCATTAGCATTCATTGCACCTCTCTCTCTGTGAAACTATTGATTCTGAATTTCATTTGTCTTATTGTGCAGGCACGATGTCCCGATCTTACTATGATATCAGGAAGCTTCGCCGCAGCATGTCTAATCCACCTCAAGATATCAAGTATGATTGCCGTGATGATCGTGGTAGGGAGGAGAGAAGGCCTTATGAACCCTATCGCCCTCGACCCTCACGTTCTCGCCCTCCCGTTCGGTCGGACCAAGAGAAATATAAAGGTTATCAAAGTCGTAGGGAAGAGGACAGGCCACAATCCAAAGACTCCACCTCTTCCCACGAAAAGCGTAGCAGAGAGAGAAGTCTTCTAAAAGATACTGAGTCTCGAAGTAAACGCAAGGTCCCTGCTACTAAACGACCTAGGACAGACAAAGAAACTATTGAATCCTCCACACTCAGGGACACTGAATTGACGATCCCTGCTCCTCCACCACTAGATGCGGAGACTGCAATCAAGCGGGCGTATTTGGAGGAGCAATTTCCTGAACATTACTTCGAGACTTTGACTTTTTTACCTGCCCTCGAACCTATTTCTTCCAGGTGGGCAGACGAAGCCAAAGCAAAGATAGACGCGGTTGAAAAACACTATTCTGAGATGTTTAAATATTCACACAACCTTTCCAGAATTATCCGTACTTTAATCACGAATGCTGATTCAATGCAAAAAACCGCGGAAGAAGATGCAAAGGCCTTAAAGAACCTAGGTAAAGATTTGGAGGACACCCAGACCCAGCTTGCTATTGCTCAGAGGGACGCTGCCAACTTCAAACAACAATTTGAGGATATGCAAAAACGTTATCATGACTTGCTTGAATCTCACACTCAAGAGCGTTCTGAGTTAAAAAAGCAAGCCGATGATGCTAAGTCAGAAGCTGCTAAGACGCGCCTTGCTTACACTGACCTCGAACGGAAAAATGCCGAGTTAGCAAAGAGGAATGCTGAGCTAGAAAAGAAAAATGCTGACTTGGCTTCAAAGCTACTGGAGGCAGAGAACAGAGCTGCCCTGGCGGAGGGCAACGTTGAGTGTGCTATCAAATCTGCGGAGGAGGCCCGCCAACAACTGTCAGAGGCGGAGGCAGAAACTCAGGGTTTCGGCGAATTAATGATTGAATTCTTCGCACATATCATCTGTCGCCGAAACATTTCTTGGATCGAGGATTACCCATCCACTCTAGTTCAAGTATGGAATCAGATCGTCGAGTGGGAAAAAGAGGAGCTCAATGTCGATTCCATCGATGAAGATAAGCTAATGGAGAAATACTTGAGGGATGGTGAGCCGGAACGCCTAGCTGAAGGGCGCCGCCTCATTGCTGATGCTATGGAAGAAGAGAGGCGGAGGACTAAACAGAAGAATGTTCTCGAAGCTGGTTCCTCTTCTACTGCCCCCGCAACTTCGGAAGTAGAGGGGTATGACCCTAAAAATCCGGGAATCCCCCGAATAACTCTGCTATCCCCTATTCCTGAAACGGCATCAGAGACAGTAGTTACCCCTGCCGAGAAGTCTTCAGAAGGTATCCCTACCTTTTCTCCTCAATTCGTCAAGGCTATTTCTACCTTTCGCCACGTGATTGAGCAATCGATGAAAAATCCATTATTTTATCCTAAGTTGATAACTGTTGCTTCTCACTCTGTAGGTGTTGAGCCATTCAGAAAGATAGAGGTGACTCAGGGAGCCGCATCTGGGGCTGAACCTTCGGAGAAGGCAAAAGAAGGGAAGGACAAGGCTGCTCCTATAGATTTGGGAGGAGGAAGCGAACCTTCTAAGGCTGAAACTCCCCATGATGAAGAAATGATAGCAGCCTTAAAGGACGATGGCGGCAACGGAGGACATGAGGAGGATCCAGAGGTGGCAATAGTCGGGGAGTCGAAAAATGCTGATGATGTTACTTTGGCTGCAATGAAAGCTGATTAAGATAAACGGTTGAAATTAAAAGCCGAAGAACTAGACCCTGAAGCCCTCAAGCCTCTCGCAGTTGTGGATGCGGGATCAAGGCTAGTTGTTAAGCTCTCAACTAGATCTATTACAGAGGAACTCGCTAAAAAATCTTCTCTTGATTCCAGCGCTCCGCCCTCCGGGAAGAAGTCAACCGGTTCCAGCACCGCATCTTCAGGAAAGAAGAAATCAAAACGAATCTTGACAGAGGCCGAGAAAGAGGCAAAGGATGCGGAGAAAGCCGCCAAGAAGTCCAAGGCTCACTCGAAATCTAAATAGTGGGTTGCCTTGTGTCGTTTTAGCATTCAGTGAACCAACAATTGCTGCTACAAGAGTGGCTCTTGCACCTTCTTTTTTAGCTATTTTCCTGTACAAATTCATTCATTTGTAAATAAAAAATAATTCATTTTCTGCAATGTCTGTTTGTCAGTAGTTCTGCACTTATGTAAAAATGCCTGTCATACTATAGTTATGAAATGAAGTTACGGAGGGAGGAAATATGTGTATACATATATGCCCCCAGTCAATTCTCACAAATTATTTAAGGCTTAATCAAGCAATCTGAATGCTCCCGATTTTCAGACGGGATAGCATTTTCTGTGTCGTCAGTGCCTGTCGTTTTTTCTGGCATTTCTTTTATACTCTCCTGTCTTATATTCAGGTTAGAGTTCATACTGAGGCGGTCCCTTGTCTGGGTGCACCTTCATGCCTTAGAGGACGTCGCCTTCCCATCCTTTTATACTCTCTCTCTCTGGAGAGTTAGAGTTCGAGCTCAGCAATCTATTCACTCCCCGATCCTTCAGTGGGGAAGGATCTCTTTCTCAGCGCTCAGTCGGAGATGCTTTTATACTCTCTCTCTCTCTGGAGAGTTAGAGTTAACAATGTCGTTTTCTCACCCTCCGATCCTTCAGCGAGGAAGAATCTCTTTCTCAGCGCTCAGTCGGAGAACCTTTTATACTCTCTCTCTCTCTCTGAAGAGTTAGAGTTAAGAATGTCACTTTCTCATTCTTTTATGTCTTGTCGCACAAATAGCCGTTGTGCTTTTTCTTATGTTTAAACTGTCTTCAACCTTTTCAGGTTTTGAATCACCTTGTATTCCATAATCACAACAGAATAGTCGATGAATGTATATATATAATGCATAAAAGTAAATAACACATGATATTTTTATAGTGGTTCGGCTAAGTCGTAGCCTACATCCACTTTATAGTCCTTTATTCATATCATCAGATTTTCCCAAGGCAAGTCGTGCCTTATTACAGAGTTCATAAGAAAAATAACAAAGAGTACAACATTTCTAATCCAAATATCGCATCAAGTGTTGGGCATTCCATGCCCTAGGGACTTCTTCGCCATCTACGGTCGTTAACTTGAAGGTTCCTTTTTCAAGTTTCCGTTGGATGACAAAGGGTCCTTCCCACTTTGGACCGAGGTGAGGAAGGGATGGAAAGACTCTCTTTAGCACCAAATCTCCTGGTTCAAAAGTCCTAAGGCGAACTTTTTTTGTTGTAATAGCGTGCCATCTGACGTCGATGCCTTACAGCACGCAAATCCGCTTCGTCCCTTTTTTCTTCGATTTCATCAAGAGACTCGAGTAAAAGTGCCCGATTAGTCATCGGGTCATAATATGTCACCCGGTGGGAAGGGACTTCAAGCTCTACTGGAATTACTGCTTCTGAGCCAAAAGAGAGAGAGAAAGGGGTATGACCAGTGGCCGTCTTAAATGTTGTCCGATATGCCCACAAAGCTAGGGGCAATTCGTCAACCCATTTTTCCTTTGCGCGCTCCAACCGTTTCTTGAGTATGGATTTTATTACTTTGTTTATTGCCTCAACTTGCCCGTTCGACTGCGGATAAGCAACCGCAGTGTATCGCTTGTCGATCTTATACTTCTGGCAGAAATTTCTGAATTCAGTACCATCAAACTGGGTTCCGTTTTTAGTTATAATGGTCCTTGGGATCCCAAATCGGCATATAATATTTCTAACCACGAAACTTATCACCTTTCTTGCCGTGATTTTGGTCAAGGGCTCAGCTTCCACCCACTTCGTAAAATAGTCCACAACGACTATTGCATATTCCACTCCTCCTTTAGCAATCGGTAGAACTCCAATGATGTCAATTCCCCATGTGGCAAATGGCCAAGGACTCACCATTGATTTGAGTTGGGTCGACGGTGCTCTGGGGATTTTGGCGAATCTCTGGCACTTATCGCAGCGTCGTGAGTAATCAGCCGCATCTTTATTAATTGTGGGCCAGAAGTATCCATATCGCAATATCTTTTTCGCTAAAGTCTGACCTCCTGTATGATCCCCACACTCACCTTCGTGCACTTCCCTCAGTACACGTTTGATGTCGTCATGTGCTATACATCGTAACAGGGGCATAGAAAATCCTTGCCTATAAAGAATATCATCTTGTATGACATATCTGGTAGCCTTGCGAACTATAGCCCTTTTCTCACTCTTCTTTGATGGGAGTGTCCCATTCTTAAGGAAGTTGTTAATTGGGGTCATCCACGACTCTTTCTCCGGTTCCGCTTCGAAAGCGAACTCTATTTCCATCGACTCAAAGCTTGGCGATTCCAACGTTTCAATTGGAATTATTTCAGTCTCTTCTGGATTGTCGGAACTAGCCAGCTTCGCCAGCCTATCCGCCTTCTGGTTTTCGGCTCTTGGGATATGTGTTATATTGTACCGCTCCAAGTTGTTCAATAGCTCTCTCACTTTCCTGAGGTAGGCGATAAGTCGAGGTCCCCGAGCCACAAATTCCTCTCGCACTTGGCAAACAACGATTTTAGAGTCACAGAATATGTCCAACATTTTTATTCCGAGGTCTTTAGCAAGCTTCAGCCCGACAATCAGGGCTTCGTATTCAGAGTCATTGTTAGTCGCCGAGAATTCTAATCGTAGAGCGTAATATAACGACCGTCCTTCAGGAGTGACTAAGACGATTCCAGCTCCGGACCTTCGGTCGTTCTTGGCTCCATCTGTGTATAGTTTCCATGGATCTATCTTTAACTCATCCTCGGACTTAACCACTTTGTCATCGATTACTTCCTCCTCTGGGATGGTGAACTCTGCTATAAAGTCTGCCAGAGCTTGCCCCCTGATCGACCTTCGTGGTTGAAAATTTAAATCAAACTGACTTAATTCTATATTCCATTTGATCAACCTTCTCGATGCTTCGGGTCTCTGCAACACCTGCCTCAGGGGCTGGTCAGTGTATATGGTTATTGGATGAGCTTGGAAATAGTGACGAAGTTTTCGGGATGCGATTAGGAGGCTATAAGCGAGCTTCTCAATCTTTGGGTAGTTGTGCTCTGCCGCTGCTAATTTCTTGCTTACGTAATATACTGGCCTTTGTACTTTGTCTTCTTCTCGAACAAGGGCTGTGCTAACGGCGTGAGCCGAGACTGCCAAGTAAACAAACAATTCTTCGTGATCCACTGGCTTTGACAAAATCGGCGGTTTCTCTAGCAGTTCCAATAAATTTCGAAAGGCCTCAACACAGTCCGGAGTCCACTCGAAGTTCTTCTTTCCCCTTTTAATCAAATCAAAAAAGGGACGCATTTATCTGTGGCTTTAGAGATAAATCTACTCAGCGCAGCTACTTTCCCTGCAAGACTTTGGACGTCTTTAATTCTCCTCGGCTCTTCAGTGTTTCTAATCGCTGCTATTTGGCTAGGATTGATTTCAATTCCTCGGGAGCTCACAATGAAGCCTAGGAACTTTCCCGATGCCACTCAAAATGAGCATTTCAAAGGATTCAACTTCATCCGATACTTTCGCAGGATACCAAACATTTCCGCCAAGTCTTGCGTATGGCTGGAGGACTGTTTCGATTTGACAAGCATGTCATCCACGTAAACTTCCATAGTCTTCCTTATTTGATTATAAAACATTCTGTTCACCAAGCGCTGATAAGTGGCTCCGGCGTTTTTCAATCCGAATGGCATTACAACATAACAATATAATCCCAAATTTGTAATGAAGCTCGTATGTTCTTGATCTGGCACGTGCATAGGAATTTGGTTGTACCCAGAATATGCGTCCATGAAAGAGAGAAGTTCATGACCTGCTGTCGAATCTACAAGCTGGTCAATCCTGGGAAGTGGGAGACTATCTTTTGGGCAAGCTTTGTTCAAGTCTGAAAAATCAGTGCAAGTCCGCCACTTTCCATTCGGCTTTTTTACCAAGACGGGATTCGATATCCAGTCGGGATATGTCGAATCTCGAATAAATCCGTTTTGCTTCAGCTTCTCCACTTCCTCTTTGAGAGCAACCGACCTCTCTGGGCCCAGCATACGTCTCTTTTGCTTCACAGGCGGATGTTTCGGGTTTACATTTAGTGTGTGACTTATGATGGATGGCGATATCCCACACATGTCAGCGTGGGTCCAGGCAAACACGTCCAAGTTCGCCTTCAAGAAGCCCGTTAGTTCTTTGGCTCGAGGTGGATCCAATTGAGATCCAATCTTCAAAACTCTTGTTGGATCAGCTTCATCAATGGGAATTTCCACTGTCGCTTCATTAGGAGTTGCATTTCTAGTCTCTGGTTCCTCGCCTTTTCTGGGATCCAGGTCTTCAGGCGTTCCTTTGGGCAACTCCTTTAGGGTCGATCTCTCTAATTGCTATGCCGAGCCCCCCTTTGGGGGAGGTGAGGCATCTTTACTCTCGATGTTAAGTCCTTTCATCAACATCTTCAATTCGGCAACATAACAGGCCCGTCCGGAAACTTGATCCCCTCTCATTACTCCAGTTCCGGCTTCAGTTGGGAACTTAACCAATAAACACCAAGGGGCGATGCAAGCTCTGAACTAAGCAAGGGCAGGCCTCCCCAAAAATGCATTATAAGGTGAATCTACGTCCAAGACTACGAACTGAAGCATCCGCACTCTTCGGCGTTCTCCTTGCCCCAAGTTCACGGCAATTCTATGTACCCCATGGGAGCTGTTGACGCCCCGTTGAAGCCTCTGATCCATCCTTCACATGGCTTCAAATCTTCAGATTCAAGCTTCATCTGATCGAATGACTTTTTAAATAAAATATTAACAGAACTTCCGTTGTCTACTAACACCTTATGAACCAAGGCCGGCCCAATGGTGGTAGTAATGACCAACGGATCATCAGTGGGTGATTGGATCCCAGTGTTATCTCTGCTGCGGAACACCACGTCGTCATACATTGTCTTCTGTTGTTTTATTGGGGCGATATCTTCCAAATCATCACCTTCATTCACATCTACGTGCTTGGCAACATTTACATATTGATCCATTGCTCTAAAGCTACGGATTGCTGCGTGAGGTCCACCCACTATGGAGTTGATAACAATTCCTTTGCCTTTCTGCTGCGCTGTAGGCTTGGGAGCAGATTGAATCTGTTTTGGAGCCCGCTCTCCTTGCCCCTTGTCCCTCGGGGCAACCTTATATTCATACAGTTTCCCTTCACGCAGCAGCTTCTCAATCACATCTCTCAAATGCCGACATTCATTGGTTGAATGCCCATGAGTTCCATGAAACAAGCAAAACTTCCCAGTTGCCATTTCTTTCTCTGTCGAGTCACGAGGTGGCGGTCTTTTATATTGCAAAACGTTGTACGTATCCAGGTAAATATTCTCCAGGGTGTCGTTCAACGGTGTATAATTCACATAGGTCTGGAATCGGGGTCTTTTGTTAGGATCACTTCCCCTATTTCTATTTCTTCTGTTACCGTTCGTATTACGGTTATTGTTGTTGCCCCCGTTTCCAGAATTGTTGTTTCCACCCTTGTTTCCCACATTTACTTCAACTTTTCCGGAATTTTCCCCAGACTGCTTCACGGCGACGTTACTCTGAACATTTTCTTTTGAAGCCGCTTCAGACTTTCTCTTTCGGTTTGCCCTGGCCTCCTCTCGTCTTAAATAAATATCGGCTTTTTCATAGAATATCTCTCTTGTGGAGGGTGTCTTCCCAGAAAGGTAATCCCCAAACTCAGATTCAGGATCGACTCCTTCCTTTAATGCCATCAGAATGGTGGGCTCATGCGGATCACTAACTTCAGTCACAGCTAAGTTAAAACGGTCAAGATATGACCTCAAAGACTCTCCTGGCGCCTGCTTAATTCTTGATAATTCAATAACACTTTTGGACTTTCGGGTATGGAGTCGGAGTTGATTCATAAAACGTTCGCTCAGTTCCCTATAATTCAAAACCGAATGAGGGGGAAGTCGGGTAAACCAGAACAGCGCCACATCTTCTAAATAGATCGGGAATGCTTTACACTTCACCGCATCAGGGGCAGCAGCAGCATTCATGAGCCATGAGTATCGCATCAAATGTTGTCCTGGATCAGTTCTCCCATTGTACTTGTCCATCTGCGGCAGGTTAAAACGCCGGGGAAACTGAAAGTCGAGGATGTCGTCAACGAAAGGAGTATGGCTTCGCTCAATGCCATAATCTTCATTGGTATAGTTCCGGCTCTCGGACATAATCTGGTGCACCATTGCCTGTACATCAACATTAGTTAGGGGCCGTTCAGGTTCCATGGCCCTGGTATCCGGGTTCCTTCTGGGCTCCCGTTCAGGAGATGCCCTTCTTCTTTGAGCTGCTTCTGCTCTACTCCGTTCCCTACGCTCCCGGTCGATCTCGGGAGGAGGGGACTGGAGCCTTTGCCCCCGAGTGGGATAATTGTTTCCTAGTGCTCGTGCAATATCCTCGCGAGACCCCAAAGATTCGAATGTCAGCTGCTCCAAATTCTGAGGTCGTTTGAGCGGCCTTCTTTCACGGGGCCGCTCTTCCTCGGAAGAAGTCTGATCCACTGGTGTGTGACGAACCGGTGATGGGGTTCTCTGTCTACGAAGTTTGCTAATTTCCCTGCTCATGAGTCTCATATTTTCTTGCATCATGAGATTGGTGCGCTCGTGGATTTTTATAGCCTCCCGAGTACTCTCAAGCATGTCAAGTAGGCGCGAGAAATCTCCTTGAGTAATGGGCACAGATGGATTGACTTGATCATTGACCCTGGTGGCTGGAATCGGAGCATTTGTAGGGACTCGAGTAGAGGTTCCAACATCACCAAGTGTCGGATCGGATCGGAGATGAGAGATCGGGTCGGTTCGGAGCTGGGGAGCCTGGTCGGGTCGGTACATGGCAAGCTGCTCGGGTCGGTTCAGGTTGGGGGAATGCACAACTTCAGAATCTCCTACCCGGATCGGATCGGAGCTCTCCCCCTGAAGGCGGTTCGGGTTTCCTGCATCGGTTCGTCCTGCTGCTGAACTCTGCCCACGAGACCTTGTCACAACCGCATTTTGCTGATCTTCACCAGCTCCATTTTCTCGACCAGATTGAACTTCTTTGCCTTTTCCTTTGGCCATGGTTCTTCAACAATCACTTCAACAAATATCCAAGAGCGTCGAAACTTGAGGATTAACTTCTTTGAACTCAACGGTCCAAAAAGTAGAACGATAATCCCGAAAAACAAAGAATTCAGATAGTTCTCAGTGAAAGCACCAAAATGTTAGACCAAAAAGTGGTTCTAACACCCAAATTGATTAAAAGCAGAATGAAATGAGATCAAAAGTAAAATGAACACACAGGATTTATAGTGGTTCGGCGAAGAAATGCCTACATCCACTTGTCTTTCACTATTTTCAATGATTTAATCGCAAATACAATGAAATATTCACTTGATTTCTCTCACAACTCACTTACATTCACTCAATTGTCTAAAAACAAATAATGAAAGAAGATTTGGATTTTCCAGGAGTGCTGGAATTTGGGTTATGAAGGTGGTTGAACTCTCAAAGTGCCAGAAAAAAGATCCTTTTCTTTGTCTCCAGACAGGGTATTTATAGGTGAGAATTTGCTCAGAACCCGATCCGGATCGGAGCCATGTGTCATCCATCCCATCAGCCTCGGGTTCGGATGGATTTCTATGTTGACAAAGCATCAGAGCAGTGGACGTTGTGGGTAGGAACTGGTCATAGCCGCTCCGAATAACCAGGCGCTCATGCAGGGGAGTGACGTGGAAGACAGGCTCGGATCGGAAGGGTGTGCACAAGGGGTTCGGATCGGAGTACCCGATCCGACCTGGGTTAACTTAGGACTAATTCTTGTTTTTACTCTGCTCCGCTCTGATCTGTCTTTGTTGCAAGTTGCTCTCCGTTCCAACTTGAAGTAGGTTGCTTTCCGATCCGACTGGAAGAGGTTGCTCTCCGATCCGAACACCCGAGCCTCTCTGATTCCAACAACAATAGTTCACTGATCCGAACAACAGACATTATCCGATCCGAACCACTACACTGCTCCGATCCGACCCGTTTCAGTGTTTTTCAAGTTCTTCAATATTTCACATCTTGACTTTGTGTTGCCCAGTTCACAAAGTGGGCTAACAGGTTGCGTGACAAGTAAAGCTATTGCTGCTCATTATATATATATATATATATATATATATATACACACACATATATGTATAGTATATAACGACACTCACATAATACATGTAGCATATTCAATTTGACGGTAACTAAGTGTACCATAAATTTTGGAGTATTCCATGTAGGAAAAATCCTACCATAGGGTGATAATTAATATGCATGAGGATGTTGTAACGACCCGCATTTTACGTATCGACGGATCGTAGAATAGTTATTTCTTTTTCATATGAGGTTGTGTATTCGTGTAACTTTGGGGAACGACTATTGGGGTCATTTCCCATCTTCACGATTTTTGCCTATTTTTAAATGACCATTTTCCCCTAGCTGATCTTGTTTCGGCCATAACCTTTGATTGGTAAGGAGTTTTGATCTAAAACCACTTCCATTGGATTCGGATGATGGTTTACATTTCCGTAGAGTAGTCACACTAGCCAAAGTTTGGGAGATATGGCTGAAATAAGGTTTAGAAGGTGTAAAACTGTTTAAGTGGGCTGATTAGGGTAATTAGCAAATAGGCCTATAACCCATTTCGGGATTGGGGTTATAAGAAGGCTGAAATGAGTTAAGTTTTGATTCTATTTCAGTTTTCTAGCCGCCATTTACCTCTTAGAAACCCTAACAATGGCCTCCACCTTCTAATTTCATCCCAAATCGCTCTCTAATCAAGGATTAAGCTAACCTACGTCAAATCAAGGAGAAATAGGACCAAATCAGAGTTGAAGCTGCTGCTAGGCATTAGAATTCAACCCATATCAGAGATACTTTCATATCTAAGTTTAATTTATGGCTAAGGTGAGTGATTTGCATTGTTTTTCGCTAATTACGGCTAATTAGGTGTGATTAGTGATAATTAGTGAAATTATGGCTCAGAAAAATCTAGAAAAATTTGTAAAAATCTAAAATATTATTTTAGGGCTCTGACAAAAATTTGGGCTAATTTGGATAAGTTTTGCTAATTGTATGATTAAACATGATTAAGAGGGATTAAGGGGAAAACATAGGGTTTTGGGTATGTTTGATTTTTATATACACGTTAAATTATGGTTTTGGTGTTTGTGGATGATTATACATGTTGCTATGACTATTTGGCATGTTTTATGGTTGCTTAGAAAAGTTGGAATGGTCGAAAACGCTGTCGTGTGGCGTAAAAACAGTTGTTGGAAGTCGCAGGAAAGTTGTGCAGGAGCCGGATCGGATCGCCCCCCCTACGAATTCTGTTCGTGACATGAAAACCTAACCGCTTGCCTACTTGAGTCACGAACCGCATCTGAAGGCTTCAGACTGACCTATTGTGAAGTAACCCGATCTTGGCACGGTGGCACGACCCGGACTACTTGGTGGACCACGAACCAGAAGCCCCGAACCGACCCGCTCTCCTGGAGAGTGCCACGAACCGCGTGAGGAAGCAAGTCACGACCCGAATCTTGAAGGGGAAGACCAAACTGGTGGAGCCACGAAGCCTGGAGTCACGATCCGAACCAAGTGGGGTATCACGACCCGACCCGATGGGTGATCACGATCGAACCGAACCAAAGATGAGAAGGAAGACTGAACCGATCCAAAGGAGACCAAAACCCGATATGCAAAGGTAGTCCAAATGATAAAAATTAGGGCTCTGATATGCAAAGGCTTTGCTGCGGGACGTGTGCTAAGGGGTTATCGACGTCCATAACTTTGATTCACCACCAAGACGGATGTTAAGCTACGGATCAGTGCAGTGGGGGTAGTTATTACTCCATGGGGAAGAGTGATTATAGCATGGCTATGAGACAGTGCAGCGAAGTCGTCATGACTTCATGGGGAAGATTGGACGTAGCAAGGGATTAGTGGCTATGGATCAGTGCAGTGGAGCCATCATGACTCCATGGGAGCAGAGTGATCATAGCAAAGGATCTGGATGGTCAAAGCAGTGGATATCGTATGATTTACGCATTGAGTGAGAGATGTGAGGATGGTTTCTATGCTTGATTGTTTGACATTGCTACGACATGCACACCCCCACCCTCATATATATACACAATATGTTAGTGTCACCTTAGAGTATTGTGCATCTTGTGTGCTAACTCTTTGGTTGCAGGTCCAGGTTCAGGTATGGTTTAGTATACCTGTTATTGTTCTGTTTTGCTACTTATTTCTCATACCAAACTTTTGTCTGACACAGAGTTTTATGTCTCTTATTATTACTCTGGGTGCTCTTAAACGGGCAGGTTAGAGACATGTTAGGTGGTATGCACGAGTAGCTGCACCGGAGACGAGCAGGAGGCTTCCACGTATGATATATATAGATATTCTCCCTGTGTTGTTGCTAGTCACTGCTTTGGGCATTAGTAGTGTACCTTTTTCTTTGCTTTAGAGACAGTATGTTGGAATTGTAATAAGCTGTATTTTGAATTTCCGCTGCTATGATCATTATGGTTTATTTTTCAGCTTATGCACCGTCTCGCCTATGTCAAGTATGTTATTATTATATTTTCTTTCATGCGTTGTGAGACATTCTACAGGTTTCTTGTTAGTTCAAATTCTCTTCTTTTCCTTTCTTTGGCGACCGTCCCGTGCTAGTCGAGCATCGGCACAACGCACTTTCATTGAAAATGTCGGCTGGTGCGGGGCGAGCCGTCATAGATGTGCTGAATAACAAAGAAGAAGCTTTGATGAGAGGTGCAGAGGATGTGATGACAACAATAACGACCAGATTAGGAGCAGTAGGAAAGTAAGAAGTGGCGTTAAGCATGTCAGGAGATATGGTTGCCTTCGTAGGATGCAAATTCGGTGGTGCGAAAACACCTTGGATGACAAAACTTGAAGGCATTACTTCAAATACTGCTACATTGGAGGCTCGATCGACTTCAATTTTGCAATGCTCTCTCTTTCTATCAGGTATCATAATTTTCTTTTGTCTTTTGTTTTGCATGTTGTACTTTCAAGTACTTTGTTGGTTTGATGCTGAACTTGATAAAAGTAATGGTAGAGTCAACTTGGTTTGCATATTAACATAATTCTTTGTCCCATGAGCATAAACCTTCAGCCACGAAATATTTTTCCCGTCTTCCTATAATGATAATGTCACCAAAGGAAGTGAATACATCACAAAATGATAAATTGGTACCAACTTCAATGTGTCTATAGGTATATAAACAGGGATGTCTTGTGCATGCAATACTAGAATGTAAGAATGAAAAGATGAAGAATGTATGGTAACAGAAAAGAAGCTAAACTAAAATGAATTTGCTATGAGGAAAGGGGAGGAGGAGGGGGTGTATTGCTTTTACATAACTTACATATTACAAGACACTCAACTGTGTAACTTTATTCTTTACAATAACAATAAAATCTCAATTAAAAAAATAAACCAAAGTATTATAGTCAACGATGTTTTGGTTCACTTATGTGAACTATCAGTAAATCCAAAATGCAGTTTTATCAAAATTTATTTTAAACCTAACAACCATACATACATAAGTTAATTTTCAACTTTATGTACATATAATTATGTTGCTTAGCACCCAAAGCTGACATCTATGATTGTGTGAATCCCTTACTACATCATTGTTCTGTTCTTTATTTTTTGGATTTTGAACTTCCAAGTTTACCAAAATTTTAAAGGCTTGATTCTTTTTATATTTTAATTTGTATCCTTAACATTTTTTTTCAATTTTTTTAATTATTTTTATAAATATCTATACACTTGAAGGTATTACTAATCCAAAATTGAATCCAGAAAGAGAAATAGTAGGAAGTTGGTGCAATTTTTATCAGACTTGATTTTACTACGTAATAACAATGAATTTTATAGGGGATATGAAACAAGTAAATTAAAACTTTGAATTCTATATTAGTAACTTACACCTATATTAACTTTTCTTCTTCTGCAACATGATTTAAAATATATGTTATTTCGTGCATTTAAGTTTCAAGCATCTCAGCGAATAATTAAAGTTGAACATGTAAAATATTTAATACTTTTCATTTATTATGTTGTTAACAAGTCTAAATGCATAATATGAAACTGCCAAAGGTAGATCTTCTTGGCATTTCAACAATAAAATAGTTTTTTTAGGTGTTAGACATAAAATTTATGGTGTAGCATTTTAGACCATCTTTTTCCCTTTTAAATTTAACCTTCTGCAAATAATGTAATTTGACATAAGAGATGTTCTCACAATGTCTAAAATAGTTAATCCAATTTTTTTCCCATTGATCATTTATTTGTATTGTGTACGCCATGCCTTTGCATTACTATATGCCTTTGGATTATTATATTCTTATTTTGCACCACAAAACATGTACCAAGCTTTTCAATAATTATGTTAAAAAGGTTTTCCATATTCTTATTTATTACATCTGAATTAAAGGCACTCATATTGTAGATGTGCCAATATATAGGGTAACTGTAGTATTGTATTAATATTTGTGTGAATTTATAACTGTTGGACTATGGAAATGCTAAAATATAAACGGTGTATTGCTTTTTACCGAGTTAATTCTTTTTTTATATATTTGATTTGTTTGAAGAAATAGTTTTAAAACTTAGATCATATTCATAACTGCTTATAAGATTTCATACGCCCTTATAGCTGCATTATAATATAGATGTTTTATTAGTTCAATATCAGTTTTTTGTTTTGGGTTTTATATTTCACAATCATGTCCATAATTGTCTTTTTTATCTTTAAGTTACAACCAAGTCAGTCTTGGACTCTTGAAGAGTGCTTTTACTAAATAAAATATCATTCATGTTATTTAAAACAACAAAAACCAAAATTTGTCTATAGCTATCTAATCCAGTAAATTTCGGATTTTTTTAATCAATTAAAATCGTAGAGGGTACCATTATTTTGCATTACGTTTTTTGCTAACTTTTTGTTTCTTCTTATGGAATATTTTGCAATACTAGACTATTAAAACCCTACAATGGTAAAAGCTTTATAAATATTTCAAACTGAACTTTAAATTGAGGTTATGACATTTATGGTAAATAAGATTATGGTCAACATATAAACAAAATGATTTAACATGGCATGTTCTGATAAGTGGTAAATATAGGTAACTCTAAAATAATATTGTCAATATGTAGTCTGTTTTTATTCTATAGAAATATCACATGTTCACATATGGTGGTTACAAATTAAAATCTATAAAAATAAAGCAATTGGTTTTCACTACCACTATGACTGTTTGACAGTATGATAAGATGGGTTAGTATAATTTTTGTTAGAAACATACAGTGCCGGCCCAAGAAATCCGTTGCCCAAGCCACACCTATAATTTGTTGCCCAAAAAAAAAAAAAATTCAAAAGTTTTTTTAAAAAAAAAGGGAAAAATCTTACATTATCAGCAGTGAGTCAATGAACGCCATTATCAGACCTGTATGCAAGCATATAAATATAAGCATCTGCAAGAATAAGCAATATATCAATCAAATTATTCTATTTTCTTCTTCACAAAATCGAAAAATGTACAGTTTTGCATAGGATGAAAGTTAATTACCTATAGTAGTCCGCACAACAATCTTTGAAGTCATGGAAGTTTGTGGCATATTAACTGTGAACAGAGAAAGTGCAGCTTCTCCAAACATTGCATATCCCATGAAAGTCACATATTTCCTGTCGTCTTCTTCTTTTGTCATATTCTCTACTTTTTAACGAGTAACAAATTAACAATATTATCAACCAAACTAACTAGCATACAAATTAATAAATAATACAGAAACTTTTTTCCCTTTTGAATTATTCAGAAACTAAATGGCCTTTGCGGCTCTGCCTAAATTTAGTTCATAGTGGCCTTTGCTTAAATTAAATTCATAGCAGATAACTCAATAATCATTGTTTACTTTTAACCATAAATTGAATTGCCTTTGAAGACACAGCCATTCATTCAGGGAAACAAACTTGACAAACAACCAATTTTACATGCCAATTTAATTAGAGAATTCCAGTGCAGTGAGTAAACAACCAATGAACAAAACCAAATAAACCCAAATTAAATTCATCGATCGAATTACCAGCATCTGAAAGAAGAAATTACCTTAAGCTGTTTGGAGATGGAAGGAGCAACAGTCGTTTGATATTCGGCAATGGAGAAGAGATAATTGCAGCAACGATTGAAGGCTATTGAGGAGAAAACGAAGGTGAACACAGCACACGAAAGATTGAATTAGAGTTTGAGTAAAAAACCCAAAATTTTGTTGCGGGATTAGTAGATGCTTCTCGCGAGATTTGTGAACGATGGCAGAAGAGAACGCGACTGGAGAAACAACAATTAAAATTTTCCACCAACTAATCAGTTTTTTTTTGGCCCTTTGGCCTATGGTTGCCCAAGCCCAAGGGCTTGGTGGGCTTGGTCCCAGGCCAGCTCTGGAAACATATAGATATCAAGTACTTTGAGGGGACTTAATTTTTAGTAAGTACTTTATTTAACATCAAGTCCTTAAATTTTAAGTTTGGTTACAATACACCTGTTCCATGTGTAGTAAGATAAATTGTTGTTTTTTAATTACCATCATATTTGAACTTGAGGAACAATATCAAACAGCCTTCTCATTTGGCATGTAAATTGTTACTTTAAAGAATTTTATAAAATACTATAGAGTGTAATTTTTTCTTAGTAAACAAATTGAGTTGTGCTAGGGAGCCCGAACCAAAAAACGCCCGGACTCACCCGAAATATGCCCTTTCATTGAATTCAGGGGGGTATTTTTGTAAATCACCCCCCTACAGCATTAATTGCTGACTTAAGTGGCAAATGTAAACTTGCCACTTAAGCCGCAATTTCACCCGAAACAGAAGTTTCGGGCTTCCCAGCGTTTCTGAAACAAATTAGACCGAGATGTTCCTGGATGACATCCACCAAGTTCAAGTTTTAATAACATATGTTAGCCATCTCAATCTACTGTATATCTACTCAATTAGTGGTTCCTCTCCATACTCAACCTGTGATGCACTAGAGCAAGACACATGCGAGGAAGAAAAAAGGGACTTGTAGTCTTTTGTTGATTTTAATGGCCCGATCTATAACAATTTTTGCTGTCAGCCTCTTCTAGTATGCATGCAATGTGCTTTTTTTAACTTATTTGTTTAATTAAAATTTAAGATGGTAAATTTTGAATTATACAGTTTTGAGCTGGTTTGAGTTATTGGAAGAAAGCAATTTGTATCCTACAAACAGCTTTATGAAATTTTTGTATTTTTTCGATTTTTAGATTATGATATCTTTTTCGGGATTTTTAACATTCAAGATCATGTATATCCATGGAGTACTATCTATGATGAAAAATCATGTTTGAAAACCATATCACTATTTTACATTCTATGTGGCATCTACGTGTTATTTTAAGCTTCATAGCTTACTCATTGTAGTCTGCATCGTAATAAAATTACAGTTGTTTATTATACGTTAACCCAAATAATTTTTTTCTTCCTATTCTTATGATGTATTTTTGGTGCTGTATCAAGTTGAGACCTTCATTCTTATGTATTTTACAATATTGACTATTTAGCTTCTCATACATATGTGTTCTACTCAGTATACGCTATCTCAATCGCGTCAACTCGATTGTATATGGTATTCAAAATAATTTTTACGTCATACACTCGTCTTATCTTGCCTACTTGCTCTTTGCTATTTTTATTTTTTTTATTTGCTATGTATGCATGTTATATTTTCAGAGGCTGCAGTAAGCATGTAAGAAATCACGTGATTTTAATCTCATTGATAAGTGTTACCAAATTTAACATAGGAGAACAAATTCTATAGCAGTATTATTTTTTACAATAAACTAACATTAGTAAAAATTTCTAATGCAATTTACTTCCAGGCCCGCTTTGGGGATCTTACACTGGCTATTCTGCTTACCAATACCTCAGAATATATTTATCCATGTTGCGAAAGGTGCAAGCACATCTACTTCTTCAGACACTGGACATATGATTACGAAAACTATTTTTGGGTAAGTAGAATATATTTATTCACCCATGTTTTTAAATCACATGGGATTACAGAAAACGTGGGATTCAGATCGCCAACATGGACATGGGGACATGTGATTACAGAAAACATGGGATGAGAAGTTGAATAGTCCTTCAAACCTTGCATCCTCAGAAAAAGTAGAATATATTTATCCATGTTTTCTATATTCCCATGTTCTCTGCTGCTTAGACTCTTTAAGGCCTAAGACAGTGCCAATATGACAATGTGATTACATCCGTGGTAAAACATGGATAAGCTATAAATGAATATGAAATATGAAATATGAAATATGAAATAGGACAATGTGGTTGCATCTGTGTAACAACGTTTTACTTAGGAATGCATAGATGAAATATGAAATTTCAGCCAAACGATAATATATTGAGCTCCAGATGCTCGCACATTTGAAGCTCAAGTATACATCATGCCAGATTTGAACATAGGAGTTTAAACATTTCAATTCTGAAGAATTTCATGTGTAAGCTCATAAATCTTCAAATAGAATAATAATCATAATGAAATAGCTGATGCTAGATGCATGCTTTTGTTTTGCAAATAAAGTAACTTCGAATAGGAGTGAGTTTTCAGTTGGGTTCAAGATTGTGTATGTTTCAACTTCTCAAAGCTAAGGTATAAACATGAGTTTAGGTGCAAGTTTGGTTCTAATGTTCATATAACCAAAATGAATGTACATTGTAATTTTTAAGGTAAGCGGGTGATCGGGTCGAGCTTCGTGGAGCTCGGGTTTGGTGGAGGTTGATGGTACTTAGGTGGTGGTCGGCGAAGATCCATGCGGATCGAGGCATGGAGGCTGACATGCGTGAGGCTGCAGGTGGACGAGTACGTTCTCCGATTTGCTGCTGGGTGGGGTATCAGGAAGGCAATGAGGTGCAGGTTGAGGCTGACGTTGAAGGGAAGAAATGGAAAGGGCGGAGTCGGCCTGTATGTGGCTGCTTATGGGCTTCAAACCCTTTTTTATATAAATATGTAGATTAAATTGTGTCATATTGTTTGTAGATGAGGATGGCATAATGGCAAAGCCTTGAAAATTCCTATGTACAGGCTGCATGCGCAACCCGGAAGTTAAAAGGTAGATCTAACATTGATTCCTATGACGGTGTAAACCCCATGCGTGATCAATTCTTTTGTACAAATATGCTTTCAAATATGAAGATTTTTATGCATGTAGCTTTATGTATACAAATGTTAGATATAGGCTATTTTCCCGAATATAATCAGTGAATATAATCAGGTTAATGTGCAGTTTGAATTTTTAACTATATAAGCGGATATGGTACCCCGTAGGAAAAATAATACAATTTGGTTTGGTAAATATAGTTTCAAAATGTGCGAAAGCACAAGTAAATCCAACAATTTTTTGATAAACGGTGCTTGGGGCAATATGCTTTAGACCAAACCCCAGAGGTGCTTGGTGATTGTGAACGTTTCAATGTGCATGCACACTTTGAACGCATTTCTGAATATGTTGGATACATGCTTGTACATTTATTAGTCTTTTGTGCCTGTAGTACTTAGAGCATCTCCAACAAGGTTACGGGTCGTAACCTTATGACCCATAACATTCAAGGAGATATCTTTGATACCTCCAAACAGTCGCACGCCAATTTTATCGGTGCGCTAATCGCGAGCCAATTTTATCGGCTCGCGAGATTGCACGCCGATAAAATCGGCACGCGCGGCCACTGCGCCTAGAAGTATGGCACGGGATAGGCCTTAAACCCCATTCCCATCTCTAATTCCTCCTTTTATTTTTATTTTTATTCTTCTGGATGTTGGGATGCCGCCACGCGTAATGAAGATGGGAAGACGAATAGTTCCAGCTCAACTGGACGATGCAGCTGGTCCAGCGCACCTTCCTCCACCAGCGGGGACGACGCTTGAGGACATACGGATCCTTCATGAGTTGCTAGAGGGATACACACACCGTTCGTTTACCGCGCTCGCCACCATTCTGGTATAAATTATAATTTTAACATTTAAATTTATTGAACTGTTAAATTGTTTACTATATTACTTAGGTAGCATGACCTGTTGGTTTTATAGTTATAGTTTAGTGCATTTAGGTTATAATTTTTGAAAGTATGAACTGTTGATTTTATAGTTATTGAACTGTTATAATTTTTACATTTAAATTTATTGAACTATTAAATCGTTAACATTATTACTTAGGTAGCATGACCTGTTGGTTTTATAGTTACACAACACCAAAATGATCAATTTGAAACGGTAATAAAACGTTGCTAAAAATTTTAGAAACACTTTTTCGGTGTTGCAGATTAGTATGTTGCAGATTTTTGAAAGACTTGTATTATGTTTCAGATTAACAAATTGAAACACTTAGAAGATGTTTCAGATTAGCAGATTGAAACACTGAGTAAGTGTTTCAAATTGATAAACCGCGACACTTATTGAGTGTTTCAAATTGATAAACCACAACACTTGATAGACTTTTCAAATTGACAATCAGAAACACTTATTATATGTTTCAAACTAATTATCCATCACACCGCGATTGTGATATGAAAATTGTTTTTGAATGTGTAATTGATATCTTCAGTAATATAAATAGATACTATCATTCTCCAAATTAGAAATTCATAAGCAAATTCACCATAAACGAATTACTATAAAATAAAGATAAATCATATCTTTAAAGAAACAAAAATATACTAATATACCACAACAAGTCCAAGTTACATAACAAGTACAAGGCTGACAATATCATAATAAAAAAAAGATAACCAAGTTTGCTCCTAAACACATTCTATGGCCTTTGATTCATCATATTGTCATATTGAAATTCATATCTACAAAAAAGAAAAAAAATCATGCATTGTTAAAATATTAGACAATGTAAGAATTTAGTAACTTGTTTACACAATCAATGCAAATGAACTTCAAAATGGAATATTATACATTTACAACTAAAGAATGTTGATATTTATCTTAATAAAAGCTAAGACGAAACCAAAACTCTAAATTAATGTTTATATTTGACTAAATTGAATTATTATTCGATATAAGTTCAAAATAAGAAGTAACTCCCACATTTGTGATGATATATCACAAATAGTGCACCATTTTATAAGAAAAAATATATATTCAAAATAGTAAACTTGTACCCAAATAGAAGAGCTAATGCTAATCATGTAAAAGGTGATAAGCTTAGTCCATCCTACGGCTCCATGAGAGCTGAGAAATATTCATATAATGCCTTTTTCTGAGGTCCCATGTTTTTATTGTTCCGCCACGCCTCAGGTATCATCATCATCATAGCTTCTGGTAAGCTTCTACAAGCTCTAACCAAAAGTTCAAGTACACCATCGAATGCCCCTAAAATTAGTGAATTTGTATACTTAGTAGAGTTTAATAACGCATTGTACAACAACATAGTCATAATGATTATTTATCATCATAAATAATAAGTGCTATTTTACATTATTTTCGTTGCAAGCACATAAACATAGTTGTATTTTTGTATGATGATAAATATAACTGTAAATATTAGATTAAAAAATAAAGAAATAGTAAGCATATTAAGCATACCGGAGTCAGATGAGCTGGCACCCACAACGGGTAAAAGTTTCTTCATCTCCTGCAAATCACCTGTACCTAAAATTACCTATGCCCCTGTTCCCAACCAATCAAAACCCCTGATTTTCACCTTTTTTCAATTAAGTCGAAGAGAGAAACATGGCTTAATTGCAAAAAGGTGGAATTCAGGGGGTCCTGATTGGTTGGGAATAGAGGGATAGAGGATTTTGGGTTTAGGGGATTTGATTTTCTCTTGACAATCCTAGTACTTTACATTTTAAAAAGCCCTTCACGTGCTTTCATCATGAGACAAACAGTTTAACAATTGGATAGATTGGATAAGTCAACAAATTTCTCATAAAAATAAATTGATAAATTTTCGAACCTCACCAATTTTTGTTCCCTTTAAGTGTGTTAATCTCTCCATTATGACCCACAATGCGCATAGGTCGAGCTCGATCCCAACTTGGAAAGGTGTTTGTGGAAAATCAAGAGTGGACTGCATTAAGATAGCATGCTAAATATATATTGTCTAGGTTTTAATTTATATGGTATTCATGAAAACTAATGTTCATTTGAGAATTTCCGAACAAGTTTGCATCTTGGCTAATAGTAGACAAGAATTACTTGTAGTTGATTAGTACTATAACTCACTTCTCTCACCCAACATGTTCATTAATCATTGGCTTGAGACAGCATATGATTGGCATGTTGATTATGTCATGATAATTAGCATACACAATAAAATATTGCCATATTGGTCTTTATGAGTAATGAGGGACAAAAAGTGAGTTCTAACCATAAAATTGTCCCCGATAATAATGCAAAATAACATGAAAGCCCTAAGCTACCTTGACCGTATTAATTTCCATTTCCACCTTCAAACTAAAAATCACATCTCAAGTGAGTACCGTGACTTGATTCTGTAATATGTTTATTATGTATCAAGTAACAAGGCCTTGTATAATCATAAAACACTGAGGCATCCAACATATATTCAAGCAATATTAGCTATCAAGATAGCAGACTTGGTTACTGGCGTGCTATAACAAACTTGAACCAAACAAATTTAAATGAATAAATTCACCTTTGTTATTTGGTGTCAGCAAGTAAACATCTATTTGGTGTCAGCAAGTAAATTCACATTAGTGTTTGGACAAACACTTGATTTATGTATGTATATAAATAAACATATAAAATTTATTTATACTTCAAATTCATGTTGAAATATACAAGAAAACTTACAAAAGGTGGTTTTTAATATCAGTTCCATTTCCACCTCTGCAACCATGCAAGTGTCGAAGTATTTGTAACTCATGCTAGAAATAGCTTACTAGTCACCTTGAAGACAATGAGCAAATATAGAAGTCCTTCGCACCACCATATTGCATGTTCAAAGCAGCTCGAATGGCTACCATGGAAACCCTTCTTAAGATGTACATCTATAAAGTTAACAGAAATATCATGATATATTTGTTCACTGTGAAAGAAGAATGCAAAATTAAGATCAAGTGCATAAATAAATACCTCTTGCTCAAAATCTACATTAGACCGTGAGCTTGGAGTAAGGAATATTTGTTCGATAACTGGTTCTGTAGCTATCGCTGAATTCCCCAACTCTGTGTTATTGGTTGGTACCAGATGCCAACCACAAACTTCATGCCCCATCGATTTTGCTACCTGATAATTATTATTATATAGAATAAAAGAAACTATATCATTAGTATATACGTGAATATATAAGTCAATAGGTATAGGAATGAGAAATGGTGGAAGAAGAAAAAATCAACACCATCACCGGTAACCTCTAAAATTAACATATGTGATCGTACCTAATATAAATAATGGAACGAAACCTAAAATTGATCTAACGCTAGGTGTTTAAGGTAACTCGGAGCAAATCAACAAAATTTTACTAGCAATAGTCTTACCAATTTGTATACACCTTTAAGCTGAAATGATTTGAATCTATGCACTATAGCATCAACAATAGATTACAGTTACAGATCTTGGAGCAAGAAATGTTGTTACACATTTATGATATCCAAAGTATTAGTCTCCAACAGTAAATACACACACACACACACACACAAAATAGAAGAAGAAGATGATTTAAATCATGTTTTCAAAACAATGATTGGGCATACAATGTGTGTTGTCAAGCCATAAGTTAAAACGTTGATTGAACATACAATGTGTTGGCAAGGAACCCAAACTCACACCTCTCCGATAAGAAGGATGTGCCTGCTTCAAAAAATTAAGTAGTGGAACACAACCAGCATACAGATGTAGAAAATGGTATACAATAAACATTCATTAAATACAAAGGAAGATTGTCGTGTTTCAAGTGCATGATGAACAACTTTTCTGGACTGGGTAAATCTAAAACAGACTAAACAGTGGCAGGAATTTCACAACACACATGATGTTTTCCGCATATCCATAAACCAAGACTCAAATGCTTTAAGTGGACGGCAACACCCATTTCATTCATAGTCAAACAGAAAGATTAAATTCTTAAATGATTTAACCAGAAAGATTCAGGATAAGGACAGTTAAGTAGAGAAACAAAGCTATTGACTAATATTTTCTACATACACCAAATTATTTTGGTAAGTCCAAAGATGTACCAATATAACTTTGCAAACACAACTTTGCTTTCTTCTCTTCGTTTGGGATCAGCTGGCAAGAAAAACATGCCAACTGCATACTGGCCACGCTGTGGCAATTCAAACAGGTCTTTTGTAGCCTACAACAAATACAAATGCAAAAACAAAAACAAAAATTGATATCAACAACGATTAAGATAAAATAAAATAAGGCACACAATAAGATTCAAATTACCAAAAAAATGTCACCTCTTTGTTTGTGTTCTGACTAACTAACACATTTTACGTTTCTAAAAAAGAGGCGAAATGGGTTTAAATAGCCATCCATTTATAAGCTAGAGAACAACACGACTCTATTTCTTGCAACACTTCTATTAATGTTGTTGTTGATTTTATTGATCAAAACATACACAAAATATCGACAACACCAACGTCCACATCAACTTCACCCTTTATACATCTCAAAATGTCGAGGACGTCCTGAATACCTGGCCTCATTTTCCCATCCAACTGCAAGCACCTGAATGGCAGGTCCGCCACATGATTAACCATCCTCCTGACCTCCAGATTGTCCTCGTACCCTAGGCTTATCGCATACCCGTGCCTGCGGATTTCGACAACAAGATTAGATGATATGAGCTTGATCAATACAACCTTGAAGCTGTACACATCATTTTTGTCAATAAACTGGAAGCAGAGGTGGTACTCGGGGTCGACGTAGCCAGTGGTGCCTTTTGGGGCGGTGGAGACGTGGGTGGCGACGAGGGGAAGAGCCGGGGCGGTCCGACGTCGGCTACTTTGACCTGGAAGTTATTGTTAACGAGGATGTTGGTGGTTTTAATGTGGTAGTAGATGATCGGGGGCTCGATAGAATGGAGGTAGGATAGGGCTTCGGCCGTTTGGATGATGATGAACAGACGGGTGGGCCATAGGAGGCTGGGTATGGATATGAGGGGCCCATGGAGGTGGTCCGCTTGACTTTCATCCTTGCTAATTTTCTTGCCATTGATGCATGTCATATGAATTCAGCTCACACTTTGTGCACTGAGGAGAAATCGCACGAAGAAGAAGAAAATGTAGAAGGTAAAGAAAACAAAATAAACATATTATCTGATCATATACTTGATCTATTTGTTCTGAAATGTAAAACTTTTAATCTAAATCTCAACAATAACGCACTCTCTCGGTCATGCAGGAAATAGTGTTGAATGAAGAAATTCAAGAAAACTAAAGCCTTCACAATATTTTGTAGAATACATCCAAAGAATGATATTTTGGTATATTATCCTTCTCTTCCTATCAACATATCAAAAATATATCCAACTCAGGGTCTGCTAGGATTTAGCTATACAATAGAAGTACATGAATAAGCATAAACATATGAAAATAGAATTGATACCTTTTTAGTCCTTCAATTTTTTCTGGATTTACATCAAAATAAAACTATCCCATGTACAACACCCAAACCAATCCAGCACTTCAGGCATTCCTTCATCAAATTCTTTGTTAAAACATGAAAATCCTTCAAACAAATAATAATGATTAGTACTTAGAGGCTCATAGATACATTCATCAGATCAAAAGGATTTTCACCATAGTTTACATATATGGCTTCTGGAAATCAAGAGGCTCACCTGTTAATCCGATTACAAGTAAAATGGATAATCAAATACGAATACTCACGTAAACCATTCATTTTTTTTATAAGTAAAAGTGATAGAACTACATACAATGTTTTCTTCTTCTTTTTGATTCAAGTAAAGGCAAGATATTTTTTTAGCAATACATGTAAGTAGGAGCAAGATATTAGGAATACCTATTTATCCACTTACCTACCACTAAAAGACAAGGTCTATGAAAAATTAGATGGCACTATGAACCGGCCAAAACCATGAAATGAACCGTAGTTGATGTAAATTTCAATTAATACAGACACTTCTCACAAAAAGCTCAAAAAAAAAAACGACATCGAAAGACATTGAACCTATAGTTGCAACACTATTTAAGACACAAACCACCTTCCACTTTGGAGAACATAATATGTTGATGGATTGATAGACGACATCTATGCACATCTCCTAGAGAATCAAATTACACTAGTCACCGAAACCATGCAAATGGAACACTGTAGAATAATACCAAGCTAGAAAACAATTTTGAACCTAATAAAGTATTTCACTTAGTCCAAGAAAATATATCTAAGCATGAGACATGAAAACCTCAGCGCTATACCATGAGGACTTGACCTAAAAACATAAAAACTGAAACTAGCCTGACCATCAGAATATCACAAAAATAATGAGCAATCTGATCACAAAAAACTTTCAAACTACTAAAAGCAGACTATTAAGCCTTCCAAAGTGATTACTAAATACAATTAATCTTACCTAAGGAGACAAACATTAAACAACAACCATAAAAAAGCAGAAAGGATATGGCACTAAAACCGTGCAACTCTCAGAAACTGGGTTAATCATTCAACTACCCAGAAAGCTTGTAAGATCATTTAATGCAATATATACCCATTCACCTCCATAGAAAAAAAATTAATCTTAACAAACACTAAAAAACACCGCTAAGAAACCAAAGAGATGACCGATGGACGTTATTCCATCAAGTGATGCCATCATTTCCTTTTATGGTGACTTCTTAATTGTTTTTAGCAAAAGCGATACCATAACAAAAATTGTTTTAGCAATCAATTACGGACGCAATCAATTCTCGAAAAATGCAGATCGAAGAATACAGATCTTGAAGAATTATCAACATAAGCATCGTATCATTGAGTAAAACTTTTGATGTGAATTTAAATATCTTGAAGAATACAAATCCGATACAGTAAGATCAAACTATACGATGCCTTAGGATTTTGAGAAGATCCGCAGAGCAATGTCAAACAATCAGTTAAAATAAGAAAAGCTCAATAGCCGAGAAAGAATAATTGGTAGCGAAGCATGAGTGAACGGGAGACAGATCTAATTGCGAGAGGAGCGGCCGGATCTTACATTTGGGAATGGTTTTGTTTTAGCATGGGTTAGCGGATTTGGGGCGCTAAACGAGAACAATGACGTAGTACCTTCCCTCAAGAATTAGAAATTTATTTATTTTAAAAAATTAATTGAATTAATGTAGAAACACTTAATAAAACAATGGAACACCACACAAGTGTTGCAGGCTCAGAAATATTACACAACCGTTGCAGGCTTAAAATATTATGTGTTCCTAATTTGTGCATTTGGTGTAATTTTATAGTTTAGTGCATTTAGGTTATAATTTTTGAAAGTATGAATTGTTGATTTTATAGTTATTGAGCTGTTATAATTTTTAATAGGCCAGTTACATCTACATCCGCGGTAGTTGGGCGAAGTTTAGTACACCGACCCTTAACATATTACCATTACATATTCAAGAGAGGCTATTTGCTAGTCTATTCAGACTATTTTTACATATTATACCTCCCCAGTCCTTTAATCGACCTTTGCTAGAGGACTTATTAGAGAGGTGGTGGCCTACGACAAACACATTTTACTTCCCCGATTTTGAGCTAGGTATCACCCCAGTAGATTTTTACATGTTTACAGGGATTAAGATTGCCCCCCCCCCCCCCGACAGAGTCTCCTGCCCATTCGAGGCCTCTTATGAGTCACCCGAGTCTTACCTTCAGTATTTTCCGGATTTGTCCGCGGCTCATATCTCCAATGGTACCATTTCGGTCTCTTACTTACTTGATTACATTAGAGGGCATCTCGATGTAGTGGATTACCAGGGCATAGTATATCGGGCCACCATTTTATATCTCCTTGGTTCGACATTCTTTTCGAACCAACGTAGTACGATTAGATTGGCCTATCTAGCACCATTAGTCGATATAGATCAGCTGCATATAATTGATTGAGGCACTGCTATTTTGGGTTATATGTATACCGCTCTTGACTCTTACTGTAACACCCCGCGAATTCTATAACTGTGAAATTCACAAATTAAAGTATAATTAATTTCAAATCAAAGAACTAAGGGAAACGGGATACGCCATTGCGTTCGTCTCGGAAAAATACGCGAAATAGAGTCCGATTTTTCGAAAAACGGAGTCCGTATGAAGAAGATATGGCCTTCGGAAGTTTCTGAATTAAGTTTAAAATTCGAACAGAATAAAACAGCTCAGAAAAACAAGTTTAAATTCCAAAATCGGGCCCACTTGGCCAGGGCGGGAAAACTCCCGCCTAATTCACCCAGGTCGACTGGGCTGTCGACCTGGTCTAGCCAGGTCGACAGGGCTGTCGACAGGGCTGTCGACCTGGTCCAGAGCCAGGTCGAACCCAGCCCAACCTGGCTGGCCTATTCTATGTTGGTCGATTTTCAGGGGTCTGCTTTGTCATTAGGGCTAGGTGGCAGGCTCTAATTGGTCTCTCTTTAGAATGAATGGCTACGATCAAACCAAGCAACATCGATGGTCCTAATCAGTTCATAAACCCTATAAAAATGACCCTAGACTCAACCTAATCTATTCATTCAAAAATAAGAACAAGGCCACCATGTTGCTGAGGAACGACTAAGAGTAGCCACCAATTGGAGAGAGGATTAGGAGGCAAATTCTAAAGCATAAAGCAACTTAATCAAATCAAATCGCATCTCCAAATTCCTAAATTGGAGAATTCGCCACACAATTGTAAGTAGAGTATTATTTTGGTATGAACAAATAATTGTGTTGGTTTGTATACTTGATTTGTGGCGATAAAGTAATTCATATTTGTGCGTTACTATGATTCTTATCGATTTGGAATATTGTATACGTTTGGATATTCTCGAATTATGTTATTCATTATAAAAAAAAAACTACATGTTTGCGGTAGTTTTATGCAAGTATACGTTTGGAATATTCGCAAATTATGTAATCCATGTTGAAGCTACATGTATGTAGTTGATTAATTGAAATTCATGCAAGTTTGGGGTTTTGCTACTATGCCATCATAATGTATACTTTTGTACAAAAATCATTTTGTACGTAATTGGAACAAATTTGGGTTATTATAGTTCATATGAAACTATGTTGAAATTTTGGCACCATGATCTATGTATTAAGCCATGCTTTTGTACTAGAAAACCTATTTACAAACTTATGAATATGACTAGGCTATGATTGATATTTTGCATAATTGAAATCCATGTTAGGTCTATATTGTTAACAAGAATTATATGATGACATATGTGGTACATAGCTAGGTTAGATTCAAAAATCCCTTTTGCAAGTTTGCATGACTAAAGTAAAAATCATGATTTCATGTTAGAAATATTTATGCCATGGTTATGTGAATAGATTTAAAATCATGATTAAGTTGAACTATACTTTTGTGTTAGTAACAAAAGTAAGCACCTTTGTAAACATGTAGTAATCTTATGAATATGATTTGCTTATGTTTGACATTATGCCTAAATAAAAATATAGGTTTATGTTGTAGTTAAGCCTATGTGTCAATAGTGATATTCTTAACTAAACTACAAGTTTACATGGTTTGATTCATGTCACTTATGCTTTATGACCAAAGTATATGTTACCACTATGCAAGTACACCAGTTTCTATTTTGTAGTTCCAACGTCACGTTGCAAGTTCATGCGTTCACATTCCCCTTTTTGTGTATGTAATCACGCTTTAAGCCTCCCCTTTTTCTCATGGCTAAGTTGGGCTTAAAAGCCTAAGCCCAACATATATTATGATAAACGAACGTATTAAACGGGGGAAAATAGCGTTGGGCCAAATTAATTAATAAATGAAAATATAAAGTAGAAGGGCCCAAATTCAAGTATGGGTTGGGCCCATGATTGGTGTGACCTTTACACCATTAACTTAATAATGGGCCGCAAATATTTACATATAAGAAAATAAAGAAGAAAGACAAAATATGTAAATGTAGAACATACGATGTGTTTAACCCGAGGTTGGATTGAGTTGTGATGTAAACCTGCCCGGAACCGCCCGGCTGTCCAGTAGTCACAACAATACCTATCCAATGTGGGAGGTTAAACATGGAGCCCAATAAGGACCCGAGGTTAGACTGAGTTGTGGCGTAAGACTGCCCGGAACCAACCGGCAACAGGCAGCCACAACAATACCTATCTAATGTGAGAGGTCAAGGCTTTAATAAGACAATTAAGGCTGAGTCAGGATTGTTAGGATTAAGTGAACTAAAGACTTAATCAAAATGGAACATGCTAAACTAAACGGACTGGTGGGGGTTAGGTTAGAAAACACTTAACCAACTTAGCATGTTGGCTAGAGATAGAAAACCTAGTAACGGGGGACCCTTTTCAGCAGTAACCCTAGAAGGTGTATCAGGATACCCTGAAACTAGGCAGGGTGTGGCACGATTACTGGGCTGATTGTAAGAGGTCAAATCGACGGCGGTGGTGTAGTAGTGTAGGTTCTAACGGGGTGCGGGCGTGCACACACTCCGGCGCAGAAAAATAAGGCACTGGACACCAGTAGCATACCTGTGCATTCTAGGATTGTGTCGGGCCGCCACCATGGGACTTGATACACCCCATGGTGGGACCAGCATAGGTAACTACAACATCGGGGGCCGTAAGACACATGTAACTATGCGAGTAGGAGCCGATCATCATAGAATAGATCACATCCCCCTGATTATGGGGTGCCAGTTGGAAACTAGTTTATATGGGTTCAGAGATTAACATGGGGTACGATTGTATATTCGACCCTAGACAACTTAACCAAATTTATAGTGCTTTCCCACTTCTTGTTTATACTTATCATACATAGTTCTTTATTCATAGACAGAATAGTCCTAGACTTACTCAGGCTTTATGTCTGACTCTACTTTTCTTTCGTCTTCTTTTCTTCCATTCCCCCCCCCCCCCCCAGGTCCACAGGGAGGGAACACAGCAGCTTGACCAGCCTTAACATCCAGCTTGAAGAGGAGAAATGTATTGCTTGGACCTTTTCGTTTTGAACTATGGCTTTGGACAACCACTATGGGGCTTTTGCAGTTTATCTACGTTTTATTTATGCTTCTTTAAATAATGTAATCAAGACAGATTATGAAAGTGTTATGTTATGTTTTTGGAAAGGATGTAAGACAATCATGGTGATGTTGTTGTAACACGTATTTGCTTTTATGGAATAAAAGTTGTTGTTTTTCCGCTGTTTACAAATATGTGTTCTTATATCTGTCTTGTATATCTGTGACTTATACTTATAAACCTCCACCAAAATTAGGGCATTCCCTTTGAGAGTGACCCTAACGGAGGTGGGGTGTTTCACTTGGTATCAGAGGATAGGTTTACCAGATAAGATAAAAAGTTCTAAAAATTTATTTTCAAAAAGGAAATTTAAAGAAGCATTTTTAAAAGAAAAATATTATTTTATTTTAAAAAAAGGCAAAGTCCCCCCAAAGCCATAGGTACTATCTCTTATCCTTCGTTTTGAATCTATCCTTTTTGTTTCAGCATGTCCGAAGAACTTAACTTGCCGGAAGGGGTACCAATACCTGGTTGGTTTAGACGGTTCTTAGAGGCAAGGGCCACTCAGCCAGGTCCTACCGTTCCTCCTCCCCCAGCTGTAGGAAATCATCCAGCTGCGGCGGCACCTTTTCCGCCACCTCCTCCTCGGGGAAACACTTTTGCTAAGATATGTAAAGATTTTAAAGCTATGGGAGGAAAGGATTTCCATGGAACTGAGTCCTTCGTGGCAGCTAGGAATTGGCTGAAAGAAACTGAGGACCTATTCATCATCTTTGAGGTAGAGGATAGACAAAAAGTACAATTGGCAGTGTGGCTATTGAAGGGCGAGGCTTCCTACTGGTGGGAAGTCACTAATGCTGAAAGACCAGTGGAGACATGGGAGGACTTTAGGGCAAGGTTTGAGACTAAATTTCTCTCAGATGCGGAAAGAAGTTTGCAGTTGGAAAAATTCTTATTTCTTAAGCAAGGGGACAAGACAGTCAGAGAGTATGTGAATCAGTTCGATGAGCTGGCTAGGTTTGGGCTTGACCTAGTCAACACCCCACACAAGAAGGCTCTCCGTTTCGTCAAAGGGTTGAATGAGCTATTACACAGTTTGGCCATGACCCATATACTCATGGGAGCCACGTATGAAAGATTGGTGCAAATGGCATTGCAGAATGAAGAGGATAAGGGCAAGAAGGAGACAAAGGCAGAAAGCTCTCAAGGGAAGAAAGAGAGTTTGCAGCCTAAGAAGACAGACTTTAAGAAGGGCGGGAAAGGCAACAAAGAGAAGAGGAAGTGCAATTTCTGTGGCAAAGTGGGGCACTTAGTAAAGGACTGCCGGAAAAAGAAGGCCAAGGAGAATGGTGGGTGCTTTTCTTGCGGTGAGACAGGCCACAGGGCTAAGGACTGCCCAAAGAAACGAGGACAGGGGCAGAGGGCTGGATCCACCCCAGGGGAACAGGTTCATGTGCTGGAAGCGCCACCTCTGCAACAACGAGGTATAAATACTTCTGTAGAAAGTGTAGTTTATCTTTATGATCACCCCGTTCGCACTTTATTTGATTCTGGCGCATCACACTCCTCTATCTCGTCTGCTTTAGTAAAATCTCTGCACCTAAAAACTAGTATGGTAGAGGACCCCTTAATTGTTTCAAACCCAATTGGGGGCCCAGCTCATTTGTCTATGATCTGTTTGGGATTGAAAATTTCTATTCTAAATGTAGAATTTCAATGTAGTGCCTTTGTTTTGGGCTTTTCGGGTTATGGTTTGATTTTGGGTATGGATTGGCTATCCAGTAATGGGGCCATCCTTGATTGTGAGAAAAGGGTTGTTAGGCTCCTAACCCAGCTCGGTAATACTTTGGAAATTTCTTGTAATCCCTCATACGCGGTTATGCTTAGTTACCTTGAATCGCTAGATGCCTCTGTTGAAAATTTGCAATCAGTTAAAGTGGTCCGGGAATATCCGGATGTCTTCGAAGAGGTGAAGGGCTTGCCTCCGAAGCGGGATATAGACTTCCGCATATATCTTGTAGATAATGCAAAGCCCGTTGCGTTGCCCGTTAGACACATGGCTCCACGAGAAAGGAAAGAGCTCAGTAAACAGATAAAAGAGCTTCTAGAAAAGGGGTTCATTAGGAGGAGCATTTCAGAATGGGGCGCTCCAGTGGTGTTCGCTACATAGGCGGATGGTTCACTCCGTCTATGTGTTGACTATAGGGAGCTCAACAAGCTAACGAAAAAGAATAGGCACCCGCTCCCTAGAATTGACGATTTGTTTGACCAGCTTGTAGGAGCGTCTGTTTTCTCCCAACTCGATTTGGCAACCGGTTTTCATCAGCTAAGGGTGGCTGAAGATAGCATCGATAAAACGGCGTTCAGAACCCCAGACGGCTTCTTTGAATGGCTTGTCATGCCTTTCGGCTTGAAAAATGCACCTGCTTACTTCGTGGACCTGATGAGTAGGGTATTCAGAGATTTTCTCAACAAGTTCGTGGTGGTCTTCGTAGATGATATCCTTATCTTCTCAAAGAGTGAAGAGGAACATGCTCAGCACTTAAGGGCAATCATGGAAACTTTGCGAGTCCATCAACTAAAAGCCAAATTCTCCAAATGCCACTTTTGGAGAGAAGAGGTGAGGTTCCTTGGGCACATAGTTCCAAGCAAGGGTTAGCAGTGGACCCTGCTAAGGTAGTGGCGGTACAGGATTGGAAGACACCAAGGAATGCAACTGAGGTCCGAAGCTTTCTAGGACTAGCAGGTTTCTATCGAAAGTTTATAAGGGATTTTGCGAAAATCTCAGCTCCACTCACGAAATTGACTAAGAAGAATCTAGTGTTCAATTCGGATTTGGATTGCGAGTTTGCTTTCCAACGACTGAAAAGGGCTCTTACAACAGCCCCAGTTTTGACGCTGCCAGATGGGAGCAAGATGTTCACTGTTTATACGGATGCATGTGGGACAGGGCTAGGCGCCGCCTTAATGCAAGAAGGAAGGGTAGTAGCTTATGGCGGGAGGCAGTTGAAAGTGCACGAAAAGAACTACCCAACCCACGATCTTGAGTTAGCCGCCATCGTCTTTGCACTCAAGTCTTGGCGACACTATCTCCTAGGTGAGAAGTTCGAACTTTACACTGACCATAAATCGTTGAAATATCTTTTCTCGCAGAAGGATCTTAACTTGAGGCAACAAAGATGGATGGAGTTTCTTGCCTCATACGATTTCGAAATCTCCTATACTCCGGGCAAAGGCAACGTAGTGGCAGACGCGTTGAGCCGAAAGAAATTGACCCTGAGCCCGTTGTTTGTTGAAAGACAAAGCCTAGAGTTTATAGCCAGCTTCGACTTTAGGCCTTCCTCCGATTTCGTACCAGGCTTGCTAGCATCTCTCGAAGTGCGCCCAACTTTAGTGGATTCAGTAGGGACAGCACAACGCGAAGACCCTCAGCTTGTGGAAACAATTGATAGGCTAATTAGGGGTGAGACTTCAAGTCACCTCAACAGATACTCCATCGACGATAAGGGTTTGCTAAGGCGAGACGGAAGACTATGCGTCCCACAGACAAAAGATTTAGTAAAGAAGGTTCTCGAGGAAGCACATCACTCCAAGATGACGATACACCCAGGCGGAGATAAAATGTACAAAGATATAAAAAGGACTTTCTTCTGGAACGGCATGAAAAAGGACATGGCAGAATTCGTTTCTAAGTGCATGGTGTGCCAACAGGTTAAGGCGGAACAGAAAAAGCCTGGCGGACTGCTACATCCTCTGGAGGTCCCGCAGTGGAAGTGGGATAGCATATCAATGGACTTCATCGATGGGCTGCCTAGGTCTAGGAGAGGCAACACTAGCATTTGGGTAATAGTGGATAGGCTTACTAAAAGCGCCCACTTTTTACCTGTCAAAAGTAAAAGAACTGCCGCATCCCTAGCATCACTTTACCTCAAAGAAATCGTTCGACTCCATGGAATACCATCTAGCATTGTTAGTGACCGAGACCCCATCTTCACCAGCGAGTTTTGGCGGAGTCTGCAAGAAGCAGTAGGAACGCAGTTATGCTTGAGCACAGCCTATCATCCCCAAACCGACGGCCAAACAGAGAGAGTGAACAGAGTTTTGGAGGACCTTTTAAGACTATGCGTCCTTGACTTCGGAGGGACATGGGAAGACCACCTTCCTTTGGTGGAATTTGCCTACAACAACAGCTATCAAGCAACCATCGGAATGGCGCCCTTCGAAGCTTTATACGGAAGACCATGCCGATCGCCCACTTGTTGGTGGGAGTCTACTGATAAGCTCATACTTGGACCAGATATGATCCGAGAGATTTCAGAGAAAGTAGACTTAATACGAAGAAGGATGAAGACGGCCCAAGACAGACAAAAGTCCTATGCCGACAAGAGAAGGACCAACCTTGAATTTGAGGTTGGAGACAGAGTTTTTCTCAAGGTATCACCACTAAGAAACGTTGTTCGTTTTGGAACCACAGGAAAAATGGCACCGAGGTTCGTAGGGCCATTCCCTATCATCGAGAAAATTGGGAAAATGGCCTATAGATTAGAGCTACCCGAGAAGTTGGCTGGAGTCCACAACGTTTTTCACGTTTCACATCCCCGAAAATGTCTACATGAGTCAGCCGAGGTGGTAGAGCCAAATATCCTCGAAGAGGCCGAAGTGGAACGCGAAGCAACCATAAGAAAAGTTCCAACCCGCATCTTAGGAACGGAAGTGAAGAAGCTACGCAATCGCGAAGTCAAGCTCGTCAAAGTTCAGTGGAGCGACGCCGAGGGAGACGCGACTTGGGAAACTGAAGCTAGAATACGCACTGCCTACCCTTTTCTGTTCGAGGGTACATCCTTGATCTTTCCTTTTCCTTAAGTTGCGCTTTTATCTATCTTTTTAGGTATATTTCCTCGACCTTATCTTTTAGGTAGAAACCCTTTGGATGGAAACATGTAATTGAAACATGTTATGGATGATGGTTGCAAGTGGTTGCAAGTGATTGCTAGTGGTTGCTCGTGGTTGCATATACACACACAATCTAGGTTTTAGATCGGCTCAGTCACTTCATATTGCATATGCATATATGTTTGCATTCGTATATGGTTGAACTCTAATGTGTTGTCATGTGGATGTTGCATTTGTATTGAATGATTGTGCACTCATATAGAATCAAGAATAGGAAAATTTGCATACATAATGGATTCATGGCACTTACATAATTCGCATTAAGGAGGTCAACTGGATCAGTAGACCGCCTGATTTTGCATTAGATAAGTACATGTACACACACACTTCGCATATGATCATGAAGCATTAGAAGTCTTTTAAGGACAATGGATGCTCGTGTTTGATGGATGAGTAGATGGATGATTGGATGTTAGGATATACATTCCTCCTAACTTGAAGATTTCGGGGACGAAATCCTTTTAAGTGGGGGAGAATGTAACACCCCGTGAATTCTATAACTGTGAAATTCACAAATTAAAGTATAATTAATTTCAAATCAAAGAACTAAGGGAAACGGGATACGCCATTGCGTTCGTCTCGGAAAAATACGCGAAATAGAGTCCGAGTTTTCGAAAAACGGAGTCCGTATGAAGAAGATATGGCCTTCGGAAGTTTCTGAATTAAGTTTAAAATTCGAACAGAATAAAACAGCTCAGAAAAACAAGTTTAAATTCCAAAATCGGGCCCAATTGGCCAGGGCGGGAAAACTCCCGCCTAATTCACCCAGGTCGACTGGGCTGTCGACCTGGTCTAGCCAGGTCGACAGGGCTGTCGACAGGGCTGTCGACCTGGTCCAGAGCCAGGTCGAACCCAGCCCAACCTGGCTGGCCTATTCTATGTTGGTCGATTTTCAGGGGTCTGCTTTGTCATTAGGGCTAGGTGGCAGGCTCTAATTGGTCTCTCTTTAGAATGAATGGCTACGATCAAACCAAGCAACATCGATGGTCCTAATCAGTTCATAAACCCTATAAAAATGACCCTAGACTCAACCTAATCTATTCATTCAAAAATAAGAACAAGGCCACCATGTTGCTGAGGAACGACTAAGAGTAGCCACCAATTGGAGAGAGGATTAGGAGGCAAATTCTAAAGCATAAAGCAACTTAATCAAATCAAATCGCATCTCCAAATTCCTAAATTGGAGAATTCGCCACACAATTGTAAGTAGAGTATTATTTTGGTATGAACAAATGATTGTGTTGGTTTGTATACTTGATTTGTGGCGATAAAGTAATTCATATTTGTGCGTTACTATGATTCTTATCGATTTGGAATATTGTATACGTTTGGATATTCTCGAATTATGTTATTCATTATAAAAAAAACTACATGTTTGCGGTAGTTTTATGCAAGTATACGTTTGGAATATTCGCAAATTATGTAATCCATGTTGAAGCTACATGTATGTAGTTGATTAATTGAAATTCATGCAAGTTTGGGGTTTTGCTACTATGCCATCATAATGTATATTTTTGTACAAAAATCATTTTGTACGTAATTGGAACAAATTTGGGTTATTATAGTTCATATGAAACTATGTTGAAATTTTGGCACCATGATCTATGTATTAAGCCATGCTTTTGTACTAGAAAACCTATTTGCAAACTTATGAATATGACTAGGCTATGATTGATATTTTGCATAATTGTAATCCATGTTAGATCTATATTGTTAACAAGAATTATATGATGACATATGTGGTACATAGCTAGGTTAGATTCAAAAATCCCTTTTGCAAGTTTGCATGACTAAAGTAAAAATCATGATTTCATGTTAGAAATATTTATGCCATGGTTATGTGAATAGATTTAAAATCATGATTAAGTTGAACTATACTTTTGTGTTAGTAACAAAAGTAAGCACCTTTGTAAACATGTAGTAATCTTATGAACATGATTTGCTTATGTTTGACATTATGCCTAAATAAAAATATAGGTTTATGTTGTAGTTAAGCCTATGTGTCAATAGTGATATTCTTAACTAAACTACAAGTTTACATGGTTTGATTCATGTCACTTATGCTTTATGACCAAAGTATATGTTACCACTATGCAAGTACACCAGTTTCTATTTTGTAGTTCCAACGTCACGTTGCAAGTTCATGCGTTCACATTCCCCTTTTTGTGTATGTAATCACGCTTTAAGCCTCCCCTTTTTCTCATGGCTAAGTTGGGCTTAAAAGCCTAAGCCTAACATATATTATGATAAACGAACGTATTAAACGGGGGAAAATAGCGTTGGGCCAAATTAATTAATAAATGAAAATATAAAGTAGAAGGGCCCAAATTCAAGTATGGGTTGGGCCCATGATTGGTGTGACCTTTACACCATTAACTTAATAATGAGCCGCAAATATTTACATATAAGAAAATAAAGAAGAAAGACAAAATATGTAAATGTAGAACATACGATGTGTTTAACCCGAGGTTGGATTGAGTTGTGATGTAAACCTGCCCGGAACCGCCCGGCTGTCCAGTAGTCACAACAATACCTATCCAATGTGGGAGGTTAAACATGGAGCCCAATAAGGACCCGAGGTTAGACTGAGTTGTGGCGTAAGACTGCCCGGAACCAACCGGCAACAGGCAGCCACAACAATACCTGTCTAATGTGAGAGGTTAAGGCTTTAATAAGACAATTAAGGCTGAGTCAGGATTGTTAGGATTAAGTGAACTAAAGACTTAATCAAAATGGAACATGCTAAACTAAACGGACTGGTGGGGGTTAGGTTAGAAAACACTTAACCAACTTAGCATGTTGGCTAGAGATAGAAAACCTAGTAACGGGGGACCCTTTTCAGCAGTAACCCTAGAAGGTGTATCAGGATACCCTGAAACTAGGCAGGGTGGGGTACGATTACTGGGCTGATTGTAAGAGGTCAAATCGACGGCGGTGGTGTAGTAGTGTAGGTTCTAACGGGGTGCGGGCGTGCACACACTCCGGCGCAGAAAAATAAGGCACTGGACACCAGTAGCATACCTGTGCATTCTAGGATTGTGTCGGGCCGCCACCATGGGACTTGATACACCCCATGGTGGGACCAACATAGGTAACTACAACATCGGGGGCCGTAAGACACATGTAACTATGCTAGTAGGAGCCGATCATCATAGAATGGATCACATCCCCCTGATTATGGGGTGCCAGTTGGAAACTAGTTTATATGGGTTCAGAGATTAACATGGGGTACGATTGTATATTCGACCCTAGACAACTTAACCAAGTTTATAGTGCTTTCCGACTTCTTGTTTATACTTATCATACACAGTTCTTTATTCATAGACAGAATAGTCCTAGACTTACTCAGGCTTTATGTCTGACTCTACTTTTCTTTCGTCTTCTTTTCTTCCGTTCCCCCCCCCCAGGTCCACAGGGAGGGAACACAGCAGCTTGACCAGCCTTAACATCCAGCTTGAAGAGGAGAAATGTATTGCTTGGACCTTTTCGTTTTGAACTATGGCTTTGGACAACCACTATGGGGCTTTTGTAGTTTATCTACGTTTTATTTATGCTTCTTTAAATAATGTAATCAAGACAGATTATGAAAGTGTTATGTTATGTTTTTGGAAAGGATGTAAGACAATCATGGTGATGTTGTTGTAACACGTATTTGCTTTTATGAAATAAAAGTTGTTGTTTTTCCGCTGTTTACAAATATGTGTTCTTATATCTGTCTTGTATATCTATGACTTATACTTATAAACCTCCACCAAAATTAGGGCATTCCCTTTGAGAGTGACACTAACGGAGGTGGAGTGTTTCACTTACGCTTTTGGAGAGGTTCAGCAGATGTTTGGATTTTGGTACATATTGCCGTGCTGGTACTACGAGTACACGGCTAACATGCATTCGCGCATGTTGCCCGCCGCCAATCAAACCACCGAGTCATTTTTCCTATGCATGCGTAGATGGGAGAGTAGTCACCTAGTCCGGCGAGTTCCTGCTGGTGTGAGACACGATTTGATGGATGTCCGTACTCAGTTAGATTTGAGAGAGATGGGCAACATATTACGAGCACCTTGGAACACTTATTGGATGTTACTTTCAGCAGATGGCCCGCTTCTTGATGACCACCCGCTGGTCATTTCAGGTCGTTTATCTCTTCGCCGTGTCATCTTGCTCCCACCGGCCCACCTTCCTATTTGGTACTTGGGAGATTGCTGTTATTATCAGGGGCCCGGCCAGTTGCGCGTACCTGGAGATACACCTCTTCCCGATGATATGTTCGGGCCTCGTCGTTCTATTGGGAGATAATACATACAGGGTCTGAGATAGGGAGGATGGGTTGATACGATTGATTTTTACATCCCTGACGCAAATTTTGACCCTTATTGGGTTCGGGTAGCTCTTAGGCGGTACTTGTTGCCGGATTATATGTGGGGTGTGAACTCCGATCACATTGGTCCCCGATTGGTTACTGGTAGAGTTCATCCTCCACTGTTTACTTTTGACCCGAACCCTTCACAGATCTCCAACCAGCCTATGGATTTTTCTTTGGCCGATACATTTCAGGCATATGATCTTAGCGGTACACAGCTATCCCTGCCTATTATCTACCCACCTACGCACATGGTACACGGTGTCCCTACTGCTGGATTATATCTGGTAAATGAAGTATTATTCTTACTTGTGGATTTATTACCTTGTACGTTCTAAGTTGTAGAAACTGATTTTATATGGTCTATATTTGTAGTTTGCACCCCAGCTTGACCAGCATAGGATACATATTGTCGATACTCAAGAGATTTGCTTGCTACATTCTCAGTCCTTATATTAGGAGCACCAGGCGATAGTTCAGAGTTTGCAGGACTAGATCGACGACTTACAGGTCGAACTAGAGGCAGCAAGGGGTGGTGATACAGGAGCATCAGGTACAGTTAGAGGGTCATGTACTGGTGAAGGTTCAGGTGCTGCTGGAGGACCGGGAGGGAGTGGAGGATTAGGTAGTGATGGAGGATTGGGTGGGGGTGGAGGATTATGTAGCGACGATGACGATTTTCCTTACTATGACGGTGGTGATAGCGGGGATGACATGGAGACGGATGGTGAGGAGTCTGAGCACGATGATGCTACGGATTTAGGATGACTTTAATGAGGATCATGCTGATGATATTTTGTTTTTTGTTATCATGATGTATATATGTGTATGGATTGATGTAGTGGACCTTACGTTATTCTTTCATGTTTGCTCATTTTCATATGTCATGTTGATGCATGTTGTACTATATTATCTACATTTTATGTTTATTACTGTCGACAACTGTATTTTATGATGTTCTATGTACTGGACCCTTTATTAACTATATTTTATGATGCACTTTGTAGTGTTAAACGATGTTTGAAATATTTAATTATAAAACGATGTTTGAAACGTTTAATTTATAATTTAATTATAAAATGAACTGCAGTTGCGTGGTAGTTCGTAATATAATGTTTTGAACTTTAATTGGTTGCACAGGATTAGTTTTAAGTCGGATTTATTCGAAACAAGAAACGTTCGAATCTAATTGTTAATATTTTTCTAATGGAAGAGAAAATTAGATTTTTCATGTTGTAGATTTTGTTTTATGTCCAAATCAAATTTTCAAATAGTCGATGTGGAATTCCTTTATAAATTATAACATTTACTTAGATTAAATAAACGATTTTTTATTTAATGTAAAATCATTTATTCTTGGAATTCAACCAATGAAGCGGCGCATGACACGATGTACACTCAATTTGCTATATTTAGGTGGGGACGACCCTGTTTTTCGCTTGTAATATCATTGGGGACGACCCTATTTTTCGCAATATGTAGCAGCTTATTTTCTTTACTTCCAAACAGCCTAAACCCTCATTCCTAATTTCTTTTCTTCTAGCCGCCTACTCCTTCCTTTTTTCCCATTTCAGCCTTCTACTTGAAAAGAAAATAGTAAAGGTGCCTTATTGGTATTTGTCGAAACAGGGAAAAGAAAGTGTAGGCTCCACCATGGCCAACTTAGGAAATGACGATGAGACGGTAGAAAATCAATGACCAGGAAAAGAAAGGTAGTTGAAGGGCGCGTTGTCGAGCCACTAGGTCCGGGTTGATCCAACCCTTTCTGTTGTTGTGAAGAAGAATCAGTGGTCGTTGTTTCGAGAACCAAAAAAATGCTGGTCGTCGATTTTTTGGTTGTAAAGCTTACGAGGACCACAAGGTTTTTCCTGATGAAATTGATTGTTGTTACTTTAAGCAGTGGATTGACCCTTCGACATGCGAACGTGGAGTTCAGTATGCACTGGAAGCGCAAGCCGAAATAAGACGCTTGAACAAAATTGTTGCTAAGACAACTAGAGCTGGATTTTACTCGCGTCCGTGGTAGGTCTAAGTGGAAGCTATCTTATTGTGTTTTATTGTACTTTGAATTTGATGTTTATGTGTTCAGTTGTAGTAGTTCGTATGATTGTAGTTTGGCATTTCTTAATGTTATAATATTGTAGTTCATATATTTATGTGGAAGCTATCTTATTGTTGTGTTCATTACTAAAAACTGGGATACATAAGGATACGCACTTTAATAATACAAATATTACGCATAGTCTAATGTACAGAACGTCCGTGATAGAGAATCTCCATTATGCACCAGTCACTGTCCACTGTAGCCATGATAGAGAATCAACACTATACACTAGCACTGGACACTGTTAATGCCATGTGCACTATACGCACAGGAAACACTGCCAAATGTGAAGCGTCCAATCGTTTAGTACGGTAGGTAGTCATATTAAGTTTTGAACTTTAAATGGTTGTACAAGAGTCAATATAAGTTGGACTTTCTCAAAACAAGAAACGTTGAAATCTTGTTTATTTCTCAAAACAATATAAAATAAAGGATTTTAATTTTATTTACTATCATTTTGGCTTGGCATTCAACACGAGCTACAACGTGGATGACCGTACTTATTAAATTCTCTGGCTACATTACGTGGACGACCCTGCACACATAAATTCCTAGACCGCCATTACATGGACGACCGTGCACACTATCAACTAGACAAAGACATGTACCAATAAATGAGCACTCGTACGAATAAAGGAGCACTCGTACCAATAAAGGAGCACCCTGTCCAATAAAGGAGCTCTTTATCCAACAAAGGAGCACTTTGTCCCAAAAAAGGAGTACTCTGTCCAATAAAAGAGCACCATGTCTAGTAAAACGACACTCTGCCCAATAAAGGAGCACTCTGTTCAATAAAGGAGCACTTTATCGAATAAAGGAGCACACTCCACCCAATAAAGCTACCCACTGACCAAGACCTCATACCTTATATACAACAGCAATGTCGCAACCATTTCTCATATCCAAACACATTCACAAACACAAAATGGATTCCTATTTTATGACATGCATTATGGCTTTTAACAGAAATTCGGAGGAAGAGGAAATCCTTCAAGAGGAAGTGGAAGAAATACAAGAAATATGGGACTTATACCATGAAGCATACGGTTCATCATCCACAAGTCCAGGGGGATCAGTTCCTAGAAGGAGATTAATACAAAGAAATCATGCTAAATACCATAAGTCTCTGATGCAAGATTACTTTAATGACAACTGAACTTATGGGCCTGATATGTTTCGCAGAAGATTCAAAATGCATAGAAAATTTATTTCTTCGGATATTGGCGGGTATTCAAGGTAACAACGATTGCTTTAAGTACAAACAAAATGCATCGAAGACGCAGGGGTTGTCCAGTTTTCAGAAAATGACGGCCGCTATGAGAATGTTAGCTTATGGCACTCCTGCTGATGCTTTGGACGATGCGTACCAAATAGAAGAGCGCACGGCACTTGACACACTTGAAAAATTCTGTCAAGCTGTAGTGGACATCTATAGAGAAGAATATTTAAGGTCTCCGAACAAAGCAAATGTAATGTGAATCAGAGAGATGCACGAAAGCAGGGATGGCCGGGAATGTTAGAAAATCTGGACTGTATGCAATGGGAATGGAAGAACTTCCCTAAGGGATTACAAGGTGCATACAACAGCAAGGAAAGGCGACCAACTATCATTTTGGAAGCTGTGGCATCGTACGATCTGTGGATATGGCACGCTTTTTTTGGAATCCCCGGTTCGAATAATGAATTAAATGTTATAGAAAGATTCCATCTGTTCAATGATCTTTCTCAAGGCCGGGTACCTCCTTTAACATTTACCCTAAGCCTAAATGCTAATGACCATGGCTATTACCTAGGTGACGACATTTACCCGAAATAGAGCATCATTGTTAAAACATGTCCTAATCCATTGACTCCTAAACAAGTCAAATTCGCAGTGATGCAAGAGGGACAAAGGAAAGATGTAGAACAAGCTTTTGGTGTTCTACAATCTAAATTTGCAATGATAAGTAATCCATGTCGGCTGTGGTCTAGGAAAAAGATGTCTACAATCATATTTGCCTGCATCGTTCTACATAACATGATCACAGAAGAAGAAAGAGATATGGATGAAGGGCAACGTCACTACGAATATGAAGGGGCTTCGCAACCACCCTAAGTATTTCGACAAAACATACTACTAACAGAAGAGGACTTCAACGTTCGTTTGAACTGTCAGCTTATGTTTAGAGATGCACAACTCCATAACCGGCGGCAGAAAGATCTTATGGATCATTTATGGAACCACTATGGCGATACCTAATTATGAAGCTTGCTTGTCCGAACTCGTGTTTTATTTTACGATTGTACGAACTTATCGATCATTTATGCAGTACTGATGTTGTTGTTTTTTAATTTACCATCGTGTTCTATTGTAAGGGTTATTAACTAGCTATTATTATGTTCCGAAGCTAAATTATTTTATTTTGATCTTCTAAAACATAACTATTTTCTACGAAAATAATAACGATTTTTTTTCATATTAAAATATAATTTAGGTTAGGTAAACAAATATTTAAAATCTAAATGAATCACGCGCCGACTTTATCGGCTTGTCATGCAACGAGCCGATTTTATCAGGGCACACCGAAAAAATCGGCTCGCTACATGACAAGCCGATAAAGTCGGCGTGTGAGTCCAATTCGGACTCCTGAATTGAACCGTAACATTTGCTTGAATATTAAGGGATGTAATATTTGTTGGGGATCAAATCTCCCCTCAATTCACAATTAAGGCAAAGAATGCCTTGCTATTGGAGATGCTCTTATTATATTATACCTTGAATTTAAAAAAGCAAAGAAAAAAAGCCAAATTAGTTTTAGTCACTAAGTTGAAACTAAGAACCAACCATTAGAATTTTGATTATTCGTTCATGAATTAGATCTGCATCTCAAAAGATATACATTCTTTGAAAACGTTGTTAATCAGAAATGGTTCAATTTGATTATAGTCTAATGTTTTGAATGACAGTTTTAAATTTATGTACATATTGGATCCATTTGTCCTAGCAGAAGGAATGGAAAACTACTGTGTATTTTGAGGTTTCACGGATAAATTGATTTGACTGGAGAAAATATCAAAATATGGACAACTTAGCAATCATTTAAGGTACAATAATTTGGTTTCCAATATGAATTTACAAATAATTTTTCCAATAAAATTTGTAGATCATCGTGGTAACACATTTCAGCACTATCCTCATTCTTTCCTTCTTCATTCATGATAGTTTTATTTCCACTTCCACAATATACACGTTTAAAGGTATAATAGTTTCATTATTGTATCCATGGAGAAGACCAATGTGGCAAAGATGATGGCGCACCAGAGCAATCCTCATTTGAAGTATTGATTTCTGAAATAGACTGAAATTTCAATTTTTTGTCCATCGAATTCATTTTAAATTGCTAATTCTATCTATGTAATTTTATAATTAGCACAATGACTTAGATGATTCTAAACAAGAGGTTGATCGTTTGTTTGTACAAAGAGGAATATCTCTAAGGAAGGTACTATGTTTCACTAATATTATTTTACTATCTTTATTTCCATCGCTCTTTAGTCGTCGGTCTATATATCACTGTTTTTGCATTCAGAAAATCATTTACAGCTGATGTTAACCTCAATATTCTACCTCGAACTAAGAAGAAATTGGGAAGTTATAGCATGAAGATATGAATGAATAAGTACCTATAGCTTATTAATTCCTTCGGTTTGTACTTCCTAATCTGATTTTGATTGAAGCTTATTTCTTTATTCTTTTCCATTTGATTTACATGATGACTTCCATAACATTATTTTGCATATGCTAAATTTAGGATGTGGTCCTTTACAATTAACACTAACAATTAATTTGATTTCTTTTACGAGTTATGTAGATACAGTGAAGAGTTAAGAATGACGGAAGTCAAGTTTCATATTATTTATTGATAAATTAACACATCAGTTTGAACATTTTACTTGGCAACTAATCATACGCGACTCAAAATTTTGTATCGCTTGCAAAAAAATCTGATTAAGGGATAATGCACTTTTACTGACTATTTTTATTTGAACATTGGTCGATAACTACATTTCTACTATTGTTATTGACATGCTATTCTCTCTTAACTCACTATTACGCCTAATTTAGTAGAAGTTGATGGTACAGGCATTTTCATACATGTCTAAACATAACCTGGTCCTAATCCAGTATTATGTACATGACTATTGTTTCAAACATGCCACAACAAATTGTCAACGAAACAGTCATCGACATTGACCTTGGCACCACAAACTCAAGTATTGCTACCATGAAACGAGGAAAGCTCACTATCGTAACAAATGCCAAAGGTTAAAGAATGACTTTATTCATAGTAGCATATACCAAAAGTGTGGACAGAATGGTGGAGCAAATTGAGAATATGCAAGTCGTGGTTAATCCCCCCCATATATTTATTTATTTATATATATATATATTTATTTATATATAGGAAGGTTCCTCTACACCTCTTATATTGCTCGTGAACTCTCCCCCTTAATTTCCACCACTCATTTCCCCACTCATTCTCTCTCTTCCCATTTCAATATTATTTCTTAGTGGAAAGAGAGATAATGAGTGGGGAAATGGATGGTGGAGCACGTATAATCCAATTATTTTGATTTCAGTAGGAAATGCCAGGATCAGTACAATAGATACATTGCAAAAATTATGTTTTCTGTAAGAACGATCAAGATTTGAACCATGATTGTATACATCTTTTTTGCTTACCAAATTTGTTGTTTAGGCAAGCACATATCCTTTAGAATTTAATATTGATATCATCATTTTCTACAAAAAAGTGACAAAGCTAACAATCAGAGAAAACATGAAGCTTTCACATAGCAACAACGTTTTTAATTATCAGCTGCAAAAGTGGTGGTATCCTCTGTATGACACTATTAACTGAACATCAATACATAGATATATTGGCATTACTATTTTATTAGTGATTATGTTTAGCCTACATATCCATTATCATTGCACAGAAGAAAACCCTTAAGTAATATTAACCTGAGCGAGCCTAAAAAATCATACGGATATTAACAGCATGAGCCCATTGGATTCCCAAAGCAGCAGCAAGATGGGTTCCATTAGAGTTTCTAATAGAATATTTACTATATCCTTGAAATGAGTAGAAAGAAGATTCGTCGCTGATATGACTCCGTACTTGATTAGTCACAACAATAGGAATTCTTGAAAATTCGGCAAGTGACCTTCAATCGCATTGAGAAACGAAAGAGGCCATTTTCTTGAAGCTGGCCTAGAACTACCTATAAATCTTTCATTTTCCCTTGTAACTTGTGCATCCATGTTATCAATAAGAAGCAACTTTCATTCCTCCTTAAGAACATGCGAGACAATCCTAACAGACCTCATGTCGAAGAATTTTTTTTCCCATTGGTTGCAACCTCCCAGTAAATTAAGATAAGGATGTTGGTCGCAAAACTATTACTCTGCCAGCCATCTCTTGCGCTGCGACCATTGATCGAAAAATCTGAGCGAAACTATTTCTCTAATTTCTATCATCCTTCAGGAACTGAATTTTGAATCTGTATCAATATACACAACACCGCCATTCAAACCTCCATAACAAGCAGGCAATGTAGCAAGGAGAGCAAGCTTTACGCATAATTGGTTTTTTTCCAACTACAGAAGGGCTAACTCTGTAACAGCTCCAAATGGGATCCTGCCACAGAATGCATCATCAAGTCCACATAAACTTGTTGATATTTTGCAAATTCCAAATGGGAGACCCATTATGGATTCCAACAAATTCTCCTTTAATTTTCTCTTAGTATTCTGCAAATTTAAGTTGGCATATTAAGATTGCTATATCAACCACTTAATTCATAAGTTTAAAATTTCTTAGTTTGTATACACTTACTATTATAAACGTTAATCTGGCAAATGCTTATGTAACATGAATACATAACTCACTTAAAACTTGCATGTTTAAGACGATTATTCTAAACATTTGAAATGGCACAAGCATATGCAATATCTTCTCACTATCGATAATGTGCTGCTACTTCTTCATATTGGAGTGATTTTATGTTTAAAGTTGAATTAACAAGAACACATGATGAAAATGATTGCTGAAATTGATCCCTGGCCATAAACTCAATATTGTGAAATTAAAAGTTGAATTTATAATCAAAAGCAGTACCTAGATATAAAAGGTAGGGAAAAACAATTGAGCCTGATGAAATCCATATCTACTAGGCAAGTGAACCAAAATGAAACTCAATAATAATAAAAGAAAAACCAGAAAGGAATAACAAAAAGATCAATATCATAATATCAGTATTCTCAAAATTCTGAGTATTTGATAACCAGTTATCATAACAATTAAGTGTTAGCCGACATACCTGTTGAGATAGTTTATATCTCCTATTTTATGTAAAGGCCATTGGCCTCTGTTCAACCCAATATGTATTCTGGGCTTAGTATAAGGCAAACGTTTATTATATAAACGTATCATGTACATACCTTGTTACATTAAGAAAAATCATTTCATTCAGTTTATGTACTTCTGCTACAAACTATTCAATACAAAATTCTTTCTTTTCAAAATCGAAAGCTTCAATTCTTATCAGAAATTTAACTTGGTATCAGAGCAAACCCGATTCTGATATTAAAGTTTGTGGCAGATTCATCAGATTCATTTTCATCACTTGAATCTGACTCATCCAAGATCTCGTGTGATCTTTTCATCTGAGATTTATTCTCAATTACTAAAACACAGTGTCCTGCCAAGTTTAACTGGCTGCATCTGTGTTCTAATAAGTTGAGAGAGGATTATTTCATCTGAAAGCATCTTTACCAATCAAGAAGCACAAGAAAAGTTCACAATTACTCAGATAGCAAAGCAAGAACGGTCAGAAATCAGTTCTTGACATTTCAAATAAAAAAAAGGATTTCATCATCAAATCCATTCTTTTGCAGTCAAAAGTAACTGCAAATCAAATTCTTATGCAATCTCAATTCAAGTAAAGAGTTCTGGAGTAAAATACCTCATTTCTTGACAATATTTTTCATCATTTTGCTGCTGTAATGGCTCAAAGCAACAACTCTGCAACTGGAACCTCTGGTAACATAGGAACTTTAGGCAATTCAGGAAATCCTCCTCCACCACCCACAGGTATAGATCAACTTCTTAAATGTATTATTAGCCCTCAAAGCCAGCTTGTCACCATCAAGCTTGAAGAAAACAATTTCCTGTTATGGAAAATGCAAGTGGAAACTGCCATTCAAGGTTATGGCTTAGAAGAATATATTCTTGGAACTGTTGCTCCTCCACCAAGATTCATCACTAATGCTGAAAACAACATAGTCAGTAATGATGAATTTACAAAGTATCATAGACAAGAAAGGTTGATCAGTTCCTAGTTATTATCCTCTATTAGTGTTGCATTATTACCTCAAGTAATTGGATGTAATACTGCAAATGAAATTTGGACAACTGTTGAAAAAGTTTTCAATTCCCAGTCTCAAGCCAAAGCCTTGTATTATAAAAGGCAACTTCAAAATTGTAAGAAAGAAAACTTGAGTATGATAGAATATTTGGGAAAGGTCAAAAATATCTGTGATATGTTAAAAGCCACAGGGAGTAATATTGATGATTCTGAACAAGTGTTGTGTTTACTAAATGGGTTAGGAGGTGAATATGAGGCTGTAGTAGCCATAATAACAACACAAAGAGTTACTCCCCCACTTGATGAGGTTCATGCCATACTACTTTGACATGAGGCAAGAATTGATATCAAGAAGGCTACTGACAATGAATATTCTATTAACTATGCTGCTAACAATAGAGGCAGAGGTCAAGGCAATTACAAGAATAATCATACCAGTCAAAGAGGTGGATTCCCCTCCAGAGGAAGAGGAAGAGGAAGGGGTAGATGGAGCAACAACAACAACAAACCCAAGTGTCAAATCTATGAAAAAGTGGGACATACAACTCTTAAGTGTTTCTTCAGATTTAATTCTAATTATTCTGGTAATCAAGGGAATTACAGTCAAAATCAGAATAATCCTAATGCTAATGTGGCTCAAGCTCAACAAGATTCAGAAAATCAATCAAGTGGAAATCAATGTAATCAGTCTGACAGCAAATCTGAATCAAATATTGATGATAACTAGTTTCCAGACTCAGGTGCTACAAATCATATGACCAACAATTTAGATAATCTCAATCTTGGGAATAAAGAATATAGAGGTAATCAGTTAATAACCATGGGTGATGGTAAGTGCATTAGTATTTCTCATACTGGTATTGCTATCTTAACTGGCAAGAGACAATTATTTTTATATAAATTATTAAGGGTGCCTAAGATAAAGAAAAACTTAATGAGTGTGTCACAATTTACAAAGGATAATAATGTGAATTTTATCCAAATTATTGTGTTGTTAAAGACACGTTGACACATGAAATTCTTTTGCAGGGTAATATTGAAGACAAAGGACTGTACAAGTTCAAACTTGGAGATCAACTAACTTCTGCAAAAGATGGTCTTTTCTATAATGCAATAGTTCAACATGAAAACTGTAACAAAAGTATTTTTGATTTGTGGCATTACAAGTTAGGTCACCCTAGTGTTAATGTTGTGAAAAATGTTCTACGTAAAAATAACATCTCATATGAATATATTTCCTTGCCATATGTTTGTACTTATTGCCAAATGGGCAAAAATCATAAGCTTCCATTTGATCACTCATTAACTAATTACACTAAACCCTTTGAATTAGTAGCCACTAATCTTTGGGGACCTGCACCTATATCTACTGACTATGGTTTCAAATATTATATCTCCTTTGTTGATGCATTCTCTAGATATACTTGGATTTATTTTTTGTAAAATAAATCTGGTACTCATGATACTGTAGTTAAATTTATTAATATGATAGAGAATCAATTCAACACTAGGATAAAGATTTTACAGTATGATGGTGGGGCTGAATACAGATCACTTATCAGTTATTTTGATAGTAAAGGCACTATACACAGAACTACTTGCCCATACACGTCAGAACAGAATGGTTTAGTTGAAAGGATACATAGACATGTTGTAGAGAGTGGTTTAACTTTATTAGCACATGCATGTCTACCATTAAAATTCTGGTGTGAATCATTTAATACTGCAGTTTATTTAATAAATAGAATGCCTACAGCAGTATTAAAGAATGTCAGTCCATTAGAAGTATTGTATAAAGTTGAACCAGATTACAATGAGTTAAAACCATTTGGATGACTATGTTTTCCCTATTTGAGGCCTTATAATAAACATAAGTTAGAATTCAGATCAAGGCCATGTACTTTTCTTGGGTATGCTGTTAAACAAAAAGGTTACAGATGTATTGATGAGAATGGAAGAATATTCATTAGTAGACATGTCAAATTCAATGAATATATATTTCCATTCACACAGGCAAGTATCAAAACAACAAGCAAAGTTGTTAAAGGTAATGAAAATATACCATGTATTCCCCAACTTTCAGATTTTCTTCAAGTAACAGGTGATAACTTGGCTGCTGATGCTCAGCAAATCAATACCACTGATCCATATAGTAGTAATGATAGTGAACCACCCAGCCTCGCCAAAAGCACACCTATAATAGAAGAAAATGAAGATTCAAATTCTAGAAGTGTTCAAAGCTCAAACAGTGAGTCAAATAATTCAGATGAAGAACTACCAGTTACTGAAGATAATTCAGATCAAATTGATACTGCTGAACCAACAAATACTGGTCACCCCATGATGACTCGAGCCAAAAGTGGAATATTTAAACCCAAACTATATGTTGCAACTCTAAATCAAGAGGAGCCTCTAACTTACAGTCAAGCTGTCAATAGCAAAGAATGGAGAGCAGCTATGAATGATGAATTTAATGCCCTTATTAAAAATCAGACATGGGAACTGGTTACACAGCCAAAGGATAAAAATTTGATTGGATGTAAATGGATTTACAAGCTAAAAACAAATCCTGATGGAAGTGTCAATAGATACAAGGCAAGGTTGGTTGCTAAGGGGTTTACACAAATATATGGATTTGACTATAATGAGACCTTCTCACCAGTAGTCAAACCAACTACTATTAGAATTATTTTTTCTATTGCCTTGTCGAATCAATGGAAAATTAGGCACTTAGATGTGAACAATGCCTTTCTCAATGGCAAAATACAAGAAGAAAAATTTATGCAACAGCCAGAGGGATACATTCAAAATCCAAATCTTGTTTGCAAACTGAAAAGAGCAATTTATGGACTGAAGCAAGCCCCTAGGGTTTGGTTTGAAAAACTCAAGTCAACTTTAAATATTATGGGATACAGGCCCACAAAATATGACAATTCCTTGTTTGTTAAAATTAACCAATCATCTACTGTCTATATACTAATATATGTTGATGACTTAATTATGACAGGAAGCAGTGATGATGAGATAGCAAATATAATCAAAATCTAAACAAGGAATTTTCTATTAAAGACTTGGGTGAAATTTCTTACTTTCTTGGAATTGAAGCAAAAAGGAAATCAAGTCCAGAAATGTTCTTAAGCCAAAAGAAGTATATAACTGAGCTACTTATTAAAACTGACATGGCTGAAGCAAAAACTCAAACTACACCTATGATTTCTAGTCAACATTTTTCAAAAAACAGGGGGGAAGCTATAAACAATGTTAAACAATATAGAAGTGTTGTTGGTGCATTTCAATATGCAACCATAACACGACCTGATATATCTTTCAGTGTTAACAAACTTTCTCAATTTTTACAGGACCCTAAAGATGAACACTGGAGAGCAGTCAAAAGGATTTTAAGATATCTAAAGGGCACAATCAATTATGGCTTGAACTACAAGGAGGAAAGAGTCTTAATATTACAGGCTATACTGATTCTGATTGGGCTGCTAATTCAGATGATAGAAGATTAACTACTGGATATTGCATTTATATGGGAAGCAATTTAATATCTTGGAGCTCTAAAAAATAGTCTACTATATCAAAATCTAGTGCAGAGGCAGAATACAGGAGTATTGCGAGTGCTACTGCTGAAATAATTTGGATACAATCCATATTCAAAAAACTACAACTAAATATATCATCAAAAGCAACTTTATGGTGTGATAATCAAAGTTCTATCTACATGTCTGCAAATCCTATTCAACATGCTCGTACAGAACACATAGAAATAGACATCTATTTTGTTAGAGAGCAAGTAAGGAATGGAAAACTGCAAATAAATTATATACCTTCCTTTCACCAACGTGTAGACATACTTACCAAAGCACTGTCCACCAAAAACTTCACCAGGCTTAGAGACGGTCTGAAGATCCATCCAGTTTCAACAGCTGAATCGCCATGTATAACCTCAACAAGCCAGATCCGTCAAGCATCGTCTTCAATAAGCCAGATCCATCAGGCATCGTCTTCAAATCAGATCCGTCAGTCATCATCTTCAAATCAGCATGGAAACAAAGCCTGGCGCCCGATCTCAATTGTTTCTAAAACTGGACAAAGCCTTGCTCAAAGACAGAAGAGCTGAAGAGAAGCAACTCATGTTTATCTGTGTCGGAGGCTAACTCTTGATGATCTCGAAATCAAATTTTAGGGTTTCTCTTCAACGAACCCTAGATTTGAGGGGGGCAATTAAGTGTTAGCCGACATACCTGTTGAGATAGTTTATATCTCCCGTTTTATGTAAAGGCCATGGGCCTCTGTTCAGCCCAATATGTATTCTGGGCTTAGTATAAGGCAAACGTTTATTATATAAACGTATCATGTACATACCTTGTTACATTAAGAAAAATCATTTCATTCAGTTTATGTACTTCTACTACAAACTATTCAATACAAAATTCTTTCTTTTCAAAAATCATTACATTTTCCTGGCCTTCTTCATCTAAGAGATTTCTGCTCACAATATTCACTATAAGCTAAAAATAGGTGATGCCTTGGTGTGAGGAAAAATTGCCTATGATTTATTTAGACAGTAGATTAAATTACTGTTAAAATAAATATAGATTATATCTGCTAGTCATGGTTTCTTTGGATCGTAACATAAATTGCTGGTGCTGGAATTTCAGATATATAACAGAAATCTTTCGTAAGACAGCAAAACCAAGCCAATGGTTCTGTTGATTTGAAATCTTATTCTTTAGTAGATGCAACCAAGCAGTCATGATTTCTATATTCTTTTGACAAATCAGGGTGTAGTTCTTTGGATAAGCTGTTGATAGCTTACAAACCTAAAAGGCGGAAACTGCTATTTACCCGGGTAAAAGGACAATAGAAGTTGAGAAATTTGTGAGCTCTATTCTTAGCGGAGATGTGCGGTTTTCGAATATTCCGAAGAAGCCAATACTCAAATAGTATACATCTTAGATTGTGCGGTCGGGTTTCTTTTGTAGAAACCAATTCTTTTCATATTTCAGCTTTAGTTTGCTGATAGGGTCTTCTTCTGCGCGATTCTTGTATAGAGTGGACAATACACCGTAATATGGAAATTATTACAAGTTTTAGGCATATGAATACTGAAAATCAGAGTTTGTAATTTTTGATGAGATCTCTGCTGTTAAGACAGTTCATAGGTGTATGGCTTCCCTTGTTTGTAAACCCTAATTTCAAGCTCTCCATTATGAAAAGTATTCATACCTGACTGATATATGTTGCACCATGTGATCTCCATATCAATTGTGTTTAGTACTTCAGTAAAAAAAATAGAGATTACTACAATGTAGTTCAATAATTTTGCTTTTTAGACTAATTGTTGCCATGATTATGCATGGATTATATTTTAAACATCGTGAACTAGTATAATTTATGATCCTTACATGTGAACAAACCGAATGACAGATTCAAGGCTATTTTATCAATCTGGTTTCCCTATTTCTTTTCCAAAAAAGAAGAGAAGGAGAGTAATCAGTTGTTTCCCACAAAACAGAAACATGAACAGCCCATTTAAATTAAAAAAAAACAAAAAAAAAAAACACAAGAGTAATTTAACATAAAACCAAACAACATTGGCCTCCACAGCCCCTTAAGTTCATATTCACCCAGAGTCATTTTGTCAAAAAATGATTAACGTGCATCTACTTAATTAAAAAAGAAATACTGAAAACTCATGCACCTAAAGGATCATGCAGGCCAAACCTGTGCTAAAACAATCAAAAAATAAACACTCAAAAGTGAATCGATTCAATGTTAAATCCAAAGACTCTTAACTTTTATGTCTTATGCTATGCAACACAAATTTCGGAAAGAACATGTAACAAAAACGTACTAGCATGTGAAGAATAACTATGAATCCGCAAGTTCTACAACAAAAATATCGAACAATTCCATATGACCACCGTACTCGAGTTCATGAAGTTTGGAATCGAAATCCGAAACTCGATCTAGCTACTATACCCGTATTCATGAATCTTAAGAGCAATGGATTTGTAGTTTTGCTTTAAGTGGATTAGGATTCGGACTTGAATTCAGAGCTAAGGGACCGAAAGAGAACATGATGGAGGAATTAAGTCGGCTGTGTGGAATCTATTACTTGAATTGTAAAGCAGGAAGATAACATTGCTTAGGTGGACGTCCTAGGCTTCCTTTATTTCAAAATAGAATAATTCTAACTGCGTGATAGTTGTTTTTAAGTTTTCCTTTACCTGCCGACAAATGAACCACGATCTCCCGTTAAAATAAATAAAATGCTACTCTTCTTCTCCCCTCGCCTTCCTGACCAAATCCCAAACTCTACCTAAATTCAACCCTAAAACCAGTTCTCCCCTCTCTCTTTCTTCCATTTTCATCCACCACATTTGTCAATCCTCTTACTGCTACCACGATTCCCATTTTCACTAGCAGCCTGCGCCAACCATCGACGAGCTTAAAATAAATACCTGTTTCCCAAGTCGATTTGCCGATTTTTCCACCAGACTCCCCTCTTCCATGTTCTTCCTATTTCTCCACTTCAAGTTTCTTCACTCCTCTCTTCCTTCCAACCATACTGTTGTAACATTCCCACTTCCACATCTCCCCAACCTTATGTTAGAATTTGTGATACAATATTTCCATTTGTTGAATATTGGAATATATTATTAATTATGGTAATAGAATATTTCCAATTAGAGAAAATTTGGAAGATATCAGAAATTTATTGCTCTTTTATTTGTAAAAGGGATAGGCAATAAATTACCTACATAAGTGGAAGGATTTGAAGAAGGTTTCTTTTTGGGATAGTGAAATAAGGAATCAATTCCCTAATTGGTGGGTTAAATAAGAAAGCCTATCAGGAGATTTGGAGAATTAATTAGGCATTAATTTATATCATAAATCAATTACTTCAACCCCATACATTAATCCTTATATAAGGATAGGGATTAGGTGAATGTATGATCATCTCTTAAAGTTCTTCTTCTTCCCTACTATCAGTCTTGTAATTTTTTTCTTATTGAGAAAAGTAATAAAATCTCCTCTCCCCAAGTGGACGTACACTAACAAGACGTTAGTGGAACCACTATAAACCTCTTGTGTTATTTCTTTTATTGTTAGATCTGTGATTGCTTTGGTGTTATCTGTTGTTTGTTTTGCCTCACCATCAATCCATTCCTATCCGTTTTTTCTGCAATAATTGGTATCAGAGCACAAGGTTGATTGAGAAAGGGTGTTAGGCATTATGGAAGGAGATAAGGAGAATCCAACAATTGTATCAAGGCCATATGTCAAAGGGACATATATGGAAGCAAGATCTCAGTTAGCAATAGAAAGATGGAATGGGGATAAAGACTTCGAGAAGTGGCAATGGAGGATGAAAGCTGTTCTGATGAGAAACAATGTTCATCATGTGGTATTTGCTCCTGAGGAGTTGACTGATGATATTTCAGCCGTGGAAAGGAAGGAGATGGAACGATGGGCGTTTACTACTCTACAATTAGCAATGGGAGAAAATGTCATTTCAGATATTAGCGGTGAGACAACTGCTAAGGACATTTGGACCAAGCTGGAAAAACTCTATCTAAAGAAGTCACTAACCAACCTTCTGATTTTACTGAAGACGTTTTTCACCATGCGGATGAAAGAGGGTACTTCAGTGAAGACACATATAAGCTTCTTTGATGATCTCGTGATGAAGATGAAGACTGTTGACTTGAAAGTGGATGAGGAGCAAAAAGCAATGATTCTTTTGTATTCTCTTCCGGAGCGATACACAAGTTTCGCTAATAGTCTTATCTATGCCAGAGATACACTGACAGTAGATGATGTGAAGGCAGGTCTTCTTTCTGAGTACTTGAGGGATCAGATGAAGGGGTTGAGTGAAGGTAGAGGAGGAAGTAGTACGGAAACCTTATTAGCTGGTATGGAGAAAGGGAAGAAGAAGAAAACAAAGTCAAGAGATGGGAAGTGCTACATTTGCAAGAAACCAGGCCATTGGAAGAGAGATTGTCCGGACTCGAAGAAAAAGATTGTAGCTGGAAATTCATCGGTGGCGATGGAGGAATTTTTGTCTGATGACTTGTTGACAGCGGTGGTATCAGATGTATCAGACCATTGGGTGCTAGATACGGAGGCGTCTTTTCATATGATACCTAATAAGAATTATTTCAGTTCTTTTAAAAGAAAAAGAGGGAAACTAATTCTTATGGGAAATGATGCTAGTTGTAGAGTAATGGGCGAAGGTACTGTGCAAATTCGCATGTATGACGGGGTAATACGCACCTTGACAGGTGTTCGTTATGTTCCAGGTCTTCGGAAGTCAATGATATCTCTTGGGCAGTTGGCATCGAAAGGATGCGAGGTGACTATTGATAAGGATTGTAACGACCCGCATTCTGCGCATCATAGGATCGTAGAATATTTATTTCTTTCACATACGAAGTCGTATGGTCGTGTAACTTTGGGAGACGACTATTGGGGCCATTTCCCATGTTCATGATTTTTCCCGATTTTTAAATGACCATTTTACCCCTAGTTGGCACTGTTTTGGCCATAACTTTTGACTGGAAAGGAATTTTGACCTGAAACCACTTTCATTGGCTTCGGATGATGGTTTCTCTTTCCGTAGAGTGGTCACATTAGCCAAACGGACTTACCGTTTGGGAGATATGGCTGAAACAAGTTTCAGATGGTGAAAGACAGCTTAATTGGGCTTAAGCGGGTAATTAGCAGCTAGGCCCAAGGGGAATTTCGGGTTTAGAGGTATAGGAGGTCTGATTAGGGTTAGGTTATCACTTTCATTTCAGTTTTGAGCCGCCACAAACCTCCTTGAAACCTTAGTAATGGCTTCCTACATCTAAAACACCCCAAATCACTCTCTAATTGAAGATTAGGCTTAGCAACACCAAATTAAGGAGAAAAAGCACCAAAGCAAGGTTGGAGCCGCTGTTAGACATCAGTATTCGCCCTAAATCAGAGGAGTTTCAGTTCTGAGAATTTCATTTGTGGCCAAGGTGAGTGATTTGCATAGTTTTTGCACTAATTACGGTGATTAGGGGTAATTAGTGAAGATTAGCGAATTTATACGTAAATAAATTCTGGAAAAATTCTTAAAATTCTAAAATAATGTTTTAAGTCTCTGTTAGAAATTTGGGTTAATTTCGATGTGTTTTGCTAATCGTATGCTTAAACATGATTAAGAGGGGTTATAGGCAAATGTGAGGTTTTAGCCACTTTTGATTCATTTTGATTCATTTAAATTGTTGTTTGCTGTTTGTGGTTGCTATTACATGTTGCTATGACTCTATGGTATGATTCATGATTGATTAGAATAGTTAAATTGCTCGAAAACGTCGTCGAATGGCGTAGAAAGCTCGCTGGAAAGTTGCAGAAGTGTGCAGGTTCCGAACCGGTTCGGATCGGAGAAAAGGGGTCGGATCGGACTAGGGAACCGACCAAGGGAATTCGAACTGGATGAGGACTTGCCACTGGAAGAAGTTTGGCAGGAAGGAAGGCCATTGCTTAGAGTTGGAGGGGACAAGGGGGATCGGATCGGAACTAGGGAGCGGATCGGATCGAAACTAGAGAGTGGATCGGATTGGAGAGGATTGGATCGGAGTACGCTAAGGGGGCGGAGCGGATCGGCAATTGGAGAAGGACAGGATCGGGCATGAGAACTCAGAAGGGAGCAACCACCGAACCCAAACAGAGACAACCGACCCGAAGTGGAGTACCGACCCGAACCGATGAAGGAGATGACTACCGACCCGAACCGATGAAGAAGATGACTACCGACCCGAACCGATGATGGTGATGACTACCGAACCGAACAGAATTCTAGGACTGTTAATGTACGACAACTCTTCTGAAGACCCACTCCAATTCAACCAAACCCGAGATGCAAAGGAAGTCCAAATGAGAAGTTCGAGCTTAAGATTCAGATGGGAATCAACGAGTTCACTTCATGGTTGGGCTTTGCTGCGGGACGCGTGCTAAGGAGTTGTCGACACCTATAGCTTTGGACCACTATGGTAGGAGGTACGAAGGCGGATTCAGGGCCATTATGGCATTGGTAGAACCAAGGGCTACGACCAATGAAGTGGGTCATTGAAATGTTTGGTCATGACTCCAAGTGTTTGGCTTGGTCATAGCAGGGTTTCTACAAGTCGGGATTCGTCGTTGCCTCAGTTTGTCTAGTGTTTCAAAGTGGTAGATGCCGTACGCTTTACGCACTGAGTGAGAGATGCGAGAATGGTTGCTATGGATGATTTGTTTGCTATCATTGTGACATGCACACCCCACCCCCGTATTCTTACACTATTTATTATGGCACCTTGGAGTATTGTACGGTATGTGGTACTAACTCTTTGGTTGCAGGTCCAGGTTCAGGTATGGTTTAGTATACCTGTTATTTCCCTGTTTAGATGCTTATCGCTCATACCAGGCTTTATGTCTGACCCAGAGTTTTATGTCTCTTCTTATTACTCTGGGTGCTCACACGAGCAGACTAGAGACAGGTTAGCTGGTGATGCACGGGTAGATGGTCCGGAGACGAGCAGGAGGCTTCCACGTACTATATACATAATATTCTCCCTGTGTTGTTGAAGATCACTGCTTGGGCATTGTTGGTGTATCTTCTACTTTAGCTTTCTTTTGGTTAGAGACAGTAAATTTGGAAAGTTGTAATAAGCTGTCTATGGATTTCCGCTGCTTTTATGTTGACATTGATTATTAGTTATCAGCTTATGCACTGTCTCGCCTGTTTTATGTCAAGTATGTTATTATTATATTTTATCCCATGCGCTGTGAGACATTCTACAGGTTCTTTGATTAGTTCATTCTCTTCTTTCCTTTCTTCTGACGACCGTCTTGTGCTAGTCGAGCATGTATACAGCGCACTCTTGGAGGAAATGCAGGCTGGTGCGGGGCGGATCGTCACACTTGGTATCAGAGCTCTAGGTTGCGTAGTTAGCCTAGGGGAGTTATCAGGGAGAGATAATATACGTATACGAGAGAGCGTATTTGTGATTACTTTGGTTTTTAAAAGCTATATATATATACTATTAGTAGTATAAGGATGAAGTCGTACTGCACTAGCACCACTATGGAGTCGTTAATCATTTCCTTTTTCAGATTGACGATGAGCCGAGATACTAGAGGTGTTGGTAGGGGAGCCAATAATGGGAATGCTGCTGACATGAGGACAATGTTTACTGACCTCATGAGAGAGATGCTTAGAGATGTACAGAGAGCAGCTCCCAATGGCGGAAATGGTGGTGGTCCAATAGTGCAGGCGCCGAGGGTCGACTTCGCCAGGTTGAATAAGGATTATACTAGCCTTGGTGGGAAACCGTTCCACGGAACGGAGTCGGCCACAGATGTTCAAGATTGGTTGGATAGTTGCGAACGTATCTTCGAGGATTTAGGTATCGAGGATGCGATGAAGAGAAAGCTAGCGTCCCGTCAGCTGCAAGGGCGGGCAATGAATTGGTGGAATGCTATAAAGGCAGCTACTCCCGAAGATCAGATTACTTGGGAGCAGTTTAAGGCTCGCTTTAGTGAGAAGTTCATTCCAGCTGCTCAGAAGTCAATGTTGTTTAAGAAGTTCTTGGAGCTCAAGCAGAATGGCAGAGCTGTCTCGGAGTATATTGCTGAATTTGACACTTTGTCAAAATATGGGTTATCTCTTATAGATACTGCCGAGAAAAAGAATGAGAAATTCATAACTGGTTTGGATCAATACTTGGGGGAAAAACTTATTAACCACATCGATGAGACGTTTGAATCGGTTGTGGGGAAAGCGTTAAGATCGGAAAGTCTCTACCCTAAGCCGAAGACTGAAGTTGCATCCGCAGAACAAGCTAGTGGTGGAGGCAAAGGTGGTTCCCAGAATAAGAGAAAGCAGAATCAGGCTAAGGATGGCCAGAAGAAAAAGAATAAGCAGGATGTGGAGTGCTTCAGCTGTGGTAAGAAGGGCCATTATGCTAGTAATTGTCGGGCCAAGCCAGCGGATAGGAAGTGCTTCAACTGTGGCCAAATGGGACATCATAAAGACAAGTGTCCACAGCCCCCTAAAGAGAAGCAAATGGTGAAAGCATATGCTCTTAATGCTATTCCTTCTTCGTCGAATGCCCCAACTGCGGCGGAGAAGGGAAAGAATGTCGTCATTCAAGGTATGCTTTCTGTTTATGATGTTCCTGTTAGAGTTTTGTTTGATACCGGAGCTTCCAGTTCTTTCATATCTAGTGACCTGGTAGATAGGTTGGGATTGGAGCCCGAGATTGTCGATAGGCCTTTAGTAGTGACGAACCCGATTGGTGGTTCGACTAGTCTTAGCATGATTTGTCGTAATGTGGTTCTATCGAGTCATGGATGCATGTTTGTTTGTGATTGCTTTGTTTTGGGCTTTACTGGGTTTGGCATTATTTTGGGAGTAGATTGGCTCCGAAGGTACGGGGTGGTGGTAGACTGTGAGGGCTTGTTGGTGACAGCTAGAGCGGATGATGGGCGGAGGATAGTGTTTGGTGGTCTACCCAGTAAGGGGGTATTGGCTAGTTTTCTAAACTCCCTCGACATTCCGCATAGTGAGTTGTCAGGTTTGCCCGTGGTTGGCCAGTATCCGGATGTTTTCGAAGAAGTGACCGGACTTCCACCACACCGAGAGATTGAGTTCCGTATTGATTTGGTAAAAGATGCCAGGCCTATAGTGATGCCACTTCGTCGTATGGCACCAAGGGAGCAGCGAGAGCTCGAGGTGCAAGTCAGCGATCTTTTGAAGAAGGGATTTATCAGAAGGAGTGTTTCTGAATGGGGAGCACCAGTTGTGTTTGCTACCAAGGCGGATGGTTCCCTTCGTTTGTGTGTAGACTACCGCGAGTTGAATAAAGTGACGAGGAAGAACAAGTATCCTCTACCGCGGATAGATGATTTGTTTGATCAGTTGGGTGGCGCGAGAGTATTTTCCCAGTTGGATCTCGCGACAGGTTTTCATCAGCTTAGAGTGGAAGCTGAGAGTATAGCTAAAACGGCATTTCGAACGCCGTCTGGGTTTTATGAATGGTTGGTTATGCCATTTGGACTGACTAATGCCCCGGCATATTTTGTGGACCTTATGAATAGGGTATTCAGAGATCAGCTGAATAAGTCTGTCCTTGTGTTCGTTGATGATATTTTGGTCTATTCGAGGACAGAGGAGGAACACAAGGAACATTTAAGAGTAGCGATGGAGGTGTTGAGAAAACACCAATTGAAAGCAAAGTTTTCTAAGTGTCACTTCTGGAAGAGGGAAGTGAGGTTCTTGGGCCATGTTGTATCAGAGAATGGTATTGCCGTGGACCCAGCGAAGGTGGCTACGGTACAAGATTGGCCTACGCCCAAGAATGCAACTGATGTAAGAAGTTTCTTGGGGTTAGCGGGATATTATCGTAAGTTTATCCAAGGTTTCTCCAAGATAGCAGCACCATTGACCCAGTTGACCAAGAAGAATCAAGCTTTTGTCTGGGATGAAAGGTGCGAGAATGCATTCAAAAGCCTAAAGGACAAGTTGACAAGCGCACCAGTGTTAGTCATTCCTAAGGGGGATGAAGAGATGACGGTATACACGGATGCCTGTGGTACCGGACTGGGTGCTGTATTGATGCAAGGCGGTAGGGTTGTAGCTTATGCAAGTCGGCAATTGAAACCGCACGAGAGAAGATACCCTACCCATGATTTAGAATTGGCAGCGATCGTGTTCGCGTTAAAGATGTGGAGACACTATCTCTTGGGAGAAAGGTTTGAGCTATTTACGGATCATAAGTCGTTAAAGTATCTATTCTCCCAGAAGGATTTAAATCTCCGTCAGCAGAGATGGTTAGAGTTCTTAGCTTCCTATGATTTTGACATCGCATACACACCAGGAAAGGGCAATGCGGTGGCTGATGCATTGAGTAGAAGACATGCCAGCTTGGGGGCTATGTTCCTTGAATGGAAGCAACTGGAGTTTATCGCGGGGTTTGATTTCAGACCAAAGTGCGAATTGGATCCAGAAAAGTTAGCGAGTTTGACGATCAGACCCACTTTGATTGAGCGGATCGGCTCTAGTCAAAGGGACGATCCTAACCTATTGGAAATCATCTCCAAGTTAGAGATGGGTGTCGATGAGGAGGTGAGCAAGTATGGGCTTGATCAAGATAGATAGCTTAGAAGGAATGGAAAGCTCGTTGTACCCAATGTCAATGGATTGAGAGACGAAGTGCTTAGAGAATGTCATCACTCAAGACTGACTATACACCCCGGTGGTAACAAGATGTATCGAGATATGAAGCAGACTTACTACTGGGAAGGAATGAAAAGAGACGTTGGGAAGTTTATATCCAAGTGCATGAATTGCCAGCTAGTTAAAGCCGAGCAAAAGAAGCCTAGTGGTCTGTTACAGCCATTAGAAATTCCCGAATGGAAATGGGAGCAAGTCTCGATGGATTTCGTCGATGGTTTACCAAGGACTAGATCGGGATATGATAGCATTTGGGTGATTGTAGACCGACTGACTAAAAGTGCAAGGTTTATACCAGTCAAATCGACAAGAACGACAGCTAAGTTAGCAGAATTGTATATGAAGTGGGTAGTGAGATTTCATGGAGTACCTAAAAGCATTGTGAGCGACCGAGACCCGTTGTTCACTAGTGGGTTTTGGAAGAGCTTGCAAGAGGCGCTAGGGTCAGAGTTACATCTCAGTACCGCATATCATCCTCAGACCGACGGTCAGACGGAAAGGGTGAATCGTATTTTGGAAGATCTCTTGAGGGCATGTATGTTGGACTTTGGTGGATCATGGGATGACCATTTGCATCTAGTAGAGTTTGCATATAATAATAGTTACCAATCCAGTATCGGTATGGCTCCGTTTGAAGCTTTGTACGGAAGACCGTGTAACTCACCATCATGTTGGATAGAGACTGGCGAGAAGTTTATGCTTGGACCAGAGGTGGTGAGAGAAACGTCGGATAAGATCAAGGTCATTCAACAACGAATGAAGGCTGCCCAGGATAGGCAGAAGAGTTATGCTGATAATAGGAGAAGAGACTTAAAATTCTCCGTTGGCGACTTGGTGTTTGTCAAGATTTCTCCGTTGAAGAGCGTAATACGATTTGGCAGGAGAGGCAAGTTGGCACCAAGGTTTGTTGGCCCATTCCATGTTCTTGAATTAGTCGGGAATTTGGAATATAGAATTGACTTACCGAAGAAGATGGCGGGAGTTCATAACGTATTTCATGTTTCCCAACTAAGGAAGTTCGTTCACGACTCAGATATGACTATTTCACCTGATCAGTTGGAGGACTTCGAAGTAGAACCCGAGGCGGTTGGGAACCGCAAGCCGGCCCGTATTGTCGAGCACGACATGAAGCAACTTCGAAGGAAGGCGGTGAAACTAGTCAAGGTTCAGTGGGGCGAGGACGAGAATGATTGTACTTGGGAGACAGAGGAGAACATTAGGAAGACTTATCCTGAACTCTTTGCCTGGTAAGATTTTGACTTCGATTTAGTTTTTCCGCATGCTAGGATAGGCTTGTTTGCTTGTTTTGCATGTTTGATTTTTGTTATATGTGGTTGTTAGGCATGCGGGATCCTTTGTATGTTTTGGGTTAAGGAATTTCGGGGACGAAATTTCTTAAGGGGGGGAGAGTGTAACGACCCGCATTCTGCGCATCATAGGATCGTAGAATATTTATTTCTTTCACATACGAAGTCGTATGGTCGTGTAACTTTGGGAGACGACTATTGGGGCCATTTCCCATGTTCATGATTTTTCCCGATTTTTAAATGACCATTTTACCCCTAGTTGGCACTGTTTTGGCCATAACTTTTGACTGGAAAGGAATTTTGACCTGAAACCACTTCCATTGGCTTCGGATGATGGTTTCTCTTTCCGTAGAGTGGTCACATTAGCCAAACGGACTTACCGTTTGGGAGATATGGCTGAAACAAGTTTCAGATGGTGAAAGACAGCTTAATTGGGCTTAAGCGGGTAATTAGCAGCTAGGCCCAAGGGGAATTTCGGGTTTAGAGGTATAGGAGGTCTGATTAGGGTTAGGTTATCACTTTCATTTCAGTTTTGAGCCGCCACAAACCTCCTTGAAACCTTAGTAATGGCTTCCTACATCTAAAACACCCCAAATCACTCTCTAATTGAAGATTAGGCTTAGCAACACCAAATTAAGGAGAAAAAGCACCAAAGCAAGGTTGGAGCCGCTGTTAGACATCAGTATTCGCCCTAAATCAGAGGTGTTTCAGTTCTGAGAATTTCATTTGTGGCCAAGGTGAGTGATTTGCATAGTTTTTGCACTAATTACGGTGATTAGGGGTAATTAGTGAAGATTAGCGAATTTATACGTAAATAAATTCTGGAAAAATTCTTAAAATTCTAAAATAATGTTTTAAGGCTCTGTTAGAAATTTGGGTTAATTTCGATGTGTTTTGCTAATCGTATGCTTAAACATGATTAAGAGGGGTTATAGGCAAATGTGAGGTTTTAGCCACTTTTGATTCATTTTGATTCATTTAAATTGTTGTTTGCTGTTTGTGGTTGCTATTACATGTTGCTATGACTCTATGGTATGATTCATGATTGATTAGAATAGTTAAATTGCTCGAAAACGTCGTCGAATGGCGTAGAAAGCTCGCTGGAAAGTTGCAGAAGTGTGCAGGTTCCGAACCGGTTCGGATCGGAGAAAAGGGGTCGGATCGGACTAGGGAACCGACCAAGGGAATTCGAACTGGATGAGGACTTGCCACTGGAAGAAGTTTGGCAGGAAGGAAGGCCATTGCTTAGAGTTGGAGGGGACAAGGGGGATCGGATCGGAACTAGGGAGCGGATCGGATCGAAACTAGAGAGTGGATCGGATTGGAGAGGATTGGATCGGAGTACGCTAAGGGGGCCGAGCGGATCGGCAATTGGAGAAGGACAGGATCGGGCATGAGAACTCAGAAGGGAGCAACCACCGAACCCAAACAGAGACAACCGACCCGAAGTGGAGTACCGACCCGAACCGATGAAGGAGATGACTACCGACCCGAACCGATGAAGAAGATGACTACCGACCCGAACCGATGAAGAAGATGACTACCGACCCGAACCGATGATGGTGATGACTACCGAACCGAACAGAATTCTAGGACTGTTAATGTACGACAACTCTTCTGAAGACCCACTCCAATTCAACCAAACCCGAGATGCAAAGGAAGTCCAAATGAGAAGTTCGAGCTTAAGATTCAGATGGGAATCAACGAGTTCACTTCATGGTTGGGCTTTGCTGCGGGACGCGTGCTAAGGAGTTGTCGACACCTATAGCTTTGGACCACTATGGTAGGAGGTACGAAGGCGGATTCAGGGCCATTATGGCATTGGTAGAACCAAGGGCTACGACCAATGAAGTGGGTCATTGAAATGTTTGGTCATGACTCCAAGTGTTTGGCTTGGTCATAGCAGGGTTTCTACAAGTCGGGATTCGTCGTTGCCTCAGTTTGTCTAGTGTTTCAAAGTGGTAGATGCCGTACGCTTTACGCACTGAGTGAGAGATGCGAGAATGGTTGCTATGGATGATTTGTTTGCTATCATTGTGACATGCACACCCCACCCCCGTATTCTTACACTATTTATTATGGCACCTTGGAGTATTGTACGGTATGTGGTACTAACTCTTTGGTTGCAGGTCCAGGTTCAGGTATGGTTTAGTATACCTGTTATTTCCCTGTTTAGATGCTTATCGCTCATACCAGGCTTTATGTCTGACCCAGAGTTTTATGTCTCTTCTTATTACTCTGGGTGCTCACACGAGCAGACTAGAGACAGGTTAGCTGGTGATGCACGGGTAGATGGTCCGGAGACGAGCAGGAGGCTTCCACGTACTATATACATAATATTCTCCCTGTGTTGTTGAAGATCACTGCTTGGGCATTGTTGGTGTATCTTCTACTTTAGCTTTCTTTTGGTTAGAGACAGTAAATTTGGAAAGTTGTAATAAGCTGTCTATGGATTTCCGCTGCTTTTATGTTGACATTGATTATTAGTTATCAGCTTATGCACTGTCTCGCCTGTTTTATGTCAAGTATGTTATTATTATATTTTATCCCATGCGCTGTGAGACATTCTACAGGTTCTTTGATTAGTTCATTCTCTTCTTTCCTTTCTTCTGACGACCGTCTTGTGCTAGTCGGGCATGTATACAGCGCACTCTTGGAGGAAATGCAGGCTGGTGCGGGGCGGACCGTCACAAGGATAGTCTAAGGGTTTCTAAGGGTGCATTTGTAGTGATGAAGGGAGATATGTTTCATAATTTGTATCTCCTGAGGGGAAGCACTGTACTTGGAGAGTCAAGCGTTGGAGCCTACAGTTCTCGTGGAGAAGATGTCAAAGCTAGGCATACAAGAAGGGACTTTGAGTTTCTGCATAAGCATAATATGACCAAAGGGGAAAGCTTCAATAAGGTGGGATTTTTCCAAGAGGATGTGCTTGATAAGCGGAAGAAGGGATGGTCTGAAGTTGGTCAGAGATCAAAGGAGAAAGCAGTGGATATGCATAAGTCTGTGCAGACTGCTAAGTTCGGGCGTTGCTCGAACTGGAATCGCTTATCGAAATGCTAGGTGCCACGTGGTGGCACGGTGTGGGGAGAGGGTTGAGATGGTTCATGGGGACATTTGTTTTCATGGTGAAGATTGATAGGTCTTACTTGAAGGGGTTACTTTGTACACTTTGTTGACAGGCTGTGGCGTTACCGGAGTTTGTTGACAAAGTGCAATGGGTGATGACCATGCCGAAGCTTATTGAGGGAAGTAACCATGGTGTCTTGTCTGAGAAGATGCTTAGAGTAAGAGGATATAGGTGGAGTTGGTATGCTTTCAAGGAAATATAGTATCAAGGTGGAGATTGTTAGTATTTGTGATACAATGTTTCCATTTGTTGAAGATTGGAATATATTATTAATTATGGTGATAGAATATTTCCAATTAGAGAAAATTTGGGAGATATCAGAAATTTATTGCTCTTTTATTTGTAAAAGGGATAGGCAATAAATTACCTACATAAGTGGAAGGATTTGAAGAAGGTTTCTTTTTGGGATAGTGAAGTAAGGAATTAATTCCCTAATTGGTGGGTTAAATAAGGAAGCCTATCAGGAGAATTGGAGAATTAATTAGGCATTGATTTATATCATAAATCAATTACTTCAACCCCATACATTAATCCTTATATAAGGATAGGGATTAAGTGAATGTATGATCATCTCTTAAAGTTCTTCTTCTTCCCTACTATCAGTTTTGTAATTTTTCCTTATTGAGAAAAGTAATAAAATCTCCTCTCCCCAAGTGGACATACACTAACAAGACGTTAGTGGAACCACTATAAACCTCTTGTGTTATTTCTTTTATTGCTAGATCTGTGATTGCTTTGCTAGTGTTATCTTTTGTTTGTTTTGCCTCACCATCAATTCATTCCTATCCGTTTTTTCCGCAACACCTTACACTCTTCTGGTTAGAACTTCAAAAAACTTCACTTGGGTGCCTTTCCCGTAATCTTTTCACGGCCCACCATACATACTAACGATGCTGCCGTAAGCGACACTCAAAATATTATTATCCCTAAATTAAATCATTGGTATGACCAAACCAGCGAGCGGTGGGATGGCTCCTTCCTGAAGTGTCGCAGAACAATTGGTATGTCTTTATTCGTCCCACCTTCGACATTCGTCTAATGCCTTGCTATTCTATTGTTTGCGGTGCTTACGTGGTTTATATAGTTTAGCAATCATTCCTGTATCTGCGGTTAGTTTCAAAGAATTATACTTTTGATGACTTTGTTTTCGACTCCAAGCATTTGTATTTACAGAGTTTATGCATCCTTCTGCCATGTGTATGTGATGAGATTGTTCTGATTGTGATCCAATGATCATTGGATACTGTTGCAACTATGTATCATTAAAGGCAAGAAGGGATGTTACCACTACTACAAAAGTGGTCATATTCGACACTATTTTACTGTGGCCGTAGATCAAAAAATCGTTGCAGTAGCCCCTTTTTTCAAATAGGCAACACCAGGGGGGCGTGGTATCCGCGGCCGTTGCATTAGCCATCTAAGGCAACGCTTTAGCACATCTACTGTCACAGAAAGAAAGTGTTGCGTTATAGACGTAATGCAACACTAATTGTACATAATGCAACATTATTCAGCGTTGCTTGAAAATTAGTTAGATCCTGGGTACCAGGTCACGATAGCGGCGACCACGTCAGCTTTCCATGTCAGCTGCCACCGTGTCACACGACACGTCAGATCTCCACGTCAGCTGCACACGTGTCACATGCCATGTCAGCTGTGGCGTTTACGTGCCACGTGGACTTACTACTATTTTACGTAATGCAATATCACTGTATTATGGAATGCGACACCATTATCTTGAAACACGACATCAGGAAAAAAGCAAATGCAACAGTAAAAGAAGGCAAATACAACGCTTTAATTATAAATTTTGCAATATCAGTTTTTTACATAGAAGAAACACATCCGTTACATTCATCATCACATTCAAACCTTCAATACATACCGCCTTCAATACATCCGATCAAATATATAACACATACGATCAAATACATAATTTAAAAGTAGTAAAAGTGCCAACACATACCACCTTCAATACAAGTGCCAATAAATACGATTAGTGTGCATTCTACAAAGTAGCAATGCCATGAACCAGAAACTGTATCTCTATGTCATTTCAGGTCCTCCACTTGCCGACTGTATCTCCCCTCGTCATTTCAGATCCTGCAATTTGAATTTACAAGTTATTAATTTGATAAGTGCATATGTGATGTGTGCATGCATCTGTGCATTTGGCCATCTAATTAACTTATAAATCTTAGTGAGTTACGCATACAATTGTAACAGTTGACCAATCAGCATTGGTCACTACGTGCCACCTCATAAGAAATAGAATTGAGTATGCTTCGTCTTCTGTGCAAGCATTTCCAGTTCACATATCTGCCTGACACCATCCATTGGGTCCCTCGCACATCCTTTCCAGCGTCAGAACATCATCTCCTCCATATCCCCTAAACCCCAATCTTCGAAATTTTAAAAAGAAACAAAAACAATGGACTCGTCTCTATACATCACAGCCACTGTTATTAAGGGACATTGGAATTTCGAAGCTGTGCAAGACGTTCTTAAGGTGGCTCTCAATCATAATTCGTGGCCTATACGGGTAATACCCAACAACTCTTTTCTAGTATCATGCCCATCGTACAGAATTCGTGATCATGCCCTAATGTTGAAAGTTTTTACAAAACCTGGTGGTGCTATTTACCTGCAATCATGGTCTGATGAAGAATTTGAGCCCTCACCAGCGTTAGAAGTGGAATCATGGGCTAAAGTTGATGGCTTTCCCGAGTTCCTAAAGAGTAATGTTCCTGCTGTTGAAGAAGTAATGAAGCCAATGGGACGTGTGCTTGCAATTGACGACTGTTACTGGTCTCAGTATGACCATACATCTTTCTACCTGAAAATGCAATTTTATGAAGGCATTGGCAATATAAATACTTTTGCTGCTCAAATCAATAACAAGGTTTACTTCATTAAGGTTCAGCGCTGTACCCATGCTCATCCTGGGATAAGGCCTGAACTTCTTTTTGTGAGCAATAGGGAGGAAGAGGTGGTTCCATGTTTGCATCATTATGGATGGGAATGGGAAATGGATTCAGATGAAAGATTTAATGCAATGATACAAGAAGCTGCTGAGCTACCCCCCTTGCCAAGCTTATTTCCGGAAGCCGCCCATGACATACATGTTGATAACCATGCCCCAATGAACTAGAGGAATGATCAGTGGGTAGATATAGAAGTTGATTAGGAATTTGACTCGCCAAACTACCTCACCCCTTGTCCTGATGCTGCGGGTCCATCACATACGGCTGCTCACTTCGGACCGGCTCTCCCACAGCCGCAAAGCCCTAACGAATCAGTTGGAAGTTCCACTGCCCCGCAACCCTGATCTGGTATGAATTGATGCTACTATAATTTCATTTTTTGGATGTGTATATATTAAGTTAACTTTATGATACTTTTGGATGTGGATGTGTATGTTATTTTTTGGATGTGTATGGTATGAACTGATCAATGCTGCCTTATTATACTTGTGCGTGTGTATATACTTGTGCGTGTATGGTATGAACTGATCGATGCTGTCTTATGATACTTGTGCGTGTGTGTATACTTGTGCGTGTATGGTATGAACTAATGTGTATTGTATGGACTGATGCTGCCTTATAATACTTGTGCGTGCGTGTTCGATACGGGTATTTGTATCACAAAACCACAGTGCGACACATGTATTTGTATCACAAAACCTCAAGCATACAGTTGTATGTCATTTTTTGGATGTGTATGGTATGAACTGATGCAAAACTGAGCATATGTTTCCAAAATCGAAACATTGAAATTGGTAGTTTCCAAAATCAAATGGAAAATACCTGTGCGTGTTATAAGATACGGGTGAACGACTCGTCCGGATCGGAAAATTGTTAACCTCAAGCACACCGCAGTGCAAACACACCGCATTGCTACACATGAATATGTATCACAAAACCTCAAGCATACAATTATATGTCAGTGTAAATGAACGCAAAGTGCAAATCACTTTCGACTGTACAGTCCCCATTCCTTAACTAGCTCGATCTCTATAATAAACCAATGTCTTTTTCATGCCAATAGCTCGGTTCTCATGGTTTATTGCTGGGTACAATTTTCGAATAAACCTCAGCATAATCCCAAATCCTAAATCAATGGTCAAAGCGCAACTAATTACTCATAATCTAATATTTCATCGACTAATCACTCATAAGCGAACGGGTTTCCCTAAGTTTGGGATGTCCAAGCAACTAATTACTCATAAGCGAATGGGTTTTCCAAAGTGTAACAAATGAACTACTTACAAATTACTCATAATCCAATCTATAATAAGCGTAACTAATTCACAGTGCTATACAAACTGAACCTGAGTGAAAAAACTGGCGATGTCAATGCCTTGAGCAATCAAAGCTAGAAAGCATTTCAAAGCTTCAACCTTTTCAGAATAGAATTTGCTGTCGAGGAGAGGAGTGATACTGACGTGAATTTAGGTTTAAATTTTTGTCAATAGTAAAAAGGGGGAAAACGATTAGATGATAGAGAAGAAAACAATTTCGTGAAGGGAGAAGATCACGCCAAAATTTCGTCAAAATAATGCAATGACGTGGCTGTCAATGATTGGATGATGGCTATTGTTAAGATCATCAGACCAACAGATGGTTTGAACCGTTGGATTAATCTTGCATCTACGGTTGGGGTTTTAATATATTGATAAGGCGGATCGCTGAGCTGGATTATATATATGTAATGCTACGCTTTTAACTGGTGTTGCACGTCAAAACACTAGATTTCCCACCGCAACAGTGCATTCACATATAATGCTACAACATATGAATATTGTTGCAGAAGATCAAAGAAAGCATAGCTTTCGCCACACTTTTCATGCAACGCACACAAATTAGTGTCGAATATGCCCACTTTTGTAGTAGTGTACGAAGTCTTTATCACCTGTAAGTCCAATATTATATACTTTCTTTAATCATTATACTTATTTGAAAATTATATTCTGCATGCAGCTATCGATAACATCATGTTATCTGCAAGAACAATAACAAGCATCAGGAAGGGTTAGGCAATGCTCTCTCTTTTTAAGCTACGCTATTGCACTTCTTAAATTTTGATTTGGGGACAGCTATTGTTATACACACATAGGTGTACTTCCTACTTTATACGTTAATCTTGTAATCAGAAGAATAGAATTGTTACTTCAAAAATAACGATTAAAAGATAAATAAAATATTAAAAGTTGAAAGGGCTTCATGTTTCATATCATTTATGTTTTATCTTACAATATGTAAAATACGTCAGCAACAGGATATGTGGGAAATAATGAACATGATACAATATGTGAATATGAATTTGTTTGGTAGGAAAGATGTCATTATTAAGACTTAGCATATTTGGTTAGGTAGTGCCAAACAGATTGTTAGTTTTATCAACTAACAATTATGTACTAAGAAAATGATATGTAAATGTACTAATGTGAGCAATACATATGCAATAATATCGGTGAATCGGAGCCTGAAAAAGGGAGGATGTCGCTTGATATTGAAATTGATCGTGGTAATGATGAACATTACCCATTTCATTTTGGATTCTACCTACACATAATGTTTCTACTCTATTCAGCTGAAACTGAACAACTAATATCCCATTCTATGTAAAATGATAGTCAATTTTCCAATACAAAGAATAAAAAATTGGTGCGAGGCTTGACCAACTACTGAATGTGGACAATTTTTTTCCCATCCCACGCACGTAATTACATAAAGGAGTAGGTGCTTCCAAGGAAAATGTTTTTCTTGACAAATTGTGTAGGTTTTGCTTTAATGAATATGTCAATGTTTTTAGATTATCAAGCTTGATTTGAAACTCAACGACTTCTTACTAATTATAAACCTTTGATTTCGACTGGTCAACCTAAAGAATTATTAGTGAAATTGGGAATGCAGTGCAAAATGCGTTGGTAGCTGTTAAAATGAAAATGGACCCGGAAAGATTGTATTGCTAATATAAACGAGCTGTAGAAATGCTGAAATTGAATGCCTGTTGAAGCTTACTCATAGGTGACAATGCACAGGCTTGAAATGGGTAATCACAAAATGAATATGGGTAGTATGACCCACTTAGGTAACCTTGCTACTGGCATAAGTGGTTATACCAGCTGACTGGCATGACAAACCAGTTTGACTATCTCCGAGATTGACTATCTCCATCTGCATTTTCCTTTCAACCAAATTTTTTTTTCTACCACTCTCCTTCTTCAACGCATGACCGCTCCCATCATCCCACTAACCCTCCAAACTTATTTCTTCGAAACTATTCCTGTTTTTTTTTTTTTTTTTCTGTCTCACCATCTCCATCGCAAAATATGCACTTACTGCTTCTTAAAAATTTATCGTTTCCACGATTTTAAAGCCCACCGTCTTTTGCCCACATACTGCTGATTTTCGCCTGTCCCTGATTGCGAACTAAAGCGGTTCCAAAATTGTCTGCTATCAACTTATTGAACCAAGCGTAGTTGCCTCCCTTTCCTTCTGGTATTTACACCCACTTTTGCTTTGCCGACGACTCTTAATATCAGGTTGAAGGTAATGTCCTGCTCATGTCTTGATGTCATTACTTTTTTCCAACTCTATCTGTATAATTCACTGATCGAGTGTCATTGTTTCTGTACCTTGTATGCAACTTGATGTTGCGCTTGCACTATTTGTTTTTATCACCCATTCTATAGGAGGCACGCACCTTCTTCTAACAGGCAGTTTGGTCTGAGTTCTTAGCCATGGGATTTGTCAAATCTAAAGACTGATTATTGTTATTTATATTGTATGGATACATTTTATAATGTTCGACATGTAGAAAATAAATAAACATATGTCATTGCATGAACTTCATTACTGGGCCTCTTATTAAGAGTGTTGGAAGTCAATTAATATCGCTGCTGTGCATTTTAAATACTTATGCCATTTACCTAAGCATCAAACTCATTAATGCGTAAGTCTATTAAGTGGATAATGCACTAGCATTCAAGTAGTTTTTCAGTAATAAATCTGGAAAGCAACAAAATAATCACGTTAACTTTAGACAAGCAAACTAGATAATAAACATTATTTAATACACTGGTAAAAGCTTTCAGCATTCAGCTTTCTTATTAAATTTGGAAATAGAAAATGGAATTGTGTAATTACTTAAAAACGTTCTATATTATTTCTACTGTAAATTGTACTATATTTTATCTAAAATGGTTTTAGTTATAACCTAAAATTTTAAATATTTCTAGACTGTGATTACCTATTTATTTGCTTGCTTAACTGTATTCCGACTCCTTTGAAGTTCTGTGCTATGTTCTATTTATGCTCTGCTAAGCTATCTTATATTTTTAGGTATCAGATATACAAGAGACCATACTTGCATTCCAATCTTGTCTGAATTAGTTATAACTCCTGCAGAATATCATACATACTTTATTTATTAACTTTGTGAAATGTAGAAAATCATTAAGTAGTTGCAGCCATAGATCAATCATTCCTGCAATTGTCGGCATAGATTGACCAAAAAGCTAACACATCGATTTTGAAACCTTAGGATCATTAACAATATATAAGATAGCTAACACACACACACACACTCTATATATATATATATATATATATATATATATATATATATATATATATATATATATATATAGCCTTAGGATTGGTTCTTCCAAGATCATTAACAATAGATGTCACAACAGACGAGGTAAAGATTCATATTTGTCTGTTGGAAAATTTGTGTTGCTCTGATACCACTTTGTTAGAATTTAGAGGAGGAAGAGGAACAGATAATGAGAGAAAGGAATTTTTGTAAAAGAGGAAAACTTTAGTTACTTTTATTTCTCTTTTTTTCTTTCTTGATTACATAATTTGGTTCACACTTGCTTGATTGATACAAATGAGTGATTACATATTAATTTATATAAGAGAAAATCTTTAGACTTTTTTTTTCTAGACTTTTCTTCATTTTACATATTTGTTTAGTCTGGATTCTTCTCTAATCTTATTTTGATAACTCTAATATTTATTACCATTTATTTTGTGCTTCCCTAAATAAAATTTGTCACAAATTCAATGTTTTCTTAAAAACCAAGTTTATTTTCAACATCCCCGTAAACTTGGTATTGCAAATTGATGCAAGATTTTGATTCTTTGTATTTTACGTGCTTTGGTAGGACTAAAGAAATTATCCAAATTTTCTTTTTTCGTTTCTTCCTCTTTCCCAATATGAAGATCTTCGATACAATTTCTTCAATGGTGCTCCATTCATTTTGTCCTCCTTCATTCGCACAAGGCATTCCAAAAAGTGTGTGTTCTAGCTTCCATCTTGTTTCGGTGTCATAAACTTTGAATGAGCCATATATGGTGTCTTTGAATTCTTTCAAAAAATCACTTTTACAATCTTTGACCAATTCGATTTCTTTATTTGTTTTCCAAATCTCTTCAAAATTTTGTTTGTGCTTCAAATTTTCACCAAACTCTTCAATTTCTCCTTATTTCATATGTTCTTCATTTTCGGTACCTTTCCATTCATTCTTTTTGTCATTGGCGTCACCTTCATCTACTTTATTTCCTTTCATATTTAATTCTCTGACAAAAATCTTTTTCACTTCGTTGATTTTTGTATGCTCTTCTAATTTTATATTTTCAAATTTCTTTCTGCTTTCTTCTCCGATTACTAGTGACCTTTTACTTTTAATTTCTTTAATCACGATTTCAGCACTCTCTTGTCCATCTTTGAAGTCTTCTTCATGGTTTGTTTCCCTATTGATATCCTTAGCCTTTTCTTCTATTTTGTTCTCCGCTAGTGCCACATCAACATGGTCAGCAGTATTCTCCACTACAGCTTCTTGCTTTTCTTCAGCAGTTGCATCTTCTTCTTCTTTATTCTCTAAAAGTTTTTCTTCATCCAACTTCTCTTCCTTTGTCTCATCCATCATCTCTTCTTTCATAGGCTCTGGCACAGTCTCTTCTTTCTTATTCTCTTGCTTCTTCTCGTTCACACTCTCACTATCCTTTTTTTCATCTTTCTCATCAATCAGCTTATCTTCATTCATTATCTTTGCATAATCTTTTCCATACACCTTTTTCAAGAGATTCCATGAATCTTTTGTACACCTTCCTTTAAAAATGAGATCCGAAGTTTTCTCATCGACGTTCTTAGCAATCATAGAAAGAGCACGGTAATCATTCTGTTTTAATTTCGCAAAGGCTTTCTTGTCCATTTGCGACATGCTTTCAACATCTTTACGCCATTCATAGCCATTTTCAACAATTTCCCGTAGACCTTTGGAGATTAGCTCCTCTTTTTTCCTACTGCTCCATTCCTCAAAATTCTCTTTTGTGAGAACAAACGTCGAAAGAAATAGAAATGACATAATTTCGATCTGGCTCCGATACCACATTGTTGGAAAATTTGTGTTGCTCTGATACCACTTTGTTAGAATTTAGAGAAGGAAGAGGAATAGATAATGAGAGAAAGGAATTTTTGTAAAAGAGGAAAACTTTAGTTACTTTTATTTCTCTTTTTTTCTTTCTTGATTACATAATTTGCTTCACACTTGCTAGATTGATACAAGTGAGTGATTACATCCTAATTTATATAACAGAGAATCTTTAGACTTTTTTTTCTAGACTTTTGTTCGTTTTACATATTTGTTTAGTCTAGATTCTTCTCTAATCTTATTTTGATAACTCTAATATTTATTACCATTTATTTTGTGCTTCCCTAAATACAAGAATAAAATTTGTCACAAAATCAATGTTTCCTTAAAAGCCAAATTTATTTTCAACATTGTCTTATTATTTCTGCTTATATGCATATTCTCTATTTTTCTTTTACTTCTCCCTTTTCCTCTGGAACCAGACTTAAGAACATATGTACACATATGCTATCTTACTACAATTTGCAAACAAATCATCATTTACAATCTAAGTTTCAGAAATAACTGATTGACCCATCATGAATAAGATATTTTAGACATAGAGTAACAAATAATGTTACTGCTAAATTTAAAAGTTTCTTTGTCTATGATTGCTACACACAGTGATTACAAATATAAATTACTTACCGATGGTTTGGTCTACTGCTATGGTTAGTCACCGCGAATGCTTTAGTCTTGCTTCTCATAACTGCCTTCCTCGATTCAAGGCTGCGAAATAAGAAGTAAATTCCAAGAAACTAAAATCCTAATTTGTTGCCGGTGAATATAATTTGGTTATATAAATTGGAAGGGCGATGGTTAATATGTATGGTAATATGGTAGAAGGAACAGAGATGAAGGGTTCATCCAATATGAAGGTCAGATAATTCATTTTGGGGGAATACATTATAAGAATTGTAGAAAATTTGTGTGTTAGTGCAGGCGGTAACTGGGAGAGCTAGAGAAATATTGCACGTATTAAAGGTGAAGCATAATTCTAAAAGAATTTGCATTATTTCGAAATGCTGGGAGGCAGAAAGGACAGGTCTGCAATGCTTTATTCTTGCGTTTTCATTTAAGTAATAGCCTACAGATGGTTGGTACTGTAACATAGTTTGGTTGGACAAGGCTTCATTCAATTGTTCAAAGTGGGCTACCTTTGCATGTTACTTGTGTTCCTAAATTTGTTTCTTTTAGTTATATATTACATTAGCTCATGTCTTTTACTCCATTGTTTTTAATACAATGAATCTGACACCATTACTTCGTGTAATTATACCTTGACAGATATATAAGTGCCACTGTATTCTGTCATAGTTCATACATTTAACGGTAGTGTGCATGAGCTTCATGTTATAACCGTTGTGATTAATCCAATTCAAGATCATTCGAATCCGATATCTAAACCACAATGCGCTAGCGGAAGACTAAATCGTTGTTAGACTTGCAAAAACAACCAAAGCAATAACTCTAGTCACAAAACCAATATCAACCAATCTCGAACAAACCAAATCTCAATCACAAGCAACAAACTAATGACAAAGTAGCAAAAATAAATCACACAAGGATTTATAGTGGTTCCACTAACATCTTGTTAGTGTACATCCACTTTGAAGAGAGTATTTTATTACCATGATGAAAGGAATACAAGAGATTGATCCAATAATCACTATATTTCAATATAGAAAGAGTTTGAGGAGAATAGAATTGAAGAATTTGAATTATGTTATAAACCCTAATCCCCCTTTGAGAATAAACCCTTGATCCCAAATCAAGTTTCCAAGCTCTATCTAATTCACTTCAGAAAATAGCTTATATAGGGATAGGCCAATTACCCAAATTGCCCCCGCTTCTTCACAAATTAATTTGTCATGTTTTCAGCCCGAAACAGCCCAAATGCCTCGACAGACGTCTATCGTGGGGTTGACAGACGTCTGTTCCCTCCCAGGGAATTATTTGGGCTTCAGCTCAGACGTCTGTCCCCAGTATGACAGACGTCTGTTGAGCTCAGACGTCTATCCCCGATGGGACAGACGTCTATCCAAACTTTCGGGAAACATTCCCTGTAGTAACAGACGTCTGTCGTCCCATACGACAGACGTCTGTTCTCCTGCACACAGAACAGCTTGCACAAATCAGTCCATAACTTTCTCGTGCAATATCCGATTTGCGAACGGTTTCCTCCTATGCGAAGCTATCTCCGACCACTTCAATCTACCATATAGTATCGCATATCACAACACTCCACCTTGATACTATATCCATCTCAACTCCAAACTCCAATGCACCATGCATTTCCTTCTATCTTCGACCAAGCAACATGAATACTTTCCCAATGAGATCCGGCAAAGCCACCACCCATTGCACTCCACTAACGAGTTCAGGCAAGACCCCCACCCGCCAATGAAATGTTGAAAGTATTCACACCAAACCGTCTCACCATAAGACAATGTACTCGGGAGTGAAGCGAGTACTTACCATGAAGATAGATTTTCAATCTCTCACCGCTATTCCTTTCCATCAAACACAAAATCACTCTCTCCACCTCGTGCCACCCTGTGGCACCTAGCAACTCAACAAGCGAATTAAGTTCGAGCAATGCTCGAACTTCCCATACGGTAGTGCCTTCATAAACATATCGGCCGCATTATCCTTTGTGTGCACTTTCCGAAGATATACTAGCTTATCCTCATCCATGGCAACAAGAAATGACTCCCTCACCTCAATATGCTTGGTCCGTAAGTTAAAAGCCAAATTCTCCGCCAAATGGATAGCACTTTGGCTATCACATCGAACATCAACACTCTCATGTTCGAAACCCAAGTCACACAACAATCGCTTCAAGTAGAGTGCCTCCTTGGCCGCTTCCACAGCGGCAATCAACTCCGCCTCCGTAGTGGATAAAGCAACTACGGTTTGCAATCGCGATCTCCAACTCATGGCTGTCCCGCCAAGTGTGAAGACATACCCGGAAGTTGATTTCCTCCGATCCCTATCACCGGCGTAGTCCGAGTCACAATAACCAACCAACTTGCAACTCCTTTCATTACTACCACCAAAGACAAGTCCATGAGATGCTGTGCCTTTCAGGTATCTCAATATAGCCTTCACGGCTTCCCAATGCGATTTCCTCGGATTAGCCATATACCGACTAACCACCCCGGCGGCATTTGCAATATCGGGCCTTGTACACACCATTGCGTACATCAAACTACCAACCGTACTTGCATATGGCACCTTTGCCATATAAGCCTTGTCTTTATCCCCGATAGGTGATCCCTTCTCCGAAAGCTTCATATGCAAAGGTAAAGGTGTATTTAACGCCTTTGCATCCTCCATGCTAAACCGGCAAAGCAATTTCTTAATGTATTCCTTTTGAGTCAATCTTAACTCAAAACGCATTCGGTCCCTACCAATTTCCATGCCCAAGATTTTTCTTGCTTCTCCAAGATCCTTCATCTCGAATTCTGATTTCAAAAGCATCTTCAATTTGTTGATTTCATTTCGATCCTTGGAAGCAATGAGCATATCATCCACATGCAAGAGTAAATACACCCAACAATCATTTCCCAACCTCTTGAAATATACGCAAGCATCCTTGATGCTTCGATGGAAGCCACTTTCAAGCATGAAATGATCAAATCTCTTGTACCATTGTCTAGGCGATTGCTTTAACCCATATAGTGATTTCTTCAACTTGCAAACCATATTAGACTTACCATCTACAACAAACCCTTCCGGTTGCTCCATGTAGATGTCTTCATCCAAGTCTCCATGCAAGAAGGCGGTTTTCACATCAAGTTTCTCCAACTCCAAGTCATGGATAACAACTGTGGCTAGTAAAACTCGGATAGATGTATGACGAACCACCGGTGCAAAAATTTCATCATACTCCTTTCCTTTCCTTTGTGAGAACCCCTTTGCCACTAACCTTGCTTTATACCTTCCATCATCCTTCACCTTGTAAATCCATTTACACCCTATAACACGGTTTCCTTGAGGAAGTGGAACCAACTCCCAAGTTCGGTTCTTCATAAGCGATTGCATCTCTTCCTCCATGGCGCAAATCCACTTCGAGCTCTCTCTCGACTCCATGACGTCATCAAGGTACATCAGCTCATCTTGGACTACATTGAGAGCATAGTCCAAATGATCACTAAAGCTAAGGTAGTTCCAATCACCATATCTTTCGGGAGGCCTTATTGCACGTCGACCAACCCGAGTAGCAATACTTTCACCTAAACCCCTTTCGGCTCCACCTTGAGTCGAAACTTCTCTAGTATCATGTACATCACCAACATCATCACTAGAGAAACCATGTGGACTATGTGATTTTTCATCAACCGCTTCAACCCCACGACAACTCTACTACCACTTGGACGAAATGTGGGAACGACTTCCTTCTCCTTTGATTCACCATGAACCAAATCCGGAATGTCCGATGAGTTCTCATTCACCTTGAATAAAGCCGACTCATCAAAAGTGACATGACGAGAATTAACAACCTTCTTCGTTTTCGGATTCCATATCCGATAGCCTTTCATGCCATCCATGAAACCAAGCAAGATCCCCTTGAATTCCCTAGCTCCAAGCTTATCATTCCCTGGATCATGCACATAAACTGGGCTACCAAACACACGAAGATATCTCAAGTCAACACTCTTCCCTTTCCACACTTCCTCCGGAATTTTGTTACCAATGGCCGAGCACGGAATTCGATTCACAATATGCACCGCGGTTGACAAAGCTTCGGCCCAAAATCCCTTAGACAAACCCGATGTCAATCTCAAGCATCGAGCTTTCTCAAGTAGAGTTCGGTTCATTCTCTCCGCTACTCCATTAGATTGCGGATCTCCTGGTGTAGTAAAATGTCTCCGGATTCCGTGATGCTTACAATACTCCAAGAATTCACGCGAGACATATTCACCGCCATTGTCGGTCCTTAACACCTTCAAAGTCTTACCAGTCTCATTCTCAACAAGAGCCTTCCACACTTTGAACTTAGCAAATGCCTCCGACTTGGCCCCCATTACATACACCCATACCTTGCAAGACAAATCATCAATGAAAGAGTTATAGTACCTTGCTCCTCCCAAAGAAGCAACCGGTGCCGGTCCCCAAACATCCGAATGAACATACTCAAGAACCTCCTTTGAGTCATGTTTGCCTTCATCGAATGATACCCTTGTTTGCTTCCCCATGACACATTCCTCGCAAAACTTTAGTTTGTTGAAGCTCTCACCATCAATCATCTCCCGCTTCCGAAGAATATCCAAACTCCTCTCCGAGACATGACCCAATCTCAAATGCCACAACCGTGTCGCATCCAAGACACGAGAACTATCAACACCCACACAAGTCTCACCTTCTACGGTCACACCTTGAAGCAAATATATACCATGAGTCCTAGCACCCTTCATACCACAAGTGCTCCTTTTGAAACCCTCAAGCAATCCTTCTCGATAGTGATCTTGCATCCTAGAGAATCCAATTGCCCCAAAGATATAAGCGACTTCCTAAGTCCCGGAACATAGCGAACATTGGTGAGTGTGCGAACAACTCCATCAAACATCCTTATTTGCACGGAGCCACTACCCATTGACTTGCAAATAGCACCATTTCCCATAGCAATTGCAATTCCCTCTTTGACCTCAAAGGACTAAAAACAATCTCTATTTGGCGTCATATGATACGACGCCCCCGAATCAAGTACCCATTCGTTACCCGAAACACCCGTCGCTACCGCCGTCAACACATTCTCATCTATCTCACCATCCCCACTCTCCACCGCCACGGATGAAGACGCTACTTCCTTCTTATCTTTGTCCGGACATTCATTCTTCCAGTGTCCCGGTTTCTTGCAAATAAAGCACTTGCCATTTCTCTCTTTCGATTTACCTCTTCCACCGGATTTTCTTGATTTAGAATGCCCTCGGTTTTCTTTCTTCACATTCTTTTCTTTCTCCGCAAACAACCCGTGACTATTACTAGCTCCACTACTACCCTCACTCATCTCCTTCATTTGATCTCTCAACTCCTCACTAAGAAGACCCGTCTTGACATCATCTAGAGTCAAGGTATCCCGACCATAGATCAAACTATTTGAGAAACCCGTATAGCGATCCGGCAATGAACACAATAATATCATCGCCTTTTGCTCTTCCTCAATCTTCAAATCAACGGCCTTCATCTTCATGAGCAATTCATCAAAGGCATTCAAATGTGCCTTAAGCAAATTACCCTCCTTCATCTTGAAGGTGAAAAACGTTCGCAACAAGATCAAATGATTAGTGAGCGACTTCTTCATATAAATTTCTTCCAACTTGTCCCAAATACCTTTAGCGGTAGTCTCACCACTAATTTCGGAGATCACATTCTCCCCCATAGCAAGTTGAAGAGTAGTGTAAGCCCATTCCTCCATCTCCTCTCTCTCAACATCCGAGATATCACTTGGCAATAAGTGAGTATCAAATACTACTCGGTGCACCCGATTTCGCCTAAGAACCGCTTTCATTTTCCATTGCCACTTCTCAAAGTCATTATCACCATTCCACTTGTCAATAACCAATTGAGAATCTGACGCCGCATACGAACCCCGTACATAAGGCACCACACTATTCGGACTTCCGGTTGAAGGACTTACCGAGCTACTATCTGTCTCCGACCTTTTCACAAACACCTAACAAGCACCAAAACAGCTCTGATACCAACTGTTATAACCGTTGTGATTAATCCGATTCAAGACCACTCGAATCCGATATCTAAACCACAATGCGCTAGCGGAAGACTAAATCGTTGTTAGACTTGCAAAAACAACCAAAGCAATAACTCTAGTCACAAAACCAATATCAACCAATCTCGAACAAACCAAATCTCAATCACAAGCAACAAACTAATGACAAAGTAGCAAAAATAAATCACACAAGGATTTATAGTGGTTCCACTAACATCTTGTTAGTGTACATCCACTTTGGAGAGAGTATTTTATTACCATGATGAAAGGAATACGAGAGATTGATCCAATAATCACTATATTTCAATATAGAAAAGAGTTTGAGGAGAATAGAATTGAAGAATTTGAATTAGGTTATAAACCCTAATCCCCCTTTGAGAATAAACACTTGATCCCAAATCAAGTTTCCAAGCTCTATCTAATTCACTTCAGAAAATAGCTTATATAGGGATAGGCCAATTACCCAAATTCCCCCGCTTCTTCACAAATCAATCTGTCATGTTTTCAGCCCGAAACAGCCCATATGCCTCGACAGACGTCTGTGTGGGGTTGACAGACGTCTGTTCCCTCCCAGGGAATTATTTGGGCTTCAGCTCAGACGTCTGTCCCCAGTATGACAGACGTCTGTTGAGCTCAGACGTCTATCCCCGATGGGACAGACGTCTATCCCCGATGGGACAGACGTCTATCCAAACTTTCAGGAAACATTCCCTGTAGTGACAGACGTCTGTCGTCCCATACGACAGACGTCTGTTCTCCTGCACACAGAACAACTTGCACAAATCAGTCCATAACTTTCTCGTGCAATATCCGATTTGCGAATGGTTTCCTCCTATGCGAAGCTATCTCCGACCACTTCAATCTACCATATAGTATCGCATATCACAACACTTCAAGGAAATGATAACTTGATAATATTAATACAAATATTTATCTTCTAACGTGGCTTTTATGGTAAATTTTGTTAAGCATATAGTTCCATCATTAATACCATGACATACTCTACTGAAAATTGTAACCCATGTGTTGTTTTTGTTACAAACCTTTTTAGTTTCAAACATTTCACTATGCAAGAATAGAAGCATATATATCATAAATGGTTCTGTTGTAGCATAAAAAAAATGGTATAGTTCAATGTTGTCTTATGATTTCAACTTTTGTTATAGTTGCAAGTACGTTATTTTTATAATTGTACTTTTCATCCAATCTGTACATGTCAAAATTTGTAATGACTTCTACTTTTATCCACTCTATATGCACTACATAGTTATATGTGTCAGAAAATTAAAATAGAAAACACCGACAAATTGATCTTTTATGCAAAAACCATCATGCTTGGAAAAAAAATGCATAAAATAATAGCATGACAAATGAATGATTACAATTAGGCAACCTGCGAGCATGAATCGTTTGGACCGAATACCCCTTGTTTCCATGGTTCCAACCAATCACAGCCTCCTGATTTGACCATTTTGCAATCAAACCCATATTATTTTGGGGATTTAATTGCAAAATGGAGGAAATCAGGGGGTTGTGATTGGTTGAGTCCATCGGAAGAGGGAGTAGTAATAGGTTGTCCTTCATGTTTACATCAAACTTCAGCATTGTTAGTATATCAACAACTTCCTATAAAATAGCAATTATCTCAAACATTGCCCGTGTGCGAAGCACGGGCCACTCACTAGTTTGAAGATGGAAAACGGGATCTGGAAATTCCGAGGGATTTCGTTTGGGGTGCTATTATTCACACCCTCTTTATACACTTCCGGCCACCTTTATAAATTTAGGGAGTTGTTATTGACACTCCAAATATTGTTAAGGGGAGGTCATTTTTTTTAAAAAAATTAAATTGTTAAGCGGAGTACCAATGGAGAGATCACCCCCTTAACAAATAAACTTTATTTTACCAAATTAGTTTTCTATACAATAATCTCTTTTTTATTTGTTAATCAAAAAAATTTATACGATATATTAGTCAACTACATCATATTTTTATATCAAATTACTAATAATTTCATTTGTCATATTAGATGAAAAAATATCATTGATAGGAAATCAATATACATATATCGAACAATTATTTTTTTAATACAATATTACATTCTTTGTTCATACCATTATTTCTCCTCAAACAACCGCTTTGTTTGTTTTCAAATAATTTAGGGATTTGTTTTTTTTTTGTTTTTTTTTTTGCATTTGAAATTGATTTGGATTTGGGATGGTAATTGATGTTAATACCAGACGTTATTACGAGGGTAAAAGGGAACGTAAAAAATTAAGTGCGTGACCCCCTTAACATTATTTTTATGATTGGATTATTTTTAAAATATGACTTCCCCTTAACAATATTTGGAGTGTCAATAACAATGACCTAAATTTAATTCAAATTAATATTTTTTATGTTCTTCTGGTCACCAAATCTTATTCCTTCACTCAATCATTCATCACCTTACTTCTCCTTAAAAATCACATATTTCTCTACAATTTCAAAACCTAAAGCCTAACAAAAACAAAAGGCTGGAAGATGAAAATAAAAAAGAGGTTACAATTGCTTGTTTTTTTATTGTTTTTATTTATGATATAGAACATGTTGCTAGAGTTTTTTTCAATGATTATTAGTGTTTTCCATTGCGTTTCAGGATATTTTTTACGCTTCATTTGAAATTTCAAGCTTGGAGGATATTAAATTTGGCGACGTTGTAAAAGAGAATGATAATGTAAGTTTTGACTTGTAGGGTTTTTTCCGTATAGCTTACATTTCTTCTTTATAAATTAATACATTAATTTTATTTTATTTTTTGTCGTTTGATAGATGAAGTATTTGAATGATGATAAATTTGACGATAAACCTGATGGTTGTGATAACATGATGCAAGATGTTCGATCAAATCACCAAAAAGATATAAATGTTGATTTGACGAATCATTTCACAATCGACGAAGTAAATACTTATTTATAAAAATTCAAATTGCTAATGTGACTATGAAAATGGATTATTTTATTTTTTTTCTTGAATTATTTGCGAGCGTTTAGTTGAAGGTGCTGGTGGCCTCTTTTTTTTTATTAAATTAAATGGTGGCCAGTAGAGGAAAATTGTAAATATCGGGGTGTCTTTAGTTTTGGTGGCCAGAAGAGTAAAAGGGGTGTGAATAGTAGCACCCTTTCGTTTGAGGGTGAAAACGGGAAATGAAATTACCGAGGAATAAGGGACGCGAACGTACATCAACGAACAAAAAGTATTTTAGCGTAAATTTGTTTGGAGTAAAAAATATTCAGATTTGGAGCCGAAAATTTGGACTGATCTATAAATAACTTGTATTGTTTTGTGTAATTTAAAGTTATAAAACTTTAATACACATCATAATAAATTTTGTTTTAGAATTCACAGATATTTTCTTAAACCTCCTTATTGAAAAATCAAAATTTGACTTTTAAATTTAAATGGAAAAAAAAGAAAATTTTATGAACTTTTTAGTTTTAATTTAGTTTCAAGTTTTATTTATTTGAATTATAGAATACTAAATATGATTATCAATTATAATTATTAAATACTAAATAAAAAGTTCTTATCAATATTAATTGTTAAATAATACTAAAAATATCACTTTATAATAACTAAAATTTAATATCAATTAATAAATATATTTGTTCGCTAGCTTTTGCTTAAAGCCACAAGGAACCCGAACACTTATGGTTAGGCGGGCAAAGATCCATATACTCATAGGTACAAAGGGAAAATCGCGGCTCAATGTGTGCAGGAAGGAGGGGCGGCTCGTGGTAGGTACCATACCCGCTCATGGGGATGGTCCGCGAACCCAGCATAGGAGCACGACTCGTGATCTTCTGCCACGATCCGGTTCTCACATCAGTGTCACGAACCGACCTTGAACTCAGGAAATGGTGGCCACAACTTAGTCACCCACGAACCGCATAGCAAGGATCCAGTGACACGTGTCCATAATGGCCATGTCGACCACTTCTCCATCCACTCACGAACGGCTCCGAGATCCCCTGGATGGGTGCCACGTGTCTTCACGAACCGCCTGCAGAAATCACTTATAAATAGCCCAACACTTGGCATTTTTAAGGATCTTTTTGGCAGTTGAGAGCTCTGATTCCACCATTATCAAACCTCTATCATTTTTAATCAGAAGTATCTCGAATTTATTGAGTGAATCATTATTGTAAAAATGAGATTGAGAGAAAATTGTGATTGTACTATCATTCAAACATATAATCAAAATCATATAAAGTGGACGTATGCTCTTTAACGCCGAACCACTATAAATCTGGTGTATTTGCAACATTTTCTTTCATTTCTAGCTTTAAATATCTACAAATCAAGATAATTTGGGTGTTAGGACCACTTTTTGGTCTAACATTTTGGTGCTTTCACCGAGAATTGAATTCTCAGCCTATCGGATTATTACTCTACTATTTGGATTTTCAAGTTCGAAGAAAATAGTCTGCATTCCCGCTATTTTGTTTTTTTTAACATTTCAGCAAAGTTAAGACATTATGGCTGCAAAGAAATCCAAGGATTCACGAGACTCTCGAGCAAATGAAGCTAATGAAGAGAACAATCAGGAACAAGCCGAGGTGGTCTCCCTGGCTCATGACTCTCGGGAGGCGATCCCACCCCAGGAGGGAGTCACGACCCGGTCCCAGGAGGGGACCACGAGCCGCCTGCAAGGAGGGACCACGAGCCGCCTCCAAGCAGGGACCACGAGCGCCCCCTAAGAGGGACTACGAGCCAACCAAAAGAGGGGGTCACGAACCGTCCTCAGCATGAGACCTTGACTCGACCAGGAAAGGAGATTATAACCCATTCAACCTATGCTGATGCTTCTTCTCGACCTGCCTCAAGCGCTCCACATCCAACTGTGAATGTCAGTGACTGATTACTTGCCTCTACCCCAGCAACAGAAGGAAATTTTTCCCGTGTTCTTGACATGTTGGAAAGGATGAATGACACTTTGGAAGCCCAAAGACGTGAGAGTACGTTAATGCGGGAAAATATGACTGCGATGAGAAGGCAGATAGACGAAATTCGAAGGCAGAGAGCGCCTTCACCAACTCATCGTTTTACTACATATTATTCATCTTCATCAGGGGAGTCTACAATACCCCAACGACGGCAACTAGTGAGGCCTGGGAACGTAGAACAGCTTCGGTTTGGGTCCCTCCCTTCTCAAGAAGAAATAACATTCAATCTCGGACCAATGAATCGCAATCTGAATGATCCCGCTGTGTTTCAAGGGGAAGGATACCGAGTATTACCTAATGATAGGAACATTGATGATCCTATCCAAAATCAACCCCTATATTAGACGTAGACCGTGGATGACACCAGTAATGGTGAGGCAGAACATTGATGATCCTATCCCGAATCAACTCCCATATCTAGAATCAACCCCCATATTGAAGTAATGGTGAGGCAGATCATGGCTGACACCAGTGGACAAAGAAATGAACATTGGGGCGTAGACCGTAGTCACACACCATTCACTAACGACATATTAGACGTCCGATTCATAAGATGATTCAATCTACTGATTATGAACCGTTATGCAGGTAGGATAGATCCAGTTCAACACTTGATGAGATACTCATGGTATATGAATGCCGTCGTCGCTCCAGACGCAGTGAAGTGCAAAGCATTTCCGATCTTTATAGAAGATGTAGAGTTAATGTGGTTTATCCGATTACCGCCACGGTCAATCCCCAACTTCAAAGAATTGAACGAAAGATTTGTAAATTAGTTCCGACTTCATGCTCAGAGATCCAAGAACGTCGTCAAATTGTCACTCGTTAAGCAGCGACCCGATGAAACTATGAGGTCTTACTTGGATCGCTTTAATCTGGCTGTCACAGAGGTAAGAGACCCACACGAGAAGTCTGTCCTTATGGCATTAATTGACGTAGTAGACAAAGATACTAAATTTAGCAAATATATAGCTGGAAAACCACCGCTGACTAGAGAGATATTCTACGAAAAAGCCAATATCCGCCTACGTCAAGAAGAGATATACACTAATCGAAAGAGGAAGGCTGTTGATAAGGAAGAGATACGGAGTAACATGGCCATCAAGCAGTCTGGCGACAGCTGTGGAACGGTAGAAGTTAATGTTGGAAATAAGAACCAGGGCAACGGTCGGCAAACTAGAAATGATGACAAGAAAAGGAATTGAAGGAATGACTCACAGAAGAGATCTTGATACATAACATTTGAGAACCTCACACCTTTGAATGACACGTTAGAGAATATCTACCTGGATAATTACAATGTTCTGCAGTATAAGAAGCCTCCACCAAGGGAGTCAATGGAGAAAGAGCGTGAAACAGGAAAGTTCTATCTTTTCCATTAGAGTTATGGGCACTCGACCAATGAATGCTGACATTTAAGGGACTTGGTAGAAAAACTTCTCCGAGAAGGAAAGTGGGATTAATATAAGGCAGCCCCGAGAAACCGGGAGCAAGGTAGTCTAGAGCGGAATAAAGGTCAGCCACCTTAGAAGGCCATTGCGCAGCAGAAAGCTAAAGGCATCATCATCAACACTATAGTTGGGGGGGGGGGGGGATCCAGCCAGACATAGCTATAGGGCAACGGATCAGTATGTGAATGTAGCCAAGCGCCCCGAGGTGGAAGAGTGCAGCAAATGTCAGATGATGTCATATTTCGTGATAGAGATAACATTGGAGTTCATTCCCCTACCGAAGACCCCTTAGTGATCACTACCACCATTGGTCCTGCTCTAGTCCACAAGGTCTTGGTAGACAATAGGAGTTCGGTTAACATTCGATTCAAGAAAGCGTTTGATCAGATAAAGCTTGAAGTGAAGGATTTGAAGCCCTGCGATGGATGGATACGCGACTTCAATGGAGCTTCAACATGTCCAATGGGATTTGTAGAATTGTCGGTAACTCTGGGAGAGGGAGATCGACGGAGAGTGAGGATTCTCGCGTTCATAGTTTTGGATATAGATTCGCCCTATAACGCCTTCTTTGGCCGACCGACCCTTGCAGAATTATGGGCTTGCATCGCACCCTGGTGTTTATTACTGAAATTCCCAACCGAAATGGGAGTGGGAGTAATCAGGGGTGACCAAGTAACTGGACCAGCCTGTTATATGGCAGAGTTAAAATTACTACACAATGGAAAAGACGTGGAAACTAAGGCTGCTTCCTCCCCCGCAAAAGAGGATTAAACATAGCAATTAAAGGGGACGACCCGGATGGAGTCGCCTAGAGACCTACCTGAAGATATAGATCCCATACAGGATGACGATTCCGAGGGCATAATGGCGACACCTAATGAAACGATATCCCGATTGATGACCATGGCCCAATGAACGTTTTGAAGGTTGGATCCCAACTAGACCCTCTTTGAGCAAAGGAATTGACTGACTTTTTAAAGGCAAACTTGGATGTGTTTGTTTGGACTCACGCCGACATGTGTGGGATATTCCCCTCAATTATGAGCCACTCATTGAGCATCAACCCGAAACATCCACCCGTTAAGTAGAAAAAGCGAATGCTTGGCTCGGAGAGGTCAGATGCCTTGAAGGAAGAAGTTGACAAGTTAAGAAGCAACAAATTCATTAGAGATTCAACTTACCTAGAATGGATTTCAAACCACGACTTGGTAAAGAAGGCCAACAGGAAATGGCGTACTTGCATTGATTTCTCGGGTTTAAACAAAGCTTGCCCGAAGGGCAGTTTTCCGCTCCCTAGGATTAACCAACTGGTGGACTCAACGGCGAGCCACGAACTTCTCTCCTTCATGGATGCGTACTCGGGATATAACCAGATCCCCATGCATGTTCTGGATTAGGATCACACTAGCTTCATCACAAATTTGAGACTGTATTGCTATGTAGTGATGCCTTTTGGTTTAGAGAACGCCGGAGCAATGTACCAACGCCTGGTGAATAGAATGTTCTATAATCAGATTGGGAAAATAAAGGAGGTGTATACTGACGATATGCTTGTGAAATACAGGCAGTCATCTGACCATACCGTTGACCTAGCTGAAATGTTCGATATCCTGCGACGATACGGAATGAAGCTCAACCCCCTGAAATGTTCGTTTGGAGTCGCTTCCGGAAAATTCTTGTGTTTTATCGTTAGTTTACGTAGAATTGAAATTAACCCAGATCAGATCATGGCAATCAGGAATATCCAGAAACCGAGACAGATTAAGGATGTGCAGAGCCTCGCCGGAAAAGTGGCCGCATTAAGTAGTTTTATTTCTAAAGCCACATATAAGTGGATTCCATTCTTCGATCTGATAAAGCGAGGTAAGCGCAACTTCCAATGGACTCCTGATTATGTTGAGGCATTTCATAACCTTCTCACTTATCTGGAAAGATCCCCGATATTGTCTAAGCCAGTCGACCACGAAGATTTGTTCGTATGCTCGGTAGTATCATCCCATGCAATAAGTTCAGCCATGGTAAGAGAAGAAGATAAAGTCCTAAGTCCGGTGTATTACGTATGTAAGAAGGTAGCGGCAGTAGAGCGAAACTACCCGACGATAGAAAAACTTGCGTATAGCCTGCTGGTGGCATACATAAAACTTCGCCATTATTTCCAAGCTCACCCTGTCACCATATACACCGACCACCCTCTCCGAAAAGTATTGCAGAGACTAAAAGCATTCAGAAGGTTACTCAAATGGAATATAGAGTTAAGCCAGTTTGATTTGAACTTTCAGCCTCGACGATCGATAAGGGGGAAAGTATTGGAAAATTTCTTAGTGGAATTCACTATCCCTAATAAGATGTAATAAGTGAAGAGGCAGGCCCCTCAAAACGGTATTAGATCCCAACACCTAGAAGTTGTATACTGATGGTGCCAAGAATGATAGATGGTCTGGCGCCGGAGTTGTCCTACTCACCCCTGAGAAACGATCAATATATTATGCTCTAAGATTGGAATTCCATGCCATGAACAATGACTCGGAATATAAAGCCCTGATTGTTGGGCTAAAGCTTGCAAAGGAATTGGGTATAGCGAGATTGGATATTTTCTGTGATTCTAAGATAGTCATGAACCAGGTTAATAAGGAGTTTCAGGCTTAGGTTTCGAGACTTGTATCATATTCAAGAGAGGTAAGTAAGCCGCTGGATCGTTTTGATCATTACAACATTTCCCATATCCCTCGAATGGAAAATGAAAAGGCAGACAAGTTGGCCAAATTGGCAAGTTCTGACAATCCCAAGGACATGGAAATGGTCTCGATTGAAATATTGGAGGCTGCAAGTATTGATCAGATGAAAATTGATCCTATACTGGAGACTGATCCAGAAAGGGAGTCATGGATGATGCCCATAAAAAACTTCTTGACAAATGGAACGCTTTCTTCCAAGAAAAGCGAAAGGCACGCTGTTATTTGTAAGGCTTCAAGATATGTTATGCAAGGTGAAATTCTTTATCGTTAAGGATTCTCGATCCCCCTCCTCTAGTGTATAGCCCATGACGACATTGAGCGAGTACTGAAGGAAGTACACGAAGGTGAATGTAGCGACCACACCGGAGGCCAAACATTAGCTTAGAAGATATTACAGTATGCCTCTTTTTGGCTGACTGTAAATAAAGATGCGGCTAAATATGCTCGATGTTGTGACAGGTGTTAGAAATTCTCAAAGGTCCCCAGGGCACTTCCCAGTCGATTGAAGACAATGATGAGCCCGTGTCTATTCGCTGTCTGGGGAGTTGACATTATACGAAGCCTCCCAATCGCAAAAGGCAGAGCAAAATTCGCGATCGTGGTCATGGATTACTTTACGAAATGGGTCGAAGTAGAACCGTTGACCAAGATCACAACTAAGCGAGTGATAAACTTCACCGTTAGAAACATTATATGTCGATTTGAGATCCCGAAGATCATTATAACAGACAACGGGACCTAATTCGACAACATTGACTTCCGAGACTTCTGTAGAAGTATCATGTTGAAAAAAGGTACACTGCTGTAGCGCATCCATAGTCGAATGGACGGGTAGAAGCAGCAACTAAGGTAATTAAGTCCATCCCAAAGAAGCGATTGAAGTAGACCAAAGCCATATGGGTCGATGAGTTACCCTTAGCATTGTGGGCCTATAGAACAACTTACAAATCAGCGATGGGTCACACTCATTTCTCCCTCTCCTTTGGATCAGAGGAGGTCATCCCGATGGAATTGGAAGAACCGTTCCACAAAATTACTTATTACGATCCGATGACCAACAACGAACTGATTCTTGAGTCTCTGGACATGACTGAAGAAAAGAGGGACGAAGCGGATCTGTGCGCCTTGAGACATAAGCAACAGGTCGCCCGATATTACAATAAGAAAGTTCGGGCTCGAACTTTTAAACTTGGAGACCTGGTATTGAAATGTATTTTCCCAGATCCCGCCTTCTTAGGTCCGAAATAGGAAGGACCATATACCATCTTACAGAGGCTCGATAATGGATCCTTCAAGCTATCGACTGTGGACGGAAATGAAATCCATAGAGTATGGAATGCCCAGCATTTGCGGCCTTACCTGAAATGAAATTTTCATATTCATTCTTATGTTTCTAGGATCGTTTAAAAATGCACAACTTGCCTAGAATAGTCTGGTTGTATAAACAAAAGATTATAAAGTGGACGTAGGTCATGATTCAACCAAACCAGTATAAAATACCGTGTGTCATTTACTTTTATCGCATCATCAGGGGAAAGAGTGAAAGCTGAGCTCGAACCCTTCATTTTCGGACATGAGGGGCAATATAAAATTGATCCTAATCAATCCTCAACCTGCCCTGGCCAGGCATCACGTCAATGATTGATTAGGGGCACATACAAGTCATGATGAAAACAACATGATAGGTCACAGAATTTTATGTTTTTCCTGCAATGATAACTTATGATGAAGTTTCGTTAGTGACATTTTTGACCTAGTTATGATTTGAATACTTATGCACATGACTAAGTATGAGAAATTCGCAGGTACACAGCAATGCGAAAGAAACAGAATTTCATTTACTAAATGCAGGTTTACAAAATGAGGCTGGACAAAATGCGAGGGTCGCACTCGCAACAACTACAAAGGGCCAATGGAAGATCTTAAAAACAAAACATAATCTAACAAGCTCTATTTGGTCTTCGGGAATGACTTCGACTTCTTTTCCTTCTTTTGTTTTTCCGGAACCTCCTTGCTGGCGTCAGGAGAATCATGCTTCTTCCTTTTCTTCTTTCCTAAAGAAGGATCCTGTGGAGCGCCAGAAGACTGGGATGCAACCTGTGTAGTAATGGACCTATACATTTTCATGATCAATCCAAATCTGGGAGTAGCCACAACAAGAGGTGGTACGTTCAAAGGCTCTTCCTCTGCCTTAGCCATCAAAAGCTCATCATTCTTAGCCTTGATTTCGGCTAAGGCCATACTATCATCCCCCTTGGTCTCTCCCGTGATGGTGACCTCCTCCTCTCTTTCTCCGTTATCACCATCAGTGTCTTTCAAAGCCTCGATGATCTCAATGTCTTTAGGAATGTCTGTGCTTGATGGAATCATGGCCTTTTCAGCTACCTCGATATCTATTTTCACCTTTTCAACCCCTTCAGCTGGCTTGGCACCTACATCTTGAGAAGCAACTACTATTAATTTAGGAGAGAATGCGATCCCCTCAGCTATTTTCTCCACAATACGATGACAAGTTATAACAGCTTTGACAAATTATAGAGAGAATATGGAGATACCTTACGCTGACTGCTCGTCTTGGGCTGCAGTAGAAACCCCAGCAGGTTGGGGAGCAAGAATTCCATAGATTTGTAACAACCCGTATTTTTGAATAACATGTTATAACATAAATCAAGGCAGCACTAAATTGAAAAATCTGAATCAAGGGAAACGGGCTTTGCCATTGCGTTCGACTCGGAAAAATAAGCGAAATAGAGTCCGAGTTTTTGAAAATCGGAGTCTGTATGACCGAGATATGGCCTCGCGAAGTTTCACGAAAAATTCAAATTCAAAACAGATTCAAATTTCAGAAAAAAACAGGGTAGGCGGGAAAAATCCCGCCCAGACCAGGTCGACCGAGGGGTCGACCTGGGAGTCGACCTGGGTGGGACCAGGTCGACTGGGGAGTCGACCCCAGGGTCGACCTGGGGGTCGACCTGCCTGGTCGGACCCAGGCAACCTGGTGCACCATTCTGGCTGTTTTGACATGTTTTGTTGGCTAGTGACGGGATTTGATGGCTCTGATTGAATCTAGGGTTAATCCTATGGCTAATACTATCCTAATCTTCTATAAAAAGACCCCTAAACCTATTCTAAATCACCATTATTCAATCCTACAACTAAACTATGTCAAATTTGTTCCTCTCATGGCCTCCACTCTCATGCTAAAATTTCTAAGTTTATTTCTATGAGAGATTTTGAGTTCATACAAGTGTTTTCAAGCTTGTATGAGTGTTCTTAGTTTGCATTCAAGTCAAGTTGCAACATTTCTGTTTCAAAGCGAGAGTTTTTATTGATTTGGCTCAAGAGTTTTTCATTGGAGCTTTCATATTTGGGTCTTTTTGGTGATTGCATAAGGGCTTCTTCTCAATCTTTATAATAAATATTCATTTGTGTCTTCATGGCATTGTAAGCCCTTTTCTACTTTCTTTTTATTGAACTCTAAAGTTAAATGAATGATGCAAGTTTGGGTTAATCATTATGATATGCAAGATTGGTTGATCATTATGCTATGCAAGTTGGTTTAATCATTATGTATGACACATGTTGCTATGTTATGCAAGTTTGGGTTGATCATTATACACATGTTATCATGTTATGCAAGATAAATGTGAGTTTGTGAGCTTAAGGCTTCAAGCTTTATATTAAAGGTTGCATTTTGGCAACATGAAGGTTATCATATCCCTTATGATAACTTGCATGTGAGGCTAAATGCGAACTTCTAGCAACTTCTACATGTCATTTATCACCATGTATCACTCATATGCTAAGTTTGGTTTTATGCATGCTTTTGAAGCCTAATAATGCAATATGCAAGTATATGAACATATGTACATTTCATATGCCACCATGATAAACTTGTGGCTTCAACACCTTTTTGTCATGATTATGCCAAGTTCCCTATTTTATCCTTTATGCGTTGATATGATTATACAAACGATGGGATTACGTTGGGGTTGGGTAAAATTATGACATGAACATGATTTTTATAACATAACGTGATATGTTAACTTGCAATTATGTTTTAGAAACATAATGGACATGACACTTAGAAAATATGAGTGTGGCCAACTCGAGGTTGGGTTGAGTTTGTAGCATAAATCTACCCGGACCCACCCGGCTTAACTAGTGGCTACAAGCAATAGGACCCAATGTGAGAAGTTGGTCATGTTGTGCTCGAACCCGAGGTTAGACCAAGTTGTGGTGTAAAGCTACCCGGACCCGCCCGGCTTAACTAGTAACCACAACAAGGTCTAATGTGAGAGGTTAAAGCACATTAAGTTAATTAATGCCTCCTGATTAGGGTTAAGTCATGGTCCACTTAATACTTAATCAATTTGGGCTGGATGGGTTAATCGGGGTTAAGTCATGAACCTTGGGTACACTTAACCAATTTAATCCACGTTTGGATCGGGTTAACCACATTTAACCCGTTAAGGAAACCCTAGTTGCGTGGTCCTTTTCAGCAGTAACCCTCTTGATAGTATCATATGACCCTAGGACTAGGCTAGGGTGGGGCACGATTACTGGGCTGACATGTAAGCGACCAAAACGACGGCTGAGTAGGTACGCCGGTGTAGGTCCAGGTGGACTATGGTCGTGCACATAGTCTGGAGTTGGAAAATCAGGCACGGGTACCAGTAGATCTAGACTGTGCATACTTGATTGGTGTCCGAGGTTGACACCCTAGGACTTGATACACCCTAGGGTGGACCTAGCGCAGTTTGACTACATTGCATGTTTGGGCCGTATGACACCGACACTTGACGAGTTAGGCTTATAGGGAGTCGATCAACTAGACCGTGTAGTTGGACCTTGATTTAGGTCACCTCATGATATTAGGCCAAGCTTGGGCCAAGGGATCAATTCTTGTTTTACTTGACATGTTAGAATGCTAGTACACCCGTGGTGCAAAACTTAACCTTGATTATGCGATGACATCTTTATCTATCTTGTTAGATAATCACCATGCCAGTATGTTGTTATCCTTATGTTCATCTCAGCTTCTCATGCCAGTTAACTTTACTATTTCATGGACAGATAGTAGTTAGGGCTTACCAGTCTTTTTGACTGACCTGTTTTCTTTCGCCTCTTTTCTTCCGTTTCCCCCCCTCAGGTCCTCAGGGTGGGAACATTGGAGCTTAGCTTGGATCTTTACAGCTTGCTTACTGGATTTGCTCATGTACGGTTTTGGACATTGAGCTAGCTATGGTTTATCACTTCACTTTGGGGATAGTACTTTATGTATTTCAGTTTTTCAGTTTATGCTTTTCTCTAGACTTTGTTGTTGGAAAATAATGACTAAGTACTTTGTTGTAACTTAACTATGGTTTTTGAAATGCTAGTTTGATCCGCTGCTTTATTTACTCTGTTTTACTTAAATGTTCTGTCTTGTGATATCTGCATGCATGTTTACCTTGTTTAACGCCCCTCCAAAGCTAGTGTGCTTGCAAGAGTTACCCTGGCGGAGGTGGGGTGTTACATTTGGTATCAGAGCATAAGGTTTACAAGATTTGAGCAAAAGTGTTTTTTTTGAAACTTACCTTTTGAAAAACTATTTTCAAAACCAATTAAGTATTTTCCAAGAAAAGTCTAGTTATTTAAAAAAAGGCTATTCCCCAAAAGCCATAGCACTATCCTTCGTTTCTTCGTTCTGAATCTATCTTTTTCCTTTTTCAGTATGGCCGATCTTAACCTTCCCGAGGGAGTGACCATTCCCGGATGGTTCCGGAGGTACTTGGAAGCTAGGGCCAACGATGTGGGCCCAGCAAATACCCCTAATATAACTGAGGTTCCTCCTCCTCCTCCTCAGAATCCGCAAGCAGATTTCGCTAAGATTTGCAAAGACTTTAAGGCGATGGGTGGCAAGAACTTTATTGGGACGGAGACTTTTGTGGAGGCAAGAAATTGGTTGAAAGAAACTGAAGATCTCTTCGCCATCTTTGATGTGCAAGATCATAGAAGGGTTTTATTGGCAGCATGGTTATTAAAAGAAGAAGCTGCTTATTGGTGGGAGGTCACCAATGCTACGAGGCCTATAGAGACTTGGGCCGACTTTAGGACAAGATTTGGGCTTAAGTTTCTATCATCAGCTGAGGCGAATTTGCAATTGGAGAAGTTTATATCTTTGAAGCAAGGGGACATGACAGTGAGGGAGTACGTGAATGAGTTTAACAAGCTCGCCCGATTTGGTTTGGACATGATTAATACTCCCCAGAAGAAGGCTTTGCGCTTTGCACGAGGGTTGAATGAGCCACTACAAGGTTTAGCCCTATCTCATATACCTATGGGGGCCACTTTTGAAGGACTAGTAGACATGGCATTGCTTCAAGGAGACGATAAGAATGCCAAGAAGGAAGTCAAGGCTAATGAGACTCAAGCCAAGAAGACAGACTCCAAGTGGGGAGGAAATCAGAGCAATCAGAACAACAAAAACAACAAGAACAAAAAGGGCAACAAGGCCAAGGAAAAGGGTCCAAGAAAATTCCACTACTTTGGGAATGTTGGGCACATAGCTAAAGACTGTAAGAAGAAGAAGAGGAAGCTGGGCGAGTGCTTTCATTGTGGAGAGACTGGACAATTTAGCAAGGATTGCCCCAAGAAGCACGGACAAGGGCAAGGGCAGAATCAGCGTGCAGGACCTTCTGGAGGGCAAGTGCATGCTCTCAACGCTGCTCCAGCTCAGGATCGAGGTAATATTTCTGTAGAAAGTCTTGTTTATATTTCTGATTATCCTGTTCGCACCTTATTTGATTCTGGCGCATCACATAGTTTTATCTCTTCTGACATTGTTGAAAGTTTGCACCTAAGTACTAGCCTAGTTGAGGATCCCGTTTGTGTTTCAAATCCAATTGGGGGTTCCGCCCATCTATCTATGATTTGTGTGGATTTGAAGATTTCTATCTTGACCGTAGAATTCACGTGTAATGCTTATGTTCTCGGGTTCACGGGATGTGGGTTGATCTTGGGCATGGATTGGTTGTCCAGTTGTGGAGCCATTCTTGATTGTGAACATTGGGTGGTGAGGCTCATGACTCGCCTCGGTAATACCCTAGAAATTTCTTGTAACCCTAGAATTCCCGTCATGTTATGTTATCTTGAATCTCTCGACTCGTCCATCGATGATTTGCAATCTGTAAGGGTGGTCCGAGACTATCCTGATGTCTTTGAAGAAGTTAAGGGGTTACCCCCAAAACGAGAGATAGATTTCCGCATTTATCCAGTCGATAATGCCAAGCCAGTATCATTGCCCGTTAGGCACATGGCCCCACGAGAAAGAAGAGAGCTCAGTAAGCAAATCAAGGAGCTGCTTGAGAAGGGTTTTATTAGACGAAACATTTCTGAATGGGGTGCCCCGGTGGTATTCGCTACTAAGGCGGATGGTTCGCTTCGTCTATGTGTTGATTATCGAGAGTTGAACAAGCTGACAAAGAAGAATAGGCACCCTTTACCGAGGATTGATGATCTCTTTGATCAGCTGGTTGGTGCTTCTGTTTTCTCTCAGCTCGATCTAGCCACCGGATTCCATCAGCTTAGAGTAGCTGAAGATAGCATTGATAAAACTGCGTTTAGGACTCCAGATGGATTCTTTGAATGGCTTGTCATGCCATTCGGATTGACTAATGCACCCGCCTACTTCGTAGACTTGATGAGTAGGGTGTTCAGGGAGTTCCTTAACAAGTTTGTTGTTGTCTTCGTGGATGATATTCTGATTTTCTCAAAGGATGAGGAAGAGCATGCTAGGCATCTGAAGGAAGTGATGGATATGCTTAGAGCGCATCAGTTGAAAGCAAAGTTCTCCAAATGTCATTTCTGGAGAAGGGAAGTTCGGTTTCTTGGACATATAGTTTCTAAGCAAGGCATAGCGGTGGATCCCGCGAAAGTGGTTGTGGTTCAAGATTGGAAGACTCCTAGGAATGCAACCGAAGTAAGAAGCTTTCTCGGTCTGGCGGGCTACTATAGGAAGTTCATCAGGGACTTCGCTAAGAATTCGGCCCCTCTTACTAAGTTGACGAAAAAGAACTTAGTCTTTGCATGGGACTTGGAGTGTGAGCTTGCTTTTCAAAAGCTCAAAAGAGCCCTTACCTCAGCTCCTGTTTTGGCATTACCCGATAGTGGTAAGATGTGTACCGTGTACACAGATGCATGTAGCACGGGGTTAGGAGCTGTTCTGATGCAAGAGGGAAGAGTGATATGTTATGGGGGTAGGCAACTTAATGTTCATGAGAAGAACTATCCCACTCACGATTTGGAGTTAGCGGCGATCGTCTTTGCACTCAAATCCTGGCACCACTATCTTCTAGGCGAAAGGTTTGAATTGTATATTGATCACAAGTCACTCAAGTACCTCTTCTCGCAAAAAGATCTGAATCTAAGGCAGCAAAGGTGGATGGAATTCTTGGCATCTTATGACTTCGAGATAGCTTATACCCCTGGCAAGGGTAATGTTGTGGCGGATGCACTAAGCAGAAGGAGATTGACTTTGAGCCCCTTGTTCATTTAGATGAAGAACTTAGAATTCTTGGCAACCTTCAATTTCACGACGGCTGTTGAGTCGATGACGGCTTCATTAGCATCCCTTGAGCTTAGACCCACACTTCTTGATCAAGTTGGGGCTTCGCAGAGGGAAGATCCACAGATAGTCGAAGTTATGGACAAGTTGATTCGTGGTGAGACGTCTAGTCACCTTGCCAGATATACTATTGATGATAAAGGATGGCTAAGGCGTGATGGGAGATTATGTGTTCCTCGAGTGGGAGATTTAGTCCATAGAGTTCTTGAAGAAGCGCACTACTCGAAGATGACTATACATCCTGGAGGGGACAAGATGTATAGGGATATGAAGCGCATTTTCTTTTGGGATGGAATGAAGAAGGTTGTGGCAGAGTATGTTTCAAAGTGCATGGTGTGCCAACAAGTGAAAGCCGAGTCAAAGAAACCAGGTGGGCTATTACATCCATTGGAGGTCCCGCAATGGAAGTGGGAGAGTATTTCTATGGATTTTGTGGATGGATTGCCTAGGTCAAGGAAAGGGAACACGAGCAAATGGGTCATAGTTGACAGACTTACGAAGAGTGCTCACTTCATTCCAGTAAAAAGCAAGAGGACTGCATCATGGCTGGCATCTATTTATCTCCGAGAGATAGTGCGGTTGCATGGAGTTCCTTCTAGCATAGTTAGCGATCGTGACCCAATTTTCGTTAGCCAGTTCTGGAACAGTTTGCAAGAAGCGATGGGTACGCGATTGAATTTGAGTACATCCTATCACCCCCAGACGGATGGCCAAACCGAAAGGGTGAATAGAGTGCTAGAAGATCTCTTGCGGCTTTGTGTTCTCGACTTCGGTGGTACTTGGGAAGACCACCTTCCTCTTGTAGAGTTTGCGTATAATAATAGCTATCAAGCCAACATAGGGATGGCACCATTTGAAGCTTTGTATGGGAGGCCGTGTAGGTCACCATCTTGTTGGTGGGAGACAACAGATAGACTTATACTTGGGCCCGATATGATACGGGACACATCCGAGAAAGTTGAATTAGTGAGAAGGAGGATGAAAGCGGCCCAAGATAGACAGAAATCCTATGCTGACAAGCGAAGGGCAGATTTATAATTCGAAGTGGGAGACATGGTTTTCGTGAAGGTTTCTCCTTTGCGTAATGTGGTACGTTTTGGAGCAGTTGGGAAGCTGGAACCAAGGTTCGTAGGACCCTTCCCTATCATAGAGAGAATTGGAAAGATGGCCTATAAGGTGGAATTGCCCGAGAAGCTAGCCGGAGTGCATAATGTCTTTCATTTCTCGCATCTCCGAAAGTGCCTACATGAGTCCGCTGAGGTGGTTGAACAAAGCATTCTTAAAGACATTGAGGTAGAGAAAGAAGTAACCTTGAGAAAATCTCCGATTCGTATCTTGGGAACAGAGATCAAGAAGTTAAGGAATCGAGAAGTCAAATTGGTGAAAGTTCAGTGGAGTGAAGCCGAAGAAGACGCAACTTGGGAAACCGAGGAGAAGATGCGTGGGCTTTATCCATTTCTTTTTGAGGGTATCTTCTCGATCTCTTTTCCTAATTAATACATCTTTCTTCTGCTATCCATGTTTATCTTGTTTATCTTGTTATCTCGTTAATCATGTCATGAGAACCTTAGGTAGAAACCCCTTGGATGAAACATGTATTTGAAACATGTTATGCTTGATGGTTGCAAGTGGTTGCAAGTGTTTGCGCGTGGATACTCGTGGATGCATGATACACATTAGGCACCAAGATCGGTTCACACACTTTCATGTTGCATATGCATGAGTGCTTATACTTGTTCATGGATGAAACTTGTTATGCTATCACGTGGATGTTGCATATGGATGAATGTTATGTGCACTCATGTAGAGACTATGAGTTATGTTAGGAATTTGCATACATACGGACTCATTTCACTAACATACTTTGCATTAAGGAGGTTTACTGTATCAGTAACCGCCTGATTTTCGCATTAGATAAGTACATATACACACACCTTTGCATATGATCATACAACATTTAGAATCCTTTAAGGACAATGACTGCACGTGGATGATGTTTTGAGTAGATGGATGATGGATGGTAGGATACGTTCTTCCCAACTTGGAGATTTCGGGGACGAAATCCTTTAAGGAGGGGAGAATGTAACAACCCGTATTTTTGAATAACATGTTATAACATAAATCAAGGCAGAACTAAATTGAAAAATCTGAATCAAGGGAATCAGGCTTTGCCATTGCGTTCGTCTCGGAAAAATACGCGAAATAGAGTCCGAGTTTTCGAAAATCGGAGTCCGTATGACCGAGATATGGCCTCGCGAAGTTTCACGAAAAATTCAAATTCAAAACTGATTCAAATTTCAGAAAAAAACAGGGTAGGCGGGAAAAATCCCGCCCAGACCAGGTCGACGTGGGGGTCGACCTGGGAGTCGACCTGGGTGGGACCAGGTCGACTGGGGAGTCGACCCCAGGGTCGACCTGGGGTTCGACCTGCCTGGTCGGACCCAGGCAACCTGGTGCACCATTCTGGCTGTTTTGACCTGTTTTGTTGGCAAGTGACGGGATTTGATGGCTCTGATTGAATCTAGGGTTAATCCTATGGCTAATATTATCCTAATCTTCTATAAAAAGACCCCTAAACCTAGCCTAAATCACCATTATTCAATCCTACAACTAAACTATGTCAAATTTGTTCCTCTCATGGCCTCCACTCTCATGCTAAAATTTCTAAGTTTATTTCTATGAGAGATTTTGAGTTCATACAAGTGTTTTCAAGCTTGTATGAGTGTTCTTAATTTGCATTCAAGTCAAGTTGCAACATTTCTATTTCAAAGCAAGGGTTTTTATTGATTTGGCTCAAGAGTTTTTCATTGGAGCTTTCATATTTGGGTCTTTTTGGTGATTGCATAAGGGCTTCGTCTCAATCTTTATAATAAATATTCATTTGTGTCTTCATAGCATTGTAAGCCCTTTTCTACTTTCTTTTTATTGAACTCTAAAGTTAAATGAATGATGCAAGTTTGGGTTAATCATTATGATATGCAAGATTGGTTGATCATTATGCTATGCAAGTTGGTTTAATCATTATGTATGACACATGTTGCTATGTTATGCAAGTTTGGGTTGATCATTATACACATGTTATCATGTTATGCAAGCTAAACGTGAGTTTGTGAGCTTAAAGCTTCAAGCTTTATATTAAAGGTTGCATTTTGGCAACATGAAAGTTATCATATCCCTTATGATAACTTGCATGTGAGGCTAAATGCGAACTTATAGCAACTTCTACATGTCATTTATCACCATGTATCACTCATATGCTAAGTTTGGTTTTATGCATGCTTCTGAAGCCTAATAATGCAATATGCAAGTATATGAACATATGTACATTTCATATGCCACCATGATAAACTTGTGGCTTCAACACCTTTTTGTCATGATTATGCCAAGTTCCCTATTTTATCCTTTATGCATTGATACGATTATACAAACGATGGGATTACGTTCGGGTTGGGTAAAATTATGACATGAACATGATTTTTATAACATGATGTGATATGTTAACTTGTAATTATGTTTTGGAAACATAATGGACATGACACCTAGAAAATATGAGTGTGGCCAACTCGAGGTTGGGTTGAGTTTGTAGCATAAATATACCCGGACCCGCCCGGCTTAACTAGTGGTTACAAACAATAGGACCCAATGTGAGAAGTTGGTCATGTTGTGCTCGAACCCGAGGTTAGACCAAGTTGTGGTGTAAAGCTACCCGGACCCGCCCGGCTTAACTATTAACCACAACAAGGTCTAATGTGAGAGGTTAAAGCACATTAAGTTAATTAATGCCTCCTGATTAGGGTTAAGTCATGGTCCACTTAATACTTAATCAATTTGGGCTGGATGGGTTAATCGGGGTTAAGTCATGAACCTTGGGTACACTTAACCAATTTAATCCACGTTTGGATCGGGTTAACCACATTTAACCCGTTAAGGAAACCCTAGTTGCGTGGTCCTTTTCAGCAGTAACCCTCTTGATAGTATCATAAGACCCTAGGACTAGGCTAGGGTGGGGCACGATTACTGGGCTGACATGTAAGCGACCAAAACGACGGCTGAGTAGGTACGCCGGTGTAGGTCCAGGCGGACTATGGTCGTGCACGTAGTCCGGAGTTGGAAAATCAGGCACGGGTACCAGTAGATCTAGACTGTGCATACTTGATTGGTGTCCGAGGTTGACACCCTAGGACTTGATACACCCTAGGGTGGACCTAGCGCAGTTTGACTACATTGCATGTTTGGGCCGTATGACACCGACACTTGACGAGTTAGGCTTATAGGGAGCCGATCAACTAGACCGTGTAGTTGGACCTTGATTTAGGTCACCTCATGATATTGGGCCAAGCTTGGGCCAAGGGATCAATTCTTGTTTTACTTGACATGTTAGAATGCTAGTACACCCGTGGTGCAAAACTTAACCTTGATTATACGATTACATCTTTATCTATCTTGTTAGATAATCACCATGCCAGTATGTTGTTATCCTTATGTTCATCTCAGCTTCTCATGCCAGTTAACTTTACTAGTTCATGGACAGATAGTAGTTAGGGCTTACCAGTCTTTTTGACTGACCTGTTTTCTTTCGCCTCTTTTCTTCCGTTTCCCCCCCCTCAGGTCCTCAGGGTGGGAACATTGGAGCTTAGCTTGGATCTTTACAGCTTGCTTACTGGATTTGCTCATGTACGGTTTTGGACATTGAGCTAGCTATGGTTTATCACTTCACTTTGGGGATAGTACTTTATGTATATCTGTTTTTCAGTTTATGCTTTTCTCTAGACTTTGTTGTTGGAAAATAATGACTGAGTACTTTGTTGTAACTTAACTATTGTTTTTGAAATGCTAGTTTGATCCGCTGCTTTATTTACTCTATTTTACTTATATGTTCTATCTTGTGATATCTGCATGCATGTTTACCTTGTTTAACGCCCCTCCAAAGCTAGTGTGCTTGCAAGAGTTACCCTGGCGGAGGTGGGGTGTTACAAGATTAGCAGGTCATCAGGATTATACTTCTCGACGCCAGAAGTCTTAAGCTCCATGGCCGAGCTTGAACCCTCATCAACGTAGTTTTTGTCCTTGACCTTAAGCCTCTCCTCCTCCATAGACTCCCTGATTAGACATCTACCCTCTTCCAGTACCTCCGGTTCTTCACCTCTAAGAAAAGGCCGCATAAGCTGATCTTCATTGACAGCCTCAACCTTTAGATGTTGCTTCTCACTTTCAATGATTTGGTCCCATACATCAACTAGAGTGGTGGGATAATTCTTGATCCAGGATATGTTTTGAGTTCGAATAACCTGAGCAAAAAAGTCGATCAGCAACTCATCAAATTCTTTTGTCTCTTGCTCAGCCACGGCAAGCTTAGCGGTAGCATTGGAGGTGGACTCGAGGGCCTCTTTCGCATATCCCTCAGCAACAACTACCCTCTCCTCAGCATGAGCCAATTTGTCCTTCAAGCTTTCCATCTCTTTCTCCCAAGCAGCTATTTCTTTGGCATAGTTAGCATGCGACAGTTTCAGCTCATTGTTAGCAGACCTGAGATCCTCTATCTCTTTCCTCATAGTCGTACGCTCCTTGCTATTGGAATCAAGCTCGGTGTGAAAACGTCTTTCCGCTTCCTCGAGCTGCTTCTTGTAATTTTTGGGATCCCTCTAGGCTAAGGCAAGCTGAGCCTGGTTATCCTCTAGTTTTTTATCAGCCTCATCCCTAGATTTGACATCGTAATCTGCCTTTTCCCGTGCATCCTTTACGTCTATCTTAAGAAGGCGAATGAACTCGGAGAGCTTCTTGGCATGCTTTGTACTGCGTAGCCACATGACTTACCCTATCCATAACTTCTGTATCCCAATCATCGTGAACCGGTTCAAATTCTGGAACAAAGTGCATCTTTCCAAAGTAAATGTCAGGGATCTTCACCCGCATACGCTTTAGTTTTGCCTGATTTTCTATAGTAAGGACCACTAGCTGTGTAGTAGTAATGTCAATATTGAGCTGTTCGGAAGGAACAAGAATTTTCTTTCCCTTTTCCAACCCCTTGCTTGGGTCCTTAGGCTTGCCTTTAGCTTCATGATGCTTTTTGGTAGATTCCTCTTGAGGATGAGCACTCTTCGAAGGGATCGAAGCTCTAGGTAGTTGCTTGCCTCCCCCATGCTGAGTTTGGTGACTATAGTGCTTTTTAACATCGTGCCTTGGAGGAGAGAGAGAACGAGAAGAATGAGGTTGGTGAGAATCATATTGCTTCCTGCTATCTCTCCCGAGAATGTCACCGCAGTCATGCTCAATAATAGGATTGAATCTGGGAGTGTACTCACGAAGATGACGATGAGAATAACGATGACGGGTCATTTTCCTACGTAAAACAACCAACTAGTGTAAGGATCATGAGTCAATACGTCACAAGAGTGTAGTGCTGTGTGGTGCATGTGGTGTGTATGTGTTGTATGTGATCCCCCCCAACAGACCAGGGCCCGGAGCCAGGCTTGTTTGTGCAGTATATTTATCCTTGACGGGAGTAGGCTCTCACTACAACAAAAACACCATATTACAACTTTAAATTTACAACGGTGAAATAATCACTGTATATAATCACTGTTTATGTGTTGTAAATAATCACCGTTTTTTACGACTGTGAAATAATCACTGTTGTAATAAACTATATATCACAACTTTTCATTTTATTGGTTGTAATAGAGATGCCTAGTGCAAACTTCATGTTTATAATATCTATATTTAATAACTAATTATATTGATTTTTAATAATAATAATTAATAATAAACTTGGGAATCAATAATATTTGTCAATTAGTATTAAATAATTAATAGTTAATAAGGAGTAATTTTTTTAATAGTTAATGTATGTTAACTAGCTACTTTATTAATTAATAGTAACATAAGCTTGTAATAAGTATTACTCTCGATTATAATTAACTAAGTAGACAATAAGTAAAAGTTAATTAATTAATAACTATTATTAATAAGTAATATTTGATTTGGTAGTAACTATTTCAGTAGTTTTAATAAATATAATTTTGGCAAATTTGTTTGTTTAGCAGTTAACAACTGCGCTATCGTTTGTGCGCTTTTGATAGATTTTTTTTTTATTTGCGTGTAAACTTAATGTTCTAAGTAGTCCATGGCATTGCTTATGATCTGCTGGCTTTGGACAATTTTAATTACAAAGTAATATTTAATATTTGGCAATTAAATTATATAATAATTCATAAAAATATTGACAATAAATATAACATTTATAATAAATAATAAATAAGATTTTAATAAATAATAAAAATTAAATACAAATATATAATAATTAATAACTAAGACTAAATAATAATTATTAATTTGAAATGTGGCACATTTCAAAGCATAATGTTGAAAACGTTTTTTGAGAATAGCGGAACATAACTCAGCTCCAAACTGATTTCTCACCCCCTGACACTTAACAAAATTTCCATCGGTTCTTCAATTAATCTTCCCACTGTGTGGATGAAACATTGTGCCTTCTGACATCGTTTCACAACATTTCTATCGTATTCCATCGTATTCCTTTTCCATCCGTTCACAACATTTCCTTTTCCATCGGTTCACAGTACATTTCCTTTTCCATTGTATTCCACCGCAAACTCTAATTCCCCTTTCGATAATCAGGCGGCATAGCGATCTCCTCCACTTCACATCGCCACTGCTCGATCGCCGCTGCTCAATCGCCACTGCTCTCAATTTCCGTCGTCCACTTATCGATCACCTGCGTATCTTCCCTGCATTCTCTCATTGGTAAATTTTTATTCGTTGTTTCAATTGCATGTGATTGTAATTTTACTGTTTCCCTCCGCTATTGCATTCGTGTAATTTTGCTGTTTCCCTCTCGCTGATAATCATGAGAACGCTCCCCGTCAGTATTTCCCGTATATCCAATCCCTTACACATGCAAAGCTTGGCCAACTTTTTGGCTCATGCTACTGTGTCATATTGATTGTAACAATGCTCCTTTTAGGTTGAACTTTGTATATAATTTGATGACAAACCTTAATAATGACCAAGAAACTGATTCAAGTTTATAGGGTATGTTGTATTATCACTTATTTTATTTATATTTATGCTAAGGAAAGCCAAGGAAGTCATAGAGATGAATTAGTTGTTGACTCTATCCTTGGAATAACTATTATAAAGTTCAGATTTTAATGTAAGATGTAAAAATTAATTGTGCTGAAACTATTAGTTTCCGTGGGAAATCATAACAATTCATTGTCATTACTACTGTACATTTCCTTCTTAATCTGTCCATTTATTGACAAATTGCCATGGCAAACATCTACATTTCCACTACTGCTTATTTTTCCCTTCTTTACTACCCATTAAATTTCTTCGATCTCACCAAACCCTGTCATCCATTTATTATTTGTTTATTTTCATCTCCATATTTCTTCATCCAACTGTAATTCCTGTCAATTTGCAGTCACACTCGTTTTGGACCTGAAATATGAAATTCGATCATATATATGCATATACACGTGCACATATGTACAAACATGTATTTGGTCATACGTTGAGTTTGTATATTTAGTTTATGATATTGACTTTTTGAATTTTACGGGTTTGGGTATTTTCCATAAACGACCAGTATGTTAGAATGACCAAAGTTTGTTTGCTTGCATTTCATACAATGTACTGCATTACTGACTTTATAGGCTGGAATATATATACATTATACCAGCATTATTTTTGTATACAGTCAGGATTGAGTTCAACCGCATAAAGCATGGGTTTAATACTGGTTAGTCATTTATTAAACATACACATATACATATACGTATATATATATGTAATTGGCGAGACCTTAAACCAGTTTCACATATGTATATGCTGTTAAGATAGGGTATATATGTCACACTATATATGTAATTGGCGAGACCTTAAACCAGGTTGAAAACTGAATATATGTCACACTATATATTAGGTAGAAACTTATAGGCATGTTAGTTTAGCACGTACCCGGCTGCCCTGGCATGTTAGTGGGAAGAATTAACAGGTTATTTCATTACTTGAAGTTGTCAAATGATGTTGAAGATCGTAATAGGTGGAGGCCTCTGAAGTTAACCCATGTACTATCCACTTAATGCAGAAATAGATTGCTTATTTGTGCACAGCTAAGCTGTGGACAACGCCATAAAAGCTATTTAACTGCAGAAATAGACTGCTTATTGGCTCACACCTACCTCTGGACGGCAACATGAAAGCTATTTACATAAAGAACCAACCGGAAAAATACATAATTTAAAGAAGAATTAATACAAATTTTCATTTGAATTGGTTAGATATTAAAATATGCAGCCTAGAAAAATAGTTCAAAGATTTAAGGAAATATGTCTAGATACAGCAATGTAAATAGTAACTAAGTGATTTAATGAGACATGTTGAAGACATATCTGTTTTTTCCCAGTTTGGTTTTGCAAGTTTAGAACAAAGGAACATCCCTTACGATTGGGTTAATAGGATGCTCCATGCATCAACTTGAGTAGCCAGGTGAAACTTGATAAAACATATGCAAGTATGATAATTTTAGTTACAGTTAAGATTTGATGATTTTTGTATATGAGATGATAAAATGAATGTTGTAACATGCAATTCGGATAGAATAATTGAGGCAGAAAAATTGAAATGATTTGTATTATCGAATGGTACTCGTACAGCCTAAACAAGAAAATATGTATAAACATTGTTGGGCTTAACAAACAAATGCAAACGGCCCAAGTCCATGATAAACAAATGAATGTTGTAGGCATGTTAGTTGAAAACTGAAAATACACCTGTAGCATAAGTACGCTTGTATATCCTTGGGACTGGTCATCTAGGTGGAGATATGATGATCAATGGGTTGGTTGCCATGGAGTTATCCTAGTATGTGATGTACGTTGTGTACACTTTCCAGTTATGTTAGTTATGGTCTACAGACAGGAGCTAGATTGCTAATCAAAGAAATATAAATAAACATAAACCATGGAGAAGAACAACAGAGAAGTAAATAAGAAACTATCAACTTCATTACTAAGTTTGGAAACAACCGTTATTAAATTTGGAAATGAGATATGAAAGAGAGAGAGAGAATAAGTGTAACACCCCGTATTTTTGAATAATCAAATTAACTAAAATAAAGAATAATTAATCTCAAACGTGAGAATTAAGGGAATGGGGTTGCGCCATTGTGTTCGTCTCGAAATTCTGGTTGAAATAGAGTCCGAGTTTGCGGGAAACGGGTAACGGATGAAGGAGTTATGGACGAACGAAGTTTGGTGGCAAAAGAGAAAAAAAAATTGCACTGGCTCACTTGGGAAGTGCTCCAGTACAAATTTGCACTGGTGCACCTGCCAAGTGCGCCCAGGCCGAGGCAGCAGGCCTGCACAGCTTTCTGGTTCAGACTGACCCATGTTGCTGAGTCCTTTCTGACTCCTTGCTGAGTCATTAGGGCTGAGGTGTCACCATATCCCAACTGAATGGTTTTGATTAACCCTAAGATCATCTGACGGCCTAAATTAATTCAAAACTCTATAAAAAGAACCATAGACTCAAACCCTAAATCCGAATTAAAAACTGAAACTATGGCCGTCATGTTGTCGTCTTGAACCCTAGAGTAGCCGCCACCAATTAGAGAGGAAGAACAGCAAATCAAATCAGTTCTATTCAACCCTAACAACGAATCTTCTTCAAAGGAGAGCTAATTCAACTTCAGAAATTAGAATTCAGAACTCAAGACCGCTTTTTAGTTGTGAGTTCGATAATTTTAATAAAATAATTAGTAATTTAATTGGATTAAGTTATGATGCGGATTGTATGGAAGTGATGTGAATTATTGATCGCATGTTGTAATTATGTTGTAGAATTGTGTTGAAATCTCTATGACGTTATGATGTGATGCTATCATTTATGATGTAAAGTTATGTTGCTATCATCTATGTTGTAATTTTATATGTAATCAAATCATCATGTTTCATATGCTAGTTTGGTTATGTTGATTCATATGATAAATCATATGTATGCAAGTTTAGATTTTTATTTAAACATGAATCATATACAAGTTGGGTAAAATTATAGGTGACCTTACATGGTTATGACATCTAGTTTATGTGAAAATTTAATTAAAAGTTAGGCTATGACATGTGTGAGTTTACACCATTGTTATGATGCATAAATCACATATGCAAGTTTGTATAAATATATGAATTTATGATATAAATCATGTTATGCAAGTTTAGGGTTATTGTCTATGCAAGTTTACACCTTTAGATATAGATCTATGACATACATGATTTATGCAAGTTTGTGACCATTATCTCAACAAGTTTACACCTTTAGATTTGGATCCATGACATATGTTGTTTATGCAAGTTGTCACTTTGGCCTATGCAAGTTTTAGATGTAGAACATCATTCACACATGCAAGTTTACCCCTATGATTAGATCTATGTTTTAATTATGTGTATATTGCGATGTTTTCTATTTATTCCATGAGTTAGACTATTCGAGTCTAACGTATATTTTACGTTAAACGAACAAACATACAATGTAGGGTAAAGGGGATAATATTAAAAAGATTTAATTAGCATAAAAGCCCTAAAAGGCATAAAATAAATCTGTTATGAATATTGGTATGATTTTACATACCATTAATAAATGGACATAATTGAGTCAATTATGGACATCGTTAATTGATTGATAACTTGAATAGGGAAAGTAATTCAAATTGGGGAATGATTAATTAGGAGTAATTAATCGTCTAAGACACGAGGTTGGGCTCTTTTGTGGTGTAAGACTGCCCGGACCCACCCGACAAATCCAGCTGCCACAAATGCCAGTCTAATGTGAGAGGTCTTAGGCATAAATTAAATACGTAACAATTGTAAAGACACGAGGTTAGACTCTTTTGTGGTGTAAGACTGCCCGGACCCGCCCGACAAATCCAGTTGCCACAAATGCCAGTCTAATGTGAGAGGTCTTTATGAGGTTACGGTCTTAATGAATTAAGAAACACTTAACCAGATAAACATGTAGTGGGACATGAGGGGGTTAAGTGGGTGCCTTGGGTGGCATGTGGAATATAGTGGGTGCCTTGGGTGGCATTTGAAATACGATTAGAAATACTTAACCAAAATTGAAACATGTAAGTGAACATGAATAAGAAGTGGGTTAAGTGGGATGTACTAGAGGGGACCAAGCTTAGGTGGATAGCTTGTGTCAAGTAATAGGGGCCCATTTCAACCAGTAACCCATACGTATTTTTGTGGACTCGACCCAAGTCGAGGACGGGACACGCATACTGGGCTTGACTGTAAGAGGCTAAAACGGGTTGGCGGTGGCAACGCAAGTCCAACGGGTTCATATGCGTGTGTGGACCCGGGCTGGTAGGTAAGACGTTGTTGCATCGTGTAGGTATAAGTCGTGCATCATTGGTGGTATCGGGTTTCCACTTTGAGGAGTGATACACCCCACTGTGGGGCCATCACGGGTATCTACGAGCTAGAGAGCCGATCGCTTGGGGGTAGTGGGTACACCTAGAGGAGATAGGGGCAGGCGGCACCTATGAAGGCAGCTAGAGGTGCACGAAACTACCAATATCATTATTAAGTTTGTAGGCGGGATCAACCTTAGGGTGACTAGTGGTGGTGCAGTATAGAAATTATCCTATAGTGTTGGTGTAGTTTAGTAATTATCTTATAGTGGTTTAGGTGCGCTTTAACGATATCGTTGTTCATCTTGATTCCTTATTTACTCTGCCATACTCAACGGTTCATGGTCATTTCCTTATTTTCCAACTTATGCCTTATCCTAGTTACTTTATTAATTATATTGTTAAAGTTATCGCACTCGCCAGACTTTATGTCTGACCCCCTTTGTTTCCTCCTCTTTTCTTCCTCCCCCCCCCCCCAGGTGCTCAGGTTGGAACTAGCACCAGTGGAGCTTGATTTTGGACTTCTTTTAGAAGATTGCTTGGATCGTTGAAGTAAAGTTCAGCTTCTCTTTTATTTATGGCTATTTTTAATTGGGGATTATGTCTTTCAATTTATGTACTTGGATTTAGTCAAGATGGATATTTTGTACTTGACTCTGGTTTTGATGATGTAATCAAACATATGTGTTTTCCGTTGCAATGAAATAAAGTTTTAAATTTTCAAGTACTGTTTATATCTGTCTTGTTGTTAAGTTTCTGTTCTATACTTACTTAAAACTCTCCATAGAAGTTAATGCATTCACTTTGTGAGTGACATTAACGGACGTGGGGTGTTACACGTGGTATCAGAGCGAGGTTACCAGAACGGATATGAATTTTGAAAAACTATTTTTCAAAACAATATTTATAAAGAAGTACCTTCAAAAGTACGTTTTAAGGAAAGTATTTTCAAGAGAAAAGCTTATTTTAGAAAGCATAACCCCAAGAGCCATATATCTTTCCCTCGGTTCTTTTATATTGAATATTTCCTTTTTCGTTTAAGCATGTCTGAAGCATCAGAGATACCAGAGGGTGTTCATGTACCCGGTTGGTTTCGTAAATATCTCGAGGCTAGGGTCGCTACCGCAGGTCCAGCAAATGCTCCTCCTCCTCCTCCTCCCACTCCCCCTCGCGTTGATACTTTTTCTAAGATATAGAGCAATGGATGGAAAACCTTTTCACGGGACGGAGACATTTGTTGAACCTCGTAATTGGCTAAAGGAGGTGGAAGAATTGTTTGGAATCTTTGAAGTGGATGATGGAAGAAAAGTCCAGCTAGCTGCCTGGCTAATGAAGGATGAGGCCTCATTTTGGTGGGAGGTCACTGATGGTGGACGTCCAGTCGATACATGAAACGAACCGAACTTCCCCGGTGAGGAAAGCCCGGATTGAGTCGAGAACAAGCCACAATAGGATGTAGACGGAAGAACATTTAATTGTATATTACAACAATTCCATCAGAATACAAGAATATACAGAATAAATATTACACAACAGAAAAAAATATCAGGGATTACAATACATTACATAGCAGCGGAAAATAATACAATATACAACTGAAGAAGATACACGGATACAAAGCTTTCCGGATATCGTTCCAGCTGTAAACCAGGATCCTGTGAATATAAATCTGCAAAACCAAAACTACTAGCTGCCCGTGTCAAAATAAGGGCACCCAGAGTTTAGGTTAAAACAATAAACTCCAGGTCAGTCATGTGACTGGTGTGAGAACTAAAACAGTTATTAAACTTTATTTTAAAGTTCGGTAAATCAAGGGACCACGTCGTATAACACGGAACGGGTTTCCTCCCAAGAACAACAGTGCATAAAACAACAACGCAATGCTAAATAAAGAAAAATGAAGCTAATATAAGACCCAGGTCCCATCACACAATGCAACGCAAGCCAAAGGATAAGGTTTTTACCTTATAATAGCCAAGAATGCTTGGTACGTGATTTTTCATGTTTTATTATTACTATAAGTGTATAGTGTCCAAACAATTTCAAATCATAAGTATCAATCATAGACGGCATGAGTGCCCCATCCCACTATGTCGCCATACTAGGCTCTACAAATAAAACCGCAAAATCACGTATTGGAAGCTGGATTTCCATCTGTGAACCAAGGCAAAAGATAGTCCTCATCGAATTCGAGACGCTCTAGCCCGCCCCTCAGGCAAGTACTCAGTCAAGTCTTTAGATCGTCAGGGTCGGTCCACCGATGTGGATTAAAATTCCTGGACACTGCGTTTCCCCGCACTTTGGGGCGTGAGTAAGCCAACGAATGACTACCCCATCGGTCCCGGATCGACCGATATATCCGAGGCGCCTCCAATTCCAACAACCACATGAGTCAAACTCGTCAGCCAGTTCAAGCACTGACGCCACTCCTAGCTAGAAGAAAACGCATGTCCTCCCTGAGGTTCATCTCCCGTTTTTTATTCACACCGGGGTGTGAGGCTCGCGAATCTACGCTTCACAGAGCTACGCCACAAAGGCCGTGCTTTGATCATCAACCACAAGACTTTGTTTTTCAACAAAAGCCTTGATCATTTGCATCTTAGCATGCCACATAGGCAAACCACTCCATGCAACCGATATCCATCAATCACACAGAATGATCTCCAATGTCAGACACACAGTCCATTTACAAGTCCGTTCTGGGTCTGAACGAAACCGGAGGCACCTAGTACCCCGCATATCCATCAATCTCCAAGTACGTCTGGACGATCACTAACTGTTTCCATCTTCTTGGGTGTACAGCCCAATCAAGATCATCGGTAACCACCCAAACGACGTGAAGACCTCCGGTCTTCGACCACCGTCTTCATCTTCGACTTATCGTCGTATCAGTTATTCAAAATGGGATAAACCCAGTCTTTCCGAATAACTCGTGTATATAATAAACAAGTGTTACACAAACACAACATATGCCTCATTCCAATTCAAAATATTCTTTTATTCAAATATTCTTATACTTTGGGAAAGGTTCCCATAAATTTTATCAAAGATAAATTCTTTAAATTTATTCTTTAATCACCTTTGAATATCAATTCAAACTAGTCGGGATTAGCGAACCACACCGAAGTAATCATTTATTTTATTTCCCAATCCCAACCTATTCACCCTATGAAGTAAAACTGGTAATACTTCAAATCTAACACCACGGCGTTATCGGTAAATTCAATAACAATTTCACATTCAAATCTAATTAAAGATTTAACTATCGCCTGGAGTAAAACTGCCGATACTTCATTCTTGATCTTTTCAATCTAATTAAAGATTCATTAAAACTCCACTTAGTTTTAATCTTTACATAAATCAATATCCTGTCTTTAACTGGGTTAAAGAGCCAATGTCATTTAAAACACGGTTCACGATAAACCCAAAATCACATTCTATTAATTTTCGGGTTAAAGAACAAGTGTTATTTAAAACACTTTTCACGATAAACCCAAAAATCAATACCAATTCAATTCCAATTAAATATTATTTAATTGGTACACTTCATTAAGTCTAAATAAAAAGATTTAATCTTTTTATCCACTGGGCTTAAGAACAATGTTAATGAAGACACCATCCACGACAAACCCAAATCACATTTGATATTAAATACAAGGCTCTGAATAGAAAATATACCGGCTTATATTCAATATCAAATTCTATGACCAACAAATATAGTATTGGAAATAACGATATAAATATATCTTTCAAATTCCCATAACAATACCTGTATCGTCACGAAATCTAACATCGAAATATTCCAAAGACAATTTCGATTCAAATCCATTCCAATTCAATTATTGGAAATTCTGGTTACTTTTAAAACCATTTCAAATCCACTTTATTTATTTTAAAAATAAATAGAGTTATAATTCTAGTTCAAAACTAGTTCATTTTGATAAAAATCTATTTTTATCTTTTCATATATGGAGTTTTTCATCCCAATTCTTCACAAATCATTTCTTATGATTTTACACAAATTATTGATATTTTTAATAATTTTATCAAGGCCCGTACAGTCGATTTCCATCAACGGCCATCGAACTGCATTTACAGCGACCTTTCCAAATTTGATTTGGACATAATTCCAAATCCAACCATTAGATTTCAAATTTCCAATATTCATTAGAAAGCTCTTTTCGATACGAACCCAACGGTTCCGGTTTTAGGAGAATTCGACGGTCGGATCTCCCGCAATATCCATTCGAAGTCAATGGTCGAAATTCGCGAACTGCCACGGCGCAGGGCGTTCTATTCAGGGCATTATATTATATATATATATATATATAATATATAATATGTACTTCGTCGATTTCAATTCAAAACGATTTTTAATTCAATTTCAATTCGTTTTCAATTCAATTTGAATTTCAGATTAATTCAATTTCAATTCGAATTCATTTCCATTTAATTTCAATTCGAATTCAATTCTATTCGCTTTCAATTCGAATTCATTTCAAAACGATTTCAATTCTATTTCAATTTAATTCGAATTTCAATTCTATTCGAATTTCAAATCATTTCAGTTTATTTCGAATTTCAAATCAATTCAATTTAATTCGAATTCATTTCCATTCAATTTCAATTCGAATTCAATTTTATTCACTTTCAATTCGAATTCATTTCAAAATAATTTCAATTCTATTTCAATTTAATTCGAATTTCAATTCTATTCGAATTTCAAATCATTTCAGTTTATTTCGAATTTCAAACCAAGTCAATTTAATTCGAATTCAATTCACTTTAATATTCACTTCAATTTGAATAAAATCGATATAAATATCGTTCACATCAAAATGGCGTCAATCTATCAACACGGCTACATATATTTCTATTTTCAAATATTCTATTTCGAATATTTCTTTTTCAAATATTTCTATTTTCAAATATTTCTATTCAAATATTCTATTTCAAATATTCTATTTCAAAACTGGAATGAGGCCCAATCATAATTATATGGATTTTTCTACAACACATGTATAAAATAACAATGATAAATAATCAACCATCATCCAGAGTGCACCACACAACTGCATAAGCATTAAATATAAATATTTAACGCTTACACTGTCTGTCGACCAATCGATCGACATACAGCTAAATAATTAGGATTAGTGTACGCCAAATATCATCCCAATACCCGTGTGGGGTTTCAAACAATCAAACACAGATTTTATTTGTGCAGTTGGGCGATGTGTAAAATTTATCGTCCCAATCAATATCAATCAAATCAGTGTATATAAACATATCTCTGATTTGTTTATAAATATTTATTTTAAATACACGTTAAAAATTCTATTTTTAACTATAAAATATTTTCCACTATAAAATATTTTATTTCATTCACATCACATAATAAACTACACATCAAAATCAAACAAACAAGTATACAAGCCGTCCATGGTCTGTGGACGACGGGTGTCGGGTGCTACTAAACACCGTCTGCATCCTAGTATATATTTTAACTAGAAAACAAAATTAAAAGTGAGAAGTTCTTACCTAAGCTATCCCAACTCCACGACACTTCAAATGTAGAGGTCTTCGCCGTTCCTTCTTTCCTTACTTTCATCATCCGTAATCACTACATATATAAAAATCACATTTTTACTTCGCTATTCAATATATAAAAATCAAATTTTTACTTTGCTATTCAATATATAAAAATCGAATTTTTACTTTGCTATTCAATATATAAAAATCGAATTTTTTTTATTTCATCGCTATAAAAATCACATTTCTATTTTAACATATATATAATAAAAATCAGATTTTTATTTCGCTACATATATAAAGATAATATTTTTACTATCTATATAATATAAAGATCGTATTTTTATTCTTCTACTAATATAATAATCACATCTTTAATATTTCTACTTTATAAAAATCATATTTTTATTATCTCTATAATGTAAAAATCAAATTTTTATTACTCTACCACAATAAAAATCCTGTCTTCTACTTGATAAAAATCCAATCTTTATCCCTTCCTCCATATATAAAAAAAATTAGATTTTTATTTGAACGATGGTTACTTATAAACAAAAACAAAACAAATAAAGTAAATAAAAATAACAGTAACAACTTACTTCGTATGGAGGGGGGGTTTATGATGGCCGTCTGGTTTGGTTGGTGGAGGAGGCGCGTCAGGGCCGGAGTTCGACTGGTGCTCGCGCTGGCATCGAGGTAGAGGCCTTTCGAGGGAGGTGGTCGGAGGCTATAGAGGAGGGGAAGAAGATGCAGAGGGGGCACGAGGGTTTGGCCACGGTGGTAGGGGCAAGGACTGATCGAAGGCGACGGCGACAGCAGAGGGCCCCCCGGGGTGACAGGCGCTGGCGTCAGCTACTGAGAAGGTGGGGGTTCGGCGCCCTCGACGGCGGAGGAAGGAGGTGGAACGCGATTTGAAGAATCGGTTTCTTTTTTTTTCTTTTTCTTTTTCCTGTACTGACTTTGAACGATAGGGGGGTTGACTTCAACGTAGAGGAAGGGGGGTGGGGTGAGTGAAATTATATATATATTATATTATACTTAATTTGAATTTCAAAAGCAATTTTTTATTTTGATTTCTAAATCCAACCCACCGACTGTCACCCCTAGCTAATTATCTCCATTCCGAACACAATGGGATATGTTTCGTAAGCTATTTCTATCGTTTCGACCAGTTTTCATTTAAATCAAATTATAAATCTTTATATATTGAATTTGAACGCACATCTCAATTTACCGGGGTAACATACTAACTCGAAAAATTTCAGAAAAATATTTTCTAGCTTCGTATTGACGATACGGTCCTAGCAAAACTAGTTTCGTCGAATTCCGAGACCGTTTGAAAAATGGCCATTTTCCAATCGATTAAAATCAACTAAAACTGGTCAAACGCGTTTTCCTTTGCCACGCTCACATATTGATTCGAAAAATTATGAAATTTGAAACCTAGCAATAACTTGAAATCACGGATCCAACAAAAGTGGTTTCGTCGAAATCCGAGGTCGTTTGCAAAATGGCTATTTCCTAAGGGCCGAAATTCCATAGCGACTATTGTGAATTTTCAACTGGACATAACTTTCTATCCCCGCTATGAAATTTCAATTTTTCGGATTCGTTGGAAAGATATTTTCAATTAGATTCTAATATTTTTGGTTTTACTAAAATCCGGTTTACTTTGCACCCGGTACATTCATTTGAATTTCGAAATCGAATTATCGAACTACCGCGCCATATTCAATACCTTTTATATATATAAATAAATATTTATATTCTAACGACGATCTATATAAATATATGCGTTCTAATTCTATTCAAAGTAAAACTTTCGTCGTTATTATTTAAAATATTTCATTTTAAATAATCAAAATTCGCTAAAATTGCCAAAATAAAATTTTTTAATTGGCTAGGATTACCGGGTTATTACAATCTCCCCCACTTAAAACTTTTCGTCCTCGAAAAGGAACGAAGCCGAAAGTTGTTTAACTAATCAACTCAACTTCCAGTATTTTCGTTACGGCTTAAGTTCTTCAACTTTTAAGTTTCTAAGAACTTTTCAAATTTTTCAAAAATTTGGCTAACACGCTAAATTTTCGAAAAATTTCGCCATAACCTCCCCTACACCGGGGACTTCGGGATATTTCATATAGCCTCCCATGGCCATCTTCAATCCAAAAGAAAACGAAAAAGCCAATCGGCTCATAAAATCATCATCACCCAAACAAAACAGTAAATTATGTTAAACATGTACCTATTTGTCGGGCAAACAATTTTATTCTACTGCTCTAGCCTCCTTGCTATGACCTGTTCAATGTAAGTACATGTACATGCATGCATATGCAACAAATTTTCAATACAATTCGCTATTTGATTCAATTTGTCTAAAGGTTCAACATTCTAGTTAATTAAACAATAATCAAACAATACAATCAACAATAAATTAGTTAATTAATGTTTCAAATTCATAACTTTGATATATAGTCAAAAATCAGATTTTTGATGCCAAATCAGAACAATAGGCCCTATTTAATTTTGGTTCTCACACCACTCTAATGGAAATATATAGATATCTCACTTTCATCACTAGAACATATATCCACTGATGATGCAGCTGCTATCATCAGTGTCATCTGCGGGCGACTAGAGTGTGACTTTATATCTATCCCGTATATTAAAACTTCGAATACACGTGGATCAGACGTATATGAAAAATCTATATATACTGGATTGTCCACATCAGTATAAATAATCAAATACGTATAATTAAATTAAATTTTCAAAACAAAACTTGTTTTCATTTCAAAAATATACTCTTCACACTCGTTCTAGGATACTACTGATCCCATCTCTAACGAGTCATTCCCACTGGATATTACTAATCCAATATCTGATGAATTCTTTCGTATGGTTCTAATGTGTCTTGTTCTCTGAGCTTTGGAAACCAAAGCTCTGATACCACGATGAAACGACCCAAACTTCCCCGGTGAGGAAAGCCCGGATTGAGTCGAGAACAAGCCACAACACGACGTAGACGGAAGAACATTTAATTGTATATTACAACAATTCCATCAGAATACAAGAATATACAGAGTATGAATAAATATTACACAACAGAAAAAAATATCAGAGATTACAATACAATACATAGCAGTGGAAAATAATACAAAATACAACTGAAGAAGGTACACGGATACAAAGCTTTCTAGATATCGTTCCAGCTGTAAACCAGGATCCTGTGAATATAAATCTGCAAAACCAAAACTACTAGCTGCCCGTGTCAAAATAAGGGCACCCAGAGTTTAGGTTAAAACAATAAAATCCAGGTCAGTCATGTGACTGGTGTGAGAACTAAAACAGTTATTAAACTTTATTTTAAAGTTCGGTAAATCAAGGGACCACGCCGTATAACACGGAACAGGTTTCCTCCCAAGAACACCAGTGCATAAAACAACAGCGCAATGCTAAATAAAGAAAAATGAAGCTATTATAAGATCCAGGTCCCATCACACAATGCAACGCAAGCCGAAGGATAGGATTTTTACCTTATAATAGCCAAGAATGCTTGGTACGTGAAATTTCATGTTTTATTATTACTATAAGTGTATAGTGTCAAAACAATTTCAAATCATAAGTATCAATCATAGACGGCATGAGTGCCCCATCCCACTATGTCGCCATACTAGGCTCTACAAATAAAACCGCAAAATCACGTATTGGAAGCTGGATTTCCATCTGTGAACCGAGCCAAAAGATAGTCCTCACCGAATTCGAGACGCTCTAGCTCGCCCCTCAGGCAAGTAGTCAGTCAAGCCTTTAGATCGTCAGGGCCGGTCCACCGATGCGGATTAAAATTCCTGCACACTGTGTTTCCCTGCTTTTTGGGGCGTGAGTAAGCCAACGAATGACTACTCCATCGGTCCTGGATCGATCGATATATCTGAGGCGCCTCCAATTCCAACAACCACATGAGTCAAACTCGTCAGCCAGTTCAAGCACTGACGCCACTCCTAGCTAGAAGAAAACTCATGTCCTCCCTGAGGTCCGTCTCCCGTTTTTGATTCACACCGGGGTGTGAGGCTCGCGAATCTACGCTACACAGAGCTACTCCACAAAGGCCGTGCTTTGATCATCAACCACAAGACTTTGTTTTTCAACAAATGCCTTGATCATTTGCATCTTAGCATGCCACACAGGCAAACCACTCCATGCAACCGATATCCATCAATCACACAGAATGATCTCCAATGTCAGACACACAGTCCATTTACAAGTCCGTTCTGGGTCTGAACGAAACCGGAGGCACCTAGTACCCCGCATATCCATCGATCTCCAAGTACGTCTGGACGATCACTAACTGTTTCCATCTTCTTGGGTGTACAGCCCAATCAAGATCATCAGTAACCACCCAAACGACGTGATGACCTCCGGTCTTCGACCACCGTCTTCATCTTCGACTTATTGTCGTATAAGTTATTCAGAATGGGATAAACCCGGTGTTTCCGAATAACTCGCGTATATAATAAACAAGTGTTACACAAACACAACATATGCCTCATTCCAATTCAGAATATTCTTTTATTCAAATATTCTTATACTTTGGGAAAGGTTCCCATAAATTTTATCAAAGATAAATTCTTTAAATTTATTCTTTAATCACCTTTGAATATCAATTCAAACTAGTCGGGATTAGCGAACCACACCGAAGTAATCATTTATTTTATTTCCCAATCCCAACCTATTCACCCCATGAAGTAAAACTGGTAATACTTCATATCTAACACCACAGTGTTATCGGTAAATTCAATTACCATTTCACGTTCAAACCTAATTAAAGATTTAACTATCGCCTGGAGTAAAACTAGCGATACTCCATTCTCGGTCTTTTCAATCTAATTAAAGATTCATTAAAACTCCACTTAGTTTTAATCTTTACAGAAATCAATATCCTGTCTTTAACTGGGTTAAAGAGTGAAACACCCCATCTCCATTAAGGTCACTCACAAAGGGAATGCCTTAACTTTGGTGGAGGTTTATAAGTAAAAGCCATAGATGAACTCAAGACAGATATAAATACACATATTTTAAACAGCGGAAACCAAACAAACTTTTATTTCATCAATACGTGTATCAAACATAGATTTCCATAATTGCCTCAAAATACTTTCAATATTACAACCTCATAACTGCCTTGATTATTAAAGAATCATGAAAACATAAATAAAGTGACACAAATCACCATAGTGATATCCAAAGCCATTATCTTAGCAAGAAAGATCCAAATCATACATCTACGTTCTTGGTGCTTGTAAAGAGCCTGACTGAGTTGAGCTGTTTCCTCCCTGTGGACCTGGGGGAGGGGGGAATGAAAGAAAAGAAGACGAAAAGAAAATAGGGTCAGACATAAAGCCTGAGTAAATCTAGTAACTCTTCAATATGTGAATAAGAAAAGGATATGATGGATATGAACTAAAAATAGGAAAGTGTCACAAGCTAAGGAAGTGTCGAATGTACTATCACACCCATACTATATCTCTGCACCTACTTGAATTTATTCTAACTGGCACCCCATGGTGAGGGTGAAGTGATCCCCATTCTTATTAAAGATCGGCTCCTACTCGTGTTAACATGTGTCATACGGCCCCCAAGAATTGTAGATACCTATGCTGGTCCCACCATGGGGTGTATCAAGAACCATGGTGGCGGCCCCGACACAAAACTAGAACACATAGGTTATACTACTGGTGTCCCCAGTGCCCTGGTTGTCTGCTCCGAAGTGTGTGCACGCCCGCACCCCGTTAGACCTGCACTGTGCACCCACCGCCGTCGTTTGACCGCTTACAATCAGCCCAGTAATCGTGCCCCACCATGCCTAGTTTCAGGGTACCGTTGATACCTAACTTTGGGTTACTGCTGAAACGGTTCCCTTGTTACCAGGATTTTCTAGTCAAACATGTTAAGTGGTTAAGTGTCTGTATTTGCCTAACCCCACCCATCAATTCTTGTTAACATGTTAAATTTGGTTAAGTGTTATAGTTGACTTAACCCTACCATCTGTCATTAGCCGCTTAGGAGGACCAGACCACTCACATTAGACAGGTATTGCTACGGTTACTGGATACGCCGGTCGGTTCCGGGCAGGTTTACACCGTAGCTCAGTCTAACCTCGGTTCATTATTGGGCTCAATGCTTAAACACCCACATTGGATAGGTATTGTTGTGACTACTGGACAGCCGGGCGGTTCCGGGCAGGTTTACATCACAACTCAATCCAACCTCGGGTTAAGCATGTCGTGTTTTCTAAATTTACATATTTTATTATTTCTCAAATATATATGTAAATGTCATATCTTTTATTTTTGGGTATATTAATTCATACCGCTTTAAATGTCATTGTCATTGGCATGTGCCAAACATGCCAACATATATTTTCATGTTTTACACCCAACCTATTACCCCCGTTTATACGTTCGCAATGTTATAACAAGTGTTGGGCTCGACACAATTCAGCCCAACCTTATAAGCATAAGAAAAGGGGAAATCAAGAACATGTAATATTTTTCAACATATAAGGGTGTGTGGCGCATGAACTTGCAATTTAGCGATACTAACATAAATGATGGTTCATGTGAACTTGCATTCAAATCAAAATATAACTAAGTAGGTGACATATGAGATGGCATAGTTTAGGCTAATACAAACTTGTGTTTTAAACATGTTTAATTTGGCATAATGTCAAACACAAGACTAGCATGATGTATGTTCACCAAAATGTACAATTTTAACATCTAATCATATAGCCTATGAACTTACATAGTTTATGAAACATAGATCCAATTATACTTGCAAATAGACAAAATCTTGCATAGTTTATGAATCATAGATCCAATTATACTTGCAAATAAACATAATCTTGCATAGTTTATGGAACATAGATCTAATTATACTTGCAAATAAACATAAGAACAATATCATAGGTTTTGGATCAAAAAGGTCTATAACATTTTTACATAAATTCCAACTTAGACATAGTCCATGCCATCACCATATACATAAAATGACCAAATTCTAATTTTCGCCACAAACTTGCAAGTACAATTGTTCAATAGGCTTGCATCAATAAATTTTATGCCACAAACATCAATACATAAGTCATGACAGACCCATCACAATACATAGAATAATAACACAATTCTATTTTCATATACATCGAATCACATCACAGTTTTTATTCATATTTTGAAAGGTTACTATACTTACAACGTGTGATGAATTCTTGTTTTCTGATTTCTGTTATTCTGATTTGGAGATGCTCTCCTTTGGGTAGTAAAGTTGCGTTGAATGATTTGATTAAGCTTTGATCTTCTTTTAATTTGATTCGTCTCTTAGGCTTGTTGGCTTGTCTCTAGGGTTTCTAATTGACCGCCATTCCTAGTTCCTTTCCAGCAGCATGACGGCTATTGTATTCTATTATTTGTGTGAGTTTAGGGTTAGGTTTGAGTTGTATTTATAGAATTTTAAATTGTTTTGAGCCGTCGGATGAAGATAGGAGGAATCTAGACTATACAAAGTTCAAAGAGCCACTCAAAAGGTGACACGTTAGCCCTAGTGACTCAGCCAAGCATCAGAATTCGACCAGACCCTGATCAGGCTAGCCAGGACCTGACCAGCAGGTCATTCTGACCTGGGCGCACTTGGCAGGTGCGCCAGGCTAAAAATGTACTGGCGCACTTCCCAAGTGCGCCTGTGCATTCTGACCCGTTTTCTGGTTTTTCGCCCAACTTTGTTTGTCCATATCTTCTTCATACGATATCCCTTTTACGCAAACTTGAACTCTATCTCAAGCAGAATTTCGAGACGAACGCAATCGTGTGACCCATTTCCCTTGATTTCATCATTTATAATTAATTATACTTTAATTCGTGAAGCTTAACGTTATAGAATTCACGGGGTGTTACATTCTCCCCCACTTAAAAGGATTTCATCCCCGAAATCTTCAAGTTAGGAAGAATGTATATCCTACCATCCAACAGTCCATCTACTCAACCAACAAACACAGGCATTCACTGTCCTTAAAATACTTCTAATGCTTCATGATCATATGTATAGTGTGTTAACATGTCCTTATCTAATGCAGAAATCAGGCGGTCTACTGATTCAGTTGACCTCCTTAATGCGAATCATGTAAGTGTCATGAATCCATTTTGTATGCAAAAAAATTTTCCTACTCATAATTCTACATGAGTGCACAACTATTCATACAAATGCGACAACCATATGACAGCATATCAAGTTTACAACCATATACAAACAAGAATACATATATGCATATGCAGTATAAAGTGATTGAGCCGATCTAAGACCTAGGTTGTGTGTGTATATGCAGCCACGAGCAACCACTAGCAACCACTTGTAACCACTTGCAGCCATCAACCATAACATGTTTCAAATACATGTTTACATCCAAAGGTGTTTCTACTTAAGGATAAAGGATAATATCGAGGAGATATACCTAAAAAGATAGATACAAGCACAACTTAAGAAAAAGAGAGGTCAAAGATGTACCCTCAAAAAGAAGAGGGTAGGCAGCGCGTATTCTGTCCTCAGTTTCCCAAGTCGCGTCTTCCTCGGCGTCGCTCCACTGAACTTTAACGAGTTTGACTTCGCGGTTGCGTAGATTTTTTATTTCAGTTCCTACAATTCGAGTTGGAACTCTCCTCACAGTTGCTTCGCGTTCCACTTCGGCTTCTTCTAGAATGCTTGGCTCCACCACTTCCGCTGATTCATATAGACATTTCCGGAGATGAGAAAGGTGAAAGACGTTGTGAATTCTAGCCAATCTTTCAGGCAGATCTACTCTATAAGCCATTTTCCCAATCTTCTCGATGATAGGGAACGGTCCTACAAATCTTGGTGCTAGCTTTCCTGCGGATCCAAAGCGAACGGCGTTCCTTATAGGGGATACCTTAAGGAAAACCTTGTCCCCAACCTCAAATTCAAGGTCTGTCCTTCTTTTGTCGGCGTAGGACTTCTGTCTGTCTTGGGCTGTCTTCATTCTCCTACGTATCTAGTCCACTTTCTCTGAAGTTTCTCGAATCATGTCTGGCCCAAGTATAAGCTTATCTGTAGACTCCCACCAACAAGTTGGTGATTTGCACGGTCTTCCATACAAGGCTTCGAAGGGTGCCATGCCGATGGTAGCTTGGTAGCTGTTGTTGTAGGCAAATTCTACTAAAGAAAGGTGATCCTCCCACGTCCCTCCAAATTCAAGAACACAAAGTCTTAAAAGATCCTCTAAAACTCTATTCACCCTTTTCATCTGGCCATCTTTTTGGGGGTGATAGGCCATGCTCAAACATAACTGTGTGCCTACAGCTTCTTGCAGACTCCGCCAAAACTCGCTTGTGAAGATAGGGTCTCGGTCACTAACAATGCTGGAGGGTATCCCATGGAGTCGAACTATTTCCTTGAGATAAAGAGATGCTAGAGATGAAGCAGTCCTCCTACTCTTGATAGGTATAAAGTGGGCGCTTTTAGTAAGCCTATCCACTATTACCCAAATGCTAGTGTTGCCTCTTCTCGACCTAGGCAGTCCATCAATGAATTCTATTGAAATGCTATCCCACTTCCACTGTGGGACCTCTAGAGGGTGAAGTAGTCCTCCAGGCTTCTTTTGTTCCGCCTTGACCCATTGGAAGGTCATGCACTTAAAAACGAAATCTGCCACGTCTTGCTTCATGCCGCTCCAAAAGAAAGTCCTTTGTATATCCTTGTACATCTTATCACCGCCAGGGTGTATAGTCATCTTGGAATGATGCGCTTCCTCGAGAACCTTCTTTGTCAACTCCCTTGCTTGTGGGACACATAACCTTCCATCTAGTCTCAACCAACCCTTATCATCGATGGCGTATCTACTGAGGTGACTAGAAGTCTCACCCCTAATAAGTTTATCAATCACATCAACAAGCTGATGGTCTTCACGTTGTGCTACCCCTATTGAGTCTAAGAGAGTGGGGCGTACTTCGAGAGATGCTAACAAACCCGGTACAAAATCCAGGGAAGGCCTAAAGTTAAAACTGGCTATATACTCCAAGTTTTGCCTTTCCACAAAGAGAGGGCTTAGGGTCAGTTTCTTTCGGCTCAACGTGTCTGCTACCACATTGCCTTTTTCGGGAGTATAGGAAATTTCAAAATCATACGAGGCAAGAAACTCCATCCATCGTTGCCGCCTCAAGTTAAGATCCTTCTGGGAGAAGAGATATTTCAACGATATATGGTCAGTGTATAATTCAAACTTCTCACCTAGGAGATAATGGCGCCAAGACTTAAGTGCAAAGACAATGGCGGCCAACTCAAGATCGTGGGTTGGGTAGTTCTTTTCATGAACCTTCAATTGTCTTCCGCCATAAGCTACTACCCTTCCTTCTTGCATTAGAACAGCGCCTAGTCCCGTTCCACATGCATCCGTGTATACTGTGAACATTTTGTTTCCGTCAGGCAGAGTTAGAACTGGGGCTGTTGTGAGAGCCCTTTTTAATAGCTGGAAAGCAATGTCACAGTCCAAATCCCAAGCGAACGCCAGATTCTTCTTTGTTAGCCTTGTGAGTGGGGCTGAGATTTTCGCGAAATCCCTAATAAACTTTTGATAAAAACCGGCTAGTCCAAGAAAGCTTCGAACTTCGGTTGCATTTCTTGGTGTCTTCCAATCTTGCACTGCCACCACTTTCGCGGGGTCCACAGCCAACCCTTCTTTGGACACTATATGCCCAAGAAAACTTACTTCTTTTCTCCAGAAGTGACACTTGGAGAATTTGGCTTTTAGTTGATGTGCACGGAGAGTATCCATGATTTCTTTCAGATGCTGAGCATGTTCTTCCTCATACTTTGAGAAGATTAAGATATCATCTACGAAGACAACCACAAATTTGTTGAGGAATTCTCTGAACACCCTGCTCATTAGGTCTACGAAATAAGCGGGTGCGTTTGTCAAGCCGAAGGGCATGATAAGCCACTCGAAGAAACCGTCTGGGGTTCTGAACGCTGTCTTATCAATGCTGTCTTCAGCTACTCTTAGCTGATGGAACCCCATTTCCAGATCAAGTTGGGAGAAGACCGTCGCACCTACAAGCTGATCAAACAAATCGTCGATTCGGGGAAGAAGGTTCCTAGTTTTCTTGGTCAATTTGTTTAACTCCCTATAGTCGACGCGAAGGCGAAGTGAACCGTCTGCTTTAGTTGCGAACACCACTGGAGCACCCCATTCCGAAATGCTCCGTCTAATGAACCCCTTTTCGAGAAGTTCTTTAACCTTCTTACTGAGCTCCTTTCTCTCCTTTGGAGCCATGTGTCTAACAGGTAAAGCTACAGGCTTTGCATTATCCACAAGATATATGCGGAAGTCTATTTCCCGCCTCGGAGGTAAGCCTTTCACTTCCTCAAAGACATCCAGATATTCCGGGACTACTCTAACTGATTGCAAATTCTCATCAGAGGCATCAAGCGACTCTAGATAACTAAGCATAACAGCATTCAAGGGATTACAAGAAATTTCTAGAGTGTTACCAAGCCGAGTCAAGAGCCTAACTACTCTTTTCTCACAGTCAAGAATGGCACTATTACTGGATAACCAGTCCATGCCTAAGATCAAACCATATCCCGAGAAGCCCAAAACAAAGGCATTACAACTAAACTCAACGCTGAGAATAGAGATTTTCAAACCCAAATAAACCATTGACAAGTAAGCGGAGCCCCCAATTGGGTTTGAATCTACTAAAGGATCTTCTACTATACTAGTGTCTAGATGTAGAGATTCTACTAAGGCAGATGAAATAAAAGAGTGTGATGCGCCAGAGTCAAAAAGTGTACGAACTGGATGATCATAAAGATAGACTACACTTTCTACAGAAATATTACTACCTCGTTCCCGCTGAGGTGCCACTAGCGCATGAACCTGACCCCCTGAAGTGGATCCGGCTTTCTGTCCCTGCCCTTTCTTCTTTGGGAAATCCTTAGCTTGGGGTCCAGTTTCTCCATAATGGAAGCAGCCACCCATCTTCGCCTTCCTTTTCGGGCAGTCTTTTGATATATGGCCCACAATGCAACAGAAATTGCACATTCTCTTCTCACAGGGCTTATTGTTCTTCCCTCCTTTCTTGAAGTCTGTCTTCTTTGCTTGTAGACCTTCTTTCTTCTCTTCACCCTTAGTTTCTTTCTTGCCGTGGTCTTCCTCGTGTAGCAACGCCATGTCCACCAGGCTTTCATAAGTCGCACCCGTGGATACATGGGTCATGGCAAGGCTGTGTAGAGGCTTATTCAAACCCTTGACGAAGCGAAACGCCTTCTTGTGTTGGGTGTTTACTAAGTCTAGCCCAAATCTGGCCAGCTGATTGAACTGATTAACATATTCCCTGATCGTCATGCTTCCCTGTTTCAAAGTTAGAAACTTTTCCATTTGCAGGCTTCTTTCGGCTTGGAAGAGGAATTTCATCTCAAACCTTGTCCTGAAGTCTTCCCATGTTTCCATCGCCCTCTGAGAATTAGTAACTTCCCACCAATAGGAAGCTTCATCCTTAAGTAACCACACCGCAAGTTGTATCTTTTGCCTGTCATCCACTCCAAAGATGACAAATAAATCCTCAGTCTCCTTTAACCAGTTTCTTGCTCCAACAAAAGATTATGTCCCATAGAAGTCTTTTCCACCCATAGCCTTGAAGTCTCTACATGTTTTTCCGAAGGCATTTCCACGAGGAGGCGGAGGAGGAGGAGGAACCGCGGCAACTGGAGGAGGGATGTCTGCTGGGCCTGCGCCATTGGCCCTTGCTTCTAAGTACCTCCTAAACCAGCCGGGAATTGGCACTCCTTCCGGAAGGTTAAGGTCTCCAGACATGCTGAACAGAAAGGAAAGATTAAAAACAAAGGATAAAGAAGGATAGATAGGGCACATGACTTTGGGGGATTCTGTCTTTTTTATAATATAACACTTTTTCTAAAAAAAATGCTTCTTTAAACTTTCTTTTTGAAAACAATTTTCAAAAACTTTTATCTTGTCTGGTAAACCTATGCTCTGATACCAAGTGAAACACCCCACCTCCATTAAGGTCACTCACAAAAGGAATGCCTTAACTTTGGTGGAGGATTATAAGTAAAAGCCACAAATGAACTCAAGACAGATATAAATACACATATTTTAAACAGCGGAAACCAAACAAACTTTTATTTCATCAATACGGGTATCAAACAAAGATTTCCATAATTGTCTCAAAATACTTTCAACATTACAACCTCATAACTGCCTTGATTATTAAAGAAGCATGAAAACATAAATAAAGTGACAAAAATCCCCATAGTGATAACCAAGGCCATTATCCGAGCAAGAAAGATCCAAATCATACATTTACGTTCTTGGGGCTTGTAAAGAGCCTGAATGAGTTAAGCTGTTTCCTCCCTATGGACCTTGGGGGGGGGGGGACGAAAGAAAAGAAGACGAAAAGAAAATAGGGTCAGACATAAAGCTTGAGTAAATCTAGTAACTCTTCAATATGTGAATAAGAAAAGGATATGATGGATATGAACTAAAAATAGGAAAGTGTCACAAGCTAAGGAAGTGTCGAATGTACTATCACACCCATACTATATCTCTGCACCTACTTGAATTTATTCTAACTGGCACCCCATGGTGAGGGTGAAGTGATCCCCATTCTTATTAAAGATCGGCTCCTACTCGCGTTAACATGTGTCATACGGCCCCCAAGAATTGTAGATACCTATGCTGGTCCCACCACGGGGTGTATCAAGACCCATGGTGGCGGCCCCGACACAAAACTAGAAGACATAGGTTATACTATTGGTGTCCCCAGTGCCCTGGTTGTCTGCTCCGGAGTGTGTGCACACCCGCACCCCGTTAGACCTGCACTGTGCACCCACCGCCGTCGTTTGACCGCTTACAATCAGCCCAGTAATCGTGCCCCACCCTGCCTAGTTTCAGGGTACCGTTGATACCTAACTTTGGGTTACTGCTGAAACGGGTCCCTCGTTACCAGGATTTTCTAGTCAAAAATGTTAAGTGGTTAAGTGTCTGTATTTACCTAACCCCACCCATCAATTCTTGTTAACATGTTGAATTTGGTTAAGTGTTATAGTTGACTTAACCCTACCATCTGTCCTTAGCCTCTTAGGAGCACCAGACCACTCACATTAGATAGGTATTGCTACGGTTACTTGATATGCCGGTCGGTTCCGGGCAGGTTTACACCGTAGCTCAGTCTAACCTCGGTTCATTATTGGGCTCAATGCTTAACCATTTACATTGGATAGGTATCGTTGTGACTACTGGACAGCCGGGCGGTTCCGGGCAGGTTTACATCACAACTCAATCCAACCTCGCGTTAAGCATGTCGTGTTTTCTAAATTTACATATTTTATTATTTCTCAAATATATATGTAAATGTCATATCTTTTATTTTTGGGTATATTAATTCATACCGCTTTAAATGTCATTGTCATTGGCATGTGCCAAACATGCCAACATATATTTTCATGTTTTACACCCAACGCTATTACCCCCGTTTATACGTTCGCAATGTTATAACAAGTGTTGGGCTCGACACAATTCAGCCCAACCTTATAAGCGTAAGAAAAGGGGAAATCAAGAACATGTAATTTTTTTCAACATATAAGGGTGTGTGGCGCATGAACTTGCAATTTAGTGATACTAACATAAATGATGGGTCATGTGAACTTGCATTCAAATCAAAATATAACTAAGTAGGTGACATATGAAATGGCATAGTTTAGGCTAATACAAACTTTTGTTTTAAACATGTTTAATTTGGCATAATGTCAAACACAAGACTAGCATGATGTATGTTCACCAAAATGTACAATTTTAACATCTAATCATATAGCCTATGAACTTGCATAGTTTATGAAACATAGATCCAATTATACCTGCAAATAGACAAAATCTTCCATAGTTTATGAAACATAGATCCAATTATACTTGCAAATAAACATAATCTTGCATAGTTTATGAAACATAGATCTAATTATACTTGCAAATAAACATAAGAACAATATCATAGGTTTTGGATCAAAAAGGTCTATAACATGTTTACATAAATTCCAACTTAGACATAGTCCATGCCATCGCCATATACATAAAATGACCAAATTCTAATTTTCGCCACAAACTTGCAAGTACAATTGTTCAATAGACTTGCATCAATAAATTTTATGCCACAAACATCAATACATAAGTCATGATAAACCCATCACAATACAGAATAATAACACAATTCTATTTTCATATACGTCGAATTACATCACAGTTTTTATTCATATTCTGAAAGGTTACCATACTTACAACATGTGATGAATTCTTGTTTTCTGATTTCTGTTATTCTGATTTGGAGATGCTCTCCTTTGGGTAGCAAAGTTGCGTTGAATGATTTGATTAAGCTTTGATCTTCTTTTAATTTGATTCGTCTCTTAGGCTTGTTGGCTTGTCTCTAGGGTTTCTAATTGACGGCCATTCCTAGTACCTTTCCAGCAGCATGACGACTATTGTATTCTATTATTTGTGTGAGTTTAGGGTCAGGTTTGAGTTGTATTTATAGAATTTTAAATTGTTTTGAACCATCGGATGAAGATAGGAGGAATCTAGACCATACAAAGTTCAAAGAGCCACTCAAAAGGTGAGACGTAAGCCCTAGTGAATCAGCCAAGCATCAGAATTCGACCAGACCCTGATCAGGCCATCCAGGACCTGACCAGCAGGTCATTCTGACCTGGGCGCACTTGGCAGGTGGGCCAGGCTAAAAATGTACTGGCGCACTTCCCAAGTGCGCCAGTTCATTTCTGTTATGGTGCACTTCCCAAGTGCGCCAGTGCATTCTGGCCCGTTTTCTGGTTTTTCGCCCAACTTCGTTCGTCCATATCTTCTTCATACGATATCCGTTTTATGCAAACATGAACTCTATCTCAAGCATAATTTCGAGACGAACGCAATGGCGTAACCAATTTCCCTTGATTTCATCATTTATAATTAATTATACTTTAATTCGTGAAGCTTAACGTTATAGAATTCACGGGGTGTTACAAAGAGCCAATGTCATTTAAAACACGTTACACGATAAACCCAAAATCACATTCTATTAATTATCGGGTTAAAGAACAAGTGTTATTTAAATCACTTTTCACGATAAACCTAAAAATCAATACCTATTCAATTCCAATTAAATATTATTTAATTGGTACACTTCATTAAATCTAAATAAAAAGATTTAATCTTTTTCTCCATTGGGCTTAAGAACAGTGTTAATGAAGACACCATTCACGACAAACCCAAATCACATTTGATATTAAATACAAGGCCCTGAATAGAAAATATACCGGCTTTTATTCAATATCATATTCTATGACCAACAAATATCGTATTGGAAATAACGATATAAATATATCTTTCAAATTCCCATAACAATACCTGTATCGTCACGAAATCCAACATCGAAATATTCCAAATACAATTTCGATTCAAATCCATTCCAATTCAGTTATTGGAAATTCTGGTTACTTTTAAAACCATTTCAAATCCACTTTATTTATTTTAAAAATAAATAGAGTTATAATTCTAGTTCAAAACTAGTTCATTTTGATAAAAATCTATTTTTATCTTTTCAAATATGGAGTTTTTCATCCCAATTCTTCACAAATCATTTCTTATGATTTTACACAAATTATTGATATTTTTAATAATTTTATCAAGGCCCGTACAGTCGATTTCCATCAACGGCCATCGAACTGCACTTAGAGCGACCTTTTCCAAATTTAATTTGGACATAATTCCAAATCCAACCATTAGATTTCAAATTTCCAATATTCGTTTGAAATCTCTTTTCGATACGAACCCAACGGTTCCGGTTTTAGGAGAATCCGACGGTCGGATCTCCCGCAATATCCATTCGAAGTCAATGGTCGAAATTCGCGAACTACCGCGGCGCGGCGCGTTCTATTCAGGCCATTATATTATATATATAATATATATAATATATATAATATATACTTCATCGATTTCAATTCAAAACGATTTTTAATTCAATTTCAATTCGTTTCCAATTCAATTTGAATTTCAAATTAATTCAATTTCAATTCGAATTCATTTCCATTTAATTTCAATTCGAATTCAATTCTATTCGCTTTCAATTCGAATTCATTTCAAAACGATTTCAATTCTATTTCAATTTAATTCGAATTTCAAATCATTTCAGTTTATTTCGAATTTCAAATCTATTCAATTCATTTCCATTCAATTTCAATTCGAATTCAATTCTATTCAATTTCAATTCGAATTCATTTCAAAACGATTTCAATTCTATTTCAATTTAATTCGAATTTCAATTCTATTCGAATTTCAAATCATTTCAGTTTATTTTGAATTTCAAATCAATTCAATTTAATTCGAATTCAATTCAATTTAATATTTATTTCAATTTGAATAAAATCGATATAAATATCGTTCACGTTAAAATGGCGTCAATCTATCAACACGACTACATATATTTCTGTTTTCAAATATTCTATTTCGAATATTTCTTTTTCAAATATTTCTATTTTCAAATATTTCTATTCAAATATTCTATTTCAAAACTGGAATGAGGCCCAATCAATTACCATATTATGTTAATTATATGGATTTTTCTACAACACATGTATAAAATAACAACGATAAATAATCAACCATCATCCAGAGTGCACCACACAACTACATAATCATTAAATATAAATATTTAACGCTTACACTGTCTGTCGACCAATCGATCGACATACAGCTAAATAATTAGGATTAGTGTACGCCAAATATCATCCCAATACCCGTGTGGGGTTTCAAACAATCAAACACAGATTTTATTTGTGCAGTTGGGCGATGTGTAAAATTTATCGTCCCAATCAATATCAATCAAATCAGTGTATATAAACATATCTCTGATTTGTTTATAAATATTTATTTTAAATACACGTTAAAAATTCTATTTTTAACTATAAAATATTTTCCACTATAAAATATTTTATTTCATTCACATCACATAATAAACTACACATCAAAATCAAACAAACAAGTATACAAGCCGTCCATGGTCTGTGGACGACGGGTGTCGGGTGCTACTAAACACCGTCTGCATCCTAGTATATATTTTAACTAGAAAACAAAATTAAAAGTGAGAAGTTCTTACCTAAGCTATCCCAACTCCACGACACTTCAAATGTAGAGGTCTTCGCCGTTCCTTCTTTCCTTACTTTCATCATCCGTAATCACTACATATATAAAAATCACATTTTTACTTCGCTATTCAATATATAAAAATCAAATTTTTACTTTGCTATTCAATATATAAAAATCGAATTTTTACTTTGCTATTCAATATATAAAAATCGAATTTTTTTTATTTCATCGCTATAAAAATCACATTTCTATTTTAACATATATATAATAAAAATCAGATTTTTATTTCGCTACATATATAAAGATAATATTTTTACTATCTATATAATATAAAGATCGTATTTTTATTCTTCTACTAATATAATAATCACATCTTTAATATTTCTACTTTATAAAAATCATATTTTTATTATCTCTATAATGTAAAAATCAAATTTTTATTACTCTACCACAATAAAAATCCTGTCTTCTACTTGATAAAAATCCAATCTTTATCCCTTCCTCCATATATAAAAAAAATTAGATTTTTATTTGAACGATGGTTACTTATAAACAAAAACAAAACAAATAAAGTAAATAAAAATAACAGTAACAACTTACTTCGTATGGAGGGGGGGTTTATGATGGCCGTCTGGTTTGGTTGGTGGAGGAGGCGCGTCAGGGCCGGAGTTCGACTGGTGCTCGCGCTGGCATCGAGGTGGAGGCCTTTCGAGGGAGGTGGTCGGAGGCTATAGAGGAGGGGAAGAAGATGCGAAGGGGGCGCGAGGGTTTGGCCGCTGTGGTAGGGGCTAGGATTGATCGAAGGCGACGGCGACAGCAGAGGGCCCCCCGGGGTGACAGGCGCCGGCGTCAGCTGCTGAGAAGGAGGTGGTTCGGCACCCTCAATGGCGGAGGAGGTGGAACGCGATTTGAAGAATCAGTTTCTTTTTTTTCCTGTACTGACTTTGAACGATAGGGGGGGTTGACTTCAACGCAGAGGAAGGAGGGGGGTGAGTGAAATTATATATATATGTATATATATATATATTATATTTTACTTAATTTGAATTTCAAAAGCAACTTTTTATTTTGATTTCGAAATCCAACCCACCGACTGTCGCCCCTAGCTAATAACCCCCATTCCGAACACAATGGGATACGTTTCGTAAGCTAGTTCTATCATTTCGACCAGTTTTCATTTAAATCAAATTATAAATCTTTATATATTGAATTTGAACGCACATCTCAATTTACCGGGGTCACATACTGTGACGAACAAGAATTTCGCTCGGTCCGAATCAGTCGCTAAACCGACCCAGACCGTTCGAAACGCACTATCGTTTGAGAACACGACATTATAGAACGCATACAGAAGAACATTTCACTGTTTATTACAACAATGCATCAGATTACAAGAATATACAGAGTATAAATGAATAATACACAGAAATATCAGAGATTTAAATTATATTTAAATACATAGCAGCGGAAAATAATACAATACATAACTAGAAGAGATATACGGATACAAAGCTTTCCGGATATCGTTCCAGCTGTAAACCAGGATCCTGTGAATATAAATCTGCAAAACCAAAACTACTAGCTGCCCGTGTCAAAAATAGGGGCACCCAGAGTTTAGGTTAAAACAATAAACTCCAGGTCAGTCATGTGACTGGTGTGAGAACTAAAACAGTTATTAATCTTTATTTTAAAAGTTAGGTAAATCAAGGGACCACGCCGTATAACACGGAACGGGTTTCCTCCCAAGAATACCAGTGCATAAAACAAACAGCGCAATGCTAAATAAAGAAAAATGAAGCTATTATAAGACCCAGGTCCCATCACATAATGCAACGCAGCCGAGGATAGGGTTTTCCCTTATAACAGCCAAAGAATGCTTGATACGGTTAAAACAAATCGCTTGATACTATTATAAGTGCATAGTGTATAAAACAACTTTAAATCATAAGTATCAATCATAGGCGGCATGAGCGTCCCATGCCACTATGTCGCCATATATAGGTTTACAAATAAAACCGCAAAGTCACGTATTTGGAAATTGGATTTCCGTCTATGAACCGAGGCAAAAGATAGTCCTCAACCGATTCGTGACTCTCTAGCCCGAGCCACCGGAACAGCCGCAACTGCCCCTTGGATCGTCAGGGCCGGTCCACCGATGTGGATTATAGTGCCTGAACAATATGTTTCCCCGCCCTTTGGGGCGTAAACGAGCCAACTAAATGACTCCATCGGTTCGAGAACGACCGATCAATCCGAGGCGCCTCGCAACAGCAACAACCACATAAGTCAAACTCGTCAGGGCGTGTAAAACCACTGACGCCACTTCTAACTAGAAAGAAACGCATGCTCTCCCTGATGTCCTCTCCCGTTTCTGGTTCACAACCGGGGTGTGAGGCTCGCGAATTCACGTTACACAAAGCTGTGCCACACAGGCTGTGCTTTGATCATCACCACAAGACTTTGCTTTTCAACAGAAGCCTCGATCAATTGCCACTTAGGCATGCCACACAGGCAATTCACTCCATGCGTTTGATATCCATCAATATATAACCCCTGAGCTCGTACGTCTCAGAGAAGGGCGTTAAGCAAGAGAATAAATTCTCCGCCGCCAAGCAGATATATATTTAATAGAAATCAATCGCACGGACTAAAATCCAATGTCAGACACACAGTCCATTTACACGTCCGTTCTGGGTCTGAACGAAACCGGAGGCACCTAGTACCCCGCATATCCATCGATCTCCAAGTACGTCTGGACGATCACCAACTGTTTCCATCTTCTTGGGTGTACAGCCCAATCAAGATCATCAGTAATTACCCAAACGACGTGAAGACCTCCGGTCTTCGACCATCGTCTTCATCTTCGACTTATCGTCGTATCAGTTATTCAGAATGTGATAAACCCGGTCTTTCCGAATAACTCGCGTATTTTTAAATAAGTGTTACACAAACACAACATACGCCTCATTCCAATTCATTAGTCACTAACCGTAAATTAATCAAGAGAATAATTCCCCAAATATTAACCCCGAAGGCCGAAACCAACATCAGATCAATACCCAGAAAACCATTCTGCTTGGCCAACCGACAGTTAGTTTCTAAATTTCACATTCACAGGGAAAAGTTCCCATTAATTTTATCCAAGATAAATTTCTTGAATTTATTCTTTAATCTATTTTTGAATATCAATTCAATCTAGTCGGGATTAACGAACCTTACCGAAGTAATCATTGGTTTTAATTTCCCAATCCCAACCTATTCATCCCATGAAGTAAAACTGGTAGTACTTCATATCTAACACCACGGTGTTATTGGTAAATTCAATTACCATTTCACGTTCAAATCTAATTAAAGATTTAACTATCGCCTGGAGCAAAACTGGTGATACTCCATTTTCGATCATTTCAATCTAATTAAAGATTCATTAAAACTCCACTTAGTTTTAATCTTTAACTGGGTTAAAGAATCAGTGTCATTTAAAACACGGTTCACGATAAACCCAAAATCACATTCCATTAATTATCGGGTTAAAGAACAAGTGTTATTTAAAACACTGTTCACGGTAAACCCAAAAATCAATACCAATTCAATTCCAATTAAATATCGTTTAATTGGTACACTTCATTAAATCTAAAAAAAAAGATTTAATAATAATTGTTTTTTCAACTGGGTTCAAGAACAGTGTTAGTGAAGACACCATTCACGACAAACCCAAATCACATTTGATATTCAATACAAGGCTCCGAATAGAAAATATATCGGCTTATATTCAATATCAAATTCTACGACTAACAAATGTCGTATTGGAAATAACGATATAAATATATATCTTTCAAATTTCCATAACAACATCCGTATAATCACGAATTCCAACATCGAAATATTCCGAAGACAATTTCGATTCAAATCCACCCCAATGCAATCATTGGAAATTTTGGTTATTTTCAAAACCCTTTTCAAATTCAATTTATTTATTTAAAAATAAATAGAATTATAATTCTAGTTCAAAACTAGTTCATTTCGATAAAAATCTATTTTTATCCTTTCAAATATGGAGTTTTTCATCCCAATTCTTTCTAAATCATTTCTTATGATTTTACACAAATTATTACTATTTTTAATAATTTTATCAAGGCCCGTACAGTCGATTTCCATCAATGGTCATCGAACTGCACTTACAGCGACCTTTTTCGAATTTGATTTGGACGTATCTCCAAATCCAACCGTTAGATTTCAAATTTCTAATATTCGTTAGAAAGCTCTTTTCGATACGAACCCAACGGTTCCGGTTTTAGGAGAATCCGACGGTCGGATCTCCCGTAATGTCCGTTTGAAATAAATGGTCGAAATTCACGAACTGCCGCGGCGCGGCGCGTTCTATTCAGGCCATTATATTATATATATAATATATATAATATATACTTCGTCGCTTCTATTTAAAACGAATTATATAAATAGTTTTGAATTCGTTTCAAAAACATTTTCAACTTCCATTTCAATTCAAATCAAAATTGAATTTTTCTTTATAAATTCGTTTTAAAATTCATTTCTATTCAATTCAAATTTCAATTCAATTTGAATTCATTTCAATTCACTTTCAATTCAATTCGAATTCGTTTTCAATTCAATTTATTTCGAAATCGTTTTCAATTCAATTCATTTCGAAATCGTTTTCAATTCAATTCATTTCAAAATATTCGATTCCAATTCAATTCATTTCAAAATATTCGATTCCAATTCAATTCATTTCAAAATATTCGATTTCGAAATCACTTTTCAATATTCATTTTAAAATGAATAAAATCGATATAAATATCGTTCACGTCAAAATGGCGTCAATCTAATCAACACGGCTTCATATATTGATATTTTCAAATATTCCATTTCGAATATTTCTATTTCAAATATTTCTATTTTAAAACTGGAATGAGGCCCAATCAATAACCATATAAAGTTAATTATATGGATTCCATACAACAAATGTATATAATAGCAACGATAGATAATCAACCATCAACCAAAGTGCACTACACTGTATAAGCATCAAATATAGATATCTAACGCTTATAACAGCCTGTCAATCAATCGATCGACATATTTAATCATTCAGGATGAGTGAACTTCATATTTCATCCCAACACCCGTGTGGGGTTTCAAACAATCAAACAAATATTTTATTCGTGCTGTTGGGCGATGTGTAAAATTTATCGTCCCAATCAATGTCCTTCAAATAGGTGTACATAAACAAACCGTCTGGTTTGTAAATGAATATTTATTTATTCACTTTCACGTTAAAAATTATATTTTTAACGATAAAACATTTTATTGCAACATATGAATTTCTATTAAGTTCATTCTTTAAATAAAAAGATATTTTTATTTTTCTAACACATTTTAGAAAATTTCGGCGGCATAACGGCACGATACTAGAAACGGGACGAGGCCTAGCCTTATCCCCGGTCTAGTGAAGGCCCACGCCATTCACACATCAATCATATCAATTTCAATTTCACCAAAACAATCCAATCCAAATCAAATAATCTAACCAACTACACAACCAATCAAACAAGTCCATGGTCTGTGGACGGGTGTCGGGTGCTTCTAATAAGCACCGTCTGCATCCTAGTATATATATATATATATATATAACTAGAAAAATTAAATTGAAAGGTGAGAAGTTCTCACATATAGCTATCCTAGCTCCACGGCACTTCCAATGCAGGAAATCTTCGCCAACTCGCCTTTTTGTCGCTTTCGCCCGTATTCTCTACATATGTAAAAATCGAACTTTTACGATGCTATTCAGTATATAAAAATCATATTTTTATTTCGAAGTTCAATATATAAAAATTCCATTTTTATTTCGAAGTTCAATATATAAAAATTCTATTTTTATTTCGAAGTTCAATATATAAAAATTCTATTTTTATTTCGAAGTTCAATATATAAATCTCGCCTTTTCTAATATAAAAATTTCGCCTTTATAAAAAATCTCATTTCTATTTTTCTACACATATAAAGATGATATTTTTAGTATTCCTGTCATGTAAAAGTTATACTTTTACTTCTTTATTTACTATATAAAGACCTCGCCTTTTCATATTTTTATAGTTCCTACTATGCAAAGATCATATTTTTATCTTTCTACACTATAAAAGATGCTATTTTTAATATTGCTATCATGTAAAAATTATATTTTTAATTCTCTACATAAACAAAAATCATATTTTTACATTAACTATATAGTAAAGACTATATTTTTAATACTTTAAAAATATAAAGATCATATTTTTAGTTCTTTTTAAAAATATAAAAATCATATTTTTACTTATCACTCGAATAAAAATTATATTTTTCTCAGTTTATAGTATATAAAATGAAGATGAAAATAAAAATAACATAAATAAAATAGAATAGGCAAAAAAAAAAACTCACTGTATTTTCAGAGGGGAAGGTGGAGGTCGAGGGGCGCGCCGGAGGTGGTAGGCAGGACGTGGCGGTGGTCAGGTGGTCGGAGTTGGTCGCAGGTGGCGGCTCAGGGCAGTGGCGGTTCGATTAGAAGAAGGGGAAAGAGGTTGCGTCGGCGATGGCTTGCTGGGGGGGGGGGGGGGGGTGCGATCTCGAATCGGATGTGGAGGGAGGAGGGGGCCATCGCGGTAGGCGATCCATCGGTGGGGGCGATATGGTGGCGGCGGCGGTTAATCCCCCGTCGCCCCTTTGACGTCTCTTTTTTTTTTTTCATTTAAACTGAATCGAATATGAAGAAGAGAGAAAAAAATAAAAAAGGGGGGGTCTTTATAAATAATAATATATTTAATTAATTATATTCTCCAAAAAGGTACTTTTACGTACGACCTCTAAACGAGGCCCACCGCCAGTCGTCCATAGCGTTTCACCCCCATTCCGAACACAATGGGATATGTATCGTAGGCTGATTCGGTCGTTTCGATCAGTTTCCGTTAGATTTACATTTAAATCGCTCTATATTGAATTTTAAACGTACATTTCAAATTACCGGGGTCACATACTAACTCTATAAATTGCAGAAAAATATTTTCTAGCTTCGTATTGACGATACGGTCCTAACAAAACTAGTTTCGTCGAATTCTGAGACCGTTAGAAAAATGGCCATTTTCCAGTCGATTAAAATCAACTAAAACTGGTCAAACACGTTTTCCTTTGCCACGCTCACATATTGATTCGAAAAATTATGAAATTTGGAATCTAGCAATTATTCGACATCACGGACCCAACAAAACTGGTTTCGTCGAAATCCGAGGTCGTTTGCAAAATGTCCATTTTTAAGGGCCAGAATTCCATAGCGACTATTCAGAATTTTCAACTGGACATATCTTATCATTTATAAAGTGAAATCTCAGTTTGTTAACTTCGTTGGAAAGATATCGTCAATTAGATCATAATGTTTTTGGTTTCACTAAAATCCGGATTGTTTTGCACCCGGTACATTCAATTGAAGTTTGAAATCGAATTATCGAACTACCGCGCCATTTTCAATTCCTTTTATAATTATATATAATTATTTATATTCTAACGACGATGCGTATAATATATACGTTCGAATTATATTCAAACTAAATTTCTCGTCGATATTATTTAAAATAATCCATTTTAAATAATTAGAATTCGCTAATTTTGCCAAAATAAAAATTTTAAACTGGCCCAGATTTTCGGGTTGTTACAATCTCCCCCACTTAAAACTTTTCGTCCCCGAAAAGGAACAAAGTCGAAAGTCGTTTAACAATTCAACTCAACTTCCATTGTTTCGATTACGGCTTAAGTTTTTCAACTTTTCAGTTTCTAAGAACTTTTCAAAGATTTCAAAAATTTGGCTAACACCCTAAATTTTCGCCATAACCTCCCCTGCACCGGGAGCATCGGGGAATTTCAAATAGCTTCCCCGGTCCTTCAGATCTCAAAAAGAAAAAGAAAAAGCCAAGCGGCTAGCCAATAGGCTCACAAAATCATCATCACCCAAACAAAACAGGAAATTATGTAGTAAACATGTACCTATTTGTCGGGCAAACAAATTTTATTCTCTGCTCTAGCCTCCTTGCTATGACCTGTTCAATGTAAGTACAAGTATATGCATGCAATTGCAACCAATTTTCAATATAATTCAATATTCGGTTCAATCAGGCTAAATGGCTAAAAATTAGCAAACAAATAAACAAACAACACAAACATCAATCAATTAGTGAATTTAACGTTTCAAATTCATAATTTTGATATATATACTGAAAATCTTGTTTTTGGTGCCAATTCACAACAAAGTGTTCTAGCTATATAAGATTTGGTTCTCACACCAGTCTAATGGAAATATATAGATATCACACTTTCGTCACTCGAAAATAAATGCTGGTGATGGTATACTTCATCATCAGGACCATGTCCGGGCAACTAGAGTGTGATTCTATACCTATCCAATATATTAAAATTTCGAATACACGCGGATCAGACGTATACGCAAAATCTATATATACTGGATTGTCCACATCAATATAAATAAATAACCAGATACGAATAATTGATTTAAATTTTCAAAACAAAAATTTGTTTTCACTTTTATTTTTAAAAATTTACTCTTCACACTCGTTCTAGGATACTACTGATCCTATCTCTAACGAGTCATTCCATTGGATATTACTAACCCAATATCTGATGAATTCTTTCGTATGGTTCTAATGTGCCTTGTTCTCTGCTTTGTAAACCAAAGCTCTGATACCAAATGTGACGAACAAGAATTTCGCTCGGTCCGAATCAGTCGCTAAACCGACCCAGACCGTTCGAAACGCCCTATCGTTTGAGAACACGACATTATAGAACGCATACAGAAGAACATTTCACTGTTTATTACAACAATGCATCAGATTACAAGAATATACAGAGTATAAATGAATAATACACAGAAATATCAGAGATTTAAATTATATTTAAATACATAGCAGCGGAAAATAATACAATACATAACTAGAAGAGATATACGGATACAAAGCTTTCCGGATATCGTTCCAGCTGTAAACCAGGATCCTGTGAATATAAATCTGCAAAACCAAAACTACTAGCTGCCCGTGTCAAAAATAGGGGCACCCAGAGTTTAGGTTAAAACAATAAACTCCAGGTCAGTCATGTGACTGGTGTGAGAACTAAAACAGTTATTAATCTTTATTTTAAAAGTTAGGTAAATCAAGGGACCACGCCGTATAACACGGAACGGGTTTCCTCCCAAGAATACCAGTGCATAAAACAAACAGCGCAATGCTAAATAAAGAAAAATGAAGCTGTTATAAGACCCAGGTCCCATCACACAATGCAACGCAGCCGAGGATAAGGTTTTCCCTTATAACAGCCAAAGAATGCTTGATACGGTTAAAACAAATCGCTTGATACTATTATAAGTGCATAGTGTATAAAACAACTTTAAATCATAAGTATCAATCATAGGCGGCATGAGCGTCCCATGCCACTATGTCGCCATATATAGGTTTACAAATAAAACCGCAAAGTCACGTATTTGGAAATTGGATTTCCGTCTATGAACCGAGGCAAAAGATAGTCCTCAACCGATTCGTGACTCTCTAGCCCGAGCCACCGGAACAGCCGCAACTGCCCCTTGGATCGTCAGGGCCGGTCCACCGATGTGGATTATAGTGCCTGAACAATATGTTTCCCCGCCCTTTGGGGCGTAAACGAGCCAACTAAATGACTCCATCGGTTCGAGAACGACCGATCAATCCGAGGCGCCTCGCAACAGCAACAACCACATAAGTCAAACTCGTCAGGGCGTGTAAAACCACTGACGCCACTTCTAACTAGAAAGAAACGCATGCTCTCCCTGATGTCCTCTCCCGTTTCTGGTTCACAACCGGGGTGTGAGGCTCGCGAATTCACGTTACACAAAGCTGTGCCACACAGGCTGTGCTTTGATCATCACCACAAGACTTTGCTTTTCAACAGAAGCCTCGATCAATTGCCACTTAGGCATGCCACACAGGCAATTCACTCCATGCGTTTGATATCCATCAATATATAACCCCTGAGCTCGCACGTCTCAGAGAAGGGCGTTAAGCAAGAGAATAAATTCTCCGCCGCCAAGCAGATATATATTTAATAGAAATCAATCGCACGGACTAAAATCCAATGTCAGACACACAGTCCATTTACACGTCCGTTCTGGGTCTGAACGAAACCGGAGGCACCTAGTACCCCGCATATCCATCGATCTCCAAGTACGTCTGGACGATCACCAACTGTTTCCATCTTCTTGGGTGTACAGCCCAATCAAGATCATCAGTAATTACCCAAACGACGTGAAGACCTCCGGTCTTCGACCATCGTCTTCATCTTCGACTTATCGTCGTATCAGTTATTCAGAATGGGATAAACCCGGTCTTTCCGAATAACTCGCGTATTTTTAAATAAGTGTTACACAAACACAACATACGCCTCATTCCAATTCATTAGTCACTAACCGTAAATTAATCAAGAGAATAATTCCCCAAATATTAACCCCGAAGGCCGAAACCAACATCAGATCAATACCCAGAAAACCATTCTGCTTGGCCAACCGACAGTTAGTTTCTAAATTTCACATTCATAGGGAAAAGTTCCCATTAATTTTATCCAAGATAAATTTCTTGAATTTATTCTTTAATCTATTTTTGAATATCAATTCAAACTAGTCGGGATTAACGAACCTTACCGAAGTAATCATTGGTTTTAATTTCCCAATCCCAACCTATTCATCCCATGAAGTAAAACTGGTAGTACTTCATATCTAACACCACGGTGTTATCGGTAAATTCAATTACCATTTCACGTTCAAATCTAATTAAAGATTTAACTATCGCCTGGAGCAAAACTGGTGATACTCCATTTTCGATCATTTCAATCTAATTAAAGATTCATTAAAACTCCACTTAGTTTTAATCTTTAACTGGGTTAAAGAATCAGTGTCATTTAAAACACGGTTCACGATAAACCCAAAATCACATTTCATTAATTATCGGGTTAAAGAACAAGTGTTATTTAAAACACTGTTCACGATGAACCCAAAAATCAATACCAATTCAATTCCAATTAAATATCGTTTAATTGGTACACTTCATTAAATCTAAAAAAAAAAGATTTAATAATAATTTTTTTTTCAACTGGGTTCAAGAACAGTGTTAGTGAAGACACCATTCACGACAAACCCAAATCACATTTGATATTCAATACAAGGCTCCGAATAGAAAATATATCGGCTTATATTCAATATCAAATTCTACGACTAACAAATGTCGTATTGGAAATAACGATATAAATATATATCTTTCAAATTTCCATAACAACATCCGTATAATCACGAATTCCAACATCGAAATATTCCGAAGACAATTTCGATTCAAATCCACCCCAATGCAATCATTGGAAATTTTGGTTATTTTCAAAACCCTTTTCAAATTCAATTTATTTATTTAAAAATAAATAGAATTATAATTCTAGTTCAAAACTAGTTCATTTCGATAAAAATCTATTTTTATCCTTTCAAATATGGAGTTTTTCATCCCAATTCTTTCTAAATCATTTCTTATGATTTTACACAAATTATTACTATTTTTAATAATTTTATCAAGGCCCGTACAGTCGATTTCCATCAATGGCCATCGAACTGCACTTACAGCGACCTTTTTCGAATTTGATTTGGACGTATCTCCAAATCCAACCGTTAGATTTCAAATTTCTAATATTCGTTAGAAAGCTCTTTTCGATACGAACCCAACGGTTCCGGTTTTAGGAGAATCCGACGGTCGGATCTCCCGTAATGTCCGTTTGAAATAAATGGTCGAAATTCACGAACTGCCGCGGCGCGGCGCGTTCTATTCAGGCCATTATATTATATATATAATATATATAATATATACTTCGTCGCTTCTATTTAAAACGAATTATATAAATAGTTTTGAATTCGTTTCAAAAACATTTTCAACTTCCATTTCAATTCAAATCAAAATTGAATTTTTCTTTATAAATTCGTTTTAAAATTCATTTCTATTCAATTCAAATTTCAATTCAATTAGAATTCATTTCAATTCACTTTCAATTCAATTCGAATTCGTTTTCAATTCAATTTATTTCGAAATCGTTTTCAATTCAATTCATTTCGAAATCGTTTTCAATTCAATTCATTTCAAAATATTCGATTCCAATTCAATTCATTTCAAAATATTCGATTCCAATTCAATTCATTTCAAAATATTCGATTTCGAAATCACTTTTCAATATTCATTTTAAAATGAATAAAATCGATATAAATATCGTTCACGTCAAAATGGCGTCAATCTAATCAACACGGCTTCATATATTGATATTTTCAAATATTCCATTTCGAATATTTCTATTTCAAATATTTCTATTTTAAAACTGGAATGAGGCCCAATCAATAACCATATAAAGTTAATTATATGGATTCCATACAACAAATGTATATAATAGCAACGATAGATAATCAACCATCAACCAAAGTGCACTACACTGTATAAGCATCAAATATAGATATCTAACGCTTATAACAGCCTGTCAATCAATCGATCGACATATTTAATCAATCAGGATGAGTGAACTTCATATTTCATCCCAACACCCGTGTGGAGTTTCAAACAATCAAACAAATATTTTATTCGTGCTGTTGGGCGATGTGTAAAATTTATCGTCCCAATCAATGTCCTACAAATAGGTGTACATAAACAAACCGTCTGGTTTGTAAATGAATATTTATTTATTCACTTTCACGTTAAAAATTATATTTTTAACGATAAAACATTTTATTGCAACATATGAATTTCTATTAAGTTCATTCTTTAAATAAAATGATATTTTTATTTTTCTAACACATTTTAGAAAATTTCGGCGGCATAACGGCACGATACTAGAAACGGGATGAGGCCTAGCCTTATCCCCGGTCTAGTGAAGGCCCACGCCATTCACACATCAATCATATCAATTTCAATTTCACCAAAACAATCCAATCCAAATCAAATAATCTAACCAACTACACAACCAATCAAACAAGTCCATGGTCTGTGGACGGGTGTCGGGTGCTTCTAATAAGCACTGTCTGCATCCTCGTATATATATATATATATATAACTAGAAAAATTAAATTGAAAGGTGAGAAGTTCTCACATATAGCTATCCTAGCTCCACGGCACTTCCAATGCAGGAAATCTTCGCCAACTCGCCTTTTTGTCGCTTTCGCCCGTATTCTCTACATATGTAAAAATCGAACTTTTACGATGCTATTCAATATATAAAAATCATATTTTTATTTCGAAGTTCAATATATAAAAATTCCATTTTTATTTCGAAGTTCAATATATAAAAATTCTATTTTTATTTCGAAGTTCAATATATAAAAATTCTATTTTTATTTCGAAGTTCAATATATAAATCTCGCCTTTTCTAATATAAAAATTTCGCCTTTATAAAAAATCTCATTTCTATTTTTCTACACATATAAAGATGATATTTTTAGTATTCCTGTCATGTAAAAATTATAATTTTACTTCTTTATTTACTATATAAAGACCCCGCCTTTTCATATTTTTATAGTTCCTACTATGCAAAGATCATATTTTTATCTTTCTACACTATAAAAGATGCTATTTTTAATATTGCTATCATGTAAAAATTATATTTTTAATTCTCTACATAAACAAAAATCATATTTTTACATTAACTATATAGTAAAGACTATATTTTTAATACTTTAAAAATATAAAGATCATATTTTTAGTTCTTTTTAAAAATATAAAAATCATATTTTTACTTATCACTCGAATAAAAATTATATTTTTCTCAGTTTATAGTATATAAAATGAAGATGAAAATAAAAATAACATAAATAAAATAGAATAGGCAAAAAAAAAAACTCACTGTATTTTCAGAGGGGAAGGTGGAGGTCGAGGGGCGCGCCGGAGGTGGTAGGCAGGACGTGGCGGTGGTCAGGTGGTCGGAGTTGGTCGCAGGTGGCGGCTCAGGGCAGTGGCGGTTCGATTAGAAGAAGGGGAAAGAGGTTGCATCGGCGATGGCTTGCTGGGGGGGGGGGGGTGCGATCTCGAATCGGATGTGGAGGGAGGAGGGGGCCATCGCGGTAGGCGATCCATCGGTGGGGGCGATATGGTGGCGGCGGCGGTTAATCCCCCGTCGCCCCTTTGACGTCTCTTTTTTTTTTTCATTTAAACTGAATCGAATATGAAGAAGAGAGAAAAAAATAAAAAAAGGGGGGGTCCTTATAAATAATAATATATTTAATTAATTATATTCTCCAAAAAGGTACTTTTACGTACGACCTCTAAACGAGGCCCACCGCCAGTCGTCCATAGCGTTTCACCCCCATTCCGAACACAATGGGATATGTATCGTAGGCTGATTCGGTCGTTTCGATCAGTTTCCGTTAGATTTACATTTAAATCGCTCTATATTGAATTTTAAACGTACATTTCAAATTACCGGGGTCACATACTAACTCTATAAATTGCAGAAAAATATTTTCTAGCTTCGTATTGACGATACGGTCCTAACAAAACTAGTTTCGTCGAATTCTGAGACCGTTAGAAAAATGGCCATTTTCCAGTCGATTAAAATCAACTGAAACTGGTCAAACACGTTTTCCTTTGCCACGCTCACATATTGATTCGAAAAATTATGAAATTTGGAATCTAGCAATAATTCGACGTCACGGACCCAACAAAACTGGTTTCGTCGAAATCCGAGGTCGTTTGCAAAATGTCCATTTTTAAGGGCCTGAATTCCATAGCGACTATTCAGAATTTTCAACTGGACATATCTTATCATTTATAAAGTGAAATCTCAGTTTGTTAACTTCGTTGGAAAGATATCGTCAATTAGATCATAATGTTTTTGGTTTCACTAAAATCCGGATTGTTTTGCACCCGGTACATTCAATTGAAGTTTGAAATCGAATTATCGAACTACCGCGCCATTTTCAATTCCTTTTATAATTATATATAATTATTTATATTCTAACGACGACGCGTATAATATATACGTTCGAATTATATTCAAACTAAATTTCTCGTCGATATTATTTAAAATAATCTATTTTAAATAATTAGAATTCGCTAATTTTGCCAAAATAAAAATTTTAAACTGGCCCAGATTTTCGGGTTGTTACACATACTAACTCGAAAAATTCCAGAAAAATATTTTCTAGCTTCGCATTGACGATACGTTCCTAGCAAAACTAGTTTCGTCGAATTCCGAGACCATTTGAAAAATGGCCATTTTCCAGTCGATTAAAATCAACTGAAACTGGTCAAACGTGTTTTCCTTTGCCACGCTCACATATTGATTCGAAAAATTATGAAATTTGAAACCTAGCAATAACTTGACATCACGGATCCAACAAAAGTGGTTTCGTCGAAATCCGAGGTCGTTTGCAAAATGGCTATTTCCTAAGGGCCGAAATTCCATAGCGACTATTCTGAATTTTCAACTGGACATAACTTTCTATCCCCGCTATGAAATTTCAATTTTTTGGATTCGTTGAAAAGATATTTTCAATTAGATTCTAATATTTTTGGTTTCACTAAAATTCGGTTTATTTTGCACCCGGTACATTCATTTGAATTTCGAAATCGAATTATCGAACTACCGCGCCATTTTCATTTCCTTTTATATATATAAATAAATATTTATATTCTAACGACGATCTATATAAATATATACGTTCTAATTCTATTCAAAGTAAATTTTTCGTCGTTATTATTTAAAATATTTCATTTTAAATAATCAAAATTCGCTAAAATTGCCAAAATAAAAATTTTAAATTGACTCGGATTTCCGGGTTATTACAATACATGCCCAGATTTTAGGCAGAGGTTTGAGGCGAAGTTTCTCTCGCGGGCTGAAGAGAATCTATACATGGAAAGGTTTTTGGCGCTGAAGCAAGGGAATCTATTGGTGAAAGAATACGTCAACAAATTCAACCAATTGGAAAGGTTTGGCTTAGACTTGGTGAATACTCCAGAAAAGAAGGCTCTAAGATTTGTTAAGGGTTTAAACGAGCCGCTTCATGGGTTAGCTATGACCCACATTCCCATGGGGGCTACCTTCGAGAGAATAGTTGACATGGCGCTCATGCATGAAGAGGAGAAGGGCGCCAATGCTAATAAGGCACCCGCGAAGAAAGGGGATCAGAAGAAGTCGCAACAGCAACAATAGAATAAGAAAGGTGGCAAAGGAAATAATGCTAAGGGAAAGAAAAGATGCTTTAACTGTGGGACACCCGGCCATCTAAGCAAAGATTGTAGAAAGAAAAAGAAGACTGGTTGTTTCCAATGTGGCGAGGCGGGACATCTTATTAAGGACTGCCCAATGAAAGGGCAGAGGGGAGGGTCTACCTCGGGAGGACAGGTGCAGGCTCTTATGGCACCAGGACTGGCAAGGGGACAAGTTCAGGCTCTCGTGGTCCCATCGCTGCAAGAACGAGGTAGAGCAGTTTCCGTTGAAAGTTTAGTTTTTCTGTTTGATCATACTGTCCGTACTTTACTCGATTCTGGCGCATCACATTCGTTTATTTCTACATCATTAGTTGAAACACTGCACCTTGATACTAGTCTAGTTACTGATCCCTTAGTAGTCTCAAATTGTATCGGTGGTTCGGCTCATCTTTCTATGATTTGTCAAGATTTGAGAGTGTTTATCTTGAGCGTTGAGTTTGAATGCAATGCCTTTGTTCTTGGTTTCATGGGCTACGGTTTAATTCTAGGTATGGATTAGCTAACTAAATATGGGGCCATCCTACATTGTGAAAGAAGGGTAGTTAGATTGTTGACTCGTTTTGGGAAGACCCTTGACATTTCTTGTGACCCTAGAGGTCCAGTAATGCTTAGCTACCTAGAATCCCTTGACGCATCCGATGATGATTTACATTATGTTCCCATAGTCCGTGAATATGCTGATGTCTTCGATGAGGTGAGTGATTTACCCCCAAAACGTGAGATAGACTTTTGAATATATCAAGTAGATAATGCAAAGCCAGTTGCATTGCCAGTGCGCCACATGGCTCCAAGAGAGAGAAGAGAACTCGGTAAGCAAGTGAAAGAGTTGCTTCAGAAGGGGTTCATCAGATGTAGTATATCGGCGTGGCATGCTCCAGTAGTGTTTTCCACGAAGGCGGATGGGTCCCTTAGACTTTGTGTGGACTATAGAGAACTTAATAAGCTTACTAAGAAGAATAGACACCCACTACCAAGGATTGATGATCTCTTCGATCAGTTAGTTGGCGCCTCAGTGTTTTCGCAGTTGGACTTAGCCACAGGTTTCCATCAGTTGAGAGTGGCTGAGGATAGCATAGACAAGACTGCCTTTAGGACTCCAGACGGTTTATTCGAGTGGCTTGTGATGCCCATTGGTTTGACAAACGCCCCCGCATACTTTGTTGATCTGATGAGTAGGGTGTTTAGGGAGTACCTCAATAAATTCGTGGTAGTCTTTGTAGATGACATCTTGGTCTTTTCTAAGAGTGAGGAAGAGCATGCCCTACATCTTAGGGAAGTGTTGGAAACTCTTCGAGCACATAGCCTTAAAGCTAAATTTTCTAAATGTCACTTTTGGAGGAAGGAAGTGCGATTCTTAGGGCATGTGGTTTCCAAAGAAGGGATAACCGTGCATCCCGCGAAGTTAGTGGCCATCCAAGATTGGAAGGTTCCTAAAAATGCTACCGAGGTGAGGAGTTTCTTAGGGTTGGCTGGCTACTATAGGAAGTTTATCAAGGACTTCACAAAAATATCAGCTCCATTAACTCGCTTGACGAAGAAGAATCTAGTTTTTACGTGGGACGTAGATTGTGATGATGCATTCCAACGTTTAAAGAGAGCTTTGACCACAACCCCAGTCTTAGTGTTGCCAGATGGGAGTAAGCCATTTACGGTTTATACCGATGCTTGTGGGACAGGACTAGGCGCAGTCTTAATGCAAGAGGGAAGGGTAATAGCCTATGGTGGAAGGCAGTTGAGAGTGCATGAAAGAAATTACCTTACACGTGACCTAGAGTTGGCCGCTATTGTTTTCGCGCTTAAGTCTTGGCATCATTATCTTCTTGGCGAGAAATTCGAATTGTTCACTGACCAAAAATCGCTAAAATATTTGTTCTCTCAAAAGGAATTGAACTTAAGGCAGCAAAGGTGGATGAAATTCTTAGCGTCCTTTGATTTCGAAATAGCATATACCCCTGGCAAGGGTAACGTGGTGGCAGACGCCTTAAGTAGAAAAAGGTTGTCCTTGAGTCCGTTGTTTGTTGAGCAGCGAAGCTTAGAGTTCATCTCTACGTTTGACTTTAAACCTTCCGTTGACTTTGTACCCAGTTTGCTAGCATCCTTAGAGGTCAGACCTACGCTTTTGGGACGGATTGGCGAGGCACAGAGAGATGACCCACAGTTGGTTGAGTTAGTAGAAAAGCTCAAAAGAGGGGAGTCATCGAGCCATCTCCGTAGGTATAGCCTAGATGATAAGGGTTGGTTGCGTAGGGACGGTAGACTTTGTGTACCATGGGACGAGAGTTTGAGGAAGACCATTCTTGATGATGCACATCGTTCGAAGATGACCATCCATCCCTGCGGGGACAAGATGTACATGGACATGAGACGAGTTTACATTTGGGAATGGCATGAAGAAAGATGTGGCTAAGTATGTCGCTAGATGCTTGGTGTGCCAACAAGTAAAAGCAGAGAAAAAGAAGCCCGGTGGATTGCTTCACCCATTGGAGGTCCCACAATGGAAGTGGGAAAGTGTTTCGATGGACTTTGTTGACGGGTTACCGAGATCGAGGAAGGGTAATACCGGGATTTGGGTCGTGGTAGACAGACTTACTAAGAGCGCCCATTTCATTCCCCTAAAGAGTAAGAGGACTGCTCCATGGTTAGCCTCCGTATACATTTGAGAAATAGTTCGTTTGCCTGGTGTTCCTTCTAGCATAGTGAGCGACCGCGATCCTATTTTCACTAGCGAGTTTTGGAAGAGCTTGCAAGAGGCGGTAGGGACTCAGTTATGTTTGAGCATCGCATATCATCATCAGATGGACGGCCAGACCGAGAGGGTGAATCGTATTCTAGAGGAACTATTGAGATTGTGTGTCTTAGACTTCGGAGGTACATGGGAGGAACATCTTCCGTTGGTGGAGTTCTCATATAATAAAAACTTTCAGTCTAGCATTGGCATGGCGCCATTCGAGGCTCTTTACGGACGACCATGTCGTTCGCCTACATGTTGGTGGGAGTCTACAGACAAGATCTTGCTTGGACCCGATATGATTAGAGAGACTTCGGAAAGGATCGATTTGATTCGAAGGAGGATGAAGACGACGCAAGATAGACAGAAATCTTATGCGGACAAGAGGAGGTCAGATCTTGAGTTTGATGTTGGGGACAAGGTCTTTGTCAAGGTGTCTCCATTACGGAACGTCGTTCTCTTTGGGTCCGTTGGGAAGTTAGCACCAAGGTTCCTAGGTCCGTTTCCTATTAAGGAGAGGATTGGACATATGGCGTATAGAGTGGAGTTGCCCGAGAGACTTAGTGGTATACACGACGTATTCCATGTATCACATTTGAGGAAGTGCTTGCACGAGACCGCGGAAGTGGTAGAGCCGAGCTTGCTTAGAGCGGTGGAGATAGAGCGTGATGCGACGATTCGACGAGCTCCTACATGCATTCTTGGGTCGGAGATTAAGAAGTTGAGGAATCGAGAGGTCAAGCTAGTCAAAGTGCAATGGGGAGATGATGAGAGAAACACAACTTGGGAGACGGAAGAGAAGATGCGTTCATTATACCCTTTTCTTTTCGAGGGTATGTCTTTTAATTTCTCCTTTATCGCTTAGCTTGTACTTATCTTATCTTTAGTATGTCCTCTCGCTAGTACCTTTGACCTTTAGATAGGGTAGTCCTATGGTTGAAACATGTGTTTGAGACATGTTATGTATGATGGATGCATGTGGATGCAAGTGTTTGCTAGTGGTTGCTCGTGGTTGCACTATACTTTAGGCACTAGATCGGCTAAGTAACTTCATATCGCATATTGCATATAAATGTGTGTACATATTTAAATAATGGATGTATAATGGTTGTACCATCATATGGATGTTGCATTTTGGTGAATGGTTGTGCACACATGTAGAAATGATATGTATCGATAAGGTTCTTTCGCATACATAATGGACGCATGGCACTATTATGGTTTGCATTAAGGAGGTCAACTGAATCAGTAGACCGCCTGATTTTGCACTAGATAAGGAACATATACACACACTTCTTGCATATGTTCATACAGCATTAGGAATTTATAAGGACAATGGATGCCTTTGTTTGATGGTTGAGTAGATGGTTGCTTGGATGTTAGGATATGCATTCTCCTTAGCTTGGAGATTTCGGGGGCGAAATCCTTTAAGGAGGGGAGAATGTAACACCCCGGATTTTTTAATAATTAAATTAACTAAAATAAAGAATAATTAATCTCAGACGTGAGAATTAAGGGAATGGGGTTGCGCCATTGTGTTCGTCTCGGAATTCTGGTTGAAATAGAGTTCGAGTTTGCGGGAAACGGGTACCGGATGAAGGAGTTATGGACGAACGAAGTTTGGTGGCAAAAGAGGAAAAAAATATTTGCACTGGTGCACTTAGGAAGTGCGCTAGTGCAAATTTGCACTAGTGCACCTGCCAAGTGCGCCCAGGCCGAGGCACCAGGCCTGTACAACTTTCTGGTTCAGACTGACCTATGTTGCTGAGTCCTTTCTGACTCCTTACTGAGTCATTAGGGCTGAGGTGTCACCCTATCCCGATTGAATGGTTTTGATTAACCCTAAGATCATCCGACGGCCTAAATTAATTCAAAACTCTATAAAAAGATCTATAGGATCAAACCCTAAATCCAAATTAAAAACTGAACTATGGCCGTCATGCTGTCGTCTTGAACCCTAGAGTAGCCGCCACCAATTAGAGAGGAAGAACAACAAATCAAATCAGTTCTATTCAACCCTAACAACGAATCTTCTTCAAAGGAGGGCTAATTCAACTTCAGAAATCAGAATTCAGAACTCAAGACCGCTTTTGAGTTGTGAGTTCGATAATTTTAATAAAATAATTAGTAATTTGACTGGATTAAGTTATGATGCGGATTGTATGGATGTGATGTGAATTATTGATCGCATGTTGTAATTATGTTGTAGAATTGTGTTGAAATCTGTATGACGTTATGTTGTGATGCTATCACTTATGATGTAAAGTTATGTTGCTATCATCTATGTTGTAATTTTATATGTAATCAAATCATCATGTTTCATATACTAGTTTGGTTATGTTGATTCATATGATAAATCATATGTATGCAAGTTTAGATTTTTATTTAAACATGAATCATATACAAGTTGGGTAAAATTATATGTGACCTTACATGGTTATGACATCTAGTTTATGTGAAAATTTGATTAAAAGTTAGGCTATGACATGTGTGAGTTTACACCATTGTTATGATGCATAAATCACATATGCAAGTTTGTATAAATATATGAGTTTAGGATATGAATCATGTTATGCAAGTTTAGGGTTATTGCCTATGCAAGTTTACACCTTTAGATGTAGATCTATGACATACATGATTTATGCAAGTTTGTGACCATTATCTCAACAAGTTCACACCTTTAGATTTGGATCCATGACATATGTTGTTTATGCAACTTGTCACTTTGGCCTATGCAATTTTTAGATGTAGAACATCATTCACACATGCAAGTTCACCCCTATGATTAGATCTATGTTTTAATTATGTGTATATTGTGATGTTTTCTCTTTATTCCATGAGTTAGACTATTCGAGTCTAACGTATATTTTACGTTAAAAGAACAAACGTACAACGTGGGGTAAAGGGGATAATATTAAAAAGATTTAACTAGCATAAATGCCTTAAAAGGCATAAAATAAATTTGTGATGAAAATTGGTATGATTTTACATACCATAAATAGATGGACATAATTGAGTCAATTATGGACATCGTTAATTGATAATTTGAATAGGGAAAGTAATTCAAATTGGGGAATGATTAATTAGGAGCAATTAATCGTCTAAGACACGAGGTTAGGCTCTTTTGTGGTGTAAGACTGCCTGGACCCACCCGGCAAATCCAGCTGCAACAAATGCTAGTCTAATGTGAGAGGTCTTAGGCATAAATTAAATATGTAACAATTGTAAAGACACGAGGTTATGTTCTTTTGTGGTGTAAGACTGCATGGACCCGCCCGACAAATCCAGCTGCCACTAATGCCAGTCTAATGTGAGAGGTCTTTATGAGGTTACGGTCTTAATGAATTAAGAAACACTTAACCGGTTAAACATGTAGTGGGACATGAGGTGGTTAAGTGGGTGCCTTGGGTGGCATGTGGAATATATTGGGTGCCTTGGGTGGCATTTGAAATATGATTAGAAATACTTAACCAAAATTGAAACATGTAAGTTAACATGAATAAGAAGTGGGTTAAGTGGGATGTACTAGAGGGGACCAAGCTTAGGTGGATAGCTTGTGTCAAGTAATGGGGGCCTATTTCAACTAGTAACTCATACGTATCTTTGTGGGCTCGACCCAAGTCGAGGACGGGACACGCATACTGGGCTTGACTGTAAGAGGCTAAAACGGGTTGGTGGTGGCAACGCAAGTCCAACGGGTTCATATGCATGTGTGGACCCGGGCTGGTAGGTAAGATGTTGTTGCATCGTGTAGATATAAGCCGTGCATCATTGGTGGTATCGGGTTACCACTTTGGGGAGTGATACACCCCACTATGGGGCCAGCACGGGTATCTACGAGTTAGGGAGCCGATCGCTTGGGGGTAGTGGGTACACCTAGTGGAGATAGGGGCAGGCGGAACCTATGAAGGTAGCTAGGGGTGCACGAAACTACCAATATCATTATTAAGTCTGTAGGCGGGATCAACCTTAGGGTGACTAGTGGTGGTGCAGTATAGCAATTATCCTATAGTGTTGGATTAGTTTAATAATTATCTTATAGTGGTTTAGGTGCGCTTTAACGATATCATTGTTCATCTTGTTTCCTTATTTACTCTGCTATACTCAATGGTTCATGGTCATTTCCTTATTTTCCAACCTATGCCTTAGCCTAGATACTTTGCTAATTATATTGTTAAAGTTATCGCACTCGCCAGACTTTATGTCTGACCCCCTTTGTTTCCTCATCTTTTCTTCCTCCCCCCCCCCCAAGGTGCTCAGGTTGGAACTAGCACCAGTGGAGCTTGATTTTGGACTGCTTTTAGAAGATTGCTTGGATTGCTGAAGTAAAGTTCAGCTTCTCTTTTATTTATGGCTATTTCGTATTGGGGATTATGTCTTTCAATTTATGTACTTAGATTTAGTCCAGATGGATATTTTGTACTTGACTCTGGTTTTGATGATGTAATCAAACATATGTGTTTTCCGCTACAATGAAATAAAGTTTTAAATTTTCAAGTACTGTTTATATCTATCTTGTTGTTAAGTTTCTGTTCTGTACTTACTTAAAACGCTCCATAAAAGTTAATGCATTCCCTTTGTGAGTGACATTAACGGACGTGGGGTGTTACAATAAGGATATGGATGTATAAAACTATCAACTTCGTTACTAAGTTTAACCAATTCATTAATGAACTGTTGAACCATATATGATCATTTGCAGTAGGTCCGAAAATTAGAGGCGTTGTTTTACCAAGATGGACAAAGCATGGTTCAATCTACCAAGGTTTCATCATTTTGGTTGTTACTTCCATAGTTATAAGTAGTGTGATGCTAAGGGCACATCATTTTTCTCTTACTAATACCACGAATAAAAATAATAAGTACAATAAATTTTATGTGCTTCCTAATACCATCATAAATAAATATAAGTATTTATGAATGGGTTTGGTGTTAGGAAGCATGTAGTATAAATTTTTGGTATTAGTAAGAAGAAAACGAGGTGCCCTAGCATCACACTATAAGTATTTAAGAATCAGTATTAATACTTTCTTGTTTTGTAGAATGACAAGCGAATATAGGCAAGCTGTGGAAAATTTTGTATATGGGCATGCTGCGAGTGAAGGGAATCCCGAAAAAATTAGATGTCCATGTCGTAATTGTAGGAATCTAATTTGGCAAACATCAAGGGAAGTTGTGTCACACTTGATTTGTTTTGGAATGGACCCAACCTATGATATATGGATTTTTCATGGAGTAAAACGGCGATCACAAAATAAAAGTGAGACTGATACTTATAGAATGTATGTTGATGTGCAAATCTATGATGAGGGGGTTGAAGCCAATGTTGAAGAAAGACATGGTGAAGGTATTAAGGAAATGATGAAGAATGCCGAAATTCCTTTGTATCCCGGTTGTGCAAGCCACACAAAGTTGTCTGCTACAGTACTTCTTTTCAAGCACAAAGCGCAAAATGGTATATCGGACACGTCTTTTACAGAGCTTCTTAAACTTCTAAAGGATATGTTCCCTAAAGAAAACATGCTTCCCGATTCTACATATGCAACAAGAAGTTGCTTAAGTCATTTGGTTTAGGCTATAAGAAGATACATGCATGTGTAAATGATTGTTGTTTATTTAGAAAAGAGCTTGCAAATAGTGATTTCTGTCCTAAGTTGTGGTAAGTCTCACTGGAAAAAAAACAAGAGTACTAAAGATGGGAAGCAAACCAAAATACCTATGAAGGTTTTGAGATACTTCCCATTGATACCAAGACTGAAAAGAATGTTTGCATCCGCAGAAACATCAGAACAACCAAGATGGCATAGCAGTCATAAGAGTGAAGATGGTAAATTGCGTCATCCAGTAGATTCTACTCAGTGGGCTACGATTGATAGAATGTATCATTCTTTTGCTTCCGATCCATGAAATTTAAGACTTGGCTTTGCATCTGATGGCTTTAATTCTTTTGGTGATTGGAATTGTGGATATAGTTGTTGGCCTGTGTTTCTTGTTGCTTACAACTTTCCTCTGTGGCTTTGTATGCACAAAGATAATATGATGCTATCTTTGTTAATTCCTGGGCCACGACAACCGGGAAATGACATTGACGTATACTTGCAACCACTTATTGAAGATTTGAAAAAATTGTGGGATAAAGGGGTGAAAGTGTACGACACTTACAGTCGTAGTGAATTTAGATTACATGCTATTCTTATGTGGAAAATCAATGATTTTCCAGCTTATGGAAATTTAGCTGGTTGCACTGTAAAAGGTAAGAGAGCATGTCCTGTTTGTGGTGTCAATATCTGATCAATATGGCTACCATTTAGTAAAAAGTGTGCATACATGGGCCATAGACGATTCCTTGAACCTAACCATGAGTATCGTCAACGGAAAAACTTATTTGATGGAACTATAGAGAATAGACAAAGGCCTCAGATACAAACTGGTGTTCAAATCTTTGATGATGTTCGAGATATTACTAATGATTGGGGAAAAAAAATTAAAAAAGGAAGAGAAAGGTGAAAGGAAAAGGAAAACTATGATGAAAAAAGGATGTAAAATATGGAAGAAGAGGTTCATTTTCTTTGACTTGTCTTATTGGAAGGTGAAATTTAACTAGAAACACATTGGTTTTCATTTTTTATTCATGTTTGCTACTTAGTTCTTAATTATTTGTGTTTTGTCAATTTTTAGGCACTTCCTTTGCGGCATAATCTAGATGTGATGCATATTGAGAAAAATATTGGTGAAAGTATTATTTGTACATTGCTTGATATCAAAGGAAAATCAAAAGATGGCCCCAAATCACGCCAAGATCTAGAAGCAATGGACATTAGAAAAAAATTGCATCCTATAGACATGGGAAACAAAGCATTGCTCCCAGCCGCACCGTGCACCTTATCCGATCATGAAAAAGAGATCATTTATAGTAGAATGAAGAACTTGAAAGTGCCTGATGGATATAGCTCAAATATTGGAAAATGTTTTGCAAAAGAAGACAAGATATCAAACCTTAAGTCTCATGACTATAATGTTTTGATACAACAACTATTGTCCGTTGCATTAAGAGGACTTCTACCTATAAGGATAAGGAATGCACTACTACGACTATGTTCATTTTATAATGACATATGCCAAAGAGTGCTTGATGGGGATAAACTAGAATCAATGGAGTATCAAGTTGCATTAACACTATGTGATCTAGAGAGGTTCTTTCCCCCTTCTTTTTTCGATATCATGATTCACTTAACAATACATTTTGGGAGAGAAGCAAGAATTTGTGGGCCGGTCCAATATTGATGGATGTATCCATTTGAGAGGTAATATTTATTATAAATAATTGACGCTTAAAAGTATGTATAGTTATGAAAGTAACTTGTTTATTCATTTTGGTTATAGATATATGAAAATATTAAAAGGATATGTTAAAAATCAAGTACGACCTGAAGGGTGCATTGCTGAGCACTATGTTGTCGAAGAATGTATGAAATATTGCTCTGGATATATTAAAGATGCATTACAAATTGGAGAGAGGAAAAACTGAAATGAAGTGGAACAAAATGATTTTATACTTGAGGGGCATCCTATTTCCAAAGGAAAACCTACTACAGTCGATGAGGAGGTGATTAATGCTGCTCATCGATACGTTTTGTTTAATATGGAAGAAGTAGAGCCGTATTTAGAGTAAGTATAAGTCCAACTTAACTATGACATACAAAATAAATTAGATCCTTAATTACATTTATGTATGCAGAATGCACAAAGAGGAGCTAAAATGTTTGAATCCTCATCTTGCACAAGACGATTTGGAACTGTCAAAATTGCAATCGGAGACTTTTAGTTTTTGGTTTGGAAAAAAGGTTGATAGTTATATCTTAAAAATCTATTAATGATGAAAGTAATAGATCAACATAAATATTTATTAATGTATTTTATTTGTCCAGGTTAGAGAGGATAGACGTATATCCAATGTCAGCAACATAATAAAATGGCTTTCATACGGACCTCATTCGCAAATAATTTCTTATTCTGGCTATATTCTTAATGGTGACGTTTTCATACGAAAGACTATGAGAAGGATACACAAAATAGTGGTGTTTCCATTGAGGCAAGTACTGTTTGTGTAGATGGATCTATTGAAAAAGTAATATATTATGGGGTCTTGCGTGAGATTTTCTTGTTGGACTATCGTCAATTTCGAGTTGCCTTGTTTAAATGTGATTGGGCAAATATGTATCGTGGAGTCAAAGTTGAAGATGGATTTACATTGGCCAATTTGCATCAATTTCAAAATAAGTTTGAAAGCGACCCGTTTATCTTAGCAACACAAGTGATTCAAATTTTCTTCTCTAGAGAAGGTAGTTCTTCAAATTGGTATGTTATGTTGAGAGCGCCCTCTAGAACGTTTCATGAATTGGAAAAATATGACGAGGATGATGAATCAACTAGTAAACCATTGGATGAGTCACAACTTGATGATAGAGACGTAGATAATGGAGATGAAAGTTACATAAGGGAGGGTTGTAGCGGTATTTTGGTATGTTATAAGCGTATTTTATTGATTTTTATTTTATTTTATGCATGTTCATGTATACCATAAAATTTGTTGTTAGATGGTTTAAAAAAATTTGATATAGATTGACATCTTAGCGTATATCAAAATGATTTTATTTTCTATTGTACGTGTTCTTTGCATGTGTATTTTATTTTGTACATGGTTGTTACAAAGTAGTGCTATATTTAGTGTGATGTTTTAATCCATTGTAAATCGTTATGTTTTTTTATAGGTCGACGAGAAAGATTGATCTTGTGTTATCGACGGGGAAGACGGTGCTACACGATGTAGAGGTATTCAAGTTACATATGCATTTTTTACCACATGCTTTTTTTTTACTTCAGCCTTATTTTGTTTCTTTTGGTACGTTGTGTTGAGGTATTCGAACATCGATGCACATATGATATTTAAAAAAAAAACATTCATAGTATTAATTAAAAACGGAACGAATTCCACTTTTTATTTCTCACGTTCCACTTGAATTGATTTTGGGTGTGAGAAAACAAGAAAAGCGAGAGTTTTCCTTAGTAAAAGCGAGAGTTTATACTAGATTATTTTTGAATTACTTGGTAAAAGCAAGAGTTTTCCTTGAATGTGTATAAATTTAAGTTTATACTAGATTATTTTTTAATAACTTGTAAAACTGTGTATTTTTAAATAATTATAAAACATTATTACTCATTCAGAAAATATGTTTACATACATTTATTTTGCAAATACCATTGAAATAGGTAAATTGCCTTTTAATTTTTCTAGGTATGTTATTTTGATACACATGTATCGCTTCTTCATTACAAATTGAAGCACCTTTGTATTTTTCTTTGATTCTCGTGCGAGACAATATATCCAAATTAATAATATTAATAAAAATTCAATTTTTTGATTCAATTATTAAATTTAAAATACATTTTTTTGACTCAATTATCAAATGAAATATTTTATGTATAAATTTGAGAGACAGTTTGGATAAGTTCTTTGTTAAGTTTCAAAATACATAAAACATCATTGTCGAAAAACATATGAATATTACGTCCATCTTTTTCGAAAATCATAAAAAAAAACATTACATATAAACGTAAAATACTACCAAACTTCAGAACTTAATTCATTTTAATTATAAACATCTGTGTATTTATGTTAGAAAAGTATAAAAAAGCACAAAAATGAACAGAAAAATCAAGATTCAACAAAACTTTTAGGAACAAATGCAGTTTGTTGAAAACTTGCAGACATTAACCTGATTATAGCAAAAATTTGCATATATTTATGTAATTTTTGCTAAATGCTTTAAGATTTCAAATTTAATGTCGATATTTATTCAGCATTGCATTATTGTAGAAAAATCATTAAAAACTTAACGTAAATCGCATACAAATGACTTTTGAATATGTATATGTCTTGTATAAAGTTTGATTTAAAAACAAGTCGCTTATGTTGACTTTACTAAAAACAAGTTCTTATGTAGAATTCTTTACAAAAAATAATACTAGATTATTACATTTAGTCAAGAAGGAATTTATGACATCTTAAAACAGAAAGGTTCTAGATAACTTTGTTTTTAATAATAATGCCGTTTAAGTTATATGCTTTGATCTATGCTATTTATTTGGCCAAAAAAATACTGCTAAGTTAATTTGAATAGTATAGCTCATTATGAGAATTGACCGAGTAGAATAAAACTCAGTCTTTGCTGGTAGTTTAAATTTCATGATTAGTCGAATAGAATATAACTATTGACTGTAAACTGCTTGAGTGATAGAATTTTGTAACGTGGCCGTATTGTTTGTCATATTGATCGGTGAACCCATTTGGATATGAAATTTCGTAATAACTTTTTTATGCATCATTGTGGTTGCTAAGCTCCAAATTTGAATTTGTTTTTAGTTATGAATTAACATTTTTGTTTCTATGTTTAATTTCAAAATATTACAATTTTTATAACTTGGTATTAAGGTTATTAATTTCTGTATTTTCCATATCAATACTAGTTTTTTGTCTTTCTTTATCAGAATTCAAGTTAATTTGCTTTTCAAGTCATTTAGTAAGACAATATTTTGATATGATAAAAATTTACACTTTTTTTAAAATAATTTCTAATTTCTCTTCTAAAATAGTTTTCTCATCTAATAACATTTCAATTTCTGATTATGCTTTATTTAATTTTCCATTATATTCTTTATTCGATTAATTTAATTCCAAGCATTGCCGTAAAGTTCAATATTAATTTCTAAAACCTCATCGTAAGTAAGTTCAAAATGTATATCATCGATGTTTTCCATGAAACGTGCATTGGCTTGTTCAAAATCATTATCCTGTCACTTTTGAAAGACGAAGAGAAAGAATCATGTCAAATCACTTGAAAATCGTGTTCTTCTTTTTAAAATTTTGAAACTTGCTTTTCCTCTTGTTATCATTGAGCAATGGACACTATTTATTTATATGCCTAAATTTACCATTTGCATAGAAGTTAATTGACGCTTGTTTTGAATTCCCCTCTTCTCATGACCAATAATTTTACTAAATTTTTTAAACTTCTAGTAGTTCTTTGCAGTGAGAACTATTTCATTTTTATCCAAGTTAAAGTGGCAGCATTTGTTTGAAATGTTATATTTATTTGGTCGGATCTTTGCTTGCCAATAAGTTAGCCTCATATGATATCAAATTGCAGTTTATTCTTAACTTTGAGTTGACAAAGATCTTTGGCTTCTTCAATTGCTAATATTTTTTTCTCAATTAGAAGTCAAAAATACAAAATTCTTGCAACTAAATCAAATCTTGTGAATTTGACTCCTAGTACAATGAGGTCATGTTGAATAGTTTGAACTCCTCCATAAATATTGGTGATAGAGTCATTTGTCTTTAATTTGAATGATGAAAATTGACTTTGTGGAAATCATTGTCTGCCTAATAATAATTTTACCTTCATGTGTAACTTGAAGTGTATACCAAATATCATAAGCTCTTCAACATAACATGATTTATGAAAATTTATTTTTATCAAGTGAATAAAGTAATACATTCATAACTCTGGCATTGTTAATGGACTCAGTCTTTTCTATATTTATACCTTGCAAAGTCCTGCATTGATTAAAACTATAATCCAGTATTATTTTTCAACGTATATATATATTAAATTTTAGATTACAGCTATAGCACCTATTTTAACAATTGCTTATTTTTGTTTATTGATTTATTATAATTAGCGGGCATCCATTTGTATCTTTTAACGTAGATGTTTGATATCTAAAAATAACTTTTGATGTTGCCTATTTCATACTTCGAGTTGCCTATTTCATACATCGAGTTGCCTATTTCATACTTCGAGTTAGATCTGCCTCTTTTATCGCTACTTGTCTGTTTTTAAACACCACGGTTACAAAGACTTAACTACTTAAAACTGACTTAAGATTTTTATTTTTTAGAGATTAAAAGTAGGAAGCAAAAGAGCAAAAAAGCAAAAATTAGCTGCACTTCAGCTGCTAATGCTGATGCTGAGAGGATGGTTGGGATTAGAATCATCGATCAGCCAAATGGACCACTTCCGTTGCTTCGTGATTTAAATATTGCTATAAGAAGATCTCCTCAAAAGCATGTTGAATACCCAATACGCACTACTTCTCGTAAAACTGGAAGCATCCTTGGCCACACTACAAAACATATGCAGCCCCCTCTTCCTTCCAGTTGCATCCCCGTCAACAATACAAACCCGATTCAGCCCCCTCCTTCCATTAACAACCCCATCGACACTACAAACCAGATTCAGCCCCTCCTTCCAGTAACAGTCCCTTCGACAATACAAACCCAGAACAGCCCCCTGTCCGTCAACTAAACTTCCAGCAAACAACAGCCACCTCAGATTCCAGTCCAAACGAACTTTAACTGGATTCTACTGAAGGTAATAGATCGATGCAAACTAGGAAAAAGAGGGGTAGAACGATGTTGAAATAATTAGCTGTTATACCGGATGAGAAGACAGAAGTTGAATTTAATGAGCGCGGACAAGCAATAAGTACTAATTCCAAACTTTTATCGTCATATATTGGTACTCTAGCAAGAGAGATTGTGCCTTTTACCATTAGCTCATGGAGGAAAGTCGATGACGATTTGAGGTATGATCTATGGACTTGTATACAGGTATTGATATTTGACTTGTATATACCAGCTGTTGGCGATAACATGAGCAAGTGAATAATAAAATATGGCTTTCAATTGTTTTTAATTTAACTGATTCTATGTTATTTATGTTATAGTACCTATATGTCTCAACATTCAAAGCAAAATATTATATACCTGTTTTAGTTCTCTCTATGTGCAATATGCATTATGCACATGCCGATGGTACAACATTGCATTTTGCAATACCGTTAGAGACTAATCTGCAGTTTTTTTTTGGGGGGGGATGCAGTCAAGATTCCAGGTAGATATAGTGTATAAGGATTACTTGTTAATGATAATAGGACAACGATGGAAGGAGTCGAAATCAAGGTTAGTTGCAGCTATCAAAAAAGCGTCTCAAAATCCCGACTCTACCAATACTTTAGCAGGCCTAAAACCGTTTAATATAAAGAGCGCTGACGAGTGGAATGCTTTTGTAAATGAAAAATTGTCAGAAAAGTATGAGGTGGTTATTTTTGTCTGATTGATTGTGACTGTAAAATATATTACATTTTCCTATATCATATTTATTTACTTGATCTTATAGGCAACAAGCCAAAGATTCAAAAGTATTAGAGAAAAGAATAAACTTTCGCACACCATGAGCAGAAAAGGTTATGCAAGATTGGAAGAAGAAATGGTAAAAAAATATTGTTAAAGCAATTTTTATTTGTTATCATTTGTACATTTTTAAGCTGTTAATTAAGCTATTTTTGCAGAAAAAGGAAAAGGCAACATCTAGTATCAATAGAGACGAATTGTGGTGCAAAGGCCACACTAGAAAAGATGGAAAACCTCTGAATTCAGTTATTTCCGAATGCATAGTAAGAAAAAATTCAAATATACAATATACGAAACTGTTGCTATTGTTAATGTAGTTTTAATTTTAATTTCTAATTATTGGTTGTTTTTGAATTTGTAGTCTAAGATAACAGAGCATCATAATGCCGCAAGTCAGGATTCTCAGGGAGGAACATCAGTTACTCAAGATGGCGTGTCGAAGCTTTTTGGTCAGGAACATGGAGGACGTGTAAGAGGGCTTGGTTTTGGGATTGTACCATCTCAGCTTCGTATTCGGGGTAACTCATCAGGTGAAGTACATGCATTGCGAAACCAAGTTAGTGGCTTGGAGAACAAAGTACAGGAGCTTAACAATGATTAATATTTGATTTGACGGTAGAATCTAATGTTATGATGCTTGTTATGGCGGCAAACCATCCACTTCATAAGCGTCATTGTCAGTAGATGTGTAACAACCCAGACTCCGATAGACCGAGTTTTTTTCAAAAACCCATTCTATCGAAACCCGAGTTGGGCGCTCTGATACCACGTGTAACACCCCACGTCAATTAATGTCACTCACAAAGGGAATGCATTAACATCCGTGGAGCGTATTTAGTGTATAGAACATAATATAACAAGACAGATATAAATAATGGTACTTGAAAATTTTAAAACAACTTTTATTGTAGCGGAGAAATAGTTTGATTACAACAACTTCATAAACCAAGTACACTTAATATCCATCTTGATAAATTGTTTCAGAGTACATAAAATAAAAAGCATAAACCCCAACACAAGTAGCCATAAAAGAGATGAGCTGAACTTTACTTTCAGCAATCCAAGCACTTCCAAAAGAGAGAGAAAGAGATCCAAGATCAAGATCCACTAGTACTAGTCCCACCCTAAGAACCTGGGGGGGGGGGGGGGGGGGAGGAAGGAAGAAAAGAGGCGAAATCAAGGGGGGTCAGACATAAAGTCTGGCGAGTATAATAACTTTAACAATATAATTATTAAAGTAACTGGGATAAGGCATAAAATGGTAAGATAAGATATGACCATGAACAAGTGGGCATGACAAAGCAAATAAGAGGAATATTCTGGCGTTAGTCTTGTTCCTAATCACTATAGGATAATTACTAAACTGCACCAATGCTAATTACATCGCACCATTACTAGTCACCCTAAAAGTTGGTCCCACCCACCGAACAAAATAATATTAATGGTAGTTTCGTGTACTCCTAGCTGTCTTCATAGATGTCGTCTGCCCCTATCTCCGCTTGTCGTACCCCTACCCTCCCCATTCTAATTACAATGTTTATAATATGGTAGTTATACTCCTAGTTGTCTTCATAGGTGTCGTCTGCTCCTATCTCCGCTAGTCGTACCCACTACCTTCCCCATTCGATCAGCTCCCTAACTCATAGATACCCATGCTGGTCCCACAGTGGGGTGTATCACTCCCCAAAGTGGCAACCCGATACCACTAAAGATGTACAGCTTATATCTACATGATGCAACAACGTCTTACCTACCAACCCGGGCTCATGCACGCACATGACCCCGTTGGACTTGCGTTGCCACCGCTAACCCGTTTTGACCTCTTACAGTCAAATCCAGTAAGCGTGTCCCGTCCTCAACTTGGGTCGAGCTCACAAAGATACTAAATGGGTTACTGGTTTGAAAAGGGTCCCCACACAAGCTTTCCACCTATGCTTGGTCCCCACTAAGATTCCCCACTTAACCCCTTCTTATTCATGTCTTCTTACATGTTTTCAACTTGATTAAGTGTTTATAATTATATCCCCCATGTCCCTCATGTTATCCACTTAACAAATCAACATATGTTATTGGTTAAGCTTGTCTTAACCCTACCCGCTTTTCAGATCGATATATTATTGGTTAAGCTGGTCTTAACCCCATCCAATTATATCTTATTGGTTAAGTTGGTCTTAACCCTATCCGCTTATCCGATAAATCTTTTATTATTGGTTAAGTTTGTCTTAACCCTATCCACTTATCAGATTAATATATATATGTATATTATTGGTTAAATTGGTCTTAACCCTTCCCACTTATCAAATTATTGGTTAATCTGGTCTTAACCCTACCCACTTATATATTATCGGTTAAGATGGTCTTAACCCTATCCACTTATCAAATTGTTGGTTAAGCTAGTCTTAACCCTATCCACTTACCATGTTTTACTTAGTTTATGATTAAGTACATCTTAGTTCACAGATACATTGGTTAAGAGAATAACTTCCTAAGTACCAACCCCGAAGAGCGAAATCAACATCAGATTGTTACTAAGAGAATCACTCACTTAACCAAACTTCTGTTTGTCATTCATATTTGTCGTTAATCAGCATTAATTAATTATTAAGGCACCTAATCGTATTTCACATGCCACCCAAGGCACCCACTTAAACCCCCCATATCCCACCACATGTTTATCTGGTTAAGTGTTACTTAATTTATTAGAACCATAACATTGTAAAGACCTCCCACATTAGACTGGCATTTACGGTTGTTGGATTTGCCGGGCAGATCCGGGCAGTCTTATACCGCAAATGAGCCTAACCACGTGTCTTTACAATTGTTACGCATTTAATTCGTGCCTTTGACCTCTCATATTATACTGGCATTTGTGGCTGCTGGATTTGCCGGGCGGGTCCGGGCAGTCTTACACCACAAAAGAGTCTAATCTCGTGCCTTAGGCGGTTTATTATTACACATCTTTGTTTAACCCCAAATTGGATTAATATGCCTATTCAAATTTGTCAATAAATTCCAAATTCATTTATGTCCATAATTGTCTCTTAAAATTATGTCTATAAATACCAATTATACCAATTAATGTCTCAAGTTAATTGTATGCCTTTTTAAGGCCATTTATGCCAATCCACAATTTTATGTATATTCAATATTATCCCATCATCCCCACACTATTCGTACGTTTTCATATGACATAGGTTAGACTAGCAAATAGTCTAACTCATAAAAAGAAAAGCAACATCACATAACACATAAAATAGATCTAAGGATCATGACATAAGATTACGTAGCCGATATCTTGCATATGAATTTCATTAAAACTAGCATATGATACAAAACTAGCATGGGTGATGGGCATAAACTTGCATAACATATGTAATGCTATAGATCCAAACATAAAGTTGTGAACTTGCATATGGATCTAAACATAAAGGTGTGAACTTGCATATGGATCTAAACATAAAGATGTAATCTTGCATATAGATCTAAACATAAAGATATAATCTTGCATATGGATCTAAACATATAGATTAATGTCACATAAACTAGCATATGCATATACATGTTTCACATATATTTTAACAACCTAAACTTGCATAAGATTCATATAAGAATATATGATCCAATCACCACAAACTTGCATAAGATATATGATTCAACTTGCATAGGATTCACATAAGAACTAACATATGATCCAATTTGCATAAAATTCACATAAGAACTAACATATGATCCAACTTACATAAAATTCACATAAGAACTAACATATGATCCAACTTGCATAAAATTCACATAAGAACTAAGATATGATCCAACTTGCATAAAATTCACATAAGAACTAACATATGATTCAACACCACAAACATACATATAATTTACATCACATGATTCAAAATCATATTCTTATTATCCCAATTATATCTTATCATAATTAAATTAATGAATTATTTTGTGAAAGCTATCATACTCACAATCAAAAAGAATAGTCTTGTCTTTCTGGGATCTGTATTCTGTAATTGTATCGCTCGCCTTTGATGTAGACTTAGTTGTTATTTAGATTTGATTTGATTTTTGACTCAGGCCTCTATCTTGATTTAGGGTTGAAAGTGTATGGCGGATACACTAGGTTCTCCATTGAAGGCATGGCGGCTCTTGATATGAATTTGTGTGATTAGGGTTGGGGGTTTAGGTTGTTTTTATAGAAGATTAATTAATTAAGAGCCGTCGGATTACCCTAGGAATAACCAGAACCATTCAAATAGCCACCTAAGCCCTAGTGACTCAGCAATGACTCACTATTCGGATCAGATTACTCCAGAAATCTATGTAGGCTCTCATCCCGACCTGGGCGCACTTGGCAAGTGCGGCTGTGCATTTTTGTACTAGCGCACTTCACAAGTGCGCCAGTGCATTTTTTTTCTAGTTTTTCCGCCTAACTTCGTTCGTCCATATCTCCTTCATACGGTGTCTGGTTTACGCAAACTCGGACTCTATCTCAAGTAGAATTTCGAGACGAACGCAATGGCGCAATCCATTTCCCTTAATTCTCACGTTTGAAATTAAGTATTCTTTAATTTGTTAACTTTAATATGTAAAATTACGGTGTGTTACAAGATGGCGCTTATGTGATGGGAACAGAATGTATACAATGAAGTAATTTATAGTTCAGGTGGACTTTTTTTATATATAATTGAACTGATATATGTACTTATAGTTGAGTATAATTTAATGAAATAATTTATAGTTTAAGGGGACTTTTTTTATGTAATTGAACTGATATATGTATTTATAGTTGAGTATAATTTTCAGTCCATGCAATCTTTACAGGAGCTAAAAGAAAAGCAAGCAACTAATGCGGGAAATCCAGCAACTCCTGATCCTAATACGCCTCAGGTACACTTTTTAATTGGTATAATTGATAGAAAGCTATAACTTTTAATAATATACGAATTGGAATATTGCTGTTAAAATGCATCAATTTTTTTTGACAACGCAAGTTTAATTCTTTGGTGACATGTTTGGTGAACATTGAAATGCTTTTAATCGGGGCTGTGAAATTTTTGGGTGATTTTAAGGATAGTAAATGGAGGGGGGTTGGGTATTGTTAAAAAGGTATTTCGACGGGGGTTGGGTAGATTGAGAAATGGGTAAAATGAGCCCCTAATATGGCACTGTCTTATGTGGATACCAGATCTCCCTTAAATCTACAATGTGTGAAAATAATTTCGAAACACTTTATTTTTACAGATTCAGAAACGCCAAGAAAGCGCAACAAATTCAAGTTTTTTCATCCTCTTCTCCTTTCTTATGTCTTTCAACACTTTCGTTTTGAGATTACAAATTCAATGCTCTCATCTTTGTGATCAATTCAACGGATTGTTTGAATCGGTCTCCACATTATTACCACAACTAATTAAGAAGAGTAATCCTCTTGACTTCATAGTAATTTGAAAATCGATTTTCTTTAACTCGTAGCACCAATTTGTTTGTTTAAATGATCGGTGAAAGCAAATAACGTGTTAAGCAAAATATTGTCGCTTTTCCACTTCATCATATATCTAAAGCCCACGCTAACATATATGTGTTGTATAATGATCCAGAATTGGACTGGCTTAGGTAGATTTTTTTAAAAATAAAAATGGAAACGGAGTAAAATTACACTGCAAGCAGGTTTTTATTTTTATGGAAAAAAAGGGCAGAGAGGGATACAACACGCTACATGTAAAAAATGAAAAAAATGCCATTGAGGTTTCTCCCAAACTTGATTATACAATGCTAATATCCATGATCATACATCGATAATGGCGCCCAAATATTCCAAAAATGCAGGATTTAGCTGACTAGAACTGTACATGCACACAGTGCGTTCCCAGTTTTCTCAACCTTGTATATCTTGACCTTCTGTTGATCATTTAAATGACCTCTTATGGTTTTTAGGAGAATATATAAGACCTGAATCGCTCATGTCTGCTTCTCCTCCTCCTGAATTCACTTGTCTTCTGCGATTTTGTTAGTGAGTTACAACGCTGAGTGACAGCACTGGGTAAATAATGGAATGCAAATACATTTCATTAACCTGTGAAGTAAATACATTTTAACCAAATATGTTAATTATTCTTAACTGTTTCATTTCGGGGTTTGTAGTACAAGTCTTGTTCTCTTTAGTTCCCGAAAATAAATCAAGAGTTGGACCCAAATCTGTTAATTTAACCAGTAACCATTAATATATTGCTTGTATTCAAATATTTATATTCTAAAACAGAAGAGAAAAGAATAAAGGGGGAGTTTTGCACTGAGTTTAATATACTGCTTGTGTTCAAATTTGTTAATTGATATACTGCTTGAGTTTAATATACTGCTTGAGTTTAACTAACATAAGAGAAAATTTGTTAATTAATATACTGCTTGTGTTCAAATTTTTATCTGCTAAACCAGTAACCATTAATACTTACCACTTTATTCAATTAGTTTTTCACTGGGTAAAGAGAGGAGTCATTTTTAGTTCATTCACAATATTGTTAAACTGAACTTATTATTATTACTATTGCATCACACCGTGGAAGCAATAACTTGGCAGCTCAACAGAAACAAATTGCACAACAAGCAACTGAAAATGAAATGCAAGCATTTGAAAATGAGGCCAGCAAAACCGCTCGACAGACCAGACAAAATGGAAAGAAAGTTGAAAATGAACAGGGTAGAAGACCAGTTGAGCAGTATAAACAATTTGGAAATCATGCTTAAAACAATCACGCTAAAGAAAATGAGGGCAGAAAATGTAAAATACTGAATTGGGACAAACAAGTAGTTGCTGAAGGAAGATTGGCATCCACTAATCTATAAGCTTTGGTGCACTTTAAAAAAATTGGAACGCAAGGTTGGAAAATTTGGATTGATGTGGCGGTGGATGCAGAAGCTTTCTTGTGGATGCCGACTCCCGAAATGACTACTATTGGAGAAGCTGTTGGATTGACTGTGGGTTGGAATAAAAATTATGTTGCCTTCAGCTAGAGTGCTTTCGTAGGGTATGCAACCTTTTGTAGACAAAACTTCATCTTTCTTATGTATATTTTGGGTTAGATCATCTGTATTTTGAAACGGTTATGTGTTTGGTGACGGGTTAAGTTGGTGATGCATGTACTACGTACGTTTGTTTTATATTGATCGAATATTATGTCAAGTAATATATATGAATGATTCCGTGTAGTAATATTTTTTGCATTGAAATGTGAATCATATTATTAATAATATATATGAATTTGTTTTACTAGTCAAGTTTATATAAATAACAACAGAAAAAAAGTTGTAATAAGCCATGTTACAACGGTGTAAAAATGTTGTAATATTAAGGAACTTACAACGGTGTAAAAATGTTGTTATATCTATGATCTCAAGATATTACAATATCTACAACAACGGGGATAAAAGTTGTAATACAGTTTATTACAAAGGTGCAAAAATGTTGTTATATCTATGATCTCACAATATTATAATATATGCAACAACTGGGATAAAAGTTGTAAAACAGTTTATTACAACGATGACGAAAGTTGTTATATGTATGCTCTTACTTTACTACGGCATATACAACAACGGAGAACTAGAGTTTTAATAAAATTTATTACAACAGTAAATAACTGTTGTTAAATACCCCTATTACAACGGTGTTGCAATGGTGCAGAAAAGTTGTCACAGATTTAAATATACTACAACTTCTGCATACACGACGGTGGAGGCACCGTTGTAAAATGATATTACAATGGTTTTGCACCGTTGTTATAGGGTGAATTTGTTGTAGTGCTCTCCCTCTGAGATAGGAAAGAATGCATCTGTTCCAAAATCATCGGAAGTGTAAATGTCATCTGGCAAGGGAAGCTTGTCTAGATCTCCATATATTTGTTCTTTTGTTAAAGAATCCTGATTCTAGGGCTTAATCCGTGCCGGTGTCTTTGGAGAAGATTCCCCTTTGGAAATGGAAACACCCTTCGGTTCGTCAGCCCGAGCTTCGCCTCCAGTATATACATTCATCTCATCATCATCTTAAATAGCCGTCGGTGAAGGACTTTTAGGAATCTCAATCGTTGTTATAGTTTCCGTGGTCATCTCGGCCGAGGGAATGCTGCTAGATTCCCCAATCACTTGAGTAGGGGGCACATACCTATAGGGCCTTCCACCCTGACTAAGCCCAAATCTTATATCGCAAAGACGATGTTTATGAAGGTTCTCATCGGTTATACACATCTTGATTTTGCATAAATTAGAGTTGCTTTTTATAAGGCGGGACAAGTGATCTTCATACACTTCACCTTCTTGCTTTTGGGGATTAGGAATTGTACAAAAAAGAAGATTTTAGTGTTTTAATCATGCAGTTGAGACAGACACTAAAGGATCTAAAACCTACTTGACTTCAACCACTTCCTATCACACCCAGCCTGATGCTTAATGTAGAACCATTCAGATTTAGCATCGCCTGAGTTACCGTGTCAGTTAAGACTTTCCTAGCAGGGATCGACAAAAAGAAAATGAAGTTCGGGGTCCCCGTAGAACTATGATTAAAATAGTAATAGAAATTCAAATTCTTGTAAACAAGCTCGGCATCCAGAATTTCTGCGTAGGTGATATACAAGGTATATAGAGTAACACAAGCATTGGGATGAAGTTTCATGGGGGCAATGCGTAGTCACCTCAGAAGATCGACGACGATTGGAGGAAAAGGAGGAATAGCGCCTATCGAGCACATGACCTTACTAATGGCCACAAACCCTTCCGGAGCAGAATGTGGCCTATCCTTTTTCTCTGGAGTCTTGACATCATCCCATGGAATCCCGTGCTTCAAACATATTTTCTTCATCTTTATGTCATCAAGTGTGGAAGTTATGGAATCACTTGGATTAGTTAATACCACGGCACCCTCTAGTTCGTCGGGAGCCGGATCATCTTCCTCTTCTCCAAGTGATGTGCTATCAGAGGATGTTGATTCTACATCAGTATCCATCTCATAATCAGACCCAGAATTATCCCAATCCGGGTCCGACAGAAGTACGTCAGGATTTTAATAGCTCGACGATTCTAGTGCTGCACTTTTCTCTGATAATCTTGCTGGACATCTATTAAACATATATGTTATGTTGATAAACAAGTATAGGAAAGAATTAGAGTATAGTTACCCGTGAACCTCGTGTGTGAAAGTGTTAGTGTGTGCCAGTGTGTGCATTGCTGAAAGGAAAAGCATGGAGCAAAGCAGATAAGCATAAAATTGGTCGCTGTCTGTCACTAAGTCATGTTCTTGTCATGTCTAGTTCAACCTTTCCAAAAGGCTCTAACCTAACTATTCGCTGATTTGTCCGAGTCATGGTTGATTCTCAGCTAAGATTTATGTGGACATGTTTGATTAATCGATTTTGCTTAATCAGGAATAATCTATAGGCTAAGAGTGGGTTCGAGGAGATTCAAACTATGTAATTATATGATTCGGCTCATGAAGGAAAATTGGCTCGTGATAGGGCATAACCGATAGACATGCATCGACTCATCCCAAGCATCGGCTCGTGACAAGGGATTGGCTTGCAGAGAGGAGACTGATTCGTGATTATAACAGGGTTTGTAGTCAAGCATTCATCTGTTCACCATGTCGGCTCGCCTTATACGACTCGTGAACTACTTCCATGACCTCGCCTCGCTATCACCCTCCACAAACTGATGCCTTATACTTTTCCACGATCAAACTTGCTATCGTTGTCCACGATCCGACCTGACACCTAGCTCCTCTCCACGACGCGATATACAGGGACTCTTCTCCCATCCAAGCCTTACCACGAGCCGATCCTCAATAGTGAAATCATCTTCAAGTTTCTCAACCCTTCTTCCTCAGTTCACAACCACTCAGCATATTGCTCCTATCAATCCCTAACTCAACGAACTCGTTATCCAACCATAAAGGGCTCGATTCACGAATCCCTTTCAAGGCTTATAGAAGGACTGGGCCATTAGGGAGCGACCCGAACCGATGTACTATTTAACCACTTCCACGACCCGATTCATTGGCCCTCCGAACGAATCGAACTGCTGGAACCTGCCTTGTCTCCCATCTGTTTCAATCCATCACAACAATGCCATCGTGGATATTCCTCTCTAACATCACAAACTACTATTCCCTCATGGATTCTTGGATAAATTAAGGAATCTTGTCCCTCTCTCTAAATTCCGACCACCACATGACAGTGACAACCCATGCTGACGCTAGCGGCGGCGTGGGATGAGAGATCCTCTACATTCTCAGTAGAGAAAGGTGGAGAATGAATTGAAACCCAGGTTTTCGTCCCTTAAATGGTTCAAATAGGAAGAATAAAAATCGGAATTAAAATTTTCTAGTTGTCGTTACCTATCTCGATTGCGCCGATGGGTTAAAATTGTATGAATGAGGGCGAAGTGGCGAGCTAGGGTTTCGGGTCTAGGAATTTAGGGATTACTGTGGTAAGAGTGAGGGAGGAAAGAGGCAAAAGTGCAATCATATATGTTGGCATATGGACCCTATAGGTACTCGGAATTGGCCCATTATCATGTAAGTGAATCGAGGGGCTTCTATTTCCGGCCCACTCGAGCAATAGGTTGCGCGAAAGGAAATCCTGTTGGCTTCACGCAAGAGACGCCATCCAGCCCAAATGAGATACCTCATGATCGGTCAATAACAAATTGAACTTAATTTAGTATGTGAAAATTTCTATGCAGGTGTACGGGAAAATCAGAGAAGGCAATCCTTTGAATCAAGCTAAGAGGATTCAAAAGACTTACTTGAAAAACTTTCTGCAGTTCAGTGCAAATCCAGAAGCCACATTCACAACAAAAATAATTGGAAACTCATCCTACTATTTATACTCGTCTCGAGATATCAAAAAACATGGATTCATAAAGAGAGATGACTTTGTGAAGCGGCATGACGATACAAACAAATACGACTATTGATGCCCACCGTTTCAAGAGCAGACAGTTTGGCAGTTTCAAGTCACGTTCCATCTACGATAAAACATACTTCGAGGGGGGAAAATGTTGGCTAGCTTTTGCATCAAGCCACAAGGAACCTGAACACTTATGGTTAGGTGAGCAAATATCCATATACTCATAGGTACAAGGGGAAATTCACGGCTCAATGTATGCAGAAAGGAGGCGCGAGTCGTGATAGGTACCATACCCGCTCGTGGGGATGGTATGTGAAGCCAACATAAGAACACGGCTCGTGATCTTCTGCCACGATCCGGTTCTCAAATCAGTGTCATGAACCGACCCTGAACTCAAGAAATGGTAGACACAACTTAGTCACCCATGAATCGCAGATCAAGGATCTAGTGACATGTGTCCATAACAGTTATGTTGACCACTTCTCTACCCACTCACGAACGGCTCCGAGATTCTCGGGATGGGTGCCACGTGTCTTAACGAACCTACTGCAGAAATCACCTATAAATAGCCCAACACATGGCATTTTCAGGATCTTTTTGGAAATTGAGAGCTATAATTCCACCATTAACAAACCTCTATCATTTTTAATCAGAAGTATCTCGAATTTATTGAGTGAATCATTATTGTAAAATGAGATTGAGAGAAAATTGTGATTGTAATAGCATTCAAACGTATAATCAAAATCATATAAAGTGGACGTAGGCTCTATAACGCCAAACCACTATAAATCTAGTGTGTTAGCTGCATTTTCTTTCATTTCTAGCTTTAAATATCTAAAAATCAAAATAATTTGGGTGTTAGGACCACTTTTTGGGCTAACAATATTAAATTCTAATCTTAATTATTATGTAACAACTAATAGTTAACTATTTAGTAATTCTTATGAATATTTTATTAATTATTTAATATTTGTTGTTAATTAGACTTATTAATTATTAAATGTAATTAGTAACTATTAGATATAATATACACGCTATTAATAACTAATCACGATAAATTATTAAAGTATAAATTCATATTACTTAATACTAATTAAATTATAATTAAGTATTATTTATTATATAGTACTTTGAATTTAATAATAATTATCTTTACCAAAGGTGGGAGAAAAAATAATTTTTAGAAGTATGTTTTTCGCAATAGGCTCAGTTATCGTAAATAGTGAAAAAGTTGCTAAAGATATTTTTAACAACAATTTTGGAAGTACAGTTGCAAATAATATGTTTGTTGCAACTGTTAAGGAAACGCAGTTGCTAAAAGTATGTTTTTACAACTGGAAGAAAAGTGCAGTTGCTAAAAATATGCTTTTCGCAACAGAAAGAAAAGGTCTGTTGCTAAATCTCATTTGTTGCAACAACCACGAAAGGCCTATAGCTAAATATCATTTAATGCAACTGCCTTGTGTCGCCGGTTGCAAATAGCTAGTTGCAATAGGGTAATTTTTTTGTAGTGCCTGCGATCTATTTGTTTGTTTATGGTGCTTAGACATTTTGATTTCATCTTATTCTTCCATTAAGAAACAAATTTACAAAATCAATGTATTATAAGATAAGAGAGTTGGAGGTTCAGGTCCTCCTCCTAGCGCCAAAATATTAACGATAAAAATTGTCAACACCCTATTTGAGAATTGACAATGCATATATAATAGAACTATAGGATGATCAGCCTAATGGACACCTCTCATAGGCATCAAAAACCTTGTTATGAAGGTATACCCTAGATTCAAGATAGAATAATGTATAGTGTGTTAAGAGGAAACAAATTAAGATACCACAACTATTGCATTTTTATGATATATCGTAGTTCTTAATGACAAAATGTGATACTTCCACATCGATCTAGCCCACGAAAGGCCTTAGTTTTGTCAGTTATCATGTCAATGCTATAATAGTTCATTTGAATGCCATGATATATTAGGCATACTCAAAAAGATAAAAGCACCAAGTGTGAATCATAAAGGAATAATCATTGATTTCACTCGATGATTCTCCATACGATGTGCTTGTACTTGAATCTTTCATATATGAGGCTAGTTGATAACTCCATGTTAAATCAATTTGGAAACAATATGACTATCGAATCGAGAATAAGTATGATCTCGACTTCCCCTTAATCATTTATCATGAGTGTATTACAATTGATGCGGAAATCCTCAATTTGATTTCAAAATTAGGGTTTTGTCTCTTTGAATTGAGAACAAGATTTTAGAATGAGGAAAAGTCACCAAAAATGTGACCCTTAGAGTCTTTTTATTGAGGATTTTCACCCCCTTTTGGTAGCAACACCTTGGTGTCGTCCCGCATCAACAATCTTTGGTTTCAGAAGCGACTACTTGGTAACGACCCGCTTAATTAACCTCTGGTTTCAGGAGAAACTCCTTGGTGTCGGCCTGCTTTAATGACTCCCGCTTTCAGTACCAGATTTCATCCCTTTTCGCATATACCTCTTTGTGGCCCTTGTGTAATAGTACTAACACCGAGCTCGTTTGTGTCGATAACGCCTTCTTGCTTCCATCATACTTGTTATTAGCTTCGTGCTTCTATTTGGTTTCAATATCACCTTCCTGCTCTTTGTGTGTAATATTTCCTCCATCGATACTGAGTTCTGGTATTTTGTTTTGCTTCTTTATTCAATGCACTAGTTTTCAGTATATTCTTCATGCTTTAATCGTGCTTCCTGGGAATCTGCTTTAGGCCTTTTCTCTTCTTTCTTCGATACCACCACCAGACCAATTGCTCTTATTCTTCTGCGTTGACACCAAGCTAATTGCTTGTAGCATGTTGGTGTCGATACATGCTTACTTTCCTTAGTACCGATACCAAGCTCGGTGAACCCTATATTTGCGTCGATAGCATCATTGTTCTGGTGCCAGTTTCTTTTCCTCAGTCTTGATGATTTGGTTTCATTGTTGCGGTTCCAAGCTTGCGAGGTCGGTTCTACCCCCTTTCCACTTTTTTTTAGTGTCAACCATGTTTTTTTGGCTTCTTCTCTGGTATCGATCCCAATACAATACTCCTTCACCAAGCTTAGGTTTTGGTATCGAATTCATGTAGTAACAGTATCAATGTCATATAATCAATATGGTCCAAAATCTGGTTTAATGTCAAATATGACATGTGTTAGAAATTTTAACCTAAATAATATAGTAGTCAGTGCGAGCAATTCTGTAGGGTTCCTCCAACATTTCCCCTCCCAACACATACAACATATAATCAGATACTATAGGTCATCTACTATTCGGAGGGTATGAAATAGTTGTATCGACTACATGGACGGAAATAAATCCAAAGAAGGCGATAAATATTAAACCGTCCAACCAAGCTATAATGGTTTGTAATATCATAAAAGTATATTTGTGTTCTGGCAGCTATTATCCCATTATTGTTTTAGTTTTTCGAAATAAATAAAAACCGAAGTGTGTTTGATCTTAATTTAAATTCCAATATGTTCCAATCTTGATGAATTAAACTCAGTTGCGAAGTTATTGGCTATACGAATGCAACATGACTAACAACATCCAGATCCGACCTTCTATGAGATAATTATTGTGTTTACAAGTTTATAGACATACTCATAAAAACTAAAATTCACTAATGACATTACTTGGTTAATTATACTTGATTATCAAAATCTTAATCGCTTATTAAATCATATCCTCTAGGCCCACACAATTCACCTCCACTCATCACAAAATTTACGTGATTTCGACCTTTTAAGATATTGTGTCTGCAGCTCTACTAGCCACGACCATCGCGCTCCCACCGACCACATTCTCTACACTCGTGGTTTCAACTGTGATGAAATTCTTGATCGAACTAAACTCTGTTAAACTACACCTCCAGCTACTAGCGGCTGATACTAATAAATATGGTACATATCTTTGATGGCCCGGAGGTCATAATGTCCTGGACGACCCAAGGGACATAAGTGTCTCATATGTCTCAGATTCCCCTGGTGGATCAAGAATCATAATGTCCCAGATGAATAAGCTCTAGAGTGGAGATATCTGTGATTGTGACACAAACTCTCAAGCAAAACCCCAAATAGTGGTGACATTGTGTGCCATACTGCACGTTCCCACTTATCAGTTTGCCAACAGTCAACAATTTTACACTAAAAACTGTAGCTTTGACAAGGAAATTATGGAGTTAACAAATATAACATAACTTTGTTCTATGTACCATGTAATTTATATGTAATTAATTTAAAATCCCACCTTCTCAAGGGGTGCAGAAATGTGGAGTTTCATACACGAAAATATACTCAAGAGAAATCGAGTTTTTGAACAATTTCATTTTTTTTTCGAAAATCACTAATTTTGAAAATTTATTTATAATAAGAATTATTTGTATTATAAAGATTTAGAGATATTTATAATATAGAATAATATTTTGTTAAAAAAGTACATGTTTACATTTTAAACTTCTTTTTAAACTAGTTTTTAAATCACCCGTAACTTATAAACGAAATCACAGAAAACTCATGAAACCAACACACAAAAAATTACATAGAAGTTCACCAAAAATAAATTATATTTTGTTGATAATTTTGTCTTCTTTAAAGTAGAAATAAACTGTAAAACCCCGCCCGTAATGGGCCTAAATTTCGACCTAGAAAAGGCCCATAAATACTTAGAGCCACTCTAAACGAATCGTTGGTTCTTGTAATGAATTACATTTGAATATAATAACAGACAAACATAGCGTTATGGAATCTCGCACAACAGAAAGAAAAAGTACATTACCAAAATTAGATGACATTTCATAAAATCCCCAGAATTTGAATACAAATTGTCAAAATAGCATTATTCAATCGGTACATCATTTTGGTTCGTAATCTAGAGTTTCCATAAGCAAAACAACAATGAAAACTAATAATAACATAATATCTCCATCGCCATTGTTAGGCTCCATCTTTATTTCCTTCATTAGATAGTTACCCCACCTATTGACCTGTTAGATATATTAAAACGTTGGAATCAAGTGTAAAGATGAACTAACTCTTTTAGTGCCGATGTAACACCCCGCATTTTATGACAATTAAATATTTAAATAGTGCATATGTGTATACATATGCATAGATATAAATATTTAAAAGAAGAATAAAATAATAATAATATATGATTGCATGTAACAAATACATGCATTGAAAAAGAAGAAAAGATTATGTAAATAACAATGCAATGCATGCATTAAAAGAAAGGAGAAATCTGTTGCATGTAGTGTAATTATGTCGCATGCAATGATAAGAAAAGGAAAGAAAAAAAGGATGCATGCAAATTTATAAGGTTTAAATGAAATATTGCAACAAACATGAAAAAGAGGAATTAGAAAAGAACAATGACCACTATTGTTCTAAGCCTTGTTAACAAAAGCCTAAGTAGTCCAGTTGGTTAGAACATGTGACTTTCATGAGAGTGGCGCAGGTTTGATCCCCGCAGGCGCCATATTTTTATTTTAATGGAATAGCTAAAATAACACATGTTCTAAAGAGAAAATATATATAAATGCACATATAAGGAAAGTATACGTATAAGGAAGTATAGAAAAATATATGTATATGAAAATATATGCATATATATGTGCATATATATATATATTTTTGAAAATTGGTTCACTTTATTATTATCACAAAAAGAAGTACAATACGAAGGTTGGCATACTAACCATTACAACTTAATAAAAAGGACGAGAAACAACTAGAAAAACTAAAACAAATCTAATGAGAAACAGGCCCATGATGAGGCCATCCTCTCAGCGACAATCAACTCCAAAGCCAAAGGCTCCAAACAGGTGCACACTACTTCTCAACCAATCTGAAAGATATCAAAGACATCTTTCCATCCAGAAATCTTCTCCTTAACTCTAATGCAAAACCAATGAGCTCCATATTCCAACATTCCATGCCCAAAATAGCAAAACAACCAATAATTCGCCTATAAAACAGTCTTGAATGCAAGAGGGCACTTCAATTTCAAGCATTAATTCTGGTTGACGACTCACAGACCCCGATGAATCAGTCTTAATGCTAGAAATGATATGAAATCCCAAGAACTGAATCACCTATAAATGCTGTTCGAACTATTATGAACCGGAATCACTATGATACTAGAGATCAAGAAAAAACTGCACAAATTTTACCCAAAACCATCTATAAAAATAAATCAATAATCAACACTCTCTTCATTCATGCAGAATATTGATTTTAACTTGAGCGCTCAGACAGATTTTGGGATAGAGATGAAGCTCTAAAACCGAAGCATATTCTGAAACTTCGGATCTGACTATTGTATTTTAGATTTGGTGATAAGGTATCACAGAGGAGAAAACAGATCTAAACAAAATGTTAATGTAAGGTGAAAGAAAACAAGTAGCTTAACAATGATAAAATCATTGAAATTTGCAGATAGAAAACCAAGGTATATCAGGTAAATTTTTTTATCAAACCAGATCTGAATGAAAGACGAAATCGAAACCACCAATCAACTCCAACAACAACCAGTATGAATTTCTAGATCGCAACATCTCGAGTGCCTAAAAGAAAGCAGTCAAATCTATAAATTTGGCCATCCGAAAAACCGGATCTGAAGTGAAAACAGGATCCACTTATGTTGAAATCTCCAAAATGGCGATCTGCTACAGATCCAGGCTGGCGATCCGCTATTGTCGAAGACAGATCCGATCTTAAAATAGAAAGAGAAAAGTGAAAAAACTCTGTTGGCTTATCAAACGAGAGATACTCGTTGAAGATTGAGGAATGAAAAAGATAGTAAACAAATGAAAAAAGGTAGAAATCGAGAGTCGCTCACGCATGGTGAAATCATGAGAAACTTTTCTCCTGTCGCCATTAACGAGCGATCATATATATATATCTTCAAAATTTCTGATAGAAACTCATATATATATATATATATATATATATATATGTATGTATACAAGAGAAAAGTTCAAAATAAGGCTGCAATTAAATAAATATGGTGCGAATAAAATAACGGTATAACAACGTTTGAATTTTGAAAACGAAATAAAAGTTGTGTGTATATATATGTATAAAATGGGCATTTGAAGTTTTGTATACATATAAGAAGAGTATATGTAAATATAATATTTAAAATAAATCAAAGAAAGTATAACAAGATACTAATCAAACGCTTAAAAAAACAAAAACGTCAAAACTGTAAAACATCTACCCAAAAATTAACACTCGCGGGACCTAGGGGGTTGACACACACATAGGGGGGTCGGCCCTTGGTCGACATACACACAGGGGGTCGATCCCGGGGTCGACCCACCCCAGATTTGGCCAGATTCATCAATGAATCTGGACTATTTTCTTAACCATGTTCATTGCTGACTCAGCTCTGCATGTACGATAAAATCCTAAACACCTATAAATAGGCTAGTAGAGCCTAGCCCAAAATCTCGCATTTTCTGAGAAGCCACCGAAGCTCTACCATTCTTCTTCCTCCTCAAATCTCTTTAGAAAAATAAAATAATTAGTTTAGGAAAATTCAAACTCAAAATCTGGAGGAAAATAATGTATATTAATAAAGAATGTGTTCAGAATTCTATTCGAAGTAAGGTAAATTCTTAGATCTGGTCAATTTAATTTTCTCCTCTTTTCTCCTTTTTATTTAAGTGAGAATTGTGGATCCACGGTTGTTTAGGTTCTAAATTCAGTTAGGAGAATCATGGAATGCTAGATCTGGACCAGATTCATGATTTGGAAAGCAATTAAGTGAGTGAATCTTTGTTATACCTTTTTGATAATGGTATATTTATCGTTTGACATTCCCCTTTAATATGCATAATAATTCTATTAAAATGTTAATATTGTGAAATGTTAATATATTGAAATGTAAACCTACTGAAATGTGTAAATCTGATGAAATGATAACATGTGGAAATGTATAAACCTGTTAAAATATGTGGAAACGATTACTATTGTACACATACATGTTCTAATTACATGTTAATCTGCGGCATATTATGTACTTGAACCCTTAACTGCAAGAATTGGGATAATTACATGTTAGTTTGTTAGAATGGAATGATTACATGATTCGATGATTACTTCTTGTTTTAAAATAAAGTTAATTGCATGTTAGGAAGAACATGCGAAATGATAATCAGATAATGGACTTAATATGATATTAAGTATGACATGTAAAAATATATTACAGAAAAATTTGGAAAGAATGGATATACCTAAATTTACAGTAAATTGAAAACTATAAGTGCACTTAGACACGAGGTTAAATTCAATTTGTGGTAGATCTCTACCCGGAAACGCCCGACAAATCTTGCACCTACAAGTTGTTAATTTATGTGAGGAGTCTAGTGCATAAATATAAATGTAACGGTGCTAAGACACGAGCTTAAGTCCAACTGGTGGTAGAAGTCTGCACGGAACCACCCGACAAATCCAACATCCACAAGTGGTCGGCTTAATGTGAGAGGTCCAGTGCATAAACGTATATATAAATACATGTATATAAAAGGATAGAAATAAATTGCACTAATTGTGATTAATGGAAATGAATAGGAAATGAAGGAAAGTTACAACTGTAAAAGAACCGAAATGAACGGGGAATGATAATAACTATTATGATTAATTATATTAATGAGAATGTTATATAATAGGTAGGCTTGTCCTAGGGGCAAGTGGAAATTACAACTTCAGTTATAATAAATGTAACAACCCAAGTTTTCGGTAATTACCTGTTGTAATAATTAACCATTAGAATATGAATACTTGAGTATTAATTAAGTTGACGTATATATTATTATTATTTATAGTTGGTTTAATTACTCACGTTAGTAATTAATTGGTGCTTTGTGATTGATCGTGAAATTAAATCACGTTTAAATGATTAAATTTGGGGCTTGGGACCATTAAGTGTGAAACGCGCGATAAGTTGTGAAATATTGGTTTTGGGTGGAAATTTGATAAATTGACAACTAAAAATATTGATGAATGTTAATGCATGATGTAATGTATAGAAATAAAAGATTGAAATATTTTCTTATAAAAAATTAATAGTGTTAAACTTATGAAGAATATAACTTGAGGACAAAAATGCGACTTTTGAATTTAAACTCGAATATTGAATGTTAAAGCTGATAAAGCAATTTTAATAAAAATGGGTAAGAATAATTATATGAGAACATGTTAAAATTAGTATAAATGATGATAAATGAGAAAAATATATGTTTTGAAAGTCTTAATGATTGATTTTTTAAAACAAAGAGATTTTGAAATATTTTGTTACTCGAGTTGTAAAAGTTACACCAAAAACAAGTATATATAAATATTTGTGAAAATTATGTTGGAAAAAAATTTAGAATAACTTTTAAAATGCCTTATAATAAGTTATTAGCATTATTTCAATTTATTTTAATGTTAGTAATGAAGACTTGTGTTAATGTGGTAAAATTTGATGCAAAACGTTGATTGTAGGTAAATTATAAGTTAAAGCTAGCTTATTTGTTAAATAATTACTCTAATTAGTGGTTGGGATTGTTTAATTGTGACTTTGGACCTTAATTATTATTTTTTATCTAAGAAATATCTGGATAGTAAAGGAAAGCACGTTACTTTTTGTGACACCCCATGTCCGTTAATGTCACTCACTAAGGGAATGCATTAAGTTTCGTGAAGCGTTATAGGTAAACAGACACAGAATATTACAAGACAGATATAAATAAGATAGCAGCGGAAATTCAAAGTTTTATTTCTAATATAAATCATAACATCGTGTTCCAAAATACCATAAGTCACAAAAACTATTACAATAGTATAACTTCTGTCCTATACCATCAGAGTACATAGATATATAAAAAGCATAATTCCCCAAGAAAAAAAGCTAAGCCATAGTAGAGATAAGAACTTGAGCTATAATTCTAAAGCAGCTCCAACAAGATGATAATCAAGCCTTGACTAAGCCTGAGAATTCCCTCCTTGCGAACCGTGGGATGGGGTGGGTGAAACGTAAGAAAGAAGAGGAAACAAAAAGGACCAGACATAAAGTCTGGCGAGTTTAGTTACTTTTAGCAAGTAAATAAATAAAAGTAACATGATAGGCATATAGAGTGGATAAGGGAGAGACAACTACATAAAGGTAGGTATGACAAGGTAAACAAGATAGGTGTATATAGTTCTAATAATTACTCTGCACTGACTAGTATATCCAGAATGAGATGATCCCTTCCACTATAAGATGGTAGACTTAGGCATACGTCCCAAATTATCCTAACTACTACCCTAATCGATCGGCTCCCTAATCCGCTTAGATATTCTATACCGGCCCTACCGTAGGATGTATCACGTCCTAAAGTGGCAACCCTTTGCTGATATGCATAGCCCCATATCTATAGGTGTCACGGTCGTCTTATCCCCCACTGCCCGGATCATGCACGCACATGGCTCGGTTGGTTTGCGCTGCCCACACCGTCCTCCACGTTTGGATCTCCTACAATTAGTCTAGTAAGCGTGCCCCCTTCTCCGACCTAGTTTATGGTACATGTTTGATACCTACTCCAAGTTACTGGCAGAAATGCGTCCCACACAATATGATACAAGCTCTCCCCCTTGACTTGTATCCCCCACTAGGTTTTCATTGGTCACGTATACCACTAGGTGTCTTTAATTACATAACCCTATCATTTCTACAAGTTATGCTTACCCTAAAAGGGGTCTTTAATTACATAACTTTATTATTTCTACCGGTTATGTATACCACTAGGCGTCTTTAATTACATAATCTTATCGGGCTAAGTCTGTGGGCCTATATTTAAATATTAACCACACACTCAGATTTATTTAACCCACCCACTGTTCAACCAATTTTACTTAACCCTAACTTTAGTTCATATTCATACAATCCCTATGGATTAATTAGGTTAAGTTATTCCAGTTCGTTACCATGTCCATTTATGGTTTATAATGGGCTAGACCTCCCACCTTAGGCCTACAACTTGTGGATGCTGGATATGTAAATCAGGTCCGGGCAGACTTCTTCCACAAGTTGGGCCTAACCTCGTGTCATAGCCGGTCTCGTATATGTGCATTTATGCCCCTCACATTAGGTTCAAAATTAGTGGTTGCTGGATGTGCCGATCGGGTTCGGACAGACTTCTACCGCTTATGCAACCTAACATCGTGCCATAAGTGCAGTTACAGTTTCTAGTTACTGTAATCCTAAGCATTTTAATTATTACCCAACTAATTATACCCATGTCTTTATAGTTGTTCATGTCCATTTACCCAATTATGTTCATAGTGAATAATATGTCCAAATTCATATGCCCATTCTAATATTTCCCTCGTTCCCTAACTAACGCATTCACATAATTCACGGCATGCCTTGGCTAGATAATAGCCTAGTCGTAAATGATAAAAAGGGAAAGGTGATAGGAATATGAAAAAAATGATTGCCCTAACATAACTGGCATAAACATATACTAACATGGTGATAAGGCGAACATATAAGCATAGATCCAATGAACCTGTGCCAGTTAACTAGTTTTAACATGGCAAAGAAGTTAAGATAAGCATGACAAGATATAAATATTAATTTAGATGTCTAATAGGTTCTGATCTAATATGATAAGCACAAGGAGATCTAAAGAATAGGCTAGATCTGATTAATAAGTTAGATGTCTACATAATTCAGATCCAATGGTTAAGAGTAGATCTGATACAAATTAGGTTTAAGATCCACATCATAGAATGTCACAGAAGTTACAATAGATCAAAGTAGATAGAGATTTAGATCCAAGTAATAACCAATTCGGAATGTCATATGTCTACAATTTACAATGGATCATGTATAATTTAGTCACAAGAACAAATCTAAACTATAGTCATATTAGGTTTACTTTTAAATATTTAAATCTAAAAGCAACTAAGAACTCACAGTGTTGGATTAGAAAGTAAAACTAAAAGAGAAGCTTATTGAGATGTAGATCTACACTTGAATCTCTAATTGATTTGGTTGTTGTAGAAGATAAAGAATTCAGTTCAATTCAGACACCGGTAGAGTTTGGCCTCCATTAATTTCCAGTGAAGAAAACAAGAGAAATGGACTCTATATATAGTTGCCAGCCTCCAGAAACCGTCTGCCACCTCAGCCTCAGGGGGTCGACCCCCCCTTTATGTGGTCGATCCCCCCTTAAGGGGTCGACGCCCTTACTATGGGGTCAACCCCCCACTAAGGGGTTGACACCCAGGCGGGAATTTTCCCGCTTCCCCCAATTTTCGTGATTTCGAATTTTTGAACTGAAATCTGGTTTTCCGGACCCTATATATATATAATTATCTTGCGCGTATACAAACTTCAAACCTTAATAACTTCTTTATACGGTGTCCGTTTTACGCAAATCAAATGTCTATCTTGACCAAAATTTCGAGACGGAAGCAATGACGCAGTCTGTTTCCCTTACTTTTTATATTAAATTAATTATTATTTAATTTATCCTCTTTAATGTTGACAAAATTATGGGGTGTTACATTCCCCTATACTTAAAGGATTTCGTCCCTGAAATCTCCAAGTTGAGAAGAATGTGTATCCTACCATCCATCACCCATCTACTCATCCATCAATCACAGAAATCCATTGTCCTTAAAGATTTCTAATGCTTATATGAACATATGCAAAGGTATGTATATATGTTCCTATACTAATGCAAAGATCAGGCCGTCTACTGATTCAGTCGACCTCCTCAATGCAATATATGTTAGTGCCATGAATCAAATATGTATGCAAGTAATCCTATTATAACATGTAATTTCTATATGTATGCACACTCATTTATCCAAACGCAACATCCATTTGATAATACACCCATTTTCATCCATTAAAAGAAAAGAAAATGTGTACACATCCATATGCGATATGAGAGTGATTGAGCCGATCTAGTGCTTATGTGTGTGTATATGCATCCACATGCAACCACTAGCTAACACTTGCATCCATCAAACATAACATGTCTCAGACACATGTTTACATCCATATGATTCCTATCTAAAGGTTGAAAATACTCAAATGATAGAAACAAGCATAGATAAAATGTTGGAAAAGGAGTTAAGAACATACCCTCGAAAAGGAAAGCGTACGAAGCAAAAATCTTGTCTTCGGTCTCCCAAGTTGCATCCTCAGGTTATCTCCCCATTGAACCTTTATTAACTTGATTTCTTTATTGTGGAGCTTCTTAACTTCTGATCCAAGAATACGGGTGGGGACTCGTCTGACTGTCGCCTCCCGTTCCATTTTTACCTCCTCTAATATACTTGTCTCAACAACTTCCACGGTGCCATGCAAGCACTTCCGTAGGAGAGAATCATGGAAAACATCATGAACAAGAAATAGATTTTCTAGGAGCTTTACTCTATAGGCCATTTGGCCGATCCTTTCGGTTATGGGAAATGGTCCCACAAATTTGGGTGCTAACTTCCCTGCAGATCCGAAGCGAGCCACATTCCTCAGAGGTGATACTTTAATAAAAACTAAGTCTCCCACTTCAAATTCGATGTCAGTCCTTCTCTTGTCTGCATTGATTTCTGCTTGTCTTGAGTTGTCTTCATTCGGCACCGCATAATATCAATTTTCTCGGACGTTTCTCTAACCATATCGGGTCCAAGTAATAATCTTTTTGTAGATTCCCACCAACAAGTCCATGATCTATAGGTTCGTCTGTACAATGCTTCGAAGGGTGCCATGCCGATGTTGGCTTGATAACTGTTGTTATAGGCAAACTCTAAAAAAGGAAGATGCACTTTCCAAGTCCCTCCGAAGTCTAAGACACACAGCCTTAAAAAATCCTCTAGAATTCTGTTCACCCTCTCCATTTGTCTATCAGTCTGAGGATGATAAGCGGTGCTCAAACATAACTGTGTACCTAATGCTTCTTGCAAGCTCCTCCAAATTTCACTGGTAAAGATGGGGTTACGATCGCTTACGATGCTAGAAGGTACTCCATGAAGATAGATTATCTAACGAACATAAAGTGCTACCAACCATGATCTCGTCCTCTTACTCTTAACTGGAATGAAATGAGCGCTCGTAGTCAGTCTGTCCACTATTACCCAAATATTTGTGTTGCCTTTCTTTGATCTAGGCAAACCATCTATGAATTCCATGGAGATGCTCTCCTGTTTCCACTGTGGAACTTCCAAAGGATGAAGTAAACCACCGGGCTTCTTTTGCTCAGCTTTAACTTGCCGACAAACTAAACATTGAGAAACAAATTCTGCCACTTCTTCATCCATGACCAAAAGAAAACCCTCTTCATGTCTCTGTACATTTTATCACGGCCTGGATGAATGGTCATCTTAGAATGGTGGGCTTCTTCTAGGAATGCCTTTATCAAGCTTACGATTTGAGGGACACAAAGCCTTTCATCTCGTCCCAACCACCTATTTCAATCAGTGGAATATCTACTGAGGTGACTAGAAGTCTCCCCTTTTATGAGCTTACCCATGATGTCTAAAATCTGTGGGTCATCTCGCTGCGAATCTCCTATCTGATCCATAAGATTTGGTCGTATTTCTAGCAATGCAAACAAATTAGGTAAAATCTCGATGGAGGGTCTAAAGTCAAAGGTTGATATAAACTCCAAGCTCTTCCTATCCACAAACAGAGGACTTAGGCCATCCTCTACCGGCTTAGTGCATCGGCCATGACATTACCCTTGCCAGGGGTATAAGCGATTTCAAAATCATAAGAAGCTAAGAACTCCATCCACCTTTGTTTCCTTAAATTAAGATCCTTTTGCGAGAACAGGTACTTGAGAGATTTATGATCGGTGTATTACTCGAACTTCTCTCCAAGTAAATAATGACGCCACGTTTTTAGTTCGAATACTATGGCAGCTAGCTCTAGATCATGGGTGGGGTAGTTCTTCTCATGAATTCTCAACTGTCTACCCATATAACACACTACCTTTCCTTCTTGCATTAGAACCGCACCAAGCCCTGTACCACATGCATCAGTGTACACTGTAAACACTTTCTTCCCATCGGGCAATGTCAAGACTGGGGCGGTTGTTAGAGCCCTCTTCAAACATTGGAAAGCAACATCATAATCTATATCCCATGAAAATGCCAAGTTCTTCTTTGTCAGCCTAGTGAGAGGGACTGATATCTTTGCTAAGTCCTTAATGAACTTCCTATAATAACTTGCCAATCCCAGAAAGCTCCTCACCTCTGTTGCATTTTTCAGAATCTGCCAGTCCTATACTACAACTACCTTTGCGGGATCCACAGCTATCCCTTATTTGGAGACTACATGCCCTAAGAATCTCACCTCTTTTATCCAAAAATGGCATTTGGAGAACTTTACCTTTAGCTAATGCCGACGGAGAGTTTTCAAAACTTCCCTCAAATGTTGGGCATGCTCTCCTTCGCTTCTGGAGAAGATCAAAATATCATCAACAAAAACTACAACAAATTTATTTGGAAACTCCCGAAACACCCTGCTCATCAGATCGACAAAATAGGCGGGTGCGTTCGTCATCCCAAAAGGCATAACTAGCCATTCAAAGAAACCATCCGCAGTCCTAAAAGCAGTCTTGTATATACTATCCTCAGCCACCCTCAACTGATGAAACCCCATGGCCAAGTCTAACTGAGAGAATACCGAGGCACCGACAAGCTAGTCAAACAAGTCGTCTATCCTCGTAAGTGGGTGCCTATTCTTCTTTGTGAGTTTGTTCAACTCTCTATAGTCCACACACAAAAGAAGCGAACCATACGCCTTAGTTGCGAATACAACCGGAGGACCCCATTTAGATATGCTTCGTCTGATAAATCCTTTCTCAACTAGCTCCCATACCTTCTTACTCAACTCCCTCCTTTCCCTCGGAGCCATATGGTGCACTGGTAATGCAACTGGCTTTGCGTTGTCTACCAAATATATACGAAAGTCGATCTCGCACCTCGGAGGTAAGCCCCGTACCTCATCAAAAACATCAGAATAATCTCGGACTACTGGAACAGATTGCAAATCATCTATGGATGCATCAAGAAACTCTAGGAAACTAAGCATAACAGACCCTTGTGGGTCGTAAGAAATCTCGAGGGTCCTCCCATGACAAGTCAGAAGCCTAACGTCCCTTCTCTCACAATCTAGAATGGCACCGTATGTCCCTAGAATCAACCCATGGCCCATAAACCCGAGCACATATGCATCGCATTCAAATTCGATGCCTAACACAGATATCCTCAAACCGCTACAAATCATAGATAAATGAACCGAACCAACAATGGGGTCTGAGACAACTACGGGATCCACTTCCATACTAGTATTTAAGTGCACAGATTCAACAACAGAGCTAGATATAAATGAATGTAAAGCGCCAAGATCAAAAAGTGTTCTAATAGGATGATTTGAAAGAGAAATTAAACCTTCCACATAAATTTTTCAACCTCTTTTAGGAGCACTGATCGCGAGAGCATGCACCTGGCGTCCAGAATTTCCTGCCCTCTGACCTTTTCCCTGTTTCTTCGGGCGCTCCCTAGCAAAGTGTCCGACCTCTCCATAGTTGAAGCAAAAATTTTTCCTTCTTATGCAGTCTTTTTCCAAATAACCCTCACGTCCATAGTTGTGACACTTCCCTTATCCTTACCCTTGTCATTCTTCCCTCCCTTCTTCTGTTGCTGTTGTTGTCCCTTCTTAGGGCATATCTTCTTGTTTTGCATTGTTTCCTCAGGTTTAACCTCCTTCTTTTCTCCTTTCTTTTCCTCATACATCAAGGCCATATCAAAAATTCTTTCAAAGGTAGCTCCCATTGGAATATAGGACATGGCTAACCCATAAGGGGTTCGTTTAGCCCTTTAACAAACTGCAAAGCCTTCTTATGCGGAGTGTCTACCAGTTCCGGTCCAAATCTGGCCAGTTGGTTAAATTTGTTCACATACTCTTTAACCATCCAGTTTCCTTGTTTGAGTGCTAAGAATCTCCCCATTTGCATGTTTTTCTCAGCTTAGGAAAGAAACTTCATTTCAAACCTCTATCTATAATCATCCCAAGTTTCCACTGGACGGCCTGCTTAAGTTACCTCCCACTAAAACAAAGCTTCATCTTTCAGTATCCAAGCATCTAACTGAATCTTCCTTCGATCCTCTACTTCAAAGATTACAAACAAGTCCTCAGTCTACTTTAGCTAATTCCTTGCCTCTACGAATGTCTCGGTTCCATGGAATGGCTTCCCTCCCATAGTAGGGTAACCTTTGCGGATCTTAGAGAAGTTGTCTGCATGCAGAGGAGGAGGAGGAACAACAGGTGCAGCTGGGGAGGAATGTTTCCTTGGCCTTAGGCAGGCGCTGTGGCCTCCAGATACCTACGGAACCATCTTGGTATCATAACGCCCCCGGGATATTGGGTTCCCCAGACATGATGAAAAAGAAAAGGAAAGAAATTAAGACAAGGGATCAAAAGATATTACTTATGGCTTTTTGGGGAATGTTTTTCAAAACAGACTTTTCTTTTTGAAAATGCTTTCTTTTAAAACCTTTTTGAAAATAGTTTTCATATTTTTTTTATCCAATCTGGTAACCTTAAGCTCTGATACCAAGTGTGACACCCCACGTCCATTAATGTCACTCACTAAGGGAATGCATTAAGTTTCGTGAAGCGTTATAGGTAAATAGACACAGAATATTGCAAGACAGATATAAGTAATATAGCAGTGGAAATTCAAATTTTTATTTCAAACATAAATCATAACATTGTGGTCCAAAATATCATAAGTCACAAAAACCATTACAATAATATAACTTCTGTCTTGTACCATTAGAGTACATAAATATATAAAAAAGCATAATTCCCCAAGAAAAAGAGCTAAGCCATAGTAGATATAAGAACTTGAGCTATACTTCAAAAGTAGCTCTAACAAGATGTTAACCGAGTCTTGACTAAGCTTGATAATTCCCTCCCTGCGAACCTAGGGGGAGGACAGAAGAAAGAAGAGGAAACAAAAAGGGTTAGACATAAAGTCTGGCAAGTCCAGTTACTTTTAGCAAGTAAATAAATAAAAGTAACATGACAGGCATATAAAGTGGATACGAGAGAGATAACTTCATAACGGTAAGTATGACAATGTAAACAGGACAGAGTGTATATAGTTCTAATAATTACTCAGCACTATTACTAGTATATCCAGAATGAGATGATCCCTTCCACTATAAGGTGGTAGACTTAGGCCTACGTCCAAAAGTATCCTAACTACTACCCTAATCGATCGGCTCCCTAATCCGCGTAGATACTCTATGCTGGCCCCACCGTAGGATGTATCACGTCCTAAAGTGGAAACCCTTCGCTGATATGCATTGCCCTATATCTACAGGTGTCACGGTCGTCTTATCCCCCTCTGCCCGGCTCATGCACGCACATGGCACGGTCGGTTTGCATCGTCCACACTGTCCTCCACGTTTGGATCTCTTAGAATCAGTCCAGTAAGCGTGCCCCTTCTCCGACCTAGTTCAGAGTACATGTTTGATACCTACTCCGGGTTACTGGCTGAAATGGGTCCCATACAATAAGTTACAAGCTCTCCTCCTTGTCTTGTATCCCCCACCAGGTTTTCATTGGCCACTAGGTGTCTTTAAGTACATAACCCTATCATTTCTACAAGTTATGCTTACCCTAAAAGGAGTCTTTAATTGCATAACTTTATTATTTCTACCGGTTATGTATACCACGGGGTGTCTTTAATTACATAACCTTATCGGGCTAAGTTTGTGGGCCTATATGTAAATATCACCCACCCCCTCGGATTTACTTATCCCACCCAATTTTCAACCAATTTTACTTAACCCTAACTTTAGTTCATATTCATATAGTCCCTACGGATTTAATTAGGTTAAGTTGTTCCAATTCGTTACCATGTTTGTTTATGGTTTATAATGTGCTAGACCTCCCACATTGGACCTACAACTTGTGGATGCTGGATATGTCGGTCGGGTCCGGGAAGACTTCTTCCACAAGTTGGGCCTAACCTCGTGTCATAGCCCGTATCGTATTTGTGCACTTAAGCCCCTCACATTAGGTTCAACATTAATGGTTGCTGGATGTGCCGGTCGGGTCCGGGCAGACTTCTACTACTAATGCGACCTAACCTCGTGCCATAAGTGCAGTTATAGTTTCTAGTTACTGTAATCCTAGACATTTTAATTACTACCCAACTAATTATACCCACGTCTTTATAGTTGTTCATGCCCATTTACCTAATTATGTTCATAGTGAATAATATGTCCAAATTCATATGCCAGTTCTAATATTTTCGCATGTTCCCTAACTAACGCATTCACATAATTCGTGACATGCCTAGGATAGACAATAGACTAGTCATAAATGATAAAAGGGAAAAGGTGATGGGAATATGACAAAAATGATTGTCCTAACATAACTGGCATAAACATATACTAACATGGTGACAAGGTGAAAATATATGCATAGATCTAATGAACTTGTGGCAGTTAACTAGTTTTAATATGGCAAAGATGTTAAGATAAGCATGACAAGATCTAAATATTAATTTAAATGTCTAACAGGTTCAGATCTAATATGATAAGCACAAGGAGATCTAAAGAATAGGCTAGATCTGATTAATAATTTAGATGTCTACATAATTCAGATTCAATGGTTAAGAGTAGATCTGATACAAATTAGGTTTAAGATCCACATTATAGAATGTCATAGAAGTCACAATAGATCCGACTAAATAGACATTTAGATCCAAGTAATAACCAACTTGGAATGTCATATGTTTACAATTTACAATGGATCCAACATAATTTAGTCAGAGGAACAAATCCAAACTATAGTCATATCAGGTTTACTTTTAAATATTTAAATCTAAAAGCAACTAAGAACTCACAGTGTTTGGATTAGAAAGTAGAACTAAAAGAGTAGCTTGTTGAGATGTAGATCTATAATTGATTTGATTGTTGTAGAAGACAAAGAATTCAGTTCAGTTCAAACACCGGCAGCGTTTGGCCTCCATTGATTTCCAGTGAAGAAAACAAGAGAAATGGACTCTATATATAGCTGCCAGCCTCTAGAAACCGTCTGCCACCTCAGCCCTGGAGGGGTCAACCCCCCCACCCCCCCGGTTATGGGGTCGACCCCCTACTAAGGGGTCGACACCCCTAGGGCGGGAATTTTCTCGCTTCTCCCAATTTTCGTGATTTCGAATTTTTGAACTTAAATCTGGTTTCCGGGACCCTATATATATAATTATCTTGCACGTATACAAACTTCAAACTTTCACAACTTCTTCATACTATGTCCGTTTTACGCAAACCAAATGTCTATCTTGACCAGAATTTCGAGACGGACGCAATGGCGTAGTCCGTTTCCCTTAGTTATGATTATTAAATTATTTATTATTTAATTTATCCTCTTTAATGTTGAAAAATTATGGGTGTTACACTTTTCCTCATACCTCATCTTCCTCAGTAAACAAAAGTGAGAAAATAAGGAAAATCCATAAATCTCTTCACTTTAAATCAATATAGCCCCAAAATCCACATCAAATCGTAAAATTTCAGTTGTATGAATAAATAGCAGCAGATAATACACTCCGATCTCGAATCTAATCCAATTTTTATTGCTGTTTGTTGAGGATTTTTGTTTACAGTAAAGGTTTTCTATTTTATGTTTCAACTGAAGCAATTATAGGTAGAAGCCTTCTTCTAAATATTGAAGCATCCAACAACTCCAAATCCTTGCAAAATTTACTGGAAATTGCTGTAAGGTGAGTGAAAACTCACACATTCTAGTAAATAACCATTTTTCTTTGATTTTGTTTGCTCAATTTCTGCTGTAAAATTACCGTAATCTGTAGGTTATGCCTCAACTTGCTGCAAATTTATTTCATGCGTTCGGTTGCCTTTTTTTTATTCACAATGACCTGCTCAACATCCCACTTTCGTTATTTCCATTTTTTGTTCTTGTAGTCTGTGCATTACAAGTTACTTTCTCCTATTTTTTGTTAAATAAGGACAATAAAACTGTGTGCAACAGTCCTTTGTTGTAGAGTTTCTATCATGTCCTTACTGTAACGCACGATGGAAAGCATACTTCTCACGCCTATGCTCTTTCCCATTGTCTGGTTTATGCTATTGGACACACAAAGTTAGACTAAAATGCTAACTTTCCTTTGTGAATAACCTTTGTCTCTTGCATAAGGCATTTTAGTATATGCCATGTCCATTGCAAATGTAATTTTTTAGTTGCATGTAGCTTTGTCTTTTATAGTCTTGGGACATGTGCTTTGACTCTTGTCCATAAGCTTATCTTATATGTTATATACAAAGATGATCATGTTTTTTTCTCCTTAGTGTCATATGGCTCACCCGATATCATGCTTGGTGTGTAAGTTATGTCACTATGCAGAATGGTTTTAGAACGTTTTTTATTATTTTATTTTTGTATTATTTTATCTTTTTATATTTTATTTATTAAGTGGTGGTTATTTTGAATAATATTAATTATGTTGTTGAACTGTCGATGTGTAAATAATTGCAACGCCTGATTAAATCAACATCGACACTAATCTGGACCTCGGATAAATGAGCTTTTGTGTGAAACTGAAAGACATTGTTTTCGTATAATAAAAAATACACTATATATGTTTTTCATTGGTTTTCGATACGTATAAAAATGCTATTTTAATTATAGCTTGGGATAGAAATATTTTGTGATTTTGTTTATTTAACTCGTTGTCATCGAGCAATAGTATAAATTTATTTTATAAATTGTAAACGTTTTTAAAGACCGAAAACAAAGGATTTTCATATTTGTTTTTGAAACCATTTTCCCTCAAACTATTTTCTACATATAAAATTTCACCGTTTTGCACCCTTCGAGAAGGTGTAATGGAAATCAAACGATACTGTAAACCCCATGGTATAGGACACGACGATATACTGAATCGGTCAATTCTATTCCAGTTTAGTTGAAGCTATTTTGTGATATTTTTGTGTTTTTCCATCGCGAAGTTGATATGCAGCTAGTGAATCGGTAATGAGAACGTGTGGTATAGGGCACACTGTTACTGCTACTTGGTTTACTAACTGTGAGCCAGTGACGCATATTGTGTTTTTTTAGCCAGTGCTTTGCTTCGGGAGGAAGCCAATACTAGGGGGGATTCATGTATACTTATTCACTTGACCGTGGGTAAGGTCAAGATTCACTTGACCGAGGGGGGGGGGTTGCAGTGATGGACGCCTAACTTGAATACGTATAAGTACTGAGCTAAGCTAGAGAGGAGCTATATTATCATGTGATTGCACGTACATATTTATTTCTATTGGATCCATATCGTGATGATGTTTATTTTATGATTTGATCTTTGTGATTATACATTGAGGCGACTGTTGGATTTTAAATTCACATAAACATTTTATGAGTTTCTATGTTGGATTTTGATGCTCCTTTTTTGATATTTGTCTCACTCTAGTTGTATGATGATTTTTGATGATTTTGGAGAATTTGATAACATTTGTAATATGTGCACCATGAATCACTTAGTCTTGTGTTAGTAAGTAAGTCTAGTTATGCTCCTTTCACTTATCATTTAAGAGTGCAATCTACTCCATTCTCATAGAGTATCACCTTCCTAACACTTTGGTTTAAAACTTGAATACCGTACCCTTATTAACATTTATACTATTATTACTTACTGTTGACTAGACTGACCTGTTTGTGTTTATGCTCGGGTCAGACTGAACTTTTCAGGTATGCTGGACATTGTAGACATCTTCTGCTTCCACCATGGATCTTTCGTTTTGGGCTATCCAGTTAGCTATTTTGTGTAGATATATGTTTATAATCCATGTATTCAGATGCACCGTATTACTATTTTGGGCTCAGAATGTACTTATTGCGGTTTTATACCACTTTTGTGACACTATATGTTGTATATCATATGTGTATGTATCTGATGCTGGGTGATCTGTTCTTAGATGCTTATTACTTCAACTAATTGTATTTTTTCTGAATTACTTCCTAGCCATCATTGTATTAAATAAATATAAGAGTGTAGAAAAAAAAGGAAAAAAAATATTAGTACATTTTATTGATACTCTTAATGTTTATTTAATACAAGGCTTATGGATGGTCGCTCCTAACCAGCCTTATTCTCTGTATTAGTAGACGACATTCCTCGTAATGCTCTTCACTGGTATGGGTCTTAGGGTGGGGTGTCACAATAAATGATAAAAAATATGGGATAACTTATGTAATGAGATAAGTTGTACTTAATTCTAAATTAAGTTATCTGAAAAATCGAGAATCTGATATCCACTGATAAGAATAACATAAGTTATATTAATGGAAAGGAGATTTATTAGTAAAACTTAGTTATGAGAATTAATTTAATAAGTAAACAACGACAAGTTATAGTGACAGTGTAAGATGGAATTATGATTAAATAAGAAAGAACGAGGAGAATATATGAAACGAATTAAGTTATATTTAATCATAACTAATAAGTGACATGTTAAACAGAAAACAAGTTAATTGAGATATACTTAATTACACATTAAGTAGAACATGTTATTGCAACTATGGAATCAGATAATGAATAATATAAAGAGATTGTAGATTATAGACCTTGTAAAACAATCTAGAGAATAACATGTTATGGGATTATTAATGAATGCAAAATGGTTAAGTTTTGTAACCAGAATTAATAAGCAAGAGGGTTCCATTCCTTAGAGATATAAAGGGCTCGGAAAGAACTTAGTAACTTGATAATATGTTAATATAATTGGAAATAATCAAGTTAACTAGATACCCGATGAGGTAGAGCAAGCGAATAATTGAATGTTTAGGCATATGGTCTAATAACATATTAAAATGAGGCGTTTGGACCAGTCCGTACTTTTGAGGGTGAATAACCCAATGGGGTAGATCATCGTGGTGTCATGAGGCATGAGGGGAGAGCACGTCTATCTGATTATTCTGTTATTCTACTGATATTATGTTGGCTCCGAAGGACTAGAAGGGGAAGCACACGGCTTCCTCGGTCGTGGAGGGTACTTTTAGTAATCCACTGTGTTGTGCCTATGTTCAGGCTGTGCTTGCAGAGGTTGGGTCTGCGCGTCACCACCCGGTGAGTATGCCTTGACTGCAAAAGTAGCTTTGCAGTCAGAAGGCTATGACGATATGACACTAAGGTGATTTAGCAATCGCCTTGACAGGAGGTTAGGTCAGGACCAACACAGGATAGTAGATCGTCGGGTACCCATCATCGGTAGCAAGTCGGATGTGAAAAGAAAAGAGCTAACCCTAGAAACCATCGACCATTCACTATTAACGCAAGGTGGTTAAGGGAGACGCCAAATGGATGTTTAGACTGTTTGATTAGGGGAGAGTTGTTTAGCTCCTGTAGTCTTTACTAGTTGAGGGAGGGGTCTGGGTAGGGCCATAGCCACCCTGAAATGCAACCATACTGAATATCTGTATTTTGAGGTCCTTAAAGGCGGGCCTGTACAGATATGGAAAAGCTCCCAACCAAGTTCTGTATTTCTTGTACAACCCTACCACAGAACTCGATGCACAGTAGAGGATATGTGTGCTTAAGGCATCAAGTACGATTGACGATACGTACGTGGGAAAGTCTAGATATATGCATGTCTGCTCTGGGTGGTGTATCGTAGACTCTAGGGCACTACTCTATGATGGAATCTGATTCGATCGAAGGTGGTAGTACGTACGCTTACGTAGAATGGCGATGGTAGATCTATGTGGAACGTAGCGTTGTTATATGGAGATCCGTACGTCACTCCGGCATAGGATGAATGATTGCGTATATTTGTGTTGCGTTACAACGGAGATCGTGTGAGTGGGGTACCATGGGGTGTACCTTAATATTGGGGGTAGCTACATATATCCTGTATTAGGTTAATCCACTGGGAAGTAGATGGGTACGACGTGCGTGTAAGCCTTGAGTGTTGTTAACCCAAGTAACCAAATAAACAGGAAAATGTAACTGAATGGTATATGTAGGGTTATCCAAAATGTGTAGTTTTAATCCAGCCACTAGAACTTGTGTTCTGACCCCTTCCTTATAACATACTCGCAGGTTAGATTTTTTGCAGAGATATGATGGCTTTGGACACTGGTTAGGCAGTATTATTATTTGGGTAAGGCTATATTTTTTATTACATTATATTTTATCCATTCTGCTGTGAGAAGTTTTCCGAGCTTTGATATATTTTATATCTCTGTCTTTTCTGTAGGTTACCAGACAAACCAACACGAGTTTCAATAGATTAGAATTTTGAAAAAAAAATCGGTCTATCAGAATTTGGGTTGTTACATCTGGTATTAGAGCCTAGGTTTAGGATTCCTGTACAGATAATGATTGAGTGTATTTTTATTTGTAAAAATATAAGTATATAATATATATATATATACCTAGATAAATGGCAGCCACCTATGGGGGAAACTCTAACCCTAACAGAACTAATGCCGATCAAGGGTGGCAAGAGGCTAGAAAGAAAAAGAACAGCTTCGCTCATTCTGTAGCAAGCAAGAGTGCTACAGCGCCTGGACGCAAGCAGCCAACAGAGGGACAACCAATGAACTTCAAAGCAGGAAATAGGAAATGGAAAGAAGTTTTAGCTGGAAATAAATTGACGGGGAGGTCCAGAAATTTGCTACGGAGAAAGATGAAGACCGGGACTTTGCGATGGTAGATGACTTAATCTACAAAGAGGAAAACAATATGTGGACGAATTCCATATACATTTACTTGATAGGTAAGCGCCCATATTATGTTCACTTAAATGCTTACATCAGGATAGAATGGAAACCAAAATGAAGCTGGAACGTTTTTGCAAGAGAGAACGGTTTCTATTTGATAAAATTGACAAATGAGGAAGATTGCAACAAGGTGTCGGAGAAAGGCCCATGGTTCATGGATGAGAGACTCATATTCAGTAAGAGATGGGAACCAAACCTGAAATATAAGCTAGACATGCTTGAATCGCATCCAGTCTAGATTAGATTACCCAACTTGGATCTTACATTGTGGAATGCTAGAGGCATCAGCAAGATCGCAAGTCTGGTGGGCACCCCTCTTACTATGGATGAGTGCACTAAAAAGGTGTCAAGACTCAAGTTTGCAAGGGTATTAGTGGAAATCAAGGCAGACAGTAAAATGTAGAAACAAGTAAGAGGGAAAGGCAAATACGACAACACATACTACCAGAGCATCGAATACGAGAGCTTACCACCCATTTGCAGTGATTGCAAATGCTTTTCAGACAGCTAGTGTGCCACTACTTTCTGGTAAGTGTGGCAAATGAAACAGACAGGAGACAATATTACAGATGATTTGCAGACCAACAAAACAAGAGGCACTGATAGTCAGCCTACACTTAACAAAAATACTGCCCCAGATAATTCACAAATATGTACTGATAAAACATGTTTAGACGTCAGTGACGAACATGAGGTGGAGCAGCTGGAGTCACTGGGCCCATAGAAGGAGCAATCGGAGAAGTCAGATCAGGGACAAAGCTAGGGCACTCCTTCCAATCCAAAGGACCTAGTTCCTAAAAAAGTAGCAAACTTGAAAAAGGTTAAAAGTCAATCTCAAAGATGCAAATGCAAAGGAGGAAAACAGTAACAAAACTGGCAATTCACCAAACATAACGAGAAATATGAGGTACAATTCAGAACTGAAGGGAAAAAAAGGTAAGAACGTGACTGGACAAGTAGTGTCTCCTAAGAATTTTAGGAGTAACTCCCTCAAAAACAAATATCTATAATAAGTTGGAATGTTAGGGGACTAAACAATGATACCCGTTGTTTAGATCTCTATAATTTGAGAAGGAGTTTAAATCCTTCTATCATGGGTATACTTTAGAGTAAAATGTGTGATGAGAATATTAAATATTTTGAAGAACAATTGGGTGTAGAGTGGCTAACTCTTCAAAATAATGACTCAGGAGCTAAGGGCAGAATTATGTTAGCGTGGTGAAAATCTGTTTGGGACATTACTATAATAGACAAGGATGACCAACAAGTGACAGTTAATGCTAAGAACACAGGTGGACTTGTTTTATGCATAACAACTGTGTACGCTAGTAATCTAGCTAGCCAGAGAATTTCCCTTTGGGGAAAAATCACACAACTGTCGAAATAAATAGGAATTCCATGGCTAATCTTGGGGGATTTTAATGCGGTGTTACGTGCTGAAGAAAAACATGGAGGACTTACCTTCAGAGCCACACAACTTTCAGAGTTCAATAACTGCTTATTAGCTGCTGGATTGATAGAACCGATCCATGGTGGACTAAAATTTACGTGGAAAAGTGGAGAAGTTAGGAAAATTGTATGCAAACTGGATAGAGCTTTAATAAATATCCAATGCATGAGGAAATTTGCAGATATCAAAGTCAACAATCTGCCTAACTCAACGAGTGACCACTGTCCGCTACACATCATGCTCAAAGAAATGGGGAAAGGGGAGAAGGGTAAACCTTTCAGTACTCAAATGAATGGAATCTACTTGATGGGTATCACTCAAACTTCAATAGTGAGGAATTAATGCTTACAGAGGATAATTATTTGTACAATTTGGTGAAGTTCTTGAAGAAAACCAAAGACAAACTCAAAAACTGGAATAAAACCAGACCCAAGGAAATGGACAAGTTAGAGACTCTTGAAAAGATTAATGAGGAACTACTGGCCAAAATTGATGAAGGGGACAACACTGAAGAGACTTGGAGGTTGTATTATGAAGGACCACTTAGAATTAAAAGCGATAGAACTGAAACAAAAAGCTAAGGAAAAATGGCTAACAAAAGGGGAAGAATGCACTAAAATTTTTTATACCAAAATGGCAGTAATGAATAATACGAACTATAACATGCAAATGTTTGACCAGGATGGTAACACATGCATGGACATGAATAAGTTGGAAGAGGAAGCCTTAAATTACTTTCAAGAATTATACAATAGCCAAACAGAAGAGAACTTACCAAACATTGCCACTCATAAGTTGGTGAACACAAATGGATGACGTTTGTTGCTGGCTAGAGTCACTGAGAGAGAGGTGTGGGATGCCATCAGTTTGATCCACACTGATTCCTCGTCGGGGCCTGATGGTTTGGGTTCGAATTTCTTCAGGATCCATTGGAACAACCTGAAAGATAAACTTACATTAGCCATCCAAGAAACCTTCAATTCCGGTCAGTTTCTAAAAGAAATTAATCACACATTTATCTGCCTTATCCCTAAATGTGAAAAACCCACAAGTATAGCAGATTACAGGCCTATTGCCTGCTATAATGTCATATACAAAATCATAAGCAAAGTCTTATTTAACAGACTGAAAATGAGTCTACCAGATCTAATTGCTGAATGTCAGAGTGCATTCATTATAGGGAGGAGTATATCTGAAAATTCACTGCTTGCTCATGAATTGATTAGAAATTTCAACTAGAAAGGGGCTGACAAAATGTGTCTTAAGGTTGATTTACTTAAGGCTTATGGTAAAGTCAGCAGACAGTTCATCATTCACATGTTACAGTGCATGGAATTTCCAAACAAAATAGTTGAGTTGATTAAAGAATGTATATCTACCCCAACCTTTTCTATACTCATCAAAGGGATGCCTAAATGATACATTAGCAGCAACAGGGGTATCAGACAAGGGGATCCTCTTTCCCCTGAACTATTTGTAGTGGCTATGGAATATTTCACCTTACAAATGGAAATTGCTTGTCATGAGAAATGGGTGCAGACTATACATAACGTTCAACCTAGGATTTCTCATCTTTTGTATGCAGACGATCTACTTATCTGTATTAAAGCAAATGGGACTACAGCTAGACATATCAAGGACATATTGCAAAAATGGAGGTACATTGTGGGTTAAAAGTTAATGATTACAAGACTAAATGCTATTTTAATAAAACTTGCAGGAATAAAAATCAAGTTCTTGAAGTGCTGAATGTACAAGAAGGAGAGCTTCCAGTGAAATACTTGGGTGCCCTACTTTCATCTAACAAGATCACAGACAGGGAATGCACAAGTCTTATCACTAACGTCAGGGATAAACTGTATGGGTGGAGCTCAAGATTGCTATCTTTTGCTGGCAGAATCGAGCTGGTGCATACTCTAATACACACTAAAGTCAACTTTTGGTTGCAAACTTTCCAGCTCCCAGATGCATCAATAGACAAAATAGAGAAGGTTTGTGCAGATTTCATTTGGAGGGTAGGCTTACACAAAATCAAATATGAAGAGCTTTGGAGACCTAAGGAGGAAGGAGGAGTTGGCCTTAAGAAACATCAAAACTATGAGAGAATTCTTCACATTAAAGCAAGCATGGAAAATCATTAATAATTCAGGACGTGGACAAGATGGATGAACAAAAGGTATGGCAGTGGAAATTTTCAGGTAATGAAGCAAGACAACAAAGCCTCGTCTACCTGGAAGGCAATTTTGAGGGTCATAAGCACATTGGCCAAGCACTGTAGAAGAGAGATAGCTCAAGGCAATGAGACTGACCTTTGGCTAGACCCTTGGCTAAATGGTAAGTCATTAATTGACACCCATGGTTGGGTTACTTATTCTGCATATGGTTGCCCAAAGGAGAAAGTAAATTCTATCATCTCCAAAAATCAATGGAGAGTAGATTTTGCATGTAATGCAAAATAGAAAAGGGTAATAGATAATACCCAAATTTATCAAGATAGACAATACGGCATTTGGACATGGATGGGATCTGGTTTCAAACTACAACAGACTTGGGAGGACATAAGGACAAAGCATGGACACAAAGCATGGAGTAAAATCATATGGTGTAAAAGAAATGCACCCAAAATGGCATGCTGTGCTTATAAGGCTATTCTAGGGCGACTACCAACCAAGGACAGGCTCTTCAGATGGGGTATTATTAATGAGACTACTTGTGTGTTATGCAATGAAGCTGAAGAAACCCACAATCATCTATTCTTTGAATGCAATTACACAAAGAAAGTATGGGGAAATTGCTGTGCAGAAGTCAAGCAAAATACAACAGAAAGTAAATTAGTGGAAATCATGACAAACCTTGAAGTGCTCTGGCAAAGCGTAGGTGACATAGCCGAAGTGAAGACAATCGCTTTTACAGTTGCTGTATGGAGTGTATAGAAGGAGAGGAACAATCGAATTCACCAAAAGAAAAACAAGTCAGTGGATTTTTCTAGAAAACTTGCAAAATAGGAATTAAATCTAGTGCTTAGAAGGAGGAGAGGATAACTCATCACCCGAAGGGGACCTGTAACAGACGGAAGGGAAGATGTGGATCAGTGGCGGACACTGGATCCGACCCAGAAACAAGCACGAGTTATTACGCCTTTTAGCCGCCAAAGTTTGAAAATGATGAAGGAGACGAGGGTTTGAACAGAATTGAACTTTAGATCTGAATATTCACTTGCTTTTGTTTAATATTCTTGCATGTTCTGACATAAAAGGTAGTTTTGTTGGTTTGTACATGTACGCTGTATTGAACCGTAACAAGGTTGCGGGCCTTGTTTTCACTTGGACTGTAATGCCCAGTAATAAAATTTAAACCCATTTCCAAATATATATATATACATACATACCCGTAGATCCATAGAGGAACCCACTAAATAGAAAGTATATAATATGGTAAGATGAGATGTCTGTTTTGTACACTAAAGGAATGAACATGGAAATATGATACCCTTAGGAAATTTGGATAGGAAGTGTACAATATGTTTTGAAATAGAGAAAGATGGATCCCTTATGCTAGTATTTCATATAGTGGTTTGGCAGTAAAACCTTATAAATCGAAAAAGGTTAAAAAGAGAAAAATGGATTAGGAATATATATGGTTGAGAGAATTGACTTTGTGGGAGTGTCTAGGAAAGCCTAGTTATGATTGGAAATCCACTTTGAGTATAACCCCATTGTTAACTTTTAAGAGCATGAAATTATAAAAGCTTTCGGAAGATGGTTTATGGCGTTTTCAAGTTTTAATCTTAAAAGTTATAGTTTTAAAATATGTAAAGAACATATTAGAAAAGTACATATTGAGTTTTGATGTAAAATGGGGTATATTTTGGATACAATGATTTCTTGTGAAAATTTTGCCTAAAATAAAATTCTCTCAATAAAAGATGCACACTATAGAGCTTGTATAGCTCGTTAGTTTTCTTGTTATATTAAATGAAATGATTGAAAAGAAAACTTAGAAAATATTGCATTTTGTTGAAAGCTAGAATTTTTAGTAAAGAAAGATTTGAAATCTCTATTCTTTTGACAATTATTTTTTTAATTGTTTTAAAAGAAAAAAAAATTTTGGGTGGACAAAATAATAAATTAAGAATAAAGTAGACGTTTGCACCTTGTAGTAAGAAACTGAACCGACCTTATAGGCAAGAACAAGTCGTAAACCTAATTGTTAGACCAAAAAGTGGTTCTAACACCCAAATTGATTAAAAGCAGAACGAAATGAGATAAAAATAAAAATGAACACACAGGATTTATAGTGGTTCGGCGAAGAAATGCCTACGTCCACTTGTCTTTTACTATTTTCACTGATTTTGTTGCAAGTACAATGAAATATTCACTTGATTTCTCTCACAACTCTCTTACAATCACTCAATTATCTAAAAACAAAAAATTAAAGAAGGTTTGGATTTTCTGGGAGTGCTAGAATTCGGGTTATGAAGGTGGTTGAACTCTCAAAGTGCTAGCCAAAAAGATCCTTTTCTTTGTCTCCCGACGGGGTATTTATAGGTGAGAATTTGCTCAGAATCCGATCCGGATCGGAGCCACGCGTCATCCATCCCATCAGCTTCGGGTTCGGATGAATTACTATGTTGACAACGCATCAGAGTAGTGGACGTTGAGGGTAGGAACTGGTCACTGCCGATCCGGATTACCAGGCGCTCATGCAGGAGAGTGACGTGGAAGACAAGCTCGGGTCGGAGGGGTATGTATAAGGGGTTCGGATCGGGGTACCCGATCCGACCCGGATTGACTTGGAACCAATTCTCTCTTCTCTTTATTCTGCTCCGCTCCGATCTATCTCCGTAGCAACCAAGTGGCTTTCCGCTCCAATTGGGAGTATATTGCCCTCCGATCCGAACGGCTGTGCCTTTCCGATTTCCACAGCAATAGTTCACCTATCCGAACAGAAAACTTTATCCGATCCGAACCGATGCGCTGCTCCGATCCAACCTGCTTCAGCACTTCCCAAGTTTTTCAAGTTCTTCAACATTTTACATCTTGACTTTGTGTTGCCCAGTTCACAAAGTGGGCTAACACTTTTGGCGCGCTAGGAAGGGGATCGAACTCTGTACCTCGTGTATGCAAGTCACATGTTCTAACCAAATGAGCTACTAACACTTTTGGTGCTTTCACTGAGAACTCGTCTGAATTCTTTGTTTTTCGGGATTATCATTCTTCTTTTTGGGCCGCTGAGTTCAAAGAAGTTAATCCTCAAGTTTCAACATCCTTGGATATTTGTTGAAGTGATTGTCGAAGAATCATGGCCAAAGGAAAAGGCAAAGAAGTTCAATCTGGTCGAGGAAATGGAGCTGGCGAAGATCAGCAAAATGCGGTTGTGACAAGGTCTCGTGGGCAGAGTTCAGCAGCAGGACGAACCGATGCAGGAAATCCGAACCGCCTCCAGGGGGAGAGCTCCGATCCGATCCGGGTAGGAGATTCTGAAGCAGTGCATTCCCCCAATCTGAACCGACCCGAGCAGCTTGCTATGTACCGACCCGATCAGACTCCCCGGCTCCGAACCGACCCGATCTCCCATCTCCGATCCGATCCGATTCTTGGTGATGTTGGAACCTCTACTCGAGTCCCTACAAATGCTCCGATTCCAGCTACCAGGGTCAGTGATCAGGTCAACCCATCTGCGCCCATTACTCAAGGAGATTTCTCGCGCTTACTTGACATGCTTGAGAGTACAAGGGAGGCTATGAAAGTCCACGAGCGCACTAATCTCATGATGCAGGAAAATATGAGGCTCATGAGCAGGGAGATTAGCGAACTCCGTCGACAGAGAACTCCATCACCGGTTCGTCACACACCAGTGGATCAGTCTTCATCTTCCGAGGAAGAGCGGACCCATGAACGAAGGCCGCTCGAACGACCTCAGAATGTGGAACAGCTGACATTCGGATCTTTGGGGTCTCGTGAGGATATTGCACGAGCACTAGGAAACAATGACCCCACTCGGGGGCAAAGGCTCCAGTCCCCTCCTCCCGAGATCGACCGGGAGCGTAGGGAACGGAATAGAGCAGAAGCAGCTCGAAGAAGAAGGGCATCTCCTGAACAAGAGCCCAGAAGGAACCCGGATACTAGGGCCAGGGAACCTGAACGGCCCCTAACTAATGCTGATGTACAGGCAATGGTGCGCCAGATCATGTCCGAGAGCCGGAGCTATACGAATGAAGATTATGGCATCGAGCGAAGCCATACTCCTTTCACCGACGATATCCTCGACTTCTAGTTTCCCCTGCGTTTTAACCTGCCACAGATGGATAAGTACAACTGAAGAACTGATCCGGGACAGCATTTAATGCGATACTCGTTGCTCATGAATGCTGCTGCTGCCCCTGATGAAGTAAAGTGTAAAGCATTCCCGATCTACTTAGAAGATGTGGCGCTGTTCTGGTTTACCCGACTTCCCCCTCGTTCGGTTTCGAATTACAGGGGACTGAGCGAACGTTTTATGAATCAGTTCCGACTCCATACCCGAAAGTCCAAAAGTGTTATTGAATTATCAAGAATTAAGCAGGCGCCAGGAGAGTCTTTGAGGTCGTATCTTGACCGCTTTAACTTAGCTGTGACTGAAGTCAGTGATCCTCATGAGCCCACCATCCTGATGGCATTGAAAGAAGGAGTCGATCCTGAATCCGAGTTCGGGGATTAACTTTCTGGAAAGACGCCCTCCACGAGAGAAATATTCTATGAAAAGGCCGATATTTATTTAAGACGAGAGGAAGCCAGGGCAAATCGGAAGAGAAAGTCTGAAGCGGCATCAAAAGAAAATGTTCAGAGTAACATCGTCGTGAAGTAGTCCGGGATAAGTTCCGAAAAAGTTGAAGTAAATGTGGGTAACAAGGGTGGAAACAACAATGCTGGAAACGGGGGCAACAACAATAACCGTAATGCGAACGGAAACAGAAGAAATAGAAATAGGGGAAGTGATCCTAACAAAAGACCCCGATTCCAGACCTACGAGAATTATACACCATTGAACGACACCCTGGAGAATATTTACCTGGATACGTACAACGTTTTGCAGTATAAAAGACCGCCACCTCGTGATTCGACCGAGAAAGAGATGGCGACAGGGAAGTTTTGTTTTTTCATGGAACTCATGGGCATTCAACCAATGAATGTCGGCATTTGAGAGATGTGATTGAGAAGCTGCTGCATGAAGGGAAGTTGGATGAATACAAGGTTGCCCCGAGGGACAGGGGGCAAGGAGAGCAGGCTCCAAAACAGATTCTACCTGCTCCCAAGCCTATAGCGCAGCAGAAAGGTAAAGGAATTGTTATCAACTCCATAGTGGGCGGACCTCACCCGGCAATCCGTAGTTTCAGATCAATGGATCAATATGTAAATGCTGCCAAGCACATAAATGTGAATGAAGGTGATGATTTGGAAGATATCACCCCCATAAAACAATAGAAGACCATGTTTGACGACGTGGTATTCCGCAGCAGAGATAATACGGGGATCCAATCATCCACTGATGATCCGTTGGTTATTACTACCACTATTGGGCCGGCCTTGGACCATAAGGTATTAGTAGACAACGGAAGTTTTGTCAATATTTTATTTAAAAAGTCATTCGATCAGATGAAGCTTGAATCTGAAGATTTGAAGCCATGTGTAGGATGGATCAGAGGCTTCAACGGGGCGTCAGCAGCTCCCATGGGATACATAGAATTGCCCGTGACCTTGGGGCAAGGAGAACGCCGAAGAGTGCGGGTACTTCAGTTCGTACTATTGGACGTGGATTCGCCTTATAATGCATTTTTGGGGAGACCTGCCCTTGCTGAGTTCAGAGCTTGTATCGCCCCTTGGCGTTTATTGCTTAAGTTCCCAACCGAAGCCGGAACTGGGGTGATGAGAGGGGATCAAGTTTCCGGACGAGCCTGTTATGTTGCCGAGTTAAAGATGTTGATGAAAGGACTTAACATTGAGAGTAAAGATGCCTCGCCTCTTCCAAAGGGGGGCTCGGCATAGCAATTAGAGAAATCGACCCCGAAGGAGTTGCCCAAAGGAACGCCTGAGGACCTGGATCCCATAAAAGACGAGGAACCAGAGGCTAGAAATGCAACTCCTAATGAAGCAACAGTGGAAATTCCCATTGATGAAACTGATCCGACAAAAGTTTTGAAGGTTGGTTCTCAATTGGATCCATGTCGAGCCAAAGAACTAACGGACTTCTTGAAGGCAAACTTGGATGTGTTTGCCTGGACCCACGCTGACATGTGTGGGATATCGCCATCCATTATAAGTCACAAACTAAATGTAAACCCGAAACACCCGCCTGTGAAGCAGAAGAGACGTATGCTGGGCCCAGAGAGGTCGGCTGCTCTCAAAGAAGAAGTGGAGAAGCTGAAGCAGAACGGATTTATTCGAGATTCGACATATCCTGACTGGATATCGAATCCCGTCTTGGTAAAGAAGCCGAATGGAAAGTGGCGGACTTGCATTGATTTTTCAGATTTGAACAAAGCCTGTCCAAAAGATAGCTTCCCACTTCCCAGAATTGACCAGGTTGTAGATTCGACAACAGGTCATGAACTTCTCTCTTTCATGGACGCATATTCCGGATATAATCAAATTCCTATGCACGTGCCAGATCAAGAGCATACGAGCTTCATTACGAATTTGGGATTATATTGTTATGTCGTAATGCCGTTCGGATCGAAAAATGCCGGAGCCACTTATCAGCGCTTGGTAAACAGAATGTTTTATAATCAAATAGGGAAGACTATGGAAGTTTACGTGGATGATATGCTTGTCAAATCGAAACAGTCCTCCAGCCATACACAAGACTTGGCGGAAATGTTTGGTATCCTGCGAAAGTATCGGATGAAGTTGAATCCTCTGAAATGCTCATTTGGAGTGGCGCCGGGAAAATTCCTAGGCTTCATTGTGAGCTCCCGAGGAATTGAAATCAATCCTAGCCAAATAGCAGCGATTAGAAACATTGAAGAACCAAGAAGAATTAAAGATGTCCAAAGTCTTGCAGGGAAGGTAGCCGCGTTGAGTAGATTCATCTCCAAAGCTACAGACATGTGCGTTCCGTTTTTTGATTTAATTAAAAGGGGAAAGAAAAGCTTTGAGTGGACTCCGGACTATGTTGAGGCCTTTCGAAATTTATTGGAACTGCTAGAGAAACCGCCGATTTTGTCAAAGCCCGTAGATCACGAAGAATTGTTTGTTTACTTGGCAGTCTCGGCTCACGCCGTTAGCACGGCCCTGGTTCGAGAAGAAGACAAGGTACAAAGGCCAGTGTATTATGTAAGCAAGAAATTAGCAGCAGCAGAGCGCAACTACCCAAAGATTGAGAAGCTCGCTTACAGCCTCCTAATCGCATCCCGAAAACTTCGTCACTATTTCCAAGCTCATCCAATAACCATATACACCGACCAGCCCTTGAGGCAGGTGTTGCAGAGACCAGAAGCATCGGGAAGGTTGATCAAATGGAATATAGAATTAAGTCAGTTTGATTTGAATTTTCAACCACGAAAGTCGATCAGGGGGCAAGCTCTGGCAGACTTTATTGCGGAGTTCACCATCCCAGAGGAGGAAGTAATCGATGACAGAGTGGTTAAGTCCGAGGATGAGTTAAAGATAGATCCGTTGAAACTATACACAGATGGAGCCAAGAACGACCGAAGGTCCGGAGCTGGAATCGTCTTAGTCACTCCTGAAGGACGGTCGTTATATTACGCTCTATGATTAGAATTTTCGGCGACTAATAATGACTCTGAATATGAAGCACTGATTGCCGGGCTGAAGCTTGCTAAAGACCTCGGAATAAAAACGTTGGACATATTCGGTGACTCTAAAATCGTTGTTTGTCAAGTGCGAGAGGAATTTATGGCTCGGGGACCTCGACTTATCGTTTACCTCAGGAAAGTGAGAGAGCTACTGAGTAGCTTGGAGCGGTATAATATAACACACATCCCAAGAGCCGAAAACCAGAAGGCGGATAGGCTGGCAAAGCTGGCTAGTTCCGACAATCCAGAAAAGATTGAAATAATTCCAATTGAAACGTTGGAATCGCCAAGCTTTGAGTCAATGGAAGTTGAGTTCGCTTTCGAAGCGGAACCGGAAAAAGAGTCATGGATGACCCCATTTAAGAACTTCCTTAAGAATGGGACACTCCCATCAAAGAAGAGTGAGAGAAGGGCCGTAGTTCGCAAGGCTACCAGATATGTCATGCAAGATGATACTCTTTATAGGCAAGGATTTTCTATGCCCTTGTTACGATGTATAGCACACGACGACATCAAACGTGTACTGAGAGAAGTGCACGAAGGTGAGTGTGGAGATCATACAGGAGGTCAGACTTTAGCAAAAAAGATATTGCGATACGGATACTTCTGGCCCACAATTAATAAAGATGCAGCTGATTATTCACGACGCTGCGATAAGTGCCAAAGATTCGCCAAAATCCCCAGAGCACCGTCGACCCAACTTAAATCAACGGTGAGTCCTTGGCCATTTGCCACGTGGGGAATTGATATCATTGGAGTTCTACCGATTGCTAAAGGAGGAGCGAAATATGCAATAGTGACCGTGGACTATTTTACGAAGTGGGTGGAGGCTGAACCTTTGACCAAAATCACGGCAAGAAAGGTGATAAGTTTCGTGGTCAGAAATATTATATGCCGATTCGGGATACCAAGAACGATTATAACTGACAACGGAACCCAGTTTGATGGCACTGAATTCAGAAATTTCTGCCAGAAGTATAAGATTGACAAGCGATACACTGCCGTGGCTTATCCGCAGTCAAATGGGCAAGTTGAGGCAATAAACAAAGTAATAAAATCCATCCTCAAGAAACGATTAGAGCGCGCAAAGGCAAAATGGGTTGACGAATTGCCCCTAGCTTTGTGGGCATATCGAACAACATTTAAGACGGCCACCGGTCACACCCCTTTCTCTCTCTCCTTTGGCTCAGAAGCAGTAATTCCAGTTGAACTGGAAGTTCCTTCCCACAGGGTGACATATTATGACCCGATGACGAATCGGGCACTCTTACTTGAGTCTCTTGATGAAGTCGAAGAAAAAAGGGACGAAGCAGATTTGCGTGCGGCAAGACATCGACGTCAGATGGCACGCTATTACGACAAAAAAGTTCGCCTCAGGACTTTTGAACCAGGAGATTTGGTGCTAAAGAGAATCTTTCCATCCCTTCCTCACCTCGGTCCAAAGTGGGAAGGACCCTTTGTCATCCAACGGAAACTTAAAAAAGGAACCTTCAAGTTAACGACCGTAGATGGCGAAGAAGTCCCTAGAGCATGGAATGCCCAACACTTAATGCGATATTTGGATTAGTAATGTTGTAATCTTTGTTATTTTTGTTATGAACTCTGTAATAAGGCACGACTTGCCTTGGGAAAATCGGACGATATGAATAAAGGACTATAAAGTGGACGTAGGCTACGACTTAGCCGAACCACTATAAAAATATTGTGTGTTATTTACTTTTATGCATTACATATATACATTCATCGATTATTCTGTTGTGATTATAGAATACAGGATGATTCAAAACCTGAAAAGGTTGAAGACAGTTTAAACATAAGAAAAGGCACAACGACTATTTGTGCGACAAGACATAAAAGAATGAGAAAGCGACATTCTTAACTCTAACTCTCCAGAGAGAGAGAGTATAAAAGCGTCTCCGACTGAGCGCTGAAAAAGAAATCCTTCCCCTAACTCTAACTCTCCAGAGAGAGAGAGAGAGTATAAAAGCGTCTCCGACTGAGCGCTGAGAAAGAGATCTTTCCCCGCCGAAAGACCGAGGAATGAATAGATTGCTGAGCTCGAACTCTAACTCTCCAGAGAGAGAGGGAGTATAAAAGGACGGGAAAATGACTTCCTCTGAGGCATGAAGGTGCACCCAGACAAGGGACCGCCTTAGTAAGAACTCTAACCTGGGTATAAGACAGGAGAGTATAAAAGAAATGCCAGAAAAAACGACAGGCACAGACGACACAGGAAATGCTATCCCGTTAGAAAATCGGGAGCGTTCAGATTGCTTGATTAAGCATTAAATAATTTGTGAAGATTGACTGGGGGCATATATGTTTACGCATATATCCTCCCTCCGTAACTTCATTTCATAACTATAGTAAGACATGCATTTTTACATAAATGCAGAACTATTGACAAACAGACATTGCAGAAAATAAATTATTCTTTATTAACGAATGAATGAATTTGAACAGGAAAGTAGCTAAAAAAGAAGGTGCAAGAGCCGCTCTTGTAGCAGCAATTGTTGGTTCACTAAATGCTAAAACAACACAAGGCAATCCACTATTTAGATTTCAAGTGAGCCTTGGACTTCTTGGCGGCTTTCTCCGCATCCTTTGCTTCTTTCTCAGCCTCTGTCAAGATTCGTTTTGATTCCTTCTTTCCTGAAGATGCGGTGCTGGAGCCGGTAGACTTCTTCCCGGAGGGCGGAGCGCTGGAATCAAGAGAAGATTTTTTAGCGAGTTCCTCTGTAATAGATGTAGTTGAGAGCTTAACAACTAACCTTGATCCCGCATCCACAAGTGCGAGGGGCTTGAGGGCTTCAGGGTCTAGTTCTTCAGCTTTTAATTGCGAGCGTTTGTCTTGATCAGCTTTCATTGCAGCCAAAGTAACATCATCAGCATTTTTTGACTCCCCGACTATTGCAACTTCTGGTTCCTCTTCATGACCTCCGTCACCGCCATCATCCTTTAAAGCTGCTATCATTTCTTCATCATGGGGAGTGGCAACCTTAGTCGGCTCACTTCCTTCTCCCAAGTCTATAGGAGCAGCCTTGTCCTCCCCTCTTTTGGCCTTTTCTGTAGGCTCTGCCCCGGCGGTGGCTCCCTGAGTCACATCTGTCTTTGCGGATGGCTCAATACCTACAGAATGAGAAGCAACAGTTATCAACTCAGGCGAAAACAATGGGTTTTTCATCGATTGCTCAATCACGTGGCGAAAGGTAGAAATAGCCTTGACAAATTGAGGAGAAAAGGTAGGGATACCTTCCGAAGACTTCTCGGCAGGGGTGACTACTACTTCTGATGCTGTTTCAGGAATAGGGGATAGCAGAGTTGTTCGGGGGATTCCCGGATTTTTAGGATCATACCCCTCTACTTCAGAAGTCGCAGGGGCAGAAGAAGAGGAACCGGCTTCGAGAACATTCTTCTGTTTAGACTTCCGTCTCTCTTCTTCCATGGCCTCAGCAATGAGGCGGCGCCCTTCAGCTAGGCGCTCCGGCTCATCATCCCTCAAGTATTTCTCCATTAGCTTATCTTCATCGATGGAATCGACCTTAAGTTCCTCTTTTTCCCACTCGACGATCTGATTCCATACTTGAACTAGAGTGGATGGATAATCCTCGATCCAAGAAATGTTTCGGCGACGGATGATATGTGCGAAGAATTCAATCATTAATTCGCCGAAACCCCGAATATCAGCCTCAGCCTCTGACAGTTGTTTGCGGGCTTCCTCCGCAGATTTGATAGCACACTCCACATTGCCCTTAGCCAGGACAGCTCTGTTCTCTGCCTCCAATAGCTTTGAATCCAAGTCAGCATTCTTCTTTTCTAGTTCAGCACTCCTCTTTGCTAACTCGGCATTTTTCCGTTCGAGGTCAGTATAAGCAAGGCGTGTCTTAGCAGCTTCTGACTTAGCCTCATCAGCTTGCTTTTTTAACTCAGAACGCTCTTGAGTGTGAGATTCAAGCAAGTCATGATAACGTTTTTGCATGTCCTCAAATTGATGTTTGAAGGTGGTAGCGTCCCTCTGAGCAATAGCAAGCTTGGCCTGTGTGTCCTCCAAGTCTTTGCCAAGGTTCTTTAAGGCCTTAGCATCTTCTTCCGCGGTTTTTTGCATTGAATCAGCATTCGTGATTAGAGTACGGATAATTCTGGAAAGATTGCGTGAATATTTAAACATCTCAGAATACTGCTTTTCAATCGCGTCTATCTTCGCTTTGGCCTCATCTGCCTACTTAGAAGAAACAGGTTCAAGGGCCGGTAAAAAAGTCAGAGTCTCGAAGTAGTGTTCGGGAAACTGCTCCTCCTAATACGCTCGCTTTATTGCAGTTTCCGCATCTAGTGGGGGAGGAGCGGGGATTGTCAATTCAGTGTCCCTGTGTGTGGAGGATTCAGTAGTTTCTTTGTCTGTCCTAGGTCGTTTAGTAGCAGGGACCTTGCGCTTACTTCGAGACTCAGTATCCTTTGGAGGACTTCTCTCCCTGCTGTGCTTTTCGTGGGAAGAGGTGGAGTCTTTCGATTGTGGCCTGTCCTCTTCCCTATGGCTTTGATAACCTTTGTACTTCTCTTGATCCGACCGAACGGGAGAGCGAGAACGTGAGGGTCGGGAATGATAGGGATCATAAGGCCTTTTCTCCTCCCTGCCGCGATCATCACGACGATCATACTCGATATCCTGAGGTGGATTAGACATGCTGCGGCGAAGCTTCCTGATATCATAGTAGGATCGAGACATCGTACCTGCACAATAAGACAAACGAAATTTAGAATCAATGGTTTCACGGAGAAAGAGGTGCAATGAATGCTAATGTTGTTGAATAAAGTGTGTCCTAAGTGGTGTGTTTCCCCCCAACCAACCCGAGTCTGAAGCTAGACGAGTACGGGCAGGCTCTTTGTCCTTAGCAGGAGTGGTCTCTTCAGAAGAGGTGAAGACTAAAGGATCCTTTCTAAAATCCTCTGAAGTGTATATAGTTTCAGGTAAGGGGAGATCCCCCAAACCCTGAAATATTGGATCATCGGTACTAGGGACATCTCCCTCGGAAGCATTAAGTGGCGACTCTTGGGAGGACGTTGACTTTTCCAGAGAAGTAGCCTCCTCGAGGGCAATATATCCTTCACGATGCTTTTCAGCCAGATTAGCCAATTCGTCATCCTGAGTAGAAGATGGAGAAGGTGAAGTTGGAAGAGGCGCTGTAGGAACTCCTGAGCCTTCTCCTGTCTCTGGAACTACCTCCACTGGAGGAATATATACGTATGGAGCCGTCCCATGACCAATACTACGAAAAACGGATAACAGCCCATGAAAGTGAAGATATTCTTCTTTAAGGACTTCATCGATAGTCAAGAATTTCTGATCGCCATTAAGAAGTTGGTGCATCCGGTGAAAGAACACCTGATCTGATATTTGTTTGGGATTGTCGACTGCAAACAAAAAGGAAAACAAGTTAAGGTGATGATTCAGGTGTATAGAGCCCGGATTTAGAAAATCAGTGCTTTACTTGATTTTGTCCACCTGCTGGCACATCCAGGCTGTTGCTTCACGTAGAACCATTCCAGTCTGGAATCTCCAGCTTTACTGCTGAATGGTGCCGAGATTATCTTTCTTTTTGGAACCAACTCAAAATAGCAGAAAGATGGAGTCTCTCGAGTCCGATGCTTGAAGTTATAGAAGAAATGAACGTCATCGAACGTGAGCTCTATTCCTAAGATCTCACGGTATGCTATGTACAAAGTGTGCAAGTAGGCATAAGAATTGGGATGCAGCTGCAGGGGGGCAATCCGCATTTGTCTTAGAAAGTCAATAATGAAGGGAGAAAATGGAGGGATAGCGCCAACCATACACATCAATGGAGTGACCGCCATATATCCTTCTGGAGGGTTGTTGGGACGGTCAGAGCTTGAGGGCACTAGAGTGTCTCTTTTCATTATCCCGTATTTCAAGCAAATTCGGGTAAGTCGGTCGTTATCAATTGTTGATTCAACAGAATCTTGGGGCGATTCCAGTATGACAGCCGATTCAAACTCATCAGGAGCCCGGTCGTCGCCAACCCCTCCTTCTTCTTCAAACCCTAAAGAAACTTCATTCTCTGAAGATGCTTCGTCACTTTTACGATTTCCGACGTCGTAGTCCGAACCCTCATTATCCCATTCTGGATCCGATGGAGAAGATATGTCCTCGAGAGTAATCTTGTTAGAGGTTTCCGGGTCTTCTTTCCTCTTGGCTAATCTGGAAGAGCGTCTGGGTCTCATGGCCATAAAACTGTTGAAGAAGCAATAGCACACATTAGAGCAAATTAGCCCGTATCCCCCCGTGCGTGTGTGCAAACTAAAGTGTAAACAGTGTATACAGAAAGTGCAAAGTAAATGTTTAAAAGTGCGACGAAAAAGTTTGGCAAGATATAAAGAGTTGAAGTAATTCTTGATGTCCGGTTACATTCACAAGGCACTATCCTAACTGTCCATTAAATTGAAGATCATGCCAAAAGTTGATCGGGCCAGTTAGACGAGTTTTTATGTGTTAAGGTAGACTGTGCTTCGGTTCGGTTCGGATCCATTCATTGGGATCGGATCGGGAGCGTGGCCTTAGGCTTGAATATTACATTGAAACTTAGAAATCAAAGACGGGTCGGATCGGAGGCAAAGTCCCCTAACGGTTCAGATCGGATCACGTAGTTATACTTCTCCTCCATCATCTTACGGTCCGACCCGATCCGATTAGGTAAGCTCCTTTTCCCCTTCTTCAAATATTTGCTCTGACCCGATCCGATATCCTAGATTTCTTTTCTTTTTTCTTTCTTTGCTCGCCCCGACCCGATCCGACCTCCTGGATTTCCTTCCTTCTTCCTTTGTTTTTTCACCTTCCATATCCCTCCGAACCGAACCGATTCTCCATCATCTTCTTCTTCTCCTTCACCCTCTTTCTTCTCTATCCAGTTCCGAGGCCAATTTCGTGCCATTTGCCCAAATCGAAGCCAAGCAATTCTACGCTGGTGCACTTAACAACGGATTATAATCTCCTCCATTCCAATCTCGAGACAACGACAAGTTTATTGGTGATGATGACGAGGGAGGGTCACGGCGGCAAGTTCATCAGTATTTCATGCTAAAATCATCCTAATCGTCTATGAATTCGAATCGGGAATAATTAAAAAGGGATTGTTCAAAGTTTCATAACCTACCAATGAAATTACGTTGAGAATTAAAAGAAATTTTGATGCTTCAGGAGTTAGATTTTTCTTTCTTGCTTTGTAGAACTCAGGAGTAAAACAGTAAGAATGAGAGAGGGATGAAGAATCAGTTTATATAGAGGAGTAGGGTGTCCATTCGTCTCCCCATTCGGATCGGCAGCCCAATAGAAGAACCCCCGTTTGGATCAGATGGACAGCCCAGAAGCGAAGCTTGGCCCAATAGTCCAGTGGAAAATAGAAAGGAAAAGGGGTCTGTTCGGATCGGAAACCGAACCGAACCGAGTCCTTTAGCTCAGCAGCGAACTGAATTGAAATTTGAAGAAAAAGAGGAAAACACAAGGAAAATCAAAAGAGAAATTACCTCGAAGAGCGCTATGCATTGATAGTCAAAGCATGCTCCGTCTCCAACAGAAGCATCCTTCGAGGGGGCAAAGTGTTAGCCCACTTTGTGAACTGGGCAACACAAAGTCAAGATGTAAAATGTTGAAGAACTTGAAAAACTTGGGAAGTACTGAAGCAGGTCGGATCGGAGCAGCGCATCGGTTCGGATCGGATAAAGTTTTCTGTTCGGATCGGTGAACTATTGTTGTGGAAATCGGAAAGGCACAGCCGTTCGGATCGGAGGGCAATATACTCCCAATTGGATCGGAAAGCCACTTGGTTGCTACGGAGATAGATCGGAGCGGAGCGGAGCAGAATAAAGAGAAGAGAGAATTGGTTCCAAGTCAATCCGGGTCGGATCGGGTACCCCGATCCGAACCCCTTATACATACCCCTCCGACCCGAGCTTGTCTTCCACGTCACTCTCCTGCATGAGCGCCTGGTAATCCGGATCGGCAGTGACCAGTTCCTACCCTCAACGTCCACTACTCTGATGCGTTGTCAACATAGTAATTCATCCGAACCCGAAGCTGATGGGATGGATGACGCGTGGCTCCGATCCGGATCGGATTCTGAGCAAATTCTCACCTATAAATACCCCGTCGGGAGACAAAGAAAATGATCTTTTTGGCTAGCACTTTGAGAGTTCAACCACCTTCATAACCCGAATTCTAGCACTCCCAGAAAATCCAAACCTTCTTTCATTATTTGCTTTTAGATAATTGAGTGATTGTAAGAGAGTTATGAGAGAAATCAAGTGAATATTTCATTGTACTAGCAACAAAATCAGTGAAAATAGTAAAAGACAAGTGGACGTAGGCATTTCTTCGCCGAACCACTATAAATCCTGTGTGTTCATTTTTATTTTTATCTCATTTCATTCTGCTTTTAATCAATTTGGGTGTTAGAACCACTTTTTGGTCTAACACTAATTAAGAAATAGTTGTCCTTATCTACTCCAGTTTTTGTGATTTGAAAAAAAAATGATGATTTGCATTTTTATGAGATAACATGTTTTTGTGGTTTGGTAAAAGTAAATTTTCATAAGGAATTTTTTTTTGATACTTCTAACTTTTGGAAGAAAAATGAAATGAAAAGGCCAAAATGTGTTTTGAAAAGTATGGAGTAGGCAAGGAATAGTGCCTAGGGAAGACGGGAAAAGTTTTTGAGGCTATGGAGTAGATAGCAAGAATTATCTTAGAATAATGGTAAGTTCCCGTAGAATGCATAAGAATTTAGAAGCCTAGGGTGTCACTTAAAAATTTCTGTTAGTACACAACAAGGACTAGCAGTGACTACTAGATAATGAAGGACAAGTAAGTGTTTAGACCTTGTTGCTAATTTTCTTGCTGGGGGTCAAACCCGTTTTATTGGGATCGTTCTGTTGTATTGTTCCTGCTGGGTAATTGGGGTAACTCCTGAACCTGTCATTGATCCCGTAGTTTGAACTTTTCTGTCAAAGAGGGACATAGTCCTGAGATTCTTGGCCCTTAGTAGTACCTAGGTAGATCGTTTGTTTTCCTGTTTTAGTTGAAGGACTAGGAGGCTTATTTGAATCTAAACTTAGATTTGAGGGTTAAGTCAAATAAGCTAAGAAAAGAGTAATTGCGTAACTAAAAAAGAAACTAAAAAAGAAACTAAAAATTGACTAAAGCAACAAACAAGATAGTTAAAAAAAGATGGAAAATTCTGAAAAAATGGATAAAAATAAATATTTCCAAGATAAGTTGAAAAAGAAAATATGTAACAAAGAAAGTTTTTTTATGTGGGTTGTGCTTGGATAGGAAAATAGGGAATCTTTATAAAAATTGTTACATAGAATCCAAGTATGGACAGAAAAAGGTGACTAAAAGAAAAACGGAGGACGTGAAGCTTTCCGTTTTCTACATTTTTTTGTAACTTAAGAAATTGAATTTAGAAAATTAGTTTTTTTGAAATTCAAAAAATAAATGTGGTTGGTAGGGTTTTGGATGCAATAATTGGATGAGCTAGGCTCTTTCTCTGCAAGAGTGTAGGAAAATTTGGATGAAAATGTGTTTTAATTTTCAAAATATTGCATTTATGTATAATTGCTATTATATTTAGGACGTGCAAATCATGTTTTTAAAGGATTTTTGAAAAATTTGCACATATATAAGTGGGGGCTTAGGCATACATGTATTATTATGTTGAATTAGACTTTGCAAAAGTGCACAGTGTTTGCAAAAATTGGGTGCACACATGATGGATGGATATTATGCGAGGGATTATCTATTTTTACCCTTATCAAATTTTGGGGACAAAATTTCCTTAGGGTTGGAGAATGTAACACCCCGCATTTTATGACAATTAAATATTTAAATAGTGCATATGTGTGTATATATGCATAGACATAAATATTTAAAAGAAGAATAAAATAATGATAATATATGATTTTGTGTGACAAATATATGCATTAAAAAAGAAGAAAAGATTAATGTAGATAACAATGCAATACTTTCATTAAAAGAAAGGAGAAAATAGTTGCATGCAGTGTAATTATGTTGCATGCAATGATAAGAAAAAAAAAAAGATGCATGCAAATTTATAAGGTTACATGCAATGGTTTAAATGAAATATTGTAACAAACATAAAAAAGAGGAATTAGAAAAGAACAATGACCACCACTGTTCTAAGCCTTGTTAATAAAAGCCGAAGTAGTCCAGTTGGTTAGAACATATGGCTTTCATGAGAGTGGCGCAGGTTTGATCCCCGCAGGCGCCATATTTTTATTTTAATGGAACGGCTAAAATAACACATGTTCTAAAGAGAAAATATATATAAACACACATATAAGGAAAAGTATGCATATAAGGAAGTTGTTAGCCCGCTTTGTGATCGGGCCACACAATGCTAAGAGATTACTCAAATAATAGGTTTGAAGGAAGATCTCGTAGCAAGAACTCGGATCAATTCGGAGACCCCCGAGCCGAAGCCCATTACTTCGAAACAAGCAGACCAGAAAATGGCATAAAGAAGGGGCAACTGGAGCTGTTCGGAGCTCGCCGACCCGGACCCCCTATTTGACCATCCGATCTAAACCGAGATCCCAAAACTGGAACGGTTATGACTCACAATCCCGCCAAACTCGGAGCAGTTATGTACCCACTCCCCCACGTTCACCCATGAACATGATGCGTTGTAATCATCTTAAAGCCTCTGAACCCGACAATAAAGGTATGGATTCCACGTGTATCCGATCTGGAGACCTTCAAGAGGAATTTTCTGCCTATAAATACATAACCAAGGATTATTTTAGGGGATCTTTTTGGCAAAATCTTAACTCCAGCTCTCACAACCACTGAATTTCATTGCTTCATTTAGATTGCCATCAACTTTGAAGCGTATTTGATCGATTATTGAGAGTAATTGTCAATTATATTAGAGAGATTGAGCAAAATTCAACATTGTATTTGTATTCGCATCATCAATCAACAAAGTATAAAGTGGACGTAGGCTCTTTAATGCCGAACCACTATAAATCATGTGTTGTTATTGCTTTTCTTTCTATTTTCCTTGAAAGTATCTCTTGTTTGGGTGTTAGAACCATTGTTTGTTCTAACATTTTGGTGCTTCCACTGAGAAATTTTGAATTCTCAGCGTTTTGGATTATCGTTCTACTATTTGGACCCTCAACTTCAAAGAAGTTAATCCATTTTCTTCAATATTCTTGGAAATTTTCTGAATTATCTCGAAAGAATCGGATATCATGGCCAAAAGAAAAGGAAAAGAAGTGCAGAATGCTTGGGAAAACGAGGCAAGCGAAGACCAGCAGGCCATGGTTGTAACTAGGTCATGGGGGTAAAGCTTAGGAGCGAACCAATCCAGAAGGGTGTCTCCGAATCAACCCGATCGGTCATCTCTGAACTGACCTGATCTCGAAGCTCCGAACCAGATGGAAGGTGCGAACCCGAACCGAACTGATGCCATTGACATTTCTCACAGTTCCCCTCCGAACCGAACCGAAAGCGCAACCACGACCTGATACGAACCGAATGTGGAAGAGGCTGGTACCTCTACTCGAGCCACTACAGATGCTCCGATACCAGCCATGATGCCTAATGTTTAGCCTACTCCTTTTGCGCCTATTGCACACGAGGATTTATCATGCTTACTCGATATGATGGACAGCACCATGGATGCTTTAGAAGCCCATAAGTGCGACAGTGTTCTCATGTGAGAGAACATGAAATCCATGAGTAGGGAAATAAGTGAGCTGTGTAGGAAAAGAATGTCCTCTCCAACTCATCGTCCTATTGTTGATCACTCATCTTCTTCAGACGAAGAACGCCCGTTTCCGAAAAAGCCATACGAAAGACCCAAAAATTTGGACCAGTTAACATTTGGATCGCTGGGGTCCCGTGAGGACGTAGCCCAGACCCTTGGAGCTGACGATCTAGGTTTGAGAGGATCACATGTTTTACCTAGAGACCCCAACGTCGTCAATTCTACTCAAGGACAGCATCTCCAACCCACTCGTCCCGTGAACGACCGTGATAGTAGAGGGTGAGGAAGGTCAGCCGGAACCCAGAACCAAAGGGCATCACCTAATATAAGCACTGAATGTACTGGAAGGAATAGAAGCGTAGATCCTGAACCAGCTTTGACCAATGTTGAAGTGGAAGCGATGGTGGGACAGATCATGGCCGATAGTCGATGCTGCACTAATGAGGATTGGGGTATTGAGCGTAGTCACAACCATTCACTGATGACATCTTGTACTTCAAATTTCCCCGACGATTTAACCTGCCACAAATGGACCGATATGCCGGGAGAACAGATCCGAGACAACATCTGATGATGTATGCGTGGTATATGAACGCCGCAGCCGCACCTGATGTTGTGAAATGCATAGCCATCCCAATATATCTAGAAGATGTTGCATTAATGTGGTTCACTCAACTTCCCTTACGATCGGTATCGAGCTTTAAAGAAATAAGTGAATGTTTTATGAACCAGTTCCGACTCCATGCCCGGAAAGCTAAAAGTGTCATTGAGTTGTCCAGAATCAAGCAGGCCCCTAGCGAATCTCTGAAGTCATAACTAGACCATTTCTACTTAGCAGTTACCGAAATAAGCGATCCCCACGAACCAACCATTTTGATGGCCTTAATAGATAGAGTCGATCCAGACACTGAATTCGGAGGATATCTAGCTGGAAAATCGCATTGACTAGGGAGGCATTCTATGAAAAGGCAAATATTCGCTTACGGCGGGTGGAAATATACGCTGGTCGAAAAAGAAAATCCGATGGGGTTTCAAAAGAAGATATTCAAAGTAATGTTACTATGAAACAGTCCAGTAACAGTTTGGGGAAGGTCGAGGTAAACATTGCAACAAAAATGGAGGAAGTGGCAACAAGAACGGAAATGGCAGTAAAAGAAAAAGGACCTGATGAAACAACTCTGGAAAATGTCCTCGATTCCAAACTTTTGAAAAGTACACACGGTTTGAACGAAATGTTGGAAAACATCTATCTGGATACATATAATGTCTTACAATATAAGAAACCTCCGCCCACATACTCCACTGAGAAGGAGTCTGCAACTGGAAAATTTTGTTTGTTTCATGGAACTCACGGTCACTCTACTAATGAGTGTCGTCATCTAAGAGACGTTGTTGAAAAACTATTGTGGGAAGGAAATTTAGATGAATACAAGGTTGCCCCGAGAGACAGGGGCAAGGAGGGCAAGCCTCGAATCAAAATCAGCCTGCTCTTAAATCCACAGCTCAACAGAAGGGAAAAGGCATTGTCATAAACACTATAGTTGGAGGACCGCATCCGACTGGATCTAGTAACAGGGCAATGGAACAGTATGTCAATGTAGCCAAACATCCCGAAATAGGAGAATGTAGTAACCTTGAAGAAACCACACCATCGAAACAACAGAAAACACCAGTCGATGACATTGTCTTTTGTGACAGGGGAAGTATTGGAGTTGAAGCGCCAAGTGCTAACCCGTTGGTAATAACCACGGTTATTGGTCCTGTAATAGTCAAGAAAGTCCTTGTGGACAATAGGAGCTCTGTAAACACTCTATTTAAAAAGCCTTTCGATCAGATGAAACTGGAAGTGAAGGACTTAAAGCCATGCGAAGGTTGGATTCATGGCTTTAATGGAGCTTCCACTGCTCCGATTAGAGTGGTAGACCTACCCGTAGAGTTAGGTGAAGGATAACGCAGGAAAGTGAGGATTCTCCGGTTCACCATATTGGACATTGACTCGTCTTACAACGCTTTCTTAGGACGGACAACCCTTTTGGAGTTCAGGTCTTGCATTGCTCCATGGTGCCTACTAATGAAATTCCCAACAGAAGCTGATGTGTGAATGATTCGAGGCGATCAAGTTACTGGAATGGCTTACTACATGGCAGAGTTAAAAATGTTGTATAACGAAAAGAGTTTAGAATTTAAGGATTCTTCCTCTCCCGCTAAGGAGAGCTCTGCATAGCAGCTAAAGACAATACCGCCTAGGGAATTGTTTGACGAAATTTATGAAGATATCGATCCCAGAGAGAACGAAGAACCAGGAACTAGAAAAGCGACACCCAACGTGGCGACTATTGACATCCCAATCGATAGCGACGACTCGACAAAGGTCTTGAAGATTAGGTCTCATCTGAATTCTTTCGGACGAAAGAATTAACTGATTTTCTAAAAGAAAACCTTGATGTGTTTGCTTGGACTCATGCAGACATATGTGGAATTTATCCCGCAGTTATGAGCGATTCACTAAGCTTGAACCCAAAGCATCGTCCGGTCAAGCAGAAGAGTCACATGTTGGGCCCGGAGAGGTCAGCAGCCTTAATGGAAGAAGTAGAGAAGTTGAAGAATAACTGGTTCATTAGAAATTCGACATATCCCGACTGGATATCCAATCCCGTCTTAGTCAAGAAGTCAAATGGGAAATGGCGAACGTGCATTGACTTTCCTGATTTGAACAAGGGTTGTCCAAAAGATAGCTTCCCACTTCCTAGGATTGATCGACTGGTGGACTCAATAGCAGGACACGAACTTTTCTCCTTCATGGACGCATATTCGGGATACAACAAGATCCCCATGCATGTATCGGATCAAGAACACACGAGCTTCATTACCAACCTGGGATTATACTGTTATGTGGTAATTCCATTCAGACTAAAGAATGTCGGAGCCACGTATCAGCATTTGGTAAACCGAATATTCTACAATCAAATTGGGAAAACGATGGAAGTCTATGTGGATGACATGCTTGTGAAGTCCAGGCAGTCCTTCGATCATACAAGAGATTTGGCTGAAATGTTTGACATTCAGCAAAAGTACGGGATGAAGTTGTACCCCTTAAAATGTTCATTTGGGGTTGCATCAGGAAAATTCCTTGGTTTCATTGTTAGCTCTCGCGGGATCGAGATCAATCCTGATCAAATAGCAGTAATCAGAAACATAGAAGAGCCACAGAAGATTAGAGACATTCAAAGCATAGATGGAAAAGTTATGGCGTTGAGTAGATTCATCTCCAAAGCCACAGATAAATGTGTCCCTTTCTTTGACTTAATTAAACGGGGGAATAGAAACTTCGAGTGGACCCCTGACTGTGTAGAGTCCTTGCAAAACTTGTTGAATTTGCTGGAGAAACCTCCGATATTGTCAAAACCAATGGATCACGAAGGTCTGTTCATATATTTGGCAATGTCATCTCATGCTATCAGTTCGGCTTTAGTACGTGAGGAAGACAAGATACAGAGGCCAGTGTACAATGTAAGAAAGAAGTTAGCAGCAGAACGCAATTATCCGAAAATAGAAAAACTTGCTTATAGCCTATTAATTGCATCTCGGAAGCTCCGTCATTATTTCCAAGCTCATTCGATAGTCATATACACTGATCAGGTACTTAGGCAGGTGCTGCAACGACCCGAAGCATCGGGATGGTTGCTTAAGTGGAACATCGAGTTGAGCCAGTTCGATTTAAATTTCCAGCCAAGGAGATCGATAAGGGGACAAGCTCTAGCTGAATTTATAGCAGAGTTCACAATCCCCGAGGAAGATGCATTGAATGATGAATCTACCTCTTTGAAGCAAAATTTAGAACTTAGTCCCTGGAAATTATATATAGACAAGGCTAAGAAGGATCAGAGGTCCGGCACCTGAGTTGTTCTAACTGCCCATGAAGGACGATCTATTTACTAAGCCTTACAGTTGGCCGACAATGATTCAGAATACGAAGCCTTGATTGCCGGGCTAAAACTCGCTAAGGAACTAGTGGTGAGGACACTAGACATATTCTACGATTTTGAAATAGTTGTTTGCTAAGTTCGAAAGGAATTTGAAACCAGGGGACCCCCCACTCATTACTTACCTCGAAAAGGTTGAAGAATTACTTGACAACTTGGAATGCTATACCATAACTCACATCCCGAGAACAGAAAATTAGAAAGCAGACATTCTAGCTAAGTTGGCAAGCTCTGATAACCCCGAGGAGATGGAGAGGGTTCAAATAGAAGTACTAAAATCACCAAGCTTTTATCAAATGGAAATCGATCCAGTACTGGAAGCTGAACCAGAAGGGGAGTCACGGATGACACCAATTAAGAACTTCCTTAAAGATGGAACACTACCAAAAAAAAAAAGAGCGAGAGACGAGCTGTAATCCGTAAAGCTGCAAGATATGTCTTACAGGGTAAAACCCTTTATCACCAAGGGTTTTCAATGTCTTTGCTTTGGTGTATATCACATGACGACACCAAATATGTGCTCGTAGAGGTACACGAAGAGGAATGTGGAAACCACACCGGAGGTCAGACACCAGCAAAGAAAATTTTACGGTATGGCTACTTCTGGCCTACCATAAATAAAGACGCAACTGATTATTCAAGACGCTGTGACAAATGCCAAAAGTTTGCAAAAAGTTCCCAGAGCGCCACCAAGTCGATTAATATAAATGGTAAGCCCATGGTCATTCTCTATGTGGGGGTTAGACATCTTTGGAACCCTACCAATCGCTAAAGGAGAAGCCAAATATGCAATCGTGGCCATGGATATTTCACAAAGTAGGCAGAAGCCGAACCCTTAACCACGATAACAACAAAACGGGTGATAAACTTTGTGGTCAGGAATATCATTTGTCGATTTGGAATATCAAGAACCATCGTAACTGACAATGGAACCCAATTTGGTAGCGCAGAATTTAGGAATTTCTGTCAGAAATATAAAATCGATAAGAGATATACGACAGTGGCTCACCCACAATCAAACAGACAAGTTAAAGCAATAAATAAATTCATTAAGTCTATTCTTAAAAAGATATTGGAACAGGCAAAAGTCATGTAGGTTAACGATTTGCCACTAGCTTTGTGGGCCTATCGGACGACCTTCAAGATGGCAATGGGTCACACCCCCTTTTCACTCTCCTTTGGATCAGAAGTGGTAATCCTCGTGGAGCTTAAAGTTCCCTCTCACAGGGTGACGTAGACCCGGAAAATCCGAACCAATTTAAAAAAATTTATTTTGGCAATTTTAATGAATTTGGAATATTTAAAATGATTTATTTTAAATAATAACAGCAAGAAATTTATTTTGAATAGAAATAGAATGTATATATTTATTTAGATAGAAGTTAGAATATAAATATTTATATTTAATTATAAAATGAATTGAAAATGGCCCAGTAGTTCGAAAATTCGATTTCAAATTTCAATTGAATGTATAGGATTCAAAATAAAACGGGTTTTAGTGAAACCAAAAATATTCGAATCTGTTTAATCATATCTTTATTATGGATGTAAGAAACAGAGATTTCGTTTTAAAAGTTGAGAGATATGTCCAGTTTAAAATTCAGAAAAGTTGTTGTGGAATTTATATATATTTTAATATATATAAAGGCCTTAGAAATAGCCATTTTTCAAACGACCTCCGTTTTCGATGAAACCACTTTTGTTGGATTCGGAATGTCAAATTATTGTTAGATTCCAATTTTTGTAATTTTTGATATCAATATGTGAGCGTGGCAGAAGAAAACGTGTTTGGTTAATTTCAGTCAATTTGGATCGACCATAAATTGGCCATTTTTCAGAAGGTCACCAAATTCGATGAAATCAATTTTGTTGGGACCGTATCATCAAAACATAGCCAGATTATTTTTCTGGATTTTTTGGGATCAATATGTGAGCGTGGCGAAGTTAAACGTGTTTTGACAGTTTCAGTCAATATAGATCGACCAGAAAATGGCCATTTTTCAAACGGTCTTCAAATTTTACGATATTAGTTTTGTTAGGACCGTATCGTCAATACGAAGCTAAAAATATTTTTTTTGGAATTTTTTTTGAATTACTATGTGGCCTCAACAAATTAAAATGTACGCTCAAATCAAAAAGTGAATGTTTTATATTTTAATTTGAAGGATAACTGATCAAAACAGTCGAATGGGCTTACGAAACATATTCTACTGTGTTCAGAATGGGGGTATTTAGCTAGAGGCAACAATTGTTGGGTTGGATTTGGAGTTCGTATGGACTAGAGTGTATTTTTCGGAATTAATTATAAATCCCTGGACCAATCACGTTTCTTCTTCATTATCGTTCAAAGCCCGCTTTCTCTCTCCCCGATACTGTCCAACGGCGGAAAGCATTTCGCCGCTTCCAGCCCCCGTTCCTCTCAAAATACTCAACGAAACCCATCAGCTCTTTAGAGAATTTTGTAGTAAATCTCCTGATCTACAAATCTATACCGGTTTCGCCCCCAACATTCTATATTCTTCGAGAATCGAGCTCTAGAAATCCCACCGCCTTGCCTCGAAATCCTCACCCAAGCCACAACCGAGTTCGATGTTCCAGGCATCTTTGCGAAGCTCTCTCCAAGCTCTACTGCGTGGAGTAATGTGATTTTGGCTAAGCTTCACAGTTTGAAAGATATTTCCAGACCTAGTTTTGAAGCATCAGTGAAAACACATCGGCATGAGGTTTATAAAGGAGGAAGAAGGATCCGTTGGGATCCTGGGGATGAGAGCTTCGCAACAAGACTAACTGGGTCAAAAGTGGAGCTTGTTAGAATTTAGGGAAAAATTAAACCCGAACAGTACAGAAATTCAGAAATTAGACTGATGGAGTGGAAACCCAATGTGAGAATTTCTCACTATTATTTATGTACAGTTATTTATTATATAAAATAATATTTTAAAATAATATTCAGAATTATCGAATATTGACTGAGTCTGATTCCAGTTCAGAATTATCGAATATTTTAAAATAATATTCAGAAAACAATAAAATGCGAAGCCATGTTAAGTAGTTAAATGCCATTTCAACATGAACGGGATTTTCTGTCGATTTTATTCATTCTATAATGAATATCGAAAAGTGATTCCAAAATAATCAAAATCTGATATTTTGATATGAATTTGAAATTCGAATTAAATTGAAATGAATTTGAAATTAGAATTAAATTGAAATGAATTTGAAATTCGAACTAAATTGAAATGAATCTGAAATTCGAATTAAATTGAAATGGAAATTGAATTAAAATCGAATAGAATTTAAATCAATTGAAATGAATATAAATTGAATTGAAATCGAATAGAATTGAAATCGATTTGAAATGAATTCAAAACGAATTGAAATGGAATTGAATTGAAATCGATTTGAGATGAATTTAAAACGAATTTATATTGGAATATTCAATTTTGATTTGAATTTGAAATGGAAGTGGAAATCGTTTTCAAACGAATTTAAAACAATTTATAAAATTCATTTTAAACGAAAATCGATGAAATATGTAATATATACATATTATATATATTATAATGACCTGAATAAAACGCGCCGCGCAGCGGTAGTTTGCGAATTTCGACTATTAACTTCAAATGGACGTTACGGGAGATCCGATCGTCAAATTCTCCTAAAACCGGAACCGTTGGGTTCATATCGAAAAGAGCTTTCCAATGAATACAAGAGATTTGAAATCTAACGGTTAGAATGGGAGATATGTCCAAATCAATTTCAGAAAAGGTCGCTATGGATGCAGTACGGTGGCCGTTTATGGAAACCGATTGTACGGGCGATAATAAAATTATTAAAAATATGAAAAAATTTGTGTAAAATCATAATAAATGATTTGGAAAGAATTGGGATGAAAAATTTCATATTTGAAAAGATAAAAATATATTTTTATCGAAATGAACTAGTTTTAAAATAAAATAATAAATCCAATATTTTTAAAATAAATAAATTGGATTTGAAAGGGTTTTAAATTAACCAGAATTTTCCAAAGAATAAATTGGAAATAGATTCGGAATGGAAATAATCGTTGGAATATTCGATATTGGATTCCGTGATTATACAGATATTGTTGAGGAATTTGGAACATATATATATATATATATATATATATATATATATATATATATATATTGTTATTCCAATACAATATTTATTGATTTCAGAATTTGATATTGAATATAAGCCGATATATTTTCTATTCAGAGCCTTGTATTTAATATCAAATTGGATTTTGGGTTTGTCATGAATGACGTCTTTAATAATACTGTTCTTAAACCCAATGGAGTTAGGAAAATTAGGAACTGACTGGAGATTAGCTAAGTTGAATGGCTTCTTTGGTATTGATCTGATGTTGGTTTCGACCATCGGGATTAATACTTAGGGAATTGTTCTCTTACTAATTTACGGTTAGAGACTGATGGGATTTTGGGTTGTCGTGAATGGTATCTTTAATAATACTGTTCTTATACCCAATGGAGCAAAGAAAATCAGAAACTAACTGGAGATTAGTTAAGTTGAATGGTTTCCTAGGTATTGATCTGATGTTGGTTTCGGCCTTCGGGGTTAATACTTAGGGAATTATTCACTGGTTAATTTAGGGTTAGTGGCTGATGGAATGGAATTTGATTTTGGGTTTATCGTGAACCGTGTTTTAATTGACATTGGTTCTTTAACCCAGTTAAAGATAGGGTATGATTTCCCAAGTTAAATAATCATTAATATTGATTTTTGGAAAGATTGAAAATAAATGGAGTTTTAATGGATCTTTGTTTAGATTGAAAAGTGAATGTGATAATTAAAATTATCAATTCAAGAAAATGATCGAAAATGGAGTACCACTAGTTTTAGTCCAGGCGATAGCTAAATCTTTAATTAGATTTGAACGTGAAATGGTAATTGATAACACCGTGGTGTTAGATATGGAGTATTACCAGTTTTGCTCCATGGGATGAATATGTTGGGATTGGGAAATAAAATAAATGATTACTTCAGTGTAGTTTGTTAACCCCGACAAGTTTGGAAAACCTTGATATGGTTTGATATCCAAAGGAATATTAAAGAATAAATTTAAAAGAATTTATCTTTGATAAAATTAGTGGGAATAAGGCATATGATGTGTTGTTATAACACTTGATTATAAGATACGTGAGTTATTTGGAAAGGCCGGGTTTATACCCATTCTGAATAACTGGTTCGACGATAAGTCGAAGAGATTGAAGACGGTGCAAGACCGATGATCTTCACATCGAATGGATGGGTGCTACCGTTTCTCATGGTTGGAGTACCTACCTTGAAGGGGCTAAAGTGTTAGCCGTCCGGACGTACTTATTGATTGTACAGATATGCGAGGGCCTCTCCCCTGTATTGGACATGTGGGGGAGGAATAGTGTGCCTCCGGTTTCGGCTAGACCTAGAACGGACTTGTAAATGGATGGTGTGTCTGACATTGTATTCCTTTATACTGTATTCATTGATCTCTGCTAAATATATATCCGTTTGGTGGCAGAGAATTTATTCTCTTTCTTAATACCCTTCTCTGAGACGTACGAGCTGAGAGGTTATATATCGGTAGAAATCAGTGGTATGGTGTGGATTGATAGTGCGGCATGCTGAAATGCAGTGATCCAAACTTTTGTTGAAAAGCAAAGTTTGGTGGATGATGATCAAAGCACAGCTTAAATATAGCTCAGCTTTGTGTAGCGTTAATTCGCGAGCCTCACACCCCGGTATGGTGGTAAACTGGTGGTCAGATCAGTATGCTTTTTAGGGGATGGGCACCTTCGTGATGTTCTGGATTCGATCGACCGAGGTAAGGGATAGGGCACACTCCCCGATTCCCCAGATGGATAGGGTTAGCGGTGTTTTCACATGCCTGCGACGTAAACCGCGGTAACTTGTTTTCCTGGATAGTGCGGATGTGCATTACGATGTTTTCGCATGCCTGCGACGTAAACCGTGGGGAATTGCACTACGCGATCGATCTTTCGAATCAGTAACAACCAGTATGGAAATCCAATTTCCAAATACGACATTTTGCGATTTTGATTGTATACTATATATGGCGACATAGTGGTATGGGACATTCATGCCGCCTATGATTGATACATTTATATTTGAAGTTGTTTTCTTCCCTTATAGTAATAATAAAAGATAAAATTTCGCGTATCAAGCATTATTTGGCTATTATAAGGTAAAACCCTATCCTCCGGCTTGCGTTGCATTGTGTGATGAGGCCAGGGTCTTATAATAGCTTCATTGTTCTTTATTTAGCATTGCGCTGTTTGTTTATGCACTGATGTTCCATGTTATACGGCGTGGTCCCTCGATTTACCTAACTTTAAAATAAAGATTAATAACTATTTTAGCTCTCACACCAGTCACATGACTGACTTGGAGTTTATTGTTTTAACCTAAACTCCGGGTGCCCCTATTTTCCACATGGGCAGCTAGTAGTTTTGGTTTTGCAAATTTATATTCACAGGATCCTGGTTTACAGCTGAAGCGATATTCGGAAAGCTCTGTATCTGTGTATCTATTTTCAGTTGTGCTTTGTATTGTTTTTCCACTGCTATGTATTTAAATGTAATTTAAAACTCTGATATTTCCTGTTGTATAATATTTATTCATTTATACTCTATTATATTCTTGTATTCTGATGGAATTGTTGTAATAGACAATGAAATGTTCTTCTGTTTGATTTGTCGTGTTCTCAAAGCAATCCGGGCTTTCCTTTATGGGGAAATTTGGGTCGCCACAGGTGGTATCAGAGCTTTGGTTTACAGAGCTCGAGAACAGGACATATTAGAACCGAATGAAAGAATTCATCAGAGATTGGATTAGTAATATCCAATAAGAATGGCTCGTTAGAGATAGGATCAGTAGATCCTAGAACGAGTGTGAAGAGTGTTATTTTTAAAATAAAAATGAAAACGAATTTTGTTTTGAAATTTATATCAAATTATATATATTTGAAATGTTAATTAACTAATTGATTGTTGGTTGTGTTGTTTGATTATAGATTCAACTAATGAATACTAGAATGATAAATAAAGTATAATCAAGATAATTGTTAAGTGAAAAATAATGCAAGCTCTTTTGATAAAATCCTAAAAATATTATATAGGATATGGACGACTATGGCTTATCTCATACTAAATTCTGGATGACCCCGAAACAAGCAAGGAGAGCTCACCAGAAAGTAGAAAAAGAACAAGAATTGAACTTAGGATCACACGCGGTTGTTTATTGTCATAAATGCCGAAAAGAAGGCCATTATGTAATTGTATGTCCTGAGAAAAAGAAGAAAGAGAAACAAATAAGAATGGACATAGTTTGATTCAAATGCACGGAGACGGGACATTTTGTGGATAAGTATCCAAATGTAAAGAAAAAAAATCTAGAAAACTAGGAAAAGAAGAGAAATGCTTTCGATGCAAAGAAGTAGGGCATCTAGCCCGAGATTGCCCATTATAGAAGGGTGATAAGAAATCCAAAGGAAAGGAGGTATCTACTTTGGAAATTATGCAAGAATAAGGCACGACTTCCTAGAAAGTGAGGTTTTAATGTAGTGAACTAGTATTTTGGATATATGTATGATGGTTGTATGAACGTATGGACGCTTTTTGTTTTAAAAATGTATCAGTATTGTATAATATAACTAATGTAAAGAAAATGTTGAATTAAGTCGAATTTAGCACCGAATATTAAACTGTTTTGAAATTTGATTGAAATTGCATGCATATACGTGACTATACATTGAACAGGTCATAGCAAGGAGGCTAGAGAAGAGAAATAAAATTGTATGCCCGACAAATAGGCACATGTTTACCATTTATTGGGTTTTGGTTATTTTATGAGCCGATTGGCTAGCCGATTGGCCTTTTCTTTTTCTTTTTGAGATGAGAGGACCTGTGTGGCGGTTTGGGGATTTTCCCAATGCTCCCATACAAAGGAGGTTATGGCGAAATTTTTCTAAAATTTAGGGTGTTAGCCAAATTTTTGAAGAATTTGAAAATTCTTAGAAACTGAAAAGTTGAAGAATGAAAGTGTAGCACCCCACGTCCATTAATGTCACTCACAAAGGGAATGCATTAACTTCCATGGAGGTTACAAGTGAATATAGAACAGAAAAATTACAACAAGACATATAATAAATAGTACTTGGAAATCTAAAACTTCATTTTATTGCAGCGGAAATTAAACATGTTTGTTACATGATAAAACCATAGATCATAACCAAGTACAATATCCATCTTCATAAACACAAAATACATAATCCCATTACATAAATAGCCATTAAAAAGATAACAAGCTGGACTTTACTTCAACGGTCCAAGCTTTCCAAAGAGAGATGAAGCAATTCAATCAAACTCCACTAGAGCTGGGCCCAACCTGAGGACCTGGAGGGGGAAATGGATAGAAATACGGGGGTCAGACATAAAGTCTGGCGAGTATGATAATTCTAACAATACTATTATCAAAATAACTAGACTAAGGCATAAGTTGGAAGACAAGTAAACGTCTATGAACTCTTAGGAAGATAAAGATAACGTTTAAGATAACGTTAAAGATAATGGTAAAGGCACACCTAATTACTAACGAATGATTACTACACTGCACTGCACATTACTACACTGCACCACACCAGTCACCCTATTGTTTGATCCCACTTGCTTCACACAGAAACTTTATAAATAGCCTTATGTACCCCTAGCTGACTACATAGGTGCCATTTTCCCCTATCTCCACTATGTGTACCCCACTACCCAATTTCGATCGGCTCCCTACTCGTAGATACCCGTGCTAGCCCCATAGTGGGGTGTATCACTCCCCTAAAGTGGCAACCCGACACAACTTGAGAATGCACGACTTATACCTACACGATGCAACAACGTCTTACCTACCAGCCCGGGTCCACACACGCATACGAAACCCATTGGACTTGCGTTGCCACCGCTCCCCTTTTTGGCCTCTTACAGTCGAACCCAGCATGCGTGTCCCGTCCTCGACTTGGGTCGAGCCCACAAAGATACGTTTGGGACACTGGTCGAAATGGGCCCCCACAAGCTACCCACCTAAGCTTGTCACTAGTATATCCCACTTAACCCTCTTAGTCATGTTCATTTACATGTGTATTTGGTTAAGTCTTACTAATCGTATTTCACATGCCACTAAGGGCACCCACTAGATTCCTCATGCCACCCATGGCACCTACTTAACCCCCATGTCCCACCTTACATGTTTATCTGGTTAAGTGTTTCTTAATTCATTCAGGCCATAACCTCATAAAGACCTCTCACATTAAACTGGCATTTATGGCAGCTGGATTTACTGGGCGGGTCCGGGCAGTCTTACACCATAAAAGAGTCTAACCTCGTTTCTTTACAACTGTTATGCTTTAGTTTAGGCCTAGGACCTCTCACATTGGGCTGGCATTTGTGACCACTGGATTTGCCGGGCGGGTCCGGGCAGGTTTAAGTCACAAACGAGTCCAACCTCATGTCCTAAGCATTGATTAACACTTAAAATCTTTTACCCCAGTTTTAATAATTCCCTATTTAAATTATTAATTAAGTCAACTTTTAATGATGTCCATAATTGACTCAATTATGGCCATCCACTTATGGCATGCAAAATCATATCAATTGCACCCCAACTTTTTAATATTAAATCCTTAATATTACCCCTATCCCACGTTTATACGTTCGCTTATTCAACGCATAATATATGCTAGACTTGTATAGTCTGACACCTAGCACAAAGATAAATTATCATAACATATAGACAATTAAAATAAATCTAATCATATGGGGGTGAAACTTGCATAAACTACACATGTTTAGGATCAAAAGGTGTCAACCTGTTACATGTCTCAATTTATATGATATGATCATAGTCCAAATCTATACATAAACTTGCATATGGGGTTTTTAGGCAACATAATGATGGTGTGAACTAGCATAGGATATCACATATGTCATAGCATAATTCTAGATGTCATAATAGATGTCTTGGTATATGTTCATAACTTTTCTAATCAATCTAACTTGCATATGTGACTTGTCATATAGATCAACATAACCCAAACATGATGATTTAATTAATACGAACTAACTAGCATAGATGGTAACATCATGGCCTTTTTAATATGTATGATTCATCACAACTTAGCATAGAAACTTTCAACATACTTAACATTATCATAGCATGATTTACAACAAATAAGATATCATCATCATATAACATTGGATTTACAATATACATGGTAGCAAAAGGGGTTTACAACAACATATTTGATAATTCACATCATCTACTCATAATCCATTCATAACTCAACCTAATTAAAATGATAATAATCTTGTTAAGATCATCATACTCACAATTTAGAGAAGAAAAGAGAGAGTTTTGCTTTGCTTTAGGGTTGAGAGAATTAGAATTGAATTTGATTTTCTTCTTTCTTAGTTGGCGGCGGCTCCATTGACTTCCATGGCGATGGTATGATGGTAACTATTCTATTTTAATTAGGTTTAGGGTTAGCATTAGGATGTATTTATAGGTGTAGGAAGTTATTTAGGACCAATTAGATTAACCCTGAACCATGAGAACCAATCAAATTCAGAATCTGCATTTGAGCGAATCGGCCCACGTGTTGACAGCCAAACACCGTGGATTAACCCCAAGTCGACCCAACGGGGCTTGGGTCGACCTCAAAAATGGGCCGGTTCAGTTATTCCCCCCCCCCCCAATTCGCTGTTTTGAATTTATTCACATATTTATTTATTTAATTTTTAATTTTACTATATATATATCAATATATATACATTTCTCTGCGCAACCCATTTCACTTAATTCTTTTCTAAAAATTAAGTATACTTTAATTTGTGAATTTTAATGTTATAAAATTACGGGGTGTTACATTCTCCCCTCTTTAAAGGATTTCGTCCCCGAAATCTCCAAGTCAAGAAAAATGTATATCCTACCATCTAATCGTCCATCTACTCAACCATCAAACCCCAGCATCCATTGTCCGTAAAAGACTTCTAATGCTTTAATGTTTATATGCACCGTGTGTGTATATGTCTATATCTAATGCAAAATTAGGCGGTCTACTGATTCAGTCGACCTCCTTAGCGCAATTCATGATAGTGCCATGCATCCAATATGTATGCAAGAGATTCCTAATGATACATATTAATTCTATATGCGTGCACAACCATCCACCCGAATGCAGCAACTATATGATAATACAACCATTATACATCCATTTTACTAAATATATCCATATATATGCAATATGCAATATGAAGTGACTGAGCCGATCAAGTGCCTAATAGTGTGTGTATATGCATCCACGAACAACCACTAGCAAACACTTGCATCCACTTTGCATTCATCATACATAACATGTCTCAAACACATGTTTCAACCATAGGATTATCCTAACTAAAGGTCAAAGATACTAGCGAGAGGATACACTAAAGGTAAGATAAGTACAAGATAAACGATAAAGGAGAAATTAAAGGACATACCCTCGAAAAGAAAAGGGCATCGTGAACGCATCTTCTCTTCTGTCTCCCAAGTAGCGTTGCTCTCATCATCTCCTCATTGTACTTTGACTAGTTTGACCTCTCGATTTCTCAGCCTCTTAATCTCCGACCCAAGAATGCATGTAGGAGCTCGTCGAATCGTCGCATCACGCTCTATCTCCACCTCTCTAAGCAAGCTCGGCTCTACCACCTCTGCGTTCTCGTGCAAGCATTTCCTCAAATGTGACACATGGAACACGTCGTGTACACCACTAAGTCTCTCTTGCAACTCCACTCTATACGCCATCCGTCCAATCCTCTCCTTAATAGGAAACGGTTCTACAAACCTTGGTGTTAACTTCCCAATGGACCCAAAGCGAAAAATGTTCCGTAATGGAGACAGTTTGACAAAGACCATGTCCCCAACTTCAAACTCGAGATCTGTCCTCCTCTTATCCGCATAAGATTTCTGCCTATCTTGCGCTGCTTTCATCCTCCTTTGAATCAAGTCGATCTTCTCCGAAGTCTCCGTAATCATATCGGGCCCAAGTAAGATCTTATCCATAGATTCCCACCAACTTTTAGGTGAATGACAAGGTCGTCCGTAAAGAGCTTCGAATGGTGCCATACCAATGCTGGACTGAAAGCTATTATTATATGCGAACTCAACCAATGGAAGATGCTCTTCCCACGTACCCCCAAAGTCTATGATACATAGCCTCAACCGATCCTCTAGAATGCGATTCACCCTCTCGGTATGGCCGTCCGTCTGAGGATGATATGCGGTGCCCAAACATAACTGAGTCCCTACCGCCTCTTGTAAGCTTCTCCAAAATTCGCTAGTGAAAATAGGATCGCGGTCGCTCACTATGCTAGAAGGAACACCGTGCAAACGAACTATTTCTCGAACGTATACGGAGGCTAACCATGGAGCAGTCCTCTTACTCTTTACGGGAATGAAATGGGCGCTTTTAGTAAGTCTATCTACTATAAACCAAATTCCCGTATTACCCTTCCTTGATCGCGGTAACCCATCCACAAAATCCATCGAGACACTTTCCCACTTCCATAGTGGAACCTCCAATAGGTGAAGCAACCGACCGGGTTTCTTTTGCTCCGCTTTTACTTGTTGGCACACCAAGTATCTAGCGACATACCCGGCCATGTCTTTCTTCATGCCGGCCCAAAAGTAAACTCTCTTCATGTCTTTGTACATCTTGTCCCCGCCGGGATGACTGGTCATCTTCGAATGATGTGCTTCATCAAGAATAGTCTTCCTTAGGTCATCGTCTTTTGGTACACAAAGTCTACCGGCCCTACGTAACCAACCCTTATCATCTAGGGTAAACCTACGGAGATAGCTTGATGACTCCCCTCCTTTGAGTTTTTCTACTAACTCAACCAACTGCGGGTCGTCTCGCTGTGCCACACCAATCTGTCCCAAAAGCATAGGTCTGACCTCCAAGGATGCTAGCAAACCGGGGACGAAGTCAACAGAAGGTCTAAAGTCAAACATCGAAATGAATTATAAACTTCGCCGCTCAACAAACAAAGGACTTAAGGATAATCTTTTTCTACTTAAGGCGTCTGCCACCACGTTACCCTTGCCAGGGGTATAGGCTATTTCGAAGTCGTAGGATGCTAAGAACTCCATCCACCTTTGCTACCTTAAGTTCAAGTCCTTTTGAGAGAATAGGTATTTTAAAGACTTATGGTCAGTGAATAATTCGAATTTCTCGCCAAGAAGATAATGACGCCAAGACTTATGCGCGAAAACAATAGCGGCCAATTCTAGGTCATGTGTAGGATAATTTTTCTCATGTGCTCTCAACTGCCTTCCACCATAGGCTATTACCCTATACTCTTGCATTAAGACTGCGCCTAGTCCTGTCCCACAAGCATCAGTATAAACGGTAAACGACTTACTCCCGTCTGGCAATACTAAGACTAGGGCTGAAGTCAAAGCTCTCTTCAAACGTTGGAACGCATCATCACAATCTACGTCCCATGTGAAAACTAGGTTCTTCTTCATCAAGCGTGTCAATGGAGCTGATATCTTTGCGAAGTCTTTGATAAACTTCCTATAGTAGCCAGCCAACCCCAAGAAACTTCTCACTTCGGTAGCATTTTTAGGGACCTTCCAATCTTGGATGGCCACCACTTTAGCGGGATCCATGGCTATCCCTTCTTTGGAAACCACGTGCCCCAAGAACCGTACTTCCTTCCTCCAGAAGTGACACTTAGAAAATTTAGCCTTAAGGCTTTGCGCTCGTAGGGTCTCCAACACTTCCCTAAGATGTATGGCATGCTCTTCTTCATCCTTAGAAAAGATCAAGATGTCATCTACAAAGACTACCACGAATTTGTTAAGGTACTCCCTAAACACCCTACTCATCAAATCAACAAAATATGCTGGGGCGTTTGTCAAACCGAAGGGTATCACTAGCCATTCATAGAAACCGTCCGGAGTCCTAAAGGCAGTCTTGTCTATGCTATCCTCAGCCACTCTCAACTGATGGAAACCAGTGGCTAAGTCCAACTGCGAAAACACTGAGGTGCCAACTAATTGATCGAAGAGATCGTCAATCCTCGGCAGTGGGTGTCTGTTCTTCTTAGTAAGCTTATTAAGTTCTCTATAGTCTACACACAGTCTAAGAGACCCATCCGCCTTCATGGAAAATACTACTGGAGCACCCCACTCCGATATACTTCGTCTTATGAACCCCTTCTCAAGCAACTCCTTCACTTGCTTACCGAGTTCCCTCCTTTCACGTGGTGCCATGTGGCGTACTGGCAAAGATACTGGTTTTGCATTATCCACAAGATATATTCGAAAATCTATCTCTCGCTTCGGAGGCAACCCTTTCACCTCCTCAAACACATCCGAATATTCTCGGACCACTCTAACAGATCGTAGATTTTCCTCAGACGTGTAAGAACCCGAATTTTTACAACACGTTAAATCAAGAATCAAGACAGAATTAAATTATAAATTCTGAATCAAGTGAAACGGTCTGTGCCATTGCGTTCGTCTCAGAAAAATATGCGAAATAGAGTCCGAGTTTTCGAGAATCGGAGTCCGTATGACCCGTTAAAGGCCCAAAGAAGATTTCTGGAAATTTGAACTTCGGAAATAGCTTTGAAAATCAGATCTGGGGCTAGGCGGGAAGTTTCCCGCCTAGGCCACGTCGACAGGGCTGTCGACAGGCCTGTCGACTTGGGCCCAGACCAAGTCGACAGCCCTGTCGACTTGCCTGTCGATAGGGGGTGGCCGGGGCAAGTTGCCTGGCGCACCTGTTTGTCTCACCTGGTCTTGTTCTTGGGCTGGTTCTGGAAGCTTCCGAGATCTGATGGTCCTGATCTATCCTAGGGTTAATCTAAGGGCCTAAAACTATCCTAATCTCTATAAAAAAACCCTAAACCTAAACTAAATCCCTAAAAAAATCAAACCTAGCAACTAAGTGCTGCCAAAATCAATTTTGATCATGGCCTCCATCTCCAATCCCTAGAGCCTATGCATTCAAATCGGGTTCAAATCAAAAGATGCAAGCTTGCTACACCAAATAGAGGCCAAATCAACATTGCTATGCGAGTTTCATGATGGTTCTTCTTCAAAGGAGCCACCTTTCTTCGTCAAGATGATGCATGATCCCTTTCCTAAGCCTTGCCTATGTAAGTTCTAGCTACTTGTAGATTTAAACGATGATTTTGATGTGACATGGGATAAAATGCAAAGTAACATGAGTATGTTAGCCTATGGGAACCTAGTTTGCCTCTTTAACATGAACATATGACTTTGGGTGATGTTGTAGCGACTAAACCATGCTATTCATGTTGCATTGGACTTAGTTTGCCATGCAAGATTGGACCTTTACTTGTAGTATGATAGCATGAACACTTAGAGCCACTTTGACTGGTGAAATAGTTGCATAAGTTAAACTTTGGAGCTTATGCATGTACATAAAACCAACCCCTTCTTATGACATAAGTGACATGTGCATGTTTATCCCTTCATGATAGGTTTATGACATGAACACTTATGCAAGTTATCCCCTTTTATGCTATGCATGTTTGTGGCCAAATTACCTTATGACACTATGCATGTTTATGGCCAATCCCATTATGATGTTATGCATGTGGAAGCCAAGCCCTTTTTGGCATCATGCATGTTTTGAGACCAATATGTGACATAGTATCCTTACTATGTTGACTCGCTTTGCTTGCGTGGGGAAAACACGATTTTGGGTAGTTAGATAAACATGAACATGTCGCGAAATCTTAACTTGAATATGACATGTGTTTATACTTGAAAATATGACTTGAAATATAAACATGGAAGTTAACATGTAAATATGCATAAAAACATGGGCTTGGGAATTTACCTATTAAGTTAGGTCTACCCATTGGGAATTTACCTATTAAGTTAGGTCTACCCAATTGCTTGAAAATTTGACCATGAACATGACACTAGGCTAAACATGAAAGTGGCCAACTCGAGGTTGGGTTGAGTTTGTAGCATAAATCTACCCGGACCCGCCCGGCTTAACTAGTAGCGACAAACAATAGGATCCAATGTGAGAAGTTGGTCATGTCGCGCCTAAGACCCGAGGTTAGACCAAGTTGTGGTGTAAATCTACCCGGAACCCACCGGCTTAACTAGGTAACCACAACAAAGTCTAATGTGAGAGGTTGGGGTGCATTAAATAGTTAATGCCACATAATAGGGTTAAGTTAATTTGATTAATGAGGCTTAACCAAATATGACATGGACAAATGGGTTAAGTAATTTGATTAGGCTAATGATACTTAACAAAACATGACAGGGTTGGGTAGGTTAAGTAACTTGATTTGCCTAACGACACTTGACCATTTTTATACGACGAGGGGACGGGATTAAGTTAACCAACACTTAATCAATCCAACACGATAACTTGATAAGGTTAGGTAAATTTTCTTAGTAACACTTAACCGTTTAATACAGTTAATGGATGGGGTTAAGTCAACTCAGACCTAACTAATCTAAACATGGTAATTGGACGGGGTTAAGTTAATTTACACTTAACTAATCCAACTCGTTAGTTTGATGTGGTTAAGTGACCTATACTTAACCAATCTAACGTGAAAACATGATAAGGCTAAGTCACGAATCACTTGAATACGCTTGACCGATTTGACTCGGTAATTTGACAAGGTCAAGTTAATTTATATAATTAACCAATCTAAAATGATAATTAGACGAGGTTATGTTATGGATTGCTTAATATACTTAGCCAACTTGACACATGGTTTGTAGGGTTAAGTCTTGGACTTGGATACTTAGCCAATTTTGACATGGTTTGTAGACGAGCTAAGTTATGAACTTAAGTGAAACTTCACCCATTAGATAAACCCTAATTCGGAGGATTAGGTAAATAACCATAGTTAACAAGGATTATGGAAATAAGGCTAAGTGGTAAACCTTAGTTAAGGGAAACTAAGTAATAATTCTTAGTCAAGGAAATTTGGACCATTTCTTAGATAGATTAGTAACCCGATACGTTAGGTCAACGTTTAAGTATGCGTGTAGGAGCAGGCTATCTGATTTAGATAAAGGCTCCAACGAACTGGGTAACGAAGCAGCGGCTTCGGGGAACGTGAGGATATTCTTGGGATCCCTCTGTGAGCTGCCAGGTCATTATACTAGGCTCACGAGAGGTTGAGGTCTGCGGTAGAAGAACCAAGAATATGCCTTGGTTGCTATGCGAGCGACCTAAAGACTGGGGTGGATAGCAGTGAGTCGACGAATACATAAGGTGCCCGAGATAGCAAGTTCGTCGATCATCTACCATCTTGAGTCAAGCGTGTACGTACGGAAAGGCAGGGAACACCCAACAGACCATAATTGCTATCTAATTATGGGTGAGGTAGGCCGTAGGATGTGGGCTGGCCGGAGTGTAGTTCTCATGCAAGATTTTCTCTTGTGTTGCCTTTCACTAGTTGAGGGGGGGGTCTCGTGGGACCATAGCCACGTGTTGAAAAGCAGACCTTAGTATCTGCATCGGCAGATAAATCTAAAGCTCCCGACCGAGTCCTGTATTTCTTGTTTTGCCCTGTGACAGGACTCGGATGGCACGATGTGATACATGTGCATACAGTTATAGAAAAACGATTCACGATGAATGCGTGGGAAAAAGGGCGCGGTTGAGGGTTAACGTAATCCCTAGTGGCCTAGGTGGTTTAACCCAAACCGAAATACGAAAGAGTGCAATAGGTAAGCGTAATCCCTAGTGGTGCTAGGTGGCGTAAGTCCTAGTAGTTCAAACGATGATTCATATGGAAGAGCCTAGCTAGAACAAGGGTGACAGTCCAAACGATTTCAAGGATAATACGACATGAGGAAGCCCGTACGAGGTACGGCAAAGGACTGAACTTATATACATGGAAAGAAACATATGATTTGAGTAACCTATATATGCGATATATTAGGTTGACATGGACCATTACACGACTTTGAGTAAGGGACATTCATGGTTAACACATAACAAGGCTGGGATACTAGTACGGAGGGTGCAGAGCAAATATACATGTAAAAACCAGTAAAGATATATATATATATATATATATATATATATATATGAAAAATTCCATAGAACGTTAGACTAAATAGATACCATCGGACGTGATGCTTGATAGGAACCTGACGGCCTGATACCTTGTTTTATCTGACATCGTAATTTATCATGACACCTTAGTTTATCTGGGTACAGTAGTTCATCCTGTTATTTTGGTTCAGTTTATCTATCTTGACATCATCCTTGTGTTTACTTTCAGTTTATGCATGTCATGTCACCTTTATCTGTTTTTATGCAGGAAGTAGATAGGACTTACCAGTCTTTATGACTGACCCCGTTTCTTTCGCTTCTTGTCTTCCGTTTCCCCCCCAGGTTACAGGGAGGAAATACTGTTGTTTAGTTCAGACTTCTTCGGCTTGAAGGTCTTCTTGGATGGCTTGGACTTTCCTTGGCTATGGCTACTTTACTGTGTTAATTGGGGAATAATTTATGAAAAAGGTTTCATGCTTCTTTATTTCAGCAAGACAGGTTTTGATGTACTCTGATGTAAAAAGGCTTTTGACCTCATTTATTAATGTTATGAAAGTTTGTTTTTACTTCCGCTATTTTTATATGTTCTGTCTTGTGATATTTCTGTGGATGTTTACCAATAATGCCCCTCTAAAGCTAGTGCATTCCCTTGCGAGTGACCCTAGCGGAGGCGGGGTGTTACATTTGGTATCAGAGCAGAAGGTTACTAGACTGGGCAAAAGTTTTTAAAGACCTTCTGAAAATTATTTAAAAAATCGTTTACAAAGAAGCATTTTTCAAGAAAATTTTCTTTTAAAAAGAAAAAGGCTATTCCCCAAAGGCCATTAGCATTATCCTTGTTTCCTTGATTGAATCTCTTTTCCTTTCTTTCCTCCATCTGTAGTCACAGTGGTTTTGACAGCGACTAGTCTTTCTAGCTGCGTAAGTGTTTCCCGTACGATGGAGGTGGTTCTCGAGAGACCGTTGCAGAGTTATGCATGAAAGGATAGTAAGAACAAGGATAAAGGATACGAGCTCAGGGATAAGCAACATGTTGGTATGGCTGAGTCCTAAAAGGAGGGAGAAAGATGAACAATGAAACCCATGACGAGAGAGTACCTTTGGCATGGTGAAACGGGACGGATAGTTAAGTATCATGGAACAGGGACAAGATCATTCGGAGGGCAATAGTATGCTCTCATTTCTAGGGTACCTCAGAAGGAGGGTAACGATCTTGTTAAAGGTTTAGCTTTTCTTCTCTATCATCCTGTCGGGACTTTGTTTTGATCACCGCATCTTTTAAGTCCGCTTCGATAGTTGAGTCTCTGCACCTTAGTACTAGCGTAGTAGAGGATCCCGTTTTTGTCTCAAGTCCTATTGGAAGATCGGTCCATTTACTCATGGCTTGTTTGGATTTGAGAATGTCTATATCAAGTGTTGAGCTTGGAAATAATGCTTATGTTTATAAGTTGTGGATGGATTCTAGGGATGAAGTGGTTATCCAGTAAGGGGTGCCACTCTCGGTTTTAGAAGGAGGGTAGTTAGACTCTTGGCTTGCTTTGGTAATACCCTTGAAGTATCGCGTAACCTTTTGGGTTCTGTCATGATTAGTTACTTAGAATCCCTAGATGCCTTTGTTGGAAATTAGAAACCCGATCGAATGGTGTTCGCTAATAAGACGGATGGTTTACTTCGATTATGTATGGGTTATGGGAATTACCCTAGTAAGTGCGCACGGTAACTTGTTTACTTTCAAGAGAAAGTTTTTCTACGTGGAATACCTTATGTTACAAGGTCCAGGATTCACTAGTGAATTTTGAGGGCTCGCATGGAATAATGTGTACGCAGTCCTGTTTGCGCCAAGTATTCTAGAAGGAGAATAAGTGCAAGTGGAATGAGAGGCGACGATGAAATGAGTTCCAACTCATGTTATGGAAACAGGAAATAAGAAGCTGCGAAATCGTGAAGTAAAAGGGGCGGTCAAGGCACGATGGAACTAAGCTCAAGGTAATGCGACTCAGGAGACTGAAGACTAAATACGTGCATGATATCTCTTTTGGGAATATATCCTCGATCCCTGTTTTTCTGTTGAGCTTGCTTGTAGGCTATCTTTTATGGATATCCTCTCGGTCCTGTCTCTGTTACAAACCCCGTACGGAGTTTGTTTTGTTTATCTTCTCGACCCTGTTTCAGGGAATCTTAGGTAGACCCTGTGGATGTAAACATGTATTTGAAACATGTTATGGTTGATATGGTTGCAAATGGTTGCAAGTGGTTGCTCGTGGATGCGCGAATTTACATTAGATATTAGCTCGACTCAGTCACATTTCATATTGCATATGCACGAGTATTTATACTTGTTTATGGATGAAATTGAATGTGTTATCATGCGGATGTTGCATATGGTTGAATGTTTGTGCACGCATATAGTGTATATGACTAGGACTATTTGCATACATGATGGATTCATAGCACTAAACATATTTTTGCATTCAAAAGATTTTTCAGGCCTGATCATTAGCATTAGCTAAGGAACATGTACACACACGTTTTGCATACATTCATAAAGCATTAGGAGTCGTCTAAGGACAATGGTTGCTTGTGGATGATGGTTTGAGTAGATGGATGATGGATGGTAGGATATGTTCTTCCTAACTTTGAGATTTCGGGGACGAAATCCTTTAAGAAGGGGAGAATGTAACAACCCGAATTTTTACAACACGTTAAATCAAGAATCAAGACAGAATTAAATTATAAATTCTGAATCAAGTGAAACGGTCTGTGCCATTGCGTTCGTCTCGGAAAAATACGCGAAATAGAGTCCGAGTTTTCGAGAATCGGAGTCCGTATGACCCGTTAAAGGCCCAAAGAAGATTTCTGGAAATTTGAACTTCGGAAATAGCTTTGAAAATCAGATATGGGGCTAGGCGGGAAGTTTCCCGCCTAGGCCACGTCGACAGGCCTGTCGACTTGGGCCCAGACCAAGTCGACAGCCCTGTCGACTTGCCTGTCGACAGGGGGTGGCCGGGGCAAGTTGCCTGGCTCACCTGTTTGTCTCACCTGGTCTTGTTCTTGGGCTGGTTCTGGAAGCTTTCGAGATCTGATGGTCCTGATCTATCCTAGGGTTAATCTAAGGGCCTAAAACTATCCTAATCTCTATAAAAAGACCCTAAACCTAACCTAAATCCCTAAAAAAATCAAACCTAGCAACTAAGTGCTGCCAAAATCAATTTTGATCATGGCCTCCATCTCCAATCCCTAGAGCCTATGCATTCAAATCGGGTTCAAATCAAAAGATGCAAGCTTGCTACACCAAATAGAGGCCAAATCAACATTGCTATGCGAGTTTCATGATGGTTCTTCTTCAAAGGAGCCACCTTTCTTCGTCAAGATGATGCATGATCCCTTTCCTAAGCCTTGCCTATGTAAGTTCTAGCTACTTGTAGATTTAAACGATGATTTTGATGTGACATGGGATAAAATGCAAAGTAACATGAGTATGTTAGCCTATGGGAACCTAGTTTGCCTCTTTAACATGAACATATGACTTTGGGTGATGTTGTAGCGACTAAACCATGCTATTCATGTTGCATTGGACTTAGTTTGCCATGCAAGATTGGACCTTTACTTGTAGTATGATAGCATGAACACTTAGAGCCACTTTGACTTGTAAAATAGTTACATAAGTTGAACTTTGGAGCTTATGCATGTACATAAAACCAACCCCTTCTTATGACATAAGTGACATGTGCATGTTTATCCCTTCATGATAGGTTTATGACATGAAAACTTATGCAAGTTATCCCCTTTTATGCTATGCATGTTTGTGGCCAAATTACCTTATGACACTATGCATGTTTATGGCCAATCCCTTTATGATGTTATGCATGTGGAAGCCAAGCCCTTTTTGGCATCATGCATGTTTTGAGACCAATATGTGACATAGTATCCTTACTATGTTGACTCGCTTTGCTTGCGTTGGGAAAACACGATTTTGGGTAGTTAGATAAACATGAACATGTTGCGAAATCTTAACTTGAATATGACATGTGTTTATACTTGAAAATATGACTTGAAATATAAACATGGAAGTTAACATGTAAATATGCATAAAAACATGGGCTTGGGAATTTACATATTAAGTTAGGTCTACCCATTGGGAATTTACCTATTAAGTTAGGTCTACCCAATTGCTTGAAAACTAGACCATGAACATGACACTAGGCTAAACATGAAAGTGGCCAACTCGAGGTTGGGATGAGTTTGTAGCATAAATCTACCCGGACCCGCCCGGCTTAACTAGTAGCTACAAACAATAGGATCCAATGTGAGAAGTTGGTCATGTCGCGCCTAAGACCTGAGGTTAGACCAAGTTGTGGTGTAAATCTACCCGGAACCCACCGGCTTAACTAGGTAACCACAACAAAGTCTAATGTGAGAGGTTGGGGTGCATTAAATAGTTAATGCCACATAATAGGGTTAAGTTAATTTGATTAATGAGGCTTAACCAAATATGACATGGACAAATGGGTTAAGTAATTTGATTAGGCTAATGATACTTAACAAAACATGACAGGGTTGGGTAGGTTAAGTAACTTGATTTGCCTAACGACACTTGACCATTTTTATACGACGAGGGGACGGGATTAAGTTAACCAACACTTAATCAATCCAACACGATAACTTGATAAGGTTAGGTAAATTTTCTTAGTAACACTTAACCGTTTAATACAGTTAATGGATGGGGTTAAGTCAACTCAGACCTAACTAATCTAAACATGGTAATTGGACGGGGTTAATTTAATTTACACTTAACTAATCCAACTCATTAGTTTGATGTGGTTAAGTGACCTATACTTAACCAATCTAACGTGAAAACATGATAAGGCTAAGTCACGAATCACTTGAATACGCTTGACCGATTTGACTCGGTAATTTGACAAAGTCAAGTTAATTTATATAATTAACCAATCTAAAATGATAATTAGACGAGGTTAAGTTATGGATTGCTTAATATACTTAGCCAACTTGACACATGGTTTGTAGGGTTAAGTCTTGGACTTGGATACTTAGCCAATTTTGACATGGTTTGTAGACGAGCTAAGTTATGAACTTAAGTGACACTTAACCCATTAGATAAACCCTAATTCGGAGGATTAGGTAAATAACCATAGTTAACAAGGATTATGGAAATAAGGCTAAGTGGTAAACCTTAGTTAAGGGAAACTAAGTAATAATTCTTAGTCAAGGAAATTTGGACCATTTCTTAGATAGATTAGTAACCCGATACGTTAGGTCAACGTTTAAGTATGCGTGTAGGAGCAGGCTATCTGATTTAGATAAAGGCTCCAACGAACTGGGTAACGAAGCAGCGGCTTCGGGGAACGTGAGGATATTCTTGGGATCCCTCTGTGAGCTGCCAGGTCATTATACTAGGCTCACGAGAGATTGAGGTCTGCGGTAGAAGAACCAAGAATATGCCTTGGTTGCTATGCGAGCGACCTAAAGACTGGGGTGGATAGCAGTGAGTCGACGAATACATAAGGTGCCCGAGATAGCAAGTTCGTCGATCATCTACCATCTTGAGTCAAGCGTGTATGTACGGAAAGGCAGGGAACACCCAACAGACCATAATTGCTATCTAATTATGGGTGAGGTAGGCCGTAGGATGTGGGCTGGCCGGAGTGTAGTTCTCATGCAAGATTTTCTCTTGTGTTGCCTTTCACTAGTTGAGGGAGGGTTCTCGTGGGACCATAGCCACGTGTAGAAAAGTAGACCTTAGTATCTGCATCGGCAGATAAATCTAAAGCTCCCGACCGAGTCCTGTATTTCTTGTTTTGCCCTGTGACAGGACTCGGATGGCACGATGTGATACATGTGCATACAGTTATAGAAAAACGATTCACGATGAATGCGTGGGAAAAAGGGCGCGGTTGAGGGTTAACGTAATCCCTAGTGGCCTAGGTGGTTTAACCCAAACCGAAATACGAAAGCGTGCAATAGGTAAGCGTAATCCCTAGTGGTGCTAGGTGGCGTAAGTCCTAGTAGTTCAAACGATGATTCATATGGAAGAGCCTAGCTAGAACAAGGGTGACAGTCCAAACGATTTCAAGGATAATACGACATGGGGAAGCCCGTACGAGGTACGGCAAAGGACTGAACTTATATACATGGAAAGAAACATATGATTTGAGTAACCTATATATGCGATATATTAGGTTGACATGGACCATTACACGACTTTGAGTAAGGGACATTCATGGTTAACACATAACAAGGCTGGGATACTAGTACGGAGGGTGCAGAGCAAATATACATGTAAAAACCAGTAAAGATATATATATATATATATATATGAAAAATTCCATAGAACGTTAGACTAAATAGATACCATCGGACGTGATGCTTGATAGGAACCTGACGGCCTGATACCTTGTTTTATCTGACATCGTAATTTATCATGACACCTTAGTTTATCTGGGTACAGTAGTTCATCCTGTTATTTTGGTTCAGTTTATCTATCTTGACATCATCCTTGTGTTTACTTTCAGTTTATGCATGTCATGTCACCTTTATCTGTTTTTATGCTGGAAGTAGATAGGACTTACCAGTCTTTATGACTGACCCCGTTTCTTTCGCTTCTTGTCTTCCGTTTCCCCCCCCCGGGTTACAGGGAGGAAATACTGTTGTTTAGTTCAGACTTCTTCGGCTTGAAGGTCATCTTGGATGGCTTGGACTTTCCTTGGCTATGGCTACTTTACTGTGTTAATTGGGGAATCATTTATGAAAAAGGTTTCATGCTTCTTTATTTCAGCAAGCTAGGTTTTGATGTACTCTGATGTAAAAAGGCTTTTGACCTCATTTATTAATGTTATGAAAGTTTGTTTTTACTTCCGCTATTTTTATATGTTCTGTCTTGTGATATTTCTGTGGATGTTTACCAATAATGCCCCTCTAAAGCTAGTGCATTCCCTTGCGAGTGACCCTAGCGGAGGCGGGGTGTTACAAGACGCGTCAAGCGATTCTAGATAACTTAGCATAACCGAATTTATGGGATTACAGAAGATTTCGAGAGTGTTGCCAAGGCGAGTCACGAGCCTAACTACTCTCCTTTCACAATCAAGAACGGCCCCATTTCTGGATAACCAATCCATTCCTAAAATTAGCCCATAGCCCGTGAAGCCCAACACATAAGCATCACATCTAAATTCAACGCTAAGTATGGAAATTTTCAAATCCAAACACATCATGGACAAATAAGCTAAGCCCCCTATTGGATTCGAAACAACTAAGGGATCCTCTACTAAACTGGTGTTTAAGTGCAGTGATTCAACTAATGATGTAGAGATAAACGAATGTGATGCGCCCGAATCGAATAAGGTACGGACAGGATGGTCAAACAGAAGAACTAAGCTTTCAACAGAAATGGTTCTACCTCGTTCTTGCAGCGGTGGGACCGCGAGAGCCTGAACTTGTCCCCTAGCCTGCCCTGGTGCCATAAGAGCCTGCACCTGTCCTCCCGAGGTAGCTCCTGCCCTCTGCCCCTTCTTTGGGCAGTCCTTCACTAAATGTCCCGCATCGCCACAATGAAAACAGCCTGTCTTCTTTTTCTTTCGGCAGTCCTTGCTGAGATGGCCTGGGGTCCCACAGTTAAAACATTTCTTCTTTCCCTTGCCATTATTGTCTTTACCACCCTTCTTGTTTTGCTGTTGGGGTTTCTTCTAATCCCCTTTCTTCTCGGGTGCTTATCAGCTTTAGCACTTTTCTCCTCGTGCATGAGCGCCATTTCTACTAACTTCTCAAAGGTGGCCCCATCGGGATGTGGGTCATAGCCAACCCTTGCAATGGTTCATTCAAGCCATTCACGAACCTTAGAGCTTTCTTCTCCGGCGTGTTTACTAAGTCCAAGCCAAACCTTGCTAACTGATTAAATTTATTGACATATTCTTTCACTGATTAGCTTCTTTGCTTCAATGTCAAGAACCTTTCCATATATAGATTTTCTTCCGCCCTTGAGAGAAACTTCGCCTTGAACCTACGTCTGAAATCCGCCCAAGAGTCAACAGGACGCTCCTCGTTAGTGACCTCCCACTGAAACGAGGCCTCTCCCTTCATTAGCCAAGCTGCTAATCTAACTCTCCTCCCTTCTTCCACTTCAAAGATTTCTAGCAATTCTTCCACCTCCTTAAGCCAATCTCTAGCTTCCACAAACGTTTCTGACCCTTGAACGGGTTTTCCACCCATAGCTTTAAATTCCTTGCACGTCTTTGCAAAAGTATCTACGCAAGGAGGAGGAGGAGGAGGAACGGGTGCAATTGGTGGTGGAGGAACATTGGCTGGACCTGCAGCGGCCCTAGCCTCCAATAACCTCCTATACCATCCTGGTATCGTTACACCGTCGGGTAGATTAAGATCTTCAGCCATGCTGAAACGAAAAAGGAAAGATTCAAAATGGAGAATTCGAAAGATAAAGATATGTGGCTATTGGGGATTATGTTTTTCTTAAAAACTTTTCTCTTTAAATTTCTCATTAAAACATGTTTTTGAAAACACTTCTTCCAAAAATAACTATTTTCCTAAAGTATTTTTATCTGTTCTAGTAACCTTAAGCTCTGATACCACGTGTAACACCCCACGTCCATTAATGTCACTCACAAAGGGAATGCATTAACTTCCATGGAGGTTATAAGTGAATATAGAACAGAAAAATTACAACAAGACAGATAATAAATAGTACTTGGAAATCTAAAACTTCATTTTATTGCAGCGGAAATTAAACATGTTTGTTACATCATAAAACCATAGATCATAACCAAGTACAATATCCATCTTCATAAAAACAAAATACATAATCCCATTACATAAAAAGCCATTAAAAAGATAACAAGCTGGACTTTACTTCAACGGTCCAAGCTTTCCAAAGAGAGATGAAGCAATTCAATCAAACTCCACTAGAGTTGGGCCCAACCTGAGGACCTGGAGGGGGAAAATGGATAGAAATACAGGGGGTCAGACATAAAGTCTGGCGAGTATGATAATTCAAACAATACTATTATCAAAATAACAAGACTAAGGCATAAGCTGGAAGACAAGTAAATGTCTATGAACTCTTAGGAAGATAAAGATAGCGTTTAAGATAACGTTAAAGACAACGGTAAAGGCACAACTAATTACTAAAGAATGATTACTACACTGCACCGCACACTACTATACTGCACCACACCAGTCACCCTATTGTTTGATCCCACTTGCTTCACACAGAAACTTTATAAATAGCCTTACGTACCCCTAGCTGACTACACAGGTGTCGTCTGCCCCTATCTCCACTAGGTGTACCCCACTACCCACTTTCGATCAGCTCCCTACTCGTAGATACCCGTGCTGGTCCCACAGTGGGGTATATCACTCCCCTAAAGTGGCAACCCGATACAACTTGAGAATGCACGGCTTATACCTACACGATGCAACAACGTCTTACATACCAGCCCTGGTCCACACACGCATACGAAACCCGTTGGACTTGCGTTGCCACCGCTCCCCGTTTTGGCCTCTAACAGTCGAACCCAGCATGCGTGTCCCGTCCTCGACTTGGGTCGAGCCCACAAAGATACGTTTGGGATACTGGTCGAAATGGGCCCCCACAAGCTACCCACCTAAGCTTGTCACTAGTATATCCCACTTAACCCTCTTAGTCATGTTCATTTACATGTGTGTTTGGTTAAGTCTTACTAATCGTATTTCACATGCCACTAAGGGCACCCACTAGATTCCTCATGCCACCCAAGGCACCTACTTAACCCCCATGTCCCACATTACATGTTTATCTGGTTAAGTGTTTCTTAATTCATTCAGGCCATAACCTCATAAAGACCTCTCACATTAGACTGGCATTTATGGCAGCTGGATTTGCCGGGCGGGTCAGGGCAGTCTTACACCATAAAAGAGTCTAACCTCGTGTCTTTACAACTGTTATGCTTTAGTTTAGGCCTAGGACCTCTCACATTGGGCTGACATTTGTGACCACTGGATTTGCCGGGCGGATCCGGGCAGGTTTACGTCACAAACGAGTCCAACCTCGTGTCCTAAGCATTGATTAACACTTAAAATCTTTTACCCCAGTTTTAATAATTCCCTATTCAAATTAATAATTAAGTCAACTTTTAATGATGTCCATAATTGACTCAATTATGGCCATCCACTTATGGCATGCAAAATCATATCAATTGCTCCCCAACTTTTTAATATCAAATCCTTAATATTACCCCTACCCCACGTTTATACGTTCGCTTATTCAACGCATAATATAGGCTAGACTTGTATAGTCTAACACCTAGCACAAAGATAAATTATCACGACATATAGACAACTAAAATAAATCTAATCATAATAGGGGTGAAACTTGCATAAACTACACATGTTAAGGATCAAAAGGTGTCAACTTGTTACATGTCTCAATTTATATGATATGATCATAGTCCAAATCTATACATAAATTTGCATATGGGGTTTTTAGGCAACATAACGATGGTGTGAACTAGCATAGGATATCACATATGTCATAGCATAATTCTAGATGTCATAATAGATGTCTTGGTATATGTTCATAACTTTTCTAATCAATCTAACTTGCATATGTGACTTGCCATATAGATCAACATAACCCAAACATGATGATTTAATTAATATGAACTAACTAGCATAGATGGTAACATCATGGCCTTTTTAACATGTATGATTCATCACAACTTAGCATAGAAACTTTCAACATACATAACATCATCATAGCATGATTTACAACATATAAGATATCATCATCACATTACATTGGATTTACAATATACATGGTAGCAAAAGGGGTTTACAATAACATAAATGATAATTCACATCATCTACTCATAATCCATTCATAACTCAACCTAATTAAAATGATAATAATCTTGTTAAGATCATCACACTCACAATTTAGAGAAGAAAAGAGAGAGTTTTTCTTGATTTAGGGTTGAGAGAATTAGAATTGAATTTGCTTTTCTTCTTTCTTAGTTGGCGGCGGCTCCATTGATTTCCATGGCGATGGTATGACGGTAACTATTCTATTTTAATTAGGTTTAGGGTTAGCATTAGGATGTATTTATAGGTGTAGGAAGTTATTTAGGACCATTAGATTAACCCTGAACCATGAGAACCAATCAAATGCAAAATCTGCATTTGAGCGAATCGGCCCATGGGTTGACTGCCAAAAACCGTGGATTAACCCCAAGTCGACCCAGCGGGGCTTGGGTCGACCTCAAAAATGGGCTGGTTCGGTTATTCCCCCTCCCAATTCGCTGTTTTGAACTTTTTTCGCATATTTATTTATTTAATTTTTAATATATATATATATATCAATATATATATTTCTCTGCGCAACCCATTTCACTTAATTCTTTTCTAAAAATTAAGTATACTTTAATTTGTGAATTTTAATGTTATAAAATTACGGGGTGTTACAGAAAGCCAGAATGAAAGTTGAGTTGGTTAGTTAAACAACTTTCAGCTCCGTTCCTTTTCGAGGACGAAAAGATTTTAAGTGGGGGAGATTGTAAGAACCCGGGAAATCCGAACCAATTTAAAAAAAAAATTATTTTGGCAATTTTAATAAATTTGGAATATTTTAAATGATTTATTTTAAATAATAACGACAAGAAATTTATTTTGAATAGAATTAGAATGTATATATTTTTTTAGATTAAAGTTGGAATATAAATATTTATATTTAATTATAAAAGGAATTGAAAATGGCGCAGTAGTTCGAAAATTCGATTTCAATTTTCAGTTGAATGTACAGGATTCTAAATAAATCAGATTTTAGTGAAACCAAAAATATTCGAATCTGTTTAATCATATCTTTCTAACGAATGTAAGAAACTGATATTTCATTTTAAAAGTTTAGAGATATGTCCTGTTTAAAATTCAGAAAAGTAGCTGTGGAATTTATATGTATTTTAATATATATATATATATATATATAAATGCCTTAAAAATAACCATTTTGCAAACGACCTCCGTTTTCGATGAAACCAATGTTGCTGGATTCGGAATGTCAAATTATTACTAGATTCCAATTTTCATAATTTTTGAAATCAATATGTGAGCGTGGCAGAAGAAAACGTGTTTGGTTAATTTCAGTCAATTTGGATCGACCAGAAATTGGTCATTTATCAAACAGTCACCAAATTCAACGAAATCAGTTTTGTTGGGACCGTATGGTCAAAACATACCCCGGTTTATTTTTCTGGAATTTTTGGGATCAATATGTGAGCGTGGCGAAGTTAAATGTGTTTTAACAGTTTCAGTCAATTTGGATCAACCAGAAAATGGCCATTTTTCAAACGGTCTTCAAATTTGACGAAATTAGTTTTTTTAGGACCGTATCGTCAATACGAAGCTAGAAATAATTTTTCTAGAATCAGTATGTGGCCCTAGAAAATTAAAATGTACGTTCAAATCAAAAAGTGAATGTTTTATATTTTAATTTGAAGGATAACTGATCAAAACAGTCGAATGGGCTTACGAAACATATTCTATTGTGTTCGAAATAGGGATATTTAGCTAGGGCGACAGTCGTTGGATTGGATTTGGAGTTCGTATGGACTAGAGGGTATTTTCGATATTAATTGAATTAAAAATTAATTATAAATCCCTGGACCTATCACGTTTCTTCTTCATTATCGTTCAAAGCCCGCTTTCTCTCTCCCCGATACTGTCCAACGGAGGAAAGCAGTTCGCCACTTCTAGCCCCCTTTCCTCTCAAAATACTCAACGAAACCCATAAGCTCTTTAGTTTTGTAGTAAATCTCCCAATCTACAAATCTAAACCTGTTTCGCCCCCCAACGTTCTGTATTCTTCGAGAATCGAGCTCAAAAAATCCTGTCGCCTTGCCTCGAAATCCTCACCCAAGCCACAATCGAGTTCGACGTTCCAGGCATCTTTGCGAAGCTCTCTCCAAGCTCTACAGCGTGGAGTTATCTGATTTTTGCTAAGCTTCGCGGTTTGAAAGATATTTAAATACCTAGTTTTGAAGAATCAGTGAAAACACGTCGGTCTGAGGTTCATAAAGCAGGAAGAAGGATCCTTGGGATCGTGGGGATGAGAGCTTCACAACAAGACTAACTGGGTCAAAAGTGGAGCTTGTTAGAATTTGGGTTGAATTAAATCCGAACCGTACAGAAATTCATAAATTAGACTGATGGAGTGGAAACCCAATGTGAGAATTTCTCACTATTATTTTTGTACATTTATTTATTGTATAACTGCATACATGAATTGCTCCCTGTCGTCCACAGACCATGGGCGACTTGTTTGTTTGATTGTATTGTGAAAATTGATTGTGATGTGAAATGAACTGTATAAAATATATGAATAATAAAAATATAATTTTTTTTTGGATATATGAACTGTATAAAATAGTGATGCATTGAAATAAATTTTCATTTACAAACCAGATGGTTTGTTTATGTATACCAATTTATCTGATATGGATTTGGACGATAAGTTTTACACATCGTCCAACTGCACCAATAATAAACAGTATTTGTTGTTTGAAAACCCCACACGGGTATTGGGATAATATTTGACATACGCTAATCCCGATAATTAGTGGTATGTTAATCGATGGATTGACAGGCTGTATAAGCATTATTTATTTATTTTAATGCTTATACGGTTGTAGAATGCACTCTGGATGTTGTATGAATTTTTAATGATTGTTTATCGTTATTATTGTATACATATGATGTTGAAATCCATAAAATAAAATTATATGGTAATTGACCGAGTCTGATTCCAGTTCAGAATTATCGAATATTTTAGAATGATATTCAGAAAACATTGAAATGTGAAGCCGCTTTAAGTAGTTAAACGCCATTCTAACACGAACGGGATTTTCTGCCGATTTTATTCATTCTATACGGAATATCGAAAAGTGATTTCAAAATCTGGTATTTCGAAATGAATTTGAAATTCGAATTAAATTGAAATGAATTTGAAATTCGAAATAAATTGAAATGAATTTGAAATTCGAATTAAATTGAAATAAATTTGAAATTCAATTTTAAATTGAAATTTGAATTAAATTGAAATGTAAATTGAATTGAATTTAAATCGAATAGAATTGAAATCAATTGAAATGAATATAAACTGAATTGAAATCGAATAGAATTGAAATCGATTTGAAATGAATTCAAAACGAATGGAAATGGAATTGAATTGAAATCGATTTGAAATGAATTTAAAATGAATTTATAATGGAATATTCAATTTTGATTTGAATTTGAAATGGAAGTGGAAATCATTTTAAATCGATTTATAAAATTCATTTTAAATGGAAATTGACGAAATATATAATATATATTATATATACCATAATGGCCTGAATAAAACGCGCTGCGCGGCGGCAGTTCGCGAATTTCGACCATTAACTTCAAACGGACGTTACAGGAGATCTGACCATCAGATTCTCCTAAAACTGGAACCGTTGGGTTCGTATCGAAAATGGATTTCCAATGAATACAAGAGATTTGAAATCTAATGGTTAGACTTGGAGATATGTCCAACTCAATTTCAGAAAAGGTCGCTATGGATGCAGTTCGGTGGCCTTTTATGGAAATCGACTGTACGCGCGATAATAAAATTATTATAAATATGGAAAAATTTGCGTAAAATCATAATAAATGATTTGGAAAGAATTGGGATGAAAAATTCCATATTTGAAAAGATAAAATATATTTTTATCGATATGAACAAGTTTTGAAATAGAATAATAAATCCAATATTTTTAGAATAAATAAATTGGATTTGGAAGGGCTTTAAATTAACTGAAATTTTCCAAAGAATCAATTGGAAGTGGATTCGGAATGGAAATAATTGTTGTAATATTTTGATATTGGATTCCGTGATTATACAGATATTGTTGAGGAATTTGGAAGATATATATATATATATATATATATATATATATATCGTTATTCCAATACGATATTTATTGATTTCAGAATTTGATATTGAATATAAGCCGATATATTTTCTATTCAGAGCCTTGTATTTAATACAAAATTGGATTTTGGGTTTGTCATGAATGGCATCTTTAATAATACTGTTCTTAAACCCAATGGAGTTAGGAAAATTAGGAACTGACTGGAGATTAGCTAAGTTGAATGGTTTCCTTGGTATTGATCTGATGTTGGTTTCGGCCTTCGGGATTAATACTTAGGGAATTGTTCTCTTACTAATTTATGGTTAGAGACTAATGGGATTTTGAGTTGTCGTGAATGGTATCTTTAATAATACTGTTCTTAGACCCAATGGAGTTAAGAAAATCAGAAACTAACTGGAGATTAGTTAAGTTGAATGGTTTCCTGGGTATTGATCTGATGTTGGTTTCGCCCTTCGGGGTTAATACTTAGGGAATTATTCACTTGCTAATTTACGGTTAGAGGCTGATGGAATGGAATGTGATTTTGGGTTTATCATGAACCGTGTTTTAATGGCCTTGGTTCTTTAACCCGGTTAAAGTCAGGATATGATTTCCCAAGTTAAATAATCATTAATATCGATTTTTGGAAAGATTAAAACTAAATGGAGTTTTGATGAATCTTTGATTAAGATTGAAAAGTGAATGTGATAATTAAAATTATCAATTCAAGAAAATGATCGAAAATGGAGTACCACTAGTTTTACTCCAGGTGATAACTAAATCTTTAATTAGATTTGAACGTGAAATGGTAATTAATATTTACCGATAACACCTTTGTGTTAGATATGGAGTATTACCAGTTTTGCTCCATGGGATGAATAGGTTGGGATTGGAAAATAAAATAAATGATTACTTCGGTGTAGTTCGCTAATCTCGACTAGTTTGGAAAACCTTGATATGGTTTGATTTCCAAAGGAATATAAAGAATAAATTTAAAAGAATTTATCTTTAATAAAATTAAAAGGAATGAGGCGTATGATGTGTTGTTATAACACTTGATTATAAGATACGCGGGTTATTCGGAAAGGCCGGGTTTATACCCATTCTGAATAACTGGTTCGACGATAAGTCGAAGAGATTGAGGACGGTGCAAGACCGACGATCTTCACATCGAATGGATGGGTGCTACTGATGCTCACGATTGGAGTTTCTGCCTTTAAGGGGCTAAAGTGGTAGCCGTCCTGACATACTTGTTGATTGTACGGATATGCGAGGGCTTCTCCCCTGTATTGGACATATGGGGGAGGAATAGGTTGCCTCCGATTTCGTTCAGACCTAGAACGGACTTGTAAATGGATGGTGTGTCTGACATTGTATTCCTTTATATTGTATTTTTTGATCTCTGCTAAATATATATTTGTTTGGTGGCGGAGAATTTATTCTCTTGCTTAACACCCTTCTCTGAGACGTACGGGCTCAGAGGTTATATATCGGCAGAAACTAGTGGTGAGGTATGGATTGATAGAGTGGCATGCTGAGATGCAGTGATCCAAACTTTTGTTGAAAAGCAAATTTTGGTGGATGATGATCAAAGCACAACTTTAATATAGCACGGCTTTGTGTAGTGTTAATTCGCGAGCCTTACACCCCGGTATGGTGGTAAACTGATGGTTATATCAGTATGCTTTTTAGAGGATGGGCACCTTCGTGGTTTCGTGGATTCGGTCGACCGAGGTGCGGGATAGGGCACACTCCCCGATTTCCCAGATGGATAGGGTTAGCGATGTTTTTGCATGCCTGCGACTTAAACCGCGGTAACTTGTTTTCCTGGATAGTGCGGATGTGCATTACGGTGTTTTCGCATGCCCGCGACGTAAACCGTAGGGAATTGCACTACGCGATCGATCTTTCGAATCAGTAACCACCCGTATGGAAATCCAATTTCCAAATACGACATTTTGCGATTTTGATTGTATACTATATATGGCGACATAGTGGTATGGGACATTCATGCCGCCTATGATTGATACATTTATATTTGAAGTTATTTTCTTCACTTATAGTAATAATAAAAGATTAAATTTCGCGTATCAAGCATTATTTGGCTATTATATGATAAAACCCTATCCTCCGGCTTGTGTTGCATTGTGTGATGGGACTTGGGTCTTATAATAGCTTCATTGTTCTTTATTTAGCATTGCGCTGTTTGTTTATGCACTGGTATTCTTGGGAGGAAACCCGTTCCATGTTATACGGCGTGGTCCCTCTATTTACCTAACTTTAAAATAAAGATTAATAACTATTTTAGTTCTCACACCAGTCACATGACTGACTAGGAGTTTATTGTTTTAACCTAAACTTCGGGTGCCCCTATTTTCCACACGGGCAGCTTGTAGTTTTGGTTTTGCAGATTTATATTCACAGGATCCTGGTTTACAGTTGAAGCGATATTCGGAAACCTCTGTATCCGTGTATCTATTTTCAGTTGTGCTTTGTATTGTTTTTCCGCTGCTATGTATTTAATTGTAATTTAAAACTCTGTTATTTCCTGTTTTATAATATTTATTCACTTATACTCTGTTATATTCTTGTATTCAGATGGAATTGTTGTAATAGACAATGAAATGTTCTTCTATTTGTATTCTGATTTGTCGTGTTCTCAAAGCAATCCGGGCTTTCTTTACGGGGAAGTTTGGGTTGCCACAGGTATTATATGACCCGATGATAAATGAAGCACTCCTCCTTGAGTCCCTGGACATGATTGATGAGAAAAGAGACGAAGCGGATTTGCGTGCCTTGAGGCACATGTGCTAAGTGGCACGATATTATGATAGAAAGGTTCGTCCTCGGACCTTTGAACCTGGAGACTTAGTACTAAAGCGAGTCTTCCCACCTTCAGTTCATCTAGGTCCAAGGTGGGAAGGACCATATAGCATCCAACGGAAACTTGATACAGGAGCTTTCAAGTTAATGACCGTAGATGGTGAAGAAATTCCTAGAGCTTGGAATGCCCGACATTTATGAAAATACTTGACTTAAATTTTTACTGTTTTCTTTTGTTTCATTAGCCGTGTAAAAAGGCATGACTTACCTAGAAAAATCTGTTTAATATAAACAAAAGATTATAAAGTGGACGTAGGTCACGACTTGGTCAAACCACTACAAAAATATCGTGTGTGATTTACTTCTCCTGCACAAACTCTATTTTATATATACTATGTAATTGCTATGATCTAAGTGTGGAACACTAGAAATTTGGATCAATGTCCAAGCAAATAAAATGAAAGTTTGTGTAACAACATAAAAAGGACGGAAAGACGACGTCCTAAACTCTAATTCTCATGATTCGAGGGAGAGTATAAAGGACGAGAAGACGACGTTCCAAAGGCTTGAAGGTGCACCACGACAAAAGACCTCCTTGAATCTATTCTAACCTGACCATATGACAGGAGAGTATAAAGGTGCTTGTAATAAGTACCGATGAAAAAGAATCTTAATCCCACTAAAAGACTGGGGGCAGTTTAGTAGCGAACCTAATCAATCTCGAATGAGCCCTGGCCAGGCACTTTCTTTTCAAGATTTATTGGAGGCATATACACTGCACCCCTATTACCGTTTGTATAAATAACCATTTGTTAAATAAGCGTAGATTATCGTTTACCACTTATGCTTATTAATGTTTTAACAATTGTTGAACTCAATAGAAATAATTGACAAACTTGCAAGTATTTGACATTACAGGAAACAAGCTACTTTATTCACGTGGTTGTAGGTTTGCACAAAAAAACTAAACAAAGAGAGGAGAGGGCCGCACTCGCTATGACAACAGCGGGCCAAGGGAAAATCAAAACAAAGGATAAAGATGCCTTTCATTTGGGCTTTGGAGTAGACATCGCTTTCTTGGCAGCCTTAAGTCTTTCCTTCTCCTCTTTTTCAGCATCGATCGTGATACACTTTGGCTTTTTCTTCCCTGGGACTGGAGCACTGGGATCAACAGAAGATTTTTTAGCAAGCTCTTCAGTAATTGACCTGGTTGAAAGATTGAAAACTAACCTTGAACCAGGAGGGATTGTCGCGATAGGTTTGAGAGTCTCAGGATCTTCCTTTACAACTATGGCTTTTAAAAGCATATCCTGCTTGGCTTTCATGTCAGCCAAAGTCATATCGTCGGCTTTCCCCGGATCCCCAGTCACAATAACGTCATCATCTTCCTCATGCCCATCATTACCGCCATCATCTTTCAAGGCATCTATCATAACCCCGTCTTTGGGAATCTCAGTGCTAGATGGCATAAGAGCTTTAGTAACCTCTTCCTTATCGTCGACCCTCTCTGTAGATCTTGAGTCAGTGGCCTCATCGTGTTTCTCCCGGGCCTCTTCAGCAAACTTTACATTGGTGATTTCTTCTTGTCGCTCATCAGCCTTTTCAACGGGTTTTGCACCTGTAGAACGAGTAGCAGCAATTATTATTTCAGGAGAAAACTCGTACCCTTCAATTGTTTGACCAACAATATGACGAAAAGTTGAGATAGCTCTGAAAAACTGAGGAGAAAAGGTAGAGATACCTTTGGATGATTTCTCGGCATGGCAGGAGTCTCTAAGGTAGCTTCAACAATAGGGAACAAGAAAGATACCTTGGGAATTTCCGGATTCTCTGGATCATATCCTTCCGTTTCGGTAGCCCCGGGGGAAGAAGAAGAGGAACCGGTTTTGATGGCTTCTTTCCCCTTAGCCTAACGTCTCTCATTCTGCATAGCGGTAGCGATGAGCTTACGCCCTTCGGCCAAGCGTGTTGTTTCCTCACCCCTTAGACACTTCTCTATTAGCATGTCCACATCGATCGAATCTGCCTTAAGCTCTTGTTTTTCCCATTCGACCACGTGATCCCATACATATACCAGAGTGGTAGGATAATCCTTGAGCCATGCAATGTTTTGATGACAGATCACCTGGGCAAAGAATCAATCATGGTTTCAGCACTCTCATCCAACTCTTTTTGAGCTTCCACAAGCTGATCATTGATCTTCTTGACCTGTTGTAAAGCTATGTTCGCATTCCCCTCAGTAAGAGTTGCCCGTGTCTCAGCCTCCATCAATTTGGCTTCTAACTCTGCATTCTTCCTCGCTAATTCCGAATTTTCCTGCTCAAGAACAGTGCAAGCCAGCTTGGCCGTGGTGGTCTGAAACTTAGCATCCCCGGCTTGCTTCTTTAAGTCTATGTGCTTCTGGCTATGAGAATCAAGCTCGGCGTGGTGACGCTTTTGTAAATATTCAAATTGCTGCTTATATGTATCCGCATCACATTGTACAAGAGCAAGCTGGGCTTGAGCGTCCTCGAGATCTTTTTCAGAATTCTCAATAGCTTTTGCATCATATTCGGCAACATCCTTCATGGCCTTTACATTAGCCAACAAGTCCTTAATGATCCTGGACAAGGTCCACGCATACCTCTTCATCTCCCTGTGCTGAGTATCTGCTTCGTCAATTTTGGCCTTGGCTACGATCGCCAGTCAGAATCCAGTAGCTTGAATGATGGAAGGAAATGCATGTTCCCAAAGTTATGGTCTGGAAATTGTTTCTTTAAAATCTATAGTTTAGCCTTGTTTTCATCATCGAGCATAACCGGCCTTGTAGTGGTAATGTCAATATTGCGATGCTTGGACGACATAGTAGACATGCCCTTCTTTACTTCTTTCCCTGGCTCTTGCTGTTTCCCTTTTTGATCAGGCCTTTCTTCGAAGGTTTCTCCAGTTGAGTTGTATCTTTAGACGAAGAAGGAAGCTTGGAGGCATGCTTATCCCCTTCGCTATGCGTTGTTTGACTCTTATGCCTGTTTGAATCTTTGCAATGCGGGGATCGAGAACGGGAGGACTAATGAGGTTGGGAAGGTCGATTCATCCTGTCATCTCTGCCCCGACTTTCATTTGATCATGCCCTACTCCAGAATTCATTGGGGGCACGCTCGAACAAACATCTCTCGTGTAGTAACGGGGACATCCCATTTGTCCTATTGTTTGCACCAAAAATGGTTCAAATACCAAAGGTACTAGAATTGTACTTCACTGATACGGTAAGAAAATAAATGGAGCCGTACTTAATAACAATTGACAACAAAAACACGAATATGGAAAAATAGGGATGAGATTTAGTGTGGTTCAACCTTGTGTCAGACCTACATCCACTATGAAGATTACTCGTATTCTTAAAATGGAGATTACAAAATACATTAACTCTCTTTTCTCATACTTGTCTATATTCACTCAACATACTCTCGTTTACACATGTCAATCCTAGGATTTTATGAGAAAATGATAGAGGTTTAGAAAGAGAAGGATGGATGAATGATTTAGAAGGAGGATGTCTTTGATTTCCCGATTACAAAGTTATGCTGGACGCCTTGGCTAAATTGGTGATGAACTTCTGGATGGAGAAGATGACCCAAATATTCAAGGAATGACTGAAGATACAATTTTAACAGCACTCCATGGTTCAGAAGATTCCCTCCCTGTGTTAGTAGCCATGACCTATTTATAGGTGAGCTTCCTCGGAGAAATGAGCTGAAGTTCTCATATGCAAGCGACAGATCGTTTCAGCCGGTAATTACCAAAATGCCACTGCCTGGTTGTTGCCAGCTATCTGTAGCTGTATCCAACTGTCATGTGCGAGCAGCTTTATAGAAGCGGTCGCTCTGAGTAGTCGAGTGAGAGACTTTAGTCAATGCCCTTTGGACATGGCTATATTTGACACTTGGCGAATAGTTATCTGATTCTTTTGATTGCGAAATGAGCGGGCGACCAAGGTCATACTTATGGTCGAGTGATTTCATAAGAGCGGTGCATGGGACTGGAATCAATTCTCCCTTGTTTGCACAACTGATCTCCTTGGCTCAAGGTCATTCAACCTTCATTGTCTTTATACCGTTCCATTTTTCTGTATGGTTGTGCTATATGATTGCCCTTGCTTATGTTAGATGGACGAATTGTCTTGTTCTGGAATTCGAGCAGCTTTGTTCTGATGTAAACGAATGACCTTTGTTTCCACGCCCGAACCACGGCTTGCATCTGGCTTTGGTTGAAGACATGGCTCCTAAAATGTTGCAGGTGCTTGTTTTGCAGTTCTAACCCGGGCTCGGTCTTTCGACAGATAAACATTAACCCCTCGAAGCTTGTAGTTTTTTTTTATAAAAAACTATAAGCTTCGAAATAGTGAGATACAACACCACTGGGTGGATTTAATCCAATTTTATGTAAAATAGGCACTCTTATCAACAGCCTATGTTTTCAAAATTTAAACACTGTTACAGTCGTCCACATATGGACACCTGACAGGCTTGCTGTTTTTCGGGTATGTTAAACCGGGTCACCAGGTTTCGACTGAGCAGTCCTATCATTTTAATTTTCTCTCTATTTTTTGTTAATAAAGGACCTTCTAGACCTCTTTAAATACCATCTCTTCATTTTCCTGCCTCTTATATCCTTCTAATAAACACATTTTAACGGCGATTCCACTGTAGAAGACTCCGTCATTGCCTCTCGAAGCTTCGATTTTCTTTGCTTGTTTGATTGTTTCGCCTGATCTTTTTAATTGAAGTTTTTCAACTTCGTCCCCAGCTATAGTACTCCTTCCAAATTGAATCTACCCATTTGTTTGTAAATGGATTTTCTTCTTTTAAATCCCGACTTTGAGTTAATCCGCTTGGTTTCGTAATGAGGCTCCCTGTTGGTAAAAGAAAGACCAAATTGCTTGAACATGTACGACTGTGGTGTTTGGAAAACGTTTATTTGACTTAGTATGTGCTTGGATTTCATGTGAAATTACTTGGCAGTTCTGCTTTATACAAAAACCCTTTGTTTTTTATTTCAACAGTATGTCTGCATTTTGCTTTCTATAATGCCTTTGAAACAACATTTTCCAATCCACTACGCGTTTACTAGATGTTGGATGAAATACTTATGCCATAGAAACATTTCCTCTCTTTTTCCTTTTACTGCAGCTAGTATTCTTTTAACATGTGCGATAAGTGATTCTCTGTAATCGATCAGTTCAGAGCCTATGTTTCTCGTACTTTGAATTTGTGATTCTTCCTTCATATAATTATATTACCAGTAAATCCTATTGCTGGGTGTGACTGATGATTTTTATTTGAAAAACATATCTACCAAGAGTTGCTTCTTTTTAACTATCAGCAACTGAAGTTGCAACTTATTTTTTGAGCATACTCATCTGTGTTGAAATGCTGACTAAACATCAATTCAGTCAAAACCCCAACAAAACCATCATGTCTGGAAAAAAAAGGTTTTGGGCCAGGAAATTGAAGTAGCCCCTGCTGCTAGTTCCGAATTGAACGTTAGCCAGATTTACCCTCAAGCACGCTTTCTTGAAGGGGTGCCTTTTGGTTGCCATAACTCGATACTCTCTTTTGATTTATACTTAAAATGTGTGCTCGCTTTGGGTTTTCAAAAGATGAAGCTAAATTTCCAAGGAAAGAAGATTCGGTCGATCGTCTGCCTCCTGGGTATGTGACAGTTAATTATCACATGTTGTCTAGTGGGGGCAATTCCTCCTTTTAACCCTTACTTAGAGTCCGTTTTGCGACAACTAGCCATTGCCCCATATCAACTTCATCCCAGTGGGTACCAAATTCGGCAGTAGGAACCTACATTTGCATGAAAATTCGGCAGTAGGAACCTATATTTGCAAACATCTGTTCCTTATATACTTTTAAAAGGAGGGAAGAGGATGGTCCTTCTTTCATTTTTATGGAAGCCAAACATGGCAGAATTATTACGGGCTTGACGGATGGTGTAAAGGGGTTTTCGGATCAATATTTCTACGTCCGGTGCCCTTGTAGGTTCTACGGGCGATGGATGGAGGGAGGTAATTACACCTTTGCCCTCGAATTTTTACTTCTCTTTCTTTCTCATTCATCTTTCTTTCTGATTTTGCAGTGATCCCTTCTGTTGCGGGCCTTACTCTAGACCAAGCTCTCCTTAATTATTTAGTGGCTGTTAACAAAGCTGAAAGGAGTAGGCAAGTATTTCTTTCAGAGGAAAACCTTCGCGAATACCGGCTGATTCAGCCTACACGATCTCATAAGGAAACTCTGACCCATCCTCAATGTTCTACTGCCAAACCACTTACTTAAAAGGAAATGCTTAACCTATGGCGACAGTAGCCAATCTTTACCTTTGATTACTGAAGGGAATGATAAGGGGGTAGACGAGAATATAGATGGGTCAAAGACTGGTATTGTTTCCGAATAGATCATTGAAAACTCTGCTCCCTTTATTACTCAAGAAGGGGGTCTTGCAGGAACTTTCGGAGGCTGGGGGAATCTAGATACCACCAATCACTTTGATCAGGGTGACAATATGATTTCTGGTCCGGTGATATCCAATATGGAAAGAACTCGAGAGTCTAGTAAGCGTTCTGGGAGAGCTTCTGACTTAACAACTCCCCTCGAAATCGGTTTGTTATAATTGCTCGCACGGCATGCTTTCTTTCTTATAACCCTTATAACTTTCGAATGATTGCTAAAATATTTTTTTGCACCTTACGTATAAACATGGGACATCGCTATCGGACAGTTTCGCCTATCAAGATGGTTTTACCGATCCACAAAATCTTTTATAATCTCGCCTTTCTCGTCATTTGAAATGCTCCCAATCGCCTTCAAATTCTCAGACCCAACATGTCCTTGACCTCACATCGACCGATTCTTTAAGGAGGGGAGGACCTGATTGTGCAAAGACATTGATGAAAGAAAATAAGGGTGACCACTTCATAGAAAGGGAAGAAAGGAAAAAAAATAGGGTCGACCGAGGCAAGAATGAGATTCAGAAGTGTTCCTCATCACTTGAATCCTTGAACGATCCATTATCCAAACTTCTGCTTAAATTTAGATAATACGTGACCGCCCCCCTATAAGGTTCCACCTGGAAATTCGATACTTAAGGATCGTTTCAGTGGTTGGGATCTATGGGGAATGTATTTTGTCTTAGATTTACATCTAGATGACATGCGAGATGCTACTAATAGTCTAGATACAAAAAAGAATTGTATGATTGCTCAGTTTAATACTGCTAAGGATCAGCTCGAAACACAGTTGAATTTGGACATGAATAATGTTGACAAACTGCTAGAATATTGGGCCAAATTTGGTTATGAGTTTCAAAGATTAAACGCTTAGCACCCTAACCATATTAATATCTTGGAAAATGATAAGGCTGGACTGGTTCACTTGGTCAAATCTCGAGAATCTGAAATTTCCTCTTTAAAGCGTGGAAACATCAAAGTGAGCAACCTAGAGGCCAAGAACGATGAGCTTAAGAAAGAGATGGAGGTTGTGCGAAAGCGACTTTGAGAAGCCCAGTCTGCTCAAGAACTTGCCGAATGCCACCTAGCCTTAGAGAGACGGGCTCTGACTTCTTCTAAATGGGAAAGATTGGTTCTCGAGGGCAAGATTTCTTCCGAAAATGAGACCCTTAGGACTCTTGAAGAAAGAAAATCAGGCTGCGTAAAGAACTTGACGAAGCCAGAATCAGGACTGACAATACTTTATTCCAGTTTTATGTTTGCAGCGTCATGAGACATGGAAGTCTAAGTTATTTAAACAAGGAATTTCCGCTAACTTTGGCCCTAGTCTGGGAACAGATGCTTCTATATTCCAATAATGCTGATGATGATTACCTTCAAGAGCGGCTCTTGGAAGATATAGATCGAAGGGCTTTGGCTGAGGGCAAGAAAATATTGGCGAACGAGCGAGCTCAATCTTCTAGGGGAAAAGATCCAGGTGTTAACATTACTTGTGACCCATCCAGTTCCATTGGGATTGAAGTTTCGAGTTCTCATGTCCCTTCTATAGGCCACTCTACCCTAGATGTTGTAGGAATTTACCCCGCTATCGAGCATTCAGTTCAAGAAAATGTTGTTAAACAGTGTGCGAGTCATGACAATGCTTCTTTAAATGTGAACGATTATGAGGTCGACCTTGCATACCCAGTAACCCCAGGTAAAATTGATATCTATCCATTTGCCCCAGATTTGGATTTCCTTACTTCTTAACCTGTGTTTGCTGAGTTTCGTGCTTGTTATTGACTTTCACCAGGTGTGCTCTCGCCACCACCTTTGCCTGCTTGTGGTACTATTGTTCAAACTGTCGCTTTTGATTCTGTCTTAATATCCACCGGCACTAACCCTCGCGTCACACCATCGCCATTATTAATTGATGTGTCAGATCTGGAAGATGAGGATGTGATTTGGAATATCAAGGCTATGTCTACTTTGGTACGTAAAAGGAAACCAATTTGCATGTAGTCCAGAATCATTAACATGTCCTTTTCCGATAGTTCTTTGTGTGAACAGAATAGTAAGAGATGAATGTCAAGCAGTCGATCCATCCTTTGCTTCTCTGTTAACAACAACATTTATGACTTTTGTGTTCAGATTTTAATCCGTTTCATTATTTGTTACGCATTTAGACCGGTTGTATATGCGAGTGCCGACCCTTGCTTAATATTTTTATGTTTGCACACTCATGTTTGTATCGCTTGGTATTGTATTAGTTTACCATTTTGCTTTTATGAGTGACAACACTTCATGGTGAATTATTTTCGGCAGCCGCGCGAACTTATTGTTCATTTACTTTTCGCTATAACGAGTCTGTGGTATGTCTTGAATGGGCATTGTTGATTTTTACACAATGGTGACGTCCTCATACCAAAGCTCTTTATAATTTTATAGATTTTCTTAATTTTAGTCATGATTTCAATTGATCAGTTCATGACTTTTGAATTAATGTTCAACCACATCTCCTGCTAACTTGGCTGTACAAGTTTTTTCAGGGACTAGGTTTTTTTTAGAGACACGCGAAGTCATTATGTGTTTTTTTGGGTACCCCCAAGGGAGGTCTTGGATTTCAATGTTGTAATCCAATCTTGGCTTTGTTTGACTTGGTTAACAATAAAGAACAAAATTGGATACCCCATTTCAGCTAGTATTTCTGCTTTGTGCTGGTCTTTCCAGCAAGTTTGTTAGGCCTTCCGACACTAGGACTGGGGTTTCCAGCCTAGTTTTTTTATTGCATTGTCCCTCGGAGGCGGACACTAATCCTTGATACCAAATTTGATTTCGATTTTAAGGAGTTCGTGTCCTGCACCTAACAAGGCGCCTCTTCGGGACTAGCAATTTTTATCCATGGGACAAATTTGGTAATATTCTTACATCTCTATAGAAGCCTGATGTTGATCCCTTGAATGGATGTTTGCTAATTGTTCGTCATATTTCGCAATGAAAAGTGCAGTTCTTTGACTCGTTGTTTGTCTTAGAATAGCTTATTCTGTTGAGGCAATGCGCCTATTCATCCTTTTTGATTTTGTCATATATTTGTGGTTTTCAAGCCGCTGATGTGCTTTGAGATTCTTCCCGTCCCAGTTTAGCTGTATATGATCAATTGCTTCTATCATGCCTATATTTAAGAAATTGGCTTTTAGTATGAATTCATAAGTATGTCATCTTAGGTAAGCACCTAATCTTTAACTTGCAAACATTCATTTAAGATAACGCAGGTGAATCCTTGTCTGCTGCTTACAAGAGTATATTAAGTAATATAATAGAGCAAAATAACTACTAGTTCTTGGGTAACAAATCAACATGAAGTAACAAAGTGGAACGAGATAACAAAGGTCGCTTGTTCAGAGCTCTGGTTACTGATCCTCAAGTAGGCGTTGGTGCCTCGGAGTGATTTGGGTGATTTCCTCAAAGCTCACTGCCCCTTGTTCGTAGAGATTTGGGACGACATTCACAATCTTGCACATATTGTTGCAAATGATTGTCCCTGACCAGCTCCTCAATTAACGACTTTAAATGTCTACACTAATCAGTATCATGTTCGGATTGGTTGTGGAATTGACAAAACCTTCCTGATTTTATAGTGACCTTTCTGATTTTCATTTGCTCTAGATCTGGATACTTTTCAGTGCTCTTAGTGGCCATGAAGATATTCCCATCGGTGTCGTTGAGGGGGATAAGTTTAGAACTCTTAAAAAAGCGTAACTTCTTTTTAGGATGGTTAGTTCTTCCTTCGTTGCTACTTGTCGACATTTAGCCTGCCATTCCTAAGATATATTTTCTCTTTTCACTCCTATCCATGGAAAAAGCGCCTTTTTCCCTGCTAGATCTTCGCCCGGGCACGTAATCATGATTTGGAAATGAGGTATCTAAGCCTTCTTCTGAGAGAGACGCCCCTTCGATGGGATCATTTACCTGTTGTGGGGTTATGTCATTGGAACAATCATGCACAAGTATTTTAGATTTTCCATGGTCCAGATTAACATGATATGTAGTTTTCTGAGTAAAATTCTCTAGTTCAACAGAAAATTCTGTCTCGTTTGCATGTTCCGCTTGAGCGAGTGGAAGGTCAATGACACTTAGCGCGACTTTTAGGGCAGTGGCCTGAATGATGAGTATCGACTCAATCTTCTTTATCACTGCGTCATTTGCAATAGTTATTTGACTCATTAGCCCTATCATTGCTTCTTCCAATTCTCTCTTGGTTACGGCTGCTTCAACTGTTAATGGTTTCTCTGCTTTAGAATGGATGGTAGGCGATGTGACGACGTCGAAGACGCCGTCAAATTCGTTAGCAGCTTCCTTTGGCTTGTTCATGATTTCAAGCACAATTTTTCTTAGAGAATCTCGTCGGACCTTAATGGGGAGAGATGCAAATACGGCCCAACGGTGTGCGCCAAAATGTTAGCAACAAAAATGGTTCAAACACCAAAGGTACTAGAATTGTACTTCGTCGATATGGTAAGAAAATAAATGGAGTCGTACTTAATAAAAATTGACACAAAAATACGTATAAGGAAAAATAGGGATGAGATTTAGAGTGGTTCAGCCTTGTGCCAGGCCTACATCCACTATGAAATTACTTGTATTCTTAAAATGGAGATTACGAAATACATCAACTCTCTTTTCTCATACATCTCTATATTCACTCAACATACTCTCATTTACACATGTCAATCCCGGGATTTATGAGAAAATGGCAGGGTTTGAGGAAGAGAAAGACAGACGAATGATTGAGAAGGAGGATGTCTTTGATTTTCGGATTACAAAGTTATGCAGATGCCATGGCCAAATCGGTGATGAACTTCTGGATAGAGAAGATGACCCAAATCTTCAAGGAATGACTGAAGATAGAATTTTAGCAGCACTCTATGGTTCAGAAGATTCGCCCCCTTTTTATTGGCAGCCATGGCCTATTTATAGGTGAGCCTCCTCGGTGAAATGAGTTGAAGTTCTCATGTGCAAGCAACGGATCATTTCAGCCGGTAATTACCAAAATGCCACTGCCTGGTTGTTGCCAGCTATCTGTAGCTGTATCCAGCTGTCAAGTGCGAGCAACTTTATAGGAGCGGTCGCTTTGAGTAGTCAAGCGAGCAACTTTAGTCAATGCCCTTCGGACGCGCTATATCTGACACTTGGTGAATAGTTATCTGATTCTTTTGATTGTGAAGTGAGCGGGCGACCAAGGCCATACTTATGGTTGAGCGATATCATAAGAGCGGAGCGTGGGACTGGAATCAATTCTTCTTTGTATTTGCACGGCTGATCTCCTTGGCTCAAGGTCGCTTGACCTTCATTATCTTTATACCGTGCCATTTTTCTGTATGGCTGTGCTATACGATTGTCCCTGCTTATGTTAGATGGACGACTTGTCTTGTTATGGCATTCGAGCAGCTCCGTTCTGATGCGAACGAACGACCTTTATTTTCGTGCCTGAACCACGGCTTGCATCTGGCTTTGGTTGAAGACATGGGCTCCTAAAATGTTGCAAGTGCTTGTTTTGCAGTTCTAACCCGCGCTTGGACTTTCGACGGATAAACCCCTATAAAACGAAACAAGAAAGTGTTAGAATCGACATTAGTATGAAGCACAAGTGTTGTGACGTGCAGCGTGAGAGTGTAGTGTATATCATAAGTGATATACCCCCCTAACAGACCAGAGCCTGGAGTGAGGCCAGTATGTGTAGTTCTCCCAGTATTTACAGGAGTAATCTCTTCTTCGGAAGTGAAAGTAAGAGGATCTGTTCTAAAGTCTTCTGACGTATTAATGGCTTTGGGCAAGGGAAGCCATCCCAGACCCTAATATATAGAATCGTCAATGCGAGAGCGATTGCCTTGAGACTTGGCTGATGGTAGCCCTATTCGGGAAATCGTTTTTTCGGGAGTGGTCGCATCCTCAGGAGTGATGTATTTATCCCTATCCTTTTCAGCTATGTTTGCTAATATGTCATATTTAGTCGAAGTGGGAGAAGGACTCTTCTGAGGTATCGTCAGATCCTTCAAATTGACTGCATGCTCAGGTAAAATTTCAATTGGCCCCTCGACTGGGGGTATATACACATAAGGACCTCTCCATGACATATGCTACGAGTTATAGCGACTAAGCGATGTCGATGGAGTTATTCATCCACTAGCAGTCTCTGATGGTCTAATTTTTTTGATTACCATTAAGCAATCAGTTCAGACGATCGAAGTACACTTGATGCTATTCCTGTTGCGGGTTAGGGACTACAAGTGAAAGTAAATGAGAGTCAATACATTTACAGAAACAATTGAAATTAGGAGTCGAAGTATGAAATCTATACTTGACTTTAGACATCTCCTAGCACATCCCGGTTGTTGTTTGATGTAGAATCATTCAAGTCTTGGATCATCTGCTAAATGAAAGGGTTATGATCTTTCTCTTTGGCATAGATTAAAAATATACAAAGGAAGGGGTATCCTAGGTCCGATGCTTGAAATTGTAGAAGAAGTGAACATCTTCAAAGGTAAGCTCTACACCTAGAATTTCTCTATAAGCTACGTATAAAGTATACAATTAGCATAGGAGTTGGGTTGAAGCTGCATTGGGGCAATCTGCATTTGTCTCAGAAAAGCGAAGACGAATGGAGGTATCGCCCCAACAAGGCACATTAATCTACTGATGGCCATGTGCCCTTCGGGAGGATTATGAGATCGATTTGTTTCGGTGGGCAACTCGGTATCTCTTCGGATTATCCCATGTTTCAAACATATACGTGTGAGTTTATCATTATCAACTATTGATGCGACCGAATCACTGGGATTCCCCACGATAGTAACATTCTCAAACTCGTCGGGAGCACGGTTGTCTCCATCTCCTCCCTCATCCTCTTCATCCATGGAGACATCACCCCAGGATGATACTTGTTAGCCTACTTTCTGAACTAGGCTACACAATGTGCAAACAGTGAGAAAGACACCAATCGGTTCGGATCGAAGGGAGATAGCGCAAGAAGGAAGCGAAGATCGAAGACGCAAACATCACAGCGGTTCGGATCGGAGAAACACTTCAGCGACATCAGAAGAAAGCAAGCAATTCCATCGGTTCGGATTGGAGAAGTACGTCAGCAACATCGAGGGATAGGAAGTTGCATCAGCGGATCGGATCGGAGGAGTATGGAAGCAACATCGTAAAGCAGGTGGCTTCATCGGATCGGATTGGAGGCACCCGATCTGAACCGCTTTTTATGAGCATGTGACCATTGCTACATACGCTCCCTGAAGAATCGGACTAAGCTTGACCATTTATCCCACGATCTCCCACTAAATCAATGCGTTGTCATCATCTTGGAGCCTCCGAACCCGATTCTCAAGGGATGGGTGCCACGCAATTCCAAACCGAAGCCACCTCGAGGAGATTTTCCACCTATAAATACATCATCTAGAGGCATTTGAATGGATCTTTTGGCAAATTCTCAGTTCTTACTTCCTCCGTAGCCGAATTCTACAATCATATTCAGATCAAAATCATCTCTTAAAGTCCATTTTTGAGAGATTTGAGTGAGTTTATGCATTGTAATTGTGAAGTTGAGTGAGAATTATTGTTGTCATTGTATTCAAATCATCAAATAAAAGAAAACAAAGTGGACGTAGGCTCTTTAATGCCGAACCACTATAAATTGTGTGTTCTTTGTTGCTTTTTGATTTTGTTTCATTAAGTTCATAGCCCATTTGGGTGTTAGAACCAATTTTTGGTCTAACATTTTGGTGCTTTCACTGAGAAAACTTCGAATTCTCAGCCCTTTCGGGATTATCATTCTACTATTTGGACGTTCAAGTTCAAAGAAGTTAATCCCTTCTCTCTCTGACACCTTTCAGTACTTGTTAAATAACCGTTGAAGAATAGAGTATTATGGCTAAGACCAAAGGGAAAGAAAGTGCAAGGCGCTAGGGGAAATGATGCTAGGGAAAATCAGTCAGCCATCGTGATAACAAGGTTGCGCGTCCAAAGCTCTGGAACAGACCACTCCAACCAGGAGGGCTCGAACCGGATCGGATGTGCCGATCCGAACCGGGTGGAAGGCTCCGATACGATCCGATCTGATGAAATTGGGGGCATTCACACTCTCCATCCGAACCGCTCCGACCAGCCTGCTGTGAACTGATCCGATCCGAATCAGAGTGAAGCTGGAACTTCTACTCGAGCTCTCTCCAACGCTCCGATTCTAGCCACAGAAACTAATGTTCAGCTTGATCCATCTGCATCCATTACTCAGGGAGATTTTTCACGTTTTCTTGACATGCTTCAGAGCACTGAAGAAGCATTGGATGCATAAAGGCGTGACAGCCTTCGCATGCAGGAGAACATGATCACTATGGGTAGAGAACTACAGGAGCTTCGGAGGCAGAGAACTCCTTCCCCAGCATGCTGCCTTGCTATAGATGATTCGTCTTCTTCGGAGGAGGAACGTCCTCGCGAGAGAAGGCCGCTTGAACGACCTCAGAACCTCGATCAATTGACTTTTGGATCTTTAGGATCCCGAGAAGACGTTGCTCGTGTGTTGGGTCCTGATGACCCGAGTCTGCAACAGCCAATGCTACTACCTATGCGTGGATCCCACGTCTTACCCAGGGATCCTAATATTACCAACCCCACACATCAACAGCTTCTCCAACCTCTACCTCCAGAGATCGACCGGGAGCACAGAGAACAACGTAGAGCAGTTGCTACCAGAAACAGAAGGTTATCCCCTGATCAGGAACCCAGGGGTAATCCGAACATCATATCTAAAGAGCATGTGCAGACATTAACCAACGCCGATGTATGGGCCATGGTGCGTCAGATTATGTATGAAAGCCGGCGGTATACTAATGAAGATTGGGGCATTGAACAAAGTCATACCCCTTTCACAGATGACATACTGAATTTCCAATTCCCTCGGCGATTCAACCTGCCTCAGATGGATCGATATTCAGGAAGAACAGACCCATGACAGCATTTGATGAGATATGCATGGTTCATGAATGCAGCAGCGGCTCCAGATGCCGTAAAATGCAAAGCTTTTCCAATCTATCTTGAAGACGTAGCCTTCATGTGGTTCACCCGATTCCCTCCTCGGTCGGTATCAAATTTAACAGAATTGAGTGAATGTTTCATGAATCAATTCCGACTCCATGCCCAAAAGTCCAAGACCGTCATAGAATTGTCACGGATTAAAAAGGCCCCAGGAGAATCTTTGAATTCATATTTGGATCGCTTCAACCTTGTCGTCACCGAAGTCACTGATCCCTATGAGCCCACTATCCTGATGGCCTTGATAGAAGGGGTAGATCCTGATTCAGAGTTAGGGGATTACTTAGTTGGAAAACCACCTCCTACTAGAGAATTGTTCTATGAAAAGTCTAATATCCGCTTGAGGCGAGCAGAGGTTAAGGCAAATCGGAAGAGAAAGTCCGAGGGGGCCTCGAAGGAAGGTATCCAGAGTAACGTTGCTGTCAAACAATCTGGTGACAGTTCAGGAAAGGTGGAAGTAAATGTTGGCAACCAGAGTGGTGGTAATAACAATAGAAATGGGAACGACAATAGAAGGAGCAGAAACCGAGGGAATAGCTCTAATTAAAGACCCAGATTCCAGATTTTTAAAAACTACATGCCGTTAAATGATACATTAGAGAATATTTATTAAGATACATACAACACACTGCAGTACAAAAAACCACTACCCAGAGATTCTACTGAGAAAGAGATTGCCACAGGAAAGTTTTGCTTGTTTCATGGGACCCACGGTCATTCTACTAATGAATGCCGTCATTTGAGAGATATCGTCGAAAAATTGCTGCTAGAAGGAAAGTTAGATGAGTAGAAAGTTGCCCCAAGGGACAAGGGCAAGTGGGGTAAGCCCCGGACTCAAACCCGTCTACCTCGAAGCCCACAGCCCAGCAAAAAGGCAAGAGGATCGTCATTAATACTATTATAGGCGGACCTCACCTAGTTGGTCGAAGTTTTAAAGCTATGGATCAGTACGTCACCGCCGCCAAGCATTTTGAGGTTGTAGAGTGCAATAGCCTCGATGACGTTACCCCCGCAATGCAACAAAAGACGATATCAGACGACGTCGTATTCCGCAATAGAGATGATTCCGGAGTTCAATCTCCATCCGACGATCCGCTTGTAATCACCACAAAAATTGGCCCTTCTTTAGTCCATAAAGTGTTGGTGGACAATGGAAGCTCGGTCAATATTCTTTTCAAGAAAGCCTTTGAACAAATGAAGCTTGAGGCAAAAGATTTAAAGCCATGTCAAGGATGGATACGTGGCTTTAACGGAGTATCTACAACTCCGATGGGTTTTGTGGAATTACCAGTCACACTAGGGCAGGGTGATCGCCAGAGAGTAAGGATCCTGCCGTTTGTAATTCTGGATTTGGAGTCGCCATACAATGCCTTCTTAGGCCGACTGGCCGTTGCCGAATTTAGGGCATGTATTGCGCCCTGGTGCTTGCTTCTTAAATTCCCGACTGACTCAGGAGTTGGGTGATGAGGGGCGACCAAGCCACGGGACCAGCTTGTTACGTGGCAGAGTTAAAGATGTTAATGAAGGGGTTGTACATAGATGCTAAGGATGATTCCGCCCCTCCAGAGGAGGCCTCAGCATAGAAATTAAGGGGTCCCACCCCAAGAGAGTCGCCCTTAGATGTACTCGAGGATATAGATCCCAGAGAGGATAGTGAACCCGGGGACAGGAAGCCAACTCCCAACGAAATAACAATCGATATACCTATTGATGAAACAGATCCAACCAAAGTACTAAAGGACGGCTCGCAACTGGATCCAGTTAGAGCGAGGGAATTGGCTGATTTCTTAAAGGCAAATCTGGATGTATTTTCCTGGACTCACGCTGACATGTGTGGGATTTCACCTACCATCATGAGCCACTCTTTGTGTATTGATCCAAAGCACCCACTGGTCAAGCAGAAAAGACGCATGTTAGGCCCAGAGCGGTCAGCGGCTTTGAATGAAGAAGTAGAGAAATTAAAAAATAACGGATTCATCAAGGATTCAAAATATCCCGACTGGATAGCGAATCTTGTTCTGGTCAAAAAATCAAATGGAAAGTGGCGAACGTGTATCGACTTTTCTGCTTTGAACAAGGCCTGGCCGAAGGATAGTTTTCCTCTCCCCAGAATTGATCAACTAGTTGATTCGACGGCCGGGCATGAACTTTAATCCTTTATGGATGCCTACTTCGGGTACAATCAAATTCCCATGCACATACCAGATCAAGAGCATACCAGCTTTATCACAGACATGGGGTTGTATTGTTACGTGGTAATGCCATTTGGGTTGAAAAATTCGAGAGCCACGTATCAGCGCCTAGTCAACTGCATGTTTTACAATCAAATCGGGAAATCCATGGAGTTTTACGTAGATGATATGCTCATGAAATCCACGCAATCTCCCGATCATACGAAGGACTTAGCAGAAATGTTCGGCATACTACGAAGGTATGGGGTGAAGTTGAATCCCTTGAAGTGCTCTTTTGGAGTGGCTTCAGGCAAGTTCCTTGGCTTTATCATGAGTTCCAGAGGAATTGAAATCAATCCGGACCAAATAGCAGCAATCCGGAACATAGAGGAGCCGCGAAAGATCAAGGATGTTCAAAGCTTAGCTGGGAAGGTTGCAGCACTGAGCAGGTTTATCTCCAAAGCAACAGACAAGTGTGTACCCTTCTTCGACCTCATAAAGCAGGGAAAGCGAAATTTTGAGTGGACTCCCGACTGTGTGGAGGCGTTCCAAATTCTATTAAGTTTCCTAGAAAAGCCTCTAATATTATCGAATCCCGTGGAACATGAGGAGTTGTTCGTTTACTTGGCAGTTTCATCTCATGGCATCAGCACAGCATTAGTACGTGAAGAGGATAAAGTCCAAAAACCTGTGTATTATGTAAGCAAAAAGCTGCAGCCGCAGAGCGTAACTATCCAAAGATAGAGAAGCTTTCTTATAGCCTCTTGATTGCTTCCCGCAAACTTCGCCATTATTTCCAGGCACACCCGATAGTCGTATATATCGATCAACCTTTGAAACAAGTGTTGCAAAAACCCGAAGCATCAGGGCAGTTACTTAAATGGAATATTGAGCTGAGTCAATTTGATTTGAACTTCCAACCACGAAGATCAATAAGGGGGCAGGCCTTGGCCGACGTCATAGCTAAATTTACAATTTCTGAAGAAGAAGAAACGGTGGGCGACAAGATAGTTACTTTGGATCAAGAGTTGAAGCTTAGTCCATGGAGACTATATATAGACGGAGCCAAGAATGATAGAATGTCCGGCGCTGGAGTTGTTTTAATAACTCCTGAAAGATGATCTATTTATTATGCCTTACGGTTGGAATTTGCTGCTACTAACAACGATTCTGAGTATGAAGCCCTTATTGCCGGGCTGAAACTTGCTAAAGACTTGGGAGTGAAGACGCTAGATATATATTGCGATTACAAGATAGTTGTATGTAAAGTTCGGGAATAATTTGCTGCCAAAGGACCTCGACTCATCATTTATATCAAAAAGGTAAAGGAGTTATTGGAAAGTTTGGAGCATTATAGCATAACACACATTCCAAGAGCGAAAAATCAGAAAGCAGATCGACTGGCGAAGCTAGCGAGTTCTGATGACTTTAAAGAAACCGAAATGGTTCTGATAGAGGTATTGGAGTCACCAAGCTTCGAACTAATGGAAGCAGAGCTAGACTTGGAAGTCGAACCAGAAAGAGAATCATGGATGACATCAATTAAGAAATTACTCAAGAATGGAACTCTCCCGTTAAAAAGAGAGAAAGATGAGCTGTAATACGTAAGTCCGCAAGATACGTTTTACAGGAAGACGTCCTTTATCGACAAGGGTTTTCAATGCCCCTATTACGGTGTATCACACACGATGACATTAAACGTGTACTTTAAGAAGTACATGAAGGTGAATGTGGGGATCACACTGGGGTTCAAACCCTGGCAAAGAAGATATTACGATATGGATATTTCTGGCCTACCGTGAACAAAGACACGACTGATTATTCATGACACTGCGATAGATGTCAAAGATATGCCAAGGTTCCCAGAGCGCCTCCGACTCAGCTCAAGTCGATGGTGAGTCCATGGCCGTTTGCCATGTGGGGGAATCGACATTATCGGAGTACAACCTATTGCCAGAGGAGGAGCTATCGTTGTCGTGGACTACTTCACAAAATGGGTAGAAGCTGAATCTTTAACAACATCACGGCAAGGAAGGTGATCAGTTTTGTGGTCAGAAACATCATTTGTCGACTTAGGATACCGAAGACCATCATAACCGATAATGGGACGCAGTTTGACAACACCGAGTTTAGAAACTTCTGCCAGAAATATAAGATTGATAAACGATACACTACAGTGGCTCACCCGCAGTCAAATGGCTAGGTCGAAGCCATAAACAAAGTCATTAAATCGATTCTGAAGAAGCGATTGGAGCGGGCCAAAGCAAGATGGGTTGACGAGTTGCCATTAGCTTTATGGGCCTACAGGACAACCTTTAAAACGACTACCGGCCATACTCCCTATTCACTTTCCTTCGGATCAGAAGCAGTGATCCCGGTAGAATTAGAAGTCCTATCTCATCGAGTGGCGTATTACGATCCAATGACAAATAAGGCACTCCTCCTAGAATCTCTTGATATGATTGAAGAAAAATGAGATGAGGCCGACTTGCATGCTTCGAGACATCGACATCAAGTAGCACGTTATTATGACCAAAAAGTTCGCTTCAAAACCTTTGAACCAGGAGACCTAGTACTGAAACGAGTCTTCCCGCCTTCGACCCAATTGGGTCCAAAATGGGAAGGGCCATACACCATCCAACGGAAGCTTGATACAGGAGCATTCAAGCTAACGACCGTGGACGGTGAGGAAATTCCCAGAGCCTGGAACGCTCAACACTTACGACGATATCTGAGCTAAATATGAAATGTCATCTCTTTTGTTTTCATAAGCTGGGTAAAAAGGCACGACTTGCCTTAAAAAGCCTATTTATGTGAACAAAGGATTATAAAGTGGATGTAGGTTATGACTTAGCTGAACCACTATAAAAATATCGTGTGTCATTTACTTTCCTGCATTATTTATACATTCAACAATTATTCTATCACGACTGTGAAACACGAAATGTTAAATTAAATTTAGAAAGTGGGGGATGACCCATGAGCAGGAATAAAAAATGACTGTCTGTACGATAAGAGACGGAAGAATGGGAAGACGACATTCTTAACTCTAACTCCCAAGAATCGAGAAAGAGTATAAAGGACGGGAAGACGACGTCCCTTGAGGCGTGAAGGTGCACCCAGATGAGAGACCGCCTCAATAATACTCTAACCTGGTTATGAGACAGGAGAGTATAAAGATGCTAGAAAGAATAGGCATCAATTACAAAAGGAATATGGCCCCGTCCGAGAATCAGGGGCAATCAGATTGTCGATTTAGTTAATCCTAAATAGTTCTTGCTTAGTTACGCAAGATTGACTGAAGGTATGTATGTGCATACATATTTCCCTCAACAATGACTTCATTATATGATTTTAGCATGACCTACTTTTGCATTTGTACTTAAGTGCTAAACTAACGACTATCAGACATTGCAGGAAATCGAACTATTTTTATTCACGAACGTGTGACTTTATACAAGGAAAACAAGCAAAAAAGAAGATGCGAGGTCGCACTCGCTGCAACAATTGCGGACCAATTAAATGCCAAAATAAAACAGCGCACTTCATCACTTGGGCTTTGGAGCGGACTTGGATTTCTTGGCAGCCTTCTGAGCATCCTTAATCTCTTTCTCAGCATCAGTCAAAATGCGCTTTGTCTTTTTCTTCCCTGCACCCGAAGTGCTAGAATCGGTTGATTTTTTTCCCAGGAGTCGGAACGCTAGAATCAAGGGAAGACTTTTTAGTAAGCTCTTCTGTGATAGACCTAGTTGAAAGCTTAACAACTAACCTTGATTCAGGATACACCACTGCAAGAGGCTTAAGGCTTTCGGGATCCAGATCTTCAACTTTTAGCTGCATACATTCGTCTTGTTCGGCTTTCATTTCAGCTAAAGTGATGTCATCGGCGCTTTTTGAGTCCCCAATTATAGCCACATCGGGGTCTTCCTCATGTCCCTCGCTACCCCCATCATCTTTCAAGGAATCTATCATCTCATCATCATGAGGAGCATCAGCCTTAGACGGTTCAATTCCCCCTCATGGCGCTACAGTGGTAGCCTTATCCTTTTTCCCTTGAGCCTCTTCCACGGATTTTGCTCTGGTAGTGGTTCCTTGAGGCCCGCCAGTCTTCTCGGTCGGCTCAACACCTACAGAATGCAGAATGAGAAGCAACAGTTATCAACTCATGGGAAGATAAAGAATCCTCCATCGATTGCCCAATTATGTGGTGAAAGGTGGAGACGGCCTTGGCGAATTGAGGCGAAAAAGTAGAAATACCTTCCGATGATTTCTCAGCTGGAGTGACTGCCGTCTCTAACGCTGACTCAGGTATAGGAGATAGGAGAGATGCCTGAGGGATCCCCGGGTTTTCGGGGTCATATCCCTCAACTTTAGAAGTTTTAGCGATAGTAGAAGAAGAACCGGCCTCGGCGATACTCTTTTGTTTGGCCATCCGCTTCTCTTCTTCCATAGCAACGGCAACGAGACGACGCCCTTCGGCCAGACGTGCCGGCTCATCATCTCTTAGATATTTCTCCATAAGCTTATCTTCGTCGATGGAATCTACCTTTAGCTCCTCTTTCTCCCATTCAACAATTTGATTCCATATGTGAACCAAGGTAGTCGGATAATCTTCAATCCGAGAGATGTTTCGGCGACGGATTATATGCGCGAAGAATTTAATTAGTAGTTCGCTGAACCCGTGTACTTCTCTTTGAGCCTCTGACGGCTGTTTACGGGTTTCTTCGGTGGACTTAATAACGTTTTCCACGTTCTTCTCCGCTAGGCCAGCCCTATTCTCGGCCTCCATTAACTTGGATTCCAATTCAGCGTTTCGCTTCTCCAATTCAGCATTCTTTCTCGCTAACTCGGCCTTTTCTCGCTTAACAGTATTGTAAGCTAGTTGCATTTTGGCGTTACCCAACTTAGTGTCTTCTGCTTGTTTTTTCAGCTCCAAACGCTCTTGACTATGAGACTCATGCAAGTCATGATAACGTTTTTGTAGCTCTTCAAATTGCTGCTTGAAGTTGGTAGCATCCCGTTGAGCGATGACAAGTTGGGCCTGTGTATCCTCAAGGTCTTTTCCCAAATTTTTCAAGGCTTTTGCATCGACTTCTGTAGTCTTTTTCATCGAGTTAGTATCCGTGATTAAAGTTCGAATGATTCTGGAGATGTTACGTGAATACTTGAACATCTCCGAATATTGTTTTTCGACTGCGTCGATCTTTGCTTTGGCCTCGTCTGCCCACCTCGAGGAAATAGGCTCAAGAGCAGGTAAGAAAGTCAGATTTTCGAAGTAGTGTTCAGGGAATTGTTTCTCCAAATATGCCCGCTTAATTTTAGACTCAGCATCCAGCGATGGGGGTAGGCAGTACGTTAGCTCAATATCCTTATATTTAGTGGGCACGATGGCTGCATCACTCTTTCCAGACTGTTTATCAGAAACCTTATGTTTATCTCGTGAGCCAGTGTCTTTCGCCGGGCTTCTTTCCCGACCGTGTTTGTCCTGAGGAGAAGTTCGGTCTCCAGGCTGCAATGTATCTTCTCCTCGACGGCTCTGATAGCTTTTATGTCGGTCTGGATCCGACCGAACGGGGGAGCGAGAGCACGAGGTGCGCGACTGATAAGAATCATGAAGCCTTCTATCCTCTCTTCCCCGGCTTTCCCAGCGATCACGCTCGACATCGAAAGGAGGTCTGGTCATGCTGCGATGCATTTCGCTAATGTCGTAGTGAGGACGAGACATTGTACCTGCGCAAAAATATAAGTGGAATTCAGAATCGGCGTTCACATAAAAAGTAAGCCCTGTGAAGTGTGGTGCTATTGTGTTGGGTGCATCCTAAGTGGTTTTCCCCCCGACAAACCCGAATCCGAAGCCAGGCTAGCGCAAGTGGGCTCTTTGGCCTTAATAGGAGTGGTCTCCTCTGAAGACGTGAAAACTAAAGGATTTGTACCAAAGTCCTCTGAAGTGTAGATGGTCTCAGGTAGGGAGAGATCTCCTAAACCCTGAAATGTGGAATCTTCGGTAGTGGGAGCATCTCCTTGAGAAGCGTCTGTTGGCATCTCTTTAGGGGACGTTGACATTTCAGGAGAAATAGCTTCATCAGGGACGGTATACCCATCTCTATGCTTTTCGGCTATGTTGGCTAATTCATCATCCTGAGTTGAAGAAGGAGAAGGTGAAGTCCGAAGATGTATCTCTGGATCTTTCGAGCTCTCGCCCATCCCTGGAATTACGTCCACTGGGGAGATGTATACATATGGACCCGACCCGTGACCTATGCTACGGGTAATGGACAATAACCCATGATGATGAAGATATTCATCCTTAAGGACTTCATCGATGGTTAGAAATTTTTGGTCGCCATTGAGGAACCGAAGCATCCGATCAAAGTACGCTTGACTCGATATTTGTTTTGGATTATCAACTGCAAACAATAAGAAACAAATTAGTGTTATTGACATGAACATTCAGAATGGAGATCTGGAAAGTCGTTGCCATACTTGATTTTGTCCATCTCCTGGCACATCCCGGTTGTTGCCTTATATAAAACCATTCAAGCTTGGAATCGCCGGCCTTGCTGCTGAGTGGTGCTGAAATGATTTTCCTTTTTGGGACTGATTCGAAGTAAGAAAAGGAAGGAGTTTCTCGAGTCCGATGCTTGAAATTATAAAAAAAGTGAACATCGTCGAAAGTGAGCTCTGTACCTAAAATATCTCGATATGCTATATATAAGGTATATAAGTAAGCATAGGAGTTGGGATGTAGCTGCATGGGGGAAATCCGCATCTGTCTTAGAAAGTCGACAACAAAAGGAGGAAATGGTGGAACAGCCCCGACCATACACATCAATCGGGTGATTACCATAAATCCTTCTGGGGGATTGTGAGGACAGTCAGTTTTCGATGGCACCAGGGTGTCCCTTTTTAGTATCCCGTGCTTTATACATATGCGAACAAGTCTGTCATCATCAATCGTCGATTCAACAGACTCTATGGGTGATTCCAAGATAATGGCAGACTCAAATTCGTCAGGAGCTCGATCATCTCCAATCCCTCCTTCCTCTTCATAGCCTAGAGAAACTTCGCTATCAGAAGGTGTTTCGTTGTTATGCGCTCCTACTTCATAATCTGGGCCATCGTCGTCCCATTCAGGGTCTGAAGAAGAAGATATGTCATCAATGGTAACCTTCTCGGAGGTTTCTACAACTTCCATCTTCTTTGCTAACCTAGATGATCGTCTCTCGGCCATGATCGCTAGACTTTCGAGGAAACTGTTGGCTAGCTTTTTGACCAAGCCAACCAGGTTCACTCACAAGAAGAAAGTATGAAACTACGTTCTCTAAGTACATGAAGGAACGGATCGCACCAGAAGATCGCCCCTCATCGGATCGCACCTCATCGGATCGCCCCTCATTGGATCGCCCCTTATCGGATCTCACCTCATCGGATCGCCCCCATTGCATCAGCGATACGACCACTTCTATGCGATTCGATCCGTACATAACTACAACCCAGTACAGACCGATCCGATCCCCTGATGTGCGGCGAAGCCTCTGATCCGTTCAAGCACGAGCTAGTCTTCGGCGATCCGAGATGCACGGATCCAGCGACACGTGTCCCCAACTGTCATTTTGACTGATTCTCCCCCTTTGCTCGATCCAATATTCAAGGGGATCGCGACACCTGTCCACAATGGCTAATTTGACTAATTTTTCATCGGCTGTGATACGATCCGATATTCTCGGGATTTGTGCCATGTGTGACCGCGATCCGCCTGACAAAATCAGCTATAAATAGCCCAGAGCATGGCATTTTCCGGGGGATCTTGGGCAATATTAAGTACTGATTCCGCTATTATTGTCATATCACCATTTCTTATCAGTTTTATGACTAGATTACTGAGAGAAATCACAATTGTAAAAGTGAGCTAGAGAGAAATTACTGATTGTATTAGCATTCAAAGTATAATCGATAACATATAAAGTGGACGTAGGCTCATTAACGCCGAACCACTATAAATTCTGTGTGTTTTCCGCTTTTTCTTCATTCTCCAGTTAAAACTCTATAAGAATCAGAACGATTTGGGTGTTTGTAACACCCCACTCCCGCTATGATCACTCACTAAGGGAATGCCATAGCATCGGTGGAGTATTTTAGTGAATATAGAACAGAAAAATTACAACAAGACAGATATAAATAGTACTTGAAATTTAAAAAAACATCATCTCATAACAGCGGAAATAAAACATGTCTGGTTACATCATAAAACCACAATAAAAGTCAAGTAAAATATCCATCAAAATAAAGAAGTACATAATCCCACTCTCATACAATAGCCATGACAAAAGGAAAGATAACTGGGTAACTGGAGCTTTACATCTATCCAAGCTCCTAAAGACTGGAACAGCAATCCGATCAAGCTCCACTACTACTAGGATCCACCGTAGGACCTGAGGGTTGGGAAAAAGATAAAAACAACGGGGTCAGACATAAGTCTGAGCGAGTCCTATAACTTTAACAATATAATCGTTAAAGTAACCAGAGAAGACATAAATTGATATACGGTAACATATAGGGATGAACGGCTATACTAAGCAGTCAACTAAACTAGGATAAAAGATAAAGACGCATCTACCCTTCCTAAGGTAAATTACTAAACTGCACCACACCAGTCGTTCCTAACTTAAAGTTTGATCCCACCTAAAGACTTATAAAATTAACCTAATAGTATTTGCGTACCCCTAGGTGACCAAGTAGACGCCACGGGGCCCTACAATCCACTAGGTGTACACACTACTCCCCATTCGATCGGCTCCCTAACGTAGATACCCGTGCTGGCCCCACCATGGGGTGTACCATTCCCCAACGTGGCAACCCGATATAATTAACGGTGCACGGCTTATATCTACACGATGCAACAACGGCTTACCTACCAGCCCGGGCCCACTCACGCATATGAAGCCCGTTGGACTTGCGTTGCGACCGCTAACCCGTTTGCCTCTTACAGTCAAACCCAGTATGCGTGTCCCGTCCTTGACATGGGTCGAGCCCACAAAGATACGTATGGGTTACTGGTTGAAATGGGCCTCCCACAAGCTACCCACCTAAGCTTGTCCCTTTTTCTAGTGTATCCCACTTAACCCTTTAATCATGTTTTAATTACATGTTCCACTTTGGTTAAGTATTCTAATCGTATTTTCTATTGCCACCCAAGGCAACCACTAGGTTCCTTATGCCACCCAAGGCACCCACTTAACCCCCTATGCCCCTCTACATGCTAATATGGTTAAGTGTTTTCTTAATTAATTAATTAAGATCGTAACCTTTGTAAAGACCTCTCACATTAGACTGTCTTTTATGACCGCTGGTTAAGCCGGTTGGGTCCGGGCAGCCTTATGTCATAACCGAGTCTAACCTCGTGTCTTTACATTAATCACGTATTTAGTTTGTGCCTAAGACCTCTCACATTGGGCTAACATTTGTAGCAACTGGTTAAGCCGGTTGGGTCCGGGCAGTTTTACGCTACAACTGAGTCCAACCTCGTGTCTTAGTCAATTAATTACACCTAATTAATCACCCTCATAATTTATATTAATTATCCCTAATTAATTACACATTTTTAAGAGTATGGGTAGACCTAACTAAATAGGTAAATTCCCAACTCCAAAGTGTGGGTACACCTAACTTAATAGGCAAATTCCCATCACATAGTATGGGTACACCTAACTTAATAGGCAAATTCCCATACTATGTCCATTTATTTTATGTTATGCATAATTATGTTAATTTCACACAATCTTATTAATTTATGCATTGAATTAACCCCATCGTTCCCACGTAATTTCGTTCTCATGACATAACACATATAAAAGGTGTCAACTTACATATGTATGAACATGTTTCAAGGGTGCCATCTTGCATATTAACAAACACATAACTTGCATAACATGTCACATATCTTGCATTTAATCTTGTATAACATGTCACATAACTTGCATATAATATGTCATATAACTTACATATTAACTTGCATAGCATACTTGCATATTAACTCATAAACTTGCATAATGTCATCATGAACTTGCATATTAACAAACATGTAACTTGCATAGCATATCTTGCATATTAACATACATGTAACTTGCATACTAACAAACATGTAACTTGCATATTAATAAACATGTAACTTGCATAGCATATCTTGCATATTAACATACATGTAACTTGCATACTAACAAACATGTAACTTGCATATAAATAAACATGTAACTTGCATAGCATATCTTGCATATTAACATACATGTAACGTGCATAGCATATCACCATGAACTTGCATAACATGCATATGATCACATAGCCCACAACTTACATATTTAGCATCATGCAAACATAACATACATCATATTAAACTTGCATAAACTTTCATACTCAACATGCATAAACATAGGATTAATGCTAACATCATATCATATGATTCAAGACTCATTAATCCACATACAAAACCATAAATCTCATCACATCTCATCTACTTAGTTTAACAAAAGATCATCAAAGTGATAGAAACTCACAACTAGCAAATTTGCACTTTAAATGAAGAAGATTAAGATGCTAAGAATGGATTAGAGATTGATTAGAGAGTGATTAGCTTGCAACCCTCTTCATTGATTTGTGGAGGCCATGACCAAGTTTCATTTTGCCATAGTTTAATTACAAGATTTAATTATGAATGAATTAGGGGAGGTTTAGGGTGTATTTATATATTAGGTGAGTGTTTTAGGCCCTTAGATTAACCCTAGATTAGATTAGGACCCTTAGATTTAGGAAGTCTCTAGAACCAGCCCTCTAAGCCAGCCTAGAACCCAACCTGGTGCACCCAGGTTCACTGGACGCCGCACCCCTGTCGATAGGCAAGTCGACAGGCTAGTCGACACCCCTGTCGACAGGCCTGTCGACAGCCCTGTCGACATGGGTAGGGCGGGAATCTTCCCGCCTGACCCCGCTTGCTCCATTCCAAATCTGCAATTTAAATTTTTAAATCTGTTTTTAGTTTTGATTATTCTGCAAACTTCATCGGGCCATAACTGGGCCATACGGACTCCGATTTTCGAAAACTCGGACTCTATTTTGCGTATTTTTCCGAGACGAACGAAATGACGCAGCCCGTTTCCCCCAATTCTCACATCTGAGATTATTTATTCTGTAAGTAGTGAATACTAGTATTAATTGAAATTCGGGGTGTTACATTCTCCCCTCCTAAAAGGATTTCGTCCCCGAAATCTCTAAGCTAAGGAGAACGTATCCTACCAACCAAACATTCATCTACTAAACCATCAACCACAAGCAACCATTATCCTTAGAAACTTCTAATGATGTATGAACATATGCAGAAAGTGCGTGTATATGTCCGTATACTAATGCAAAATCAGGCGGTCTACTGATTCAGTCGACCTCCTTAATGCAAACCATGATAGTGCCATGCATCCAATATGTATGCGAAACCCTATTGACACATACAATTTCTATATGCGTGCACAACCATACACAAAAATGCATCATCCATATGATAACACAGCCATGATACATCCATCAATCTAACTACCACATCCATTTGTGCAATATGCAACATGAAGTGACTGAGCCGATCTAGTGCCTAATGTGTGTGTGTATGCATCCACGAGCAACCACTAGCAAACAATTGCATTCACATGCATCCATCAAGCATAACATGTTTCAAACACATGTTTCAACCATAGGTTTTTACCCTATCTAAAGGTCATAGGTACTAGCGAGAGGATATACTAAAGATAAGATAAGTACTAGACAAGCGATAAAGGAGAAGTTAAAAGACATACTCTCAAAAAGAAATGGATACAAAGAACGCATCTTCGCTTCCGTCTCCCAAGTAGCATTGCTTTCGTCATCTCCCCATTGCACTTTAACTAGCTGAACTACCCTGTTCCTCAACTTCCTAGTTTCTGACCCAAGGATGCGAGTAGGAGCTCGTCGAATCGTCGTATCACGCTCTACCTCTACCTCTCTAAGCAAGCTCGGCTCTACCACCTCTGCGGTCTCATGTAAGCACTTCCTCAAATGTGATACATGGAATACATCATGAACACCACTAAGTCTGTCGGGCAACTCCACCCTATATGCCATCCGTCCAATCCTTTCCTTAATAGGAAATGGCCCAACAAACCTCGGTGCTAACTTCCCAACGGACCCAAAGCGAACAACATTTCTCAATGGAGATACTTTGACAAAAACCATGTCCCCAACCTCAAACTCAAGATCCGTCCTTCTCCGATCCGCATAAGATTTCTGTCTATCTTGCGCTGCCTTCATCCTTCTACGAATCAAATCAATCTTCTCTGAAGTCTCTCTAACCATATCTGGCCCAAGCAAGATCTTATCCGTAGATTCCCACCAACATGTAGGAGATCGACAAGGCCTTCCATAAAGAGCTTCGAAAGGTGCCATGCCAATACTAGACTGAAAGCTGTTATTGTATGCGAACTCCACCAAAGGAAGATGCTCTTCCCATGTACCTCCAAAATCCAAGATACAAAGCCTCAAGAGATCTTCTAAGATACGGTTCACCCTCTCGGTCTGACCGTCCGTCTGAGGATGATATGCGGTGCTCAAACACAACTGAGTCCCTACCGCCTCTTGCAAACTTCTCCAAAACTCACTAGTGAAGATAGGATCTCGATCACTCACAATGCTGGATGGTACGCCATGCAATCTAACAATCTCTCTAACATAGACTGAAGCAAGCCATGGAGCGGTCCTCTTACTCTTTACGGGTATAAAATGGGCACTCTTGGTAAGTCTGTCTACCACAACCCAAATTCCCGTATTGCCCTTCCTCGATCTCGGTAACCCATCGATGAAATCCATCGAGACACTATCCCACTTCCATTGCGGAACTTCCAATGGGTGTAGCAACCCACCGGGTTTCCTTTGCTCCGCTTTGACTTGTTGGCACACTAAGCATCTAGCCACATACTCGGCCACATCTTTCTTCATACCGGCCCAGAAGAAAACTCTCCTCATATCTTGGTACATTTTGTCTCCACCAGGATGAATAGTCATTCTTGAACGATGTGCATCATCCAAAATAGCCTTCTTCAAACCCTCATCTTGCGGTACACAAAGTCTACCGTCTCTATGCAACCATCCCCTATCATCTATGGTGTATCTACCCAAATGGCTGGACGACTCCCCCCTTATAAGCTTCTCTACCAACTCAACCAACTGTGGGTCGTCTCGCTGAGCCTCGCCAATCCGTCCCAAGAGAGTAGGTCTAACCTCCAAGGATGCCAACAAACCAGGTACAAAGTCAATAGAAGGTCTGAAGTCGAACAAAGAAAGAAACTCCAAGCTTCGCCGTTCCACGAACAATGGACTCAAAGATAGCCTTTTTCTACTCAAGGCGTCTGCCACTACGTTACCCTTGCCAGGGGTATACGCTATCTCGAAATCATAGGATGCTAAGAACTCCATCCACCTTTGCTGTCTTAAGTTTAAATCCTTCTGAGAGAATAAGTACTTCAATGATTTATGGTCAGTGAACAACTCAAATCTCTCACCAAGAAGATAATGGCGCCAAGACTTAAGTGCGAAAATAATCGCGGCCAACTCTAGATCATGGGTAGGGTAATTCTTCTCATGCACTCTCAATTGCCTTCCTCCATAGGCTATTACCCTTCCCTCCTGCATCAAGACTGCGCCTAATCCTGTCCCACAAGCATCGGTATAAACAACAAACGGCTTACTCCCATCTGGAAGCACTAAAACTGGGGCGGTGGTCAAAGCTCTCTTTAACCGTCGGAAAGCATCATCACAATCTACGCCCCATGAGAAAACCAGATTCTTCTTCGTCAAGCGGGTTAATGGGGCTGATATCTTCGCGAAGTCTTTGATGAACTTCCTATAATATCCTGCCAACCCCAAGAAACTTCTTACTTCGGTAGCACTTTTAGGAACTTTCCAATCCTGGATAGATACTATCTTTGCGGGATCCACAGCTATCCATTCCTTAGAGACCACATGCCCTAAGAATCGCACTTCTCTTCTCCAAAAATGACATTTAGAGAATTTAGCTTTAAGACTATGTGCTCGAAGAGTCTCCAACACTTCTCTGAGATGTAAGGCATGCTCTTCTTCACTCTTGGAAAAGACCAAGATGTCATCCACAAAGACCACTACAAACTTATTTAGATACTTTCTGAACACTCTACTCATTAGATCAACAAAGTATGCAGGGGCGTTTGTCAACCCAAATGGCATCACAAGCCACTCATAAAAACCATCCGGAGTCCGGAAAGCAGTCTTCTCTATACTGTCCTCCGCCACTCTCAACTGATGAAACCCTGTAGCTAAGTCCATCTGCGAAAACACTGAGGCACCAACCAACTGATCAAAGAGACCATCTATCCTCGGTAATGGGTGTCTATTCTTCTTTGTGAGCTTATTAAGTTCTCTATAATCCACACAAAGTCTGAGGGACCCATCCGCCTTCGTGGCAAACACTACTGGGGCTCCCCACTCCGATATACTTCGCCTTATGAACCCCTTCTCAAGCAACTCCCCTACTTGCTTATGAAGTTCTCTTCTCTCACGAGGAGCCATGTGGCGCACTGGCAAAGACACTGGTTTGGCATTATCCACCAAATAAATTCGGAAATCTATCTCCCGCTTCGGAGGCAAATCCTTCACTTCTTCAAACACATCCGGATATTCCCGGACCACTCTTACAGAACGCAAACTCTCGAACGAAGCATCGAGCGATTCAAGATAACTTAGCAACACAGATTCCATGGGATTACAAGAGATCTCGAGAGCATTACCCAAGCGGGTCATAAGCCTGACAACTCTTCTTTCACAATCAAGAACGGCACCATTACTGGAAAACCAGTCCATGCCCAAAATCAACCCATAGCCCGTGAAGCCCAATACAAAAGCATCACATCTAAACTCAACGCTAAGTATAGAAATCTTCAAACCCAAACATATCACAGACAGATATATGGAGCCCCCAATTGGGTTTGAAACAACCAAGGGATCATCAACTAGACTGGTGTCTAAGTGCAGTGACTCAACTAACGATGATGAGATAAAAGAATGCGATGCGCCAGAGTCAAACAAAGTACAAACTGGATGATCAAACAGAAAAACCAGACTTTCAATGGAAATAGTTCTACCTCTCTGCTGAATCGGTGGAACTGAGAGAGCCTGAATTTGCCCCCCCCCCCCCCGACTGAGGTGGTGCTATAAGAGCTTGCACCTGACCTCCTGAGGTAGACCCCGTCCTCTGCCCCTTCTTTGGGCAGTCCTTCACAAGATGTCCTGCCTCTCCACAATGAAAGCAACCGGTCTTCTTCTTTTTGCGACAATCCTTGCTGAGGTGGCCCGGTGTCCCACAATTGAAGCACTTCTTCTTCTTCTTCTTCTTCTTCTTCTTCTTGTCACCATTACCTTTTCCACCCTTGCCTTGTTGTTGTTGTTGCGGTTTCTTCTGATCCCCCTTCTTCTCTGGTGCCTTAGAATTCTTATCATCCTCATGCATAAGTGCCATGTATACAAGCTTCTCAAAGGTGGCCCCCATTGGTATGTGAGTCATAGCTATTCCTTGCAATGGTTCGTTCAAGCCTCTAACGAACCTCAAAGCCTTCTTCTCCGGTGTATTCACCAACTCTATGCCAAACCTTGCTAATTGATTGAATTTGTTGACATATTCTTTCACCGTGAGATTCCCTTGCTTTAAATTCAAGAACTTCTCCATAAACAGATTCTCTTCCGCCCTTAAGAGAAACTTAGCCCCAAACCTTTGCTTGAAATCTGCCCAAGAGTCAACAGGGCGTTCTCCATTAGTAACCTCCCACTAGAATGAGGCTTCTCCCTTCATTAACCAAGCCGCCAACTTGACTTTCTTTCCCTCTTCCACTTCAAAGATATCTAGCAACTCTTCCACTTCCTTAAGCCAATCTCTAGCCTCTACGAAAGTCTCTGAACCTAGAAAAGGTTTTCCTCCTATAGCCTTGAACTCCTTACAAATCTTAGCAAAATTATCCACTCTAGGCTGAGGAGGAGGAACGGTTGCTTCTGGTGTAGTAGCATTGGCTGGACCTGCAGCCGCGGCCCTAGCCTCTTATAACCTCCTATACCATAGTGGTATAACTAAACCCTCCGGGATGTTAAGATCTTCAGCCATGCTGAAACGAAAGAGGAAAGATTCAAAAAGGAGATTCCGAAAGATAAAGATATGGCTATTGGGGATTATGCTTTTCTTTTTCAAAAACTTTTCTCTTAAAAGACATGTTTTTGAAAATACTTTTTCCAAAAATAGTACCTTTACTACTTTTTTTTAAAAAATATATATTTTTCTCAAAAATTTATCTGTTCCGGTAACCTTAAGCTCCGATACCACGTGTAACACCCCACTCCCGCTATGATCACTCACTAAGGGAATGCCATAGCATCGGTGGAGTATTTTAGTGAATATAGAACAGAAAAATTACAACAAGACAGATATAAATAGTACTTGAAATTTAAAAAAACATCATCTCATAACAGCGGAAATAAAACATGTCTGGTTACATCATAAAACCACAATAAAAGTCAAGTACAATATCCATCAAAATAAAGAAGTACATAATCCCACTCTCATACAATAGCCATGACAAAAGGAAAGATAACTGGGTAACTGGAGCTTTACATCTATCCAAGCTCCTAAAGACTGGAACAGCAATCCGATCAAGCTCCACTACTGCTAGGATCCACCGTAGGACCTGAGGGTTGGGAAAAAGATAAAAACAACGGGGTCAGACATAAGTCTGAGCGAGTCCTATAACTTTAACAATACAATCGTTAAAGTAACCAGAGAAGACATAAATTGATATACGGTAACATATAGGGATGAACGGCTATACTAAGCAGTCAACTAAACTAGGATAAAAGATAAAGACGCATCTACCCTTCCTAAGGTAAATTACTAAACTGCACCACACCAGTCGTTCCTAACTTAAAGTTTGATCCCACCTAAGGACTTATAAAATTAACCTAATAGTATTTGCGTACCCCTAGGTGACCAAGTAGACGCCACGGGGCCCTACAATCCACTAGGTGTACACACTACTCCCCATTCGATCGGCTCCCTAACGTAGATACCCGTGCTGGCCCCACCATGGGGTGTACCATTCCCCAACGTGGCAACCCGATATAATTAACGGTGCACGGCTTATATCTACACGATGCAACAACGGCTTACCTACCAGCCCGGGCCCACTCACGCATATGAAGCCCGTTGGACTTGCGTTGCGACCGCTAACCCGTTTGCCTCTTACAGTCAAACCCAGTATGCGTGTCCCGTCCTTGACATGGGTCGAGCCCACAAAGATACGTATGGGTTACTGGTTGAAATGGGCCTCCCACAAGCTACCCACCTAAGCTTGTCCCTTTTTCTAGTGTATCCCACTTAACCCTTTAATCATGTTTTAATTACATGTTCCACTTTGGTTAAGTATTCTAATCGTATTTTCTATTGCCACCCAAGGCAACCACTAGGTTCCTTATGCCACCCAAGGCACCCACTTAACCCCCCATGCCCCTCTACATGCTAATATGGTTAAGTGTTTTCTTAATTAATTAATTAAGATCGTAACCTTTGTAAAGACCTCTCACATTAGACTGTCTTTTATGACCGCTGGTTAAGCCGGTTGGGTCCGGGCAGCCTTATGTCATAACCGAGTCTAACCTCGTGTCTTTACATTAATCACGTATTTAGTTTGTGCCTAAGACCTCTCACATTGGGCTAACATTTGTAGCAACTGGTTAAGCCGGTTGGGTCCGGGCAGTTTTACGCTACAACTGAGTCCAACCTCGTGTCTTAGTCAATTAATTACACCTAATTAATCACCCTCATAATTTATATTAATTATCCCTAATTAATTACACATTTTTAAGAGTATGGGTAGACCTAACTAAATAGGTAAATTCCCAACTCCAAAGTGTGGGTACACCTAACTTAATAGGCAAATTCCCATCACATAGTATGGGTACACCTAACTTAATAGGCAAATTCCCATACTATGTCCATTTATTTTATGTTATGCATAATTATGTTAATTTCACACAATCTTATTAATTTATGCATTGAATTAACCCCATCGTTCCCACGTAATTTCGTTCTCATGACATAACACATATAAAAGGTGTCAACTTACATATGTATGAACATGTTTCAAGGGTGCCATCTTGCATATTAACAAACACATAACTTGCATGTGAACTTGCATAACATGTCACATATCTTGCATTTAATCTTGTATAACATGTCACATAACTTGCATATAATATGTCATATAACTTACATATTAACTTGCATAGCATACTTGCATATTAACTCATAAACTTGCATAATGTCATCATGAACTTGCATATTAACAAACATGTAACTTGCATAGCATATCTTGCATATTAACATACATGTAACTTGCATACTAACAAACATGTAACTTGCATATTAATAAACATGTAACTTGCATAGCATATCTTGCATATTAACATACATGTAACTTGCATACTAACAAACATGTAACTTGCATATAAATAAACATGTAACTTGCATAGCATATCTTGCATATTAACATACATGTAACGTGCATAGCATATCACCATGAACTTGCATAACATGCATATGATCACATAGCCCACAACTTACATATTTAGCATCATGCAAACATAACATACATCATATTAAACTTGCATAAACTTTCATACTCAACATGCATAAACATAGGATTAATGCTAACATCATATCATATGATTCAAGACTCATTAATCCACATACAAAACCATAAATCTCATCACATCTCATCTACTTAGTTTAACAAAAGATCATCAAAGTGATAGAAACTCACAACTAGCAAATTTGCACTTTAAATGAAGAAGATTAAGATGCTAAGAATGGATTAGAGATTGATTAGAGAGTGATTAGCTTGCAACCCTCTTCATTGATTTGTGGAGGCCATGACCAAGTTTCATTTTGCCATAGTTTAATTACAAGATTTAATTATGAATGAATTAGGGAAGGTTTAGGGTGTATTTATAGATTAGGTGAGTGTTTTAGGCCCTTAGATTAACCCTAGATTAGATTAGGACCCTTAGATTTAGGAAGTCTCTAGAACCAGCCCTCTAAGCCAGCCTAGAACCCAACCTGGTGCACCCAGGTTCACTGGACGCCGCACCCCTGTCGACAGGCAAGTCGACAGGCTAGTCGACACCCCTGTCGACAGGCCTGTCGACAGCCCTGTCGACATGGGTAGGGCGGGAATCTTCCCGCCTGACCCCGCCTGCTCCATTCCAAATCTGCAATTTAAATTTTTAAATCTGTTTTTAGTTTTGAATATTCTGCAAACTTCATCGGGCCATAACTGGGCCATACGGACTCCGATTTTCGAAAACTCGGACTCTATTTTGCGTATTTTTCCGAGACGAACGAAATGACGCAGCCCGTTTCCCCCAATTCTCACATCTGAGATTATTTATTCTGTAATTAGTGAATACTAGTATTAATTGAAATTCGGGGTGTTACAGTGTTAGGTCCAAATTTTCATCTAACATTTTGGTGCTTTCACTGAGAAAAGTCCTAAAACTTCACTATTCAGTTTTTTGAAGATTCCAGCGACATCTGATATCATGGCTGGAAAGAGGTCTAAGGAAGTACGAGCTTCACGAACAAATGAAATCGCGAATGAAGTAGTTGAAGAAAGTGTGCACGAGCTGGGTAATGAGGGATCGTTGGATCGCGGGGCGCAGGGTGCGAACCGATCCGATGAAGGTGCCATGCTCCAAGTCGACGAAGACGAGACGAACCGAACTGCTGAAGGGGTTGTTACTCGATCCCGTGATAACGCCTCGAATCCCCCACGTATCGTGACCACGAATCGATCCCAGGGGTGCGCTGCGAGCCACCATCCTCGATCCACTGCGATCCGAATTGATGATCGGACTACAACTCGACCTGGAAAGGAGCCTATGGCTCGCTCCTATCGTCCTGGCCCCTCCGCTCGACCTGGCTCGAGCTTTTTGCGCATAAGAGAAAGTGATGATGATCAATATGACCCTTCTGCTCCCGTTACTGAAGGGGATCTCTCTCGCTTTTCCGAAATGTGGGAGAGACTGTTTGATGAATTGGCTGCTCAAAGGCAGGAAAGCTCCGTTCTACGACAAAATTTGACCGCTGTGGATAGAAGGATTAATGATCTCGCAAGGCAAAGGATGCAACCAGTTCGTCCGCTCACCCCAGAATACTCTTCTTCGTCAGAGGAATCGCCGAGACCTACGCGGCGACCATATGAGAGGCCCGAAAACATAGAGCAGCTTCGATTTGGAACCCTGCCATCACGGGAAGAGGAGGCACTGGGTGCAGGGCCCTCAAACCGTAATGTGAACAATCACGCCGCAACTTCCAGAGTGCAAGGTGTGGACAGCCCTGTACAGAACAGACCGCCTCAGCCCCGTCGCCGTGCAAATGCTCATGGTAACAGGGGGCAACGAAGCCCACTCCGGGCTCCAGATTTTGTGATTACTCCCGGAAGAGAGATTAGGGAACCCTACCGAGCAAGAAGCACTGACCCCGAACCTCCGCTGACCAGTGCAAAAAGTTGCAGCTATGATCCATCAAATTCTGGCAGATAGCCATGGACAACGGAATGAAGATTGGGGAATTGACCGCAGTCATACCCCTTTCACTGATGATATTTTAGATGCGACTTTTCCGAGGCGTTTCAACATGCCACAGATGAACCGTTACGCGGGTAGATCTGATCCCGTCCAGCATCTGATGAGATATTCTTGGTCAATGACCGCTGCCGCAGCTTCTGACGCTGTCAAATGCAAAGCATTTCATATATTCTTGGAGGATGTAGCATTTTTTGGTTTACTCGCTTACCAGCAAGATCAATTTCCAGCTTTAGGGAGTTGAGTGAAAGGTTCGTGGAACAGTTCCGCATCTACGCACAAAAGACAAAGAGTGTGATTGACTTGTTCCTTGTCAAGCAACGACCAGGCGAGAGTTTGAGGGTGTACCTAGACCGTTTCAACCTGGCCGCTACTGAAGTTAAAGATCCTCATGAGCCAACCGTTGTCGCAGATCTGATTGATGGAGTAGATAAAGACACTGAATTTGGGAGATACCTGGCCGGCAAGCCACCTCATACTAGAGAGTTATTGTACGAAAAAGCTAACGTACATTTACGCCGGGAAGAAGTATATGCTAACCGAAAGGCAAAAACGGCCGATAAGGAGGAAATCCAGAGCAATGTCGCCATTAAGCAGATAGGAGACAGCTCGGGGAAGGTCGAAGTTAATGTCGGAAATCGGAATCAGGGTGGTCGTTAGTTAGGGAACAATGAAAATAATAGTAATGGCAACAACCGGAAGAGGAATCGAGGGAACGACTCCCAGAGAAGGACTCGTCCCAGGGCTTTTGAGAATTATACGCCAATAAATGATACTTTGGAAAATATCTTCATGGATTCGTATAACGTCCTCCAAAATAAGAGGCCACCTCCTAGAGAGTCGACGGAGAAAGAACGCGAAACGGGGAAGTTTCGTCCCTTTCATCAGATTCATGGCCATTCGACAAATGAATGCCGTCACCTAAGAGATGTAGTCGAGAGGCTTCTTCGAGAAGGAAAATTAGATGAATACAGAGTAACGCCCAGAGACGGGGGCAAGCCGTACAGGCCCCAAATCAGAACCAGAATCAACCTGTTGTCAGGCCAACTGCCCAACAAAAGTGAAAGGACATTGTTATCAATACCGTAATCGGAGGGCTTTATCTCGCCGGACACGGTTCCAAGTCGTTGGATCAGTATGTCAATGCAACCAAGCAACACCTCGAGGTAGGGGAGTGTAGCAACCCCGAGGACAACGTCCCGATAAAGCAACAAAAGATGATGTTCGACGATGTCGTTTTCCGCGAACGGGAAAGCATTGGAGTCCATGCTCCGACCGAAGATCCATTTGTAATCACAGTACCTATTAGCCCGGCCACTGTTCATAAAGTTTTGGTGGATAACGGGAGTTCCATCAATATTATTTTCAAAAGGACATTCGACCAGATGAACCTCGAAATAAAAGACTTGAAGCCCTATCAGGGATGGATCCGTGGATTTAACGGAGCATCCACCGCTCCAGTGGGTATGTAGAGTTACTAGTTACGCTTGGGGAAGGAGAACGCCAGAGAGTGAGAATCCTCCCCTTCGTGGTTTTGGATATCGAATCACCCTACAATGCCTTCTTGGGTCGACCGGCCCTCGCAAAGTTTAGAGCCCATATAGCCCCCTGGTGCTTATTATTGAAATTTCCCACGGAAGATGGTGTTGGTATTGTCAGAGGAGATCAGGTTGCCGCACGAGCATGTTATGTTGCAGAATTAAAGATACTCCGCAATGGAGGGGACATAGAAACCAAGGGCGCTTCTCCCCATACAAGGGTGGAGACTTATAGCAACTAAAGAGGATAACCGTAGGAGAGTCGCCCAGAGAGTTTCCCGAGGATATAGATCCCAGAGAGGACCAACAACCTGGGGGCAGAATGGCGACTCCCAACGAGACAACTGTGGATGTACCGATCGAGGATAATGACCCAGAGAAGGTCCTTAAGATTGGATCCCAGTTAAATCCGAATCTTGCTAAAGAACTGACGAATTTCTTAAAAAATAACTTGGATGTATTTGGTTGGACCCACGCAGACATGTGCGGGATGTCTCCATCGATCATGAGCCATTCATTAAGCATTAACCCTAAACATCCTCCGGTAAAACAAAAAAGGCGAATGCTGGGCCCGGAGAGGTCCGCCGCCTTGAAGGAAGAAGTTGGAAAGCTAAAAAGTAATGGATTTATCAGAGAATCGATCTACCCAGACTGGATTTCAAATCCAGTCCTGGTAAAGAAGGCCAACGGGAAGTGGCGAACGTGTATCGATTTCTCGGATTTGAACAAAGCCTGCCCAAAAGACAGTTTTCCGTTACCCCGAATCGACCAGTTGGTGGAGTTGACGGCGGGCCATGAACTTCTCTCATTTATGGATGCTTATTCAGGATATAACCAAATTCCAATGCACGTTCCAGATCAAGAGCACACTAGTTTTATTACGGATCTGGGATTATATTGCTATGTAGTGATGCCTTTTGGCTTGAAGAACGCAGGCGCTACATATCAACGGCTAGTGAATAGAATGTTCTATAACCAGATCGGGAAAACAATGGAAGTATATGTCAACGACATGTTGGTTAAGTCCAAGCAATCCTCCCATCACACTACGGACTTGGCAGAGATGTTTGGCATTCTTCGAAAGTACGGGATGAAACTCAACCCAACAAAATGTTCATTCGGGGTCGCCTCCGGAAAATTCTTGGGATTCATAGTCAGTTCTCGTGGGATTGAGATTAATCCAGACCAGATCGCAGCAATCAGGGACATTCAGGAACCTAGGCAAATTAAAGATGTGCAAAGCCTTGCAGGAAAAGTAGCCGCACTAAGCAGATTTATTTCTAGGGCTACGGACAAATGCATCCCATTCTTCGAATTGATAAAGCGAGGAAAACGCCACTTCAAATGGACGCCCGACTACGTGGAAGCGTTTCAGAACTTGCTGAGACACTGGGAGAAACCTCCGATATTATCTAAGCCGATGGATCACGAGGACTTATTCGTGTACTTGGCAGTGTCATCCCACGCGATCAGCTCAGCGTTGGTAAGAGAAGAAGATAAGGTCCAAAGACCTGTGTATTACATGAGTAAAAAATTGACGGCAGCAGAACGTAATTATCCAAGGATAGAAAAGTTGGCGTATAGTTTACTGATCGCCTCTAGAAAACATCGACATTATTTTCAGGCGCATCCCATTACCGTATACACTGATCATCCGCTCAAGCAAGTTCTACAGAGACCCAGAGGCGTCTGGAAGATTACTCAAATGGAACATTGAGTTAAGTCAATTTGATCTGAACTTTCAGCCCCGATGGTCAATTCGGGGGCAAGTGATAGCCGACTTCATAGAAGAGTTTACCGTCCCGGAGGAGGATATAGCAAACGAAGAAGTTGACCCCTCAAAATTACTTCTCGACCCCAGTGCTTGGAGATTGTATACTGATGGCGCTAGGAATGGCAAGAGATCCGGCGCTGGAGTAGTACTTGAAACTCCCGAGAAACGATTGATATCCTATGCTATCCGGAAGGAGTTTCACACCACTAACAACGACTCTGAATATGAAGCCTTAATAGCCGGACTAAGGATCGCAAAGGAGTTAGAAGTCACAAAGCTGGACATCTTTTGCGACTCCAAGTTAGTTGTGAACCAGGTTACTGGAAAGTTTCAAGCCAAAAGTGCAAGATTGATTTTTTTCTGGAAGAAAGTGAAGGAGTTGCTGAATGGCTTTGATCACTACAGTATATCTCACATTCCGCGGTCAGAGAATCAGCAGGCGGATAAGTTGGCAAAGATGGCTAGCTCCGACGATCCTGAAGAGACCGGGCTAGCCCCCGTTGAAGTACTTCGGTCTCCTAGTATAGATCAGATGGAAATTGATCCAGTACTAGAGACGGAACCGGAAAAGAAGTCGTGGATGACCCCTCTAAAGAACTTTTTGATGAATGGAACGCTTCCGACCAAGAAAAGCGAGAGGCGTAAAGTAATTTCGTAAAGCTGCCCGATATGTTCTATAAGGCGGAGTTCTTTATAAACAAGGATTTTCGATGCCCCTTCTTTGGTGTATAGCTCATGACGACATTAAACGTGTGCTGCAGGAGGTACACGAAGGTGAATGTGGCGATCACACTGGAGGGCAAACATTGGCGAAAAAGGTGTTGCGGCATGGTTATTTCTGGCCTACCATAAACAAGGATGCGGCGTAATACGCACGATGGTGTGATGCGTGCCAGAGATTTTCAAAGATACCTAGAGCACCTCCTAATCAGTTAAAAACAATGACGAGCCCATGGCCTTTCGCTATGTGGGGAATTGATATCATCGGAAGTCTCCCCATAGCTAGGGGCGGAGCAAAGTTCGCTATTGTAGCCGTAGATTATTTCACTAAGTGGGTCGAGGCTGAACCACTGACTACAATCACAACCAAACGAGTGATCAATTTTGTCGTTAGAAACATCATCTGCCGGTTTGGAATTCCAAAGATTGTTATAACTGATAACGGAACTCAGTTCGGTAACACTGAATTTAGAAACTTCTGCCAGAAATACCACATTGAGAAACGATACACCTCTGTGGCGCACCCGCAATCGAACGGACAAGTCGAAGCGGCTAATAAAGTGATTAAATCCATTCTGAAAAGAAGACTGAAGCGGGCCAGAGCCATGTGGTCTGATGAATTACCCTTGGCACTATGGGCCTATAGGACAACGTATAAATCGGCAACAGGGCATACCTCCTTCTCCCTTGCTTTTGGAGCAGAAGCAGTCATCCCGGTTGAGATAAAAGTACCTTCTCACCGAGTGACTTATTACGATCCAATGACTAATAACGAATTGCTCCTTGAATCCCTGGATATGATCGAAGAAAAGAGGGTTGAAGTAGATCTGCGTGCCTTGAGATGCAAACAACAGGTCGCTCGATACTACAACAAAAAGGTTCGATCCTGAACCTTGCAACCCGGAGACTTGGTTCTGAAGCGTGTCTTTCCACCCCCAACTCATATGGGTGCTAAGTGGGAAGGACCATACTCCATTCTGAGCAAGCTTGATAATGGAACCTTCAAGCTGGCAACCGTAGATGGAAAGGAAATCCCCAGAGTGTGGAATGCCCAACATTTGCGGCCATACTTAACATAAAAATTTCAAATCTGTTCTTTTGCTTTGATGAGAACCATGTACAAGGCACGACTTGCCTAGAATAGTCTGATTCCTTAAAGCAAAAAATTATAAAGTGGATGTAGGTCATGATTCGACCGAACCACTATAAAAATATTGTGCGTCGTTTACCTTTATTGCATTATTTATCTGTCTTTCTATTTTTATGGAAATTGCTGTGAATCATGCAACGATCCCAGAAGCATATAATTATAGATGCCATCCATCAGAATGGAATGTAATCACCAGTCAAAATTCAGTGTACAACGAACATGAAGGCGATGTCCGTAGGTCATGGCGATGTACCATGATCGGAACCGCCGTGACAGAACTTTAACCTCGGCGACCGCCAGGAGAGTATAAAAGCATCTCCGATTGAGCGCTGAGAAAGAGCTCATTCCCCACCGAAGGATCGAGGAGCGATTGAACTGCTGAGCTCGAACTCTAACTCTCCGGAGCAGAGAGAGTATAAAAGCGTCTCCGACAGAGCGCTGAGAAAGAGCTCTTGCCCCGCTGAAGGATCGGGGAACGATTGAACTGCTGAGCTCGAACTCTAACTCTCCAGAACAGAGAGAGAGAGTATAAAAGTGTCTCCGATTGAGCGCTGAGAAAGAGCTCCTTCCCCGCTGAAGGGACAGGGAGCGACTAAACTATTGAGTTCGAACTCTAACCTCGGCGGCTGCCAGGAGAGTATAAAAGGGCCTATGATTAAGCACCGAGAGATGTCGGTAATAGGTGGCAACATGCGAATAATGCTAATCAATCTTTAATAAGCCCTAGTTAAGCACTACATTAACGATTGATTGGGGGCCATATGCATATACACATGAACTTTAATGCAGCAATGCAGCACGAAAATTTTTAAATTTTTCTTTCTGTTGTTTGACTGATTTGTAATTGTAATCAGATGATCTATGACTAAGCATGAAAAGTTTATTGAATGCAGGTACACAATGATGCAAAAAAAGATAAACTTTCATTTATATACTGCAAGCCTACAAAGTGAAAAACAATCTAGAAAACAAAAGTGAGGGCCAGTCTCATAATTACATTTCCTGGCCAGTCGGAAACCTAAAGACAAAATATAAACAAGCAACAATATCCTATTTACGCTTTGACCACTTCTCCTGCTTCGGTTTCTCTAGCTTCGCCTTGTCAACGTCGGATTGATCACCTTTCTTTCTCTTTCTCTTGTCTATGAGAGGAACGTCCGACTCTTCAGAAGATTCCTCTTCCGCCTCCTTTCTCTTCCTTTTATCAGTAAGGGAAGCTGGGAAATCATCAGGATTCGCAAAATGAAGTTGTCTGCTGATGGATTTGGGTTGGAGTTTCAAAACCATCCCAGTTTTGGGATCAAACTCCGCGATAGGGACTATGTTCAAAGGCTCTTGTCCCACCTTCTTCAAAGCCATCTCCTTTTCCTGCCTAGCTTTTCTGTTGGCCAAAGTTTCGTCGTCATCGTCTTCGGTTTCTTTGGCGCTAATGATATCCTCCTCATCCTCTACATGGCGCCCATCCATATCTTTCAAGGCCTCGATGGTTTCATCATCCTTGGGAACATCAGCACTGGGTGCCAGGACGCCTTTCTCTGCTGTTGTACCCTCAGCTTGCTTCGGTATATCAACACCGGCACTTGGCGAGACGACAACCTTCTCCGGCTCTTTCCTTTGCTCCACACCCTTGTCGACGGGCTCGCCACCTGTATTATGGGGGACACATGTTACTAATTCAATCGGTTGCTCTACCAGAAGACAACAATTCACAATTGCTTTAACAAATTGTGGGGAAAAAAAGGGAGATACCTTCCGCAGATCCTCCATCTAGTCTAGCTGCAGGAGCTCCAACAACCACAGGAGTTAGGCCCAAAGGGATTAATGGATCATCAGGATGGTATTCCTCCACTCCGGAGGTCTTGGGCTCCACAGCTGAGCTCGAACCTTCGTCAGCCTTGCTTTTGTCCTTAGCCAGGGCCCTCTCCTTTTCCATTTCCGCTTGGATTAGACGACGACCCTCTGCCAGATCCTCGTGCTCGTTATCCCTGAGGATGGTCTTCATCAGCTCATCTTCATCAATTTCTTCGACTCCCAATCTCTGCTTCTCACCCTCAACGATGGCATCCCATAAATTGGCTAAAGTAACGTGGTAGTCCGGGATCCACGAGATGTTGCGGGTTTTGAGGACTTGGCCCAGGAAGCCAAAGATCATCTCTTCAAACCCTTCGATATCCTTTTCTCTCTCGAGAAGCTTGTTGTTAGAAGCAGTGGCCATTTCAATGGCACTTTCAACATTCTTTTCGGCGAGAGCCGCCCGTCTCTCCGCATCCACGACTTGATCATTCAAAATCACCTTTCCCGCTTCAGCCAAAGCTAAACTTTCTCTTAAACCTGCTTTTTCTGCTTCCCAGGCAGCTCTCTCAGCTTCAAAATGGCCTTGCGCTGTCTTCAACTCAATGTTGGCCATTTTAAGATCTTCTACCTCCTTCTTTAAGGCCATCTTCTCTTGGCTATTTGAGTCAAGTTCCGAATGAAAGCGCTTCTTAGCATTCTCCAATTCAATCTTATAACTTTCAGCATCTCTCCATGCTAAGGCGAGTTGGGATTGAGCATCTTCCAAGTCCTTCTCCATCTTTGTCCTGGCCCTTTCGTTGTTATCAATTTTCACTTTAGATCTATGTGCTTCCATTTCAAGCGTTCGAATGACTTCTGAAAGATTAACCGCATGTCTCTTCATCATTTCATGCTGCCTGGCTACATGGCGAATGTGCCCGACGACTTCATTATCCCAGTTCCTAGGGACTGGTTCCAAGGCTGGAACAAACGTCATCCTTTCGAAGAAGATGTTGGGGAATTGTTCCTGCAACTTTTCCAGCCTACCTTGATTCTCGGGACCATGGATGTAATCTCGTGACCCGAGGGCAGCTAACTCTGGCTGGCTGGAAGGGACAATGTCACTTCTCTCCTTCTCAGAATCTTTGATCGGATCCTTGCTTTTATCCTTAGGCTCGTAGTGCCTTTTTGACGACATGCTGTGAGAGGGTGCACTTTTCGGAGGAGTTAACTCTTTAGGAAGTTGTTTTCCCCCTGTAGGAGCTACTGGATAATTGGGAAGCTTGCCAGAAGTCGATTTTGATGGAGACCAGGGTTGCGAAGAAGTAGGCTTGTGAGAAGGGCCGCGAGAGCGCTCGGGGCTCGGATGAAGACTGGGTGTGCCTTCACGAAGAGAACGATAAGAATAAGACAGCCTACGAGACATCTTTCCTGCAAAAGAGAAAAGAGCATATTAAAACTTTGAATACTGTTGATATAAAAGTGTGGGGTCAGGCAGTGCGTGTGATTTGTGCATCCCATATAATTCCCCCTAACAGACCCGGGCCTAAAGTCAGGCTCATCTGAGCAGTTTCTTGTCCTCTAATTGGAACGGTGGTCTCCTTAGAAGCAGGGAAGAATGGCTCCCCTTCAAAGTCCCCCTCTGTGTATATATCATCGGGCAGAGGAATTTTGCTCAGCTCTTTAAATAGCTGTTCATCTGTCAAATCATCGGGAGCAGCAGGTTCGATCGGAAGAGAAGCTCTTGAGGGGAAACCCCCCGGAGAAACTGGGATTTTCTTGGACTTGTCACCACAGGTCTCATCTCCTCTGTATATGTTCAGGTCCTCATCGTCCTGGATTATTATCGGGGAAGGACTCTTACGAAGTTTAGTTGTTTCAACCGCCCGAGATGTTCCCTCTCCCTCCGTTGGGGGCACGTATCTGCAGGGTTTGCCGCCAGCGCCAAGTCCAAATCTTATATCCAGAAGGCGATGCTTATGAAGGTTCTCGTCAGTGATGCACTTCTTGATTCTTAGAAAATCAGATCTGCTTTGTAGAAGAATAGACAATCGATTATTGTATAACGGGCCTTCCATCTTGGGGAAGACGTGGTCTGTTTGAAACAAAAAAGGGGGGAATGTTAATGCTTCGGCTTCTTGAGCAAGATATTCAGTCAAAAGATTAAAGTTTACTTGATTTAAGCCATCTTCTTGAGCACCCGGCCTGTTTCTTTATATAGAACCAATCAGACTTGGGATCCCCATATTGCTATATCCGTCATACAGAATCTTCCTATTCGCCACCGGTTCAAAGAAAGAGAAATTTGGGGTTGCCGAGGAGCGATGCTTGAAAAGATAAAAGAATGTTAAATCTCTAAATGTGAGTTCGGTATGCAGAATCTCCGCGTATGCAATATATAGGGTGTATAGAGACGCGTAGGCGTTAGGATGAAGCTGCATCGGAGCGATACTCAGTCGTTTTAAGGTCTTGATGATGATTGGAGGAAACGGAGGAATAGCTCCTACCAAGCACATGGTTCGGCTGACTGCCATATACCCTTCCGGAGCTAAGTGGGGCCTATCTTCGCTAACGGGTGTCCTCACATCATCCCAAGGGATCCCATGTCTCAGGCAAATTCTTTTAAGCTTTATATCATCAAGTTTAGATGCTAAAGAGTCAGAAAATTTCTCTATCCCGAGCGCGCCAGGAATCTCATCGGGAGCTCGCCTGTCTGCTTCAGACTCTTCACTAAGTGAAGTACTTTCAGACGGATCCGATTCTGTTGCCTCGTATTCGGATCCGGAAACTTCACCCCCAGGGCTAATTGGAGGGACCTCGGGGTTGTGTTGCTCAGGAGTCTCGGACTCCGTTTCTGTGATGGATCTTGAAGAGGAATGATTATCCGACATTACTATTTAGGCGAGAAAACATGAGAAATGAGATTAAAACTACCCGTCCCCCCGTGTGTGCAAGTGCCGGTGTGTGTGCATGTGCATGCAATAGAGAAAAGTACAAGGGTCAATAAAATCATCCAGACATTGGTCATTGTTCGGTTGGTAGATTATGCATTTGTTCGGTCCGGAGTGTCCATCTCAAGGGCTCTAACCTAACTGTTCATCGATTCTTGATTCGTTAGAGTTGCATCATATTGTTTAGTCAGTGTGCGCATCCGATCATTCGTAAGTCGGATCGCAGGACAGGTTCGGATCGCGGCATGAAGACAGATCGTGGTGAAGGACTCGATACGCGGAAGGGTATTAGATCTTGGAAAGGCTTTGAATCGTGAGGCGCACCAGTTCATGTAGAACGGATCGCGATGGTTTCTTGGCGAACCGCATCGCCCCCTATCCTCCACGACACGAAGCTCTGGTATCTCCGTGATCCGACGCTCACGTCTAGTTCCCCACGAATCGTAGCCCTGCCATTTCCGCGATCCGATCCGCTAGCCAAATCAATTTTCCAGTTCCGTACCCTCTCCCTTCGCCTCACCAACGCTTCGGACTCGGACCGCGCCCACGAACCAACCTGGTCATCCCTTCCTTCTTCTTCCTCAACTCTCCTCTTCATTCTTAAAACCATGGGATTGCGCCAGGCACGCTCGCGTCCACTGTCACCAAATCCTATAAAATTCCGCTGTCTATGCTCTCTAAACTAGTGCGAACATGGTAGAAACTAAAGAGAAATCATCTAATTACCTTTTTAAAGTTCGAAATCGGGTAAGAGTTTGGAAATTGAAACTAAGGGTTTTCCTCGATGGAGCTGGCGGCGCGATACGAAAGCGAGAAGAAAGAAGAAAGTGGAGAGGGGGATCGATTTATATAGGCAGAAGGCGACCGTTTGTCTCCCCTTTTTTGTCTTATTCGATCCGTGAAAATAGACGGGCCGCAAAATGCCCACCATGTCTCCAAAAGAAGCCCACCTCGTCCCATTCCGTGAAGAGGCCCAAGTGCTCACCAAAGGACGAGGCGAATGACACGCTAACGGACCGCGACTCGCGTATGCGATCCGAAACGATAAATGACCGATAGGAATGAAAATTCAAAGTTGCGCCTGACAGATTCGATAATGAAGACTCTGAAAGATCCCAGAAAAAGAATTTTCCACTGATTTGCATCTCTTTATGAAAAGACGTTTTTATAGTTTCGAAGCATGTTCCATCATCGATAAAACATACTTCGAGGGGGCAAAATGTTGGCTAGCTTTTTGACCAAGCCACCCAGGTTCACTCACAAGAAGAAAGTATGAAGCTACGTTCCCTAAGTACATGAAGGAACGGATCGCACCAGAGGATCGCCCCTCATCGGATCACACCTCATCGGATCGCCCCTCATTGGATCGCCCCTCATCGGATCGCACCTCATCGGATCGCCCCCATTACATCAGCGATACGACCACTTCTATGCGACTCGATCCGTACATACACTACTACCCAGTACAGACCGATCCGATCCTCTGATGTGCGGCGAAGCCTCTGATCCGTTCAAGCACGAGCTAGTCTTCGGCGATCCGAGATGCACGGATCCAGCGACACGTGTCCCCAACTGTCATTTTGACTGATTCTCCCCCTTTGCTCGATCCTATATTCAAGGGGGTCGCGACACCTGTCCACAACGGCTAATTTGACTAATTCTTCATCGGCTGCGATACGATCCGATATTCTCGGGATTTGTGCCACGTGTGACCGCGATCCGTCTGACAAAATCAGCTATAAATAGCCCAGAGCTTGGCATTTTTCGGGGGATCTTGGGCAATATTAAGTACAGATTCCGCCATTATTGTCATATCACCATTTCTTATTAGTTTTATTACTAGATTACTGAGAGAAATCACAATTGTAAAAGTGAGCTAGAGAGAAATTACTGATTGTATTAGCATTCAAAGTATAATCGATAACATATAAAGTGGACGTAGGCTCATTAACGCCGAACCACTATAAATTCTGTGTGTTTTCTGCTTTTTCTTCATTCTCCGGTTAAAACTCTATAAGAATCAGAACGATTTGGTTGTTAGGTCCAAATTTTGATCTAACAAAAACAATTGCAAGAATTAGAGCAGAGTTGCCCGTGTCCCCCGTGTGTGTATGTGAGCTAGAGTGTGTGCTACGTGTAACATAAATGCAGAGCAAATACATGAAAGCATAATGTAAAGATCCAAGGAAGCAGAAATGTTTAGAACAATTCTCGATATTTGTTTATATTCGCCGGGCACTATCCTAACTATCCATTAAGTTGAAGATTATATTAAGAATTGGTTTGACCAGCTGAGTAAGGTCTTATGTACAATCTTGGGCTGTTTTTCGGTTCGGTTCGGATACATGCACCAGGGTCGGATCGGGGAGAAAGCCATGTGCTAGCCTGGGACAAAAGTTGATGCCCAGTAGTCATAGTCGGATCGGTTCGGAGGTGAGTATTTGGACGGTCCGGATCGAATTGAGCCACCATGCTTCTCCCCTCCTTTGTTTCACATTCTGATCCGGTCCGGTCAAGTAAATATTGTTCTTCTCTTGGCTTGCAAGTCCGACCCGATCCGGTCAGTTGAGCCCCATTTTCGTCTTTGTCTTGTCACCGAACTGATCCCCTGCAATTCTCCTCTCCCTTTTTCTCCTCTTTGGGGTCAAGCTTGATCCTATGTCGAAAGTCCCAACTGAAATCGAGTACCGATACATTCAGATGCTCAACGAAGGATCTTAACCCCCCTCCACCATCGCCTCGAGAGGGAGTTAATTCCAATAACGACGATGCCAGAGTGGAGGAGGTCATGGCGACAAAATCCATCGAATACCTCGCTGGAATCATTCAAGGAAACTGTGAATCTAAGCTAAAAGCAATTATAAAGATGAGATTCAAGATTATGAAGCTACCTATGTGTTTGATTCGGGGATTAAAACGAGAGAGTTTCAGAGTTTTCGGAGTTTTTGGGTTTCGATGCAAATTTTGCTGGATGAGGATAATAAGGGAAGATGAGGAAGAAGAAGACGAGAGGAGGATTATATATAAAACCAAGGTGACCACTCGTATTCCCAGCCTACTTCACCCCGTTTGGACCGGGAGTCAAGCCCACGAAAGCCCTCTGGCCTGTTGATCCATGGTGAAGTGATACTGGAAGGTCCATTCGGAAGTGATACTGGAGGAAATCTATTTGGATCGGAATCCAAACAGAAAAGGACCATATGTGCAGATTGGACGTGCCTGTTAGTCTACTTTGTGAAGTAGGCTACACAAAGAGCAAACGGTGAGAAAGACACCAATCGGTTCGAATCGGAGGGAGATAACGCAAGAAGGAAGCGAAGATCGAAGACGCAAACATCACAGCGGTTCAGTTCGGATAAACACTTCAGCGGCATCAGAAGAAAGCAAGCAATTCCATCGGTTCGGATTGGACAAGTACGTCAGCAACATCGAGGGATAGAAAGTTGCATCAGCGGATCGGATCGGAGGAGTATGGCAGCAACATCGTAAAGCAGGTGGCTTCATCGGATCGCATCAGAGGCACCCAATCCGAACTGCTTTTTCTGAGCATGTGACCGTTGCTACGTACGCTCCCTGAAGAATCGGACTAAGCTTGACCATTTCTCCCACGATCTCCCACTAAATAAATGCGATGTCGTCATCTTGGAGCCTCCGAACTCGATTCTCAAGGGATGGGTGCCACGCAATTCCGAACCGAAGCCACTTCGAGGAGATTTTCCACCTATAAATACATAATCTAGAGGCATTTGAATGGATCTTTTGGCAAATTCTCAGTTCTTACTTCCTCCATAGCTGAATTCTACAATCATATTCAGATTAAAATCATCTCTTAAAGTCCATTTTTGAGAGATTTGAGTGATTTTATGCATTGTAATTGTGAAGTTGAGTGAGAATTATTGCTGTCATTGTATTCAAATCATCAAATAAAAGAAAACAAAGTGGACGTAGGCTCTTTAACGCCAAACCACTATAAATTGTGTGCTCTTTGTTGCTTTTTGATTTTTTCATTAAGTTCATAGCTCATTTGGGTGTTAGAACCAATTTTTGGTCTAACAATACTTCACTTTAATGAGTTCCCATTTCGTAATCTGGACCCTCACTGTCCCATTCCGGATCCGAAGTGGATGGTATATCCTCAATAGTAGATGAACGACTCTCAGTCACAGCTGTTGTACTATCCAAGAGATAACAGAAATTAGAGTGATGTTTCCCATGTCCCCCTGTGCATGTGTTTGAGCTAAAGTGTGCAAATGTGTATGCAATGATGGGATTAAAGAATACAAGATAAGTATAAAAGAATGCAATACAAAGATGAGCAAATTGGTTATGTATTCATAACAGTCCAAGAAGTTCAGTCTAGAAAGCACTATCCTAACTTTCATGAAGTCACAAGCCATATTCAGTTTTGCTTAAGTTACTCAAAGCATGATTGTATTCCATATTATGTAACTATGGATCGGTTCGGATGTTAATGTCATTAGCGAACCGTTTAAGGGCTGCACAGTTCAATAGGATCGATTTGGAGTTCAAGAACTATTTTCAAGAGGATTCAGATCAGTTTGGAAGAAAGCGTCGGATTGGTTCTGAGGCTTGCCTCTTGAAATCGGTCCGAGAATTCACGCTTTAACCGGATCGGTTTGGGGATTCGTATGCAGGTATCAGATCGAAGTGAAAACACTCAAGTGTTAAGATTTCAGATCGGTTCAAAGTTTTGTGGCAAATGGAACCGGATCGAATAGAACTTCAACGTGACAATCCCGTTCAGATCGGTTAGCACCAAACCGAACAGCTCCATCTCCCTGAAGTTCAATCCCATCTATAAAATCATCCCAAATGTTCCCACACCCCTAACTCTCCGATCCGAACCAACCTCACTTTTTTTTCTCTTCCTCATTTCTTCCTAATCATACCAACCAGCCATTCGACTTTACCTTATCGATTTCCCCCTTCCAATTTGAAGGCATACTAATAGATCGAAGACACTCGCACTCAAATTGACATCGCCATCACCTCGAGACAACAATGAAAATCGCCAACAACGGCGGTGGCGAGTTAAGGAGCCAAGACATCAAAGATTGATTCATACTTGAGAGTAAAAATGTGAAAGTGATATGCAAGGAATATTGAATTATATGAAATTATTAACCCACCTATGAATCTGATTTGAAAGCTGGAAGAAACTCCAAGGATTTGAGAATTAGGGTTCCTAAGAAATGTGGGGAAATCGATGGCAAAAAGTGAAACACTGAATATATATATGTGTGTGTGTGTGTGTGAAGTGGGTGTCTCTTTATATTCTGGTGGATTAGATGTTCCAGCCCGATCCGATCAGCAAACGGTCCAAGCCAACATAAAGCCCATCAGCCCATTGGTGCCGCGATGTTTGGAGCACGAACTAGGTTGGACGAGACCAATACGAACAGAAGCGTGATCACCAATATTAATTCAACACGCAAAATAAATCCAAAGGGGAATGCAAGATTCGTAAGTGTACATTATAAGAGTTTACCTCAAAAAATTGCTCGGACGCTAGATAGACTCTCAAAGTTATTTGAAAACTACAGGAATGATTCATGCATCCAATGTTGTATTTATAATCGCTAGAAGATGCGACTTTATGAAATGTCATCACTATACAGACGAATGGAAACAACTATTCAATGACTTCAATTCAGAAGCAAATAGACGAATTATTCCGAAGCACACTTTATTTCAAATAAATGCGTACTTCGAGGGGGCAAAATGTCAGTCCGCTTTGTGATTGGGCTATACAAAGCTAAGAGATTACTCAAATAATAGGTTTGAAGGAAGAATCCGTAGCAAGAACTCGGATCGGTTCGGAGACCCTCGAACCGAACCACTTACTTCAAAACAAGTAGACCACAAAATGGCATAAAGAAGGAGCAACCGGATCAATTCGGAGCTTGCTGACCCGGACTCCCTATTTGACCATCTGATTCGAACCGAGATCTATACACTTCAATGGTTATGACTCACGATGCCGCCAAACTCAAGGCGGTTATGCACCCACTCCCCCACGTTCACCCATGAACAGAATGCATTGTCATCATCTTAAAGCCTTCGAAACCGACATTAAAGGTATAGATTCCACGTGTATCCGATCCGGAGACCTTCAAGAGGAATTTTCTGCCTATAAATACATCACCAAGGATCATTTTAGGGGATCTTTTGGGCAAAATCTTGACTCCAGCTCTCACAACCACTTAATTTCATTGCTTCATTCAGAACACCGTCAAGTTTGAAGCATATTTGATCAATTATTGAGAGATATTATCAATTGTAATAAAGAGATTGAGCGAAATTAAACATTTTGTTTCATCAATCAACAAAGTGTAAATTGGACGTAGGCTCTTTAACGTTGAACCACTATAAATCATTTGCTCTTATTTCTTTCTATTTTACTTGAAATTATCTCTTGTTTGGGTGTTAGAACCCTTTTTTGGTCTAACAGAAGTATATAAAAATATATGTATATGAAAATATATGCGTACATGTGTGCAGAAATATATATATATACACACACACACACAAGAGAAAAGTTCAAAATAAGGCTGCAATCAAAGAAATATGGTAAGAATAAAATAGCGAAATAACACCGTTTGAATTTTGAAAATGAAATAAAAGTTGTGCGTATATATACATATAAAATGGGCATTTGAAGTTTTGTATACGTATAAGAAGATTATATGTAAATACAATATTTAAAATAAATCAAAGAAAGTATAACGAGGTACTAATTAAACGTTTAAAATCAAAAATGTCAAAACAATAAAACATCTGCCCAAAAACGCTCGCGGGACCCTGGGTCGGCTCTAGGTTCGACATACACATAAGGGGGCCAACCTTAGGGTCGACACACACATAGAAGGGCCGACCGACCCCATATCAGGCTAGATTCATCAATGAATCTGGATAGTTTTCTTAATTATGTTCGTTGCTGACTTAGCGCTGCGTGTACGATAAGATCCTGAATACCTATAAATAGGTTAGTAGAGCCTAGCCTAAATCTTACATTTTCTAAGAAGCCACCTAAGCTCTGCCATTCTTCCTCCTTCTCAAATTTCTTTAGAAAAATAGAATAATTAGTTTAGGAGCAGTCTGATTCAATATCTGGAGGAAAAGAATGCATATTAATAAAGAAAGTATTCTAAATTATATTCGAAGTAAGGTAAATTCTTAGATCTGGTCAATTTATTTTCTCCTTTTTCCTCCCTTTTTCTTTTAGTGAGAATTGTGGATCCATGGTTTTTTAAGTTCTAAATTCAGTTAGGAGAACCATGGAATGCTAGATCTAGACCAGATTCATGATTTGGAAAGCAATTAGGTGGGTGAATTTAAGTTATACCTTTTTGATAATGGTATATTTATCATTTGACATTCCCCATTAATATGCATAATAAATCTATTGAAATGTTAATATGTTGAAATGTAAACCTGCTGAAATGTGTAAATCTACTAAAATGATAACATGTAGAACTGTATAAACCTGTTAAAATATGTGAAAACGATTACTGTTGTACACATACATGTTCTATTTACATGTTAATCTATGGCATATTATGTACTTGAACCCTTAATTGTAAGAATTGGGATAGTTACATGTTAGTTTGTTAGAATGGAATGATTACATGATTCGATGAATACATGTTATTTTAAAATAAAGTTAACTACATGTTAGGAAGAACGTACGACATGATAATCAAATAATGGACATAATATGATATTAAGTTTGACATGTAAAAATATATTACGTAAAAATTTGGAAAGAATGGATATGCCTAAATTTACAGTAAATAAAAAACTGTAACCACACTTAGATAAAAGATTAAATTCAACTTGCGGTAGAAAGTCTACCCAGAACCGCCCAACAAATCCTGCGTCCACAAGTTGCTAATTTAGTGTGAGCGGTCTAGTGTGTAAATATACATGTAACGGTGCTAAGACACAAGGTTAAGTCCAACTTGTGGTAGAAGTCTACCCGGAACCGCCCGGCAAATCCAGCATCCACAAGTGGTCGGCCTAATGTGAGAGGTCTAGTGCATAAACATATATATAAATATATGTATAAAAAAGGATAGAAATAAATGGCACTAACTGTGATTAATGGAAATGAACTAAAATAAATAGGAAATGAAGGAAAGTTACAACAGTAAAAGAATTGAAATGAACAGGGAATGTTAATAACCTATTTTAATTAATTACATCAATGGGAATGCTATATAATAGGTAGGCTTGTCCTAGGGACAAGTGGAAATTATAACTTAGGTTATAATAAATGACAAAGAAAATAGGATAACGTATGTAATGAGATAAGTTGTATTTAATTGTAAATTAAGTTATCTGAAAAATCGAGAATCTGAAATCCACCGATAAGAATAACACAAGTTATATTAATGGAAAGGAAAAACTTAGTTAAGACAACTAAGTTAATAAGTAAACAATGACAAGTTGTAATGACAGTGTAAGATGGAAATATGATTAAATAAGAAAGAAGAAGGAGATTATATGAAATGAAATAAGTTATATTTTATCATAACTAATAAGTGGCATGTTAAACAGAAAACATGTGAATTGAGATATACCTAATTACACATTAAGTAGAACTTGTCATTGTAACTATGGAATTAGACAATGAATAATATAAAGAGATCGTAGATTACAAACCTTGGATTACAATCTATAGAATAACATGTTATGGGATTATTAAAGAACGAAGAAGGGTTAAGTTTTGTAACCAAAATTAATAAGAAAGAGGGGTCCATTCCTTAGAGATATAAGAGGCTCAAAAAGAACTTGGTAACTTGAATAATAAGTTAATATAATTGGCCAAAACCAAGTTAACTGGAAACCTGATGAGGTAGAGCAAGCACATAATTGAGTGTTCAGACATAGGGTCTAATAACATATTAAAATGAGTAGCTTGGACCAGTCCATACATTTGAGGTTGAATAACCCAATGGGGTAAATCATCGTGGTTTCATGAGGCATGAGGAGAGTGCACATCCACCTGATTATTCTGTTATTCTGTTGAATTCTGTTGGCTCCGAAGAATTGGAAGGGGAAGCAGACAGCTTCAAGGGACGTGGAGGGTACTCCTGGTAGTCCTCTGTGCAGTGGCAGTGTTTAAGCTGTGCTTGCAGAGGTTGGGTCTGCGCATTACTACCTGGTGAGTATGCCTTGACTGTAAAAGTAGCTTTCTAGTAAGAAGGTTGTGACCAGATGACACTAGGGTGATTCGACAATCGCCTCGACGGGAGGCTGGGTCAGGACCAACACAGGAAAGTAGATCGTCGGGTACCCGTCATAGGCAATAAGTGGGATGTGAAAAGACTAGAGCTAACCCAAGAAACCATCGACCTTTCACTATCAAGGCAAGGTGGTTGAGGAAGACGCCAAATGAATGTTTAGAATGTTTGATTAGGGGCGAGTCGCTTAGCTCTTGTAGTCTTTACTAGTTGAGGGTGGGTCTTAGGTAGGGCCATAGCCACCGTAAAAAGCAGCCATACAGAATATATGTATTTTGAGGTCCTTAAAGGCAGGCCTGTACATATATGGAAAGCTCCCGACCGAGTTTCGTGTTTCTTGTACAGCCCTACCACGAATCTCTATGCATAGTAGGGAATATATGCGGTTAAGGTATCGAGTAAGATTGACGATACGTACGTGGGAAAGTCTAGATACATGCATGTCTGCTCTGGGTGGTGTATCGTAGAATTTAGGGCTGTAACAACCCGCATTTTACATATTAGAAGATCGTAAAATATTTTTATTTATTCCCTGAGGTTCATCATTCTCATCTTTTAATATGTTGCCTATGGGGATGTGAGACATGTCCATAATTTTTACCAATTTTATTTGTGACCATTTTTCCCTTATCAGTCTTGTACGAGGCATAACTTTTGACATGGGTCGAATCAGAGGATGAGACTTATGCCATTGGAGAGGAATTGATGTTTGCCTTTCCATAGAGTGGTTACAATAAGGATTTGGCTCAGCGGTTTGGGAAAAATCGTTGTTTTAAGGTTTTTCAGTTGGATGTCCAGGTTTTGAGAGCCTAATGGGCTGATTTGGGAGAGGCCCATCAGTGGGTTGGTGGAAACTATAAATAGAGAGTTAGAGGTATGGCAAATAGTTTACTTCCCCATTCTCTCATTTGGTGGCCTTGTGCTCCTTCTTCCTCTAATACCTTTCCACCAATAAAAATCATAATCTAAGGAGGGAAATATAGATCTACACCATTAAAGGCAAGATCTACATCAATTGGATCAAGGATTCATCGGATCAAGGGATTTGGTGCTAGGTGCTTGCTGTCCGGATTCTTATTTCATCAATTTTAGCTTGTTTTGGAGAATCAGTGAGTGGATTACATCTCTCACATGGATTCTATGAAGTGTATGAGCGTTTGTTCATGTTTTTCGTCAATTTCAAGTATGTTTTCATAGATCTATGCATTGGTAAGTCCATTTTCATATGAATCACTCTATGATCTGATTTAGCAAGTTTAGATAGGTAATTTCTATGCTCTTCCATATGGTTACGCAAGCTAAAACTATAGTTTTGTTCATGTTTTACATTCATGGTGATTTTGGTGAATTTCACATAATTATTGATGAAATGGCTAAATTGGTGATGTTAATGGTTTCACAACACGGTTATGATTGTGTTGAATGCATTAGTTGAGTTGGTTTCGTCGATTATGTCGACTGGAGAAGATTTGGTTGAAATTAGTGTTGCATTGAAGTAGTGCAGGTTTTGGGTCGCATTGAAGGGGGTCGGTCGCGCACAAATGTTGTCTTGGAGAATAAGAAAAGAAACAGGCTCGAGCTAGCCAGGGGGTAGGTCGGTCGCACAAGTAGAAAAGGCCTGTGGTCTTGGTTCTAGAGAACAAGTGATCGGTCGCTCCTAATAGTGGCTCAGTGGAGTGACCCTAAAGTGGAGTAATGGGTTCGAGCGTGGGAGCCTGGGTAATTGGATCGAGGGAGCGAGCCCAAGGCTATGTGAATTGAGAAGGAGTATGGTGGGTCGGTCGGCTGTTGAAGGGTCGGTCAGTCTTGTCGGAAGGGAAGGGTCGGTCGCTCCTAAGAAGAAGGGATGGTTGGCTATTAAGGGTCGGTCGGCTACAGGAGGGTAGGACGATCTTATAGGTATAAAAGGGTCGGTTGCTCCTGAGGTAACGTAACGACCCGTATTCTACGCATCAGAGGATCGTAGAATATTTATTTCTTCCACATACGAAGTCGTATAGTCGTGTAACTTTGGGGAACGACTATTGGGGTCATTTCCCATATTCACAATTTTTTTGATTTTTAAATGACCATTTTGCCCCTAGCGAATCTCGTTTTGTCTATAACTTTTGATTGGTAAGGAGTTTTGACTTGAAACCACTTCCATTGGATTCAGTTGATGGTTTACCTTTCCGTAGAGTGGTCACATTAACCAAACGGACTTACCGTTTGGGAGATATGACTGAAACAAGGTTTGGAAAGTGAAAAACTGCTTAAGTAGGCTTAGGAGGGAATTAGTGAATGGACCCATTTCGGGATTACGGTTATGGGAGAGCTGAAATGAGTTAGAGAACGGTTATTTTCATTTTTCCAGCCGTCATCTACCTTCCTCTAGCCCTAGCAATGGCCTTCACCTTCTAAATCACTCCCAAATCACCGTTTAATCGCCTATTAAGCTCATCAACATCAAACTGGAGATAGAGCTGCTGTGTTGCATTGGGATTCGAACCATATTAGGGATATTTTCAGGTCTATAGTTTATTTGTGGCTAAGGTGAGTGATTTGCATCGTTTTTCACTAATTACGACTAATTAGGGGTGATTAGTGATAATTAGCGAAATTATGCATGTTAAAAATCTAGAAAAATATTTAGAAATTCTGAAATATTATTTTATCCCTCTGTTTGAAATTTGGGTTAATTGGACATGTTTTGCTAATCCTATTGTTAAATTTGATTAAACATGATTTAGGGGAAAACATGGGTTCTTGGGTATGTTTGATCCATATAAACATGTCATATTGTTGTTTTGGTGTTTATGGCTGATTATGCATGTTGTTATTACTGCATGGTATGCTTTGTGATTGCTTAGTAAAGTCATAATGGTCGAAAACGCCGTCGTATGGCGTAAATTGCTTGCTAGAATAGTTGCAGAAATTGGTCAGCCCCCTCCTCGATTGTGAAGAACTATCACGAACCGACCCCCTCCGTCCATGAGGCACCCTTCACGAGCCGACTAGAGGTTAGGCCATGATCTTGAATCATGAACTGGAGCAGGGACCATCCATGAGCCGAGTTGGGGTGGAGGATCACGAGTTGGTGTTTCCCTCACGAACCAAACAAGGTCACGAACTGGAATGGAGCATCACAAACCACCTCCACAAGTTGGACCAGACCAGGTTTCACGAACCGATCACCACGAGCAGACCATGGTGTCACGAGCTGAGTGCACCCCGAACCATGAGCTGCTGCGTATCTTGAAACGAATGGAAACCAAACCATGAACTGGGGGAGACCAAAACCCGAGATACAATGGTAGTCCAAGTAGGAGGTTAGAACTCAGGATCCAGACAGGAACCATGAGTTAACTTTGTGAGTTGGATTTTACTGTAGGACGTGTGCAAAGGGTTTATCGATGTCTATAACTTTAATTCACCACCGAGAGATGGAGGTTAGGCTATGGATTAGTGCAATGGAGTAACCATTACTCCAAAAGGCCAAAGTGATCGTAGCATGACTATGAGCCAATGCAGTGGAGTCATTATGACTCCAAAGGGGCCAAGTGGTCATAGCAAAGGATTAGTGGCTCTGGATCAGTGCAATGGGGTTATTATGACGCCCAAGTGCAAAGTGATCACATCAAAGTATTTGGTGATCAAAGTGGTGAATATCTTATACTTTGCGCACTAAGTGAGAGATGTGAGGATGATTGCTATATTTGATGTCTATGACATGCACACACCCTCCCCATTGTTTTCACACCATGGGCTAGTGTCACCTTAGAGTTTTGTACATCATGTTGTGCCAATTCTTCGATTGTAGGTCTAGGTTCAGGTGTGGTTATGTATACCTGTTATTGTTCTGTTTTTGCTGCTTATCGCTCTTAACAGACTTTTGTCTGACCCAGAGTTTTATGTCTCTTCTTATTACTCTGGGTGCTCATAAACGAGCAGACTAGAGATAGGTTAGCTGGTTATGCACGAGTAGCTGTCCGGAGACGAGCAGGAGGCTTACACGTATCATTTCCATATATGCTCCCTGTGTTGTGGCTGGTCACTACTTTGGTCATTAGTAGTGTACCTTCCTATTTTGCTTTAGAGACAATTTTTAAAAGTTGTAATAATGATGGTTTAGATCATAGCTGTATTTTGAATTTTTCCGCTGCTATGATGGTTTAATTTTCAGCTTATGCACTATTTGGACTATTTTATATCAAGTTATGTTGTTATTATATTTTGTTCCATGTGTTGTGAGATATACAGGTTCTTTGATGATTAATCATTTCAAAACACTTTTCCTTTGACGACCGTCCTGTGTTGGCTGGACATCGGCATGTCGCATTTCAGGAAAATGTTGGCTGGTGCGGGGCAGACCGTCACACTTGGTATCAAAGCTCTAGGTTGCATGGTTAACCTAGGGGAAGACATCAGGGAGAGATAGTATACGCATATAAGAGCGCGCATTTGTGATATTTTGGTTTTCAAAGGCTCTCTCTCTCTCTCTCTCTATATATATATATATATATATATATATATATATATATATATATATATATGTACACTATTAGTATATTTAAGGATAATGTCGTACTGCACTGGCACCACTAAGGAGAAGGTTAATCGTTTTCTCTTTACAGATTAAATGATGTGCTGTTATACGAGGAGTATGAGTTCAGCGGCCAATAATAGGAATGCCCCTGATATGAGGACGATGTTTACTACCTTCATGAGAGAGATGCGTAAGGATGTTCAGGGAGCAGTTCCTAATGATGCTAACGGTGGTGTTGCAGTAGCGCAGGCGCCTAGGGCTGATTTCTTCAGGCTTTGCAAGGATTACACTAGAAGACGTTCTACGGAACGGAATCGACTCTGGAAGTTCAAGATTGGATAGATAGTTGTGAGTGTATCTTTGAGGATTTGGGAATTAAGGATGCAATGAAGAGAAAGCTAGCATCCGGTCAGCTGCAAGGACAGGAAATGAATTGATGGAATGCTATTAAAGCAGCTACTCCCGAGGATCAAGTTACATGGAATCAGTTTAAGGCCCGATTCAGTGACAAGTTTATCCCAGCTGCTCAGAAATTGGAATTGTTTAGGAGATTTTTAGAGCTTAAGCAAAATGGTAGGGCAGTCTCGGAGTACATTGCTGAATTCGAAACCTTATCGAAATATGGACTATCCCTTATCGATACTCCCGTGAAGAAGAATGAGACGTTCATTACAGGCTTAGATCAGTTCTTGGGGGAAAGGCTCATAATCCATATTGATGAGACTTTTGAATGGATTGTTGGGAAATCATTGAGATCAGAGAGCCTTTACCCTAAGCCCAAGACCGAGGTCGCTATTACATCTGCAGAGGGGCCAAAGTCGTAGGCAAGCGGCGGAGCTAAGAATAATTCTCATAATAAGAAGAAGCAGAACCAGATCAAAGATGGTCAGAAAAAGAAAGACAGGAAAGACGTAGAGTGCTATAGTTGTGGCAAGAAGGGCCACCATGCTAAAGATTGTAGAGCCAAGCCAGCGGACAAGAAGTGCTTCAACTATGGCCAAGTGGGACATCTTAAGGATAAATGTCCACAACCTCCTAAAGTGAAGCAGATTGTGAAAGCATATGCTATCAATGCTCTTCCTTCTTCATCGAATGCCCCAACTGCGGCGGGGAAGGGAAAGAATATCGTCATTCAAGGTATGCTTTCTATTTATGATGTTCATGTTCGAGTATTGTTTGATATCAGGGCTTCCCATTCCTTCATATCTAGTGACCTGGTAGATAGGCTGGTATTGAAATCCAAGATTGTCGATAGACCTTTAGTTGTGACGAACCCGATCGGTGGTTCGACTAGCCTTAGTATGATTTGTTGAAATTTCATCTTATCGAGTCATGGAAGTATATTTGCTTGTGATTGCTTTGTTTTGGGGTTTACTGGGTTTGGCATTATTTTGGGAGTCGATTGGCTCCAAAGATATGGGATGGTGGTAGATTGTGAGGGGTTTTCTTTGACTATTAGGGCGGATGATGGGCGGAGGGTACTTCTTGGTAGCCTACCTAGTGATGGGGTGATGGCTAGTTTTCTAAATTTCCTCGACATCCCACAGGACGAGTTATTAGAAGTCCCCTTTGCTAGCCAGTATCAGAATATCTTCGTGGATGTGACCGGACTTTCACCATACCAAGAGATTGAGTTTCGTATTGATTTAGTGAAAGATGCCAAACCTATAGTGATGCCACTTCGTCGTATGGCACCAAGGGAGCAACGAGGGCTCGGGGTGCAAGTAAGCGATCTTTTGAAGAAGGGAATTATCCGAAGGAGTGTTTCCGAGTGGGGCGCACCAATGGTGTTTGCTACTAAAGCAGATGTTCCCTTCGATTGTGTGTAGACTACCGCGAGTTGAACAAGGTGACTAGGAAGAATATGTATCCTCTTCCACGGGTAGATGATTTGTTTGATCTGTTGAGTGGAGCAAGTGTGTTCTCCCAGTTAGATCTTGCAACATGTTTTTATCACCTCCGAGTAGCAGCTGAGAGTATACCTAAAACGACATTTCGGACGCCGTCTGGATTTTATGAGTGGTTGGTTATGCCATTTGGGTTGACCAATGCACCAGCATATTTTGTAGACCTTATGAATAGGGTATTTTGGGATCAATTGAATAAGTTTGTTCTTGTGTTCATAGACGATATTCTTGTTTACTCAAGGACAGAGGAAGAACACAAGGAACATTTGAGGACAGTGATGGAGGTATTGAGAAAACACCAATTGAAAGTGAAATCTTCTAAGTGCCACTTCCGGAGGAGGGAGGTGAGATTCTTGGACCACGTTGTTTCAGGGAATGGTATTTCCGTGGACCCTATGAAGGTGGCTACGGTACAAGATTGGTCTACGCCCAAGAATACAATGGACCTAATAAGTTTCTTGGGATTGGCTGGATATTATCGTAAGTTTATCCAAAACTTCTCCAAGATAGCAGCACCATTAACTCAGTTGACCAAGAAGAATCAAGCTTTCGTCTGGGACGGAAAGTGTGAAAATGCATTTAAGAGTCTAAAGGAAAAGTTAACGTGTGCACCAGTGTTAGTTATCCCCAAAAGGAACGAAGAGATGATGGTATCAATACTACAAAAGTGGGCATATTCGACACTAATTTGTGTGTGTTGCATGAAAAGTGTGGTGAAAGCTATGATTTCTTTGAGCTTCTGCAACAGTATTCATATGTTGTTGCATTATACGTGGATGCACTGTTGCGGTGGGAATTTTAGTGTTTTGATGTGCAACACTAGTTAAAATCATAGAATTACGTATATATAATCCAGCTCAGCGATCCGCGTGATCAACATATAAAAACCCCAACCGTAGATGAAAGATTAATCCAACGGTTCAAACCATCAATGGATCTGATGATCTTAATGTTAGCCTTCATCCAACCATTGACAGTCACGTCATTGCATAATTTTGATGAAATTTTGGCGCGATCTTCTCCCTTCATGAAATCGTTTTCTTCTCTATCATCTAATCGATTTTTCCCCTTTTTACTATTGACAAAAATTTAAACCTAAATTCACAAATTTAAACCTAATCGTCTAATTGCTCCTCTTCTCGACAGCAAATTCCGAAAAGGATGAAGCTTTGAAACGCTTCTAGCTTTGATTGCTTAGGGCGTTGACATCGCCAGTTTTTTCCCTTAGGTTTAGTTTGTATAGAACTGTGAATTAGTTCCGCTTGTTATAGATTGGATTATGAGTAATTAGTAATTTGTTCATTTGTTACATTTTGGAAAACCCATTCGCTTATGAGTAATTAGTTGCGCTTATTATTGATTTGGGATTTGGGATTATACTGAGGTTTATTTGAAAATTATACCCAGCAATAAACCATGAGAACCTGGCTATTGGAATGAAAAAGACATTGGTTTATTGTAGAGGTCGAGCTAGCTAAGGAATGGGGACTGCGGTTAATTTGCACTGCTTGAGGTTCATACCTTACACTGGTGTTTAATTTGTATGCTTGAGGTTAATTTGCACTACTGTGTGTTTGCACTGAGGTTTTGTGATACATGCAGTGCATACACGCACAAGTACACACGATTTTTTTATTACAATACACATCATACACGTAGTGCATACACGCACAAGTATACACGCACACACAAGTATACACGCTCAAGTATACATGCACAAGTATACACGCACAAGTATCATAAGGCAGCATCTGAAGGCATGCACAAGTATCATAAGTATACACGCTCAAGTATCATAAGTACACACGCACAAGTATCATAAGTATACACGCTCAAGTATCATAAGTATACACGCACAAGTATCATAAGGCAGCCATCTGAAGGCACACGCAAGTATACACGCACAAGTATCACAAGTATACACGCTCAAGTATCATAAGTATACACGCACAAGTATACACGCATAAGTATACAAGTATACATGCACGCTCAAGCAAGTTCCAGGTAAAAGATTGAAAAAATCACCAGCATTCACAAACATTCACTACCATTCAAGCCATTACAAACATCCAAGCCAACATTCATCACCAACAATCACAAACTTCCACAAACATTCAAGCCAACAACCATCACCATCATTCATCACAACATTCAAAACATTCACAAAGTTTCACAAATATTCACAAACTTTCAAGCCAAAAATCATTACCAGCAGAAAAAACCAGCATTCACAAACATCAGCACCAGCATCATCACCAGCATCCACACCAACATCAGCACCAGCATCTTCTTCTTTTTCTTCAGAGTCAGTGTCCATGTCAGATTCATTGTCCATGTCAGAGGCATTGTCTATGTCAGAGTGACTGAAAGGGGATTACATGATCATTGATATATTCCAATTAGCACCTCATATAAATGATCATAGTTTTAAGAAGAAATGATTACTTCTAGATAAGATAATCCACTTGTGATAATGTGTTGTTTTATGCTAATGTTGGTATAACTACTTTCTAGTTGAATGTCGGTCATCTGGTTGTGTCTCATTATATGGTCACAATCAAATAAGAAAAGATTTAGTTTATATTTATATACTTCACACAAATTCTCGGCTAGTGGTTGTGCTACTCCCAAAAAAATGGTATGACATTTGAAATATTATGTTAAATGATGATAACTATAGTGGATTAAATCGAATGCTAATAATGCATATATTTTCCATCTGTAGATGCTAATAATGATGTATGTATGTGACTGTGTGCATGTGTGGTTGTGTCTCATTGTATGTATGTATGTTAAGGATAGAGCATAGTTGAATGAACACTTTGTGAGTGTGTTCTTTGGCAAATTTACCTCGATTGGCCAAACTTAGTATGGATTAACTAAAAGAAACTGTGGATGGAAGTAGAATTTACCTATGATCACAAAAAAATTGTATCATCGATAGCTCCCTATTGCCCACAAACAGAAGTTCAGGCCTTGTAAGAGGATGAGCATGGGTATAACGCTGAACCCTAATGAGGTAAACCTTGTTGTCGAATCGAGCAGCAAAAGTATTCTCCATGCCAATGCCTTCATAAAATTCCATTTTCAGATATAATGATCTATGGTCAATTCGAGACCAAGGACAGTCGTCAATTTCATGCACATTTCCCATTGGCATCATTAATTCTTTAATTGCAGGAACATTTTTCTTCAGGAACTCGGGAAAGCCAACAACTCTAGCCCATGATTCTGCCTCGAACGCTGGTTCAGGCTCAAATTCTTCACCAGACCATTGTTGCACATAAAAAGCACCTCCACGTTTTATAAAAAGTTTCAGCATTAGTGCACGATCACGCTTACTGTAAGATGGGCATGTTATTAGAAAAGAGTTATCGGGTATAACCCGTATACGCCACTCATTATGCTCCAGAGTATGCCTAAGCGTGAGTTGCACAAATTCGTAACTCCAATGTCCTGTAAGAACAGTGGCAGTGATGCATAGTGAAGACTCCTCCATTGTTTTTTTTTTGAAACTTTTGACGATGGAGGTTTATTTAATTAGGTGTTGAAGATGTAGATGACAATATGGTTCTGAAGCTAGAAAGGATATGAAGTGAGACACTGAACGTGGCAGGAATATGCGAATTGACAACTTTCTGCTCGGAAGATGAAGCATACTAAAATTGCTTGTTAGCTGGCATGAGTGACCAAACGCCAGTGGTCAATAAGTCCACTGTAATAATTGTGTTCATAACATTTTGTTAAGAAGGCCAATGACCAATCGATTCCACCACTTATCAAATAACTTGTTATCATTTCAGGTGAATATTTAATTCTGGAAGGTAGAGGGATACATTTTGTAGATGTGACACACTTATGTATAGGTACATATATATATATTTCCTATTGCAATTGGATTACTGCGCATATATGATTCATATATATAAATGATTAATACATTTTGCAGATGTGGATACATGTGTACATGTTCAAAATGCGCTAATGAATTGGCCAGGAATGGAGGAATGGCCAGGAATGGAGCTTACTGTATACAATGAAGAAAATTGTGTAGCTGATTTTTGAGTTTTGATATTTGGATAATTAAAACAATTGCTTTAGATGAGTTCCTTGTACAAAGCCTGTATTGCAAAATTTTGAATTAAAGCATTGTATTTGCTATCTTCTACTGTTGCGTTAGCTTTTATTGATATTGCATTTCATGATAATGTTGTTGCATTACATATTGCAGTGGTGTTGCATTGCATATTGTAGTGGTGTTGCATTACATATTGAAGTGGGGTCGCACGTGGACCCCACAGCTGATGTGGATAGCTGATATGGCATGTGCCACGTTGGCAACTGACATGGAGAGATAACGTGTCGTGTGACACGTAGACAGCTAACGTGGAAAGCTGACATGGCCCCATTGGAAGATAGGCCCTAACTAATACTTAAGGCAACGCTGAATAATGTTGCATTACGTGCAAATAGTGTTGCATTACGGCTATAATGCAACACTTTCTTTCCGTGGCTGTAGATGGGAAAAAGCGTTGCCTTAGAGGGCTAAGGCAACGACCGCTGATGCCACGGGTCTCTGGTGTTGCCTATTTGAAAAAAGGGGCTACGGCAACGCTTTTTCAATATAAGGCCACATTAAATTAGCGTCGAATTTGCCCACTTTTGTAGTAGTGTATACACGGATGCATGTGGTACCGGACTAGGTGCTGTAGTAATGCAAGGAGGTAGGGTTGGAGCTTATGCTAGTCGGCAGTTGAAACTGCATGAGGGAAGATATCCTACCCATGATCTGGAATTGGAAGCAATCATGTTCGCATTGAAAATGTGGAGACATTATCTCTTGGGAGAAAGATTTGAGTTGTTTACTGATCATAATTTGTTAAAGTACCTTTTCTCCCAGAAAGATTTAAATCTCCGTCAGCAAAAATGATTATTGTTCTTGGCTTCATATGATTTTGATATCGCATATACACCCAGGAAGGGAAATGTGGTAGCCGATGCATTGAGTAGGAGACATGCCAGTTTAGGGGCTATCTTTCTTGAATGGAAGCAACTGGAGTATATTACGGGATATGATTTCAGACCTAAGTGCGAATTGGATCCCGAAATGTTAGCAAGTTTAACGATCATACCCACTTTGATTGAGCGGATAGGTTCCAGACAGGGGGACGATCCTAACTCATTGGAAATCATCTCCAATTAGAGATGGGTATCGATGAGGAGATGAACAAGTATGGGCTTGATCGAGAAGGACAACTTCGAAAGAATGGGAGACTAGTTATGCCTAATATCAATGGATTGAGAGATGAAGTGCTTAGCGAATGCCATCACACAAAACTGACTGTACATCCTGGTGGTAATAAAATGTATCGAGACATGAAGCAAACCTACTACTGGGAAGGAATGAAGAGAGACGTTGGGAATTTTATATCCAAGTGCATGAACTGCCAGCTAGTTAAAGCCGAGCAAAAGAAGCCTAGTGTTTTGTTACAACCGCTGGAATATCCCGAATGGAAATGGGAACAAGTCTTAATGGATTTCATTAGTGGTTTACCAAAGACTAGGTTGGGCCAGGATAGTATTTGGGTGATTGTGGATCAATTGACCAAAAGTGCAAGGTTCATACCGATCAAGTCGAATAGAACGACCCCTAAGTTAGCAGAACTGTATATGAAATGGGTAGTGAGATTTCATTGATTACATAAAGATATTGTGAGTGACTGAGGTCCATTATTCACTAGTGGGTTTTGGAAGAGCTTAAAAGAGGCTTTAGGATCAGAATTACATCTCAGTACCGCATACCATCCTCAAACCAACGGTCAGACAGAGAGGGTGAATCGCGTATTAGAGGATCTCTTGAGATCTTGTATATTGGATTTTGGTGGATCATGGGATGACCATTTGCATCTGGTTGAGTTTGCATATAATAATAGTTATTAATCTAGTATTGGTATGGCTCCATTTGAGGCTTTGTATGGAAGACGTGCAACTCACCATCGTGTTGGTTGGAAACCGAAGAGAAATTTATGCTTGGACCAGATGTGATAAGAGAAACATCAGATAAGATCTAGGTTATTCAATAGCGAATGAAAGCTGCCCAAGATAGGCAGAAGAGTTATGCTGATAAAAGACAAAGAGAATTAAAATTCTCTATTGGCGACTTGGTGTTTGTCAAGATTTCTCCGTTAAAGAGCGTGATTCAATTTGGTAGGAGAGGCAAGTTAGCAACAAGATATGTTCATCCATTCCCAGTTCTCGAGCAAGTTGGGAATTTGGCATATAAAGTAGAATTTTCTGACAAGATGGCAGGGGTTTACAACATATTTCATGTTTCGCAGTTAAAGAAGTTTGTGCATGATTCTGATATGACTCTTCCACCAGATCAGTTGGATGAAATCGAAGTAGAACCCGAAGTGGTTGGGAATCACTTACCAATTTGAATTGTCGATACAAAGCAACTTCGAAGGAAGACTGTGAATCTAGTCAAGGTCCAGTGGGGTGATGATGAGAACGATTGTACTTAGGAAACAGAGGAGAACAAAAGGAATACGCATCCAGAACTCTTTGCCTAGTAAGATTTTAATAACAATATAGTTATCCCCTTGTTAGTAAACCGCATGCTAGGATAAGGTTGTAGTATTATTGTGTATGTTTGATTGTTTGTAAATGGTTGATAGGCATGCGGGACCCATTGTTCTTTTCTTAGTTAAGGAAGGGGGGAAAATAGTGTAACGACCCGTATTCTATGCATCGGAGGATCGTAGAATATTTATTTCTTCCACATACGAAGTCGTATGGTCGTATAACTTTGGGTAACGACTATTGGGGACATTTCCCATGTTCACGATTTTTGCCGATTTTTAAATAACCGTTTTACCCCTGGAGAATCTTGTTTCACCTATAACTTTTGATTGGTAAGGACTTTTGACTTGTAACCACTTTCATTGAATTTGGATGATGGTTTAGCTTTCCGTAGAGTGGTCATATTAGCCAAATGGACTTACCATTTGGGAGATATGACTGAAACAAGGTTTGGAAGGTGAAAAACTGCTTAAGTGAGCTTAGGAGGGTAATTAGTGAATGGGCCCATAATCCATTTCGGGATTAGGGTTATGGGAGAGCTGAAATGAGTTAGAGAACAGTTATTTTCATTTTTCTAGTCGTCATCTACCTTCCTCTAACCCTAACAATGGACTCTACCTTCTAAATCACTCCGAAATCACCGTTTAACCATCAATTAAGTTAATCAACATCAAATCAAGGCAAATCAACATCAAATTGGAGATAGAGCTATTGTGTTGCATTGGGATTTGAACCATATCAGAGATATTTTTAGATATTTTGTTTATTTGCGGCAAAGTGAGTGATTTGCATCGTTTTTCACTAATCACGGCTAATTAGTGGTGATTAGTGATAACTAGCGAAATTATGCATGTAAAAAATCTAGAAAAACATTAAGAAATTCTGAAATATTATTTTATGCCACTGTTAGAAATTTGGGTTAATTTGGACATGTTATGCTAATCCTAATGTTAGATTTGATTAAACACGATTAAGGGGAAAACATGGGTTTTCGGGTATGTTTGATCGATATAAACATGTCATATTGTTGTTTTCGTGTTTATGGTTGATTATGCATGTTGTCATTACTGTATGGTATGCTTTGTGATTGCTTAGTAAAGTCAGAATGGTTGAAAACGCCATCGTACGGCGTAAATTGCTTGTTGGAATAGTTGCAGAAATTGGTCAGACCCCCCTCCCCATCGTGATGAACTATCACGAACCGACCCCCTCCGTCTGTGAGGCACCCTTCACGAGCCGAGCATGCAAACATGAGCCGACCTGGAGCTTGAGCCATGATCTTGAGTCACGAACCAGAGCAGGGAACATCCATAAGCCGAGTTGAGGAGGAGGATCACGAGCTGGTGTTTCCCTCACGAACCAAACAAGGTCACGAACCGGAATGGAGCATCACGAACCACCTCTACGAGCCGGACCAGACCGGGTTTCATGAACCGATCATCACGAGCAGACCATGGTGTCACGAGGTGAGTGTACCCCGAACCGTGAGCTGCTGCATATCTTGAACCAAATGGAAACTGAACCATGAACCGAGGGAGACCAAAACCCAAGATGCAAAGGTAGTCCAAATTGGAGGTTAGAACTCAGGATACAGACGGGAACACGAGTTAACTTTGTGAGTTGGATTTTGCTGCGGAACGTGTGCAAAGGGGTTATCGATGTCTATAACTTTGATTCACCAGGGAGAGACGGAGGTTAGGCAGTGGACCAGTGCAGTGGAGTAACCATTACCCCAAAGGGGCAAAGTGATCGTAGCATGACTATGAGCCAGTGCAGTGGAGTCATTTTGACTCCAAAGGGGCAAAGTGGACATAGCAAAGGATTAGTGGCTGTGGATCAATGCAATGGGGTATTATGACGCCCCAGGGCAAAGTGATCACAGCAAAGTATTGGGTGATCAAAGTGGTGGATATCGTACACTTTACGCATCGAGTAAGACATGTGAGGATGATTGCTATGTTTGATGTTTGCTACCACCATGACATGCACATCCCTTCCCTATTGTTTTCACACCATGTGTTAGTGTCACCTTAGAGTATTGTACATCCTGTTGTGCTAAGTCTTTGGTTGCAGGTTAAGGTATGGTTATGTATACCTGTTATTGTTCTGTTTTTGCTGCTTATTGCTCTTATCAGACTTTTGTATGACCTAGAGCTTTATGTCTCTTCTTATTACTCTGGGTGCTCCTAAATGAGCAGACACAGATAGGTTAGCTGGTTATGCACGAGTAGCTGTCCGGAGACGAGCAGGAGGCTTACACATATCATTTCCATAAATTCTCCCTGTGTTGTGGCTGGTCACTACTTTAGGCATTAGTAGAGTACCTTCGTATTTTGCTTTAGAGACAGCTTTTAAAAGTTGTCATAATGATGGTTTAGATCATAAGCTGTATTTTGAAATTTTAAGCTACTATGATGGTTTAGTTTTCAGCTTATGCACTGTCTTTCCTGTTTCATATCAAGTTATGTTATTATTATATTTTTTTTCCATGCGCTTTGAGATATGCTACAGGTTCTTTGAAGATTCATCGTTTCAAAATCCTTTTCCTTTGACGACCGTCCTATGCTGGTTGGACATCGGCACAACGCATTTCGGTGAAATGTCGGTTGGTGCGGGGCAGGCCATCAATGGTAAAGGAGGTCGGTCGGCCTTCTGAAGAATCACCTGATCGTTCATAAACACTCGGGTTTGATTATATTGTGAAGATTGAGCCGTATATTGATTGTTGTTTGGCTCAATGTGTGGTGACTTTGAGGTATATCAGTGTTCGAAGTGACGTGATGAGTTTGTTGATCGGTGTAAAGCAACGAATGTGCAGACAACTTAAAAGGTGTTGGGTTGTGGATAATGGTTATTCGAGTGGGACTTGGGTTTGAGAATTATCGCCAGAAATGACGACTAGAGATTCAAAGGCCGAGAGATTATCGTTATCGTAAGTTCTAGCAGACTCAAAGCAGAGGTACTTTGGGCAGTCATAAAGGGCCTCATACCTTGGGCAATCATAAAGGGCCTAGTTGTCGAGGACAAACATACGAGTCATGATGGCGTATGGAGTTGTGCTGGAATTGGGTTTACCATTAGCCCTTGACATATGGTAGTCATGATGGGTCGTCATACGATTAACGATGGTTTCAAAGCAGGATTGGCGGTGATAGCCAGAGTTTGTCATGGATGTTTGAATGTCTGGATGTTTTGTTATACATCTCACGTGGATTATCCAACGTCGAGGGAGATGTTTCTTGAGTTCTTGACGGATATTGGTTTAGGCCACTGGCGAGAGTACTTGAGGGATGTTAAACTCAATCAGGGTTGTTTACATGAGACCTAAGTAATCTGGATGCTATGAATGTTATAGATGGTTGTTTTGATTGCTATGGACAAATTGTTGTTACCTTGGATGTTATGTATTGTAAAGGCTATCACTATCGGATGTGGGGTAGACTGGTGTGAGTTCTTTCTAGTATTGAGTAGTAGTTGTTAAATCTACCCATTTTCATATACTTTATTGATGAAGTTGGTTAGCTATTGGGCTAAGACTGTTGTCTGACTCAAGGTTTTATGTTTCCTTCTTATTACCTTGGGCTGTTTATCCGGTTGTGGACGGGCTTACTAAGTAGAAGGTGGTCTTTTATTGAAGGCGATGATGCTGATCGATGGTGAGCAGGAGGCTCACGTACCAGTTTTATTACTATATAGTATTTTCTATTTCCGCTGATACTTTATACTCTGAGGGATCTAGTGAGGACCTTCGTACAGAAATATTATCCAAAGCTGTATGGATCTTTCTACATGTTCCGTTAATAGTTTTCAGTTTCTATGCAAGTGAGTTTCACTATTATTTCCTGTTATATATGTTATATTACATTTTATCCTTGCATTGTTAGATTTCCGATGACGTTCACCTACTTTGATGGTCATCCATAGCTACCATGCACACCTTTCAGCGCATATTCCTTTTATTTAGTGCACGGGTTATAGACGGTCGTCACATTTGGTACCAGAGCTCTAGTTAACGATTTTAGCCAAAGTTCAGAGATGTAATTACGTATGAGAGACATATTTGTAGATTTCAGTTGGATGCTTACTATATATATTAGCATATATAGTAGTAATGGATGTTTTCCTTTAGTATTTTTTCTTGGAAGTGGCTAATTATTCCAAAATGGCAGATTTAGAATGAGTAGATGATCATCAAGACACGCCTCTAGGAGAGTTAATACTGGAGGGGGAAATGGTGGCAAACCAGACTACCCAGCCATGTTCGAGGCCATGGCGGCAACAATCATGAATAGGATTCCCACTCCAGTGGCGGCTACGGTTGATGTAGGAGTTCCAGTGCCTAGTGCGGTAGAATTTGCAAAGCTATGCCAAGAATTTTATTCATTGGAGGAAAACAATTCAAGGGCACTGAACCAGTTGAAGAAGTTCAAAGATGGTTGGATACTTGTGTTAGGATCATTAAGGACTTGGATATTGATGATGCACCAAAGAGGAAGCTTGCATCAAGGCAATTAAAGGGCAGAGCGATGGACTGGTGGAACTCTGTCACACTTGAGACCCCTAAAGAGGATATCTCATGGGAGTTGTCCCATGCTAAGTTTGAAGCAAAGTTTATCTCCACCGTGCAAAAGTCAATTCTGTTTAAGAGATTCGTGGCGCTTAAACAGAATGGTCGGCCAATTCTCGACTATATTTCTGACTTCGAGGCTTTGTCAAAGTATGCTTGTTCATATGTGGATACTCCTTATCAAAAGAACGAGAAGTTTATCTTGGGATTGGATTAATACCTTGGGAATCAGCTCGTGGATCACCTCGATGATAGCTTTGAGAAGATTGTCGAGAAAGCTTTGAGGCATGAAAATCTGTTTCCTAAGAAGATGTCTGTTGTTGCACCTAAGGAAGAACAGAAGCCACAACAAGGTGGTAATAACAAGAAGAGGAAGCAGCAAAAACAGAAAGGGAAGAATGGCCAGAAGAATCCTAAGAGCGATTTTGTTTGCTTGAATTGCCAATAGAAAGGCCATTTTGCTAATGAGTGCAAAAATCCGAAGGTTGAGAGAAGTGTCACAATTGTGGCAAGACTAGACATCTCAAGAAGGATTGTCCGTAACCAGTGAAAGAGAAGTAGATTGTGAAGGCATATGCTTTGGAAGCTGTGCCAACTTCCTTAAGAGCTCCCACTGCGGAGGAAAAGGAAAGGGTGTTGTGGTGCAACGTACTCTTTCTGTTAATGGTGTTTCAGTCCGTGTGCTTTTTGATATTGGGACATCACATTCATTCATTTGCAATGAACTTGTTTGTCGTCTGGGTTGGGAACCTGAGATCCGTGATAGACCATTGATAGTGACTAATCCAGTTGGGGGTTCTTCTAGTTTGTGCACGATATGTCGTGGTCTAGTGTTGTCGAGTCATGGTTGCTCTTTTGTGTGTGATTGCTTTGTTCTTAACTTCGCTGGGTTTGAGATCATATTGGGCATGTATTGGCTCAAGATGTATGCAGAAAGAGTGAATTGCGAGAAGCTAGAGGTGAGGGTCGGGGATGTGGAAGGGCGAAAGGTGTTGATTAGATGTAAGCGCGAAGATGGGGTCTTCGTAAGTTATCTATATTCACTTGGGTTCCACAAGAAGACCTGTCATCAGTGCTGATTGCTAATGAGTATGAGGATGTCTTTGACGAGGTCAAAGGGTTGCCGCCGTATCGTGAAATCGAGTTTAGGAATGATTTGGTCAAGGGTGCTAGATCAATCATTATGCCTCTTAGGAGGATGGCGCCTACGGAACAGCGAGAGTTGGAGGTGCAAGTTAGAGACCTATTGGGAAAAGGATTCATTCGGAGGAGTGTTTCCGAACGAGGTTCACTGGTCATGTTTGCAACCAAGGCAGATAGCTCGTTAAGATTGTGTGTGGACTATCGTGAGCAGAATAAGGTGACTAAGAAGAACAAGTATCCGTTACCAAGGATTGATGACTTGTTCGATCAGCTTCACAAAGCTAAAGTGTTTTCTCGGATGGATTTGGAAACAAGATTTCCCCAGTCGAGGGTGGCAAAGAATAGTGTGTCAAAGACTGCTTTTAGCACACCATCCTGATTTTTCGAATGGTTGGTGATGCCATTCGGATTGACTAACGCAACAGCGTATTTCGTGGATCTTATGAATAGGATATTCAGAGACTAGTTGAACAAGTTCGTGCTTGTGTTCGTAGTTGATTGTAACACCCCACCTCCGCTAGGGTCACTCACAGAGGGAATGCACTAGGTTTGGTGAAGCATTATCGAGGTAAACATGCACCGAAATATTACAAGACAGAACATATATAAAACAGCGGAAGTAAAACAAATTTCATTACCTTATAAAATAAGGTCTAAAGCCTTTTACATCAGAATACATCAAAACCTGTCTTGCAATAATAAAGAAGCATAAAACCATTTCATGAATTATTCCCCAAGTAAAACAGTAAAGTAGCCATAGCCAAGAAAAGTCCAAGCCATGCGTGATGACCTTCAAGTAGAAGAAGTCCGAACTAGATAAGAGTGTTTCCTCCCTGAAAACCTGGGGGGGGGGGGGGGGGGGAACGGAAGACAAGAGGCGAAAGAAAACAGGGTCAGTCATAAAGACTGGTAAGTCCTATCTACTTCCAGTATAAAAACAGGTAAAGGTAACATGACATGCATAAACTGAAAGTAAACACAAGGATGACTACAAGATAGATAAACTAAAACAAGCTGAACTACTGTAGCAAGGAAACTAAGATATTATGATAAACTATGGTGTCATGATAAGTCAAGGTATCACATCGTCCAGTTTCTATCAAGTATAATATCCCGAGGTATCTATCCTGTATAACGTCCCACGGTATCTATCATGTATATTTCTCATGGTCCTACCATGTATATTTGCTCTGCACCTCTCGTACTAGTATCCCAACCCGCGTCATGTGTTAACTATGAATGTCCCTTGCCCAATGTCATGTAATGGTCCATGTCAACCTAATATATAGCATATGTAGGTTTTCCCAACTCGTATGTTTCTTTCCATGCATAAGTTCAGTCCTTTGCCGTAGGCCATACGGGCTTTCCCATGTAAACGTTTTATCCTTGAGGTTATTTTGGACTGCTACCCTTGATCTGGTTATGTTTCCTTACCATGAACTATCGCGCGTTCACTTAGGATTTATGCCGCCTAGGACCACTAGGGATTATGCTACCTAATGAACGTTTCCGTGTCTCGGTTTGGGTTCAGCCACCTAGGACCACTAGGGATTATGCCACCCGTCAACCGCGCCCTTTATCCCGCGTATGTATCATGAATCGTTTTCCATGTCTAGACGCACATGTTCCTCAATGTGCCATCCGAGTTCCGTGTCAGGGCAAGTCAAGAAATACGGAACTCGGTCAGGAGCTTTAAGTCATCTGCTGTTGCAGATATCAAGGTCTGTTTTTGTACCCGTGGCTATGGTCCCACGTGACCCCTCCCTCAACTACTGAAAGGCAACCCAAGAAAAATCATGTATGAGAACTACACTACGGCCCATCGATGCCCATTCCCAGATAGCCAACCTCACCCATAACTCGATAGCTAGTATATGGTCTTTTGGGAGTTCCCTGCCTTTCCGAACGTACACGATTGACTAAAGATGGTAGGTAGTCGGCGACATGCTATCCCAGGGCAAAATCAAGTATCGTCGACTCCACGCTAATCCATCCCAGTCTTTAGGTCCTCGCATAGCAACCAAGGCATACTCTTGGCTCTTCTACCGCAGACCTTAACCTCTGTGAGGCCGGGTTTCATGGACCACTCGCCACCTCACAGAGGGATACCTAGAGTACCCTCACCTTCCCCGAAGCTTCCGCTTCGTCACCCAGCTCGCTGGAGCTTTTATCCAAGTCAGATAACTTGCTCCTCCTCGTATACTAAGCGATGATCTACTGTACCAGGTTACTTATCTCTTTATGAACTAGTCCCATGTCCTTAGCTAAGAATTATTACTTAGTTACCCTTAACTAAGGTTTACCACTTAGCCCCTCTTTCCGCTATCCTTGTTAACTACGATTTCCAACCTAGTCCTCTGAGCTAGGGTTTTGTCAAATGGGTTAAGTGTTGTTATCCAAGTTCGTGACTTGACCCGCCTACAAATCATGTCAAGATTGGCTAAGTACTCAAGTTCAAGGCTTAGCCCTACAAGTTGGTTAAGTGTACCAAGAAGCTCATGACTTAACCCTATCAAGTCAAATTGGTTAAGTATTTATTTGCCTTAACCCTATCATATTTTCATGTTAGATTGATTAAGCATAGACTATCTTAATCCCATCAGATTATCGAGTCGGATTGGTTAAGTATGGGTTAGCTTAACCCCATCCACTAATCGTATTACAATGGCAAAGCCTAATCTTAAAAGGTCTTGTGACTTAACCCTTATCAGGTCCACCTATTAGATTGGTTAAGTATAGGTTACTTAACCTCATCAATCATCATGTATAATTGGTTAAGTATAAGTCACTTAACCCCATTAAATTACCGTGTCAAGTTGGTTAAGTACTGGTTACTTAACCTCATTGAATTACCAAGTTTAGATTGGTTAAGTGTTTAACTTAACCCCATCAAATTACCGTGTTTAGATTAGTTAAGTGAAGGTTACTTAACCCCATCTAATTACCGTGTTTAGATTAGTTAAGTGAAGGTTACTTAACCCCATCTAATTTCCATGTTAGATTAGTTAAGTATGAATTACTTAACCTCATCGAATTTACCCTGTTTAGATTAGTTAATTGTGGATTACTTAACCCCATCTAATTACCAAGTCGGATTAGTTAAGCGTAAATTACTTAACCCCATCCCCTAATTGTTTTGTGTGGTTAAGTGTCATCAAGCCCGGTCCCACTCAACCTACCCATTCATGTCATATCGGTTAAGTGTCATTAGTTAAATTTACTTAACCTTATCATGTGGCATTAATTTAATTAATGCACTCTCAACCTCTCACATTAGACCTTGTTGTGGTTACTAGTTAAGCCGGGCGGGTCCGGGTAGATTTACACCACAACCTAGTCTAACCTCGGGTCTTAAGCGCGACATGACCAACTTCTCACATTGGATCTTATTGTCTGTAGCCACTAGTTAAGTCGGGCGGGTTCGGGTAGATTTATGCTACAAACTCAACCCAACCTCGAGTTGGCCACTTTCATGTTTAGTCAAGTGTTATATTACACTTACAACCCATATGTGTCTAATTTCAAGTCCCATGTTTACCCATATATCATGCCCCCATTTTGGTTCAACTTACATGTCGTGTTCACATGTAACCTCAAGTCATGTTTTCATGTCATATTCAAGTCAAGATTTTGCGTCATGTTCATGTTTATCTAACTACCCCAAAATCGTGTTTTCACTTGAGTAAAAGCGAGTCAACATAGTAGGTATACTATGGCTACATGTAGACCCCAAAACATGCACGATGCCACAAAAGGGATTGGCTCCAAACATGCATGGTATCATAAGGGGGTTTGGCCTTAAAACATGAATGATCATATAGGGATTGGCGAGCATGCATAACATAAAAGGGAATTGGCCACAAGCATGCATAACATAAAAAGGTGATTGGCCACAAACTTGCATATTATCATAAGGGGTTTCGGGTTCATATACTTGCATAAGCCCCAAGTTATGTTCATGCACATATTTCACAAGCCCAAAGTGGTTCTAAGGTCTTATGCCCACATTCACAAGTTAAAGGTTCAATCTTTCATGATAGACTAGGCTAAACATAACATGAGTGACATGCTATAGTCGCTAAAACATAGTTCTAAGTCATATATTCAAGGTAAGAGGCAAAACTAGGTTCACATAGGTTATAACACTTATGTTTAACCGCATTTTATCCCATGCCATCATTAAACTACCGTTAACATCTCGAAGTAGCTAGAACTTACTTAGCGTGGCAAGAGGACTAGGAGCATGAATCATTTTGACGAAGAAAGGTGGCTCCTTTGATGAAGAACCGTCATGAAATCGCCATAGCAATGTTGATCCACTCCCTTGATTTGATGTAGCAAGCTATCACCTTTGATTCGGATCTTGTTTGAATGCATAGGCTCTTGAATTAGGGGATGGAGGCCATGATCAATGTAGATTAGGGCAGCACTTCGTTGCAAGAGTGATTTGTGAGAGTTTAGGCAAGTTTAGGGGTGTTTTTATAGAGATTAGGGTAGTTTTAGGCCGTTAGATTAACCCTAGGATAGATCCCAGCCCTCAAAAATCGTCACAAGCCTCCAAAACAGAGCCAAACAGCAAAACAGGTGCACCAGGTTGCCTGGGTCCGACCAGGCAGGTCGACCCCCAGGTCGACCCTGGGGTCGACTCCCCAGTCGACCTGGCCCCACCCAGGTCGACTCCCAGGTCGACCCCCAGGTCGACCTGGTTCTGGCGGGATTTTTCCCGCCTAGCCTGATTTCTGAAAAATTGAAATCTGTTTTGAATTCTGATTTTTCGTGAAACTTCCGAAGGCCATATCTCGGTCATACGGACTCCGATTTAAGAAATTTCGGACTCTATTTCGCGTATTTTTTCGAGACGAACGCAATTGCACATCCCGTTTTATCTGATTCTGATTTTATAATTTAATTCTGCCTTGATTCTTGATTTAACATGTTGTTAAATTTCGGGTTGTTACATTCTCCCCTCCTTTAAGGATTTCGTCCCCGAAATCTCCAAGTTAGGAAGAACATATCCTACCATCCATCATCCATCTACTCAAAACATCATCCACATGCAACCATTATCCTTAGACGATTTCTAATGACATATGAACATATGCAGAACGTGTGTGTATATGCTCCTTGGCTAATGCTAATGATCAGGCCTGAATGATCTTTCTAATGCAAAATATGTTTAGTGCCATGAGTCCAACATGTATGCAAATAGTCCTAGTCATATAAGTACTATATGCGTGCACAAACATTCATTCATATGCAACATCCGCATGATAACACATTCAATTTCATCCATAAACAAGTATAGATACTCGTGCATATGCAACGTGAAATGTGACCGCGTCAATCTAGTATCTAATGTGTATTCGCGCATCCACGAGCAACCACTTGCAACCATATCAATCATAACATGTTTCAAATACATGTTTACATCCATAGAGTTCTATCTAAGGTTCCCAAGATAAGATCGAGGAGATAAACAAGACAAACTCCTTACGGGGTTTGTAACAGAAACAGGACCGAGAGGATATCCACCAAAAGATAACATGCGAGCAAGCTCTACAGGAAAAACCAGGGATCATGGATACACCCCTTAAACAGAGGTACGATGCGCGTGTCTAGCCTTACGTCTTCTAAGTCGCGTTTCCTTGAGCTTAATTCCTCGGTGCCCTGACCGCCTTTTTAACTCCATAATTTCGTAGCTCCTTGATTCCTATTTCCAAGATATGAGTTAGAACTCATTTTATTGTCGCCTCTTATTCCACTTTCACTTATCCTTTCCCTAGTATACTTGGCTCAAACGTGTCCACTTACTCATGCAAGCTCTCCAAAATTCACTAGGGAATTCTGGATCTCGTTTGCCGATGCCAATCCATGTTGCCAAGAGTACATACTAGGGTGATTCCCATAACTCATGCATAAGCGAAACGAACCATCCGCCTTAGCGGCGAATCCTATTCGAACGGATTACCAACAACTGCATCCCGAGATTCTAGGTAACTAACCATGACAGATCCCAAAAGGTTACACGAGACTTCGAGGGTATCACCAAGGTGAGTCGAGAGTCTAACTACCCTCTTTCCAAAACCGAGAATGGCACCCCTTATTGGGTGACCATTTTATCCCTAGAATCCATCTGTAGCCGAGACATGTCATTCTCAAATCCAAACAAGTCATGAAGAAATGGACCAACTCTCCAACCAGATTTTTAGGACAAAAACTGGGATCCTCTACCATGCTAGTACTAAGGTGCAGAGACTCAACTATCCAAGCAGACTTAAATGATACGATGATCAAGACAAAGTCTGGACGGGATGATAGAAAAGAACGGCTCAACCTTTACCAGAAACGGTACCATCTCTTTTAGGTACCCTAGAAATGGGAGCGTACAATTGCCCTCTCCGATGATGTTGTCCTTGTCCTCCTTGATGGACTAAGCCATACCAACAAGTTGCTTATCCTTAAGCTCGCATCCTTTATCCTTACTCCTATTATCCTTCCTTGTACCACGGCAACTGGTCTCTCGAGAACCACCTCCATCGTACGGGAAACACCTACGTGGCTAGACAAAGATTAGTCACAGTTAGAACTACTGTGACCACAGATGGAGGAAAGAAAGGAAAGGAGATTCAATCAAGGAATCAAAGGATAATGCTAATGGCCTTTGGGGAATAGCCTTTTAAAACAAACTTTTCTTGAAAAATGCTTCTTTGTAAAACGGTTTCTCAAATAGTTTTTAGAAGGTTTTAAAACTTTTGCCCAGTCTGGTAACCTTCTGCTCTGATACCAAATGTAACACCCCACCTCCGCTAGGGTCACTCACAGAGGGAATGCACTAGGTTTGGTGAAGCATTATCGAGGTAAACATGTACAGAAATATTACAAGACAGAACATATATAAAACAACGGAAGTAAAACAAATTTCATTACCTTATAAAATAAGGTCTAAAGCCTTTTACATCAGAATACATCAAAACCTGTCTTGCAATAATAAAGAAGCATAAAACCATTTCATGAATTATTCCCCAAGTAAAACAGTAAAGTAGCCATAGCCAAGAAAAGTCCAAGCCATGCGTGATGACCTTCAAGCAGAAGAAGTCCGAACTAGATAACAGTGTTTCCTCCCTGAAAACCTGGGGGGGGGAGGGGAAACGGAAGACAAGAGGCGAAAGAAATCGGGGTCAGTCATAAAGACTGGTAAGTCCTATCTGCTTCCAGTATAAAAACAGGTAAAGGTAACATGACATGCATAAACTGAAAGTAAACATAAGGATGACTACAAGATAGATAAACTAAAACAGGCTGAACTACTATAGCAAGGTAAACTAAGATATTATGATAAACTATGGTGTCATGATAAGTCAAGGTATCACATCGTCCGGTTTCTATCAAGTATAATATCCCTAGGAATCTATCTTGTATAACGTCCCACGGTATCTATCATATATATTTCTCATGGTCCTAACATGTATATTTGCTCTGCACCTCTCGTACTAGTATCCCAACCCGCGTCATGTGTTAACTATGAATGTCCCTTGCCCAATGTCATGTAATGGTCCATGTCAACCTAATATATAGCATATGTAGGTTTTCCCAACTCGTATGTTTCTTTCCATGTATAAGTTCAGTCCTTTGCCGTAGGCCATACGGGCTTTCCCATGTAAACGTTTTATCCTTGAGGTTATTTTGGACTACTACCCTTGATCTAGTTATGTTTCCTTACCATGAACTATCGCGCGTTCACTTAGGATTTATGCCGCCTAGGACCACTAGGGATTATGCTACCTAATGAACGTTTCCGTGTCTCGGTTTGGGTTCAGCCACCTAGGACCACTAGGGATTATGCCACCCGTCAACCGCGCCCTTTATCCCGCGTATGTATCATGAATTGTTTTCCATGTCTAGACGCACATGTTCCTCAATGTGCCATCCGAGTTCCGTGTCAGGGCAAATCAAGAAATACGGAACTCAGTCGGGAGCTTTAAGTCGTCTGCTGTTGCAGATATCAAGGTCTGTTTTTGTACCCGTGGCTATGGTCCCACGTGACCCCTCCCTCAACTACTGAAAGGAAACCCAAGAAAAATCATGTATGAGAACTACACTACGGCCCATCGATGCCCATTCCCAGATAGCCAACCTCACCCATAACTCGATAGCTAGTATATGGTCTTTTGGGAGTTCCCTGCCTTTCCGTACGTACACGATTGACTAAAGATGGTAGGTAGTCGGCGACATGCTATCCGAGGGAAAAATCAAGTATCTTCGACTCCACGCTAATCCATCCCAGTCTTTAGGTCGCTCGCATAGCAACCAAGGCATACTCTTGGCTCTTCTACCGCAGACCTTAACCTCTGTGAGGCCGGGTTTCATGGACCACTTGCCACCTCACAGAGGGATACCAAGAGTACCCTCACGTTCCCCGAAGCTTCCGCTTCGTCACCCAGCTCGCTGGAGCTTTTATCCAAGTCAGATAACTTGCTCCTCCTCGTATACTAAGCGATGATCTACCGTACCGGGTTACTCATATCTTTATGAACTAGTCCCATGTCCTTAGCTAAGAATTATTACTTAGTTACCCTTAACTAAGGTTTACCACTTAGCCCCTCTTTCCGCTATCCTTGTTAACTACGATTTCCAACCTAGTCCTCTGAGCTAGGGTTTTGTCAAATGGGTTAAGTGTTGTTATCCAAGTTCGTGACTTGACCCGCCTACAAATCATGTCAAGATTGGCTAAGTACTCAAGTTCAAGGCTTAGCCCTACAAGTTGGTTAAGTGTACCAAGAAGCTCATGACTTAACCCTATCAAGTCAAATTGGTTAAGTATTTATTTGCCTTAACCCTATCATATTTTCATGTTATATTGATTAAGCATAGACTATCTTAATCCCATCAGATTATCGAGTCGGATTGGTTAAGTATGGGTTAGCTTAACCCCATCCACGAATCATATTACAATGGTTAAGCCTAATCTTAAAAGGTCTTGTGACTTAACCCTTATCAGGTCCACCTATTAGATTGGTTAAGTATAGATTACTTAACCTCATCAATCATCATGTATAATAGGTTAAGTATAAGTCACTTAACCCCATTAAATTACCGTGTCAAGTTGGTTAAGTACTGGTTACTTAACCTCATTGAATTACCAAGTTTAGACTGGTTAAGTGTTTAACTTAACCCCATCGAATTACCGTTTTAGATTAGTTAAGTGAAGGTTACTTAACCCCATCTAATTACCGTGTTTAGATTAGTTAAGTGAAGGTTACTTAACCCCATATAATTACCATGTTAGATTAGTTAAGTATGAATTACTTAACCTCATCGAATTTACCGTGTTTAGATTAGTTAAGTGTGGATTACTTAACCCCATCTAATTACCAAGTCGGATTAGTTAAGCGTAAGTTACTTAACCCCATCCCCTAATTGTCTTGTATGGTTAAGTGTCATCAAGCCCGGTCCCACTTAACCAACCCATTCATGTCATATCGTTTAAGTGTCATTAGTTAAATTTACTTAACCTTATCATGTGGCATTAATTTAATTAATGCAGTCTCAACCTCTCACATTAGACCCTATTGTGGTTACTAGTTAAGCCGGGCGGGTCCGGGTAGATTTACACCACAACCTAGTCTAACCTCGGGTCTTAAGCGTGACATGACCAACTTCTCACATTGGATCTTATTGTTTTTAGCCACTAGTTAAGCCGGGCGGGTCCTTGTAGATTTATGCTACAAACTCAACTCAACCTCGAGTTGGCCACTTTCATGTTTGGTCTAGTGTTATATTACACTTACGACCCATACGTGTCTAATTTCAAGTCCCATGTTTACCCCCGTATCATGCCCCCATTTTGGTTCAACTTACATGTCGTGTTCACATGTAACCTCAAGTCAAGTTTTCATGTCATATTCAAGTCAAGATTTCGCGTCATGTTCATGTTTATCTAACTACCCCAAAATCGTGTTTTCACTTGAGTAAAAGCGAGTCAACATAGTAGGTATACTATGGCTACATGTAGACCCCAAAACATGCACGATGCCACAAAAGGGATTGGCTCCAAACATGCATGGTATCATAAGGGGGTTTGGCCTTAAAACATGAATGATCATATAGGGATTGGCGAGCATGCATAACATAAAAGGGAATTGGCCACAAGCATGCATAACATAAAAAGGTGATTGGCCACAAACTTGCATATTATCATAAGGGGTTTCGGGTTCATATACTCGCATAAGCCCCAGGTTATGTTCATGCACATATTTCACAAGCCCAAAGTGGTTCTAAGGTCTTATGCCCACATTCACAAGTTAAAGGTTCAATCTTTCATGATAGACTAGGCTAAACATAACATGAGTGACATGCTATAGTCGCTAAAATATAGTTCTAAGTCATATATTCAAGGTAAGAGGCAAAACTAGGTTCACATAGGTTATAGCACTTATGTTTAACCGCATTTTATCCCATGCCATCATTAAACTACCGTTAACATCTCGAAGTAGCTAGAACTTACTTAGCGTGGCAAGAGGACTAGGAGCATGAATCATTTTGACGAAGAAAGGTGGCTCCTTTGATGAAGAACTGTCCTGAAATCACCATAGCAACGTTGATCCACTCCCTTGATTTGATGTAGCAAGCTAGCACCTTTGATTCGGATCTTGTTTGAATGCATAGGCTCTTGAATTAGGGGATGGAGGCCATGATCAATGTAGATTTGGGCAGCATTTCGTTGCAAGAGTGATTTGTGAGGGTTTAGGCAAGTCTATGGGTGTTTTATAGAGATTAGGGTAGTTTTAGGCCGTTAGATTCCCTAGGATAAATCCCAGCCCTCAAAAATCGTCACAAGCCTCCAAAACAGAGCCAAACAGCAAAACAGGTGCACCAGGTTGCCTGGGTCCGACCAGGCAGGTCGACCCCCAGGTCGACCCTGGTGTCGACTCCCCTGTCGACCTGGCCCCACCCAGGTCGACTCCCAGGTCGACCCCAGGTCGACTCCCAGGTCGACCCCAGGTCGACCTGGTTCTGGCGGGATTTTTCCCGCCTAGCCTGATTTCTGAAAATTTGAAATCTATTTTGAATTCTGATTTTTCGTGAAACTTCCGAAGGCCATATCTCGGTCATACGGACTCCGATTTACGAAATTTCGGACTCTATTTCGCGTATTTTTTCGAGACGAACGCAATGGCATAGCCCTTTTTATCTGATTCAGATTTTATAATTTAAGTCTGTCTTGATTCTTGATTTTACATGTTGTTAAATTTCGGGTTGTTACATTGATATTCTTGTTTACTCAAGGAGTGAGGAAGAACATAAGACACACTTAAGGGTTGTGGTGGAAATCTTGCGAAAGCAACAACTGAGAGCTAAGTTTTCGAAGTGTCACTTCTGGAAGGGTGAAGTGAGGTTTTTAGGTCATGTTGTTTCTGGAAATGGGATAGCAGTTGACCCCGCTAAAGTGGCAGCAATCCAGGACTGAGGTAGACCTAAGAATGCGACGCATATGAGAAGTTTCCTGGGGTTGGCTGGTTATTATCAATGCTTTATCAAGGATTTCTCTAAGACAACTGCACCGTTGACAAGATTGACGAAGAAGAACCAAGTGTTCACATGGGATGCAAACTGTAAACAAGCATTCGAAATCCTGAAGGAGAGATTGACGAGTGCACCAGTGTTGACCATTCCAAGAAGAAATGAAGAGATTGTAGTGGACAATGATGCATGTGGTACTAAACTTGGAGTGGTACTGATGCAGAAAGATAGGGTTGTGGCCTACGCGAGTCGACAGCTAAAGCCGCATGAAAGGAATTATACAACTCATGATTTGGAGTTAGCGACGATTGTGTTTTCTCAGAAGATGTGGAGACACTACCTATTGGGAGTTCGATTCGAGTTGTTCATGGATCACAAGTCATTGAAGTATCTCCCAAAAAGATTTGAATCTTCGGCAACAACGGTGGTCAGAGTTTCTGGCGTCATATGACTTTGGTACATCCTATACTCCTTGCAAAGTCAACGCAGTTGCAGATGCGTTGAGTAGAAGACATGCAAGTTTGGGAGCAATGTTTTTGGAATGGAAGAGCCTCGAGTATTTGGTAAGGTTTGATTTCAGGCCAAGATGTGAGTTGGAACCTGAAATGTTGGATCAATAACACCTACTCTTATCGAAAGTATCCGCGAGAGCTAAAAGTGAGATGCAAAATTTGTCGAGTTTATCCAAAAACTAGAACCAGAAGATAAAGAGTGCGAGGTCAATCGAGAAGGTTGGTTTCGAAAGCAAGGGCGATTAGTTGTTCTTGATATCGAGGGATTGAGAGATGAGGTTCTGAGAGAATGTCATAACTCGAAGTTGACGATTCATCCCGGTGGTAATAAGATGTATCAGGACATGAAGCGAGTCTATTACTAGGAGGGGATGAATTGAGATATTGGGAAGTTCATTTCCAAGTGCATGAATTGTCGATTGGTTAAAGCTAAACAGAAGAAGCCGAGTGGTTTGCTTTAGCCATTGGAAGTCCCTACGTGGAAGTGGGAATAAGTATCGATGGATTTTATCGATGGATTATCTAGAACCAGGGCAGGAAATGAAAGGATTTGGGTCATTGTGGATCGCTTGACCAAAAGTGCAAGATTAATTCCTGTTAAGTTGACTAGAACGACATCGAAACTGGATGAACTTTATGTGAAGTGGATAGTTCGATTCCATGGTGTCCCAAAGAGTATAGTGGGTGACCGAGATCATTATTTATTAGTGGATTTTGGAGAAGTTTGCAAGAAATTTGAGAACCGAGTTAAGTTTGACTACGGCTTATCATCCCCAAACAGATAGTCAAACCGAGAGGGTTAATCGAGTTTTGGAAGATCTCCTAAGGGCTTGTGTGTTAGACTTCAGTGGATCATGGGAAGACCATCTACATCTGGTTGAGTTTGCTTATAACAAAAGCTACCAGTCTAGCATTGGGATGGCAGCATACGAGGCGTTGTACGGAAGGTCGTGCAACTCTCCATCTTGTTGGTTGGAAACTGGAGACAAGTTGGTACTTGGGCCTAAAATGATTTGACAAACCTCAGATTGTATTGAGATCATTTGGAAACGAATGAAGGCGATCCAAGATCATTAGAAGAGTTATGCTGATAAGTGTTGAAAAGATTTGGAATTTGATGGAGATATGGTTTTTGTGAAGTTTTCACCATTGAAGCATATGGTTCGATTCAGAAGTAAAGAGAAATTAGCTCCAAGGTTTGTTGGACCATTTGCGATAGTCGAGCGAATTGGAAAGCTCGCATATAGATTGGAGTTACCTGAGAAGATGTTGAGTGTGCACAATATGTTCCATGTGTCGTTTCTACGAAAGTTCGTGCATGATTTGAATGTGGTGGTATCTCCAGAGCAGTATGAAGACATAGAAGTTGAAATTGCAGCTGCGAAACCTCGTAAGCCACTTCGTGTTATGAGAAATGACACGAACCAGCTTAAGAGGAAGACAGTTAAGCTGGTCAAGGTACAATGGAGTGAAAAGAATGACGATTGTACATGGGAGACGGAAGAGAACATGAATGCGACTCATCCAGAACTCTTCGTCTGTAGAACCCTTTGATATCGTATCGTTGTTATACTCGTAGCTTATTGTTGTTTGTTAGAATTCCGTATGCTAGGATAAGGCTATGAATGCATGGCTTGATGGTTGCTAGTTTGGATGGTAGAATTGGCTTCTTATAGATGATTGGCATGCAGAATTATTGTGGCTGCTTGTGTTTGCTTGGAATTTTAGGGTGAAATTTTTAAGGGGGGAGAATGTAACAGCCCGTATTTTACGTATCGGAAGATCGTAAAATATTTTTATTTTATTCCCTGAGGATTGGATCATTCTCATCTTTTGATATGTTGCGTATGGGGATGTGAGACATATCCATAATTTTTACCCATTTTATTTGTGACCATTTTTCCATTGTTAGTCTTGTACGGGGAAAACTTTTGACTCAGGTCGAATAAGAGGGTGAGACCTGTGCCATTAGAAAGGAAATGATGTTTGCCTTTCCGTAGAGCAGTTACATTAAGGATTTGGCTCAACGGTTTGAGAGAAATCGTTGTTTTAAGGTTTTCCAGTTGGTTGTCCAGGTTTGGAGAGCCTAATGGGCTGATTTGGGAGAGGCCCATTGTTTGCGAACAAATTAAACAATTTTAAATAACTGTAAAATCCGTTCGGCTTTCCTAAACAACAAGGATTGTTGTAGAGGGTGTCGAACTCTGGGACCAAAAAAACATTCTAATTAATAAATCCAATCAAGTTATTCTAGAATTTTGATTGGTTGCAAACACAAAAAATAAACAAAAAGAGAGTTTTAACAATAAGTGAAAGCAACTAGGGGATAATGACATAGATTTAATTAATACTCATCAATGGCCAACGAATAAATATAGATCTAATTAGTGTTTCTATAACAAACATGAATCAACGATAATTAGGTTTTTAGAAACAAATAAGTGAATGACGACAAGCACATCCTATGCAGGAGCTGTGCTCTTAAACAACCATAGGCTATCAGGAAAGATTCACTAATTAATTCCTAAAACCCTAAAATTAGATGTAAATCTGATAATTGTTAGGTTGAACACGAATACACCCTGTGAAGGAGCATAGCTCTTAAACGACACAGGATATGAAGGTTCAGATCTAACCCTTGATTCAGATCCAGATCTACATGTATAATGTCCTCATCTTTTGGCTATGTGATTCATATTGAATCATATCTATAAGCGTCATCACCACCTAATCAAAGGGGATTAGCTAGACATAGCTAAAGAAGAAGAGAAAAACAAAACAAAAAACATTAACATAAATAAAATAAAATAGCAACAGAGAAGAGAAGGGGAAGAATTTTATTCCAATAGAAGTTGTACAGAATAAAACCCAATGTAATTACGAATGAAAGAGAAACAGTGTATTTATAGTTGCATTGGCCAAGACTAAGAGGCTAATTACACAATGTGGGACAAAATCCCTTTTCTAAAATAACACATAAACTAGTGTGAACGCAACATGAATAAGAGGCCTTGCAAATGGGCTAATGTGAACACAATGTGAATGGATTTGCAATTGGCATAGCTTGTTGGCATCTAATTCAACTGTTTTGAGCATGAATAGGAACTCCATAACATCTGCGACAAGCTATCCTTATGAGAAGGCACCGAATCATTAAAATATGTGGTAGAAGGTGGTTGAGCAACAACATTTCTTCAAGCTTTAATCCAGCTCTTAAAATCAACACTCTTCATACACCAATTCTTCAAGCTTTTCAACAATTAAGTGTGTTAATCATTCATCATAAATAATCTGAAAACACAACTATAAATACACAGTATCAATTATTTTAAATATAAAATAAGATAAATAAGCGGATAAAATATACACATTTACGTATATATCAAATACCCCCACACTTATCTTTTTATTCGTCCTTGAATAAACTAAACTAAGATATGTCACACTTTCGTAGGAAACACGATCGCATTTAGCGTATGCAACAAGCCGTTAAACCCCTAGGTGGCCCTAGTGGACAAGTGTTGTCTCATGAGGGTTTTCATCGGATACTACTGACAAAATCCAAAGCGTCTTATGTACGCGGATTAATCAAACAATATATTTAAGGTCTTTCATATTTCAGGGACTTTACCTGACTTCAATAATAACGGTTTAGTCCCAAATTGTCCATCCCATAATTGGCGCAAAAATGAACAAGAATTTTCAAGCTAAATCGTATTTCCTTGATAACACTGTAATTGTCTTGAAGGTTAAGAGCATGGTGTCAGCCAAAGTTCTACACATCAATAATGTGCACCCAATCAAATTTTTTTTGAATAATTTTGCACCAGTGTAACTGTACTATATTGGATGTGAGTTATGCGTAGATGAAGGGAAATTTTGTAAGTTCTAAAAATGTTATAGATAAGAGGGCGAGTGTATTAGTTGAACGTCAAGCTACAAAAGATAAAGTAATACTAAGTCACGTATGAACATTTTTGATTTCTTTCATCTCCTCAACTACAGTCCTCACTTCTAAGTACGGTATGATGGATGTGGATGGAATGGACATGCTTTATAGTCAAGAATGATATTGCATTTTTTTCTTCTTTTTTTCTTTTTCTTTTTACATGATGAATGATGAGTGGAGATGGAACGGAATGATACCATACATTATTTCATTTGATTCCTCCTCTACCAAGCGAATCATAACCAACACTTCATGAAATGAAAGTTTTGTGCCCTAGTTACTCTATTTTTATAAATCTAATTCAACACACAAGTCTGGATTGATGTTATATAAAAAGCTAAAAGGAATGATAAAAAAAGTTTCATAAGATAGATAACCAATATAAAATAAGATGTGGTATATGGTTATCCTACCTTTAAACAAGTACAGAGTGGATAGTGTAGTATTGGTATAAAAGTGACGTTTTTAACCTTTGAAAATGAAAGGTTCTTAAGTATACCAATATAAGAAAAACTTGTTGAAACATGGATGTAAATCGACTAAAACTTGGGTTTGAATAATGTGGAGTATCGAAGAAGAAAGCTACAATGAGACATTTCTCCTTAATTGGGCGAAGTTGATTTTAGAACCTACGATTCTGAAAATTTGAGTGAGAAAAAATATTATGCATGAAAATGAACTCAGAAAATCCAACAAATATAGGTGCAAAATCATTGTTTATTTGAGATTTTTTTGATTTGTTTTACTTGCACATTCTAACATGTATAACAAGGGTTGACATGCTTACTCCAGAACATGACTAACGTCTGCACAGTCTCAAGCTAGCATCTTAAAAAGACACATTACGACTCAATGAATAAATTATGTTCATTCCCATCATCCAACAATTCAACTTATCAAACAAGAACCAAGTTGTTATTCATGAATTTAAGTTAAACCTTGTTCAATGAATAACCTAGTTCATAAAATTTGATTGCTGATGTAATGTAAATCACCCCACACTTGAGTGTGACTGTGTCCTCACAGTCATTAATCAGACATATCTTTGTAAAAGGGGAAAAAATTAAGAGAATATTTACATATTACAAAAGAGGGTTAGTATCTCTTACCGAATGTAATGTGGCTCATGGAGAACCATGAGCTCTTACTCTTGGTTGGGTATTGGTTCCAAGTAAGGTTTAAGGCGTTGACCATTGACCTTATAGGATGATCCATTGGTTGTATTCTCAATTTCTACTGCATCATAAGGAAAAACGGTCCATACAATTTAAGGTCCTGTTCATCTAGATTTTAACTTACCCGGTAATAGATGCAATCTTGAGTCATACAACAGAACTTTTAACCTCGCACGAAAGTTTTACGTAAAATTGATTTATCATGAAAAACTTCCACTTTGTCCTTATATATTCCTTCACTTTCATAAGCATCATTTCGAATTTCATCAATTTCATTAAGCTGAAGTTTTCTATGTAAACCTGCTTGCTCTAAGCCAAGATTTAAAGTTTTTATTGCCCATAACGCCCTATGTTCGAGTTCAACTGGCAAGTGACATGGCTTACCAATAATCAACCGATAAGGGGACATACCTAAGTTTGTTTTAAAAGCGGTGCGATAAGCCTAAAGAGAGTTGATTAACTTTTGGGACCAATCTTTACGATTTCGATTCACGGTTTTCTCAAGGATTTGTTTAATTTGCCTATTCGATACTTCAACTTTCCCACAAGTTTGAGGATGGTAAGGAGTGGATAAATTGTGGGTTATCAAATACTTTCTCATTTGGGCTTCAAAAGAACAATTACAAAAGTGTGTCCCATTATCTTTGATTATTGTGCAAGGTGTGCCAAACCTAGAAAAGATGTTTTCTTTTAAGAAGCGCACGACAACCTTGTTATCATATGTTTTGCATGGAATAACTTTGACCCATTTAGAAACATAATCAACAACTAAGAGAATGTAAAGGTTGTCAAAAGAATTAGGGAAGGGTCCCATGAAGTTTATACCCCAAACAACAAAAATTTCGACCTCTAAAATGGAGTTTAGGGGCATCATATTTCATTTACCAATTTTCCCTAAGAATTAACATCGATCACAAATTTTGCAAAATTCGTAAGCGTCTTTGAAAAGTTTAGGCTAGTAGAAACCCGATTAGAGAACCTTTTCAACTGTCTTTTTGGGATCGAAATGACCACTACAAGCTTGATCATGACAGAAAGAAAGGACACTATGTATTTCTGTTTCGGGAACACACCTTCGGATGATTTGGTAGGGACAGTACTTGAAAAGATAAGGGTCGTCCCAGTAAAAATGTTTCACTTGAAAAAAGAATTTGTGTTTATCCTTCTTGGACCAAAAAGAAGGGGTTTGCTTGGTGACTAAGTAGTTGAAAATGTCAGTGAACTAAGGATCAGTGGATAAAGAATAGAGCTGTTCATCCGGAAAATTCTCGTTGATCGGAAGAGAAGAAAATGGGGCATTTGGAAGACGAGACAACTGGTCTGAAATAACGTTGTCGGATCCTTTTTTATCCTTAAGGTAATGTCAAATTCCTGATGTAAAAGGATCCAACAAATGAGACGAGCCTTAGCATCCTTTTTAGAGAAAAGGTACCTAAGTGCGGAGTGATCAGTATGGACAGTGATGTGTAAGCCAACAAGATAAGGTATGAATTTTTCTAGATCGAAAACAACTGCCAAAAGTTCCTTTTCAGTGGTCATATAATTGATTTGGGCTTCATTCAAAGTCTTAGTCTCTAAGTAAATGACATGAAGAATTTTATCGATACGTTGTCCTAAGACAACACCTATAGCGAAATTCGAGGCATCACACATGATTTCAAAAGGCAGCTTCCAGTTGGGAGAGCAGATGATAGAAGCAGAAATCAATTCATTTTTTAGATGCTCAAAAGATGAAATACAGTCAGAGTTGAAGTCGAAAGGAACATCCTTACCAAGAAGATTAGTCAAAGGTCAATTGATTTTGCTAAAATCCTTTATAAAGCGATGGTAAAAGCCAGCATGACCTAAAAATGATCGGATATCCTTAACAGATTTGGGAATGGGTAGATTAGAAATAACTTCGATTTTGGCTTTATCTACTTCATTTCCATTATTAGAGATGATATGTTCTAAAACAATACCATGTTTGACTATGAAGTGACATTTTTTCCAATTAATAGTCAAATGTTTATCTTTGCAACAGTTAAGAACAAGATCAAGGTACTGTAAATACTCAAAGTAAGAATCTTCGAAGATGGAAAAATCATCCATGAAAACTTCCAAAAATCGCTAGATCATATTAGAAAAAATGCTAATCATGCACCTCTGAATGGTTGCAGGTGCATTACAGAGACCAAAAGGCATACAATGGTACACAAATGTACCGAAGGGACAAGTGAAAGTGGTTTTCTCTTGGTCCTCAAGAGCGATAGGGATTTGATTATAGCCCGAGTACCCGTCAAGGAAACAATAGTGCTCGTAACCGGCTAGTCGTTCTAACATTTGATCGATAAATGGCAGAGGGAAATGATCCTTATGTGTTGCAAGGTTAAGTTTCCTATAGTCAATGCAAACACGCCAACCAGTCTGGGTACGAGTTGGGATAAGGTCGTTAGCTTCATTTTGGATCACGGTATCCCTGATTTTTAGGTACGACATGAATCGGACTATCCCATTGACTATCGGAAATCGGGTAGATGATTCCATTGTCAAGACATTTAAGGATTTTAGCATGAACTACTTCTTTCACGATGCGGTTTAGTGGACGCTGGGGATCACGAGTGGGTTGGCATCATCTATAAGGTGGATTCGATGTTGGACTATCAAAGGACTAATCCCCCTAATATCAGCCATATACTAACCAATTGCTTCCTTATTTTTCTTAAGGATGAGAAGAAGCAATTGTTCTTGCTATCTAGTAAGGTCAGAAGCGATAATGACAAGAAAAGTTTCATTGTCTCCTAAGTAAGCATACATAAGATGACTGGGCAATACTTTGAGTTTAGATTTTGGGGATGACTCAACTGAAGAAATTGGTTAAGGAATAGGCTCAGTTGTGAGCGGCTCGACGGGAATTGAATCAGAGACATTTTCCAGAATACCTTGAAATAAAGTTTCGTAATTTGATTCAATTTCATTGTTCAGTTGGTCAAGCTCAGGTTCATTGTCGTGGATAGAATGGATTTCAGAAAACTGGTCCACATAAGAGTTAGGAGAGTTTTCGGTTCGAAAGATGTTTAGCTCGATGGTCATGTTACCGAAAGAAAGTTTCATAGACCTATTTCTACGGTTGATAAGAGCATTAGAGGTTGTTAATAAGTGACGTCCTAGAATCAAAGGGATCTAGTTTGCAGGATTGCTTACCTGTTGAGTTTCTAGGACAATGAAATCAACTGGAAATATGAATTCGCCTATTTTGATCAATACATCCTCGATTTCATCCACAGGTTTCTTAATTGAATGGTCAGCAAGCTGAAGGGTAACTTTGGTGGGTTTCAGTTCTTCTAATCCTAAATGGCGGTATACGGAATATGGAAGCAAGTTGACACTAGCGCCTAAGTCTAGCAGACATTTATCGATTTTCTTGTCCTCAATAGTACATGATATTTTGGGGCAACCAAGATCTTTGTATTTCACTGGCATTGACTGGGACAAGACTTCGCTAAGAGTTGTTGCGAGAAACACTTTCTTAGGTACTTGTGTATGACGTCGTTTTTGAGTGTACAAATCTTTTAGAAATTTCACGTACTATGGAACTTGTTGTATGATATCTAAAAGAGAAATGTTCACTTTAACTTGCTTAAATATTTCTAGGATCTTTTCTAGTTGATCCGTCTTCTTCCTAGGTCGGAGGCTATGAAAAAATGGAGAAGATAACTCAGTACGTTGGGCTACTTGAGTTTGGGGATGGTCCTTATTAGAAATTGGCTCAATGTTTTGATCTGAGTTGGTTTGAATTTTCAGTCGGGTTTGGAAGATTATCTGGTAAATTGTTTGGGTTCACCGCATGGTTGTCAATCTTTTCGCCAGATCTAAGAGTCATGACCGCATTCAAGTGACTAACATTTGAATCTTGAATGATGTGAATTTGGTTTGAGTTAGGACTCTGACGGTTAGGATTTGGAATGGGTTGACTCGGGGAAGTGCCTCTTTCTCGTTCACTTACATAGGTGGCTAACTCACTCATTTGCGTTTCAAGTTTAGCGATTGATTGACTCGTGTTTTGCATGTGCGAAGTCAATAATTTTTGAAGATTGCTATTTGATTGGAGATTTTGAGTCATCGCCTTAGTCAATTCCTTGAGAGTTTTCTCAAGCGATGTCAATCGTTTGACATCTGGGGGAACAAAAGATTATTGCACTTGATTTTGAGAAGCTGGCGCAGGGTATTGGAATTTATTTTGTTGAAAGGGAAGTTTCGATGGATTACTCGGAAATGGTTGAAAAGGAGGTCGAACCGAGTTAGAATTTGCATTATTTTGGGACCAAGAGAAGTTAGGACGATTTCTCCAACTTAGATTATACGTTGCGGAGAATGGGTCGTTCCTAGCTTTATTAAATGCGTGGAGTTGCTCTAACGAATGTGGGCATTGATCGAGGATGTGGTTAGGATCGTTACATTTGTAATATGAGGGCTGAGACGCTTGAGCTTGATTTATTTGAGTTGATGAAAGGACATTATCAAATTTGGTTATCATCGCGTCTATTTTTGCTTCTAAGGCTACTGAAGATCCTACCGAATGAGCGTTTGATCTGGAATAAATCGATTTCTCGTTAGATCTTTCCCATTAAGCTGATTTTTCAGCCAAATTTTCAAGAAATCGCCAAGTGGCATTGTGATTTTGGCTAGAAAATTTCCTTGGCACATCGATTCGAGCATGCTTCGCGGGTTATTTTCAAGTCCATCGTATAAAATTTGACAAAGAGTCCATTTTTCGAAATTGTGATATGGACATTTGACTAGAAGCTCTTTAAATCTTTCAAAATATTTTGCAAAGGATTCACCCCCAAATTGACGAAAATTTTAACAACCCGAATTTTATAACATGTTAAAACAAGAAATCAGGGCAGAATTAAATTATAAATTAAGAATCAATGGGAACGGGTTACGCCATTGCGTTCATCTCGAAATTTTGCTTGAAAACGAGTACGAAATTTCGTAAATCGGAGTCCGTATGACCAAGTTATGGCCCATAGAAGATTTCAGAAAATTCAAAATTCAGCCCGGAATTCAAATTCAGCCCCAAACAGATTGGGCGGGAAAATTTCCCGCCTAGCCCCAGGTCGACTAGGGAGTCGACCTGCCCCAGCCCAGGTCGACTGCCCAGTCGACTTGGGTGTCGACCTGGGGGTCGACCTCCCTAGTCGAGCCAGGTCGGCCTGTGTGCACCTGCAGGGTCTTATGGTCTGGATTGTTGGCCTGTGACGATTTTTGATGGCTCAGATCTATTCTAGGGTTGATCCTATGGCCTAAACTAGCTCATACTTCTATAAAAACACCCTAAGACCTAACCTAAATCACTAAAAATCATCCTAGCAACAAAGTGCTACCCAAATCTCTCTTAATCATGGCCTCCATCTCCAACTTCAAAGGCTTGAGCATTCAAACTAGATCCATGACAAAGGAGCAAGCTTTCTACATCAAATCAAGAGAGTAGATCAACGTCGCTACAATGATTCTATGACGATTCTTGCTCCTAAATCACTAGCCATGGTTTGTAAGTTCTAGATGCTTTTAGATTGAAACGATAACTTGAATATGACATGTGATAAAGTTGAAATTGAATCTATGCATGATAATCGATCCATGCTCATTCTTGTTCATTTTGGAACTTGACCTTTGGGGATGTTGCTATGACATTAATTTGGACCTATGCATGTTGCAAATCACTCTTTCATATCCTTGTCATGCATGTAATGATGTTTTTCTCTCGGATCTTGTTTTATGCAAAGCTTCTACCTTCCCTATTTATTTTCTTTTGATGAACCTTGGTCGATTTCGGACCTAGGCCTAAACTACAACTTACATGCGGTTTGTATATGGGGGAATGTTGGGATTTCACCTATTTGGACATGGGTGTGTGGTAGAATTGATTTCATAACATGAACAAGGGGAAATTTGGGGTATTGCCAATGTAATTTGCAAGTTTGGGGCATACATGAGTTGGCATATGAATTAAATCACGAGTTTTGGGGACTATGTAAGTTAAATCAAGGGATTGGGCCTATGTAAATTAGGCATAAGTGGAATTGGGAACATGAACCATGATGTGGGTTTATTTGGGCATGAACGTGACAAAATGTAACTTTGGCTAGAACTTGATTTGGGTAAATTGGCATAAACTTGACATACATGCAAATAGGTGAGAGTTGAACATATGGGAAGTGGCTAGAATTGGGTACACATTTTGATGGACATGTAATTGGGAACTTGGGAATATGCTTAGTAATATGTAAAGTGGGGATTTTGACTTAGGTGACATATATGTAATTAACAATCTAACGGATGCCTTCGACACGAGGTTAGACTTGAGTTGTGGTGTAATTCTGCCCGGAACCGCCCGGCATATCTAGTGACCACAACAATAATAGTCTAATGTGAGAGGTCGTAGGCAAAGATTAGATTGTGGTAATGCTTGAACCCGAGGTTGGAATGGATTTGCGGTGTAATTCTGCCCGGAACCGCCCGGCGTATCCAGTGACCGCAAATAAGTCCAATGTGAGAGGTTGATGCATTAGTAAATAATAAATGAATATGACATAGATGGGTGGGTTAAGTAACTTGATTAGACTAATGACACTTGACCAATATGACATAGATGGGTGGGTTAAGTAACTTGATTAGACTAATGACACTTAACCAATATGACATGGACGGGTGGGTTAAGTAACTTGATTAGACTAATGACACTTAACCAATATGACATGGACGGGTGGGTTAAGTAACTTGATTAGACTAATGACACTCAACCAATATGACGTGGATGGGTGGGTTAAGTAAAACCGGACTTGATTACTTGATGACGCTTAACCAGATAACACGATTAGAGGATGGGTTAGTTTAACCTGAATGGGTCGATAACACCCGACTAGTATAGCGCGATGCATGGTAAGGTTAATTAAACTCACAAGGGTAACACTTAACCGTTATAATTTGACTAGTGGACGGGGTTAGGTTAACATATACTTAACCAATCTAACACGGTAACTTGATGGGGTTAAGTCATGAATCGCTTGAATATACTTAACCAATCTAACATGATAACTTGATGGGGTTAAGTCATGAATCGCTTGAATATACTTAACCAATCTAACATGATAACTTGATGGGGTTAAGTCATGAATCGCTTGAATATACTTAACCAATCTAACACAGTAACTTGATGGGGTTAAGTCACGAATCGCTTAAATATACTTAACCAATCTAACATGATAACTTGATGGGGTTAAGTCATGAATTGCTTGAATATACTTAACCAATCTAACACGGTAACTTGATGGGGTTAAGTCACGAATCGCTTGAATATACTTAACCAATCTAACATGGTAATTTGACGGGGTTAAGATTAAATATACTTAACCAATTTGACACGATGATTGGGATAGGGTTAAGTCATGAACCGCTGGAATACGCTTAACCAACTTGACACGTGATTCGTAGGGCTAAGTCATGAGCTTGAAGGACAACACTTAGCCAACTTGACATGACATGTAGACGGGTTAGGTCACGAACTTAAATGACCACAGTTAACCATCTTGACATGCTAGACTGATAGGGGTTAAGTCTTGAATTTAGATGACAACACTTAGCCTGCTGGACGGAAACCCTAGTTACGCGGTCCTTTTCAGCAGTAACCCTCTTGAATGTATCACGATACCCTAGGGACTAGGCCAGGGTGGGGCACGATTACTGGGCTGATTGTAAGCGACCAGAACGATGGCTGAGTTCTTGCGCCATTGTAAGTTCAGGCGGACTATGGTCGTGCACATGAGTCCGGAGTTGAAAAAGCAGGCATGGGCACCAGTAGTTGTACACTGTTCATGCTTGGAATGGTGTCCGTGGTTGACACCCTAGGGCTTGATACACCCTAGGGTGGACCTAGCACAGAGTAGCTACATTCGTGATTGGGTCGTATGACACCGACACACGACGAGTTAGGACTTGTAGGGAGCCGATCGATTAGATCGTTACGTGGAAAAAGGGCGTTGTTCGATAGGTAGCATAATCCCTAGTGGTCTATGGTGGCATAAACCCTGATGGAATCTAGAAAACGTCCAATAGGTAGCATAATCCCTAGTGGTCCTAGGTGGCGTAAATCCTAGATGAACACGCGATAATTCATGATAAGGGAATCTGGGCCAGAACAAGGATGGCAGTCCGAGCGATTCCAAGGATGGTGACACTACGTTGTAGTGGTACAGAATAACGTGATGGAACTCGCACGATATATGGCAAGGGACTATACATATACATGGAAGGGATGATACGAGTTAGGATGCTAGTACGGTTGGTGCAGAGGACGTTAGACATGCGATGTTATTCCGAGTTTATCTTGTTACCTTGGTTATCCTGTTACCTTGGTTATCCTGTTACCTTGGTTATCTTGTTACTTGAGTTTATCTTGTTATCTTAGTTTGATCTGTTTATCTTGTCATCATGTTTATGTTTACTTTCAGTTTATACATGTCATGTTAACTTTACCTGTTTTTAGGCTGAAAGTAGCTAGGACTTACCAGTCTTTATGACTGACCCTGTTTTGTTTTGCCACTTTTTCTTCCGTTTCCCCCCTAGGTTTACAGGGAGGAAATGTTGCTACCTAGTGCGGATTTTTTGATTCAAGATCATCATCTGTGGCTTGGACTTTTCATGGCTATTTTGCTGTTTTACTTGGGGATAATTTATGACTATGGTTTTATGCTTCTTTATTATTGCAAGACAGGTTTCGGTGTAAGTAATTTAATGGCGCTTTGATGTAAAAGGTTTTAGACCTTACTACTTTTATAAAGTAATAAAATCATGTTTTCTTCCGCTGTTTTATATGTTCTATCTTGTAATATTTCTGTGCATGTTTACCTAGATAATACTCCACCAAAGCTAGTGCATTCCCTTTGTGAGCGACCCTAGCGGAGGTAGGGTGTTACAAAAGTTGACGATTTCGTTTTGAATTTTGGATGTTTTTTCCAAGGGGTAAAATTTCTTTAGAAAAATGTCCACAAACTCACCCCAAGTTCCAATCGTATTTGAAGGTAAGCTATACAACCATTTCTTAGCATAATCGGTAAGTGCAAATGGAATTAACCTAAGTTTGATTCCATCGTCACTTAATTGTTGAAATTTCATGGTTGTACAAACTTGTTCAAATTTGGTTAAGAAAATATAAGGATCATCACATTCAAGATTGTCGAACTTTGGAAGAGTATTTAGGTGATTCGAATGAATTTCAATGTTGTTAGGCGGGAAATATGATGCAAGAAGGAATAGAAACCCGATCGGGGAAGTGTCTATCCCTAAGAGATCGCGGGAGATTTTCTTCGGCCATGTTTAAAGGAATATTTGTTCGAACTAGACGATTATCCGAAGGATCACGAGTCCAATTACGCATGCACTAGCGAGAAGAATAAGGGAAGACGAGAAAAAACAAATTTGAGAAGAGAATAGAAATTTTTCACAAAATGAGAATTGTTTTGATTTTTTTTAGAGAAAAAGAATTAGACATAAAAGATTTTTTTTTAAAATAAGAATGAAGCTAATGCAAATTACTTATTTACAGTTTTTCTAGAATTATATAATGACGGTTAGATTTATTTCAACAAAAGATTTCTCAGCCAGTTAACGGACACTAGTTATTGGTGCACCAAGAATCACCCTAGCAATGCAGCCGAATGTTTAAGTACCTTCAGAGGAACAACCGATATAATATTTACGAATCACCGTAATATTTTGAAACGGTTATTACTCTGTTGTAGTCTAGACACCAAGAAATAATCCGCTAGAAATAAACCAATTTGTTAGAATATAATTAAGTCCTTAGAAAAAGAAAAAAAAACAAAGATAATGCAAAAAAAAAATTTGAGAATATTTTAATCAGTCTCAGAACAGTCACAGAACATGATAGAATTTTTTTTAACAAGCAAGCTGATGTCCTGTAGAAGATTTTTACAAGCAATGTCTATATTTTCTTATTTGCAATAACAGTCCTTATAGGGTTCAGAAAATTCTCGCCTAGATTGGCAGTCTGTCAAGTGCAACTGAGTAGCGCTAGCGTGTTCACAACCCATTTGGTGTGCAACTGCTCCAACAATTCAAATTTTTCTATTTGCTTGACCTCAAAATTCTCAGTCGATTGCTAGATAGTATTTTTTTTGAGAAGAAATAAAACAATCAAAAGAAGAAAAACTAAATTGAAATTAAAACAGAAACTATACTGAAGGATTTTTTTTCTTTTTTTTAAAGAGAAAGAAAAAAATGCAAACTTAAACTGAAAATTGAAACCAAGACTCAAAAGATAAAGAAATTAAAAACAAAACAAACCAAAATTAATAAATGCCAACACTATTTCAAATCCAAGCAAGTCCGGCCCAAGACAGGGGAAGGCCACTTAAATTCCAAGCAATCAAATGTACTTAACCCGATTCGCATACACGTGATAACACTCACTAACAAGAAAATGCACAGACCTGAAAAATATATGCCTCCTTCCTCTAAAATAAATCAAGCTCCCAAAAACAAAATTAACAAAAATTAAGCACGCCTGTTTCCTTTTAGTGTTTCTCGCACGGCTTGCAAGCCAACAAAGGATTAATTTTTTTTATATTCGAAATCAAATCGGGAATTTGGGCTAAATCGGGTTGTCGATTGAAGGCTATTCAAACTGGTGATTTGGACAAGGGTGTACTGAGGTAGAAGGGAAGATGGAGCGCTGATCACGTGTTGTGAGGGTTGGGAGAGCAACACACGTGTTTGGTGGATCTAATGAAAGTTACGGCAAGAGGGAAAGGCAGACTTTGTAGCAACTTTGTTGAGGCAGTTTCAGGTGAGCGCTGAGGACGAGTTGACGATGAAGGAAAGTTGTTTGTCGTATGTGATATGATATGGTGCATATTTTGTGAATGTGGGCGAATTGACGATGTGAACAAATGTGGGCGAATTGGATTTAGTGAAGGACAGGGACGTGGTTTTGTTGGGGTACGGGCAAAGTTGTTTGAAGGACTGATGGCACTTTGTATCAGCAGGAGTTTGTGGTAGGAGGTGGTTTGTGGATGTGAAGCGAGATGAATGATTGTTGTAGGCGGCTTCATTGTTGTTGGTGCGAAAGGTGCAGCGGCGGATCCAGAAAGTTATCTCACTGGGGGCAAAATATAATTTTCCCATTCAAAAACTATTTTTTCCAACAGGATTATTTTTCCAGAAAGTTATCGCTATTGTTTAGGGCATTATATTCAGGGTATTATTTAGAACACTCAAACCAATAGCAAAAAGAGCACTATTTTTCCAGAAAGTTATAACTATTGTTCACACAAAACAATGAAATGTCAACCATGTTGGACCTGATGTGTTGTTTAACCATGAAGCAATAAGTATTTTAATGCATTGGGAAGTTGAGTGGGGGTTGGCTGTAACGCATTCAGATCATGCAATAGTTATATTTTTTTGGTAATTATTTCAATCTCAGTGGGGGCCATCGCCCCCACTGGTCCTTACTTGCATCCGCCAGTGGAAAGGAGGATGGTGTTTGGACTTGGTTGATTCAGGTATTGCGTTGCTTGGCAGTGATGGACTCACGATGGGGTTTGACTAGTTGAAGAAGGTGGTTCGTTGTAGGGTTGTGGGATGATTCGGAATTCGAGTTTTTGGTTAATGGTGTATGGTTTGTATGCAGTAAGTGATTGATGATGGAGGGTGACCAAATAGAGTTCGATTGTAACTGAAGTTGGTTGGTTTGAAGTTTTGGTTGACATAAAGGAGAGATGATGCTGCATTTTGGTCGAGGAGAATTATAAGGAGAGGTTGGGGATGATTTCAACAAGTTTGAGGAGTAGAGAGAAGTATGAAATAAACTGTAGAAAAGCGGATTATTTGGAAAGAGATTGTAGAAATTTGAAAGAATACAGAAAAGTGGAAAGAAAGAAAGAAAAAAGTGGAAAGAAATAAGCGTAGAAAAGAAAAATGAAATTGTATTTTAAAAAATGGAAAGGCTATAAAGAAAGGAATTAAAAGAAGGCACTATTTTACTTATTTATTTATTTTGTAAAAATAGAAAGGCAATGAAACGGGAAAGAAATCTAACCAAAAATTGCAATTTATTTATTTATTTATAAGGAAATTGTAAATAGAAGGAAGTAAAGATTGTGTAGAAGAAAAATCGGAAAGAAGTAAATGAAAGATAAGGGAAGAAAAGATGGAAAGAAATTAGGAACAAAATCTGGCAAATTTTCTTCTTCTTTTATTTGGAGATTACGGTATCATAGATCAAATACCAAATCGACTAAAAAAGATTTTTTTTTCTATCTATGCTAGAAATTAAAAAAGAACACAATAAAATAAAATATTTTTGTGTTTTTTTATACGAAATAAAAAATGAAAAATACGAAAATAAAATTATAACCCGAAGGATTTACTAATAAAAATTATTTTGGTCCCCGGCAGCGGCACCAAAATTTGTTTGCGAACAAATTAAACAATTGTAAAATCCATTTGGCTTTCCTAAACAACAAGGATTGTTGTAGAGGGTGTTGAACTCTTGGACCAAAAAATATTTTAATTAATAAATCCAATCAAGTTATGCCAGAATTTTGATTGGTTGCAAACGCAGAAAATAAACAAAAAGAGAGTTTTAACAATAAGTGAAAGCAATTAAAGGATAATGACATAGATTTGATTGATACTCATCAATAGCCAACAAATAAAAATAGATATAATTAATGTTTCTGTCACAAACATGAATCAATGATAATTACGTTCTTAGAAAAAAAATAAGTGAATGACGACAAGCATAGCCTATGCAGGAGCTGAGCTCTTAAACAACCATAGGCTATCAGGTTAGATTCACTAATTAATTCCTAAAACCCTAAAATTAGATCTAAATATGATAATTGTTAGATCAAACATGAATATACCCTATGAAGGAGCATAGCTCTTAAACGACACAGGATATGAAGGTTCAGATCTAACCCTTGATTCATATCCAGATCTACATGTATAACATCCTCATCTTTTGGCTATGCGATTCATATTGAATCATATCTATAAGCGTCAACACCCCCTAATCAAAGGGGATTAGCTAGACATAGCTAAAGAAGAAGAGAAAAAGAAAATAAATAACATGAACATAAATAAAATAAAATAACAACAGAGAAGAGAAGGAGAAGTATTTTATTCCAATAGATGTTGTACATAATAAAACCCAGTGTAATTACAAATGAAGGAGATACAGTGTATTTATAGTTGCATTGGCCAAGACTAAGAGGCTAATTACACAATGTGGGACAAAATCCCTTTTCTTAAATAACACATAAATCAGTGTGAACGCAACATGAATGAGAGGCCTTGCAAATGAGCTAATGTGAACACAATGTGAACGGATTTGCAATTGGCATAGCTTGCGGGCATCAAATGACATCAAATTCAATTGTTCTGAGCATGAATAAGAACTCCATAACATCTGCGACAAGCTATCCTTATGAAAAGGCACTGAATCATTAAAATATGTGGCAGAATGTGGTTGAACATCAACATTTCTTCAAGCTTTAATCAAGCCTTCATATACCAATTCTTCAAGCTTTTCAACAATTAAGTGCACTAATCCATTCATCATAAAAAATCTGAAAACACAACAATAAATACACAGTATCAATTATTTTAAATATAAAATAAGATAAATAAGCAGATAAAATATACATATTTACATGTATATCAAACACCCCCACACTTATCTTTTTATTCGTCCTTGAATAAACTAAACTAAGATATGTCACACTTTCATAGGAAACACGATTGCATTTAGCGTATGCAACAAGCCGTTAAACCCCTAGTCGGACGAGTGTTGTCTCGTGAGAGTTTTAAGCGGATACTATCGACAAAATCCAAAGCTTCTTATGTATGCGGATTAATCAAACAATATATTTAAGGTCTTTCATATTCCAGGGACTTTACCTGACTTCAATAATAACGGTTTAGTCCCCAATTGTCCATCCCATAATTGGTGCAAAAATGAATATTTTTTTTTAAGCTGAATCGTAATTCCTTGATAACACTGTAATTGTCTTGAATATTAAGAGCGTGGTTACTCAAGCTAAAAATATAGTTTTGTTCTTGTTTTACATTCATGGTAATTTTGGTGAATTTCACATAATTATTGATGAAATGGCTAAATTGGTGATGTTAGTGATTTCACAACATGGTTGTGATTGTGTTGAATGGATTGGTTGAGTTGGTTTCGTTGATTGTGTTGATTGGCGAAGATTTGTTCGAAATTGGTGTTGCATTGAAGTAGTGTATGTTTTGGGTCGCATGGAAGGGGGTCGGTCGCGCTCAAATGTTGTCTTGGAGAATAAGAAAAGAATCAGGCTCGAGCGAGCCAGGGGATAGGTTAATCGCGCAAGTAGAGAAGACTTGGGGTCTTGGTTCTAGAGAAAAATTGATCGGTCACTCCTAGTAGTGGATCGGTTGAGTGACCCTAAAGTAGAGTAACGGGTTCGATCGTACGAGCCTGCGTAATCAGTTCGAGTGAGAGAGCCCAAAGCGGTGTGATTTGAGGAGTATGGTGGGTCGGTCGGCTATTGAAGGGTTGGTCGGTCTTGTCGGAAGGGAAGGGTCGGTCGCTCCTAAGAAGGAGGGATGGTTGACTATCGAGGGTCGGTCGGTTACTGGAGGGTTGGATGGTCATATGGGTATCAAAGGGTTGGTCGCTCCTGGGGTAAAGGAGGACGGTCGAGCTTTTGAAGAATGGCCTGGTCATTCATAATGACTAGGGTTTGATTGTGTTGTGAAGATTGAGCCTCATATTGATTATTGTTCGACTCAATGGTGTAGTGACTTCGAGGTATATCTAGAAGGAAGTTTTCGAACAGTGGCAATGAGTTCGTTGATAGGTGTAAAGCAACGAATGTGCAGACAACTCTAAAGGTGTTGGGTTGTGGATAAAGATTACTCGAGTGGGACTTAGGTTTGAGAATAGTCGCCAGAAATGACAACTAGAGATGCGAAGGCTGAGGGATTATCGTTATCGTAAGTTCTAGCAGACTCGAAGCAGAGGTACTTTGGGCAGTCATGAAGGGCCTCGTATCTTGGGCAGTCGTGAAGGGCCTAGTTGTCGAGGACAAACATACGAGTCATGATGGAGTATGAAGTTGTGCTGGAACTAGGGTTAACATTAGCCCTTGACATATGACCTTCAAGATGGGTCGTCATACAACTAACGATGGTTTCAAAGAAGGATTGGCGGTGATAGCCAGAGTTTGTCATGGATGTTTGAATGTATGGATGTTTTGTTATACCATCTCACATGGATTATCCAACATCGAGGGAGATGTTTCTTGAGTGCTTGACTGATATTTGTTTAGGCCTCTGTGGAGAGTACTTAAGGGTGTTAAACTCGATCAGGGTTGTCTACGTGAGACCTAAGTAATCTAGATGTTATGAGTGTTACAGATGGTTGTTCTGATTTCCATGGACAAATTGTTGTTACCTTGGATGTTATGGATTGTAAATTCTCTCACTATCGGATGTGGGGAAGACTGTTGTGAGTTCTTCTTTAGTTAGGGTTGTGGTTGGTAAATCTACCCATTCTCATATACTTTATTAATGAAGTTTTTTAGCTGTTTATCACTCACTAAGACTGTTGTCCGACTCAAGATTTTATGTTTCCTTCTTATTACTTTGGGTTGTTCATCCGGTTGTGGATGGGCAAATTAAGCAGCAGGTGACAGGTGATGCTTTTGTGTGGAAGATGATGCTGATCGATGACGAGCTGGAGGCTAATGTACCAATTTTGTTACTATCTAGTATTTTATGTTTCCACTGATACTTTATACTCTCAGGGATGTAGTGAGGACCTTTGTACAAAAATATAATCCAAAGTTGTATGGATCTTTCTACGGGTTCTGTTAAGTGTAACACCCCACCTCCGCCAGGGTCACTCACAAGCGAATGCACTAGCTTTGGAGGGGCATTTTCTAGGTAAACATGCACAGAAATATTACAAGACAGAACATATAAAACAGCGGAAGAAAAAAAACAAAATTTCATTACCTTATAAAATTATAAGGTCTAAAGCTTTTTACATCAAAATGCCTTTAAAAGCCATTACACTGGAAACCTGTCTTGCAATAGTTAAAGAAGCATAAAACCACAGTCTTAAAATATTCCCCAAGTAAAACGGTAAAGCAGCCATAGCCAAGAAAAATCCAAGCCATACATGATGACCTTGAAGCCGAAGAAGTCCGATCTAAATAACAGTATTTCCTCCCTGAAAACCTGGGGGGGGGGGGGAGGGGGGGACGGAAGACAAAGAGGCGAAAGAAAACGGGGTCAGTCATAAAGACTGGTAAGTCCTGTCTACTTCCAGCATAAAAACAGGTAAAGGTAACATGACATGCATAAACTGAAAGTAAACATAAGGATGATGACAAGATAAACAAGGTAAACCAAGGTAACAGGATGAACTACTGTATCAAGATAAACTACGGTCACTATGAATCACGTATATCATCCCAAGGTTCTATCGAGTATAACACCTCAAGGTTCTATCAAGTATATTTGCCCTGCACCTTCTGTACTAGTATCCCAACCCGTGTCATGTGTTAGCTACAAAATGTCCCTTGCCCAATGAAATGGTCCATGTCAACCTAATGTAGGTTTTCCCAACTCGTATGTTTCTTTCCATGTATATGTTTAGTCCATTGCCGTAAATCCTACGGGCTTCCTCACGTAGTTCTATACTACTTCAACGTAGTTCCATTATCCTTGAGAATCGTTTGGACTGTCACCCTTGATCTAGCTGTATTTTCTTACCATGAATTCTCGAATGTTCGGCTAGGATTTATGCCACCTAGGACCACTAGGGATTACGCTACCTACTAAACGTTTTCGTAACTCGGTTTGGGTTTAAGCCACCTAGGACCTCTAGGGATTACGCTACCCGTCAACCACGCCCTTTTTCCCATGTATGTATCATGAATCGTTTTTCCATGTCTAGATGCACATGTATCTCAATGTGCCATCCGAGTCCCGTGACACGGCTAATCAAGAAATACAGGACTCGGTCGGGAGCTTTAGGTTATCTGCCGATGCAGATATCAAGGTCTGTTTTTCTGCCGGTGGTTATGGTCCTACGTGACCCCTCCCTCAACTACTGAAAGGCAATCCAAGAAAATAATGCACGAGAACTATACTCCGGCCATCCATGCCCCACTTTCCTATTGGCCAACCTCACCCATAACTAGATAGCAAGTATATGGTCTGTTGGGAGTTCTCTGCCTTTCTGCATACGTGCACGATTGACTAAAGATGGTAGGTAGTCGACGAAATGCTATCACAGGGCTAAACTAAGTATCACTGATTCCACACTAATCCACCCCAGTCTTTAGGTTGCTCGCACAGCAACCAAGGCATACCCTTGGTTCTTCTACCGCAGGCCTTAACCTCTGTGAGCCCAGGCGGATCATATGCAACCTCACAGAGGGATACCAAGAGTACCCTCATGTCCCCCGAAGCTACCGCTTTGTCACCCAGTTCGCTGGAGCCTTTATCTAAGTCAGATAGACATTCGCTCCTCCTTGCGTGTTTGTTTAAACGATGACCTACTGTATTAGGTTACTCATCTATTTGTGAACTGGTCCAATTCTCTTGACTAAGAATTATTACTTAGTTATCCTTAACTAAGGTTTATCACTTAGTTTCCCTTCCCGTTATCCTTATTAACTACGATTTTCCACTTAGTCCCCTGAACTAGGGTTTTGGTCTAATGGGTTAAGTGTTGTCCTTCGAGTTCATGACTTACCCCGCCTACGAATCATGTCAAAATTGGCTAAGTATTCAAGTTCAAGACTTAGCCCTACAAACCATGTATCAAGTTGGTTAAGTATATCAAGAAGTTCATGACTTAACACTAGATTATCGTGTCAGATTGGTTAAGTATAGGTTAACTTAACCCTATCAAATTACCGTGTCAGATTGGTTAAGTATAGGTTATCTTAACCTCATCAAGCTACCGCGTCAGATTGGTTAAGTATAGGTTGTCTTAACCTCATTAAATCATCGAGTAAAAATGGTTAAGTGTAGGTTAACTTAACCCCATTAAATTATTGAGTCGGATTGGTTAAGTATATTTAAGAGGTTCGTGACTTAACCCTACCAAATTATCAAGCCAGATTGGTTAAGTGTAAGTTAACTTAACCCCATCAAATTACCGAGTCGGATTGGTTAAGTGTAGGTTATCTTAACCCCATCCACTAGTCGTATTTATAATGGTTAAGTATCATTCTTGTGGGTTTTCTTACCTCTACCACGCATCGCGTTATCCCAGTTGGGTGTTATCAACCCATTTAGGTTAAACTAACCCATCCGCTAATCATGTTATATGGTTAAGTGTCTTTTAAGTAATCAAGTCCGGTCTTACTTAACCTACCCATTCATGTCATATCGGTTAAGTGCCATTAGTCAAACTATCTAAACCTTATCATGTGGCATTAAGTAAATTAATGCACCCCAACCTCTCACATTAGACTTTGTTGTGGTTACTGGTTACGCCGGGCGGGTCCGGGAAGCTTTACACCACAACCTAGTCTAACCTCGGGTTTTGAGCGCGATATGACCAACTTCTCACATTTGGTCCTATTGTCTGTAGCTACTGGATTTGCCGGGCGGTTCCGGGTAGATTTATGCTACAAACTCAACCCAACCTCGAGTTGGCCACTTTCATGTTTTCCTACTTGTCATGTTCATGTCAAATTTAAGCTATGACAAAGTCCACGTTTTCCACTTATGCCCATTGTCCCATTACTTAATTCATTTTAAGTTTCATAGCCCATCTCAAGTTTGCCTAAACTACCCAAGGCGTATTCCCAACGCAAGCAAAAGCGAGTCAACATAGTAGGAATATTATGACAACGTATTGGCCCCAAACATATATGATAGCAAAAAGGGATTGGCCTCAAACATGTATGATAACATAAAGGGATTGGCCTCAAACATGTATGATAACATAAAAGGATTGGCCTCAAACATGTATGATAGAATAACACTTGGTTCATCATCATAGGCATGTAAATGGTAATGAGGGGTTTAGGCTCTTTTACATGCATAAGCCCCAAGTCAAGTTCATATGAATGTTCCATAAGTCAAATTGTTTTAAGTGTTCATGCCAACATTCCACAAGTCAATATTCAATCTTGCATGATAAACTAAGTCAAACACAACATGAGTGGCAAGATTTAATCACTAAGAATTATCCCAAAGTCATAGGTTCAAGAGAGAGGCAAGACTAGATTCACATAGACTAACATGCTTAGGTTTTCATCTCATTTTATTCCATGTCAACATTAGAACTACCGTTTAGATCTAAAAGTAGCTAGAACTTACAAAGCGTGGCTTAGAGATTTATGGGCAAGCATTTATCGTAGAACGGTGTTGAGATGATGCTCTACTTCCTTGATTTGATGTAGAAAGCTTGCTCCTTTGACATGGATCTTTTTTGAATGCTCAAGCCTTTGAAGTTGGAGATGGAAGCCATGATCAAGAAATATTTGGGCAGCACTTTGTTGTTAGAGTGAATTGTAGTGAATTAGGCTAGGTCTTAGGGTGCTTTTGTAGGAGTAGGAACAAGTTTAGGCCATAGGATCAACCCTAGAACAGATCTGAGCCATCAAAAATCGTCACAGGCCAACAAACCAGACCACAAGACCCTGCAGGTGCACACAGCCCGACCTGGTCCGACCAGGGAAGTCGACCCCTAGGGCGACTGCCCACTCGACCTGGTCCCTGGGGGGGGGGGGGGGGGGGGGGTCGACTCCCCAGTCGACCTGGGGCTGGGCGGGAAATTTCCCGTCCAACTTGTTTGGGGCTAAATTTGAAATTCAAAAATCTGTTTTCGTTTTCTGATTTTTCGTGAAACTTCTAGAGGTCATATCTCGGTCATACGGACTCCGATTTACGAAATTTCGGACTCGTTTCCAACCACAATTTCGAGACGAACGCAATGGCACAACTCGTTTCTCTTGATTCTTATTTTAAAATTTAATTCTGCCCTGATTTCTTGTTTTAACATGTTATAAAAAAATTCGGGTTGTTACATTCTCCCCACCTTAAAGGATTTCGTCCCCGAAATCTCCAAATTAGGAACAACGTATCCTACCATCCATCATCCATCTACTCAAAACATCATCCACAAGCAAACATTGTCCTTAAGAGATTTCTAATGCTATATGAACATATGCAGAAATTGTGTGTATATGTTCCTTATCTAATGCAAATGATCAGTCCTGATTGATCTTCTAAATGCAAAATATGTTTAGTGCCATGAATCCATATGCATGCAAATAGTCCTAGTCACATAAACACTATATGCGTGCACAGCCATTCATCCATATGCAATATTCACATGATAACACATTCAAATTCATCCATAAACAAGTATAAACACGTATATATATGAAATATGAAATGTGACTAAGCTGATCTAGTGCCTAGTGTGTATTCGCACATCCACGAGCAACCACTTGCAACCATATAAATCATAACATGTTTTCAAATACATGTTTACATCCACATGGTTCTACCTAAGGTCCTCAAAATAGGACCGGGAAGATAAGCAAGATAAACTCCTTTTGGATTACAAGAAATCCCTTTCTAAACCCAACCCATATCCTATAAAGCCGAAAAGGTTTAGTCAACCTAACGGACACCTTCAAACCATGACATGTATTATTAACCGATGAGTCATACCCCCTATGGAGTTTGCAACAGAAATAAGATCGAGAATAGGACCGAGAGGATATGCATAAAAGATAGCATGCGGGTAATCTCTACAGGAAAACAGGGATCAAGAATATACTCTTAAAAAGATAGCATGATGGGCGTATCTTGTCTTAAATCTTCTAAGTCGCATTTCCTTGAGCTTAATTCCATTGTGCTTTGACCATCTTTAACTCATGATTTCGTGGCCTCTTAACTCCTATTTCCAAATATGAGCTGGAACTCACTTCATTGTCGCCTCTCGTTACACTTTTACTTATTCTCCCTCTAGTATACTTGGCTCAACCATATCCGTGCACTCATGGTTTCATGTAAGCTCTCCAAAATTCACTAGTGAATCATGGATCTCGTTTACTCGCTCTACAGCATTCCACGCAGAAGAACTTATCTCTTGAAAACGAACAGATGCCAACCATGTTACCAAGTGTACTTACTAGAGTGATTTCCATAACTCATGCACAAGCGAAATGAACCACCCGCCTAAGTGGAGAACTCTACTCGAACGGATTACCAACAAATGCATCAAGAGCTTCTAGGTAACCAATCATAACAGAACCCTAAAGGTTACACGAGACTTCGAGGGTATTACCGAAGCAGGTTAAGAGCCTAACTACCCTCCTTTCAGAACCGAGAATGACACCCTTACTGGATAACCACTCCATTCCTAGAATTCAAGCCATAGCTTAAAAGCATAAGCATTATTCCTAAAAGTCATAGGCGTCCTCAAATCCAAACAAGTCATGAATAAATGGACCGACTCCTCAACAAGATTTGAGACAAAAATGGGATCCTTTACTATGCTAGTACGAAGGTGCAGAGACTCAACTATCGAAGCAGACTTAAATGATGCGGTGATCAAAGAAAAGTCCTGATGGGATGATAGAGAAGGAAAGCTAAACCTTTCACAGAAACGTTACCATCCTTCTTCAGTACGCTAACAGTGAGAGCATACAATTGCCCTCTCGATGATCTTGTCCTCATCTCGTAATACTTGACTATCGTTCCCTTTTTACCCTACTAGAGATACTCTCTCTTATCATGGGTTTTATCATTCACTTTTTTCCTCCTTTGTGAATTAATCCATACCAACAAGTTGTTTTTCCTTAAGCTTGTATCCTTTATCCTTGTTCTTACTATCCTTTCTTATAACACGGTAACAGGTCTCTCGAGAACTGCCTCCATCGTACCGAAAACACTGACGTAGTTAGAAAAGGATTAGTCGCAGTTCGAACCGCTATGACTACAGGTGGAGGAAAGAAAGGAAAAGAGATTCAATCAAGGAAACAAAGGATAATGCTAATGGCCCTTGGGGAATAGCCTTTAAAAATAAAACATTCCTTGAAAAATGCTTCTTTGTAAACAGTTTTCAAATAGTTTTCAGAAGGTTTTAAAACTTTTGCCCAGTCTGGTAACCTTCTGCTCTCATACCAAATGTAACACCCCACCTCCGCCAGGGTCACTCACAAGTGAATGCACTAGCTTTAGAGGGGCGTTGTCTACGTAAACATGCACAGAAATATTACAAGATAGAACATATAAAACAGCGGAAGAAAAAAAACCAAATTTCATTACCTCATAAAATTATAAGGTCTAAAGCTTTTTACATCAAAATGCCTTTAAAAGCCATTACATTGGAAACCTGTCTTGCAATAGTTAAAGAAGCATAAAACCACAGTCTTAAAATGTTCCCTAAGTAAAATGGTAAAGCAGCCATAGCCAAGAAAAATCCAAGCCATACATGATGACCTTGAAGCCGAAGAAGTCTAAGCTAAATAATAGTATTTCCTCCCTGAAAACCTAGGGGGAGAAACGGAAGACAAAGAGGCGAAAAAAAACGGGGTCAGTCATAAAGACTGGCAAGTCCTATCTACTTCTAACTTAAAAATAGGTAAAGGTAACATGACATGCATAAACTGAAAGTAAACATAAGGATGATGACAAGATAGACAAGCCAAACCAAGGTAACATGATGAACTACTGTATCAAGATAAACTACGGTCACTATGAATCACATATAACATCCCAAGGTTCTATCGAGTATAACACCCCAAGGTTCTATCAAGTATATTTGCCCTGCACCTTCTGTACTAGTATCCCAACGCGTGTCATGTGTTAGCTACAAAATGTCCCTTGCCCAGTGAAATGGTCCATGTCAACCTAATGTAGGTTTTCCCAACTCGTATGTTTCTTTCCATGTATATGTTTAGTCCATTGCCGTAAATCCTACGGGCTTCCTCACGTAGTTCTATACTACTTCAATGTAGTTCCATTATCCTTGAGAATAGTTTCGACTGTCACCCTTGATCTAGCTGTTTTTTCGTACGATGAATTCTCGAATGTTCGGCTAGGATTTACGCCATCTAGGACCACTAGGGATTACGCTACCTACTAAACGTTTTCGTAACTCGGTTTGGGTTTAAGCCACCCAGGACCGCTAGGGATTACGCTACCCGTCAACCACGCCCTTTTTCCCACGTATGTATCATGAATCGTTTTTCCATGTCTAGATGCACATGTATCTCAATGTGCCATCCGAGTCCCGTGACAGGGCTAATCAAGAAATACAGGACTCGGTCGGGAGCTTTAGGTTATCTGCCGATGCAGATATCAAGGTCTATTTTTGTACCGGTGGTTATGGTCCCACGTGACCCCTCCCTCAACTACTGAAAGGCAATCCAAGAAAATCATGCACGAAAACTATACTCCGGCCATTCATGCCCCACTTTCCTATTGGCCAACATCACCTATAACTAGATAGCAAGTATATGGTCTGTTGGGAGTTCTCTGCCTTTCCGCATACGTGCACGATTGACTAAAGATGGTAGGTAGTCGATGACATGCTATCACAGGGCTAAAATAAGTATCGCCGACTCAACGCTAATCCACCCCAGTCTTTAGGTTGCTCGCACAGCAACCAAGGCATACCCTTGGTTCTTCTACCGCAGACCTTAACCTCTGTGAGCCCAGGCGGATCATCTGCAACCTCACAGAGGGATACCAAGAGTACCCTCACGTCCCCCGAAGCTACCGCTTCGTCACCCAGTTCACTGGAGCCTTTATCTAAGTCAGATAGACATTCGGTCCTCCTCGCGTGTTTGTTTAAACGATGACCTACCGTATCAGGTTACTCATCTATTTGTGAACTGGTCCAATTCTCTTGACTAAGAATTATTACTTAGTTATCCTTAACTAAGGTTTATCACTTAGTTTCCCTTCCCGTTATCCTTATTAACTACAATTTTCCACTTAGTCCACTGAACTAGGGTTTTGGTCTAATGGGTTAAGTGTTGTCCTTCGAGTTCATGACTTACCTCGCCTACGAATCATGTCAAAATTGGCTAAGTATTCAAGTTCAAGACTTAGCCCTACAAACCATGTATCAAGTTGGTTAAGTATATCAAGAAGTTCATGACTTAACCCTATATTATCGTGCCAGATTGGTTAAGTATAGGTTAACTTAACCCTATCAAATTACTGTGTCAGATTGGTTAAGTATAGGTTATCTTAACCTCATCAAGCTACCGCGTCAGATTGGTTAAGTATAGGTTGTCTTAACCTCATTAAATCATCGAGTAAAAGTGGTTAAGTGTAGGTTAACCTAACCCCATTAAATTACCGAGTCAGATTGGTTAAGTATATTTAAGAGGTTCGTGACCTAACCCTACCAAATTATCAAGTCAGATTGGTTAAGTGTAAGTTAACTTAACCCCATCAAATTACCGAGTCGGATTGGTTAAGTGTAGAATAACTTAACCCCATCCACTAGTCGTATTTATAATGGTTAAGCGTCATTCTTGTGAGTTTTCTTTACTCTACCACGCATCGCATTATCCCAGTCGGGTGTTATCAACCCATTTAAGTTAAACTAACCCATCCGCTAATCATGTTATATGGTTAAGTGTCTTTTAAGTAATCAAGTCCGGTCTTACTTAACCTACCCATTCATGTCATATCGGTTAAGTGCCATTAGTCAAACTATCTTAACATTATCATGTGGCATTAAGTAAATTAATGCACCCCAACCTCTCACATTAGACTTTGTTGTGGTTACTGGTTACGCTAGGTGGGTCCGGGTAGCTTTACACCACAACCTAGTCTAACCTCGGGTTTTGAGCGCAATATGACCAACTTATCATATTGGGTCCTATTGTCTGTAGCTACTGGATTTGTCGGGCGGTTCTGAGTAGATTTATGCTACAAACTCAACCCAACCTCGAGTCGGCCACTTTCATGTTTTCCTACTTGTCATGTTCATGTCAAATTTAGGCTACGACAAAGTCCACGTTTTCCACTTATGCCCATTGTCCCATTACTTAATTCATGTTAAGTTTCATAGCCCATCTCAAGTTTGCCTAAACTACCCAAGGCATATTCCCAACGCAAGCGAAAGCGAGTCAACATAGTAGGAATAATATGACAACATATTGGCCCCAAACATATATGATAGCAAAAAGGATTGGCCTCAAACATGTATGATAACATAAAGGGATTGGCCTCAAACATGCATGATAACATAAAGGGATTGGCCTCAAACATGTATGATAGCATAACACTAGGTTCATCATCATAGGCATGTAAATGGTCATGAGGGGTTTAGGCTCTTTTACATGCATAAGCCCCAAGTCAAGTTCATATGAATGTTCCACAAGTCAAATTGTTTTAAGGGTTCATGCCAACATTCCACAAGTCAATATTCAATCTTGCATGATAAACTAAGTCAAACACAACATGAGTGGCAAGATTTAATCACTAAGAATTAGCCCAAAGTCATAGGTTCAAGAGAGAGGCAAGACTAGATTCACATAGACTAACATGCTTAGGTTTTCATCTCATTTTATTCCATGTCAACATTAGAACTACCGTTTAGATCTAAAAGTAGCTAGAACTTACAAAGCGTGGCTTAGAGATTTATGAGCAAGCATTTGTCGTAGAACGGTGTTGAGATGATGCTCTACTTCCTTGATTTGATGTAGAAAGCTTGCTCCTTTGACATGGATCTAGTTTGAATGCTCAAGCCTTTGAAGTTGGAGATGGAGGCCATGATCAAGAAATATTTGGGCACCACTTTGTTGTTAGAGTGAATTGTAGTGAATTAGGCTAGGTCTTAGGGTGTTTTTATAGGAGTAGGAACAAGTTTAGGCCACAGGATCAACCCTAGAACAGATCTGAGCCATCAAAAATCGTCATAGGCCAACAAACCAGACCACAAGACCCTGCAGGTGCACGCAGGCCGACCTGGTCCGACCAGGGAAGTCGACCCTCAGGTCGACACCCAGGTCGACTGCCCAGTTGACCTGGTCCCTGGGGGGTCGGGTCCCCAGTCGACCTGGGGCTGGGCGGGAAATTTCCCGCCCATCTTGTTTGGGGCTAAATTTGAAATTCGAAAATCTGTTTTCGTTTTCTGATTTTTCGTGAAACTTCTAGAGGCCATATCTCGGTCATACGAACTCCAATTTACAAAATTTTGGACTCGTTTCCAACCAGAATTCCGAGACGAACGCAACAGCGCAAACCGTTTCTCTTGATTCTTATTTTAAAATTTAATTCTGCCCTGATTTCTTGTTTTAACATGTTATAAAAAAAAATCGGGTTGTTACATAAGAGTTTTCAGTTTCTGTGCAAGTGGATTTCACTATTAGTGCCTATTGTATATGTTCTATTATATTTTATCCACGCGCTGTGAGATTTACGAAGGTTCCGATGATGTTTACCTACTTTGATGATCGTCCATAGTTGCCATGCACACCTTTCAGCGTATTATTCCTCTTGTTTTGTGCACGGGTTATGGGCGGTTGTCACAAGGGCCCTACTCTGTGATGGAATCGAATTTGATCGAAGGTGGCAGTCCGTACGCTTGCGTAGCACGACGATGGAAGATCTATGCGAAACATAGCATTGTTATATATAGTTTCGTACGTTACGGCGGAGACCGTGCGAGTGGAGTACCATGGAGTGTACCTTAATATTGGGGGTAACTACATATATCCTGTACTAAGTTTATTTATTGGGAAGTAGATGGGTACAACGTGTGTGTAAGCCCTGAGTCATGTTAAACCAAGTAACCTAATAAACAAGAAAATGTAACTGAATGGTATATGTAGGGTTATCCAAAATGTGTACTTTGAGTACAGATACCAGAACTTGTGTTCTGACCCCTCCTCATAACATACTCGCCAGTTAGATTTATGGCAGAGTTGTGAGAGCCTTCGATACTGGTTAGGCAGTATTATTATCTGGGTATGGCTATATTTTTGGTTACATTATATTTTATCCATTCTATTGTGAGATGTTTTCTGAGCTATGATATATTTTATATCTCTGTCTTTTCTGTAGGATACCAGACAAACCAATACGAGTTTTGATAGATTAGAATTTTGAAAAAGAATCGGTCAGTTGGAATTCGGGTTGTTACAGCCGACGAATTCGACATCAAATTACTGTCGATTCATTTTACTTTCGGCTTTCTGAGTATCGGCGCTTATGTTTATTTTGGATTTGACCTTGCTAGTGTCAAAAAATTTGCAGATGTTATTGAAAATTTTGTTTTTCCCTTCATTTTGGGTGTCGGTGAAATTTGAGATTCTTATATTGAAAGGCCTTGATTTTGACTTCATCAGTGTTGGGATATCGATTTTCCCTAACATTAGTTGAACTTTTGGCACCGATACCAAAAGCTTTAGTCTCGGTTTGACCGACATCAAGGATTTTAGCTATCTTAATTTTTACTTCCATGATATTAGAGTCTTGTGGCATTCTTGATGTCGATGTTTGGGCAGTTCGTTGGACCAACACAAAAAATGTAACAGTTTTTTAAGCATATAATTTAAAATTATGAAGACAGACATAAGCCAATAAGATATGAATTGCTTCTAATCTGGTGACTGGAGCAAATATCTCTTCATATCTATACCTTCTTCCTTATTATATCCTTGTGCAACATTTCTTGCTTTATTTCTTGTTATATTTCCTATCTCATATGCTTTATTTTTCATAAACCCATTTTGTTCTTATAATAGCTTGATCACTTGGTCTTGGAACTGCTGACAATAAAAAATGTCCTAACACCGGAAGATTCTCCATTACTTAGAGAATTACATTTCGTGTGAAAAATAAGTGCAGAAAACAGTAAATAAAACAGTAGATTTATAGTGGTTCGGTCCTGTAAGGGTCCTACGTCCATTTTGGAAGAGTTTTTGATATTTTATTCACAACAATAGATTACAAGTATAGGCCTCTTCTAGGCATTTAATTACAATCATTTCTATGTAATTTGGAGTCATAACTATCATGTATGAATATTAGAAAAAAGTCTTTTTTTACTTCTTCCTCAAATCAAAGATGTCATTAAAGAGGTCACTTGAAGCTCTCAAGTGGCGTCAAATCAGCCAATTTTCAACCCCTTTAAGGTGTGAGATTTGGTGTATTTATAGTGGATGGTTAGGTGGGAGTAGGTAGGATTGGGGACCACAACAGTACATTTCTCACCTATGAATGCCCGCGTCCAAAAGCTCGGATCCCCCTCATGATGTCAAAAGAAAACTCGTATCCCTCTCTTGGGTACGAATTTATCCCTGGGGATAGGACATTCGTATCTCGTGGGATACGAAATGATGTATGCCCTAGGGGTATGTCCATTTCGTATCCCCAATGGGATACAAGTAGTTTGTATCCCAAAAAGGGATATGAACTCGCACCTCATGGGATACTCCAATCGTTTAATGTTGCGGGGTCTGAGACTTGGTATCACGAGGCTTGAGGCTTGAAAGCACTGGGTTACGAGTTGGAGAAGTTTGTGGCTTCAGATACGAAGTAGGTGGTCACTGAGGGGTTCAAAGGTATTTGAAAGGAGGGATACGAGGTATGGAGATACGACGAGGAGGGATACAATCGCTGCAAGGGTCCGTGACAGGGCCAGGGGAAGAAACGGTCCATCTTCATGATGCGCTAATGCTTAATATGGATGCTGATGCTATATCATTTTTGGTCTAAAATATGTATATTGCTGAAGTCATTATCATGCTTTTTTTGGTAGGCCATGTTGTATTTATTATGTTATATGCCTGCGTTTCGTGGTTACTTAAGATATGTAAGTGTATGATGCTATGTATGTGATGCTATGTGTATGTATGAATGATGTATGGTTCCACGTATGTTAATATATCAAGGTGTGAATCAATATGATTCGCCACTTTTTGCTACAAAAAAAGGATAAAGGATACGAGGATTGGTGGAAGCCGAGGGACACGAGGTAGAGAGGCACCAGGCGAGGAGACTCGAGCTTTCTTGTAAGATGGGGGTTCGAACCTAAGGGGTTCGAAACGTTGAAGCATGAGGTAGAGGGGTACAAAAATACGGTTCGAGCATAGTATTGAGGAGTTGTGAGGCTCCTGCTCACATGACCTCTTCCATTCTTGTTTCTTTATGTTCTTGGTGACACTCCGGGCTGTAACATCACGCAATATGTTGAGTCGAGCATGTCTGTGTGCTTTCGGGAACCGGGAGAAAAAGCCTGTTATCATTTGCCCCTCAAAGCGCATCTTGTCTTGACATGATGTGCTTTGAGTTGGAATAAAAATATTTTTGAATCATTTAATTCTTATTGACTCATGAATGTAGACGTTAGTTGTCGACTCTCGTTTACATTGTAATGTAAAGAGTTGTTGTTGTTGTTGTGACGCAGCTTTCACGTTCACACGTTTTCACGTTGTTTTGCATGAGGCGACTTCAGGCATGAAAATATAACAAAAAGTGGGCATATTTACGAACAAGCATATATACACATATTTACAAACATAGGTGTACATGTTATTGTTCATGGATATATCCGTTACGACTATGTACACACACACACACACACACACATATATATATATATATATATATATATTGGTGTACATGTATTCATTGTCATTACATATGTATGCATATGATATGTATTTTCATTTATTATTATTATTTAGTATTATATATTTTTTAGGGGGCTCGTACCCTTCCGGTGGGGCACCAAATTTTCGTATTTCACATGGGGATACGAAAATTCATGTCCTAGTGGGATACAAGATTTTCATATCCTACTGGGATATGAGAATTCGTACCCCAATATGGGACATGAACCGCCCAATGGGCTAGGGCCCGTAACCCTCATTCCCTATAAATTCAAATGGTCCTCCCCCTTATAAGTTTTACTACTTTTGCTTTAGTTACGAGCTTGAACCCTAGACCTCAAGAACGCTGAACATTAGAATCGAAAATAGGTGGGGTCTAAGTGCCATCCTTGATGTTGAACTCTAGTCTTGAGCTCTGCCATGGCGCCTGACTGGACTTCGAAGTGGATCTCGAGACAAGTTAGTCTTTGTTGTGCCTTTAGGCTTTATAACTAAGCAAAAAGGTTTGAGTCCAAGCTTCATCTTGTAACTGAGATTGATCTCCGTGTCCTTGGCCTAAGCTGATTGTATATTTGAGCTCGAGATTGGAGAGGAAGGAGGTTTGGGATAGGAGGAGCCATATGAAGATTTGGTTTGGAGAGGAGGAAAAAAGAGGGGAGTCAAAATTTTGCATCGGGGGAAGGAACAGTTATCAATGAAGGAGGAGTAAAAGTTTTTAGGGCCCGAAGAAAAAGGAATTCATACCCCTGTGTTCGCGGTACGAAACTTCGTACCCCAAGGGGTATAAAATTTCGTATCCCCGTGGGGATACAAATTTTTGAACCTTTAAAGTGGTATGAAATTTCGCATCCCGGACTGGGATATGAAGTTTTTCTGCTGTCCCAAGAATTTAAATCCCCTTTTCTTTATTTTGTATATTTCCCAAGACTTCGAACTTTTCACTCCCTGCTCCGGGATTCGCATCGCTTCCGTATCGTTTTCACGATTGAGCTGACACTTACATTGATGGTCATGTAGTTGGAAATTCAGCCTTGCACATAGGATTAGAGCGTATATTTGTATTGTGAATAAACTGTCGAACTACGGAACATGTTTATATTGACTCATTCGTAACATAATCGCGACTTGATGTGAATCCAATAATGGTTGTTGACTACGACGATAATTACAGTCCCAGGGATTTGTGATCATCGTTGTGTCCCAAGTTTCTAAGTTACAATTGTATTAGCATAGCACTGCACGTACATGTTAGTTTGCACCAACACGAGGGGTACATGTTATACAATGCGATGTCTTACGCAAGTATATTAATAGTATAGCTAGAAAATGGATACAAGATCTAAAACACGGAAAATCTCGGAAGCCGGGGTTTCACAACATTCACCGTCCCCATCTGACTTAACTAGCGATGTTACCTTGAAGGGCAGCAAGCTTGAGACTTTAGAGAATCCACTCCTTCTCGGCCGATAGGTTCACTGGAAGCATCTGATCGCGAGGTGCATCCGGGAGGACAAACAACTGTCAGTCGAGCATGAAGGGGTAGAGCACATAGATATCGTTGAGGGAAGCGCGTTAGTGGCGTCGGATGGTGGGCACGGCTATACTCGAGAACTCGACGGATTCGGTGTCATCGAATATAGATGAAATGACAGTGATGCACATGGCTTTACGATTTGGCATTCCCCCGAAAGATGTTCGTGTGCCCGAGAAGGATGATAGGGCTCACGCACCACCAGAAGGGAATACTTCCTAGAACAGGTAGGCATGCATTACTGGGTGCGTGCCCCCGGCTAACAACTTTATTCGGGATATGCTGCACTACTTTCACCTCGCACCATCGGAGCTCCATCTGAATGCGTATGCTTCGCTTTTAGGTACCTAAATTCTCTTTAGGAAGTACCTGCAGTTAGAACCCACCAGAGAGGACATTCGACACTTGTTTTTGTTGAAGAGGAGAAGCAATAATTCGTTGTCTCAATATTTCTAGGAAGCTTCATCCAGCACCATGTTCTTCGATGGGAAATGGCCTAAGTTGACTTTACATAAGCAAGACTGGTTTTTCGTGCATTGTCCTCCTGGGTTTGTAAGGAGACGGTTGGAAGGAAGTAAGCATTACCTTTACTTTTAGATTTGTTGGTTTGGTAGCTTAAGTTTAACTTCGTTCTTGTATGATTGGAAATCCTGAGGCACTTACAGACATTATGTATCAACAATGTCTTGAGTCTTTGTTGGCCACTCCGGCTGAATCACGATCCATTGAGAGCGTTCTAGATCAGGATCGTCGTATAGGTTTACTTCCCGACGATCGGGCGATAATTAGACCAGCCATCGCCGAAGGCGAAAAGAAATGGAGACCGGGAAAGAAGCAGGCTTTCTGAGCCGAAAGAGGAAGACGTCTCCTATCAGGTCTAAGCCGCGCAAGGCAGCGAAGATTCAGGAGAAGGCTGGTGGGGGCGAGATTGTCGATGAGGAGGCAGTTGCTAGGGATGAGGGCCCATCGACCGCTCATGTTCTACCTACGACATATGAGGCAAGGATAAACACATCGACTAGGGCGCAGTCTCTAGTAATGCCTTTTGAGACCGCCATCCCGCTCGAGAAAGAAGGTCAATTTGACGAGTTTAATAAGCTCCCACTAGAAGAGGTTCCCTGGCCTAGTGCCACAAGTATGGAGGAACTAGCTTTAGCTGTAACGAATATCACTCCTACAGGCGGACCACCATCTGGTTTGTTGAGAGAACTCTTAAGATACACATTCATAAACACTGCATGACACAACATTTTTTTGTGTACACAGGGTACTTGAATTTAAACACGGATCTGTTTCTTTTGCAGGTGGCATGACTCGAGGAAGAGGAGGCCGAAGTTATGGGTACGCTAGTCCTCGACCATCGAGGGGCGGCTTCATTTCAAACTTTAGGAGGTGTGCCAGTTTGGTTGATGAGCCCCTATCTCCCCGCGTTCGCAGCAATGAATACCATCATAGAGAACGATCCTGGCGATCTTCGACTCCTCCACCTCCCATTCGGACATATGGGGCAGGCTCCAGGGTTGACGTAACGAGCACTAGACATTCCTCATCTACAGTTCCCCCTCATATTGCGTCTTTGGCTCCTGCCCGTGCTCCCCCAAGGAATGGGGGTGGAGACTAGTGGTCAGAGGAAGAAGGAGATGGCGAAGAATAAAAAGCAGGATCAAGCTGTTCTTGGGACCCGAGAGCTTACTATCGAGGAGAGAAAAGCCTTGTTGGAGAAAAAATTCCCTGGTCACTACTTTGATGAAATAATGTTCCTTCCTGATACCAACATGATTCCCCATGAAGACAATGAAGAGGCATGAATAAAGGTGACGGCTGCATATTTCAAAGTTAGATAGTTTAATAAGTACTCTGCGAATTTTTCGAATTCGATCAGGTAGAAGAATGTGGAGATCTAGAGTCAGGGGTTGACCATTGATGCTGAGCAGGCCACCATCCGTAATCAAGAGAAAGAGATAAGTAAGGCCAGTTCTTATGGTGTGGCTGCTTCTTTGCTCATATTAACTTACATAAATGTTAATCACTTTTCATTGAAACAATGGAGCAGACGGACAAATACGTGAAGCTGTAGAGGGATAAGACATATGCTGCTGAGACCTTCAAGAGTACCGTGGCTTCAACGATGACTGAGAGTGTTTGCCAATAGTAGGAAAACTCTTATTTGATGGAGGTGAACATTCACTTGTCCAAAGAGAACAAAAACTTACACCAACTCAAAAAGACAATGAGGCCTTGGATCTTGGGAATGAGAGGCTGAAAACTGAGTACGAGGGGATTCAGAGGTTACGAAGGGAGAATGATGAGTTGTACCAGCAGCTAGAGATGGCTAAGGAGGAGAAAGAGAAAGAGAAAGCTAAGGCCAGCAACAAAGATGTTCTGAGCTCACTGGAAGGGCTAAAGGCCGAGCACCAATAAGAGGTGGATATGCTTAAGGAAGAAATTGAGGACACAGAGGGTGAAGGAATCACTATAGGAGCCTATCTGGGACATGTATGTCCAGGCGTTAAGGTTCCGCGGAATTTCCTGGTTTAACGATTGTCCCCAAGAGATGACTCGGATATAGGAGAGGTTGGTGTCGTTTGAGGCTCGGTTGCGACAGCAGATAAGAATAAACTCATGGTGGAGCTCTTGACTGAGGATAAGCGTATGAAGTTGGAGGAAGGGTGGAGATTGCTGCAGGAGGATGCCGAGCGGAAGCAGTTGGCAAACCATGCTGTCGAAATGAGAAAGTTCATTCCGAATGAGAGTGTAACATTCGCTCATGAATTTGCGGAAGGAAGCTCTTACCGGCCGCCAGTTCCCCTACTCATGTTTCGGCTGAGCATGACCCCATTCAACCAGATTTAGGAATAACGGGATCCATTTTTATCGCGATAGCGAGCACCATTCCTGTTATGCAAACGCCATACCTTCCTGGAGGTAAACTCACATTACCACGAATACCCGAAGAGGTTGAGAGCAATAAATCCTCTGAAACTAAATAGTTAAGTTTTTGCTGTGGAACCCCTCTTGGAGCAGAATTTACACCATGTTCCCCATTGCGCTTCCTTAAACATCCAAGTCTGGATTAGGATTATGAGGTGTGTAGTTTAGATAGGCAGGAGAGCATTTGGATATGTTCTCAGATGTGTGCTTGGAATCTAGCGTGTATAAGAATCTTCTTGAGGAAGTAGAGGTTGCAGATGGCAGAGTGCTTAGGTGACGGGTGCACCAAATGCAAGTATGCTAACTATTCATGACTTGGTGTAGTCACAGAAAGCTCAGATGCTGGCAGAGTATGAGGAACAAGACGAGAAGAGGAGGCAGAATGAGGCTGTATACATGAGGCTCAGCAAAGGCTATACATGATGCCGAGGAGAAAGTTGTTGTTGTAGTGGCAAAGAAGAAAGTCGAAGCCGAGGCCGTGAAGGAGAGGGTCGTCGAAGAGGTTAGGAAGAAGAAAGCCGCAGATGAGGCTGAGAAAGAGATAGCCATTAAGGAGGCTTGGAAGAAGAAAACCGCCATTGACGCCAATAAATGGGTCAAGGAGGGCTTTAACAAGCTTAAAGGGGATGCAGGTACGCAACTCTAGTCTAAGAAACTAGCTGATCTGAAGGCCGCCAAAATGCTAAGAAGAAAGTGGAGTTGGAAGCCAAAAAGGCTCAGGGAAAAACTGGGGATGTGCTAGCCTTGCTTCTGACATCTCCCCTAAACCCCTGCAATGTATAGCCCTTAGGGAGGTCACGGTGATTACAAGAGGCGAGGATGATGGCGGGAGGCACACATCAGTGTTTTATGAGTCCATCACTACTGTGAACGGTAGAGGAGGGAAAGGGGGAAGCGGCTCTGGAAGTCCATAACTGGTGACCCACATAATGCTGAATCTATACAAAAAAAGAAAAGGAAAAAGAAGGATTAGTAGTATAAGTAGTAGCCATAGATACTATAGACATTTGGTTATGTAGCCCAATAGTATACGCAAGTACGACCCTCGCTTTTGGTCTTTGGAGGAAAGGTGTGGTTCTCGTATACCCCATGTCATCAGAAAGAAAGATATTTAAATATGTAGTTTTCTTTTATTATGTGAATGAAAGTATTAGTTAACTTTTTTTAAATCATATTTCACGTTAAGTGTTCGAATATTTGTCTTATGATTTCCAGCGTCCTGTACTTGCACAAGAGTACTTGTTGTTATACTTAAGCCAACATTATTGTAGACTTCGCCTTGGTGTGCCTCTAATCGTGTGGGCGTCGTGCGCTGGTTCTACTCTCGGGTTTCCCTTCGTTCAGAAGTCCCAAGCCGAGTGGAATCCAGGTCAGCTGCCCTCTAACTTGTCCTCCCGTAGGTCATTAGTCCTAAGTCGTGAGATGGCATGGATGTCGTGAATTCGTCCTTTTTGTCCCATCCGTCGTTCATTCTGATCTAAAGCTCGAGGGCTTCGTTTATTTGCCAAATGGCACCAAGATCCGGATCCGGGGGGTTTGATGGAGCCATAGGAGTGGTTGGCATCACACAAGCTCTGCTGATGGGCTGCCCTGAACTTCGGAGACAGGAGTGAAACGATTTATACTCGGTCTTGTCGTTGGTTCGGGATTCGAGAGGTAGCCGGATCCGGACCTGATGGTTCACATGGAGCCATGGGATTGGTCGCTTTCACATTAGCTTGGCTAATGGGCTGCCTCCATGTTTGGAGACTTGGGAACGGAATGATTTATACTCGATTTCGTCGTTGGTACGAGATTCGATTGGTGTTATTTATACTCGGTCTCGTCGTTGGATCGAGACTCAAGTGACGGTACCGACTCCAGTGCTTGGGGCGCCAATCCGGTGTTATTAGTACTCGGTCTCATTGTTGATTCGAGACTCAAGTGGTGTTATTTGTACTCGGTTTCATCATTGATTCGAGACTCGATCGGCGGTACCGACTCCTGTGCTCGGAATGCTAGTCCGGTGTTTATGTGTTTGTGTATGCAAGCTAGTTGTGATTGTCAATCAAACATAACATGCATAAATTAAACACGTCAAGAAGATAGAGAATTGAACACCATCTTTACTAGTAACTTTGGTAGTAACATCCTTTACAATGCCTTGAATTTAAGCAAAACAAAACATTGTTGGAAAGTGGAAAAACTATACACTAAGTTAAGTGAAGTAGCATCGGATATGTTCACTGTTCCATTCTCTTGGAAGTTCGACTCTGTCTATGGTTGCTAGCTTGAAGTTTCCATCTCTGAGCCTTCATTGTATGACGTATAGGTCCTCCCAGCGAGGACTGAAACCAGTCGATGTGGGAAATATTAGTTTTAGGACGAGGTCGTCGACGTTAGGGTCACTGTGGTGGACTTCTAAATTGAAGTATCGGCTACTCGTTGGTACTGAGCGACAACTTTGAGTTCAACTTCGTTCCTTTTTTCCTCGAGCTAGTCGAGTGACCCCAAAAGCAAGTCTTGGTTGGTCTTAGGATCATAATAGGTAACTCGATGAGATTTAAGCTTTATCTCAATGGGAATAATGGCTTCCGATCCAAAGGTAAGGGAGAATGGAGTATGGTCGGTCGCTGACTTAGGGTGATCTGGTAGGCCCATAATGCCAGAGGGGGCTCATTTGCGCATAAGCCTTTTGCCTTTTCCATAAACTTCTTGGTTATGGATTTAATCACTTTGTCAACAACCTCGACTAGCCCATTGGCCTGAGGGTGAGTCACTACTGAGAATCTCTTTTCGATATCGTGTAGCGGGCAGAAAGTTTTGAACTCTATGCTCTCAAACTGGGTTCTCTTATCTGAGATGATGGCTTATGGGACTCCATAGCAAGTAATGATATTGTGGATGATTAAATTGATCATTTTTTTGTATTGATTGTACCAAGAGCTTCATCTTCTGCCCTTTTAGTGAAGTAATCAACTGAGACGATGGCGCAGCGTACCTTGTCTCCGGCCATTGGAAGAGTTCCGATGATATTTATCCACCATAGGGCGAACGACCGAGGACTGACCATTTGCGTTAGCTCGGTAGGCGGGACTCTTGGAATGTTTGAGAACCACTACCATTTATCATACATGTGGGCATAGTTCATGGCATCTTGATCAAGTGTGGGCCAGAAATAACCATATCTTATAATTTTCTTGCTAGAGTTTTCCCTTAGTGTGGTTACTGCACTGGCCTTCGCGCATGTCCGGTAACACATGATCGGCGTCGTTGTGGGATACACACCAAAGTAATGGGACAGAGAACGCTCTTCGGTAAAGCACTCTATCGAAGATGATATAGCGAGATGATTGGCGAGTGAGTGCCGGCCTTTTGTTATAGCATCTAGGGAGGGTTCCATGTTGCAAGTAGTTCTTAATTGGTGTCAACCAAGACTCAGACTCGGTTTTGGTCACCGTTGTCGCTTCCGAATCAGTCTACATATGATCGATGCTCGGGGAGTTGGGTAGTTCGACTGGGGCAAGCCCCATAAGTTGTACATCCTCGGAGCTTACTAGTTTGGCTAATGAGTTAGCTTTTTCATTTTGTTCAAGAGGGATACGCGTGATGATGTAGTGGTCTAATTTGATGAGCATTTCATGAACCCGAGCGAGGTAGGGAGTGAGCCATGCCCCCTTGGCTTTGTATTCTCCCTGTACCTGATGCATGATGATCTGTGAGTCAGAGTAAATCTAGATGGCCTCGATGTTAAGTTCGACTGCAATCTGAGTCCAGCGATGAAGGCTTCGTATTCTGCATCCTTGTTGTTAATAGGAAAGTTGATCTTTAATGCATAGCATACCGGGAGCTCCTCTAGGGTAATAAGCATGACTCCGGCACCGGAATTCTTTTTTTGGAGGATCCATCCATGAACGGTTTCCATTGAATGTTTGGAATTTTGAAGTCTTGCGGAGGAGGCTCTTCTGGGACGGTGAATACCACTATGAAATCAGCGAGGGCTTGTCCCAGGATGGCTCGACGAGGGATGAATGTGATCTCGAAGTGACTCATCTCTATATTCCACTTCAGTAGTCATCCAGATGTCTCAGGTTGCTGCAGGACCTGTCGTAGTGGCTGGTCCATGTGGACTTTGATGGGTTGAGACTGAAAGTATGGTTGTAGCTTCCAGCACTACAACAAAAACACCATAATACAACTTTAATTTTACAACGGAGGTAAAATCACCATTGTAATAAATGTTTTTTTACAACTTTTTTCCAGAAAAGCTGTAATAAACTTATTTTTAACAACTGTGTTATTTTGACAGTTGTAATAAAAGCCTATCACAACTTTTACTTTTTGAATGTTGTAATATATGACTACACTAGAACAAAAATACCATATTAATAATTAATAAAAATATTAATACTCAATAACCATTGTTTAATATTAATAATAAATAGTTTATTTGAAAATATGTAATAACTATTATTAATAATTTCTTTTCGCTATATAATAATTAATAATTAATAATTATGTATTATTGTTAAAAATTAAAAATAAATAAATAAATACTAGTTAATGAATAATTAATTTTAGTAATCAATGAATAAGAAGTAAGAATCACTAATTAAGAATCAAAAATTAGTTTTTTAATAATGATTGTTAAGTATTTAATAATGAATAATTATTAGTAAAATATACATAATAAACTTTTAATAAGTTATATTTAATTATAAATAAGAAGAAATAAGGAATAGTTAACAATAGCTATTATTAATGAGCAATATCTAATGCTTCAGCAAAATATTTCCTAACACATCCATATTATATTTAATAAATTTGTACTGGTTATAGGTTGTAACATTTAAATATTATATTCAATAAATTTATACTGGCTCTAGGTTGTAACATTTAATTCTGTACATCTGGGTGAAACGAACAATGAAAAGATCAGTCTCCAAATGTTAGCAATGAAATTTAGGTGGGAAATTGCGAAATTTTGGCTCCAAAGTTTGGCAGTCTCGTATTTAATAAATTTACTTTTCACTGCGTGTCCTCGTTGCCTGTATTCTATGTTGCCACCGAAATAACCTTACCCCAATTCATAATCACTTCCCCAAATTCAACTAATTATTCCCCAACCGAAATTATTGGCCACCAAGCTATCCCTTGCCTCGCCTCTTCTTAGCTCCCATCGGCTGCGACCCCTCTTCTTTCTCCTCTCTCCGATTGAACTCTAAACCCGTGGAACAAAAAGGGGCAACACCTTTTCCTTGAGGCCACTGCAGTTGATCTGCTCCAGGCGCAACCGCTCTACCGTCCGCCATCTTCAACTTGAAGCCAAATCAGCCAGCACCCAGTCACCCTCGCGAAGCCAGCTAACTCCGCCCTTTCCACTTTGCCAAAAAGCTGCATGCGAGTTATCTCACTTGAACAAATTCAAGTTCTTCAATTATTTGTTTTTCTCTCTTTCAATTTGGGTTTATCGGTTTGCTGCAATATCTCCTGTGTATGTAGCCACTTGAATATCCCGATTTTTCGCCTTCTAAATCTGCATGGCCTTTCCTGTTGTTATCAATTTTGCTTCATGATTTGAGCTTCCCACTATGCATGTTTTATGTAGGCTTTATGCTAGAATCTTGTTAGTTAACAGTCTGGTTGGGATTTATGTATGCATTTTGGTATCTAAAAGTGTGAGTTGAACCATTAGTGAAATGAAAAACTAACGAATGTATTCTTGTTCTATTGCTTTGGTATATTTGGGCTGTCATGGATTGTCATACTCAATGGAACCCTCCCCTATTTTTCTAGTTTGCATGTATGTCAGCATTAACATGCAAAGGCTTTTGTATCATTTTATATGATCTGAAGTTTACATTACTCATAGTAGCACTATTATCCCTTTCCGTTTTGATTAGAACTTCCCTAGTTTGATAAGTTTTGCATTTGTACTTTTTTTTTTGTTTCCAATATTTTTTTCTTTTCTTTTTTCGGTTCTTTAAATATGTTTTCTATATGTATATTTAGTATGGGTAACAGTGCAATGGATCATCTTTGTATATGTTTTGGATACCTTACATTCACATGAAAATAGACAGTTAACTTCTTACTACTACTACAGTAAACAATGATCTTGCAATATTTGTTGAGCTGATTTTAAATTCAGGGGCATGCACCATTGTCTTTAATCTATGCGCATGGTTTCAGTCCAAATTTGGTCTTTATATTACGCATGATTTCAGTTATAAATTTGTATTGACCTTTTTATTTAACAGTTCAGTACTTGGTTATAAACTGTTCAATCAATCGGTCTATAGATTCTTCTACATTGTTTCTTTTATTGGGAAATAACAGATTGAAATATTTGCATTACCAAGCCGATTTTAGAATTTTCGAGACCATTGTCTTTAATCACTTAATCGGTGAAATTCATCCAAGTACAAATCAGTGCATTCTCTGTTTGGAAGAACTAGGTGAACTGGAATTATGAATGCAAACTTGTTTTTTTTTCCAATAAAATAAAATTAGTAATTAAACATGTAAAATGTTTCAAGACGGAAAAATGATCCAAATACTGTACTGAATTGAAACATGATTTGTTCTCTTTGCATGTTGCTGCAAACTCATACTGTACTTTCTGTTTACTGCATGCATTCCTTTTTAATTATTTTGTGAATCCTTTCCTAAACCAGGTTCATATTTTATTTGTTGCATAGTGCATGCCCAAATATTATAAAAACCTGTAATAGGTTTGCCATTGTAATAGCAGCAGAAAGAAATTGAACCATCCCCAATTGATGCTAATAATCTCCAGCCATTTATGCCATATATTGATGGAGAGGGTTGATCGCAAGGGGCTAGAAAGAATTGCAGTGCCCAATTTCTTAGGTATGAAGTTTTCATACAAAGAATTATACACGTAATATAACTTTGATCTAAGATCCTTTGTTTCGTTTTCTTATATGGCTGGAAAGTAGAGAAAACTTGCAGTGCTTACAACTGAAAATAGTGAATAGGGAAATACCAGTGTGGGGTAAGGCTGGTATAAGAAGCTGGACTAGGCATTGTAACTCGAACAGAGCTAATGGCAGATTTGTTAAGGGTGGTCGTATTCCTAAATTGTTGGAATATTTGCATACTCTGCAAGAAAATGATAACGAGGTATGTTATTACTAGTAATGTCGCTATCAAGTTTTGGTATTGCTGGCTTAAAAAACACTTCTTTTTCTTTTTTTCTAACAACAGACATGTTCTTATGCAATAGGTTTGACCACTGCAGTGAACTTGCACCAAAAAGATAAATGGCACAAAGATTTCCTTGTCTTCGACTAGTGTACTCCCGTAGGATATGTAATTTTTTGTGGATAACTTGTGCTTGTACTAAGTTGCTTTGTAACGGTCAAGTATGTAATAATGTACGAAATGTTGTTTGAAACTTATTGTTTGTAATACCAAATATTTGAGTATTTTGATAAATTAGTTTGCAAATAACTGTAATATCGGATTTGCTTATGGAGTATTGCTATATTTAGTGTATTGTTCTTTTCAGTTGCAAAAGATGTTGATTTTTTTAAAAACCCAAATGTCAATCACAACGGTGCATAACAGTTGTAGTAAATTTTATTACAAAGGTGCATAACTGTTGTAATAAAGTTTATTACCATGGTGGAAAAAAGTTGTAAAATATACATATTACACGGGTGTTGCAACAGTGCAAAAAAGTTGTAAAAGATAATAGTTTATTACAACTTCTTAATACACGACGGTTTGCCCACCATTGTAAAATGTATATTACAACGGTGTTCCACCGTTGTAATAGGGTCATTTTTTTGTAGTGCAGGATGAGATCAACAAGGAGTAGGCTAGCTTCTCAAGCTTTGTAACGGTCAAGTATGTAATAATGTACAAAATGTTGTTTGAAACTTATTGTTTGTAATACCAAATATTTGAGTATTTTGATAAATTAGTTTGCAAATAACTGTAATATCGGATTTGCTTATGGAGTATTACTATATTTAGTGTATTATTCTTTTCAGTTGCAAAAGATGTTTATTTTTAAAAAAAACCAAATGTCAATCACAACGGTGCATAACAGTTGTAGTAAATTTTATTACAAAGGTGCATAACTGTTGTAATAAAGTTGTAAAATATACATATTACACGGGTGTTGCAACAGTGCAAAAAAGTTGTAAAAGATAATAGTCTATTACAACTTCTTAATACACGACGGTTTGCCCACCATTGTAAAATGTATATTACAACGGTGTTCCACCGTTGTAATAGGGTCATTTTTTTGTAGTACAGGATGAGATCAACAAGGAGTAGGCTAGCTTCTCAAGCTTTGTGTAGTTCTTTTCTTCCCCCGTTAATCACTTGTTGATGTAGTAAATGGGTCGTTAGACACGATCTTCAACATGCACAAGTGTTGAGCTAATTTCTTACATGGAAAAAACCTAATAACCTTATAAGTCCTCATGTTCCATAGGTTGGAACAAGATAGGTGGTCGCTCTAAGTGATTCAAAAGGTCCTTGAGTGCAATGACGCATTCCGGGGTCCATGCAAAGTTGCGCTTCCCCTTTCTGAGCAAGTCGAAAAAGGGAACACATTTGTTGGTGGCTTTAGAGATGAATCGACTTAAAGCAGCGACATTCCCGTTTAAACTTTAAACATACTTGGTTCTCTAAAGGGCTTAAATACCCTGATTAGCTTTGATCTTATCCAGATTGTGTTCGATGCCTCACGAATTGACAATGAAACCGAAGAATATTCCCGATGCAACGCCAAAAGAGCATTTCAAGGGTTTGAGTTTCATTTCATATCGGCAGAGGACATTGAACATTTCGAAGAGGTCGTGGACATGGACATTTGACATCTTCGATTTTACAAGCATATTAGCCACGTATACCTCCATGGATCTTCCAATCTAGTCCCTGAAAATGAAGTTGAACAGTTGTTGGTTGGTGGCTTCCACGTTCTTAAGACCAAAGGGCATGACATGATAGCAGTAAAGCCCGAGACCGGTTATGAAAGAACTATGATCTTGGTCCAGGAGGTACATCGGAATCTGATTGTAGCCTGAGTGGGCATCCATGATGGATTAAAGCTAGTTTCCGACAGTTGAGTCATTAAGTTGGTCAATCTTTGGATGTGGGAAGCTACCTTTAGGACATGCCTTGTTCAAGTCGGAGAAGTCGATACACGTCCGCCACTTGTCGTTTTCTTTCTTGACCAGGACTGGATTGCGGATCCATTAGGGGTAGTAGGTTTCTCGAATGAAATTGTTATTAAGTAGCCTATCTTCCTCTTCTATGAGAGCATTTGATCTTTCGATTCCTAAGAATCGACGTTTCTGTTTGACCGGAGGTTGCAAGAGGTTGAATGTTAACATGTGACAAGCGACTGCATGGTCGATGCCACACATATTGGAATGGGTCCAAGCAAACACGTCATGGTTGGCCCTTAAGAATCCCACAAAATCTTCCTTTAATGTGGGTTGGAATTGTGATCCAACTTTCAAAACATTTGTCTGGTTGTCGGGGCTGACTAGAACATCCATTATAGGCTCTATTGGGGTAGCCCTTTCGAAATTGAGCTCTGTATGCCCCCTTGGATCGAGATCGTCGGAGAGACGGTAGTGACACCTGAGCTAAGATTTAGATGCCTTTGATTTTTATGCGGAGACGGTCTTGGTGCAAGAAGGCAGAAGCACGGCCATCCCTTTGTCCTTATTGCGTGCATTCCTCCATTCTATGAGGTAGCAATCTCAGGCTTTTGCTTGATCGCCTTTTATAGTGTTGATCCCCTTTTCTGTTGGGAACTTCATTAGAAGGGACCATGGTGACATGCAGACACATAACTCTACAAGGAAGGGGTGTTCAAAGAAGTCATTGTACGGAGAGATGACGTCGATAACCATGAAGGTGAGGATTCAGACCCGACTCCAATCCCTGGGCAGGTTGACCATGCCTACTGGGTGATTTGAATATCTATTTATAACGTGAATTGTGGCATGGCAAGGCTTCAAGTCTTTGGCATTAAGTTTCATCTGGTCGTAGGCCGCCTAAAAGATGATGTTGATCGAGCTTCCTAAGTCTATGAGGATCGTTCGGATGAAAGCTGATCTGATCTGGGCAGAAATGACGAGAGGGTCAATGCTTAGGATATCAATTCCCATGGAATCTCTCTCATAGAAGACGATATCACCCTGTATTGATTTCTGAAGCTTGGCGGGAATGGATTCGTCCAGAGTAGAACAAGCTTCATAAGTGGCATGCTTTATAGAGTTGGCATACTCCTCCATCTTGAGAAGCTATCGTGTGTGGGGTGAGGTATGTCACATATAGTATTAGTCATGATACCACATGACCTATGGTTGGATGGCCTTAGGGCCGTGTTTTCAGGTGTTGGAAGTGTGGGCATTGGAGACCCCATAGATTCTTTTGGATGGGCGTGATTTTTGAATGTACTATTCCAAGCATTTCTCGTGGATGAGTTTTTCAATCGCATCCTTGAGGTAACAAAATCATTGGTGTTGTGCCCATACATGTCTTAGAATCTGTAGTATTTGCCGAAGTATTTCTCGCGGTCGGTGGACTCCCTGGTGTTGAGCTTCTTATATTGGAGAGTATTATAAGTTTCTAAGTAGATTGTCTCCATATCCCGATTTAGTGGAGTGTAGGCCCTGTAATTCTGATAGCGGTCGTGTTTCTTAGGATCTGGAAGAGCTTGGTTGTTGCTGTGACCACCTTTTTTGTCACTGTTCGGCTTTGGCTTGTAGGGGGTTGTTCCTTTGCCCTTGTCAGGGATTTCCCGACCTACTTTCCTTTGATACAGTCGTCGGCGGTGCCCACCTATGGGTAATTAGGGTGGTTGCCCCAAGAAACATGATTATGCCTTGTTTCTTCTTGGCACTAGAACTGTTCGGCCTTTTCATAGAAAACCTGTGGGTTCTTAGGTAGCTTTCTGTTGATCTAGGCTCCGAATTCGGAGGTAGGAAGGACACCTTTTGCAAGATTGAAGTGCACGGTGCGAGGCTCCGGATCGTCGACCTCAGCGATGGAGGTATTGAATTGCGTAAGAAAATTTTTGAAAGATTCTGCAGGCCCTTGTTAGAGATTTGATAGGGTGAGGGCGTTCTTCGGAGTCGGAACATGCATCCTGAACTGCTTAACCAATTCCATGGTCAGTTGGCCGACGCTTTAGATCGATCGGAATGGAAGGTGGTAGAACCAAAGTAGAGTTGTGGCTGATAAGAAGGCTCGGAAACACTTGCATTTGACCACTTCGGTGGCCCGACTGGAATCCATTTGCCATTCATAGGGGTTTAAGAAAGCACAAGGGTCAGTCGTACCATCGTAGAATGTCATATGTGGCATGTTGAAGTGTCAGTGCCACTCGTTTTCATGAGCGATCCTAGTGAAGGGATTACGCCTCAGGTGAGTTTCCCAAGGGTCATTGGCCTTCCCTCGCAAATCTCTCATGATCCTTCGGACCATGTAGGGGAGATATGCTGGATGGGGATTTTCCGGCAGAATCCATTGATTTGGCAAACATCGAGAGTTCTATAATGTAACACCCTGCATTTTTATTGGAACTAAAAATGTGGAAATATGTATATATATTATATACATAGATATATTTAAAAAAAATGACAATAAAATTGCATGTAATAAGTTCATGCAGTGAAATGAAGGAAAAAGATTAATAAAAGAAATTAAATGCAATACATGAAATGCGAAGAAAAGCATGCGAACAATTAAACAGACATAAAAAGGAAAATTTGAGAAGCTTCAGGAATTAGTCACGAAATTAGCGTCATTGCATTCATGGCGATTTTCTATTCAATTTAGACCCATGGTTTGCAGAAAACCGATTTAGGATGAAAATGATATCTTTAAATTAAATATTGCAAGAAAACATGAAAAAAGATGAATGAGAAAAAATAATGGATAACATTGTCCTAAGTCTTGTTAACAAAAGACTAAGTAGCCTAGTTGGTTAAAGAATATGACTTGCATACAAAAGGTACAGAGTTTGATCCCTACCAGCGCCACGTTTTTGTTATAAGGGAATGGATAAAAAGTGGCTTAGTGTGAACGCAGTTCAATTAAAAAGCGGTTTAGTGTGAAAACGGTTAATTGGAGGATTAATTGGAAAAATGGTTAAAAAGATATATATATATATATATATATGACATGTGAGTGTCAACACCCAGCTGTTGCGCATCATGTTGCACACATGGCGCATTTTTATTGGTTAATGATCGTTTTTTTTGCAACATGGCTATTTTCTGTTGGTCGGATGACCTGGACGATTCCTATGGCTCTTGATCTAATCTAATTACCCTAATTAACTCACTACACCTATATAAACACACCAAAACCTAAACCTAATTTCACTACACTAATTCATGGCGCCTCCATGCTGCCTCAACGTAAACTAGTCCTTCTTCTTCAACAAATCAAACTAAAGGAATTCTGTAAAGGGGTTCGAATCTACAACAACTATAATGCCTGATTCTCTTCCTTAATCCAATATTTGTGAGTTCGACGATTATGTTTAGATTAAAATAATGCTAAAGCAATTCTTACATGTTGTAAATCGGATTTGGGATTATACATGATAATAAGATTGAATCTCAACAATTCTATCTTAGCATATAACATCAGAATCATGATTCTTATATGCCCATGTTGATATTATCATCAGTTTTATCATATCTTTATGATCAATTCATACTTATCCTATTGATATTATTATGCCTGTTCTTTATCTTATCCCTTCCTCCTTCCCTTTTTGGTTTATATAGTCGGGCTACTTCGAGCCTAGGCCAAATCTCATAGAGATGAACGTACAAACGGTAATTTAGGGAACGATGGGAATTCCGGCATAATATACGTTGGGTTGGTTTGGGCATGTCAAATGTTAAATTTGGCATAATATATGTTAATTGTTGGGCATGATATGAAATTGGGAATTTTGGGTAATTGACATAATTAGACTAAAATTGGCAAAAACTGCAAATGAATAAATTGGCTAAGATAAGCATGTTGAGACATGAGGTTAGACTTCATTTGTGGTAGAAGCCTGCCCAGAACCAACCAGCCTAACCAGCAACCGCAAATGGCCAGCCTAATGTGAGAGGTCGTAGGCATAACTAAAAGATGCTTAGACACGAGGTTAAGTCTGGCTTGTGGCAGAAGTCTGCCCGGAACCGCCCGGCACATCCAACGGCCACAAGCCATCGACTTAATGTGAGAGGTCTGTGCATTAATAACTAATTAATGCTGATCAAAGATGAATATGGTACCTAAAACATGTTAGGTGGGTGGGGTTAAGTTAACCTGTGTAAGATGTCAACTTAACCAACAATATATGAACAAAGTGGATAGGGTTAAATCAAGCTTAACCAATAATGCATATTGATTAGATAAGTGAATGGGGTTAAGTCAACTGGGTTGATAGACAACACTTAACCAATATAAGTTTGGGCTAGGATAAACCCTGGGGAAAAACCTAGTAGCGGTAGGGACCCATTTCAGACAGTAACCCACTTAGTAGTATCAGGAACCCTGAGTTAGGTACGATTGAGGCACGCTTACTGGGCTGATAATAAGCGGTCAAATAAGAGCAAGGATGTAGCAGTGCAGGTTCCGACGGGTTCGTTAAGCGTGCGCAAGGTGTTACCGGCATTGGAAGATTTAGCCACTGTACATCAGTAGGTATAAAGCTGTGCACCCACGGGTTTCCACTTAGGGAGTGATACATCCTAAGCTGTGACCCGCACAGATATCTACAAGTTAGGAAGCTGATCGATTAGGGGTAGTGAGGGGACATATAGTATCTATTATGGGCAAGTGGACTTTCAAGGATTGTATGGGGCGGATACGTCTTACTGGATGTTACGCCTGAGTGCTACCGATTGCAGGGTTAGGATCATTTCGTTAAGAATTACTAGTAGGTGGTGCAGAGAATTAAATTAAGTAAGAAATCTGGGAAGCGCACTAGACATTCCTTTATATTCATCATGATATCCAGCTTTATCTTATGTCATGGTTATACTTTCCATCCTGTTTATTCTTGTCATATTTTTTTATTTATTTTCATGCTAAAAGTAGTTGGAATCGCCAGGCTTTGTGTCTGACCTTTTTGTTTTCGCCTCTTTTTCTTCCGTTCCCCCCTCCCCCGGTTCTCAGGGAGGAAACACTGAAGCTTAACTTGGATCTCTTTTTTCTTGAAGCGCTTGGAAGTGTTGAGAGTAATGCTCAGCTTTATCTCTTTTCATTATGGCTATTTGGAGTAGGATTATGATTTTACTTTATGTACTCTGATAATAATTTTGTTCAAGATGGATATTTTTGTACTTGATTCTAGTATGTTGTTTTGATGTTGTAACCAAACATGTTTTGCTTTTCCATGGCAATGAATAAAGTTTGAATTTTCTTAAGTACCATCTATATATCTGTCTTGTGATATTCTGTTCTATACTCTTATAATACTCCATGAAAGTCAATGCATTCCCTTAGTGAGTGACATTAATGGATGTGGGGTGTTACATGTGGTATCAAAGCTGAAGGTTACCAGAATAGATAAAAGATTTTGAAAACTGTTTTCAAAAGTATTTTTTTAAGAAGTATTTCCAAAAACATGTTATAAAGAGGGAATTTTCAAGAGAAAGGTTTATTATGAAAAACATAATCCCCAAAAGCCATATATCTTTCTTTAGATTCTCTACTTGAATCTCTTTTTCCTTTCTTTTCGCCATAGTGCCATAGGCATGTTAAAACTACGGCACATGTCGGAGGGCAAAGAAGTGCCCAACCTCCATCTGTAGCTGCAGTAGTTTCACCTACGGCTAATCTTCTTTCGAGCTTCGTAGGGTTTTCCATGTGATGGAGGCATCTTTCGAGAGACTTGTTAACATGTTACACAAGGATGGTAAAAATGAGAATGAGGGAGCTTAGGCTAAGGAGCACATCCCAAGGATGAGAAACTTGTTGATATGGCTTTAATCCACGAAGAAGGTAAAGGTGAAAAGAAAGAGGTAAAAGTGGAAGAATCACAGAACAAGAAAGTAGAACCTGAGAAGGGTGGAAAGAATAATAAACCCTAAGATAAAAGGAAGTGCCATTTCTATGGTGTACCAGGTCATATAGCTAAAGATTGTAGAAAGAAGAAGGCGAAAAAGACTGGTTGTTTCCAATGTGGTGAGGCAAGGCATATGATTAAGGACTGCCTAAGGAGGCAAGGTCAAGGGCAAGGACAGAGGACAGGATCTACTTCTGGAGGGCAAGTTCACGCTCCTATGGCAGCTATGCAAGAGAGAGGTAGAAACATTTCTGTTGAAAGTTTGATTTTCCTCTTCGATCATCCTGTACGTTCTTTGTTTGATTCTGGCACTTCACATTCGTTTATATATGCTTCTGTTGTTGAGTCTCTGCAGCTAGATACTAGTATAGTAGTGGATCCCGTAGTTGTCTCAAATCCCATTGGGGCTATGGCTCATCTTTGTATGTTATGTCGGGATTTGAGAATATATGTGAATGGCATTGAGTTCGAATGCAACACTTACGTACTTGGTTTCACAGGCAATGGGTCGATTCTAGGAATGGATTAGCTAGCCAGGGATGGTGCCATTCTCGACTGTTAAAAAAGGGTAGTTAAACTGTTGACTAGTTTGCGTAATACTCTCGATATCTCATGCGACCCTAAGGGTTATGTTATGCTTAGCTACCTAGAATCTCTTGACACATCTATTGATGATTTGCAATCTGTTCGAGTAGTCCGTAAGTATGCAGATGTCTTTGATGAGGTTAGGGGCTTACCTCCAAAACGCGAGATAGATTTATGTATATACTTCATAGACAATGCAAAGCCAGTTGCATTGCCTGTGCGCCACATGGCTCCAAGACAAAGAAGGGAGCTTAGTTAACAAGTGAAAGAGTTGTTTGCGAAAGGGTTCATACGAAGAAGTATCTCGGAGTGGGGTGCTCCTGTTGTTTTTGCCACGAAGGCTAATGATTCACTTAGATTGTGCGTGGATTGTAGGGATCTGAATAAGATCACGAAGAAGAACAAACACCCATTGCCGAGAATAAATGATTTGTTCGATCAGTTGGATGGTGCTTCGGTTTTCTCGCAATTGGACTTAGCTACAGGATTTCATTAGTTGAGGGTAGCTGAGGATAGTATAGACAAGACTACTTTTAGGACTCCCGATGGTTTCTTTGAATGACTCGTCATGCCTTTTGGTTTGACGAATGCACCCGCATATTTCGTAAACTTGATGAGTAAAGTCTTTAAGGAGTTTCTAAACAAGTTCGTGGTAGTCTTTGTGGATGATATCTTGATATTCTCTAGAAGCCAGGAAGAGGATACCCTACATCTTACGGAAAATTTAGAGACCCTTCGAGCACATCAACTCAAAGCTAAGTTCTCCAAATGTCATTTTTGGAGGAAGGAGGTGAGGTTTTTAGGGCACATGATCTCTAAGGAAGGGATAGCACTGGATCCCGCGAAGGTGGTGGCAATCCAAGATTGGAAGGTTCCTAAGAATACAAAAGAAGAAAGAAGTTTTCTTGGTTTGGCGGGCTATTATAGAAAGTTCATCAAGGACTTTGCTAAGATATCAGCCCCACTTACATGGTTGACGAAAAAGAATTTGACCGTTGCTTGGGATGTTGACTATGACGATGCTTTCCAGTGTTTGAAGGGGGCATTGATGACAACTCCTGTTTTAGTTTTGCCTGATGGGAGTAAACCGTTCACAGTGTATACCGATGCTTGCGGGACAGGGCTTGGCACAGTTTGGATGCAAGAGGGAAGGGTGATATGCTATGGTGGAAGGCAGTTGAAAGTCCATGAGAAGAATTACCCTACACACGACTTAGAGTTAGCTGCCATAGTTTTTGTGCTTAAGTCTTGGTGCCATTACTTGCTTGGTGAGAGGTTTGAGTTGTATACAGACCATAAGACACTAAAATACTTGTTCTCCCAAAAATATTTAAACTTAAGGCAACAGAGGTGGATGGAGTTCTTAGCATCCTACGATTTTGAGATTGCATATACCCCTGGCAAGGGTAACGTTGTAGCGGACGCCTTGAGTAGAAAGAAGCTGACAGAGTCCTTTGTTTGTCTAGCGGCGGAGTTTAGTGTATATCTCTACCTTTGACTTTATACCCTCTATTGATTATGTACCCGGCTTGTTGGCATCGTTAGAGGTACGACCTACGCTTTTGGGACAGATAGGTGCGGCACAACAAGATGACCCACAATTGATAGAGATAGTAGACCAGCTTATCAGAGGTGAGTCTACGAGCCATCTTAGTAGGTATTATCAAGGACAAAGGTTGGTTGAGTAGGGATGGGAGACTTTTCATATCTCGAGACAAGGTTTTGAGGAGGACAATCCTTGAAGAAGAACATCGTTCTAAGCTGACTATACATCCCGGTGGAGACAAGATGTATAGGGACATGAAGCGAGTTTTCTTTTTGGCCGGAATGAAGAAGGATGTGGCTGAGTTCATTTCTAGATGCTTAGTGTGCCAGCAAGTCAAGGCTGAGCAAAAGAAGCCTAGTTGTGTGCTTCACCCTTTAGAGGTTCCACATTGGAAATGGGAAAGTGTTTCCATGGATTTCATCGATGGGTTGCCGAGGTCAAGGAAGGGTAATACGGGGATTTGGTTAGTAGTAGATAGACTTACCAAGAGTGCCCATTTCATTCCCATTAAGAGTAAAAGAATAGCAACATGGTTAACATCTGTTTATCTTCATAACTTCTAGTATCGTAAGCGATTGAGATCCCATTTTCACTAGTGAATTTTGGAAGAGCTTGCAAGAGGCGGTAGGAAGGGAATTGTATTTGAGCACTGCTTATCACCCTCAGACGGACGGCCAAACAGAAAGAGTGAATCGGATTCTACAAGATCTTTTGAGGTTATGCATCTTGGACTTTGGAGGGACGTGGGAGGAACATCTTCCATTGGTAAAGTTCGCCTACAACAATAGCTATCAGACTAGTATTGGCATGGCACCTTTTGAAGCTCTATATTGACGACCTTGCCGATCACCAACTTGTTGGTGGGAGTCTACGGATAAGATTTTGCTTGGGCCCGATATGATCAGGGAAACTTCGGAGAAGAGGCGATAGAAGGTATAGAGTTCGAGATATTGGAGCCAAACTTGCAAGAGGAAGTGAAAGAAGAGAAGAAAGTAACGATCGGACGTGTTCCGACTTGCATACTTGGATCGGAGGTTAAGAAATTATGCAACAAGGAAGTGAAGCTAGTAAAAGTACAATGGGGAGAGGACCGCGAGGATGCTACTTGGGAGGCTGAAGACAAGATTCGTGCTTCATATCCTTTCCTTTTCGAGAATATGTTCTTAACTTATTATTCCAAGCTTCGAATTAATACTGGTATATATCGTTTGAATACCTCCTATCGATCGAGCCTTTAGGTAGGGAACCCATGGATGTAAACATGTGTTTTAGACATGTTATGTTTGACGGATGCAAGTTTTTGCTAGTGGTTTCCTGTGGATGCATATACACACAGATTAGGCACTAGATCGGCTCAATCACTCTCATACTGCATATGGATGTGTGTGCATTTTTCTTTCTTTAATGGATGAAAATGGATGTATTAGCATATGGATGTTGCATTTAGACGAATGAGTTTGCACATATATAGAATTCGTCTGTTATAATAGGATTATTTGCATACATGTTGGATTCATGGAACTAACATACATTGCATTAAGGAGGTCAACTGAATCAATAGACCGCCTGATCTTCGCACTAGTATTGGGACATATACACACACCTCTACATATATTCAGAGGAGCATTAGAAATATTTTAAGGACAATGGATGCTTGTGGGCGATGGATGAGTATATGGATGATTGATGGTAGGATACATTCTACTTAACTTGAAGATTTCGTGGACGAAATCCTTTGAGTAGGGGAGAATGTAACACCCCGCATTTTTAATGAAATTAAAAATGTGGAAATATGTATATATATTATATACATAGATATATTTAAGAGAAAAATTAAATAATGACAATAAAATTGCATGTAATAAGTTCATGCAGTGAAATGAAGGAAAAAGATTAATAAAAGAAATTAAATGCAATACATGAAATGCAAAGAAATGCATGCGAACAATTAAATTGAAATAAAAAGGAAAATTTGAGAAGCTTTAGGAATTAGGTCACGAAATTAGCGTCATTGCATTCGTGGCGATTTTCTAGTCAGTTTAGACCTATGGTTTGCAGAAAAGCGATATAGGATGAAAAGAGATCTTTAAATTAAATATTGCAACAAAACATGAAAAAAGAGGAATGAGAAAAAATAATGGATACCGTTGTCCTAAGTCTTATTAACAAAAGACTAATTTGCCCAGTTGGTTAGAGCATGTGACTTTCATACAAAAGGTACAGAGTTTGATCCCCGTCAGCGCCTTATTTTTGTTTTAGGGGAATGGCTAAAAAGTGGCTTAGTGTGAACGCAGTTCAATTAAAAAGCGGTTTAATGTGAAAAGGGTAACTGGAGGATTAATTGAAAAAATGGTTAAAAAGGAAATATTTATATATATATATATTGGTTAATGATCGTTTTTTTGGTAACAAGGCTATTTTCTATTGGTCGGATGACGTAGACGATTCCTATGGCTCCTGATCTAATCTAATGGCCCTAATTAACTCACTACACCTATATAACCACATCAAGACCTAAACCTAATTTCACTACACTAATTCATGGCGCCTTCATGCTACCTCAACCTAAACTAGTCCTTCTTATTCAACAAATCAAACTAAAGGAATTCTGTAAAGGGGATCGAATCTAAAATAACTACAACGCCTAATTCTGTTCCTTAATCCAATATTTGTGAGTTCATTGATTATTTTCAGATTAAAATAATACTAAAGCAATTCTGACATGTTGTAAATTGGATTTGGGAATTATACATGATAATAAGATTGAATCTCATCAATTCTATCTTAGCCTATAACATCAGATTCATGATTCTTATATGCCCATGTTGATATTATCATCAGTTTTACCATATCTTCATGATCATTTCATACCTATGCCTATTGTTATTATTATGCCTATTCTTTATCTTATCCAATCCTCCTTCCCTTTTTGGTTTTTATAGTTGGGCTACTTCGAGCCTAGGCCAAATCTCATAGAGATGAACGTATGAACGGTAATACGATGGAAAAATTGGCATAGTATACGTTGGGTTGGTTTGGGCATGACAAATGTTAAATTTTCCATAACGTATGTTTATTATTGGGCATGAAATGAAATTGGGAATTTTAGGTAATTGACATAATTAGCCTAAAATTGGCATAAACTACAAATGAATAAATTGGCTAAGATAAGCATGCTGAGACATGAGGTTAGACTCCATTTGTGGTAGAAGCCTGCCCGGAACCAACTGGCCTAACCAGCCTAACCAGCAACCGCAAACAGCCAGTCTAATGTGAGAGGTCGTAAGCATAACTAAAAGATGCTTAGACACGAGGTTAAGTCTGGCTTATGGCAGAAGTCTGCTCGGAACCGCCCAACACATCCAACGGCCACAAGCCATCAACTAAATGTGAGAGGTCTATGCATTAATAACTAATTAATGCTGATCAAAGATGAATATGATACCTAAAACATGTTAGGTGGGTGGGGTTAAGTTAACATGTGAAGATGACAACTTAACCAATAATACATGAACAAAGTGGATAGGGTTAAGGCAAGCTTAACCCATAATGCATATTGATTTGATAAATGGATGGGGTTAAGTCAATTGGCTTGATATACAACACTTAACCAATATAAGTTTGGGTTAGGATAAACCCTAGGGAAAACCTAGTAGTGGTAGGGACCCATTTCAGACAGTAACCCACTTACTGGTATCGGGAACCCTGAGCTAGGCAAGATTGGGGCACGCGTACCAGGCTGATTATAAGCGGTCATATAAGAGCGAGGGTGTAGCAGTGCAGGTTCTGATGGGTTCGTTAAGCACGCACAATGTGTTCCTGACATTGGAAGATTTAGCCACTATACAATAGTAGGTATAAAGCTGTGCACCCACAGGATGCCACTTAAGTGGTGATACCACCTATGCTGGGACCCACACAGATATCTACAAGTTAGGAAGTCGATCCATCAGGGGTAGTGTGGGGACATCTAGTATCTATTATGGACAAGTGGACTTTCAAGGATTGTGTGGGGGTGGATACCTCTTACTAGATGTTACGCTTGAGTGCTACCGATTGCAGGTTTGGGATCATTTTGTTAAGAATTACTAGTAAGTGGCGCAGAGAATTAAATTAAGTAAGAAATCTAGGAAGCGCACTAGACATTCCTTTATATTCATTCTGATATCCATCTTTACCTTATGTCGTGATTATAATTTCCATCTTGTTTATTCTTGTCATATTTCTTTACTTATTTTCATGCTAAAAGTAACTGGACTCGCCAGGCTTTATGTCTGACCTTTTTTTTTGCCTTTTTTTCTTCCGTTTCTCCCCTTCCCCCAGGTTTTCAAGGATGAAACACTGAAGCTTGACTAGGAATTCTTTCTTCTCGAAGCGCTTGGAAGTGTTGAGAGTAATGCTCAGGTTTATCTCTTTTCATTATGGCTATTTGGAGTGGGATTATGATTTTACTTTTATGTACTTTGATAATAATTTTGTTCAAGACGGATATTTATGTACTTGACTCTAGTATGTGGTTTTGATGTTGTAACAAAACATGTTTTGCTTTTCCGTGGCAATGAATAAAGTTTGAATTTTCTTAAGTACCATCTATACATCTATCTTGTGATATTCTATTCTATACTCTTATAATACTCCACAGAAGTTAATGCATTCCCTTAGTGAGTGACAATAATGGACGTGGGGTGTTACATATTCTGTGGGGTCCTTCCTTGATGCACGTCGGGCTCATCCTCTTCCATATCGTTGACATCGATGGCCTGATTTTGGAATGGCTGGCGAGGTTGAGCGGGCTAGTTTGCGTCTTGATTTGGAGGAACTTGGGCCTGCTGGGTTACCAGAAGCACAGGCCCCAAGTTATGAGCGACTATAGTCAAGTTCTACCGAGTAGGGGGTCGATACTCAGACCCGGTTCGTTGTTGATAATCAACCCTAACGGTAACGATACTACATTCCCCCGATGTAAGTGATGGTGGTTCGATCGTCGTTTCCATTTCTGTTCCCATTAGTATGAGCGTTGTTAACACCAAAATTTTCACCAACTACATATAAAGAAGTAGAAGATCCGAAGCAATAAGAGTAAAGAGTTTCGGGTAGTGAAGCCAAAACTGATAGCGAAAAGGGACAAATTATGGTCAGGCATCAACATCAGGTATCGTTATAAGTTATTGAAAGACAGGGAGCTACCACAAGAAAAACCAGGGAGACCCAAATCCGAAACCCAAATACAAGGGATTCAGTCCTCCACCGATAACAGAAGAAGAAGAGAAGAAACAACAATAAGCCAAAGCGAATGGTTAGTGCTGGTATGAGAGGAAAACACCGATAGGGAAGTACATCTACCGAAGGTTCGGTAAAGGAACATCTCCGAAAGCATACCACATAGAATCATAAGCAATCAGACTTGAGCAACCAGGAGCATATAAACCGAAAACTGGCAGCCACCGAAGGGAAAGTGCTACATCAGGCAAGAGAAAGCAGAAGACTATCGGGGCTACTTACTTCAAGTACCGACACCAACATTAGAGGAGAGTTCATAAATCATTCGAAAGGGGTCTTTGATAAGGTATTAGGAGATCAAGACCGAAATCATTGGTTGTCGGAACGACAAAGGCGGTAGTCACTCTAACGTGCTTAGTTCCGACATCTATACCGACAAGCGAAGGCAACAGAGCTAAAATCCAAGCTAAAAGGAAGCAAGGGGGTATCGAAAATATCATCAAAGAGTAACTTTAAAGTCACCAGAAAACATACCGAGAGCATGCTGTCACAAAGTTAGGCTCTCAGACGCCTTAAGTCGAGCATAGAAGAAGGAATACGAAAAAACTAGCTTCAATGGAAATAATATAGCTAAAGACACTGAAACCGAAAGGCATGAATGCAGACCGAGACGAAAGGTTGCTAAACCAAGAACCACCAAATTCATGGTTAATAGGATCCAAGACTAAGCCACCAAGAGGCATATCAGCGGAACCACTCCCGAAAGCTCGAGACTGACATTTTGAAGGCAAGAATACATCAGTGAAGGTCGATAATAAGAAAGGCGATCGAGACCTTCTGCTAGAATCGAAAGCTAGAAGAGTGATCGAAACCTTAGTTCAGCATCCGAAAGAGGTTTCTACTGGGCTCACAACAGATGGGGCCCCAATTTGCCTATAAATAAGATCCCTGGGTCTCATTTTAGGGGACTTTTCCTCATTCTCCAATCTTGCTCTCATTCTCAGAGAGCTAACCCTAATTTGTAAATCATTTGGGGATTTCTTACGTAAGCTCCTCCATGAATAAAATCATCAAATCCCTTAAAGTGGACAAAGGTTCAATCCGAACCGAACCACTATAAATCTTGTGTTATTACTGTTTTCGCATATTATATTATGTTCTACTATGCTTGTGTAAGTATAATGCAATGCTTTACAAACTATCCCTTTCAGCGGGAACTTAGCTATGTTATGCTTTCCCCTCAACAAGGCTTCATACGCAAGCCTTGACCTTTCCCTTTGTTTATTAAGATACCCTTCCGTAAGCTTTTTAACTTCTTAACTTGTGTTGTGATTTAGGAAACCTTATCCCAAGGTAACTATTGGTTTTTGAATCGCGTAAGCATGATAATCACCCTTTGAGGGAAGAGTGACAAATCTTTCGTATTTTAGACCTTGATATCTAAGGAACGTTGAAGTAACTCAAGCTTGCAGAAACTAAATAACCCCAATTTCCCCTTAGGTCCACTTCCATAGACCTATCTCCGGTGTTGACCCAAAATATCGTTAACATTTTGGCGTTAGAAGGAGGGCTTGAACCTTCGTCCCTCTATTCCTTCCTTTAGTCATTTAGATAACCTTGTCATGTTTCTAACTGTGATGTTTTGCCCCGAGTTGGACTAAGCTTTGAAGAAGCAGAGTTAAATAAGAAGAATTCAGGTAAAGAGCTTGTGAATACAAATCAACTGCTTAAGGCATCAGTGATCCAAGCTATTTAAAGAGTGACATAACCTTGATTTTCCCAAACTTGTTTCCTGTACTTTCACCACCGTTGTTAACCCTCACTCCTCTCACCTTCGTGCTTATCTTAAACCTTCCATCCTTACTGTCTCCTTTCCAACATAAGGCCTTTACTTTATTCCCTTTTCTGTCATTAAAAGGAACTCCCAATGCCCATTGAAGATGGTTAGAACATAAGGAAATTGGAAACAAGATTACAACACATCAACTGTTTTGGAAAATAGCACACTTTCGAATGTTAGCTCAGCAAAATCGGAAACCAAAGAATCTTTAGACTTAATAGAAGGAGAGAATAATGAGCTGGAAGCATTACATTTGGTTTTACAAATTGACGCTACTAGGAGGTTTATCGAAGAGGGCTTATACCAAGCAGAAACAGAGATGAAAACACCTTATGAATTCGACAGCCGGACTAGTCCTCATCAAATCTACATGTTAATTTAAAGACATAAAGAATAAATCAAGTGTTAATAGGGAATGTAGCCCAACCATTTGACCAACATGTTATGGGAGCCAGCAGGCCACCAATTCTAACACAACCTCTGAGCTTGGGTTTTGTAAAGGAGAGGACCAAGAGGAGCACGAGCCTTGAACAATAACTACTCAAAGTAAAGAGTTTATGAGGTAGTACTCGATCACAAGGGTCTTCGAAAGACACCAAACCAGAACAGAAGGATGAAGTCAAGTCTCTAAGAGAAAGTATATCCATGCAGAAGTTGGAATAGAAAAGAAAACTTGTTTGATTTCTTCCAAGAGGGGAGGAACTAATCCATTAGATGAAATATATAATGAGAGCCAGAACAACAGAGGCAAACAACAATATAGAAGTTCAACTACTGGAGAGTATAGTCCCGAAAGATCAAACCATGGAAGCCTGAAAACTTATTTTAGGAACATGGTGGAGAAAACCATTAAAAATCTATTCAAAACTGAAAGAAAAAGAATTTTGGATGGCTACATTAGCGACGATGAAAGAATGGCGCCCTTTATTGACGAAATCAAGAATACAGTGGTATCTTCACGCATAAAGACCCCAACCATGAAATATCATGTAGTTACTGACACCGATGACCATCTTATGGCCTCCAATAGCCAAAAGGACGTCTATGATGTTTCTGGTGTCGTACGATGCTGATTACTTCCAATAACGCTTCAAGAAGCAACTACCAAGTGGTACTAAAAATATCAAGTGAATACCATCTATTCATGGAAGCAGTTCTCTCATGAGTTCTCAACACAGTTCCGCGTTTGGAAAGATCCATCCATGGGCTATACGATCCTCGCAAATATAAAGCAAAAACCAGGAGAATCTTTGATTAATTACATAAAAAGGTTTAAGGCTGAGGCCCTGAAAGAAGAAAACATGTGACAACCCGAATTTTGACAGACCGATTTTTTTTTTCAAAATTTCAATCTATCGAAACTCGGATTGGTTTGCTCTAGTATCATGTAGAAAAGATAGAGATATAAAACATGTCAGATCTCGGAAAATATCTCACAGCGGAATGGATAAAATATAATATAGTCAAAATATAATCTTACCGTATTAATAATACTACCTAACCAGTATCTAAGGCTATCTATAGTGTCACATGCCTCTGCCACAGATCTAACCTGCGAGTATGTTATGAGGAGGGGGTCAGAACACAAGTTCTGGTGACTTGATTTAAATTATACACTTTGGATAACACTATATACACCGTTCAATCATATTTTCTTATTTAATTAGGTTACTTGGGTTAACAACACTCACGGCTTACACACACGTCATACCTATCTACTTTTCAGTGGAATAACCTAATATAGTATATATGTAGCCACCCCCAATATTATGGTATGCCCCACGGTACCCCACTCGCATGGTCTCCACCGTAACACCATCGAAATATACGCAGCCCCTCATCCTACGCCGTAGTGATATACAGATAACAATATTATGTTCCATATATATCTTTCATTACTATGCTATCTGCCACCTTTGTTTGAATCAGAATTCATACTGGAGTAATTCTTTCAAGTCTACGATACACCATCCAGAGCTGACATGCATGTATCTAGACTGTCCACCATACATATCTTCAATTGTAGCTCGATGCCTCAATCGCACGTCCTCTAATGTGCACCGAGTTCCATGGCAGGGCGATGCAAGAAACATGGAACTCGGTCGGGACCTTTTCCACATCTGTACAGGCCCGCCTTTAAGAGCCTCAAAATACAGATATTTCTGGAGTCTGCTTTTCATGGTGTCTATGGCCCCAACTTAGCCCCTCCCTTAACTAGTAAAGACTACAAGAGCTAAACGACTTCCCCTAATAACAAGAAATCTAAACATCCATTTGGCATCTTCCCTCAACCACCTGTACCCTGATGGTGAAAGGTGAAACGGTCTATTGGTTTTAGCTCTAGACTTTTTGCATCCCACTAGCTGCCGATGACGGGTATCCGACGAGCTACTATCCTTATTGTCATGAATCTTCGCCTCCTTGTTGAGGCAACTGCCGAATCACCCTAGTGTCATCGCGTCACAACATATTGACTGCATATCTACTTTTGCAATCAAGGCCCACCCACCTAGTAATTACGCGCAGACCCCACCCTTGCGAGCACAGCCTAAATTATCTGTTATTGCAGAGAGGACTACTAGGGGCATCTTACTCGCCTTAGGAAGCCGCGTGCTTCCCGTTCCAGCCCTTTTGAGATGCCAGAACAATCAACGAATGTGCGCTCCTCTTGTGCCTAATAACACCACGATGATCTACCCCATTAGGTTATTCACCCTCAAACGTGCGGACTGGTCCATGTGCCTTACTTTAATATGTTGTTATACCCTATGTCTAAACATTATTTTACGTGCTTGGTTCTCCTTACCAGGTCTCCTTTTTAATTTGGTTATTCCTATTCACATTGAATTTTTCATCAATTACCAAGTTCCTCTTGCTTGTTAATTTATGACTTAATCCATTTAAGTTTATTAATAAGCCCACAACATGTTATTGCCTGGATTGTGGCCCAAGGTCTGACATCCACAATCTCTTTTATAATCTTGTTTGATTTCATTATTACAATAACATGTTTTACTTAATTTGTAATTAAGTATATCTCAATTCACATGTTTTCTATTTAACATATCTGTCATTATTTATGATTAAATATGACTTATTTCATAAGTTTTCCTCATTCTTCCTCATTTAATCATAATTCCATTTTACACCATTACTACAACTTATCTTTGTTTACTTATTAACTTAGTTCTATTAACTAAGGCCCATTAATAAGTTTCTCTACCCCTATGTAATAATTTCACCTTGTCCCTAGGACAAGTCTAAACATGATATTCTTATCAGCGGGTTTCAGACTTTCTAGTATACAGACTACTTAATTTATAATGAAGTACAACTTCTTATATTTCTCCCTCTTTTCTCAACTGGTTTTAGGTTTTCACCGTTAAATGATCACTTAATTTGAAATTAAGCGTCCCTTATCTCATTCACCGATTATCCCATTTCCTTACTAGTTTATTATAACCTAAGTTATAATCTTCACTTGTCCCTAGGACAAATCTACCTATTATACAACATTTTTCATCAATATTATTTATTTATAATAGGTGATTATCATTCCTCTTTTAAACCATTTTCTTTTACTGTTGTATTCCAGTATTCTTCATTCACTGTAATATATGTTCCTTATTTTAATTAAGGAAAACACTTAATGCATCTTATTAGTTTGATTGAAGGAATCAGTGATTTATTTTCATAACGTATTCCTATCTAACTCCGTGGTAGCAAGTAATATCTTTATTTTTCTTACCTTATTTACTGTGGTTTACTTGTAACCACACTCTCAGAAATAGGTCATTTAGGGAAATACATCACTTTTCCTTTGTACCACACTAACTCAGTTTATTACATCCCTTCCCTTATTATTTTCTGCGTTAGACATTTAATTATCATCATTGTCATTTATTCATATCTTGTTATATACATATATTTATATATCTACATACATAAGCACTAGACCTCTCACATTAAGCCTACATTTGTGGACGTTGGATTTGCTGGGTAGGTCCGGGCAGACTTCTACACAAGTTGACTTAACCTCGTGTCTTAGCACCATTACATGTTTTTAATTTTTGCACCTAGACCCCTCACATTATATTTACCACTTGTAAATGCTGGATATGCCAGGCGGTTCCGGCCAGACTTCTTTCACAAATGCAATCTAACCTCGTGTCTAACAGCGTTACAGTGTCAAATTACTATGAATCTAGGCATGTTCGTCCTTTAACAATTATTCCCATTTCAAGAAAATTTTAGGCATATTATTCTTTTTACTATAATATAGTTTACAATAATCTAATTTACATGTCATCCAATTTTTCCTATGTTTTGTCGCATGTCCTTTTCAACATATGTTTAATTCTATTTTGGCATGTAAACATTCAATCGGTAATTATTTTAATCCAAGAAGTTTAACATGTCGTTTACTCAATAATATGCCCCAAGCGAATTATATAATTATAACAATAGTAATCATTGCCCATATTCTAACAAGTTTATACAGCATGTAATCATTCCAATACTTTAACTGATTCAACGTATGAATTATTCATTATTAACACCTCAACTTGTTATAACAATAATTTATAATTAACTTGGCAATTTCACAATTTATAACAAGGGGAATGCTAAATGATAATCATAATATTATAGAAAGGCTATAACTTAGACCCACTCACCTTTCATGCTTTCCCCAAATTTTGGATCTGATCCATTCTATCATCCATTGTTTTCTTTTTCCCTTTATTTTCATTTGAAACCTAATAACCGTGGATTTACTATTTTCATTAAAAGAGAAGGAAAAGAAATAGGAAGAATATTAATAGATTGGATCTAGTAGTTTACCTTCTTTCATGATTCGATAATCTTTTTATTAATGTTGATTCTCTCTTCCACATCTGGATTCATAATTTTTCTAGGCTAATATTTTAATTTTCAGAATAGATTTGAAAAGAGAGAGAGAGAGGGTAATGGCAGACCACCAGCGTAGCCGTCGAATTATGTGGTCTAGGTTTAGGTCTAAGGTCTTATTTATAGGTGTATGGAGCAACCAGGACCCTAAGATTTGACCAAAAGCTATCAGAATCGTCCAGAAACTCAAAAACCCTAATCTGCCAAAATCTGCCATAGGGGCAACGACCCCCCCCCCCCCCCATTGATGGGGTTGACCCCCCTTCATGGGGGTCGAACTCCCTTCATGTAGGTAGACCCCCATGGGTCTGGGTGTCTAGAATCGGCCAACGCAGTTCCTTTTTTCTCTAAAAAACTTCTGCAGCCCATAACTTCTTCATACAATGTCCGTTTTACGCAAACTCGGACTCTATCTGAACCAAAATTTCGAGAAGAACGCAATGGTACAATCCGTTTTACTTAATTCTGATTATTTAATTAAGTTATTCTTATTTTATTGTCCTAAGTTAAAAATGTGGGGTGTTACATTCTCCTACCCTTAGGAAATTTCGTCCTCGAAATTTGTTTAGGGTAAAATCAAGTTACCCCTCGCATAATGTACATCCGTCGTGTGTGCATCAAATTCTCACAAACATCGTGCACTTGTTCAAAGTGAAATACAACATCATAATCCATGTATGCCTAAGCGGTACCTCCTATGTGTATGCAAATTTCTTAAAAATCCTTTTAAAATATGATGCTCACATCCAAAATATATTGGCAGCTCTACATGAATGCAATATTTTTAAAGTCAAAAAGCTTTTTCATCCAAATTTTCCCACACTCTTACTGAATAAGAGCATAGTTCATCCAATTGTTGCATCCATAATCCTACCAACCAACTTTATTTTTCGAATTTCAGAAAAATCTAATTTTCTAAATTAGATTTCTTATGTTAAAAAAAGGTGGAAAACGAAAAAAAATCCGCATCATCCATTTTTATTTTTTGACCTCTTTCTAATTGTACTTGGATTTTATGTATCTATTTATAAAGATTCTCCTATTTTCCTATCCAAGCATAATCCACATAAGAGAAATTTCTTTGTTACTGATTTTATTTTCATCTTATCTTGGAAATTTTTATTCTTATCCATCTTTTCTCATAATTTCCCATTTTTGTTGCTTTACCGAATATTCAGTTCCCTTTTCAGTTGTACCTTTTCTTTTTTCTTAGCTTATTTAATTATCTGATCTTAGTTTAAATTTAAATAAGCCTTCTAGTCTTTTAACCAAATAAGGAGAAAAGACACCCTACAAAGCTACTACTGAGGGCCGACAATCTCGGGACTATGTCCCCTTCAGACAGAAAAGTCCAAACCATGGGATCCGCGATAGGTTTAGGTGTTACCTTAAGTACCCAAAAAGAACAAAACAATGAAACGATCCCAACAGAAATGTAGTAATGGGTTTTACCCCTAACATGGAAATTAGCTACAGGATCTAAACACTTACTTGCCCATTACTACTAGTAGTCGCCACTAGTCCTAGCTGTGTACCAACAATTACTTCAAGCAACACCCTAGGCTTTTCAATGCTTATGCATTCTATGGGAACTCATTATTATACCAAGATAATTTCTGATATCTGCTTCATAGCCTCAAAACTTTTCCCGTCTTCCCTAGGCACTAATCCTTACCAACTCCTACTTTTAAATCACGTGTTGGCCCTTTTTCATTTAAATTTTCTTCCAAAAATTAGAAGGGTCTAAACTTTATTTTCCACATGAAAACTTTCTTTTGCCAAGCCATAAAACATGTCATCTTAAAAAAAATATGTAAATTATCATTTTTTTTCAAACCAAAAAATTGGAGCAGATACAGACAATAATTTTCTCAATCAAGTTTATGACCTGTTCTAACCTATAAGGTCGGTTCAGTCTCTTACTACAAGGTGCCAACATCTACTCTATTCTTATTTTCTACAACTTATTTTGTCCACCCAAAAAAATTATCTTATTAAAATAATTTATCAAAAAGGGTTGTCATAAGAATAGAGATTTCAAATCTTTCTTAATTAAAAATTCTTGTATGAAATGTAACAAGAAAAACTAGCGAGTTATACATTCTCTATAATATGCACCTTTTATTGAGAGAATTTTATCATAGACTAAATTTTTGCAAATAATCACTATTTGCAAAATATACCCCAATTTACTCCAAAACCCAATATGTATACTTTACATATTTAAAACTTTAACTTTTAAGATTAAAACTTGAAAACACCATAAACAATTTTCCCAAAACTTTTATAATTTCAAGTTCTTAAAAGTTAACAATGGAGTTAGACTCAAAGCGGGTTTCGAATTTTCTAGGCTTTCCTAGACACTCCCCAAGGTCAATTCTCTCAACCATATATATTCCTAATCCATTTTTCTCTTCTCAACCTTTTCCAATTGATAAGGTTTTCCAGCCCCTAACCCAAAATACAAATCATATGGGATTCATTTTCTTTCCATGCAAAGTACATTGTACACTCGCCACCCCAAATTACCTAAGGGTCTCAGATTTCCTTATTCATTCTTTTAGTGTACAAAACAAACATCCCATTTCTTAACATATTACACTCTTTCTATTAGTGGGTTCCTCTATGGATCTAGGTATATATAATATATTTATATTTTTAAAATACGAAAACGTTCACTCACTATTTATATAGGAATCCAAAACCTAAGCTCTAATACCAGATGTGACAACCCGAATTCCGACAGACCAATTTTTTTTCAAAATTTCAATCTATCGAAACTTGGATTGGTTTATTCTGATATCCTGCAAAAAAGACAAAGACATAAAACATATCAGATCTTAGAAAATATCTCACAGCGGAATGGATAAAATATAATATAGTCAAAATATAGCCTTACCGTATTAATAACACTGCCTAACAAGTATCCAAGGCTCTCTATAGTGTCACATGCCTCTGCCACAAATCTAACCTGTGAGTATGTTTTGAGGAAGGGATCAGAACACAAGTTCTGGTGACTGGATTTAAATTATACACTTTGGATAACACTACATATACCGTTCAATCGTATTTTCTTATTTAATTAGGTTACTTGGGTTAATAGCACTCACGGCTTACACACAACGTACCCATTTACTTTCCAATGGATTAACCTAATATAGTATATATGTAGCTAACCACAATATAAAGGTATACCCCATGGTACACCACTCACATGGTCTCGACCGTAACAACATCGAAATATATGCAGTCCCTCATCTTACGCCGTAGTGGTGTACGAATAACAATATTACGTTCTGCATATATCTGTCATTACTTTGCTATGCAAACGTATGTACTGCCATTTTTGTTTGAATTAGAATTCATACCGGAGTAATGCCCTCAAGTCAACGATACACCATCTAGAGCCGACATGCATGTATCTAGACTATCCACCATACGTATCTTCCATTGTAGCTCGATGCCTCCATCATACGTCCTCTAATGTGCACCGAGTTCCATGGTAGGGCGATGCAAGAAACATAGAACTCGGTCAGGAGCTTTTCCATATATGTACAGGCCCGACTTTAAGAGCCTCAAATACAGGTATTCCTAGGGTCTTCTTTTCATGGTGGCTATGGCCCCACCTCAGTCTCTCCCTCAACTAGTAAAGGCTACAAGAGCTAAACGACTTCCCCTAATAACAAACAATCAAACATCCATTTGGAATCCTCCCTCAACCACCCGTACCCTTATAGTTAAAGTGAAATGGTCTGTTGGTTTTAGCTCTAGTCTTTTCTCATCCCACTAGCTGCCGATGACGGGTATCCAACGAGCTACAATCCTTATTGTCGTGACTCTTCACCTCCCTGTTTAGGCAACTGTCGAATCACCCTGGTGTCACCACGTCATAGAAATCTGACTGCATAGCTACTTTTGCAATCAAGGCCCACCCACTTAGTAGTTACGCACAGACCCCACCCATACGAGCATAGCCTAAAATATCTTCCACTGTACAGAGGAGTACTAGGAGCAGCTTATGTACCTTAGGAACTGCGTGGTTCCCCTTCCAGTCCTTTAGACCCGTTAGAACAATTAGATGAATGTGCGCTCCTCTCGTGCCTTATAACACCCCGATGATCTACCCCGTTAGGTTATTCACCCTCAAACGTGCGGACTGGTCCAAGCGCCTTACTTTAATATGTTGTTATACCATATGTCTAAACATTCTTCTACGCGCTTGCTTTTCCTTACCTAGTTTCCTTTTTAACTTGGTCATTCCTATTCACATTGAATTCTTCATCAGTTTCCAAGTTCCTCTTGCTTATTAGTTTCAGTTATGACTTAATCCAATTAAGTTTATTAATAAGCCCACAACATGCTATTCCCTAGATTATGGCCCAAAGTGTGAAATCCACAATCTCTTTTATAATCTTGTTTGATTTCATTATTACAATAAAGTTTTTTAATTAATATGTAATTAAGTATATCTCAATTCACATGTTTTCTATTTAGCATGTCGGTCATTATTTATGATTAAATTTGACTTATTTCATAAGTTTCCCTCATTCTTCCTCATTTAGTCATAATTCCATTTTACACCATTACTACAACTTATCGTTGTTTACTTATTAACTTAGTTCTATTAACTAAGGCCCATTAATATGTTTCTCTACCCATTTATTATAACTTGCGTTATAATTTCCCATTATCCCTAGGACAAGCCTAACATGATATTCTTATCAGCGGGTTTCAGACTTTCAAGTATACAGACTACTTAATTTATAATTATGTACAACTTCTTATATTTCATATATTTTTCCCCCTTTTCTCAACTGGTTTCAGGTTTTCCTCGTATAATGATCACTTAATTTAAAATCAAGTGTCCCTTATCTCATTCACCGGTTGTCCCATTTCCTTACTAGTTTATTATAACCTAAGTTATAATCTTCACTTGTCCCTAGGACATGTCTACCTATTATACAATATTTTTCATCAGTGTTATTTATTTACAATAGGTGGTTATCATTCCCCTTTTAAACCATTTTCTTTTATTGTTGTATTCCAGTATTATTCATTCACTGTAATATATGTTCCTTATTTTAATTAAGGAAAACACTTCATGCACCTTATCAGTTTGATAGAAGGAATCAGTGATTTATTTTCATAACGTATTCCCATCTAACTCCGTGGTAGCAAGTAATTTATTTATTTTTCTTACCTTATTTACTATGGTTTACTTGCGACCACGCTCATAGAAATAGGTCATTTAGGGAAATACATCACTTTTACTTCGTACCGCACTAACTCAGTTTATTACATCCCTTTTCTTCTTATTTTCTGGGTTAGACATTTAATTATCTTCATTGCAGTTTAATCATATCTTGTTATATACATATATTTATATATCTACATATAAGCACTAGACCTCTCACATTAAGCCTACACTTATGGACGTTGGATTTGCCGAGCAGGTCCAGGCAGACTTCTACCACAAGTTGACTTAACCTCATGTCTTAAAACCATTACGTGTTTTTAATTTTTGCACCTAAACCCCTCACATTAAATTTACCACTTGTGAATGCTGGATATGCCGGGCGGTTCCGGGCGGACTTCTTTCACAAGTGTAATCTAACCTCATGTCAAAGAGCGTTATAGTGTCAAATTACTGTGAATCTAGGCATGAGTGCCCTTTAACAATTATTCCAATTTCAATAAAATTTTAGGCATATTATTCTTTTTAATGTTATTTAGTTTACAATAATCTAATTTACATGTCGTCCAATTTTGCCTATGTTTTGTCGCATGTCCATTTCAACATATGTTTAATTCTATTTTGGCATGTGAACATTCAGTTGGTATTATTTTAATCCAACAAGTTTAACATGTCGTTTACTCAATGATATGCCCCAAGAGAATTATATAATTATAACAACAGTAATCATTTCCCATATTCTAACAAGTTTATACAACATGTAATCATTCCAATACTTTAATTGATTCAGTGTAAAAATTATTCATATTAACATTTCAACTTGTTATAACAATAATTTATAATTAACTTGGAAATTTCACAATTTATAACAAGGGGAATGCTAAACGATAATCATAATATTATCTAAAGGCTATAACTTAAACCCACTTACCTTTCATGCTTTCCCCAAATTTTGGATCTGATCCGTTCTATCATCCATGGTTTTCCTTTTCCCTTTAATTTGATTTGAAACCTAATAACTTTGGATTGACTATTTTCATTAGAAGAAAAGGGAAAGAAATTGGAAGAATATGAATAGATCGAATCTAGTAGTTTACCTTGCTTTCATGATTTGATAATCTTTTTATTAATGTTGATTCTCTCTTCCAGATCTAGATTCATAATTTTCCTAGGCTAATATTTTAATTATCAGAATAGATTTGAGAAGAGAGAGAGAGAGTAATGGCAGAGCCTCAGAGTAGCCGCAAAATTATGAGGTTTAGGGTTAGGTCTAAGGTCTTATTTATAGGTGTATGGAGCAACAAGGACCCTCAGATTTGACAAAAGCTATCAGAATCAACCAGAAACTAAAAAATCCTGATCTGCCAAAATCTGCTGCAGGGGGTCGACCCCTCTGATGGGGTCGACCCCCCTTCATGAGGGTCGACCCCCCTTGAAGGGGTCGACCCCCGTGGGTCCAGTGGTCCAGAATTGGCCTGTGCAATTCCTATTTTCTCTGACAAACTTCTGCAGCCTATAACTTCTTCATACGATGTCTGTTTTATGCAAATTTGGACTCAATCTGAACCAGAATTCCAAGTCGAACACAATTGTACAATCATTTTTAATTAATTATGAATATTTAATTAAGTTACTCTTATTTTATGGGAACACCCCACCTCCGTTAAGGTCACTCACAAAGGGAATGCCTTAACTTCGGTGGAGCGTTTTTGCTAAAAGACACAGATAAATTACAAGACAGACAAATAAAGCAGCAGAATATAAAGTCATTTTATAAACAATGTGATTCAATCAAGCTTTTACAACAATTGTCTTAATCATACTTAAAAATAATACATAGAACTTCTATCTTGATTCAAAAAATTCCAAGTATAAAAGAAGCATAAAAATAACAATGATATTCCCCAATAAAGCATGAACCAGCCATAGCAATGGAAGAGAGAGTCCAAAGCAATACATCAACTATCTTTGAGCTTGGAAAAAAGCTGAGCTAAGTGGTAACATTTCCTCCCTGTGAACCTTGGGGGTGGGGGGGGGATGGAAGAAAAGAGGCGAAACAAAACTAGGTCCGACATAAGTCTGGTAAGTCCAGTGACTTTTCAGCACGAAAACAGGCAAAAGCATCATGACATCAATAAACTGAATATAAGAAAATAACATGATAACAAGGATAACAAGTTAACATACGATTAGCATAGATATGATAAGGCAAGATAAACTGAATGCACTTCTACTCTTTCTCTGCTTCTCTACTACCATGTTATTCCGATTTCTATATCTCTACACCACCTAACTAGTGTCTCAACTAGTAATCTGTATAAAATGATCATATGATAATGTGATCCCAATCCCCGCAATTATGGTAGCCTTCAGGTGTACATCTAGTATAAGGATCTAACCTCAATCAGCCTAATTGCCATAAAGATTTTAGATCTACCCTTACTATCCTATCGATCGGCTCCCTTCTTATGTTAATGTTCCATGTGTCTGTGTGAATCGGCCCTCTCTTACGTGTAGATACCCTGTGTTGGTCCCACCATAAGGTGTATCAATCCTTATGGTAACAACCCGACATGATTCAAGATGCACAGTGTATAACTACTGGTACCCAGTGCCTGCTTTTTCCCACTCCGGAGTAGGTGCACGCCCGTAAACTGCCGGAACCTACACTGACGTACTCCTGCCGTTATTTTGACCGCTTATAATCAGCCCAGTAATCGTGCCCTACCCTGCCTAGTTTCATGGTACCTTGATACATCTATGTGGGTTACTACTGAAATGGGTCCCCGTTACTAGGGTTTCTTGCTGGTTAAGTTTATGGGCTTATATTTACTAATATTACCCACCAACCCGATATGTACTTAACCCGCCCATTGATTCAAACATGTTTACTTAATGGTTAAGTTTGTGGGCCTATATTTACTAATATTACCCACCAACCTGATACGTACTTAACCCTCCCATACTTTATGTCATATTGGTTAAGTGTTTTCCATTCATGTTAACTTAACCCACCTACTCATCATGTCATGTTGGTTAAGTATTTCTTACTAACTTAACCCCATTCATTCATCATGTTATATTAGTTAAGTATTTCCCATTTACTTAACCCCATTCGTTCATCAAGTTACATTGGTTAAGTGTTTCTTATTAACTTAACCCCATGCGTTCATCATGCTTTATTGGTTAAGTGTCATCAATCAATTCAAGTTGACTTAACCCACCCACTTGTCATGTTACATTGGTTAAATGTTGCCTTCTTGTGTTAACTTAACCCTTCCACGTATCCTGTTATAATGGTTAAGTGTTAATCTCTTGTTTTAACTTAACCCTACCCATTCATCATGTCATATTGGTTGAGTGTTTCTTATTAACTTAACCCTACTCATTCACCATGTTATATTTGTTAAGTATTCCTTATTAACTTAACGCTTCTCATTTATCATGTTGTACCGGTTAACTTAACCCTGCTCACTTGTCTAATTAACATGTTATAACGGTTAAGTGCTCTAAATTTACTTAACCCCACCTTCTTGTCTAATTAACATGCTATAACAGTTAAGTGTTCTAAATTTACTTAGCCCCATCTTCTTGTTCATTAGCATTAATTGATTTATTAATGCACCAACCTCTCACATTAGATCTATGTTGTTGCGGTTACTGGATGTGTCGGGCGGTTCCGGGCAGTTTTACACTGCAACCCAATCTAACCTCTGGTTTTTCTTGGGCATGATGCACTAACCTCTCACATTAAAAAGGTGTTGTTGCGATTACTGGAAGTGTCGGGCGATTCCGGGCAGTTTTACACCGAACTCAATCTGACCTCGGGTTAGGCATGTTTTTCTTTTAGCATATTTACCATACATGTCCAAGTCTAGATTTTATATGCTAATTATCCCAAATTCACAAAACTAGTCATGTTCCAATTCTCAAGTTGTACCTCAACAAAGCTAATTATAGGTTACGCCCCACAAATTCAAATTCAGGTTATTACTCAATATAGGTTACAACAAATTTTCCCAAAATTTGCAATAATTGTCATACCCCAAAAATAATGATATAATACATGCACTAAGGTTTCGTCATATTGCGCCATACAAAATATTCTCCAAAAACCCTCAATCATGTTTCACAGTATAAACTATGCCAAATTATAGCCTTTAATTATAGTGCATGCCAATTACCCCAAAATCCCACTTTAGGCGCGTTCACATTTAATAGTTATCCCTATCCTACTATAGGTTTTCATACATCACTATACAAAATAATCTCCTTCTTCCAAGTCATAAACTATCATATATATATATATATGCCCCAAATTTTAGGTCTTACCACAACATGTACTATGCTTTACATGTTTGCAGTTCAATTTACGCCCCAAACACCAAGTCATATGTCCAATATACTTTATGCCTCTAATCTCAAGTCATATGTTTGATACAGTTTATGTTTTAAATTCAACATGTGTTATGTCCTCAAATCAATTACTAATCAGTTATGCCCAATTATACATTATTTAATACTTTTTCCCAGTTTTAGTGTTGGTCATGTTCAAATCATATATTATGCCTAATTTTAGCGCTGGTCATGTTCAAATCATATATTATGCCCAATTTTATTTCCCACGTACATTCATCTCTTATGAGATTTGGCTCAGGCTCGCAGTTGCCTGGCTATAAAAACAAAAAGGAAGAAGGAAAGTAGAGACAAAGAATGGACATAATAATATCAAATGAGATAGATCTAATGGATATAGAAAGACAGATAGAAATAGGCATAATCTCAGATTCAGATTTATTACAGTGTCAGAATCACAATTGAAATTTTCTTCTGAAAGTTACATGAACTTACAAAATAAAGGACAAATCTTGTTTTCTGGGATCTGTTTTCTGAAACTTAAAAGCTATCCCTTGACGAAGACTATCGATTCTCTAATTTAGATTTGATTCGTAGCTTCTAACTTGTTTTCTAGTTTGCCTCCTAGTTGGAGAAGAATGGTGGTTATGCTATGTTGACCATGGACAACATGGTGGCTACTTGGAATGAAATCGTGTGGTTAAGGGTTGAGGGTTGGGGTTTCTTATATAGACGCTTAGATTTGTGTGAGCCGTTAGAACAACCTAGGAGCAATCAGAACCATCCAGACAAGATAGAGCTGTCCAGAAACCGCCACTTATGCCCTAGTGACTCAGCAAAAAGTCAGAAATCGTCACTGTTTGGATCTGGGCGAGGGGTTCGACCCCTATAGGGGGGTCGACACCTATGTCGCCCGGGGGGGGGGGGGGGAGTCGACCCCTATGGGCTGGAATTTTCTCGCCCAGCTGATTTATGTGATTTTGAAATTCGAACTGTTTTTTGATTTAATTATTATTTATATTTAATTTCTGATTTAACATGAAATCTTCTGAACTCCATGACTTCTTCATACGGAGTCCGATTTATGCAAACTCGGACTCTATCTCAAGCAGAATTCCAAGACGAACACAACGGCATAACCTGTTTCCCTTAATTCTCACTTTTAAAATTAAGTATTCTTTAATTCGTTATTTAATATTTACTAGAAATACGGGGTGTTACATTCTCCCCTCCTTTAAAGGATTTCATCCCCGAAATCTCCAAGTCAATGTATCCTAACATCCAACATCCATCTACTCAACCATTCAATCACAGGCGTGCATTGTCCTTAAAAGATTTCTAATGCTTTTCATGACCATATGCATAGTGTGTGTATATTTCCTCATCTAATGCAAAATCAGGCGGTCTACTGATTCAGTTGACCTCCTTAATGCGAATTATGTTAGTGCCATGAGTCCATCATGTATGCAATTATTCCTAAACGTACTTTATAACTTCTACATGAGTGCACAATCATTCATACAAATGCAACATCCATATGATAACACATCAACTTTCAATACATATACATAAAAATTCACTCATGAATATGCAATATGAAAGTGACTGAGCCGATATAGTGCCTAATGTGTGTATATGCATCCACGAGAAACCGCTGGCAAACACTTACATCCGCTTGCATCCACCAAACATAACATGTCTCAAACACATGTTTACATCCATTGGCTTCTACCTAAGGATCGAGGATAGGATCGAGAGGATATACATAAAAGATAAAGACTAGCAAATACACTTTACAAAAAAGAGAGATCCAGGATATACCCTCAAAAAGGGGATGATGCGCGTATCCAGTCTTCTAAATCGCATCTTCTTGAGCTTCATTCCATATTTCTCTGACTGTCTTAACTTCACGATTGCGTGGCTTCTTAATTTCTATTTCCAGAATATGCATTGGAACTCATTTTATTGTCGACTCTTGTTCCACCTTTTCTTCTTCCAGTATGCTTGGCACTACAACTTCTGCCGTGTTATGCTAACATTTCCTCAAAAGGTTTTCCAAAATCCAATTCACCTTCCTGTCAGAGGATGACAAGCGGTGTTTAACATAAATGCGTACCTACCGCCTTTTTCATATCACTTTTCCTTCTTGCTTTGAGAACTGCTCCAAGCCCGATTCCACAAGAACCGGTATATACTATGTACGGTTTGCTCCCATTTAACAAAGTCAAGACTGGGGTTGATATCTTCGCAAAGTCCTTGACGAACCTCCTATAGCAGCCCGCCAACCCTAGAATACTTCTTACTTCCGTTACTTTTCTAGGAACCTTCCAACCTTGGATTGCCACTACCTTTTGCAGGATCCACTGCTATCCCTTCCTTAGAGACCATATGCCCTAAGAACCTTACTTCTTATCCCCAAAAATGACATTTTTGGGGAACTTCGCCTTAAGTTGATGTGCTTGGAGGTTATCCAAGACTTCCCATAGATGCAAATCATGTTCTTCCTCATTCCAAAATATCATCTATGCATAAGCGAAGTGAACCATCCGCCTTTGTAACGAAAACGACTGGCGCACCCCATTCAGAAATACTTCTCCTTATGAACCATTTCCAAGTAACTCTTTTACTTGTTTACTTAGCCCTTCCTTTCCCTTGGATTCATGTGTCGTACAAGTTACGCAACTGGTTTTGCTTTGTCAATTAGATATATGCGGAAGTTTATCTCGCGTTTTAAGGGATAATCCCCTAGCCTGATCAAAAACATCTGCGTACTCATGGGCTACTCTAACGGATCGCAAATCGTCGATAGTTGCATCAAGCGATTCTAGGTAGCCAAGACAAACTGATCCCTTAGGATCGCACGAAATCTCGAGGGTATTCCCGACGCAAGTCAAAAGTCTAACTACTTTCCTTTCACATTTACTAGCTAACCAATCCATACCCAGAATCAGCCCATAGCCCATGAAACCAGAAACATAAGCATTTCACTTAAACTGAATACTTAACATAGCAATTCTCAAATCCTTACAATCAAAAGATAAACGAGCCGAACCACCAACCGGATTTGAGACAATAATGGGATCTTCTATTATACAAATACTAAGGTGCAGATACTCAACTATGGAAGCGGATATAAACGAATGTGAAGCGCTAAAATCAAAAAGAGTACTAACAGGATGATCAAAAAGAAAACCTAGACTTTTTAAACAGAAACTCTACTACCTTTCTCTCAGATACGCGGGCGGTGAGAGCATGCACTTGCCCTCCTGAAAATCCTGTCCTTTGTTCTTGCCCTTGTCCTTAATTATATGACCCGTTATACCATAATAACAACACTTCCTCTTGTTGCGGGATCTATTATTTTTTCCGCCCTTCTTATTTTCCAACCCCTTGTTTGTGATTCTTCCTCTTTGGCCTCTTTTATGAACCATGTTGACAAGTCTCTCGAAGGTTGGCTCCATTACACGGAAAACCCTACAAAGCTTGGAAGAGAATTAGCCGCAGGCGAAACTACTGCGACTTTGGATGGAGGTTGGGCACTTCTTTGCCCTTTAACATGTGTCGTAGTATCATCAAGCCTACGGAACCATGTCGCGATGAGGTTACCTCCCAGAAAGCCAGGAGCCCCGGAAACTCAGAAACGAAGGAAACAAGGATTCAAACAGAGGATCAAAAGATAGTGCATATGACTTTGGGGAATATGCCTTTAAATCAAAACTTTTCTTTTGATAATGCTTCTTTTAAAATAGTTTTGAAAATAAGTTTTCAAATCTTTTATCTGATCCGGTAACCTTCAACTCTGATACCAAGTGAAACACCCCACCTCCGTTAAGGTCACTCATAAAGGGAATGCCTTAACTTCGGTGGAGCCTTTTTGGTAAAAGATGTAGATAAATTACAAGACATACAAATAAAGCAGCGGAAAATAAAGTCATTTTACAAACAATGTGATTCAGTCAAGCTTTTACAACAATTGTCTTAATCATACTTAAAAATAATACATAGAACTTCTATCTTGATTCAAAAACTTCCAACATAAAAATAACAATGATATTCCCCAATAAAGCATGAACCATCCATAGCAGTGATAGAGAGAGTCCCAAGCAATACATCGACTATCTTCGAGCTTGGAAAGAAAACTTACCTAGTGGTAACATTTCCTCCCTTTGAAATTGGGGGGCGGGGGGGGGGGGGGGGGGGGGGTGGACGGAAGAAAAGAGGAAAAACAAAACTAGGTCAGACATAAGTATGGTAAGTCCAGTGACTTTTCAGCATTAAAACAAGCAAAAAATCATGACATGAATAAACTAAATATAAGACAATACCGTGATAACAAGGATAACAAGTTAACATACGATTAGCGTAGATATGATAAGGCAAGATAAACAGAATGCACTTCTACTCTTTCTCTGCTTCGCTACTACCTTGTTATCCCGATTTCTATATCTCTGCACCACCTAACTAGTGTCTCAACTAGTAATCTGTATAAAATGATCATATGATAATGTGACCCCAATCCACGCAATTATGGTAGCCTTCAGGTGTACATCTAGTATGAGGATCTTACCTCAATCAGCCTAATTACCATGAAGATGTTAGATGTACCCATACTACCCTATCGATCGGCTACCTTCTTGTGTTAATGTTCCATGTGTCTATGTCAATCGGCCCTCTCTTGCGTGTAGATACCCTGTGCTGGTCCCACCATAAGGTGTATCAATCCTTATGGTAGCGACCCGACACGATTCAAGATGCATAGTGTATAACTACTGGTACCCAATGCCTGCTTTTTCCCACTCCGAAGTACATGCCCTCCCGTAAACCGTCAGAACCTACACTAACGTACCCATTACCGCTATTTTGACCGCTTATAATCAGCCCAGTAATCGTGCCCCAGCCTGCCTAGTTTCAGGGTACCTTGATACATCTATGTGGGTTACTGCCGAAATGGGTCCCCATTACTAGGGTTTCTCTGGTTAAGTTTGTGGGCTTATATTTACTAATATTATCTACCAACCCGATATGTACTTAACCCTCCCACTGATTCAAACATGTTTACTTAATGGTTAAGTTTGTGGGCCTATATTTACTAATATTACCCAACAACCCGATACGTACTTAACCCTCCCATACATTATGTCATATTGGTTAGGTGTTGTTCAATCATGTCAACTTAACCCACCTACTCATCATGTCATGTTGGTTAAGTATTTCATATTAACTTAACCCCGTTCATTCATCATGTTATATTGGTTAAGTATTTCCCATTAACTTAATCCCATTCGTTCATCAAGTTACATTGGTAAAGTGTTTCTTATTAACTTGACTCCATGTGTTCATCATGCTGTATTGGTTAAGTGTCATCAATCAATGCTAGTTAACTTAGCCCTCCTACTTGTCGTGTTACATTGGTTAAGTGTTGCCTTCTTGTGTTAACTTAACCCTTCCACGCATCATGTTATATTGGTTAAGTGTTTCTCTTTTGTTTTAACTTAACCCTACCCATTCATCATGTCATATTGGTTGAGTGTTTCTTATTAACTTAACCCTACTCATTCATCATGTCATATTGGTTAAGTATTCCTTATTAACTTAACCCTTCTCATTCGTCACGTTGTACTGGTTAACTTAACCCTGCTCACCTGTCTAATTTACATGTTATAACGGTTAAGTGCCCTAAATTTACTTAACCCTACCTTCTTGTCTAATTAACATGTTATAGCGATTAAGTGTGCTGAATTTACTTAACCCCACCTTCTTGTTCATTAGCATTAATTGATTTATTAATGCACTAACCTCTCACATTAAATCTATGTTGTTGCGGTTACTGGATGTGCCGGGCGGTTCCGGACAGTTTAACACCACAACCCAATCTAACCTCGGGTTTTTATTGGGCATGATGCACTAACCTCTCACATTAGATAGGTGTTGTTACGGTTACTGGATGTTCCAGGCGGTTCCGGGCAGTTTTACACCGCAAATCAATCTAACCTCGGGTTAGGTATGTTTATCTTTTAGCATATTTACCATACATGTCCAAGTCTAGATTTTATATGCTAATTATCCCAAATTCACAAAACTAGTCATGTTCCAATTCTCAAGTTATACCTCAACAAAGCTAATTACAAGTTATGCCCCACAAATTCAAATTCAAGTTATTACTCAATATAGGTTACACCAAATCTTCCCAAAATTTGCAATAATTTTCATACCCCAAAAATCACGATCTAACACATGCACTAAGGTTTTGTCATATTGTACCACACAAAGTATTCTCCAAAAATCCCCAATCATGTTTCACAGTATAAACTATGCCAAATTATAGCCTTTAATTACAGTGCATGCCAATTACCCCCAAAATCCTACTTTAGGCGCGTTCACATTTAACAGTTATCCCTATCCTACTATAGGTTTTCATACATCACTATACAAAATAATCTCCTTCTTCCAAGTCATAAACTATCATATATATATATATATATATATATATATATATATGCCCCCAATTTTAGGTCTTACCACAACATGTACTATGCTTTACATGTTTACAGTTCAATTTACGCCCCAAATCCCAAGTCATATGTCCAATATACTTTATGCCTCAAATCTCAAGTCATATATTCGATACACTTTATGTTTTAAGTTCAACATGTGTTATGTCCTCAAATCATCTTATGGTCCGACCCGATCCGATTAGGTAAGCTCCTTTTCCCCTTCTTCAAATATTTGCTCCGACCCGATCCGATATCCTGGATTTCTTTTCTTTTTTCTTTCTTTGCTCGCCCCGACCCGATCCGACCTCCTGGATTTCCTTCCTTCTTCCTTTGTTTTTTCACCTTCCATATCCCTCCGAACCGAACCGATTCTCCATCATCTTCTTCTTCTCCTTCACTCTCTTTCTTCTCTATCCAGTTCCGAGGTCAATTTCGTGCCATTTGCCCAAATCGAAGCCAAGCAATTCTACGCTGGTGCACTTAACAACGGATTATAATCTCCTCCATTCCAATATCGAGACAACGACGAGTTTATTGGTGATGATGACGAGGGAGGGACACGGCGGCAAGTTCATCAGAATTTCATGCTAAAATCATCCTAATCGTCTATGAATTCGAATCGGGAATAATTAAAAAAGGGATTGTTCAAAGTTTCATAACCTACCAATGAAATTACGTTGAGAATTAAAAGAAATTTTGATGCTTCAGGAGTTAGATTTTTCTTTCTTGCTTTGTAGAACTCGGGAGTAAAACAGTAAGAATGAGAGAGGGATGAAGAATCAGTTTATATAGAGGAGTAGGGTGTCCATTCGTCTCCCCATTCGGATCGGCAGCCCAATAGAAGAACCCCCGTTCGGATCAGATGGACAGCCCAGAAGCGAAGCTTGGCCAAATAGTCCAGTGGAAAATAGAAAGGAAAAGGGGTCTGTTCGGATCGGAAACCGAACCGAACCGAGTCCTTTAGCTCAGCAGCGAACTGAATTGAAATTTGAAGAAAAAGAGGAAAACACAAGGAAAATCAAAAGAGAAATTACCTCGAAGAGCGCTATGCATTGATAGTCAAAGCATGCTCCGTCTCCAACAGAAGCATCCTTTGAGGGGGCAAAGTGTTAGCCCACTTTGTGAACTGGGCAACACAAAGTCAAGATGTAAAATGTTGAAGAACTTGAAAAACTTGGGAAGTACTGAAGCAGGTCGGATCGGAGCAGCGCATCGGATAAAGTTTTCTGTTCGGATCGGTGAACTATTGTTGTGGAAATCGGAAAGGCACAGCCGTTCGGATCGGAGGGCAATATACTGCCAATTGGATCGGAAAGCCACTTGGTTGCTACGGAGATAGATCGGAGCGGAGCGGAGCAGAATAAAGAGAAGAGAGAATTGGTTCCAAGTCAATTCGGGTCGGATCGGGTACCCCGATCCGAACCCCTTAAACATACCCCTCCGACCCGAGCTTGTCTTCCACGTCACTCTCCTGCATGAGCGCCTGGTAATCCGGATCGGCAGTGACCAGTTCCTACCCTCAACGTCCACTACTCTGATGCGTTGTCAACATAGTAATTCATCCGAACCCGAAGCTGATGGGATGGATGACGCGTGGCTCCGATCCGGATCAGATTCTGAGCAAATTCTCACCTATAAATACCCCGTCGGGAGACAAAGAAAAGGATCTTTTTGGCTAGCACTTTGAGAGTTCAACCACCTTCATAACCCGAATTCTAGCACTCCCAGAAAATCCAAACCTTCTTTCATTATTTGCTTTTAGATAATTGAGTGATTGTAAGAGAGTTATGAGAGAAATCAAGTGAATATTTCATTGTACTAGCAACAAAATCAGTGAAAATAGTAAAAGACAAGTGGACGTAGGCATTTCTTCGCCGAACCACTATAAATCATGTGTGTTCATTTTTATTTTTATCTCATTTCATTCTGCTTTTAATCAGTTTGGGTGTTAGAACCACTTTTTGGTCTAACACTAATTAAGAAATAGTTGTCCTTATCTACTCCTGTTTTTGTGATTTGAAAAAAAATGATGATTTGCATTTTTATGAGATAACATGTTTTTGTGGTTTGGTAAAAGTAAATTTTCATAAGGAATTTTTTTTTTGATACTTCTAACTTTTGGAAGAAAAATGAAATCAAAAGGCCAAAATGTGTTTTGAAAAGTATGGAGTAGGCAAGCAATAGTGCCTAGGGAAGACGGGAAAAGTTTTTGAGGCTATGGAGTAGATAGCAAGAATTATCTTAGAATAATGGTAAGTTCCCGTAGAATGCATAAGAATTTAGAAGCCTAGGGTGTCACTTAAAAATTTCTATTAGTACACAACAAGGACTAGCAGTGACTACTAGGTAATGAAGGACAAGCAAGTGTTTAGACCTTGTTGCTAATTTTCTTGCTGGGGGTCAAACCCGTTTATTGGGATCGTTCTGTTGTATTGTTCCTGCTGGGTAATTGGGGTAACTCCTGAACCTGTCATTGATCCCGTAGTTTGAACTTTTCTGTCAAAGAGGGACATAGTCCTGAGATTCTTGGCCCTTAGTAGTACCTAGGTAAATCGTTTGTTTTCCTGTTTTAGTTGAAGGACTAGGAGGCTTATTTGAATCTAAACTTAGATTTGAGGGTTAAGTCAAATAAGCTAAGAAAAGAGTAATTGCGTAACTAAAAAAGAAACTAAAAAAGAAACTAAAAATTGACTAAAGCAACAAACAAGATAGTTAAAAAAAGATGGAAAATTCTGAAAAAATGGATAAAAATAAATATTTCCAAGATAAGTTGAAAAAGAAAATATGTAACAAAGAAAGTTTTTTTATGTGGGATGTGCTTGGATAGGAAAATAGGGAATCTTTATAAAAATTGTTACATAGAATCCAAGTATGGACAGAAAAAGGTGACTAAAAGAAAAACGGAGGACGTGAAGCTTTCCGTTTTCTACATTTTTTCGTAACTTAAGAAATTGAATTTAGAAAATTAGTTTTTCTGAAATTCAAAAAATAAATGTGGTTGGTAGGGTTTTGGATGCAATAATTGGATGAGCTAGGCTCTTTCTCTGCAAGAGTGTAGGAAAATTTGGATGAAAATGTGTTTTAATTTTCAAAATATTGCATTTATGTATAATTGCTATTATATTTAGGACGCGCAAATCATGTTTTTAAAGGATTTTTGAAAAATTTGCACATATATAGGTGGGGGCTTAGGCATACATGTATTATTATGTTGAATTAGACTTTGCAAAAGTGCACAGTGTTTGCAAAAATTGGGTGCACACATGATGGATGGATATTATGCGAGGGATTATCTATTTTTACCCTTATCAAATTTTGGGGACAAAATTTCCTTAGGGTTGGAGAATGTAACACCCCGCATTTTATGACAATTAAATATTTAAATAGTGCATATGTGTGTATATATGCATAGACATAAATATTTAAAAGAAGAATAAAATAATGATAATATATGATTTTGTGTGACAAATATATGCATTAAAAAAGAAGAAAAGATTAATGTAGATAACAATGCAATACTTTCATTAAAAGAAAGGAGAAAATAGTTGCATGCAGTGTAATTATGTTGCATGCAATGATAAGAAAAAAAAAGATGCATGCAAATTTATAAGGTTACATGCAATGGTTTAAATGAAATATTGTAACAAACATAAAAAAGAGGAATTAGAAAAGAACAATGACCACCACTGTTATAAGCCTTGTTAATAAAAGCCGAAATAGTCCAGTTGGTTAGAACATATGGCTTTCATGAGAGTGGCGCAGGTTTGATCCCCGCAGGCGCCATATTTTTATTTTAATGGAACGGCTAAAATAACACATGTTCTAAAGAGAAAATATATATAAACACACATATAAGGAAAAGTATGCATATAAGGAAGTTGTTAGCCCGCTTTGTGATCGGGCCACACAATGCTAAGAGATTACTCAAATAATAGGTTTGAAGGAAGATCTCGTAGCAAGAACTCGGATCAATTCAGAGACCCCCGAGCCGAAGCCCATTACTTCGAAACAAGCAGACCAGAAAATGGCATAAAGAAGGGGCAACTGGAGCTGTTCGGAGCTCGCCGACCCGGACCCCCTATTTGACCATCCGATCTAAACCGAGATCCCAAAACTGGAACGGTTATGACTCACAATCCCGCCAAACTCGGAGCAGTTATGTACCCACTCCCCCACGTTCACCCATGAACATGATGCATTGTAATCATCTTAAAGCCTCTGAACCCGACAATAAAGGTATGGATTCCACGTGTATCCGATCCGGAGACCTTCAAGAGGAATTTTCTGCCTATAAATACATAACCAAGGATTATTTTAGGGGATCTTTTTGGCAAAATCTTAACTCCAGCTCTCACAACCACCAAATTTCATCGCTTCATTTAGATTGCCATCAACTTTGAAGTGTATTTGATCGATTATTGAGAGTAATTGTCAATTATATTAGAGAGATTGAGCAAAATTCAACATTGTATTTGTATTCGCATCATCAATCAACAAAGTATAAAGTGGACGTAGGCTCTTTAATGCCGAACCACTATAAATCATGTGTTCTTATTGCTTTTCTTTCTATTTTCCTTGAAAGTATCTCTTGTTTGGGTGTTAGAACCATTGTTTGTTCTAACATTTTGGTGCTTCCACTGAGAAATTTTGAATTCTCAGCGTTTTGGATTATCGTTCTACTATTTGGACCCTCAACTTCAAAGAAGTTAATCCATTTTCTTCAATATTCTTGGAAATTTTCTGAATTATCTCGAAAGAATCGGATATCATGGCCAAAAGAAAAGGAAAAGAAGTGCAGAATGCTTGGGAAAACGAGGCAAGCGAAGACCAGCAGGCCATGGTTGTAACTAGGTCATGGGGGTAAAGCTTAGGAGCGAACCAATCCAGAAGGGTGTCTCCGAATCAACCCGATCGGTCATCTCTGAACTGACCTGATCTCGAAGCTCCGAACCAGATGGAAGGTGCGAACCCGAACCGAACTGATGCCCTTGACATTTCTCACAGTTCCCCTCTGAACCGAACCGGAAGCGCAACCATGACCTGATACGAACCGAATGTGGAAGAGGCTAGTACCTCTACTCGAGCCACTACAGATGCTCCGATACTAGCCATGATGCCTAATGTTCAGCCTACTCCTTTTGCGCCTATTGCACACGAGGATTTATCATGCTTACTCGATATGACGGACAGCACCAGGGATGCTTTAGAAGCCCATAAGTGCGACAGTGTTCTCATGTGAGAGAACATGAAATCCATGAGTAGGGAAATAAGTGAGCTATGTAGGAAAAGAATTTCCTCTCCAACTCATCGTCCTATTGTTGATCACTCATCTTCTTCAGACGAAGAACGCCCGTGTCCGAAAAAGCCATACGAAAGACCCAAGAATTTGGACCAGTTAACATTTGGATCGCTGGGGTCCCGTGAGGACGTAGCCCAGACCCTTGGAGCTGACGATCTAGGTTTGAGAGGATCACATGTTTTACCTAGAGACCCCAACGTCGTCAATTCTACTCAAGGACAGCTTCTCCAACCCACTCGTCCCGTGAACGACCGTGATAGTAGAGGGCGAGGAAGGTCAGCCGGAACCCAGAACCAAAGGGCATCACCTAATATAAGCACTGAATGTACTGGAAGGAATAGAAGCGTAGATCCTGAACCAGCTTTGACCAATGTTGAAGTGGAAGCGATGGTGGGACAGATCATGGCCGATAGTCGATGCTGCACTAATGAGGATTGGGGTATTGAGCGTAGTCACAACCATTCACTGATGACATCTTGTACTTCAAATTTCCCCGACGATTTAACCTGCCACAAATGGACCGATATGCCGGGAGAACAGATCCGAGACAACATCTGATGATGTATGCGTGGTATATGAACGCCGCAGCCGCACCTGATGTTGTGAAATGCATAGCCGTCCCAATATATCTAGAAGATGTTGCATTAATGTGGTTCACTCAACTTCCCTTACGATCGGTATCGAGCTTTAAAGAAATAAGTGAATGTTTTATGAACCAGTTCCGACTCCATGCCCGGAAAGCTAAAAGTGTCATTGAGTTGTCCAGAATCAAGCAGGCCCCTAGCGAATCTCTGAAGTCATAACTAGACCATTTCTACTTAGCAGTTACCGAAATAAGCGATCCCCACGAACCAACCATTTTGATGGCCTTAATAGATAGAGTCGATCCAGACACTGAATTCGGAGGATATCTAGCTGGAAAATCGCATTGACTAGGGAGGCATTCTATGAAAAGGCAAATATTCGCTTACGGCGGGAGGAAATATACGCTGGTCGAAAAAGAAAATCCGATGGGGTTTCAAAAGAAGATATTCAAAGTAATGTTACTATGAAATAGTCCAGTAACAGTTCGGGGAAGGTCGAGGTAAACATTGCAACAAAAATGGAGGAAGTGGCAACAAGAACGGAAATGGCAGTAAAGGAAAAAGGACCTGAGGAAACAACTCTGGAAAATGTCCTCGATTCCAAACTTTTGAAAAGTACACACGGTTGAACGAAATGTTGGAAAACATCTATCTGGATACATATAATGTCTTACAATATAAGAAACCTCCGCCCACATACTCCACTGAGAAGGAGTCTGCAACTGGAAAATTTTGTTTGTTTCATGGAACTCACGGTCACTCTACTAATGAGTGTCGTCATCTAAGAGACGTTGTTGAAAAACTATTGTGGGAAGGAAATTTAGATGAATACAAGGTTGCCCCGAGAGACAGGGGCAAGGAGGGCAAGCCTCGAATCAAAATCAGCCTGCTCTTAAATCCACAGCTCAACAGAAGGGAAAAGGCATTGTCATAAACACTATAGTTGGAGGACCGCATCCGACTGGATCTAGTAACAGGGCAATGGAACAGTATGTCAATGTAGCCAATCATCCCGAAATAGGAGAATGTAGTAACCTTGAAGAAACCACACCATCGAAACAACAGAAAACACCAGTCGATGACATTGTCTTTTGTGACAGGGGAAGTATTGGAGTTGAAGCGCCAAGTGCTAACCCGTTGGTAATAACCACGGTTATTGGTCCTGTAATAGTCAAGAAAGTCCTTGTGGACAATAGGAGCTCTGTAAACACTCTATTTAAAAAGCCTTTCGATCAGATGAAACTGGAAGTGAAGGACTTAAAGCCATGCGAAGGTTGGATTCATGGCTTTAATGGAGCTTCCACTGCTCCGATTAGAGTGGTAGACCTACCCGTAGAGTTAGGTGAAGGATAACGCAGGAAAGTGAGGATTCTCCGGTTCACCATATTGGACATTGACTCGTCTTACAACGCTTTCTTAGGACGGACAACCCTTTTGGAGTTCAGGTCTTGCATTGCTCCATGGTTCCTACTAATGAAATTCCCAACAGAAGCTGATGTGTGAATGATTCGAGGCGATCAAGTTATTGGAATAGCTTACTACATGGCAGAGTTAAAAATGTTGTGTAACGAAAAGAGTTTAGAATTTAAGGATTCTTCCTCTCCCGCTAAGGAGAGCTCTGCATAGCAGCTAAAGACAATACCGCCTAGGGAATCGTTTGACGAAATTTCTGAAGATATCGATCCCAGAGAGAACGAAGAACCAGGAACTAGAAAAGCGACACCCAACGAGGCGACTATTGACATCCCAATCGATAGCGACGACTCGACAAAGGTCTTGAAGATTAGGTCTCATCTGAATTCTTTCGGACGAAAGAATTAACTGATTTTCTAAAAGAAAACCTTGATCTGTTTGCTTGGACTCATGCAGACATATGTGGAATTTATCCCGCAGTTATGAGCGATTCACTAAGCTTGAACCCAAAGCATCGTCCGGTCAAGCAGAAGAGTCACATGTTGGGCCCGGAGAGGTCAGCAGCCTTAATGGAAGAAGTAGAGAAGTTGAAGAATAACGGGTTCATTAGAAATTCGACATATCCCGACTGGATATCCAATCCCGTCTTAGTCAAGAAGTCAAATGGGAAATGGCGAACGTGCATTGACTTTCCTGATTTGAACAAGGGTTGTCCAAAAGATAGCTTCCCACTTCCTAGGATTGATCGACTGGTGGACTCAATAGCAGGACACGAACTTTTCTCCTTCATGGACGCATATTCGGGATACAACAAGATCCCCATGCATGTATCGGATCAAGAACACACGAGCTTCATTACCAACCTGGGATTATACTGTTATGTGGTAATTCCATTCAGACTAAAGAATGTCGGAGCCACGTATCAGCATTTGGTAAACCGAATATTCTACAATCAAATTGGGAAAACGATGGAAGTCTATGTGGATGACATGCTTGTGAAGTCCAGGCAGTCCTTCGATCATACAAGAGATTTGGCTGAAATGTTTGACATTCAGCAAAAGTACGGGATGAAGTTGTACCCCTTAAAATGTTCATTTGGGGTTGCATCAGGAAAATTCCTTGGTTTCATTGTTAGCTCTCGCGGGATCGAGATCAATCCTGATCAAATAGCAGTAATCAGAAACATAGAAGAGCCACAGAAGATTAGAGACATTCAAAGCATAGATGGAAAAGTTATGGCGTTGAGCAGATTCATCTCCAAAGCCACAGATAAATGTGTCCCTTTCTTTGACTTAATTAAACGGGGAAATAGAAACTTCGAGTGGACCCCTGACTGTGTAGAGTCCTTGCAAAACTTGTTGAATTTGCTGGAGAAACCTCCGATATTGTCAAAACCAATGGATCACGAAGGTCTGTTCATATATTTGGCAATGTCATCTCATGCTGTCAGTTCAGCTTTAGTACGTGAGGAAGACAAGATACAGAGGCCAGTGTACAACGTAAGAAAGAAGTTAGCAGCAGAACGCAATTATCCGAAAATAGAAAAACTTTCTTATAGCCTATTAATTGCATCTCGGAAGCTCCGTCATTATTTCCAAGCTCATCCGATAGTCATATACACTGATCAGCTACTTAGGCAGGTGCTGCAACGACCCGAAGCATCGGGATGGTTGCTTAAGTGGAACATCGAGTTGAGCCAGTTCGATTTAAATTTCCAGCCAAGGAGATCGATAAGGGGACAAGCTCTAGCTGAATTTATAGCAGAGTTCACAATCCCCGAGGAAGATGCATTGAATGATGAATCTACCTCTTTGAAGCAAAATTTAGAACTTAGTCCCTGGAAATTATATATAGACAAGGCTAAGAAGGATCAGAGGTCCGGCACCTGAGTTGTTCTAATTGCCCATGAAGGACGATCTATTTACTAAGCCTTACAGTTGGCCGACAATGATTCAGAATACGAAGCCTTGATTGCCGGGCTAAAACTCGCTAAGGAACTAGTGGTGAGGACACTAGACATATTCTACGATTTTGAAATAGTTGTTTGCTAAGTTCGAAAGGAATTTGAAACCAGGGGACCCCCCACTCATTACTTACCTCGAAAAGGTTGAAGAATTACTGGACAACTTGGAATGCTATACCATGACTCACATCCCGAGAACAGAAAATTAGAAAGCAGACAGGCTAGCTAAGTTGGCAAGCTCTGATAACCCCGAGGAGATGGAGAGGGTTCCAATAGAAGTACTAAAATCACCAAGCTTTTATCAAATGGAAATCGATCCAGTACTGGAAGCTGAACCAGAAGGGGAGTCACGGATGACACCAATTAAGAACTTCCTTAAAGATGGAACACTACCAAAAAAAAAAAGAGCGAGAGACGAGCTGTAATCCGTAAAGCTGCAAGATATGTCTTACAGGGTAAAACCCTTTATCACCAAGGGTTTTCAATGTCTTTTCTTTGGTGTATATCACATGACGACACCAAATATGTGCTCGTAGAGGTACACGAAGAATGTGGAAACCACACCGGAGGTCAGACACCAGCAAAGAAAATTTTACGGTATGGCTACTTCTGGCCTACCATAAATAAAGACGCAACTGATTATTCATGACGCTGTGACAAATGCCTAAAGTTTGCAAAAAGTTCCCAGAGCGCCCCCAAGTCGATTAAAATAAATGGTAAGCCCATGGTCATTCTCTATGTGGGGGTTAGACATCATTGGAACCCTACCAATCGCTAAAGGAGAAGCCAAATATGCAATCGTGGCCATGGATATTTCACAAAGTAGGCAGAAGCCGAACCCTTAACCACGATAACAACAAAACGGGTGATAAACTTTGTGGTCCGGAATATCATTTGTCGATTTGGAATATCAAGAACCATCGTAACTGACAATGGAACCCAATTTGGTAGCGCAGAATTTAGGAATTTCTGTCAGAAATATAAAATCGATAAGAGATATACGACAGTGGCTCACCCACAATCAAACAGACAAGTTAAAGCAATAAATAAATTCATTAAGTCTATTCTTAAAAAGATATTGGAACATGCAAAAGCCATGTAGGTTAATGATTTGCCACTAGCTTTGTGGGCCTATCGGACGACCTTCAAGACGGCAATGGGTCACACCCCCTTTTCACTCTCCTTTGGATCAGAAGTGGTAATCCTCGTGGAGCTTAAAGTTCCCTCTCACAGGGTGACGTAGACCCGGAAAATCCGAACCAATTTAAAAAAATTTATTTTGGCAATTTTAATGAATTTGGAATATTTAAAATGATTTATTTTAAATAATAACAGCAAGAATTTATTTTGAATAGAAATAGAATGTATATATTTATTTAGATAGAAGTTGGAATATAAATATTTATATTTAATTATAAAATGAATTGAAAATGGCCCAGTAGTTCGAAAATTCGATTTCAAATTTCAATTGAATGTATAGGATTCAAAATAAAACGGGTTTTAGTGAAACCAAAAACATTCGAATCTGTTTAATCATATCTTTATTATGGATGTAAGAAACTGAGATTTCGTTTTAAAAGTTGAGAGATATGTCCAGTTTAAAATTCAGAAAAGTTGCTGTGGAATTTATATATATTTTAATATATATAAAGGCCTTAGAAATAGCCATTTTTCAAACGACCTCCGTTTTTGATGAAACCACTTTTGTTGGATTCGGAATGTCAAATTATTGTTAGATTCCAATTTTTGTAATTTTTGATATCAATATGTGAGCGTGGCAGAAGAAAACGTGTTTGGTTAATTTCAGTCAATTTGGATCGACCATAAATTGGCCATTTTTCAGAAGGTCACCAAATTCGATGAAATCAATTTTGTTGGGATCGTATCATCAAAACATAGCCAGATTATTTTTCTGGATTTTTTGGGATCAATATGTGAGCGTGGCGAAGTTAAACGTGTTTTGACAGTTTCAGTCAATATAGATCGACCAGAAAATGGCCATTTTTCAAACGGTCTTCAAATTTTACGATATTAGTTTTGTTAGGACCGTATCGTCAATACGAAGCTAAAAATATTTTTTTTGGAATTTTTTTTTGAATTACTATGTGGCCTCAACAAATTAAAATGTACGCTCAAATCAAAAAGTGAATGTTTTATATTTTAATTTGAAGGATAACTGATCAAAATAGTCGAATGGGCTTACGAAACATATTCTACTGTGTTCAGAATGGGGGTATTTAGCTAGAGGCAACAATTGTTGGGTTGGATTTGGAGTTCGTATGGACTAGAGTGTATTTTTCGGAATTAATTATAAATCCCTGGACCAATCACGTTTCTTCTTCATTATCGTTCAAAGCCCGCTTTCTCTCTCCCCGATACTGTCCAACGGCGGAAAGCATTTCGCCGCTTCCAGCCCCCGTTCCTCTCAAAATACTCAACGAAACCCATCAGCTCTTTAGAGAATTTTGTAGTAAATCTCCTGATCTACAAATCTATACCGGTTTCGCCCACAACATTCTATATTCTTCGATAATCGAGCTCTAGAAATCCCACCGCCTTGCCTCGAAATCCTCACCCAAGCCACAACCGAGTTCGACGTTCCAGGCATCTTTGCGAAGCTCTCTCCAAGCTCTACTGCGTGGAGTAATGTGATTTTGGCTAAGCTTCACAGTTTGAAAGATATTTCCAGACCTAGTTTTGAAGCATCAGTGAAAACACATCGGCATGAGGTTTATAAAGGAGGAAGAAGGATCTGTTGGGATCGTGGGGATGAGAGCTTCGCAACAAGACTAACTGGGTCAAAAGTGGAGCTTGTTAGAATTAAGGGAAGAATTAAACCCGAACAGTACAGAAATTCAGAAATTAGACTGATGGAGTGGAAACCCAATGTGAGAATTTCTCACTATTATTTATGTACAGTTATTTATTATATAAAATAATATTTTAAAATAATATTCAGAATTATCGAATATTGACTGAGTCTGATTCCAGTTCAGAATTATCGAATATTTTAAAATAATATTCAGAAAACAATAAAATGCGAAGCCATGTTAAGTAGTTAAATGCCATTTCAACATGAACGGGATTTTCTGTCGATTTTATTCATTCTATAATGAATATCGAAAAGTGATTCCAAAATAATCAAAATCTGATATTTTGATATGAATTTGAAATTCGAATTAAATTGAAATGAATTTGAAATTAGAATTAAATTGAAATGAATTTGAAATTCGAATTAAATTGAAATGAATCTGAAATTCGAATTAAATTGAAATGGAAATTGAATTAAAATCGAATAGAATTTAAATCAATTGAAATGAATATAAATTGAATTGAAATCGAATAGAATTGAAATCGATTTGAAATGAATTCAAAACGAATTGAAATGGAATTGAATTGAAATTGAATTGAAATCGATTTGAGATGAATTTAAAACGAATTTATATTGGAATATTCAATTTTGATTTGAATTTGAAATGGAAGTGGAAATCGTTTTCAAACGAATTTAAAACGATTTATAAAATTCATTTTAAACTAAAATCGATGAAATATGTAATATATACATATTATATATATTATAATGACCTGAATAAAACGCGCCGCGCAGCGGTAGTTTGCGAATTTCGACTATTAACTTCAAATGGACGTTACGGGAGATCCGATCGTCAAATTCTCCTAAAACCGGAACCGTTGGGTTCGTATCGAAAAGAGCTTTCCAATGAATACAAGAGATTTGAAATCTAACGGTTAGAATGGGAGATATGTCCAAATCAATTTCAGAAAAGGTCGCTATGGATGCAGTACGGTGGCCGTTTATGGAAACCGATTGTACGGGCGATAATGAAATTATTAAAAATATGAAAAAAATTGTGTAAAATCATAATAAATGATTTGGAAAGAATTGGGATGAAAAATTTCATATTTGAAAAGATAAAAATATATTTTTATCGAAATGAACTAGTTTTAAAATAAAATAATAAATCCAATATTTTTAAAATAAATAAATTGGATTTGAAAGGGTTTTAAATTAACCAGAATTTTCCAAAGAATAAATTGGAAATAGATTCGGAATGGAAATAATCGTCGGAATATTCGATATTGGATTCCGTGATTATACAGATATTGTTGAGGAATTTGGAACATATATATATATATATATATATATATATATATATATATTGTTATTCCAATACAATATTTATTGATTTCAGAATTTGATATTGAATATAAGCCGATATATTTTCTATTCAGAGCCTTGTATTTAATATCAAATTGGATTTTGGGTTTGTCGTGAATGACGTCTTTAATAATACTGTTCTTAAACCCAATGGAGTTAGGAAAATTAGGAACTGACTGGAGATTAGCTAAGTTGAATGGCTTCTTTGGTATTGATCTGATGTTGGTTTCGACCATCGGGATTAATACTTAGGGAATTGTTCTCTTACTAATTTACGGTTAGAGACTGATGGGATTTTGGGTTGTCGTGAATGGTATCTTTAATAATACTGTTCTTATACCCAATGGAGCAAAGAAAATCAGAAACTAACTGGAGATTAGTTAAGTTGAATGGTTTCCTAGGTATTGATCTGATGTTGGTTTCGGCCTTCGGGGTTAATACTTAGGGAATTATTCACCGGTTAATTTATGGTTAGTGGCTGATGGAATGGAATTTGATTTTGGGTTTATCGTGAACCGTGTTTTAATTGACATTGGTTCTTTAACCCAGTTAAAGATAGGGTATGATTTCCCAAGTTATATAATCATTAATATTGATTTTTGGAAAGATTAAAAATAAATGGAGTTTTAATGGATCTTTGTTTAGATTGAAAAGTGAATGTGATAATTAAAATTATCAATTCAAGAAAATGATCGAAAATGGAGTACCACTAGTTTTAGTCCAGGCGATAGCTAAATCTTTAATTAGATTTGAACGTGAAATGGTAATTGATAACACCGTGGTGTTAGATATGGAGTATTACTAGTTTTGCTCCATGGGATGAATAGGTTGGGATTGGGAAATAAAATAAATGATTACTTCAGTGTAGTTTGTTAACCCCGACAAGTTTGGAAAACCTTGATATGGTTTGATATCCAAAGGAATAATAAAGAATAAATTTAAAAGAATTTATCTTTGATAAAATTAATGGGAATAAGGCATATGATGTGTTGTTATAACACTTGATTATAAGATACGCGAGTTATTTGGAAAGGCCGGGTTTATACCCATTCTGAATAACTGGTTCGACGAAAAGTCGAAGAGATTGAAGACGGTGCAAGACCGATGATCTTCACATCGAATGTATGGGTGCTACTGTTTCTCACGGTTGGAGTAGCTACCTTGAAGGGGCTAAAGTGGTAGCCGTCCGGACGTACTTATTGATTGTACAGATATGCGAGGGCCTCTCCCCTGTATTGGACATGTGGGGGAGGAATAGTGTGCCTCCGGTTTCGGCTAGACCTAGAACGGACTTGTAAATGGATGGTGTGTCTGACATTGTATTCCTTTATACTGTATTCATCGATCTCTGCTAAATATATATCTGTTTGGTGGCAGAGATTTTATTCTCTTGCTTAATACCCTTCTCTAAGACGTACGAGCTGAGAGGTTATATATCGGCAGAAATCAGTGGTATGGTATGGATTGATAGTGCGGCATGCTGAAATGCAGTGATCCAAACTTTTGTTGAAAAGCAAAGTTTGGTAGATGATGATCAAAGCACAGCTTAAATATAGCTCGGCTTTGTGTAGCGTTAATTCGCGAGCCTTACACCCCGGTATGGTGGTAAACTGGTGGTCAGATCAGTATGCTTTTTAGGGGATGGGCACCTTCGTGATGTTGTGGATTCGATCGACCGAGGTGAGGGATAGGGCACACTCCCCGATTCCCCAGATGGATAGGGTTAGCGGTGTTTTCGCATGCCTGCGACGTAAACCGCGGTAACTTGTTTTCCTGGATAGTGCGGATGTGCATTACGATGTTTTCGCATGCCTGCGACGTAAACCGTGGGGAATTGCACTACGCGATCGATCTTTCGAATCAGTAACAACCAGTATGGAAATCCAATTTCCAAATACGACATTTTGCGATTTTGATTGTATACTATATATGGCGACATAGTGGTATGGGACATTCATGCCGCCTATGATTGATACATTTATATTTGAAGTTGTTTTCTTCCCTTATAGTAATAATAAAAGATAAAATTTCGCGTATCAAGCATTATTTGGCTATTATAAGGTAAAACCCTATCCTCCGGCTTGCGTTGCATTGTGTGATGGGGCCAGGGTCTTATAATAGCTTCATTGTTCTTTATTTAGCATTGCGTTGTTTGTTTATGCACTGATGTTCCATGTTATACGGCGTGGTCCCTCGATTTACCTAACTTTAAAATAAAGATTAATAACTATTTTAGCTCTCACACCAGTCACATGACTGACTTGGAGTTTATTGTTTTAACCTAAACTCCGGGTGCCCCTATTTTCCACATGGGCAGCTTGTAGTTTTGGTTTTGCAGATTTATATTCACAGGATCCTGGTTTACAGCTGAAGCGATATTCGGAAAGCTCTGTATCTGTGTATCTATTTTCAGTTGTGCTTTGTATTGTTTTTCCACTGCTATGTATTTAAATGTAATTTAAAACTCTGATATTTCCTGTTGTATAATATTTATTCATTTATACTCTATTATATTCTTGTATTCTAATGGAATTGTTGTAATAGACAATGAAATGTTCTTCTGTTTGATTTGTCGTGTTCTCAAAGCAATCCGGGCTTTCCTTTATGGGGAAATTTGGGTCGCCACAGGTGGTATCAGAGCTTTGGTTTACAGAGCTCGAGAACAGGACATATTAGAACCGAATGAAAGAATTCATCAGAGATTGGATTAGTAATATCCAATAAGAATGGCTCGTTAGAGATAGGATCAGTAGATCCTAGAACGAGTGTGAAGAGTGTTATTTTTAAAATAAAAATGAAAACGAATTTTGTTTTGAAATTTATATCAAATTATATATATTTGAAATGTTAATTAACTAATTGATTGTTGGTTGTGTTGTTTGATTATAGATTCAACTAATGAATACTAGAATGATAAATAAAGTATAATCAAGATAATTGTTAAGTGAAAAATAATGCAAGCTCTTTTGATAAAATCCTAAAAATATTATATAGGATATGGACGACTATGGCTTATCTCATACTAAATTCTGGATGACCCCGAAACAAGCAAGGAGAGCTCACCAGAAAGTAGAAAACGAACAAGAATTGAACTTAGGATCACACGCGGTTGTTTATTGTCATAAATGCCGAAAAGAAGGCCATTATGTAATTGTATGTCCTGAGAAAAAGAAGAAAGAGAAACAAATAAGAATGGACATAGTTTGATTCAAATGCACGGAGACGGGACATTTTGTGGATAAGTATCCAAACGTAAAGAAAAAAAATCTAGAAAACTAGGAAAAGAAGAGAAATGCTTTCGATGCAAAGAAGTAGGGCATCTAGCCCGAGATTGCCCATTATAGAAGGGTGATAAGAAATCCAAAGGAAAGGAGGTATCTACTTTGGAAATTATGCAAGAATAAGGCACGACTTCCTAGAAAGTGAGGTTTTAATGTAGTGAAGTAGTATTTTGGATATATGTATGATGGTTGTATGAACGTATGGACGCTTTTTGTTTTAAAAATGTATCAGTATTGTATAATATAACAAATGTAAGGAAAATGTTGAATTAAGTCGAATTTAGCACCGAATATTAAACTGTTTTGAAATTTGATTGAAATTGCATGCATATACATGACTATACATTGAACAGGTCATAGCAAGGAGGATAGAGAAGAGAAATAAAATTGTATGCCCGACAAATAGGCACATGTTTACCATTTATTGGGTTTTGGTGATTTTATGAGCCGATTGGCTAGCCGCTTGGCCTTTTCTTTTTCTTTTTGAGATGAGAGGGCCTGTGTGGCGGTTTGGGGATTTTCCCAATGCTCCCATACAAAGGAGGTTATGGCGAAATTTTTCTAAAATTTAGGGTGTTAGCCAAATTTTTGAAGAATTTGAAAATTCTTAGAAACTGAAAAGTTGAAGAATGAAAGTGTAGCACCCCACGTCCATTAATGTCACTCACAAAGGGAATGCATTAACTTCCATGGAGGTTACAAGTGAATATAGAACAGAAAAATTACAACAAGACATATAATAAATAGTACTTGGAAATCTAAAACTTCATTTTATTGCAGCGGAAATTAAACATGTTTGTTACATGATAAAACCATATATCATAACCAAGTACAATATCCATCTTCATAAACACAAAATACATAATCCCATTACATAAATAGCCATTAAAAAGATAACAAGCTGGACTTTACTTCAACGGTCCAAGCTTTCCAAAGAGAGATGAAGCAATTCAATCAAACTCCACTAGAGCTGGGCCCAACCTGAGGACCTGGAGGGGGAAATGGATAGAAATACGGGGGTCAGACATAAAGTCTGGCGAGTATGATAATTCTAACAATACTATTATCAAAATAACTAGACTAAGGCATAAGTTGGAAGACAAGTAAACGTCTATGAACTCTTAGGAAGATAAAGATAACGTTTAAGATAACGTTAAAGATAATGGTAAAGGCACACCTAATTACTAACGAATGATTACTACACTGCACTACACATTACTACACTGCACTACACCAGTCACCCTATTGTTTGATCCCACTTGCTTCACACAGAAACTTTATAAATAGCCTTACGTACCCCTAGCTGACTACATAGGTGCCGTTTTCCCCTATCTCCACTATGTGTACCCCACTACCCACTTTCGATCGGCTCCCTACTTGCAGATACCCGTGCTAGCCCCATAGTGGGGTGTATCACTCCCCTAAAGTGGCAACCCGACACAACTTGAGAATGCACGACTTATACCTACACGATGCAACAACGTCTTACCTACCAGCCCGGGTCCACACACGCATACGAAACCCATTGGACTTGCGTTGCCACCGCTCCCCGTTTTGGCCTCTTACAGTCGAACCCAGCATGCGTGTCCCGTCCTCGACTTGGGTCGAGCCCACAAAGATACGTTTGGGACACTGGTCGAAATGGGCCCCCACAAGCTACCCACCTAAGCTTGTCACTAGTATATCCCACTTAACCCTCTTAGTCATGTTCATTTACATGTGTATTTGGTTAAGTCTTACTAATCGTATTTCACATGCCACTAAGGGCACCCACTAGATTCCTCATGCCACCCATGGCACCTACTTAACCCCCATGTCCCACCTTACATGTTTATCTGGTTAAGTGTTTCTTAATTCATTCAGGCCATAACCTCATAAAGACCTCTCACATTAAACTGGCATTTATGGCAGCTGGATTTGCCGGGCGGGTCCGGGCAGTCTTACACCATAAAAGAGTCTAACCTCGTGTCTTTACAACTGTTATGCTTTAGTTTAGGCCTAGGACCTCTCACATTGGGCTGACATTTGTGACCACTGGATTTGCCGGGCGGGTCCAGGCAGGTTTACGTCACAAACGAGTCCAACCTCATGTCCTAAGCATTGATTAACACTTAAAATCTTTTACCCCAGTTTTAATAATTCCCTATTTAAATTATTAATTAAGTCAACTTTTAATGATGTCCATAATTGACTCAATTATGGCCATCCACTTATGGCATGCAAAATCATATCAATCGCACCCCAACTTTTTAATATTAAATCCTTAATATTACCCCTACCCCACGTTTATACGTTCGCTTATTCAACGCATAATATAGGCCAGACTTGTATAGTCTGACACCTAGCACAAAGATAAATTATCACAACATATAGACAATTAAAATAAATCTAATCATATGGGGGTGAAACTTGCATAAACTACACATGTTTAGGATCAAAAGGTGTCAACCTGTTACATGTCTCAATTTATATGATATGATCATAGTCCAAATCTATACATAAACTTGCATATGGGGTTTTTTGGCAACATAATGATGGTGTGAACTAGCATAGGATATCACATATGTCATAGCATAATTCTAGATGTCATAATAGATGTCTTGGTATATGTTCATAACTTTTCTAATCAATCTAACTTGCATATGTGACTTGTCATATAGATCAACATAACCCAAACATGATGATTTAATTAATACGAACTAACTAGCATAGATGGTAACATCATGGCCTTTTTAATATGTATGATTCATCACAACTTAGCATAGAAACTTTCAACATACATAACATTATCATAGCATGATTTACAACAAATAAGATATCATCATCACATAACACTGGATTTACAATATACATGGTAGCAAAAGGGGTTTACAACAACATATATGATAATTCACATCATCTACTTATAATCCATTCATAACTCAACCTAATTAAAATGATAATAATCTTGTTAAGATCATCATACTCATAATTTAGAGAAGAAAAGAGAGAGTTTTGCTTTGCTTTAGGGTTGAGAGAATTAGAATTGAATTTGATTTTCTTCTTTCTTAGTTGGCGGCGGCTCCATTGACTTCCATGGCGATGGTATGATGGTAACTATTCTATTTTAATTAGGTTTAGGGTTAGCATTAGGATGTATTTATAGGTGTAGGAAGTTATTTAGGACCAATTAGATTAACCCTGAACCATGAGAACCTATCAAATTCAGAATCTGCATTTGAGCGAATCGGCCCACGGGTTGACAGCCAAACACCGTGGATTAACCCCAAGTCGACCCAGCGGGGCTTGGGTCGACCTCAAAAATGGGCCGGTTCGGTTATTCCCCCTCCCAATTCGCTGTTATGAATTTATTCGCATATTTATTTATTTAATTTTTAATTTTACTATATATATATATATATATATATATATATTTCTCTGCGCAACCCATTTCACTTAATTCTTTTCTAAAAATTAAGTATACTTTAATTTGTGAATTTTAATGTTATAAAATTACGGGGTGTTACATTCTCCCCTCTTTAAAGGATTTCGTCCCCGAAATCTCCAAGTCAAGAAAAATGTATATCCTACCATCTAATCGTCCATCTACTCAACCATCAAACCCCAGCATCCATTGTCCATAAAAGACTTCTAATGCTTTAATGTTTATATGCACCGTGTGTGTATATGTCTATATCTAATGCAAAATTAGGCGGTCTACTGATTCAGTCGACCTCCTTAGTGCAATTCATGATAGTGCCATGCATCCAATATGTATGCAAGAGATTCCTAATGATACATATTAATTCTATATGCGTGCACAACCATCCACCCGAATGCAGCAACTATATGATAATACAACCATTATACATCCATTTTACTAAATATATCCATATATATGCAATATGCAATATGAAGTGACTGAGCCGATCAAGTGCCTAATAGTGTGTGTATATGCGTCCACGAACAACCACTAGCAGACACTTGCATCCACTTTGCATTCATCATACATAACATGTCTCAAACACATGTTTCAACCATAGGATTATCCTAACTAAAGGTCAAAGATACTAGCGAGAGGATACACTAAAGGTAAGATAAGTACAAGATAAACGATAAAGGAGAAATTAAAGGACATACCCTCGAAAAGAAAAGGGCATCGTGAACGCATCTTCTCTTCTGTCTCCCAAGTAGCGTTGCTCTCATCATCTCCCCATTGTACTTTGACTAGTTTGACCTCTCGATTTCTCAGCCTCTTAATCTCCGACCCAAGAATGCATGTAGGAGCTCGTCGAATCGTCACATCACGCTCTATCTCCACCTCTCTAAGCAAGCTCGGCTCTACCACCTCTGCGTTCTCGTGCAAGCATTTCCTCAAATGTGACACATGGAACACGTCGTGTACACCACTAAGTCTCTCTTGCAACTCCACTCTATACGCCATCCGTCCAATCCTCTCCTTAATAGGAAACGGTTCTACAAACCTTGGTGCTAACTTCCCAATGGACCCAAAGCGAAAAACGTTCCGTAATGGAGACAGTTTGACAAAGACCATGTCCCCAACTTCAAACTCGAGATCTGTCCTCCTCTTATCCGCATAAGATTTCTGCCTATCTTGCGCTGCTTTCATCCTCCTTTGAATCAAGTCGATCTTCTCCGATGTCTCCGTAATCATATCGGGCCCAAGTAAGATCTTATCCATAGATTCCCACCAACTTTTAGGTGAATGACAAGGTCGTCCATAAAGTGCTTCGAATGGTGCCATACCAATGCTGGACTGAAAGCTATTATTATATGCGAACTCAACCAATGGAAGATGCTCTTCCCACGTACCCCCAAAGTCTATGATACATAGCCTCAACAGATCCTCTAGAATGCGATTTACCCTCTCGGTCTGGCCGTCCGTCTGAGGATGATATGCGGTGCCCAAACATAACTGAGTCCCTACCTCCTCTTGTAAGCTTCTCCAAAATTCGCTAGTGAAAATAGGATCGCGGTCGCTCACTATGCTAGAAGGAACACCGTGCAAACGAACTATTTCTCGAACGTATACGGAGGCTAACCATGGAGCAGTCCTCTTACTCTTTACGGGAATGAAATGGGCGCTTTTAGTAAGTCTATCTACTATAAACCAAATTCCCGTATTACCCTTCCTTGATCGCGGTAACCCATCCACAAAATCCATCGAGACACTTTCCCACTTCCATAGTGGAACCTCCAATAGGTGAAGCAACCCACCGGGTTTCTTTTGCTCCGCTTTTACTTGTTGGCACACCAAGCATCTAGCGACATACACGGCCATGTCTTTCTTCATGCCGGCCCAAAAGTAAACTCTCTTCATGTCTTTGTACATCTTGTCCCCGACGGGATGACTGGTCATCTTCGAATGATGTGCTTCATCAAGAATAGTCTTCCTTAGGTCATCGTCTTTTGGTACACAAAGTCTACCGGCCCTACGTAACTAACCCTTATCATCTAGGGTAAACCTACGGAGATAGCTTGATGACTCCCCTCCTTTGAGTTTTTCTACTAACTCAACCAACTGCGGGTCGTCTCGCTGTGCCACACCAATCTGTCCCAAAAGCGTAGGTCTGACCTCCAAGGATGCTAGCAAACCGGGGACGAAGTCAACAGAAGGTCTAAAGTCAAACATCGAAATGAATTCTAAACTTCGCCGCTCAACAAACAAAGGACTTAAGGATAATCTTTTTCTACTTAAGGCGTCTGCCACCACGTTACCCTTGCCAGGGGTATAGGCTATTTCGAAGTCGTAGGACGCTAAGAACTCCATCCACCTTTGCTACCTTAAGTTCAAGTCCTTTTGAGAGAATAGGTATTTTAAAGACTTATGGTCAGTGAATAATTCGAATTTCTCGCCAAGAAGATAATGACGCCAAGACTTATGCGCGAAAACAATAGCGGCCAATTCTAGGTCATGTGTAGGATAATTTTTCTCATGTTCTCTCAACTGCCTTCCACCATAGGCTATTACCCTATACTCTTGCATTAAGACTGCGCCTAGTCCTGTCCCACAAGCATCAGTATAAACGGTAAACGGCTTACTCCCGTCTGGCAATACTAAGACTAGGGCTGAAGTCAAAGCTCTCTTCAAACGTTGGAACGCATCATCACAATCTACGTCCCATGTGAAAACTAGGTTCTTCTTCATCAAGCGTGTCAATGGAGCTGATATCTTCGCGAAGTCTTTGATAAACTTCCTATAGTAGCCAGCCAACCCCAAGAAACTTCTCACTTCGGTAGCATTTTTAGGGACCTTCCAATCTTGGATGGCCACCACTTTCGCGGGATCCACGGCTATCCCTTCTTTGGAAACCACGTGCCCCAAGAACCGTACTTCCTTCCTCCAGAAGTGACACTTAGAAAATTTAGCCTTAAGGCTTTGCGCTCGTAGGGTCTCCAACACTTCCCTAAGATGTATGGCATGCTCTTCTTCATCCTTAGAAAAGATCAAGATGTCATCTACAAAGACTACCACGAATTTGTTAAGGTACTCCCTAAACACCCTACTCATCAAATCAACAAAATATGCTGGGGCGTTTGTCAAACCGAAGGGTATCACTAGCCATTCATAGAAACCGTTCGGAGTCCTAAAGGCAGTCTTTTCTATGCTATCCTCAGCCACTCTCAACTGATGGAAACCAGTGGCTAAGTCCAACTGCGAAAACACTGAGGTGCCAACTAATTGATCGAAGAGATCGTCAATCCTCGGCAGTGGGTGTCTGTTCTTCTTAGTAAGCTTATTAAGTTCTCTATAGTCTACACACAGTCTAAGAGACCCATCCGCCTTCATGGCAAATACTACTGGAGCACCCCACTCCGATATACTTCGTCTTATGAACCCCTTCTCAAGCAACTCCTTCACTTGCTTACCGAGTTCCCTCCTTTCACGTGGTGCCATGTGGCGTACTGGCAAAGATACTGGTTTCGCATTATCCACAAGATATATTCGAAAATCTATCTCTCGCTTCGGAGGCAACCCTTTCACCTCCTCAAACACATCCGAATATTCTCGGACCACTCTAACAGATCGTAGATTTTCCTCAGACGCGTCAAGCGATTCTAGATAACTTAGCATAACCGAATTTATGGGATTACAGAAGATTTCGAGAGTGTTGCCAAGGCGAGTCACGAGCCTAACTACTCTCCTTTCACAATCAAGAACGGCCCCATTTCTGGATAACCAATCCATTCCTAAAATTAGCCCATAGCCCGTGAAGCCCAACACATAAGCATCACATCTAAATTCAACGCTAAGTATGGAAATTTTCAAATCCAAACACATCATGGACAAATAAGCTAAGCCCCCTATTGGATTCGAAACAACTAAGGGATCCTCTACTAAACTGGTGTTTAAGTGCAGTGATTCAACTAATGATGTAGAGATAAACGAATGTGATGCGCCCGAATCGAATAAGGTACGGACAGGATGGTCAAACAGAAGAACTAAGCTTTCAACAGAAATGGTTCTACCTCGTTCTTGCAGCGGTGGGACCGCGAGAGCCTGAACTTGTCCCCTAGCCTGCCCTGGTGCCATAAGAGCCCGCACCTGTCCTCCCGAGGTAGCTCCTGGCCTCTGCCCCTTCTTTGGGCAGTCCTTCACTAAATGTCCCGCATCGCCACAATGAAAACAGCCTGTCTTCTTTTCCTTTCGGCAGTCCTTGCTGAAATGGCCTGGGGTCCCACAGTTAAAACATTTCTTCTTTCCCTTGCCATTATTGTCTTTACCACCCTTCTTGTTTTGCTGTTGGGGTTTCTTCTAATCCCCTTTCTTCTCGGGTGCTTATCAGCTTTAGCACTTTTCTCCTCGTGCATGAGCGCCATTTCTACTAACTTCTCAAAGGTGGCCCCATCGGGATGTGGGTCATAGCCAACCCTTGCGATGGTTCATTCAAGCCATTCACGAACCTTAGAGCTTTCTTCTCCGGCGTGTTTACTAAGTCCAAGCCAAACCTTGCTAACTTATTAAATTTATTGACATATTCTTTCACTGATTAGCTTCCTTGCTTAAATGTCAAGAACCTTTCCATATATAGATTTTCTTCCGCCCTTGAGAGAAACTTCGCCTTGAACCTACGTCTGAAATCCGCCCAAGAGTCAACAGGACGCTCCTCGTTAGTGACCTCCCACCGAAACGAGGTCTCTCCCTTCATTAGCCAAGCTGCTAATCTAACTCTCCTCCCTTCTTCCACTTCAAAGATTTCTAGCAATTCTTCCACCTCCTTAAGCCAATCTCTAGCTTCCACAAACGTTTCTGACCCTTGAAAGGGTTTTCCACCCATAGCTTTAAATTCCTTGCACGTCTTTGCAAAAGTATCTACGCAAGGAGGAGGAGGAGGAGGAACGGGTGCAACTGGTGGTGGAGGAACATTGGCTGGACCTGCAGCGGCCCTAGCCTCCAATAACCTCCTATACCATCCTGGTATCGTTACACCATCGGGTAGATTAAGATCTTCAGCCATGCTGAAACGAAAAAGGAAAGATTCAAAATGGAGAATTCGAAAGATAAAGATATGTGGCTATTGGGGATTATGTTTTTCTTAAAAACTTTTCTCTTTAAATTTCTCATTAAAACATGTTTTTGAAAACACTTCTTCCAAAAATAACTATTTTCCTAAAGTATTTTTATTTGTTCTAGTAACCTTAAGCTCTGATACCACGTGTAACACCCCACGTCCATTAATGTCACTCACAAAGGGAATGCATTAACTTCCATGGAGGTTATAAGTGAATATAGAACAGAAAAATTACAACAAGACAGATAATAAATAGTACTTGGAAATCTAAAACTTCATTTTATTGCAGCGGAAATTAAACATGTTTGTTACATCATAAAACCATAGATCATAACCAAGTACAATATCCATCTTCATAAAAACAAAATACATAATCCCATTACATAAAAAGCCATTAAAAAGATAACAAGCTGGACTTTACTTCAACGGTCCAAGCTTTCCAAAGAGAGATGAAGCAATTCAATCAAACTCCACTAGAGTTGGGCCCAACCTGAGGACCTGGAGGGGGAAAATGGATAGAAATACAGGGGGTCAGACATAAAGTCTAGCGAGTATGATAATTCAAACAATACTATTATCAAAATAACTAGACTAGGCATAAGCTGGAAGACAAGTAAATGTCTATGAACTCTTAGGAAGATAAAGATAGCGTTTAAGATAACGTTAAAGACAAAGGTAAAGGCACAACTAATTACTAACGAATGATTACTACACTGCACCGCACACTACTACACTGCACCACACCAGTCACCCTATTGTTTGATCCCACTTGCTTAACACAGAAACTTTATAAATAGCCTTACGTACCCCTAGCTGAATACACAGGTGTCGTCTGCCCCTATCTCCACTAGGTGTACCCCACTACCCACTTTCGATCGGCTCCCTACTCGTAGATACCAGTGCTGGCCCCACAGTGGGGTATATCACTCCCCTAAAGTGGCAACCCGATACAACTTGAGAATGCACGGCTTATACCTACAAGATGCAACAACGTCTTACATACCAGCCCTGGTCCACACACGCATACGAAACCCGTTGGACTTGCGTTGCCACCGCTCCCCGTTTTGGCCTCTTACAGTCGAACCCAGCATGCGTGTCCCGTCCTCGACTTGGGTCGAGCCCACAAAGATACGTTTGGGATACTGGTCGAAATGGGCCCCCACAAGCTACCCACCTAAGCTTGTCACTAGTATATCCCACTTAACCCTCTTAGTCATGTTCATTTACATGTGTGTTTGGTTAAGTCTTACTAATCGTATTTCACATGCCACTAAGGGCACCCACTAGATTCCTCATGCCACCCAAGGCACCTACTTAACCCCCATGTCCCACATTACATGTTTATCTGGTTAAGTGTTTCTTAATTCATTCAGGCCATAACCTCATAAAGACCTCTCACATTAGACTGGCATTTATGGCAGCTGGATTTGCCGGGCGGGTCCGGGCAGTCTTACACCATAAAAGAGTCTAACCTCGTGTCTTTACAACTGTTATGCTTTAGTTTAGGCCTAGGACCTCTCACATTGGGCTAACATTTGTGACCACTGGATTTGCCGGGCGGATCCGGGCAGGTTTACGTCACAAACGAGTCCAACCTCGTGTCCTAAGCATTGATTAACACTTAAAATCTTTTACCCCAGTTTTAATAATTCCCTATTCAAATTAATAATTAAGTCAACTTTTAGTGATGTCCATAATTGACTCAATTATGGCCGTCCACTTATGGCATGCAAAATCATATCAATTGCTCCCCAACTTTTTAATATCAAATCCTTAATATTACCCCTACCCCACGTTTATACGTTCGCTTATTCAACGCATAATATAGGCTAGACTTGTATAGTCTAACACCTAGCACAAAGATAAATTATCACAACATATAGACAATTAAAATAAATCTAATCATAATAGGGGTGAAACTTGCATAAACTACACATGTTAAGGATCAAAAGGTGTCAACTTGTTACATGTCTCAATTTATATGATATGATCATAGTCCAAATCTATACATAAATTTGCATATGGGGTTTTTAGGCAACATAATGATGGTGTGAACTAGCATAGGATATCACATATGTCATAGCATAATTCTAGATGTCATAATAGATGTCTTGGTATATGTTCATAACTTTTCTAATCAATCTAACTTGCATATGTGACTTGCCATATAGATCAACATAACCCAAACATGATGATTTAATTAATATGAACTAACTAGCATAGATGGTAACATCATGGCCTTTTTAACATGTATGATTCATCACAACTTAGCATAGAAACTTTCAACATACATAACATCATCATAGCATGATTTACAACATATAAGATATCATCATCACATTACATTGGATTTACAATATACATGGTAGCAAAAGGGGTTTACAATAACATAAATGATAATTCACATCATCTACTCATAATCCATTCATAACTCAACCTAATTAAAATGATAATAATCTTGTTAAGATCATCACACTCACAATTTAGAGAAGAAAAGAGAGAGTTTTTCTTGATTTAGGGTTGAGAGAATTAGAATTGAATTTGCTTTTCTTCTTTCTTAGTTGGCGGCGGCTCCATTGATTTCCATGGCGATGGTATGACGGTAACTATTCTATTTTAATTAGGCTTAGGGTTAGCATTAGGATGTATTTATAGGTGTAGGAAGTTATTTAGGACCATTAGATTAACCCTGAACCATGAGAACCAATCAAATGCAAAATCTTCATTTGAGCGAATCGGCCCACGGGTTGACTGCAAAAACCGTGGATTAACCCCAAGTCGACCCAGCGGGGCTTGGGTCGACCTCAAAAATGGGCTGGTTCGGTTATTCCCCCTCCCAATTCGCTGTTTTGAACTTTTTTCGCATATTTATTTATTTAATTTTTAATTTATATATATATATCAATATATATATTTCTCTACGCAACCCATTTCACTTAATTCTTTTCTAAAAATTAAGTATACTTTAATTTGTGAATTTTAATGTTATAAAATTACGGGGTGTTACAGAAAGCCAGAATGAAAGTTGAGTTGGTTAGTTAAACAACTTTCAGCTCCGTTCCTTTTCGAGGACGAAAAGATTTTAAGTGGGGGAGATTGTAAGAACCCGGGAAATCCGAACCAATTTAAAAAAAAATTATTTTGGCAATTTAATAAATTTGGAATATTTTAAATGATTTATTTTAAATAATAACGACAAGAAATTTATTTTGAATAGAATTAGAATGTATATATTTTTTTAGATTAAAGTTGGAATATAAATATTTATATTTAATTATAAAAGGAATTGAAAATGGCGCAGTAGTTCGAAAATTCGATTTCAATTTTCAATTGAATGTACAGGATTCAAAATAAATCAGATTTTAGTGAAACCAAAAATATTCGAATCTGTTTAATCATATCTTTCTAACGAATGTAAGAAACTGATATTTCATTTTAAAAGTTTAGAGATATGTCCTGTTTAAAATTCAGAAAAGTAGCTGTGGAATTTATATGTATTTTAATATATATATATATATATATATATATATATATAAATGCCTTAAAAATAACCATTTTGCAAACGACCTCCGTTTTCGACGAAACCAATGTTGTTGGATTCGGAATGTCAAATTATTACTAGATTCCAATTTTCATAATTTTTGAAATCAATATGTGAGCGTGGCAGAAGAAAACGTGTTTGGTTAATTTCAGTCAATTTGGATCGACCAGAAATTGGTCATTTATCAAACAGTCACCAAATTCAACGAAATCAGTTTTGTTGGGACCGTATGGTCAAAACATAGCCCGGTTTATTTTTCTGGAATTTTTGGGATCAATATGTGAGCGTGGCGAAGTTAAATGTGTTTTAACAGTTTCAGTCAATTTGGATCAACCAGAAAATGGCCATTTTTCAAATGGTCTTCAAATTTGACGAAATTAGTTTTTTTAGGACCGTATCGTCAATACGAAGCTAGAAATAATTTTTCTAGAATTTTTTTAGAATCAGTATGTGGCCCAGGAAAATTAAAATGTACGTTCAAATCAAAAAGTGAATGTTTTATATTTTAATTTGAAGGATAACTGATCAAAACAGTCGAATGGGCTTACGAAACATATTCTATTGTGTTCGAAATAGGGGTATTTAGCTAGGGCGATAGTCGTTGGATTGGATTTGGAGTTCGTATGGACTAGAGGGTATTTTCGATATTAATTGAATTAAAAATTAATTATAAATCCCCGGACCTATCACGTTTCTTCTTCATTATCGTTCAAAGCCCGCTTTCTCTCTCCCCGATACTGTCCAACGGAGGAAAGCAGTTCGCCACTTCTAGCCCCCTTTCCTCTCAAAATACTCAACGAAACCCATAAGCTCTTTAGTTTTGTAGTAAATCTCCCAATCTACAAATCTAAACCTGTTTCGCCCCCCAACGTTCTGTATTCTTCGAGAATCGAGCTCCAAAAATCCTGTCGCCTTGCCTCGAAATCCTCACCCAAGCCACAACCGAGTTCGACGTTCCAGGCATCTTTGCGAAGCTCTCTCCAAGCTCTACAGCGTGGAGTTATCTGATTTTTGCTAAGCTTCGCGGTTTGAAAGATATTTAAATACCTAGTTTTGAAGAATCAGTGAAAACACGTCGGTTTGAGGTTCATAAAGCAGGAAGAAGGATCCTTGGGATCGTGGGGATGAGAGCTTCACAACAAGACTAACTGGGTCAAAAGTGGAGCTTGTTAGAATTTGGGTTGAATTAAATCCGAATCGTACAGAAATTCATAAATTAGACTGATGGAGTGGAAACCCAATGTGAGAATTTCTCACTATTATTTTTGTACATTTATTTATTGTATAACTGCATACATGAATTGCTCCCTGTCGTCCACAGACCATGGGCGACTTGTTTGTTTAATTGTATTGTGAAAATTGATTGTGATGTGAAATGAACTGTATAAAATATATGAATAATAAAAATATAATTTTGTTTGGATATATGAACTGTATAAAATAGTGATGCATTGAAATAAATTTTCATTTACAAACCAGATGGTTTGTTTATGTATACCAATTTATCTGATATGGATTTGGACGATAAGTTTTACACATCGCCCAACTGCACCAATAATAAACAGTATTTGTTGTTTGAAAACCCCACACGGGTATTGGGATAATATTTGACATACGCTAATCCCGATAATTAGTGGTATGCTAATCGATGGATTGACAGGCTGTATAAGCATTATTTATTTATTTTAATGCTTATACGGTTGTAGAATGCACTCTGGATGTTGTATGAATTTTTAATGATTGTTTATCGTTATTATTGTATACATATGATGTTGAAATCCATACAAATAAAATTATATGGTAATTGACCGAGTCTGATTCCAGTTCAGAATTATCGAATATTTTAAAATGATATTCAGAAAACATTGAAATGTGAAGCCGCTTTAAGTAGTTAAACGCCATTCCAACACGAACAGGATTTTCTGCCGATTTTATTCATTCTATACGGAATATCGAAAAGTTATTTCAAAATCTGGTATTTCGAAATGAATTTGAAATTCGAATTAAATTGAAATGAATTTGAAATTCGAAATAAATTGAAATGAATTTGAAATTCGAATTAAATTGAAATAAATTTGAAATTCAAATTTAAATTGAAATTTGAATTAAATTGAAATGTAAATTGAATTGAAATTGAATTTAAATCGAATAGAATTGAAATCAATTGAAATGAATATAAACTGAATTGAAATCGAATAGAATTGAAATCGATTTGAAATGAATTCAAAACGAATGGAAATGGAATTGAATTGAAATCGATTTGAAATGAATTTAAAATGAATTTATAATGGAATATTCAATTTTGATTTGAATTTGAAATGGAAGTGGAAATCATTTTAAATCGATTTATAAAATTCATTTTAAATGGAAATTGACGAAATATATAATATATATACCATAATGGCCTGAATAAAACGCGCTGCGCGGCGGCAGTTCGCGAATTTCGACCATTAACTTCAAACGGACGTTACAGGAGATCTGACCATCAGATTCTCCTAAAACTGGAACCGTTGGGTTCGTATCGAAAAGAAATTTCCAATGAATACAAGAGATTTGAAATCTAATGGTTAGACTTGGAGATATGTCCAACTCAATTTCAGAAAAGGTCGCTATGGATGCAGTTCGGTGGCCTTTTATGGAAATCGACTGTACGCGCGATAATAAAATTATTATAAATATGGAAAAATTTGCGTAAAATCATAATAAATGATTTGGAAAGAATTAGGATGAAAAATTCCATATTTGAAAAGATAAAATATATTTTTATCGAAATGAACAAGTTTTGAAATAGAATAATAAATCCAATATTTTTAAAATAAATAAATTGGATTTGGAAGGGTTTTAAATTAACCGAAATTTTCCAAAGAATTAATTGGAAGTGGATTCGGAATGGAAATAATTGTTGGAATATTTTGATATTGGATTCCGTGATTATACAGATATTGTTGAGGAATTTGGAAGATATATATATCGTTATTCCAATACGATATTTATTGATTTCAGAATTTGATATTGAATATAAGCCGATATATTTTCTATTCAGAGCCTTGTATTTAATACAAAATTGGATTTTGGGTTTGTCATGAATGGTATCTTTAATAATACTGTTCTTAAACCCAATGGAGTTAGGAAAATTAGGAACTGACTGGAGATTAGCTAAGTTGAATGGTTTCCTTGGTATTGATCTGATGTTGGTTTCGGCCTTTGGGATTAATACTTAGGGAATTGTTCTCTTACTAATTTACGGTTAGAGACTAATGGGATTTTGAGTTGTCGTGAATGGTATCTTTAATAATACTGTTCTTAGACCCAATGGAGTTAAGAAAATCAGAAACCAACAGGAGATTAGTTAAGTTGAATGGTTTCCTGGGTATTGATCTGATGTTGGTTTCGCCCTTCGGGGTTAATACTTAGGGAATTATTCACTTGCTAATTTACGGTTAGAGGCTGATGGAATGGAATGTGATTTTGGGTTTATCATGAACCGTGTTTTAATGGCCTTGGTTCTTTAACCCAGTTAAAGTCAGGATATGATTTCCCAAGTTAAATAATCATTAATATCGATTTTTGGAAAGATTAAAACTAAATGGAGTTTTGATGAATCTTTGATTAAGATTGAAAAGTGAATGTGATAATTAAAATTATCAATTCAAGAAAATGATCGAAAATGGAGTACCACTAGTTTTACTCCAGGTGATAACTAAATCTTTAATTAAATTTGAACGTGAAATGGTAATTAATATTTACCGATAACACCTTTGTGTTAGATATGGAGTATTACCAGTTTTGCTCCATGGGATGAATAGGTTGGGATTGGAAAATAAAATAAATGATTACTTCGGTGTAGTTCGCTAATCTTGACTAGTTTGGAAAACCTTGATATGGTTTGATTTCCAAAGGAATATAAAGAATAAATTTAAAAGAATTTATCTTTAATAAAATTAAAAGGAATGAGGCGTATGATGTGTTGTTATAACACTTGATTATAAGATACGCGGGTTATTCGGAAAGGCCGGGTTTATACCCATTCTGAATAACTGGTTCGACGATAAGTCGAAGAGATTGAGGACGGTGCAAGACCGACGATCTTCACATCGAATGGATGGGTGCTACTGATGCTCACGATTGGAGTTTCTGCCTTTAAGGGGCTAAAGTGGTAGCCGTCGTGACATACTTGTTGATTGTACAGATATGCGAGGGCCTCTCCCCTGTATTGGACATATGGGGGAGGAATAGGTTGCCTCCGGTTTCGTTCAGACCTAGAACGGACTTGTAAATGGATGGTGTGTCTGACATTGTATTCCTTTATATTGTATTTTTTGATCTCTGCTAAATATATATTTGTTTGGTGGCGGAGAATTTATTCTCTTGCTTAACACCCTTCTCTGAGACGTACGAGCTCAGAGGTTATATATCGGCAGAAACTAGTGGTACGGTATGGATTGATAGAGTGGCATGCTGAGATGCAGTGATCCAAACTTTTGTTGAAAAGCAAATTTTGGTGGATGATGATCAAAGCACAACTTTAATATAGCACGGCTTTGTGTAGTGTTAATTCGCGAGCCTTACACCCCGGTATGGTGGTAAACTGATGGTTAGATCAGTATGCTTTTTAGAGGATGGGCACCTTCGTGGTTTCGTGGATTCGGTCGACCGAGGTGCGGGATAGGGCACACTCCCCGATTTCCCAGATGGATAGGGTTAGCGATGTTTTTGCATGCCTGCGACTTAAACCGCGGTAACTTGTTTTCCTGGATAGTGCGGATGTGCATTACGGTGTTTTCGCATGCCCGCGACGTAAACCGTAGGGAATTGCACTACGCGATCGATCTTTCGAATCAGTAACCACCCGTATGGAAATCCAGTTTCCAAATACGACATTTTGCGATTTTGATTGTATACTATATATGGCGACATAGTGGTATGGGACATTCATGCCGCCTATGATTGATACATTTATATATGAAGTTGTTTTCTTCACTTATAGTAATAATAAAAGATTAAATTTCGCGTATCAAGCATTATTTGGCTATTATATGATAAAACCCTATCCTCCGGCTTGCGTTGCATTGTGTGATGGGACTTGGGTCTTATAATAGCTTCATTGTTCTTTATTTAGCATTGCGCTGTTTGTTTATGCACTGGTATTCTTGGGAGGAAACCCGTTCCATGTTATACGGCGTGGTCCCTCTATTTACCTAACTTTAAAATAAAGATTAATAACAATTTTAGTTCTCACACCAGTCACATGACTGACTTGGAGTTTATTGTTTTAACCTAAACTCCGGGTGCCCCTATTTTCCACACGGGCAGCTTGTAGTTTTGGTTTTGCAGATTTATATTCACAGGATCCTGGTTTACAGTTGAAGCGATATTCGGAAAGCTCTGTATCCGTGTATCTATTTTCAGTTGTGCTTTGTATTGTTTTTCCGCTGCTATGTATTTAAATGTAATTTAAAACTCTGATATTTCCTGTTTTATAATATTTATTCACTTATACTCTGTTATATTCTTGTATTCAGATGGAATTGTTGTAATAGACAATGAAATGTTCTTCTATTTGTATTCTGATTTGCCGTCTTCTCAAAGCAATCTGGGCTTTCTTTACGGGGAAGTTTAGGTCGCCACAGGTATTATATGACCCGTTGATAAATGAAGCACTCCTCCTTGAGTCCCTGGACATGATTGATGAGAAAAGAGACGAAGCGGATTTGCGTGCCTTGAGGCACATGTGCTAAGTGGCACGATATTATGATAGAAAGGTTCGTCCTCGGACCTTTGAACCTGGAGACTTAGTACTAAAGCGAGTCTTCCCACCTTCAGTTCATCTAGGTCCAAGGTGGGAAGGACCATATAGCATCCAACGGAAACTTGATACAGGAGCTTTCAAGTTAATGACCGTAGATGGTTAAGAAATTCCTAGAGCTTGGAATGCCCGACATTTATGACAATACTTGACTTAAATTTTTACTGTTTTCTTTTGTTTCATTAGCCGTGTAAAAAGGCATGACTTACCTAGAAAAATCTGTTTAATATAAACAAAAGATTATAAAGTGGACGTAGGTCACGACTTGGTCAAACCACTACAAAAATATCGTGTGTGATTTACTTCTCCTGCACAAACTCTATTTTATATATACTATGTACGTAATTGCTATGATCTAAGTGTGGAACACTAGAAATTTGGATCAATGTCCAAGCAAATAAAATGACAGTTTGTGTAACAACATAAAAAGGACGGAAAGACAACGTCCTAAACTCTAATTCTCATGATTCGAGGGAGAGTATAAAGGACGAGAAGACGACGTTCCAAAGGCTTGAAGGTGCACCACGACAAAAGACCTCCTTGAATCTATTCTAACCTGACCATATGACAGGAGAGTATAAAGGTGCTTGTAATAAGTACCGATGAAAAAGAATCTTAATCCCACTAAAATACTGGGGGCAGTTTAGTAGCGAACCTAATCAATCTCGAATGAGCCCTGGTCAGGCACTTTCTTTTCAAGATTGATTGGAGGCATATACACTGCACCCCTATTACCGTTTGTATAAATAACCATTTGTTAAATAAGCGTAGATTATCGTTTACCACTTATGCTTATTAATGTTTTAACAATTGTTGAACTCAATAGAAATAAATGACAAACTTGCAAGTATTTGACATTACAGGAAACAAGCTACTTTATTCACGTGGTTGCAGGTTTGCACAAAAAAACTAAACAAAGAGAGGAGAGGGCCGCACTCGCTATGACAACAGCGGGCCAAGGGAAAATCAAAACAAAATATAAAGATGCCTTTCATTTGGGCTTTGGAGTAGACATCGCTTTCTTGGCAGCCTTAAGTCTTTCCTTCTCCTCTTTTTCAGCATCGATCTTGATACACTTTGGCTTTTTCTTCCCTGGGACTGGAGCGCTGGGATCAACAGAAGATTTTTTAGCAAGCTCTTCAGTAATTGACCTGGTTGAAAGATTGAAAACTAACCTTGAACCAGGAGGGATTGTCGCGATAGGTTTGAGAGTCTCAGGATCTTCCTTTACAACTATGGCTTTTAAAAGCATATCCTTCTTGGCTTTCATGTCAGCCAAAGTCATATCGTCGGCATTCCCCGGATCCCCAGTCACAACAACGTCATCATCTTCCTCATGCCCATCATTACCGCCATCATCTTTCAAGGCATCTATCATAACCCCGTCTTTGGGAATCTCAGTGCTAGATGGCATAAGAGCTTTAGTAACCTCTTCCTTATCGTCGACCCTCTCTGTAGATCTTGAGTCAGTGGCCTCATCGTGTTTCTCCCGGGCCTCTTCAGCAAACTTTACATTGGTGATTTCTTCTTGTCGCTCATCAGCCTTTTCAACGGGTTTTGCACCTGTAGAACGAGTAGCAGCAATTATTATTTCAGGAGAAAACTCGTACCCTTCAATTGTTTGACCAACAATATGACGAAAAGTTGAGATAGCTCTGAAAAACCGAGGAGAAAAGGTAGAGATACCTTTGGATGATTTCTCGGCATGGCAGGAGTCTCTAAGGTAGCTTCAACAATAGGGAACAAGAAAGATACCTTGGGAATTTCCGGATTCTCTGGATCATATCCTTCCGTTTCGGTAGCCCCGGGGGCAGAAGAAGAGGAACCGGTTTTGATGGCTTCTTTCCCCTTAGCCTAACGTCTCTCATTCTGCATAGCGGTAGCGATGAGCTTACGCCCTTCGGCTAAGTGTGTTGTTTCCTCACCCCTTAGACACTTCTCTATTAGCATGTCCACATCGATCGAATCTGCCTTAAGCTCTTGTTTTTCCCATTCGACCACGTGATCCCATACATATACCAGAGTGGTAGGATAATCCTTGAGCCATGCAATGTTTTGATGACAGATCACCTGGGCAAAGAATCAATCATGGTTTCAGCACTCTCATCCAACTCTTTTTGAGCTTCAACAAGCTGATCATTGATCTTCTTGACCTGTTGTAAAGCTATGTTCGCATTCCCCTCAGTAAGAGTTGCCCGTGTCTCAGCCTCCATCAATTTGGCTTCTAACTCTGCATTCTTCCTCGCTAATTCCAAATTTTCCTGCTCAAGAACAGTGCAAGCCAGCTTGGCCGTGGTGGTCTGAAACTTAGCATCCCCGGCTTGCTTCTTTAAGTCTATGTGCTTCTGGCTATGAGAATCAAGCTCGGCGTGGTGACGCTTTTGTAAATATTCAAATTGCCGCTTATATGTATCCGCATCACATTGTACAAGAGCAAGCTGGGCTTGAGCGTCCTCGAGATCTTTTTCAGAATTCTCAATAGCTTTTGCATCATATTCGGCAACATCCTTCATGGCCTTTACATTAGCCAACAAGTCCTTAATGATCCTGGACAAGGTCCACGCATACCTCTTCATCTCCCTGTGCTGAGTATCTGCTTCGTCAATTTTGGCCTTGGCTACGATCGCCAGTCAGAATCCAGTAGCTTGAATGATGGAAGGAAATGCATGTTCCCAAAGTTATGGTCTGGAAATTGTTTCTTTAAAATCTGTAGTTTAGCCTTGTTTTCATCATCGAGCATAATCGGCCTTGTAGTGGTAATGTCAATGTTGCGATGCTTGGACGACACATTAGACATGCCCTTCTTTACTTCTTTCCCTGGTTCTTGCTGTTTCCCTTTTTGATCAGGCCCTTTCTTCAAAGGTTTCTCCAGTTGAGTTGTATCTTTAGACGAAGTAGGAAGCTTGGAGGCATGCTTATCCCCTTCGCTATGCGTTGTTTGACTCTTACGCCTGTTTGAATCTTTGTAATGCGGGGATCGAGAACGGGAGGACTAATGAGGTTGGGAAGGTCGATTCATCCTGTCATCTCTGTCCCGACTTTCATTTGATCATGCCCTACTCCAGAATCCATTGGGGGCACGCTCGAACAAACATCTCTCGTGTAGTAACGGGGACATCCCATTTGTCCTATTGTTTGCACCAAAAATGGTTCAAATACCAAAGGTACTAGAATTGTACTTCACCGATACGGTAAGAAAATAAATGGAGCCGTACTTAATAACAATTGACAACAAAAACACGAATATGGAAAAATAGGGACGAGATTTAGTGTGGTTCAACCTTGTGTCAGACCTACATCCACTATGAAGATTACTCGTATTCTTAAAATGGAGATTACAAAATACATTAACTCTCTTTTCTCATACTTGTCTATATTCACTCAACATACTCTCGTTTACACATGTCAATCCTAGGATTTTATGAGAAAATGATAGAGGTTTAGAAAGAGAAGGATGGATGAATGATTTAGAAGGAGGATGTCTTTGATTTCCCGATTACAAAGTTATGCTGGACGCCTTGGCTAAATTGGTGATGAACTTCTGGATGGAGAAGATGACCCAAATCTTCAAGGAATGACTGAAGATACAATTTTAACAGCACTCCATGGTTCAGAAGATTCCCTCCCTGTGTTAGTAGCCATGACCTATTTATAGGTGAGCCTCCTCGGAGAAATGAGCTGAAGTTCTCATATGCAAGCGACAGATCGTTTCAGCCGGTAATTACCAAAATGCCACTGCCTGGTTGTTGCCAGCTATATGTAGCTGTATCCAACTGTCATGTGCGAGCAACTTTATAGAAGCGGTCGCTCTGAGTAGTCGAGTGAGAGACTTTAGTCAATGCCCTTTGGACATGGCTATATTTGACACTTGGCGAATAGTTATCTGATTCTTTTGATTGCGAAATGAGCGGGCGACCAAGGTCATACTTATGGTCGAGTGATTTCATAAGAGCGGTGCATGGGACTGGAATTAATTCTCCCTTGTTTGCACAACTGATCTCCTTGGCTCAAGGTCATTCAACCTTCATTGTCTTTATACCGTGCCATTTTTCTGTATGGTTGTGCTATATCATTGCCCTTGCTTATGTTAGATGGACGAATTGTCTTGTTTTGGAATTCGAGCAGCTTTGTTCTGATGTAAACGAATGACCTTTGTTTCCACGCCCGAACCACGGCTTGCATCTGGCTTTGGTTGAAGACATGGCTCCTAAAATGTTGCAGGTGCTTGTTTTGCAGTTCTAACCCGGGCTCGGTCTTTCGACAGATAAACATTAACCCTCGAAGCTTGTAGTTTTATTTTAAAAAACTATAAGCTTCGAAATAGTGAGATACAACACCACTGGGTGGATTTAATCCAATTTTATGTAAAATAGGCACTCTTATCAACAGCCTATGTTTTCAAAATTTAAACACTGTTACAGTCGTCCACATATGGACACCTGACAGGCTTGCTGTTTTTCGGGTATGTTAAACCGGGTCACCAGGTTTCGACTGAGCAGTCCTATCATTTTAATTTTCTCTCTATTTTTTGTTAATAAAGGACCTTCTAGACCTCTTTAAATACCATCTCTTCATTTTCCCGCCTCTTATATCCTTCTAATAAACACATTTTAACGGCGATTCCACTGTAGAAGACTCCGTCATAGCCTCTCGAAGCTTCGATTTTCTTTGCTTGTTTGATTGTTTCGCCTGATCTTTTTAATTGAAGTTTTTCAACTTCGTCCCCAGCTATAGTACTCCTTCCAAATTGAATCTACCCATTTGTTTGTAAATGGATTTTCTTCTTTTAAATCCCGACTTTGAGTTAATCCGCTTGGTTTCGTAATGAGGCTCCCTGTTGGTAAAAGAAAGACCAAATTGCTTGAACATGTACGACTGTGGTGTTTGGAAAACATTTATTTGACTTAGTATGTGCTTGGATTTCATGTGAAATCACTTGGCAGTTCTGCTTTATACAAAAACCCTTTGTTTTTTATTTCAACAGTATGTCTGCATTTTGCTTTCTAAAATGCCTTTGAAACAACATTTTCCAATCCACTACGCGTTTACTAGATGTTGGATGAAATACTTATGCCATAGAAACATTTCCTCTCTTCTTCCTTTTACTGCAGCTAGTATTCTTTTAACATGTGCGATAAGTGATTCTCTGTAATCGATCAGTTCAGAGCCTATGTTTCTCGTACTTTGAATTTGTGATTCTTCCTTCATATGATTATATTACCAGTAAATCCTATTGTTGGGTGTGACTGATGATTTTTATTTGAAAAACATATCTACCAAGAGTTGCTTCTTTTTAACTATCAGCAACTGAAGTTGCAACTTATTTTTTGAGCATACTCATCTGTGTTGAAATGCTGACTAAACATCAATTCAGTCAAAACCCCAACAAAACCATCATGTCTGGAAAAAAAGGTTTTGGGCCAGGAAATTGAAGTAGCCCCTGCTGCTAGTTCCGAATTGAACGTTAGCCAGATTTACCCTCAAGCACGCTTTCTTGAAGGGGTGCCTTTTGGTTGCCATAACTCGATACTCTCTTTTGATTTATACTTAAAATGTGTGCTCGCTTTGGGTTTTCAAAAGATGAAGCTAAATTTCCAAGGAAAGAAGATTCGGCCGATCGTCTGCCTCCTAGGTATGTGACAGTTAATTATCACATGTTGTCTAGTGGGGCAATTCCTCCTTTTAACCCTTACTTAGAGTCCGTTTTGCGACAACTAGCCATTGCCCCATATCAACTTCATCCCAGTGGGTACCAAATTCGGCAGTAGGAACCTACATTTGCATGAAAATTCGGCAGTAGGAACCTATATTTGCAAACATATGTTCCTTATATACTTTTAAAAGGAGGGAACAGGATGGTCCTTCTTTCATTTTTATGGAAGCCAAACATGGCAGAATTATTACGGGCTTGACGGATGGTGCAAAGGGGTTTTCGGATCAATATTTCTACGTCCGGTGCCCTTGTAGGTTCTACGGGCGATGGATGGAGGGAGGTAATTACACCTTTGCCCTCGAATTTTTACTTCTCTTTCTTTCTCATTCATCTTTCTTTCTGATTTTGCAGTGATCCCTTCTGTTGCGGGCTTTACTCTAGACCAAGCTCTCCTTAATTATTTAGTGGCTGTTAACAAAGCTGAAAGGAGTAGGCAAGTATTTCTTTCAGAGGAAAACCTTCGCGAATACCGGCTGATTCAGCCTACACGATCTCATAAGAAAACTCTGACCCATCCTCAATGTTCTACTGCCAAACCACTTACTTAAAAGGAAATGCTTAACCTATGGCGACAGTAGCCAATCTTTACCTTTGATTACTGAAGGGAATGATAAGGGGGTAGACGAGAATATAGATGGGTCAAAGACTGGTATTGTTTCCGAATAGATCATTGAAAACTCTGCTCCCTTTATTACTCAAGAAGGGGGTCTTGCAGGAACTTTCGGAGGCTGGGGGAATCTAGATACCACCAATCACTTTGATCAGGGTGACAATATGATTTCTGGTCCGGTGATATCCAATATGGAAAGAACTCGAGAGTCTAGTAAGCGTTCTGGGAGAGCTTCTGACTTAACAACTCCCCTCAAAATCTGTTTGTTATTATTGCTCGCACGGCATGCTTTCTTTCTTATAACCCTTATAACTTTCGAATGATTGCTAAAATATTTTTTTGCACCTTAGGTATAAACATGGGACATCGCTATCGGACAGTTTCGCCTATCAAGATGGTTTTACCGATCCACAAAATCTTTTATAATCTCGCCTTTCTCGTCATTTGAAATGCTCCCAATCGCCTTCAAATTCTCAGACCCAACATGTCCTTGACCTCACATCGACCGATTCTTTAAGAAGGGGAGGACCTGATTGTGCAAAGACATTGATGAAAGAAAATAAGGGTGAACACTTCATAGAAAGGGAAGAAAGGAAAAAAAAATAGGGTCGACCGAGGCAAGAATGAGATTCAGAAGTGTTCCTCATCACTTGAATCCCTGAACGATCCATTATCCAAACTTCTGCTTAAATTTAGATAATACGTGACCGCCCCCATATAAGGTTCCACCTGGAAATTCGATACTTAAGGATCGTTTTGGTGGCTGGGATCTATGGGGAATGTATTTTGTCTTAGATTTACATCTAGATGACATGCGAGATGCTACTAATAGTCTAGATACAAAAAAGAATTGTATGATTGCTCAGTTTAATACTGCTAAGGATCAGCTCGAAACACAGTTGAATTTGGACATGAATAATGTTGACAAACTGCTAGAATATTGGGCCAAATTTGGTTATGAGTTTCAAAGATTAAACGCTTAGCACCCTAACCATATTAATATCTTGGAAAATGATAAGGCTGGACTGGTTCACTTGGTCAAATCTCGAGAATCTGAAATTTCCTCTTTAAAGCGTGGAAACATCAAAGTGAGCAACCTAGAGGCCAAGAACGATGAGCTTAAGAAAGAGATGGAGGTTGTGCGAAAGCGACTTTGAGAAGCCCAGTCTGCTCAAGAACTTGCCGAATGCCACCTAGCCTTAGAGAGACGGGCTCTGACTTCTTCTAAATGGGAAAGATTGGTTCTCGAGGGCAAGATTTCTTCCGAAAATGAGACCCTTAGGACTCTTGAAGAAAGAAAATCAGGCTGCGTAAAGAACTTGACGAAGCCAGAATCAGGTCTGACAATAATTTATTCCAGTTTTATGTTTGCAGCGTCATGAGACATGGAAGTCTAAGTTATTTAAACAAGGAATTTCCGCTAACTTTGGCCCTAGTCTGGAAACAGATGCTTCTATATTCCAATAATGCTGATGATGATTACCTTCAAGAGCGGCTCTTGGAAGATATAGATCGAAGGGCTTTGGCTGAGGGCAGGAAAATATTGGCGAACGAGCGAGCTCAATCTTCTAGGGGAAAAGATCCAGGTGTTAACATTACTTGTGACCCATCCAGTTCCATTGGGATTGAAGTTTCGAGTTCTCATGTCCCTTCTATAGGCCACTCTACCCTAGATGTTGTAGGAATTTACCCCGCTATCGAGCATTCAGTTCAAGAAAATGTTGTTAAACAGTGTGCGAGTCATGACAATGCTTCTTTAAATGTGAACGATTATGAGGTCGGCCTTGCATACCCAGTAACCTCAGGTAAAATTGATATCTATCCATCTGCCCCAGATTTGGATTTCCTTACTTCTTAACCTGTGTTTGCTGAGTTTCGTGCTTGTTATTGACTTTCACCAGGTGTGCTCTAGCCACCACCTTTGCCTGCTTGTGGTACTATTGTTCAAACTGTCGCTTTTGATTCTGTCTTAATATCCACTGGCACTAACCCTCGCGTCACACCATCGCCATTATTAATTGATGTGTCAGATCTGGAAGATGAGGATGTGATTTGGAATATCAAGGCCATGTCTACTTTGGTACGTAAAAGGAAACCAATTTGCATGTAGTCCAGAATCATTAACATGTCCTTTTCCGATAGTTCTTTGTGTGAACAGATTAGTAAGAGATGAATGTCAAGCAGTCGATCCATCCTTTGCTTCTCTGTTAACAACAACATTTATGACTTTTGTGTTCTGATTTTAATCCGTTTCATTATTTGTTACGCATTTAGACCGGTTGTATATGCGAGTGCCGACCCTTGCTTAATATTTTTACGTTTGCACACTCATGTTTGTATCGCTTGGTATTGTATTAGTTTACCATTTTGCTTTTATGAGTGACAACACTTCATGGTGAATTATTTTCGGCAGCCGCGAGAACTTATTGTTCATTTACTTTTCGCTATAACGAGTCTGTGGTATGTCTCTAATGGGCATTGCTGATTTTTACACAATGGTGACGTCCTCATACCAAAGCTCTTTATAATTTTATAGATTTTCTTAATTTTAGTCATGATTTCAATTGATCAGTTCATGACTTTTGAATTAATGTTCAACCACATCTCCTGCTAACTTGGCTGTACAAGTTTTTTCAGGGACTAGGTTTTTTTTAGAGACACGCGAAGTCATTATGTGTTTTTTTGGGTACCCCCAAGGGAGGTCTTGGATTTCAATGTTGTAATCCAATCTTGGCTTTGTTTGACTTGGTTAACAATAAAGAACAAAATTGGATACCCCATTTCAGCTAGTATTTTTGCTTTGTGTTGGTATTTCCAGCAAGTTTGTTAGGCCTTCCGACACTAGGACTGGGGTTTCCAGCCTAGTTTTTTTATTGCATTGTCCCTCGGAGGCGAACACTAATCCTTGATACCGAATTTGATTTCGATTTTAAGGAGTTCGTGTCCTGCACCTAACAAGGCGCCTCTTCGGGACTAGCAATTTTTATCCATGGGACAAATTTGGTAATATTCTTACGTCTCTATAGAAGCCTGATGTTGATCCCTTGAATGGATGTTTGCTAATTGTTCGTCATATTTCGCAATGAAAAGTGCAGTTCTTTGACTCGTTGTTTGTCTTAGAATAGCTTATTCTGTTGAGGCAATGCGCCTATTCATCCTTTTTGATTTTGTCATATATTTGTGGTTTTCAAGCCGCTGATGTGCTTTGAGATTCTTCCCGTCCCAGTTTAGCTGTATATGATCAATTGCTTCTATCATGCCTATATTTAAGAAATTGGCTTTTAGTATGAATTCATAAGTATGTCATCTTAGGTAAGCACCTAATCTTTAACTTGCAAACATTCATTTAAGATAACGCAGGTGAATCCTTGTCTGCTACTTACAAGAGTATATTAAGTAATATAATAGAGCAAAATAACTACTAGTTCTTGGGTAACAAATCAACATGAAGTAACAAAGTGGAACGAGATAACAAAGGTCGCTTGTTCAGAGCTCTGGTTACTGATCCTCAAGTAGGCGTTGGTGCCTCGGAGTGATTTGGGTGATTTCCTCAAAGCTCACTGCCCCTTGTTCGTAGAGAATTGGGACGACATTCACAATCTTGCACATATTGTTGCAAATGATTGTCCCTGACCAGCTCCTCAATTAACGACTTTAAATGTCTACACTAATCAGTATCGTGTTCGGATTGGTTGTGGAATTGACAAAACCTTCCTGATTTTATAGTGACCTTTCTGACTTTCATTTGCTCTAGATCTGGATACTTTTCAGTGCTCTTAGTGGCCATGAAGATATTCCCATCGGTGTCGTTGAGGGGGATAAGTTTAGAACTCTTAAAAAAGCGTAACTTCTTTTTAGGATGGTTAGTTCTTCCTTCGTTGCTACTTGTCGACATTTAGCCTGCCATTCCTAAGATATATTTTAACTTTTCACTCCTATCCATGGAAAAATCGCCTTTTTCCCTGCTAGATCTTCGCCCGGGCACGTAATCATGATTTGGAAATGAGGTATCTAAGCCTTCTTCTGAGAGAGACGCCCCTTCGATGGGATCATTTACCTGTTGTGGGGTTATGTCATTGGAACAATCATGCACAAGTATTTTAGATTTTCCATGGTCCAGATTAACATGATATGTAGTTTTCTGAGTAAAATTCTCTCGTTCAACAGAAAATTCTGTCTCGTTTGCATGTTCCGCTTGAGCGAATGGAAGGTCAATGACACTTAGCGCGACTTTTAAGGCAGTGGCCTGAATGATGAGTATCGACTCAATCTTCTTTATCACTGCGTCATTTGCAATAGTTATTTGACTCATTAGCCCTATCATTGCTTCTTCCAATTCTCTCTTGGTTACGGCTGCTTCAACCATTAATGGTTTCTCTGCTTTAGAATGGATGGTAGGCGATGTGACGACGTCGAAGACGCCGTCAAATTCGTTAGCAGCTTCCTTTGGCTTGTTCATGATTTCAAGCACAATTTTTCTTAGAGAATCTCGTCGGACCTTAATGGGGAGAGATGCAAATACGGCCCAACGGTGTGCGCCAAAATGTTAGCAAAAAAATGGTTCAAACACCAAAGGTACTAGAATTGTACTTCGTCGATATGGTAAGAAAATAAATGGATTCGTACTTAATAAAAATTGACAACAAAAATACGAATAAGGAAAAATAGGGATGAGATTTAGAGTGGTTCAGCCTTGTGCCAGGCCTACATCCACTATGAAATTACTTGTATTCTTAAAATGGAGATTACGAAATACATCAACTCTCTTTTCTCATACATCTCTATATTCACTCAACATACTCTCATTTACACATGTCAATCCTGGGATTTTATGAGAAAATGGCAGGGTTTGAGGAAGAGAAAGACAGACGAATGATTGAGAAGGAGGATGTCTTTGATTTTCGGATTACAAAGTTATGCAGATGCCATGGCCAAATCGGTGATGAACTTCTGGATAGAGAAGATGACCCAAATCTTCAAGGAATGACTGAAGATAGAATTTTAGCAGCACTCTATGGTTCAGAAGATTCGCCCCCTTTTTATTGGCAGCCATGGCCTATTTATAGGTGAGCCTCCTCGGTGAAATGAGTTGAAGTTCTCATGTGCAAGCGACGGATCGTTTCAGCCGGTAATTACCAAAATGCCACTGCCTGGTTGTTGCCAGCTATCTGTAGCTGTATCCAGCTGTCAAGTGCGAGCAACTTTATAGGAGCGGTCGCTTTGAGTAGTCAAGCGAGCAACTTTAGTCAATGCCCTTCGGACGCGCTATATCTGACACTTGGTGAATAGTTATCTGATTCTTTTGATTGTGAAGTGAGCGGGCGACCAAGGCCATACTTATGGTTGAGCGATATCATAAGAGCGGAGCGTGGGACTGGAATCAATTCTTCTTTGTATTTGCACGGCTGATCTCCTTGGCTCAAGGTCGCTTGACCTTCATTATCTTTATACCGTGCCATTTTTCTGTATGGCTGTGCTATATGATTGTCCCTGCTTTAGTTAGATGGACGACTTGTCTTGTTCTGGCATTCGAGCAGCTCCGTTCTGATGCAAACGAACGACCTTTATTTTCGTGCCTGAACCACGGCTTGCATCTGGCTTTGGTTGAAGACATGGGCTCCTAAAATGTTGCAAGTGCTTGTTTTGCAGTTCTAACCCGCGCTTGGACTTTCGACGGATAAACCCCTATAAAACGAAACAAGAAAGTGTTAGAATCGACATTAGTACGAAGCACAAGTGTTGTGACGTGCAGCGTGAGAGTGTAGTGTATATCATAAGTGATATACCCCCCTAACAGACCAGAGCCTGGAGTGAGGCCAGTATGTGTAGTTCTCCCAGTATTTACAGGAGTAATCTCTTCTTCGGAAGTGAAAGTAAGAGGATCTGTTCTAAAGTCTTCTGACGTATTAATGGCATTGGGCAAGGGAAGCCTTCCCAGACCCTAATATATAGAATCGTCAATGCGAGAGCCATTGCCTTGAGACTTTGCTGATGGTAGCCCTATTCGGGAAATCGTTTTTTCGGGAGTGGTCGCATCCTCAGGAGTGATGTATTTATCCCTATCCTTTTCAGCTATGTTTACTAATATGTCATCTTTAGTCGAAGTGGGAGAAGGACTCTTCTGAGGTATCATCAGATCCTTCAAACTGACTGCATGCTCAGGTAAAATTTCAATTGGCCCCTCGACTGGGGGTATATACACATAAGGACCTCTCCATGACATATGCTACGAGTTATAGCAACTAAGCGATGTCGATGGAGTTATTCATCCACTAGCAGTCTCTGATGGTCTAATTTTTTTGATTACCATTAAGCAATCAGTTCAGACGATCGAAGTACACTTGATGCTATTCCTGTTGCGGGTTAGGAACTACAAGTGAAAGTAAATGAGAGTCAATACATTTACAGAAACAATTGAAATTAGGAGTCGAAGTCTGAAATCTATACTTGACTTTAGACATCTCCTAGCACATCCCGGTTGCTGTTTGATGTAGAATCATTCAAGTCTTGGATCATCTGCTAAATGAAAGGGTTATGATCTTTCTCTTTGGCATAGATTCAAAATATACAAAGGAAGGGGTATCCTAGGTCCGATGCTTGAAATTGTAGAAGAAGCGAACATCTTCAAAGGTAAGCTCTACACCTAGAATTTCTCTATAAGCTATGTATAAAGTATACAATTAGCATAGGAGTTGGGTTGAAGCTGCATTGGGGCAATCCGCATTTGTCTCAGAAAAGCGAAGACGAATGGAGGTATCGCCCCAACAAGGCACATTAATCTACTGATGGCCATGTGCCCTTCGGGAGGATTATGAGATCGATTTGTTTCGGTGGGCAACTCGGTATCTCTTCGGATTATCCCATGTTTCAAACATATACGTGTGAGTTTATCATTATCAACTATTGATGCGACCGAATCACTGGGATTCCCCACGATAGTAACATTCTCAAACTCGTCGGGAGAACGGTTGTCTCCATCTCCTCCCTCATCCTCTTCATCCATGGAGACATCACCCTAGGATGATACTTGTTAGCCTACTTTCCGAACAAGGCTACACAATGTGCAAACAGTGAGAAAGACACCAATCAGTTCAGATCGAAGGGAGATAGCGCAAGAAGGAAGCGAAGATCGAAGACGCAAACATCACAGCGGTTCGGATCGGAGAAACACTTCAGCGACATCAGAAGAAAGCAAGCAATTCCATCGGTTCGGATTGGAGAAGTACGTCAGCAACATCGAGGGATAGGAAGTTGCATCAGCGGATCGGATCGGAGGAGTATGGCAGCAACATCGTAAAGCAGGTAGCTTCATCGGATCGGATTGGAGGCACCCGATCTGAACCGCTTTTTATGAGCATGTAACCATTGCTACATACGCTCCCTGAAGAATCGGACTAAGCTTGACCATTTATCCCACGATCTCCCACTAAATCAATGCGTTGTCGTCATCTTGGAGCCTCCGAACCCGATTCTCAAGGGATGGGTGCCACGCAATTCCGAACCGAAGCCACTTCGAGGAGATTTTCCACCTATAAATACATCATCTAGAGGCATTTGAATGGATCTTTTGGCAAATTCTCAGTTCTTACTTCCTCCGTAGCCGAATTCTACAATCATATTCAGATCAAAATCATCTCTTAAAGTCCATTTTTGAGAGATTTGAGTGAGTTTATGCATTGTAATTGTGAAGTTGAGTGAGAATTATTGTTGTCATTGTATTCAAATCATCAAATAAAAGAAAACAAAGTGGACGTAGGCTCTTTAATGCCGAACCACTATAAATTGTGTGTTCTTTGTTGCTTTTTGATTTTGTTTCATTAAGTTCATAGCCCATTTGGGTGTTAGAACCAATTTTTGGTCTAACATTTTGGTGCTTTCACTGAGAAAACTTCGAATTCTCAGCCTTTTCGGGATTATCATTCTACTATTTGGACGTTCAAGTTCAAAGAAGTTAATCCCTTCTCTCTCTGACACCTTTCAGTACTTGTTAAATAACCGTTGAAGAATAGAGTATTATGGCTAAGACCAAAGGGAAAGAAAGTGCAAGGCGCTAGGGGAAATGATGCTAGGGAAAATCAGTCAGCCATCGTGATAACAAGGTTGCGCAGTTGCTACCAGAAACAGAAGGTTATCCCCTGATCAGGAACCCAGGGGTAATCCGAACATCAGATCTAAAGAGCATGTGCAGACATTAACCAACGCCGATGTATGGGCCATGGTGCATCAGATTATGTATGAAAGCCGGCGGTATACTAATGAAGATTGGGGCATTGAACAAAGTCATACCCCTTTCACAGATGACATACTGAATTTCCAATTCCCTCGGCGATTCAACCTGCCTCAGATGGATCGATATTCAGGAAGAACAGACCCATGACAGCATCTGATGAGATATGCATGGTTCATGAATGCAGCAGCAGCTCCAGATGCCGTAAAATGCAAAGCTTTTCCAATCTATCTTGAAGATGTAGCCTTCATGTGGTTCACCGGATTCCCTCCTCGGTCGGTATCAAATTTAACAGAATCGAGTGAATGTTTCATGAATCAATTCCGACTCCATGCCCAAAAGTCCAAGACCGTCATAGAATTGTCATGGGTTAAAAAGGCCCCAGGAGAATCTTTGAATTCATATTTGGATCGCTTCAACCTTGTCGTCACCGAAGTCACTGATCCCTATGAGCCCACTATCCTGATGGCCTTAATAGAAGGGGTAGATCCTGATTCAGAGTTAGGGGATTACTTAGTTGGAAAACCACCTCCTACTAGAGAATTGTTCTATGAAAAGTCTAATATCCGCTTGAGGCGAGCAGAGGTTAAGGCAAATCGGAAGAGAAAGTCTGAGGGGGCCTCGAAGGAAGGTATCCAGAGTAACGTTGCTGTCAAACAATCTGGTGACAGTTCAGGAAAGGTGGAAGTAAATGTTGGCAACCAGAGTGGTGGTAATAACAATAGAAATGGGAACGACAATAGAAGGAGCAGAAACCGAGGGAATAGCTCTAATTAAAGACCCAAATTCCAGATTTTTAAAAACTACATGCCGTTAAATGATACATTAGAGAATATTTATTAAGATACATACAGCACACTGCAGTACAAAAAACCACTACCCAGAGATTCTACTGAGAAAGAGATTGCCACAGGAAAGTTTTGCTTGTTTCATGGGACCCACGGTCATTCTACTAATTAATGCCGTCATTTGAGAGATATCGTCGAAAAATTGCTGCTAGAAGGAAAGTTAGATGAGTAGAAAGTTGCCCCAAGGGACAAGGGCAAGTGGGGTAAGCCCCAGACTCAAACCCGTCTACCTCGAAGCCCACAGCCCAGCAAAAAGGCAAGAGGATCGTCATTAATACTATTATAGGCGGACCTCACCTAGTTGGTCGAAGTTTTAAAGCTATGGATCAGTACGTCACCGCCTCCAAGCATTTTGAGGTTGTAGAGTGCAATAGCCTCGATGACGTTACCCCCGCAATGCAACAAAAGACGATGTCAGACGACGTCGTATTCCGCAATAGAGATGATTCCGGAGTTCAATCTCCATCCGACGATCCGCTTGTAATCACCACAAAAATTGGCCCTGCTTTAGTCCATAAAGTGTTGGTGGACAATGGAAGCTCGGTCAATATTCTTTTCAAGAAAGCCTTTGAACAGATGAAGCTTGAGGCAAAAGATTTAAAGCCATGTCAAGGATGGATACGTGGCTTTAACGGAGTATCTACAACTCCGATGGGTTTTGTGGAATTACCAGTCACACTAGGGCAGGGTGATCGCCAGAGAGTAAGGATCCTGCCGTTTGTAATTCTGGATTTGGAGTCGCCATACAATGCCTTCCTAGGCCGACTGGCCGTTGCCGAATTTAGGGCATGTATTGTGCCCTGGTGCTTGCTTCTTAAATTCCCGACTGACTCAGGAGTTGGGTGATGAGGGACGACCAAGCCACGGGACCAGCTTGTTACATGGCAGAGTTAAAGATGTTAATGAAGGGGTTGAACATAGATTCTAAGGATGATTCCGCCCCTCCAGAGGAGGCCTCAGCATAGAAATTAAGGGGTCCCACCCCAAGAGAGTCGCCCTTAGATGTACTCGAGGATATAGATCCCAGAGAGGATAGTGAACCCGGGGACAGGAAGCCAACTCCCAACGAAATAACAATCGATATACCTATTGATGAAACAGATCCAACCAAAGTACTAAAGGATGGCTCGCAACTGGATCCAGTTAGAGCGAGGGAATTGGCTGATTTCTTAAAGGCAAATCTGGATGTATTTGCCTGGACTCACGCTGACATGTGTGGGATTTCACCTACCATCATGAGCCACTCTTTGTGTATTGATCCAAAGCACCCACCGGTCAAGCAGAAAAGACGCATGTTAGGCCCAGAGCGGTCAGCGGCTTTGAATGAAGAAGTAGAGAAATTAAAAAATAACGGATTCATCAAGGATTCAAAATATCCCGACTGGATAGCGAATCCTGTTCTGGTCAAAAAATCAAATGGAAAGTGGCGAACGTGTATCGACTTTTCTGCTTTGAACAAGGCCTGGCCGAAGGATAGTTTTCCTCTCCCCAGAATTGATCAACTAGTTGATTCGACGGCCGGGCATGAACTTTAATCCTTTATGGATCCCTACTTCGGGTACAATCAAATTCCCATGCACATACCAGATTAAGAGCATACCAGCTTTATCACAGACTTGGGGTTGTATTGTTACGTGGTAATGCCATTTGGGTTGAAAAATGCGAGAGCCACGTATCAGCGCCTAGTCAACTGCATGTTTTACAATCAAATCGGGAAATCCATGGAGTTTTACGTAGATGATATGCTCATGAAATCCACGCAATCTCCCGATCATACGAAGGACTTAGCAGAAATGTTCGGCATACTACGAAGGTATGGGGTGAAGTTGAATCCTTTGAAGTGCTCTTTTGGAGTGGCTTCATGCAAGTTCCTTGGCTTTATCATGAGTTCCAGAGGAATTGAAATCAATCCGGATCAAATAGCAGCAATCCGGAACATAGAGGAGCCGCGAAAGATCAAGGATGTTCAAAGCTTAGCTGGGAAGGTTGCAGCACTGAGCAGGTTTATCTCCAAAGCAACAGACAAGTGTGTACCCTTCTTCGACCTCATAAAGCAGGGAAAGCGAAATTTTGAGTGGACTCCCGACTGTGTGGAGGCGTTCCAAATTCTATTAAGTTTCCTAGAAAAGCCTCTAATATTATCGAATCCCGTGGAACATGAGGAGTTGTTCGTTTACTTGGCAGTTTCATCTCATGGCGTCAGCACAGCATTAGTACGTGAAGAGGATAAAGTCCAAAAACCTGTGTATTATGTAAGCAAAAAGCTGCAGCCGCAGAGCGTAACTATCCAAAGATAGAGAAGCTTTCTTATAGCCTCTTGATTGCTTCCCGCAAACTTCGCCATTATTTCCTGGCACACCCGATAGTCGTATATATCGATCAACCTTTGAAACAAGTGTTGCAAAAACCCGAAGCATCAGGGCAGTTACTTAAATGGAATATTGAGCTGGGTCAATTTGATTTGAACTTCCAACCATGAAGATCAATAAGGGGGCAGGCCTTGGCCGACGTCATAGCTAAATTTACAATTTCTGAAGAAGAAACGGTGGGCGACAAGATAGTTACTTTGGATCAAGAGTTGAAGCTTAGTCCATGGAGACTATATATAGACGGAGCCAAGAATGATAGAATGTCCGGCGCTGGAGTTGTTTTAATAACTCCTGAAAGACGATCTATTTATTATGCCTTACGGTTGGAATTTGCTGCTACTAACAACGATTCTGAGTATGAAGCCCTTATTGCCGGGCTGAAACTTGCTAAAGACTTGGGAGTGAAGACGCTAAATATATATTGCGATTCCAAGATAGTTGTATGTAAAGTTCGGGAATATTTTGCTGCCAAAGGACCTCGACTCATCATTTATCTCAAAAAGGTAAAGGAGTTATTGGAAAGTTTGGAGCATTATAGCATAACACACATTCCAAGAGCGAAAAATCAGAAAGCAGATCGACTGGCGAAGCTAGCGAGTTCTGATGACTTTAAAGAAACCGAAATGGTTCTGATAGAGGTATTGGAGTCACCAAGCTTCGAACTAATGGAAGCAGAGCTAGCCTTGGAAGTCGAACCAGAAGGAGAATCATGGATGACATCAATTAAGAAATTACTCAAGAATGGAACTCTCCCATTAAAAAGAGAGAAAGATGAGCTGTAATACGTAAGTCCGCAAGATACGTTTTACAGGAAGACGTCCTTTATCGTCAAGGGTTTTCAATGACCCTATTACGGTGTATCACACACGATGACATTAAACGTGTACTTTAAGAAGTACATGAAGGTGAATGTGGGGATCACACTGGGGGTCAAAACCTGGCAAAGAAGATATTACGATATGGATATTTCTGGCCTACCGTGAACAAAGACGCGACTGATTATTCATGACACTGCGATAGATGTCAAAGATATGCCAAAGTTCCCAGAGCGCCTCCGACTCAGCTCAAGTCGATGGTGAGTCCGTGGCCGTTTGCCATGTGGGGAATCGACATTATCGGAGTACTACCTATTGCCAGAGGAGGAGCTATCGTTGTCGTGGACTACTTCACAAAATGGGTAGAAGCTGAATCTTTAACAACATCACGGCAAGGAAGGTGATCAGTTTTGTGGTCAGAAACATATTTGTCGACTTAGGATACCGAAGACCATCATAACCGATAATGGGACGCAGTTTGACAACACCGAGTTTAGAAACTTCTGCTAGAAATATAAGATTGATAAACGATACACTACAGTGGCTCACCCGCAGTCAAATGGCTAGGTCGAAGCCATAAACAAAGTCATTAAATCGATTCTGAAGAAGCGATTGGAGCGGGCCAAAGCAAGATGGGTTGACGAGTTGCCATTAGCTTTATGGGCCTACAGGACAACCTTTAAAACGACTACCGGCCATACTCCCTATTCACTTTCCTTCGGATCAGAAGCAGTGATCCCGGTAGAATTAGAAGTCCTATCTCATCGAGTGGCGTATTACGATCCGATGACAAATAAGGCACTCCTCCTAGAATCTCTTGATATGATTGAAGAAAAATGAGATGAGGCCGACTTGCGTGCTTCGAGACATCGACATCAAGTAGCACGTTATTATGACCAAAAAGTTCGCTTCAAAACCTTTGAACCAGGAGACCTAGTACTGAAACGAGTCTTCCCGCCTTCGACCCAATTGGGTCCAAAATGGGAAGGGCCATACACCATCCAACGGAAGCTTGATACAGGAGCATTCAAGCTAACGACCGTGGACGGTGAGGAAATTCCCAGAGCCTGGAACGCTCAACACTTACGACGGTATCTGAGCTAAATATGAAATGTCATCTCTTTTGTTTTCATAAGCTGGGTAAAAAGGCACGACTTGCCTTAAAAAGCCTATTTATGTGAACAAAGGATTATAAAGTGGATGTAGGCTATGACTTAGCTGAACCACTATAAAAATATCGTGTGTCATTTACTTTCCTGCATTATTTATACATTCAACAATTATTCTATCACGACTGTGAAACACGAAATGTTAAATTAAATTTAGAAAGTGGGGGATGACCCATGAGCAGGAATAAAAAATGACTGTCTGTACGATAAGAGACGGAAGAATGGGAAGACGACATTCTTAACTCTAACTCCCAAGAATCGAGAAAGAGTATAAAGGACGGGAAGACGACATCCCTTGAGGCGTGAAGGTGCACCCAGATGAGAGACCGCCTCAATAATACTCTAACCTGGTTATGAGACAGGAGAGTATAAAGATGCTAGAAAGAATAGGCATCAATTACAAAAGGAATATGGCCCCGTCCGAGAATCGGGGGCAATCAGATTGTCGATTTAGTTAATCCTAAATAGTTCTTGCTTAGTTATGCAAGATTGACTGAGGGTATGTATGTGCATACATATTTCCCTCAACAATGACTTCATTATATGATTTTAGCATGACCTACTTTTGCATTTGTACTTAAGTGCTAAACTAACGACTATCAGACATTACAGGAAATCGAACTATTTTTATTCACGAACGTGTGACTTTATACAAGGAAAACAAGCAAAAAAGAAGATGCGAGGGTCGCACTCGCTGCAACAATTGCGGACCAATTAAATGCCAAAATAAAACAGCGCACTTCATCACTTGGGCTTTGGAGCGGACTTGGATTTCTTGGCAGCCTTCTGAGCATCCTTAATCTCTTTCTCAGCATCAGTCAAAATGCGCTTTGTCTTTTTCTTCCCTGCACCCGAAGTGCTAGAATCGGTTGATTTTTTTCCCAGGAGTCGGAACGCTGGAATCAAGGGAAGACTTTTTAGTAAGCTCTTCTGTGATAGACCTAGTTGAAAGCTTAACAACTAACCTTGATCCAGGATACACCACTGCAAGAGGCTTAAGGCTTTCGGGGTCCAGATCTTCAACTTTTAGCTGCATACATTCGTCTTGTTCGGCTTTCATTTCAGCTAAAGTGATGTCATCGGCGCTTTTTGAGTCCCCAATTATAGCCACATCGGGGTCTTCCTCATGTCCCTCGCTACCCCCATCATCTTTCAAGGAATCTATCATCTCATCATCATGAGGAGCATCAGCCTTAGACGGTTCAATTCCCCCTCATGGCGCTACAGTGGCAGCCTTATCCTTTTTCCCTTGAGCCTCTTCCACGGATTTTGCTCTGGTAGTGGTTCCTTGAGGCCCGCCAATCTTCTCGGTCGGCTCAACACCTACAGAATGCAGAATGAGAAGCAAAAGTTATCAACTCATGGGAAGATAAAGAATCCTCCATCGATTGCCCAATTATGTGGTGAAAGGTGGAGACGGCCTTGGCGAATTGAGGCGAAAAAGTAGAAATACCTTCCGATGATTTCCCAGCTGGAGTGACTGCCGTTTCTAACGCTGACTCAGGTATAGGAGATAGGAGAGATGCCTGAGGGATCCCCGGGTTTTCGGGGTCATATCCCTCAACTTTAGAAGTTTTAGCGATAGTAGAAGAAGAACCGGCCTTGGCGATACTCTTTTGTTTGGCTATCCGCTTCTCTTCTTCCATAGCAACGGCAATGAGACGACGCCCTTCGGCCAGACGTGTCGGCTCATCATCTCTTAGATATTTCTCCATAAGCTTATCTTCGTCGATGGAATCTACCTTTAGCTCCTCTTTCTCCCATTCAACAATTTGATTCCATATGTGAACCAAGGTAGTCGGATAATCTTCAAACCAAGAGATGTTTCGGCGACGGATTATATGCGCGAAGAATTTAATTAGTAGTTCGCTGAACCCGTGTACTTCTCTTTGAGCCTCTGACGGCTGTTTACGGGTTTCTTCGGTGGACTTAATAACGTTTTCCACGTTCTTCTCCGCTAGGGCAGCCCTATTCTCGGCCTCCATTAACTTGGATTCCAATTCAGCTTTTCGCTTCTCCAATTCAGCATTCTTTCTCGCTAACTCGGCCTTTTCTCGCTCAACAGTATTGTAAGCTAGTTGCATTTTGGCGTTACCCAACTTAGCGTCTTCTGCTTGTTTTTTCAGCTCCAAACGCTCTTGACTATGAGACTCAAGCAAGTCATGATAACGTTTTTGTAGCTCTTCAAATTGCTGCTTGAAGTTGGTAGCATCCCGTTGAGCGATGACAAGTTGGGCCTGTGTATCCTCAAGGTCTTTTCCCAAATTTTTCAAGGCTTTTGCAACGACTTCTGTAGTCTTTTTCATCGAGTTAGTATCCGTGATTAAAGTTCAAATGATTCTGGAGATGTTACGTGAATACTTGAACATCTCCGAATATTGTTTTTCGACTGCGTTGATCTTTGTTTTGGCCTCGTCTGCCCACCTCGAGGAAATAGGCTCCAGAGCAGGTAAGAAAGTCAGATTTTCGAAGTAGTGTTCAGGGAATTGTTTCTCCAAATATGCCCGCTTAATTTTAGACTCAGCATCCAGCGATGGGGGTGGGCAGTACGTTAGCTCAATATCCTTATATTAAGTGGGCACGATGGCTGCGTCACTCTTTCCAGACTGTTTATCAGAAACCTTATGTTTATCTCGTGAGCCAGTGTCTTTCGACGGGCTTCTTTCCCGACCGTGTTTGTCCTGAGGAGAAGTTCGGTCTCTAGGCTGCAATGTGTCTTCTCCTCGACGGCTCTGATAGCTTTTATGTCGGTCTGGATCCGACCGAACGGGGGAGCAAGAGCACGAGGTGCGCGACTGATAAGAATCATGAAGCCTTCTATCCTATCTACCCCGGCTTTCCCAGCGATCACGCTCTACATCGAAAGGAGGTCTGGTCATGCTGCGATGCATTTCGCTAATGTCGTAGTGAGGACGAGACATTGTACCTGCGCAAAAATATAAGTGGAATTCAGAATCGGCGTTCACATAAAAAGTAAGCCCTGTGAAGTGTGGTGCTATTGTGTTGGGTGCATCCTAAGTGGTTTTCCCCCCGACAAACCCGAATCCGAAGCCAGGCTAGCGCAAGTGGGCTCTTTGGCCTTAATAGGAGTGGTCTCCTCTGAAGACGTGAAAACTAAAGGATTTGTACCAAAGTCCTCTGAAGTGTAGATGGTCTCAGGTAGGGGGAGATCTCCTAAACCCTGAAATGTGGAATCTTCGGTAGTGGGAGCATCTCCTTGAGAAGCGTCTGTTGGCATCTCTTTAGGGGACGTTGACATTTCAGGAGAAATAGCTTCATCAGGGACGGTATACCCATCTCTATGCTTTTCGGCTATGTTGTCTAATTCATCATCCTGAGTTGAAGACGGAGAAGGTGAAGTCCGAAGAGGTATCTCTGGATCTTTCGAGCTCTCGCCCATCCCTGGAATTACGTCTACTGGGGGGATGTATACATATGGACCCGACCCGTGACCTATGCTACGGGTAATGGACAATAACCCATGATGATGAAGATATTCATCCTTAAGGACTTCATCGATGGTTAGAAATTTTTGGTCGCCATTGAGGAACCGAAGCATCCGATCAAAGTACGCTTGACTCGATATTTGTTTTGGATTATCAACTGCAAACAATAAGAAACAAATTAGTGTTATTGACATGAACATTCAGAATGGAGATCTGGAAAGTCGTTGCCATACTTGATTTTGTCCATCTCCTGGCACATCCCGGTTGTTGCCTTATATAAAACCATTCTAGCTTGGAATCGCCGGCCTTGCTGCTGAGTGGTGCTGAAATGATTTTCCTTTTTGGGACTGATTCGAAGTAAGAAAAGGAAGGAGTTTCTCGAGTCCGATGCTTGAAATTATAAAAAAAGTGAACATCGTCGAAAGTGAGCTCTGTACCTAAAATATCTCGATATGCTATATATAAGGTATATAAGTAAGCATAGGAGTTGGGATGTAGCTGCATGGGGGAAATCCGCATCTGTCATAGAAAGTCGACAACAAAAGGAGGAAATGGTGGAACAGCCCCGACCATACACATCAATCAGGTGATTACCATAAATCCTTCTGGGGGATTGTGAGGACAGTTAGTTTTCGATGGCACCAGGGTGTCCCTTTTTAGTATCCCGTGCTTTATACATATGCGAACAAGTCTGTCATCATCAATCGTCGATTCAACAGACTCTATGGGTGATTCCAAGATAATGGAAGACTCAAATTCGTTAGGAGCTCGATCATCTCCAATCACTCCTTCCTCTTCATAGCCTAGAGAAACTTCGCTATCAGAAGGTGTTTCGTTGTTATGCGCTCCTACTTCATAATCTGGGCCATCGTCGTCCCATTCAGGGTCTGAAGAAGAAGATATGTCATCAATGGTAACCTTCTCGGAGGTTTCTACAACTTCCATCTTCTTTGCTAACCTAGATGATCGTCTCTCGGCCATGATCGCTAGACTTTCGAGGAAACTGTTGGCTAGCTTTTTGACCAAGCCACCCAGGTTCACTCACAAGAAGAAAGTATGAAACTACGTTCTCTAAGTACATGAAGGAACGGATCGCACCAGAAGATCGCCCCTCATCGGATCGCACCTCATCGGATCGCCCCTCATTGGATCGCCCCTCATCGGATCGCACCTCATCGGATCGCCCCCATTGCATCAGCGATACGACCACTTCTATGCGACTCGATCCGTACATACACTACAACCCAGTACAGACCGATCCGATCCTCTGATGTGCGGCGAAGCCTCTGATCCGTTCAAGCACGAGCTAGTCTTCGGGGATCCGAGATGCACGGATCCAGCGACACGTGTCCCCAACTGTCATTTTGACTGATTCTCCCCCTTTGCTCGATCCGATATTCAAGGGGATCGCGACACCTGTCCACAACGGCTAATTTGACTAATTCTTCATCGGCTATGATATGATCCGATATTCTCGGGATTTGTGCCATGTGTGACCGCGATCCGCCTGACAAAATCAGCTATAAATAGCCCAGAGCTTGGCATTTTCTGGTGGATCTTGGGCAATATTAAGTACTGATTCCGCTATTATTGTCATATCACCATTTCTTATCAGTTTTATTACTAGATTACTGAGAGAAATCACAATTGTAAAAGTGAGCTAGAGAGATATTACTGATTGTATTAGCATTCAAAGTATAATCGATAACATATAAAGTGGACGTAGGCTCATTAACGCCGAACCACTATAAATTCTGTGTGTTTTCCGCTTTTTCTTCATTCTCCAGTTAAAACTCTATAAGAATCAGAACGATTTGGGTGTTAGGTCCAAATTTTGATCTAACATTTTGGTGCTTTCACTGAGAAAAGTCCTAAAACTTCACTATTCAGTTTTTTGAAGATTCCAGCGACATCTGATATCATGGCTGGAAAGAGGTCTAAGGAAGTACGAGCTTCACGAACAAATGAAATCGCGAATGAAGTAGTTGAAGAAAGTGTGCACGAGCTGGGCAATGAGGGATCGTTGGATCGCGGGGCGCCGGGTGCGAACCGATCCGATGAAGGTGCCATGCTCCAAGTCGACGAAGACGAGACGAACCGAACTGCTGAAGGGGTTGTTACTCGATCCCGTGATAACGCCTCGAATCCCCCACGTATCGTGACCATGAATCGATCCCAGGGGTGCGCTGCGAGCCACCATCCTCGATCCACAGCGATCCGAATTGATGATCAAACTACAACTCGACCTGGAAAGGAGCCTATGGCTCGCTCCTATCGTCCTGGCCCCTCCGCTCGACCTGGCTCGAGCTTTTTGCGCATAAGAGAAAGTGATGATGATCAATATGACCCTTCTGCTCCCGTAACTGAAGGGGATCTCTCTCGCTTTTCCGAAATGTGGGAGAGACTGTTTGATGAATTGGCTGCTCAAAGGCAGGAAAGCTCCGTTCTACGACAAAATTTGACCGCTGTGGATAGAAGGCTTAATGATCTCGCAAGGCAAAGGACGCCACCAGTTCGTCCGCTCACCCCAGAATACTCTTCTTCGTCAGAGGAATCGCCGAGACCTACGCGGCGACCATATGAGAGGCCCGAAAACATAGAGCAGCTTCGATTTGGAACCCTGCCATCACGGGAAGAGGAGGCACTGGGTGCAGGGCCCTCAAACGGTAATGTGAACAATCACGCCGCAACTTCCAGAGCGCAAGGTGTGGACAGCCCTGTACAGAACAGACCGCCTCAGCCCCGTCGCCGTGCAAATGCTCATGGTAACAGGGGGCAATGAAGCCCAATCCGGGCCCCAGATTTTGTGATTGCTCCCGGAAGAGAGATTCGGGAACCCCACCGAGCAAGAAGCACTGACCCCGAACCTCCGCTGACCAGTGCAAAAAGTTGCAGCTATGATCCATCAAATTCTAGCAGTTAGCCATGGACAACGGAATGAAGATTGGGGAATTGACCGCAGTCATACCCCTTTCACTGATGATATTTTAGATGCGACTTTTCCGAGGCGTTTCAACATGCCACAGATGAACCGTTACGTGGGTAGATCTGATCCCGTCCAGCATCTGATGAGATATTCTTGGTCAATGACCGCTGCCGCAGCTTCTGACGCTGTCAAATGCAAAGCATTTCATATATTCTTGGAGGATGTAGCATTTTTATGGTTTACTCTCTTACCAGCAAGATCAATTTCCAGCTTTAGGGAGTTGAGTGAAAGGTTCGTGGAACAGTTCCGCATCTACGCACAAAAGACAAAGAGTGTGATTGACTTGTTCCTTGTCAAGCAACGACCAGGCGAGAGTTTGAGGGTGTACCTAGACCGTTTCAACCTGGCCGCTACTGAAGTTAAAGATCCTCGTGAGCCAACCGTTGTCACAGATCTGATTGATGGAGTAGATAAAGACACTGAATTTGGGAGATACCTGGCCGGCAAGCCACCTCATACTAGAGAGTTATTGTACGAAAAAGCTAACGTACATTTACGCCAGGAAGAAGTATATGCTAACCGAAAGGCAAAAACGGCCGATAAGGAGGAAATCCAGAGCAATGTCGACATTAAGTAGTTAGGAGACAGCTCGGGGAAGGTCGAAGTTAATGTCGGAAATCGGAATCAGGGTGGTCGTCAGTCAGGGAACAATGATAATAATAGTAATGGCAACAACCGGAAGAGGAATCGAGGGAACGACTCCCAGAGAAGGACTCGTCCCAGGGCTTTTGAGAATTATACGCCAATAAATGATACTTTGGAAAATATCTTCATGGATTCGTATAACGTCCTCCAAAATAAGAGGCCACCTCCTAGAGAGTCGACGGAGAAAGAACGCGAAACGGGGAAGTTTCGTCTCTTTCATCAGATTCATGGCCATTCGACAAATGAATGCCGTCACCTAAGAGATGTAGTCGAGAGGCTTCTTCGAGAAGGAAAATTAGATGAATACAGAGTAACGCCCAGAGACGGGGGCAAGCCGTACAGGCCCCAAATCAGAACCAGAATCAACCTGCTGTCAGGCCAACTGCCCAGCAAAAGTGAAAGGACATTGTTATCAATACCGTAATCGGAGGGCTTTATCTCGCCGGACACGGTTCCAAGTCGTTGGATCAGTATGTCAATGCAACCAAGCAACACCTCGAGGTAGGGGAGTGTAGCAACCCCGAGGGCAACGTCCCGATAAAGTAACAAAAGATGATGTCCGACGATGTCGTTTTCCGCGAACGGGAAAGCATTGGAGTCCATGCTCCGACCGAAGATCCATTTGTAATCACAGTACCTATTGGCCCGGCCACTGTTCATAAAGTTTTGGTGGATAACGGGAGTTCCATCAATATTATTTTCAAAAGGACATTCGACCAGATGAACCTCGAAATAAAAGACTTGAAGCCCTGTCAGGGATGGATCCGTGGATTTAACGGAGCATCCACCGCTCCAGTGGGTATGTAGAGTTACTAGTTACGCTTGGGGAAGGAGAACGCCAGAGAGTGAGAATCCTCCCCTTCGTGGTTTTGGATATCGAATCACCCTACAATGCCTTCTTGTGTCGACCGGCCCTCGCAAAGTTTAGAGCCCATATAGCCCCCTGGTGCTTATTATTGAAATTTCCCACGGAAGCTGGTGTTGGTATTGTCAGAGGAGATCAGGTTGCCGCACGAGCATGTTATGTTGCAGAATTAAAGATACTCCGCAATGGAGGGGACATAGAAACCAAGGGCGCTTCTCCCCATACAAGGGCGAAGACTTATAGCAACTAAAGAGGATAACCGTAGGAGAGTCGCCCAGAGAGTTTCCCGAGGATATAGATCCCAGAGAGGACCAAGAACCTGGGGGCAGAATGGCGACTCCCAACGAGACAACTGTGGATGTACCGATCGATGATAGTGACCCAGAGAAGGTCCTTAAGATTGGATCCCAGTTAAATCCGAATCTTGCTAAAGAACTGACGAATTTCTTAAAAAATAACTTGGATGAATTTGCTTGGACCCACGCAGACATGTGCGGGATATCTCCATCGATCATGAGCCATTCATTAAGCATTAACCCTAAACATCCTCCGGTAAAACAAAAAAGGCGAATGCTGGGCCCGGAGAGGTCCGCCGCCTTGAAGGAAGAAGTTGGAAAGCAAAAAAGTAATGGATTTATCAGAGACTCGATCTACCCAGACTGGATTTCAAATCCAGTCCTGGTAAAGAAGGCCAACGGGAAGTGGCGAACGTGTATCGATTTCTCGGATTTGAACAAAGCCTGCCCAAAAGACACTTTTCCGTTACCCCGGATCGACCAGTTGGTGGACTCGACGGCGGGCCATGAACTTCTCTCATTTATGGATGCTTATTCAGGATATAACCAAATTCCAATGCACGTTCCAGATCAAGAGCACACTAGTTTTATTATGGATCTGGGATTATATTGCTATGTAGTGATGCCTTTTGGCTTGAAGAACGCAGGCGCTACATATCAACGGCTAGTGAACAGAATGTTCTATAACCAGATCGGGAAAACAATGGAAGTATATGTCGACGACATGTTGGTTAAGTCCAAGCAATCCTCCCATCACACTACGGACTTGGCAGAGATGTTTGGCATTCTTCGAAAGTACGGGATGAAACTCAACCCAACAAAATGTTCATTCGGGGTCGCCTCCGGAAAATTCTTGGGATTCATAGTCAGTTCTCGTGGGATTGAGATTAATCCAGACCAGATCGCAGCAATCAGGGACATTCAGGAACCTAGGCAAATTAAAGATGTGCAAAGCCTTGCAGGAAAAGTAGCCGCACTAAGCAGATTTATCTCTAGGGCTACGGACAAATGCATCCCATTCTTCGAATTGATAAAGCGAGGAAAACGCCACTTCAAATGGACGCCCGACTGCGTGGAAGCGTTTCAGAACTTGCTGAGACACTGGGAGAAACCTCCGATATTATCTAAGCCGATGGATCACGAGGACTTATTCGTGTACTTGGCAGTGTCATCCCACGCGATCAGCTCAGCGTTGGTAAGAGAAGAAGATAAGGTCCAAAGACCTGTGTATTACGTGAGCAAAAAATTGACGGCAGCAGAACGTAATTATCCAAGGATAGAAAAGTTGGCGTATAGTTTACTGATCGCCTCTAGAAAACATCGACATTATTTTCTGGCGCATCCCATTACCGTATACACTGATCATCCACTCAAGCAAGTTCTACAGAGACCAGAGGCGTCTGGAAGATTACTCAAATGGAACGTTGAGTTAAGTCAATTTGATCTGAACTTTCAGCCCCGATGGTCAATTCGGGGGCAAGTGATAGCCGACTTCATAGCAGAGTTTACCGTCCCGGAGGAGGATATAGCAAACGAAGAAGTTGACCCCTCAAAATTACTTCTCGACCCCAGTGCCTGGAGATTGTATACTGATGGCGCTAGGAATGGCAAGAGATCCGGCGCTGGAGTAGTACTTGAAACTCCCGAGAAACGATTGATATCCTATGCTATCCGGAAGGAGTTTCACACCACTAACAACGACTCCGAATATGAAGCCTTGATAGCCGGACTAAGGATCGCAAAGGAGTTAGAAGTCACAAAGCTGGACATCTTTTGCGACTCCAAGTTAGTTGTGAACCAGGTTACTGGAAAGTTTCAAGCCAAAAGTGCAAGATTGATTTTATTCTTGAAGAAAGTGAAGGAGTTGCTGAATGGCTTTGATCACTACAGTATATCTCACATTCCGCGGTCAGAGAATCAGCAGGCGAATAAGTTGGCAAAGATGGCTAGCTCCGACGATCCTGAAGAGACCGGGCTAGCCCCCGTTGAAGTACTTCGGTCTCCTAGTATAGATCAGATGGAAATTGATCCAGTACTAGAGACGGAACCGGAAAAGAAGTCGTGGATGACCCCTCTAAAGAACTTTTTGATGAATGGAACGCTTCCGACCAAGAAAAGCGAGAGGCGTAAAATAATTTCGTAAAGCTGCCCGATATGTTCTACAAGGAGGAGTTCTTTATAGACAAGGATTTTCGATGCCCCTTCTTTGGTGTATAGCTCATGACGACATTAAACGTGTGCTGCAGGAGGTACACGAAGGTGAATGTGGCGATCACACTGGAGGGCAAACATTGGCGAAAAAGGTGTTGCGGCATGGTTATTTCTGGCCTACCATAAACAAGGATGCGGCGTAATACGCACGATGGTGTGATGCGTGCCAGAGATTTTCAAAGATACCTAGAGCACCTCCTAATCAGTTAAAAACAATGACGAGCCCATGGCCTTTCGCTATGTGGGGAATTGATATCATCGGAAGTCTCCCCATAGCTAGGGGCGGAGCAAAGTTCGCTATTGTAGCCGTAGATTATTTCACTAAGTGGGTCGAGGCTGAACCACTGACTACAATCACAACCAAACGAGTGATCAATTTTGTCGTTAGAAACATCATCTGCCGGTTTGGAATTCCAAAGATTGTTATAACTGATAACGGAACTCAGTTCGATAACACTGAATTTAGAAACTTCTGCCAGAAATACCACATTGAGAAACGATACACCTCTGCGGCGCACCCGCAATCGAACGGACAAGTCGAAGCGGCTAATAAAGTGATTAAATCCATTCTGAAAAGAAGACTGAAGCGGGCCAGAGCCATGTGGTCTGATGAATTACCCTTGGCACTATGGGCCTACAGGACAACGTATAAATCGGCAACAGGGCATACCTCCTTCTCCCTTGCTTTTCGAGCAGAAGCAGTCATCCCGGTTGAGATAAAAGTACCTTCTCACCGAGTGACTTATTACGATCCAATGACTAATAACGAATTGCTCCTTGAATCCCTGGATATGATCGAAGAAATGAGGGTTGAAGCAGATCTGCGTGCCTTGAGATGCAAACAACAGGTCGCTCGATACTACAACAAAAAGGTTCGATCCTGAACCTTGCAACCCGGAGACTTGGTTCTGAAGCGTGTCTTTCCACCCCCAACTCATATGGGTGCTAAGTGGGAAGGACCATACTCCATTCTAAGCAAGCTTGATAATGGAACCTTCAAGCTGGCAACCGTAGATGGAAAGGAAATCCCCAGTGTGTGGAATGCCCAACATTTGCGGCCATACTTAACATAAAAATTTCAAATCTGTTCTTTTGCTTTGATGAGAACCATGTATAAGGCACGACTTGCCTAGAATAGTCTGATTCCTTAAAGCAAAAAATTATAAAGTGGATGTAGGTCATGATTCGACCGAACCACTATAAAAATATTGTGCGTCGTTTACCTTTATTGCATTATTTATCTGTCTTTCTATTTTTATGGAAATTGCTGTGAATCATGCAACGATCCCAGAAGCATATAATTATAGATGCCATCCATCAGAATGGAATGTAATCACCAGTCAAAATTCAGTGGACAACGAACATGAAGGCGATGTCCGTAGGTCATGGCGATGTACCATGATCGGAACCGCCGTGACAGAACTTTAACCTCGGCGACCGCCAGGAGAGTATAAAAGCATCTCCGAATGAGCGCTGAGAAAGAGCTCATTCCCCGCCGAAGGATCGGGGAGCGATTGAACTGCTGAGCTCGAACTCTAACTCTCTGGAGCAGAGAGAGAGTATAAAAGCGTCTCCGACAGAGCGCTGAGAAAGAGCTCTTGCCCCGCTGAAGGATCGGGGAACGATTGAACTGCTGAGCTCGAACTCTAACTCTCCAGAACAGAGAGAGAGTATAAAAGCGTCTCCGATTGAGCGCTGAGAAAGAGCTCCTTCCCCGCTGAAGGGACAGGGAGCGACTAAACTATTGAGTTCGAACTCTAACCTCGGCGGCTGCCAGGAGAGTATAAAAGGGCCTATGATTAAGCACCGAGAGATGTCGGTAATAGGTGGCAACATGCGAATAATGCTAATCAATCTTTAATAAGCCCTAGTTAAGCACTACATTAACGATTGATTGGGGGCCATATGCATATACACATGAACTTTAATGCAGCAATGCAGCACGAAATTTTTTAAATTTTTCTTTCTGTTGTTTGACTGATTTGTAATTGTAATCAGATGATCTATGACTAAGCATGAAAAGTTTATTGAATGCAGGTACACAATGATGCAAAAAAAGATAAACTTTCATTTATATACTGCAAGCCTACAAAGTGAAAAACAATCTAGAAAACAAAAGTGAGGGCCAGTCTCATAATTACATTTCCTGGCCAGTCGGAAACCTAAAGACAAAATATAAACAAGCAACAATATCCTATTTACGCTTTGACCACTTCTCCTGCTTCGGTTTCTCTAGCTTCGCCTTGTCAACGTCGGATTGATCACCTTTCTTTCTCTTCCTCTTGTCTATGAGAGGAACGTCCGACTCTTCAGAAGATTCCTCTTCCGCCTCCTTTCTCTTCCTTTTATCAGTAAGGGAAGCTGGGAAATCATCAGGATTCGCAAAATGAAGTTGTCTGCTGATGGATTTGGGCTGGAGTTTCAAAACCATCCCAGTTTTGGGATCAAACTCCGCGGTAGGGACTATGTTCAAAGGCTCTTGTCCCACCTTCTTCAAAGCCATCTCCTTTTCCTACCTAGCTTTTCTGTTGGCCAAAGTTTCGTCGTCATCGTATTCGGTTTCTTTGGCGCTAATGATATCCTCCTCATCCTCTACATGGCACCCATCCATATCTTTCAAGGCCTCGATGGTTTCATCATCCTTGGGAACATCAGCACTGGGTGCCAGGACGCCTTTCTCTGCTGTTCTACCCTCAGCCTGCTTCGGTATATCAACACCGGCACTTGGCGAGACGACAACCTTCTCCGGATCTTTCCTTTGCTCCACACCCTTGTCGACGGGCTCGCCACCTGTATTATGGGGGACACATGTTACTAATTCAATTGGTTGCTCTACCAGAAGACGACAATTCACAATTGCTTTAACAAATTGTGGGGAAAAAAAGGGAGATACCTTCCGCAGATCCTCCATCTAGTCTAGCTGCAGGAGCTCCAACAACCACAGGAGTTAGGCCCAAAGGGATTAATGGATCATCAGGATGGTATTCCTCCACTCCGGAGGTCTTGGGCTCCACAGCTGAGCTCGAACCTTCGTCAGCCTTGCTTTTGCCCTTAGCCAGGGCCCTCTCCTTTTCCATTTCCGCTTGGATTAGACGACGACCCTCTGCCAGATCCTCGTGCTCGTTATCCCTGAGGATGGTCTTCATCAGCTCATCTTCATCAATTTCTTCGACTCCCAATCTCTACTTCTCACCCTCAACGATGGCATCCCATAAATTGGCTAAAGTAACGTGGTAGTCCGGGATCCACGAGATGTTGCGGGTTTTGAGGACTTGGCCCAGGAAGCCAAAGATCATCTCTTCAAACCCTTCGATATCCTTTTCTCTCTCAAGGAGCTTGTTGTTAGAAGCAGTGGCCATTTCAATGGCACTTTCAACATTCTTTTCGGCGAGAGCCGCCCGTCTCTCCGCATCCACGACTTGATCATTCAAAATCACCTTTTCCGCTTCAGCCAAAGCTAAACTTTCTCTTAAACCTGCTTTTTCTGCTTCCCAGGCAGCTCTCTCAGCTTCAAAATGGCCTTGCGCTGTCTTCAACTCAATGTTGGCCATTTTAAGATCTTCTACCTCCTTCTTTAAGGCCATCTTCTCTTGGCTATTTGAGTCAAGTTCCGAATGAAAGCGCTTCTTAGCATTCTCCAATTCAATCTTATAACTTTCAGCATCTCTCCGCGCTAAGGCGAGTTGGGATTGAGCATCTTCCAAGTCCTTCTCCATCTTTGTCCTGGCCCTTTCGTTGTTATCAATTTTCACTTTAGATCTATGTGCTTCCATTTCAAGCGTTCGAATGACTTCTGAAAGATTAACCGCATGTCTCTTCATCATTTCATACTGCCTGGCTACATGGCGAATGTGCCCGACGACTTCATTATCCCAGTTCCTAGGGACTGGTTCCAAGGCTGGAACAAACGTCATCCTTTCGAAGAAGATGTTGGGGAATTGTTCCTGCAACTTTTCCAGCCTACCTTGATACTCGGGACCATGGATGTAATCTCGTGACCCGAGGACAGCTAACTCTGGCTGGCTGGAAGGGACAATGTCACTTCTCTCCTTCTCAGAATCTTTGATCGGATCCTTGCTTTTATCCTTAGGCTCGTAGTGCCTTTTTGACGACATGCTGTGAGAGGGTGCACTTTTCGGAGGAGTTAACTCTTTAGGAAGTTGTTTTCCCCCTGTAGGAGCTACTGGATAAATGGGAAGCTTGCCAGAAGTCGATTTTGATGGAGACCAGGGTTGCGAAGAAGTAGGCTTGTGAGAAGGGCCGCGAGAGCGCTCGGGGCTCGGATGAAGACTGGGTGTGCCTTCACGAAGAGAACGATAAGAATAAGACCGCCTACAAGACATCTTTCCTGCAAAAGAGAAAAGAGCATATTAAAACTTTGAATACTGTTGATATAAAAGTGTGGGGTCAGGCAGTGCGTGTGATTTGTGCATCCCATATAATTCCCCCTAACAGACCCGGGCCTGAAGTCAGGCTCATCTGAGCAGTTTCTTGTCCTCTAATTGGAACGGTGGTCTCCTCAGAAGCAGGGAAGAATGGCTCCCTTCAAAGTCCCCCTCTGTGTATATATCATCGGGCAGAGGAATTTTGCTCAGCTCTTTAAATAGCTGTTCATCTGTCAAATCATCGGGAGCAGCAGGTTCGATCGGAAGAGAAGCTCTTGAGGGGAAACCCCCCGGAGAAACTGGGATTTTCTTGGACTTGTCACCACAGGTCTCATCTCCTCTGTATATGTTCAGGTCCTCATCGTCCTGGATGATTATCGGGGAAGGACTCTTACGAAGTTTAGTTGTTTCAACCGCCCGAGATGTTCCCTCTCCCTCCGTTGGGGGCACGTATCTGCAGGGCTTGCCGCTAGCGCCAAGTCCAAATCTTATATCCAGAAGGCGATGCTTATGAAGGTTCTCGTCAGTGATGCACTTCTTGATTCTTAGAAAATCGGATCTGCTTTGTAGAAGAATAGACAATCGATTATTGTATAACGGGCCTTCCATCTTGGGGAAGACGTGATCTGTTTGAAACAAAAAAAGGGGGGAACGTTAATGCTTCGGCTTCTTGAGCAAGATATTCAGTCAAAAGATTAAAGTTTACTTGATTTAAGCCATCTTCTTGAGCACCCAGCCTGTTTCTTTATATAGAACCAATCAGACTTGGGATCCCCATATTGCTATATCCGTCATACAGAATCTTCCTATTCGCCACCGGTTCAAAGAAAGAGAAATTTGGGGTTGCCGAGGAGCGATGCTTGAAAAGATAAAAGAATGTTAAATCTCTAAATGTGAGTTCGGTATGCAGGATCTCCGCGTATGCAATATATAGGGTGTATAGAGACGCGTAGGCGTTAGGATGAAGCTGCATCGGAGCGATACTCAGTCGTTTTAAGGTCTTGATGATGATTGGAGGAAACGGAGGAATAGCTCCTACCAAGCACATGGTTCGGCTGACTGCCATATACCCTTTCGGAGCTAAGTGGGGCCTATCTTCGCTAACGGGTGTCCTCACATCATCCCAAGGGATCCCATGTCTCAGGCAAATTCTTTTAAGCTGTATATCATCAAGTTTAGATGCTAAAGAGTCAGAAAATTTCTCTATCCCGAGCGCGCCAGGAATCTCATCGGGAGCTCGCCTGTCTACTTCAGACTCTTCACTAAGTGAAGTACTTTCAGACGGATCCGATTCCGTTGCCTCGTATTCGGATCCGGAAACTTCACCCCCAGGGCTAATTGGAGGGACCTCGGGGTTGTGTTGCTCAGGAGTCTCGGACTCCGTTTCTGTGATGGATCTTGAAGAGGAATGATTATCCGACATTACTATTTAGGCGAGAAAACATGAGAAATGAGATTAAAACTACCCGTCCCCCCGTGTGTGCAAGTGCCGGTGTGTGTGCATGTGCATGCAATAGAGAAAAGTACAAGGGTCAATAAAATCATCCAGACATTGGTCATTGTTCGGTTGGTAGATTATGCATTTGTTCGGTCCGGAGTGTCCATCTCAAGGGCTCTAACCTAACTGTTCATCGATTCTTGATTCGTTAGAGTTGCATCATATTGTTTAGTTAGTGTGCGCATCCGATCATTCATAAGTCGGATCGCAGGACAGGTTCGGATCGCGGCATGAAGACAGATCGTGGTGAAGGACTCGATACGCGGAAGGGTATTAGATCTTGGAAAGGCTTTGAATCGTGAGGCGCACCAGTTCATGTAGAACGGATCGCGATGGTTTCTTAGCGAACCGCATCGCCCCCTATCCTCCACGACACGAAGCTCTGGTATCTCCGCGATCCGACGCTCACGTCTAGTTCCCCACGAATCGTAGCCCTGCCATTTCCGCGATCCGATCCGCTAGCCAAATCAATTTTCCAGTTCCGTACCCTCTCCCCTCGCCTCACCAACGCTTCGGACTCGGACCTCGCCCACGAACCGACCTGGTCATCCCTTCCTTCTTCTTCCTCAACTCTCCTCTTCATTCTTAAAACCATGGGATTGCGCCAGGCACGCTCGCGTCCACTGTCACCAAATCCTATAAAATTCCGCTGTCTATGCTCTCTAAACTAGTGCGAACATGATAGAAACTAAAGAGAAATCATCTAATTACCTTTTTAAAGTTCGAAATCGGGTAAGAGTTTGGAAATTGAAACTAAGGTTTTTCCTCGATGGAGCTGGCGGCGCGATACGAAAGCGAGAAGGAAGAAGAAAGTGGAGAGGGGGATCGATTTATATAGGCAGAAGGCGACCGTTTGTCTCCCCTTTTTTGTCTTATTCGATCCACGAAAATAGACGGGCCGCAAAATGCCCACCATGTCTCCAAAAGAAGCCCACCTCGTCCCGTTCCGTGAAGAGTCCCAAGTGCTCACCAAAGGACGAGGCGAATGACTCGCTAACGGACCGCGACTCGCGTATGCGATCCGAAACGATAAATGACCGACAGGAATGAAAATTCAAAGTTGCGCCTGACAGATTCGATAATGAAGACTCTGAAAGATCCCAGAAAAAGAATTTTCCACTGATTTGCATCTCTTTATGAAAAGACGTTTTTATAGTTTCGAAGCATGTTCCATCATCGATAAAACATACTTCGAGGGGGCAAAATGTTGGCTAGCTTTTTGACCAAGCCACCCAGGTTCACTCACAAGAAGAAAGTATGAAGCTACGTTCCCTAAGTACATGAAGGAACGGATCGCACCAGAGGATCGCCCCTCATCGGATCACACCTCATCGGATCGCCCCTCATTGGATCACCCCTCATCGGATCGCACCTCATCGGATCGCCCCCATTGCATCAGCGATACGACCACTTCTATGCGACTCGATCCGTACATACACTACTACCCAGTACAGACCGATCCGATCCTCTGATGTGCGGCGAAGCCTCTGATCCGTTCAAGCACGAGCTAGTCTTCGGCGATCCGAGATGCACGGATCCAGCGACACGTGTCCCCAACTGTCATTTTGACTGATTCTCCCCCTTTGCTCGATCCTATATTCAAGGGGGTCGCCACACCTGTCCACAACGGCTAATTTGACTAATTCTTCATCGGCTGCGATACGATCCGATATTCTCGGGATTTGTGCCACGTGTGACCGCGATCCGTCTGACAAAATCAGCTATAAATAGCCCAGAGCTTGGCATTTTTCGGGGGATCTTGGGCAATATTAAGTACAGATTCCGCCATTATTGTCATATCACCATTTCTTATCTGTTTTATTACTAGATTACTGAGAGAAATCACAATTGTAAAAGTGAGCTAGAGAGAAATTACTGATTGTATTAGCATTCAAAGTATAATCGATAACGTATAAAGTGGACGTAGGCTCATTAACGCCGAACCACTATAAATTCTATGTGTTTTCTGCTTTTTCTTCATTCTCCGGTTAAAACTCTATAAGAATCAGAACGATTTGGGTGTTAGGTCCAAATTTTGATCTAACAAAAACAATTGTAAGAATTAGAGCAGAGTTGCCCGTGTCCCCCGTGTGTGTATGTGAGCTAGAGTGTGTGCTACGTGTAACATAAATGCAGAGCAAATACATGAAAGCATAATGTAAAGATCCAAGGAAGCAGAAATGTTTAGAACAATTCTCGATATTTGTTTATGTTCGCCGGGCACTATCCTAACTATCCATTAAGTTGAAGATTATATTAAGAATTGGTTTGACCACCTGAGTAAGGTCTTATGTACAATCTTGGGCTGTTTTTCGGTTCGGTTCGGATACATGCACTAGGGTCGGATCGGGGAGAAAGCCATGTGCTAGCCTGGGACAAAAGTTGATGCCCAGTAGTCATAGTCGGATCGGTTCGGAGGTGAGTATTTGGACGGTCCGGATCGAATTGAGCCACCATGCTTCTCCCCTCCTTTGTTTCACATTCCGATCCGGTCCGGTCAAGTAAATATTGTTCTTCTCTTGGCTTGCAAGTCCGACCCGATCCGGTCAGTTGAGCCCCATTTTCGTCTCTGTCTTGTCACCGAACTGATCTCCTGCAATTCTCCTCTCCCTTTTTCTCCTCTTTGGGGTCAAGCTCGATCCTATGTCGAAAGTCCCAACTGAAATCGAGTACCGATACATTCAGATGCTCAACGAAGGATCTTAACCCCCCTCCACCATCGCCTCGAGAGGGAGTTAACGCCAATAACGACGATGGCAGAGTGGAGGAGGTCATGGCAACAAAATCCATCGAATACCTCGTTGGAATCATTCAAGGAAACTGTGAATCTAAGCTAAAAGCAATTATAAAGATGAGATTCAAGATTATGAAGCTACCTATGTGTTTGATTCGGGGATTAAAACGAGAGAGTTTCAGAGTTTTCGGAGTTTTTGGGTTTCGATGCAAATTTTGCTGGATGAGGATAATAAGGGAAGATGAGGAAGAAGAAGACGAGAGGAGGATTATATATAAAACCAAGGTGACCACTCGTATTCCCAGCCTACTTCACCCCGTTTGGACCGGGAGTCAAGCCCACGAAAGCCCTCTGGCCTGTTGATCCATGGTGAAGTGATACTGGAAGGTCCATTCGGAAGTGATACTGGAGGAAATCTATTTGGATCGGAATCCGAACAGAAAAGGACCATATGTGCAGATTGGACACGCCTGTTAGTCTACTTTGTGAACTAGGCTACACAAAGAGCAAACAGTGAGAAAGACACCAATCGGTTCGAATCGGAGGGAGAAAACGCAAGAAGGAAGCGAAGATCGAAGACGCAAACATCACAGCGGTTCGGATCGGATAAACACTTCAGCGGCATCAGAAGAAAGCAAGCAATTCCATCGGTTCGGATTGGACAAGTACGTCAGCAACATCGAGGGATAGAAAGTTGCATCAGCGGATCGGATCGGAGGAGTATGGCAGCAACATCGTAAAGCAGGTGGCTTCATCGGATCGCATCGGAGGCACCCAATCCGAACCGCTTTTTCTGAGCATGTGACCGTTGCTACGTAAGCTCCCTGAAGAATCGGACTAAGCTTGACCATTTCTCCCACGATCTCCCACTAAATAAATGCGATGTCGTCATCTTGGAGCCTCCGAATCCGATTCTCAAGGGATGGGTGCCACGCAATTCCGAACCGAAGCCACTTCGAGGAGATTTTCCACCTATAAATACATAATCTAGAGGCATTTGAATGGATCTTTTGGCAAATTCTCAGTTCTTACTTCCTCCATAGCTGAATTCTACAATCATATTCAGATCAAAATCATCTCTTAAAGTCCATTTTTGGGAGATTTGAGTGATTTTATGCATTGTAATTGTGAAGTTGAGTGAGAATTATTGCTGTCATTGTATTCAAATCATCAAATAAAAGAAAACAAAGTGGACGTAGGCTCTTTAACGCCAAACCACTATAAATTGTGTGTTCTTTGTTGCTTTTTGTTTTTTTCGTTAAGTTCATAGCTCATTTGGGTGTTAGAACAAATTTTTGGTCTAACAATACTTCACTTTAATGAGTTCCCATTTCGTAATCTGGACCCTCACTGTCCCATTCCGGATCCGAAGTGGATGGTATATCCTCAATAGTAGATGAACGACTCTCAGTCACAGCTGTTGTACTGTCCAAGAGATAACAGAAATTAGAGTGAAGTTTCCCATGTCCCCATGTGCATGTGTTTGAGCTAAAGTGTGCAAATGTGTATGCAATGATGGGATTAAAGAATACAAGATAAGTATAGAAGAATGCAATACAAAGATGAGCAAATCAGTTATGTATTCATAACAGTCCAAGAAGTTCAGTCTAGAAAGCACTATCCTAACTTTCATGAAGTCACAAGCCATATTCAGTTTTTCTTAAGTTACTCAAAGCATGCTTGTATTCCATATTATATAACTATGGATCGGTTCGGATGTTAATGTCATTAGCGAACCGTTTTAGGGCTGCACAGTTCAATAGGATCGATTTGGAGTTCAAGAACTATTTTCAAGAGGATTCCGATCAGTTTGGAAGAAAGCGTCGGATCGGTTCTGAGGCTTGCCTCTTGAAATCGGTCCGAGAATTCACGCTTTAACCGGATCGGTTTGGGGATTCGTATGCAGGTATCAGATCGAAGTGAAAACACTCAAGTGTTAAGATTTCAGATCGGTTCAAAGTTTTGTGGCAAATGGAACCGGATCGAATAGAACTTCAACGTGACAATCCCGTTCAGATCGGTTAGCACCAAACCGAACAGCTCCATCTCCCTGAAGTTCAATCCCATCTATAAAACCATCCCAAATGTTCCCACACCCCTAACTCTCTGATCCGAACCAACCTCACTTTTTTTCTCTTCCTTATTTCTTCCTAATCATACCAACCAGCCATTCGACTTTACCTTATCGATTTCCCCCTTCCAATTTGAAGGCATACTAATAGATCGAAGACACTCGCACTCAAATTGACATCGCCATCACCTCGAGACAACAACGAAAATCGCCAACAACGGCGGTGGCGAGTTAAGGAGCCAAGACATCAAAGATTGATTCATACTTGAGTAAAAATGCGAAAGTGATATGCAAGGAATATTGAATTATATGAAATTATTAACCCACCTATGAATCTGATTTGACAGCTGGAAGAAACTCCAAGGATTTGAGAATTAGGGTTCCTAAGAAATGTGGGGAAATTGATGGCAAAAAGTGAAACACTGAATATATATATATATATGTGTGTGTGTGTGTGTGTGTGTGTGTGTGAAGTGGGTGTCTCTTTATATTCCGGTGGATTAGATGTTCCAGCCCGATCCGATCAGCAAACGGTCCAAGCCAACATAAAGCCCATCAGCCCATTGGTGCCGCGATGTTTGGAGCACGAACTAGGTTGGACGAGACCAATACGAACAGAAGCGTGATCACCAATATTAATTCAACACGCAAAATAAATCCAAAGGGGAATGCAAGATTCGTAAGTGTACATTATAAGAGTTTACCTCAAAAAATTGCTCGGACGCTAGATAGACTCTCAAAGTTATTTGAAAACTACAGGAATGATTCATGCATCCAATGTTGTATTTATAATCGCTAGAAGATGCGACTTTATGAAATGTCATCACTATACAGACGAATGGAAACAACTATTCAATGACTTCAATTCAGAAGCAAATAGACGAATTATTCCGAAGCACACTTTATTTCAAATAAATGCGTACTTCGAGGGGGCAAAATGTCAGTCCGCTTTGTGATTGGGCTATACAAAGCTAAGAGATTACTCAAATAATAGGTTTGAAGGAAGAATCCGTAGCAAGAACTCAGATCGGTTCGGAGACCCTCGAACCGAACCACTTCCTTCAAAATAAGTAGACCACAAAATGGCATAAAGAAGGAGAAACCGGATCAATTCGGAGCTTGCTGACCCGGACTCCCTATTTGACCATCTGATCCGAACCGAGATCTATACACTTCAATGGTTATGACTCACGATGCCGCCAAACTCAAAGCGGTTATGCACCCACTCCCCCACGTTCATCCATGAACAGGATGCATTGTCATCATCTTAAAGCCTTCGAAACCGACATTAAAGGTATAGATTCCACGTGTATCCGATCCGGAGACCTTCAAGAGGAATTTTCTGCCTATAAATACATCACCAAGGATCATTTTAGGGGATCTTTTGGGCAAAATCTTGACTCCAGCTCTCACAACCACTTAATTTCATTGCTTCATTCAGAACACCGTCAAGTTTGAAGCATATTTGATCAATTATTGAGAGATGTTATCAATTGTAATAAAGAGATTGAGCGAAATTAAACATTTTGTTTCATCAATCAACAAAGTGTAAATTGGACGTAGGCTCTTTAACGTTGAACCACTATAAATCATTTGCTCTTATTGCTTTTCTTTCTATTTTACTTGAAATTATCTCTTGTTTGGGTGTTAGAACCCTTTTTTGGTCTAACAGAAGTATATAAAAATATATGTATATGAAAATATATGCGTACATGTGTGCAGAAATATATATATATATACACACACACACACACAAGAGAAAAGTTCAAAATAAGGCTGCAATCAAAGAAATATGGTAAGAATAAAATAGCGAAATAACACCGTTTGAATTTTGAAAATGAAATAAAAGTTGTGCGTATATATAATGGGCATTTGAAGTTTTGTATACGTATAAGAAGATTATATGTAAATACAATATTTAAAATAAATCAAAGAAAGTATAACGAGGTACTAATTAAACGTTTAAAATCAAAAATGTCAAAATAATAAAACATCTGCCTAAAAACGCTCGCGGGACCCAGGGTCGGCTCTAGGTTCGACATACACATAAGGGGGCCAACCTTAGGGTCGACACACACATAGAAGGGCCGACCGACCCCATATCAGGCTAGATTCATCAATGAATCTGGATAGTTTCTTAATTATGTTCGTTGCTGACTTAGCGCTGCGTGTACGATAAGATCCTGAATACCTATAAATAGGTTAGCAGAGCCTAGCCTAAATCTTACATTTTCTGAGAAGCCACCTAAGCTCTGCCATTCTTCCTCCTTCTCAAATCTCTTTAGAAAAATAGAATAATTAGTTTAGGAACAGTCTGATTCAATATCTGGAGGAAAAGAATGCATATTAATAAAGAAAGTATTCTAAATTATATTCGAAGTAAGGTAAATTCTTAGATCTGGTCAATTTATTTTATCCTTTTTCCTCCCTTTTTCTTTTAGTGAGAATTGTGGATCCATGGTTGTTTAAGTTCTAAATTCAGTTAGGAGAACTATGGAATGCTAGATCTAGACCAGATTCATGATTTGGAAAGCAATTAGGTGGGTGAATTTAAGTTATACCTTTTTGATAATGGTATATTTATCATTTGACATTCCCCATTAATATGCATAATAAATCTATTGAAATGTTAATATGTTGAAATGTAAACCTGCTGAAATGTGTAAATCTACTAAAATGATAACATGTAGAACTGTATAAACCTGTTAAAATATGTGAAAACGATTACTGTTGTACACATACATGTTCTATTTACATGTTAATCTATGGCATATTATGTACTTGAACCCTTAATTGTAAGAATTGGGATAGTTACATGTTAGTTTGTTAGAATGGAATGATTACATGATTCGATGAATACATGTTATTTTAAAATAAAGTTAACTACATGTTAGGAAGAACGTACGACATGATAATCAAATAATGGACATAATATGATATTAAGTTTGACATGTAAAAATATATTACGTAAAAATTTGGAAAGAATGGATATGCCTAAATTTACAGTAAATAAAAAACTGTAACCACACTTAGATAAAAGATTAAATTCAACTTGCGGTAGAAAGTCTACCCAGAACCGCCCAACAAATCCTGCGTACACAAGTTGCTAATTTAGTGTGAGCGGTCTAGTGTGTAAATATACATGTAACGGTGCTAAGACACAAGGTTAAGTCCAACTTGTGGTAGAAGTCTACCCGGAACCGCCCGGCAAATCCAGCATCCGCAAGTGGTCGGCCTAATGTGAGAGGTCTAGTGCATAAACATATATATAAATATATGTATAAAAAAGGATAGAAATAAATGGCACTAACTGTGATTAATGGAAATGAACTAAAATAAATAGGAAATGAAGGAAAGTTACAACAGTAAAAGTATTGAAATGAACAGGGAATGTTAATAACCTATTTTAATTAATTACATCAATGAGAATGCTATATAATAGGTAGGCTTGTCCTAGGGACAAGTGGAAATTATAACTTAGGTTATAATAAATGACAAAGAAAATAGGATAACGTATGTAATGAGATAAGTTGTATTTAATTGTAAATTAAGTTATCTGAAAAATCGAGAATCTGAAATCCACTGATAAGAATAACACAAGTAATATTAATGGAAAGGAAAAACTTAGTTAAGACAACTAAGTTAATAAGTAAACAATGACAAGTTGTAATGACAGTGTAAGATGGTAATATGATTTAATAAGAAAGAAGAAGGAGATTATATGAAATGAAATAAGTTATATTTTATCATAACTAATAAGTGGCATGTTAAACAGAAAACATGTGAATTGAGATATACCTAATTACACATTAAGTAGAACTTGTCATTGTAACTATGGAATTAGACAATGAATAATATAAAGAGATCGTAGATTACAAACCTTAGATTACAATCTAGAGAATAACATGTTATGGGATTATTAAAGAACGAAGAAGGGTTAAGTTTTGTAACCAAAATTAATAAGAAAGAGGGGTCCATTCCTTAGAGATATAAGAGGCTCAAAAAGAACTTGGTAACTTGAATAATAAGTTAATATAATTGGCCAAAACCAAGTTAACTGGAAACCTGATGAGGTAGAGCAAGCACATAATTGAGTGTTCAGACATAGGGTCTAATAACATATTAAAATGAGGAGCTTGGACCAGTCCATACATTTGAGGTTGAATAACCCAATGGGGTAAATCATCGTGGTTTCATGAGGCATGAGGAGAGTGCACATCCACCTGATTATTCTGTTATTCTGTTGAATTCTGTTGGCTCCGAAGAATTGGAAGGGGAAGCAGACAGCTTCAAGGGACGTGGAGGGTACTCCTGGTAGTCCTCTGTGCAGTGGCAGTGTTTAAGCTGTGCTTGCAGAGGTTGGGTATGCGCATTACTACCTGGTGAGTATGCCTTGACTGTAAAATTAGCTTCCTAGTAAGAAGGCTGTGACCAGATGACACTAGGGTGATTCGACAATCGCCTCGACGGGAGGCTGGGTCAGGACCAACACAGGAAAGTAGATCGTCGGGTACCCGTCATAGGCAATAAGTGGGATGTGAAAAGACTAGAGCTAACCCAAGAAACCATCGACCTTTCACTATCAAGGCAAGGTGGTTGAGGAAGACGCCAAATGAATGTTTAGAATGTTTGATTAGGGGCGAGTCGCTTAGCTCTTGTAGTCTTTACTAGTTGAGGGTGGGTCTTAGGTAGGGCCATAGCCACCGTAAAAAGCAGCCATACAGAATATATGTATTTTGAGGTCCTTAAAGGCAGGCCTGTACATATATGGAAAGCTCCCGACCGAGTTTCGTGTTTCTTGTACAGCCCTACCACGAATCTCGATGCATAGTAGGGAATATATGCGGTTAAGGTATCGAGTAAGATTGACGATACGTACGTGGGAAAGTCTAGATACATGCATGTCTGCTCTGGGTGGTGTATCGTAGAATTTAGGGCTGTAATAACCCGCATTTTACATATTAGAAGATCGTAAAATATTTTTATTTATTCCCTGAGGTTCATCATTCTCATCTTTTAATATGTTGCCTATGGGGATGTGAGACATGTCCATAATTTTTACCAATTTTATTTGTGACCATTTTTCCCTTATCAGTCTTGTACGAGGCTTAACTTTTGACATGGGTCGAATCAGAGGATGAGACTTATGCCATTGGAGAGGAATTGATGTTTGCCTTTCCATAGAGTGGTTACAATAAGGATTTGGCTCAGCGGTTTGGGAAAAATCGTTGTTTTAAGGTTTTTCAGTTGGATGTCCAGGTTTTGAGAGCCTAATGGGCTGATTTGGGAGAGGCCCATCGGTGGGTTGGTGGAAACTATAAATAGAGAGTTAGAGGTATGGCAAATAGTTTACTTCCCCATTCTCTCATTTGGTGGCCTTGTGCTCCTTCTTCCTCTAATACCTTTCCACCAATAAAAATCATAATCTAAGGAGGGAAATATAGATCTACACCATTAAAGGCAAGATCTACATCAATTGGATCAAGGATTCATCTGATCAAGGGATTTGGTGCTAGGTGCTTGCTGTCCGGATTCTTATTTCATCAATTTTAGCTTGTTTTGGAGAATCAGTGAGTGGATTACATCTCTCACATGGATTCTATGAAGTGTATGAGCGTTTGTTCATGTTTTTCGTCAATTTCAAGTATGTTTCCATAGATCTATGCATTGGTACGTCCATTTTCATATGAATCACTCTATGATCTGATTTAGCAAGTTTAGATAGGTAATTTCTATGCTCTTCCATATGGTTACGCAAGCTAAAACTATAGTTTTGTTGATGTTTTACATTCATGGTGATTTTGGTGAATTTCACATAATTATTGATGAAATGGCTAAATTGGTGATGTTAATGGTTTCACAACATGGTTATGATTGTGTTGAATGCATTAGTTGAGTTGGTTTCGTCGATTATGTCGACTGGAAAAGATTTGGTTGAAATTAGTGTTGCATTGAAGTAGTGCAGGTTTTGGGTCGCATTGAAGGGGGTCGGTCGCTCCCAAATGTTGTCTTGGAGAATAAGAAAAGAAACAGGCTCGAGCGAGCCAGGGGGTAGGTCGGTCGCACAAGTAGAAAAGGCCTGTGGTCTTGGTTCTAGAGAACAAGTGATCGGTCGCTCCTAATAGTGGCTCAGTGGAGTGACCCTAAAGTGGAGTAATGGGTTCGAGCGTGGGAGCCTGGGTAATTGGATCGAGGGAGCGAGCCCAAGGCTATGTGAATTGAGAAGGAGTATGGGGGGTCGGTCGGCTGTTGAAGGGTCGGTCAGTCTTGTCGGAAGGGAAGGGTCGGTCGCTCCTAAGAAGAAGGGATGGTTGGCTATTAAGGGTCGGTCGGCTAAAGGAGGGTAGGACGATCTTATAGGTATAAAAGGGTCGGTTGCTCCTGAGGTAACGTAACGACCCGTATTCTACGCATCAGAGGATCGTAGAATATTTATTTCTTCCACATACGAAGTCGTATAGTCGTGTAACTTTGGGGAACGGCTATTGGGGTCATTTCCCATATTCACAATTTTTTCGATTTTTAAATGACCATTTTGCCCCTAGCGAATCTCGTTTTGTCTATAACTTTTGATTGGTAAGGAGTTTTGACTTGAAACCACTTCCATTGGATTCAGATGATGGTTTACCTTTCCGTAGAGTGGTCACATTAACCAAACGGACTTACCGTTTGGGAGATATGACTGAAACAAGGTTTGGAAAGTGAAAAACTGCTTAAGTAGGCTTAGGAGGGAATTAGTGAATGGACCCATTTCGGGATTACGGTTATGGGAGAGCTGAAATGAGTTAGAGAACGGTTATTTTCATTTTTCCAGCCGTCATCTACCTTCCTCTAGCCCTAGCAATGGCCTTCACCTTCTAAATCACTCCCAAATCACCGTTTAATCACCTATTAAGCTCATCAACATCAAATTGGAGATAGAGCTGCTGTGTTGCATTGGGATTCGAACCATATTAGGGATATTTTCAGGTCTATAGTTTATTTGTGGCTAAGGTGAGTGATTTGCATCGCTTTTCACTAATTACGACTAATTAGGGGTGATTAGTGATAATTAGCGAAATTATGCATGTTAAAAATCTAGAAAAATATTTAGAAATTCTGAAATATTATTTTATCCCTCTGTTAGAAATTTGGGTTAATTGGACATGTTTTGCTAATCCTATTGTTAAATTTGATTAAACATGATTTAGGGGAAAACATGGGTTCTTGGGTATGTTTGATCCATATAAACATGTCATATTGTTGTTTTGGTGTTTATGGCTGATTATGCATGTTGTTATTACTGCATGGCATGCTTTGTGATTGCTTAGTAAAGTCATAATGGTCGAAAACGCCGTCGTATGGCGTAAATTGCTTGCTAGAATAGTTGCAGAAATTGGTCAGCCCCCCTCCTCGATTGTGAAGAACTATCACGAACCGACCCCCTCCGTCCATGAGGCACCCTTCACGAGCCGACTAGAGCTTAGGCCATGATTTTGAATCATGAACTGGAGCAGGGACCATCCATGAGCCGAGTTGGGGTGGAGGATCACGAGTTGGTGTTTCCCTCACGAACCAAACAAGGTCACGAACTGGAATGGAGCATCACAAACCACCTCCACAAGTTGGACCAGACCAGGTTTCACGAACCGATCACCACGAGCAGACAATGGTGTCACGAGCTGAGTGCACCCCGAACCATGAGCTGCTGCGTATCTTGAAACGAATGGAAACCAAACCATGAACTGGGGGAGACCAAAACCCGAGATACAATGGTAGTCCAAGTAGGAGGTTAGAACTCAGGATCCAGACAGGAACCATGAGTTAACTTTGTGAGTTGGATTTTGCTGTAGGACGTGTGCAAAGGGTTTATCGATGTCTATAACTTTAATTCACCACCGAGAGATGGAGGTTAGGCTATGGATTAGTGCAATGGAGTAACCATTACTCCAAAAGGCCAAAGTGATCGTAGCATGACTATGAGCCAGTGCAGTGGAGTCATTATGACTCCAAAGGGGCCAAGTGGTCATAGCAAAGGATTAGTGGCTCTGGATCAGTGCAATGGGGTTATTATGACGCCCAAGTGCAAAGTGATCACATCAAAGTATTTGGTGATCAAAGTGGTGAATATCTTATACTTTGCGCACTAAGTGAGAGATGTGAGGATGATTGCTATATTTGATGTCTATGACATGCACACACCCTCCCCATTGTTTTCACACCATGGGCTAGTGTCACCTTAGAATTTTGTACATCCTGTTGTGCTAATTCTTCGATTGTAGGTCTAGGTTCAGGTGTGGTTATGTATACCTGTTATTGTTCTGTTTTTGCTGCTTATCGCTCTTAACAGACTTTTGTCTGACCCAGAGTTTTATGTCTCTTCTTATTACTCTGGGTGCTCATAAACGAGCAGACTAGAGATAGGTTAGCTGGTTATGCACGAGTAGCTGTCCGGAGACGAGCAGGAGGCTTACACGTATCATTTCCATATATTCTCCCTGTGTTGTGGCTGGTCACTACTTTGGTCATTAGTAGTGTACCTTCCTATTTTGCTTTAGAGACAATTTTTAAAAGTTGTAATAATGATGGTTTAGATCATAACTGTATTTTGAATTTTTCCGCTGCTATGATGGTTTAATTTTCAGCTTATGCACTATTTGGACTATTTTATATCAAGTTATGTTGTTATTATATTTTGTTCCATGTGCTGTGAGATATACAGGTTCTTTGATGATTCATCATTTCAAAACACTTTTCCTTTGACGACCGTCCTGTGTTGGCTGGACATCGGCATGTCGCATTTCAGGAAAATGTTGGCTGGTGCGGGGCAGACCGTCACACTTGGTATCAAAGCTCTAGGTTGCATGGTTAACCTAGGGGAAGACATCAGGGAGAGATATTATACGCATATAAGAGCGCGCATTTGTGATATTTTGGTTTTCAAAGGATCTCTCTCTCTCTCTCTCTCTCTATATATATATATATATATATATATATATATATATATATATATATATGTGTGTGTGTGTGTGTACACTATTAGTATATTTAAGGATGAAGTCGTACTGCACTGGCACCACTAAGGAGATGGTTAATCGTTTTCTCTTTATAGATTAAATGATGTGCTGTTATACGAGGAGTATGAGTTCAGCGGCCAATAATAGGAATGCCCCTGATATGAGGACAATGTTTACTACCTTCATGAGAGAGATGCGTAAGGATGTTCAGGGAGCAGTTCCTAATGATGCTAACGGTGGTGTTGCAGTAGCGCAGGCGCCTAGGGCTGATTTCTTCAGGCTTTGCAAGGATTACACTGGAAGACGTTCTACGGAACAGAATCGGCTATGGAAGTTCAAGATTGGATAGATAGTTGTGAGTGTATCTTTGAGGATTTGGGAATTAAGGATGCAATGAAGAGAAAGCTAGCATCCGGTCAGCTGCAAGGACAGGAAATGAATTGATGGAATGCTATTAAAGCAGCTACTCCTGAGGATCAAGTTACATGGAATCAGTTTAAGGCCCGATTCAGTGACAAGTTTATCCCAGCTGCTCAGAAATTGGAATTGTTTAGGAGATTTTTAGAGCTTAAGCAAAATGGTAGGGCAGTCTCAGAGTACATTGCTGAATTCGAAACCTTATCGAAATATGGACTATCCCTTATCGATACTCCCGTGAAGAAGAATGAGACGTTCATTACAGGCTTAGATCAGTTCTTGGGGGAAAGGCTCATAATCCATATTGATGAGACTTTTGAATGGATTGTTGGGAAATCATTGAGATCAGAGAGCCTTTACCCTAAGTCCAAGACCGAGGTCGCTATTACATCTGCAGAGGGGCCAAAGTCGTAGGCAAGCGGCGGAGCTAAGAATAATTCTCATAATAAGAAGAAGCAGAACCAGATCAAAGATGGTCAGAAAAAGAAAGACATGAAAGACATAGAGTGCTATAGTTGTGGCAAGAAGGGCCACCATGCTAAAGATTGTAGAGCCAAGCCAGCGGACAAGAAGTGCTTCAACTATGGCCAAGTGGGACATCTTAAGGATAAATGTCCACAACCTCCTAAAGTGAAGAAGATTATGAAAGCATATGTATCAATGCTCTTCCTTCTTCATCGAATGCCCCAACTGCAGCGGGGAAGGGAAAGAATATCGTCATTCAAGGTATGCTTTCTATTTATGATGTTCATGTTCGAGTATTGTTTGATATCAGGGCTTCCCATTCCTTCATATCTAGTGACCTGGTAGATAGGCTGGTATTGAAATCCAAGATTGTCGATAGACCTTTAGTTGTGACGAACCCGATCGGTGGTTCGATTAGCCTTAGTATGATTTGTTGAAATTTCATCTTATCGAGTCATGGATGTATATTTGCTTGTAATTGCTTTGTTTTGGGGTTTACTGGGTTTGGCATTATTGTGGGAGTCGATTGGCTCCAAAGATATGGGATGGTGGTAGATTGTGAGGGGTTTTCTTTGACTATTAGGGCGGATGATGGGCGGAGGGTACTTCATGGTAGCCTACCTAGTGATGGGGTGATGGCTAGTTTTCTAAATTTCCTCGACATCCCACAGGACGAGTTATTAGAAGTCCCCTTTGCTAGCCAGTATCAGAATATCTTCGTGGATGTGACCGGACTTTCACCACACCAAGAGATTGAGTTTCGTATTGATTTAGTGAAAGATGCCAAACCTATAGTGATGCCACTTCGTCGTATGGCACCAAGGGAGCAACGAGGGCTCGGGGTGCAAGTAAGCGATCTTTTGAAGAAGGGAATTATCCGAAGGAGTGTTTCCGAGTGGGGCGCACCAATGGTGTTTGCTACTAAAGCAGATGTTCCCTTCGATTGTGTGTAGACTACCGCGAGTTGAACAAGGTGACTAGGAAGAATATGTATCCTCTTCCGCGGGTAGACGATTTGTTTGATCTGTTGAGTGGAGCAAGTGTGTTCTCCCAGTTAGATCTTGCAACATGTTTTTATCACCTCCGAGTAGCAGCTGAGAGTATACCTAAAACGACATTTCGGACGCCGTCTGGATTCTATGAGTGGTTGGTTATGCCATTTGGGTTGACCAATGCACCAACATATTTTGTGGACCTTATGAATAGGGTATTTTGGGATCAATTGAATAAGTTTGTTCTTGTGTTCATAGACGATATTCTTGTTTACTCAAGGACAGAGGAAGAACACAAGGAACATTTGAGGACAGTGATGGAGGTGTTGAGAAAACACCAATTGAAAGTGAAATCTTCTAAGTGCCACTTCCGGAGGAGGGAGGTGAGATTCTTGGACCACGTTGTTTAAGGGAATGGTATTTCCGTGGACCCTATGAAGGTGGCTACGGTACAAGATTGGTCTACGCCCAAGAATACAATGGACCTAATAAGTTTCTTGGGATTGGCTGGATATTATCGTAAGTTTATCCAAAACTTCTCCAAGATAGCAGCACCATTAACTCAGTTGACCAAGAAGAATCAAGCTTTCGTCTGGGACGGAAAGTGTGAAAATGCATTTAAGAGTCTAAAGGAAAAGTTAACGTGTGCATCAGTGTTAGTTATCCCCAAAAGGAACGAAGAGATGATGGTATCAATACTACAAAAGTGGGCATATTCGACACTAATTTGTGTGTGTTGCATGAAAAGTGTGGTGAAAGCTATGATTTCTTTGAGCTTCTGCAACAGTATTCATATGTTGTTGCATTATACGTGGATGCACTGTTGCGGTGGGAATTTTAGTGTTTTGATGTGCAACACTAGTTAAAATCATAGAATTACGTATATATAATCCAGCTCAGCGATCCGCGTTATCAACATATAAAAACCCCAACCGTAGATGAAAGATTAATCCAACGGTTCAAACCATCAATGGATCTGATGATCTTAATGTTAGCCTTCATCCAACCATTGACAGTCACGTCATTGCATAATTTTGATGAAATTTTGGCGCGATCTTCTCCCTTCATGAAATCGTTTTCTTCTCTATCATCTAATCGATTTTTCCCCTTTTTACTATTGACAAAAATTTAAACCTAAATTCAAAAATTTAAACCTAATCGTCGAATTGCTCCTCTTCTCGACAGCAAATTCCGAAAAGGATGAAGCTTTGAAACGCTTCTAGCTTTGATTGCTTAGGGCGTTGACATCGCCAGTTTTTTCCCTTAGGTTTAGTTTGTATAGAACTGTGAATTAGTTCCGCTTGTTATAGATTGGATTATGAGTAATTAGTAATTTGTTCATTTGTTACATTTTGGAAAACCCATTCGCTTATGAGTAATTAGTTGCGCTTATTATTGATTTGGGATTTGGGATTATACTGAGGTTTATTTGAAAATTATACCCAGCAATAAACCATGAGAACTTGGCTATTGGAATGAAAAAGACATTGGTTTATTGTAGAGGTCGAGCTAGCTAAGGAATGGGGACTGCGGTTAATTTGCACTGCTTGAGGTTCATACCATACACTGGTGTTTAATTTGTATGATTGAGGTTAATTTGCACTGCTGTGTGTTTGTACTGAGGTTTTGTGATACATGCAGTGCATACACGCACAAGTACACACGATTTTTTTATTACAATACACATCATACACGTAGTGCATACACGCACAAGTATACACGCACGCACAAGTATACACGCTCAAGTATACATGCACAAGTATACACGCACAAGTATCATAAGGCAGCATCTGAAGGCACGCACAAGTATCATAAGTATACACGCTCAAGTATCATAAGTATACACGCACAAGTATCATAAGTATACACGCTCAAGTATCATAAGTATATACGCACAAGTATCATAAGGCAGCCATCTGAAGGCACACACAAGTATACACGCACAAGTATCACAAGTATACACGCTCAACTATCATAAGTATACACGCACAAGTATACACGCATAAGTATACAAGTATACATGCACACTCAAGCAAGTTCCAGGTAAAAGATTGAAAAAATCACCAGCATTCACAAACATTCACTACCATTCAAGCCATTACAAACATCCAAGCCAACATTCATCACCAACAATCACAAACTTCCACAAACATTCAAGCCAACAACCATCACCATCATTCATCACAACATTCAAAACATTCACAAAGTTTCACAAATATTCACAAACTTTCAAGCCAAAAATCATTACCAACAGAAAAAACCAGCATTCACAAACATCAGCACCAGCATCATCACCAGTCATCACCAGCATCCACACCAACATCAGCACCAGCATCTTCTTCTTTTTCTTCAGAGTCAGTGTCCATGTCAGAGTCATTGTCCATGTCAGAGGCATTGTCTATGTCAGAGTGACTGAAAGGGGATTACATGATCATTGATATATTCCAATTAGCACCTCATATAAATGATCATAGTTTTAAGAAGAAATGATTACTTCTAGATAAGGTAATCCACTTGTGATAATGTGTTGTTTTATGCTAATGTTGGTATAACTACTTTCTAGTTGAATGTCGGTCATCTGGTTGTGTCTCATTATATGGTCACAATCAATTAAGAAAAGATTTAGTTTATATTTATATACTTCACACAAATTCTCGGCTAGGGGTTGTGCTACTCCCAAAAAAATGGTATGACATTTGAAATATTATGTTAAATGATGATAACTATAGTGGGTTAAATCGAATGCTAATAATGCATATATTTTCCATCTGTAGATGCTAATAATGATGTATGTATGTGACTGTGTGCATGTGTGGTTGTGTCTCATTGTATGTATGTATGTTAAGGATAGAGCATAGTTGAATGAACACTTTGTGAGTGTGTTCTTTGGCAAATTTACCTCGATTGGCCAAACTTAGTATGGATTAACTAAAAGAAACTGTGGATGGAAGTAGAATTTACCTATGATCACAAAAAAATTGTATCATCGATAGCTCCCTATTGCCCACAAACAGAAGTTCAGGCCTTGTAAGAGGATGAGCATGGGTATAGCGCTGAACCCTAATGAGGTAAACCTTGTTGTCGAATCGAGCAGCAAAAGTATTCTCCATGCCAATGCCTTCATAAAATTCCATTTTCAGATATAATGATCTATGGTCAATTCGAGACCAAGGACAGTCGTCAATTTCATGAACATTTCCCATTGGCATCATTAATTCTTTAATTGCAGGAACATTTTTCTTCAGGAACTCGGGAAAGCCAACAACTCTAGCCCATGATTCTGCCTCGAACGCTGGTTCAGGCTCAAATTCTTCACCAGACCATTGTTGCACATAAAAAGCACCTCCACGTTTTATAAAAAGTTTCAGCATTAGTGCACGATCACGCTTACTGTAAGATGGGCATGTTATTAGAAAAGAGTTATCGGGTATAACCCGTATACGCCACTCATTGTGCTCCAGAGTATGCCCAAGCGTGAGTTGCACAAATTCGTAACTCCAATGTCCTGTAAGAACAGTGGCAGTGATGCATAGTGAAGACTCCTCCATTGTTTTTTTTTTGAAACTTTTGACAATGGAGGTTTATTTAATTAGGTGTTGAAGATGTAGACGACAATATGGTTCTGAAGCTTGAAAGGATATGAAGTGAGACACTGAACGTGGCAGGAATATGCGAATTGACAACTTTCTGCTCGGAAGATGAAGCATACTAAAATTGCTTGTTAGCTGGCATGAGTGACCAAACGCCAGTGGTCAATAAGTCCACTGTAATAATTGTGTTCATAACATTTTGTTAAGAAGGCCAATGACCAATCGATTCCACCACTTATCAAATAAATTGTTATCATTTCAGGTGAATATTTAATTCTGGAAGGTAGAGGGATACATTTTGTAGATGTGACACACTTATGTATAGGTACATATATATATATTTCCTATTGCAATTGGATTACTGCGCATATATGATTCATATATATAAATGATTAATACATTTTGCAGATGTGGATACATGTGTACATGTTCAAAATGCGCTAATGAATTGGCCAGGAATGGAGGAATGGCCAGGAATGGAGCTTACTGTATACAATGAAGAAAATTGTGTAGCTGATTTTTGAGTTTTGATATTTGGATAATTAAAACAATTGCTTTAGATGAGTTCCTTGTACAAAGCCTGTATTGCAAAATTTTGAATTAAAGCATTGTATTTGCTATCTTCTACTGTTGCGTTAGCTTTTATTGATATTGCATTTCATGATAATGTTGTTGCATTACATATTGCAGTGGTGTTGCATTGCATATTGTAGTGGTGTTGCATTACATATTGAAGTGGGGTCGCACGTGGACCCCACAGCTGATGTGGATAGCTGATATGGCATGTGCCACGTTGGCAACTGACATGGAGAGATGACGTGTCGTGTGACACGTAGACAGCTGACGTGGAAAGCTGACATGGCCCCATTGGAAGACAGACCCTAACTAATACTTAAGGCAACGCTGAATAATGTTGCATTACGTGCAAATAGTGTTGCATTACGGCTATAATGCAACACTTTCTTTCCGTGGCTGTAGATGGGCAAAAGCGTTGCCTTAGAGGGCTAAGGCAACGGCCGCAGATGCCACGGGTCTCTGGTGTTGCCTATTTGAAAAAAGGGGCTACGAAAACGCTTTTTCAATATAAGGCCACATTAAATTAGTGTCGAATTTGCCCACTTTTGTAGTAGTGTATACACGGATGCATGTGGTACCGGACTAGGTGCTGTAGTAATGCAAGGAGGTAGGGTTGGAGCTTATGCTAGTCGGCAGTTGAAACTGCATGAGGGAAGATATCCTACCCATGATCTGGAATTGGAAGCAATCATGTTCGCATTGAAAATGTGGAGACATTATCTCTTGGGAGAAAGATTTGAGTTGTTTACTGATCATAATTTGTTAAAGTACCTTTTCTCCCAGAAAGATTTAAATCTCCGTCAGCAAAAATGATTATTGTTCTTGGCTTCATATGATTTTGATATCGCATATACACCCAGGAAGGGAAATGCGGTAGTCGATGCATTGAGTAGGAGACATGCCAGTTTAGGGGCTATCTTTCTTGAATGGAAGCAACTGGAGTATATTACGGGATATGATTTCAGACCTAAGTGCAAATTGGATCCCGAAATGTTAGCAAGTTTAACGATCATACACACTTTGATTGAGCGGATAGGTTCCAGACAGGGGGACGATCCTAACTCATTGGAAATCATCTCCAAATTAGAGATGGGTATCGATGAGGAGATGAACAAGTATGGGCTTGATCGAGAAGGACAACTTCGAAAGAATGGGAGACTAGTTATGCCTAATATCATTGGATTGAGAGATGAAGTGCTTAGTGAATGCCATCACACAAAACTGACTGTACATCCTGGTGGTAATAAAATGTATCGAGACATGAAGCAAACCTACTACTGGGAAGGAATGAAGAGAGACGTTGGGAATTTTATATCCAAGTGCATGAACTGCCAGCTAGTTAAAGCCGAGCAAAAGAAGCCTAGTGTTTTGTTACAACCGCTGGAATATCCCGAATGGAAATGGGAACAAGTCTTAATGGATTTCATTAGTGGTTTACCAAAGACTAGGTTGGGCCAGGATAGTATTTGGGTGATTGTGGATCAATTGACCAAAAGTGCAAGGTTCATACCGATCAAGTCGAATAGAACGACCCCTAAGTTAGCAGAACTGTATATGAAATGGGTAGTGAGATTTCATTGATTACATAAAGGTATTGTGAGTGACTGAGGTCCATTATTCACTAGTGGGTTTTGGAAGAGCTTAAAAGAGGCTTTAGGATCAGAATTACATCTCAGTACCGCATACCATCCTCAAACCAACGGTCAGACAGAGAGGGTGAATCGCGTATTAGAGGATCTCTTGAGATCTTGTATATTGGATTTTGGTGGATCATGGGATGACCATTTGCATCTGGTTGAGTTTGCATATAATAATAGTTATTAATCTAGTATTGGTATGGTTCCATTTGAGGCTTTGTATGGAAGACGTGCAACTCACCATCGTGTTGGTTGGAAACCGAAGAGAAATTTATGCTTGGACCAGATGTGATAAGAGAAACATCAGATAAGATCTAGGTTATTCAATAGCGAATGAAAGCTGCCCAAGATAGGCAGAAGAGTTATGCTGATAAAAGACAAAGAGAATTGAAATTCTCTATTGGCGACTTGGTGTTTGTCAAGATTTCTCCGTTAAAGAGCGTGATTCAATTTGGTAGGAGAGGCAAGTTAGCAACAAGATATGTTCATCCATTCCCAGTTCTCGAGCAAGTTGGGAATTTGGCATATAAAGTAGAATTTTCTGACAAGATGGCAGGGGTTCACAACATATTTCATGTTTCGCAGTTAAAGAAGTTTGTGCATGATTCTGATATGACTCTTCCACCAGATCAGTTGGATGAAATCGAAGTAGAACCCGAAGTGGTTGGGAATCACTTACCAATTTGAATTGTCGATACAAAGCAACTACGAAGGAAGACTGTGAATCTAGTCAAGGTCCAGTGGGGTGATGATGAGAACGATTGTACTTGGGAAACAGAGGAGAACAAAAGGAATACGCATCCAGAACTCTTTGCCTAGTAAGATTTTAATAACAATATAGTTATCCCCTTGTTAGTAAACCGCATGCTAGGATAAGGTTGTAGTATTATTGTGTATGTTTGATTGTTTGTAAATGGTTGATAGGCATGCGGGACCCATTGTTCTTTTCTTAGTTAAGGAAGGGGGGAAAATAGTGTAACGACCCGTATTCTATGCATCGGAGGATCGTAGAATATTTATTTCTTCCACATACGAAGTCGTATGGTCGTGTAACTTTGGGTAACGACTATTGGGGACATTTCCCATGTTCACGATTTTTGCCGATTTTTAAATAACCGTTTTACCCCTGGAGAATCTTGTTTCATCTATAACTTTTGATTGGTAAGGACTTTTGACTTGTAACCACTTTCATTGAATTTGGATGATGGTTTAGCTTTCCGTAGAGTGGTCATATTAGCCAAATGGACTTACCATTTGGGAGATATGACTGAAACAAGGTTTGGAAGGTGAAAAACTGCTTAAGTGAGCTTAGGAGGGTAATTAGTGAATGGGCCCATAATCCATTTCGGGATTAGGGTTATGGGAGAGCTGAAACGAGTTAGAGAACAGTTATTTTCATTTTTCTAGTCGTCATCTACCTTCCTCTAACCCTAACAATGGACTCTACCTTCTAAATCACTCCGAAATCACCGTTTAACCATCAATTAAGTTAATCAACATCAAATCAAGGCAAATCAACATCAAATTGGAGATAGAGCTATTGTGTTGCATTGGGATTTGAACCATATCAGAGATATTTTTAGATATTTTGTTTATTTGCGGCTAAGTGAGTGATTTGCATCGTTTTTCACTAATCACGGCTAATTAGTGGTGATTAGTGATAACTAGCGAAATTATGCATGTAAAAAATCTAGAAAAACATTAAGAAATTCCGAAATATTATTTTATGCCACTGTTAGAAATTTGGGTTAATTTGGACATGTTATGCTAATCCTAATGTTAGATTTGATTAAACACGATTAAGGGGAAAACTTGGGTTTTTGGGTATGTTTGATCGATATAAACATGTCATATTATTGTTTTGGTGTTTATGGTTGATTATGCATGTTGTCATTACTGTATGGTATGCTTTGTGATTGCTTAGTAAAGTCAGAATGGTTGAAAACGCCATCGTACGGCGTAAATTGCTTGTTGGAATAGTTGCAGAAATTGGTCAGACCCCCCTCCCCATCGTGAAGAACTATCACGAACCGACCCCCTCCGTCTGTGAGGCACCCTTCACGAGCCGAGCATGCAAACATGAGCCGACCAGGAGCTTGGGCCATGATCTTGAGTCACGAACCAGAGCAGGGAACATCCATAAGCCGAGTTGAGGAGGAGGATCACGAGCTGGTGTTTCCCTCACGAACCAAACAAGGTCACGAACCGGAATGGAGCATCACGAACCACCTCCACGAGCCGGACCAGACCGGGTTTCATGAACCGATCATCACGAGCAGACCATGGTGTCACGAGGTGAGTGTACCCCGAACCGTGAGCTGCTGCATATCTTGAACCAAATGGAAACTGAACCATGAACCGAGGGAGACCAAAACCCAAGATGCAAAGGTAGTCCAAATAGGAGGTTAGAACTCAGGATACACACGGGAACACGAGTTAACTTTGTGAGTTGGATTTTGCTGCGGAACGTGTGCAAAGGGGTTATCGATGTCTATAACTTTGATTCACCAGGGAGAGACGGAGGTTAGGCAGTGGATCAGTGCAGTGGAGTAACCATTACCCCAAAGGGGCAAAGTGATCGTAGCATGACTATGAGCCAGTGCAGTGGAGTCATTTTGACTCCAAAGGGGCAAAGTGGACATAGCAAAGGATTAGTGGCTGTGGATCAATGCAATGGGGTATTATGACGCCCAAGGGCAAAGTGATCACAGCAAAGTATTGGGTGATCAAAGTGGTGGATATCGTACACTTTACGCATCGAGTAAGACATGTGAGGATGATTGCTATGTTTGATGTTTGCTACCACCATGACATGCACATCCCTTCCCTATTGTTTTCACACCATGTGTTAGTGTCACCTTAGAGTATTGTACATCCTGTTGTGCTAAGTCTTTGGTTGCAGGTTAAGGTATGGTTATGTATACCTGTTATTGTTCTGTTTTTGCTGCTTATTGCTCATATCAGACTTTTGTATGACCTAGAGCTTTATGTCTCTTCTTATTACTCTGGGTGCTTCTAAATGAGCAGACAAAGATAGGTTAGCTGGTTATGCACGAGTAGCTGTCCGGAGACGAGCAAGAGGCTTACACATATCATTTCCATAAATTCTCCCTGTGTTGTGGCTGGTCACTACTTTAGGCATTAGTAGAGTACCTTCCTATTTTGCTTTAGAGACAGCTTTTAAAAGTTGTCGTAATGATGGTTTAGATCATAAGCTGTATTTTGAAATTTTAAGCTACTATGATGGTTTAGTTTTCAGCTTATGCACTGTCTTACCTGTTTCATATCAAGTTATGTTATTATTATATTTTTTTTCCATGCGCTATGAGATATGCTACAGGTTCTTTGAAGATTCATCGTTTCAAAATCATTTTCCTTTGACGACCGTCCTATGCTGGTTGGACATCGGCACAACGCATTTCGGTGAAATGTCGGTTGGTGCGGGGCAGGCCATCAATGGTAAAGGAGGTCGGTCGGCCTTCTGAAGAATCACCTGATCGTTCATAAACACTCGGGTTTGATTATATTGTGAAGATTGAGCCCTATATTGATTGTTGTTTGGCTCATTGTGTGGTGACTTTGAGGTATATCAGTGTTCGAAGTGACGTGATGAGTTCGTTGATCGGTGTAAAGCAACGAATGTGCAGACAACTCAAAAGGTGTTGGGTTGTGGATAATGGTTATTCGAGTGGGACTTGGGTTTGAGAATTATCGCCAGAAATGACGACTAGAGATTCAAAGGCCGAGAGATTATCGTTATCGTAAGTTCTAGCAGACTCAAAGCAGAGGTACTTTGGGCAGTCATAAAGGGCCTCATACCTTGGGCAATCATAAAGGGCCTAGTTGTCGAGGACAAACATACGAGTCATGATGGCGTATGGAGTTGTGCTGGAATTGGGTTTACCATTAGCCCTTGACATATGGTAGTCATGATGGGCCATTATACGATTAACGATGGTTTCAAAGCAGGATTGGCGGTGATAGCCAGAGTTTGTCATGGATGTTTGAATGTCTGGATGTTTTGTTATACATCTCACGTGGATTATCCAACGTCGAGGGAGATGTTTCTTGAGTTCTTGACGGATATTGGTTTAGGCCTCTGGCGAGAGTACTTGAGGGATGTTAAACTCAATCAGGGTTGTTTACATGAGACCTAAGTAATCTGGATGCTATGAATGTTATAGATTGTTGTTTTGATTGCTATGGACAAATTGTTGTTACCTTGGATGTTATGTATTGTAAAGGCTATCACTATCGGATGTGGGGTAGAATGGTGTGAGTTCTTTCTAGTATTGAGTAGTAGTTGTTAAATCTACCCATTTTCATATACTTTATTGATGAAGTTGGTTAGCTATTGGGCTAAGACTGTTGTTTGACTCAAGGTTTTATGTTTCCTTCTTATTACCTTGGGTTGTTTATCCGGTTGTGGACGGGCATACTAAGTAGAAGGTGGTCTTTTATTGAAGGCGATGATGCTGATCGATGGTGAGCAGGAGGCTCACGTACCAGTTTTATTACTATATAGTATTTTCTATTTCCGTTGATACTTTATACTCTGAGGGATCTAGTGAGGATCTTCGTACAGAAATATTATCCAAAGCTGTATGGATCTTTCTACATGTTCCGTTAATAGTTTTCAGTTTCTATGCAAGTGAGTTTCACTATTATTGCCTGTTATATATGTTATATTACATTTTATCCTTGCATTGTTAGATTTACGACAGGTTCGGATGACGTTCACCTACTTTGATGGTCATCCATAGCTACCATGCACACCTTTAATCGCATATTCCTTTTATTTAGTGCACGGGTTATAGACGGTCGTCACATTTGGTACCAGAGCTCTAGTTAACGATTTTAGCCAAAGTTCAGAGATGTAATTACGTATGAGAGACATATTTGTAGATTTCAGTTGGATGCTTACTATATATATTAGCATATATAGTAGTAATGGATGTTTTCCTTTAGTATTTTATCTTGGAAGTGGCTAATTATTCCAAAATGGCAGATTTAGAATGAGTAGATGATCATCAAGACACGCCTCTAGGAGAGTTAATACTGGAGGGGGAAATGGTGGCAAACCAGACTACCCAGCCATGTTCGAGGCCATGGCAGCAACAATCATGAATAGGATTCCCACTCTAGTGGCGGCTACGGTTGATGTAGGAGTTCCAGTGCCTAGTGCGGTAGAATTTGCAAAGCTATGCCAAGAATTTTATTCATTGGAGGAAAACAATTCAAGGGCACTGAACCAGTTGAAGAAGTTCAAAGATGGTTGGATACTTGTGTTAGGATCATTAAGGACTTGGATATTGATGATGCACCAAAGAGGAAGCTTGCATCAAGGCAATTAAAGGGCAGAGCGATGGACTGGTGGAACTCTGTCACACTTGAGACCCCTAAAGAGGATATCTCATGGGAGTTGTCCCATGCTAAGTTTGAAGCAAAGTTTATCTCCACCGTGCAAAATTCAATTCTGTTTAAGAGATTCGTGGTGCTTAAACAGAATGGTCGGCCAATTCTCGACTATATTTCTGACTTCGAGGCTTTGTCAAAGTATGCTTGTTCATATGTGGATACTCCTTATCAAAAGAACGAGAAGTTTATCTTGGGATTGGATTAATACCTTGGGAATCAGCTCGTGGATCACCTCGATGATAGCTTTGAGAAGATTGTCGAGAAAGCTTTGAGGCATGAAAATCTGTTTCCTAAGAAGATGTCTGTTGTTGCACCTAAGGAAGAACAGAAGCCACAACAAGGTGGTAATAACAAGAAGAGGAAGCAGCAAAAACAGAAAGGGAAGAATGGCCAGAAGAATCCTAAGAGCGATTTTGTTTGCTTGAATTGCCAATAGAAAGGCCATTTTGCTAATGAGTGCAAAAATCCGAAGGTTGAGAGAAGTGTCACAATTGTGGCAAGACTAGACATCTCAAGAAGGATTGTCCGTAACCAGTGAAAGAGAAGTAGATTGTGAAGGCATATGCTTTGGAAGCTGTGCCAACTTCCTTAAGAGCTCCCACTGCGGAGGAAAAGGAAAGGGTGTTGTGGTGCAACGTACTCTTTCTGTTAATGGTGTTTCAGTCCATGTGCTTTTTGATATTGGGACATCACATTCATTCATTTGCAATGAACTTTTTTGTCGTCTGGGTTGGGAACCTGAGATCCGTGATAGACCATTGATAGTGACTAATCCAGTTGGGGGTTCTTCTAGTTTGTGCATGATATGTCGTGGTCTAGTGTTGTCGAGTCATGATTGCTCTTTTGTGTGTGATTGCTTTGTTCTTAACTTCGCTGGGTTTGAGATCATATTGGGCATGTATTGGCTCAAGAGGTATGCAGAAAGAGTGAATTGCGAGAAGCTAGAGGTGAGGGTCGGGGATGTGGAAGGGCGAAAGGTGTTGATTAGATGTAAGCGCAAAGATGGGGTCTTCGTAAGTTATCTATATTCGCTTGGGTTCCACAAGAAGACCTGTCATCAGTGCTGATTGCTAATGAGTATGAGGATGTCTTTGACGAGGTCAAAGGGTTGCCGCCGTATCGTGAAATCGAGTTTAGGAATGATTTGGTCAAGGGTGCTAGACCAATCATTATGCCTCTTAGGAGGATGGCGCCTACGGAACAGCGAGAGTTGGAGGTGCAAGTTAGAGACCTATTGGGAAAAGGATTCATTCGGAGGAGTGTTTCCGAACGAGGTTCACTGGTCATGTTTGCAACCAAGGCAGATGGCTCGTTAAGATTTTGTGTGGACTATCGTGAGCAGAATAAGGTGACTAAGAAGAACAAGTATCCGTTACCAAGGATTGATGACTTGTTCGATCAGCTTCACAAAGCCAAAGTGTTTTCTCGGATGGATTTGGAAAAAAGATTTCCCCAGTCGAGGGTGGCAAAGAATAGTGTGCCAAAGACTGCTTTTAGCACATCATCCTGGTTTTTCGAATGGTTGGCGATGCCATTCGGATTGACTAACGCAACAGTGTATTTCGTGGATCTTACGAATAGGATATTCAGAGACTAGTTGAACAAGTTCGTGCTTGTGTTCGTAGTTGATTGTAACACCCCACCTCCGCTAGGGTCACTCACAGAGGGAATGCACTAGGTTTGGTGAAGCATTATCGAGGTAAACATGCACAGAAATATTACAAGACAGAACATATATAAAACAGCGGAAGTAAAACAAATTTCATTACCTTAAAAAATAAAGTCTAAAGCCTTTTACATCAGAATACATCAAAACCTGTCTTGCAATAATAAAGAAGCATAAAACCATTTCATGAATTATTCCCCAAGTAAAACAGTAAAGTAGCCATAGCCAAGAAAAGTCCAAGCCATGCGTGATGACCTTCAAGCAGAAGAAGTCCGAACTAGATAACAGTGTTTCCTCCCTGAAAACCTAGGGGGGGGGGAACGGAAGACAAGAGGAAAAAGAAAACGGGGTCAGTCATAAAGACTGGTAAGTCCTATCTACTTCCAGTATAAAAACAGGTAAAGGTAACATGACATGCATAAACTGAAAGTAAACATAAGGATGACTACAAGATAGATAAACTAAAACAGGCTGAACTACTGTAGCAAGGAAACTAAGATATTATGATAAACTATGGTGTCATGATAAGTCAAGGTATCACATCGTCCAGTTTCTATCAAGTATAATATCCCGAGGTATCTATCCTGTATAACGTCCCACGGTATCTATCATGTATATTTCTCATGGTCCTAACATGTATATTTGCTCTGCACCTCTCGTACTAGTATCCCAACCCGCGTCATGTGTTAACTATGAATGTCCCTTGCCCAATGTCATGTAATGGTCCATGTCAACCTAATATATAGCATATGTAGGTTTTCCCAACTCGTATGTTTCTTTCCATGCATAAGTTCAGTCCTTTGCCGTAGGCCATACGGGCTTTCCCATGTAAACGTTTTATCCTTGAGGTTATTTTGGACTGCTACCCTTGATCTAGTTATGTTTCCTTACCATGAACTATCGCGCGTTCACTTAGGATTTATGCCGCCTAGGACCACTAGGGATTATGCTACCTAATGAACGTTTCCGTGTCTCGGGTTTGGGTTCAGCCACCTAGGACCACTAGGGATTATGCCACCCGTCAACCGCGCCCTTTATCCCGCGTATGTATCATGAATCGTTTTCCATGTCTAGACGCACATGTTCCTCAATGTGCCATCCGAGTTCCGTGTCAGGGCAAATCAAGAAATACGGAACTCGGTCGGGAGCTTTAAGTCATCTGCTGTTGCAGATATCAAGGTCTGTTTTTGTACCCGTGGCTATGGTCCCACGTGACCCCTCCCTCAACTACTGAAAGGCAACCCATGAAAAATCATGTATGAGAACTACACTACGGCCCATCGATTCCCATTCCCAGATAGCCAACCTCACCCATAACTCGATAGCTAGTATATGGTCTTTTGGGAGTTCCCTGCCTTTCCGAACGTACACGATTGACTAAAGATGGTAGGTAGTCGGCGACATGCTATCCCAGGGCAAAATCAAGTATCGTCGACTCCACGCTAATCCATCCCAGTCTTTAGGTCGCTCGCATAGCAACCAAGGCATACTCTTGGCTCTTCTACCGCAGACCTTAACCTCTGTGAGGCCGGGTTTCATGGACCACTCGCCACCTCACAGAGGGATACCTAGAGTACCCTCACCTTCCCCGAAGCTTCCGCTTCGTCACCCAGCTCGCTGGAGCTTTTATCCAAGTCAGATAACTTGCTCCTCCTCGTATACTAAGCGATGATCTACCGTACCAGGTTAATCATCTCTTTATGAACTAGTCCCATGTCCTTAGCTAAGAATTATTACTTAGTTACCCTTAACTAAGGTTTACCACTTAGCCCCTCTTTCCGCTATCCTTGTTAACTACGATTTCCAACCTAGTCCTCTGAGCTAGGGTTTTGTCAAATGGGTTAAGTGTTGTTATCCAAGTTCGTGACTTGACCCGCCTACAAATCATGTCAAGATTGGCTAAGTACTCAAGTTCAAGGCTTAGCCCTACAAGTTGGTTAAGTGTACCAAGAAGCTCATGACTTAACCCTATCAAGTCAAATTGGTTAAGTATTTATTTGCCTTAACCCTATCATATTTTCATGTTAGATTGATTAAGCATAGACTATCTTAATCCCATCAGATTATCGAGTCGGATTGGTTAAGTATGGGTTAGCTTAACCCCATCCACTAATCGTATTACAATGGCTAAGCCTAATCTTAAAAGGTCTTGTGACTTAACCCTTATCAGGTCCACCTATTAGATTGGTTAAGTATAGGTTACTTAACCTCATCAATCATCATGTATAATTGGTTAAGTATAAGTCACTTAACCCCATTAAATTACCGTGTTAAGTTGGTTAAGTACTGGTTACTTAACCTCTTTGAATTACCAAGTTTAGATTGGTTAAGTGTTTAACTTAACCCCATCAAATTACCGTGTTTAGATTAGTTAAGTGAAGGTTACTTAACCCCATCTAATTACCGTGTTTAGATTAGTTAAGTGAAGGTTACTTAACCCCATCTAATTTCCATGTTAGATTAGTTAAGTATGAATTACTTAACCTCATCGAATTTACCGTGTTTAGATTAGTTAATTGTTGATTACTTAACCCATCTAATTACCAAGTCGGATTAGTTAAGCGTAAATTACTTAACCCCATCCCCTAATTGTTTTGTATGGTTAAGTGTCATCAAGCCCGGTCCCACTCAACCTACCCATTCATGTCATATCGGTTAAGTGTCATTAGTTAAATTTACTTAACCTTATCATGTGGCATTAATTTAATTAATGCACTCTCAACCTCTCACATTAGACCTTGTTATGGTTACTAGTTAAGCCGGGCGGGTCCGGGTAGATTTACACCACAACCTAGTCTAACCTCGGGTCTTAAGCGCGACATGACCAACTTCTCACATTGGATCTTATTGTTTGTAGCCACTAGTTAAGTCGGGCGGGTCCGGGTAGATTTATGCTACAAACTCAACCCAACCTCGAGTTGGCCACTTCCATGTTTGGTCTAGTGTTATATTACACTTACAACCCATATGTGTCTAATTTCAAGTCCCATGTTTACCCATGTATCATGCCCCCATTTTGGTTCAACTTACATGTCGTGTTCACATGTAACCTCAAGTCAAGTTTTCATGTCATATTCAAGTCAAGATTTTGCGTCATGTTCATGTTTATCTAACTACCCCAAAATCGTGTTTTCACTTGAGTAAAAGCGAGTCAACATAGTAGGTATACTATGGCTACATGTAGACCCCAAAACATGCACGATGCCACAAAAGGGATTGGCTCCAAACATGCATGGTATCATAAGGGGGTTTGGCCTTAAAACATGAATGATCATATAGGGATTGGCGAGCATGCATAACATAAAAGGGAATTGGCCACAAGCATGCATAACATAAAAAGGTGATTGGCCACAAACTTGCATATTATCATAAGGGGTTTCGGGTTCATATACTTGCATAACCCCAAGTTATGTTCATGCACATATTTCACAAGCCCAAAGTGGTTCTAAGGTCTTATGCCCACATTCACAAGTTAAAGGTTCAATCTTTCATGATAGACTAGGCTAAACATAACATGAGTGACATGCTATAGTCGCTAAAACATAGTTCTAAGTCATATATTCAAGGTAAGAGGCAAAACTAGGTTCACATAGGTTATAACACTTATGTTTAACCGCATTTTATCCCATGCCATCATTAAACTACCGTTAACATCTCGAAGTAGCTAGAACTTACTTAGCGTGGCAAGAGGACTAGGAGCATGAATCATTTTGACGAAGAAAGGTGGCTCCTTTGATGAAGAACCGTCATGAAATCGCCATAGCAATGTTGATCCACTCCCTTGATTTGATGTAGCAAGCTAGCACCTTTGATTCGGATCTTGTTTGAATGCATAGGCTCTTGAATTAGGGGATGGAGGCCATGATCAATGTAGATTTGGGCAGCACTTCGTTGCAAGAGTGATTTGTGAGGGTTTAGGCAAGTCTAGGGGTGTTTTTATAGAGATTAGGGTAGTTTTAGGCCGTTAGATTAACCCTAGGATAGATCCCAGCCCTCAAAAATCGTCACAAGCCTCCAAAACAGAGCCAAACAGCAAAACAGGTGCACCAGGTTGCCTGGATCCGACCAGGCAGGTCGACCCCCAGGTGGACCCTGGGGTCGACTCCCCAGTCGACCTGGCCCCACCCAGGTCGACTCCCAGGTCGACCCCCAGGTCGACCTGGTTCTGACGGGATTTTTCCTGCCTAGCCTGATTTCTGAAAATTTGAAATCTGTTTTGAATTCTGATTTTTTGTGAAACTTCTGAAGGCCATATCTCGGTCATACGGACTCCGATTTAAGAAATTTCGGACTCTATTTCACGTATTTTTTCAAGATGAACGCAATGGCATATCCCGTTTTATCTGATTCAGATTTTATAATTTAATTCTGCCTTGATTCTTGATTTAACATGTTGTTAAATTTCGGGTTGTTACATTCTCCCCTCCTTTAAGGATTTCGTCCCCGAAATCTCCAAGTTAGGAAGAACATATCCTACCATCCATCATCCATCTACTCAAAACATCATCCACATGCAACCATTGTCCTTAGACGATTTCTAATGACATATGAACATATGCAGAACGTGTGTGTATATGCTCCTTGGCTAATGCTAATGATCAGGCCTGAATGATCTTTCTAATGCAAAATATGTTTAGTGCCATGAGTCCAACATGTATGCAAATAGTCCTAGTCATATAAGTACTATATGCGTGCACAAACATTCATTCATATGCAACATCCGCATGATAACACATTCAATTTCATCCATAAACAAGTATAGATACTCGTGCATATGCAACGTGAAATGTGACCGCGTCAATCTAGTATCTAATGTGTATTCGCGCATCCACGAGCAACCACTTGCAACCATATCAATCATAACATGTTTCAAATACATGTTTACATCCATAGAGTTCTATCTAAGGTTCCCAAGATAAGATCGAGGAGATAAACAAGACAAACTCCTTACGGGGTTTGTAACAGAAACAGGACCGAGAGGATATCCACCAAAAGATAACATGCGAGCAAGCTCTACAGGAAAAACCAGGGATCATGGATACACCCCTTAAACAGAGGTACGATGCGCGTGTCTAGCCTTACGTCTTCTAAGTCGCGTTTCCTTGAGCTTAATTCCTCGGTGCCCTGACCGCCTTTTTAACTCCATAATTTCGTAGCTCCTTGATTCCTATTTCCAAGATATGAGTTAGAACTCATTTTATTGTCGCCTCTTATTCCACTTTCACTTATCCTTTCCCTAGTATACTTGGCTCAAACGTGTCCACTTACTCATGCAAGCTCTCCAAAATTCACTAGGGAATTCTGGATCTCGTTTGCCGATGCCAATCCATGTTGCCAAGAGTACATACTTGGGTGATTCCCATAACTCATGCATAAGCGAAACGAACCATCCGCCTTAGCGGCGAATCCCATTCGAACGGATTACCAACAACTGCATCCCAAGATTCTAGGTAACTAACCATGACAGATCCCAAAAGGTTACACGAGACTTCGAGGGTATCACCAAGGTGAGTCGAGAGTCTAACTACCCTCTTTCCAAAACCGAGAATGGCACCCCTTATTGGGTGACCATTTTATCCCTAGAATCCATCCGTAGCCGAGACATGTCATTCTCAAATCCAAACAAGTCATGAAGAAATGGACCAACTCTCCAACCAGATTTTTGGGACAAAAACTGGGATCCTCTACCATGCTAGTACTAAGGTGCAGAGACTCAACTATCCAAGCAGACTTAAATGATACGATGATCAAGACAAAGTCTGGACGGGATGATAGAAAAGAACGGCTCAACCTTTACCAGAAACGTTACCATCTCTTTTAGGTACCCTAGAAATGGGAGCGTACAATTGCCCTCTCCGATGATATTGTCCTTGTCCTCCTTGATGGACTAAGCCATACCAACAAGTTGCTTATCCTTAAGCTCGCGTCCTTTATCCTTACTCCTATTATCCTTCCTTGTACCACGACAACTGGTTTCTCGAGAACCACCTCCATCGTATGGGAAACACCTACGTGGCTAGACAAAGATTAGTCACAGTTAGAACTACTGTGACCACAGATGGAGGAAAGAAAGGAAAGGAGATTCAATCAAGGAATCAAAGGATAATGCTAATGGCCTTTGGGGAATAGCCTTTTAAAACAAACTTTTCTTGAAAAAAGCTTCTTTGTAAAACGGTTTCTCAAATAGTTTTTAGAAGGTTTTAAAACTTTTGCCCAGTCTGGTAACCTTCTGCTCTGATACCAAATGTAACACCCCACCTCCGCTAGGGTCACTCACAGAGGGAATGCACTAGGTTTGGTGAAGCATTATCGAGGTAAACATGTACAGAAATATTACAAGACAGAACATATATAAAACAACGGAGGTAAAACAAATTTCATTACCTTATAAAATAAGGTCTAAAGCCTTTTACATCAGAATACATCAAAACCTGTCTTGCAATAATAAAGAAGCATAAAACCATTTCATGAATTATTCCCCAAGTAAAACAGTAAAGTAGCCATAGCCAAGAAAAGTCCAAGCCATGCGTGATGACCTTCAAGCAGAAGAAGTCCGAACTAGATAACAGTATTTCCTCCCTGAAAACCTGGGGGGGAGGGGAAACGGAAGACAAGAGGCGAAAGAAATCGGGGTCAGTCATAAAGACTGGTAAGTCCTATCTACTTCCAGTATAAAAACAGGTAAAGGTAACATGACATGCATAAACTGAAAGTAAACATAAGGATGACTACAAGATAGATGAACTAAAACAGGCTGAACTACTGTAGCAAGGTAAACTAAGATATTATGATAAACTATGGTGTCATGATAAGTCAAGGTATCACATCGTCCGGTTTCTATCAAGTATAATATCCCGAGGTATCTATCTTGTATAACGTCCCACGGTATCTATCATGTATATTTCTCATGGTCCTAACATGTATATTTGCTCTGCACCTCTCGTACTAGTATCCCAACCCGCGTCATGTGTTAACTATGAGTGTCCCTTGCCCAATGTCATGTAATGGTCCATGTCAACCTAATATATAGCATATGTAGGTTTTCCCAACTCGTATGTTTCTTTCCATGTATAAGTTCAGTCCTTTGCCGTAGGCCATACGGGCTTTCCCATGTAAACGTTTTATCCTTGAGGTTATTTTGGACTACTACCCTTGATCTAGTTATGTTTCCTTACCATGAACTATCGCGCGTTCACTTAGGATTTATGCCGCCTAGGACCACTAGGGATTATGCTACCTAATGAACGTTTCCGTGTCTCGGTTTGGGTTCAGCCACCTAGGACCACTAGGGATTATGCCACCCGTCAACCGCGCCCTTTATCCCGCGTATGTATCATGAATCGTTTTCCATGTCTAGACGCACATGTTCCTCAATGTGCCATCCGAGTTCCGTGTCAGGGCAAATCAAGAAATACGGAACTCAGTCGGGAGCTTTAAGTCGTCTGCTGTTGCAGATATCAAGGTCTGTTTTTGTACCCGTGGCTATGGTCCCACGTGACCCCTCCCTCAACTACTGAAAGGCAACCCAAGAAAAATCATGTATGAGAACTACACTACGGCCCATCGATGCCCATTCCTAGATAGCCAACCTCACCCATAACTCGATAGCTAGTATATGGTCTTTTGGGAGTTCCCTGCCTTTCCGTACGTACACGATTGACTAAAGATGGTAGGTAGTCGACGACATGCTATCCCAGGGCAAAATCAAGTATCTTCGACTCCACGCTAATCCATCCCAGTCTTTAGGTCGCTTGCATAGCGACCAAGGCATATTCTTGGCTCTTTTACCGCAGACCTTAACCTCTGTGAGGCCGGGTTTCATGGACCACTTGCCACCTCACAGAGGGATACCAAGAGTACCCTCACGTTCCCCGAAGCTTCCGCTTCGTCACCCAGCTCGCTGGAGCTTCTATCCAAGTCAGATAACTTGCTCCTCCTCGTATACTAAGCGATGATCTACCGTACCAGGTTACTCATCTCTTTATGAACTAGTCCCATGTCCTTAGCTAAGAATTATTACTTAGTTACCCTTAACTAAGGTTTACCACTTAGCCCCTCTTTCCGCTATCCTTGTTAACTACGATTTCCAACCTAGTCCTCTGAGCTAGGGTTTTGTCAAATGGGTTAAGTGTTGTTATCCAAGTTCGTGACTTGACCCGCCTACAAATCATGTCAAGATTGGCTAAGTACTCAAGCTCAAGGCTTAGCCCTACAAGTTGGTTAAGTGTACCAAGAAGCTCATGACTTAACCCTATCAAGTCAAATTGGTTAAGTATTTATTTGCCTTAACCCTATCATATTTTCATGTTAGATTGATTAAGCATAGACTATCTTAATCCCATCAGATTATCGAGTCGGATTGGTTAAGTATGGGTTAGCTTAACCCCATCCACGAATCGTATTACAATGGTTAAGCCTAATCTTAAAAGGTCTTGTGACTTAACCCTTATCAGGTCCACCTATTAGATTGGTTAAGTATAGGTTACTTAACCTCATCAATCATCATGTATAATAGGTTAAGTATAAGTCACTTAACCCCATTAAATTACCGTGTCAAGTTGGTTAAGTACTGGTTACTTAACCTCATTGAATTACCAAGTTTAGACTGGTTAAGTGTTTAACTTAACCCCATCGAATTACCGTTTTAGATTAGTTAAGTGAAGGTTACTTAACCCCATCTAATTACCGTGTTTAGATTAGTTAAGTGAAGGTTACTTAACCCCATCTAATTACCATGTTAGATTAGTTAAGTATGAATTACTTAACCTCATCGAATTTACCGTGTTTAGATTAGTTAAGTGTGGATTACTTAACCCCATCTAATTACCAAGTCGGATTAGTTAAGCGTAAATTACTTAACCCCATCCCCAAATTGTCTTGTATGGTTAAGTGTCATCAAGCCCGGTCCCACTTAACCTACCCATTCATGTCATATCGGTTAAGTGTCATTAGTTAAATTTACTTAACCTTATCATGTGGCATTAATTTAATTAATGCACTCTCAACCTCTCACATTAGACCTTATTGTGGTTACTAGTTAAGCCGGGCGGGTCCGGGTAGATTTACACCACAACCTAGTCTAACCTCGGGTCTTAAGCGCGACATGACCTACTTCTCACATTGGATCTTAATGTTTGTAGCCACTAGTTAACCCGGGCAGGTCCTTGTAGATTTATGCTACAAACTCAACCCAACCTCGAGTTAGCCACTTTCATGTTTGGTCTAGTGTTATATTACACTTACGACTCATACGTGTCTAATTTCAAGTCCCATGTTTACCCACGTATCATGCCCCCATTTTGGTTCAACTTACATGTCGTGTTCACATGTAACCTCAAGTCAAGTTTTCATGTCATATTCAAGTCAAGATTTTGCGTCATGTTCATGTTTATCTAACTACCCCAAAATCGCGTTTTCACTTGAGTAAAAGCGAGTCAACATAGTAGGTATACTATGGCTACATGTAGACCCCAAAACATGCACGATGCCACAAAAGGGATTGGCTCCAAACATGCATGGTATCATAAGGGGGTTTGGCCTTAAAACATGAATGATCATATAGGGATTGGCGAGCATGCATAACATAAAAGGGAATTGGCCACAAGCATGCATAACATAAAAAGGTGATTGGCCACAAACTTGCATATTATCATAAGGGGTTTCGGGTTCATATACTCGCATAAGCCCCAAGTTATGTTCATGCACATATTTCACAAGCCCAACGTGGTTCTAAGGTCTTATGCCCACATTCACAAGTTAAAGGTTCAATCTTTCATGATAGACTAGGCTAAACATAACGTGAGTGACATGCTATAGTCGCTAAAATATAGTTCTAAGTCATATATTCAAGGTAAGAGGCAAAACTAGGTTCACATAGGTTATAGCACTTATGTTTAACCGCATTTTATCCCATGCCATCATTAAACTACCGTTAACATCTCGAAGTAGCTAGAACTTACTTAGCGTGGCAAGAGGACTAGGAGCATGAATCATTTTGACGAAGAAAGGTGGCTCCTTTGATGAAGAACTGTCATGAAATCGCCATAGCAACGTTGATCCACTCCCTTGATTTGATGTAGCAAGCTAGCACCTTTGATTCGGATCTTGTTTGAATGCATAGGCTCTTGAATTGGGGGATGGAGGCCATGATCAATGTAGATTTGGGCAGCACTTCGTTGCAAGAGTGATTTGTGAGGGTTTAGGCAAGTCTAGGGGTGTTTTACAGAGATTAGGGTAGTTTTAGGCCGTTAGATTCCCTAGGATAGATCCCAGCCCTCAAAAATTGTCACAAGCCTCCAAAACAGAGCCAAACAGCAAAACAGGTGCACCGGGTTGCCTAGGTCCAACCAGGCAGGTCGACCCCCAGGTCGACCCTGGTGTCGACTCCCCAGTCGACCTGGCCCCACCCAGGTCGACTCCCAGGTCGACCCTAGGTGGACCTGGTTCTGGCGGGATTTTTCCCGCCTAGCCTGATTTCTGAAAATTTGAAATCTGTTTTGAATTCTGATTTTTCGTGAAACTTCCGAAGGCCATATCTCGGTCATACGGACTCCGATTTACGAAATTTCGGACTCTATTTCACGTATTTTTTCGAGACGAATGCAATGGCACAGCCCTTTTTATCTGATTCAGATTTTATAATTTAAGTCTGTCTTGATTCTTGATTTTACATGTTGTTAAATTTCGGGTTGTTACATTGATATTCTTGTTTACTCAAGGAGTGAGGAAGAACATAAGACACACTTAAGGGTTGTGGTGGAAATCTTGCGAAAGCAACAACTGAGAGCTAAGTTTTCGAAGTGTCACTTCTGGAAGGCTGAAGTGAGGTTTTTAGGTCATGTTGTTTCTGGAAATGGGATAGCAGTTGACCCCGCTAAAGTGGCAGCAATCCAGGACTGGGGTAGACCTAAGAATGCGACGGATATGAGAAGTTTCCTGGGGTTGGCTGGTTATTATCAATGCTTTATCAAGGATTTCTCTAAGACAACTGCACCGTTGACAAGATTGACGAAGAAGAACCAAGTGTTCACATGGGATGCAAACTGTAAACAAGCATTCGAAATCCTGAAGGAGAGATTGACGAGTGCACCAGTGTTGACCATTCCAAGTAGGAATAAAGAGATTGTAGTGGACAATGATGCATGTGGTACTAAACTTGGAGCGGTACTGATGCAGAAAGATAGGGTTGTGGCCTACGCGAGTCGACAGCTAAAGCCGCATGAAAGGAATTATACAACTCATGATTTGTAGTTAGCGACGATTGTGTTTTCTCAGAAGATGTGGAGACACTACCTATTGGGAGTTCGATTCGAGTTGTTCATGGATCACAAGTCATTGAAGTATCTCCCAAAAAGATTTGAATCTTCGGCAACAACGGTGGTCAGAGTTTCTGGCGTCATATGACTTTGGTACATCCTATACTCCTTGCAAAGTCAACGCAGTTGCAGATGCGTTGAGTAGAAGACATGCAAGTTTGGGAGCAATGTTTTTGGAATGGAAGAGCCTCGAGTATTTGGTAAGGTTTGATTTCAGGCCAAGATGTGAGTTGGAACCTGAAATGTTGGATCAATAACACCAACTCTTATCGAAAGTATCCGCGAGAGCTAAAAGTGAGATGCAAAATTTGTCGAGTTTATCCAAAAACTAGAACCAGAAGATAAAGAGTGCGAGGTCAATCGAGAAGGTTGGTTTCGAAAGCAAGGGCGATTAGTTGTTCTTGATATCGAGGGATTGAGAGATGAGGTTCTGAGAGAATGTCATAACTCGAAGTTGACGATTCATCCCGGTGGTAATAAGATGTATCAGGACATGAAGCGAGTCTATTACTAGGAGGGGATGAAGTGAGATATTGGGAAGTTCATTTCCAAGTGCATGAATTGTCGATTGGTTAAAGCTAAACAGAAGAAGCCGAGTGGTTTGCTTCAGCCATTGGAAGTCCCTACGTAGAAGTGGGAATAAGTATCGACGGATTTTATCGATGGATTATCTAGAACCAGGGCAGGAAATGAAAGGATTTGGGTCATTGTGGATCGCTTGACCAAAAGTGCAAGATTAATTCCTGTTAAGTTGACTAGAACGACATCGAAACTGGATGAACTTTATGTGAAGTGGATAGTTCGATTCCATGGTGTCCCAAAGAGTATAGTGGGTGACCGAGATCATTATTTATCAGTGGATTTTGGAGAAGTTTGCAAGAAATTTGAGAACCGAGTTAAGTTTGACTACGGCTTATCATCCCCAAACAGATAGTCAAACCGAGAGGGTTAATCGAGTTTTGGAAGATCTCCTAAGGGCTTGTGTGTTAGACTTCAGTGGATCATGGGAAGACCATCTACATCTGGTTGAGTTTGCTTATAACAAAAGCTACCAGTCTAGCATTGGGATGGCAGCATACGAGGCGTTGTACGGAAGGTCGTGCAACTCTCCATCTTGTTGGTTGGAAACTGGAGACAAGTTGGTACTTGGGCCTAAAATGATTTGACAAACCTCAGATTGTATTGAGATCATTTGGAAACGAATGAAGGCGATCCAAGATCATTAGAAGAGTTATGCTGATAAGTGTTGAAAAGATTTGGAATTTGATGTTGGAGATATGGTTTTTGTGAAGTTTTCACCATTGAAGCATATGGTTCGATTCAGAAGTAAAGAGAAATTAGCTCCAAGGTTTGTTGGACCATTTGCGATAGTTGAGCGAATTGGAAAGCTCGCATATAGATTGGAGTTACCTGAGAAGATGTTGAGTGTGCACAATATGTTCCATGTGTCGTTTCTACGAAAGTTCGTGCATGATTCGAATGTGGTGGTATCTCCAGAGCAGTATGAAGACATAGAAGTTGAAATTGCAGCTGCGAAACCTCGTAAGCCACTTCATGTTATGAGAAATGACACGAACCAGCTTAAGAGGAAGACAGTTAAGCTGGTCAAGGTACAATGGAGTGAAAAGAATGACGATTGTAATGGGAGACGGAAGAGAACATGAATGCGACTCATCCAGAACTCTTCGTCGGTAGGACCCTTTGATATCGTATCGTTGTTATACTCGTAGCTTATTGTTGTTTGTTAGAATTCCGTATGCTAGGATAAGGCTATGAATGCATGGCTTGATGGTTGCTAGTTTGGATGGTAGAATTGGCTTCTTATAGATGATTGGCATGCAGAATTATTGTGGCTGCTTGTGTTTGCTTGGAATTTTAGGGTGAAATTTTTAAGGGGGGAGAATGTAACAGCCCGTATTTTACGTATCGGAAGATCGTAAAATATTTTTATTTTATTCCCTGAGGATTGGATCATTCTCATCTTTTGATATGTTGCATATGGGGATGTGAGACATATCCATAATTTTTACCCATTTTATTTGTGACCATTTTTCCATTGTTAGTCTTGTACGGGGAAAACTTTTGACTCAGGTCGAATAAGAGGGTGAGACCTGTGCCATTAGAAAGGAAATGATGTTTGCCTTTCCGTAGAGCAGTTACATAAAGGATTTGGCTCAACGGTTTGAGAGAAATCGTTGTTTTAAGGTTTTCCAGTTGGTTGTCCAGGTTTGGAGAGCCTAATGGGATGATTTGGGAGAGGCCCATTGTTTGCGAACAAATTAAACAATTTTAAATAACTGTAAAATCCGTTCGGCTTTCCTAAACAACAAGGATTGTTGTAGAGGGTGTCGAACTCTGGGACCAAAAAACATTCTAATTAATAAATCCAATCAAGTTATTCTAGAATTTTGATTGGTTGCAAACACAAAAAATAAACAAAAAGAGAGTTTTAACAATAAGTGAAAGCAACTAGGGGATAATGACATAGATTTAATTAATACTCATCAATGGCCAACGAATAAATATAGATCTAATTAGTGTTTCTATAACAAACATGAATCAACGATAATTAGGTTTTTAGAAACAAATAAGTGAATGACGACAAGCACATCCTATGCAGGAGCTGTGCTCTTAAACAACCATAGGCTATCAGGAAAGATTCACTAATTAATTCCTAAAACCCTAAAATTAGATGTAAATCTGATAATTGTTAGGTTGAACACGAATACACCCTGTGAAGGAGCATAGCTCTTAAACGACACAGGATATGAAGGTTCAGATCTAACCCTTGATTCAGATCCAGATCTACATGTATAATGTCCTCATCTTTTGGCTATGTGATTCATATTGAATCATATCTATAAGCGTCATCACCACCTAATCAAAGGGGATTAGCTAGACATAGCTAAAGAAGAAGAGAAAAACAAAACAAAAAACATTAACATAAATAAAATAAAATAGCAACAGAGAAGAGAAGGGGAAGAATTTTATTCCAATAGAAGTTGTACAGAATAAAACCCAATGTAATTACAAATGAAAGAGAAACAGTGTATTTATAGTTGCATTGGCCAAGACTAAGAGGCTAATTACACAATGTGGGACAAAATCCCTTTTCTAAAATAACACATAAACTAGTGTGAACGCAACATGAATAAGAGGCCTTGCAAATGGGCTAATGTGAACACAATGTGAATGGATTTGCAATTGGCATATCTTGTTGGCATCTAACTCAACTGTTTTGAGCATGAATAGGAACTCCATAACATCTGCGACAAGCTATCCTTATGAGAAGGCACTGAATCATTAAAATATGTGGTAGAAGGTGGTTGAGCAACAACATTTCTTCAAGCTTTAATCCAGCTCTTAAAATCAACACTCTTCATACACCAATTCTTCAAGCTTTTCAACAACTAAGTGTGTTAATCATTCATCATAAATAATCTGAAAACACAACTATAAATACACAGTATCAATTATTTTAAATATAAAATAAGATAAATAAGCGGATAAAATATACACATTTACGTATATATCAAATACCCCCACACTTATCTTTTTATTCGTCCTTGAATAAACTAAACTAAGATATGTCACACTTTCGTAGGAAACACGATCGCATTTAGCGTATGCAACAAGCCGTTAAACCCCTAGGTGGCCCTAGTCGGACAAGTGTTGTCTCATGAGGGTTTTCATCGGATACTACTGACAAAATCCAAAGCGTCTTATGTACGCGGATTAATCAAACAATATATTTAAGGTCTTTCATATTTCAGGGACTTTACCTGACTTCAATAATAACGGTTTAGTCCCAAATTGTCCATCCCATAATTGGCGCAAAAATGAACAAGAATTTTCAAGCTGAATCGTATTTCCTTGATAACACTGTAATTGTCTTGAAGGTTAAGAGCATGGTGTCAGCCAAAGTTCTACACATCGATAATGTGCACCCAATCAAATTTTTTTTGAATAATTTTGCACCAGTGTAACTGTACTATATTGGATGTGAGTTATGCGTAGATGAAGGGAAATTTTGTAAGTTCTAAAAATGTTATAGATAAGAGGGCGAGTGTATTAGTTGAACGTCAAGCTACAAAAGATAAAGTAATACTAAGTCACGTATGAACATTTTTGTTTTCTTTCATCTCCTCAACTACAGTCCTCACTTCTAAGTACGGTATGATGGATGTGGATGGAATGGACATGCTTTATAGTCAAGAATGATATTGCATTTTTTTCTTCTTTTTTTCTTTTTCTTTTTACAAGATGAATGATGAGTGGAGATGGAACGGAATGATACCATACATTATTTCATTTGATTCCTCCTCTACCAAGCGAATCATAACCAACACTTCATGAAATGAAAGTTTTGTGCCCTAGTTACTCTATTTTTATAAATCTAATTCAACACACAAGTCTGGATTGATGTTATATAAAAAGCTAAAAGGAATGATAAAAAAAGTTTCATAAGATAGATAACCAATATAAAATAAGATGTGGTATATGGTTATCCTACCTTTAAACAAGTACAGAGTGGATAGTGTAGTATTGGTATAAAAGTGACGTTTTTAACCTTTGAAAATGAAAGGTTCTTAAGTATACCAATATAAGAAAAACTTGTTGAAACATGGATGTAAATCGACTAAAACTTGGGTTTGAATAATGTGGGGTATCGAAGAAGAAAGCTACAATGAGACATTTCTCCTTAATTGGGCGAAGTTGATTTTAGAACCTACGATTCTGAAAATTTGAGTGAGAAAAAATATTATGCATGAAAATGAACTCAGAAAATCCAACAAATATAGGTGCAAAATCATTGTTTATTTGAGATTTTTTTGATTTGTTTTACTTGCACATTCTAACATGTATAACAAGGGTTGACATGCTTACTCCAGAACATGACTAACGTCTGCACAGTCTCAAGCTAGCATCTTAAAAAGACACATTACGACTCAATGAATAAATTATGTTCATTCCCATCATCCAACAATTCAACTTATCAAACAAGAACCAAGTTGTTATTCATGAATTTAAGTTAAACCTTGTTCAATGAATAACCTAGTTCATAAAATTTGATTGCTGATGTAATGTAAATCACCCCACACTTGAGTGTGACTGTGTCCTCACAGTCATTAATCAGACATATCTTTGTAAAAGGGGAAAAAATTAAGAGAATATTTACATATTACAAAAGAGGGTTAGTGTCTCTTACCGAATGTAATGTGGCTCATGGAGAACCATGAGCTCTTACTCTTGGTTGGGTATTGGTTCCAAGTAAGGTTTAAGGCGTTGACCATTGACCTTATAGGATGATCCATTGGTTGTATTCTCAATTTCTACTGCACCATAAGGAAAAACGGTCCATACAATGTAAGGTCCTGTTCATCTAGATTTTAACTTACCCGGTAATAGATGCAATCTTGAGTCATACAACAGAACTTTTAACCTCGCACGAAAGTTTTACGTAAAATTGATTTATCATGAAAAACTTCCACTTTGTCCTTATATATTCCTTCACTTTCATAAGCATCATTTCGAATTTCATCAATTTCATTAAGCTGAAGTTTTCTATGTAAACCTGCTTGCTCTAAGTCAAGATTTAAAGTTTTTATTGCCCATAACGCCCTATGTTCGAGTTCAACTGGCAAGTGACATGGCTTACCAATAATCAACCGATAAGGGGACATACCTAAGTTTGTTTTAAAAGCGGTGCGATAAGCCTAAAGAGAGTTGGTTAACTTTTGGGACCAATCTTTACGATTTCGATTCACGGTTTTCTCAAGGATTTGTTTAATTTGCCTATTCGATACTTCAACTTTCCCACAAGTTTGAGGATGGTAAGGAGTGGATAAATTGTGGGTTATCAAATACTTTCTCATTTGGGCTTCAAAAGAACAATTACAAAAGTGTGTCCCATTATCTTTGATTATTGTGCAAGGTGTGCCAAACCTAGAAAAGATGTTTTCTTTTAAGAAGCGCACGACAACCTTGTTATCATATGTTTTGCATGGAATAACTTTGACCCATTTAGAAACATAATCAACAGCTAAGAGAATGTAAAGGTTGTCAAAAGAATTAGGGAAGGGTCCCATGAAGTTTATACCCCAAACAACAAAAATTTCGACCTCTAAAATGGAGTTTAGGGGCATCATATTTCATTTACCAATTTTCCCTAAGAATTAACATCGATCACAAATTTTGCAAAATTCGTAAGCGTCTTTGAAAAGTTTAGGCTAGTAGAAACCCGATTAGAGAACCTTTTCAACTGTCTTTTTGGGATCGAAATGACCACTACAAGCTTGATCATGACAGAAAGAAAGGACACTATGTATTTCTGTTTCGGGAACACACCTTCGGATGATTTGGTAGGGACAGTACTTGAAAAGATAAGGGTCGTCCCAGTAAAAATGTTTCACTTGAAAAAAGAATTTGTGTTTATCCTTCTTGGACCAAAAAGAAGGGGTTTGCTTGGTGACTAAGTAGTTGACAATGTCAGTGAACTAAGGATCAGTGGATAAAGAAAAGAGTTGTTCATCCGGAAAATTCTCGTTGATCGGAAGAGAAGAAAATGGGGCATTTGGAAGACGAGACAACTGGTCTGAAATAACGTTGTCGGATCCTTTTTTATCCTTAAGGTAATGTCAAATTCCTGATGTAAAAGGATCCAACAAATGAGACGAGCCTTAGCATCCTTTTTAGAGAAAAGGTACCTAAGTGCGGAGTGATCAGTATGGACAGTGATGTGTAAGCCAACAAGATAAGGTATGAATTTTTCTAGAGCGAAAACAACTGCCAAAAGTTCCTTTTCAGTGGTCATATAATTGATTTGGGCTTCATTCAAAGTCTTAGTCTCTTAGTAAATGACATGAAGAATTTTATCGATACGTTGTCCTAAGACAACACCTATAGCGAAATTCGAGGCATCACACATGATTTCAAAAGGCAGCTTCCAGTTGGGAGAGCAGATGATAGAAGCAGAAATCAATTCATTTTTTAGATGCTCAAAAGATGAAATACAGTCAGAGTTGAAGTCGAAAGGAACATCCTTACCAAGAAGATTAGTCAAAGGTCAATTGATTTTGCTAAAATCCTTTATAAAGCGATGGTAAAAGCCAGCATGACCTAAAAATGATCGGATATCCTTAACAGATTTGGGAATGGGTAGATTAGAAATAACTTCGATTTTGGCTTTATCTACTTCATTTCCATTATTAGAGATGATATGTTCTAAAACAATACCATGTTTGACTATGAAGTGACATTTTTTCCAATTAATAGTCAAATGTTTATCTTTGCAACAGTTAAGAACAAGATCAAGGTACTGTAAATACTCAGAGTAAGAATCTTCGAAGATGGAAAAATCATCCATGAAAACTTCCAAAAATCGCTAGATCATATTAGAAAAAATGCTAATCATGCACCTTTGAATGGTTGCATGTGCATTACAGAGACCAAAAGGCATACAATGGTACACAAATGTACCGAAGGGACAAGTGAAAGTGGTTTTCTCTTGGTCCTCAAGAGCAATAGGGATTTGATTATAGCCCGAGTACCCGTCAAGGAAACAATAGTGCTCGTAACCGGCTAATCGTTCTAACATTTGATCGATAAATGGCAGAGGGAAATGATCCTTATGTGTTGCAAGGTTAAGTTTCCTATAGTCAATGCAAACACGCCAACCAGTCTGGGTACGAGTTGGGATAAGGTCGTTAGCTTCATTTTGGATCACGGTATCCCTGATTTTTAGGTACGACATGAATCGGACTACCCCATTGACTATCGGAAATCGGGTAGATGATTCCATTGTCAAGACATTTAAGGATTTTAGCATGAACTACTTCTTTCACGATGCGGTTTAGTGGACGCTGGGGATCACGAGTGGGTTGGCATCATCTATAAGGTGGATTCGATGTTGGACTATCAAAGGACTAATCCCCCTAATATCAGCCATATACTAACCAATTGCTTCCTTATTTTTCTTAAGGATGAGAAGAAGCAATTGTTCTTGCTATCTAGTAAGGTCAGAAGCGATAATGACAAGAAAAGTTTCATTGTCTCCTAAGTAAGCATACTTAAGATGACTAGGCAATACTTTGAGTTTAGATTTTGGGGATGACTCAACTGAAGAAATTGGTTAAGGAATAGGCTCAGTTGTGAGCGGCTCGACGGGAATTGAATCAGAGACATTTTCCAGAATACCTTGAAATAAAGTTTCGTAATTTGATTCAATTTCGTTGTTCAGATGGTCAAGCTCAGGTTCATTGTCGTGGATAGAATGGATTTCAGAAAACTGGTCCACATAAGAGTTAGGAGAGTTTTCGGTTCGAAAGATGTTTAGCTCGACGGTCATGTTACCGAAAGAAAGTTTCATAGACCTATTTCTACGGTTGATAAGAGCATTAGAGGTTGTTAATAAGTGACGTCCTAGAATCAAAGGCATCTAGTTTGCAGGATTGCTTACCTGTTGAGTTTCTAGGACAATGAAATCAACTGGAAATATGAATTCGCCTATTTTGATCAATACATCCTCGATTTCATCCACAGGTTTCTTAATTGAATGGTCAGCAAGCTGAAGGGTAACTTTGGTGGGTTTCAGTTCTTCTAATCCTAAATGGCGGTAGACGGAATATGGAAACAAGTTGACACTAGCGCCTAAGTCTAGCAGACATTTATCGATTTTCTTGTCCTCAATAGTACATGATATTGTGGGGCAACCAAGATCTTTGTATTTCACTGGCATTGACTGGGACAAGACTTCGCTAAGAGTTGTTGCGAGAAACACTTTCTTAGGTACTTGTGTATGACGTTTTTGAGTGTACAAATCTTTTAGAAATTTCACGTACTATGGAACTTGTTGTATGATATCTAAAAGAGAAATGTTCACTTTAACTTGCTTAAATATTTCTAGGATCTTTTCTAGTTGATCCGTCTTCTTCCTAGGTCGGAGGCTATGAAAAAATGGAGAAGATAACTCAGTACGTTGGGCTACTTGAGTTTGGGGATGGTCCTTATCAGAAATTGGCTCAATGTTTTGATCTGAGTTGGTTTGAATTTTCAGTCGGGTTTGGAAGATTATCTGGTAAATTCTTTGGGTTCACCGCATGGTTGTCAATCCTTTCGCCAGATCTAAGAGTCATGACCGCATTCAAGTGACTAACATTTGAATCTTGAATGATGTGAATTTGGTTTGAGTTAGGACTCTGACGGTTAGGATTTGGAATGGGTTGACTCGGGGAAGTGTCTCTTTCTCGTTCACTTACATAGGTGGCTAACTCACTCATTTGCGTTTCAAGTTTAGCGATTGATTGACTCGTGTTTTGCATGTGCGAAGTCAATAATTTTTGAAGATTGCTATTTGATTGGAGATTTTGAGTCATCGCCTTAGTCAATTCCTTGAGAGTTTTCTCAAGCGATGTCAATCGTTTGACATCTGGGGGAACAAAAGATTGTTGCACTTGATTTTGAGAAGGTGGCGCAGGGTATTGGAATTTATTTTGTTGAAAGGGAAGTTTCGATGGATTACTCGGAAATGGTTGAAAAGGAGGTCGAACCGAGTTAGAATTTGCATTATTTTGGAACCAAGAGAAGTTAGGACGATTTCTCCAACTTAGATTATACGTTGCGGAGAATGGCTCGTTCCTAGCTTTATTAAATGCGTGGAGTTGCTATAACGAATGTGGGCATTGATCGAGGATGTGGTTAGGATCTTTACATTTGTAATATGAGGGCTGAGACGCTTGAGCTTGATTTATTTGAGTTGATGAAAGGACATTATCAAATTTGGTTATCATCGCGTCTATTTTTGCTTCTAAGGCTACTGAAGATCCTACCGAATGAGCGTTTGATCTGGAATAAATCGATTTCTCGTTAGATCTTTCCCATAAAGCTGATTTTTCAGCCAAATTTTCAAGAAATCGCCAAGTGGCATTGTGATTTTGGCTAGAAAATTTCCTTGGCACATCGATTCGAGCATGCTTCGTGGGTTATTTTCAAGTCCATCGTATAAAATTTGACAAAGAGTCCATTTTTCGAAATTGTGATATGGACATTTGACTAGAAGCTCTTTAAATCTTTCAAAATATTTTGCAAAGGATTCAACCACAAATTGACGAAAATTTTAACAACCCGAATTTTATAACATGTTAAAACAAGAAATCAGGGCAGAATTAAATTATAAATTAAGAATCAATGGGAACGGGTTACGCCATTGCGTTCGTCTCGAAATTTTGCTTGAAAACGAGTCCGAAATTTAGTAAATCGGAGTCCGTATGACCAAGTTATGGCCCATAGAAGATTTCAGAAAATTCAAAATTCAGCCCGGAATTCAAATTCAGCCCCAAACAGATTGGGCGGGAAAATTTCCCACCTAGCCCCAGGTCGACTGGGGAGTCGACCTGCCCCAGCCCAGGTCGACTGCCCAGTCGACTTGGGTGTCGACCTGGGGGTCGACCTCCCTGGTCGAGCCAGGTCGGCCTGTGTGCACCTGCAGGGTCTTGTGGTCTGGATTGTTGGCCTGTGACGATTTTTGATGGCTCAGATCTATTCTAGGGTTGATCCTATGGCCTAAACTAGCTCATACTTCTATAAAAACACCTTAAGACCTAACCTAAATCACTAAAAATCATCCTAGCAACAAAGTGTTGCCCAAATCTCTCTTAATCATGGCCTCCATCTCCAACTTCAAAGGCTTGAGCATTCAAACTAGATCCATGACAAAGGAGCAAGCTTTCTACATCAAATCAAGAGAGTAGATCAACGTCGCTACAACTATTCTATGACGATTCTTTCTCCTAATTCACTAGCCACGGTTTGTAAGTTCTAGATGCTTTTAGATTGAAACGATAACTTGAATATGACATGTGATAAAGTTGAAATTGAATCTATGCATGATAATCGATCCATGCTCATTCTTGTTCATTTTGGAACTTGACCTTTGGGGATGTTGCTATGACATTAATTTGGACCTATGCATGTTGCAAATCACTCTTTCATATCCTTGTCATGCATGTAATGATGTTTTTCTCTCGGATCTTGTTTTATGCAAAGCTTCTACCTTCCCTATTTATTTTCTTTTGATGAACCTTGGTCGATTTCGGACCTAGGCCTAAACTACAACTTACATGCGGTTTGTATATGGGGGAATGTTGGGATTTCACCTATTTGGACATGGGTGTGTGGTAGAATTGATTTCATAACATGAACAAGGGGAAATTTGGGGTATTGCCAATGTAATTTGCAAGTTTGGGGCATACATGAATTGGCATATGAATTAAATCACGAGTTTTGGGGACTATGTAAGTTAAATCAAGGGATTGGGCCTATGTAAATTAGGCATAAGTGGAATTGGGAACATGAACCATGATGTGGGTTTATTTGGGCATGAACGTGACAAAATGTAACTTTGGCTAGAACTTGATTTGGGTAAATTGGCATAAACTTGACATACATGCAAATAGGTGAGAGTTGAACATATGGGAAGTGGCTAGAATTGGGTACACATTTTGATGGACATGTAATTGGGAACTTGGGAATATGCTTAGTAATATGTAAAGTGGGGATTTTGACTTAGGTGACATATATGTAATTAACAATCTAACGGATGCCTTCGACACGAGGTTAGACTTGAGTTGTGGTGTAATTCTGCCCGGAACCGCCCGGCATATCTAGTGACCACAACAATAATAGTCTAATGTGAGAGGTCGTAGGCAAAGATTAGATTGTGGTAATGCTTGAATCCGAGGTTGGAATGGATTTGCGGTGTAATTCTGCCCGGAACCGCCCGACGTATCCAGTGACCGCAAATAAGTCCAATGTGAGAGGTTGATGCATTAGTAAATAATAAATGAATATGACATAGATGGGTGGGTTAAGTAACTTGATTAGACTAATGACACTTGACCAATATAACATAGATGGGTGGGTTAAGTAACTTGATTAGACTAATGACACTTAACCAATATGACATGGACGGGTGGGTTAAGTAACTTGATTAGACTAATGACACTTAACCAATATGACATGGACGGGTGGGTTAAGTAACTTGATTAGACTAATGACACTCAACCAATATGACGTGGATGGGTGGGTTAAGTAAAACCGGACTTGATTACTTGATGACGCTTAACCAGATAACACGATTAGAGGATGGGTTAGTTTAACCTGAATGGGTCTATAACACCCGACTAGTATAGCGCGATGCATGGTAAGGTTAAGTAAACTCACAAGGGTAACACTTAACCGTTATAATTTGACTAGTGGATGGGGTTAGGTTAACATATACTTAACCAATCTAACACGGTAACTTGATGGGGTTAAGTCATGAATCGCTTGAATATACTTAACCAATCTAACATGATAACTTGATGGGGTTAAGTCATGAATCGCTTGAATATACTTAACCAATCTAACATGATAACTTGATGGGGTTAAGTCATGAATCGCTTGAATATACTTAACCAATCTAACACAGTAACTTGATGGGGTTAAGTCATGAATCGCTTGAATATACTTAACCAATCTAACATGATAACTTGATGGGGTTAAGTCATGAATCGCTTGAATATACTTAACCAATCTAACACGGTAACTTGATGGGGTTAAGTCACGAATCGCTTGAATATACTTAACCAATCTAACATGGTAATTTGACGGGGTTAAGATTAAATATACTTAACCAATTTGACACGATGATTGGGATAGGGTTAAGTCATGAACCGCTGGAATACGCTTAACCAACTTGACACGTGATTCATAGGGCTAAGTCATGAGCTTGAAGGACAACACTTAGCCAACTTGACATGACATGTAGACGGGTTAGGTCACGAACTTAAATGACCACAGTTAACCATCTTGACATGCTAGACTGATAGGGGTTAAGTCTTGAATTTAGATGACAACACTTAGCCTGCTGGACGGAAACCCTAGTTACGCGGTCCTTTTCAGCAGTAACCCTCTTGAATGTATCACGATACCCTAGGGACTAGGCCAGGGTGGGGCACGATTACTGGGCTGATTGTAAGCGACCAGAACGATGGCTGAGTTCTTGCGCCATTGTAAGTTCAGGCGGACTATGGTCGTGCACATGAGTCCGGAGTTGAAAAAGCAGGCATGGGCACCAGTAGTTGTACACTGTTCATGCTTGGAATGGTGTCCGTGGTTGACACCCTAGGGCTTGATACACCCTAGGGTGGACCTAGCACAGAGTAGCTACATTCGTGATTGGGTCGTATGACACCGACACACGACGAGTTAGGACTTGTAGGGAGCCGATCGATTAGATCGTTACGTGGAAAAAGGGCGTTGTTCGATAGGTAGCATAATCCCTAGTGGTCTATGGTGGCATAAACCCTGATGGAATCTAGAAAACGTCCAATAGGTAGCATAACCCCTAGTGGTCCTAGGTGGCGTAAATCCTAGATGAACACGCGATAATTCATGATAAGGGAATCTGGGCCAGAACAAGGATGGCAGTCCGAGCGATTCCAAGGATGGTGACACTACGTTGTAGTGGTACAGAATAACGTGATGGAACTCGCACGATATATGGCAAGGGACTATACATATACATGGAAGGGATGATACGAGTTAGGAAGCTAGTACGGTTGGTGCAGAGGACGTTAGACATGCGATGTTATTCCGAGTTTATCTTGTTACCTTGGTTATCCTGTTACCATGGTTATCCTGTTACCTTGGTTATCTTGTTACTTGAGTTTATCTTGTTATCTTAGTTTGATCTGTTTATCTTGTCATCATGTTTATGTTTACTTTCAGTTTATACATGTCATGTTAACTTTACCTGTTTTTAGGCTGAAAGTAGCTAGGACTTACCAGTCTTTATAACTGACCCTATTTTGTTTCGCCTCGTTTTCTTCCGTTTACCCCCTAGGTTTACAGGGAGGAAATGTTGCTACCTAGTGCGGATTTTCTGCTTCAAGATCATCATCTGTGGCTTGGACTTTTCATGGCTATTTTGCTGTTTTACTTGGGGATAATTTATGACTATGGTTTTATGCTTCTTTATTATTGCAAGACAGGTTTCGATGTAAGTAATTTAATGGCGCTTTGATGTAAAAGGTTTTAGACCTTACTACTTTTATAAAGTAATAAAATCATGTTTTCTTCCGTTGTTTTATATGTTCTATCTTGTAATATTTCTGTGCATGTTTACCTAGATAATACTCCACCAAAGCTAGTGCATTCCCTTTGTGAGCGACCCTAGCGGAGGTAGGGTGTTACAAAAGTTGACGATTTCGTTTTGAATTTTGGATGTTTTTTCCAAGGGGTAAAATTTCTTTAGAAAAATGTCCACAAATTCACCCCAAATTCCAATCGTATTTGAAGGCAAGCTATACAACCATTTCTTAGCATAATCGGTAAGTGCAAATGGAATTAACCTAAGTTTGATTCCATCGTCACTTAATTGTTGAAATTTCATGGTTGTACAAACTTGTTCAAATTTGGTTAAGAAAATATAAGGATCATCACATTCAAGATTGTCGAACTTTGGAAGAGTATTTAGGTGATTCGAATGAATTTCAATGTTGTTAGGTGGGAAATATGATGCAAGAAGGAATAGAAACCCGATCGGGGAAGTGTCTATCCCTAAGAGATCGCGGGAGATTTTCTTCGGCCATGTTTAAAGGAATATTTGTTCGAACTAGACGATTATCCGAAGGATCACGAGTCCAATTACGCATGCACTAGCGAGAAGAATAAGGGAAGACGAGAAAAAACAAATTTGAGAAGAGAATAGAAATTTTTCACAAAATGAGAATTGTTTTGATTTTTTTTAGAGAAAAAGAATTAGACATAAAAGATTTTTTTTTAAATAAGAATGAAGCTAATGCAAATTACTTATTTACAGTTTTTCTAGAATTATATAATGACGGTTAGATTTATTTCAACAAAAGATTTCTCAGCCAGTTAACGGACACTAGTTATTGGTGCACCAAGAATCACCCTAGCAATGCAGCCGAATGTTTAAGTACCTTCAGAGGAACAACCGATATAATATTTACGAATCACCGTAATATTTTGAAACGGTTATTACTCTGTCGTAGCCTAGACACCAAGAAATAATCCGCTAGAAATAAACCAATTTGTTAGAATATAATTAAGTCCTTAGAAAAAGAATAAAAACAAAGATAATACAAAAAAAAAATTTGAGAATATTTTAATCAGTCACAGAACATAATAGAATTTTTTTTAACAAGCAAGCCGATGTCCTGTAGAAGATTTTTACAAGCAATGTCTATATTTTCTTATTTGCAATAACAGTCCTTATAGGGTTCAGAAAATTCTCGCCTAGATTGGCAGTCTGTCCAGTGCAACTGAGTAGCGCTAGCGTGTTCACAACCCATTTGGTGTGCAACTGCTCCAACAATTCAAATTTTTCTATTTGCTTGACCTCAAAATTCTCTGTCGATTGCTAGATAGTATTTTTTTTGAGAAGAAATAAAACAATCAAAAGAAGAAAAACTAAATTGAAATTAAAACAGAAACTATACTGAAGGATTTTTTTTCTTTTTTTTAAAGAGAAAGAAAAAAATGCAAACTTAAACTGAAAATTGAAACCAAGACTCAAAAGATAAAGAAATTAAAAACAAAACAAACCAAAATTAATAAACGCCAAGCAAGTCCGGCCCAAGACAGGGGAAGGCCACTTAAATTCCAAGCAATCAAATGTACTTAACCCGATTCGCATACACGTGATAACACTTACTAACAAGAAAATGCACAGACCTGAAAAATATATGCCTCCTTCCTCTAAAATAAATCAAGCTCCCAAAAACAAAATTAACAAAAATTAAGCACGCCTGTTTCCTTTTAGTGTTTCTCGCACGGCTTGCAAGCCAACAAAGGATTAATTTTTTTTATATTCGAAATCAAATCGGGAATTTGGGCTAAATCGGGTTGTCGATTGAAGGCTATTCAAACTGGTGATTTGGATAAGGGTGTACTGAGGTAGAAGGGAAGATGGAGCGCTGATCACGTGTTGTGAGGGTTGGGAGAGCAACACACGTGTTTGGTGGATCTAATGAAAGTTACGGCAAGAGGGAAAGGCAGACTTTGTAGCAACTTTGTTGAGGCAGTTTCAGGTGAGCGTTGAGGACGAGTTGACGATGAAGGAAAGTTGTTTGTCGTATGTGATATGATATGGTGCATATTTTGTGAATGTGGGCGAATTGATGATGTGAACAAATGTGGGCGAATTGGATTTAGTGAAGGACAGGGACGTGGTTTTGTTGGGGTACGGGCAAAGTTGTTTGAAGGACTGATGGCACTTTGTATCAGCAGGAGTTTGTGGTAGGAGGTGGTTTGTGGATGTGAAGCGAGATTAATGATTGTTGTAGGCGGCTTCATTGTTGTTGGTGCGAAAGGAGGATGGTGTTTGGACTTGGTTGATTCAGGTATTGCGTTGCTTGGCAGTGATGGACTCACGATGGGGTTTGACTAGTTGAAGAAGGTGGTTCGTTGTAGGGTTGTGGGGTGATTCGGAATTCGAGTTTTTGGTTAATGGTGTATGGTTTGTATGCAGTAAGTGATTGATGATGGAGGGTGACCAAATAGAGTTCGATTGTAACTGAAGTTGGTTGGTTTGAAGTTTTGGTTGACATAAAGGAGAGATGGTGCTGCATTTTGGTCGAGGAGAATTATAAGGAGAGGTTGGGGATGATTTCAACACGTTTGAGGAGTAGAGAGAAGTATGAAATAAACTGTAGAAAAGCGGATTACTTGGAAAGAGATTGTAGAAATTTGAATGAATACAGAAAAGCGGAAAGAAAGAAAGAAAAAAGTGGAAAGAAATAAGCGTAGAAAAGAAAAAAGAAATTGTATTTTAAAAAATGGAAAGGCTATAAAGAAAGGAATTAAAAGAAGGCAATATTTTACTTATTTATTTATTTTGTAAAAATAGAAAGGCAATGAAACGGGAAAGAAATCTAACCGAAAATTGCAATTTATTTATTTATTTATAAGGAAATTGTAAATAGAAGGAAGTAAAGATTGTGTAGAAGAAAAATCGGAAAGAAGTAAATGAAAGATAAGGGAAGAAAAGATGGAAAGAAATTAGGAACAAAATCTGGCAAATTTTTTTTTTTCTTTTATTTGGAGATTACGGTATCATAGATCAAATACCAAATCGACTAAAAAAGAATATTTTTTTTTCTATCTATGCTAGAAATTAAAAAAGAACACAATAAAATAAAATATTTTTGTGTTTTTTTATACGAAATAAAAAATGAAAAATACGAAAATAAAATTATAACCCGAAGGATTTACTAATAAAAATTATTTTGGTCCCCGGCAGCGGCACCAAAATTTGTTTGCGAACAAATTAAACAATTGTAAAATCCATTTGGCTTTCCTAAACAAGAAGGATTGTTGTAGAGGGTGTTGAACTCTTGGACCAAAAAATATTTTAATTAATAAATCCAATCAAGTTATGCCAGAATTTTGATTGGTTGCAAACGCATAAAATAAACAAAAAGAGAGTTTTAACAATAAGTGAACGCAATTAAAGGATAATGACATAGATTTGATTGATACTCATCAATAGCCAACAAATAAAAATAGATATAATTAATGTTTCTGTCACAAACATGAATCAATGATAATTACGTTCTTAGAAAAAAAATAAGTGAATGACGACAAGCATAGCCTATGCAGGAGCTGAGCTCTTAAACAACCATAGGCTATCAGGTTAGATTCACTAATTAATTCCTAAAACCCTAAAATTAGATCTAAATATGATAATTGTTAGATCAAACATGAATATACCCTATGAAGGAGCATAGCTCTTAAACGACACAGGATATGAAGGTTCAGATCTAACCCTTGATTCAGATCCAGATCTACATGTATAACATCCTCATCTTTTGGCTATGCAATTCATATTGAATCATATCTATAAGCGTCAACACCACCTAATCAAAGGGGATTAGCTAGACATAGCTAAAGAAGAAGAGAAAAAGAAAATAAATAACATGAACATAAATAAAATAAAATAAAATAACAACAGAGAAGAGAAGGAGAAGTATTTTATTCCAATAGATGTTGTACATAATAAAACCCAGTGTAATTACAAATGAAGGAGATACAGTGTATTTATAGTTGCATTGGCCAAGACTAAGAGGCTAATTACACAATGTGGGACAAAATCCCTTTTCTTAAATAACACATAAACCAGTGTGAACGCAACATGAATGAGAGGCCTTGCAAATGAGCTAATGTGAACACAATGTGAACGGATTTGCAATTGGCATAGCTTGCGGGCATCAAATAACATCAAATTCAATTGATCTGAGCATGAATAAGAACTCCATAACATCTGCGACAAGCTATCCTTATGAAAAGGCAATGAATCATTAAAATATGTGGCAGAATGTGGTTGAACATCAACATTTCTTCAAGCTTTAATCAAGCTCTCAAAATCAACACTCTTCATATACCAATTCTTCAAGCTTTTCAACAATTAAGTGCACTAATCCATTCATCATAAAAAATCTGAAAACACAACAATAAATACACAGTATCAATTATTTTAAATATAAAATAAGATAAATAAGCAGATAAAATATACATATTTACATGTATATCAAACACCCCCACACTTATCTTTTTATTCGTCCTTGAATAAACAAAACTAAGATATGTCACACTTTCATAGGAAACACGATTGCATTTAGCGTATGCAACAAGCCGTTAAACCCCTAGGCGTCCTTAGTCGGACGAGTGTTGTCTCGTGAGAGTTTTAAGCGGATACTACCGACAAAATCCAAAGCTTCTTATGTATGAGGATTAATCAAACAATATATTTAAGGTCTTTCATATTCCAGGGACTTTACCTGACTTCAATAATAACGGTTTAGTCCCCAATTGTCCATCCCATAATTGGTGCAAAAATGAATATATTTTTTTAAGCTGAATCGTAATTCCTTGATAACACTGTAATTGTCTTGAATATTAAGAGCGTGGTTACTCAAGCTAAAAATATAGTTTTGTTCTTGTTTTACATTCATGGTAATTTTGGTGAATTTCACATAATTATTGATGAAATGGCTAAATTGGTGATGTTAGTGATTTCACAACATGGTTGTGATTGTGTTGAATGGATTGGTTGAGTTGGTTTCATTGATTGTGTTGATTGGCGAAGATTTGTTCGAAATTGGTGTTTCATTGAAGTAGTGTATGTTTTGGGTCGCATGGAAGGGGGTCGGTCGCGCTCAAATGTTGTCTTGGAGAATAAGAAAAGAATCAGGCTCGAGCGAGCCAGGGGATAGGTTAATCGCGCAAGTAGAGAAGACTTAGGGTCTTGGTTCTAGAGAAAAATTGATCGGTCACTCCTAGTAGTGGATCGGTTGAGTGACCCTAAAGTAGAGTAACGGGTTCGATCGTACGAGCCTGCGTAATCAGTTCGAGTGAGAGAGCCCAAAGCGGTGTGATTTGAGGAGTATGGTGGGTCGGTCGGCTATTGAAGGGTTGGTCGGTCTTGTCGGAAGGGAAGGGTCGGTCGCTCCTAAGAAGGAGGGATGGTTGACTATCGAGGGTCGGTCGGTTACTGGAGGGTTGGATGGTCATATGGGTATCAAAGGGTTGGTCGCTCCTTGGGTAAAGGAGGACGGTCGAGCTTTTGAAGAATGGCCTGGTCATTCATAATGACTAGGGTTTGATTGTGTTGTGAAGATTGAGCCTCATATTGATTATTGTTCGACTCAATGGTGTAGTGACTTCGAGGTATATCTAGAAGGAAGTTTTCGAACAGTGGCAATGAGTTCGTTGATAGGTGTAAAGCAACGAATGTGCAGACAACTCTAAAGGTGTTGGGTTGTGGATAAAGATTACTCGAGTGGGACTTAGGTTTGAGAATAGTCGCCAGAAATGACAACTAGAGATGCGAAGGCTGAGGGATTATCGTTATCGTAAGTTCTAGCAGACTCGAAGCAGAGGTACTTTGGGCAGTCATGAAGGGCCTCGTATCTTGGGCAGTCGTGAAGGGCCTAGTTGTCGAGGACAAACATACGAGTCATGATGGAGTATGAAGTTGTGCTGGAACTAGGGTTAACATTAGCCCTTGACATATGGCCTTCAAGATGGGTCGTCATACAACTAACGATGGTTTCAAAGAAGGATTGGCGGTGATAGCCAGAGTTTGTCATGGATGTTTGAATGTATGGATGTTTTGTTATACCATCTCACATGGATTATCCAACATCGAGGGAGATGTTTCTTGAGTGCTTGACTGATATTTGTTTAGGCCTCTGTGGAGAGTACTTAAGGGTGTTAAACTCGATCAGGGTTGTCTACGTGAGACCTAAGTAATCTAGATGTTATGAGTGTTACAGATGGTTGTTCTGATTTCCATGGACAAATTGTTGTTACCTTGGATGTTATGGATTGTAAATTCTCTCACTATCGGATGTGGGGAAGACTGTTGTGAGTTCTTCTTTAGTTAGGGTTGTGGTTGGTAAATCTACCCATTCTCATATACTTTATTAATGAAGTTTTTTAGCTGTTTATCACTCACTAAGACTGTTGTCTGACTCAAGATTTTATGTTTCCTTCTTATTACTTTGGGTTGTTCATCCGGTTGTGGATGGGCAAATTAAGCAGCAGGTGACAGGTGATGCTTTTGTGTGGAAGATGATGCTGATCGATGACGAGCTGGAGGCTAATGTACCAATTTTATTACTATCTAGTATTTTATGTTTCCACTGATACTTTATACTCTCAGGGATGTAGTGAGGACCTTTGTACAAAAATTTTATCCAAAGTTGGATGGATCTTTCTACGGGTTCTGTTAAGTGTAACACCCCACCTCCGCCAGGGTCACTCACAAGCGAATGCACTAGCTTTGGAGGGGCATTTTCTAGGTAAACATGCACAGAAATATTACAAGACAGAACATATAAAACAGCGGAAGAAAAAAAAAACCAAATTTCATTACCTTATAAAATTATAAGGTCTAAAGCTTTTTACATCAAAATGCCTTTAAAACCCATTACACTGGAAACCTGTCTTGCAATAGTTAAAGAAGCATAAAACCACAGTCTTAAAATATTCCCCAAGTAAAACGGTAAAGAAGCCATAGCCAAGAAAAATCCAAGCCATACATGATGACCTTGAAGCCGAAGAAGTCCGATATAAATAACAGTATTTCCTCCCTGAAAACCTGGGGGGGGGGGGGGACGGAAGACAAAGAGGCGAAAGAAAACGGGGTCAGTCATAAAGACTGGTAAGTCCTATCTACTTCCAGCATAAAAACAGGTAAAGGTAACATGACATGCATAAACTGAAAGTAAACATAAGGATGATGACAAGATAGACAAGGTAAACCAAGGTAACAGGATGAACTACTGTATCAAGATAAACTACGGTCACTATGAATCACGTATATCATCCCAAGGTTCTATCGAGTATAACACCTCAAGGTTCTATCAAGTATATTTGCCCTGCACCTTCTGTACTAGTATCCCAACCCGTGTCATGTGTTAGCTACAAAATGTCCCTTGCCCAATGAAATGGTCCATGTCAACCTAATGTAGGTTTTCCCAACTCGTATGTTTCTTTCCATGTATATGTTTAGTCCATTGCCGTAAATCCTACGGGCTTCCTCACGTAGTTCTATACTACTTCAACGTAGTTCCATTATCCTTGAGAATCGTTTGGACTGTCACCCTTGATCTAGCTGTATTTTCTTACCATGAATTCTCGAATGTTCGGCTAGGATTTATGCCACCTAGGACCACTAGGGATTACGCTACCTACTAAACGTTTTCGTAACTCGGTTTGGGTTTAAGCCACCTAGGACCTCTAGGGATTACGCTACCCGTCAACCACGCCCTTTTTCCCATGTATGTATCGTGAATCGTTTTTCCATGTCTAGATGCACATGTATCTCAATGTGCCATCCGAGTCCCGTGACACGGCTAATCAAGAAATACAGGACTCAGTCGGGAGCTTTAGGTTATCTGCCGATGCAGATATCAAGGTCTTTTTTTCTGCCGGTGGTTATGGTCCGACGTGATCCCTCCCTCAACTACTGAAAGACAATCCAAGAAAATAATGCACGAGAACTATACTCCGGCCATCCATGCCCCACTTTCCTATTGGCCAACCTCAACCATAACTAGATAGCAAGTATATGGTCTGTTGGGAGTTCTCTGCCTTTCCGCATACGTGCACGATTGACTAAAGATGGTAGGTAGTCGACGAAATGCTATCACAGGGCTAAACTAAGTATCACCGATTCCACGCTAATCCACCCCAGTCTTTAGGTTGCTCGCACAGCAACCAAGGCATACCCATGGTTCTTCTACCGCAGGCCTTAACCTCTGTGAGCCCAGGCGGATCATCTGCAACCTCACAGAGGGATACCAAGAGTACCCTCATGTCCCCCGAAGCTACCTCTTTGTCACCCAGTTCGCTGGAGCCTTTATCAAAGTCAGATAGACATTCGCTCCTCCTTGCGTGTTTGTTTAAACGATGACCTACTGTATTAGGTTACTCATCTATTTGTGAACTGGTCCAATTCTCTTGACTAAGAATTATTACTTAGTTATCCTTAACTAAGGTTTATCACTTAGTTTCCCTTCCCGTTATCCTTATTAACTACGATTTTCCACTTAGTCCCCTAAACTAGGGTTTTGGTCTAATGGGTTAAGTGTTGTCCTTCGAGTTCATGACTTACCCCGCCTACGAATCATGTCAAAATTGGCTAAGTATTCAAGTTCAAGACTTAGCCCTACAAACAATGTATCAAGTTGGTTAAGTATATCAAGAAGTTCATGACTTAACACTAGATTATCGTGTCAGATTGGTTAAGTATAGGTTAACTTAACCCTATCAAATTACCGTGTCAGATTGGTTAAGTATAGGTTATCTTAACCTCATCAAGCTACCGCGTCAGATTGGTTAAGTATAGGTTGTCTTAACCTCATTAAATCATCGAGTAAAAATGGTTAAGTGTAGGTTAACTTAACCCCATTAAATTATTGAGTCGGATTGGTTAAGTATATTTAAGAGGTTCGTGACTTAACCCTACCAAATTATCAAGCCAGATTGGTTAAGTGTAAGTTAACTTAACCCCATCAAATTACCGAGTCGGATTGGTTAAGTGTAGGCTATCTTAACCCCATCCACTAGTCGTATTTATAATGGTTAAGTATCATTCTTGTGGGTTTTCTTAACTCTACCACGCATCGCGTTATCACAGTTGGGTGTTATCAACCCATTTAGGTTAAACTAACCCATCCGCTAATCATGTTATATGGTTAAGTGTCTTTTAAGTAATCAAGTCCGGTCTTACTTAACCTACCTATTCATGTCATATCGGTTAAGTGCCATTAGTCAAACTATCTAAACCTTATCATGTGGCATTAAGTAAATTAATGCACCCCAACCTCTCACATTAGACTTTGTTGTGGTTACTGGTTACGCCGGGCGGATCCGGGAAGCTTTACACCACAACCTAGTCTAACCTCGTGTTTTGAGCGCGATATGACCAACTTCTCACATTTGGTCCTATTGTCTGTAGCTACTGGATTTGCCGGGCGGTTCCGGGTAGATTTATGCTACAAACTCAACCCAAACTCGAGTTGGCCACTTTCATGTTTTCCTACTTGTCATGTTCATGTCAAATTTAAGCTATGACAAAGTCCACGTTTTCCACTTATGCCCATTGTCCCATTACTTAATTCATTTTAAGTTTCATAGCCCATCTCAAGTTTGCCTAAACTACCCAAGGCGTATTCCCAACGCAAGCGAAAGCGGGTCAACATAGTAGGAATATTATAACAACATATTGGCCCCAAACATATATGATAGCAAAAAGGGATTGGCCTCAAACATGTATGATAACATATAGGGATTGGCCTCAAACATGTATGAGAACATAAAGGGATTGGCCTCAAACATGTATGATAGCTTAACACTTGGTTCATCATCATAGGCATGTAAATTGTAATGAGGGGTTTAGGCTCTTTTACATGCATAAGCCCCAAGTCAAGTTCATATGAATGTTCCACAAGTCAAATTGTTTTAAGTGTTCATGCCAACATTCCACAAGTCAATATTCAATCTTGCATGATAAACTAAGTCAAACACAACATGAGTGGCAAGATTTAATCACTAAGAATTATCCCAAAGTCATAGGTTCAAGAGAGAGGCAAGACTAGATTCACATAGACTAACATGCTTAGGTTTTCATCTCATTTTATTCCATGTCAACATTAGAACTACCGTTTAGATCTAAAAGTAGCTAGAACTTACAAAGCGTGGCTTAGAGATTTATGGGCAAGCATTTATCGTAGAACGGTGTTGAGATGATGCTCTACTTCCTTGATTTGATGTAGAAAGCTTGCTCCTTTGACATGGATCTTGTTTGAATGCTCAAGCCTTTGAAGTTGGAGATGGAAGCCATGATCAAGAAATATTTGGGCAGAACTTTGTTGTTAGAGTGAATTGTAGTGAATTAGGCTAGGTCTTAGGGTGCTTTTGTAGGAGTAGGAACAAGTTTAGGCCATAGGATCAACCCTAGAACAGATCTGAGCCATCAAAAATCGTCACAGGCCAACAAACCAGACCACAAGACCCTGCAGGTGCACACAGGCCGACCTGGTCCGACCAGGGAAGTCGACCCCTAGGGCGACTGCCCAGTCGACCTGGTCCCTGGGGGGGGGGTCGACTCCCCAGTCAACCTGGGGCTGGGCGGGAAATTTCCCGCCCAACTTGTTTGGGGCTAAATTTGAAATTCGAAAATCTGTTTTCGTTTTCTGATTTTTCGTAAAACTTCTAGAGGCCATATCTCGGTCATACGGACTCCGATTTACGAAATTTCGGACTCGTTTCCAACCACAATTTCGAGACGAACGCAATGGCACAACTCGTTTCTCTTGATTCTTATTTTAAAATTTAATTCTGCCCTGATTTCTTGTTTTAACATGTTATAAAAAAATTCGGGTTGTTACATTCTCCCCACCTTAAAGGATTTCGTCCCCGAAATCTCCAAATTAGGAATAACGTATCCTACCATCCATCATCCATCTACTCAAAACATCATCCACAAGCAAACATTGTCCTTAAGAGATTTCTAATGCTATATGAACATATGCAGAAAGTGTGTGTATATGTTCCTTATCTAATGCAAATGATCAGTCCTGATTGATCTTCTAAATGCAAAATATGTTTAGTGTCATGAATCCATATGCATGCAAATAGTCCTAGTCACATAAACACTATATGCGTGCACAGCCATTCATCCATATGCAATATTCACATGATAACACATTCAAATTCATCCATAAACAAGTATAAACACGTATATATATATATATATATGAAATATGAAATGTGACTGAGCTGATCTAGTGCCTAGTGTGTATTCGCACATCCACGAGCAACCACTTGCAACCATATAAATCATAACATGTTTTCAAATACATGTTTACATCCACATGGTTCTACCTAAGGTCCTCAAGATAGGACCGAGAAGATAAGCAAGATAAACTCCTTTTGGATTACAAGAAATCCCTTTCTAAACCCAACCCATATCCTATAGAGCCGAAAAGGTTTAGTCAACCTAACGGACACCTTCAAACCATGACATGTATTATTAACCGATGAGTCATACCCCCTATGGAGTTTGCAACAGAAATAAGATCGAGAATAGGACCGAGAGGATATGCATAAAAGATAGCATGCGGGTAATCTCTACAGGAAAACAGGGATCAAGAATATACTCTTAAAAAGAGATATGATGGGCGTATCTTGTCTTAAATCTTCTAAGTCGCATTTCCTTGAGCTTAATTCCATTGTGCTTTGACCATCTTTAACTCATGATTTCGTGGCCTCTTAACTCCTATTTCCAAATATGAGCTGGAACTCACTTCATTGTCGCCTCTCGTTCCACTTTTACTTATTCTCCCTCTAGTATACTTGGCTCAACCATATCCGTGCACTCATGGTTTCATGTAAGCTCTCCAAAATTCACTAGTGAATCATGGATCTCGTTTACTCGCTCTACAGCATTCCACGCAGAAGAACTTATCTCTTGAAAACGAACAGATGCCAACCATGTTACCAAGTGTACTTACTAGAGTGATTTCCATAACTCATGCACAAGCGAAATGAACCACCCGCCTAAGTGGTGAACTCTACTCGAACGGATTACCAACAAATGCATCAAGAGCTTCTAGGTAACCAATCATAACAGAACTCTAAAGGTTACACGAGACTTCGAGGGTATTACCGAAGCAGGTTAAGAGCCTAACTACCCTCCTTTCAGAACCGAGAATGACACCCTTACTGGATAACCACTCCATTCCTAGAATTCAAGCCATAGCTTAAAAGCATAAGCATTATTCCTAAAAGTCATAGGCGTCCTCAAATCCAAACAAGTCATGAATAAATGGACCGACTCCTCAACAAGATTTGAGACAAAAATGGGATCCTTTACTATGCTAGTACGAAGGTGCAGAGACTCAACTATCGAAGCAGACTTAAATGATGCGGTGATCAAAGAAAAGTCCTGATGGGATGATAGAGAAGGAAAGCTAAACCTTTCACAGAAACGTTACCATCCTTCTTCGGTACGCTAGCAGTGAGAGCATACAATTGCCCTCTCGATGATCTTGTCCTCATCTCGTAATACTTGACTATCGTTCCCTTTTTACCCTACTAGAGATACTCTCTCTTATCATGGGTTTTATCATTCACTTTTTTCCTCCTTTGTGAATTAATCCATACCAACAAGTTGTTTTTCCTTAAGCTTGTATCCTTTATCCTTGTTCTTACTATCCTTTCTTATAACACGGTAACAGGTCTCTCGAGAACTGCCTCCATCGTACCGAAAACACTGACGTAGTTAGAAAAGGATTAGTCGCAGTTCGAACCGCTATGACTACAGGTGGAGGAAAGAAAGGAAAAGAGATTCAATCAAGGAAACAAAGGATAATGCTAATGGCCCTTGGGGAATAGCCTTTAAAAATAAAACATTCCTTGAAAAATGCTTCTTTGTAAACAGTTTTCAAATAGTTTTCAGAAGGTTTTAAAACTTTTGCCCAGTCTGGTAACCTTCTGCTCTGATACCAAATGTAACACCCCACCTCCGCCAGGGTCACTCACAAGTGAATGCACTAGCTTTAGAGGGGCGTTGTCTACGTAAACATGCACAGAAATATTACAAGATAGAACATATAAAACAGCGGAAGAAAAAAAACCAAATTTCATTACCTCATAAAATTATAAGGTCTAAAGCTTTTTACATCAAAATGCCTTTAAAAGCCATTACATTGGAAACCTGTCTTGCACTAGTTAAAGAAGCATAAAACCACAGTCTTAAAATATTCCCTAAGTAAAATGGTAAAGTAGCCATAGTCAAGAAAAATCCAAGCCATACATGATGACCTTGAAGCCGAAGAAGTCTAAGCTAAATAACAGTATTTCCTCCCTGAAAACCTGGGGGGAGAAACGGAAGACAAAGAGGCGAAAGAAAACGGGGTCAGTCATAAAGACTGGCAAGTCCTATCTACTTCTAACTTAAAAATAGGTAAAGGTAACATGACATGCATAAACTGAAAGTAAACATAAGGATGATGACAAGATAGATAAGCCAAACCAAGGTAACAGGATGAACTACTGTATCAAGATAAACTACGGTCACTATGAATCACATATAACATCCCAAGGTTCTATCGAGTATAACACCCCAAGGTTCTATCAAGTATATTTGCCCTGCACCTTTTGTACTAGTATCCCAATGCGTGCCATGTGTTAGCTACAAAATGTCCCTTGCCCAGTGAAATGGTCCATGTCAACCTAATGTAGGTTTTCCCAACTCGTATGTTCCTTTCCATGTATATGTTTGGTCCATTGCCGTAAATCCTACGGGCTTCCTCACGTAGTTCTATACTACTTCAATGTAGTTCCATTATCCTTGAGAATAGTTTCGACTGTCACCCTTGATCTAGCTGTATTTTCTTACGATGAATTCTCGAATGTTCGGCTAGGATTTACGCCACCTAGGACCACTAGGGATTACGCTACCTACTAAACGTTTTCGTAACTCGGTTTGGGTTTAAGCCACCCAGGACCGCTAGGGATTACGCTACCCGTCAACCACGCCCTTTTTCCCACGTATGTATCGTGAATCGTTTTTCCATGTCTAGATGCACATGTATCTCAATGTGCCATCCGAGTCCCGTGACAGGGTTAATCAAGAAATACAGGACTCGGTCGGGAGCTGTAGGTTATCTGCCGATGCAGATATCAAGGTCTATTTTTGTACCGGTGGTTATGGTCCCATGTGACCCCTCCCTCAACTACTGAAAGGCAATACAAGAAAATCATGCACGAGAACTATACTTCGGCCATCCATGCCCCACTTTCCTATTGGCCAACCTCACCCATAACTAGATAGCAAGTATATGGTCTGTTGGGAGTTCTCTGCCTTTCCGCATACGTGCACGATTGACTAAAGATGGTAGGTAGTCGACGACATGCTATCACAGGGCTAAACTAAGTATCGCCGACTCAACGCTAATCCACCCCAGTCTTTAGGTTGCTCGCACAGCAACCAAGGCATACCCTTGGTTCTTCTACCGCAGACCTTAACCTCTGTGAGCCCAGGCGGATCATTTGCAACCTCACAGAGGGATACCAACAGTACCCTCACGTCCCCCGAAGCTAACGCTTCGTCACCCAGTTCACTGGAGTCTTTATCTAAGTCAGATAGACATTCGCTCCTCCTCGCGTGTTTGTTTAAACGATGACCTACCGTATCAGGTTACTCATCTATTTGTGAACTGGTCCAATTCTCTTGACTAAGAATTATTACTTAGTTATCCTTAACTAAGGTTTATCACTTAGTTTCCCTTCCCGTTATCCTTATTAACTACAATTTTCCACTTAGTCCACTGAACTAGGGTTTTGGTCTAATGGGTTAAGTGTTGTCCTTCGAGTTCATGACTTACCCCACCTACGAATCATGTCAAAATTGGCTAAGTATTCAAGTTCAAGACTTAGCCCTACAAACCATGTATCAAGTTGGTTAAGTATATCAAGAAGTTCATGACTTAACCCTATATTATCGTGCCAGATTGGTTAAGTATAGGTTAACTTAACCCTATCAAATTACTGTGTCAGATTGGTTAAGTATAGGTTATCTTAACCTCATCAAGCTACCACGTCAGATTGGTTAAGTATAGGTTGTCTTAACCTCATTAAATCATCGAGTAAAAGTGGTTAAGTGTAGGTTAACGTAACCCCATTAAATTATCGAGTCGGATTGGTTAAGTATATTTAAGAGGTTCGTGACTTAACCCTACCAAATTATCAAGTCAGATTGGTTAAGTGTAAGTTAACTTAACCCCATCAAATTACCGAGTCGGATTGGTTAAGTGTAGACTAACTTAACCCCATCCACTAGTCGTATTTATAATGGTAAAGCATCATTCTTGTGAGTTTTCTTTACTCTACCACGCATCGCATTATCCCAGTCGGGTGTTATCAACCCATTTAGGTTAAACTAACCCATCCGCTAATCATGTTATATGGTTAAGTGTCTTTTAAGTAATCAAGTCCGGTCTTACTTAACCTACCCATTCATGTCATATCGGTTAAGTGCCATTAGTCAAACTATCTTAACATTATCATGTGGCATTAAGTAAATTAATGCACCCCAACCTCTCACATTAGACTTTGTTGTGGTTACTGGTTACGCTAGGTGGGTCCGGGTAGCTTTACACCACAACCTAGTCTAACCTCGGGTTTTGAGCGCAATATGACCAACTTCTCATATTGGGTCCTATTGTCTGTAGCTACTGGATTTGTCGGGCGGTTCCGGGTAGATTTATGCTACAAACTCAACCCAACCTCGAGTCGGCCACTTTCATGTTTTCCTACTTGTCATGTTCATGTCAAATTTAGGCTACGACAAAGTCCACGTTTTCCACTTATGCCCATTGTCCCATTACTTAATTCATGTTAAGTTTCATAGCCCATCTCAAGTTTGCCTAAACTACCCAAGGCATATTCCCAACGCAAGCGAAAGCGAGTCAACATAGTAGGAATAATATGACAACATATTGGCCCCAAACATATATAATAGCAAAAAGGATTGGCCTCAAACATGTATGATAACATAAAGGGATTGGCCTCAAACATGCATGATAACATAAAGGGATTGGCCTCAAACATGTATGATAGCATAACACTAGGTTCATCATCATAGGCATGTAAATGGTCATGAGGGGTTTAGGCTCTTTTACATGCATAAGCCCCAAGTCAAGTTCATATGAATGTTCCACAAGTCAAATTGTTTTAAGGGTTCATGCCAACATTCCACAAGTCAATATTCAATCTTGCATGATAAACTAAGTCAAACACAACATGAGTGGCAAGATTTAATCACTAAGAATTAGCCCAAAGTCATAGGTTCAAGAGAGAGGCAAGACTTGATTCACATAGACTAACATGCTTAGGTTTTCATCACATTTTATTCCATGTCAACATTAGAACTACCGTTTAGATCTAAAAGTAGCTAGAACTTACAAAGCGTGGCTTAGAGATTTATGAGCAAGCATTTGTCATAGAACGATGTTGAGATGATGCTCTACTTCCTTGATTTGATGTAGAAAGCTTGCTCCTTTGACATGGATCTAGTTTGAATGCTCAAGCCTTTGAAGTTGGAGATGGAGGCCATGATCAAGAAATATTTGGGCAGCACTTTGTTGTTAGAGTGAATTGTAGTGAATTAGGCTAGGTCTTAGGGTGTTTTTATAGGAGTAGGAACAAGTTTAGGCCACAGGATCAACCCTAGAACAGATCTGAGCCATCAAAAATCGTCACAGGCCAACAAACCAGACCACAAGACCCTGCAGGTGCACGCAGGCCGACCTGGTCCGACCAGGGAAGTCGACCCCCAGGTCGACACCCAGGTCGATTGCCCAGTTGACCTGGTCCCTGGGGGGTCGGGTCCCCAGTCGACCTGGGGCTGGGCGGGAAATTTCCCGCCCATCTTGTTTGGGGCTAAATTTGAAATTCGAAAATCTGTTTTCGTTTTCTGATTTTTCGTGAAACTTCTAGAGGCCATATCTTGGTCATACGAACTCCAATTTACAAAATTTTGGACTCGTTTCCAACCAGAATTCCGAGACGAACGCAACAGCGCAAACCGTTTCTCTTGATTCTTATTTTAAAATTTAATTCTACCCTGATTTCTTGTTTTAACATGTTATAAATAAAATTCGGGTTGTTTCATAAGAGTTTTCAGTTTCTGTGCAAGTGGATTTCACTATTAGTGCCTATTGTATATGTTCTATTATATTTTATCCACGCGCTGTGAGATTTACGAAGGTTCCGATGATGTTTACCTACTTTGATGATCGTCCATAGTTGCCATGCACACCTTTCAGCGTATTATTCCTCTTGTTTTGTGCACGGGTTATGAGCGGTTGTCACAAGGGCACTACTCTGTGATGGAATCGAATTTGATCGAAGGTGGCAGTCCGTACGCTTGCGTAGCACGACGATGGAAGATCTATGCGAAACATAGCATTGTTATATATCGTTTCGTACGTTACGGCGGAGACCGTGCGAGTGGAGTACCATGGAGTGTACCTTAATATTGGGGGTAACAACATATATCCTGTACTAAGTTTATTTATTGGGAAGTAGATGGGTACAACGTGTGTGTAAGCCCTGAGTCATGTTAAACCAAGTAACCTAATAAACAAGAAAATGTAACTGAATGGTATATGTAGGGTTATCCAAAATGTGTACTTTGAGTACAGATACCAGAACTTGTGTTCTGACCCCTCCTCATAACATACTCGCCAGTTAGATTTATGGCAGAGTTGTGAGAGCCTTCGATACTGGTTAGGCAGTATTATTATCTGGATATGGCTATATTTTTTGTTACATTATATTTTATCCATTCTGTTGTGAGATGTTTTCTGAGCTCTGATATATTTTATATCTCTGTCTTTTCTGTAGGATACCAGACAAACCAATACGAGTTTTGATAGATTAGAATTTTGAAAAAGAATCGGTCAGTTGGAATTCGGGTTGTTACAGCCGACGAATTCGACATCAAATTACTGTCAATTCATTTTACTTTCGGCTTTCTGAGTATCGGCGCTTATGTTTATTTTGGATTTGGCCTTGCTAGTGTCAAAAAATTTGCAGATGTTATTGAAAATTTTGTTTTTCCCTTCATTTTGGGTGTCGGTGAAATTTGAGATTCTTATATTGAAAGGCCTTGATTTTGACTTCATCAATGTTGGGATATCGATTTTCCCTAACATTAGTTGAACTTTTGGCACCGATACCAAAAGCTTTAGTCTCGGTTTGACCGACATCAAGGATTTTAGCTATCTTAATTTTTACTTCCATGATATTAGAGTCTTGTGGCATTCTTGATGTCGATGTTTGGGCAGTTCGTTGGACCAACACAAAAAATGTAACAGTTTTTTAAGCATATAATTTAAAATTATGAAGACAGACATAAGCCAATAAGATATGAATTGCTTCTAATCTGGTGACTGGAGCAAATATCTCTTCATATCTATACCTTCTTCCTTATTATATCCTTGTGCAACATTTCTTGCTTTATTTCTTGTTATATTTCCTATCTCATATGCTTTATTTTTCATAAACCCATTTTGTTCTTATAATAGCTTGATCACTTGGTCTTGGAACTGCTGACAATAAAAAATGTCCTAACACCGGAAGATTCTCCATTACTTAGAGAATTACATTTCGTGTGAAAAATAAGTGCAGAAAACAGTAAATAAAACAGTAGATTTATAGTGGTTCGGTCCTGTAAGGGTCCTACGTCCATTTTGGAAGAGTTTTTGATATTTTATTCACAACAATAGATTACAAGTATAGGCCTCTTCTAGGCATTTAATTACAATCATTATTATGTAATTTGGAGTCATAACTATCATGTATGAATATTAGAAAAAATTCTTTTTTTTTACTTCTTCCTCAAATCAAAGATGTCATTAAAGAGGTCACTTGAAGCTCTCAAGTGGCGTCAAATCAGCCAATTTTCAACCCCTTTAAGGTGTGAGATTTGGTGTATTTATAGTGGATGGTTAGGTGGGAGTAGGTAGGATTTGGGGACCACAACAGTACATTTCTCACCTATGAATGCCCGCGTCCAAAAGCTCGGATCCCCCTCATGATGTCCAAATAAAACTCGTATCCCTCTCTTGGGTACGAATTTATCCCTGGGGATAGGACATTCGTATCTCGTGGGATACGAAATGATGTATGCCCTAGGGGTATGTCCATTTCGTATCCCCAATGGGATACAAGTAGTTTGTATCCCAAAAAGGGATATGAACTCGCACCTCATGGGATACTCCAATCGTTTAATGTTGCGGGGTCTGAGACTTGGTATCACGAGGCTTGAGGCTTGAAAGCACTGGGTTACGAGTTGGAGAAGTTTGTGGCTTCAGATACGAAGTAGGTGGTCACTGAGGGGTTCAAAGGTATTTGAAAGGAGGGATACGAGGTATGGAGATACGACGAGGAGGGATACAATCGCTGCAAGGGTCCGTGACAGGGCCAGGGGAAGAAACGGTCCATCTTCATGATGCGCTAATGCTTAATATGGATGCTGATGCTATATCATTTTTGGTCTAAAATATGTATATTGCTGAAGTCATTATCATGCTTTTTTTGGTAGGCCATGTTGTATTTATTATGTTATATGCCTGCGTTTCGTGGTTACTTAAGATATGTAAGTGTATGATGCTATGTATGTGATGCTATGTGTATGTATGAATGATGTATGGTTCCACGTATGTTAATATATCAAGGTGTGAATCAATATGATTCGCCACTTTTTGCTACAAAAAAGGATAAAGGATACGAGGATTGGTGGAAGCAGAGGGACACGAGGTAGAGAGGCACCAGGCGAAGAGACTCGAGCTTTCTTGTAAGATGGGGGTTCGAACCTAAGGGGTTCGAAACGTTGAAGCATGAGGTAGAGGGGTACAAAAATACGGTTCGAGCATAGTATTGAGGAGTTGTGAGGCTCCTGCTCACATGACCTCTTCCATTCTTGTTTCTTTATGTTCTTGGTGACACTCCGGGCTGTAACATCACGCAATATGTTGAGTCGAGCATGTCTGTGTGCTTTCGGGAACCGGGAGAAAAAGCCTGTTATCATTTGCCCCTCAAAGCGCATCTTGTCTTGACATGATGTGCTTTGAGTTGGAATAAAAATATTTTTGAATCATTTAATTCCTATTGACTCATGAATGTAGACGTTAGTTGTCGACTCTCGTTTACATTGTAATGTAAAGAGTTGTTGTTGTTGTTGTGTCGCAGCTTTCACGTTCACACGTTTTCACGTGGTTTTGCATGAGGCGACTTCAGGCATGAAAATATAACAAAAAGTGGGCATATTTACGAACAAGCATATATACACATATTTACAAACATAGGTGTACATGTTATTGTTCATGGATATGTCCGTTACGACTATGTACACACACACACACACACACACACACACACATATATATATATATATATATATTGGTGTACATGTATTCATTGTCATTACATATGTATGCATATGATATGTATTTTCATTTATTATTATTATTTAGTATTATATATTTTTTAGGGGGCTCATACCCTTCCGGTGGGGCACCAAATTTTCGTATTTCACATGGGGATACGAAAATTCATGTCCCAGTGGGATACAAGATTTTCATATCCTACTGGGATATGAGAATTCGTACCCCAATATGGGACATGAACCGCCCAATGGGCTAGGGCCCGTAACCCTCATTCCCTATAAATTCAAATGGTCCTCCCCCTTATAAGTTTTACTACTTTTGCTTTAGTTACGAGCTTGAACCCTAGACCTCAAGAACGCTGAACATTAGAATCGAAAATAGGTGGGGTCTAAGTGCCATCCTTGATGTTGAACTCTATTCTTGAGCTCTGCCATGGCGCCTGATTGGATTCGAAGTGGATCTCGAGACAAGTTAGTCTTTGTTGTGCCTTTAGGCTTTATAACTAAGCAAAAAGGTTTGAGTCCAAGCTTCATCTTGTAACTGAGATTGATCTCCGTGTCCTTGGCCTAAGCTGATTGTATATTTGAGCTCGAGATTGGAGAGGAAGGAGGTTTGGGATAGAAGGAGCCATATGAAGATTTGGTTTGGAGAGGAGGAAAAAAGAGGGGAGTCAAAATTTTGCATCGGGGGAAGGAACAGTTATCAATGAAGGAGGAGTAAAAGTTTTTAGGGCCCGAAGAAAAAGGAATTCATACCCCTGTGTTCGTGGTACGAAACTTCGTACCCCAAGGGGTATAAAATTTCGTATCCCCGTGGGGATACAAATTTTTGAACCTTTAAAGTGGTATGAAATTTCGCATCCCGGACTGGGATATGAAGTTTTTCTGCTGTCCCAAGAATTTAAATCCCCTTTTCTTAATTTTGTATATTTCCCAAGACTTCGAACTTTTCACTCCCTGCTCCGGGATTCGCATCGCTTCCGTATCATTTTCACGATTGAGCTGACACTTACATTGATGGTCATGTAGTTGGAAATTCAGCCTTGCACATAGGATTAGAGCGTATATTTGTATTGTGAATAAACTATCGAACTACGGAACATGTTAATATTGACTCATTCGTAACATAATCGCGACTTGATGTGAACCGAATAATGGTTGTTGACTACGACGATAATTACAGTCCCAGGGATTTGTGATCATCGTTGTGTCCCAAGTTTCTAAGTTACAATTGTATTAGCATAGCACTGCACGTACATGTTAGTTTGCACCAACACGAGGGGTACATGTTATACAATGCGATGTCTTACGCAAGTATATTAATAGTATAGCTAGAAAATGGATACAAGATCTAAAACACGGAAAATCTCGGAAGCCGGGGATTCACAACATTCACCGTCCCCATCTGACTTAACTAGCGATGTTACCTCGAAGGGCAGCAAGCTTGAGACTTTAGAGAATCCACTCCTTCTCGGCCGATAGGTTCACTGGAAGCATCTGATCGCGAGGTGCATCCGGGAGGACAAACAACTGTCAGTCGAGCATGAAGGGGTAGAGCACATAGATATCGTTGAGGGAAGCGCGTTAGTGGCGTCGGATGGTGGGCACAGCTATACTCGAGAACTCGACGGATTCAGTGTCATCGAATATAGATGAAATGACAGTGATGCACATGGCTTTGCGATTTGGCATTCCCCCGAAAGATGTTCGTGTGCCCGAGAAGGACCATAGGGCTCACGCACCACCAGAAGGGAATACTTCCTAGAACAGGTAGGCATGCATTACTGGGTGCGTGCCCCCGGCTAACAACTTTATTCGGGATATGTTGCACTACTTTCACCTCGCACCATCGGAGCTCCATCTGAATGCGTATGCTTCGCTTTTAGGTACCTAAATTCTCTTTAGGAAGTACCTGCAGTCAGAACCCACCAGAGAGGACATTCGACACTTGTTTTTGTTGAAGAGGAGAAGCAATAATTCGTTGTCTCAATATTTCTAGGAAGCTTCATCCAGCACCATGTTCTTCGATGGGAAATGGCCTAAGTTGACTTTACATAAGCAAGACTGGTTCTTCGTGCATTGTCCTCCTGGGTTTGTAAGGAGACGGTTGGAAGGAAGTAAGCATTACCTTTACTTTTAGATTTGTTGGTTTGGTAGCTTAAGTTTAACTTCGTTCTTGTATGATTGGAAATCCTGAGGCACTAACAGACATTATGTATCAACAATATCTTGAGTCTTTGTTGGCCACTCCGGCTGATTCACGATCCATTGAGAGCGTTCTAGATCAGGATCGTCGTATAGGTTTACTTCCCGACGATCGGGCGATAATTAGACCAGCCATCGCCGAAGGCGAAAAGAAATGGAGACCGGGAAAGAAGCAGGCTTTCTGAGCCGAAAGAGGAAGACGTCTCCTATCAGGTCTAAGCCGCGCAAGGCAGCGAAGATTCAGGAGAAGGCTGGTGGGGGCGAGATTGTCGATGAGGAGGCAGTTGCTAGGGATGAGGTCCCATCGACCGCTCATGTTCTACCTACGACATATGAGGCAAGGATAAAAACATCGACTAGGGCGCAATCTCTAGTAATGCCTTTTGAGACCGCCATCCCGCTCGAGAAAGAAGGTCAATTTGACGAGTTTAATAAGCTCCCACTAGAAGAGGTTCCCTGGCCTAGTGCCACAAGTGTGGAGGAACTAGCTTTAGCTGTAACGAATATCACTCCTACAGGCAGACCACCATCTGGTTTGTTGAGAGAACTCTTAAGATACACATTCATAAACACTGCATGACACAACATTTTTTTGTGTACACAGGGTACTTGAATTTAAACACGGATCTGTTTCTTTTGCAGGTGGCATGACCCGAGGAAGAGGAGGCCGAAGCTATGGGTACGCTAGTCCTCGACCATCGAGGGGCGGCTTCATTTCAAACTTTAGGAGGTGTGCCAGTTTGGTTGATGAGCCCCTATCTCCTCGCATTCGCAGCAATGAATACCATCATAGAGAACGATCCTGGCGATCTTCGACTCCTCCACCTCCCATTCGGACATATGGGGCAGGCTCCAGGGTTGACGTAACGAGCACTAGACATTCCTCATCTACAGTTCCCCCTCATATTGCGTCTTTGGCTCCTGCCCGTGCTCCCCCAAGGAATGGGGGTGGAGACTAGTGGTCAGAGGAAGAAGGAGGTGGCGAAGAATAAAAAGCAGGATCAAGCTGTTCTTGGGACCCGAGAGCTTACTATCGAGGAGAGAAAAGCCTTGTTGGAGAAAAAATTCCCTGGTCACTACTTTGATGAAATAATGTTCCTTCCTGATACCAACATGATTCCCCATGAAGACAATGAAGAGGCATGAATAAAGGTGACGGCTGCATATTTCAAAGTTAGATAGTTTAATAAGTACTCTGCGAATTTTTCGAATTCGATCAGGTAGAAGAATGTGGAGATCTAGAGTCAGGGGTTGACCATTGATGCTGAGCAGGCCACCATCCGTAATCAAGAGAAAGAGATAAGTCAGGCCAGTTCTTATGGTGTGGCTACTTCTTTGCTCATATTAACTTACATAAATGTTAATCACTTTTCATTGAAACAATGGAGCAGACGGACAAATACGTGAAGCTGTAGAGGGATAAGACATATGCTGCTGAGACCTTCAAGAGTACCGTGGCTTCAACGATGACTGAGAGTGTTTGCCAATAGTAGGAAAACTCTTATTTGATGGAGGTTAACATTCACTTGTCCAAAGAGAACAAAAACTTACACCAACTCAGAAAGACAATGAGGCCTTGGATCTTGGGAATGAGAGGCTGAAAACTGAGTACGAGGGGATTCAGAGGTTACGAAGGGAGAATGATGAGTTGTACCAGCAGCTAGAGATGGCTAAGGAGGAGAAAGAGAAAGCTAAGGCCAGCAACAAAGATGTTCTGAGCTCACTGGAAGGGCTAAAGGCCGAGCACCAATAAGAGGTGGATATGCTTAAGGAAGAAATTGAGGACACAGAGGCTAGGGTGAAGGAATCACTATAGGAGCCTATCTGGGACATGTATGTCCAGGCGTTAAGGTTCCGCGGAATTTCCTGGTTTAACGATTGTCCCCAAGAGATGACTCGGATATAGGAGAGGTTGGTGTCGTTTGAGGCTCGGTTGCGACAGCAGATGAGAATAAACTCATGGTGGAGCTCTTGACTGAGGATAAGCGTATGAAGTTGGAGGAAGGGTGGAGATTGCTGCAGGAGGATGCCGAGCGGAAGCAGTTGGCAAACCATGCTGCCGAAATGAGAAAGTTCATTCCGAATGAGAGTGTAACATTTGCTCATGAATTTGCGGAAGGAAGCTCTTACCGGCCGCCAGTTCCCCTACTCATGTTTCGGCTGAGCATGACCCCATTCAACCAGATTTAGGAATAACGGGATCCATTTTTATCGCGATAGCGAGCACCGTTCCTGTTATGCATACGCCATACCTTCCTGGAGGTAAACTCACATTACCACGAATACCCGAAGAGGTTGAGTGCAATAAATCCTCTGAAACTAAATAGTTAAGTTTTTGCTGTGGAACCCCTCTTGGAGCAGAATTTACACCATGTTCCCCACTACGCTTCCGTAAACATCCAAGTCCGGATTAGGATTATGAGGTGTGTAGTTTAGATAGGCAGGAGAGCATTTGGATATGTTCTCAGATGTGTGCTTGGAATCTAGCGTGTATAAGAATCTTCTTGAGGAAGTAGAGGTTGCAGATGGCAGAGTGCTTAGGTGACGGGTGCACCAAATGCAAGTATGCTAACTATTCATGACTTGGTGTAGTCACAGAAAGCTCAGATGCTGGCAGAGTATGAGGAACAAGACGAGAAGAGGAGGCAGAATGAGGCTGTATACATGAGGCTCAGCAAAGGCTATACATGATGCCGAGGAGAAAGTTGTTGTTGTAGTGGCAAAGAAGAAAGTCGAAGCCGAGGCCGTGAAGGAGAGGGTCGTCGAAGAGGTTAGGAAGAAGAAAGCCGCAGATGAGGTTGAGAAAGAGATAGCCATTAAGGAGGCTTGGAAGAAGAAAACCGCCATTGACGCCAATAAATGGGTCAAGGAGGGCTTTAACAAGCTTAAAGGGGATGCAGGTACGCAACTCTAGTCTAAGAAACTAGCTGATCTGAAGGCCGCCAAAATGCTAAGAAGAAAGTGGAGTTGGAAGCCAAAAAGGCTCAGGGAAAAACTGGGGATGTGCTAGCCTTGCTTCTGACATCGCCCCTAAACCTCTGCAATGTATAGCCCTTAGGGAGGTCACGGTGATTACAAGAGGCGAGGATGATGGCGGGAGGCACACATCAGTGTTTTATGAGTCCATCACTACTGTGAACGGTAGAGGAGGGAAAGGGGGAAGCGGCTCTGGAAGTCCATAACTGGTGACCCACATAATGCTGAATCTATACAAAAAAGAAAAGGAAAAAGAAGGATTAGTAGTATAAGTAGTAGCCATAGATACTATAGACATTTGGTTATGTAGCCCAATAGTATACGCAAGTACGACCCTCGCTTTTGGTCTTTGGAGGAAAGGTGTGGTTCTCGTATACCCCATGTCATCAGAAAGAAAGATATTTAAATATGTAGTTTTCTTTTATTATGTGAATGAAAGTATTAGTTAACTTTTTTTAAATCATATTTCACGTTAAGTGTTCGAATATTTGTCTTATGATTTCCAGCGTCCTGTACTTGCACAAGAGTACTTGTTGTTATACTTAAGCCAACATTATTGGAGACTTCGCCCTGGTGTGCCTCTAATCGTGTGGGCGTCGTGCGCTGGTTCTACTCTCGGGTTTCCCTTCGTTCAGAAGTTCCAAGCCGAGTGGAATCCAGGTCAGCTGCTCTCTCACTTGTCCTCCCGTAGGTCATTAGTCCTAAGTCGTGAGATGGCATGGATGTCGTGAATTCGTCCTTTTTGTCCCATCCGTCGTTCATTCTGATCTAAAGCTCGAGGGCTTCGTTTATTTGCCAAATGGCACCAGGATCCGGATCCGGGGGGTTTGATGGAGCCATAGGAGTGGTTGGCATCACACAAGCTCTGCTGATGGGCTGCCCTGAACTTCGGAGACAGGAGTGAAACGATTTATACTCGGTCTTGTCGTTGGTTCGGGATTCGAGAGGTAGCCGGATCCGGACCTGATGGTTCACATGGAGCCATGGGATTGGTCGCTTTCACATTAGCTTGGCTAATGGGCTGCCTCCATGTTTGGAGACTTGGGAACGGAATGATTTATACTCGATTTCGTCGTTGGTACGAGATTCGATTGGTGTTATTTATACTCGGTCTCGTCGTTGGATCGAGACTCAAGTGACGGTACCGACTCCAGTGCTTGGGGCGCCAATCTGGTGTTATTAGTACTCGGTCTCATTGTTGATTCGAGACTCAAGTGGTGTTATTTGTACTCGGTTTCATCATTGATTCGAGACTCGATCGGCGGTACCGACTCCTGTGCTCGGAATGCTAGTCCGGTGTTTATGTGTTTGTGTATGCAAGCTAGTTGTGATTGTCAATCAAACAAAACATGCATAAATTAAACACGTCAAGAAGATAGAGAATTGAACACCATCTTTACTAGTAACTTTGGTAGTAACATCCTTTACAATGCCTTGAATTTAAGCAAAACAAAACATTGTTGGAAAGTGGAAAAACTATACACTAAGTTATGTGAAGTAGCATCGGATATGTTCACCGTTCCATTCTCTTGGAAGTTCGACTCTGTCTATGGTTGCTAGCTTGAAGTTTCCATCTCTGAGCCTTCATTGTATGACGTACAGGTCCTCCCAGCGAGGACTGAAACCAGTCGATGTGGGAAATATTAGTTTTAGGACGAGGTCGTCGACGTTAGGATCACTGTGGTAGACTTCTAAATTGAAGTATCGGCTACTCGTTGGTACTGAGCGACAGCTTTGAGTTCAACTTTGTTCCTTTTTTCCTCGAGCTAGTCGAGTGACCCCAAAAGCAAGTCTTGGTTGGTCTTAGGATCATAATAGGTAACTCGATGAGATTTAAGCTTTATCTCAATGGGAATAATGGCTTCCGATCCAAAGGTAAGGGAGAATGGAGTATGGTCGGTCGCTGACTTAGGGTGATCTGGTAGGCCCATAATGCCAGAGGGGGCTCATTTGCGCATAAGCCTTTTGCCTTTTCCATAAGCTTCTTGGTTATGGATTTAATCACTTTGTTAACAACCTCGACTAGCCCATTGGCCTGAGGGTGAGTCACTACTGAGAATCTCTTTTCGATATCGTGTAGCGGGCAGAAAGTTTTGAACTCTATGCTCTCAAACTGGGTTCTCTTATCTGAGATGATGGCTTATGGGACTCCATAGCAAGTAATGATATTGTGGATGATTAAATTGATCATTTTTTTGTATTGATTGTACCAAGAGCTTCATCTTCTGCCCTTTTAGTGAAGTAATCAACTGAGACGATGGCGCAGCGTACCTTGTCTCCGGCCATTGGAAGAGTTCCGATGATATTTATCCACCATAGGGCGAACGACCGAGGACTGGCCATTTGCGTTAGCTCGGTAGGCGGGACTCTTGGAATGTTTGAGAACCACTACCATTTATCATACATGTGGGCATAGTTCATGGCATCTTGATCAAGTGTGGGCCAGAAATAACCATATCTTATAATTTTCTTGCTAGAGTTTTCCCTTAGTGTGGTTACTGCACTGGCCTTCACGCATGTCCGGTAACACATGATCGGCGTCGTTGTGGGATACACACCAAAGTAATGGGACAGAGAACGCTCTTCGGTAAAGCACTATATCGAAGATGATATAGCGAGATGATTGGCGAGTGAGTGCCGGCCTTTTGTTATAGCATCTAGGGAGGGTTCCATGTTGCAAGTAGTTCTTAATTGGTGTCAACCAAGACTGGGACTCGGTTTTGGTCACCGTTGTCGCTTCCGAATCAGTCTACATATGATCGATGCTCGGGGAGTTGGGTAGTTCGACTGGGGCAAGCCCCATAAGTTGTACATCCTCGGAGCTTACCAGTTTGGCTAATGAGTTAGCTTTTTCATTTTGTTCAAGAGGGATACGCGTGATGATGTAGTGGTCTAATTTGATGAGCATTTCATGAACCCGAGCGAGGTAGGGAGTGAGCCATGCCCCCTTGGCTTTGTATTCTCCCTGTACCTGATGCATGATGATCTGTGAGTCGGAGTAAATCTAGATGGCCTCGATGTTAAGTTCGACTGCAATCTGAGTCCAGCGATGAAGGCTTCGTATTCTGCATCCTTGTTGTTAACAGGAAAGTTGATCTTTAATGCATAGCATACCGGGAGCTCCTCTAGGGTAATAAGCATGACTCCGGCACCGGAATTCTTTTTTTTGGGGGATCCATCCATGAACGGTTTCCATTGAATGTTTGGAATTTTGAATTCTTGCGGAGGAGGCTCTTCTGGGACGGTTAATACCACTATGAAATCAGCGAGGGCTTGTCCCAGGATGGCTCGACGAGGGATGAATGTGATCTCGAAGTGACTCATCTCTATATTCCACTTCAGTAGTCATCCAGATGTCTCAGGTTGCTGCAGGACCTGTCGTAGTGGCTGGTCCATGTGGACTTTGATGGGTTGAGACTGAAAGTATGGTTGTAGCTTCCAGCACTACAACAAAAACACCATAATACAACTTTAATTTTACAACGGAGGTGAAATCACCATTGTAATAAATGTTTTTTACAACTTTTTTCCAGAAAAGCTGTAATAAACTTATTTTTAACAACTGTGTTATTTTGACAGTTGTAATAAAAGCCTATCACAACTTTTACTTTTTGAATGTTGTAATATATGACTACACTAGAACAAAAATACCATATTAATAATTAATAAAAATATTAATACTCAATAACCATTGTTTAATATTAATAATAAATAGTTTATTTGAAAATATGTAATAACTATTATTAATAATTTCTTTTCGCTATATAATAATTAATAATTAATAATTATGTATTATTGTTAAAAATTAAAAATAAATAAATAAAAACTAGTTAATGAATAATTAATTTTAGTAATCAATGAATAAGAAGTAAGAATCACTAATTAAGAATCAAAAATTAGTTTTTTAATAATGATTGTTAAGTATTTAATAATGAATAATTATTAGTAAAATATACATAATAAACTTTTAATAAGTTATATTTAATTATAAATAAGAAGAAATAAGGAATAGTTAACAATAGCTATTATTAATGAGCAATATCTAATGCTTCAGCAAAATATTTCCTAACACATCCATATTATATTTAATAAATTTGTACTGGTTATAGGTTGTAACATTTAAATATTATATTCAATAAATTTATACTGGCTCTAGATTGTAACATTTAATTCTGTACATCTGGGTGAAACGAACAATGAAAAGATCGGTCTCCAAATGTTAGCAATGAAATTTAGGTGGGAAATTGCGAAATTTTGGCTCCAAAGTTTGGCAGTCTCGTATTTAATAAATTTACTTTTCACTGCGTGTCCTCGTTGCCTGTATTCTATGTTGCCACCGAAATAACCTTACCCCAATTCATAATCACTTCCCCAAATTCAACTAATTATTCCCCAACCGAAATTATTGGCCACCAAGCTATCCCTTGCCTCGCCTCCTCTTAGCTCCCATCGGCTGCGACCCCTCTTCTTTCTCCTCTCTCCGATTGAACTCTAAACCCGTGGAACAAAAAGGGGCAACACCTTTTCCTTGAGGCCACTGCAGTTGATCTGCTCCAGGCGCAACCGCTCTACCGTCCGCCATCTTCAACTTGAAGCCAAATCAGCCAGCACCCAGTCACCCTCGCGAAGCCAGCTAACTCCGCCCTTTCCACTTTGCCAAAAAGCTGCACGTGAGTTATCTCACTTGAACAAATTCAAGTTCTTCAATTATTTGTTTTTCCCTCTTTCAATTTGGGTTTATCGGTTTGCTGCAATATCTCCTGTGTATGTAGCCACTTGAATATCCCGATTTTTCGCCGTCTAAATCTGCATGGCCTTTCCTGTTGTTATCAATTTTGCTTCATGATTTGAGCTTCCCACTATGCATGTTTTATGTAGGCTTTATGCTAGAATCTTGTTAGTTAACAGTCTGGTTGGGATTTATGTATGCATTTTGGTATCTAAAAGTGTGAGTTGAACCATTAGTGAAATGAAAAACTGACAAATGTATTCTTGTTCTATTGCTTTGGTATATTTGGGCTGTCAGGGATTGTCATACTCAATGGAACCCTCCCCTATTTTTCTAGTTTGCATGTATGTCAGCATTAACATGCAGAGGCCTTTGTATCATTTTATATGATCTGAAGTTTACATTACTCATAGTAGCACTATTATCCCTTTCCGTTTTGATTAGAACTTCCCTAGTTTGATAAGTTTTGCATTTGTACTTTTATTTTGTTTCCAATATTTTTTTCTTTTCTTTTTTCGGTTCTTTAAATATGTTTTCTATATGTATATTTAGTATGGGTACCAGTGCAATGGATCATCTTTGTATATGTTTTGGATACCTTACATTCACATGAAAATAAACAGTTAACTTCTTACTACTACTACAGTAAACAATGATCTTGCAATATTTGTTGAGCTGATTTTCAATTCAGGGGCATGCACCATTGTCTTTAATCTATGCGCATGGTTTCAGTCCAAATTTGGTCTTTATACTACGCATGATTTCAGTTATAAATTTGTATTGACCTTTTTATTTAACAGTTCAGTACTTGGTTATAAACTGTTCAATCAATCGGTCTATAGATTCTTCAACATTGTTTCTTTTATTGGGAAATAACAGATTGAAATATTTGCATTACCAAGCCGATTTTAGAATTTTCGAGACCATTGTCTTTAATCACTTAATCGGTGAAATTCATCCAAGTACAAATCAGTGCATTCTCCGTTTGGAAGAACTAGGTGAACTGGAATTATGAATGCAAACTTGTTTTTTTTTCCAGTAAAATAAAATTAGTAATTAAACATGTAAAATGTTTCAAGACGGAAAAATGATCCAAATACTGTACTGAACTGAAACATGATTTGTTCTCTTTGCATGTTGCTGCAAACTCATACTGTACTTTCTGTTTACTGCATGCATTCCTTTTTAATTATTTTGTGCATCCTTTCCTAAACCAGGTTCATATTTTATTTGTTGCATAGTGCATGCCCAAATATTATAAAAACCTGTAATAGGTTTGCCATTGTAATAGCAGCAGAAAGAAATTGAACCATCCCCAATTGATGCTAATAATCTCCATCCATTTATGCCATATATTGATGGAGAGGGTTGATCGCAAGGGGCTAGAAAGAATTGCAGTGCCCAATTTTCTTAGGTATGAAGTTTTCATACAAAGAATTATACACGTAATATAACTTTGATCTAAGATCCTTTGTTTCGTTTTCTTATATGGCTGGAAAGTAGAGAAAACTTGCAGTGCTCACAACTGAAAATAGTGAATAGGGAAATACCAGTGTGGGGTAAGGCTGGTATATGAAGCTGGACTAGGCATTGTAACTCGAATAGAGCTAATGGCAGATTTGTTAAGGGTGGTCGTATTCCTAAATTGTTGGAATATTTGCATACTCTGCAAGAAAATGATAACGAGGTATGTTATTACTAGTAATGTCGCTATCAAGTTTTGGTATTGCTGGCTTAAAAAACACTTCTTTTTCTTTTTTCTAACAACAGACATGTTCTTATGCAATAGGTTTGACCACTGCAGTGAACTTGCACCAAAAAGATAAATGGCATAAAGATTTCCTTGTCTTCGACTAGTGTACTCCCGTAGGATATGTAATTTTTTGTGGATAACTTGTGCTTGTACTAAGTTGCTTTGTAACGGTCAAGTATGTAATAATGTACGAAATGTTGTTTGAAACTTATTGTTTGTAATACCAAATATTTGAGTATTTTGATAAATTAGTTTGCAAATAACTGTAATATCGGATTTGCTTATGGAGTATTGCTATATTTAGTGTATTGTTCTTTTCAGTTGCAAAAGATGTTTATTTTTTTAAAAACCCAAATGTCAATCACAACGGTGCATAACAGTTGTAGTAAATTTTATTACAAAGGTGCATAACTGTTGTAATAAAGTTTATTACCATGGTGGAAAAAAGTTGTAAAATATACATATTACACGGGTGTTGCAACAGTGCAAAAAAGTTGTAAAAGATAATAGTTTATTACAACTTCTTAATACACGACGGTTTGCCCCCCATTGTAAAATGTATATTACAAAGGTGTTCCACCGTTGTAATAGGGTCATTTTTTTGTAGTGCAGGATGAGATCAACAAGGAGTAGGCTAGCTTCTCAAGCTTTGTAACGGTCAAGTATGTAATAATGTACGAAATGTTGTTTGAAACTTATTGTTTGTAATACCAAATATTTGAGTATTTTGATAAATTAGTTTGCAAATAACTGTAATATCGGATTTGCTTATGGAATATTACTATATTTAGTGTATTATTCTTTTCAGTTGCAAAAGATGTTTATTTTTTAAAAAAACCAAATGTCAATCACAACGGTGCATAACAGTTGTAGTAAATTTTATTACAAAGGTGCATAACTGTTGTAATAAAGTTTATTACAATGGTGGAAAAAAGTTGTAAAATATACATATTACACGGGTGTTGCAACAGTGCAAAAAAGTTGTAAAAGATAATAGTCTATTACAACTTCTTAATACACGACGGTTTGCCCACCATTGTAAAATGTATATTACAACGGTGTTCCACCGTTGTAATAGGGTCATTTTTTTGTAGTGCAGGATGAGATCAACAAGGAGTAGGCTAGCTTCTCAAGCTTTGTGTAGTTCTTTTCTTCCCCCGTTAATCACTTGTTGATGTAGTAAATGGGTCGTTAGACACGATCTTCAACATGCACAAGTGTTGAGCTAATTTCTTACATGGAAAAAACCTAATAACCTTATAAGTCCTCATGTTCCATAGGTTGGAACAAGATAGGTGGTCGCTCTAAGTGATTCAAAAGGTCCTTGAGTGCAATGACGCATTCCGGGGTCCATGCAAAGTTGCGCTTCCCCTTTCTGAGCAAGTCGAAAAAGGGAACACATTTGTTGGTGGCTTTAGAGATGAATCGACTTAAAGCAGCGACATTCTCGTTTAAACTTTAAACATACTTGGTTCTCTAAAGGGCTTAAATACCTTGATTAGCTTTGATCTTATCCAGATTGTGTTCGATGCCTCACGAATTGACAATGAAACCGAAGAATATTCCCGATGCAACGCCAAAAGAGCATTTCAAGGGTTTGAGTTTCATTTCATATCGGCAGAGGACATTGAACATTTCGAAGAGGTCGTGGACATGGACATTTGACATCTTCGATTTTACAAGCATATTAGCCACGTATACCTCCATGGATCTTCCAATCTAGTCCCTGAAAATGAAGTTGAACAGTTGTTGGTTGGTGGCTTCCACGTTCTTAAGACCAAAGGGCATGACATGATAGCAGTAAAGCCCGAGGCCGGTTATGAAAGAACTATGATCTTGGTCCAGGAGGTACATCGGAATCTGATTGTAGCCTGAGTGGGCATCCATGATGGATTAAAGCTAGTTTCCGACAGTTGAGTCATTAAGTTGGTCAATCTTTGGAAGTGGGAAGCTACCTTTAGGACATGCCTTGTTCAAGTCGGAGAAGTCGATACACGTCCGCCACTTGTCGTTTTCTTTCTTGACCAGGACTGGATTGCGGATCCATTAGGGGTAGTAGGTTTCTCGAATGAAATTGTTATTAAGTAGCCTATCTTCCTCTTCTGTGAGAGCATTCGATCTTTCGATTCCTAAGAATCGACGTTTCTGTTTGACCGGAGGTTGCAAGAGGTTGAATGTTAACATGTGACAAGCGACTGCATGGTCGATGCCACACATATTGGAATGGGTCCAAGCAAACACGTCATGGTTAGCCCTTAAGAATCCCACAAAATCTTCCTTTAATGTGGGTTGGAATTGTGATCCAACTTTCAAAACATTTGTCTGGTTGTCGGGGCTGACTAGAACATCCGTTATAGGCTCTATTGGGGTAGCCCTTTCGAAATTGAGCTCTGTATGCCCCCTTGGATCGAGATCGTCGGAGAGATGGTAGTGACACCTGAGCTAAGATTTAGATGCCTTTGATTTTTATGCGGAGACGGTCTTGGTGCAAGAAGGCAGAAGCACGACCATCCCTTTGTCCTTATTGCGCGCATTCCTCCATTCTATGAGGTAGCAATCTCAGGCTTTTGCTTGATCGCCTTTTATAGTGTTGATCCCCTTATCTGTTGGGAACTTCATTAGAAGGGACCATGGTGACATGCAGACACATAACTCTACAAGGAAGGGGTGTTCAAAGAAGTCATTGTACGGAGAGATGACGTCGATAACCATGAAGGTGAGGATTCAGACCCGGCTCCAATCCCTGGGCAGGTTGACCATGCCTATTGGGTGATTGGAATATCTGTTTATAACGTGAATTTTGGCATGGCAAGGCTTCAAGTCTTTGGCATTAAGTTTCATCTGGTCGTAGGCCGCCTAAAAGATGATGTTGATCGAGCTTCCTAAGTCTATGAGGATCGTTCGGATGAAAGCTGATCTGATCTGGGCAGAAATGACGAGAGGGTCAATGCTTAGGATATCAATTCCCATGGAACCTCTCTCATAGAAGACGATATCACCCTGTATTGATTTCTGAAGCTTGGCGGGAATGGATTCGTCCAGAGTAGAACAAGCTTCATAAGTGGCATGCTTTATAGAGTTGGCATACTCCTCCATCTTGAGAAGCTATCGTGTGTGGGGTGAGGTCTGTCACATATAGTATTAGTCATGATACCACATGACCTATGGTTGGATGGCCTTAGGGCCGTGTTTTCAGGTGTTGGAAGTGTGGGCATTGGAGACCCCATAGATTCTTTTGGATGGGCGTGATTTTTGAATGTACTATTCCAAGCATTTCTCGTGGATGAGTTTTTCAATCGCATCCTTGAGGTAACAAAATCATTGGTGTTGTGCCCATACATGTCTTAGAATCTGTAGTATTTGCCGAAGTATTTCTCGCGGTCGGTGGACTCCCTGGTGTTGAGCTTCTTATATTGGAGAGTATTATAAGTTTCTAAGTAGATTGTCTCCATATCCCGATTTAGTGGAGTGTAGGCCCTGTAATTCTGATAGCGGTCGTGTTTCTTAGGATCTGGAAGAGCTTGGTTGTTGCTGTGACCACCTTTTTTGTCGCTGTTCGGCTTTGGCTTGTAGGGGGTTGTTCCTTTGCCCTTGTCAGGGATTTCCCGACCTACTTTCCTTTGATACAGTCGTCGGCGGTGCCCACCTATGGGTAATTAGGGTGGTTGCCCCAAGAAACATGATTATGCCTTGTTTCTTCTTGGCACTAGAACTGTTCGGCCTTTTCATAGAAAACCTCTGGGTTCTTAGGTAGCTTTCTGTTGATCTAGGCTCCGAATTCGGAGGTAGGAAGGACACCTTTTGCAAGATTGAAGTGCACGGTGCGAGGCTCCGGATCGTCGACCTCAGCGATGGAGGTATTGAATTGCGTAAGATAAATTTTGAAAGATTCTGCAGGCCCTTGTTAGAGATTTGATAGGGTGAGGGCGTTCTTCGGAGTCGGAACATGCATCCTGAACTGCTTAACCAATTCCATGGTCAGTTGGCCGACGCTTTAGATCGATCGGAATGGAAGGTGGTAGAACCAAAGTAGAGTTGTGGCTGATAAGAAGGCTCGGAAACACTTGCATTTGACCACTTCGGTGGCCCGACTGGAATCCATTTGCCATTCATAGGGGTTTAAGAAAGCACAAGGGTCAGTCGTACCATCGTAGAATGTCATATGTGGCTTGTTGAAGTGTCAGTGCCACTCGTTTTCATGAGCGATCCTAGTGAAGGGATTACGCCTCAGGTGAGTTTCCCAAGGGTCATTGGCCTTCCCTCGCAAATCTCTCATGATCCTTCGGACCATGTAGGGGAGATATGCTGGATGGGGATTTTCCGGCAGAATCCATTGATTTGGCAAACATCGAGAGTTCTATAATGTAACACCCTGCATTTTTATTAGAACTAAAAATGTGGAAATATGTATATATATTATATACATAGATATATTTAAAAAAAATGACAATAAAATTGCATGTAATAAATTGATGTAGTGAAATGAAGGAAAAAGATTAATAAAAGAAATTAAATGCAATACATGAAATGCGAAGAAAAGCATGCGAACAATTAAACAGACATAAAAAGGAAAATTTGAGAAGCTTCAGGAATTAGTCACGAAATTAGCGTCATTCCATTCATGGCGATTTTCTATTCAATTTAGACCTATGGTTTGCAGAAAACCGATTTAGGATGAAAATGATATCTTTAAATTAAATATTGCAAGAAAACATGAAAAAAGATGAATGAGAAAAAATAATGGATAACATTGTCCTAAGTCTTGTTAACAAAAGACTAAGTAGCCTAGTTGGTTAAAGAATATGACTTGCATACAAAAGGTACAGAGTTTGATCCCTACCAGTGCCACGTTTTTGTTATAAGGGAATGGATAAAAAGTGGCTTAGTGTGAACGCAGTTCAATTAAAAAGCGGTTTAGTGTGAAAACGGTTAACTGGAGGATTAATTGGAAAAATGGTTAAAAAGATATATATATATATATATATATATATATATGACATGTGAGTGTCAACACCCAACTGTTGCGCATCATGTTGCACACATGGCGCATTTTTATTGGTTAATGATCGTTTTTTTTGCAACATGGCTATTTTCTGTTGGTCGGATGACCTGGACGATTCCTATGGCTCTTGATCTAATCTAATTGCCCTAATTAACTCACTACACCTATATTAACACACCAAAACCTAAACCTAATTTCACTACACTAATTCATGGCGCCTCCATGCTGCCTCAACGTAAACTAGTCCTTCTTCTTCAACAAATCAAACTAAAGGAATTCTGTAAAGGGGTTCGAATCTACAACAACTATAATGCCTGATTCTCTTCCTTAATCCAATATTTGTGAGTTCGACGATTATTTTTAGATTAAAATAATGCTAAAGCAATTCTTACATGTTGTATATCGGATTTGGGATTATACATGATAATAAGATTGAATCTCAACAATTCTATCTTAGCATATAACATCAGAATCATGATTCTTATATGCCCATGTTGATATTATCATCAGTTTTATCAGTTTTATCATATCTTTATGATCAATTCATACTTATCCTATTGATATTATTATGCCTGTTCTTTATCTTATCCCTTCCTCCTTCCCTTTTTGGTTTATATAGTCGGGCTACTTCGAGCCTAGGCCAAATCTCATAGAGATGAACGTACAAACGGTAGTTTAGGGAACGATGGGAATTCCGGCATAATATACGTTGGGTTGGTTTGGGCATGTCAAATGTTAAATTTGGCATAATATATGTTAATTGTTGGGCATGATATGAAATTGGGAATTTTGGGTAATTGACATAATTAGACTAAAATTGGCATAAACTGCAAATGAATAAATTGGCTAAGATAAGCATGTTGAGACATGAGGTTAGACTTCGTTTGTGGTAGAAGCATGCCCGGAACCAACCAGCCTAACCAGCAACCACAAATGGCCAGCCTAATGTGAGAGGTCGTAGGCATAACTAAAAGATGCTCAGACACGAGGTTAAGTCTGGCTTGTGGCAGAAGTCTGCCCGGAACTGCCCGGCACATCCAACGGCCACAAGCCATCGACTTAATGTGAGAGGTCTGTGCATTAATAACTAATTAATGCTGATCAAAGATGAATATGGTACCTAAAACATGTTAGGTGGGTGGGGTTAAGTTAACCTGTGTAAGATGTCAACTTAACCAACAATATATGAACAAAGTGGATAGGGTTAAATCAAGCTTCACCAATAATGCATATTGATTAGATAAGTGAATGGGGTTAAGTCAACTGGGTTGATAGACAACACTTAACCAATATAAGTTTGGGCTAGGATAAACCCTGGGGAAAAACCTAGTAGCGGTAGGGACCCATTTCAGACAGTAACCCACTTAGTAGTATCAGGAACCCTGAGTTAGGTACGATTGAGGCACGCTTACTGGGCTGATAATAAGCGGTCAAATAAGAGCAAGGATGTAGCAGTGCAAGTTCCGACGGGTTCGTTAAGCGTGCGCAAGGTGTTCCCGGCATTGGAAGATTTAGCCACTGTACATCAGTAGGTATAAAGCTGTGCACCCACGGGTTTCCACTTAGGCAGTGATACATCCTAAGCTGTGACCCGCACAGATATCTACAAGTTAGGAAGCTGATCGATTAGGGGTAGTGAGGGGACATATAGTATCTATTATGGGCAAGTGGACTTTCAAGGATTGTATGGGGCGGATACGTCTTACTGGATGTTACGCCTGAGTGCTACCGATTGCAGGGTTAGGATCATTTCGTTAAGAATTACTAGTAGGTGGTGCAGAGAATTAAATTAAGTAAGAAATCTGGGAAGCGCACTAGACATTCCTTTATATTCATCATGATATCCAGCTTTATCTTATGTCATGGTTATACTTTCCATCCTGTTTATTCTTGTCATATTGTTTTATTTATTTTCATGCTAAAAGTAGTTGGACTCGCCCGGCTTTATGTCTGACCTTTTTGTTTTCGCCTCTTTTTCTTCCGTTCCCCCCTCCCCCGGTTCTCAGGGAGGAAACACTGAAGCTTGACTTGGATCTCTTTTTTCTTGAAGCGCTTGGAAGTGTTGAGAGTAATGCTCAGCTTTATCTCTTTTCATTATGGCTATTTGGAGTAGGATTATGATTTTACTTTATGTACTCTGATAATAATTTTGTTCAAGATGGATATTTATGTACTTGATTCTAGTATGTTGTTTTGATGTTGTAACCAAACATGTTTTGCTTTTCCACGGCAATGAATAAAGTTTGAATTTTCTTAAGTACCATCTATATATCTGTCTTGTGATATTATGTTCTATACTCTTATAATACTCCATGAAAGTCAATGCATTCCCTTAGTGAGTGACATTAATGGATGTGGGGTGTTACATGTGGTATCAAAGCTGAAGGTTACCAGAATAGATAAAAGATTTTGAAAACCGTTTTCAAAAGTATTTTTTTAAGAAGTATTTCCAAAAACATGTTTTAAAGAGGGAATTTTCAAGAGAAAGGTTTATTATGAAAAACATAATCCCCAAAAGCCATATATCTTTCTTTAGATTCTCTACTTGAATCTCTTTTTCCTTTCTTTTCGCCATAGTGCCATAGGCATGTTAAAACTACGGCACATGTCGGAGGGCAAAGAAGTGCCCAACCTCCATCTGTAGCTGCAGTAGTTTCACCTACGGCTAATCTTCTTTCGAGCTTCGTAGGGTTTTCCATGTGATAGAGGCATCTTTCGAGAGACTTGTTAACATGTTACACAAGGATGGTAAAAATGAGAATGAGGGAGCTTAGGCTAAGGAGCACATCCCAAGGATGAGAAACTTGTTGATATGGTTTTAATCCACGAAGAAGGTAAAGGTGAAAAGAAAGAGGTAAAAGTGGAAGAATCACAGAACAAGAAAGTAGAACCTGAGAAGGGTGGAAAGAATAATAAACCCTAAGATAAAAGGAAGTGCCATTTCTATGGTGTACCGGGTCATATAGCTAAAGATTGTAGAAAGAAGAAGGCGAAAAAGACTGGTTGTTTCCAATGTGGTGAGGCAAGGCATATGATTAAGGACTGCCTAAGGAGGCAAGGTCAAGGGCAAGGACAGAGGACATGATCTACTTCTGGAGGGCAAGTTCACGCTCCTATGGCAGCTATGCAAGAGAGAGGTAGAAACATTTCTGTTGATAGTTTGATTTTCCTCTTTGATCATCCTGTACGTTCTTTGTTTGATTCTGGCACTTCACATTCGTTTATATATGCTTATGTTGTTGAGTCTCTGCAGCTAGATACTAGTATAGTAGTGGATCCCGTAGTTGTCTCAAATCCCATTGGGGCTATGGCTCATCTTTGTATGTTATGTCGGGATTTGAGAATATATGTGAATGGCATTGAGTTCTAATGCAACACTTACGTACTTGGTTTCACAGGCAATGGGTTGATTCTATTAATGGATTAGCTAGCCAGGGATGGTGACATTCTCGACTGTGAAAAAAGGGTAGTTAGACTGCTGACTAGTTTGCGTAATACTCTCGATATCTCATGCGACCTTAAGGGTTATGTTATGCTCAGCTACCTAGAATCTCTTGACACATCTATTGATGATTTGCAATCTGTTCGAGTAGTCCGTAAGTATGCAGATGTCTTTGATGAGGTTAGGGGCTTACCTCCAAAACGCGAGATAGATTTCTGTATATACTTCGTAGACAATGCAAAGCCAGTTGCATTGCCTGTGCGCCACATGGCTCCAAGAGAAAGAAGGGAGCTTAGTTAACAAGTGAAAGAGTTGTTTGTGAAAGGGTTCATACGAAGAAGTATCTCGGAGTGGGGTGCTCCTGTTGTTTTTGCCACGAAGGCTAGTGATTCACTTAGATTGTGCGTGGATTGTAGGGATCTGAATAAGATCACGAAGAAGAACAAACACCCATTGCCGAGAATAAATGATTTGTTCGATCAGTTGGATGGTGCTTCGGTTTTCTCGCAATTGGACTTAGCTACAGGATTTCATTAGTTGAGGGTAGCTGAGGATAGTATAGATAAGACTACTTTTAGGACTCCCGATGGTTTCTTTGAATGACTCGTCATGCCTTTTGGTTTGACGAATGCACCCGCATATTTCGTAAACTTGATGAGTAAAGTCTTTAAGGAGTTTCTAAACAAGTTCGTGGTAGTCTTTGTGGATGATATCTTGATATTCTCTAGAAGCCAGGAAGAGGATACCCTACATCTTAGGGAAAATTTAGAGACCCTTCGAGCACATCAACTCAAAGCTAAGTTCTCCAAATGTCATTTTTGGAGGAAGGAGGTGAGGTTTTTAGGGCACATGATCTCTAAGGAAGGGATAGCACTGGATCCCGCGAAGGTGGTGGCAATCCAAGATTGGAAGGTTCCTAAGAATACAAAAGAAGAAAGAAGTTTTCTTGGTTTGGCGGGCTATTATAGAAAGTTCATCAAGGACTTTGCTAAGATATCAGCCCCACTTACATGGTTGACGAAAAAGAATTTGACCATTGCTTGGGATGTTGACTATGACGATGCTTTCCAGTGTTTGAAGGGGGGCATTGATGACAACTCCTGTTTTAGTTTTGCCTGATGGGAGTAAACCGTTCACAGTGTATACCGATGCTTGCGGGACAGGGCTTGGCACAGTTTGGATGCAAGAGGGAAGGGTGATATGCTATGGTGGAAGGCAGTTGAAAGTCCATGAGAAGAATTACCCTACACACGACTTAGAGTTAGCTGCCATAGTTTTTGTGCTTAAGTCTTGGTGCCATTACTTGCTTGGTGAGAGGTTTGAGTTGTATACAGACCATAAGACACTAAAATACTTGTTCTCCCAAAAATATTTAAACTTAAGGCAACAGAGGTGGATGGAGTTCTTAGCATCCTACGATTTTGAGATTGCATATACCCCTGGCATGGGTAACGTTGTAGCGGACGCCTTGAGTAGAAAGAAGCTGACAGAGTCCATTGTTTGTCTAGCGGCGGAGTTTAGTGTATATCTCTACCTTTGACTTTATACCCTCTATTGATTATGTACCCGGCTTGTTGGCATCGTTAGAGGTACGACCTACGCTTTTGGGACAGATAGGTGCGGCACAACAAGATGACCCACAATTGATAGAGATAGTAGACCAGCTTATCAGAGGTGAGTCTACGAGCCATCTTAGTAGGTATTATCAAGGACAAAGGTTGGTTGAGTAGGGATGGGAGACTTTTCATATCTCGAGACAAGGTTTTGAGGAGGACAATCCTTGAAGAACGTCGTTCTAAGCTGACCATACATCCCGGTGGAGACAAGATGTATAGGGACATGAAGCGAGTTTTCTTTTTGGCCGGAATGAAGAAGGATGTGGCTGAGTTCATTTCTAGATGCTTAGTGTGCCAGCAAGTCAAGGCTGAGCAAAAGAAGCCTAGTTGTGTGCTTCACCCTTTAGAGGTTCCACATTGGAAATGGGAAAGTGTTTCCATGGATTTCATCGATGGGTTGCCGAGGTCAAGGAAGGGTAATACGGGGATTTGGTTAGTAGTAGATAGACTTACCAAGAGTGCCCATTTCATTCCCATTAAGAGTAAAAGAATAGCAACATGGTTAGCATCTGTTTATCTCCATAACTTCTAGTATCGTAAGCGATCGAGATCTCATTTTCACTAGTGAGTTTTGGAAGAGCTTGCAAGAGGCGGTAGGAAGGGAATTGTATTTCAGCACCGCTTATCACCCTCAGACGGACGGCCAAACAGAAAGAGTGAATCGGATTCTACAAGATCTTTTGAGGTTATGCATCTTGGACTTTGGAGGGACGTGGGAGGAACATCTTCCATTGGTAAAGTTCGCCTACAACAATAGCTATTAGACTAGTATTGGCATGGCACCTTTTGAAGCTCTATATTGACGACCTTGCCGATCACCAACTTGTTGGTGGGAGTCTACGGATAAGATTTTGCTTGGGCCCGATATGATCAGGGAAACTTCGGAGAAGAGGCGATAGAAGGTATAGAGTTCGAGATATTGGAGCCAAACTTGCAAGAGGAAGTGAAAGAAGAGAAGAAAGTAGCGATCGGACGTGTTCCGACTTGCATACTTGGATCGGAGGTTAAGAAATTATGCAACAAGGAAGTGAAGCTAGTAAAAGTACAATGGGGAGAGGACCGCGAGGATGCTACTTTGGAGGCTGAAGACAAGATTCGTGCTTCATATCCTTTCCTTTTCGAGAATATGTTCTTAACTTATTATTCCAAGCTTCGAATTAATACTGGTATATATCGTTTGAATACCTCCTATCGATCGACCCTTTAGGTAGGGAACCCATGGGTGTAAACATGTGTTTGAGACATGTTATGTTTGACGGATGCAAGTTTTTGCTAGTGGTTTCCTGTGGATGCATATACACACAGATTAGGCACTAGATCGGCTCAATCACTCTCATACTGCATATGGATGTGTGTGCATTTTTCTTTCTTTAATGGATGAAAATGGATGTATTAGCATATGGATGTTGCATTTAGACGAATGAGTTTGCACATATATAGAATTCATCTGTTATAATAGGATTATTTGCATACATGTTGGATTCATGGCACTAACATACATTGCATTAAGGAGGTCAACTGAATCAATAGACCGCCTGATCTTCGCACTAGTATTGGGACATATACACACACCTCTACATATATTCAGAGGAGCATTAGAAATATTTTAAGGACAATGGATGCTTGTGGGCGATGGATGAGTATATGGATGATTGATGGTAGGATACATTCTACTTAACTTGAAGATTTCGTGGACGAAATCCTTTGAGCAGGGGAGAATGTAACACCCCGCATTTTTAATGAAATTAAAAATGTGGAAATATGTATATATATTATATACATAGATATATTTAAGAGAAAAATTAAATAATGACAATAAAATTGCATGTAATAAGTTCATGCAGTGAAATGAAGGAAAAAGATTAATAAAAGAAATTAAATGCAATACATGAAATGCAAAGAAATGCAAAGAAATGCATGCGAACAATTAAATTGAAATAAAAAGGAAAATTTGAGAAGCTTTAGGAATTAGGTCACGAAATTAGCGTCATTGCATTCATGGCGATTTTCTAGTCAGTTTAGACCTATGGTTTGAAGAAAAGCGATATAGGATGAAAAGAGATCTTTAAATTAAATATTGCAACAAAACATGAAAAAAGAGGAATGAGAAAAAATAGTGGATACCGTTGTCCTAAGTCTTATTAACAAAAGACTAATTTGCCCAGTTGGTTAGAGCATGTGACTTTCATACAAAAGGTACAGAGTTTGATCCCCGTCAGCGCCTTATTTTTGTTTTAGGGGAATGGCCAAAAAGTGGCTTAGTGTGAACGCAGTTCAATTAAAAAGCGGTTTAATGTGAAAAGGGTAACTGGAGGATTAATTGAAAAAATGGTTAAAAAGGAAATATTTATATATATATATATATATATATATATTGGTTAATGATCGTGTTTTTGGTAACAAGGCTATTTTCTATTGGTCGGATGACGTAGACGATTCCTATGGCTCCTGATCTAATCTAATGGCCCTAATTAACTCACTACACCTATATAACCACATCAAGACCTAAACCTAATTTCACTACACTAATTCATGGCACCTTCATGCTGCCTCAACCTAAACTAGTCCTTCTTCTTCAACAAATCAAACTAAAGGAATTCTGTAAAGGGGATCGAATCTAAAATAACTACAACGCCTAATTCTGTTCCTTAATCCAATATTTGTGAGTTCATTGATTATTTTCAGATTAAAATAATACTAAAGCAATTCTGACATGTTGTAAATTGGATTTGGGAATTATACATGATAATAAGATTGAATCTCATCAATTCTATCTTAGCCTATAACATCAGATTCATGATTCTTATATGCCCATGTTGATATTATCATCAGTTTTACCATATCTTCATGATCATTTCATACTTATTCCTATTGTTATTATTATGCCTATTCTTTATCTTATCCAATCCTCCTTCCCTTTTTGGTTTTTATAGTTGGGCTACTTCGAGCCTAGGACAAATCTCATAGAGATGAACGTATGAACGGTAATACGATGGAAAAATTGGCATAGTAAACGTTGGGTTGGTTTGGGCATGACAAATGTTAAATTTTCCATAACGTATGTTTATTATTGGGCATGAAATGAAATTAGGAATTTTAGGTAATTGACATAATTAGCCTAAAATTGGCATAAACTACAAATGAATAAATTGGCTAAGATAAGCATGCTGAGACATGAGGTTAGACTCCATTTGTGGTAGTAGCCTGCCCGGAACCAACTGGCCTAACCAGCCTAACCAGCAACCACAAACAGCCAGTCTAATGTGAGAGGTCATAAGCATAACTAAAAGATGCTTAGACACGAGGTTAAGTCTGGCTTATGGAAGAAGTCTGCTCGGAACCGCCCAGCACATCCAACGGCCATAAGCCATCAACTAAATGTGAGAGGTCTATGCATTAATAACTAATTAATGCTGATCAAAGATGAATATGATACCTAAAACATGTTAGGTGGGTGGGGTTAAGTTAACATGTGAAGATGACAACGTAACCAATAATACATGAACAAAGTGGATAGGGTTAAGGCAAGCTTAACCCATAATGCATATTGATTTGATAAATGGATGGGGTTAAGTCAATTGGCTTGATATACAACACTTAACCAATATAAGTTTGGGTTAGGATAAACCCTGGGGAAAACCTAGTAGTGGTAGGGACCCATTTCAGACAGTAACCCACTTAGTGGTATCGGGAACCCTGAGCTAGGCAAGATTGGGGCACGCGTACCAGGCTGATTATAAGCGGTCATATAAGAGCGAGGGTGTAGCAGTGCAGGTTCTGATGGGTTCGTTAAGCGCGCACAATGTGTTCCTGACATTGGAAGATTTAGCCACTATACAATACTAGGTATAAAGCTGTGCACCCACAGGTTGCCACTTAAGTGGTGATACCACCTATGCTGGGACTCACACAGATATCTACAAGTTAGGAAGTCGATCCATCAGGGGTAGTGTGGGGACATCTAGTATCTATTATGGACAAGTGGACTTTCAAGGATTGTGTGGGGGTGGATACCTCTTACTAGATGTTACGCTTGAGTGCTACCGATTGCAGGTTTGGGATCATTTTGTTAAGAATTACTAGTAAGTGGCGCAGAGAATTAAATTAAGTAAGAAATCTAGGAAGCGCATTAGACATTCCTTTATATTCATACTGATATCCATCTTTACCTTATGTCGTGATTATAATTTCCATCTTGTTTATTCTTGTCATATTGCTTTACTTATTTTCATGCTAAAAGTAGCTGGACTCGCCAGGCTTTATGTCTGACCTTTTTTTCGCCTTTTTTTCTTCTGTTTCTCCCCTTCCCCCAGGTTTTCAAGGATGAAACACTGAAGCTTGACTAGGAATTCTTTCTTCTTGAAGCGCTTGGAAGTGTTGAGAGTAATGCTCAGGTTTATCTCTTTTCATTATGGCTATTTGGAGTGGGATTATGATTTTACTTTTATGTACTTTGATAATAATTTTGTTCAAGACGGATATTTATGTACTTGACTCTAGTATGTGGTTTTGATGTTGTAACAAAACATGTTTTGCTTTTCCGTGGCAATGAATAAAGTTTGAATTTTCTTAAGTACCATCTATACATCTATCTTATGATATTCTATTCTATACTCTTATAATACTCCACGGAAGTTAATGCATTCCCTTAGTGAGTGACAATAATGGACGTGGGGTGTTACATATTCCGTGGGGTCCTTCCTTGATGCACGTCGGGCTCATCCTCTTCCATATCGTTGACATCGATGGCCTGATTTTGGAATGGCTGGCGAGGTTGAGCGGGATAGTTTGCGTCTTGATTTGGAGGAACTTGGGCCTGCTGGGTTACCAGAAGCATAGGCCCCAAGTTATGAGCGACTATAGTCAAGTTCTACCGAGTAGGGGGTCGATACTCAGACCCAGTTCGTTGTTGATAATCAACCCTAACGGTAACGATACTACATTCCCCCGATGTAAGTGATGGTGGTTCGATCGTCGTTTCCATTTCTGTTCCCATTAGTATGAGCGTTGTTAACACCAAAATTTGCACCAACTACATATAAAGAAGTAGAAGATCCGAAGCAATAAGAGTAAAGAGTTTCGGGTAGTGAAGCCAAAACTGATAGCGAAAAGGGACAAATTATGGTCAGGCATCAACATCAGGTATCGTTATAAGTTATTGAAAGATAGGGAGCTACCACAAGAAAAACCAGGGAGACCCAAATCCGGAACCCAAATACAAGGGATTCAATCCTACACCGATAACAGAAGAAGAAGAGAAGAAACAACAATAAGCCAAAGCGAATGGTTAGTGCTGGTATGAGAGGAAAACACCGATAGGGAAGTACATCTACCGAAGGTTCGGTAAAGGAACATCTCCGAAAGCATACCACATAGAATCATAAGCAATCAGACATGAGCAACCAGGAGCATATAAACCGAAAACTGGCAGCCACCGAAGGGAAAGTGCTACATCAGGCAAGAGAAAGCAGAAGACTATCGGGGCTACTTACTTCAAGTACCGACACCAACATTAGAGGAGAGTTCATAAATCATTCGAAAGGGGTCTTTGATAAGGTATTAGGAGATCAAGACCGAAATCATTGGTTGTCGGAACGACAAAGGCGGTAGTCACTCTAACGTGCTTAGTTCCGACATCTATACCGACAAGCGAAGGCTACAGAGCTAAAATCCAAGCTAAAAGGAAGCAAGGGGGTATCGAAAATATCATCAAAGAGTAACTTTAAAGTCACCAGAAAACATACCGAGAGCATGCTGTCACAAAGTTAGGCTCTCAGACGCCTTAAGTCGAGCATAGAAGAAGGAATACGAAAAAACTAGCTTCAATGGAATTAATATAGCTAAAGACACTGAAACCGAAAGGCATGAATGCAGACCGAGACGAAAGGTTGCTAAACCAAGAACCACCAAATTCATGGTTAATAGGATCCAAGACTAAGCCACCAAGAGGCATATCAGCGGAACCACTCCCGAAAGCTCGAGACTGACATTTTGAAGGCAAGAATACATCAGTGAAGGTCGATAATAAGAAAGGCGATCGAGACCTTCTGCTAGAATCGAAAGCTAGAACAGTGATCGAAACCTTAGTTCAGCTTCCGAAAGAGGTTTCTACTGGGCTCACAACAGATGGGGCCCCAATTTGCCTATGAATAAGATCCCTGGGTCTCATTTTAGGGGACTTTTCCTCATTCTCCAATCTTGCTCTCATTCTCAGAGAGCTAGCCCTAATTTGTAAATCATTTGGGGATTTCTTATTTAAGCTCCTCCATGAATAAAATCATCAAATCCCTTAAAGTGGACAAAGGTTCAATCCGAACCGAACCACTATAAATCTTGTGTTATAACTGTTTTCGCATATTATATTATGTTCTACTATGCTTGTGTAAGTATAATGCAATGCTTTACAAACTATCCCTTTCAGCGGGAACTTAGCTATGTTATGCTTTCCCCTCAACAAGGCTTCATACGCAAGCCTTGACATTTCCCTTTGTTTATTAAGATACCCTTCCGTAAGCTTTTTAACTTCTTAAATTGTGTTGGGATTTGGGAAACCTTATCCCACGGTAACTATTGGTTTTTGAATCGCGTAAGCATGATAATCACCCTTTGAGGGAAGAGTGACTAATCTTTCGTATTTTAGACCTTGATATCTAAGGAACGTTGAACTAACTCAAGCTTGCAGGAACTAAATAACCCCAGTTTCCCCTTAGGTCCACTTCCATAGACCTATCTCCGGTGTTGACCCAAAATATCGTTAACATTTTGGCGTTAGAAGGAGGGCTTGAACCTCCGTCCCTCTATTCCTTCCTTTAGTCAATTAGATAACCTTGTCATGTTTCTAACTGTGATGTTTTGCCCCGAGTTGGACTAAGCTTTGAAGAAGCAGAGTTAAATAAGAAGAATTCAGGTAAAGAGCTTGTGAATACAAATCAACTACTTAAGGCATCAGTGATCCAAGCTATTTAAAGAGTGACATAACCTTGATTTTCCCAAACTTGTTTCCTGTACTTTCACCACCGTTGTTAACCCTCACTCCTCTCACCTTCGTCCTTATCTTAAACCTTCCATCCTTACTGTCTCCTTTCCAACATAAGGCCTTTACTTTATTCCCTTTTCTGTCATTAAAAGGAACTCCCAATGCCCATTGAAGATGGTTAGAACATAAGGAAATTGGAAACAAGATTACAACACATCAACTGTTTTGGAAAATAGCACTTTCGAATGTTAGCTCAGCAAAACCGGAAACCAAAGAATCTTTAGACTTAATAGGAGGAGAGAATAATGAGCTGGAAGCATTACATTTGGTTTTACAGATTGACGCTACTAGGAGGTTTATCGAAGAGGGCTTATACCAAGCAGAAACAGAGATGAAAACACCTTATGAATTCGACAGCCGGACTAGTCCTCATCAAATCTACATGTTAATTTAAAGACATAAAGAATAAATCAAGTGTTAATAGGGAATGTAGCCCAACCATTTGACCAACATGTTATGGGAGCCAGCAGGCCACCAATTCTAACACAACCTCTGAGCTTGGGTTTTGTAAAGGAGAGGACCAAGAGGAGCACGAGCCTTGAACAACAACTACTCAAAGTAAAGAGTTTATGAGGTAGTACTCGATCACAAGGGTCTTCGAAAGACACCAAACCAGAACAGAAGGATGAAGTCAAGTCTCTAAGAGAAAGTATATCCATGCAGAAGTTGGAATAGAAAATAAAACTTGTTTGATTTCTTCCAAGAGGGGAGGAACTAATCCATTAGATGAAATATATAACGAGAGCCAGAACAACAGAGGCAAACAACAATATAGAAGTTCAACTACTGGAGAGTATAGTCCCGAAAGATCAAACCATGGAAGCCTGAAAACTTATTTTAGGAACATGGTGGAGAAAACCATTAAAAATCTATTCAAAACTGAAAGAAAAAGAATTTTGGATGGCTACATTAGCGACGATGAAAGAATGGCGCCCTTTATTGACGAAATCAAGAATACAGTGGTATCTTCATGCATAAAGACCCCAACCATGAAATATCATGTAGTTACTGACACCGATGACCATCTTATGGCCTCCAATAGCCAAAAGGACGTCTATGATGTTTCTGGTGTCGTACGATGCTGATTACTTCCAATAACGCTTCAAGAAGCAACTACCAAGTGGTACTAAAAATATCAAGTGAATACCATCTATTCATGGAAGCAGTTCTCTCATGAGTTCTCAACACAGTTCCGCGTTTGGAAAGATCCATCCATGGGCTATGCGATCCTCGCAAATATAAAGCAAAAACCAGGAGAATCTTTGATTAATTACATGGAAAGGTTCAAGGCTGAGGCCCTAAAAGAAAAAACATGTGACAACCCGAATTTTGACAGACCGATTTTTTTCTTCAAAATTTCAATCTATCGAAACTCGGATTGGTTTGCTCTAGTATCATGTAGAAAAGATAGAGATATAAAACATGTCAGATCTCGGAAAATATCTCACAGCGGAATGGATAAAATATAATATAGTCAAAATATAATCTTACCGTATTAATAATACTACCTAACCAGTATCTAAGGCTATCTATAGTGTCACATGCCTCTGCCACAGATCTAACCTGCGAGTATGTTATGAGGAGGGGGTCAGAACACAAGTTCTGGTGACTTGATTTAAATTATACACTTTGGATAACACTATATACACCGTTCAATCATATTTTCTTATTTAATTAGGTTACTTGGGTTAACAACACTCATGGCTTACACACACGTCATACCTATCTACTTTTCAGTGGAATAACCTAATATAGTATATATGTAGCCACCCCCAATATTAAGGTATGCCCCACGGTACCCCACTCGCATGGTCTCCACCGTAACACCATCGAAATATACGCAGCCCCTCATCCTACGCCGTAGTGATATACAGATAACAATATTATGTTCCATATATATCTTTCATTACTATGCTATCTGCCACCTTTGTTTGAATCAGAATTCATACTGGAGTAATTCTCTCAAGTCTACGATACACCATCCAGAGCTGACATGCATGTATCTAGACTGTCCACCATACATATCTTCAATTGTAGCCCGATGCCTCAATCGCATGTCCTCTAATGTGCACCGAGTTCCATGGCAGGGCGATGCAAGAAACATGGAACTCGGTCGGGACCTTTTCCACATCTGTATAGGCCCGCCTTTAAGAGCCTCAAAATACAGATATTTCTGGAGTCTGCTTTTCATGGTGGCTATGGCCCCAACTTAGCCCCTCCCTTAACTAGTAAAGACTACAAGAGCTAAACGACTTCCCCTAACAACAAGCAATCTAAACATCCATTTGGCATCTTCCCTCAACCACCTGTACCCTGATGGTGAAAGGTGAAATGGTCTATTGGTTTTGGCTCTAGACTTTTCGCATCCCACTAGCTGCCGATGACGGGTATCCGACGAGCTACTATCCTTATTGTCATGAATCTTCGCCTCCTTGTTGTGGCAACTGCCGAATCACCCTAGTGTCATCGCGTCACAACATATTGACTGCATATCTACTTTTGCAATCAAGGCCCACCCACCTAGTAGTTACGCGCAGACCCCACCCTTGCGAGCACAGCCTAAATTATCTGTTATTGCAGAGAAGACTACTAGGGGCACCTTACTCGCCTCAGGAAGCCGCGTGCTTCCCGTTCCAGCCCTTTTGAGACGCCAGAACAATCAACGAATGTGCGCTCCTCTTGTGCCTAATAACACCACGATGATCTACCCCATTAGGTTATTCACCCTCAAACGTGCGGACTGGTCCAAGTGCCTTACTTTAATATGTTGTTATACCCTATGTCTAAACATTATTTTACGTGCTTGGTTCTCCTTACCAGGTCTCCTTTTTAATTTGGTTATTCCTATTCACATTGAATTTTTCATCAATTACCAAGTTCCTCTTGCTTATTAATTTATGACTTAATCCATTTAAGTTTATTAATAAGCCCACAACATGTTATTGCCTGGATTGTGGCCCAAGGTCTGACATCCACAATCTCTTTTATAATCTTGTTTGATTTCATTATTACAATAACATGTTTTACTTAATTTGTAATTAAGTATATCTCAATTCACATGTTTTCTATTTAACATATCTGTTATTATTTATGATTAAATATGACTTATTTCATAAGTTTCCCTCATTCTTCCTCATTTAATCATAATTCCATTTTACACCATTACTACAACTTATCTTTGTTTACTTATTAACTTAGTTCTATTAACTAAGGCCCATTAATAAGTTTCTCTACCCCTATGTAATAATTTCACCTTGTCCCTAGGACAAGTCTAAACATGATATTCTTATCAGTGGGTTTCAGACTTTCTAGTATACAGACTACTTAATTTATAATGAAGTACAACTTCTTATATTTCTCCCTCTTTTCTCAACTGGTTTTAGGTTTTCACCGTTTAATGATCACTTAATTTGAAATTAAGCGTCCCTTATCTCATTCACCGATTATCCCATTTCCTTACTAGTTTATTATAACCTAAGTTATAATCTTCACTTGTCCCTAGGACAAATCTACCTATTATACAACATTTTTCATCAATATTATTTATTTATAATAGGTGATTATCATTCCTCTTTTAAACCATTTTCTTTTATTGTTGTATTCCAGTATTCTTCATTCACTGTAATATATGTTCCTTATTTTAATTAAGGAAAACACTTAATGCATCTTATTAGTTTGATTGAAGGAATCAGTGATTTATTTTCATAACGTATTCCTATCTAACTCCGTGGTAGCAAGTAATATCTTTATTTTTCTTACCTTATTTACTGTGGTTTACTTGTAACCACACTCTCAGAAATAGGTCATTTAGGGAAATACATCGCTTTTCCTTTGTACCACACTAACTCAGTTTATTACATCCCTTCCCTTATTATTTTCTGCGTTAGACATTTAATTATCATCATTGTCATTTATTCATATCTTGTTATATACATATATTTATATATCTGCATACATAAGTACTAGACCTCTCACATTAAGCCTACACTTGTGGACGTTGGATTTGCTGGGTAGGTCCGGGCAGACTTCTACACAAGTTGACTTAACCTCGTGTCTTAGCACCATTACATGTTTTTAATTTTTGCACCTAGACCCCTCTCATTATATTTACCACTTGTAAATGCTGGATATGCCAGGCGGTTCCGGCCAGACTTCTTTCACAAATGCAATCTAACCTCGTGTCTAACAGCGTTACAGTGTCAAATTACTATGAATCTAGGCATGTTCGTCCTTTAACAATTATTCCCATTTCAAGAAAATTTTAGGCATATTATTCTTTTTACTATAATATAGTTTACAATAATCTAATTTACATGTCATCCAATTTTGCCTATGTTTTGTCGCATGTCCTTTTCAACATATGTTTAATTCTATTTTGGCATGTAAACATTCAATCGGTAATTATTTTAATCCAAGAAGTTTAACATGTCGTTTACTCAATAATATGCCCCAAGCGAATTATATAATTATAACAATAGTAATCATTGCCCATATTCTAAAAAGTTTATACAGCATGTAATCATTCCAATGCTTTAACTGATTCGACGTATGAATTATTCACTATTAACACCTCAACTTGTTATAACAATAATTTATAATTAACTTGGCAATTTCACAATTTATAACAAGGGGAATGCTAAATGATAATCATAATATTATAGAAAGGCTATAACTTAGACCCACTCACCTTTCATGCTTTCCCCAAATTTTGGATCTGATCCATTCTATCATCCATTGTTTTCTTTTTCCCTTTATTTTCATTTGAAACCTAATAACCGTGGATTTACTATTTTCATTAAAAGAGAAGGAAAAGAAATAGGAAGAATATTAATAGATTGGATCTAGTAGTTTACCTTCTTTCATGATTCGATAATCTTTTTATTAATGTTGATTCTCTCTTCCACATCTGGATTCATAATTTTTCTAGGCTAATATTTTAATTTTCAGAATAGATTTGAAAAGAGAGAGAGAGAGGGTAATGGCAGACCTCCAGCGTAGCCGTCGAATTATGTGGTCTAGGTTTAGGTCTAAGGTCTTATTTATAGGTGTATGGAGCAACCAGAACCCTAAGATTTGACCAAAAGCTATCAGAATCGTCCAGAAACTCAAAAACCCTAATCTGCCAAAATCTGCCATAGGGGGAACGACCCCCCCCCCTTTGATGGGGTTGACCCCCCTTCATGGGGGTCGAACTCCCTTCATGTAGGTAGACCCCCATGGGTCTGGGTGTCTAGAATCGGCCAATGCAGTTCCTTTTTTCTCTAAAAAACTTCTGCAGCCCATAACTTCTTCATACAATGTCCGTTTTACGCAAACTCGGACTCTATCTGAACCAAAATTTCGAGAAGAACGCAATGGTACAATCCGTTTTACTTAATTCTGATTATTTAATTAAGTTATTCTTATTTTATTGTCCTAAGTTAAAAATGTGGGGTGTTACATTCTCCTACCCTTAGGAAATTTCGTCCTCGAAATTTGTTAAGGGTAAAATCAAGTTACCCCTCGCATAATATACATCCGTCGTGTGTGCATCAAATTCTCACAAACATCGTGCACTTGTTCAAAGTGAAATACAACATCATAATCCATGTATGCCTAAGCGGTACCTCCTATGTGTATGCAAATTTCTTAAAAATCCTTTTAAAATATGATGCTCACATCCAAAATATATTGGCAGCTCTACATGAATGCAATATTTTTAAAGTCAAAAAGCTTTTTCATCCAAATTTTCCCACACTCTTACTGAATAAGAGCATAGTTCATCCAATTGTTGCATCCATAATCCTACCAACCAACTTTATTTTTCGAATTTCAGAAAAATCTAATTTTCTAAATTAGATTTCTTATGTTAAAAAAAGGTGGAAAACGAAAAAAAATCTGCATCATCTATTTTTATTTTTTGACCTCTTTCTAATTGTACTTGGATTTTATGTATCTATTTATAAAGATTCTCCTATTTTCCTATCCAAGCATAATCCACATAAGAGAAATTTCTTTGTTACTGATTTTATTTTCATCTTATCTTGGAAATTTTTATTCTTATCCATCTTTTCTCATAATTTCCCATTTTTGTTGCTTTACCGAATATTCAGTTCCCTTTTCAGTTGTACCTTTTCTCTTTTCTTAGCTTATTTAATTATCTGATCTTAGTTTAAATTTAAATAAGCCTTCTAGTCTTTTAACCAAATAAGGAGAAAAGACACCCTACAAAGCTACTACTGAGGGCCGACAATCTCGGGACTATGTCCCCTTCTGACAGAAAAGTCCAAACCATGGGATCCGCGATAGGTTTAGGTGTTACCTTAAGTACCCAAAAAGAACAAAACAATGAAACGATCCCAACAGAAATGTAGTAATGGGTTTTACCCCTAACATGGAAATTAGCTACAGGATCTAAACACTTACTTGCCCATTACTACTAGTAGTCGCCACTAGTCCTAGCTGTGTACCAACAATTACTTCAAGCAACACCCTAGGCTTTTCAATGCTTATGCATTCTACGGGAACTCATTATTATACCAAGATAATTTTTGATATCTGCTTCATAGCCTCAAAACTTTTCCCGTCTTCCCTAGGCACTAATCCTTACCAACTCCTACTTTTAAATCACGTGTTGGCCCTTTTTCATTTAAATTTTCTTCCAAAAATTAGAAGGGTCTAAACTTTATTTTCCACATGAAAACTTTCTTTTGCCAAGCCATAAAACATGTCATCTTAAAAAAATATGTAAATTATCATTTTTTTTCAAACCAAAAAATTGGAGCAGATACAGACAATAATTTTCTCAATCAAGTTTTTGACCTGTTCTAACCTATAAGGTCGGTTCAGTCTCTTACTACAAGGTGCCAACATCTACTCTATTCTTATTTTCTACAACTTATTTTGTCCACCCAAAAAAATTATCTTATTAAAATAATTTATCAAAAAGGGTTGTCATAAGAATAGAGATTTCAAATCTTTCTTAATTAAAAATTCTTGTATGAAATGTAACAAGAAAAACTAGCGAGTTATACATTCTCTATAATATGCACCTTTTATTGAGAGAATTTTATCATAGACTAAATTTTCGCAAATAATCACTATTTGCAAAATATACCCCAATTTACTTCAAAACCCAATATGTATACTCTACATATTTAAAACTTTAACTTTTAAGATTAAAACTTGAAAACACCATAAACAATTTTCCCAAAACTTTTATAATTTCAAGTTCTTAAAAGTTAACAATGGAGTTAGACTCAAAGCGGGTTTCGAATTTTCTAGGCTTTCCTAGACACTCCCCAAGGTCAATTCTCTCAACCATATATATTCCTAATCCATTTTTCTCTTCTCAACCTTTTCCAATTGATAAGGTTTTCCAGCCCCTAACCCAAAATACAAATCATATGGGATTCATTTTCTTTCCATGCAAAGTACATTGTACACTCGCCACCCCAAATTACCTAAGGGTCTCAGATTTCCTTATTCATTCTTTTAGTGTACAAAACAAACATCCCATTTCTTAACATATTACACTCTTTCTATTAGTGGGTTCCTCTATGGATCTAGGTATATATAATATATTTATATTTTTAAAATACGAAAACGTTCACTCACTATTTATATAGGAATCCAAAACCTAAGCTCTAATACCAGATGTGACAACCCGAATTCCGACAGACCAATTTTTTTTCAAAATTTCAATCTATCGAAACTTGGATTGGTTTATTCTGATATCCTGCAAAAAAGACAAAGACATAAAACATATCAGATCTCAGAAAATATCTCACAGCGGAATGGATAAAATATAATATAGTCAAAATATAGCCTTACCGTATTAATAATACTGCCTAACAAGTATCCAAGGCTCTCTATAGTGTCACATGCCTCTACCACAAATCTAACCTGTGAGTATGTTATGAGGAAGGGATCAGAACACAAGTTCTGGTGACTGGATTTAAATTATACACTTTGGATAACACTACATATACCGTTCAATCATATTTTCTTATTTAATTAGGTTACTTGGGTTAATAGCACTCACGGCTTACACACAACGTACCCATTTACTTTCCAATGGATTAACATAATATAGTATATATGTAGCTAACTACAATATAAAGGTATACCCCATGGTACACCACTCGCATGGTCTCGACCGTAACAACATCGAAGTATATGCAGTCCCTCATCTTACGCCGTAGTGGTGTACGAATAACAATATTACGTTCTGCATATATCTGTCATTACTTTGTTATGCAAACGTATGTACTGCCATTTTTGTTTGAATTAGAATTCATACCGGAGTAATGCCCTCAAGTCAACGATACACCATCTAGAGCCGACATGCATGTATCTAGACTGTCCACCATACGTATCTTCAATTGTAGCTCGATGCCTCCATCGTACGTCCTCTAATGTGCACCGAGTTGCATGGTAGGGCGATGCAAGAAACATAGAACTCGGTCAGGAGCTTTTCCATATATGTACAGGCCCGACTTTAAGAGCCTCAAATACAGGTATTCCTAGGGTCTTCTTTTCATGGTGGCTATGGCCCCACCTCAGTCTCTCCCTCAACTAGTAAAGGCTACAAGAGCTAAACGACTTCCCCTAATAACAAACAATCTAAACATCCATTTGGAATCTTCCCTCAACCACCCGTACCCTTATAGTTAAAGTGAAATGGTCTGTTGGTTTTAGCTCTAGTCTTTTCGCATCCCACTAGCTGCCGATGACGGGTATCCAACGAGCTACAATCCTTATTGTCGTGACTCTTCGCCTCCCTGTTTAGGCAACCGTCGAATCACCCTGGTGTCACCACGTCATAGCAATCTGACTGCATAGCTACTTTTGCAATCTTGGCCCACCCACTTAGTAGTTACGCACAGACCCCACCCATACGAGCATAGCCTAAAATATCTTCCACTGTACAGAGGAGTACTAGGAGCAGCTTATGTACCTTAGGAACTGCGTGGTTCCCCTTCCAGTCCTTTAGACCCGTTAGAACAATTAGATGAATGTGCGCTCCTCTCGTGCCTTATAACACCCCGATGATCTACCCCGTTAGGTTATTCACCCTCAAACGTGCGGACTGGTCCAAGCGCCTTACTTTAATATGTTGTTATACCATATGTCTAAACATTCTTCTACGCGCTTGCTTTTCCTTACCTGGATTCCTTTTTAACTTGGTTATTCCTATTCACATTGAATTCTTCATCAGTTTCCAAGTTCCTCTTGCTTATTAATTTCAGTTATGACTTAATCCAATTAAGTTTATTAATAAGCCCACAGCATGCTATTCCCTAGATTATGGCCCAAAGTGTGAAATCCACAATCTCTTTTATAATCTTGTTTGATTTCATTATTACAATAAAGTTTTTTAATTAATATGTAATTAAGTATATCTCAATTCACATGTTTTCTATTTAGCATGTCGGTCATTATTTATGATTAAATATGACTTATTTCATAAGTTTCCCTCATTCTTCCTCATTTAGTCATAATTCCATTTTACACCATTACTACAACTTATCGTTGTTTACTTATTAACTTAGTTCTATTAACTAAGGCCCATTAATAAGTCTCTACCCATTTATTATAACTTGCGTTATAATTTCCCATTATCCCTAGGACAAGCCTAACATGATATTCTTATCAGCGGGTTTCAGACTTTCAAGTATACAGACTACTTAATTTATAATTATGTACAACTTCTTATATTTCATATATTTTTCCCCCTTTTCTCAACTGGTTTCAGGTTTTCCTCGTATAATGATCACTTAATTTAAAATCAAGTGTCCCTTATCTCATTCACCGGTTGTCCCATTTCCTTACTAGTTTATTATAACCTAAGTTATAATCTTCACTTGTCCCTAGGACATGTCTGCCTATTATACAATATTTTTCATCAGTGTTATTTATTTACAATAGGTGTTTATCATTCCCCATTTAAACCATTTTCTTTTATTGTTGTATTTCAGTATTATTCATTCACTGTAATATATGTTCCTTATTTTAATTAAGGAAAACACTTCATGCACCTTATCAGTTTGATAGAAGGAATCAGTGATTTATTTTCATAACGTATTCCCTTCTAACTCCGTGGTAGCAAGTAATTTATTTATTTTTCTTACCTTATTTACTATGGTTTACTTGCGACCACGCTCATAGAAATAGGTCATTTAGGGAAATACATCACTTTTACTTCGTACCGCACTAACTCAGTTTATTACATCCCTTTTCTTCTTATTTTCTGGGTTAGACATTTAATTATCTTCATTGCAGTTTATTCATATCTTGTTACATACATATATTTATATATCTACATATAAGCACTAGACCTCTCACATTAAGCCTACACTTATGGACGTTGGATTTGCCGAGCAGGTCCGGGCAGACTTCTACCACAAGTTGACTTAACCTCATGTCTTAAAACCATTACGTGTTTTTAATTTTTGCACCTAAACCCCTCACATTAAATTTACCACTTGTGAATGCTGGATATGCCGGGCGGTTCCGGGCGGACTTCTTTCACAAGTGTAATCTAACCTCATGTCAAAGAGCGTTACAGTGTCAAATTACTGTGAATCTAGGCATGAGTGCCCTTTAACAATTATTCCAATTTCAATAAATTTTTAGGCATATTATTCTTTTTAATGTTATTTAGTTTACAATAATCTAATTTACATGTCGTCCAATTTTGCCTATGTTTTGTCGCATGTCCGTTTCAACATATGTTTAATTCTATTTTGGCATGTGAACATTCAGTTGGTATTATTTTAATCCAACAAGTTTAACATGTCGTTTACTCAATGATATGCCCCAAGAGAATTATATAATTATAACAACAGTAATCATTTCCCATATTCTAACAAGTTTATACAACATGTAATCATTCCAATACTTTAATTGATTCAGTGTAAAAATTATTCATATTAACATTTCAACTTGTTATAACAATAATTTATAATTAACTTGGAAATTTCACAATTTATAACAAGGGGAATGCTAAACGATAATCATAATATTATCTAAAGGCTATAACTTAAACCCACTTACCTTCCATGCTTTCCCCAAATTTTGGATCTGATCCGTTCTATCATCCATGGTTTTCCTTTTCCCTTTAATTTGATTTGAAACCTAATAACTTTGGATTGACTATTTTCATTAGAAGAAAAGGGAAAGAAATTGGAAGAATATGAATAGATTGAATCTAGTAGTTTACCTAGCTTTCATGATTTGATAATCTTTTTATTAATGTTGATTCTCTCTTCCAGATCTAGATTCATAATTTTCCTAGGCTAATATTTTAATTATCAGAATAGATTTGAGAAGAGAGAGAGAGTAATGGCAGAGCCTCAGAGTAGCCGCAAAATTATGAGGTTTAGGGTTAGGTCTAAGGTCTTATTTATAGGTGTATGGAGCAACAAGGACCCTCAGATTTGACAAAAGCTATCAGAATCAACCAGAAACTAAAAAATCCTGATCTGCCAAAATCTGCTGCAGGGGGTCGACCCCTCTGATGGGGTCGACCCCCCTTCATGAGGGTCGACCCCCCTTGAAGGGGTCGACCCCCGTGGGTCCAGTGGTCCAGAATTGGCCTGTGCAATTCCTATTTTCTCTGACAAACTTCTGCAGCCTATAACTTCTTCATACGATGTCTGTTTTATGCAAATTTGGACTCAATCTGAACCAGAATTCCAAGTCGAACACAATTGTACAATCATTTTTACTTAATTATGAATATTTAATTAAGTTACTCTTATTTTATGGGAACACCCCACCTCCGTTAAGGTCACTCACAAAGGGAATGCCTTAACTTCGGTGGAGCGTTTTTGCTAAAAGACACAGATAAATTACAAGACAGACAAATAAAGCAGCAGAATATAAAGTCATTTTATAAACAATGTGATTCAGTCAAGCTTTTACAACAATTGTCTTAATCATACTTAAAAATAATACATAGAACTTCTATCTTGATTCAAAAAATTCCAAGTATAAAAGAAGCATAAAAATAACAATGATATTCCCCAATAAAGCATGAACCAGCCATAGCAATGGAAGAGAGAGTCAAAAGCAATACATCAACTATCTTTGAGCTTGGAAAAAAGCTGAGCTAAGTGGTAACATTTCCTCCCTGTGAACCTTGGGGGTGGGGGAAGGGATGGAAGAAAAGAGGTGAAACAAAACTAGGTCCGACATAAGTCTGGTAAGTCCAGTGACTTTTCAGCACGAAAACAGGCAAAAGCATCATGACATCAATAAACTGAATATAAGAAAATAACATGATAACAAGGATAACAAGTTAACATACGATTAGCATAGATATGATAAGGCAAGATAAACTGAATGCACTTCTACTCTTTCTCTTCTTCGCTACTACCATGTTATTCCGATTTCTATATCTATACACCACCTAACTAGTGTCTCAACTAGTAATCTGTATAAAATGATCATATGATAATGTGATCCCAATCCCCGTAATTATGGTAACCTTCAGGTGTACATCTAGTATAAGGATCTAACCTCAATCAGCCTAATTGCCATAAAGATTTTAGATCTACCCTTACTATCCTATCGATCGGCTCCCTTCTTATGTTAATGTTCCATGTGTCTGTGTGAATCGGCCCTCTCTTACGTGTAGATACCCTGTGTTGGTCCCACCATAAGGTGTATCAATCCTTATGGTAGCAACCCGACATGATTCAAGATGCACAGTGTATAACTACTGGTACCCAGTGCCTGCTTTTTCCCACTCCGGAGTAGGTGCACGCCCGTAAACTGCCGGAACCTACACTGACGTACTCCTGCCGCTATTTTGACCGCTTATAATCAGCCCAGTAATCGTGCCCTACCCTGCCTAGTTTCATGGTACCTTGATACATCTATGTGGGTTACTACTGAAATGGGTCCCCGTTACTAGGGTTTCTTACTGGTTAAGTTTATGGGCTTATATTTACTAATATTACCCACCAACCCGATATGTACTTAACCCGCCCATTGATTCAAACATGTTTACTTAATGGTTAAGTTTGTGGGCCTATATTTACTAATATTACCCACCAACCTGATACGTACTTAACCCTCCCATACTTTATGTCATATTGGTTAAGTGTTTTCCATTCATGTTAACTTAACCCACCTACTCATCATGTCATGTTGGTTAAGTATTTCTTACTAACTTAACCCCGTTCATTCATCATGTTATATTAGTTAAGTATTTCCCATTTACTTAACCCCATTTGTTCATCAAGTGACATTGGTTAAGTGTTTCTTATTAACTTAACCCCATGCGTTCATCATGCTTTATTGGTTAAGTGTCATCAATCAATTCAAGTTAACTTAACCCACCCACTTGTCATGTTACATTGTTTAAATGTTGCCTTCTTGTGTTAACTTAACCCTTCCACATATCCTGTTATAATGGTTAAGTGTTAATCTCTTGTTTTAACATAACCCTACCCATTCATCATGTCATATTGGTTGAGTGTTTCTTATTAACTTAACCCTACTCATTCACCATGTTATATTTGTTAAGTATTCCTTATTAACTTAATGCTTCTCATTTATCATGTTGTACCGGTTAACTTAACCCTGCTCACTTGTCTAATTAACATGTTATAACGGTTAAGTGCTCTAAATTTACTTAACCCCACCTTCTTGTCTAATTAACATGCTATAACAGTTAAGTGTTCAAAATTTACTTAGCCCCATCTTCTTGTTCATTAGCATTAATTGATTTATTAATGCACCAACCTCTCACATTAGATCTATGTTGTTGCGGTTACTGGATGTGTCGGGCGGTTACGGGAAGTTTTACACTGCAACCCAATCTAACCTCTGGTTTTTCTTGGGCATGATGCACTAACCTCTCACATTAAAAAGGTGTTGTTGCGATTACTGGAAGTGTCGGGCGATTCCGGGCAGTTTTACACCGAACTCAATCTGACCTCGGGTTAGGCATGTTTTTCTTTTAGCATATTTACCATACATGTCCAAGTCTAGATTTTATATGCTAATTATCCCAAATTCACAAAACTAGTCATGTTCCAATTCTCAAGTTGTACCTCAACAAAGCTAATTATAGGTTACGCCCCACAAATTCAAATTCAGGTTATTACTCAATATAGGTTACAACAAATTTTCCCAAAATTTGCAATAATTGTCATACCCCAAAAATAATGATATAACACATGCACTAAGGTTTCGTCATATTGCGCCATACAAAATATTCTCCAAAAACCCTCAATCATGTTTCACAGTATAAACTATGCCAAATTATAGCCTATAATTATAGTGCATGCCAATTACCCCAAAATCCCACTTTAGGCGCGTTCACATTTAATAGTTATCCCTATCCTACTATAGGTTTTCATACATCACTATACAAAATAATCTCCTTCTTCCAAGTCATAAACTATCATATATATATATATATGCCCCAAATTTTAGGTCTTACCACAACATGTACTATGCATTACATGTTTGCAGTTCAATTTACGCCCCAAACACCAATTCATATGTCCAATATACTTTATGCCTCTAATCTCAAGTCATATGTTCGATACAGTTTATGTTTTAAATTCAACATGTGTTATGTCCTCAAATCAATTACTAATCAGTTATGCCCAATTATACATAATTTAATACTTTTTCCTAGTTTTAGTGTTGGTCATGTTCAAATCATATATTATGCCTAATTTTAGCGCTGGTCATGTTCAAATCATATATTATGCCCAATTTTATTTCCCACGTACATTCATCTCTTATGAGATTTGGCTCAGGCTCGCAGTTGCCTGGCTATAAAAACAAAAAGGAAGAAGGAAAGTAGAGACAAAGAATGGACATAATAATATCAAATGAGATAGATCCAATGGATATAGAAAGACAGATAGAAATAGGCATAATCTCAGATTCAGATTTATTACAGTGTCAGAATCACAATTGAATTTTTCTTCTGAAAGTTACATGAACTTACAAAATAAAGGACAAATCTTGTTTTCTGGGATCTGTTTTCTGAAACTTAAAAGCTATCCCTTGACGAAGACTATCGATTCTCTAATTTAGATTTGATTCGTAGCTTCTAACTTGTTTTCTAGTTTGCCTCCTAGTTGAGAAGAATGGTGGTTATGCTATGTTGACCATGGACAACATGGTGGCTACTTGGAATGAAATCGTGTGGTTAAGGGTTGAGGGTTGGGGTTTCTTATATAGACGCTTAGATTTGTGTGAGCCGTTAGAACAACCTAGGAGCAATCAGAACCATCCAGACAAGATAGAGCTGTCCAGAAACCGCCACTTATGCCCTAGTGACTCAGCAAAAAGTCAGAAATCGTCACTGTTTGGATCTGGGCGAGGGGTTCGACCCCTATAGGGGGGTCGACACCTATGTCGCCCGGGGGGGAGGGGGGAGGGGGGAGTCGACCCCTATGGGCTGGAATTTTCTCGCCCAGCTGATTTATGTGATTTTGAAATTCGAACTGTTTTTTGATTTAATTATTATTTATATTTAATTTCTGATTTAACATGAAATCTTCTGAACTCCATGACTTCTTCATACGGAGTCCGATTTATGCAAACTCGGACTCTATCTCAAGCAGAATTCCAAGACGAACACAACGGCATAACCCGTTTCCCTTAATTCTCACTTTTAAAATTAAGTATTCTTTAATTCGTTATTTAATATTTACTAGAAATACGGGGTGTTACATTCTCCCCTCCTTTAAAGGATTTCATCGCCGAAATCTCCAAGTCAATGTATCCTAACATCCAACATCCATCTACTCAACCATTCAATCACAGCCGTGCATTGTCCTTAAAAGATTTCTAATGCTTTTCATGACCATATGCATAGTGTGTGTATATGTCCTCATCTAATGCAAAATCAGGCGGTCTACTGATTCAGTTGACCTCCTTAATGCGAATTATGTCAGTGCCATGAGTCCATCATGTATGCAATTATTCCTAAACGTACTTTATAACTTCTACATGAGTGAACAATCATTCATACAAAGGCAACATCCATATGATAACACATCAAATTTCAATACATATACATAAAAATTCACTCATGAATATGCAATATGAAAGTGACTGAGCCGATCTAGTGCCTAATGTGTGTATATGCATCCACGAGCAACCGCTGGCAAACACTTACATCCGCTTGCATCCACCAAACATAACATGTCTCAAACACATGTTTACATCCATTGGCTTCTACCTAAGGATCGAGAGGATATAAATAAAAGATAAAGACTAGCAAATACACTTTACAAAAAAGAGAGATCCAGGATATACCCTCAAAAAGGGGATGATGCGCGTATCCAGTCTTCTAAATCGCATCTTTTTGAGCTTCATTCCATATTTCTCTGACTGTCTTAACTTCACGATTGCGTGGCTACTTAATTTCTATTTCCAGAATATGCATTGGAACTCATTTTATTGTCGACTCTTGTTCCACCTTTTCTTCTTCCAGTATGCTCGGCACTACAACTTCTGCCATGTTATGCTAATATTTCCTCAAAAGGTTTTCCAAAATCCAATTCACCTTCCTGTCAGAGGATGACAAGCGGTGTTTAACATAAATGCGTACCTACTGCCTTTTTTATATCACTTTTCCTTCTTGCTTTGAGAACTGCTCCAAGCCCGGTTCCGCAAGAACCGGTATATACTATGTACGGTTTGCTCCCATTTAACAAAGTCAAGACTGGGGTTGATATCTTCGCAAAGTCCTTGACGAACCTCCTATAGCAGCCCGCCAACCCTAGAATACTTCTTACTTCCGTTACTTTTCTAGGAACCTTCCAACCTTGGATTGCCACTACCTTTTGCAGGATCCACTGCTATCCCTTCCTTAGAGACCATATGTCTTAAGAACCTTACTTCTTATCTCCAAAAATGACATTTTTGGGGAACTTCACCTTAAGTTGATGTGCTTGGAGGTTATCCAAGACTTCCCATAGATGCAAATCATGTTCTTCCTCATTCCAAAATATCATCTATGCATAAGCGAAGTGAACCATCCGCCTTTGTAACGAAAACGACTGGCGCACCCCATTCAGAAATACTTCTCCTTATGAACCATTTTCAAGTAACTCTTTTACTTGTTTACTGAGCCCTTCCTTTCCCTTGGATTCATGTGTCGTACAAGTTACGCAACTGGTTTTGCTTTGTCAATTAGATATATGCGGAAGTCTATCTCGCGTTTTAAGGGATAATCCCCTAGCCTGATCAAAAACATCTGCGTACTCATGGGCTACTCTAACGGATCGCAAATCGTCGATAGTTGCATCAAGCGATTCTAGGTAGCCAAGACAAACTGATCCCTTAGGATCGCACGAAATCTTGAGGGTATTCCCGATGCAAGTCGAAAGTCTAACTACTTTCCTTTCATATTTACTAGCTAACCAATCCATACCCAGAATCAGCCCATAGCCCATGAAACCAGAAACATAAGCATTTCACTTAAACTGAATACTTAACATAGCAATTCTCAAATCCTTACAATCAAAAGATAAACGAGCCGAACCACCAACCGGATTTGAGACAATAATGGGATCTTCTATTATACAAATACTAAGGTGCAGATACTCAACTATGGAAGCGGATATAAACGAATGTGAAGCGCTAAAATCAAAAAGAGTACTAACAGGATGATCAAAAAGAAAACCTAGACTTTTTCAACAGAAACTCTACTACCTTTCTCTCAGATACGCGGGCGGTGAGAGCATGCACTTGCCCTCCTGAAAATCCTGTCCTTTGTTCTTGCCCTTGTCCTTAATTATATGACCCGTTATACCATAATAACAACACTTCCTCTTGTTGCGGGATCTATTATTTTTTCCGCCCTTCTTATTTTCCAACCCCTTGTTTGTGATTCTTCCTCTTTGGCCTCTTTTATGAACCATGTTGACAAGTCTCTCGAAGATTGGCTCCATCACACGGAAAACCCTACAAAGCTTGGAAGAGAATTAGCCGCAGGCGAAACTACTGCGACTTTGGATGGAGGTTGGGCACTTCTTTGCCCTTTAACATGTGTCGTAGTATCATCAAGCCTACGGAACCATGCCGCGATGAGGTTACCTCCCAGAAAGCCAGGAGCCCCGGAAATTCAGAAACGAAGGAAACAAGGATTCAAACAGAGGATCAAAAGATAGTGCATATGACTTTGGGGAATATGCCTTTAAATCAAAACTTTTCTTTTGATAATGCTTCTTTTAAAATAGTTTTAAAAATAAGTTTTCAAATCTTTTATCTGATCCGGTAACCTTCAACTCTGATACCAAGTGAAACACCCCACCTCCGTTAAGGTCACTCACAAAGGGAATGCCTTAACTTCGGTGGAGCCTTTTTGGTAAAAGATGTAGATAAATTACAAGACATACAAATAAAGCAGCGGAAAATAAAGTCATTTTACAAACAATGTGATTCAGTCAAGCTTTTACAACAATTGTCTTAATCATACTTAAAAATAATACATAGAACTTCTGTCTTGATTCAAAAACTTCCAACATAAAAATAACAATGATATTCCCCAATAAAGCATGAACCATCCATAGTAGTGAAAGAGAGAGTCCAAAGCAATACATCGACTATCTTCGAGCTTGGAAAGAAAACTTACCTAGTGGTAACATTTCCTCCCTTTGAACTTGGGGGGGGGGGGGGTGGACGGAAGAAAAGAGGAAAAACAAAACTAGGTCAGACATAAGTATGGTAAGTCCAGTGACTTTTCAGCATTAAAACAAGCAAAAAATCATGACATGAATAAACTAAATATAAGACAATACCGTGATAACAAGGATAACAAGTTAACATACGATTAGCGTAGATATGATAAGGCAAGATAAACAGAATGCACTTCTACTCTTTCTCTGCTTCGCTACTACCTTGTTATCCCGATTTCTATATCTCTGCACCACCTAACTAGTGTCTCAACTAGTAATCTGTATAAAATGATCATATGATAATGTGACCCCAATCCACGCAATTATGGTAGCCTTCAGGTGTACATCTAGTATGAGGATCTTACCTCAATCAGCCTAATTACCATGAAGATGTTAGATGTACCCATACTACCCTATCGATCGGCTACCTTCTTGTGTTAATGTTCCATGTGTCTATGTCAATCGGCCCTCTCTTGCGTGTAGATACCCTGTGCTGGTCCCACCATAAGGTGTATCAATCCTTATGGTAGCGACCCGACACGATTCAAGATGCATAGTGTATAACTACTGGTACCCAATGCCTGCCTTTTCCCACTCCGAAGTACATGCCCTCCCGTAAACCGTCAGAACCTACACTAACGTACCCCTTACCGCTATTTTGACCGCTTATAATCAGCCCAGTAATCGTGCCCCAGCCTGCCTAGTTTCAGGGTACCTTGATACATCTATGTGGGTTACTGCCGAAATGGGTCCCCGTTACTAGGGTTTCTCTGGTTAAGTTTGTGGGCTTATATTTACTAATATTACCTACCAACCCGATATGTACTTAACCCTCCCACTGATTCAAACATGTTTACTTAATGGTTAAGTTTGTGGGCCTATATTTACTAATATTACCCAACAACCCGATACATACTTAACCCTCCCATACATTATGTCATATTGGTTAGGTGTTGTCCAATCATGTCAACTTAACCCACCTACTCATCATGTCATGTTGGTTAAGTATTTCATATTAACTTAACCCCGTTCATTCATCATGTTATATTGGTTAAGTATTTCCCATTAACTTAATCCCATTCGTTCATCAAGTTACATTGGTAAAGTGTTTCTTATTAACTTGACTCCATGTGTTCATCATGCTGTATTGGTTAAGTGTCATCAATCAATGCTAGTTAACTTAACCCTCCTACTTGTCGTGTTACATTGGTTAAGTGTTGCCTTCTTGTGTTAACTTAACCCTTCCACGCATCATGTTATATTGGTTAAGTGTTTCTCTTTTGTTTTAACTTAACCCTACCCATTCATCATGTCATATTGGTTGAGTGTTTCTTATTAACTTAACTCTACTCATTCATCATGTCATATTGGTTAAGTATTCCTTATTAACTTAACCCTTCTCATTCGTCACGTTGTACTGGTTAACTTAACCCTGCTCACCTGTCTAATTTACATGTTATAACGGTTAAGTGCCCTAAATTTACTTAACCCTACCTTCTTGTCTAATTAACATGTTATAACGATTAAGTGTGCTGAATTTACTTAACCCCACCTTCTTGTTCATTAGCATTAATTGATTTATTAATGCACTAACCTCTCACATTAAATCTATGTTGTTGCGGTTACTGGATGTGCCGGGCGGTTCCGGACAGTTTAACACCACAACCCAATCTAACCACGGGTTTTTCTTAGGCATGATGCACTAACCTCTCACATTAGATAGGTGTTGTTACGGTTACTGGATGTTCCAGGCGGTTCCGGGCAGTTTTACACCGCAAATCAATCTAACCTCGGGTTAGGTATGTTTATCTTTTAGCATATTTACCATACATGTCCAAGTCTAGATTTTATATGCTAATTATCCCAAATTCACAAAACTAGTCATGTTCCAATTCTCAAGTTATACCTCAACAAAGCTAATTACAAGTTATGCCCCACAAATTCAAATTCAAGTTATTACTCAATATAGGTTACACCAAATCTTCCCAAAATTTGCAATAATTGTCATACCCCAAAAATCACAATCTAACACATGCACTAAGGTTTTGTCATATTGCACCACACAAAGTATTCTCCAAAAATCCCCAATCATGTTTCACAGTATAAACTATGCCAAATTATAGCCTTTAATTACAGTGCATGCCAATTACCCCCAAAATCCTACTTTAGGCGCGTTCACATTTAACAGTTATCCCTATCCTACTATAGGTTTTCATACATCACTATACAAAATAATCTCCTTCTTCCAAGTCATAAACTATCATATATATATATATATATATGCCCCAAATTTTAGGTCTTACCACAACATGTACTATGCTTTACATGTTTACAGTTCAATTTACGCCCCAAATCCCAAGTCATATGTCCAATATACTTTATGCCTCAAATCTCAAGTCATATATTCGATACACTTTATGTTTTAAGTTCAACATGTGTTATGTCCTCAAATCAATTACAAATGCGTTATTCCCAATTATACATAATTTAAAACCTTTTCCCAATTTTAGCGCTGGTTATGTTCAAATCATATAGTATGCCCAATTTTAGTGCTGGTCATGTTCAAATCATATATTATGCCCAATTTTATTTCCCATGCATGTTCATCTCTTATGAGATTTGGCTCAGGCTCGCAGTAGCCTGGCTATAAAAACAAAAAGGGAAGAAGGAAAGTAGAGAGAAAGAATGGACATAATAATATCAAATGAGATAGATCCAATGGATATAGAAAGATAGACAGAAATAGGCATAATCTTAGATTCAGATTTATTACAATGTCATAATCACAATTGAATTTTTCTTCTGAAAGTAACATGAACTTACAAAACAAAGGACAAATCTTGTTTTCTTGGATCTGTTTTCTAAAACCGAAAAGCTATCCCTTGACGAAGACGATCTATTCTCTAATTTAGATTGGATTCGTAGTTTCTAACTTGATTTCTAGTTTGCCTCCTAGTTGGAGAAGAATGGTGGCTATGCTAGGCTGACCATGGACAACATGATGGCTCCTTGGAATGAAATCGTGTGGTTTAGGGTTGAGGGTTGGGGTTGCTTATATAGATGCTTAGATTTATGTGAGCCGTTAGATCAACCTAGGAGCAATCGGAACCATCTAGACAAGATAGAGCTATCCAGAAACCTCCACCTATGCCCTAGTGACTCAGCAACAAGTCATAAATTGTCACTGTTTGGATCTGGGCGAGGGGGTCGAGCCCTATAGGGGGGTCGACACCCTTGTTGACACCCCTCTTGGGGGTTCGACACCTATATCGACCGCCCTTGGGGGGAGTCGACCCCTATGGGCGGGAATTTTCACGCACAGCTGATTTACGTGATATTGAATTTTGAACTGCTTTTTCGATTTAATTATTATTTATATTTAATTTCTGATTTAAACTGAAATCTTCTGAACTTCATAACTTCTCATACGAAGTCCGATTTACACAAACTCGGACTCTATCTCAAGCAGAATTCCGAGACGAACACGATGGAATAACCCGTTTCCCTTAATTCTAACTTTTAAAATTTAGTATTCTTTAATTCGTTACTTTAATATTTACTAGAAATACGGGGTGATACATTTATTATCTTGAGTTAAAAATGCAGGGTGTTGCAAAACATGAATGACCGGGACAAACTCATCGCTGTCTATTCGGGTCTAATTGAGAGTACACCATTCTAGAGGGAGCTATATATGTCCATGGATGCAGTAGCTTTCAAGATTTCTATCTCCAAGCAGACAAATTCATTCGTACGGACGGATTCAATTTTTTGAAAGGGAACTCCGATAAGAAAAAGATCTCAATGAAAATCCTAAGTATCATTCAAACATGAAAAGAAGGCGCAGGGCCCCCAAAACTAAAGCTTCAAACTCTGTTTGCAGAAGCTGCTACATCTATGGATCAAAGGATCACTACGCTAATAAATGCCGCGAGCCACGAACATGTCGTATTTGTCGAATCCCCGGTCACGGCATCATCATGCCCCGTGTTTAAGAAGGACAACTAGACATCATGGAAGTCTGGTATTATTTATTTTAATTCAAGCAGTACATCAATGCATTTAGAGAATTTTCAAACATGCTCATAATTTTTAATATGTCAACATCCCCCTACTTTGAGCTATATGCTCAAGTGAGCTATGTGCTCACACTTAAAGCGTTATGTGATCACGCGAGTTGTGTACTCGCTAGCGAAATGTGTTCTTGCACCCGCTACCCATGTGCTTGCATGCGAGATGTGTTATTGCTGCGAACTGTGTGTTTGCACCGGCGAGTTGTGTACTCACCCGCTAGATGTGTTCTCGCATCCGCGAGCTATGTGCTCGCTAGCGAGATGTGTTTTCGTCGTGAACTGTGTGTTTTCATCCTAGGCATGTACATCCTCTACCTACATACCATCTTGCAGAAGGTAACGAAAGCTCAAAGGGAACACACGAAGAAAGTACAACCTCTGCTTTGAAAACTCAAAGCCCGAGGAAGTGGCTCGTCAAATCAAATCAAAACCCGAGGAAGTGGCTAATAAAATCAAAAATGAAACCCAAAGAGTGGCTCACAAACCAATTTAAAGCTCAAGGGTGTAGCTAGTAAACCGAAAAAAGACTGGAAAATGGTACCCAAGGCCCAATCAGCCATTCTAACAAGTACCGGAATCTGGGTCGGTTCGAAAATTCCATTATTACCTAAAGTGGATTTCTGGTCTTGTATCACGACTACGCGAATCTGGATTTGTCTTGGTACTTCTCACATTACCAAAAATGGATTTCTACTCTTCTATTATAAAGACCAGAACCAGGGTCAGTTCGGGACTTCTATTATTGCCAAATGGAGATATTTGGTCTTCTATTAAAAGATCAAAGCATTGAGCATACTGTTTGGAGCGTTGCGCCAAAGTTTATTTTACCGCGACACCTTATATAGGGAGGCTTCTTAAACCCATATAATGATTATTAAGTATAAATGATCATATTATCATCTCACAAGCTCATCCATTACTTAAGTTTCATCCTGACAATACCCCATAATATGCATACAAGTCATTATATGCATGTTTTTCCTAGCTGAAGAATTACAACAATAGCATGCGCAAAGAGTTCCAAACACAAACAAGGGTTAAGTCTCATGTAGTCTCTATATGGTTTACAAGCTTGCCTATAAATTTATGCTGCAAACAATCAGGCACGAAAAGTTGATCATTACAATACCTTTGTCACAATATTTCCTTGTCTAATGGACTTAATCAAACGACGGTGTAGGAAAAACCTTAAGCATTATGCGAGAATCTAACACATAAGCTTTTTTTTATATATTACACAGATAAGGGCGAGGGAGAATCATGTAAAGCTCGGAATAACTTAATCAAGATTTTTGTGATGTCCGGAGAAAGTACTTCTGGCCTACCAATACGTAAATAAGGGTCACGAGGTCACTGTTACGCCCAGAAGGGAGTCTCTGGTCTTATTTCCATAATATTAGAACAGGAGTTACCTTTCCACCAATAATTTTTGTGACAATCAAATTTTTTATTTACCCAAGCTTGAGTCTTGGTATTTCTGTTATCTTCAGATATGAAGATAGGTTTTTATTTACTCAAGTATGAGATTTGGAAACTTCATAAATTCTAGATGTGATTTCCCCGTGTTTTCTACTTGCCTGAGGATGAGTCTCAGGGTCCATATGAGAATTTATGATTTCTATTTTATTTGAGCACGAGTCTCGTGATTTGTGATTTTCTATCTACTCGAGGGTGAATCTCGGGATTTCCATATGTTTTATGATTTCGACTCGAGGGTGAATCTTGGGGTTTTTATATGATTTTTGATTTATACTTACCCAAGTGTGAGTCTTGGGGTTTCCATGAGATTTCTGACTTTCACTTACCCGAGCGTGAGCCTCGGGCTTTCCATATGATTTTGGATTTATACTTACCTAATTGCGAGTCTTAGGGTTTCCATAAGATTTATGACTTTCATTTACCGAGCGTAATTCTTGGGCTTTCTATATGATTTTCGATTTATGATGACCCGAGTGTAAGTCTTAGGTTTCTATAAATTTTTTGGCTTTCTATCTACTCGAGTGTGGTCTAGGGGTTTCTGTATGATTTCTGGTTTCCAACTTACCCGAGTGTGAGTCTCGCAGTTTCTAGTGATTTCTAATTTCTACTTGCCCAAGTGTATAGATGAAATGGTATAAGAACTACAGGGTTTCTCCTAAAGAACAAAAGGTTCATTATACTAGTGAGGGGAGGGGGGCTAAAGATTAACACCAAAATTTTCACTGGCCACAAATAAATAAGTAGAACATCCGAAGCAATAAGAGCAAAGAGTTTCGGGCATTGAAGCCAAAACCGATCGCGAAAAAGGACAAATTGTGGTCATGCATCAACATCAGGTGTCATTAGAAGTTACCAAAAGCGAGGGAGCTACTTTACGAAAAACCCAGGAGACCCAAATCTAGAACCAAAATACAAGGGAGTCTATCCAACATTGACAACAGAAGAATAGGAGAAGCAACAATAAGTCAAAGCGATGGGTTGGTGCCGGTACGAAAGGAAATACCGGCAAAAAAGTACATTTACCGAATGGTTGGTAAAGGGACATCTCTAAAATCATACCACATAGAATCGTAAGCAAGCAGATGTGAGCAACTAGGAGCATATAAACCGAAAACCGGCAGCCACTGAAGGGAAAGAGCTACATCAGGCAAGAGAAAGTCGGATGACTTTCTGTGCTACTTAACTTAGTACTGACGTCAACATTAATGGAAAGTTCATAAATCATTCGAAAGGGGTCTTGGATTTAGTTGCTTTAAAATCAAGACCGAAACCATGGGTTGTCGGAAGGACAAAGGAGGTAGTCACTCTAACGTGCTTAGTTCCGACACCTATACCGACAAGCGAAGGCTACAGAGCTGAAAGCCAAGCTAAGAGGAAGCAAGGAGTAATCTAAACCATTATCAGGGAGTAGTTTTAAAGTCACTAGGAAACATACCGAGAGATTGTTGCCACAAAGTTAGGCTCCCTGATGCCAGAAGCAAGCATAGAAGAAGGAAGATGACAAACCTGCTTCAAAGAAATAATAAAGCTGAAGACACTGAAACCGAAAGGTACGAATGCAGACCGAGACCAATGGTCCCCAAACCAAGAGCCACCAAAGTCAAGGTATCAGGACACAAGACCATGCCACCGAGAGGCAGCGGAACCACTCCCAAAAGCTTGAGATTGACATTTCGAAGGCAAGAAGACATCAGTGAAGGTATTCGATAATAAGAAAGGCGACCGAGACCTTCCTGCCAGAACCGAAAGCTAGAAGAGCGGCTGAAACCTTAGTTCAGCATCCGAAAGAGGCTTCTGCTAGGCTTACAATAGAAGGGGACCAAACTTTCCTATAAATAAGATCCCTGGGGTCTCATTTTGGGGGATTTTTCTTCATCCTCCAATCTTGCTCTCATTTCTTATAGAGTAACCCTAATTTTTAAATCAATTTAGGGATTTTTTATGTAACCTCCTTCATGAATAAAATCATCAAAGCCCTTAAACTGGACGTAGGTTCAATCCAACTGAACCACTAAAATTTGTGTGTTCTTATTGTTTTCGCACATTATATAATGTTCTACTATGATTTTGTACGTATTATGCAATTCTTTACACACTAACCCATTCAGCGGGTGCTTGGATACCTTATGCTTTCCCCTCAACAAGGCTTCATATGCATGCCTTACCCTTTCCCTTTGGTTACCAGGGTACCCTTCAGTAAGCTGTTTAGCTTCCTAACTTATGTTATGCTTAGGGATACGAAATGATTTATCCCCTACCGGTACGTTCATTCTGTATCCCCAGGGGTTACACGTAGTTCATATCACAAAAAGGGATATGAACTCGTACCGTATGGGTAAGCTGATCGTGTAATGTCGCGGGGTCCGAGACTTGGTGACAGTGGCTTGAGGTTGAGAGCACTGGGTTATGAGGTATAGATGTTCGTGGCTTCAGATATGAAGTAGGAGTTCATTGAGGGGTTTTGAGGTATTTGAAAGGAGGGATACAAGGTACGGAGATAAGAAGATAAGGGATAAGAGGATTTGCGGAAGCCGAGGGACACGAGGTGGAGAGGCATGAGATGGGGAGACTCGAGCTTTGTTGCAAGCAGGGGGTTCAAACCTAAGGTGTTCGAAACGTCGAAGCACAATATAGAGGGGTACGAAAATATTTTTCGAGCATGATTTTGAGGAGTTGTGAGGCTCCTGCTCACATGACCTCTTCTAGGCTAGTTTCTTTAGGTTCTTGGCAACAATCCGAACTGTAACGTCATGCGATATGTTGAGTCGAGCGTGCCTGCTGCGCTTTTTGGAACCGGGCGAAAAAGCCGGTTAACATGAACTAATTCCCAGACTTCATTACGTTCAAACTGATTTAATTTTTCTTTCTTAGCAATAATCCAGTTTTCGTAAGTATATGCTTCTTTTGTATTTTTGGGTTCGATATTGGATAAGAAAGCAATGTGACTTACTAGATTTAAATGACTTATTGTTCTTACATTTGAATTTATTTCTCTAATAATGTTTTGAGTTGCATGATCTCGTAATATTCTTAGTGGATATCTTATTTCATTATTATTTTGAATAATTTTTTCATTACTAACATTAATATTTATATATTTTTAGTTTGATTATTATTATAAAAAATATCTTGATTTTCAATGATATTTTCATTTACACTATTATGAATAATGTTTTCATCTTCTCTTGAATTATAAGTTTTATTACTTTCTTCTTGAGAATTTCTATTATTCAAATCATTGTTATAAGAATTTTTTGTATAATATTCATTGAGAGAAACGATAACTGATTCTTCTATTTTATTTGTTCTTTTATTAAAAATACGATAAGCCTTACTTTGATCCGAATATCCTAGAAATGTACCTTCGTCAGATTTTGAATCAAAATTTCCAAGATGATCTTCAGTGTCTAAAATAAAACATTTTGAACCGAAAACCTTAATATATGATATATTTGGTTTTCTACCATTTAAAATTTCATATGAAGTATTTTTCGTAAGTGGTCGAATGGAAACACGATTCAAAACATAACAGGATGTTGCGACTGCTTCTTCCCAGATATGTTTTAGTAAAGAACTTCCATTCAACAACGTTCTAGCACATTCTTGTAACGTTCGATTCTTTCTTTCTATAAATCCATTTGTTGTGGAGTTCTAAAATTAAAAATTAAGAAAATTTACCTTCTTTTACAATATAAATGAAAATTTTCATTTTCAAATTCTCCTCTATGATCGATTCGTATATTTTTTATTTTTCAAATCATTTAAATTTTGAATTTATTTTACAAACATTTTAAAACACTCAAATGTATCACTTTTATATTTATAAAAAATATCATCCAGGTATGTCTAGAAAAACTATCAATTTTTACAAACACGTATTTACTTTGATGTATGGTTTAAATTTTAGTTGGCTCAATTAAATCCATATGTAGTAAATATAACGGTTGTAATTTTGAAATGAACTTTTTATTATTTAATAATGATTTCGTTAATTTTCCTAATTGACAAGCATCACATAAATTTTCAGTTTTTAATTTCATTTTCAAAATTTTATTAATTGTTTCGAAATTTGTGTAACAAAATCTCTTATGCCATAATCAAGGATCGTTATCTTTGGCTAATAAGCATATATCTGGATTATTATTAATTTTCATTTTTAAGATATAAGTATTTTTTATCACTATTACCTTCGAAAATGAGATTTTTATTTCTATCAAAAATACTACAATTATTTTCAGAATGGATACTTTGAAAGATTTGTCTCATAACTAGCTAATACTTTGTAGATCATGTTTTATATTTTTTATTAATAAAACATCAGTAATAAAAGGTAAATTAGATGTATCGTAACTGATTACATCGCATTTGTTGATGATACATCCTTTCGAATTATCTCCAAATGTGACAATTCCTCCTTTTTACTAGATAATATTTGTTAGCATTTCCTTGTCTCTTGTCATATCTTTTGAGCAACCACTATCGAGTATCCATTTTTCTCTTTTCTTGAGTGGAATCTCAGTTTCTTTAGCCATGAAGCATACATTAGTTTGTTCATTATCGCTTTCACTATCACTTTCAGAAGATGAAGAGTAATCCTAAGTTAAAGAGAAAGCTCATTTCTTAGATTTCTCCTTCTTGTTTTTGTTGTGCTATTTATTCTTTTGTTTCAGACAATACTTTTGATAATGTCCCGTTTTATGGCAACCAAAACATTCAACCAAAGTTGAAGCACCTTTATTTTGTTATTATTGAGATTCTTCTTTCCATTATTCTTGAATGCTTTCCTGTATTTCAGATATTTTCTCAATTTTTTGGCAGTGAAAGCTAAGTCCTCTTCTTCATTTAAATCCAATTTATTCTTTTCAGCATGGAACGCTGTATTCTTTTTGTCTTGCGCATGAACCTTTTTTGCTTGCAAATTAACTTCATACGACATAAGATTTCCTATTTACACTCTGGTTTAAGGTCGGAAGATCATTAGCTTCTTCAATAGCCAAGACCTTCCTTTCCCAATTGTTTTCACCCAAAAATGGCTCAAACACCAAAGGTACTAGAACTGTACTTCATCGATACAGTAAGAAAATAAATGGTGCCGTACTTAATAACAATTGAAAGTAAAAATGCAAATAAGGAAAAATAGAGACGATATTTAGAGTGGTTCGGCCTTTTGCCGGGCCTACATCCACTTTAAAGATTACTTGCATTCTTAAAATGGAGATCACAAAATACACCAACTCTCTTTTCTTATACATCTTTATATTCACTCAACATACTCTCATCTATACATATTAATCCTTGGATTTCATGAGAGAATGGTAGAGTTCGAGGAGGAGAACGACGGATGGATGATTGAGATGGAGGATGTCTTAGTTTTTTCGATTACAAGGTTGTACTGGACGCCATGGCCAAATCGGTGATAATCTCTGAATGGAGAAGATGATCCAAATCTTTAAGGAGTGATTAAAGATAGAATTTAGCAGCACTTTGCGGTTCGAAAGATTCGATCCCCTTTATTTTGGTAGCCATGGCCTATTTATAGGTGAACCTCCTCGGAGAAATGAGCTGAAGTTCATATATGCAAGCGATAGATTGTTTCAGCTGGTAATTACCAAAATGCCACTGCCTAGTTGTTGCTAGTTGTCTGTAGCTGTATCCAGCTGTCATGTGCGAGCAATTTTATAGGAGCGATCGTTTTGAGTAGTCGAGTGAGCGACTTTAGTCAATGCCCTTCGGACGTGGCTATATCTGGCACTTGGTGAATAGTTATCTGATTCGATTGATTGTAAAATGAGCGGATGACTGGGATTATGCTCGTAGTCGAGTGACTCTGGAGTGAAGTACGGGACTGGGATCAGTTCTTCTTTGTGCTTTACTCGACTAAATTCCTCGGTTTACGAATATGCGATTTTCTCTTATTCGAATGCTCTTAGTAGGTTGCTTAAGGATATTTATTCTCACTGCCTTTTCACCGCGCCGTTTCTCAGTATGCCTATGCTATGTGGTCGCTCACGATCCAGTTAAGTGAATAATTCGTCGTGATTTGCCATTGAAGCGGCTTTGTTTTAATACGAACGAACAACCTTTGCTTCCGTGACCGGCTCATGACTTGCATCTAGCTTTGGTTTGAGACATGGGTACATAAAAACGTTGTGAGTGCTTGCTTTGTAGTTCTAACTCAGGCTCGGTCCTTTAAATGATAAATATTCGAATCTTGTTCTGTATGGTTGCTTCTTATTCTTTGCCAGTCGTTTAAGCGCCTTGGTCAATCAATATGATGAGCGACCCTGATGGCGCTCGTTCTATAGTTTCTGCTCAAATTTTGTAGTTTAGTGTGAGTATGGCTTTTTAGGGATCAACACTTGCCCATCGAAGCTTGTAATTTTCTGGTAGAAAGTTACTGGCTTTGAAATGATTGATCGCAACAATGTTTGGTAGGTTTGATCTGACTCATTGAAGGGTCGTTCGTCCAAAACTTAAGATCGTTCTGGTGTAATGGATTGATATCGTCCCTTTCCGTGAGCGAGACACCTGAAATATCTTTTCGTTGTTGCAAATGGACGAATTGTAGGACGCCATCTGGATCTTGATGGGACACTTATATGTGCAATCGAGCACTGAGTTAACGTGGCGAGAATGCTCTGGATGTATGTCCTTCAATCTTCCCTCTTATTTACTTTTAACCTTTCTTATTTTACCTCTTCTCCTCGAAAATCTTTTTTCTTTTAGACTGTAACCGTGTTCTTCGAGAATTGTACTAGGTAATTCACATTTTTTTCATTTTTCTCGGCCCTTCTTCAAACACTATTATTCCTTATTATCTCGCTTTGTGTTTGCAGTAACACCTGTTCAATCAAAGCAATTTTCCCGTGGACCCGAAGCATCATGATCTTTTTAGGTGAGTTTTTTCTACGTTTTTCTTTGTTTTGTCTGAATAGTGGTATACCTCCAAGCTATGATATTTTAAGTGTAGTCTGACTGGCTTAATTATGGATTGGGGTCCTAATAATAATCAGATTTTGTCTAGCGATGATCCCATTTCTGTAATTATCTCGAAGAATCTGAATCACCTATTGACTTTTGCAATCTAGATGTTGGTATTGCTCATAAGTTGTTCGATAGAATGCCAGGCTTCTCTGGGTAAAATATTTTTGTTCACGTCTGAGTCTAGTTGGGTTACTTTCGGTCGTTTATAATTGTCATTTGAGTCCATATTGATTTTCCTTTTCTTCCTCTTTTTCTTTGAAATAGGCCGCCCAAGGATGACATTCTTTATGCAAAAGAGACTAAAGAAGAAATCAGTGAGAAAGGTCGGCAGTAAAAAGAAGCTTCAAGGTAAAAAGATTACACAAAGCTATCATTTATTGGATGAACTCCCTGACCCAGACATTGAGGTTGCCCCTGATCAACTCCCTTTGGCTTCTCCGTCCATTACTTTAAACCCTGCCAATTTTCAAATGACTGTTCCGAGTCATCTTTATATTCCCAATCCTTGTCATCCCTAACTTTCTAAGTGATTTGAGGGTTGGTGCCCAGTTGGTATATATTCTGGTGTGTACATAGACACGTTTGATCGATGGATTGTTGCAGGAAAATTGGATGCTATGAAGGATTGCATATTAGCTGAATTTAATCAGTTGGAGGCGCGTCTGAACCTGGTTGAGGAACTTATCATAGAGGTCAACATTGTAAAGCAATTGGATGCTTGGCATACTCGTGTTATAGATCTTCAGAAGTCGAATAAAGAGAATATTGAGCGAATCTATGCTTTGGAAAAAGATAGGCTCGAGCTTGTCAAGGCCCTTGAATCCAAGGAGAAGATTATTGCCTCCCTTATCTGAACATTGTGCCTTTTTTAGTTTTATCTTTTATTATTTTCGTTGTTGTTTTAAGATGATACATTTACTTTAGCTTGTATATGCGGATGCCAGCCTCGCCTATTATCGTACGCTCATGTTGGTGACTTTTATGGCCTGTTTTGGACTTTAGTGTGCTACGGTTTTTTTTTTAAAAAACCCAGCCACCTTCACGTTGGTGCATCGCACACTGCACCTTTATTTTAATTTTCATGTTTGATCGGTTGCTCTTTTAATCACGTGGTTACACCCGATTTACGCTTTTTTATCGGTTTGTCTTGATGATTTGTTATTTACCATCGGTTATTACGCGCTTGTTTGCATTGTCATAAACGTGTTTGTTATTATTTTTATTAAGTTGTATTCAACCCCGCGCTTGACTAATTTGGTGGACCAAGCCCTTCAGAGACTGGTTTTGAATACGTGCCCCCTCGGGAAGTCTTGGGTTATAAGTTTTCGACCCACTCTAGGTCTTATTTGATATGATTTTTTTTAAAAGGTCTAAAGTGGATACCCCCTTGCGTTTAGGATATTTGTTACCCCCTTGCGGCTAGGATTTCTGTTAACCCCTTGCGGCTAGGAAATGTTATTGCGCTGGTCTTTCCAGCATGTTTGTTAGGTCTTCCGACACTAGGACTAGGGTTTCAAGCCTAGTTTTTTAATTACATTGCCCCTAGGAGGCAGACACTAATCCTTGTTACCGAATTTGGTTTCGATTTTAAGGAGTTCAAGATTTACATTTTTCAATGTAAATTAATAAGTGATAAACACAAATTGCATTTTTAATGTAATGTATGATTTCACATAAAAGAAATCACTACTGAATTGAAATTGGCTTGAAATCATTGAACGATTTATTTTTATATATTTATATATAAAAATATAAATTAAAATATAACGAATCGCACTGCTACATTTCGCGTTTTGAAATCGTAACTTCAAACGATTATATCGAAAGATCCGACCGTCGGATTTTTCCAAAACTGGAACCGTTGGGTTCGTTTTGGAAAAATATTTCCAATGATATAAAATTTGTCAAGATACAACGGTTAGATTTAGAGAAATGTGTAAATCAAATTTTGATGAAAACAGCGTCAGGGCCATGTAATGACCCGAAGCGTCGTTTAATTATAAATGACTATTTTTAAATAAATAAAAATAGCAATAAATCGTTATAAATATTATATACGATATGGAATGAAAAGATTGATGTAAACTTTATATATTCCAGAATTATTTGAATGTCTGAGTTAAATCTCATTTCAAATAATTATACGGTGATTGGAAGTCGAAGATTTGAAGACCGCGATTGAAGACCGGCGATCTTCACATCGAATGGATGAGTTGCTACTGATGTCCATGATTGGAGTAGCTACCTTGAAGGGGCTATGGTGGTAGCCGTCCGGACGTATTGTTGATTGTTCGGATATGCGAGGTATAAGGTGCCTCCGGTTTCGTTTAGACCCAGAACGAACTTATAAATTGATGTGTATTTGACATTGGACTTCGTTTCGTGTTGATTGCTCTCTATTAATATTCATCCGTTGGTGGCGGAGAATTTATTCTCTTGCTTAACACCCTTAGAGAGTATATATTAATAGACATCAGTTGCATGGCGTGAATTGTTAGTGTGGCATGCCAAGATGCAAATGATCAGGGCTTATTGTTGAAAAGCAGAGCCTTGTGGTTGATGATCAAAGCACAGCTTTAAATAGCATAGCTTTGTGTATAGCGTTACTTCGCGAGCCTCACACCCCGGTATGAACCAGAAATGGGAGTAAGGACTGCAGGGAGGACATACATTTCTTTCTAGCTAGAAGTGGTGTCAGCGACTTACCAGCCCTGACATTTTTACTTATGTGGATGATGGAATGAGGCGCCTTGGTTATTTGAGCCCCTAGTGGCTCTGTTTATGCCCCCATAGGGCGGGGAAACGTATTGTTCAGGCATAACTAATCCACTAACATATTTGTGGACCAGCCCTGAAGATCCAAGGGTCAGTTGCGGCTGATTCTGAGGCTCGGGCTAGAGAGTCTCGAATTCGGTAAGGACTATCTTTTGCCTTGATCCATGATGGAAATCCAACTTCCAATACGACCCATGCGGTTTTGATTGTATAACTAGTATGGCGACATAGTATATGGTAGCTATGTCGTCTATGATTGATATTATGATTGAAATGTTTTAAACATATATACACTAAGAATAATGTCAAATTCGTTTTATTGTATCAAGCATTTTTGACCATTATAAGGTAAAACTCTATCCTCCGGTTTGCGTTGCATTGTGTGATGGGACTTGAGCCTTATAATGGTTTCATTTTTATAAAAAGCATTGCGTTGTTTAAACGATTTACTTTATTTATGCACTGGCAATCCAATAAAGTAAACCTGTTCCGCGTTAGCGGCGTGGTCCTGTGATTAGCCTTATTATTAAATAGGTTAAATAAGATTTCTCATATCAGTCCCATGACTGACTCGTAATTTGTTTCACTTTGCAAACTCGGGTGCCCTCTTTTCCATACGGCCAGCCTTGTATACAGGTTTAGCAGATTCATTCTGGATAGCTATGGAGCTGGAGATGGATATTATCATTCCTATTTTGCTGTTCAGACTTCACTTAGTATATTATGTTTTTATTCCGCTGCAGACATTTTATATTAAGCTGAAACTGTATTGTTGCTATGTATTCCGATTATGCTGTGTAACTCTGATGATGTATTATTTCCAGTGTAATTTGATGAAAATTCTCTGATGTAATTCTCTATTTCTGTTCTATTGTTATTGTTATATGTTATATTCCAATGATCATCCTTACTCCCATATACACGAGGTTTGGGGTCATCACACGCCTCTTTGGGACTAGCAATTTTTATCCATGGGACAGATTTGGTAATATTCTTACATCTCAATAAAAGCCTGATGTCGTTCCCTTGAATGGATGTTTGCTAAGAGTTTGGCATATTTCGCAATGAGAAGTGCCGCCCTCTAACTCGTTGTTTGTCTTAGAACCGCTTATTCTCTTGAGGAGATGCGCCTATTCATCCTTTTTTATTTTGCCTGATATTTGTGGTTTTCAAGCCACTGTGCTTATGATGTGTTTTGAGATTCTTCTCGTCCCAGTTTAGCTGTATGCGATCAATTGCTTCTATCATGCCTACATTCCAAGAGATTGGTTTTTAGCATGAATTGATAAATATGTTACTTAGGTAACCGCATAATTGATTTTGATGCGCAGGAATATTTGTAAGTAAACCATTGCTAAACAGTTGCATGAGTAACAAAACAGGGTAAAACGATTTCAGTAATAAGATAAAAAGAAAGTAGTAAAGCAAAGTAGTGGGGGTTTTTGCCCAAGACTCCATAATTAGGACAATAGTCACTGTTCCTTAAGCAAGCGTTGGTTTTGGATTGGTTTGACCCTTTTTCTTTAAATCTTGTTGCCCCTTGTTCACAGACAACTGGAACAATTTTCATGGTCTCGTACGTATTGTTGCAAATGGTTTTTTCTAATTAGACCCTCGATTAATGACTTCAAATGCCTGCCATTGTTTGTATCGTGTCCCGATTGTTTATGGAATTGAAAAACCTTCCTGATTTCATAGCAGCATCTTTGACCTGCCTTTGTTTCAATACCGGATATCTCTCGATATCCTTAGTCACCATAAAGATATTTCTAATACTATCATTAAGAGGATTGAACTCGGAGGTCTTGAAAAATCGTAGATTCTTTTTAGCCCGGCTGTCTTTCCCTCCGTTGCTCCTTTTCTGACTATCAGAGCTACTTTGCGCATTACCTTTCTTCTTTATTTGTCCAGATGCTGAATTTTTTTTCAATACTCATGTATTTTTAAACTCTATTGAGCAATTGTTCAAGCCTACTTGGTTTCTTCTTCTTGATCCACCGTCCTAATCTGATCTCTTTGCTTATGGCCCCTTTCCAGCCATTAGGACTAGGCGGGGCTCGAAATTATCGACTTCAGCCACTGTCATATTAAAGCGAGTGAGAAAAGCTTTGATGGACTCTCTTGGCCTTTGTCGTAGTTCACTTAACTCCATAACATCTTGAACTCTGGATGCCTGGAGTTTGAATTGCTTACTGAATAATTTAGCTAGGGTAGTAAAGTCGTCCACAGATTTCGGCGGTAGCTTTGTGAACCATAGGTAAGCCACCCCTTCTAGATAAGTCGGGAAATATAAGCACTTGATTTCATCGGTAGCGCATGCCCCATTCATATACTGATCATATTTTCACGGGAATATGTTAGGGTCGCTTGTCCCATTATAGGACTGCAACATTAGAGGTTCGAATTTCTGAGGATATATAGTCTTCTTAATCCTTTCAGTAAGTGCAGTCTTAGTTGGAAAGGGTTCCCATTCTTTTCAATCATCTTTCTTCTTTAGACTTTCTTCCACAATTTCACGTGCCATTCCCAAAATGTATTTCTTCTTTCTTCTCTGATCCATGGATTGAGCGTCTTCTTCCTTTCCAACTTCTGGTTTAGGTGTATAATTGTGATTTGGAATCAAGGAATTTTGGTATTCTTCTGGGAGGACTCTCTCTCTCTCTCTCTCTCTCTGACGGCGGAGCTGTCTCGCCGCTCCGAGATTGTGTCATCGAAGTAGTCACGCTCAGGTGCTTTGTTCTTTCCATGATCCCGATCAACGTGATATGCAACTTCTTAAATGGAATTTTCCTGTTTCGAGCTCGAAGCAGAGAATTCTGCCTCAGATTCATGGCGTGTTTGAGTGAATGGAGAACAAGTGGCCCTTAGCGCAGCTTTCGTGGCAGCGGCTTGAATAGCGAGTATTGACTCGAGTTTCTACATCATTTCATTATTCGCAATAGTTATTTGACTCGTTAACCCCGTTATTGCTTCTTCCAACACTTTCCTGGTTACAATTTCTTCAACTCCAGGCAGTTCTCCTGCCCCGGAACGGGTAGTGGACGATGTGATAATATTAACACTACTGATGAGGCTGTTGACTTTGTTAATGACTTCCCTCAGCATGTCCATGGTTCCAACCACAATCTTCTCAGAGAATCTCGTCGGATCATATTAGGGAGAGATGCAAATACAGCCCCAAGGTGGGCGCCAAATGTTTTCACTAAAAAATGGCTCAAACACCAAAGGTACTAGAATTGTACTTCACCGATACGGTAAGAAAATAAATGGAGCTACAATTAATAACAATTGACAGTAAAAATGCGAATACGGAAAAATAGAGACGAGATTTAGAGTAGGTCAGTCTTTTGCCGGGCCTACATCCACTATGAAGATTACCTGCATTCTTAAAATGGGGATTACAAAATACACCATCTCTCTTTTCTCATACATCTTTATATTCACTCAACATACTCTCATCTATACATATCAATCCTGGAATTCCATGAGGGAATGGTACAGTTCGAGGAGGAGAATGACGGATGGATGATTGAGAAGGAGGATGTCTTTGATTTTTCGATTACAAGGTTGTACTGGACGCCATGGCCAAATTAGTGATAACCTCTGAACGAAGAAGATGATCCAAATCTTTGAGGAGTGATTGAAGATATAATTTAGCAGCACTTTGTGGTTTGAAAGATTCGATCCCCTTTATGTTGGTATCCAAGGCCTATTTATAGGTGAGCCTCCGTGGAGAAATGAGCTAAAGTTCATATATGCAAGCGACAGATCATTTCAGTCGGTAATTACCAAAATGCCACTGCCTGGTTGTTGCCAGCTGTCTGTAGCTGTATCCAGCTGTCATGTGCGAGCAACTTTACAGGAGCGATCATTTTGAGTAGTCGAATGAGCGACTTTAGTCAATGCCCTTCAGACATGGCTATATCTAGCACTTGGTGAATAGTTATCTGATTCGATTGATTGTTAAATGAGCGGGTGACCGGGATTGTGCTCGTAGCCGAGCGACTCTAGAGTGAAGTACGGGACTGGGACCAGTTATTCTTTGTGCTTTGCTCGACTGAATTCCTTGGTTTTCAAATGTGCGACTTTCTCTAATTCGAACGCTCTTAGCAGGTTGCTTAAGGATATTTATTCTCACTGCCTTTTCACCGCGTCGTTTCTCAGTATGGTTATTCTATGTGGTCGCTCTTGATCTGGTTAAATGAATAACTCATCTTGTTTTGTTGTTCGAGCGGCTTTGTTTTAATACGAACGGTCGACCTTTGCTTCTGTGACCGGGTCACGACTTGAATCTGGCTTTGGTTTGATACATGGGCACATAAAAATGCTGTGAGTTCTAACTTTATAGTTCTAACTCAGGCTCGGTCCTTTAAAGGATAAACATTTGAATCTTGTTCTGTATGGTTGCTTCTTATTCTTTGCCAGTCATTTAAGCACCTTGGTCAATCCATATGCATGAGCGACCCCAATGGCGCTCGATCTGTAGTTTCTGCTCAGATTTTGTAGTTTAGTGTGTGTATGGTTTTTTAGGCATCAACACCGATCTTCCATCAAAGAATTTAGTATTTTTGATACTGTATCAAAGTCAGAGTGTTTTTCTCTTAAGCCCGATAATGAATGATAAATATTTTGAAATCTAGAATACATATCATTAATTGACTCATTATCATTCATTTTAAAATTCTGATTTTTTTTTTAGCATGGATATCTTGCTTTGTCTGACCTTGCTAGTTCCTTCATGTGTAACTTTGAGTGTTCGCCAAATTTCGTATGCAGTATTACACAAACAAATCCAGTTAAACTCATTTCTATCTAGGCACAATGCGACTTATTCATGGCTTTAGCAGTAGCTTCCGCTTTTTCATGGTTGACCATTCGGAATAATTAGTAGTGGGGAGCGTATATTATTTTTGAGTAATATACCAAGAGTCAAAACCATTTGCTTGCATATAAATTCTCATTCATGTACCCCAATAATTATAGTTTATACCATTGAAAAATGACGGTTGTGCAGTAGGTTGATCTACTTTGAAACTTGTGTTATTGCTGGTGTTAGTGTTCGTGTTGTTATCCATATTATTGAGTATGAAATAGTTGTTTTACTGTTGTAAGATGTTCTGCTCTGGTTCCAAATGAAAAGAGCGATAGAGTTGGATCGAGTAATATGGAATCAAGTGTATATACAGAAGATTATTAAATGTGATATATTAAACTTATGCAGTAATTATGCATGTAAAAATTTAATAAATTAAATATAACAATATCACGGATAAGTAATATGTAAATGATGTAAAATAAAATAAATGACAAAAGGGATTTTTATACTGGTTCGGAGCACCGTCCTACGTCCAATCCTAGACTTCTTCTGGCTTTTCACTAGCAACACCCTTACATTACGCGGGAGAACAGGTTAACAACACACCCGAGAAACCGAACGGGATTTCACGCCTTAGCAAACCAAACAGGACTTCAACAAGATGGCTGAGTAATCGAGCATGACTTCAACAATACAATAAAAGTTTTGACTTCTATATGCGTTCGCAGCAGCACAGACTAGTCACGGATTTAATACACCCTTCCTACAATCTTATACTCAGATATTTGATATGTGTGTGAGAAGAATTGAAGGAAGTATATTGCTTATTGAATTGGGTGATATGAAATAATAATACGATTCTTAGAAATAAGTATGAATTCAAATGCTTTTTAGAATGCAACATAATATAGAAATAAGATTAAGATTTAAAGTGAGGATCAGTGAGTTTGAAAGTGGATTTTGTGATGTATAAATAGCATTGAAAAGCAGTAGTTGTTCATGAAGAGATTTCATGAAAAGAACCAATCGGTTTTGTTCAGAAATGGATTGATACTCTTCATGATAGGAGATGTCTTTTTAGAAATATGACTATTATGTTCTGATCAGTAGATTGTAAAAAAGTGACCGGTCAACTGATATTAAAAACGCATGTATATTTGAATATATTGGCACATAAAAATGCACAGGATTGTGCAAACTTGTGCACACCAGCTTACCGGTGCAATTTCCACCGATCGACTGGTCTGTGCCAAGAGGCACTGTCCAATGACTTGTGTGTCCGTATCTCCATATATATTCGTGATTCTTGTGCTTGATTATGTGATGTATTAGGATAGATTTTAACAAATTCTAACATAGTTAAAGATACAAATAAATTATCATACTAAATCGCTCTTTTGTTGATCTTTTTTTATTATCGTGAATCAAAAATCTCATGAATCAACAGAAATAATTGACATAAGTGTAAGAAATGCAACAAATAAAGCATAAGTGTCGACTCTTCTTTACTGATCATTTTGTTAGTACATAGAAGTTTCTAAGCGAAATCCCCAAATTGACTTAAAAATTAGGTTTAACTCATCTTAGAAAATGGTTATAAGAGTTGAGAATGAGAAAAATTCCCCAAAATGAGGCCTTTGGGGTCTTATTTATGGTCCCCCTTTTGGTGTCGATTAGCAAAAGTCTGTTTTGAGTGCACCCCGCTTTGGTAAGCCTTTTCAGAGTCGGTGCTAGTCGCATTACTGGCTATCGGTGCCGGTTTCTGACTTTCAGCTTCCTCTTTTCCACTTAATGTTGTTGTCGACTGGCCCTTGCATGTGAAATTGGTGTCGCTTCCACATAGTGCACCGATACCAATCAAATTGATATGAATAGCTTCTTCTACTGGCTTTTGGTTTCGATGGTAATCTTTGATTCCGATAGCAAATCCCAAACTTTTCCTTGCTTTCATTACTTCAAAGTATTGTCTCAACATTAGCATTCCTTTTGGTGTCAGCATCGACACTAAGCATGTTAGTGTGGATAACCTCTATTCCCATGGGCTTCTTCTGAATGTTACTTTCGTAATTCTGTCCTTCGTGTCGGCTTTGCGACAACACAGTTTTGAAACTCCTTTCGTTGAATTGAATGTTTCTTTGGTATCTATACCAAGTGTATTAGTATTGATAATTCCTCGGTCTAACCTTACTTGATCTCACTCTTTCTCTCTTTATGGTTTTGTATCCTGGTATCGGATCTTTTGTCTTCAACCTTCACCCATATTTGCTTTCGGAGGTGAAGCTTGGTTGCCTGCTTTCGGTGTCGCCATGTCGCTTTCTTCCATGTACCGGTACCAAGACTACATGGCTTGTGTTGGTACGATAGCATGTGAATCAAACTTTTCTCTTCTTGCCTTCGGTATTGGGTACCTTACTGGTTTGGTGTCGGTTTCGTGCTTTTGAAACCATCTCCTATTTCTTGTTGTGCTCCAATACCCCTTCACCTTCATTCGATTTTAGTGTCTAAATCTGGTAGTAACATTTACCCCCTATTGAAGGGGTATTTTTGACTTTTCAAATCAAAACATTCTGACCTTCGTACTATATTGTATTGAAAGCACAGTGTTTCCCATCTTTCGAACTTATGGAATTAATCCAGTCTGTTGGTTGATTTTCATCAATGTGGTCAGGATTCGAGAATCTTTTTGGTACAAATATTCTTCTTCTCCCTCTTTACTTTTTCACCTATAAGGAATCAAGCTTAAGCAAGAATACTATTTTTCAAAAATTCTCAAACTTTCCAAAATTACAAATTCGACCTTTTTTGTAAGTGCTTAACTGCTTAATAATAGAGCTTAAAAACTTATTATTCTAGCTTAATTATGAAATTATCCTTGCTTTATTAGCTTCTGATTTTCAACTAAAACGAGTTCAACCAGTAGAAATTCTTAGGCAGCCATTGCCGGTGCAAAATATGGTTAATTTACTTTTTCGGAATATTTTTAGGGTAAAATGCAAAACCAATATGCGAAGGACTTAACCTTTAATTTTAAAGATGAAGTTACTCTTTTAGTGCCGGCGAATCTGACATCAACCTACTGTCGATTAACTTTACTTTCGGATTTCTCTGAATTAGCGCTTATGTTTATTTTGTCTTTGTTAGACCAAAAATTGGTTCTAACACCCAAATGAGCTATGAACTTAATGAAACAAAATCAAAAAGCAACAAAGAACACACAATTTATAGTGGTTCGGCGTTAAAGAGCCTATGTCCACTTTGTTTTCTTTTATTTGATGATTTGAATACAATGATAGCAATAATTCTCACTCAACTTCACAATTACAATGCATAAACTCACTCAAATCTCTCAAAAATGGACTTTAAGAGATGATTTTGATCTGAATATGATTGTAGAATTCGGCTATGGAGGAAGTAAGAACTGAGAATTTGCCAAAACATCCATTCAAATGCCTCTAGATGATGTATTTATAGGTGGAAAATCTCCTCGAAGTGGCTTCGGTTCGGAATTGCGTGGCACCCATCCCTTGAGAGTCGAGTTCGGAGGCTCCAAGATGACGATAGCGCATTGATTTAGTGGCAGATCATGGGAGAAATGGTCAAGCTTAGTCCGATTCTTCAGGGAGCATATGTAGCAATGGTCACATGCTTAGAAAAAGCGGTTCAGATCGGGTGCCTCCGATCCGATCCGATGAAGCCACCTGCTTTACGATGTTGCTGCCATACTCCTCCGATCCGATTCGGTGATGCAACTTTCTATCCGTCGATGTTGCTGACGTACTTCTCCAATCCAAACCAATGGAATTGCTTGCTTTCTTCTGATGCTGCTGAAGTGTTTCTCTAATCCGAACAGCTATGATGTTTGCGTCTTCGATCTTCACTTCCTTCTTGCGCTATCTCCCTCCGATCCGAACCGATTGGTGTCTTTCTCACCGTTTGCTCTTTGTGTAGCCTAGTTCACAAAGTAGGCTAATATTTTGCCCCCTCGAAGTATACTCTTATTTAAGATAAAGTGTTCTTCGAAGTAGTTCACGAAACATCCTTTGAATTAGAACCATTGAATGATCGCTTCCATTCACTTGTAGTGTCGTGTCACTTCATAAAGTCGTGGCTTTTGCTACTTATATATATCCATAATCCATATGAATTACTTTCTTTATTTTCAAACAGCTTCGAGAGCTTTTATTTACTGTCCAGTGATTCCTCCAGGTAAGCTTTTTCTTTACTTTTCCTCAAATTTAACCAGCGTGTCAAATCTGCACATATGGTCCCTTTCGGTTCGGATTCCGATCCGAATGGATTTCCTCCAGTATCACTTCCGAATGGACCTTCCAGTATCACTTCACCATGGATCAACAGGCCATAGGGCTTTCATGGGCTTGACTCCCGGTCCGAACGGGGTGACGTAGGCTGGGAATATGAGTGGTCACCTTGATTTTATATATAATCCTCCTCTCGTCTTCTTCTTCCTCGTCTTCCCTTATTATCCTCGTCCAACAAAATTTGCATCGAAACCCAAAAACTCCGAAAACTCTAAAACTCTCTCGTTTTAATCCCCGAATCAAACACATAGGTAGCTTCATAATCTTGAATCTCATCTTTATAATTGCTTTTAGCTTAGATTCACGGTTTCCTTGAATGATTCCAGCAAGGTATTCGATGGATTTTGTCGCCATGACCTCCTCCACTCCGCCATCATTGTTATTGGCGTTAACTCCCTCTCGAGGCAACAGTGGAGGGGGTTAAGATCCTTCGTTGAGCATCTGAATGCATCGATACTCGATTACAGTTGGGACTTTCGACATAGGATCGATCTTGACCCCAAAGAGGAGAAAAAGGGAGAGGAGAATTGCAGGGGATCGGTTCGGGTGACAAGACAGAGACGAAAATGGGGCTCAACTTACCGGATCGGGTCGGACTTGCAAGCAAAGAGAAGAACAAGATTTACCTGACCGGACCAGATCGGAATGTGAAACAAAGGAGGGGAGAAGCATGGTGGCCCAATTCGATCCAGACCATCCAAATACTCACCTCCGAACCGATCCGACTTTGATTACTGGGCATCAACTTTTGTCCCTAGCTAGCACATGGCTTTCTCCCCGATCCGACCCTAGTGCGTGTATCCGAACCGAACCGAAAAACCGCCCAAGATTGTACATAAGACCATGGTCAGCTGGTCAAACCAATTCTTAATATAATCTTCAACTTAATGGATAGTTAGGATAGTGCCCTGCGAACATAAACAAATATCGAGAATTGTTCTAAACATTTCTGCTTCCTTGGACCTTTACATTATGCTTTCATGTATTTGCTCTAAATTTATGTTACACGTAGCACACACTTTAGCTAACATACACACACGGGGGAAACGGGCAACTCTACATCAATTCTTGCTATTGTTTCTTCGATAGTCTAGCGATCATGGCCGAGAGACGATCATCTAGGTTAGAAAAGAAGATGGAAGTTGCGGAAACCTTTAACAAGGTTACCATTGATGACATATCTTCTTCTTCAGACCCTGAATGGGACGACGAGGGCCCATATTATGAAGTAGGAGCGCATAACAACGAAACACCTTCTGATAGCGAAGTTTCTCTGGGCTATGAAGAGGAAGGAGAGATTGGAGATGATCGAGCTCCTAACGAATTTGAGTCTGCCATAATCTTGGAATCACCCATAGACTCTGTTGAATCGATGATTGACAGACTTGTTCACATATGTCTAAAGCACGGGATACTAAAAAGGGACACCCTGGTGCCATCGAAAATTGACCGTCCTCACAATCCCCCAGAAGGATTTATGGTAATCACCCGATTGATGTGTATAGTCGGGGTTGTTCCACCATTTCCGCCTTTTGTTGTCGACTTTCTAAGACAGATGCAGATTGCCCCCATGCAGCTACATCCCAATTCATATGCTTACTTATATACCTTATATATAGCATATCGAGAGATTTTAGGTACAAAGCTCACTTTCGACGACGTTCACTTTTTTTATAATTTCAAGCATCGAACTTGAGAAACTACTTCCTTTTCTTACTTCGAATCAGTCCCCAAAAAGGAAAATCATTTCAGCACCATTCAGCAGCAAGGCCGACGATTCCAAGCTAGAATGGTTTTATATAAGGCAACAACCGGGATGTGCCAGGAGATGGACAAAATCAAGTATGGCATCGACTTTCCAGATCTCCATTCTGAATGTTCATGTCAATACATTAATTCGTTTCCTTCTTGTTTGAAGTTGATAATCCAAAACAAATATCGGGTCAAGTGTACTTTGATCGGATGCATCAGCCCCTCAATGGCGACCAAAAATTTCTAACCATCGATGAAGTCCTTAAGGATGAATATCTTCATCATCACGGGTTATTTCCATTACCCGTAGCATAGGTCACGGGTCGGGTCCATATGTATACATCCCCCCAGTGGACGTAATTCTAGGGATGGGCGAGAGCTCGAAAGATCCAGAGATACCTCTTCGGACTGCACCTTCTCCGTCTTCAACTCTGGATAATGAATTAGCCAACATAGCCAAAAAGCATAGAGATGGGTATACCGTCCCTGATGAATCTATTTCTCCTGAAAAGTCAACGTCCCCTAAAGAGATGCCAACAAATGCTTCTCAAGGAGATGCCCCCACTACCGAAGATTCCACATTTCAGGGTTTAGGAGATCTCCCCTACCTGAGACCATCTACACTTCATAGGACTTTGGTACAAATCCTTTAGTTTTCACGTCTTCAGAGGAGACCACTCCTATTAAGGCCAAAGAGCCCACTTGCGCTAGCCTGGCTTCGGGTTTGGGTTTGTCGGGGGGAAAACTACTTAGGATGCACCCAACACAACAGCACCACACTTCACAGCACTTACTTTTTATGTGAACGCCGATTCTGAATTCCACTTATATTGTTGCGTAGGTACAATGTCTCGTCCTCACTACGACATTAGCAAAATGCGTCACAGCATGACAATACCTCATTCCAATGTCGAGCGTGGTCGCCGCGAAAGCCGGGGTAGAGAGGATAAAAGGCTTCATGATTCTTATCAGCCGCGCACCTCGCGCTCTCGCTCCCCCGTTCGGTCGGATCCGGACCGACATAAAAGCTATCAGAGCCGTCGAGGAGAAGACACATCGCAGCCGAGAGGCCGAACTTCTCCTCAGGACAAACAAGGTCGGGAAAGAAGCCCGTCGAAAGACACCGGCTCACGAGATAAACATAAGGTTTCTGATAAACGGTCTGGAAAGAGTGATGCAGCCATCGTGCCCACTAAACATAAGTATATTGAGCTAACGTACTGCCCACCTCCACCGCTGGATGTTGAGTCTAAAGTTAAGCTGGCATATTTGGAGAAACAATTCCCCGAACACTACTTCGAAAAACTGATTTTCTTACCTGCTCTTGAGCCTATTTCCTCGAGGTGGGCAGACAAGGCCAAAGCAAAGATCGACGTAGTCGAAAAACAATATTCGGATATGTTCAAGTATTCACGTAACCTCCCCAGAATCATTCGAACTTTAATCACGAATTCTAACTCGATGAGAAAGACTGCAGAAGCCGACGCAAAAGCCTTGAAAATTTTGGGAAAAGACCTTGAGGATACACAGGCCTAACTTGTCATCGCTCAACGGGATGCTACCAACTTCAAGCAGCAATTTGAAGAGCTACAAAAACGTTATCATGACTTGGTCGAGTCTCATAGTCAAGAGCGTTTGGAGCTGAAAAAACAAGCAGAAGACGCTAAGTCGGATAACGCCAAAATGCAACTAGCTTACAATACTGTTGAGCGAGAAAAGGCCGAGTTAGCGAGAAAAAATGCTGAATTGGAGAAGCGAAACGCTGACTTGGAATCCAAGTTTATGGAGGCCAAGAATAGGGCTTCCCTAGCGGAGAAGAACGTGGAAAACGTTATTAAGTCCGCCGAAAAAACCCGTAAACAGCTGTCAGAGGCTCAAGAAGATGTACACGGGGTCAGCGAACTACTAATTGAATTTTTCGTGCATATAATCCGTCGTCGAAACACCTCTTGGACTGAAAATTATCCGACTACCTTGGTTCACGTATAGAATCAAATTGTTGAATGGGAGAAAGAGGAGCTCAAGGTAGATTCCATCGACGAAGATAAGATTATGGAGAAATATCTAATAGAGATGATGAGCCGGCACGTCTGGCCGTAGGGCGTCATCTCATTGCCGCTGCTATGGAAGAAGAGAAGCGGATGGCCAAACAAAAGAGTATCGCCGAGGCTGGTTCTTCTTCTACTATCACTAAAACTTCTAAAGTTGAGGGAAATGACCCCGAAAACCCGGGGATCCCTCAGGCATCTCTCCAATCTCCTATACCTGAGTCAGCGTCAGAGACGGCAGTCACTCCAGCTAAGAAATCATCGGAAGGTATTTCTACTTTTTCACCTCAATTAGTCAAGGCCGTCTCCACCTTTTACCACATAATTGAGCAATCGATGGAGGATCCTTTATCTTCCCCTGAGTTGATAACTGTTGCTTCTCATTTTTTAGGTGTTCAGCTGACCGAGAAGACTGGCGGGCCTCAAGGAACCACTACCAGAGCAAAATCCATGGAAGAAGCTCAAGGGAAAAAGGATAAGGCTGCCACTGTAGCGCCAGGAGGGGGAACTGAACCGTCTAAGGCTGATGCTCCTCGTGATGATGAGATGATAGATGCCTTGAAAGATGATGGCGGTAGCGAGGGACATGAGGAAGACCCCAATGTGGCTATAATTAGGGATTCAAAAAGCGCCGATGACATCACTTTAGCTGAAATGAAAGCCGAACAAGACGAACGTATGCAGCTAAAAGTTGAAGATCTGGACCCCGAAAGCCTTAAGCCTCTTGCAGTGGTGGATCTTGGATCAAGTTTAGTTGTTAAGCTTTCAACTAGGTCTATCACAGAAGAGCTTACTAAAAAGTCTTCCCTTGATTCCAGCGTTCCGACTCCTGGAAAAAAAATCAACCGATTCAATCTCTTCAGGTGCAGGGAAGAAAAAGACGAAGCGCATTTTGACTGATGCTGAGAAAGAGATTAAGGATGCTCAGAAAGCTGCCAAGAAATCCAAGTCCGCTCCAAAGCCCAAGTGATGAAATGCGCTGTTTTATTTGGGCATTTAGTTGGTCCGCAATTGTTGCAGCGAGTGCGGCCCTCGCATCTTCTTTTTTGCTTGTTTTCCTTGTATAAAGTCACATGTTCGTGAATAAAAATAGTTCTATTTCCTACAATGTCTGATAGTCGTTAGTTTAGCACTTAAGTACAAATGCAAGAGTAGGTCATGCTAAAATCATACAATGAAGTCATTGTTGAGGGAAATATGTATGCACATACATACCCCCAGTCAATCTTGCATAACTAAGCAAGAACTATTCAGGATTAACTAAATCGACAATCTGATTGCCCCCGATTCTCGGACGGGGCCATATTCCATTTGTCATTGATGCCTATTCTTTCTAGCATCTTTATACTCTCCTGTCTCATAACCAAGTTAGAGTATTATTGAGGCGGTCTCTCATCTGGGTGCACCTTCACGCCTCAAGGGACGTCGTCTTCCCGTCCTTTATACTCTCTCTCGATTCTTGAGAGTTAGAGTTAAGAATGTCGTCTTCCCATTCTTCTGTGTCTTATCGTACAGACAATCATTTTTTATTCCTGCTCATGGGCCATCCCCCACTTTCTAAATTTAATTTAACATTTTGTGTTTCACAGTCGTGATAGAATAATTGTTGAATGTATAAATAATGCAGGAAAGTAAATGACACACGATATTTTCATAGTGGTTCAGCTAAGTCATAGCCTACATCCACTTTATAATCCTTTGTTCACATAAATGGACTTTTTAAGGCAAGTCGTGCCTTTTTACACAGCTTATGAAAATAAAAGAGATGACATTTCATATTTAGATCAGATATCGTCGTAAGTGCTGAGCATTCCAGGCTCTGGGAATTACCTCACCATCCACGGTCGTTAGCTTGAATGCTCCTGTATCAAGCTTCCGTTGGATGGTGTATGGCCCTTCCCATTTTGGACCCAATTGGGTCGAAGGCGGGAAGACTCATTTCAGTACTAGGTCTCCTGGTTCAAAGGTTTTGAAGCGAACTTTTTAGTCATAATAACGCGCTACTTGACATCGATATCTCGAAGCATGCAAGTTGGCCTCATCTATTTTTCCTTCAATCATATCAAGAGATTCTAGGAGGAGCGCCTTATTTGTCATCGGATCGTAATATACCACTCGATGAGATGGGACTTCTAATTCTACCGGGATCACTGCTTCTGATTCAAAGGAAAGTGAATAGGGAGTATGGCCGGTAGCCGTCTTAAAGGTTATCCTGTAGGCCCATAAAGCTAATGGTAACTCGTCAACCCATCTTGCTTTGTCCCGCTCCAACCGCTTCTTCAGAATCGATTTAATAACTTTGTTTATGGCTTTGACCTGGCCATTTGACTATGGGTGAGCCACTGCAGTGTATCGTTTATCAATCTTATATTTCTGGCATAAGTTTCTAAACTCGGTGCTGTCAAACTGCATCCCATTATCAGTTATGATGGTCTTCGGTATCCCAAATCGACAAATGATGTTTCTAACCACAAAACTGATCACCTTCCTTGCCGTGATGGTTGTTAAAGGTTCAGCTTCTACCCATTTTGTGAAGTAGTCCATGACAACGATCGCATACTTAGCTCCTCCTCTGGCAATAGGTTGTACTCCGTTAATGTCGACTCCCCACATGGCAAACGCCACGGACTCACCATCGACTTGAGTTGAGTCGGAGGCACTCTGGGAACTTTGGCATATCTTTGACATCTATCGCAGTGTCGTGAATAATCAGCCGCGTCTTTGTTCACGGTAGGCCAGAAATATCCATACCGTAATATCTTCTTTGCCAGGGTTTGGCCCCCTATGTGATCTCCACACTCACCTTTATGTACTTCTTGAATTACACGTTTAATGTCGTCGTGTGCGATACACCGTAATAGGGGCATTGAAAACCCTTGACGATAAAGGACGTCGTCCTGTAAAATGTATCTTGCAGCCTTACGTATTACAGCTCGCCTTTCGCTCTTTTTTAACGGGAGAGTTCCATTCTTGAGAAATTTCTTAATTGATGTCATCCAGGATTCTCTTTCTGGTTCGACTTCCAAGGCTAGCTCTGCTTCCATTAGGTCGAAGCTTGGTGATTCCAACACCTCTATCGGAACCATTTTGGTTTCTTTAAAGTCATCAGAACTCGCTAGCTTCGCCAGTCGATCTGCTTTCTGATTTTCCGCTCTTCGAATGTGTGTTATGCTATAATGCTCCAAACTTTCCAATAACTCCTTTTCCTTTTTGAGGTAAATGATGAGTCGAGGTCCTGTGGCAGCAAATTCTTCCCGAACTTGACATACAACTATCTTGGAATCACAGTATATATCAGCGCCTTCACGCCCAAGTATTTAGCGAGTTTCAGCCCGGCAATCAGGGCTTCATACTCAGAATCATTGTTAGTAGTAGCAAATTCTAACTGTAAGGCAAAATAAATAGATCGTCCTTCAGGATTTATTAAAACAACTCTGGCGCCGGACTTTCTATCATTATTGGCTCCGTCCGTATATAGTCTCCACGGACTAAGCTCCAACTCTTGATCCAAAGTAACTATCTTGTCGCCCACCGTTTCTTCTTCAGAAATTATAAATTCAGCTTTGAAGTCGGCCAAGGCCTACCCCCTTATTGATCTTCGTGGTTGGAAGTTCAAATCAAATTGACTCGGCTCAATATTCCATTTAAATAACCGCCCTGATGCTTTGGGTTTTTGCCACACTTGTCTCAAAGGTTGATCGGTATATACGACTATCGGATGTGCCTGGAAATAATGGCGAAGTTTGCGGGAAGCAATCAGGTGGCTATAAGCAAGCTTCTCTATCTTTGGATAGTTACTCTTTACGGCAGCAAGCTTTTTGCTTACGTAATACATAGGTTTCTGGACTTTATCCTCTTCACGTACTAATGTTGTGCTGACGGCATGAGATGATACTGCCAAGTAAACGAACAACTCCTCATGTTACATGGGCTTCGATAATATTGGAGGCTTTTCTAGGAAACTTAATAGATTTTCTAATGCCTCAACACAGTCGGGAGTCCACTCAAAATTCCTCTTTCCCCGTTTTATGAGGTCGAAGAAGGGTACACACTTGTCTGTCGCTTTGGAGATAAACCTGCTCAGTGCTGCAACCTTCCCAGCTAAGCTTTGAACATCCTTGATATTTCATGGCTCCTCTATATTCCGGATTGCTGCTATTTGGTCCGGATTGATTTCAATTCCTCTGGAACTCACGATAAAGCTAAGGAACTTGCCTGAAGCCACTCCAAAAGAGAACTTCAAGGGATTCAACTTCATCCCATACCTTCATAGTATGCCGAACATTTCTGCTAAGTCCTTCGTATGATCGGGAGATTGCTTGGATTTCACGAGCATATCATCTACGTAAACCTCCATGGATTTCCCGATTTGATTGTAAAACATGCGGTTGACTAGGCGCTGATACGTGGCTCCCGCATTTTTCAACCCAAATGGCATTACCACGTAACAATACAACCCCAAGTCTGTGATAAAGATGGTATGCTCTTGATCTGGTATGTGCATGGGAATTTGATTGTACCCGGAGTAGGCTTCCATAAAGGATAAAAGTTCATGCCCGGCTGTCGAATCTACTAGTTGGTCAATTCTGGGGAGAGGAAAACTATCCTTCGGGCAGGCCTTGTTCAAATCAGAAAAGTCGATACACGTTCGCCGCTTTCCGTTTGATTTTTTGACCAGAACAAGATTCGATATCCAGTCGAGATATTTTGAATCCTTGATGAATCCATTATTTTTTAATTTCTCTACTTCTTCTTTCAAAGCCGCTAACCGCTCTGGGCCTAACATGCATCTTTTCTGCTTGACCGGTGGGTGCTTTGGATCAATACACAAAGAGTGGCTCATGATGGTAGGCGAAATCCCACACATGTCAGCGTGAGTCCAGGCAAATGCATCCAGATTTGCCTTTAAGAAATCAGCCAATTCCCTCGCTCTAACTGGATCCATTTGCGAGCCGATCTTTAGTACTTTGGTTGGATCTGTTTCATCAATAGGTATATCGATTATTATTTCGTTGGGAGCTGCCTTCCTATCCCCAGGCTCACTATCCTCTCTGGGATCTATATCCTCGAGCACATCTGAGGGCGACTCTCTTGGGGCAGGACCCCTTAATTGCTATGCTGAGGCCTCCTTTGGAGGGGCGGAATCATCCTTAGCATCTATGTTCAACCCCTTCATTAACATCTTTAACTCTGCCACGTAACAAGCTCGTCCCGTGGCTTGGTCGCCCCTCAGCACCCCAACTTATGAGTCAGTCAGGAATTTAAGAAGCAAGCACCAGGGCGCAATACATGCCCTAAATTCGGCAAGGAAAGGTCGGCCTAGGAAGGCATTGTATGGCGACTCCAAATCCAGAACTACAAACGGCAGGATCCTTACTCTCTGGCGCTCACCCTGCCCTAGTGTGACTTGTAATTCCACAAAATCCATCAGCGCTGTAGATACTCCGTTAAAGCCACGTATCCATCCTTGACATGGCTTTAAATCTTTTGCCACAAGCTTTATCTATTCAAAGTCTTTCTTGAAAAGAATATTGACCAAGCTTCCATTGTCCACCAACACTTTATGGACTAAAGCAGGGCCAATTGTTGTGGTGATTACAAGCGGATCGTCGGTTGGAGATTGAACTCCGGAATCATCTTTATTGCGGAATATGACGTCGTCTGACATCATCTTTTGTTGCTTTGCGGGGGTAACGTCATCGAGGCTACTGCACTCTCTAACCTCAAAATTCTTGGCGGCATTGACGTACTGACCATAGCTTTAAAACTTCGACCAACTAGGTGAGGTCCTCCTATAATAGTATTAATGACGATCCTCTTGCCTTTTTGCTGGGCTGTGGGCATCGAGGTAGATGAGTTTGAGTCCGGGGCTTGCCCCCCTTGCCCCCTGTCCCTTGGGGCAACTTTGTACTCATCTAACTTTCCTTCTCGCAGCAATTTTTCGACGATATCTCTCAAATGACGGCATTCATTGGTAGAATGACCGTGGGTCCCATGAAACAAGCAAAACTTTCCTGTAGTAATCTCTTTCTCAGTAGAATCTCTGGGTGGTGGTTTTTTGTACTGCAGTGTGCTGTATGTATCTAAATAAATATTCTCCAACGTATCATTTAACGGCGTGTAGTTTTCAAAACTCTGGAATCTGGGTCTTTTGTTAGAGCTATTCCCTCGGTTTCTGCTCCTTCTATTGTCGTTCCCATTTCTGTTGTTATTACCACCACTCTGGTTGCCAACATTTACATCCACCTTTCCTGAACTATCACCACATTGTTTGACAGCAACGTTACTCTGGACACCTTCCTTCGAGGCCCCCTCGGACTTTCTCTTCCGATTTGCCTTAACCTCTTCTCGCCTCAAGCGGATATTAGCCTTTTCATAGAACAATTCTCTAGTAGGAGGTGGTTTTCCAGCTAAGTAATCCCCAAACTCTGAATCGGGATTTACCCCTTCTATCAAGGCCATTAGGATAGTGGGCTCATGGGGATCAGTGACTTCAGTGACGGCAAGGTTGAAGCAATCCAAATATGACTTCAAACATTCTCCTGGGGCCTGTTTAATCCGTGACAATTCTATGACGGTCTTGGACTTTTGGGCATGGAGTCGGAATTGATTCATGAAACGTTCACTCAATTCTGTGAAATTTGATACCGACCGAGGAAGGAGTCGAGTGAACCACATTAAGGCTACGTCTTCAAGATAGATTGGAAAAGCTTTTCATTTTACGGCATTTGGAGTTGCTGCTGCATTCATGAACCATGCATATCTCATCAGATGTTGTCCTGTGTCTGTTCTTCCTGAATATCGATCCATATGAGGCAGGTTGAATCGCCGAGGGAACTGGAAATTCAGTATGTCATCTGTGAAAGGGGTATGACTTCTCTCAATGCCCCAATCTTCATTAGTATACCGCCGGCTTTCAGACATAATCTGGCGCACCATGGCCCATACATCGGCGTTGGTTAATGTCTGCACAGACTCTCTAGATCTGATGTTCGGATTACTCCTGGGTTCTTGATCAGGGAATAACCTTCTATTTCTGGCAGCAGCTGCTCTACGTTGCTCTCTTTGCTCCTGGTCGATCTCTGGAGGTAGAAGTTGGAGAAGTTGTTGCTATGTGGGGTTGGTAATATTAGGATCTTTGGGTAAGACGTGGGATCCACGCATAGGTAGCAGCATAGGCTGTTGCAGACTCGAGTCATCAGGACCCAACACACGAGCAGCGTCTTCTCGGTATCCTAAAGATCCAAAAGTCAATTGATCGAGGTTCTGAGGTCGTTCAAGCGGCCTTCTCTCGCGAGGACGTTCCTCCTCCAAAAAAGATGAATCATCTGTAACAAGGTAGCGTGCTGGGAAGGAGTTCTCTGCCTCCGGAGCTCCTGTAGTTCTCTAACCATAGTGATCATGTTCTCCTGCATGCGAAGGCTGTCACGCCTTTGGGCATCCAATGCTTCTTTAGTGCTCTGAAGCATGTCAAGAAAATGTGAAAAATCTACCTGAGTTATGGGTGCAGATGGATCAAGCTGAAGATTAGTCGCTGTGGCTGGAATCGGAGCGTTGGAGGGAGCTCGAGTAGAAGTTCCAGCTGCATTCTGATTCGGATCGGATCGGTTCACAGAACGCTGGTTGGAGCGGTTCGGATGGAGAGTGTGAGTGCCCCCAATTTCATCAGATCGGATCGGATCGGAGCCTTCCACCCGGTTCGGATCGGCACCTCCAATCCGGTTCGGGTCCTCCTGGTTGGAGAGGTATGTTCTAGGGCTTTGGGCGCACAACCTTGTTATCACGATGGCTGACTGATTTTCCCTAGCATCATTTCCCCTAGCGCCTTGCACTTCTTCCCCTTTTGTCTTAGCCATGATACTCGATTCTTCAACGGTTATTCAACAAGTACTGAAAGGTGTCAGAAAGAGAAGGGATGAACTTCTTTGAACTTGAACGTCCAAATAGTAGAATGATAATCCCAAAAAGGCTGAGAATTCGAAGTTTTCTTAGTGAAAGCACCAAAATCTTAGACCAAAAATTGGTTCTAACACCCAAATGAGCTATGAACTTAATGAAACAAAATCAAAAAGCAACAAAGAACACACAATTTATAGTGGTTCGGCGTTAAAGAGCCTACGTCCACTTTGTTTTCTTTTATTTGATGATTTGAATACAATGACAGCAATAATTCTCACTCAACCTCACAATTGCAATGCATAAACTCACTCAAATCTCTCAAAAATGGACTTTAAGAGATGATTTTGATTTGAATATGATTGTAGAATTCGGCTATGGAGGAAGTAAGAACTGAGAATTTGCCGAAAGATACATTCAAATGCCTCTAGATGATGTATTTATAGGTGGAAAATCTCCTCGAAGTGGCTTCGGTTAGGAATTGTGTGGCACCCATCCCTTGAGAGTCGAGTTCGGAGGCTCCAAGATGACGACATTGCATTGATTTAGTGGGAGATCGTGGGAGTAATGGTCAAGCTTAGTCCGATTCTTCAGGGAGCGTATGTAGCAACGGTCACATGCTCAGAAAAAGCGGTTCGGATCGTGTGCCTCCGATCCGATCCGATGAAGCCACCTGCTTTACGATGTTGCTGCCATACTCCTCCGATCCGATCCGGTGATGCAACTTTCTATCCCTCGATGTTGTTGACGTACTTCTCCAATCCGAACCAATGGAATTGCTTGCTTTCTTCTGATGCCACTGAAGTGTTTCTCTGATCCGAACCACTGTGATGTTTGCGTCTTCGATCTTTGCTTCCTTCTTGCGCTATCTCCCTCCGATCCGAACCGATTGGTGTCTTTCTCACTGTTTGCTCTTTGTGTAGCCTAGTTCGCAAAGTAGGCTAACAGTCTTCGACCGTGCTGGTGTCCAAACAATGTGCAAATTATCTTGAAAATTTTGATTTTCCCTTCATTTTGGTTGATGGAGAAATTTGAAATTCTGATATTGAAATGCTTTGATTTTAACTTCATCGGTGCTGGACTATAGGTTTTACCAAACATTAGTTAAACTTTTGGCACCGATACCAAAATATTTAATCTCGGTTCACCGACATCAAGAATTTTAGCTATCTCAATTTTAACTTTCGTGATATTAGAGTCTTTTTTCATTCTTTGTTCCGATGTTGGGGCAGTTCGTTGGGCCAAAACCAAAAATTTAATCGTTTTTAAACATATGTGAACTTTGTTAAAGGTTTGACTCATGATATGGTCCAAATTTCGTACTAATGATTGATGAATAGTAATGATAAATTCTTGTAATGGTTTTGATTTAAATTATCTTAAGGAATAATATCACCTGGCAGCATTATGCTTGAGAAGCAAGGTGTTGATACTTCTAAGCCAAACAGCTTGGCTACCCTTCGGCCGAAGAAGGCGGTGGTTCTACAACATTTCCTTATTAAAAATCAGGGTGATGTGAATACCATTTTTAAGATCTTTTGTACGACTAAAGTTGTCATCATCCCTCCTAGGGATGTAGTTACTTAACAAAGGCTTCTTTTGAATAAACACCTCATCTATGTATGTGTATGTTTTCTACCTTGGCCCCGAACATCTGTATTCGGAATTTCTTTAGTATTTTCGAGAACAAATATAATAGCTAACATCTTTTGCGTTAGTTACTCATGGAGTGTTCTAATTTTTCCTTTTTATCCTATAACAAGTAGTTCTTTCTCTTAAAGTTACACAGTGAGAGGGATCTGCAATGAGAATACTGATATCTTGTATTTGATTATTTTTGAAATGGTCTTGCAAATTGGTTTATAGAATGACTTTGCATGATGTGCAAGTGTTATTTGAGGCATGATCTTTGTTTAGAATAAAATGTATACCATGGTTTACCTTCCTTACGGTAGAAACATTGTCTGAATTAAGACTGATTATAGGTGAGCTTACGATATCGTAATTTGGTCATTTGTACTTCATAATTAGTTAGGATGACAAGTAGTGATTGAGCATAACATAAATTTTACAACCCATATGCGAGAAGATGTAGAGAAATAACCATCATCACAAAGTTTAAAACAACATACTCAGGATATCGATCTAAGCACTGATTAAAGGTTTCTTTTTAGTAACAAGATAATAGATTTAAACCCCTTCCTTGGGCATGTTGGTAACAATACAAAAACCTTTTCCTAGAAACAAGAATATGAAGATCGTCATCCAAAATAGGGTATTTTGAATAATGCCAATGTGAGAATACATTTTCTCTGATTATTGCTTGAAGCTGTGAAAGCCATCTTCGGATAGTCATTGGTAAAGGTCCAAAAATCAGTATTTGGTGACATCAGAAGTTCTGAATCAAACTTAGATTCGGGTATTTACATTAGTGGCCCATAAATCTCTTTACGATGATAACTGATGTCCTAAAACATAACCCTGAATCAAATGTTTTATTGAATTTGTTGAGCCCCTTCCTCAAGCTTCGATTGACCATTTCAACGTTACTCTTTAAGCTTAGGTTTCATATGCTTGGAGTGCTTTCTCTTAGACTTCCGTTCCCTTTCCCAGAAAGAGATGCAAGTTGAGATGGAGTGTGTCCACTTTTTGGAAATTCTAAACCAACCCAGGTTCAGGTATTTATGACAAAAGAACAGAAATCCACTTTTGATATTTTCCAGAAGTTCCGAACTAAACCCATGTTCAGGTGTTTGATATAAGACCAAAATTCCGCCTTTGACAATTAATTCAAGTCCCAAACCATAACCCTAATTCCGGTACTTGATATAAGACCGGAATCCCACTTCTGGTAATTAATAGAAGTACTGAACAATAACCCTGATTCAGGTATTTAATAGAAGTCCAGAATTCCAGTTTTCCTAATTAATAGAAGTCCCGAACCATAACCCTGATTTAGGTATTTGATAGAAGACCAGAATTCCACTTTTGGAAATTAATAAAAATCTTGAACCATAACCCTGACTTAGGAGTTTTATAGAAGACCAGAATTCCACTTCTCGTAATTAATACAAGTCCCGAACCATAACCCATATTCGGGTATTTGTTGTTTGTTTGTACCAATTTCTGGCTTATTCTCAAAGCAGAGGCTATACGTACCTTTAATGCTCTTCCTTTGATCTTTTGTTCCCCTTGCATGGGATATTTGTGTAAGTAGAGGATGTACGTGTTTATTGAGTAACTTTCTGGGATTTTGTTTGCCAAAGTAGAGGATGTATGTGCTTTGTTATCGACTATTTGCACTTTAAATTGTCAAAGCAGAGGATGTACGTGCTTTGATTGTCCCATTCTACGGGAAGAGACATAAGCAGAGGTGGAGCGTGCCCTTCTGCGAGCAAAGGCATGACATGTTTATTTGAAGTAGAGGCAGAGCATGCTCTTCTATGATCAGAGGCAATGTGTGCTTTATTTATTCCCTTCTACGAGAAACGAGGAACATAAGAAGAGGCAGGACGTGCTCTTCTACGAGCAGTGGTAGGACGTGCTCTTCTGCTAGCAGAGGTAGGACATGTTTAGTTCATAGCAAAGGAAGGGCATACTCTTTAACGAGCAGGGGCAGGGCTTGCTAATTTAGATACTCCGTCCCGACCATTTCTAGCATGGATTAGAGGCTTACGCTTTTGATGCTATAACCTGGCCCTTTCTGATTTGGATTTGGTTAAAGGCTTACACTTCACCTCCATCTGGGGGATGCCTTGCCCTGGCCATCTTGGCGGTGATAAGGGTTTTTGAACATTGTAGGTTGTGTTACCCATTCCAGGTTATTCCAAATTTTGAGAGGGCTCACATACCCTAAATCATGTAGATATTATGAATAAGACCTTCCATCAATAACTTGTCGTGGAAAACTGGGATCTCAAGTGTTCTACGTTCCATATTCTGGGTATGAAGTCACCATTTGGTTTCCAGATCGATATGCACTGGGTGTGAGCTCTTGATGATTGACCGTGATTCCTTCCTAGTTTGGGCCAAGGGGAACATCTGTTGGATCCTTAGTGTTTTCCATTACCCTTCGTAAAATTAGATATCCTTTTCAAAAAGTTTTTGTTCTTACTCATAAGTTATATTGCTTCGTGATTCTTCTTTGATATTTAGCCATTCTAATGATTGCTTCATCTCTCAACCCTTGAATTAGGTCTAAGGGTCCCTTTTTCAATTCTTGATTGCGATTAAATTGATAATCTATTGTTCTATATTAAGAGATCTCAACTTCGATTGGAAGCATAACTTCACATCCGTATGTTAAAGAGCTGGGATCGTGTCCTATTGCCATCTTGGTAGATGTTTAATATGGCCAAAGAACCAATGGACATTCAACCGCCCAATTTCCTTTGGCTTAGCTTGACTGTTTTTTTAAGAATGTCTTCTGGTTTTGTTTGTTGTCTCGACTGCGCCATTTTCCATTATATGTGCTACAGAACAGAAACTCTTCATGATTCCATTCTTGTCACAATACGGTGTAAAGTAATCGATTGCTGCTTTTGTTTATCTAGCTTCTTTCCTAGATTTATGTGGAGATTAGATTTATTTTTCATATATAGAATGGTTGTGTGTTTGAGATAGTGATTAAATTTTCTTGGGGGTACTTAAGGTGTTGCTTGTTGTTCCTGATACTTCTTATACTTCTTGTCATGCCTTATTGCTTATTGTCTATTGGCAGGTAATGGAAAACATTATGCATCTCCTTTCGAGAATTCAATCCAATCTTCTACATTTACTCTTCCTAGATGGAGAAACATGTATTCTTGCTCGTTGCGTATTGTTGTCTTTAACCACAATGGAAAGGGATTGATGCTTAATCCTTTTAGCATCCTACTCACCGGTAAGTAATGTTTCATTCCAAGAGGTTAAACATTTGGGAGAATTGCCCAATAATCAAATGGTCTTACTTTTTTATCAAAGTAATTTGGTCTTCTAGCCATTCATTTTCTTATCTAGGTAATTTCACTTGGTTACTCATCTGTAGATTTCTATCTTAACCCTATGATATGCATGATGAATGATGATATGCACATGAATAATGATTCTCTTAGAGAATGACACTAGCCCCTTTACATAAGGGAATGTACTTATTATCATTAGCCCCAAATAGGGGGTACTTCATTTATCAGAGGTATAAATATTATAATTAGTACTAGTCCCATTTAAGGGAATATGAAAATATATAGCCTCTTTTCCTGAGCTCTACTTCACTTTCCTTTTCTCCATATTTAGCTTTTACCTGTAATGACACTAGAATTTTCATTAAAATTTGTATGATTGTAAGCAAAGAGACAAAGTTAAACTTTCAGCGAAAGCCATTATTCAAGGTGGAGGACTTATCATTTAAATCCATTCTCCTGTTGTGGTGTTTCTGGTTGTTTTCTTCTAGTTGTCTTCATTTCATAAAATTTAGCTTTCTTTACATTTAGGATTAGTTTCTTTTTCCATATATCATGACACACATTGGTTTTATGCCCCTGTGTCTTATGATAAGAACAACAATTCCTCCTTTTGTTTGGTTCCGAAGAACAAGGTTATTCCATTTTTACATTGCCTCAAGCATCTCTCCGTGATAAATACTTCTTTTACATGGATAAACCAGCTGGCTCTAGAAAAGAAATTGTTTAAGTGTCCACATTCCTTTAGGGCGAGCGCTTCCCAAAAAGGAGACGGTATGAATAGTTTTGATCGAGCAACTATTATGTTCTTTCTATCTGTTACCAAATCTGCACTGAGCGACTTAATGCTAAATCTTCTTTGATAGCTGCTAAATGACTCTTTCGGACCCTGCTTAATACTGACTAGACCATAAATGTTGAATGTCAGATCTTTAAGTTCATTAAATCGTGTGCTAAACGCGAAGTGTAATTGTTTCCAGGATGTGATGATCAGGTCACGATAATGTCTACACTATTGGCTCGCTTCTTTTTGAAGAGTTGTCAGAAATTCTTTGCATTGAAATGCTCCAGAGGTTTTATATATATTCATGAATCTTTCAAAGCTGAAGAGGTGGTCTTATGGATTTGTAGTCCCATCATATGTGAAATAAGGCATTTCCATAATAGTATAGGCCCTAGTAATCATTATCTTTCCAAAGAAGGAGATTCCTTACAACTTTTGGTTTTCTGGCGACACCAGATTCTCCTTTCTACCTAAGTTTACTGTCTCCTATACTACTTGACTGTCTTTTCGGAAACAGTGTTGTTCTTATGTTTGGTGGCGATTAAACTTGACTCTTAAACCCTTGTGCTCCCCTACTATTGTTTCTACTTTATAGGGTTCCACCCTAGTGGAACTTAGGGCTTGATCTATTTTGACAACCCTTCTGATGGTATCGATCTGCATAGCCAGGTGCATTATTTCTAACGTATTACTTGCTTCTTTTGTTGAGATCAAAGGTCCTCCAATTTTCAGTTTCATTATGTTGAAGTTCATAGGCATTACATTTTCTGGATTAAGTAACGCGTTGGTACTTTATTTCCAATTCTTTCCTGGTCTAACCATCTTTGACCGAATCAGAATCTTGTCATGATGAAATATGGAACAAGGTCAGAGGTCAAAACTTAAATAGTCCTTGGATCAATGATGCTTGAAATAGCAATCCAATGTTTAGAAAATCCTTGTCAAGACACCTTATCTATGATCTTGTTTCTTTAAAGCTTAGTCCAGACGGGACAGAACAACACAACTAGTGATGTTGTAAGGTTATCCAAAGGATCGGATGTTCAGCCCCACACTCTAGCACCAAAATGTTAACAATATTATTCGCCAACACAAGAATTAGGTCTAAGGATGTGGATGCAAGGGAACCAAATGGATTTTTTAGTTCCTAAGAGCTTGAGTTAGTTCACCGTTTCCTTGATATATGGTCTTAAGTTCGAAGATTTCTTACTCTTCCTTCAAAGAGTTTGAGTATCATGCTTACAAGACTCAAGGACCAATAGTTACCTTGGGATAAGGGCTCCCTAAGTGCAATGCAAATAAGAAAGCTAAACGGCTTATAAAAGGGTATTTTGGTAATAATATTTGTGCATGAGGCTCAATCGTGGGAAATAATGCAGAAATAATTGGTATAAGTGGTAAGAAACGCTAGAAATGGATCGTAAGTGTCAATTATCTTTGTATTGATCACTTTGTTGAGTATATAGAAGTTTCTAAGTAAATTCTCCAAATAGATTTACAAATTATGGTTTACTCTTCTAAGAAAATGGTTACGAGTGTTGAGAATGAGAAAAATCCCCCAAAGTGAGACCACTGGGGTGTTATTTATAGACAAATTGGGTCCCCTTTTTGTATCGATTAGCAAAAGCCTGTTTTAAGTGCTTATGGCTTTGATAAGCCTTTTTGGAGTTGGTGTCGGTTGCATCATTGGTCTATGGTGCCGGTTTCCAAGTTTCGGCTTCCTGTTTTCCACTGAGTGTTGTTATCGGCTGCCCCTTGCATATGAAATTGGTGTCGCTTCCTTATAGTGTATCGATACTAAGAAAATTGGTATGTATAGCTTCTTCTAGCTGCTTTTGGTTTCGTCGATAATCTTTTATTCCGATAGAAAATCCCAAACTTAGCCTTGCTTTTGTTACTTCTGAGTACTATCTTTAATTTAGCATCCTTTTCGGTGTCGGTATCGACATTAAGCATGTTAGTGTGGATAACCTCTCTTCATATGGGTTTCGACTTGCTTTACTCTCTTCTGAATGTTACTTTCGTACTTCTATCCTTAGTGTCGACATTGCGATAACATGGTTTCGAAACTCCTTTCGGTTAATTAAATGCTGCTTCTTGGTATCGATACCCGGTATTTTGGAATCGATAATTCCTCACTTGAACTCATGCTTTCTCTTTTGATGGTTCTGTATCACGGTAACGAATCTTATGTCTTCGACTACAACACCCTATAAAATTCATAAGTATTAATAATTAAATAAATAAATAAAAACAAGCAATTAAATGATATGGATGGAAAATGAGATTTTGCAATTGTAGGAATTCGGCTATGAAAATTGTTTTCATATATAATATGTTGAAAATGGTTAATGTATGAAGAAGTTATGTATAAATGAATTTGGACAGTGTACGCAGAAAAAAAAATATAATTATGTCGATGTCTTATATATTGTCCAAATAATAATTTAAAATAAATAGAGGGAAATTCAAAATTTGAATGTTGAGATAAGATCGGGGGGACAACATATCTTTTAAATATGTAATAACGTAAAAATAATTGGAAACATATTAATAAAAATAAACAACTCAGCAACGCAGCAAAATCGGGCGTTCCACCCCGAAGGGGTTGACCGTTCCCCTTAAGGGGGACGACTGTCGGTCAACTGCTAGCGGTCGACAGCTAGGCGGTTGGGGAGCCCAATTCTGCTTATATGGATAAAGGTTTTCTAAGAGGTTATATTTATGTGTAAGGCTCGGATTAAATTTTATTAATCCGACGGCTCATGCTCACACGATCAAGTATAAATAACCCCTCAAACCTCACACTAGAAACCCTAATTTTCTACAGCTCTTCCTCCATGCTGCTAACATCCATAGAAAAATAAAGAGAATAGGGTGAAGGTTTCTTCTACTTCTCTAACTCTATTCAAATTCTCTCTATTTATATATGTCCAAGTTTAGGATTCTAGAATTTAGCATAATCATATATGTATAAGAATGCAATTATATGTTTCTTATATGTATATTGTTAGGAGAACAATCAGAGCTCGCTTGAACATTAAGAACCGTTGCAGATCTTGAAATTTTACCACATCTCCACCTAATTTGTGAGTGAAATCTAGCTTTTCTTAAAGGCATATTCATATTTTTGATAGTTTGCCATATAAATTGATATACCTATAAAGTTTTGGATAATGCGATAACATAAACAGGAAAATTCCCAAATCTTCTATTTGTAATCACATATGAAATTGTCATGATGAGTTGGTTTTGTGGAATTGTGGTTTTTGTGTTAGACTAAAGGTAAATATGAGTGTTGTACTATTATTTATATTTTATGTGATTCACCATTATTTTCATTTGATTTAGCCTAAAAAGGTTTGTATTTGAACTGTTCCATAGTTTGAAATGGGTTTGGATCCTATTCGGTATAAACACATTCGTAAATTGGAATAGATCAAATGTAAACAAGGGTGTATACCACCACCAAAGGGTGAATTGGGTGAAATATGTATTTTAAACATACACGTGAAATTGTATGTAACAATCTACTTTTAATTTAATATCGAAATCATTTCTATATGCCTAGGATGCAAGTTTAAAATTGTATGTATATATGTTTTTCCATCCACTGCTACTTGTTATGTTATCATATTATTATTATGCCTACGTTGTAGCATTAAAAAGTATGGAAAACCCAATATGCATGCCATAATTTGGATAAAATGGCAATTACCACCTCGCTAGAACGTTTCCCCGTTTATACGAATGTTACGTTAATTAGACACTATAATTATATTACTTATATAAATGTAATCAACGTTGTACTAACGTAATAAAGGTGATTACGTTAGAATTTCAATTTGAAATGTCCCCTTAACAAATATACATATTTATATTTATTTGCTTGTGTGTGCGTATATATAGAGTGGCTTAAATATATAAATAAGAGACATATAGACACGAGGTTAGTTGCCATTTATGGTAGAAGCCTGCCCGGAATCGACTGGCATATCCAGCAACCACAAGTAGGCCTAACTAATGTGAGATGTCAAGGTGCCATGTGCCATTCATAAACTTAGTACACTAGACACGAGGTTAAACCGACATGTAGTTGAAGCCTACCCGGAACCGACCGACATATCTAGCATCTACAGGTTTACGGTTTAATGTGAGAGGTATTGTGTGTATATATATATAACTATATATATATATAAGTCTGATGTGTGAAAACAAATAGGTTTACTACGTCTTAAGAAGGTCTTAAGTGGATGACTCACTTTTTTATTTAGTTCGGGTCTTAAGTGGTTAGGACTAGTTCCTTGGAGAGAAACCAAAGTCATGGGACCAATCCTTATTAGTATTAAGGTAGGTTTTTGGGTCCACCTTCTTTAAAAATGGTTAGGAATAAAATGGTAACGGAGTAGGGTAGTTCACAGGGATGTCCACTTCCTCTAGAAGCTTGTAAGGGCTTAACTAGGGACAATTTGGTAATTGAAAGGACATGTGGTTAGTGCAAGCTCACCAACCATCTAAGGGAAGTCTTAAGCGACATAGGTGTCCTACCAGGTAATATCAGTTAAGTAGTAACATTCTTCATACTACTTATTATATTACATATGATAAAATAGACTTAAGAACATTGACGTACTAGGATAGGGTCTAAAAGAGCTAGGGGTTTGCCTCGGGGTTATAAGAGATTGTAAGAATCCACCTTTAATAGTGCCATAAGTGAGCGAAAGTGCCACCTCATTGAGTCTTTACCCTAAAGACACTAATGGGTGATTGATTTGGATATCCACCCCATTTATTAGAAACCTGATGTTTGTTGTGTGCTATGTAGACATACCTTGACATATGTAACTTGCTAAAAATATAGGGTATGGACATTTAGTAACACTATATTTCAGTTACACAGAACTTTATGTTCTGACCCTCTGTCCTTAACAACTAACAGGTCAGTAGATGGGATAAAGCCGTGGATGAATCCATGATTGAAGCCGATGGAGACGGTGAAGTTATTATGATATTATTAGCAGTTTTTGCTTTGCTTCTTTTGGAATCATATGAGATCAAACTATCTGATTCACCTATTGAATGAATGTAACTGCGACTATTTATTTCTATGGTTTTGAAATAAATGGTACGTCTTATTTTTGGTATTATATTTTCTCTTTCCGCTGTGTGAGATTTCCGTTCAAAGTATATGTTATTATTATCTGTGTAAATGTACTCCTTACAGAAACCAGTGACCCAATTAGAATGGATCTAGGTTTCGATGGGCCTTTCCTAGGTCAAAATTTAGGCCCATTCATGACAGGTTGTTATATTTGGTATCAGAGCATAGGTTACCTATTTGTATGTTGAAAAAGGTTTTTCAAACTATATAACATATATATAACCCAATAAGCATACGTATTATACTAGGCACCTTTATCGTTTTCAGCATTTAATACTATCTCAGTTGTATCCACTAAGGTACTCATGCTTTTCATTCTAAATAGTAGAACAGCTGAAAATCAGAATGACCAAGGTAACTAGGCAAGGCCCAGATACTCGCCTGAATAGTTCCAGCAATACCTCCATACCGTGGAATAGGTCTGTGTCGCGAATCAGACCCCAGCGACTCCTACATCTTCTACCATTGAAGTGGCCTTCTACTTTTCCCGCTTTTTTAGTACCTTTACGAATTTTGGAGGGAAATCATTTTCCGGAAAGGAAGGCTTTGCTAGTGCCCAATCTTGGATTATGGATTGTGAAAGAATCTTTGAGGCTACAGCAAGGCATGACGAAGTAAAAAGGAGAATAGCGGCATGAGGCATTTGAAGGATGAACCCCTGGAGTGATGGAACTTAATATCAATGGAGAACGGAGGCCGAATCTTTACGTCTGTCGAGTTCAAGACCCAGTTTGAGGCGAAGTTTTTACCTCGGGTTGAAATGACTATTCAGCTAGAGTAGTTTATACACGTCAAGCAAGGAAGCTTGGGTCTGCATGCAAGAATATATATCCAAATTCACTGAGTTATGTAAGTTTGGGAGAGGGTTGGTAGACACTCCGATTAACAAAGCCCTTAGGTTTGTCAAAGGACTAAACTCCCCATTGAAGGAGACCTTATTAGCCCAAGTATTGTTTGGGGAAACCTTTGAGACTCTAGTTGAGACAGCTACCCTCTGTGCGGCCGAAAGCTCCGACGAAGATAAAGATGGAGAGAAAGGAGAAGGCTCTAGTAAAAATAACAAAAGTAGTGGAGGAAGAATAAGAAAAAGAAAAAATTCAAAAAGGACGCAAAGAGTTGTACGAGGTGCAACCGCAAGGGCCATGAGGCCAAGGATTGTAGGACCTCATTAGCGAAAAAGGAGTTCAAGGGAAAATGTTACAACCACCATCAAGAAGGACACATTTCCAATGACTGCACAAACCCCAAAGTTGCCAGGAGTGGCCGAAACTATGCAATTAAAGCAATCTCAATTCAAAGCCGATCCCCGAGAGACCAAGGAAAGCTCGCACTCGAAGGTATAATCCCTATTTTAGGAAATTGAACATACATCTTGTTTGATTCCGAAGCGAGCATTGTTTTATCTCCAGGCGAGTAGTAAATCTGTTGAACCTTTCCATATCTTTCTCAGATAGTCCGATAGAGGTGGCCAACCCTATCGGAGGATCTAAGTATCTTGAACTATTGTGCAAAGACCTAGTACTGGAGGTCGACAATGTCGAGATCCATTGCAAGGCGTATGCGTTTGGTTTTATGGGGTAAGACCTTATCTTAGGTATGGAATGGCTATCGTTTTATGGGGTCGTCCTAGATTGTGATAAGAGACTCGTTCGTCTTAGGAGCCTAGGAGGACGCAGCCTAAATATTACTTGTAATGTCAAAAACAAGGACAAATCCTTATTATGTTCCTTGTCTCCTAGTTCTGGAGGACCATCTTCGGTCCCTATAGCCTGTGAGTTTTTGGAAGTCTTCGAGGAAGTCACGGGACTTGCACCCCACAGAGAAATATGCTTTCGTATTGACCTAGAGAAGGACGCTAGACCAGTAGAACTTCCCTTGAGGCATATGGCACCCAAGAAAGAAGAGAATTAGATAAACAGATTCCAGAGTTGTTACAAAAAGGTTTTATTCGTCGAAGTACCTCAGAATGGGGTGCACCTGTTGTATTTTTCGCCAAAGCAGATGGATCTTTGAGACTTTGTGTGAAGTATAGGGAACTTAATAAATTCACCAAAAAGAACAGGTACCGTTTACCAAGAATCGATGAAATTTTAACCACTTGGGAGGAGCCCGCGTATTTTCCCAACTATACCTTGCTGCTAGTTCCACTAGCTAAGAATTGCAGAGGACAGCAAGGACAAAACTGCATTTAGGACGCCAGATAGATTATTCCAAGGGGAAGTTATGACCTACGGATAAAGAAATGCACCCACTTTTTTCTTGACCTCATGAGAAGAGTGTTTAGCGGCATTCTAAACAAAATTGTGGTAGTCTTCGTAGATGATATCCTTATATTTTCAAAAGATAGTGAAGATTGTGGGAAACACTTGAGACAAGTGTTAGGGATATTAAGGAAGAATCAGCTAAAAGAAAAATTCTCGAAGTGCCATTTCTGGAGGGAAGAGGTAAGGTTTCTAGGACATATTGTGTCGAGTAAAGGCTTGGTCGTAGAATCCATGAAGATCGAGGTAATCAAGGAAAGGAGGATACCTCGAAATGCTACATAGGTAAGAAGTTTCCTAAGATTAGCCGGGTACTATAGGAAATTCAGCAAAGACTTCGCAATGATTGCAACTCCATTAACCCAATTGACGAGGAAGAATTTGGTGTTCCCTTGGACTAATAAAAGTGACACAGCCTTTAATAAATTAAAGGAAGCATTAACTGGCACACCAGTCCTAATTATACCCGATGGTTCAAAATCATTTACTGTTTACACCGATGCATGTGGGACCTATTTAGGAGTAGTTCTTATACAAGAAGGAATAGTAGTTGCCTATGGTAGTAGACAACTCAAGGATCCAGAGAAAATATATCCAATGCATGACCTTGAGTTAACTGCAGTAGTGTTTGATGCGGAGGCATTACCTTTTATGGGAGAAATTTGAACTCTTTACTATGTTGGGTTAAACGTTCTAATCGAAACCCTAGTTACAACAATTTAAATGATTTAAATCATGGATCTATGCAAATAAAGTAAATCGAATTTTACTGGATTAAGAACAATACCTGCAAGATGTCGAACCCTAGAAATAAGATTGATCTCGAAACTAATAGGAAAGGCTGGAGCATCGAATTGAGGAGCACGACAATTGCCATGCCTCTATAGTTGTCCACTAGAACGAATTCCTCTTTAATCAGATAGAAGGAGATTAAGGATTGGGGTATTAGCCGCTGGCTAATTTTAGGGTTTTGGAAAGACTATTCGCGATAGATCAAAACAATTTTTGATTATGTCCTTTTATATGGTATAGCCTCCCTTAATAAAAGGAGAATGGATATCCCTTTTAAAACCAAACGTTTACCAAAAAATTAGAAACTACTTGAATACGAATTCCAACTTAAATAAGATATCAATGGATTGATATTTTTATCTATCTAAAATTACTTTCTCCTTATAAGTTCTATATTGTGTGACCCTATAGGTTATTACAACATTGACAATAATTTAAATCGTATTTAAATTATAAACAGTGAGCGGCATCTAGTAATACATCGCTGCTACCCAAGTTATAATAATATTATCGATTTGATACAACCTTTTCTGTGACCAATGTGAAGATTAATTGGGAATTGAATTAGCAGCGGAATCATTCAGATCTGAAACCCTAATTAACGAATCGGACAGAAATTAATCAAAACAAGTACCTTTCTCCTTTGATTTAGTAGAATCGAGTGAAGCCCTAGCCTTGAATTGTTAAATCCGATCACAAATCTTCTTTGAATCAAGCGCTTGAGATCAAAACGCCTCTATCGGAAATCCACTGGTGAAGCTCTCGCAGATGACAATCAAAACGAGGATGGAGAGGAGGTACTAGCCAACTTAAAATCGAATTGATCTGGGGCTGTAAATTTGGATCTAGGGTTTTCTATATTTCGGTGGTCTCGGTGAAGCACATTCACAATTGTTTTATAATGAAAACAATCTGAGATATCCGTTTTCCCCTTTATCCGTTCAAACCCGTTCAAAACAATGAAATAGTCAATACTATTTTATTTTAAATATTTTTCTCCATTTGCAACGCCAATAAGTGTGACCCGATAGGTTGTAATACTGTTGGCAACAATTTAAACATTTAAATTGTAAACAACGAGTGGCATCTAGTAATACATCATTGCTACCCAAACTACAACAATATCTATGATTCGATATGACCTTTGTGAGTAGTGTATCAATATAATTTAATCCTTTTAACCGTTATATCCAAGATTAAACAGAAGGCATGGATCGTATCATCTTCTTTTAATTTAATATGTTTTTCTTGATCAATAAGTAGACTGTTCAGAACAAATCAATATTTGAGCACGGCCATGCATTTCACAGTCTCACTCAATCAAGAGGCCCATGGATATCACTACGAATATATCGTAGGGTTAAATTCCATCTAGATCATTCATAATTTATATTCGATTCCAGATATATCCAATAATCATCGTTATCATTACTCCGTTACGAAATAACTTTAGATGATATCAAAATACAAACATCCTCGATTAAAATTACAATGATTTCAGGTCTGAGGATCATTATATCACTATCACTATGAGAACAACTTGTGATACTGTAAATTATACTCCATAGAGTTATCTCATGGTGGGTCAGCCCAATACATTATCCTCTAATACGTATTTATATCTTGACTTTAATATCACGTATATTAATGATCAAGGAGATGTGATCATCAGTCAATCAATATACCAGTCTAAATGCTCTATTGTTGTCCTATAAACAATAGAACTCGACTAGGGACATTTAAGAATTATAATACTTAACTTATCATATAATCTCAAGTTCAGTCTTACTCGAACTATATAATACCGTATTACTATTTTAAGGACTTCCATTATGATAATATTTATTTCAGGCAGTAAATATAATCATAATAGAAACGCTTATTCCAAACAAAACATAACATAACATATACAATGTTATTATTATTCACATCTAACTGATTGCCTCTAGGGCACAAAATCTAACAATCTCCCACTTGCACTAGAGCCAATCACTCATGTATTGAATACCCATGAAACTAGTGTGACTATCATTCTTTTGCTGCGATATAGCTTTAGTCAATGGGTCTGCAGATATGTATTTCTCCTCTGTCAACAATTTCACGGATGAGATGGTATCGCCGAAGTATGTGTTTGGATCGTTGATGTGATCTAGGTTCCTTAGCCTGAGCAATGGCTCCATTGTTGTCACAATAAAGATCTATTGGATCAACAATGGATGGAACAACAGAAAGTTCAGAGATGAATTTCTTAATCCAAACAGCTTCCTTAGCAGCTTCTGAAGCAGCAATGTATTCAGCTTCCATGGTCGAATCAGCGACTGTTTCTTGCTTTGAACTTTTCCAGCTAATAGCAGCACCATTCAGGAAAAACACATAACCTAACTGTGACTTGAAGTCATCTTTACCAGTCTGGAAACTAGCGTCTGTGTAACCTTTTACCATTAATTCCTCTTCGCCTCCATATATCAAAAATGAATTTTTAGTCCTTTTCAGGTACTTAAGAATATTCTTGACGGCTGTCCAGTGACTTTCACCCGGATCTGATTGGAATCTACTTGTCATACTTAAAGCATATGAGACATCTGTGCGAGTACATAACATTGTATACATGATTGACCCAATTGCCGAAGCATAAGGGATCTTCTTCATGCGTTCCTTATCATCTAATGATTTAGGACATTGAGATCTAGAAAGTGATATACCATGTAAAATGGGTACATATCCTTTCTTTGCCTCTTGCATGCCAAACCTTTTCAGCACTTTATCAATGTATGTATTCTGACTTAGGCCTATTAATTTTCTCGATCTATCTCTATAGATCTTAATACCTAAGATATAGGATGCCTCTCCTAAGTCTTTCATTGAGAAACTTTTCCCCAACCATGTCTTTATTACTTGTAATGATTCAACATTATTCCCAATAAGTAATATGTCATCCACATATAATACTAGGAATATAATGTTACTCCCACTGATTTTCTTGTATACACAAGGTTCATCTTCGTTCTTAGTGAAACCAAACCTTTTGACTATTTCATCAAAGCGAAGATTCCAACTCCGAGATGCTTGTTTTAATCCATATATGGATCGATGCAGTTTACATACTTTTCTGGCTTCCTTTGGATTGACAAAACCTTCAGGTTGTGCCATGTACACATCCTCAATAAGATTCCCGTTAAGGAATGCAGTTTTGACATCCATCTGCCAGATTTCGTAATCGTAATAGGCTGCAGTTGCAAGTATAATCCTTATGGATTTAACCACAGCTACTGGGGAGAAAGTTTCATCATAGTCAACTCCTTGAATCTGTTTGAAACCTTTCGCCACCAGTCGACCTTTATAGGTTTGTACTTTACCATCCATGTCGGTTTTCTTCTTGTAAACCCATTTACACCCAATTGGTTTTACCCCATCAGGTGGATCAACCAAAGTCCATACTTGGTTGGTGTACATGGAATCCATTTCAGATTTCATGGCTTCAAGCCATTTCTCAGAATCAGGTCCATTCATAGAATCTTGATAGGAAATAGGCTCATCCTGATCTATGAGCATTACGTCTCATGTTTGAGTTACTAGATATCCAAAATATCTATCGGGCTCATGACGTATTCTATCAGATCTACGAACGCCTTGTGTAAGTTGAGTAGGTCCGGATTCCACAACAGTTTGTGGTTCTTTCTCAACTTCATATTCAGGTTCAGTGATATTTTGTGGTTCTCGAATTTCATCGAGTTCTACTTTATTTCCATTGATATTATTAGAGACTAGATCTCTTTCAATGAAAAATCCAGTTCGAGCTATAAACACTTTATGCTCAGAGGGTTTGTAGAAGTAATATCCTTTTGTTTCCTTTGGATACCCCACAAAATAGCATTTTTCGGATTTGGGTCGGAGCTTGTCAGAGTTAAGAAGCTTAACATAAGCCTCACATCCCCAAATCCTCATAAAAGAGACATTTGGACATCTTCCCGTCCATATCTGATATGGTGTGGACTGAACCGCTTTAGTGGGAACTCTATTAAGTATGAATGCAGCTGTTGTAAGGGCAAAACCCCAAAAACTTATCGGAAGATCTGTATGACTCATCATTGATCGTACCATATCTAATAAGGTGCGATTTCTCCTTTCAGAAACACCATTCCATTGTGCTCTTCCCGGTGGAGTGAGTTGTGAAACAATTCCACATTCTTTCAGATAGTCATTAAACTCTTGGCTTAAATATTCTCCTCCTCGATCTGTTCGAAGAGTTTTTATATTCTTACCGAGTTGATTCTGAACTTCATTCTTGAATTCTTTGAACTTTTCAAAGGATTCAGATTTGTGTCTCATGAGATATACATATCCGTACCTACTGAAATCATCGGTAAATGTAAAGAAGTAATAGAACCCACCTCTAGCAGATGTACTCATTGGTCCACATACATCACTATGTACAAGGGCCAATAGATCCTTAGCCCGTTCACTGTGTCCAGTGAAAGGAGGTTTTGTCATCTTGCCTAATAAACAGGATTTGCAATCTTCATATGATTCAAAATCAAATGAATCCAAAATTCCATCTTTATGGAGTTTTGATATGCGTTTCTCGTTTATATGGCCTAAACGACAGTGCCAGAGGTACGTAGGATTTAAATCATTGGATTTAATCCTTTTGGTATTGACGTTATAAACTGGAATGTCAAAATTAAGAACATAGAGACCATTAATTAAATGTGCACTTCCATAAAATATCTCATTCAAATAAAATAAACAGCATTTGTCTTTTATTATAAATGAAAATCCTAGCTTGTCCAAACAAGATACAGAAATAATATTTGTCTTAATGGAAGGAACAAAATAATAGTTTTCTAATTTTAAAACTAATCCAGTTGGTAAGGACAAGTGGCAGCTTCCTATGGCTAATGCGGCAACTCTTGCTCCATTTCCCACACATAAGTCCACTTCTCCTTCTGCCAAATCTCTACTCCTTTGCATTTCCTGCAAATTGACACAGATATGTAATCCACATCCAGTATCTAATACCCATGATGCAGAAGTAGACAAATTGACGTATACAACATTAATACCTGAATTGGGCAAAGTCAAACTTCCCTTCTTCTTCTTTAGATCTTCTAGATAAGCATAACAGTTATGTTTCCAGTGACCTGGCTTTCCGCAGTAGTGACAATCACCCTTTTTGGGAACCCCTCCTTTAGGCTTTGATGCCTTTTTGAAATTGGTCTTATTAGCAGTCTTCTTAAGCTGCTTTTTCTTGTTCTTGCCCTTGCCTTTGGGTTTAGCAGTCTCCTTCTGTACCATCATCATGGCAGTCGGTTCTGCCTTTTTCATGTTATTCTCAGCAGTTCTCAACATGCTCAATAACTCAGTCAAGGGCTTCTCAATCTCATTCATGAGATAGGTCATAATAAATGAAGAAAACTTACTGTTCAACGATTGGAGCACAAGATCATTTTGAGCTTCCGGTGTCAAAGGAAACCCTAACCTCTCGAGACACTCTATATAACCCATCATCTTCAGTACGTGTGGACCAACGGGTTCTTTATCACCCATCTTTCAGTGATATAGTGCTTTGCTCGTGTCATACCTTTCTTGACGAGCATGCCCTTCGAACAACTTCTTAAGGTGCTCGATCATATTGTAGGCATCCATGAATTCGTGTTGCTTCTGAAGCACAGGACTCATCGTTGCCAACATAAGACAACTAACATCAAGAGCGTCGTCTTGATGTTTCTTATGAGCATTAATCTCTGCACGGGGCGCAGTACTCGGTGGCGCCTCTGGAGTAGGCCCACCAAGTACATACAGTTTCCTTTCCTGCTTAAGGACAATCCTCAAGTTACGGTGCCAGTCTAGGAAATTTATTCCATTCAGTTTTTCTTTTTCAAGAACAGACCTAAGTGATAGATTATTGTTGTTGTTGCTAGCCATTTAGAATCTACAATAGACAATAAATTGAAATAAATAACTTTGACAATCAAAACGACAATAATCATGGCTAAATAAATTAATGTGTGCATAAATATGCTCCCACTCAAATCAACATCCCTATTTTAATATATATAACTATATATATATTTGGTGTTCCAAAATCCACATCTAATCATGCCTTGACCTAGCTTTGGCTAAACTCAAAACATAACATTTTAGGTAGACATCTTGTGTCAATTATATCGTTTATATAATTTTTGGATCGCATGTCGAACATTTTGTTCTGTATTATTCTGTTGCTCAAAATATAGAATAAATCATGCTGTTTGTCTCTAAGGCCATAATCGTATTATGCAGCCTAGTTAAATCAGACCCAATAATAGGTTGGAGCACCACATTTTATTCCATCGCATATAACCAAAATTGAAAGGTGCACAACGCTTTGGCGTTAGTTACAACCAATAATTTTGGACAGTGATGATTATATCATTGGAAGACGTCACCGTGATTTAATATAAACATTAGTTTTGACAGGGATTTAAAATTGAATAGGTCAAACAATTTATTTATACCGATTTTAAAATACAATATTTTAAAACAAGGAATTTCAATTCGATAATTAAAGAACACAAATACATTTAAATTATTAGTGTCATTAGGAAATAGAAATGTTAAAACATGTGGGCTATTTTAAAACCTTAAAGATTGATACGTTTCAGCCAGATAAAATAAAGCAAAACCCCTTTTGCCAAACCAAGTTAAATTAGCCCAGCATTTTTAAAACAAGCCCAGAATTTAAATAAAACCAGGCCCAGTTTGACCAGATTGCCCAGTATCACATACTGGTTATTAATAAAATAAATGGAACATGCATTCTAATGATACAGTACATAGATTTCATACGTACATATGTGAGATTGCCGAATTGATCTCACAAACATGTTCACATATAATATAATAATCAAAGCAAGAGAAACATTTCAGCTTATTATCATTACACATGTAGCCATTTCAGAATGATTATTACAAGCCAAAATGAAATATATGAATTCTCAAAACAGTTATATGAATATAATTACAATATCACTGGGAGATATCAGAGTATATCACAGAGAACACAATAATCTAATATATGCATATACTCTAAGGACTATATAACAGTTCAAATGCATTTTATCCTCATCATTTTCAGTACCGAGATTCAGCTGGAACATGAACCATGGAAGTCAGATCAGCATCTGATAATATCCATTGCTGTTCATCATGTGTATACATATATCTGGAATAATATAAGACAGATCATATCATATATGATGTGATAATCTTTGTCTCATTCATATATATATACATGACTTTAACACATGAAGTAATAAACCAGATCATATCTGATATTTGTACCACAGCATTACATGTTACTGAAAAGTAGAACTATAATCAGATCAAATCCAATGTATTTATATTTCAGTTCATTACAATGCATACTACTGTGATATATAGACAGAGTTCATCAAATCATATTGGATGCCTTTTAACTGTTTTGATTTTCATAGACAATCAGATCAAATCTGATTAAATCAAGACATTTATTTCTCTGTTTGTACATCACATGATTTTTCTTATATGTCAAACATATAATAATTTCCTTTCATAGCAGCCAAAGGTATATAGTTTTATATATATATATATATATATATATATATATATATGTGTGTGTGTGTGTGTGTGTGTATGTGTGTATACATACATTCCAGATATCAGCACTTATGAGAATATACTATATTGTCATTTTAATACATAACATTATAGATACTAAGCCTTATAACTTATAACAGTATTTATAATTGTCAAGATCTTAATGAACATAGGTCATAGAAACAGTTTTCTATCAAGAATCTGAGAGTATTGTAAATGTACAAATGATTCTGAACTCATAAGAATTTGAACCAGGGTAAGTGTCATGTTTAGTTCAAATTTTAACAGATGGTTCTTAGTTAGAATGTATGATATTAGCATGTCATAAATTCAAGGATAATCACTATCTACAGATCAGATCTGTAATACAATAACAGATGTCGTTTTCTAGTGAAAACAGGACATTATAAAGCACATATTTTAGACTTGATAATGAATCTGTTACATTTATAAAGGTATTCAGATCCAAGCACATACAAATTATAATCTATGTAGGGTTTTAATCTCATTCATGGATTTCTACAGAACATAATTTAAATATATATTTTATAGATGTGATTCAAAATCAATCTAATATATATTCAGTTTCTGTAACAATTACAGAAAAGAAATAACATCTTATTTCCATCTAAAACAGATTCAAATATAGACTAAACCCAGTTATACTTTCATAAGAGCTGGAATTTCAAACATTCATATATGAATTAATATCATATATCAATTCAAATTCATTCAAATAAACAAGACCGAATCTTGTCTGTCATAAAACATTTTAGTTTATAATCGAATGAGTGCAACATTCCAGATCTCATTGTTTTCGATGTCCATGACATCAATCAGTATAATTTAGCTACGATTTTAGGGCCTAACTTATATTTGAATCAATTAACCTTGCTCTGATACCATTGAAGATTAATTGGGAATTGAATTAGCAGCGGAATCATTCAGATCTGAAAACCTAATTAACGAATCGGACAGAAATTAATCAAAACAAGTACCTTTCTCCTTTGATTTAGTAGAATCGAGTGAAGCCCTAGCCTTGAATTGTTAAATCAGATCACAAATCTTCTTTGAATCAAGTGCTTGAAATCAAAACGCCTCTACCGGAAATCCACTGGTGAAGCTCTCACAGATGACAATCAAAACGAGGATGGAGAGGAGATACTAGCCAACTTAAAATTGAATTGATCTGGGGCTTTAAATTTGGATCTAGGGTTTTCTGTATTTCGGTGGTCTCCGTGAAGCACATTCACCATTGTTTTATAATGAAAACAATCCGAGATATCCGTTTTCCCCTTTATCCGTTCAAACCCGTTCAAAACAATGAAATAGTCAATACTATTTTATTTTAAATATTTTCTCCATTTGCAACGCCAATAAGTGTGACCCGATAGGTTGTAATAGTGTTGGCAACAATTTAAACATTTAAATTGTAAACAACGAGTGGCATCTAGTAATACATCATTGCTACCCAAACTACAACAATATCTATGATTCGATATGACCTTTGTAAATAGTGTATCAATATAATTTAATCCTTTTAACCGTTATATCCAAGATTAAACAGAAGGCATGGATCGTATCATCTTCTTTTAATTTAATCTGTTTTTCTTGATCAATGAGTAGACTGTTCAGAACAAATCAATATTTGAGCACGGCCATGCATTTAACAGTCTCACTCAATCAAGAGGCCCATGGATATCACTACGAAAATATCGTAGGGTTAAATTCCATCTAGATCATTCATAATTTATATTCGATTCCTGATATATCCAATAATCATCGTTATCATTACTCTGTTACGAAATAACTTTAGATGATATCAAAATACAAACATCCTCGATTAAAATTACAATGATTTCAGGTCTGAGGATCATTATATCACTATCACTATGAGAACAACTTGTGATACTGTAAATTATACTCCATAGAGTTATCTCATGGTGGGTCAGCCCAATACATTATCCTCTAATACGTATTTATATCTTGACTTTAATATCACGTATATTAATGATCAATGAGATGTGATCATCAGTCAATCAATATACCAGTCTAAATGCTCTATTGTTGTCCTATAAACAATAGAACTCGACTACGGACATTTAAGAATTATAATACTTAACTTATCATATAATCTCAAGTTCAGTCTTACTCGAACTATATAATACCGTATTACTATTCTAAGGACTTCCATTATGATAATATTTATTTCACGCAGTAAATATAAACATAATAGAAAATCTTATTCCAAACAAAACATAACATAACATATACAATGTTATTATTATTCACATCTAACTGATTGCCTCTAGGGCACAAAATCTAACACAATGTATCAATGTAATATAATCCTTTTAACCATTATATCCAGAATTTAACTAGAGGCATGGATTGTACCATCCTCGTTATAATTTAATCTGTTTTTCTTGATCGATGAGTAGACTGTTTAAAACAAATCAATATTTGAGCACGGCCATGCATTTCACAGTCTCGCTCAATCAAGAGGCCCATGGATATCACTATGAATATATCGTAGGGCTAAATTCCATCTAGATCATTCATAATTTTCATTCGATTCGAGATGTATCCAACAATCACTGTTATCGTTACTCTGTTATGAAACAACTTTAGATGATATCAAAACAAAAATATCCTCAAATAAAAATATAATGATTTCAGGTTTGAGGACCGGTACATCACTGTCACTATGAGAACAACTTATGATACTGTTGATTATATTCCATGTAGTTATCTCATGGTGGGTCAGCTCAATACGCTATTCTCCCATACGTATTTATATCTTGACTTTAATATCACGTATATTAATGATCAGTGAGATGTGATCATCAGTCAATCAATATACTAGTCTCAACGCTTCATTGTTGTCCTATATAAACAATAAAACTTGACTAGGGACATTTAAGAATTATAATACTTATCACATTATATAATCTCAAGTTCATTTTTACTCGAACTATATAATTACGTATTATTATTCTAAGGACTTCTATTAAATTATTATCTATATTACGTAGTAAATATAACATAACAGAATATTTTTATTCCAAATAAAACAATGACGTTATTAATCAAATCAAATGGATTGCCTCTAGGGCATAAACTCTAACAATCTCCCACTTGCACTAGAGTCAATCATTCATGTATCATATGCCCATGAAACTAGTGTGACTATTAAACTTCTACTGCGACAACGTTTAATTCATTAGGTCTGCAACATTACAGCTTTTGTAACTTTGCAGATAAGTTCATATCCTCTGTGAACAATTTCACAAAAGAATTATATTTCTTAAATATATGTTTGGATCGATTATGAGTTTAACGTTTTAGGCCTGAGCAATAGCCACATTGTTATCGCAATGTAAATCATTGGATCAACAATGAATTAAGTTCAATTATGAACTTCTTAATTCAAACATTTCTTTCTTAGAATCAGTGTTTATTATTTATTTTTTTATTTTAAAACTAACATTATTTACATTAATTAATGTGTTATCAAATAACATTTGAATTACTATGTCACTCCCACTCAATTTCTTGTCTCCACAAGATTCAATGGTATTTTTTGGTTTCCGAGACATTTTGAATTCTATTTCATTCTTATCGGTATCTTAAAGAATGGCTCCTCTTGAAAGGATACCAATTCGAGCAATAAACATTTTATTCTCTAAGAATTTATAGAGATAATATCATTTTTGATACACCACAAAATATTTATCAGATTTGGATTTGATCTTATCAAAGGCGAGGCGTCTAATAAACGCTTCACTTCCCAAATCTACATAATAGACACACTGGAACATTTTCTAGTTTATATATTATTTCACGTCTAATCATTTTAGTAGGACTAAATTCAATTGTTCAAAATTTAATCGATTGGAAGATCTATATGACTTATCATTGATCGTACTATATCTTATAAGGTGTGATTTCTCTTGCAAGACACACCATTTCAATATGGTGTTCTAGGTGGACAGAGTTGTGAAACAATTCCAAACTCATTCAGATAGTCATTAAATTTATTGGCTTAAATGTTCTCTTTCAAACTGTTCAAAAAATATTTATTTTCTGTTAAAATTGGTTTCTAACTTCACTTTGAATTCTTTGAACTTTTCAAAGGATTCTGATATGTATTTCATAAGATATACATATCTATATCTACTGATATCATCAGTAAATATAACAAAGTAATAAGACCTGCCTCTAGCTTATGTATTAATTACTCTGTATACATCATTATGTTTGAGACCCAATACTAGTCACTCAATCACTGTGTCAAGTGAAAAGGTAATTCGGTTATTTTGCCAAATAAACAAGATCTATATTCTTCATATAATTCAAAATCAAATGATCTCAAAATTCCATCATTATGGAGTTTTGATATACTTTCTTGTTTATTGGGCTAACTGGTAATACTAAAGGTGTGTTGGATTTAATTATAAAATTTAATCCACTCAGTGTTTATGTCAAGTGCATTATAGTAAACAATTTATAAAGATCATTAACTATTTGTGAAATTCCATTAGATATTTCATTTAAATAAAATGAATAAAAATTGTTCTTTTATTATAAATGAAATTTAAACTTGTCTGAACAAGATTCATAATAACATTTATTTTATATGGAATTTCATAATAACAATTATTTGATTTACTCAATTAAGCCAATATATATATATATATAACAAGAATCAACTTCCTATTGATAATTGAAACGTCCCGCAAATTTAGATCGTTTAATTATTGAATTAATTGAATTAATTGAATTTAATCCGTGAATTTAAAATGGTTCGAAAATAAATTTTAGGATATTATTAATAAACGATTTCAAATTTATTTCTAATAAACAGCAATTTATGATTAGATGAATGATGATTTATTACAATGGAAACAATTATGAAATTTTGTGGAATTAATAACTTTGAAGTATTATCTATAAAAGGAAAGATAGTTGTCAATCGTGAAATAATAACCGTAATAATATTGAAATGGTTGGCATTAAAATTTAAATTCAAACTTTAATTATGTGCATGAAAATACATATGTTTGTTTAATTTAAGTAAATTTAAATTAAAATTAATAATGGAAGTTTCAACGATTTTAATAATGTACGATTTAAATGGTGTAGTTACTCGAAATATTATGTAAAATTTTGCAGTCAAAATTAATTACGAATATATGATATTAGGAATACATGCAATTTAATATAGCAATGAAGGAATTTTCCTAGTAATGTACAAAAGTTCGTTTTGTTTGTAATATAGAGAAAATTTTAAATAAGTTAGATTGTTACCAATAAATTAAATAAATAAGCGTATGAAATGGTAAACATTAAATACATTAGGAAGAGGAAGATAAAATTAATTAAATAAATAAGCGTATGAAACGGTAAACATTTGGATTTGGAAACGTGGGACCTCGTTTAAATACATACTTAAAGTCTACCATTTCTTCAAAATTTGTGTTGTTCCTTCTTGTGAATCTTACTATGTTCGGTCAAATAAAAGGAAAATTGAATCATTTGATTTACCTACCCTTTTCTCTACGTTTTTTTTTTCTATTCCTTTCAATATTATTTATAGTATAATTTTTTTTTCGCATGAGCCTCTTGACAAACTAGAACATTCAAAAACCACCTTAATTTATGGATCTCAACCAATTCATTTTCGGTTCAAAATATTTTGAAATTAAATATCTCATTAATGCATACCTTTTATTTACTTCTTTTCCGTTAATTGCCCTTTCCTTCAATTGGAAAACCACGTATTAAACATCTGCCACTTTATTTATTTTGACCGTTTCCTCTCACCCCACACTCTACGTTCTCTCTCTTTCCCTTTTGAAATTTGAAATTCTAAAATGGCATGTATTAATTAATATATTTATAATGAAAAAAAACATAACATTGAAATGGAAAGAATTGAATACCTATTCTTCCGTTTCAGCCTTGAATGTGAAACAACATGATATGTTCATCCACGTACAAAAATAAAAATATCACGTCCTTCTCCATTCTTCATGGTTCACTCCTCTTTCTTTTGATTTGCCATCTGAAGCTCCATTTAAAAAAATATGGTCTCCTTCCCCTAAAAAGAATAAAATAAAAATCTTCATCACTTAAATTAAATCGCCACCCCCTTATCTACCACATCAGTCCGCCATTGTTTTGCATAGATCCGCCCTCTTCTCCACCATTTCAGTGACGCGCCGCCAGTTTTGAGCCACCACTAGATCAAATTCGTAGGCTGACAATAGCCAGTCCATCCGGCCGTAGCCTCCATCGTCTATGAACCCAACGTCATCGCCTCCTGTTGGTCACTGGCACCGCCTTCAGCACCATCGTCCGCCAAGCAATCGTAAGTGCTCTTACGATTAAACCTTTTCCAAGTTTCCGACTTTGGTTCACGCTAAATAAAATTAGTGTGAGTTGGCTTGCTACTATTGTCTGTTCTATCATAGTGTTAATTGCAAGTCTATTTTCGACTTGTTCCATACATGTCTGCTCGGTTTTGACAAAATACATGAACTTGCATGTTTTCGGTTTTAGTGTGACCATTTTGATTTTTTACTATTTGCTACTGTGTTCTGTCAACATTGGTTGGCAACTTGCATTACTCATGTTAGGTTGCTTCATCTAGTTATTGGTTTGGCATGAGTATTGATAACTGTAGATACGGATCTTTTCATATAAAAGAAGCCTTACATGAATATGGAGTAAAATGGTGATCTCTTTAAAGCATTTAGTACATTCATGGAATTAGGTGATTTTATAAGTATAGGATAAGAAAGCATTAACCTTAAAATACTTTTGCAAATGAAATGTGTTTTTGAACTTGCAAATACTATGTAAAAAGAAGTTTTGACAAATAAAATTTACGTGATGACAACATATAAATGTGTAAAATAGTGGTTAAAAATTTGTTAAAGATTCAAATTATATTTAGTTAATGTTTTATGAAGATTATTGTAGATAGGATAATTCAGAGGTAGGATAGATAACTTGGAATGTTAATTTGGAATATGTTGGTGAAACCATACTAATAGACTTGGAAAAATGACCTCCCAGAAACTAGATCAATACACATATTTGCATACACGCATGGCACAAAAATTCAAGGGATCTCTTCTTTGGTTTAAAAATTTACGAAAGCAATAAGAGGATGGGATATATATTTTTCACTTCTTAGGCAAACATTCTTTTGCCATTAATTTTTCTCTACTGCATGTGTTCCATTTTACATGCATTCATGAATACATATTTGTGTGTATATGTATACGCCTAATTATATGTGTGTCGTGTGACGTGTATTTTATGAACTGCATGTGTGTTTGTGCGTGAGTATATGTATGATATACATGTGTTTATGCATGTGTTTTGTGTATGCGTATGAGTTCATAGAGGCAACAAACGCTAGGAGAGGACAAAAGGATTTTCTATTCTAGCTATGTTTAACGCTTTTAAGTAGAGATGATGACCAGTGTGAGTGGCTTGATGTGGGTGCTGTCTTGCTTCATCTTGTGCATATATTCTCACCATGTGTTGTAAATCTTATTTCGCAAATTCCCTGAATTTTAAACTCAAATAATGTGTATGGATTAAACTAATTTTATTTATGTGTTTATCGAAGTATGTTAACTTGAAATAAGTTTAATCTTGACTCGGGTGTTTTGTGTATTTTGCATGGGACACTCGGGTCAGGTCCTAAGTGTTCCAAGCTTAGAAAATTTCAGCTTGCAACGAAGTGGAGTGGCATGTAAAGACGCATATGGCGCATGCTCGACAAAACCGTAAAGCTTTTATTTATTTACAAATTCATGTAATGTACTTATAAAATCTTCCACTGTATAAATATTTTGTACAAATCTGATATTATCTGTATAAAAATTTCTTCTGCTGCAAATATTGTATCTGTGATTCTGTGTTTATTCTGTTTAAACTTGATAAGCTAAATAACAATCTGTCTTTTTGAACATTTTTATTTGGTTTAAATACCGACTTAAAGCGGTCAAAAAAGGCAGGATGTTACAGTTGGTATCAGAGCTTTGGTTTATACAAAGCATAGCTTATCGGGTTTAAAAACTCATTAGAGATACGGTAGTAATACCTTAGAGTGAGTAGAATAGTCACTGGAATTATTATTGAGATCACGTATTTTGAAAATATAAACTATTTTGAAAATTTAAATCTTTATGAATTTCTACTCCTTTGAATCCACTTTTTCTAATTTTCTTCTTTTCGATAAGTTTCTTTTTTTTCTTTCTTGAGCTTAATTTAGATCTCGTCGGAAATCCTTTTTCGAGTTCCAAGATTAATCGAAGGAATTTAAATACAAGTTATAAGAGAATTAATAAAGTTATTAACTACTGTATTCGAAACGAATAAATTGAATTTGAATAGTATATGAATAACCTTAAGTGGAAATTTGAACCTTAACAATTAATTTTGCTAAGTATCAAAAATGATTTTGTGTTAAAGAACTTGAAAAATATTAAACTATAGTATAGCAGCAAGCTAGATTTATAAATATTGACTCGAGTTTTAATAGGATGATCAAAATTTTACGATTAGAGAATATAACGAATTGACTATGGAAATAGGTATTCGTTTTGAAGTTGTTTTGTCGGCGTTTGTAATATACTTAAGGAAATTATTGGAATATAAACTAATGAAAAACCTCAAAATTATGTTAGGAAAATCTCACTAAACTATCGCGTTATCGAAGATGGCAAAGATGGAAGCACAAAAGGCAGCACGTCGAGAACGAAGAGCAATTGCCCATAAAGAAAAGGAAGAAGCAATTGCAGAACATGAAAGGATAATTAGAGAAAGACAAGGACCTGGTCCATATGATAATGTCGTATGTTATCGATGTCAGAAAAAGGGACAATATGCAGCTATGTGCGGAGAGAGAGACAGGGGAAAGAAGAAAGAAGGTAAGATTTGCAGGTCCAAGATTTTATGTTTTATATGTCGACAAAAGGGACATTTTCCTAGTCGTTGCCTTGAAGTGAAAAAGAAAAGGCCTTCCCCTGCTGTAACAGTCAACAAACCAATTATCTGCCACCATTGCAAGCAAGTTGGACATATAGCCCAGAACTGTTCCGAGAGGCAACGTGGAAGGCAAGCCGTGTTGCGCCCTGCTAGATCAAAGACCATGAAGTATGAAAATGAAAATGGAAGTATCTCGTATTATTGTGGAAATTGCAAGAATTGGGGACACATTATTGTGGAATGCACTAATCCTTTTGTGGAGATACCTGGAAGAGTGAATACTGTGGAGTTGTTCATGTGAAGATGCAGAGTAGAGAAGCAGAGTAGGATAGATCTTGATAGTTTTGAATCTTAACCAGTTTGACTAATAACTCCTCATATGAGATTCTTATCTTTTGTACCCTAAATTTCCGTAAGCTTGTCGTCATCGTTGTAACAAAGTTCGTACCATTAATTACCCAATGAGCTCTTGTGTGATGAAGGATGTACTTGTCGTAAGTAGAAATAAAGTTTATCTTTTTGTTCTATGAATATTATGCAAGTCGTCGATTTAAAATTTTATTATCTAAGCAATTAGATAGTATTATTGTTTTATAATGTTTAAAGAAAATATTGCTTAAGAAATATTTAAATTAATGTAATGATCACCATACGAATCATGAGAAATTTTCTTAAACTATAGATTTTGAAATCTTGGAAATTCTAAATATGAATAATGCTCGATTTGAGAAATGATTATTGAAGTCATATTATGAAATCAAAGCTGAATTAAAATTCAAATGTTGGATAAATTGATTCGGATTGGATTACTTTTCCTAAAACTAGTTTTATTATTAATATATAATATGTTTACTTTATTTAAACTATTTTGAATATAAACTTAACTATCTAATTCAGCTATTCTATAACAAACATATTTAGTTATATAAATTATTCTATGGCAAACCTATTATTTTATTCAAACATTTATGTAAAAAAGAAAAAAAAATTATTTACTCTATTCGAATCTATTTTATATCAAGCTTATTATTTTATTTAAACTATTTTATACCAAACCTGTTTATTTTAATTCAAAACTATTTTATATCAAGTTTATTATCTTACGTAAACTATTTGAATCTAAGTTAATTATTTTAGTGATAAGAGTATCTATTTCTGATCCGAGCAATTTAAATCTGAAATGATTAAATATAAAGAATTAACCAGATAACGATATTCGTGACGTGTGATACAAATCGAAGGTGAAGTTTGATAATGAATTGATTTGTGGATGTAAATTTAAATGATATCAAATATCAGAACCAAAAAAAATATAAAAAAAATAAAACTGAGGGATTTTGTGAATTTTCAATTTTGAATGTTAGATATGAAAGTGCTCCTAACTTATATATGAAAGATTTATATAAAAATGAATTCAAAACTATTGATTTGAAGGTAATTTATATGAAGTGAAATCTTATACAAAATGGAAATTGTATAAGAATGACGTGTTGAAATATGATTTGAGAACTCTTGTGTAAATGAAATTTTATATAAGTACGATATATGAGAATTGAAATGAATATTATATATAGTATCTTATGTTTTCAAAACCAAAGATACAGGAAGTACCTTCCATTGAAAATCAAGCTCCTACTCGCTGGGAACTCTTGTTGATATTTCTTTGATTGTGGTTGTCCGGACGTAATATGCATGAGTGTTTCCTTTGAACTCGGCTGCATAGCGAAATTCGCAGGGCCGTGAAGGCCTACGGCGATGAATGCTTCCAGGGGGAACCAGGCGTTACCATTGTGTCTGCTGCGATCTATGGTCGTTTTACGATGGCGAAATCTGCAGGGCTGCGAAAGCCTATGGGTACGGATGCTTCCTGGGGGATCCAGGCGTAACCATTGTGTATCTACGGTCCACATGGCGTAATTCGTAGGGCAGTGATTGCCTAAGGTTTACGGGTGATAGAGATGTAACCACCAATGTTACTAGATGTAAATTGCGATCCATGCGATTGTTTTGAGGTGTTATGGCGAAATACGTAAGGCAGTGATTGCCTAGCCACCTATGGCTACGACACTTTGTCCTCTCGAACAAGTGATAGAGCGACCTTAGGGGCTGTGTTCCATGATGATCTCAGGTTATTCTATTCTATTTCTATTGATTCGTCCCGTTGATTGTTCATGACGAAATTCGCAGGGAAGAGATTTCCTACGGGTACGGATGCTTCCTTGGGGACCCAGGCGAAACCACTGTGTATATGCGATTCATGAATAAGTTTCATCAGTTGGTTTATTGGATGGTACTTCTTTTATCTATTTTAATGTTTTTAAGTATTTTCACTGGAAGTTGAAACAAGTATATTGAGCACTTGGAGATTTTAGTCGTGCGTCTGATCAACGTATGTCTAACACTTTTGAGAACGAGAATAAACTTGTTAAGCCTTTGAGTGATAAAGTATTTTGACGTTAACTAACAAATTAATGACATAAAAATTTAACACTTGTCTCACCTCAACATAGTAAAATAAGAAAGAGATTTTAAATGTTTTGCAAGTTCACAGCTTTGAAAAAAATTAAAATACTAATTTTCGTCTCGAGAAAGGAAAAGAACTAATGGAATGAGTTATGTTTAACTAATTAGAAGAATAATTTTGTACTTAAACAAGCAATTGAGGTTGATAAGCGAATGAATTATATATCGTTAAATTACTAGTTCTTTACTACGTTCCTTTTCGAAGACGAAAAGTTTTGAGTGAGGGAGAATGTAACATCCCGCAAAATTAGATCGTTTAATTATTGAATTAACTGAATTAAATCCTTGAATTTAAAATGGTTTGAAAATAAATTTTAGGATATTATTAATAAACGATTTCAAATTTATTTCTAATAAACAGCAATTTATGATTAAATGAATGATGATTTATTACAATGGAAACAATTATTAAATTTTGTGGAATTAATAACTTTGAAGTATTATTTATAAAAGGAAAGATAGTTGTCAATCGTGAAATAATAACCGTAATAATATTGAAATGGTTGGCGTTAAAATTTAAATTCAAACTTTAATTCTGTACATGAAAATACATATGTTTGTTTAATTTAAGTAAATTTAAATTAAACATTAACAATGGAAGTTTCAACGATTTTATTAATGTACGATTTAAATGGTGCAGTTACTCGAAATATTATGTAAAAAAATTCAGTCAAATTTAATTACGAAAATTTGATATTAGGAATACGTGCAATTTAATATAGTAATGAAGGAATTTTCCTAGTAATGTACAAAAGTTCGTTTCGTTTGTAATACAGAGAAAATTTTAAATAAGTTAAACTGTTACCAATAAATTAAATAAATAAGCATATGAAACGGTAAACATTAAATACACATTAAATGCATTAGGAAGAGGAAGATAAAATTAATTAAATAAACAAGCATATGAAACGGTAAACATTTGGATTTGGAAACGTGGGACCTCGTTTAAATACATATTTAAAGTCTACAATTTCTTCAAAATTTGTGTTGTTCCTTCTTGTGAATCTGGCTACGTTCGATCAAATAAAAGGAAAATTGAATCATTTGATTTACCTACCCTTTTCTCTACGTTTTTTTTCTATTCCTTGCAATATTATATATAGTATAAAATGTTTTTTGCATGCGCCTCTTGACAAGCTAGAACGTTCAAAAATCACCTTAATTTATGGATCTCAACCAAATTCATTTTCGGTTCAAAATATTTTGAAATTAAATATCTCATTAATGCATACCTTTTATTTACTTCTTTTCCATTAATTTCCCTTTCCTTCAATTGGAAAACAACGTATTAAACATCTGCGACTTTATTTATTTTGACCATTTCCTCTCACCTTACTCTTCACGTTCTCTCTCTTTCCCTTTTGAAATTTGAAATTATAAAATGGCATGTATTAATTAATATATTTATAATGAAAAAAAACATAACATTGAAATGGAAAGAATTGAATACCTATTCTTCCGTTTCAGCCTTTAATGTGAAACAACATGACATGTTCATCCACATATAAAAATAAAAATATATTTATAGCACGTCCTTCTCCAATCTTCACGGTTCACTTCTCTTTCTTTTGGTTTGCCATCTGAAGCTCCAATTAAAAAAATATGGCCTCCTTCCCCTAAAAAGAATAAAATAAAAATCTTCATCACTTAAATTAAATCACCACCCCCTTATCTACCACATCAGTCCGCCACCATTTTGCCTTGATCCGCCCTCTTCTCCACCTTTTCAGTTACGCGCCGCCGCCAGTTTTGAGCCACCACCAGATCGAACATATAGCCTGACAAAGCCAGTCCATCTGAGCGTAGCCTCCATCATCTATGAACCCAACGTCGTCGCCTCCTGTTGGTCACTGGCATCGCCTTCAGCACCGTCGTCCGCCAAGCAATCGTAAGTGCTCTTACGATTAAACCTTTTCCAAGTTTCTGACTTCGGTTCACGCTAAATATAATTAGTGTGAGTTTGCTTGCTACTGTTGTCTATTCTATCATAGTGTTAATTGCAAGTCTGTTTTCAACTTGTTCCATACATGTCTGCTCGGTTATGAAAAATACATGAACTTGCATGTTTTCGGTTTTAGTGTGACCATTTTGATTATTTTTTTGCTGTTTTCTACTGTGTTCTGTCAACATTGGTTGGCAACTTGCATTACTCATGTCGGGTTGCTTCATCTGGTTATTGGTTTGGCATGAGTATTGATAACTGATTTAACACCCCGTAATTTTAAAAATTAAAGTTAACAAATTAAAGAAAACTTAATTTCAAATATGGGAACTAAGGGAAACAGGTTGCGCCATTGTGTTCGTCTCGGAATTCTGCTTGAGATAGAGTCCGAGTTTGAGTGAATTGGACTCCATATGAAGAAGTTATGGCCTTCCGAAGTTTCAAAAATTAATTAAATTAAAAACAGCTCAGGTTCAGAAAAAAATATAACAGGGACCAGGTCGACCAGGGGGTCTACCCTAGTGTCGACCTCCCCCTAAACAGATCGACCTTAGTGTCGACCTGGGAGTCAACCTGGGGGTCGACCTGCCCCCCCCCCCCCCCCGGGGCATATCTGAAAGATGATGATTTTGTGACTCAGTGCTGAGTCATTAAGGCTGAGGTGTCACTCTATCTTGACTGGATGGTATTGACTGATTCTAGGTTGATCGGATGGACTAAATTAATCCTAATCTCTATATAAACACATGTAGACTCAAACCCTAAAACCTAATCAAAATTAGAACCATGACCGTCATGCTATCACCCCACAACCTAGAGTAGCCGCCACCAACTAGAGGAAAAGTAAAGCTAATCAACTCAATTCAACTCAAGTCTATAACAACAACAACGAATTTGTCTACTTCAAAGGCGAGCTAAATCAATTTCAGAACACAGATCCCAGAACTCAATACCTTCTTTGAGTTGTGAGTTCGATTTATTTAATAAGATAATCAACAAGTTAATTAGGTTGAGTTATAATTTGGGTTATATGGTTATGTTTGTGAATCATTGGAAAAATGTGATATTTTGTGAATATATGCTAGTTGTTCATAATGATAGTTTTGTTGTGGATCCCTTTTCATATGCCCAATCACCTCTGTTCAATTTGATTCATGTTTGACATCAATTTATGTGCATGTTTGGGTGTAGATTATATGCTAGTTTCTATGTAAATTGTACACAAGTTTACATGTGAACCAAGTAAAACGACTATATGCAAGTTTAGGTAGAAATTGGATTCACATATATGCAAGTTTACACATTTAGAGTTAGATCTATGACATACATAGTTTTATGTAAGTTTGTGACTATGGCCTATGCAAGTTTGGGTGAAAACTATGTTCATACCTGGAAGTTCACACCTTTAGGTCTATGTTTAGATTTATGACAAAAGTTTATGCAAGATATGTTGGAATCCTCATTTGTAAGTTAGATCCATTTTTGTGTGTTATGCAAATTAGCGATGTTTCTTCCCTTTTATGTGATTAGACTAATTGCTAGTCTAATATATATATATATATATATATATATACATATATATATATATTTCATGATAAGCGAATGAACAACTTAGGGACGATGGGGGTAATATTGAATATACTAACATTGAGAATTGGCATGTAATGGCCTTAAAAGGCATACAATTAATTTGAGGCAATAATTAAAATTTGTTATACCTGAAATAAATGGACATAATTTAGGTGACAATTATGGACATAAGTATATTTGGAATTTATTGACAAATTTGAATAGGGATATAAATCTACTTTGGGGTTAAATAAAGATATGTAATAATCAACCGCCTGAGACACGAGGTTAGACTTGTTTGCGGTGTAAGACTGCCCGGACCCGCCCGACAAATCCAGCAGCCACAAATGCCAGTATAATGTGAGAGGTCAAACGCACAAATTAAATGTGTAACAATTGTAAAGACACGAGGTTAGGCTCGTTTGTGGTGTAAGACTGCCCGGACCCGCCCGGCAAATCCAACAGCCACAAATGCCAGTCTAATGTGAGAGGTCTTTACGAGGTTACGGTTTTAACGAATTAAGAAACACTTAACCAGATAAACATTTGGTGGGACATGGGGGGTTAAGTGGGTGCTTTGGGTGGCATGTGAAATTAAGAGGGTGCCTTGGGTGGCATGTGAAATACGATTAGATGCACTTAACCAAGATTGAAACATGCAAGAAGACATGAATAAGAATGGCGTTAAGTGGGGAAAACCTTAGAGGGGACCAAACATAGGTGGAAAGCTTGTGTCATGCATGGGGGCCCTTTTCAAACCAGTAACCCATTAAGTATCTTTGTGGGCTCGACCCAAGTCGAGGACGGGACACGCGTACTGGGTTTGATTGTAAGAGGTCAAAACGGGTTAGCGGTGGCAATGCAAATCCTACGGGGTCATGTGCGTGTGTGGTCCCGGGCTGGTAGGTAAGACGTTGTTGCATCGTGTAGGTATAAGCCGTGCATTTTTGGTGGTATCGGGTTTCCACTTTGGGGAGTGATACACCCCACTGTGGGGCCAGCACGGGTATCTATGAGTTAGGGAGCCGATCGAATGTGGGTAGTGGTTACACCTAGTGGAGATAGGGGCAGACAACACCTATGAAGGCAGCTAGGGGTACACGAAACTACCATTATCATTATTAAGTTCTGTAGGTGGGATCAACTTTTAGGGTGTTTGGTGTGGTCCAATATAGTAATTATCTTATAGTGATTAGGTGCGCCTTTAACGTTATCTTTGTTCATCTTATTTCCTTTGTTTGCTCTGTCATACCCATTTGTTCACAGTCATTTCCATATTTTCCATCTTATGCCTTATCCTAGTTACTTTAATGATTATATTGTTAAAGTTATTGCACTCGCCGGACTTTATGTCTGACCCCCCTTTGTTTCCACCTCTTTTCTTCCTCCCCCCCAACCATGTGCTCAGGGTGGGACTAGTACTAGTGGGGCTTGATTGGACAGCTTTATACCTTTCTTTTGGAAGTTGCTTGGATTGCTGAAGTAAAGTTCAGCCTATCTTATTTATGGCTATTTTATGTTGGGGTTATGTCTTTTATTTTATATACTCAGAACGTATTTGTCAAGATGGATAACAAGTGTATTTGGTTTTTTAGTTGGTTTTTGATGTGATGTAACCAATCTATTTCTCCGCTGCAATAAAAGTGGTTTTTATTTTCCAAGTACCAATACATTTATCTGTCTTGTTTACTTTTCTATTCTATTCACAATAAACGCTCCACCAAAATTAAGGCATTTCCTTTGTGAGTGACTTTAATGGACATGAGGTGTCACACGTGGTATCAGAGCTGAAGGTTACCAAACCAGATATGAATTTTGAAAAAACCGTTTTTCAAAAAAAAAACATTTTACAAAGAAATACTTTCAAAAATATGTTTTAAGGAAAGTACTTTCAAGAGAAAAGTTTGTTTTAAAAACATAACCCCCAAGAGCCATATATCTTTCTTTCGAATTATCCGTTTTGAATCTCTTCATTTTCTTTTCAGCATGTCTAGAATTCCCGAGATACCCGAGGGGATACCAATACCAGGGTGGTTTAGAAGGTATCTGGAAGCTAGGGCCAATGTCGCGGGCCCAGCAAATGCTCCTCCTCCTCCTCCCCGTGTTGACACTTTTGCAAAGATATGCAAAGATTTTAGGGCAATAGGCAGGAAACCTTTTCACAGATCAGAGACGTTTGTGGAAGCTCGAAATTGGCTTAAGAAGGTGGAAGATCTATTTGGTATTTTCGAGGTGGAAGATGGAAGGAAGGTCCAATTGGCTGCTTGGTTATTGAAGGACGAAGCCTCATTTTGGTGGGAAGTCACGAATGGAGAGCGTCCGGTGGAGACATGGATAGATTTCAAGCGTAGGTTCGAAATGAAGTTTCTCTCACGAGCGGAAGAGAATTTATATATGGAAAGATTCTTGGCATTGAAGCAAGGGGATTTATCAGTAAAGGAGTATGTCAACAAGTTCAATCAGTTGGCGAGATTTGGTTTGGAATTGATAAACACACCTGAGAAGAAGGCCCTAAGGTTCGTTAAAGGCTTGAATGAGCCGCTACATGGGGTGGCTATGACCCACATTCCGATGGGGGCTACCTTTGAGAGATTGGTCGACATGGCGCTTATGCATGAAGAAGAGAAGGGTGCTAATGCTAATAAGTCACTGGAGAAGAAAGGAGACCAAAAGAAACCACAACAACAAAACAAGAAAGGCGGGAAGAACAATAATGGCAAAGGAAAGAAGAAGTGCTTTAATTGTGGGACACCAGGCCATCTGAGCAAAGATTGTAGGAAAAAGAAGAAGACTGGTTGTTTCCACTGTGGACAGGCAGGTCATCTAATTAAGGACTGCCCAAGGAAACATGGGCAAGGGCAAAGAACTTCTGGAGGGCAGCTTTAGGCTCTCATGGCACCAGGGCAGGCAAGAAGGCAGATTCAGGGTCTCATGGCACCAGGACAGGAGAGAGGTAGAAACATTTCCGTTGAAAGTTTAGTTTTTCTGTTTGATCACCCTGTTCGTACTTTGTTTGACTCTGGCGCTTCACACTCCTTTGTATCTGCTTCGTTAGTTGAAACATTGCACCTAAATACTAATCTAGTTACGGATCCCATAGTAGTCTCAAATCCTATTGGTAGGTCAGCTCATCTTTCTACGATTTGTTGGGATTTGAGAGTGTCTATCTTGGGAGTTGGGTTTGAATGCAATGCCTTCGTTCTTGGCTTCATGGGCTACGACTTGATTCTAGGTACGGATTGGCTAACGAGATATGGGGCCATCCTAGATTGTGAAAGAACGGTAGTTAGATTGTTGACTCGTTGTGGAAAGACCCTTGATATTTCTTGTGACCCTAGAGGTCCGGTAATGCTTAGCTACCTAGAATCCCTTGACGCATCCAATGATGATTTGAAATCTATTCGTGTGGTCCGTGAATATAGTGACATCTTCAATGAAGTTCGAGGTTTACCCTCGAGGCGTGAGATAGACTTTCGAATATACTTAGTAGATAATGCAAAGCCAGTTGCATTACCAGTGCACCACATGGCTCCGAGAGAGAGAGAGAGAGAGAAGAGAACTCAGTAAGCAAGCGAAAGAATTGCTTGAGACGGGGTTCATAAGAAGAAGTATTTCAGAGTGGGGTGCTCCAGTCGTTTTTGCTACAAAAGCTGATGGTTCACTTAGATTGTGCGTGGACTATGGAGAGCTGAATAAGCTAACAAAGAAGAACAGACACCCGTTACCGAGGATAGACGATTTATTCGATCAGTTGGTGGGTGCTTCGGTTTTCTCGCAACTGGATTTAGCTATAGGGTTTCATCAGCTAAGGGTGGCTGAAGATAGCATCGATAAGACTGCATTTAGAACTCCTGACGGTTTCTTTGGGTGGCTCGTCATGCCTTTTGGTTTAACGAATGCACCCGCAGACTTTGTTGACTTAATGAGTAGGGTGTTTATGGAGTTTCTGAACATGTTTGTTGTAGTCTTTATAGACGATATTCTGGTTTTCTCTAAAAATGAAGAAGAGCATGCCCTACATCTTAAGGAAGTCTTAGAGACCCTACGAGCACATCAGCTAAAAGCTAAGTTCTCCAAGTGCCATTTTTGGAGAAAAGAGTGAGGTTCTTTGGACACGTAGTCTCTAAGGAAGGGATAGCTGTGGATCCCGCTAAGGTAGTGGCAATCCAAGACTGGAAAACGCCTAAGAACACAACCGAAGTAAGAAGTTTTTTAGGGCTGGCTGGCTATTATAGGAAGTTCATTGAGGACTTCGCGAAGATATCAACCCCTCTCACTCGATTAACAAAGAAGAATTTGACTTTTACTTGGGACGTTGACTGTGATGATGCTTTCCTACGTCTGAAGAGGGCTTTGACGATAGCTCCAGTTTTAGTTTTGCCAGACGGGAGTAAGACATTCACGGTATATACCGATGCTTGCGGGACAGGGCTTGGCGCAGTTTTAATGCAAGAGGGAAGGGTGATATGCTATGGTGGAAGACAGTTGAAAGCCCACAAGAAAATTTACCCTACCCACGACTTAGAGTTAGCGGCCATAGTTTTTGCGCTTAAGTCATGGTGTCATTATTTGCTTGGCGAGAGGTTTGAGTTGTATACAGACCATAAGTCGCTAAAGTACTTATTCTCTCAGAAGGACCTAAACATGATGCAACAGAGATGGATGGAGTTTTTGGCATCCTACGATTTTGAGATTGCATATATCCCTGGCAAGGGTAACGTTGTAGCCAATGCCTTAAGTAGAAAGAAGTTAACCTTAAGTCCTCTGTTTGTAGAGCGGCAGAGTTTGGAGTATATATCTTCCTTTGACTTCATACCCTCTGTCGATCATGTACCCGGATTATTGGCATCATTAGATGTGCAACCTACACTTTTGGGTCGAGTTGGAGAGGCACAGCGAAACGACCCACAGTTGGTTGAGATAGTAGGCAAGCTTATAGGAGGGGAGTCCTCAAGACATCTTGATAGATATGCTATAGATGAGAGAGGTTGGCTACGTAGAGATGGAAGACTTTGCATACCACAAGATGAAAGTTTGAAGAAGGCAATTCTTGATGACTCACATCGCTCAAAGATGACCTACATCCCAGTGGTAATAAGATGTATAGGGATATGAAGCGAGTTTTCTTTTGGATCGGAATGAAGAAGGACGTGGCCGAGTTCGTTGCTAGATGCTTAGTGTGCCAGCAAGTCAAGGCGAAGCAAAAGAAGCCCGGAGGTTTGCTCCATCCCTTAGGGATACCGTTTTGGAAATGGGAAAGTGTTTCCATGGATTTTGTAGCTGGGTTACCAAGATCGAGGAAGGGTAATACGGGGATTTGGGTAATTGTAGACAGACTTACTAAAAGTGCCCGTTTTATTCCCGTTGAAAGTATAAGGACCTCCGCATGGTTAGCATCTGTTTACCTTTGAGAGATAGTTCATTTGCACGACATACCCTCCAGCATTATTAGCGATAGAGATCCCATTTTCACAAGCGAATTTTGGAAGAGCTTACAAGAGGCGGTTGGGACGCAATTATGCTTAAGTACCGCTTATCACCCTCAGATGGACGGCCAGACCGAGAGAGTAAATCAGATTCTAGAAGACCTTTTGAGGCTATGCATTCTAGACTTTGGAGGAACATGGGAAGAACACCTTCCACTAGTAGAGCTCGCCTATAATAATAGATTTCAGGCTAGCATTGGCATGGCACCTTTTGAGGCTCTTTATGAATGACCATGCTGATCACCTACATGTTGGTGGGAATCCACGGATAAGGTTTTGCTTTGACCCGACATGATTAGGGAGACTTCGGAGAAGATAGACCTGATTCGACGGCGAATGAAGATGGCGCAGGACCGACAGAAGTCATATGATGATTAGACGAACTGATCTTGAGTTCAATGTTTGGGACATGGTTTTTATTAAGGTGTCACCGTTGAGAAACGTAGTCCATTTTGGATCAGTAGAGAAGTTGGCACCAAGGTTCGTAGGACCCTTTCCAATTACGGAGAGGATTGGGCAGATGGCGTATAGAGTAAAGTTACCAGAGAAGCTTAGCGGAGTTCATGACGTGTTTCACGTTTCGCATTTGCGTAAGTGTTTACACGATACGACGGAAGTGGTAGAGCTGAGCACGCTCGATGAAGTGGAAGTAGAGCGCAATGCCATGTTCAGACGAGCTCCTACACGCATTCTCGGATCGGAGGTCAAAAAGCTTCGCAATAAAGAGGTCAAGTTGGTCAAAGTGCAATGGGGAGATGATCAAAGAAACGCGACTTGGAAGACGGAAGATAAGATGCCTACATTTTACCCTTTCCTTTTTGAGGGTATGTTTTATTTCTCCTTTTCCTACCGCTTTGTTGATACTTGTCCTATCGTTTAGTATTATCTTTGCGATGGCATCTTCGATCTTTAGTTAGGAAGAACCCTATGGTTGAAACATGTGTTTGAGACATGTTATGTTTGATGAATGCAAGTGGTTGCTAGTGGTTTCTCCTGGATGCATGTTCACACACCTTAGGGGCTAGATCGGCTCAATCACCTTCATGTTGCATATAAATGTGTGTGCATATTTAAATTAATGGATGTATAATGGTTGTGTTATCATATGGATGCTGCATTTTGATGAATGGTTCTGCACACATATAGAAATAATATGTATCGATAGGATTCTTTCGCATACATAATGGATGCATGGCACTATCATGATTTGCATTAAGGAGGTCAACTGAATCAGTAGACCGCCTGATTTTGCACTAGATAAGGAACATATACACACAATTCTTGCATACGTTCATACAGCATTAGAAATCTTGTAAGGATAATGGATGTCTGTGTTTGATGGTTGAGTAGATGCATGATTGGATGTTAGGATATGCATTCTCCTTAACTTGGAGATTTCGGGGGTGAAATCCTTTAAGGGGGGAGAATGTAACACCCCGTAATTTTAAAAATTAAATTTAATAAATTAAAGAAAACTTAATTTCAAATGTGAGAATTAGGAGAAACGGGCTGCGCCATTGCATTCGTCTCAGAATTCTGCTTGAGATAGAGTCCGAGTTTGTGTGAATTGGACTTCGTATGAAGAAGTTATGGCCTTCCGAAGACTCAAAAACTAATTAAATTAAAAAAAATTGCAGGTTCAGAAAAAAATACAAGAGGGACCAGGTCGACCAGGGGGTCGACCCTAGTGTCGACCTCCCCCTATACAGGTCGACCTTAGTGTCGACCTAGGGGTCGACCTGCCCCCCTCCCCCCCCCCCTCCCCCACCCCCGAGAAGATCTGAAAGATGACGATTTTGTGACTCAGTGCTGAGTCATTAGGGCTGAGGTATCACTCTATCTTGACTGGATGGTCTTGATTGATTCTAGGTTGATCGGATGGCCTAAATTAATCCTAATCTCTATATAAACACATGTAGACTCAAACCCTAAAACCTAATCAAAATTAGAACCACGGCCGTCATGCTATCACCCCGCAACCTAGAGTAGCCGCCACCAACTAGAGGAAAAGTAGAGCTAATCAACTCAATTCAACTCAAGTCTATAACAACAACAACGAATTTGTCTACTTCAAAGGTGAGCTAAATCAATTTCAGAACATAGATCCCAGAACTCAAGACCTTCTTTGAGTTGTGAGTTCAATTTCTTTAATAAGATAATCAACAAGTTAATTGGGTTGCGTTATAATTTGGGTTATATGGCTATGTTTGTGAATCAATGGAAAAATGTGATATTTTGTGAATATATGCTAGTTGTTCATAATGATAGTTTTGTTGTGGATCCCTTTTCATATGCCCAATCACCTATGTTCAAATTGGTTCATGTTTGACTTCAATTTATATGCAAGTTTGGATGTAGATTATATGCTAGTTTCTATGTAAATTGTACACAAGTTTACATGTGAACCAAGTAAAATGACTATATGCAGGTTTAGGTAGAAATTGGATTCACATATATGCAAGTTTACACCTTTAGATTTAGATCTATGACATACATAGTTTTATGCAAGTTTGTGACTATGGCCTATGCAAGTTTGGGTGAAAACTATGTTTATACCTGCAAGTTCACACCTTTAGGTGTATGTTTAGATTCATTACAATACAAAGTTTATGCAAGATATGTTGGAATCCTCATTTGTAAGTTAGATCCATTTTTGTGTGTTATGAAAATTTGCGATGTTTCTTCCCTTTTATGTGATCAGACTAATTGCTAGTCTAATATATATATATATATATATATATATATATATATATTCGTGATAAGCGATCGAACAACGTAGGGACGATGGGAGTAATATTGAATATACTCATATTGAGAATTGGCATGTAATGGCCTTAAAAGGCGTACAATTAATTTGAGGCAATAATTAAAATTTGTTATACCTGAAATAAATGGACATAATTTAGGTGACAATTATGGACATACGTATATTTGGAGTTTATTAACAAATTTGAATAGGGATATAAATCCACTTTGGGGTTAAATAAAGATATGTAATAATTAACCGCTTAAGACACGAGGTTAGATTCGTTTGTGGTGTAAGACTGCCCGGACCCGCCCGGCAAATCCAACAGCCACAAATGCCAGTCTAATGTGAGAGGTCAAAGGCACGAATTAAATGCGTAACAATTGTAAAGACACGAGGTTAGGCTCGTTTGCGGTGTAAGTCTGCCCGGACCCGCCCGACAAATCCAGCAGCCACAAATGCCAGCCTAATGTGGGAGGTCTTTACGAGGTTACGGTTTTAATGAATTAAGAAACACTTAACCAGATAAACATTTGGTGGGACATGGGGGGTTAAGTGGGTTCCTTGGTTGGCATGTGAAATTAAGAGGGTGCCTTGGGTGGCATGTAAAATACGATTAGATGCACTTAACTAAGATTGAAACATGTAAGAAGACATGAATAAGAATGGGGTTAAGTGGGGAAAACCTTAGAGGGGACCAAGCATAGGTGGAAAGCTTGTGTCATGCATGGGGCCCCTTTTCAAACCAGTAACCCATTAAGTATCTTTGTGGGCTCGACCCAAGTCGAGGACGGGACACGCGTACTTGGTTTCACTGTAAGAGGTCAAAACGGGTTAGCGGTGGCAACGCAAGTCCAACGGGGTTATATGTGTGTGTAGGCCCGGGCTGGTAGGTAAGACGTTGTTGCATCGTGTAGGTATAAGCCGTGCATTTTTGGTGGTATCGGGTTGCCACTTTGGGGAGTGATACACCCCACTATGGGGCCAGCACGGGTATCTATGATTTAGGGAGCGGATTGAATAGGGGTAGTGGGTACACCTAGTGGAGATAGGGGTAGACGGCACCTATGAAGGCAGCTAGGAGTAAACGAAACTACCATTATCATTATTAAGTTCTGTAGGCGGGATCAACTTTTAGGGTGTTTGGTGTGGTGCAATGTAGTAATTATCTTATAGTGATTAGGTGCGCCTTTAACGTTATCTTTGTTCATCATATTTCCTTTGTTTGCTCTGTCATGTCCATTTGTTCACAGTCATTTCCTTATTTTCCATCTTATGCCTTATCCTAGTTACTTTAACGATTATATTGTTAAAGTTATTGCATTCGCCAGACTTTATGTCTGACCCCCTTTGTTTCCACCTCTTTTCTTCCTCCCCCCCCCCCCCCACCCCTCCCCTCAGGTGCTCAGGGTGGAACTAGTACTAGTGGGGCTTGATTGGACAGCTTTATCCCTTTCTTTGGAAGTTGCTTGGATTGCTGAAGTAAAGTTCAGCCTATCTTATTTATGGCTATTTTATGTTGGGGTTATGTCTTTTATTTTATGTACTCAGAACTTATTTGTCATGATGGATAACAAGTGTATTTGGTTTTGTAGTTGGTTTTTGATGTGATGTAACCAAACCATTTCTCCGCTGCAATAAAAGTGGTTTTTATTTTCCAAGCACCAATATATTTATCTGTCTTGTTTACTTTTCTGTTCTATACACAGTAAATGCTCCACCAAAATTAAGGCATTCCCTTTGTGAGTGACCTTAATGGACGTGAGATGTCACAACTGTAGATATGGATCTTTTCATATAAAAGAAGCCTTACATGATTATGGAGTAAAATGGTGATCTCTTTAAAGCATTTAGTACATTCATGGAATTAAGTGATTTCATAAGTATAAGATAAGAAAGCATTAACCTTAAAATACTTCTGCAAACGAAATGTGTTTTGGAACTTGCAAATACTATGTAAAAAGAAGTTTTGAAAAATAAAATTTATATGATGATAACATATAAATGTGTAAAATAGTGGTTAAAAATTTGTTAAAGATTCAGATTATATTTAGTTAATGTTTTATGAAGATTATTGTAGATAGGATAATTCAGAGGTGGAATAGATAACTTGGAATGTTAATTTGGAATATGTTGGTGAAACCATACTAATAGACTTGGAAAAATGACCTCCTAGAAACTAGATTAGTACACATATTTGCATTTACGCGTGGCACAAAAATTCAAGGAATCTCTTCTTTGGTTTAAAAATTAACGAAAGCAATAAGAGGATGGGATATATATTTTTCACTTCTTAGGCAAACATTCTTTTGCCATTAATTTTTCTCTACTGCGTGTGTTCCATTTTACGCGCATTCATGAATACATATGTGTGTGTATATGTATACGCCTGATTATAGGTGTGACGTGTGGGTGTATTTTATGAATTGCATGTGTGTTTGTGCGTGAGTATATGTATGATATACTTGTGGCATGTGTTTTGTGTATGCGTATGAGTTCATGGAGGCAACAAACGCCAGGAGAGGACAAAGGGATTTTCTATTCTTGCTAGGTTTAACGCTTTTAAGTAGAGATGATGACCAGTGTGAGTGGCTTGATGTGGGTGCTGTCTTGCTTCGTCTTGTGCATATATTCTCACCATGTGTTGTAAATCTTATTTCGGAAATTCCCTAAATTTTATAATCAAATAATGTGTATGGATTAAACTAATTTTATTTATGTGTTTATCGAAGTATGCTAACTTGAAATAAGTTTAATCTTGACTCGGGTGTTTTGTGTATTTTGCATGGGACACTCAGTTCAAGTCCTTAGTGTTCCAGGCTTAGAAAATTTCAGCTCGCAACGAAGTGGAGTGGCACGTAAAGATGCATATGGCGCACGCTCGACAAAACCGTAAAGCTTTTATTTATTTAAAAATTCATGTAATGTACTTATAAAATCTTCCGCTGTATAAATATTTTGTAAAATCAGATATTATTTGTATAAAAATTTCTTTTGTTGCAAATACTGTGTTTGTGATTCTGTGTTTATTTTGTTTAAACATGATAAGCTAAATAACAATCTGTCTTTTTGAACGTTTTGATTTGGTTTACATACCGACTTAAAGAGGTCAAAAAAAGGCAGGATGTTACAATAATACAACAATATTTACTTTATTTCCAATCGTAATTTCACTTGTCACTTCAGATTTCTACTTATTTTGCAACTACTGTAAGTTCACATACATTTATGTGATTCATATCTAGTATCTAATACTAGAGATGTATAAGTAGATTTTATAACATTTATATCTTAATTGTTTGCAGTCATACTTTAGCTTATTTTAGATTGTCTCTTTATTTCTAAAACAATTACGTTTAAATTATTTGAGGACAATCCACAAATTTTAATGTTAGTCAAGAAATTTTGATTTAATTTTATTTGTCCTTCTCAAGGATTAATTTAAATTAACGGAGTTATTTTGCTATTTAATATCTACAATAGATAATAAATAATAACTGATTCTATAATATTTATTTAATATAAATTCAAAATTTTGACAATCAAAATTTACATTAACATAAATATGACATTTAAACTAAAATACGCTCCCACTCAAATTAAAATCCCTTTGTTTATATATGCATATCGGTATACATATATAACGGTGTTCCAAGATCCATATCTAGTCATGCCTTGACCCAGCTTTGGCTAAACCCAAAACACAACCTTTTAGGTAGACATCTTATGTCAATTGTATCGTCTATATAACTCTTGGATCGCATGTTGAATAGTTTGTTCAGTATTATTCATTTGCTCAAAATATATAGAATAATTCATGCTATTGTCTCTAAGGCCATAATCCTATTATGCAGCCTTGTTAAGTCAGACCCAATAATAGATTGGAGCACCACATTTACTCCATCGCATATAACCAAAATAAAAGGTGCACAACGCATTGGCGTTAGTTACATCTAGTGATTTGGACAGTGATGAGTATATTATTGGAAGACGTCACCATGACTTAATATAACAAAAGAATTTTGCTTTAAAGGGAATTATAATTCGTAGTGGCGAAACAATATTAAAGTCATTTACATATATCAATATATATATATATATATATTATATTCTTAATATTAATTGGATTCAAATTAAAATATATGAAATATACATATATTTAAATTCAAAATTATGTATATATAAAGCATATCTATTTATTTTGAACATTCAAAATTTTAATTTAATACAACTTTTGCATTACATAGTATCAGATGTTATACAAGCAAGCTTGAAGTCTACATAACTTCTGAATACATGTGTATGTTCTGGTAGGCCCATTATAAAAGGATTAACCATCATCATATTTATATAATCAAACAGCATGCTTCATGAGACAAGTATATCATTATGTATGTTACATCTAACACCAAACATTTTTGAGAGATTCATATACATGACTATATCAATATGGACACGTATATATAAAAGTAAAACTATTGCAGTAAGTACAATAATATTATTAAGGTGATTACTCATATACATATATTTAAATTTTGAATGCAAAACAGTTCTGCAATTTGCACATCCAACATACAATACATATCAGTGATAATTATATGTATTCAGGCATAACAATTACACATTTTTATTACATTTCATATGAGAATATACATCTATACATATCTAAATATCTATAAACTTCATTCAGACTGTGGTTGCATTTGCCAAAACTAGCTTGTGTCCTCCCTTTTACATCTGAAACAATTTCAGAAATTTATGTCGTCCCCCTGTTAAAACAGTTTTAACATTCACGGTCAGTGTTTAACAAAATTACATAAATTACATCGAGTGTAAACCTTATGTATTCATGCAACATTAACTCATATACATCAAATGTATATTTGTTATATATATTTTAATTTACACACATATGCTGCAATTTGTGTGTGTATACACACACACACACACACACATATATATATATATATAATGTATACACATATACATTCAGCCACATGCTATGTATAGAGAATTGATTCTCTATAAATATAACACTTTCATGGTGCATATAGAAGGGATGAATATTATGAGGTTATAAAATTTACATATTGAAACAACATGTTGGCTCACAGGTATGTCTAATAACCTATATATAACTACCATTAGCAAATCAAATTTGCAGAAGGTATAAGAAAATATCAAATATATGAATAAATTATATTAACCATGTATAAATCCTCTAAATATAAGACAAGCTTATTTGTTAACCATACCATACAAGTTTGAATGGTAACAAAAACACACAGATCATATATGAGTGTGTTTCTAACTTAATGATTCAATTAATCATCGAATCTGGGTTCTTTATACTTAAAATAAAATGGGTCTTAATCAGTGAAAGGATGATCATTGTATGCATATAAAATATGGATGGTTAATTTTATAAGTGTTAATAGGTGTTCAATCCTATGTTCCTATCAGAATCTTACAAATCTAGATAGAGAAATTAATGAATATTTATATCAATAGCATATATCATCAAGCAAACATACTGATCTTGAACCTATACTTAGGTTAACTATGCTATTCAGATTGTCATCAGGTGGCATAACAATGAACAATTTCTAAACCCATTTTGTGTGTTAAGACAACCATCATGATTGATAATATAATCAACATGAGGTTATCAAGTATATTGATAGTCTGACTAATGGGTAATATCCATTACAGTCTAACTATGCAAACTAGGATCAAATAATTGTATGTCTATAACTTATAAAACTACCAAATGGTGTATAGTAACATCAATCATTAACAATAGGATTTAACTTTTAAAACATGTTCACTGTATTGATAATATTATGCATACACCATAAAGTTTAAACTACAAGTCATATTTGTTATAGATTTTAAACAAGACTAATAATATAATATAAATATAAATATATATTTATCATTATAAGCAAAGAATCCACATAGTAAATTAGATTGCATCTTTTACTATATAATGTGCTATCAACAATGTATAGTATAAGGTCTAGCAAAATTGTGTACTTGAACATATTTAAATAGGTGCAAAATATATCAAATATACTTGCAGATCTAAAATTCTGTTGGGTGATGATCAAAAACATGTTACATACACAAGTCAAACTCATATTCAATTATATATGTATATATGATATATATATGTATATATATATATATATATATATGCATATACTATACAGTTTGAATCAATCTTCCAAAGATCAATAAAACTGCAGGACTTATAATACGAATATAGATTCAAAGTATAATGAACAGATTTAACTTGGTTAAATCATTCGATTAATAAAATAAATAATTGTCCCAGTAGCAATAAAACAGGGTTATTACTAAGTTATTACAAGTAAACCAACCTAGATGCAAACATATACGAATATGTATGTACACTGTTTACAATAAGGTGATATAAATATGTACATATCAAAATGATTCATATATTACCATTCAATATATATCATATATATATATATATATAATAAAATACGGTTATGTACAGATGACAGCACAGTAACTCGTATAATAGATTTAATTTGGCATAACTGACAACTTTTGACAGTATTATTAAAACTGAATTAATATTGGATCTGAAACAAAATACAAAAGATCTTAAAACTTTATAACATAAACAATTCTCGTAATTATATATGTATAGAGTTATGAATCAATTTATTTTATATCATCGTCATCAAAATGAACACAAGTCGATCAGTATCAATAAGATATAAAATGATATTTATGGTTATTCAAAAGGATTTCAGAAATCTGTTGCAATTCCCATATAAATCTGAACTATTACAGACTAATATAAAATTCTTACATAATGTAAGTAAATTTAAGAAATATAGTTTATCAATATAAACTATATAGAAGGAATTGATTCATACGTTGAATTAGTTTACAAAACATGATCCAAAACAATTTAGATATGTATAAAATTACCAATTTAACTAACATGGATACTTGATCCCATTTTCAGTCATCAATTCTTGATCTATATGAGAGCATATTATACTTAATGATTTCCAAAATTTTAGTAAACATCTGAAATCATTATTTAAACCATACATGATTAACTTTTAATCATTAGTATCAAAAAAAATTCTTGATCAAGTAAGCATGGTCCTTTAGGATATTATAATCACATTATAGCATCAGTATCATATATATAAATTCTAGCAAGTTCACAAGAATTTGATATAGTGATGACCCATTTTACTGCAAATAATTTCAATACATAAAGAACCATATCCTTCAATCTAGTTTGTATAAGATATCAACAATTGTTTGGTTTTTTGAAATCAACATTTGGTTTTGAATAACAGATCCACATCGCTTTGTTATCAAATACGATGGATGCAAACGTCAATGAATCAAACTTAATTGAATAACTTAAATGAACAATATTAAAACATTTAAAAGTTATTGTTAAGTTTAAATCCAATCTCATTTATTTAAATAATATAACATCAATATAAAACTGAATCAATGTTTAGTATTTAGCACGAATCCTCTTGTAATTTTATATCATATATCAAAATTAACTGCAGTAAACAATTTTACTTTAGTATCGAATACAATTTTGATTGCAGCGGAACAATTTTGATTCTATAAATAAAATTACTATAAATTCTAGTATCAGTGGGTCCTAACACATGATTATCAGGTAACTCAAGTAAGCAGAAAACAAAATCATGATTCAAAGTACTAAATTTTGCAAGCGTATGGCTCTGATACCACTGTTTGGTTAATCGTTCTAATCGAAACCCTAGTTACAACAATTTAAATGATTCAAATCATGGATCTATGCGAATAAAGTAAATCGAATGTTACTGGATTAAGAACAATACCTGCAAGATGTCGAACCTTAGAAACAAGATTGATCTCGAAACCAATAGGAAAGGCTGGAGCATCGAATTGAGGAGCACGACAATTGCCATGCCTCTATAGTTGTCCACTAGAACGAATTCTTCTTTAATCAAACTGAAGAAGATTAAGGATTGGGGTACTAGCCGCCGTCTAATTTTAGGGTTTTGGAAAGACTATTCACGATAGATCAAAACAATTTTTGATCCTGTCCTTTTATATGGTATAGCCGCCCTTAATAAAAGGAGAATGGATATCACTTTTAAAATCAAACGTTTACCACAAAATTAGGAACTACTTGAATACGAATTCCATCTTAAATAAGATATCAATGGATTGATATTTTTATCTGTCTAAAATTACTTTCTCCTTATAACGTTCTATATTGTGTGACCTTATAGGTTATTACAACGTTGGCAATAATTTTAATCGTATTTAAATTATAAACAGTGAGCGGCATCTAGTAATACATCGCTGCTACCCAAGTTATAATAATATTATCGATTCGATACGACCATTTCTGTAACCAATGTATCAATGTAATATAATCCTTTTAACCATTATATCCAGAATTAAACTAAAGGCATGGATCGTATCATCCTCGTTATGTTTTAATCTGTTTTTCTTGATCGATGAGTAGACTATTTAAAAAAAATCAATATTTGAGCACGGCCATGCATTTCACAGTCTCACTCAATCAAGAGGCACATGGATATCACTACGAATATATCGCAGGGCTAAATTCCATCTAGATCATTCATAATTTTCGTTCGATTCGAGATGTATCCAATAATCACCGTTATCGTTACTCTGTTACGAAACAACTTTAGATGATATCAAAACACAAATATCCTCGAATAAAATTATAATGATTTCAGGTCTACATCACTGTCACTATGAGAACAACTTATGATACTGTTGATTATATTCCATGTAGTTATCTCACGGTGGGTCAGGCCAATACGCTATTCTCCAATACGTATTTATATCTTGACTTTAATATCACGTTTATTAATGATCAATGAGATGTGATCATCAGTCAATCAATATACTAGTCTCAACGCTTTATTGCTGTCCTATATAAACAATAAAACTTGATTAGGGACATCTAAGAATTATAATAATTATCACATTATATAATCTCAAGTTCAATCTTACTCAAACTATATAATTGCGTATTATTATTCTCAGGACTTCTATTAAATTATTATTTATATTACGCAGAAAATATAACATAATAGAATATTATTATTCCAAATAAAACATTAACGTTATTAATCACATCTAATGGATTGCCTCTAGGGCATAAACTCTAACATACTGACCATAAATCCCTTAAGTATCTATTTTGTTAACGTGACTTAAACTTGAGACAACAATGATGGATGGAATATATTGGCTCATTTGACTTTACAATTCAGTATACCCTAGGCAAGGAGAATGTTGTAGCGGATGCTTTAAGTATGAAGCATGCGACTTTGAATGCGATGATCGAATGGAAACAATTGGAGTTCCTCACTAGTTTTAATTTGCAACCCTCACCAACCACTTCCAATGGTTTTCTTGGGGTTATGATAATTAGACCTACCCTAAGAGAAAGAATCCTAAGCATGCAAGACATTGAGGAGGAGTTAAGGGGAATAAAGGAGAAAGTAGAGAAGAGGGAGACCTTTCCTCATTCGGTTAGGTATTCGATCGGAAATGATGGGAGTTTACTTTGGGAAGGATGACTTTATGTCCCTAAGGATGAAGGGTCGAGGAAAGAAATCTGAGAAGAATGCCATACGTTGAGACTGACCGTACACCCTGGTGGGGATAAGATGCACATGGATATGAAGAGGAATCTCCATTGGGAAGGAATGAAGAGAGACATAGCCGAGTTCATGGCCAAATGTTTAACATGCCAAAATGTCAAGGCGGAGGAAGGAAAACCTGGAGGACTGTTATTACCTTTAGAGATCACCACGTGGAAGTGGGAACATATTTCCGTGGACTTCATAGATCGACTTCCTAGAAGGTAAAAAGGGAATGAGCCCATTTTGGTTGTGGTAAATCGTTTAACCAAAGGCGCCCATTTTATACCAGTCAAGAAGATAAGGATTGCAGCCTCGTTAATTATGTGTCAAAGAGAAAGTCAGATTTCATGGGATTCCATCAAGTATCGTGATTGATAGCGATCCCTTATCACAAGCGAATTTTGGAGAAGCCTACAAGCAGCTTTGGGGACGACCCTTTACTTAAGTATGGCTTATCATCTGCAGACCGACGGATAGACAGAGTAAACAGAATCTTAAAAGACTTTCGTAGATCTTTTATCATCGACTTTGGAGGAGTTTGGGAGCAACACCTAACACTTGTGGAGTTCACGTATAATAATAGTTTTCAATCGACGATTGATATCGCCCCTTTCGAAGCACTACACGGGAGGCCATGCAAATTACTAACTTGTTGGTGGGAAACTATCGACAAGGTTATACTCAGACCAGACTTTGTCCGTGTATCCACGGAGATGGTATATTTGATTAGGCAGAGAATGAAGGCAGCCCAAGACTGCCAGAACTCGTAGGCCAATAAGCGTAGGAGGGAAGTAGAATTTAATGTTGGAGACTTAGTGTTCACGAAAGTATCCCCTCTAAAGAAAACTATTCGGTTTGGAAGACTGGGATCTTTGGCCTACCGAGTGGATCTCCCAAAGCATCTATAGGGGATCCATAATGTTTTTCATGTATCTCATATAAGGAAAGGCCTTTATGATTTTGCTATTAGACTTGAGCTTGATGAAATTGGGGACATAGAGAAACTCGAGTTGGAGTCCAGGGTGCCTCGTGCTACTACAATGATTATATAGCACGGAATCAAGAGATTCCTTGATAAAACCGTTCACCTCGCCCAAGTACAATAGGGAAATGACCCTATGGAAAGCACATGGGGCACCAAGGATAAGATGAGATAAACTCACCCAGAGCTTTTCACGGGTTAAGTTTTCCTCAAAATATTGTTTACGGATGCATCGTGTTTGCTAGATTGGATGTTACGAAATGGATGCAACACAATTGCACCAAGCACTCATATAGAATAATATGCACACTTAGGTTGTTTGCATCCATATTGTATCACTTATTACAGCTACATGCTAGGGTAGAGCTCACTTTAGTGAGTATGCAATTCATAATCAGTGCGAGTCATGGATGCTTGTGGATGAGTTATAAATAACATGGGTGTACAATATGGATGTTTCGTGCGAGTTGTATTTTTCGCCCCTTAAACAGATTTCGGGACGAAATCTACTTTAAGGGGGGAAGAATGTAACACCCCATAAAATTCATAAGTATTAATAAATAAATAATTAAAAACAAGAAATTAAATTATATGGCTAGAAAATGAGATTTTGCAACTTCAGGAATTTGGCTATGAAAATATTTTATTTGGATTTGTGGCGAAATTCTAAATCGTTTTCATATATAATATGTTGAAAATGGTTAATGTATGAAGAAGTTATGTACAAATGAATTTGGACAGTGTATGCATAAAAATATATATAATTATGTGGATATTATATATATTATCCAAATAATAATTAAAATGAAAAGAGGGAAATTCAAAATTTGAATGTTGTGATAAGATCAGGAGGACAACATATCTTGTATATATGGAATAACATAAAAAGAATTGGAAACGTATTAATAAAAATAAACAGCTTAGCAACGCAACAAGATTGGGCATTCCAACTTGAAGGGGCCAACCACTCCCCCCTTAAGTGGGGTCGACCACTAGGCGGTTGTGGAGCTCAATTCTACGTTTATGGTTAAGTGTTTTATAAGAGGTTATGTTTATATGAAAGGCTTATATTAAATTTTACTAATCCAAAGGCTCATGCTCGCACGAACAAGTATAAATAACCCCTCAAACCCCATAGTAGAAACCCTAATCTTCTACATTTCTGCCTCCTTGCTGCTAAATTCCATAGAAAAATAAAGAGAATAGGGTGCAGGTTTCTTTTACTTATCTAACTCTATTCTAATTCTCTTTATTTCTATATATCTAAGCTTAGGATTCTGGAATTTAGCATAATCATATGTATAAGAATCTAATTATTTGTTTCTTATATGTATATTGTTAGGAGAACAACCAGAGCTTGCTTGAATGTTAAGAACCATTGCAGATCTTGAAATTCTACCACATCTCCGCCTAATTTGTGAGTGGAATTTGGTTTTACTTAAAGGCATATTCATACTTTTAATAGTTTGCCATATGAATTGAAATGCCTATGAAAGTTTGGATAATGCGACAATATAAACGTGAAAATCCCCAAATCTTCTATTTGTAATCACATATGGAATTGTCATGCTGAATTAGTTTTGTGGAATTGTGGTTTTTGTAATGGACCAAAGGTAAAAATGAGTGTTGTACTATTATTTATATTTTATGCGATTCACCGTTATTTTCATTTGATTTAGCCTAAAAAGGTTTGAATTTGAATTGTTTCATAATTTGAAATGGGTTTGGAACCTATTTTGGATGTAAAGGTGTTCATAAATTGGAATATATCAAATGTAAATATTTTTGGATGTATACCACCGCAAAAAGGGTGAATTGGGTGAAATATGGATTTTAAACATACATGTGAAATTGTATGTAACACTATACTTTTAATTTAATATTGAAATCATCTCTACATGCCTAGGATGCAGGTTTAAAATTGTATGTATATATGTTTTTCCATCAATTGCTACTTGTTATGTTACCATATTGTTATTGTGCCAATGTTGTAGCGGTAAAAATTATGGAAAACCCAATTTGCATGCCTTAATTTTGATAAAATGACAATTACCACCTCGTTAGAACGTTTCCCTATTTATACGAATGTTACGTTAATTAGGCGCTATTATTATATTACTTATATAAACGAAATCAACGTAGTTAACGTTGTATTGATGTAATAAATGCTATTAGGTAATAATTTGAATTTGAAACATCCCCTTAACAAATATACATATTTATATTTGTTTTCTTGTGTGTGTATATATAGAATGGCTTAAATATATAAATAAGTGACACATAGGCATGAGGTTAGTTGTCATTTGTGGTAGAAGCCTACTCGGAACTGACTAGCATATCTAGCAACCACAAGTAGGTCAAACTAATATGAGATGTTTAGGTGCCATTGTCCATTCATAAACTTAGTACACTAGACATGAGGTTAAACCGACTTGTAGTAGAAGCCTGTGCGGAACCAACCGGCATATCCAGCATCTACATGTATATGGTTTAATGTGAGAGGTCTAGTGTGTGTATATATATAAGTCTGATGTGTGAAAACAGATAGGTTTACTACGCCTTAAGAAGGTCATAATTGGCTGACTCACCTTTTTTTTCTAATTTGGGTTTTAAATGGTTAGGACTAGGATCCCTCCGAAGGTTTATACCTTGGAGAGGAACCAAAGTCATGGGACCCACCCTTATTAGTATTAAGGTTGGCCTTTGGGTCCCTTTCCTTTAAAAGTGGTTAGGAATAAAATGTTAACGGAGTACGGTAGTTCACGGGGATGTCCACTTCGTCTAGAAGCTTGCAAAGATTTAACTAGGGACAGGTTGGTAACTAAAAGGATATGTGGCCAATGCATGCTCACCCACCATCTAAGGAAAGTCTGAAGCGACATAGGTGTCCTACTGGTCAATATCTGTTAAGTAGTAACGTTCGCAATACTACTTCTCATATTACCAATGGGAGCATAGACTTACGAACGTTGACGTACTAGGACGGGGTCAAAAGGAGCTAGGGGTCCGCCTCAGGGTTATAAGACATTATAGGAATTCACCCTTAATAGGGCCATAAGTGATCGAGAATGTCACCTAGTTGGGTCTTTACCTAAAGACACTAATGGGAGATTGACTTGGATATCCACCCTATTGGTTAGAAACTTGATGTTTGTTGTGTGCGGCGTAGATATTAAAAATACTTGTATGGATATTAAGTAACACTATATTTCAGTCACCCAGAACTTTATGTTCTGATCCCCTCTCCTTAACATCCAACTGGTCAATAGATCGGGTAAGCCATGGATGAAGTCATGATTGAAGCCGATGGAGAAGACGAAGTTATTATGATATTATTAGCATTTATTGCTTAGCTTCTTTTGGATTCTTATGAGATTGAACAATTTGATGTACCTATTGAATAAATGTAATTGCGACTATGTATTTCTATGGTTTCAAAAAAAATGGTACATCTTATTTTTGGTATTATATTTTCTCTTTCAGCTGTGTGAGATTTCCATTCGAAGTATATGTTATTATTATCTGTGCAAATGTAATCCTCACAGGAACTAACGACCTGTTTAGAATGGCTCTAGGTTTTGATGGGTCTTTTCTGGGTCGAAATTTAGGTCCATTCCGAGTGGGTTGTTACATTGACCTTCTCCCATATTTTCTTTCGGAGGTGAAGCTAGGTTGATTGCTTCTGGTGTCGCCTTGCCCCTTTCTTCCTTGTATCGGTACCAAGCCTGCATGGTCTGTGTTGGTACCGGTAGCGTGTAAATAAAAGTTTTCTCTTCTTGGTTATGGTATCGGATGCCTTGGTGGTTTGGTGTCGATTTCGTGCTTCCGAAACCATCTTATGTTGCTTTTTGTGCTCTGATACCGTTTCACCTTCATTCATTTTTGTATCGAAATCTGGTAGTAACAGCTCCTTTTAACTTTAGCTAGCCATCCTGTGGCTTCAAAAATCCTTTCACAGTCCATTATCCAAGCTTAAGCACTAACAAAACCTTCTATTCCTAAGAATGTTTTTCCACCAAGGTTCACGAAGCTTATATAATATCATGGAAAATCAAAGGCTACCTCAGCAGCAGGTGCTGTAGGCACCACTGGGGCGAGATTAGCAACAGGGACCTGTTCCACATTATTGAGATACTGTTGGAACCATTCTGTCAAATACCGGGGTCTTTCTTGGTTTCCCTATTCGGAAGGATTATCTACCATTCTACAATCTGAAAAAGAAAAGGAAGAATCCTTTCGCAGATACTCTTGAGATAGTATTCTAAGCTAAAAAGGGAAGAAAATGATAAAGTTTCCGAGTATAGTTGTGTTTGCTCATTGGGGTAAGTATATATATTATATATAGTTTGCGCAAAAAAAATCAAAATACAAATATGCCTCTCATACGTACAATTTCCTTATAGTTATGTAACCTATGCTTTGATACCAAATGTAACAACCCACCCGGAATCGGCCTAAATTTCAATCTGGAAAAAGCCCATCGAAATTTAGAATCACTCTAAATGGATTGTTGGTTCCTGTAAGGAATTACATTTACACAAAATATCAGTAAAACATAGCGTTATGGAATCTCACATAGTGGAACAAAAAGGTATAAAATCACAATAAGATGTACCATTTCATAAAAAGCCAATGAATTCGAATACAGATTGTCAAGATACAATTATTCAATTGGTACATTATTATGGTTCATAATCTAGAGTTTCCATAAGAAAACTAGGAATGATAACTAATAATAACATAGTATCTCCATTGCCTTTGTTAGGCTCCATCTTTGTTTCCTTCATTGGATAGTTACCCCACATACAGACCTTTTATATATGTGAAGGAGAGGGATTAGAACATAATGTCATGTGTGACTGGAAATAATATTTGCTTGAAGACAATTCCTTAGATTTAGCAGGTTATAAATGTCAAGGTATGCTTACGAAACACAGAAGTGCATACATGTACGAACTAATGAGGTGGACATCTGAATCACTCAGTCACTTAAGGCCTGTTCTAACATAGTTATTAAGGGTGGATTCTCATGATCTCTTATGACCATAAGGCAGACCCTAGCCACTTTAGACCCGGTCATAATGCGTCAACGTTCTTAATTATATATTCTCATAAGTAATAAGAGAAATAATGACGTCCTCTTAATACCGATTTAGGGTAGGCCCGCATATAACCATTTAAGACCCCTCCGGTGGACGCCCCATTTTACTACTTAATTGATATTATGGTAGAACAACTATGCCGCTTAAGACTTCCCTTAGATATAGTTGGTGAATTAAATAGCATGCTACGTCCAACGTATACCAACTCCGTCCCTAGATTGGCCCTCCCAAAGATCCTAGAGGAAGTGGACTGTAGTGACCCAAAATTCCTGTACTCTTTGAATCGACTAATTACACTCCAGTCTGATCCAAAGTGCACGGAAAATGGATTACTAAAGAAGGAAGTTAGAAGTTGAGAAAAGTTAAGAAAGAAAACTAGAATAGAAGAAGAAGAAGAAGAACCAACACTAAATCATAGTCTCACATCGCAACGGAACAAAATATAATATAGAAATAATCTTTGTAAAGAACTTGGATAAATATACTTACACACATCAGAGTACAGCAAACAAATTTGGACAGTTATAATGTCCTATCCTCATATACAATACACAGCGGAATAAATATTATGTATATCATACGTCCAGACTCTTCCAGCTCGTCCTTGAACTTCACAACATCCGATAACCTGGACATGTAACTCGGGCTGACCCGAGACATTACAAACGCCACGGATCAGTCTGGAGAACCAGCGTGGAAAAAACTCACCAAGTTTGAATAACATTCATATTGCTTAACTTTAGAAAATCCGTTTGAAAAGAAAAGGATAATAGTAAGACCAGCCCACACATAAACACGGACGGTTTTTACCTTACTATAACCCAAAACATTTTTGATATATTGAAATCAAGTGATATTATAATAATGTCTATCAAATCACAAGTAAATAACCAAATAGTAGAATGCTTGCATCTCACGCTCTACATATATAGTATAAAATCAAAAACCATGGGCGTTTATTGGAGATTGGATTCCAACTGCGACTAGGTATGGGATCACCTTCTGATCAGTGTACTTTAGAGGGGATACACTGGGGTTTAACAAGAAGTCTTGCAACCCGGCCATACATGATCGCCCACTCATTTAGCTTGAGTGTGACGGATGTATTATCACCCAGTAGTTTTAGGGGCCCACTGCACATCCGCAGAGATACAGAATTGAAAGGAGAACAAATAAGAAATTTCTCTAGATGGTGATAATACACCCTACTTGGGTATGACCCACCTAGCCATGTTGCCTGCCCGATTTTTGTCATTTCCCAGTTGTTGAGGCTTGAGGTCACGTTTAACTTCAGAAAACAGCACGACACCATTTACTTTGAATGCCACATCGTCAGATCCACCAAATCACTAATTGACGTCCATAAATATCCTTTGGGTGTTAAGCAAGAGAATTTCTCCGCCACCAAACTTGGTATATTTGTAAAAATCAACTTACGTGACCATCAGGAAATACTCTGTCAGACACTTGTCCAAACAAGTCATCTAGGAATAGGATGAACCGAAGGCACTCTCCTACTGCATCCTATATAGGAATCACCCTAAGGATCAATAGTGAGAAGTCCTTGCAATCCGAAGATTTCAATCATGACAGAATCACAAGTCATAATGACTCTGGTAGCTGGCCAGAGAAATTTAACGAGTAGTCCTTCCGCTCACGAAGATCCCCGGTCTTCAATGCTCCATCTCAGTCAACTTCTGATGTCTTCAACGTTTACGTATTTACTGGTCGGAATGGTTTTCGAATATAAATTCGATCCCGGTATGAATAATCGATAAAAGGCCAGTTTTTGATTGTTGGTTATTTAACTATCAAAATAAACATCCATGCATCCAAAAACAAAGTGGATCTACTGGTTCAGTGTACAACGTCATTTGGCTACTTTAAGCTTGCCAGTAGTAAATCAAAACTCTTAAATCTCCAAATATTTGGATTACCCCATTTATTTTAAACAAGAATATTCTCAGAATCATTTTACTCAACTAAAAACTTGAAATTTAATGGAAATACTAGATTATTTCCCCGTCTACCCTTGTTACCAAACTAATATCATCCTTTGTGTAATCATGAAGTCATTCAAGTTGGGGTATTCTAAATACCTCTCAGGCCTTGATTGACGACATGCTTACCTTTAGAATAAATATAAGTTTGTTAATAGAACTAATCTTCAATAATTAACATTAAAACTCCATATATTATTCGACTTAAACATGGGATTTTAAAACCATACTCTTTACTTTGAAAACCTCATTTCCAATTTCAAACATCTTTATTCAATAAAAATCATATCGATTACCTTTAAAAACATCCTTCCAATAATATATACGAGTCTTTGTTATGTTATAAACAACACTACTAATAAGTTAGTTCCAAACTTAAATTGAATTCATCTCAAATAAACTTACCTTTTTAAATATTCCAATTTAAATCAAATTATTAAGCTTACTTGCATTTCCGATTTCAAATCCATTTTGGGTTACTATTTCAACTTCGCTTCATACATTCCCACCTTTATACTTTTAAAATTCCATTTAGGCTTCCTTAAGTTTATAATCGAACTATAAGCTCATTTCATTCTAGAAATCATTTACATTTTTAACCCATTTAAATCAATTAACAATTAATTTAAATAACTCACTTAATTGTTTCTTAAAAAAAAAATTGATCCCAACAATTAACTCTTTAGATAATACCGAAGTTGTTGGTTTATAAAACTTAATTAACAACAAGAATTTTCTTATAAAATTATTACTTAAGAATAATAAATATTGACCTTTCCTTTAGCATAATTTTATATTTTAAATAGCTTATATAAATAGGTTTTCAAAATCTATTTTTAGTTATAACATAAATTTATAACTTCATTTTGTCTATTTACCCGACGGTAAATCAACGTTTATAAAGCGATAGATTTCCTTGGCCATCCGCTGTAATTACTCAACCAATATTGTCCATTGGTTAACAATCATAACAACGTTGAATAGTCAACAATCAATCAATAACATCCATACAAGCATCCAATTATCTATCAACTACGTTTATGTTATTATAAACATAACCAACAAGGTAAGTTACCTCAGTTTGAAATATAATGGTTAAAATAACGATGTAATTAGATTAAATTAAACAAACGTTTAATTTAATTTATGAATATTTAAAATAATCAGCATTCATGCAAACAATCATCAGCCAATGAATCACTAGCAAACATTGCAAACAATATAAAAACCCGGTTTATATAAATATAAACAGGATAAACTGAGTGAGTTGAACTCACCTTAATTGCGTTTATCGTTAAAACCATTTGGTTTAATTAAATTAAACGCGCGTTTAATTCAAATAAATTCTCCAACTGCTTCCGGCTCCGTCCGTTCAAATTCCAAAATGTTATATTTTCCGATATGCTTCCAACGCCGTTCGTTTACCCCATTCTATTAACGTATGATCCATAAAAATATAAGTTACTGTTTACGTTATAATTAAACCTTAAATTAAAAATTAATCCACTGGTGATAACTAGTTAAAATTAAACAGGTCAATACACGTTGTTATTCACGTTCGTTCCTTTTTCACATTTCTTCCTGTGCTAGTATCATTTTTTTCCCAACAAACTGTTGCTCCTTTTCCTTTAAGTTGCGTTTATTTCTTCCCGGTTAAAAGCACGTCACGTCCACAAAAGCTTAAATACGAAGCCCCCAACAGCTTCTATCCAACTGCTCGAGATTAACGCTACGCCATGGAAAAACTCCATCACCAATTTATTGCTGACTACACTCACCTCCTCCATGGTCTCCATGCCACTTCCTCTTGCACAAGGAAACATCCCCATGCGTTCCTCATATTATATAATTCACGTTCCTTTTAATTTTTTTTCGATGTCATCTTCTCCTCCTATGCACTGTGACTGCAACTCGCGGCCTTAAACCGCTCTACTCCTTCTGCTTCTCTCCCAAGCCAAACTTCTGAACTCCTCTCTTATATATTATAACTCACGCCCTTAACAACTTTCCTCCATTTGCTTCAATCTCACACTTCTTTCTTCCCTGCTCTTTGTTCTTTTCGCACAGACCTTTATGCTTTAAATCTCCACGCTGTATAACTTTTCCCACCTGTTATTCATTCTCTCCGAACCCATGCTTTCTTCAAACACCATGCAAAGTCCATGCTTGCACCCACCCAGTTCAAGTCCGCACAAATCCATGCATTCCATTTCGAACAAGCCATGCAAATGCAGTTCTCCACCGTGACCTTCTCACTGTAACCACATGCCGAATGCATGAACTCACGTTTAAAACTTCCCCATGCATCTGCAACTCCAAGAAACCACTCCCCCGTACTCCGCTCGTGTCCAACTGATCGTGCTTTTCAATCTCTACCATTCAAGTCGGAGATCTTGAGGAGATGAACAAGATTGAAATTCGGAATTTCTGTAATTGTTGAGGGGATTTCATGATTTTAAGAGAAAGGTTGGGATCATTTCTATCTTCATTTTATTAAGGTAAAGGCGCGGTTTTTCTCAGCTGGAAAATTAGGTAGCATTTGGTTTATTTTGTGTTTTGCATTTTTAGTATTCGGCGTTAATTATGAAAGCTGTGAAGATTTGAAGTGTAGCGGTGGTGATGCATCGAAGGGAAAGGGAGTGACGGAGGGGACCGCGGGAATGGTGGACAGACGGATTTGTTATTGTCATTCTCTTGTTTCTTAAAATATGAAAAATAATAAAAAGTTATTTTCGGTTTTGTGTGTTAACTCCGTTATGTAAAACGGTCATTTTTCACGATATATGTGCATTGTCGGTATTTTTGTATGTCTGAAAACTCAAAATTGAAAAATCTAAACCAAGCGCTACCTTACATTTTTACATGGGGTTCCGGATTTAATTAAGCTTAAAAAAAAAAAAAAAAAATTGAGCCCAACGCCTCAGATTTATAGAAGAAGAAAGATACTTTAAGATCAAAGTCACCTCATTAGTTTACGGTAGGTCAGTGAAGAAACGATAGTGTAGGGCAGGTGGCGTTGGATTTGACTTTATGTTTGTAGTGAGGGTGACAATTTTCTCTTTACATTGCAAGTGCAGAACGGATTTGTATATGTACGAAGGCAGGAAAAACCAATGGGATAGGTGCAGATTTTGTTCAAAACAGCCACGTGAAGTAATTGGAAATGGCCGAAGAGAGTATAGAGTAAGTTAGGCTATCATAATTTACTTTTCTTTTCCTAGGCCACGTTCATTATATTTTTGCTTAGGACCTTAGGGTTCGTTCGCAGCTATAAATTGGCACATTCAGGTTTTTGTTCGCGTCCGACGCGTCAGACGCGAACACTTATTTCCACTTTCAAATGGAACGATTTGTGACGCGTCCATCGGACGCCAACGGCTTAATTTCCAACATTCTTCTTTTTCTCCTACAAAACCATCACCTTCACCTACCTCTTCATCCACACTACAACAACCCAATCCTCTTCTATTTATTTTCAACCGAATTCGAGCAGCAATTAGGTTTTTTCAGTTTGGTATTCATATTATTTTCCGTTATTCAACCTTGTTTTTCCTTAGTTTTTTTTCAGTTTATTTCTAATAAAAATTGTTTTTCATTTTTCAGTATGGCCAATCAAAAATCTGCACATCACTGGTCGTTTACTGCAACTCAGATTATGCTGCAATATTCTGTTGATGTATATGGTGCTTGTGGCAGCAACAAAAAAAGTGTTCATAAAGTGATTGCAGAAAAATTCAACGATGCCATAGAAACCATTCCGGACATCGAACCGATTGACAAAACCAAAATCCGAAACAAATACGATAGTCTTCGCCGAGATTGGATGAAATGGGATGCATTAACGAACAAGACAGGAGCGAGTTGGGATGCTTATAAAGGTACAGTCTCCGGAAGTGATGAATGGTGGGAAGATCGTGTTAAGGTCTGTAAATTTATTTTGTTACCATTCATTTATAGACAGTTTCTTACAATTTATTTCTTACATTTAGGAATTTGGAACGGGTGTCTTGAAATATAAGAAACGTTCAATAGAAAACTTAGAGATGATGCAACAATTATTTTGTGGGACGAATGCACGTGGTCAATCGTCGTACACTCCTGCTGCTACCGTACAACCGTCGCAGACTGGCACGCCGCCATCAACACAAAGCATGTTTGACAAAACATGGGCATTCGATGAGTTTTTTAATCCATTGGATGAAACGCAAAATAATCATATTCAAAATTTGAATTCGCTATCAAATCCTCCAGTGCAACAAACTTCAATGAATCCACCAATTTATGAAGCTCCAATAATTCCTCTGTCCACCCAAAATCCAATGAATCCTCCTACTCAACCAACGCCACGTCAAAATTTAAGAAGACGACGTGGTGAAAGTGACGATAAGATGGCTATGCTCATTGACCTAATGCACAAGAGACAGATTAAAAAAACTCGCACGCATTCTGATAGTCCTAATACGGGCACTAGCGTGGAATCAACGGGAAGTTCTACAACAAATGCAAACACGGTAGCTCGCATGCAACGTCTTGGTGCAACGGGTGAGTTTGATGTTGCAGACACACTATTATTTGTTTTCGACCCCAAAATAAATGATATATTCACTGCTCTTACGGATGAGAAGCAAAAAGCTGGTTGATAAGAGGGCTTGCAGACAGACGCCACAAAAAAGAATGCCAAACTTATCTGATAAATACCAACAAGTAGGAGGTTCATGTCATCGTGTTATTGTATTTATGTCGTATTTATGTTTGTATTTTCTTTGTGTAACGAAATGTAGTCGTTTTGTTTTACGAAATTAGTATTTAATTAAATCAAAACAAATAATTTAACAATTAAATACCCCGCTCAGATACCATGCTCAAATACCCCGGTCGCAGCTAAAAACACATTTCCCGTTCACTACAGTAATATGCTCAAATACCCCGCTCAAATGCCACGCTCAAATACCCCGCTCGTGTTGGTTAAGATCGCACCCTTAGCAATATAGAGTCCAGAAAATAGAGTAGTTGATAGAAATAGTAGGTTACTATAGTTTATTTATCTGGTTGACGATTTGTTTTTATTCGGCTATTACAATATCTACCGTTAATTTTCGTTAATTGTTTTATATTCGTATCGAAATATGTGAACTTCAAATGCAACGAAAATGGACATCATATATAATTTGAAGTTACGGTTCTAACGAAATAAATTTCGTCAAAACCGGACTCCATTTGCAAAAATGGCGCTATTTTAATTTATCGGTTTACCTTTAAATTGCGTCTACCGAAAAAACAACTCCGTTGGGCTCCAGACTGGAAATATAGCAAAATTAGTTATACGTTTTCCAATTAATAATTTCAACCAGTACATACGAGTATCTACCCGTGTGCGGAGCACGGGTCTCATTTCAGTACACACACACACACACACACACACACACACACACACATATATATATATATATATATATACATATATATATATATAGGGGGCGGCTATTTGAACATAAAATTGGACACAAAGAGAGAAACACTGAGCCTCAATCATTGGATGCTTTTGTCTTTAAATGGAGAGGTGTAATTCATGCAGTGATCCAATGGTGCAAATCAATTGTGTCACCATTTGTGTCAAAATTTTGTGTCTCTTTAGACTTTCCCATATATATCACTACAAGAAAAACCGAGAATAGCGACAGATTTTTAGCAGCGGAAAATTTCGTCGCTAATTAGCGGCGGATTCCCGTGGGTTTCGTAAGAGAAAATAGTTTGGATTTTATATGTCACCTTATTATAAATTATTACCGTCGAATACTAATTCTGTTACTGAATTAATGGAAATTGCAGCTCTTTACCGTCATATAATATTTGATGCTAAATTCCGTTGCTAATAGAGTCGGATTACCGTCGACATAATTTTGAAGCTATTTTCCTGCAGTTTTCCAAGAGATTTGAAACGAACTTTTTTATTTATTAAATGTTTTAAATTTGTGTCATTACATAGTAATTAATTAGTAAATTTAAAATTTAAATAATTAATGTTAATAATACATTAGTAATTAATAATAAATAATAACTATTAGAAGTATATAAAATTCAATAGTTAATGCTAATTAATTTTTTTTTGAAAATTAACGTTGATTAATTATTAATTACTATATAATATAAATAAGAGGTAATAGTAATTAATAAAATACATTGTTGTTCGATGTTTATTAATTTTTTTTGATAATCAATGATTATTTAATATTAATTAATAATAAGAAGTAATATTTAATTCTAACTAGTAATAACTGGTGAATAATTTTTCGTTGTTGTTTTAATTTTAGTATGTACTTATTATTTACTAATTATAATTGAAAATTATAATTTATATCTTTGAAATTCTTAAATTTTGAATTTTGTTAAAATAAATTTTGAAATATTCATAAATTCTTAAACAAAATTTTGAAATTTTAATAAAGTTTGAAAGAAATTAAAAATTTAGATAAATTTAAACTTAATAGCATATTCAAATTTAACAAAACTCATAAACGAAAAAAATTAAAAATTCGAAAAATATATAAAGTATGTTGTATGTAATTACTTCTATATGTATTTTTGAGGTTTTGTTTAGTTATGTATTTACTTTGTACAAGTACTCATTAGCTCCAATCTGAAATTTTCCCTCCAAGCTGAAATTTTCAATTCAATTCGACATTTCCCTCCGTACTAAATTTTTGGTCGTGCTAAACACTCTTTATTTTCCTCGATTAAAAACAATCCCGCTCCTCAGCCTCCTTATTTCCCTCTGAAAATATCCACAGTCAAAAATCAGTGCCCCAATTCGTTCCCTTCGTTGAAAACCTAAACCCTAATTTAAATGGATCATCCGAACACTTTGCCGAAGCTATTCGGCGTGGAGCGGGATTTGTCGAAGCTATTTTGCAGCAGAATTCCAACAGATTTGCAAGAGATGAAAATAACAGTTTATTATTATAATTATTTAATAATCAATAATAAAATTTAATACTTATGAAATAGTATCTAATATTTAATAATTAATTTTATATAATTGTATTTAATAGTTACAATTGATAATCATAGTTGGTACTTATATTTTATAATTTAATCGATAATTATATTTTATATTTCGAAAAATTTAAAATCATCTTGAATAAATTTGAAATAAATCATAAAGTTTATAAAACTAATTATTGTTTGACACGAAATAACCAAAATTTCTAAACTTTAAAATATTAAAAAAGTTCATTTAATAGTTTAATTTAAATTGCATAATATTTTATATTCACTACAAGAAAATATGTTATTAATAACGTCATTTAATAACATTTTATTCTAAACTGTTATTGTTTAAGGATAAACATTTACTTTTTAATTCGTTTTGTTTTGTACCGGTGGGTGCTTTGTAAAACTTTTGGCTCCAAAATTTTCGTTCCCTCCAAAATAACAATTACCCCGTAATCCTAAATCGCACTTTGCCGAGTATCATCGCCCCCCTCTTCGCATTCCCTTTTTTCTCCAATCCCTATAACCCTAGATCTGACTCTATTTCACGCTCCGGAACAAGATCCGATCGCCCTTTGCAGTGTCGTTCATCGCTGTGTTTCTCCCGCCCACTCCTCACTATTGCGCCTTCAACGTGTGCTACAAGATCTGACTCTGACAGAACTGGGGTCTCAGAATCCGCCTGTAGCTGATTTTTGGTATGGTGTTGAGTTTTGGTAATGAAATTTTATTGTGTTTAGTAACCAGTGGAGTTTTTTATACATAATTTTTGTCTAATCTATTTACAATGGCGAAGCCGAATTCAATGGATATTATTATGCCGCACAAATTTTTGGATTGCCCATGAGTTTAAAGTTTCGAATTTTTCTGAGCTTGATTATTTTAATATTGTTTGAGGCTCGCTGTTTGGATAGTACACGAGCTTCCATATTTTTTTCCATATGAATTTGCAAGTTTGTGTTCAAGTATTTTTCTCCAAATGATTTTGGGCTTAATTGATACTGTTAATGATTTGCTCCGTTATTGATTTTTGTATACGAGCAGAATCAAATTCAATCTGGTCGACAAGTATAGATTAAACCAATTTAATGTTTTCGACATGCAGTTTCAAAATCATAGATTGATCGGTTCATGTTTGTTATATTGTGTAATAAGTTACTTTCCAGTAAAAGGAAAGTATTTGTATGCCAACATTGTATGTAAAAAAGTGCTGCTTCATTATCAAACTGTTATCAAAAACATGATCTCAACAGGAAGATGCACAATTATTTGTGTTTGTTAAGAACATGGGTACATAATGTATGGAGCATGACTTCCTTCTTGAAGGACATAAGTGCATAAGGAGGTGCAGTATAACTGTCTTTATCAACATGTGGTATCAGGCCTAGTGGGGTATTTTTATACATAATATAATGGGGAATGGTTTCTACAGTAGTAGGTGCGATGCAAATGAATGGACAACATGCTATTCAAATTCAACTATCATGATGCAACAAAGTAGGTTTGCACATGAAATTAATTATCATTGGCAGACATTAACAAAATAAGTTTGCACATGAAATTAATTATTCAAATTCCACTTGATTTTTTCAATACTAGGTGATTCCAATGTTTATGTAATAGTTGTTATTTTTTCTTCTGCTCTCCATATCGTGAGCTTTATTTGTGGGTTTGTATACTATGAAATTTGCTCATCTCGGATTGAACCAAGACCCAGTTCATCAAGCTTGAGGAGGTGACTCGTATTTTTGTGTTTTCTTAATCAGTAGTCATTCCCAGTTCTAATAGTCATCACATAGTATCAATTCATGTTTTATATATAGGGAGGATGGAGGTTGCTGGGTTTTGCCCATGATTCTTCTCCTTGTCAAAACTTCACAAGCTTGCTTCATATTGGCACATTGCAAAACTGGAAATTGTGGACCTTTTCTTTGTATAGTCCTAATCCAGAGGAATTCCGGGAAACGTGAAATGATACAGGGTCAGTTGCACGCACACACACACACACACGCACGCACACACACACACACGCATGCGCGCGCACACACACTGGATGCTCAAGATGTTATTCGTTTTTATTAGTTGCGTTGCTGTAAATCCACTAGGTACCTTGGAGTAAACCCATGCTGCACAGAGCCTTATTCAAGCATTTGTGCTTAAGGAGACTCCTATTTCTCAATTTTCTGTAACTGAAGGTAAAATAATTATCTTCAAATTATGTTTTTTTCCTTTTTTTTTTAAAATATTCTTTGCTAGAAAATTATTATGCTAGCATATCACAATCTGCACGCTGTCTTTATTTTCCCCTAAGTCACTAGCTTTATACCTGATGTCTAATCTGTTAAATCTTAGCAATGCAGCTTTATACATAATGTCTAATCTGTTACATTTTCAGTATCTCCATTAAGCATATGCTAGTAAGTTTTTATTTGTAGGATATTCTTTGTTACACCCCGTAATTTTATAACATTAAAATTCACAAATTAAAGTATACTTAATTTTTAGAAAAGAATTAAGTGAAATGGGTTGCGCAGAGAAATATATATATATATTGATATATATAAATTAAAAATTAAATAAATAAATATGCGAAAAAGTTCAAAACAGCGAATTGGGAGGGGAATAACCGAACCGGCCCATTTTTGAGGTCGACCCGAGCCCTGCTGGGTCGACTGGGGGTTAATCCAGGGTGTTTGGCTGTCAACCCGTGGGCCGATTCGCTCAAATGCAGATTTTGCATTTGATTGGTTCTCATAGTTCAGGGTTAATCTAATGGTCCTAAATAACTTCCTACACCTATAAATACATCCTAATGCTAACCCTAAACCTAATTAAAATAGAATAGTTACCGTCGCCATGGAAATCAATGGAGCCGCCGCCAACTAAGAAAGAAGAAAAGCAAATTCAATTCTAATTCTCTCAACCCTAAAGCAAAGCAAAACTCTCTCTTTTCTTCTCTAAATTGTGAGTATGATGATCTTAACACGATTATTATCATTTTAATTTGGTTGAGTTATGAATGGATTATGAGTAGATGATGTGAATTATCATATATGTTGTTGTAAACCCCTTTTGCTATCATGTATATTGTAAATCCAATGTTATGTGATGATGATATCTTATATGTTGTAAATCATGCTATGATGATGTTATGTATGTTGAAAGTTTCTATGCTAAGTTGTGATGAATCATACATGTTAAAAAGGCCATGATGTTACCATCTATGCTAGTTAGTTCATATTAATTAAATCATCATGTTTGGGTTATGTTGATCTATATGACAAGTCACATATGCAAGTTAGATTGATTAGAAAAGTTATGAACATATGCCAAGACATCTATTATGACATCTAGAATTATGCTATGACATATGTGATATCCTATGCTAGTTCACACCATCATTATGTTGCCTAAAAACCCCATATGCAAGTTTATGTATAGATTTGGGCTATGATCATATCATGTAAATTGAGACATTTAACAAGTTGACACCTTTTGATCCTTAACATGTGTAGTTTATGCAAGTTTCACCCCTATTATGATTAGATATATTTTAATTGTCTATATGTTGTGATAATTTATCTTTGTGCTAGGTGTTAGACTATACAAGTCTAGCCTATATTATGCGTTGAATAAGCGAACGTATAAACGTGGGGTAGGGGTAATATTAAGGATTTAATATTAAAAAGTTGGGGTGCAATTGATATGATTTTGCATGCCATAAGTGGATGGCCATAATTGAGTCAATTATGGACATCATTAAAAGTTGACTTAATTAATAATTTGAATAGGAAATTATTAAAACTGGGGTAAAAGATTTTAAGTGTTAATCAATGCTTAGGACACGAGGTTGGACTCGTTTGTGACGTAAACCTGCCCGGACCCGCCCGGCAAATCCAGTGGTCACAAATGTCAGCCCAATGTGAGAGGTCCTAGGCCTAAACTAAAGCATAACGGTTACAAAGACACAAGGTTAGACTCTTTTATGGTGTAAGACTGTCCGGACCCGCTCGGCAAATCCAGCTGCCATAAATGCCAGTCTAATGTGAGAGGTCTTTATGGGGTTATGGCTTGAATGAATTAAGAAATACTTAACCGGATAAACATGTAAGGCGGGACATGGGGGTTAAGTAGGTGCCTTGGGTGGCATGTGGAATCTAGGGGGTGCCCTTAGTGGCATGTGAAATACGATTAGTAAGACTTAACCAAACACACATGTAAATGAACATGACTAAGAGGGTTAAGTGGGATATACTAGTGACAAGCTTAGGTGGGTAGCTTGTGGGGGCCCATTTCGACCAGTATCCCAAACGTATCTTTGTGGGCTCGACCCAAGTCGAGGACGGGACACGCATGCTGGGTTCGACTGTAAGAGGCCAAAACGGGGAGCGGTGGCAACGCAAGTCCAACGGGTTTCGTATGCGTGTGTGGACCCGGGCTGGTAGGTAAGACGTCGTTGCATCGTGTAGGTATAAGCCGTGCATTCTCAAGTTGTATCGCGTTGCCACTTTAGGGGAGTGATACACCCCACTGTGGGGCCAGCACGGGTATCTACGAGTAGGGAGCCGATCGAAAGTGGGTAGTGTTGTACACCTAGTGGAGATAGGGGCAGACGACACCTATGTAGTCAGCTAGGGGTATGTAAGGCTATTTATAAAGTTTCTGTGTGAAGCAAGTAGGATCAAACAATAGGGTGACTGGTGTGGTGTAGTGTAGTAATGTGCGGTGCAGTGTAGTAATCATTCGTTAGTAATTAGGTGTGCTTTTACCGTTATCTTTAACGTTATCTTAAATGCTATCTTTATCTTCCTAAGAGTTCATAGACATTTACTTGTCTTCCAGCTTATGCCTTAGTCTAGTTATTTTGATAATAGTATTGTTAGAATTATCATACTCGCCAGACTTTATGTCTGACCCCCTCTATTTCTATCCTTTTTCCCCCTCCAGGTCCTCATGTTGGGCCTAGCTCTAGTGGAGTTTGATTGAATTGCTTCATCTCTCTTTGGAAAGCTTGGACCGTTGAAGTAAAGTCCAGCTTGTTATCTTTTTAATGGCTATTTATGTAATGGGATTATGTATTTTTTTTTTATGAAGATGGATATTGTACTTGGTTATGATCTATGGTTTTATGATGTAACAAACATGTTTAATTTCCGCTGCAATAAAATGAATTTTTAGATTTCCAAGTACTATTTACTATCTATCTTGCTGTAATTTTTCTGTTCTATATTCACTTATAACCTCCATGGAAGTAAATGCATTCCTTCGTGAGTGATATTAATGGACGTGGGGTGTTACACGTGGTATCAGAGCCTAAGGTTTCCAGAACAGAGAAAAATACTTTAGAAAAATAGTTATTTTTGGAAGAAGTGCTTTCAAAAACATGTTTTAATGAGAAACTTAAAGAGAAAAGTTTTTAAGAAAAAAAACATAATCCCCAATAGCCCATATCTTTGTCTTTCGAATTCTCCATTCTGAATCTTTCCATTTTCGTTTCAGCATGGCTGAAGATTTTAATCTACCCGACGGTATAACGATACCAGGATGGTATAGGAGGTTACTAGAGGCTAGGGCCGCTGCAGGTCCAGCCAATGTTCCTCCACCACCAGTTGCACCCGTTCCTCCTCCTCCTCCTCGCGTAGATACTTTTGCAAAGACGTGCAAGGAATTCAAGGCTAGGGGTGGAAAACCATTTCAAGGGTCGGAAACGTTTGTGGAAGCTAGAGATTGGCTTAAGGAGGTGGAAGAATTGCTAGAAATCTTTGAAGTAGAAGAAGGGAGGAGAGTTCGATTAGCAGCTTGGTTGATGAAGGGAGAGGCCTCGTTTTGGTGGGAGGTCACTAATAGGGAGCGTCCTGTTGACTCTTGGGCGGATTTCAGACGTAGGTTCGAGGCGAAGTTTCTCTTAAGGGCGGAAGAAAATCTATATATGGAAAGGTTCTTGACATTGAAGCAAGGAAGCTCATCAGTGAAAGAATATATCAATAAATTTAATCAGTTAGAAAGGTTTGGCTTGGACTTAGTGAACACGTCGGAGAAGAAGGCGCTGAGGTTCGTGATTGGCTTTAATGAACCATTGCAAGGGTTGGCTATGACCCACATCCCTATGGGGGCCACCTTTGAGAAGTTAGTAGAAATGGCGCTTATGCATGAGGAGAAAAGTGCTAAAGCTGATAAGGCACCCGAGAAGAAGGGGGATCAGAAGAAACCACAACAGCAAAACAAGAAGGGTGGTAAAGACAATAACGGCAAGGGAAAGAAGAAATGTTTTAACTGTGGGACACCAGGCCATCTCAGCAAGGATTGCCGAAAGAAAAAGAAGACAGGTTGTTTTCACTGTGGCGATGCGGGACATTTAGTGAAGGACTGGCCAAAGAAGGGGCAGAGGGAAGGAGCTACCTCGGGAGGACAGGTGCAGGCTCTTATGGCACCAGGGCAGGCAAGGGGACAAGTTCAGGCTCTCGCAGTCCCACCGCTGCAAGAACGAGGTAGAACCATTTCTGTTGAAGGCTTTGTTTTTCTGTTTGATCATCCTGTCCGTACCTTATTCGATTCGGGCGCATCACATTCGTTTATCTCTACATCATTAGTTGAATCACTGCACTTAAACACTAGTTTAGTAGAGGATCCCTTAGTTGTTTCTAATCCAATTGGGGGCTCAGCTTATTTGTCTATGATGTGTTTGGATTTGAAAATTTCCATACTTAGCGTTGAATTTAGATGTGATGCTTATGTGTTGGGCTTCACGGGCTATGGGCTAATTTTAGGAATGGATTGGTTATCCAGAAATGGGGCCGTTCTTGATTGTGAAAGGAGAGTTGTTAGGCTCGTGACTCGCCTTGGCAACACTCTCGAAATCTTTTGTAATCCCATAAATTCGGTTATGCTAAGTTATCTAAAATCGCTTGACGCGTCTGAGGAAAATCTACGATCTGTTAGAGTGGTCCGAGAATATTCGGATGTGTTTGAGGAGGTGAAGGGCTTGCCTCCGAAGCGGGAGATAGATTTTCTAATATATCTTGTGGATAATGCGAAACCAGTATCTTTGCCAGTACGCCACATGGCTCCACGTGAAAGGAGGGAGCTCATTAAGCAAGTGAAGGAGTTGCTTGAGAAGGGGTTCATAAGACGAAGTATATCGAAGTGGGGTGCTCCAGTAGTATTTGCCACGAAGGCGGATGGGTCCCTTAGACTGTGTGTGGACTATAGAGAACTTAATAAACTTACTAAGAAGAACAGACACCCACTGCCGAGGATTGACGATCTTTTCGATCAGTTAGTTGGCGCCTCAGTGTTTTCACAGTTGGACTTAGCCACTGGGTTCCATCAGTTGAGAGTGGCTGAGGATAGCATAGACAAGACTGCCTTTAGGACTCCGGACGGTTTCTATGAATGGCTAGTGATGCCCTTCGGTTTGACAAACGGCCCAGCATATTTTGTTGATTTGATGAGTAGGGTGTTTAGGGAGTACCTTAACAAATTCGTGGTAGTCTTTGTAGATGACATCTTGATCTTTTCTAAGGATGAAGAAGAGCATGCCCTACATCTTAGGGAATTGTTGGAGACCCTACGAGCGCATAGCCTTAAGGCTAAATTTTCTAAGTGTCACTTCTGGAGGAAGGAAGTACGGTTCTTGGGGCACGTGGTTTCCAAAGAAGGGATAGCTATAGATCCCGCGAAGGTGGGGGCCATCCAAGATTGGAAGGTTCCTAAAAATGCTACCGAAGTGAGAAGTTTCTTGGGGTTGGCTGGCTACTATAGGAAGTTTATCAAAGAATTCGCAAAGATATCAGCTCCATTGACACGCTTGACGAAGAAGAACCTAGTTTTCACATGGGACGTAGATTGTGATGATGCGTTCCAACGTTTGAAGAGAGCTTTGACTTCAGCCCCAGTCTTAGTATTGCCAGACGGGAGTAAGCCGTTTACCATTTATACTGACGCTTGTGGGACAGGACTAGGCGCAGTCTTAATGCAAGTGGGTAGGGTAATAGCCTATGGTGGAAGGCAGTTGAGAGCGCATGAGAAAATTTATCCTACACATGACCTAGAATTGGCCGCTATTGTTTTCGCGCTTAAGTCTTGGCGTCATTATCTTCTTGGCGATAAATTCGAATTATTCACTGACCACAATTCTTTAAAATACCTATTCTCTCAAAAGGACTTGAACTTAAGGCAGCAAAGGTGGATGGAGTTCTTAGCGTCCTACGACTTCGAAATAGCCTATACCCTGGCAAGGGTAACGTGGTGGCAGACGCCTTAAGTAGAAAAAGATTATCCTTAAGTCCTTTGTTTGTTGAGCGGCGAAGTTTAGAATTCATTTCGATGTTTGACTTTAGACCTTCCGTTGACTTCGTACCCGGTTTGCTAGCATCCTTGGAGGTCAGACCTATGCTTTTGGGACGGATTGGTGAGGCACAACGAGACGACCCGCAGTTGGTTGAGTTAGTAGAAAAACTCAAAGGAGGGGAGTCATCAAGTCATCTCCGTAGGTATACCCTAGACGATAAGGTTGGTTACGTAGGGACGGTAGACTTTGTGTACCAAAAGACGATGACCTAAGGAAGACTATTCTTGACGAAGCACATCGTTCGAAGATGACCATTCATCCCGAAGGGGACAAGATGTACAAAGACAGGAAGCGAGTTTACTTTTGGGCCGGCATAAAGAAAGACGTGGCCGAATATGTCGCTAGATGCTTGGTGTGCCAACAAGTAAAAGTGGAGCAAAAGAAACCCGGTGGGTTGCTTCACCCATTGGAGGTTCCACTATGGAAATGGGAAAGCATCTCGATGGATTTTGTGGATGGATTACCGCGATCGAGGAAGGGTAATACGGGAATTTGGGTTATAGTAGATAGACTTACTAAGAGCGCCCATTTTATTCCCGTGAAGAGTAAGAGGACTGCTCCATGGTTAGCTTCTGTATACATTCGAGAGATAGTTCGTTTACACGGTGTTCCTTCTAGCATAGTGAGCGACTGCGATCCTATTTTCACTAGCGAATTTTGGAGAAGCTTACAAGAGGCGGTAGGGACTCAGTTATGTTTGAGCACCGCATATCATCCTCAGACGGACGGCCAGACTGAGAGGGTGAATCGCATTCTAGAGGATCTGTTGAGGCTATGTATCCTAGACTTTGGGGGTACATGGGAAGAGCATCTTCCATTGGTTGAGTTCGCATATAATAATAGCTTTCAGTCCAGCATTGGTATGGCACCATTCGAAGCTCTATATGGACGACCTTGTCGTTCACCTACATGTTGGTGGGAATCTACGGATAAGATCTTACTTGGGCCCGATATGATTAGAGAGACTTCGGAGAAGATCGACTTGATTCGAAGGAGGATGAAAGCAGCGCAAGATAGGCAGAAATCTTATGCGGATAAGAGGAGGACAGATCTCGAGTTTTAAGTTGGGGACATGGTCTTTGTCAAAGTGTCTCCATTACGAAACGTTGTTCGCTTTGGGTCCGTTGGGAAATTAGCACCAAGGTTTGTAGGGCCATTTCCTATTAAGGAGAGGATTGGACGGAGGGCGTATAGAGTGGAGTTGCCCGAGAGACTTAGTGGTGCACATGACGTATTCCATGTGTCACATTTGAGGAAGTGCTTGCACGAGACCGCGGAAGTGGTAGAGCCGAGCTTGCTTAGAGAGGTGGAGATAGAGCATGATGCGACAATTCGACGAGCTCCTACGCTCATTCTTGGGTCGGAGATCAAGAGGTTGAGGAATTGAGTGGTCAGACTAGTCAAAGTGCAATGGGGAGATGATGAGAGCAAAGCTACTTGGGAGACGGAAGAGAAGATGCATTCACGATACCCTTTTCTTTTTGAGGGTGTGTCCTTTAATTTCTCCTTTATCGCTTAGCTTGTACTTGTCTTATCTTTAGTATATCCTCTCGCTAGTATCTTTGACCTTTAGTTAGGATAATTCTATGGTTGAAACATGTGTTTGAGACATGTTATGTATGGTGGATGCAAAGTGGGTGCAAGTGTTTGCTAGTGGTTGCTCGTGGATGCATATACACACACTATTAGGCACTTGATCGGCTCAGTCACTTCATATTGCATATTGCATATATATGGATGTATTTAGTAAAATGGATGTATAATGGTTGTATTATCATATAGTTGCTGCATTCGGGTGGATGGTTGTGCAAGCATATAGAATTAATATGTATCATTAGGAATCTTTTGCATACATATTGGACGCATGGCACTATCATGAATTGCACTAAGGAGGTCGACTGAATCAGTAGACCGCCTAATTTTGCATTAGATATGGACATATATACACACTGTGCATATAAACATTAAAGCATTAGAAGTCTTTTAAGGACAATGGATGCTGGTGTTTGATGGTTGAGTAGATGGACGATTAGATGGTAGGATATACATTCTTCTTGACTTGGAGATTTCGGGGAAGAAATCCTTTAAGGAGGGGAGAATGTAACACCCCGTAATTTTATAACATTAAAATTCACAAATTAAAGTATACTTAATTTTTAGAAAAGAATTAAGTGAAATGGGTTGCGCAGAGAAATATATATATATTGATATATATATATATATATATATAAATTAAAAATTAAATAAATAAATATGCGAAAAAGTTCAAAATAGCGAATTGGGAGGGGAAATAACCGAACCGGCCCATTTTTTAGGTCGACCCGAGCTCTGCTGGGTCGACTAGGGGTTAATCCAGGGTGTCTGGTTATCAACCCGTAGGCCGATTCGCTCAAATGCAGATTTTGCATTTGATTGGTTCTCATAGTTCAGGGTTAATCTAATGGTCCTAAATAACTTCCTACACCTACAAATACATCCTAATGCTAACCCTAAACCTAATTAAAATAGAATAGTTACCGTCGCCATGGAAATCAATGGAGCCGCCACCAACTAAGAAAGAAGAAAAGCAAATTCAATTCTAATTCTCTCAACCCTAAAGCAAAGCAAAACTCTCTCTTTTCTTCTCTAAATTGTGAGTATGATGATCTTAACAAGATTATTATCATTTTAATTAGGTTGAGTTGTGAATGGATTATGAGTAGATGATGTGAATTATCATATATGTTGTTGTAAACCCCTTTTGCTATCATGTATATTGTAAATCCAATGTTATGTGATGATGATATCTTATATGTTGTAAATCATGCTATGATGATGTTATGTATGTTGAAAGTTTCTATGCTAAGTTGTGATGAATCATACATGTTAAAAAGGCCATGATGTTACCATCTATGCTAGTTAGTTCATATTAATTAAATCATCATGTTTGAGTTATGTTGATCTATATGACAAGTCACATATGCAAGTTAGATTGATTAGAAAAGTTATGAACATATGCCAAGACATCTATTATGACATCTAGAATTATGCTATGACATATGTGATATCCTATGCTAGTTCACACCATCATTATGTTGCCTGAAAACCCCATATGCAAGTTTATGTATAGATTTGGGCTATGATCATATCATGTAAATTGAGACATTTAACAAGTTGACACCTTTTGATCCTTAACATGTGTAGTTTATGCAAGTTTCACCCTTATTATGATTAGATTTATTTTAATTGTCTATATGTTGTGATAATTTATCTTTGTGCTAGGTGTTAGACTATACAAGTTTAGCCTATATTATGCGTTGAATAAGCGAACGTATAAATATGGAGTAGGGGTAATATTAAGGATTTAATATTAAAAAGTTGGGGTGCAATTGATATGATTTTGCATGCCATAAGTGGATGGCCATAATTGAGTCAATTATGGACATAATTAAAAGTTGACTTAATTAATAATTTGAATAGGAAATTATTAAAACTGGGGTAAAAGATTTTAAGTGTTAATCAATGCTTAGGACACGAGGTTGGACTCGTTTGTGACGTAAACCTGCCCGGACCTGCCCGGCAAATCCAGTGGTCACAAATGTCAGCCCAATGTGAGAGGTCCTAGGCCTAAACTAAAGCATAACGGTTGTAAAGACACGAGGTTAGACTCTTTTATGGTGTAAGACTGCCCAGACCCGCCCGGCAAATCTAGCTGCCATAAATGCCAGTCTAATGTGAGAGGTTTTTATGAGGTTATGGCCTGAATGAATAAAGAAATACTTAACCAGATAAACATGTAAGGTGGGACATGGGGGTTAAGTAGGTGCCTTGGGTGGCATTAGGAATCTAGGGGGTGCCCTTAGTGGCATGTGAAATACGATTAGTAAGACTTAACCAAACACACATGTAAATGAACATGACTAAGAGGGTTAAGTGGGATATACTAGTGACAAGCTTAGGTGGGTAGCTTGTGCGGGCCCATTTCGACCAGTATCCCAAACGTATCTTTGTGGGCTCGACCCAAGTCGAGGACGGGACACGCATGCTGGGTTCGACTGTAAGAAGCCAAAACGGGGAGCGGTGGCAACGCAAGTCCAACGGGTTTCGTATGCGTGTGTGGACCCGGGCTGGTAGGTAAGACGTTGTTGCATCGTGTAGGTATAAGCCGTGCATTCTCAAGTTGTATCGGGTTGCCACTTTAGGGGAGTGATACACCCCACTGTGGGGCCAGCACGGGTATCTACGAGTAGGGAGCCGATCGAAAGTGGGTAGTGGGGTACACCTAATGGAGATAGGGGCAGACGGCACCTATGTAGTCAGCTAGGGGTACGTAAGGCTATTTATAAAGTTTCTGTGTGAAGCAAGTGGGATCAAACAATAGGGTGATTGGTGTGGTGCAGTGTAGTAATGTGCGGTGCAGTGTAGTAATCATTCATTAGTAATTAGGTGTGCCTTTACCGTTATCTTTAATGTTATCTTAAACGCTATCTTTATCTTCCTAAGAGTTCATAGACATTTCCTTGTCTTCCAGCTTATGCCTTAGTCTAGTTATTTTGATAATAGTATTGTTAGAATTATCATACTCGCCAGACTTTATGTCTGACCCCCTCTATTTCTATCCTTTTCCCCCTCCAGGTCCTCAGGTTGGGCCCAGCTCTAGTGGAGTTTGATTGAATTGCTTCATCTCTCTTTGGAAAGCTTGGACCGTTGAAGTAAAGTCCATCTTGTTATCTTTTTAATGGCTATTTATGTAATGGGATTATGTTTTTTTTTTATGAAGATGGATATTGTACTTGGTTATGATCTATGGTTTTATGACGTAACAAACATGTTTAATTTCCGCTGCAATAAAATGAAGTTTTAGATTTCCAAGTACTATTTACTATCTGTCTTGTTGTAATTTTTCTGTTCTATATTCACTTATAACCTCCATGGAAGTGGGGTGTTACATTCTTTAACTATAATTGATGGAAATGATGATGGTAATTTCATAAAGCATGTCGACTCATCACTGTTCATTGATCTCCTCTATGATCATGTCCCTTTTTAATATTTTTTCCGTGACTCTATATCTGAAAGGTAAGTGACATTTGTCTTATTTCTGTTTTGTTTTCCTTGTATGTTCAAAGATCAGAATGGAATTAGTTGGATAACATGGCTTACACAAACAAATTTTTACATGTTCGAACAGGCCAAGATAAGAGATGTACAACTACAAACACTGACTAATTAGGTCTGATTCATATTTATTGCTTCAATTTTTGCATAGGTTGACTACCAGATATTTGATGAGTTTGAATGTCCCAGCTTACCGTCTAATTCAACTTAAGGTACTTTTTTTACTGTTAGTCTGTGTGCCGTAGAAAAAATTCAAATACAAATGGTACTGCTACTATGTTTTCTTTATTGTAACTGTTAGTGTTCACACTATGACATGCTGATTTCATGTAACTAACACTTTTTGGCAGCTACACCTGAAGCCGAACATAAGTACCATTCATTTAATATCATTGTTTGTCCGCACTAATCATATATAGTTTGGATGCAATATATTATGACTAAACATTATGTAGAATTGCTTTGGGGATCTGACTTATTTACGTCCAATTGTGTTATTGGATACATGATAGAATTTATGACTTCCAATCTTATGATAAACAATAGAATAATAATGCACCCGAGGTTTATGTTTATATTACAAACTTGACATAATAAAAACATTTCTATTTTAAGACAGTGTTAAGTGTTAATGGGTGCTACCATTATGTGTTATCACTTATAAATTTCGCAATAATGCTATATGTATATAGTTTTAAATATGAAGGTGATCATTTTCTATTTTTTTCCAAAATGTATAATTGACTTGTTTCGTTTGCATGTTAGTAGGCAATGGCAGTAGAGCCTGAAGCATCACTAATTGGATCAGGTGGAATATTCCAAAGGGTTAAGAAGAAACTGGCATTAGTTAGGTCCACGCATTAAGTGACATGGTGAAGTGGATGACACCAACATGAGGTAGGAGATCTTTGGCAGCTGCCAATCGTCTAGATGGCTAAGGGTTCTTCGACCAATTGGGTTTCGATGAGGTAAACAGGGGGGAGGAGGAAACTGTAGCAGGTTAGTCCATTATCAATTATCAAGTTGGATGCATGAATCTGTTAGAAACTGCAGCAGGTTGGTCGATTTCTACATAAATCATAATCAGTTAATGTGTGGACTTGTTTGATAATCAATTTGGTCACAATATCAGGTTATTGCACCATTTACAATGCAGACTTGAACTGAAATACAGTTTTGCATCATAACTGACGTGCTAGCAAAACCAAAAGAACAACGTCATGCTCACTTTCGAGACAAGTATAGCTTTCATTTTATTGAATTAAATGTACTTCTACATTTATTCACATTATTTGTCAACATATATAAACAAACATTTTTTTTCATTACAAACAGCTACCATCCTTGTTAGTTTCACCTTTGGTTTCACTGAAAGTCTGAGAAAGGATCATGGCAGGGCACCATCAGATCTAATCATTCACAAAGGAAGATTTCTCATATGGATGTTAAATATACAGGTACAGCCTTCTATTTTACACTTTGTAAGTTTTTGTAGATTTATATTTATGTTATGTTTTTAGACAATTCCATTTATTTTTTGTAGATCTTTTTAGACAATTCCGTTGGGTAATCGCTTGGCATAAAGACTTCATCTTCTTGATCTAGTATGATAGTACTAGAACATGATATTTGTAGTTGACTATTATATGTTAATGCTTTATGTATTTGGCTGTTATGGAACTAGTTGTCGTGAGTATGTTAGAACTATGTTAAAGTAAACTTATCTAACTTTTTGGAATGTATTGAAAATTTATGACTCCGCTTCTAATCTTTTCATATATGATTTTGATTGTTTTATGGTAATATTTATTATAGTTAAATTATTCATTATTGGTATGAATGCACTATGCATTTATGATAATATGTATTACAACAGGCTGTGTTAGTTGTATTATGCGTGCTTATATATATATATATATATATATATATATATATATATATAGAGAGAGAGAGAGAGAGAGAGAGAGAGATCAGAAGGGGAACAGCGAAAGATTGCCGGCAAAAGTTTTTTAAATAAACATTATTTGTTGCAAATCCATTGCTAGCTTGCAAGGGTTTGCCAACAGATAATTATAAATAATAATTTCCAAAAAATACTTATTCGTCGCTAAAATGTCAGTAAATAAATTAAAATTAAATTAATAAATAAAATTATATTTTTATTACATAGATAGTAAAATGTCGGAAAACTCATGCTATATTCCATCGCTAAATCTGACACAATTACCGTCATGGTTTTTACCGACCAACATGTTATGCAGGAAATCCGTCGCTAAAGCCGATATAGCGACGGATTAGCAGCGGATTCTATCGCTGCTAATTGCTGTTTTTCTTGTAGTGTATATATATGTTAGCCCACTTTGTGAACTGGGCAACACAAAGTCGAGATGTGAAACATTGAAGAACTTAAAGAGCATTATAGCGGATCGGATCGGAGCGATGTAGCGGGTCGGATCGGATAAGTTTTGCTGTTCGGATCGATGAGCTATTACTGTTGGAATCAAAGAGGCACAGCTGTTCGGATCGGAAAGCAAACTACTGCCAATCGGGGTGGAGGGCCACCTACTTGCTACAAAGACAGATCGGAACGGAGTGAAAGAGAACGAAGACTTAGCCTTGGGACAAAACCGGATCGGATTGGATACCCCGATCCGAACCCCTCCTATACACTCCTCCGATCCGAACCCATCTTCCACGTCACTTTCCTTCATGATCGCCTGGCTATTCGGAGCGGCTATGACCAGTTCCTACCCACAACGTCCACTGCTCTGATGCGTTGTCAACATAGAAATCCATCCGAACCCGAGGCTGATGGGATGGATGACACGTGGCTCCGATCCGGATCGGGGTCTGAGCGAATTTTCACCTATAAATACCCAGTCTAGAGACAATGAAGAGATCTTTATTCTGGCACTTTGAGAGTTCAACCACTTTCATAACCCGAATTCCATCACTCCTGGAAAATCCAAATCTTCTTTCATCATTTGTTTTTAGACAATTGAGTGAATGTAAGTGAGTTGTGAGAGAAATTGAGTGAATATTTCATTGTAATTGCAACTACATCATTGAAAATAGTGATTGACAAGTCGACGTAGGCATTTCTTCGCCGAACCACTATAAATTCTGTGTCTCTATTTTATTTTTGATCTTATTTCATTCTGCTCTTAATCAATTTGGGTGTTAGAACCACTTTTTGGTCTAACATTTTGGTGCTTTCACTGAGAACCATCTGAATTCTCCGTTTTTCGGGATTATCGTTCTACTTTTTGGACCGTTGAGTTCAAAGAAGTTAACCCTCAAGTTTCGACGCTCTTGGATATTTGTTTAATTGATTGTTGAAGAACCATGGCCAAAGGAAAAGGCAAAGAAGTTCAATCTAGTCGAGGAAATGGAGTTAGCGAAGATCAACAAAATGCGGTCGTGACAAGGTCTCGTGGGCAGAGCTCAGCAGCAGGACGGACCGATACAGGAAACCTGAACCACCTACAGGGGGAGAGCTCCGATCCGATCTGGGTAGGAGAATCTGAAGCAGTGCCTTCCCCCAACCTGAACCGACTCGAGCAACTTGCCCTACACCGACCCGACCTGGCTTTCCAGCTCCGACCCGAACAGGCTTCCCAGCTCCGACCCGACCCGATTTCCCATCTCCGAACCGACCCGTCACTTGGTGATGTTGGAACCTCCACTCGAGCCCTTACAAATGCTCCGATTCCAGCCACCAGGGTCAATGATCAGGTCAATCCATCCGCGCCCATTACTCAAGAAGATTTCTCGCGCCTACTTGACATGCTTGAGAGTACTAGGGAGGCTATGAAAATCCACGAGCGCACCAATCTCATGATGCAAGAAAATATGAGACTCATGAGCAGGAAAATTAGTGAACTCCGTAGACAGAGAACCCCATCCCCGGTTCGTCACACACCAGTGGGTCAGTCTTCTTCTTCCGAGGAAGAGCGGCCCCGTGAACGAAGGCCGCTCGAACGACCTCAGAATTTGGAGCAGCTGACATTCGAGTCTTTGGGGTCTCGCGAGGACATTGCACGAGCACTAGGAAACAATGATCCCACTCAGGGGCAAAGGCTCCAGTCCCCTCCTCCCGAGATCGACCGGGAGCGTAGGGAACGGAGTAGAGCAGAAGCAGCTCAAAGAAGAAGGGCATCTCCTGAACAAGAGCCCAGAAGGAACCCGGATACCAGGGCTAGGGAACCTGAACGGCCCCTAACTAATGCTGATGTACAGGCAATGGTACGCCAGATTATGTCCGAGAGCCGGAACTATACCAATGAAGATTATGGCATTGAGCGAAGCCATACTCCTTTCACTGACGACATCCTCGACTTTCAGTTTCCCCGGCGTTTTAACCTGCCACAGATGGACAAGTACAATGGGAGAACTGATCCAGGACAGCATTTGATGTGATACTTGTGGCTCATGAATGTTGCTGCTGCTCCTGATGCAGTGAAGTGTAAGGCATTCCCGATCTATTTAGAAGATGTGGCGCTGTTATGGTTTACCCGACTTCCCCCTCGTTCGGTATCGAATTATAGGGAATTGAGCGAACGTTTTATGAATCAGTTACGACTCCATACCCGAAAGTCCAAAAGTGTTATTGAATTATCAAGAATTAAGCAGGCGCCAGGAGAGTCTTTGAGGTCATATCTTGATCGTTTTAACTTAGTTATGACTGAAGTTAGTGACCCGCATGAGCCCACCATCTTGATGGCATTAAAGGAAGGAGTCGATCCTGAATCCGAGTTTGGAGATTACCTTTCTGAGAAGACACCCTCCACGAGAGAGATATTCTATGAAAAAGCCGATATTTATTTAAGACGAGAGGAGGCCAGGGCAAACCGAAAGAGAAAGTCTGAAGCGGCTTCAAAAGAAAATGTTCAGAGTAACGTCGCCGTGAAGCAGTCTGGGGAAAGTTCCGGAAAAGTTGAAGTGAATGTGGGAAACAAGAGTGGAAACGACAATTCTGGAAACGGGGGCAACAACAATAACCGTAATGCGAACGGTAACAGAAGAAATAGAAATAGGGGAAGTGATCCTAGCAAAAGGCCCCGATTCCAGACTTATGAGAATTATACACCGTTGAACGACACTCTGGAGAACATTTACCTGGATACATACAATGTTTTGCAATATAAAAGACCGCCACCTCGCGACTCGACAGAGAAAGAAATGGCAACTGGGAAGTTTTGTTTGTTTCATGGAACTCATGGGCATTCAACCAATGAATGTCGGCATTTGAGAGATGTGATTGAGAAGCTGCTGCGCGAAGGGAAACTGGATGAATATAAGGTTGCCCCGAGGGACAGGGAGCAAGGAGAGCAGGCTACAAAACAGATTCAATCTTCCCCCAAGCCTACAGCGCAGCAGAAAGGCAAGGGAATTGTTATCAACTCCATAGTGGGTGGACCTCACCCAGCAATTCGTAGTTTTAGAGCAATGGATTAATATGTAAATGCTGCCAAGCACGTAGATGTGAATGAAGGCGATGATTTGGAAGATATCGCCCCCATAAAACAACAGAAGACAATGTTTGACGACGTGGTATTCCGCAGCAGAGATAATACTGGGATCCAATCACCCACTGATGATCCGTTGGTCATTACTACCACCATTGGGCCGGCCTGGGTTCATAAGGTGTTAGTAGACAACGGGAGTTATGTTAATATTTTATTTAAAAAGTCATTCGATCAGATGAAGCTTGAATCTGAAGATTTGAACCATGTGAAGGTTGGATCAGAGGCTTCAACGGGGCGTCAACAGCTCCCATGGGGTACATAGAATTGCCCGTGACCTTGGGGCAAGGAGAACGCCGAAGAGTGCGGATGCTTCAGTTCGTAGTGTTGGACGAAGATTCGCCTTATAATGCATTTTTGGGGAGGCCTGCCCTTGCTGAGTTCAGAGCTTGCATCGCCCCTTGGTGTTTATTGCTTAAGTTCCCAACTGAAGCCGGAACTGGAGTAATGAGAGGGGATCAAGTTTCCGGACGGACCTGCTATGTTGCCGAATTAAAGATGTTGATGAAAGGACTTAACATCGAGAGTAAAGATGCCTCGCCTCCCCCAAAGGGGGGCTCGGCGTAGCAATTAGAGAGATCGACCCCGAAGGAGTTGCCCAAAGGAACGCCTGAAGACCTGGATCCCAGAAAAGACGAGGAACCAGAGACTAGAAATGCAACTCCTAATGAAGCGACAGTGGAAATTCCCATTGATGAAACTGATCCAACAAGAGTTTTGAAGATTGGATCTCAATTGGATCCACGTAGGGCCAAAGAACTAACGGATTTCCTGAAGGCAAACTTGGACGTGTTTGCCTGGACCCACGCTGACATGTGTGGGATATCGCCATCCATCATAAGTCACTCACTAAATGTAAACCCGAAACACCCGCCTGTGAAGCAAAAGAGACGTATGCTGGGCCCAAAGAGGTCGGCTGCTCTCAAAGAAGAAGTGGAGAAGCTGAAACAGAACGTGTGACGGCCCGCCCGCACCAACCGACATTTACTCCAAAAGTGCGCTGTACACATGTCTAGTTAGCACGGAACGGGTCGCCAGAAGGAAAAGGAAGAAGAAAATGAACATACAAAGAACCTGTAGAATGTCTCACAGCGCATAGAACCAAAATATAATAGTAACATATTTGACATAAAACAGGAGAGACAGTGCATAAGCTGAAAGTCAGAACTAAACATCATAGCAGCGGAAATCCAAAACACAGCTTATTACAACTTTCAAACTGTCTCAAAGCAAGGTAAGATAAATGAGGTACACTACTAATGCCCAAGTAGCGACCACCAACGACACAGGGAGAATGTGTGTGTATATATATATATATATATATATATATATATATATCATACGTGGAAGCCTCCTGCCCGCCTCCGAATCAGCTACTCGCGCACCACCAGCTAACCTGTCTCTAGTCTGCTCGTGTGAGCACCCAGAGTAATAAGAGGAGACATAAAACTCTGGGTCAGACATAAAGCCTGGTATGAGCGATAAGCATCTAAAGCGAACAATAACAGGTAGACTAAAACATACCTGAACCTGGACCTGCAACCAAAGAGTTAGCACTACATACTGTACAACACTCTAAGGTATCATATCAAACGGTATAAAGATACGGAGGTGGGGGAGGTGTGCATGTCATAATGATGGCAAACAATCAAGCATAGCATCCATCCTCACATCTCTCACTCAGTGCGTAAAGCATACGATATCCATCATTTCGATCACCCAACATTACTTACTACGATCACTTTGCCCCATGAAGTCATAAATGGCTTCACTGCACTGATAACGTAGCCACTAATTCCTCGCTATGTCCACTTGCCCCATGGAGTTATTCACCCCATCTGCGCTGGCTCATAGCCTTACTAACCCTTACTATGTCCACTTGCCCCATGGAGTTATTCACCCCATCTGCGCTGGCTCATAGTCTTACTACGCATCACCTTGACCCTCAGGTCATAATGACCCTACTGCACTGATAACGTAGTCTTGCTACCATCACTTTGCCCCTCAGGTCATAATGACCCTACTGCACTGATAAGTAGCCCATCATTCATTCTTAGTGGTGAATCGAAGTTATGAACGTCGACAACTCCTTAGCACACGTCCCGCAGCAAAGTCCAACCATGAAGTGAACTCATTGGTTCCCAACTGGTTCCGGGATCCTGAGCTCTAACTTCCATTTGGACTACCTTTGCATCTCGGGTTATTGGTCATCATAATCGAATCGGATAGGATCAGCCTTCACATTCTTTGTCGGATCGGATCGCCCTCTGCGTTCGGATCGGATCGCGCTTCTTCCATCGGATCGGGTCGTGGTCCTCCAGCTCGTGGCTCCTTTTTCCTTATTCGGATCGGTATCACCACTTCGGATCGGATCGGGTTGCTTCGTCTGGGTCGGGTCGTGCCTTCTGATCGGGTCGGATCGTTTCGCCTAGTACCCATCGACTCGTGAACGTCCCACCCCTTCTGGTTCGGATCGGAAGTACTTGTTGGTTCCGATCGCGCCTCCACTACCGGATCGTGCCACCCAACTCAAGTCGTGACCAACTCCTTTAGACGGATCGTGACGCCCATGCTAGAACGGTTCGGGTCGCGCTTTCCCCCACCGATCCGATCCGGATTCTGGGTCATTTCCTGCATGTTTCCTGCGACTGTTTTTACGCCATTCGACGGCGTTTTTGACCAATCTAACACTTCTAAACAACCCAAAAGCATACCATACAGTCATAGCAACATGTAGTGTCAATCCCAAACATCAAAACATAAACCATAGCATATGAAATGGATCAAACATACCCAAAATCCCATACCTCCCCCTAAGCATGTTTAGGTGAAACCAATGATATGATTAGCAAAACTTAACCAAACGGAACCAAATTTCTAACAGAGGTTTAAAATATCATTCCGAATTTTATAAACATTTTTCCAGAATTTTATCATGTTTAAATTCGCTAATTACCACTAATCAACCCTAATTAGCCATAATTAGTGCAAAACTAAGCAAATCACTCACCTTAGCCACAAAACAAACTAAGATCTGAAATAATGCTCTGATTTGATGCGAATCCCAATGCTAACAGCAGCTCCATGGTTGATTAGGTGAAGATCCTCCTCGATTAGGGGTTGCTAAGCCAAATCCTTAACCTAAAGGTGATTTGGAGGTGATTTAGAGGTTGGAGGCCATTTTTAGGGATCCTTGGTGATAAGTGGAGGCTAGAAAACTGAAATGGAATGATTCTCCATCTCATTTCAGCCCTCCCATAACCCTAATCCCGAAATGAGTTATGGGCCTACTCACTAATCACCCGATTTGGCCCGGTTAAGCAGTCTTTCACCCTCCAAACCTTGTTTCAGCCATATCTCCCAAACGGTAAGTCCGTTTGGCTAATGTGACCACTCTACGGAAAGAGAAACCATCAAACGAATCTAATGGAAGTGGTTTCAGGTCAAAATTCCTTTCCAATCAAAAGTTATGGCCAAAACAGTACCAACTAGGGGCAAAATGGTCATTTAAAAATCGACAAAAATCATGAACATGGGAAATGACTCTAATAGATGTTTCCCAAAGTTACATGACCATACGACTTCACACGGGAAAGAAATAAATATTCTACAATCCTATGATGTGTAGAATACGGGTCATTACACTCTCCCCCCCTTAAGAAATTTCGCCCCCGAAATTCCCTAGTCCAAACATACACAAAGGTTCCCACATGCCTATCAATCATAAAACAACCATCGACATGCAAAACAAGCAAAACAAGTCTATCCTAGCATGCGGAATAACTAAATCGCAAAGTAAATCTTACCAGGCAAAGAGTTCTGGATAAGCCTTCCTAATGCTCTCCTCTGTCTCCCAAGTACAATCATTCTCGTTCTCGCCCCACTGAACCTTGACTAGCTTCACCGACTTCCTTCGAAGTTGCTTTGTATCGTGCCCCACAATACGAATCGGCTTGCGGTTCCCAACCGCCTCGGGTTCTACTTCGAAGTCCTCTAACTGATCAGGTGAAATAGTCACATTTGAGTCGTGAACGAACTTCCTTAGTTGGGAAACATGAAATACATTGTGAACTCCCGCCATTTTCTCTGGTAAGCCAACTCTATATGCCAAATTCCCGACTAATTCAAGAACAGGGAATGGGCCAACAAATCTTGGTGCCAACTTGCCTCTCCTGCCAAATCGTATCACGCTCTTCAACGGAGAGATCTTGACAAACACCAAGTCACCAACGGAGAATTTCAAGTCTCTTCTCCTCTTATCAGCATAACTCTTCTGCCTATCTTGGGCAGCTTTCATTTGTTGCTGAATGATCTTAATCTTGTCCGAGGTTTCTCTCACCACATCTGGTCCAAGCACAAACTTCTCGCCAGTCTCTATCCAACATGATGGTGAGTTGCACGGTCTTCCATACAAAGCTTCAAACGGAGCCATACCGATACTGGATTGGTAGCTATTATTATATGCAAACTCTACTAGATGCAAATGGTCATCCCATGATCCACCAAAATCCAGTATACAAGCTCTCAAGAGATCTTCCAATATACGATTCACCCTCTCCATCTGACCGTCGGTCTGAGGATGATATGCGGTACTGAGATGTAATCCTGACCCTAGAGCCTCTTGTAAGCTTTTCCAAAACCCACTAGTGAACAACGGGTCTCGGTCACTCACAATGCTTTTGGGTATTCCATGAAATCTCACTACCCACTTCATATACAATTCTGCCAACTTAGCTGCCGTTCTGGTCGATTTGACTGGTATAAATCTTGCGCTTTTAGTCAATCGATCCACAATTACCCAAATGCTATCATATCCCGATCTAGTCCTTGGTAAGCCATCGATGAAATCCATCGAAACTTGCTCCCATTTCCATTCGGGAATTTCTAATGGTTGCAACAACCCACTAGGCTTCTTTTGCTCGGCTTTAACTAGCTGGCAATTCATGCACTTGGATATAAACTTCTCAACGTCTCTTTTCAACCCTTCCCAGTAATAAGTCTGCTTCATATCTCGATACATCTTGTTACCACCGGGGTGTATAGTCAGTTTTGAGTGATGACATTCTCTAAGCACTTCATCCCTCAATCCATTTATGTTGGGCACAACTAGTCTCCCATTCTTTCGAAGCCATCCATCTCGATCAAGCCCATACACATTCATCTCCTCATCGATACCCATTTCTAACTTGGAGATGATTTCCAATAGATTAGGATCGTCCCTCTGGCTGGAACCAATCCGCTCTATCAAAGTAGGTCTGACCGTCAAACTAGCTAGCATAATTGGATCCAACTCGCACCTTGGTCTGAAATCAAAACCCGCGATATACTCCAGTTGCTTCCATTCAAGAAACATCGCCCCTAAGCTGGCATGTCTCCTACTCAAGGCATCGGCTACCGCGTTACCCTTCCCAGGTGTATACGCTATATCAAAATCATACGAAGCCAAGAACTCTAACCATCTCTGCTGACGGAGATTCAGATCCTTCTGAGAGAAAAGATACTTTAACGATTTATGATCGGTAAACAACTCGAATCTTTCTCCCAAGAGATAGTGTCTCCACATCTTCAGCGCAAATACAATCGCTGCCAATTCCAAATCATGGGTAGGATACTTTTTCTCATGCGGCTTTAGCTGTCGACTAGCATAAGCTACAACCCTACCTCCTTGCATCAATACTGCACCCAATCCGGTACCACAAGCATCTGTGTATACCGTCATCTCTTCATTCCCTTTAGGAATGACTAACACTGGCGCACGCGTCAACCTCTCCTTTAGACTCTTGAAGGCATCCTCACACACTCCGTCCCAGACGAAGGACTGATTCTTCTTAGTCAACCGAGTCAACGGTGCTGCTATCTTGGAGAAGTCTTGGATAAACTTACGATAATATCCAGCTAATCCCAAGAAACTTCTTACATCTGTTGCATTCTTGGGTGTAGGCCAATCCTGTACCGTAGCCACCTTCGCAGGGTCCACGGCAATACCACTCTCGGAAACAACATGACCCAAGAATCTTACTTCCCTTCTCCAAAAATGACACTTAGAGAATTTCGCTTTCAATTGGTGTTTCCTCAACACCTCCATCACCATCCTCAAGTGCCCCTTGTGTCCCTCTTCTGTCCTTGAATAAACAAGGATATCATCCACGAACACGAGAACAAACTTATTCAACTGATCTCTGAATACTCGATTCATAAGATCCACAAAGTAGGCTGGTGCATTGGTCAACCCAAATGGCATAACCAACCACTCATAAAATCCAGACGGCGTCCTAAATGCCATTTTCGGAACACTCTCATCTGCTACTCGAAGCTGATGAAATTCTGTCGCGAGGTCCAACTGGGAGAACACTCTAGCTCCTTCCAGCTGATCAAACAAATCGTCTATCCGCGGTAGAGGGTACTTATTCTTCCTCGTTACCTTATTCAACTCGCGATAGTCCACACACAAACGAAGGGAACCATCTGCCTTAGTGGAAAATACAACTGGTGCTCCCCACTCGGAGACACTCCTTCTAATCAATCCCTTCTTCAAAAGATTGCTGACTTGCACCCCGAGCTCTCTCTGCTCCTTTGGTGCCATACGACGAAGTGGCATCACTATAGGTCTGGCATCTTTCACTAAATCAATACGGAACTCAATCTCTCGGTGTGGTGGAAGCCCGGTCACCTCCTCGAAGACGTCCGGATACTGGCCAACCACGGGCACATCTGACAACTCATCCTGCGGGATGTCGAGGGAATTGACAAAACTAGCCATAACCCCATCACTAGGTAGACTACCAAACACTACCCTCCGCCCATCATCCGCCCTTACTGTCACCAAAAAGCCCTCACAGTCTACCACCACCCCGTATCTTTGGAGCCAATCGACTCCCAATATAATGCCATACCCAGTAAAGCCCAAAACAAAGCAATCACATACAAACATACATCCATGACTCGATAAGACCAAATTCCTGCAAATCATACTAAGGCTAGTCGAACCACCAATCGGGTTCGTCACAACTAATGGTCTATCGACTATCTCGGGTTCCAGTCCCAACCTATCTACCAGGTCACTAGATATGAAGGAACGGGAAGCCCCAGTATCAAACAAAACTCGAACTGGTATATCATAAATAGAAAGCATACCTTGAATAACAACATTCTTTCCTTTCTCCGCCGCAGTTGGGGCATTCGACGAAGAAGGAATAGCATCAAGAGCATATGCTTTCACAATCTGCTTCTCCTTAAGAGGTTGCGGACACTTGTCTTTCTGATGTCCCACTTGACCACAGTTGTAGCACTTCCTTTCCGCTGGCTTGGCCCGACATTCCTTAGCATAATGGCCTTTCTTTCCACAACTGAAGCACTCAACATCCTTCTTGCTCTTTTTCTGGCCACCTTTAGATTGGTCCTGCTTCCTCTTATTCTGAGAGCTATTCTAGCCCCTACCGCCTGCTTGCGGCTTTGGTCCTTCTGCAGATGCAGCCTCAGTCTTCGACTTAGGATAAAGACTCTCTGATCTCAAAGCTTTTCCCACGATCGATTCAAAAGTCTCATCGATGTGGTTGATAAGCCTCTCCCCCAAGTACTCATCCAGGCCAGTAATAAACTTCTCATTCTTCTTCTCAGGAGTATCAATAAGAGACAGTCCATACTTCGACAAAGTGTCGAACTCAGCAATGTAATCAGAAACTGCCCTCCCATTCTGCTTGAGTTCCAAGAACCTCTTGAACAACACTGACTTCTGGGCAGCTGGGATAAACTTCTCGCTAAAGCGAGCCTTGAACTGGACCCAAGTAACCTGGTCCTCTGGAGTAGCTGTTCTAATGGCATTCCACCAATTCATCGCTCGCCCTTGCAGCTGACGAGATGCTAGCCTTCTCTTCATCGCATCCTCAAGACCCAAGTCATCAAAGATACGGTCACAGCTATCCATCCAGTCTTGAACATCCGTGGCCGACTCCGTTCCGTGGAACGGCTTCCCACCAAGATTAGTGTAATCTTTGCACAACTTGGCGAAATCGACCCTAGGCGCCTGCACTACTGGGCCAACACCAACTCCGGGATTGGGAATTGCCCCTTGCACTTCTCTGAGCATGTCTCTCATGAGGTTAGTAAACATAGCCCTCATGTCAGCGGCATCCCCTTGGTTGGTCCCTCTACCAGCACCCCTCGTCTCTCGGCTCATCGTTAATCTGTAAAAAGGGAAACGATTAACGACCCCATAGTGGTGCTAGTGCAGTGCGACTTCATTCTTATACTACTAATAGTATATACATACATAGCTTTTGAAAACCAAAGTAATCACAAATACGTTCTCTCATATACGTACTAACTCTCCCTAGTGTCTTTCCCTAGGTTAACTACGCAACCTAGAGCTCTGATACCAAGTGTGACGGCCCGCCCGCACCAACCGACATTTACCCCAAAAGTGCGCTGTACACATGTCTAGTTAGCACGGAACGGGTCGCCAGAAGGAAAAGGAAGAAGAAAATGAACATACAAAGAACCTGTAGAATGTCTCACAGCGCATAGAACCAAAATATAATAGTAACATATTTGACATAAAACAGGAGAGACAGTGCATAAGCTGAAAGTCAGAACTAAACATCATAGCAGCGGAAATCCAAAACACAGCTTATTACAACTTTCAAACTGTCTCAAAGCAAGGTAAGATAAATGAGGTACACTACTAATGCCCAAGTAGCGACCACCAACGACACAGGGAGAATGTGTATATATATATATATATCATACGTGGAAGCCTCCTGCCCGCCTCCGAATCAGCTACTCGCGCACCACCAGCTAACCTGTCTCTAGTCTGCTCGTGTGAGCACCCAGAGTAATAAGAGGGGACATAAAACTCTGGGTCAGACATAAAGCCTGGTATGAGCGATAAGCATCTAAAGCGAACAATAACAGGTAGACTAAAACATACCTGAACCTGGACCTGCAACCAAAGAGTTAGCACTACATACTGTACAACACTCTAAGGTATCATATCAAACGGTATAAAGATACGGAGGTGGGGGAGGTGTGCATGTCATAATGATGGCAAACAATCAAGCATAGCATCCATCCTCACATCTCTCACTCAGTGCGTAAAGCATACGATATCCATCACTTCGATCACCCAACATTCCTTACTACGATCACTTTGCCCCCATGAAGTCATAAATGGCTTCACTGCACTGATAACGTAGCCACTAATTCCTCGCTATGTCCACTTGCCCCATGGAGTTATTCACCCCATCTGCGCTGGCTCATAGCCTTACTAATCCTTACTATGTCCACTTACCCCCATGGAGTTATTCACCCCATCTGCGCTGGCTCATAGTCTTACTACGCATCACCTTGCCCCTCAGGTCATAATGACCCTACTGCACTGATAACGTAGTCTTGCTACCATCACTTTGCCCCTCAGGTCATAATGACCCTACTGCACTGATAAGTAGCCCATCATTCATTCTTAGTGGTGAATCGAAGTTATGAACGTCGACAACTCCTTAGCACACGTCCCGCAGCAAAGTCCAACCATGAAGTGAACTCATTGGTTCCCAACTGGTTCCGGGATCCTGAGCTCTAACTTCCATTTGGACTACCTTTGCATCTCGGGTTATTGGTCATCATAATCGAATCGGATCGGATCAGCCTTCACATTCTTTGTCGGATCGGATCGCCCTCTGCGTTCGGATCGGATCGCGCTTCTTCCATCGGATCGGGTCGTGGTCCTCCAGCTCGTGGCTCCTTTTTCCTTATTCGGATCGGTATCACCACTTCGGATCGGATCGGGTTGCTTCGTCTGGGTCGGGTCGTGCCTTCTGATCGGGTCGGATCGTTTCGCCTAGTACCCATCGACTTGTGAACGTCCCACCCCTTCTGGTTCGGATCGGAAGTACTTGTTGGTTCGGATCGCGCCTCCACTACCGGATCGTGCCACCCAACTCAAGTCGTGACCAACTCCTTTAGACGGATCGTGACGCCCATGCTAGAACGGTTCGGGTCGCGCTTTCCCCCACCGATCCGATCCGGATTCTGGGTCATTTCCTGCATGTTTCCTGCGACTGTTTTTACGCCATTCGACGGCGTTTTTGACCAATCTAACACTTCTAAACAACCCAAAAGCATACCATACAGTCATAGCAACATGTAGTGTCAATCCCAAACATCAAAACATAAACCATAGCATATGAAATGGATCAAACATACCCAAAATCCCATACCTCCCCCTAAGCATGTTTAGGTGAAACCAATGATATGATTAGCAAAACTTAACCAAACGGAACCAAATTTCTAACAGAGGTTTAAAATATCATTCCGAATTTTATAAACATTTTTCCAGAATTTTATCATGTTTAAATTCGCTAATTACCACTAATCAACCCTAATTAGCCATAATTAGTGCAAAACTAAGCAAATCACTCACCTTAGCCACAAAACAAACTAAGATCTGAAATAATGCTCTGATTTGATGCGAACCCCAATGCTAACAGCAGCTCCAAGGTTGATTAGGTGAAGATCCTCCTCGATTAGGGGTTGCTAAGCCAAATCCTTAACCTAAAGGTGATTTGGAGGTGATTTAGAGGTTGGAGGCCATTTTTAGGGATCCTTGGTGATAAGTGGAGGCTAGAAAACTGAAATGGAATGATTCTCCATCTCATTTCAGCCCTCCCATAACCCTAATCCCGAAATGGGTTATGGGCCTACTCACTAATCACCCGATTTGGCCCGGTTAAGCAGTCTTTCACCCTCCAAACCTTGTTTCAGCCATATCTCCCAAACGGTAAGTCCGTTTGGCTAATGTGACCACTCTACGGAAAGAGAAACCATCAAACGAATCTAATGGAAGTGGTTTCAAGTCAAAATTCCTTTCCAATAAAAAGTTATGGCCAAAACAGTACCAACTAGGGGCAAAATGGTCATTTAAAAATCGACAAAAATCATGAACATGGGAAATGACTCTAATAGATGTTTCCCAAAGTTACATGACCATACGACTTCACACGGGAAAGAAATAAATATTCTACAATCCTATGATGTGTAGAATACGGGTCATTACAGAACGGATTTATTCGAGATTCGACATATCCTAACTGGATATCGAATCCCGTCTTAGTAAAGAAGCCGAATGGAAAGTGGCGGACTTGCATTGATTTTTCAGATTTGAACAAAGCTTGCCCAAAAGATAGTTTCCCACTTCCCAAGATTGACCAGCTTGTAGATTCGACAGCGGGTCATGAACTTCTCTCTTTCATGGACGCATATTCTGGGTACAACCAAATTCCTATGCACGTGCCAGATCAAGAACATACGAGCTTCATTACAAATTTGGGGTTATATTGTTATGTTGTAATGCCATTCGGATTGAAAAACGCCGGAGCCACATATCAGCGCTTGGTGAACAGAATGTTTTATAATCAAATAGGGAAGACTATGGAAGTTTATGTAGATGATATGCTTTTCAAATCGAAACAGTCCTCCCGCCACACGCAAGACTTGGCAGAAATGTTCGGTATCCTGCGAAAGTATCGGATGAAGTTGAATCCTTTGAAATGTTCATTTGGAGTGGCATCAGGGAAATTTCTAGGCTTCATTGTGAGCTCCCGAGGAATTGAAATCAATCCCATCCAAATAGCAGCGATTAGAAACATTGAAGAGCCGAAGAGAATTAAAGACGTCCAAAGTCTTGCGGGGAAAGTAGCTGCGTTGAGTAGGTTTATCTCCAAAGCTACAGACATATGCGTCCCGTTTTTTGATTTGATTAAAAGGGGAAAGAAAAACTTCGAATGGACTCCGGACTGTGTTGAGGCCTTTCGAAATTTATTGGAACTACTAGAAAAACCGCTGATTTTGTCAACACCAGTGGATCACGAAGAATTGTTTGTTTACTTGGCAGTCTCGGCTCACGCCGTTAGCACAGCCTTGGTTCGAGAAGAAGACAAAGTGCAAAGGCCAGTATATTATGTAAGAAAGAAATTAGCAGCGGCAGAACGCAACTACCCAAAGATTGAGAAGCTCGCTTACAGCCTCCTAATCGCATCCCGAAAACTTCGTCACTATTTCCAAGCTCATCCAATAACCATATACACTGACCAGCCCCTGAGGCAGGTGTTGCAGAGACCCGAAGCATCGGGAAGGTTGATCAAATGGAATATAGAATTAAGTCAGTTTGATTTAAATTTTCAACCACGAAGGTCGATCAGGGGGCAAGCTCTGGCAGACTTTATAGCAGAGTTCACTATCCCAGAGGAGGAAGTGATCAACGACAAAGTGGTCAAGTCCGAAGATGAGTTAAAGATAGATCCATGGAAGCTATACACAGATGGAGCCAAGAACGACCGAAGGTCCGGAGCTGGAATCGTCTTAGTCACTCCTGAAGGATGGTCGTTATATTACGCTCTATGATTAGAATTTTCGGCGACTAACAATGACTCTGAATACGAAGCCCTGATTGTCGGGCTGAAGCTTGCTAAAGACCTCGGAATAAAAATGTTGGACATATTCTATGACTCCAAAATCGTTGTTTGCCAAGTGCGAGAGGAATTTGTGGCTCGGGGACCTCGACTTATTGCCTACCTCGGGAGAGTGAGAGAGCTATTGATCAACCTGGAGTGGTACAGTATAACACATATCCCAAGAGTCGAAAACCAGAAGGCGGACAGGCTGGCAAAGCTAGCTAGTTCCGACAATCCAGAAGAGACTGAAATAATTCCAATTGAAACGTTGGAATCTCCAAGCTTTGAGTCGATGGAAATTGAGTTCGCTTTCGAAGCGGAACCGGAGAAGGAGTCGTGGATGACCCCAATTAAGAACTTCCTTAAGAATGGGACACTCCCATCAAAGAAGAGTGAGAAAAGGGCTATAGTTCGCAAGGCTACCAGATATGTCATACAAGATGATACTCTTTATAGGCAAGGATTTTCTACGCCCCTTTAACGATGTATAGCACACGACGACATCAAACGTGTACTAAGAGAAGTGCACGAAGGTGAGTGTGGGGATCATACAGGAGGTCAGACTTTAGCGAAAAAGATATTGCGATATGGATACTTCTGGCCTATAATTAATAAAGATGCAGCTGATTATTCACGACGCTGCGATAAGTGCCAGAGATTCGCCAAAATCCCCAGAGCACCTTCGACCCAACTCAAATCAATGGTGAGTCCTTGGCCATTTGCCACGTGGGGAATTGATATCATTGGAGTTCTACCGATTGCTAAAGGAGGAGCGAAATATGCAATAGTCGCTGTGGACTATTTTACGAAGTGGGTGGAAGCTGAGCCCTTAACCAAAATCACGGCGAGAATGGTGATAAGTTTCGTGGTTAGAAATATTATATGCTGATTCGGGATCCCAAGGACCATTATAACTGACAACGGAACCCAGTTCGATGGTACTGAATTCAAAAATTTCTGCCAGAAGTATAAGATCGACAAGCGATACACTGCGGTTGCTCATCTGCAGTCGAACGGGCAAGTTGAAGCAATAAACAAAGTAATAAAATCCATCCTCAAGAAACGGTTAGAGCGCGCAAAGGCAAAATGGGTTGACGAATTGCCCTTAGCTTTGTGGGCATATCGGACAACATTTAAGACGGCTACTGGTCATACCCCTTTCTCTCTCTCTTTTGGCTCAGAAGCAGTAATTCCAGTAGAGCTTGAAGTCCCTTCCCACCGGGTGACGTATTATGACCCGATGACGAATCGGGCACTCTTACTCGAGTCTCTTGATGAAATCGAAGAAAAAAGGGACGAAGCGGATTTGCGTGCGGCAAGACATCGACGTCAGATGGCACGCTATTACGACAAAAAAGTTCGCCTTAGGACTTTTGAACCAGGAGATTTGGTGCTAAAGAGAGTCTTTCCATCCCTTCCTCACCTCGGTCCAAAGTGGGAAGGACCCTTTGTCATCCAACGGAAACTTAAAAAAGGAACCTTCAAGTTAACGACCGTAGATGGCGAAGAAGTCCCTAGGGCATGGAATGCCCAACACTTGATGCGATATTTGGATTAGAAATGTTGTACTCTTTGTTATTTTTCTTATGAACTCTGTAATAAGGCATGACTTGCCTTAGGAAAATCTGATGATATGAATAAAGGACTCTAAAGTGGATGTAGGCTACGACTTAGCCGAACCACTATAAAAATATCGTGTGCTATTTACTTTTATGCATTATATATATACATTCATCGACTATTCTGTTGTGATTATGGAATATAAGATGATTCAAAACCTGAAAGGTTGAAGACAGTTTAAACGTAAGAAAAAGCACAACGACAATTTATGCGACAAGACATAAAAGAATGAGAAAACGACATTCTTAACTCTAACTCTCCAGAGAGAGAGAGTATAAAAGCGTCTCCGACTGAGCGCTGAGAAAGAGATCCTTCCCCGCTGAAGGATCGGGGAGTGAATAGATTGCTGAGCTCGAACTCTAACTCTCCAGAGAGAGAGAGAGTATAAAAGGACGGGAAGACGACGTCCTTTGAGGCGTGAAGGTGCACCCAGACAAGAGACCGCCTCAGTAAGAACTCTAACCTGAGTATAAGATAGGAGAGTATAAAAGAAATGCCAGAAAAAACGACAGACATTGACGAAACAGAAAATGCAATCCCGTCAGGAAATCGGGAGCATTCAGATTACTTGATTAAGCCTTAAATTATTTTTTGAGATTGACTAGGGGCATATATGTATACACATATTTCCTCCCTCTGTAACTTCATTTCATAACTATAGTAAGACATGCATTTTTACATAAGTGCAGAACTACTGACAAACAGACATTGCAGAAAATGAATTATTTTTTATTTAAGAATGAATGAATTTGTACAGGAAAATAGCCGAAAAGAAGGTGCAAGAGCCACCCTTACAGCAACAATTATTGATCTACCAAATACTAAAACAACGCAAGGCAACCCACTATTTAGATTTCGAGTGAGGCTTGGACTTCTTGGCGGCTTTCTCAGCCTCCTTTGCCTCTTTCTCGGCCTCCGTCCAGATGCGCTTTGATTTTTTCTTTCCCGAAGATGCGGCGCTGGAATCGGTTGACTTCTTCCCGGAGGGCGGAGCGCTGGAATCAAGAGAAGATTTTTTAGCGAGTTCCTCTGTAATAGATCTAGTTGAGAGCTTAACAACTAACCTTGATCCAGCATCCACAACTGCGAGAGGCTTGAGGGCTTCATGGTCTAAGTCTTCAGCTTTTAACTACAAGCGTTTATCTTGATCAGCTTTCATTGCAGCCAAAGTAACATCATCTGCACTTTTCGACTCCCCGACTATTGCCACCTCTGGATCTTCCTCATGTCCTCCGTCACCGCCATCATCCTTTAAGGCTGCTATCATTTCTTCATCATGGGGAGTGTCAGCCTTAGACGGCTCGCTTTCTTCTCCCAAGTCTATAGGAGCAGCCTTGTCCTTCCCTCTTTTGCCTTCTCCGTAGGCTCTGCCCCAGATGCGGCTCCCTGAGTCACATCTGTCTTTCCGGATGGCTCAATACCTACAGAGTGAGAAGCAACAGTTATCAATTCAGGAGAAAATAATTGGTTTTTCATCGATTGCTCAATCACGTGGCGAAAGGTAGAAATAGCCTTGACGAATTGAGGAGAAAAGGTAGAGATACCTTCCGAAGACTTCTCGGCAGGGGTAACTGTTGTCTCTGATGCCGTTTCAGGAATAGGGGATAGCAGAGTTGTTCGAGGGATTCCCGGAGTTTCAGGATCATACCCCTCTACTTCAGGAGTTGCGGGGGCAGTAGAAGAGGAACCAGCCTCGGGAATGTTCTTCTGTTTAGTCCTCCGCCTCTCTTCTTCCATAGCATCAGCAATGAGGCGGCGCCCTTCAGCTAGGCGTTCTGGCTCATCATCCCTTAAGTATTTCTCCATCAGCTTGTCTTCATCGATGGAATCGACCTTGAGCTCCTCTTTTTCCCACTCAACGATCTGACTCCATACTTGGACTAGAGTGGATGGATAATCCTCAATCCAAGAAATGTTCCGGCGACGAATGATATGTGCAAAGAATTCAATCATTAATTCGCCGAAACCCTGAATCTCTGCCTCCGCCTCTGACAATTGTTTGCGGGCCTCCTCCGCAGATTTGATAGCACACTCAACGTTGCCCTCCTCCAGGGCAGCTCTGTTCTCCGCCTTCAGTAGCTTTGAAGCCAAGTCAGCATTTTTCTTTTCTAGCTCAGCATTCCTCCTTGCCAACTCGGCATTTTTCCGTTCAAGTTCATTGTAAGCAAGGCGCGTTTTAGCGGCATCTAACTTAGCATCTTCAGCTTGCTTTTTTAACTCAGAACGCTCTTGAGTGTGAGATTCAAGCAAATCATGATAACATTTTTGCATATCTTCAAATTGTTGTTTGAAATTAGAAGCGTCCCTTTGAGCAACAGCGAGCTGGGCCTGTGTGTACTCTAAATCTTTTCCTAGATTCTTTAAGGCCTTTGCATCTTCTTCCGCGATTTTTTGCATTGAATCAGCATTCGTGATTAGAGTACAGATAATTCTGGAAAGGTTGCGTGAATATTTGAACATTTCATAATACTGTTTTTCAACCGCGTCTATCTTTGCTTTGGCCTCGTCTGCCCACCTGGAAGAAATAGGTTCGAGGGCAGGTAAAAAAGTCAAAGTCTCGAAGTAATGTTCGGGAAATTGCTCCTCCAAATACGCCCGCTTGATTGCAGTTTCCGCATCTAGTGGTGGAAGAGCGGGGATCGTCAATTCAGTGTCCCTGTATGTGGAGGATTCAATAGTTTCTTTATCTGACCTAGGCTGTTTAGTAGCAGGGACCTTGCGTTTACTTCGCGACTCAGTATCTTTTGGAGGACTTCTCTCTCTGCTGCGCTTTTCTTGGGAAGAGGTGGAGTCTTTTGATTGTGGCATGTCCTCTTCCCTATGACTTTGATAACCTCTATATTTCTCTTGGTCCGTCCGAACGGGAGAGCGAGAACATGAGGTTCGAGAGCGATAGGGTTCATAAGGCCTTCTCTCCTCCCTACCGCGATCGTCGCGGCGATCATACTCGATATCCTAAGGTGGATTAGACATGCTATGGCGGAGCTTCCTGATATCATAGTAAGATCGGGACATCGTGCCTGCACAATAAGACAAATGAAATTCAGAATCAATAGTTTCACAGAGAGAGAGTTGCAATGAATGCTAATGCTATTGTGTAAAGCGTGTCCTAAGTGGTGTGTTTCCCCCCAACCAACCCGAGTCTGAAGCTAGACTAGTACAGGTAGGCTCTTTGGCCTTAGCAGGAGTGGTCTCTTCAGAAGAGGTAAAAACTAAAGGATCTTTCCTAAAATCCTCTGAAATGTATATGGTTTCAGGTAAGGGGAGATCCCCCAAACCCTGAAATAATGGGTCATCAGTGCTAGGGACATCTCCCTCGGAAGCGTCAGTTGGCGACTCTTTAGAAAACGTTGACCTTTCTGGAGAAATGGCATCCTCAGGAGCAGTATACCCTTCGCGATGCTTTTCGGCCAGGTTTGCCAATTCATCGTCTTGAATAGAGGATGGAGAAGGTGAAGTTTGAAGAGGCATTGTAGGAGCTCCCGAACCTTCTCCTGTCTCTGGGACTACATCCACTGGAGGAATATATACGTATGGAGCCGTCCCATGACCGATACTACGAAAAACAGATAGTAGTCCATGAAAATGTGGATATTCGTCCTTAAGGACTTCATCAATAGTCAGGAACTTCTGATCCCCATTAAGGAGCTGGTGCATCCGGTCAAAGAACACCTGATCTGATATTTGTTTTGGGTTGTCGACTGCAAACACAAAGAAAAACAAGTTAAGGCGATGACTTGAATGTATAGAGCCAAGATTTAGAAAATCAGTGCTTTACTTGATTTCGTCCATCTCCTGTCACACCCAGGTTGTCGCTTCACGTAAAACCATTCCAGTCTGGAATCTCCAGGTTTACTGCTGAATGGCGTTGAAATTATCTTCCTCTTAGGAACAGACTCAAAATAGCAAAAAGAAGGAGTTTCTCGAGTCCGATGCTTGAAGTTGTAGAAGAAATGAACGTCATCGAAAGTGAGCTCTATGCCTAAGATCTCACGGTATGCTATATATAAAGTGTGTAAGTAGGCATAAGAATTGGGATGCAGCTGCATGGGGGCAATCCGCATTTGTCTTAGAAAATCAACGATGAAGGGAGAAAATGGAGGGATAGCGCCGACCATGCACATCAACCGAGTGATTGCCATATATCCTTCTGGAGGGTTGTGGGGACGGTCAGATCTCGAAGGCACTAGAGTGTCCTTTTTCATTATCCCGTATTTCAAACAAATTCGGATAAGTCGGTCGTTGTCGATTGTTGATTCAACAGAATCTTGAGGTGATTCCAATATGACGGCCGATTCAAACTCATCAGGAGCCCGGTCATCACCAACCCCTCCTTCCTCTTTAAAACCTAGAGAAACTTCATTCTCTGAAGACACATCGTCACTTTCACGATTTTCGACCTCGTAGTCTGAACCCTTATTATCCCATTCTGGATCCGACGGAGAAGATATGTCCTCGAGAGTAATTTTGTTGGAGGTTTCCGGGGCCTCTTTCTTCTCAGCTAGTATGGAAGAGCGTCTGGGTCTCATGGTCATAAAACTATTGAAGAAGCAATAGCACAAATTAGAGCAAATTAGCCCGTATCCCCCCGTGCATGTGTGCAAACTAAAGTGTAAACAATGCATGCGGAAAGTGCAAAGTAAATGTTTAAAAGTGCGACGAAAAAGTTTGGCAAAATATAAAGAATTGAAGTAGTTCTTGATGTCCAGTTACGTTCGCAAGGCATTATCCTAACTGTCCGTTAAATTGAAGATTATGCCAAAAGTTGATTGGACCAGTTAGACGAGTTTTTATGCGTTAAGGTAGACTGCGCTTCGGTTCGGTTCGGGCGCATTCATTGGGATCGGATCGGGGGTGTGGCCTTAGGCTTGGATATCTCATTGAACCCAGAAATCAAAATTGGATCGGCTCGGAGGAAGAGTCCCCTAACGGTTCGGATCGGATCACGTAGTTATACTTCTCCTCCGTCATCTTACGGTCCGACCCGATCCGGTTAGGTAAGCTCCCTTCCCCCCTTCTTTAAATACTTGCTCCGACCCGATCCGATCTCCTGGATTTCTTTTCTTTTTCCCTTTCTTTACTTACCCCGACCCGATCCGACTTCCTGAACCTCCTTTCTTTTCCCTCTCATCCACCTTCGACACTCCAGCCCCAACCGATCCCCTCAATCATCATCTTCTTCTTCCCCTTCCTCAGTCACAAACAAACCCAATCCTGTTTTCAAAGCTCCAGTTAAGAAGGGACATATATCCCCTCCAACATCCCAGTGCCTAGATGTGGTGGCGAAGCCACCAGCGACGACGGCAAGGGGGAGGAGGTCGTGGTGTCAAGGTCAATCAAATACCATGCTCAAACCGCTTAACTTATCCGCAAATTCGAATCAAGATCAACTAAAAAGGAATTGACAGAAATTCTTTAACCCACCTATGTAATCGATTGGAGAATTGAAAGGGGGGTTTTGAAGATATTAGGGTTAGAGTTTTTTTTTCTTATCTTTTAAGAAATTCCTAGAAAGTGATGAAGGTAAAAAGAGAGGAAGGAGGAAATAAAGAAATAATGAATATATACGTGATTTCAGGGCGACTCTTTGTGTTCTCGCTGATGTGTCATCTTACTCCGATCGGACCGGAGGCCGAACTCTTGGACAAATGCGTAGCCCATTATTTCGACAATGGTGGATTTGAACGAGAACTCGTCCGAGCTGGAACATTAGCCCATGAAACATTTGCAGCCCGTGAGTTTGAGAAGTCATTAGTCAAAGGGCAGAGGCCGTTCGGATCGGAATCCGAACTGAACCGAATTCTGTAGCTCAGCAGCGAATTAAATTGAAGTGTGAAGAAGAAGATGAAAACACAAGGAAAATCAAAAGAAAAATTATCTCGAAGAACGTTGTGCAATGATAGTCAAAGCATGCTCCGTCTCCAACAGAAGCATCCTTTGAGGGGGCAAAATGTTAGACCACTTTGTGAACTGGGAAACACAAAGTCGAGATGTGAAACATTGAAGAACTTAAAGAGCATTATAGCGGATCGGATCGGAGTGATGTAGCGGGTCGGATCGGATAAGTTTTGCTGTTCGGATCGGTGAGCTATTACTGTTGGAATCAAAGAGGCACAGCTGTTCGGATCGGAAAGCAACCTACTGCCAATCGGGGCGGAGGGCCACCAACTTGCTACAAAGACAGATCGGAACGGAGTGAAAGAGAACGAAGACTTAGCCTTGGGACAAAACCGGATCGGATCGGATACCCCGATCTGAAACCCTCCTGTACACTCCTCCGATCCGAACCCATATTCCACGTCACTCTCCTTCATGATCGCCTGGCTATCCGGAGCGGCTATGACCAGTTCCTACCCACAACGTCCACTGCTCTGATGCGTTGTCAACATAGAAATCCATCCGAACCCGAGGCTGAAGTGATGGATGACACGTGGCTCCGATCCGGATCGGGGTCTGAGCGAATTTTCACCTATAAATACCCAGTCTGGAGACAATGAAGAGATCTTTTTTCTGGCACTTTGAGAGTTCAACCACTTTCATAACCCGAATTCCAGCACTCCCGGAAAATCCAAATCTTCTTTCATCATTTGTTTTTAGACAATTGAGTGAATGTAAGTGAGTTGTGAGAGAAATTGAGTGAATATTTCATTGTAATTGCAACTACATCATTGAAAATAGTGATTGACAAGTGGACGTAGGCATTTCTTCGCCTAACCACTATAAATTCTATGTCTCTATTTTATTTTTGATCTTATTTCATTCTGCTCTTAATCAATTTGGGTGTTAGAACCACTTTTTGGTCTAACAATATATATATATATATATATATATTGCAGAATTTACGTTGAACGCTCTAAATTCGTACCGATCTTCACGAGCTCCATTTTTGATACATAAATTCGATATAAAATTCATTTATATTACCAAATAAATATTTAAAATAGATTCGTATATTTGTAATTAACATTTGAAAATCCGGGATGTTACATGGACATTCCAGTAAACTACCCACTTCATTAAACCTACCTTTTCACACACATAATGGGTATATATATACACACACTAGACCTCTCCCATGAAACTGTCTACCTATAGATGTTGGACATGTCGGGCTGTTCTGGGTAGAGTTTTGCTACAAGTGGGCTTAACCTCGAGTCATAATGTACTAATTTAAATGGCCTATAACACCTAGACCTCTCACATTAGCTAGACTCATTTGTGGTTCATGGATTTGTCGGTCGGGTTTCGACAGACTTCTACCACAAATGACAACTAACCGAGTGTTAGTGTGTGTGTCATTATTTAATATATAGATAACCCATTTTATACACATGCTCAAACAATAATTTATATGGGGACATTTCAAATTCAAATCTTATCCTAATTACATTTACTATGTCAATATTGCGCTAATTACGTTAATTACGCTACATAAGTAGAATATTTACTATGTATAAACAACGCTAGTTTTCGTATATACGTGGGATAATGGCATAATTATAAATACCAGTAGTGGGGAAAATACAACATACAATTAAAATTTGCATCCTAGGCTTGTCAGAATAGCTCAAGTAATGAATCAAGAACAAGGTGTAAATTTCCTACATCATATATACATATATACATACACATACACACACACACATACAAACATACATACAAATACATAGACCTTTATTTACCTAATTTACCTTTTCTTGTGTTGCATAAAAACATTGATATTTGAATTGTTTTAAATCTGAATACATTCGAATTATCCATTTAGAATGGAAATACAAACCTATTCAAATAATAGAACTAATTCAATTCTGAACCTTTTTACATCATAACCATTTTTGGATAAAAAGGATAAATCAAATCTAATAAAAGTAAATCACCCAAATGTTCTTTATACGATACTAAAACAAATTCACAAACCCTATATCAATTGATAATTCTTGCGAAATATATATAAAAATAAGAGAATTGGGGGTTTTAAAGTTTGATATTATCGCTAATCCAAATCACCCTAGGCGTACTAATTCACATAAAAATCTATAAATGTAGAATATGCCTAAACAATTACTATTTCCACCCACAGTGATTGAAAATGCCGTGGATCTGCTGATGTTTTCCTTTTTGATGCGAACTCTAATTCCTAGAATATATATATATATATATATATATATATATATATGTATATTAAATAGTAATAATTCTTATATATATAAATCTTGTGATTCCAGATCTTATATTTTAATTCAAATCCTACAAGAAAAAGGGATTAGAAAAAGAAGAACAGATTTTAAGAGGAGAAGAAAACCTATTATGAATTTCTATGGAATCAATGGCAGAGTCGATGTAGGGAAATAGAGGGAAGCTAGGTTTAGGTCTGAAGTCTACGGTGTTATTTATAGGGGTGTATGTGTGTGTGTGTGTAAATAAGAACCATAGGATTATTAAGTTTTAATACTAGCAGTTTATTCTTATAAATTAATACCAAAACGTGACCCAAACCAAGCCGTACTTGGCATAGGCTGCGCCAGGTTGTTGACTGTTCCCTTAGAAGGGCGGTCGACACCCCCACTAGAGGCCCGGTTGACCCCTTAGTCGTAATTTTTCCCAATGAACGTATTCGGGGATGAAAAGAATTTTATTATATAACGTTATTATTTATTTCCTTATAAACATTATTCTTGTCTTCTTGTCTTTATCTCTTTATTTGAAATTCAAATCCACCTAAGGGAATGTTATTATTATCCAAATTATGCCATTTATCCCTTAGATATGTATTATTAATTCGAACACATATATATACACATTTACCTTATGATTCCATAAAATTGTAATTTCTTCATACAGATACCGTTTGCAACATATTATATATGAAAACATACTAGAATTTTGTCTCAAACACAAATAAAATACTTTCGTGGCCAAATTCTTAACGCAGCAAAATTACATTTTTCAGCCCGTTTATATTTCAATGTAAATTTTTATTATTTGTTATTATTAAATTTAGGTATATTTTTATGGGTTGTTGAATGATTTAAACTAAGACACAAGGGACATATCTTTAAAAATCAATTCATAAGTTGTATAAAAAGTAATTAGAAATCTACTTGAAACTATGGACTACATACAATAGAATGCACACAAGAACCCAAAAGTAGGCTCGACTTGTTGTAACAACCCACATTTTTAGTTAATGATAAATAAAATGAGAATGACTTAATTATATATTCATAGTCTAGCGGGTCCGGCATCACCGTTGCGTTCGTCTCGAAATTATGGTTTAGATGGACAACAAGATTACGTAAAAAGGATAACGTATGAAGAAGTTATGAGCATTAGAAGTTTATATACATATAAGGCTTATAAATATTCAATAAAACAATATCAGAAATCAAATTCAGTGAAGTAGAAGCAGGGGTGGGAAAAAAGACCGTTAGGGGTCGACCCCATAACGGGGGTGTCGACCCATGGGTCACCCCGGGGTCGATCCCCCGTTAATCTGGGCAGATTCCTGAACGTGAACGTGGATTCTTTTGTGGTCCAAATTCATTGCTGAACAACTATAAATAAGCTTGTAGAGCCTAGCCTAAATCTAATATTTCGGAGATGACGTCGAAGCTCTGCCATTCTTCTTACTCCTTAAATCTCTTTAGAAAAATAATAATAGAATAATTAGTTTAGGAAAATTTTGATTCAAGATCTGGAGGAAAAGAATGAATATTAGTAAACGAAGGTGTTCAGAATCATATTCGAAGTAAGGTAATTTCTTGGATCTGTTCAATTTAATTTCTCCTCTTTCTTCCTCGTTCTTCCCTTTTTCTTTTAGTAAGAATTGTGGATCTATGGTTGTTAGGTTCTAAAGCCAGTTAGGGGAAACCATGGAATGCCAGATCTGGACCAGATTCAGGATTTGGGAAGCAAATTAGGTGAGTGGATTTAAGTTATATCGTTCTTGATAATAGTATATTATCGTTTGACATTCCCGTTAAATATGTAAATCTGCTAGCATTATTAAAGTGATGAAATGCTAATATGACATGTTGAAATATTAATATGTTAAAATATTAATATGTTGGAAAAATTCATATGTTGAAATGTAAACTTGTTAAAATAATGTGTAGTGATTACTGTTTTATATACACATGTCCTAGTTACATGATTAACTTGTGGCATATTATGTACTTGAACTCTTAACGGTAGAATGGAGAAAATTACATGTTAATTTGTTAGATTTGAGCAATTATATGATTAAATGATTACATGTTAGAGTAGAATTAATTACATATTAGAAAGGACATGCGACATAAAATGGTCTTAAAGTGATGACATTAAAATATAGATTACATTAAAAATTTGAAAGAATGGACAGGCCAAAATTATATAGAAAATATATTGTAAATAGAAAATTGTAACTACACTTAGACACGAGGTTAAATTCAACTTGTGGTAGAAGTGTTCTCAGAACTGCCCAGCAAATCCAGCATCCACAAGTTGTTAATTTAATGTAAGGGGTCTAATGCGTAAATATACATAACGGTGCTAAGACACGAGGTTAAGTCAACTTGTGGAAGAAATCTGCCCGGAACAACCTGGAAAATCCAGCAACCACAAGTGGTAAGCTTAATGTGAGAGGTCTAGTACGTAAACATATATATAAATATATGTAAATAAAAGGATAGAAATAAATGGCATTAATTGTAATTAATGGAAATGATTAGAATCGAATGAAAGTTACAACAGTAAAAGGATTTAGATGAACGTGGAATGATAATAACCTACTATAAATAAATTACATTAATGAGAATGTTATATAATAGGTAGGCTTGTCCTAGGGACAAGTGGAAATTATAACTTAGGTTATAATAGACGATAAAGGAAATGGAATAACTTATGTAATGGGGGTAAATTGTACTTAATTGTAAATTAAGTCATCTGTAAGAATGAGAATCTAAAGTTTGCTGATAAGGACAACATAAGTTATATTAATAGAAAGGAAACTTATTAGTTAGCCTTAGTTAAGGGAAGCAAGTTAATAAGTAAACAAAGATAAGTTGTAGTGACAGTGTAAGATGAAATTACGATTAAATAAGAAAGAATGGGGTAAACTTATGAAATGAAATAAGTTATATTTAAGCGTAAATAATAAGTGACATGTTAAGCAGAAAACATGTGAATTGAGATGTACTTAATTACATATTAAGTGTAACATGTTATTGTAACGATGAAGTCATACAATAATACAAAGAGATTGTGGATTACAAACCATGGATCACAATCTAGAGAATAACATGTTGTGGGCTTTTAATAAACTTAAATGGGTTAAGTTATATGACCGAAATTAATAAGCAAGTGGAACTTGGTAGCTTGAATAAGAAGTCAATGTGAATGGGAATAACCAAGATAAATGGAAACCCGATGAGGTAGAGTAAGCGCATAATTGAATGTTTAGGCATAGGGTCTAATTACACATTAAACAGAGGCGCTTAGACCAGTCTGTATGTTTGAGGGTGAATAACCCAACGGGGCAGATCATCGCGGTGTCATGAGGCACGAGGGGAGAGCACGTTCATCTGATTATTCTGTCGACTCCGATGGACTGGAGGGGAAGAACGCGGCTTCTTGGGACGTGGAAGGTACCTCTGGTCGTCCTCTGTGGTAGTGCAGTTTTCGGGTTGCTCACAGAGGTTGGGTCTGCGCGTAACTACCCGGTGAGTAGCCTTGATTGCAAAAGTAGCTTTGTATTCAGAAAGCTGTGACGAGGTGACCTAGGGTGATTCGGCGATTGCCTCAACAAGGAGGTGGGGTCAGGACCAACAAGGATAGTAGATCGGCGGGTACCCATCATGGGCACCCAGTGGGATGTGAAAAGACTAGAGCTAAACCCAAGACACCATCCTGGTTTCACTCTCGAGGTACGGTGGTTGAGGGGAGATGCCAACTGGATGTTTTGATTGTTTATTAGCGGTAAGTCGCTTAGCTATTGTATCTTTACTAATTGTGGGAGGGGTCAAGGTGGGGCCATAGCCACCATGAAAAATAGACCCAAGGGATATCTGTATTTTGAGGGTCGTAAAGGCGGGCCTGTACAGATATGGAAAGCCTCCCGACCAAGTTCCGTGTTTCTTGTATAGTCCTGGCATGGAATTCAGTGCATAATAGAGGATATGTGTGGTTAAGGCATCGAGTACGATTGACGATATGTATGTGGCAAAGTCTAGATACATGCATGTCTTCTCTTGGTGGTGTATCATAGACTAATGGGGCATTACACCATGATGGAATCTAATTCGATCGAAGGTGGAAGTCCGTACGCTTACGTAGCATAGTAATGGCAAATGTATGTGGAACGCAATGTTGTTATATAGAGATCCTTATGTCACTCTGGCATAGGATCAGGGGTTGTGTACATTTCTGTGGCATTACGGTGGGGACCGTGCAAGTAGGGCATATATACTATATTAAGTTAATCCACTGGGAAATAGATGGGTATGACGTGTGTGTAAGCCTTTAGTAATGTTAAGCCAAGTAACATAATAAACAAGAAAATGTAACTAAACGATATATATAGGATTATCCAAAATGTATAGTTTAAATCCAGTCACCAGGACTTGTATACTGACCCCCTCCTCATAACATACTTGCAGTTTAGATTTGTGGGAGAGATATGATAGCTTTGGATACTGGTTAGGCAGTACTATTACTATAGTAAGGCTATATTTTGATTACATTAAATTTTATCCATTTCGTTGTGAGATGTTTTTCGAAGCTCTGATATATTGTATATCTTTGTCTTTTCTGCAGGATACCGGAGCAAACCAACACGAGTTTCTATAGACTACAAACTAAAAAAATGGTCTGTTTGAATTTGGGTTGTTACATCTTGTATCAGAGCTTAGGTTTAGGATTCCTGTTTAAATAGTGAGTGAACATATTTGTAATATAAATATATTATATGTATACCTATTCCATAGAGGAACCCACTAAATAGAAAGAGTATAATATTGTAAGAATTGGGATGACTGTTTTGTACACTAAAGGAATGAATATGGAAATTTGAGACCCTTAGGAAATTTGGGTGGGAAGTCTACAGTATATATTTGAAACAGAGGAAGGAGGATCCCACGTGTTGATATTTCATATTATTGGGCTTGGCAGTAAAACCTTATAAATTGGAAAAGGTTAAAAAGTGAAAAATGAATTAGAAATATATATATATATATATATATATACATAGTTGAGAGAATTGACCTAGTAGGAGCGTCTAGGAAAGCCTTGAAAATTGAAAATACGCTTTGAGTCTAACCACATTGCTAACTTTTAAGAACTTGAAATTGAAAAAGTTTTGGGAAGATGGTTTATGGTGTTTTCAAGTTTTAATCTTAAAAGTTATGGTTTTAAAATATGTAAAGTACATATTGATTTTCGGTGTAAAATGGGTATATTTTGTAAATAGTGATTTCTTGCGAAAATTTTGCCTAATATTAAAATTCTCTCAGTAAAAGTTGTATACCATAGAGCATGTATAACTCGCAAGTTTTCTCGTTATATTGCATGAAAGGTTGTCGAAAACCAAATTTTTCAGTAAGGAAAGTTTTGAAATCTCTATTCTTTTAACAATCAATTTCATAAATAGTTTTAGCAAGAAATTTTGGTTGGATGGACAAAATAAGTTGTAGAAATTTAGAACAGAGTAGATGTTTGCACCTTGTAGTAAGAGAATGAACTGACTTTATAGGCACGAACCATTCGTAAACCTGATTGAGAATTAGTTGTCCTTGTATACTACAGTTTTTGTGATTTGAAAAAATAAATGAATAATGATTTACATTTTTTTAGATGATATGTTTTTTTGGTTTGACAAAAGTAAGTTTTGATGAGGAAAATCAAGTTTTGATACTTTTAACTTTTGAAAGAAAAGTGAAATGAAAAGGCTGAACCGTGTTTTAAAAGTATGGAGTAGGTAAGGAATAGTGCCTAGGGAAGACGGGAAAAGTTTTGAGGCTATGAAGCAGATAGTAAGAATTATCTTGGAATAATGGTAAGTTCCCGTAGAATGTGTAAGCATTGAAAAGCCTAGGGTGCTGCTTGAAATAATTGTTGGTACACAGCTAGGATTAGTGGTGACTACTAGATAGTAAAGGGCAAGTAAGTATTTAGATCCTATTGCTAATTTTCATGTTAGGGGTGCAACCCGTTATTGCATTTCTATTGGGATCGTTTTGTTATTTTGTTCCTGCTGGGTATTTAGGGTAACACCTAAACCCGTCGTTGATCCCATGGTTCAAGTTTGTTGTTTGAGGGGGACATAGTCCCGAGATTCTTGGCCCTTAGTAGTGGTTGTGTAGATTATTTGTTTTCCTGTTTTAGTTGAAGGACTAGAAGGCTTATTTGAAAAATAAACTTAGATCAAAGGATTAAGTTAAATAAGCTAAGAAAAGAGTAATGGCATAACTAAAAAGGAAACAACAAATTCAGTAAAGCAACAAACATGACAGTTAAAGAAAAATGGAAAATTATGAGAAAAGATGGATACAAGATGAAAAAGAAAATCAGTAACAAAGAAAATTTTCTTGTGTGGGTTGTGCTTGGATAGGAAAATAGGGGAATCTTTATAAATAGTTTCATAAAATCCAAGTACGGTTGGAAAAAGGTTGAAATGAAAAACGGAAGATGTGAAGTTTCCGTTTTCCACCTTTTTGTAACATAAGAAATCGAATTTAGAAAATTAGATTTTCTAAAATTCGAAAAAATAATGTTGGTTGGTAGGATATTGGATGCAAAAATTAGATGAACTACGCTCTTACTCAGTAAGAGTGTGGGAAAATTTGAATGAAAAAGTATTTTTGATCTTCAAAATATTGCATTCATATAGAACTTCCAGTATATTTTGGATGTGAGCATCATGTTTTAAAAGAGTTTTTGAAAATTTGCATACACATATGAGGTACCGCTTAGGCATAAATGTATTATTATGCTGTATTACACTTTGCACGAATGCACAATGTTTGCAAAAATTTGGGTGCACACATGATGGGTGGACATTATGCGAGGAGTTATTTAATTTTACCGTTATCAAATTTCGGGGATGAAATTTCCTAAGGGTGGGATAATGTAACACCCAGCATTTTTAGTTAAATATAAATAAAATGAGAATGACTTGAATAAATATTCAGAAACTAGCGGGACCGGCATCATCGTTGCGTTCGTCTTAAAATTCTGGCTCAAATGGACCCCAAGTTTGCGAAAAAAGGGATAACGTATGAAGAAGTTATGAGCATTAGAAGTTTATATACATATAAGGCTTATTATACGTATATATATTGAATAAAATAATATCAGAAAATCAAATTAAGTGATGTGGAAGAAGGGGCGGGAAAAAAGACCGTTAGGGGTCGACCTCTGCCGTTGGGTGTCGACCCCAGGGTCGACCCCATAACGGGGGTGCCGACCTATAAGTCGACACCAGAGTCGACCCCCCCCCCATTTGGGCATATTCCTGAATGTGAACGTGGATTATTTTGTGGTTCAAATTCATTGCTGAACACCTATAAATAAGATTGTAGAGCCTAGCCTAAATCTCATATTTCTGAGACGAGGTTGAATCTCTACCATTCTTCTTACTCCTCAAATCTCTTCAGAAAAATAATAATAGAATAATTAGTTTAGGAAAATTCTGATTCAATATCTGGAGGAAAAGAATGAATATTTGTAAAAGAAGGTTTTCAGAATCATATTCGAAGTAAGGTAATTTCTTGGATCTGGTCAATTTAATTTCTCCTCTTTCTTCCTTTTTCTTTTAGTAAGAATTGTGGATTCATGGTTGTTAGATTCTAAATCCAGTTAGGGGAAACCATGGAATGCCAGATCTGGACCAGATTCAGGATTTGGAAAGAAAATTAGGTGAGTGGATTTAAGTTATATCATTCTTGATAATGTTATATTATCATTTGACATTCCGCGTTAAATATTGTAAATATGCTAGAATGATTAAAGTGATGAAATGCTAATATGACATGTTGAAATATTAATATGTTAAAATATTAATATGTTGGAAAAATTCATATGTTAAAATGTAAACTTGTTAAAATAATGTGTAGCGATTACTGTTGTATATACACATGTCCTAATTACATGAATAACTTGTGGCATATTATGTACTTGAATTCTTAAAGGTAGAATGGTTACATGTTAGATTTGAGGAATTATATGATTAAATGGTTACATATTAGAGTAGAAATAATTACATGTTAGAAAGGATATGCGACATAAAATGGGCTTAATATAATGACATGTAAAATATAGATTACGGTAAAAATTTGAAAGAGTGGACACGCCTAAATTATATAGAAATTTACTATAAATAGAAAACTGTAACTGCACTTAGACACGAGGTTAAATTCAACTTGTGGTTGAAGTCTGCTCGGAACCGACCAGCAAATTCAGCGTCCACAAGTTGTTAATTTAATGTGAGGGGTCTAGTGCGTAAATATACATGTAACGGTGCTAAGACACGAGGTTAAGTCAACTTGTGGGAGAAGTCTGCTCGGAACCGCCCGACAAATATAGCATCCGCAAGTGGTAAGCTTAATGTGAGAGGTCTACTTCTAAAATGGGGTAAGATGAAATTACGATGAAATTACGCCTTTGTAGTGCAGTGTAAGATGAAATTACGATGAAATAAGAAAGAACGGGGTAAACTTATAAAATGAAATAAGTTATATTTATTCATAAATAATAAGTGACATGTTAAGCAGAAAACATATGAACTAAGATATACTTAATTACATATTTAGTAGAACATGTTATTGTAACTATGAAGTCAGACAATAATATAAGGAGATTCTACTTCTAAAATAATATAAAGAGATTGTGGATTACAGACCTTGGATCACAATCTAGAGAATAACATGTTATGGGCTTATTAATAAACTTAAATGGGTTAAGTTATATGACTGAAATTAATAAGCAAGAGGAACTTAGTAACTTTAATAAGAAGTCAATATGAATGAGAATAACCAAGTTAAATAGAAACCCGATGAGGTAGAGCAAGCGCATTATTGAATATTTAGACATAGGTTCTAATAAAACATTAAACTGGGGCGCTTGGACCAGTCTGTATCTTTCAGGGTGAATAACCCAACGGGATAGATCATCGTGGTGTCATGAGGCAAGAGGAGAGCGCACGTTCATCTGATTATTCTATAGGCTCCAAAGGACTGGAAAGGGAAGCATGCGGCTTCCTGAGACGTGAAAGGTGCCCCTGGTGGTCCTTTGTGGTAGTGCAGTGTTCGGGCTGTGCTCATAGAGGTTGGGTTTGCACGTAACTACCCGGTGAGTAGCCTTGACGGAAAAAGTAGCTTTGCAGTCAGAAAGCTTTGACGAGGTGACACTAGGGTGATTTGGCTATCGCCTCATTTGGTAGGTGGGGTCATGACCAATAATAATAGTAGATCGCCAGGTACCCATTATCGGCAGCCAGTGGGATACTAAAAGACTAGATCTAAACTCAAGAAGCCATCCACCTTTCACTATCGAGGCACGGTGGTTGAGGGGAGATGCCAACTGGACGTTTAGATTGTTTGTTAGGGGCTAGTCACTTAGCTCTTGTAGTCTTTACTAGTTGAGGGAGGAGCCGAGGTAGGGCCATTGCCACCATGAAAAACAGACCCGAGGGATATCTGTATTTTGAGGCCCTTAAAGGCAGGCCTTTACAGATATGGAAAATCCCCTGATCGAGTTCCATGTTTTTTGTACAGCCCTGCCATGGAACTCGGTGCGTAGTAGAGGATATGTGCAGTTAAGGCATCAAGTTCGATTGACGATACGTACGTGGGAAAGTCTAGATTCATGCGTATCTGCTCTGGGTGGTGTATCGTAGACTGATGGGGCATTACTCTGTGATGGAATCTAATTCGATTGAAGGTGGCAGTCCGTACGCTTACGTAACATAGTAATGGAAGATATATGTAGAAAGCAACGTTGTTATATAGAGACCCGTACATCACTCTGGCATAGGATGAGGGTCTGCGTACATTTCTATGGCATTACAGTGCGAACCGTGCGAGTGGGGTAACATGGGAGTACCTCAATATTGGGGGTAGCTACATATATATATTGTTTTAGGTTAATCCACTGGGAAATAGATGTGTACGACGTGTGTGTAATCCTTGAGTGTCGTTAACCCAAGCAACCTAATAAACAAGAAAATGTAATTGAACGTTATATGTAGGATAATCCAAAATGTATAGTTTAAATCCAGTTACCAGAGCTTGTATTCTGACCCCCTCCTCATAACAAACTAGCAGGTTAGATTTATGGCAGAGATATGATAGCTTTGGATACCGGTTAGGCTGTATTATTACTACATTAAGGCAATATTTTGATTACATTATATTTTATACATTCCGTTGTATGATGTTTTTCTGAGCTTTGATATATTGTATATCTCTGTCTTTTCTGTAGGATACCAGAGAAAACATACACGAGTTTCGATAGATTAGAAATTAAAAAAAAGATTGGTCTTTCGGAATTTGGGTTGTTACAATCATTCTAGGGTGCCTAGGGTTGACCTATAATTCCCCATGATTTACCATTGGGTCGACTCTTAGTGAGTAAGGGACTATATGATGAATTTTGACCCAAGTCCAAGAACCTTTCTAAACATAAGTTTGAACATTGGTTTCAGCATGTTGTACATTTTAGAATAACTTCAACTTGGCACACACAAGTTTTACACACATTATTTAAATTGAAAAAAGAATCCCCAAACTCGGACAAGGAGTGAGAAAGTTAAGATGTCTAAAAGTTTTACCCAGGAAATGATTTCACTGTAAACAGCTGGAACAAAACATGCTTTAATTCATAGTTGAACAACAAGTTTCTATAAGCTATAAATGTCTGCACGACCCCAAATTTGGCATTCCTTTTGGTCAACTATAGTACAATCTAATAGAAAAGTTTGAAATAAATCAGAAAAAAATCGAGAGAGATATAAGGTCATAAAATTAGACTCTTGGCCAGATTTCTTTATAGAAATCTAAAGCAAAACATGCTTTGATCCAAAGTTCGACAACAGTAATTCTTTATAAGCTACATTGGTCGGAATTACCTAAAATTTGACAAACCTACAGTTCAAAAACAATATTATCAACAAAATTCTTTTAACTTCAATCCGCAAACAATAGGGAGATAAATGGTCACGAATTCAGACCAATAGCTAGATTCCACATAAAAATATAAAGCAAAATGTGTTTTGATTCGAACTTTGACAGCGAGTTTCTATAAGCTACAAAGACCGCAATAACATGTAATTTTACGGGCTTATAGGCCAACAACTCTAATTTATACAAAAAAAAGTGCGGATACAATAGACTAAGTAATTTGTGAGATATAATGGCACAAAGTTGGACTTGTAATAGATTTCGGCAATCGTAAACACTTCCAACCCATAAAACATTGCTTCACCTAACTTCGAGCTTGATTTTCCCAATCCAATCAAGGTCAAATTGGTTTGAAATTTTGCATGAATGAACAACAATACACACGCTATTAACTGGAAACAAAGAATCATGCAATTAAAAAGAAACATTAGGAGAGTTATGAAGTATCAAATATCAGTGCAGGTAAGGTTTCTGCACTTTAATAATTTTATTGTTACAACAACTAAATTTTCAGCAGGAAACCCAAGAAGATTCAAACAAAATGATATGCAAACTTGAAATTAAGTGGTATAACTCACTTTTATTGGTTTAGAAGAGATTTCCAGCAACTTTGGATTTTCTAAATGTTGATTGAAGCTTCCACCACCTCAAGAGCCAAGAAGAAGTGGCATGCAAACCAAGTAGCTTACTGTACACTTCTTTTCTTCCGCTAATGATTTGATGCTGAGTTCTCTAGCTTGATCTATGATTAAATGTAGAGAGAGGAGCTTAAAAGCTAAGTTTTTATTTTGAATTTAAGTTCATTTTAATATTACTGTACAATATTATATTTCTTGATTTTATGCCGAACTCCTTCCTCCTTAGCCAGATAATGATTTGCGCATAATCCATTGTTGTAACTAAACAAATATTCAAATGACTTTAAAATATGTTTAATACTCGAATATTGATTATCAATAAATTCTTACCCATTTTATATTATAATGGCGACCACTAAATTTTCGAACATCGTTTCCATTACTAAAATCCATCATTTACCAAATTATTTCATTCGTAGGTTACAAAATATTACACACTCATTTTACAAATCAATTTAAACTATTTTAAATGTAGTTTTAGTTATAAAATCAACTTTTCATTTCCCTTTTCAACTATTTACTACTTTAAAATGTAGCTACGAAAATACCCAAATCTATTATCTTATTGTAAATAACTTGATAATTCATATTAACAATATTCCACACCTAAATGTTGATTTCAAACCAACATTTTATATTTTTAATACATCACTTTGACATCCAAAAAGGATCGCTAACAATAATTTATAAAACTATTTCATCGGATAAGTTAAACCTTTAAACGTAATTTACATGATTTCCTCACCTAATTACCTTAGCATTAAAAGTTATTCAACAATCATACATCAAATCTAATTTTCTTGTTACACTATTTAAATTAAACTTATTTTAATTTACATAATTTTTTCTAAAGTTTCCAAATTTCTTTGTTTATAAACATAAGTAATTATACGAGTTGGCCCTATTTAAACCGTATTTTTTTTCTCAAGTTTTAAATTTCAAATAATAGGACAATCCATTTACCCGAGTATCGAAAAACTAGGTTATTGCATTTAGCATAAAACTGATGTACGGCAGGAGGAGGTTCCTCATTCAACCATTCCCAAAACTCAAAATCTTGATTAATGTCTTTGATCTATGCAATTAAAACCGTCTTATAATCCAATTAAGTGACTTCTGTTACTGCTATAAAACTTTCCAAATAATCCTTCAAAGGCTTGACATAAGCATGTTGGATACTAGATATGATCTACATAAGAATTTATTTACTAGCTCCTCTAATGAAGAATTAGACCTACACGGCAGTTCGTGAGCAACACCATCAAACAACTTCTAAGTTAATCGAAATGCTTTACATTTAACAACATTTGTGGCTTAGGAAGAAACCACAAACACCGATAAGGTGTTGCACCAGATCTTTTTTTCTTACGTAGCATAGCATTGCTGGCAAATTTAACCTTTGATGGTGCTTAGACTGTAAAATATCATTGGTGAACTGGAAACGACTTCATTCAATCCCCCAATCATCACGCTAAATCCTTGGCTAACCATCTTAAATGATAAATCCTAGATATTAAATATAGGGTTTGAATTGTAATGGTTATCTTTTAGGCTCTACTTCAAGTTTATATCTCATTGGCTCTTATCTTACATGTTCATCTCGCCTACCAGCATCTCTTTTGCCATGCTCCTAATCTTTGACATCTCGACTATTCATAGTACGGATGATCATATAAACCCATGGATAGATGAATTTAATGGAATAGTGTTTTGGAACAAAAGGAAAAAACAACTAGAATTTGGCTAAATGTTGGGATCGGTAAGCCTGCATTGAGGGATTGGTAAGACTCAATGCTGGACCAGTACAAATCCAACACTCAGAACTTTGGAATTCAATAACTTAACGATATTTTTTCAATAACTTGAGCATAGAATGTTAGAATATGGAACCAATAGTCGGAGGTGAATGCTAATAGAAAATAGGATCAACTACAGGGATCATACCAACTTGGGTGTAAAACATAAAGACCGGTTCCAATCCCTAAATATTGATTTGACCCGCCCCAACTTTATATGTTGGGTCGCACCCCATGGTAGGGCCCCTTGTGCAATACCTTTTCGATCTGAACTCTCTCCATGCCTAAAAATACACCTCCAAGGACTCACGGGATCTTCCATCTTTTCTTCCCCATATGGAAATTCTGTTGAACCTTGGAGAAAGCTTCAACCTCTTCTCTCTTCAATCATACATAGTCAATTATATTTGAAGTTGTCTGTATAATCAATCGGTTACCTCAAATGGATGTAGGCCAAACTTTGTCGAGCAATTTTAAAACCACTTGTGGTTGTTTAGTTTCTTGCTTTATGTAATCTGGATTATTACTATACGGTGACTGCTTTGTGATTTCTTTCTATGACAATTTTCATAATTTTGTATGAATCGAGCGTTGACACTTGATTGATTAAAATCTAGTGCTACACTTACCCTTTGATCTCAATAACTCATTGTATTCGTGTAATAGCATACTTTTTTTCATATTTAACATAAGTGGTTCAAAATCTTTTGAACAACTTTTGTATTTTTTGTAAGAAAAACACTAGTTCGTAGCTATAGCAGAATATCTTATATTATATCAAATATTAGTGCCTTAACTTTTCGGAATTGCTATAATTAAAGTTGGCAAAGATAAAAAATAAACATATGGAATTTAAATCATGTAGTCATCCACTATGTAAGTTGGTTAGTAACTGATAAATTCATGTCGTTAGGTTGCGATAGAAAAAAAGTTATTGTGTATTATTCGTTTTGCCCCTATAACTTATATGGTAAAGATTCATATTTTCATCCTTTTTTAAAATTAGAATTTTATTCGATTATTATTCAAATTTAATATTGTATTTGGTGCCGATTTTGCAAAATATTGGATATATGTATGTATGTTATTGTTCTTAATTCTTTTGATATTTTAGAACAAAGGTGTTAACAATATTTTTCGTCAACACCGGAGATAGGTCCATTGAAGTGGACCTAAGGAAGAATAGGTTGTTTTTCCTTCATAAATTTGAGTTAGTTTGTTGTTTCCTAGGAATCAAGGTCCGGAATCCAAAAGAATAGTTACTCTACCCTCAATGGGATGAGTATCACACTTAAGTGATTCAAGAACCAGCAGTTACCTTAAGGAGAAGGATCCCTAAATACAACCCAAGATAAAGGGCTTAACGGATGGTAGGAAGGGGTTCTGTACCAACCTTTCTGAAAAGTATAAGCTTGTAGGAAGGGGTGTTTCACCTGATTCATGGAAAAGCTCGGGTAAGGGTCTATGCACATGTAGGAAGTAAATAGTAAGCTGTAGCAATGATAACTAAAAAATAGCATGACAAACTCATAAGTAAATATCATAAGTACTGTTTCACTCTTTATTGATCTTTGATTTAGAATACAGAATAGAAGAAATCCCCAAATCGATCCAAGAATTAGGGTTTACTCTAGAGAGAAAGAGTACAAGAATAAGAATGGGGACAATCCTCTTCCAAATGTGACCCCTAGGGTCTTATTTATAGAGAATTTGGGGTCCCTTCTGCTGTTCGGCCATTGGTCCTGCAAGAGCCTCTATCGGCCGCTTTTCTCCTTGGTCTCGGATGTTGTAGCTTCCGGCCCTTTTTGGTGCTGATTATAGCTTCCATAGTGAAGGTTTCGATCAGTTGGGGGCTTCTTTGAGAGTGATATGAGCTTGTTGATGTAGTAGCTTTTGGGAAGGTATTTGAGCTCCCGGTTGTATGTTCTTGGTTAGAAGTTTCTGGATATTGGCTTCCAGATTTCTCGGGATATTTAGAGTAGTTCTCCCTCATGATGTATGCAGGTAGCTGCCGGTTCAGAACCACTATTGGTTGGGGGTCGGTTCATCCCCAACCAACCTCGCGTTTGGCATGGATGCCCTTGGTTCTTTCTAGTGTTTGACTCTTTCCTTTGGAGAATTCCTATGTGCTTGCGGTCATCCAATACCCGTTCACCGTTAGCTTGTTTCGAAGTTAATTTTGGTAGTAAGAAAAGGGATACATTTAAAATAATTTAATCACAGATAAAACTTAGATACCGGATTTGTTTTCCTTGGTTATTAATTTGGTTTTAAATTTCCACAACGGTACATGTTTCATGACCGGATTAGTTTTTTTACTTTCTTTGAACTATATAAATTCATCTGTGGTGTTTCTTGAGTCAGCATTATGAACAGTAAAAACTTTTCTCCTTATTTAGATTATAGCCCGCACCACATAGAGTAAAAGGTCTTGAGTAATTGTCAATATACAAAATGTTGCCAATTCAATTTTTAATGTCCAAATACATCACATTCTCACTCCAGGTTTTACGATGCCTAATGCTTGTGTTGAAAAAACAACAAATAAATTGGGCATTACATTGCCAAGTTAATAGGACCATTTAAGAGAAATAAAATGAAGAATAAAAAAGTAAGGTAACTTGCATACATCAAACTCAATAATAAATTGAGAATATATAAAAAATGAATCTAATCTCCTAATTCTACATTTGTAGTCTGTAGTTAACAATTGACGAATAAAAGCAAAATTGCTTCAGTTAGATATTTGGAAAAAGCAGGATTTATCTAGAAAGTACGCTAAAGTTCAAAGAGGAAGAGAGCGTTGATGTTTTCATGTTTACACTTCTATCAACCGATCTTTCGTTTTATTAGTGTGCTACTTTTTTTTCGTTGCTAATTTGTTCACTATTGGTTCATAAGTTGGTTTATTGTCCATCTTTTTTTTTTGCTTGAAAAAAAATCAATATATTTCAACATGTGTAAGCTGGTTGTATGACCCTATTTTTTGGAAAAGAGTTCACTTGGTTTTGTAAAAACAAAAATTGAAATCCAAAATAAATCGGCGCAACAAAGAAAACTGTAATCCCTTTTCAATCTGTGAACTTTGATAAATATTAAGTATACAAATGTTGCAACTATATGATGTTAACACTCAGGTTAGTTTGCAAAAATTAAAAAGCAAGGAAAACAAAGAGAAAACATAATAAGAACACCATGTAGAATAAAACAACTAAGAAGTAGACACAAATAATAGACGGGTATTACTTATAACATAAAGCAATTATTTATCACTAAGCCTTATAGGAAGGACAAACAGAGTCTTGCTCTTGTTATTGGAATAATTCCACAAAAAATGGAATATTAAACCATGTATTCAAAAATCTCAATTCAACGATGCACATGACAGTTTCAATGTGCATGTGTGTGACGTGGGACATTCTAAATGATCCTAAAATAGGATGTTCAACAAATTAATGCAAATTAGGCATCAAGTACAAGATATTAATGAGACAAAATGACTTGTAAAACACTTAATTTTGATAATAAAAATATTTTGTAATTCAAGAAAAATAGATGATCATTATATATTCGAAATTAAAAATACACTGCAAAAAAAATTATTTGAAATCGCACAATCAAACAGTTGAGCGGTTGTAATAGTATAGCTGATGTTATATCATTTTTAAAAATTGTTGTAGTTTCCTCTTCATGAACTCTAATGTGACAAATAGGGTGTGCTTGTGGTGCGTGCGAAAACATATTGAGCGTGGATATTTAACGAAATACTTTGGTGAACATTTTACGCGTATATGGCTATTAAGTGTGGTATTGGGCATGATGTTGAGTGGAATATTTTATTAATGATTTTATATTTAACTATTTTACAATCAATTAATTACTCTTTTTTTATTATACAATTTGTGTTCAATATTTTCAAATAATAAGAAATAGATTGTAAGATTCTAACTACTCTGATTATGTCCAAACCGACTTCATGTTATAAGTTTTTCTTAAAATTATCTTAAATGATGCCCGCTACGAGAAGAGGCCGAGGAAGTGATAACCTACTGGGTGGGGTCCGAAAAAAATGCCCTATCTACCAACAGTCGACATTTTCATTTTACCAAATCATCATCTACAAATATTTACAACACTCCATAATGTAAAGCACTTTGATACGATAGTAACATAAAAACCTAATCTTACAAAGACCTTATTTGCATAAATTATTAATTTTAAAAAATTATAAAGACTTAAATTTAGTTGGGTTTCATATTATTAAATTATCTATAAAAGGACGCATCCGATGCATGGAGTGCTTCTGACCTACAGGATCAATCTGCTCCAACGAGTTGAACCGACTGTTCAATTGTCATGCTTTGTTAGGATACCTGATGTGTCTACTACACAGCAACTATAACGTGCAACAACAAACTTGTAGACTATATCATAGGGCCTACTGCCTTCTTATATAAGTGTTCCAAGATTCCTATTTGTCAAAAGATATTATATTGGATAACTATATAATAAAATTGTTGATATGCACTAATTTTAACACCCTATATATTAATACACATGATTATATTGAGAATATAATAAAATTAATATTAAATATTTAAAATATCCAGGATTAGGTAAAATAGAGTTTGTCGTTGCATTAGTTATGAAATTTTAGTTCAGATATACCCTTGGTTTGCATAAATCGGATTAAATATGAAGAAGTTATGAATATAAGAAGATTGTACTAAAATATGTATAGAATATATATAAATTAAATAAAATAAATAGTGCAGGGAAAGCAACAGTCACTGAGCGACCTAGCCGGACCGGGTCGACCCCTAAGTCGACCCAGGTCCAAGGCAGGTCGAACCTAGGGTCGACACGGGTAAAGATGGGCCGACCCACCTTCTTGTATAAAGGATTCCTGCATCTGTATCTAGACAACATTATTCACTGTATTCATTCGTTGACTCAGCTTGTGGTATACGGTTGGATTTATAAACCTAAGATCTAATGGTTTGTGACTATCTTAGCTAATCTACAAATATGCTAGCAGCCTCATTGTTTTCCTGCATACAAACATTATTCGTTCTTTTTCCTCCAAGCCATTTCTAAATAAAGATAAGAAGATGTTGAGGTGCTGCTAAAACATAGATTAAAGGGGACAATTCTAGTTTTTCTACAACAGTAATATAAAATAGATCTTTTCTGGATTTCTATCAAATCACTGTGAGTACTAGTTATTTTCAGATTTGATAATTAAACAGTATTATAATAGTAAATAATTTGAATCTGAAATCATATAGTGTTTACGTGTTTATACGTTATTGTTTAATGTCAATTCCCTATACAGTTTTCAATTATTACCCATTACATTTACATCCTTATTATCACCTTTTTCTTAGTTTTATTTGCAGTCTTATGCCTATTTATTTAGTTTATGTATTTCTGAGATGGATTTATATTTTCTCCTTTTCCTTTTTATTTACATTATACCTAGCTCATCAAATGCCTAAGCTATTCACGTTGGAATTGCGTAAAATTGGGTTAAATTGGAATAACTTATAATGACAGTAAAAATTAGAATTAGGCATGTTAAAACATGAAATCCAATAACTGTATAATTGGTATAATATGCAAAAAATATTAATATGAATTGGTTATACTTAATGTAAGATTAAGTAGAACATGTTGGGGGATCAGATGTAATTAAGTAAACATGAAACTTAATCTAAATATATATACATCTAGCAGGTGCTTGTTTGGGGAAAGTGGTTGTACACAGAACAACATTTATAGGAAATGTCATTTACAACCATGCTTATTAATAAACTTAAACCTGCTAAGTTATTACTTGTTAATAAATAAGTGAAGAGGTCCTACGTCTTGCTGTTTATTTATGGTTCTCGGACTCTTAAAATCATAGTTTGGGAGCACAAGCCTAGGGGTGGCTTGCGTCAATCTTGTTGTGTGCAACCCATTTTATTCATTATCCCTGTTGGTATCATAAAGAGGGGCTTCGTACTAGGTATAGGCCAGGGCATACTTTACTAGTCTAGATTGTAAGAGATTAAAGGTGGAAGGTTGGTACAGGCGCATTCCGAAAGAGTCCTGATTAGTCCGATGGGGGAAACTAAGACGTTGTCACACTAGCGAATAGTTCTGTGTCTTATAGTTGATGGGTTAGGGACTGATATCCAGTTTGCCATGGCTGGCACAAGATATTTGCATAGTAGGGAGCAGATTACATGGGTAATCATTAGGGTAACACCTTATCTGGGTATTATAGTAAGTGGTGCAGAAACTTATTCTTGGTGTATGAATGAGAAGCGTACAGGATCTTTACCTTACCTTGTTATCTCGTTATCATGTTATCTCATATACTTCGTACTTGTTTATTTTACTATAGTTTCATGTTCAGCATTATTTATCTATCTTGATACTTTCTATCTTATCCTATTACTGAAAATCACGGGAACTCGCCAGACTTTATGTCTGACCTTTTTTGTTTTCCTTCTCCATCTTCATCCCCCCCCCCTCCTCAGGTTCTCAAAGTGGTGGTGGACAATAGCAATGACCGTTATTTTATTCCGCTTGGACTTGGATTGCTTTCATCTCCATGTATTTGTTCAATTTATTCATCTATGTTTATCGTTATGACATATGAGGGATATTATTTAATTTTTTTGTACTCTGATATTATTGGGACAAATGTTTATGGTTTTGCCATTGATGTTTTTTTGGAAAAAAATAATGCCATCTTTTTTATGAATTAAAAGTTTGAAATTTTTCGCTGCATTTTTACATTATGTCTTCTTTAATTAGTCTTTGTATTATTATTGCGCTTCACGAAACCTAATGCATCATTGCATGGGTGACATTAGGGACTTGGGGTGTCACATTTGGTATTAGAGCCTAAGTTACAAGATGAGAGGAAAAGTTTTTAAAAGTAATTTTCAAAGTAAAGTATTTTCAAATGAAACCAATTTTTGAAAAATGTATCCCCTCAAGTCATTAAGAATATTCCTTTGTCCTCTTTCTGAATCCTTGCTTCGTCTCTATTTAGCATGTATGGGGCTCCTAATTTCCGAAAGGGCATTTCCATTTCAACATGGTTCCGTAGATACGTAGAAGCTACAACACCTGCCAGAGTGCAAGTAAACATCCCTCCCTTAGCTGTAACCACAGTTACTCTACCCAATCTTGTAGTCAACTTCTTTAAGCTTTGTAAGGAGTTCTGCATGATGAGAGGCAAGTCGTTTCATCGTACCGAGAGTTTTCTAGAGTTGCGCAATTGGCTTAGGGAGATGGAGAATTATTTAACTTATTGGAGCTCGATGATAGAAGAAAAATCCAGTTGGTCGATTTGCAACTGAAGGACGAAGCATCGTATTGGTCAGAGGTGATTTATGCCCGACAAATGGTGGCCACTTCGTATGAATTTAGGACAAGGTTCGATATGAGGTTCATATCGCAAGCGGAGTAAGGAATGAAAATGTAGAGGTTCTTGAATTTGAAATAAGGAAGCATGACAATAAAGGAATATTCTACCAGCTTTAATCAACTAGATGGATTTGAATTGAAATTGGTCAACACACCACATAAGAAGGCTTGGAGGCTAGCAAAAGGATTAAACCAACCACTCCAAGATTTAGCCCTGATCCATGTATCGATGGAAGCAACTTTTGGGAGACTTCGGAACATGGTTTTGACACATGAGGATGGTAAAGAGGAAAAGAAAAAGGTCAAGGCAATGGAGGAAAAGCACAAGGCTGAGAAAAAGAAATGGTGGCCCAAGAAGGGCATAGATAAGAAGGGAGGAAAACCTGAAAAGGCCTAGATCAAGGGTGAGGTTAAGTGCCATGGCTGTGGAAATTTAGGGCATTTGTGAGAGATTACAAAAATATGAAAAACGCTTGTTTTAGTGGTGTTTAAGTTGGACATTTTACAGGGCAATGCCCTAACAAGCAAAGACAGAAGGCTGGATCATCCTTAGGACAACTACATGCGTCTGAGGATGGTGGACCAGATAATGGTAGGAAAGTCACCATGGAAGGTGTGATTTCTCTTTTTGACTATCCTATTAGGACTCTCTTTTATTCCGGTGCCTCTCATTCATTCATATCCAATTCTTTGGTAGATAATATTTACCTAGACACTAGCATTGTTTCTAATCCTATTGTAGTCTTAAACCCCATAAAAGGTAAGGATCATTTATCAATCACTACACCAAAACAACAAAATTGGCACATCAGGATGTGAAGATTTGATACGGCTTAAAGCCGTTTCAAATTTAATAGTTCTCATAGCCGTATTAAATTCATTTGGCACACCAGGTTGGGATCCGCACCACCTTCAACAATTAAAATCTAACCCTACATCTTGGGATTGTCGTATCAGTTCATTTGATAAGGGTATGAGCCATATCAAAATTTTAATTTCCCGCAACAACTAAAATCTGAATCATATTTTCAATCCCCCACTATTTTTTATTTCCTGCAATCCCTAATATTATACAATCCCTGAATCCATTCACTTCCTCTGTCATGGTATTGTTCCTTCGTGGATTTTGATTGCCTCGCTCGCTTCCCTTACTTCCCTCAGGTAAAAAATCTCCTTTTCAGACATTTGATTTTTGGGATCGTTTTTTTTTCGTTGAATTTGGATATCGAAATCGATTTGGATTTCGAAATTGACTTGGATCATTATTTTGAATTCGATTTCCCTTTGGAAATTTATTTCGATTTAGATTTCAGAGTTGATTTCAGAGTTGGCATTTATCTTTTTAATTTTATTTGCTAAATAACGATATACCATTGTCATTTCTGAACTCAACCTTTAACTGTTTAAGTGGAAGTTCCCATATTAATTTTATATGAACAAACCGTTTAATTAATTCACATTCTTTGATTTTGTATGAATTATTTTCATTTCGTTGTTAGTCTTGACATCATTCTGTGTTAGGTTTTATATAAAAAAATTAGCTTTTTTTCCATATATCATGCTTACGCTTTCATCTCTTGCATTGACTGTAATATCATGTTCTTTCTTTTTTTCAAAATAAATTGTTTATATACATGCTGATTTATAATTTAGGCACAGATTTAGTCATATCTTTATTTGCTTAGCAGATGTATTTGATTTTTTTTTAAAACCTAGTGGCCATGATCTATTGACAATTTTGATCAGAATAACACCTTTTGCCTGTTTTGTGAATTAATTTGATTGGTTGCTATATGTTTTATTTCCACAAGCCACCCTGATTAAGTTTGGAAGCTGAACTTGATTAGCCATGTATTGGTTTACTACTGATAAGAAATTAAATCTGCTACCTCTTATTAAGCTGGTAAAATATATGAGTATAACTGTAAATTGTTATTTACAAGCAGCAACAATGATGGTAATGCTATCCAAAGTGGCAAATACAATGGGCAGTCTTAAATGCTACATGTTTTAAATTATTGTTATTCTCACCGAAGTAAGGTACGTGATTGTAGCTTTATTTTCTTCATTAAAGTTGGACGTGTTTCTATATTGTATGACATCAACATATTCTACGTTTAGTGTTTTCAAACTTAATTTTAACTCGTGCTTTGGTAATTTAGGTACTACAA